>CAMTDV010000012.1:13490629-16368129 GCA_947069175.1 Scalesia atractyloides | reverse complement strand
TTACAACAGTTGACCCAGACATGACCCGTTAAGCTAGTTAAAGCATATGTTTTCTTGTTAAGGAACAGACATTTGTTCTTTAGGATCATGTTTCTACTCACATAAGATTGGTGCTATAATATTGACAAAATATTGAATTTTATAATGAGTCTTGATCATAACTTCAAGCAAAAAGATATTTGGTAAATTGATTGATTACTTACAGAACAACAAATGACAGGTATGAGCTCAAAGAAAATCAGAAACTAATCATATGGGCAGTCACTCAGTCAGTAGTTACTGTAGCCCACACTGCAATTTTGGAAGCCCAAAAACAGCAGAATCCTCAAGAATCTTTCTCAACGTGGTTGTGAATGCTGAAGGGAAGTTAGAGAAGTGTGCTAAGATGGTTGAATCGATCATAGATGCGGAGAAAGCTAAAGTGGTGCAAAGGAGAGTGATGGTCTAGTTGCACTAACGATGTAAGTTCCTCGCTACCTTTGTTTTCATATCGTTTTTGGTTGATTAGGTTAGTGAATTATGAATGCTTGTTTTATTTTGTTGAAGTTGGATGACTAAACTGGTTGTTTTTATGTATTCATTTGCTCCATATTGATTAATATCTTGAGTCTTAAATCTTGTCATGTTTTGATTGATTCCTGAATGCAGAGATTATTTTCACACTGCCTTGAATCTATAACATCTCTGTTATTTCGCTTTTAGAATGATCTAAATCATGTTACTACAGCAAAACCAGTAAACCGAAACCATAACATACATAACTGGAACAACTGAACAAGTATACTACTGAGTCTGGTTCTCGGTTCTAATCATAACAAAAGTGGTTTTTGGTCCGGTCTAAAGCCGGATTTTGATTTACTTGTCCATAGATTGTCATAAAACTCTAATAAAAGAATCAAAACATAATCATAAAAGCAGTTGAATGATCTCACATAAACTTGTGTATGTTCCAGACACTGCTGAGACCATGCCGATTGTGATGATTAGTACGCAAAGCGATTGCTGCCAACCAAACAATAACATGGAAGAGTAAGAATGAAAGTAAATGATTCACAATATACTCGTGGATTACTCTTGAAGTTCAACAACAATTTCGTGTTATGTAAAAAGTTGATTAAACTGTAATTGATACCTGAAAGCGAGTTACATTTCCTTTGATGATGCACAGAAAACAAGCACAAGGAAATATCGATGACTGGAACAACAAAGGTCACGTTAGTTGTGTCTTCGGTTGTAGGGGTGCTAAATGGGTCGTGTTTGCTAGTCGAACCCGAACACGACACGGGCATGAAAATCGAGTGACAGAAAAACCCGAACATGACACGTGTATATGCTAGTTGACATGAATATAATCCATTTAACCATGAAAATCAGTTATCTTATTTTTTTTTTGCATACTAATACTCTAAAATTACAAATTTAGTAAAAAAAAAACAAATGTGTGTAAAACAATTATGTTTAAACTATAAAACAAGATGCTCATTTCTCCTTCAACTTTTAAAATTTTGTCATAAAATTCCAATCCGGTTCAAGATACATAGGAAACCCATTTGAAAAAAAAAGATTACAGAAGTCGACAAGGACATGACCGCTTAGCTAGACATGTTCACGGTTGACCCGAAAATGACCCGTACACGTTTAGCCTAAATCTAAAGCCACGAATTTCGTGTTCACACCCCTATGTAGTTGTATATGGGATGAACATTCAGAAAATAACATGATAAAATAAGAACTTACCACTAGCATTGTCAGTAAAGATCCCATCAAAGACATTACCAACCCTGTAAAAAAAGGAAAAAAAAATCTCCGATTACATATATACATGGTGCGTCCCAACCTCGCGACTAAATATATCAGCGCATAATGCGAAAACTTACTAAAGAACGGGAAAGAGGGCCACAAGCAAAGTAGTGGCCACCAACGTCGTTCTAATGAGGATGGAATAAAAGGGAGACCACAAATGGTTTGACGGTATCAGTTCCTCCAGACTCATAGCAACCGGGGATATAGTTATCGCATATGTGATTCTTGTTAAGGAACATACGCTTATTCTTTAGGATCATGTTTCTACACATTAAATCGACACACAAATAGTGACAAAATGCATTTTGTAAGTCTTGATCATCACTTGAAGCAAAAGGATATTTGGTAAATGGATTGATCACCTACGTAACAACAATCGACAAACGTGAGTTCAAAGAAATTTCAGAAACTAATCGTACGTGTGGTCAGTAGTTAACATACCGTAGCCCATACTGCAATTTTGGAAGCAAGAAAATTTGTAGGTAGGTTGAGAGTGAACTGTGATTCTATTGATTCACAGAACATCATGTATCCCATTATTGCGACTCCAGCATAAAGTATGGTGCATATACCAAAGCTTCAAAAGATACAAGTTAAAAGACATAGAACTACACAAGTTATGCAACCTGTATAACATTTTAAGAAAAATAAACGCGACTGCAATGGCCGATACTTAGCAGTCCTCATTACATGACCTTTTTTGAACCAAACCATGATTCGCAAAATTCAAAAAAACTTTAAAACGAACCAGCAACGCTTGTTCCTAAACCAAACTACCAAAACCGCATTTTAAAATGTAGTGATGTACTCCTACATCAATAAAAATCCTTATTTTGCTTGATTTAAGTAACTACCTGGCAAAAAGGACTAGAGGAAACTGACTTCGGTTTTCCATGGATGTATAAATGTTAGGAAGAACAGCATGCCCTGCATAACAATAACCATAGAGCCCAACCGCCACTGGCAACGTTGACAGGTTTAGCGTTTTTGTACTTGCTACCTGAAATCCGATGTTATCCACCAAACCGACCCAAAACAAACAGATGACCAAAAGAATTGAAACAAAGACTCCCCCAGCTGGATACAAAACAATGACAAAGTTAGAACTCAAAAGTTTATTAATTTTATGTATTATATATTGCACTAACCAGAGATGTAACTGAGAACACTCATGTTGCGAAGCCAAACTGTAGGAAGAACAACAAGAGTGACCATTATTGCACACAAATACTGCGAACTTATATAATGTCCTCCAAGGCTTAAGTGTGCATTTGGAAACAAAGAAGATAGATTATCACTCTCCAAGATTATATATTCAACGCATGCTGCCTGCAATGGTGAATATTGGGTGATATAACTACAATCATAGTAAAGGTTAAGTGGTTAAAACCACTGTTTTCAGAGTGGGCTTGGATTGACCGGTCGGACCTGTTGAACCGCCTCTTTTAGAACTGACCGGTCATGGGTCAGACCGGTGATTGGATCAAATTTTCAATTTTTTTTAGTTTCAAAATCTTCTTTACTGGGGCTCCATATTTTGTTTATTCCATACTGCATATTCTGTTAAAATTGCATATCCCCACCAAAAGATACAATAGTTACATATATTGTTATAAATTATACACACACACACACACAAATATATTCTGTTATGGCGTCATTTAGCTCTGACCAGTGGACCGGTTAAAAATGGTTTCGGTTATAAAATATTTGTTTAAATATAGGGAAAACGGTTAACCATGCGTCTTGTGTGAGATATACTTACATACAACTCCACGTACAAAATTATCTGCAACAAAACAACAAACATGAGAATCCAATTAGTTGATCAACAATAAGTCAAAATGTTAACTCCAACAACTGTAATCTTTCTTTTCTCAGCAACTGTGTTTGAGCAACAGTTATAGAGTTTAAACAAGCTTACAAAAAATTCCTTATATTAACTAAAAAAGAGATGGATCAAGGGAAAGTAATCAAGAACAAAATCAGACTTGAAATATATTATTAAATCACTTTTAGGTTATCCTTAACATATAAAGCATTCAGACTTGAATAAAACGCAACCTACAACACTTGAACGTTAACCAAACTTACAGAGATGACAAGAAGTCTGGCTTTGCCAAAGGCAGCCTCACCAATATCAGGATAGGTGTTAAGACCAGGCCGACTATCCAGACAGGAACGAAGGAGGAGACCAGTGTAGAATGAAAGAACACAAAAGACGAATAACACAGACAGCCCAGCCCATCCTCCTTGTTTTGCTGCGTAAGACGTAGAAAGAAGTCCTACTCCACAAAGCAGATTCACCCCTACAAGAAATCACTATTGTTATGTGTTGTATTGAAGATATTAGCGAGCAGATTATATGTAATAAAAAAGGTAAACTTTATATATTGTGTTAGAAATATGTTATATATATATACCGTTAACCACGGCTTGACTGAACGAGCTCTTTCTAACCGTGGACAGATCTTTTGTAGAAGGCGTTCGTTGAGGATGAAGTGAAATTTCGGAACTATGATGTTCTTTTTGTTGGTTGTCGGTTTCAGGCAAGAGAGGTTTGTCCAAACTTGTAATTATCCTCCTTCTTGGTGATGAAGGAATGGATGATACCCCGCCTACGGGTGATAGTTTAGGAGACCCTAGAAAGTTGAGACTCTGAGATGCTATATAATCCATCGACCTCCTGAAACATTAAACCAGAAGAAATAAAAAAAGACATGTGACATTGATAAGAGAGCAGCAGTTTTTTTAATAAAACTATACTTATAAGTTTTGTTCATCCTAATGTCACTACTACAACTAAGCTACTAATGTAACCTGATTCTATAAACATAAATAACATGCAAGATTCACAATCCAGTCACCTTAAAAGGCCTCCGCTCACAACCAAAAACGGCTCTAAAATACCTTCCCTCGCTCCTTCTCCGCATATCCCGTTTTTGGGCGTTTTTCAGCAAAAACACCTATTATCCCCTATCCTCCACATCAGCCCCAATTTCCTCCCTCAAAGCCTCCCAAAAACATGGATTGCCACGATTCAACCGAGCTTTGTTTCAGATATTTTTTTATGTATTAACATAATAAAACATATATTTAAAGAAGCGTGTGCCCCTCAATTTCTTTGATAAAGAAACATGTAAAGAACAATTGAGGGGCGATGGATAAGGTTCCAACATGTCATAGTCAATAGTAATATTCAAGAATCAAGAGCTCAATCTCTGTATATTATGGTAGGATGGATATCAAATCTTACTAAGAAAAATGTACAAAGGTTACTCAAATTTAACAACTAGATAACACAGAGAGAATAATAATACATATACTTATGGCTTTCTTCAAAGACTTCAAAATCTCACTGTTTTCTTCTTCTACTAGTTCTATACCATAGAGGTAATTAGTTAATTACATCAATAAAAACCATACCCAGTATATCCCACAAATAACAAAGGTATTTGTAGGGTCATGAGAGAGTGGATAGAGATACTGCTTCCCGATAGACACCATAGAAGTAACTAATAGTCCTTAAATTAGTGATGAAAGGAGGAGGGATGTACCTGTAACTTTGAGGCCATGAAGGGTCCAAAGAATCAGGTTTAGGGTCATCATCATCAGCATATGTCAAAGCTTCACAATCCTTCCGATCATCGATCTTAGTATCCGCTATTCCATCAGCATCGAAAAAGTTTTCTTCATTCCCATCTCCATTAACACCCGCATCATCATCATCAGCAAGAAATACGTATTCAGGTTCCTCATCTTTCTTCATTCCAAACCTATATAACATCAAAACATATCTTTGTCTCTTAGGATAATCCAAACTAAATCAGATATTCAGATGATACCATATATTCATGTCCTAAAAACTAGACCAGTCATGTAAAGTCTACAACTAAATTAACTAGATTTATACCAGTCCGCTATCCGGATATTTCAATGTAATGAAATGAAGACTAATTCACACAAAGAAATCAATAAGTTTACAAAGTAAAATACAAACAAACAAATCAGATTGAGACCACACATATGCATGGTTTCACAAGGTTTTAACGAAACTCACATGATTCAAATCGGAATGTCGATATTCACAGTGAATGCAGAGATAGATACCTAGTTTTTATGGGTGAATATTAAGAACGAGTCGTTGTTTGGATGTTTCATGCAGAGATACATACCATATGTGACTTCAACCTCAAATATTTTATTTGTATTTTCTTTTAATTTTTTAATAACTATATTACAATCCTTTGTATTACACGGTTTAAATAACAAAAATTAATTTTTTTTTCAGAATACAATAAGACAAGTAGATATACATAATAATCATCTCATAAACTTGCCATCTTTTGCTCATAGCAATCAATGCCCAACCTACTTCTAAAGTGCTTAATTATCAATTCTTTAGGAAGCTTTGTAATTATGTTTACATCGTGTAGTTAAACACTGAAAACATATTTTTATAACCTATAAGTTTATTCTCTTATTTTGTAATACAGAGTAACCTATCTTGTCTCACGTATAATTTATAAAACTGTTAGGCTATAGTAAAAACTGTTAAGCTATACTGATAAATGTAAAAGTTTTTTAATAAAAAGATTAAACTGTTAAATAACGTAATATGGTAAAATATGAAAAATATTTAAACTTATACTTGGGTTCACATTTGATTATTCTCCATAGTAACTCAAAGTTTGTGTTAAACATTTAAAAATCCGTAGATTCTGCATTTTTTGGTAATTTAATTCAAAAGTATCATTATTATACTGTTATAAATATAATCGAATTTAACTATATTTAGTATGTTTTAACACAAATATATCATTACAAATTAAAAATATATTTGAAGTGGATATTGAGGTAACGATTTTAAAAGAAGCAATATTGTCATGATATTAACATGATTTAAAAAAAATATCAATTTTGATTAGAAACGATTTTTAGGAATGATATGATGTTAACACGTGACATTCTTTAAAATCGTGTATTAGGAGTAATATTTGTTCTTCTAAAAGTATAGGAAACTTGTATGTAATTTTTGTTACGATTTAATTTATATTATTTATTTTGATTTGATGATAATATTCAAACAAATACGAAAACCCATAAAATTTTTAACCATGTACTACTAAGCTAAAAGTAGAAAAATAATATATAATAAAGTTATCTCCAAGAAAAATACAATAGTTAGATAATAGTAAAAAAAAATAAATTAAAATTAATCAATATCATGAACTATAATTTCAATAATAATATAAAAGAATAAAAGACAAAGATAATTAATCCTTTAAAAATTTAAATTGAAGGATATGAGTTTGATTATATTCTATTAATCTATTGTAGGAGAGAATGTCATATGACATTAAATGAATTCTTTTATAATATTTAGATTAATCTATGAAAATCTTTATTTTTATTCTTATCTCACTTTTAACAAATAATTTAAAAAAAAAAATATGTGTCAACACCATAGTATATTTAAAATTTTGGTTATGCGTAGAGGATTTGATAAGCATCCATAAATTATCTAAAAAAATTGTTAATAGTTATTCATTAAATTTGAGTTAATAGTTATACGAAAATAAATTGTAAAAAACTTCACAGAAATGATATGATAAAAGAAATACTAGAATAATAAAAACCTAAGTAAATATATAATGGGTTACATTATTATACATATGAATTAAAATTTCTCATGAACATCTAATATTTTAATATTTTATAGTGTTTATTTATGTTTAATATCTTTTTCAAGAATTTATTTATTTTTATTAAGTACTTTATTCATCATTCAAGTTAATATTTTTAATGTTGGAAATTTGAGTGTGTGTGAATGAAGTCTTAAACTTTGTCCCACATAGATGTGGGAACAAAGTGGAAGTTAGTTTATAAGGTAAAATTTTACCTAACTAACATAACCTTGTGACATGTTTTACCAAAACTCCTACGCGGGCGCGCATGGGGGGTGCAAAAGTTGAACCGAATTTAGTCGAACTCGTGTACGCCCGCACGTCTTGCGGACACGAATGCAGTTCCGAGAACCCGGGCCCGCGTGGGGTGGTTTTTGCACTTGTAACCGTAATCGGTTGTGTTGAATGAGTTTTGAAAACTGATTCGTTATTGATGATCATTAGCTCAGTTTTTAATTTCTAAACAATTATTTTTTGGCTATTATTATCAGTCTAGAAACTGATAACTAATGACCATTATTAGATCTTTAATATGCTGCAATGATGACCAAAATTCAGGTTATGGTTCTGCAAGTATAAATACAGATCATGCGGATCAGTTGAGACACACCAACACACGGCTCTCTTCTTTCTCTCTCGTTTTTCTCTGCAACATCCCCTGTTTCTTTTCAGTAAGTGTTCAAGTCCGGCAGTGCGCTGTTGCTGCTTTGAACCGGCGTACTCTGGGAACAGACGACGACTCTGTTTAAGGGAATTTTGTTAAACACAAGCCCGGTTCACTGTTTCTGTTTCAAAATCTATTTTCTTTCGGTAGCAGTTTTACTAACAAACTTAAACAAATTATTTTTACTAATTGTTACTTTCATGTTTCTTTTCAGAATGCAAACCAACCTATGACTACTGCTGTTTCTACTGTCATGACTACTGCTGTCTCTGCAGTCATGACGTCCGCTGTTGCTGTCACAACGGGTCTGGTTGCACCGTTGCCTAACGCAGTCTCGCATGCTGAGAAACCTGAGAAATTCAACGGTGTGAATTTCAAACAGTGGCAACAAAAGATGTTATTTTATCTGACCACGCTGAACCTAGCGAGGTTCTTGACTGAATCCAATCCCGATGTTGATGAAGGGGATATGGATGCCCAATCTATAAGCGCGATTCATGCTTGGAATCATTCGGATTTTTGTGTCGCAACTTCATTCTGAAAGGTTTAGTGGATACACTATACAATGTGTATTGCAAAGCCAAGACTGCCAAAGAATTGTGGGAGTCGTTGGATCGCAAATACAAAACAGAAGATGCGAGCACTAAGAAATTCGTGGTGGCTAAGTTCTTGGACTTTAAAATGATAGATGCAAAAACCGTCATGAGCCAAGTCCAAGAATTGCAAGTTATTCTTTATGATATTCATGCGGAAGGAATGGTCCTCAGCGAGACATTCCAAGTTGCTGCAATGATTAAGAAGCTACCACCAAGTTGGGTTGATTTCAAGAACTATCTCAAACATAAGCGAAAGGAGATGACCATTGAAGATCTTGTTGTTCGTCTTCGCATTGAAAAAGATAACAAATTGGCTTTGAAAACGATTGATGGTCCTGAAACAGTAAAGGCCAATCTTGTTGAACATGGCCAATCTTCAAAGGGAAAAAACAGTGGGAAGGGTGGAAAGAAAGGTCATGGAAAACGCTCCAACCTTGGTCCGAAAGGAGGTGTTGGGAAAGAGAAGTTCCAAGGAACTTGCTACAATTGTCAAAAGCAAGGCCATAAGGCCAACGAATGCAAGCTTCCAAAGAAGGAAAGTGCTCGACAAGTGAACATGGTTCATGAAGTCGATAACCTGGTTGCCATGATCACAGACCTCTCAATTCTGGCCACCGAAGTTAATTTGGTTGGTCAAAATAACAAGGATTGGTGGGTTGATACGGGAGCTACCCGTCATGTGTGCTCCGACAAAAGTCTTTTTAGCACTTTCAAGGAGGTGACTAATGGCGAAAAAGTTTTTATGGGAAACTCAGCCACGACCGAAATCAAAGGCGAGGGGAACGTGGTCTTGAAGATGACTTCTGGAAAGGAACTCACTTTGTCCAATGTGTTGTATGTTCCAGAAATTCGAAAAAACCTTGTGTCGGGGTGGCAATTGAACAAGTTTGGGTTCAAAATGGTGTCACACCCAACCGATGGCGGAAACATCGCAGTGAGACGAAATAGATTGCTCGAGACATAATAACACTATTTGCGACAATATTAAAATCAAAACTCGTTTTATTTCATATATCAAATAGTCAATTACAACACAAATCAAAGTACAACAACTTCAACAACATTACAACATAAAAACGTAACATTCTAGATGTGTTTCTATGGCGTCCCTACCAAGTTTTCGTCATGTTCAGCATCCTTAACTTGCAACATGTTAAAAGTAAGTTCAACATGAAAGTGTTGGCGAGTACACAAGTTTTAATTACATAGCATAAGTATAAAAGAGTTTACTCAAATCCACATGGTAATTGTATACAAGGTAAGCTTGCATGCATTAGTAATTATCAAACCCAAGTGTCCACAAGAATTAAGTGTCCCTCGTCACACAAAGTAACGAGACTATTAAAGAATAAGAATATGCTTAAGCGTAAGAATACCCCAACGGGCGGTTTGCTACTCCTATAGCGCTATATATGTTAAGTTCGGGCTAGCTAAGTTAATGACAAGAAGCATATATGAATCTAGCATGAACCTATGCATAACAACAAGCATGTATAATGGATCGAGTGTATAAAGTATGTTGTGTGTGTTGGTGTATTTTGTAAGTTAACATGTTACAACTTAAATTGTGTAAAAGGAAAATGAGTCAAGTGTACTCACGGTTTTGCAAGCTTCCACTTGGTAACTTCGAGAAGAGTTTTGAAGGATGGAATGCCGAGTTATCCTACATAAGGAAAACGTAAGCGCATAAGTATTCAGATGATAGCGGACGATTGGGAATTTTAATACACTAAAGTATGTATACGAGAAAATAATCATCTAGACTTAATACTCGTTTTTGACACTATGAATCCCATTTGGGTTGTTGTGTTTTCATGGGTTAAGATACCCATTAGAATCGTAACGAGAAGTTAAGTACTTAGGTGATGTAACCTAGTACCATGACGGACAATCATTCGATTATTATCAAGGGTTCGATTAGTGTGTGTGTATATAGATATATATTATATAGTATACGTAATAAGTAGAACATATTTATCATGGAAGTTCATAGAAGTCATGCATGGAGGTAGGAGGATAACCTTTCTTTAGCCTCTTTCGTATTGTTCACCAATGCACAAGTTGTCACAAGAACAACAAGGATGGTCCTGTATAAGTTAAAAAAACTAAAAGTGTAAGATGTAAAATATTCAAAATCATTAAGTGAGGTGGTGGATTGAAGGTAGGATAGCCAAGGCTTCCAAGTAATCACACACTACTAACTCAAGTCTTGTTACAAGAACAAGATTGGAAGGATACAACACTTGTGGATTAAAATCCTATAAAAATGGAAAGTTTCTTACACTTGTGACCTCTAATATGGTGATGTTCCATGTTGGTTTTCCATGGAAAACCTATGGAAACACTCCTAGAGGTATTCCAAGTGTTAAGAATGAAGAAAGAGTAAAGAAGGGAGGTAGAAGTGAGTTAGAACTCACTTGAAAGTCTTGAACTTTCTGGATGGAGTTGAGAGAGGTTTAGAGAGAGATGAGTGTTTGAGGTGTGGAGTGAGTGTGGAAGGAGGTGGGTATTTATAGTTGAGGTTAGACGGTGAGTTAGGTGATCATTAAATGCAAGAAACACACTAAACAAATACACTTTTGTCCAATCCATGAGCTAGTTGCAACAATCTGAGGATTAAGCCTTCTGGCGGGCCGCGAGAGAAGACAAGGGAGACGGTCGCAGGCCGCGAGATGTGTTATTCCAGAAGCTTCTTTGATTTTTGTCACTTTTAGTCCCTGAGCTTGGTTTTTCCTTCATTTCATGATATAACTTGATATTTTTGCATGTTTTTAAGTGTAAGTATATTTTAGGCATCGAGTATGTATGTATGAATATTTGCACACATAACAAGTATCGGTTTGTGTGTAAACACGTATTTAACAATTGAATGCATGTAAGATACGTATGTATCAAGTATGAATTTTATTACGATCAAAGTCTCGGATTACAAGATTGGGAAAAGAAATACGAATGCTATACGAATACAAGTTTCAGAAATAGAAATACGGTTACATTTTCTAATTAAGGAAAGTACGAAAAACGAGGTGTTACACTCTCCCCTCCTTTAGGAAATTTCGTCCCGAAATTTATTTAAGAGAAAGGTGTAACGAACAGATGCGGATACTTAGCCTTCATATAACTTTCGAGTTCCCAAGTAAATTTGGCACCACGTTTACCTTCCCATCGAATCTTGACTATGGGAATTCGACTGCGCCTCAATTGCTTGATGCCGCGGTCCTTGATCTCGACAGGTTTCTCCACGAAGTGTAGGGTCTCATTGATTTGAAGATCTTCGAGTGGAACTTGAAGTCCTTCATCAGCTAGACATTTCTTCAAGTTTGAGATGTGGAATGTAGGATGGACGTTGTTGAGTTCTTGAGGTAGGTCTAGTCGATACGCTACCTTGCCAATCCTTTGAGAATTTTGAAAGGATCTACATAGCGAGGAGCGAGCTTGCCTTTCTTACCAAATCGAACCACACTCTTCCAAGGGGATACCTTGAGAAGTACAAAGTTATCTACATTGAATTCCAAGGGTTTGCGTTTTTTGTCGGCATAACTCTTTTGTCGGCTCCTGGCTTTGAGCAAGTTGTCTCGAATCTGTAGGATCTTGTCCGTCGTCTCTTGTATAAGCTCGGGGCCGGTGATTTGAGCTTCCCTAATCTCATGCCAACAAATAGGCGACCGACACTTACGACCATACAATGCTTCAAAAGGTGCCATTTGAATACTCGCGTGATAACTGTTATTGTACGAGAATTCGATCAAAGGCAAGTGCATATCCCAGTTGTCACCAAAATCGATTATGCAAGAACGAAGCATATCCTCTAGAGTTTGGATAGTACGCTCGGTTTGACCATCAGACTGAGGATGGAAAGCGGTACTGAGATTTAGGTGAGTACCAAGAGCTTTTTGAAACGTTTGCCAAAGAAGAGAGGTGAAACGACCATCACGGTCCGAGATAATGTCGATGTGATACCATGACGACAGATGATTTCATCCGTGTAAATACGAGCCAATTTCTCGACTTTGTGATCTTCACATATGGGGAGTAAGTGAACGGATTTGGTCAAACGGTCAATGATAACCCAGATAGTATCGTGACCAGACGATGTACGAGGAAGTTTGGTAATGAAGTCCATGGCAATGCTTTCCCATTTCCAGATAGGAATCTATGGTTGTTTGAGTAAGCCAGAGGGACGTTGATGTTTAGCCTTTACCTTGGAACAAGTAAGGCTTTTCGAAACGTAGAAGGTGATATCTTTCTTCATGCCAGGCCACCAGTAGGACGTACGAAGGTCATGGTACATCTTATCAGCGCCAGGATGAATCGAATATCGGGACTTATGAGCTTCTCGCATCAAGAAGTCACGAAGGTTGTCACGGTTCGGAATCCAAATATGATCGAGATAGTAAAGAATGCCATTGGGTTTGGACACGGGTTGGTTTTCAACACCACACTTCAACTCATTATCGAGGTTATCTTCATTAATGGTTGGGTATTGCGCCTCGCGAATCAGCTCATGAAGCTTTCCCAAGGTTTGGTAGTAACGGATACTCTTAACATGAGTTTTCCGACTAAGTGCATCGGCTACAACATTCGCCTTACCAGGGTGGTAGCGAATATCACAGTCGTAGTCATTTAACAATTCCACCCAACGACGTTGACGCATGTTGAGTTCCTTTTGATTGAAGATGTGTTGAAGGATCTTATGGTCGGTGAAGACCGTACACTTTGTACCGTAAAGGTAGTGTCGCCATATCTTCAATGCAAAAATAACTGCACCAAGTTCAAGTTCGTGCGTAGTATAGTTTTTCTCATGAATCTTGAGTTGTCTAGACGCGTAAACAATAACCTTATCTCGTTACATGAGAACCAAGACTTGCTTTGAGGCATCGTAATACACGATGAAATTGTCGTTACCATCAGTAAGAGTTAAGATAGGAGCATTGCAAAGCATGTCCTTGAGCGTTTGAAAAGACTCCTCTTGCTTGGAACCCCAAACAAACGGTTTATCCTTTTGAGTCAAAGAAGTGAGAGGTACGGCGATTTTGGAGAAATTCGAGATAAAGCGACGATAGTAACCAGCTAGACCAAGAAACGAACGAATTTCGGACGGAGACTTAGGAGCAATCCAATTCTTCACAACTTTGATTTTTGCAGGGTCAACGTGAATACCGAGTTCGTTGACGACATGACCAAGATATTGAACTTCTTTTAGCCAAAATTCACACTTAGAGAATTTGGCTAAAGACTTTCAGTACGAAACAGCTGGAGGATAAGACGCAAGTGTCGCTCGTGCTCTTCTTATGTCTTGGAATAGATAAGAATATCGTCGATGAAGACGATTACGAAATAGTCGAGATAAGGCTTGCACACGCGATTCATCAAATCCATGAACACTGCGGGTGCGTTGGTTAAGCCAAAAGGCATGACCACAAACTCGTAATGCCCAAAACGTGTACGCAATGCGGTTTTGGGTAATCTTCTTCGAGGACTTGAAGTTGATAATAACCAGAACGAATATCGATTTTCTAGAAGCAAGTTGTGCCTTGAAGTTGATCGAAGAGATCGTCAACATGTGGAAGAGGATATCGGTTTTTGACTGTAAGCTTATTGAGCTCACGATAGTCAATACACATCCGAAATGATCCATCTTTCTTTTTGACGAACAGAACGGGAGCGCCCTAAGGAGAAGTACTAGGGCGTATGAAGCCTTTATCAAGAAGTTCTTGAAGTTGGCTAGATAGCTCCTGCATTTCCGAGGGTGCCAGATGATAAGGGGATTTCGCAACAGGAGTAGCGCCAGGGATGAGGTCGATTCGGAAGTCAACAGAACAAGGAGGAGTCAGACCAGTTTTATCCTCTGGAAAAACGTCAGGAAATTCGCAAGCAATAGGAACATCACTTACGCTTGGACCCTTGTCCTTCTTTCCACAATGTGGGCGAGAAAGGCAAAGTATTCCTTACGTAAGTATTTGTTCGCTTGGACACACGACATGAGTTTGAGACCTTTATAAGGTTTCTCGCCATAGACGTGTAAGGAGTCACCACTTGGAAGAGGAAGACGGATAAATTTTTCCGAACAAACGACTTCAGCACGAACTCGCCTAAGCCAATCCATGCCTACTTTGATATCGAAGCTACATATTTGCATGGGTATGAGGTCAATAGAAAACGCATGATCGTTAATATTTAAGGAACATTTGGAAAGGACGGAATCGACAGTGACGGACTTTCCGTTAGCGACTTCGACTTCGAATGATTTTGGCAGTTTATAGCGTTTACACTTAAGCATAGGTTCGAATTCAGTAGATACAAAACTTTTATCTGCGCCTTTATAAAAAAGGCAAGTAGCATAGATATTGTTGACGAGGAACCTACCAGTTATGACGTCATTAGCATTCTACGCCTGAGCGGCGGTGATAACGAAAGCTGTGCCTCGAGTTTGTTGAGGCTGTCGTGGTTGTTGCTGCTGCTGGTGGTTGTTGCGTTGGGGGCAGGCGTTGGCGAGGTGATTAGGATCGTCACACTTGAAGCATGCTCGAATGGTAGCGGCTTGAGGTTGAGGTTGGTTAGGGGCAGGGTTTGCAATGATAGGTTGGTCTTGGGTAGGCCTTAGGTTTTGGTGACATCGATCAGCGAAATGCCCAAGCCTGTTACAGGTTGCGCATTTGTGACACGGGGTGTTGGCGGGATGGTGGTAGGAGCATTGGTTACACTTGGGCCATGAACCAGTGTAGTTCCTCTTTGGTGGTTCTAGGGTTGAGGTAGTGGAAACTGATTTAAAAGGTATCGAGTTTTGCGGAGTAACAACCGCATAACTTTGGCTAGAAGCCTTCCGCTTCTTGCCCTTGTTGTTGTTCCTAGGTGGCTTGGATAAGGTAGGCTCTTCGGTGGTATCGGTGGTGGATTAGTGCACATTCTTTGATAAAGCCTTGTTGGAGGCTTCACGAAGAACGTGGTTGTTGTTGAATTTGGCGGTTAGGCGATAGGTATCTTCGAGGGTTTTGGGTGAGGTGGCTTCGACCAGGTCCATGATCGAGGGGGGTAGGCATTCAATGTAGTTTGCGATAGCCTTGTCGAGAGTGTCAACTTGGCTAGGGCATAGTGCACTTAGTTGCTTAAAGCGAGTTGTGAGGCTAACATTTCGGTTCTCCACTTGCTTCAGATTCCAGAATTCATTCTCCAGTTTTCGAAGTTCGTGTGGAGGGCAAAGCTCGTCTCTCATCAACTTTTGGAGTTCGGCCCAAGGGAGGGCATGCGCGGCTTTGTTCCCACGAACGTTACGCTCAGAGGTCCACCAATCAAGGGCTCTTGACCGGAAAACGCCCGTTGCGTTAATCGTACGCAAGTGGTCAGGGCGTCCACTTTGTAAGAACGTTACTTCAATGGCATCAAACCATTGAAGCAACTTGGTGGCATCCCCTTCGCCTGTGAAAGGTAGGGGGTTACAGGAGCAGAATTGCTCTAAGGTAAAAGTCGATTTAGTTATTTCCAGCTTGGAGTCAACGAAGGCATGGGGTGATTTGGTGTTTGGTGGGGGTTGGATCTTGCTAATGATATCAGGGATGATCTTAGCCATCTGCTTCGCCAGAAATTTCATGCATTCTTTCTTGGTCATTGAATTGGAGTTGGCCCTTGACTTGTTACTTCAAATCAAGTTTTACGAGAAAGACATCTAGGTGGTCGAAAAATAGAGGAAATGATGAGACTTGATCGTAATGTGATTATAAAAGTCATGTTGAGCATGTAAGTAACACGTATGAGTTCATGTAGATGACATAAGCATAACAAGTATAAACACGTATGATTGCGTAAGGAGTATAAATTTAGTTGGTTTGCGAGAATTGTTATTGTTTTTTATTGCAAAAGACGTGCGAATTGTGCATCGGGTTCGAAATGAATGAGGTAACAAGTATTAAAACACATAGAAATCGGGATAACATAAAAGATAGGCTTAGTAAAACATTGGAGTGTTTCGGGTTGAGAAACTTTGACTATTCAAAAGTGAATCGAAGATGCTTTCAAATTAGAGAAACGTGCTTTGGCCTATAGGTAAAATGCTCTCGTCGAGAAGCGATTAACGACATTTTACCCTTCCAGTTACTACACGTCTCGAATTTGATCAAAAAATCAAAACTTTGGCGAGATCGAAAATCGAGGAGTGGGACTAGTTGACAAGGTGTGGGTTTCACCCCTAACTTGACAACTTCGTACCCTAAGCGTGATTGGTACTTGATGCGTGGTCGAAAACCAATGTTCTTATTAAGCTTAAGTTAATGATTTACGAAACTTTTAGTTTCGAATAGCCTACTTTTGATTGGATTTGTGTTTTATAGGTTTCTGGAGTTTAAGGAGCTATTCGGGAGCGTTTCGGAGCATCGGGGCAGAAAACGGGTCAACTGGGAGTGCAAAACGGAAAAACAGGAAATCATGTTTTAGAGAGGCTGTCGCCGACGCACCCCTGGGCCGTCGGCGATGCCTCTCAGATAGTTCCGTCGGCAAAAATTGGTCGTAGGCAGTAGGTTAGAGCGTCGGAGGAAAACCAAATGATCTAGGGGCCGTCGGCGACGCCCCTCCTATTTCCCTGTCGCTAAAATTCAATTTTGGACGGGATATAACTTGTGTTTTGGGTTTTTCAAAGGGAGTTACGAGATTTTTGAGTTTTGAAACACTTCTTGGAGCCAAGAACACCCCTAACCTCAATTTCAATCCATTCCGACCATCCATCATCATCTAAATTCATCATCCATCTTCACTTCCACAACCCTAATCATCATCTTCTCCATCATTCCACCAATCCATTGTTCCTAATCATCCACCATAAACCCTAACCTTCATCATACTCAACCTCAAGGCTTCAATATGTTTGTGATCAAACTCCAATCATCCGATGATCATGTTCCGTTGTCATGAGCGGCTAATCCTCGAGGGTTTCACCCGGTGTAAACTTTTGTAAGGATTTCTAGGGTTTGCTATATGTTAAATACTTGGTTTGTGACAATTTGAATTGCTTTTGAATCATTAGATAATTGTCTTACGTTTGTGTTGAATTTACAAATTGTCGAGTGAGTTATAAAATTTAACTTCGTGAAATGAAATGCATATTTTTGCCTTGTCTTTTGATAGGATTTACTTGTCCGAGGTAACAAAGTGCATTGTAGTCCGTTTTTAACGTCGATAGCAATTGGCACCTAAGCTTTGTGATTCTAAAACCGTTAATGAACTAATTCAATTAAGCCAAGTTAAAACGTGTAGCAACCTTAGGTCCTACAATTGTTGAACCGGGTGTAAACCTTGTTATCAATTCATTGTTATAATCAATCAACCAAGTTCTTGCAATTCTTTAAGTTTTTGTCGTTAGTTAATTAGAAACAAATTTGTCGGATCATTCCGACATTCTTTCAAACAAACAAATATACAAACAATCAAAATAGCAAGCTTCATAATAGTGACAATCTTATTTAAAATCAACAACATCCGATCGCAAACCACAAACTCTTCGTGGTTGGCGACCCCTTACTACCACTAACGCATTGTTAAGGGTAACTCGGGACTATTACTTTTATATTTGACCGGGACGTGACACTCCGATCAGTACTTACCAAAGGAGGAGCGAATCCCAAAGAAAGAAAGCTCGTGGGAAACGCTCCAACCTTGGTCCACAAAGAGGTGTTGGGAAAAAGTAGTTCCAAGGAACTTGCTACAATTATCAAAAGCAAGGCCATAAGGCCAACGAATGCAAGCTTCCAAAGAAGGAAAGTGCTTGACAAGTGAACATGGTTCATGAAGTCGATTACCTTGTTGCCATGGTCACGGACCTCTCAATTCTGGTCACCGAAGTTAATTTGGTTGGTCAAAATAACAAGGATTGGTAGGTTGATACGGGGGAGAGCCTTCATGTGTGCTACGACAAAAGTCTTTTTAGCACTTTCAAGGAGGTGACTAATGGCGAAAAGGTTTTTATGGGAAACTCAGCCACGGCCGAAATCAAAGGCGAGGGGAACGTGGTCTTGAAGATGACTTCTGGAAAGGAACTCACTTTGTCCAACGTGTTGTATGTTCAAGAAATTCGAAAAAACCTTGTGTCAGGGTGGCAATTGAACAAGTTTGGGTTCAAAATGGTGTCACACCCAACTGATGGCGGAAACATCGCAGTGAGACGAAATAGATTGCTCGAGACATAATAACACTATTTGCGACAATATGAAAATCAAAACTCGTTTCATTTCATATATCAAATAGTCAGTTACAACACAAATCAAAGTACAATAACTTCAAACACATTACAACATAAAAAGGTAACATTCTAGAGGTGTTTCTATGGCGTCCCTACTAAGTTTTCGTCATGTTCAACATCCTTAACCTGCAACATGTTGAAAGTATAGTTCAACACGAAAGCGTTGGAGAGTACACAAGTTTTAATTACATAGCATAAGTATAAAAGAGTTTACTCAAATCCACATGGTAATTGTATACAAGGTAAGCTTGCATGCATTAGTAATTATCAAACCCAAGTGTCCACAAGAATTAAGTGTCCCTCGTCACACAAAGTAACGAGACTACTTAAGAATAAGTATAAGCTTAAGCTTAACAATATCCCGACGGGCGGTGTGCTACTCCTATAGCGCTATATATGTTAAGTTCGGGCTAGCTAAGTTAATGACAAGAAGCATGTATGAATCTAGCATGAACCTAAGCATAACAACAAGCATGTATAACGGATCGAGTGTATAAAGTATGTTGTGTGTGTTGGTGTATTTTGTAAGTTAACATGTTACAACCCAAATTGTGTAAAAGGAAAATTGGTCAAGTGTACTCACGGTTTTGCAAGCTTCCACTTGGTAATTCCGTGAAGAGTTTTGAAGGATAGAATGCCGAGTTATCCTACATAAGGAAAACGTAAGCGCATAAGTATTTGGCTGATAGCGGAGGATTGGGAATTTAAATACACTAAAGTTTGTATACGAGAAAATAATCATCTAGACTTAATACTCGTTTTTGACACTATAAATCCCATTTGGGTTGATGTGTTTTCATGGGTTAAGATACCCATTAGAATCGTAACGAGAAGTTAAGTACTTAGGTGATGTAACCATGTACCATGACGGACAATCATTCGATTATCATCAAGAGTTCGGTTAGTGTGTGTATATATATATTATATAGTAAACGTAATAAGTAGATCATATTTATCATGGAAGTTCATAGAAGTCATGCATGGAGGTTGAGGATAACCTTTCTTTAGCCTCTTTCGTATTGTTCACCAATGCACAAGCTGTCACAAGAACAACAAGGATGGTCCTAAATAAGTTAAAAAAATAAAAGTGAAATATGTAAAATATTCAAAATCATCAAGTGAGGTGGTGGATTGAAGGTAGGATAGCCAAGGCTTCCAAGTAATCACACACTACCAACTCAAGTCTTGTTACAAGAACAAGCTTGGAAGGATACAACACTTGTGGATTAAAATCCTATAAAAAGGGAAAGTTTCTTACACTTGTAATGTCAGATATGGTGATGTTCCATGCAAAACCCATGGAAACACTCCTAGAGGTGTTCCAAGTGTTAAGAAGGAAGAAAGAGTAAAGAAGCGAGGTAGAAGTGAGTTAGAACTCACTTGAAAGTCTTGAACTTTCTGGATGGAGTTGAGAGATATTTAGAGAGAGAGATGAGTGTTTGAGGTGTGAAGTGAGTATGGAAGGAGGTGGGTATTTATAGTTAAGGTTAGGGGGTGAGTTAGGTGAACATTAAATGCAAGTAACACGCTAAACAAACACACTTTTGTCCAATCCATGAGCTAGTTGCAACAATCTGTGGATTAAGCCTTCTGGCGGGCCGCGAGAGAAGACAAGAGGGACGGTCGCGGGCCGCGAGAGAAGACAAGGGAGACGGTCGCGGGCCGCGAGATGTGTTGTTCCAGAAACTTCTTTGATTTTTGTCACTTTTAGTCCCTGAGCTTGGTTTTTCCTTCATTTCATGCTATACCTTGATATTTTTGCATGTTTTAAGTGTAAGTATATTTTACGCATCGAGTATGTAAGTATGAATATTTGCATGCATAACAAGTATCGGTTTGTGTGTAAATACGTATTTAACAATTGAATGCACGTAAGAAAAGTATGTATCAAGTTTGAATTTTATTACGATCAAAGTATCAGATTACAAGATTGGGAAAATAATTACGAATGCGATACGAATACAGGTTTCCATAAATAGAAATACAGTTATATTTTCTAACTAAGGAAAGTACGAAAAAACTAGTCGTTTGAAATGTTGATTGAGTCGGATAAGGTCGTGTTGATAAAAAATGGTATGTATGGTTGTAAGGGCTATGCCCTCAATGGAATGTTTAAACTCAATGTAATGGTTGTGAATGCAATGAATTAAAACGCTACTATTTCTACTTACTTGATTGAGTCTTCTATCTTTGGCATGGTAGACTAGGTCATGTTAATTTTAATTCCATATGTCGTTTAATTAAACTTAATTGCATACCAACATTCGATATCGACTCAAATAATAAATGCGAAACTTGCGTAGAAGGAAAACAAACGAAATCGTCCTTCAAAAAGGTCGAACGAATCACCGAACCCCTTAAGATGATCCACACTGATGTGTGTGATCTAAAGGCAATTCCTACTCGTGGTGGGAAGAAGTACTTCATCACGTTCATTGATGATAGTACAAGGTATTGCTATGTACTTACTTAAGAGTAAGGACGAGGCCATTGACAAGTTTATCTTGTTCAAAGCCGAAGTTGAAAATCAACTAAATCGTAAAATCAAAATTGTATTGTGATATGATTCGAGTTATTGTCCTGAATCAATAACCTACTTAATTTATGACGGTTGGTTGGTTGGTTGACTTTATATGTTTTTGGTCCATGTCACTATATAATGACAAGATGTAGAACATGTATTGATGAAATTAGTTCGTTTAAAGATCAGTACGCCAAGTTTTCATGTATTTTGAGGATTGTTCTCTTAAAACCATTTGGGTATAAACATCTAATATAAGGTTGTCCCATGCATTCTTCTTTATTGTAGCTTAAAAAGATTTTCTCTGAACTATTATTAAACTTCCGCGTTGCGAGGTGGTGCGGGGGAGGCGCAAAACCGTGTTAGGTAGTAAACCAAGGACAACTAAAACGGTGAAAAAAATTGTAAAACAAAAACATGAATTTATAACACCAACTGACTCAAGTAACGTAAAATGTATACGAACTCGAATGTATACTGACATCTATTATAAAGTCGAGAGGATCAAAGTAATATTGTATGAACTTTTTAAAAAGCTGAGACAAAAGTGAAAATATTGAAACTTGAGGAGAAAGAAAAAAGTTGCACTAAAAGGACAAAGAAGGTTGAGAGACAATTCTTTTACTACCAACTAAACTTTCGGAGAAAACTTTAAAATCACATAAGTCAACTAGCACATGATGAAAAACTATGTGTAGGTTGAGAGACCACTTTTTACTACCAACTAATTTGGCCTTGCCATACCAAAGTGTTTGATAAAGTTTTTATTTTTTAAGTGGCGTGCATTCAATCCCCATAATGAAAAATATGTGTAGTTTGATTGTAAATTAGAAAGAGTGTGAGTTTTCGTTGTAAAACAAAGTTAAATAGTTCATTTATTATCTGTTTAGGAATAACTCGGTAATGTTGGTGAGTTAGAGTTTAAAGTAGTAGAAGGTCAGGGATTCAATCCTCATGGTGTACAAGTTTAGTCGTTAAAAAAATAGTTCCTTTATTGCAATAATAGGAAATATGGATTGTTGGTAAACTCAGTAGTAGTTTCTATATTTTAATTCTACATTATGTCTTACCATACAAGGGTGTATCGAGTGCATCTTTTGGTGGAGGCCGCGAAGTTGCGAAGGTCTATATTTTGGTGAAACCAAAGAAAACAAAGTTAGAGTACTCCAAGTCCTAATAGAGATGGATTATCATTACCCTTTCATGTAAAAAAACAACAAAAATGCTACTTATATGGGTTGTTGGTATATTGGGACCACCTGTTAGCCACCTAAGGTATGAGAATCAATCTTAATATGGAGTAACGAGTGTTTAGGTGTAAGTTTGAAAGAATTTGTCATGCCAAATATTTAAATATCATATATGATCAAGTTATGTTTAAATATCGGACATATGACAGTTGTCAACGATCAGATTTCTCGAGAATAGAGACATTTAATGCGGGTTGTGGAGCTAGCTTATTGAACCCCCTAACTCGCATGGATGGTGGCTACCCGCAAGTGCTCCGACCACCCTCAAGTCTCTCTACTCGTACTCAAAAGTTAGGGCCTTGGGATTCTTTTTTTTTGGAGTGTTCCCCTCACAAACTGATAATCCTATTATAGGAAATGATAATCCTGCTAAACTATTCTACCTCTATTAATAGGAAATGATAAGCTTTGTCTTTAAGTTGCTAGCGTAACTTTATATAGAACTTTCGATATGGGATTATACTTCAGTAATTGAACCTTCACAATTTCTTTGGTTTTTATTTTATATTATATTTATCATATTTATTCAGCTGATTACTTTGTTTTTCTATTATAACTTTTAAAACATGGCATTTTGTAAAATTACAAATATAGTGTTGAGACAAACTCGTTTTCTCTATGTTTTGACAAAAGTTGTTTTTCTATTATAACTTTTAAAACATGGCGTTTTGCAAAATTACGAATATACTATTGAGACAAGCTCATTTTTCTCTATGTTTTGACAAAAGTTCCGTAAAAAAACAGAGTAGGATAAAATATAAGTTATTATTATTGTTGTTGTTGTTGCTGCTGCTGTTGTTGTTGTTAAACGGTCTTTTATAATAGCCAAAGCTTGTCTAGATACCTCCTAAATCAAAAGACCATTTTATCCGTTACTTACTTTTTTGACAACATATGTAATATCTCATATAATTTTTACTTGTTCACAAAACAGTGTGTTACAACAAGTTTACTCGAAACCCGAAGGTATACCCGATACAAACTCGATGGGTTTGGGACAAGCTCATTTAATTGGGTATGAGGTTGAGATTACATAAATTCGTCCCAAATCAGCCAATAATAGCGAAAGTTTATCTAGATACCTCATGTTATAAAACTATCATTTTACATGTTATTTACTTGTTTGACAATATATATAATATTTCATATAATTGTTATTTGTTCACATTACAACGGGTTTACCCGAAACCCGCAGGCATACCCGATAGAAACCCGGCGGGTTTGGGACAAGCTTATTTAATCGGGTATGAGGTTGGGATTACTTAAATCCGTCTCAAACTAGCCCTTGTCATCCCTAAGAAAGACCAACCCATAGGGTTTGTTGACATAAAAGTGGTTGGGAAAGATTTTTCATGGTGGGAGAACAACATATTGACGTAAAGAATAATGAACCAACCCATGGATGGATCATGTTTGATTATGGTGGTTGACATGATGTCGGTGATAGTCGGCACGATGGGGGTGGTATTTCCATGGTGGAAGGCAGTTTCCACAAAACCAATTCAGGGTAAAAATGGTCTTGCATTCTCAAATAAACTTTATAAGTGTCCCTTTAGCTGAGAAGCCAAGCTTACACTTCGAGGTGCTATCACATATGAGCGTCCATTTAAATGTGTATGTTTTGATGATAGGAGAATGTGACAAAGCAAATGTTGGAAGGAAACCGTAGCTACTCATATTGTGCTTAAAAGTTAGGTTTGTTAGTTATTCCTTGCATATCCTTAGGCATCCTCTAAGGAAACCACACGATACGTGACAAGCACACATCTATGATGTCGATAAAAACGATGCCTCAAAAGTCAAAACTGTTGTTAGACCATGGGGTCTGGGGTGTTGGTTGGGGCAGGAGATGCCAAGGACCGCCGCTAAACCACACGGGGCCAGCGTTGGCCATGACGTTGCCCCGCTGGTGTGGCTTTGAAGCATGGCATGGGTGAGGGGGAGAGGTGAGGTGGCTAGCTTGGATTGGCTGGGAGAGATGTGTAACGCTTCGCATTTGTTACTTTACGTTTTTGGCAAGATCACTTCGTGTTTCTATTTTTGGAAGTCCAAACCTTGTAATCGTGTTTCTATTTTTCAATTCATTGTAATCTAAGGCTTTGATTGTAATCAAGAATGATCAATTATGCGAAATTCATTTGTGTTTAAACTTATGATCATACGTTACGATATTGCTTAATAAATCAACTCGAAACCACTTGTAAAAGCTTGTTGAACGTTTATAAATCTTAATACCAAAGTCAAGCAAGACAATTAGTGGCTTAATGCAAATTATTCAAGCTTCCGTCATCACATTAATCTTGTCACAACTTGAGTTTAAATCATGCTTGCAAGAAGTCTTTTTTTAGGGTCTTAAAACGACCTTACACACGACCTAAGACCCTTATAAGACCTATACATGTCACACGTATAATGTACAAAGTTTAAAGGATCAAATACATCGATTATAACATTAAAACAACAAAAAATTAAATAAAGAAAAGCCTAACAGCTTGCGGCCGCAAGCTGTTAAGGCAATAAAATTCTTTTTTTTTTAATTCAAAATCCTCACCTAATTGCATTAAATGTAACCCTAATCCTAACCCAATCCAGGTGTTCCTCCATCACTTCCCCACTTTTACAAGCCTCCAAACACCTCAAACAACCCCCAAACTTCAGAAAATTCTCTGCTGAAACACAGCAGGTTGCAAGTGTGTTTCGACTCACTTCTCTTCTTCTTCTAGCCTTGTTTTTCTTTCTAACACTCTTGGATAACCTCTAGAAAGGTTCTCACAAGTTTTCTTGGGCAAACTAAGGTGAAGCCCCGTCATTTTGAGGTCCAAAAGTGTGCAAACTTTCTACTCAACATTGTTTGCTAAGCCCTATGCATGTTACCATAGGTTTTCCATGGAAAACTAAGGTGGAATCACACCATTTTTGGGGCCAAACTGTCTGTTTTGGAAGTTAACTTATAAAACTTTTTCGAACTTGTTTTTAACATATCAACTCTATGCTACTTATGCCTCTAACCAAGCTTATGGTTAGTGTGTTAAGTTAGACTTGTTCATACACAATCAAGAGGCATAACATGCCTCTAAACTTGTGGTTTTTACTAGGGTTTCAAACCCACAAGTGTTGAGCCATCCAAGCTTACAAGCTTGTATTGGTGTAGGTGTGATTACATGAAGGCCTTGGCCATTCAACTTTTCAATCCACCCCTCACTTGATGAAATCTATAATCTTGAGCATCCGGATTGTCCTTGTGATAATCTTGTGTATTGGTGAATCTTACGAAGAGGTTAGGACGGTTATCCTCCTACCTCCATGCATGACTTATATGACTTACATGATATCTATGAAATACATGAACTCTATGATTAATTAATAATATTATATATATGTAAATACTTAATATAACCGAACCTTTGACAATGACGATATGGTTATTTGTCCTAATATTAGGTTATTTTATCTTAGACCTAACCATCGTTACGATTCTATTGGGCATGACCCATAAAAACACAAACACCCTTCGGGGCTTATAGTGTCAAAAACGAGCGTGAACGTCTAGATAAATACTTTGACTATACATACTTTTTGCATACTTTAATTCCTAAACTTATCAAACTCCACCTTCAATCTTATACTCACACACCTACGTTTCCTTGTGTAGGATAACTTGGTGTTCATCCCCCCCAAAATAAACCTAACGCTTTCACGGAATTTACTTTGCAAAACCGTAAGTACACTCGAACCCTTTTTATGTCTTACACTTTTTGGGTGCAATATGTTAAATTATCAAACTACATTAAATCACACAAACAATCCATCAAACATGCTTTAGTTATGTGCTACTTGACTTGTTACTTGGTATATTCTTATGTGATCTAAATGTCATTAACTTCGATCAAGCCTCCTTTAACATGTATAGCGCTATAGGAGTAACACACCGCCCGTATTCTTGTGGTCAATGTTAAGTTTTAATCTATTATGCAGTAGACTAGAGGATTGACTTGTAGTTCACATGCCTTGTTTACATTTATCTCGTATGCTAGTTATTCATGTGGATTTGTTTAATCGATTTTTAATACTTATGCTATGATATCAAACTTGTGTACATGCCAATACTTTGTTATTGAACTATACTTTTTAACATGTTGCAGGTTGATGAAGTGGTATGATGAAACTTAGTAGGATCGGCTTAGAAACACGCGTAGAATGCTAAGATGATTATTATGTTTTGTTGAACTTATTTTGTTATTGTTGCTCTGTATTTCTATTATGTTGTAATTTGACAATTTGATGCTTTGAAATGAAATGAGTTGTTTAATTAAATATTGTCACAAATAGTGTTATGATGTCTCGAGCAATCTAGTTCGTCTCACTCTGATGTTTCCGTCATCGGTTGGTGTGTGATAAATTAGTATCAGAGCCAATACTATAGGGAATTAGGTAGAATTGCCATGTTCCACCTAGTCTATAGTTTAAGTGACCAACTTGACCATCCTTGCTTCATGATTAAAATGTTAATTCTTCCTATTTGCTTCTTCCTATTTCTTTTGTCTTAAATATATATATGTGTTTTTCCTAAGACACTTACACAACTTACACACTTGAAGACACTCAAACTATAAACGAGACGATCTCACCAAAATAGGGGTGAAGCCCGCACTTTGGTGACCACTCTCAATCCGCGAAATTCGATTTTTGCACGAAATGACACCATCAAGTTAGGAGTGAAATCCACATATTGATGGGAATTTCCATTTCAAACTCTAATGGACCCTTACCAACGAGTCGGAATACGCTCCTCGTTTGGTAAGTAACAACCACGCTTAGGGTACGATGTTGTCAAGTTAGGGGTGAAACCCGCACCTTGTCAACTAGTCCCATTCCTCGATTTTCAATCTCGCCAAAGTTTCGATTTCTCGTCGGTTAGAGATGTGTAGTAATTGCAAGGGTAAAGTGTCGTTAATCGCTTCTCGATGAGAGCACTTTACCTATAGGCCAAAGCACGTTTCTCTAATTTGAAAGGATCTCGATTCACTTTGGAATAGTCAATGTTTCTCAACCCGAAACACTCCAATATTTTATTGAGACTATCTTTTATGCTATCTCCATTTCTATGTGTTTTAATACTTGTTATCTCGTTCATCAGCAAGATCCAACCTCCACCCAATGCCGATCACCTCATACATCTGTCGACTTCAAGGCCAACCCCCCTAAAACCACCTTCACCCATAAGCATTCTGTTCTTGCAATCCCTTACCATTCATTGAAGAAGGGGACGCCACCAAGTTACTACAATGGTTCGACGCCATTGAGGTCACTTTCATCCAAAGTGGTTGTCCCGACCACCTGCGAACCATGAACGCTACGGGAGTGTTCTGATCAAGGGCTCTTGATTGGTGGACTTCCGAGCGTAACGCTCGTGGTAACGAAGTCGCTCACGCCCTCCCTTGGACCGAGTTTAAGAAGCTAATGGAAAGCGAATTCTGCCCTCCCCACGAACGCCAATGACTCGAAAATGAGTTTTGGAACCTCAAGCAGGTGGGGAATGACAACGTTTGCCTCAGACCCGTTTTAAACAGCTGGGTGCGATTTGCCCAAGCCAAGTCGACACGGCTGAAAAGACCGTTGCTAAATACATCCGTTGCCTCTCTCCTCACCTCGCGGACCTACTCGATACCACCTCACCCAAGACCTCGAGGAAGCTTTTCGTTTGGCTGCTCGTTTGAATAATAGCCATGTCCTTCGTGAAGCCGCCAAGGCTCCACTAAGGAAAGCCCACCAAGCCACCACCGAAGCCCTCACCGAGCCTACCTCACCCAAACCCCCAAAAAGCAACACCAAGGGCAAGAAGCGGAAGGCTTCAAGCCCGAACTGCGCGGTAGTCACTCCGCCAAACCCCTATCAGCTAGCCTTACTCGCACCCGAGCCCATCAAGTGTCACACCCCAGATTTCCAATCCAAATGCATACACCAATGGGCCCGGGTGGGGAGTATTGTGACGTCAGTTGATAACATCATTGTCAATTAAACACGACACAACGGAAGTCTTGGAGTAAAATTACTATTACAAACCAAATGTTCGAAATACAAAATAATATATATGCTCGTAATTGAAGATCCACAGGCGGATCATAAAATGTACAAAGAAAGAATATAAACAGACTTTAGGGCAGATCTAAGGATTTGCAAGATTCTCTTTTCACTACCGAGCAGCTTCCGGCCTATTTCGTATTATACCTGCAAACTTAGTCTTTTGAAAATACGTCAGCTTTCGCTGGTAAATACACCCGACTGACTCATTTTAAAAACATTTTAGAAATTAGATTTAAGTGCACATGGCACAAATATTTTATAACTTGGGAAAGTTACTTTGTAACCTTGTTAACAGATTCACATGTTTGTCCATACAAACAGGGCCCAGTACATAGACCGAGACATGATTAATTACACACCACTTAGAACTCACAGAGGAGTTATCCCTAACGTCTTGGGTAAGTTGCATTTGAGCGTTTGTCAGGTGTATGCCTACACCTCGCGCTAAGGTCGTGGCCATTATCTAATGTAATGAGCCGAGAATATCCAGGACACGGTAGTTAACCCCCGATGTTTAACTTATCAAACAAAACTGACTAAAACAGAATATGCGTATTTACTTGCCACAATCCGGCATTCGATTGATCCCATTTCCGACCAAGCGGTAATAATTTACCGTATCCCAAGCCCGTATAGGGAAAATAAGTCGAGAGTATTTACCTGAGTTAGCCTTGTTTAAAATGCAAGATTATATCTCAGCCGTATTCAAAATGAGCTAAGTGTAGATAGAATTTACCGGAAGGCTCTAGACTGGATTATGGCATAAGCTAACCAATTAAAATGCTAATGGTCTTATGTAAGTCATAGACTTAAACTGACTAGTGTAATGGATCAAAAACGGTACGTTAGATTAAGCGATGACCGGATAGAATGTAGTTTAACCCAAAAAGTACCTTGACTTGTATAAAACGGGTAAACAATTAACATTCTAGATTTTGAGTGTAAAATGATAAGGTCAAACCCGTTTTGGTTAAATTCCGTAAGATAAGTCATGGACAAGTTCTATATCCCATTATACTTTAAATAAGTTGTAATATCAGTAAGATATCAACTTATATGCCCTTTAAGGTTTTTAAACGAAACTATACCGTGTAAGGGCATTTTGGTAATTTTATATCTTATAAAAGGAACTTGAATATAATTAAATGTTATAATCATAACTTTGCTGGAAAAAAATTTATTTATGATATAATATCAGTAGGATATCAATTATATATGTAATTTATCTTTTATGACCAAACTATGCACCGAAGGGGCATTTTGGTCATTTTACACATAGTTTATAAATTATTCGGGATTCTGAGTTCATAACATGTACCTACTGTATATATGTTTAAATTAAGTTTTAAAATCAGTAGGTAACAAGTCTTGGTTGATAGTTATGGTTTAAAACCATACTATGCGCCGAAACGACGCTTATGTCGTAAAATGACGATTTATGCGATGTTTAACGAAAACTGATGTTAAGGTCAGATTAAAATGTTTTAGATATGTTATTTAATATAACATATCAGTAGGTAAAAGATTTACCTTGAAAAGATATGATTAAAACCGTTTTATAAGCCATAAGGGCTTTATCGTCATTTACCGACATATTACAAAAACTTGTTCATAAACTCAGTTTATAATCTGATTTAACATCCCAAATAGTCCTACTTATAATATTACACCAGCAGGAAACTTATTTTCAAGTTCCTTATCTTTTAAACTTTATTTTATACAAAAAGCGCATTTTAGTCAAAATGGCATAATTGCGAAACTTGTGCATAAACTTAGATTCTGATTATGATCATGTAATATAACCTCAAAGGATTATGGTATATTATATTACGATCATAATGCAACTTTAGATCAGTAGCTAACTAATCTAAATATCGGGTTTGAATCGAAAGTCAAGGCAGAAGTCAAACTTTGCGACTTTCGGTTGCGAACCGACCCTAGAACTGAAATTGATGAGCCAAACATGTTCTTACATGTTCCAATAACTATTACCAACTTGTTTAAGTTTCAAAACAGGTTTCATAACATATATAAGATCAATTTATGATTTTTCCGAAAAATGGCCTGTTTGATTTTTTAATATCATAACTTTGACCCGTCAATTGGTCTAGCAAACGTGATCTTCAGGAGGTGCCCTTTATAGGGACTAACACCTACCTTATTACGATCACTTAGCCATTTTGATTTTGAACAATGGCTGGACCATAATGGTCTTAACCGAAAGTCAATGTGTTTTCCATAAACGCTTGACTTTTGGCTATAAAAGCCTATAAACAAAAATGCAAGAGGAAGGAACACTTACAGGAGGTTCCTACGATGCAATAGAACTAAGTTAGATACTCCTTTCAGTTAGAAACTTCCAGAGGAGGGAGAAGAGTTGAAAATGAGAAAGGTGCAAGTTCAAATGGTGAACTTTGGCACCTATTGATAGTTGGAGAGCTTTAAGGTGGTGATGCCAGGTGCTAAGGGGTGTAAGAGGGAGCTTACAAGTGTCCCAAAACGTGGTATAGCAGTTTGGGAAGCCATGGTTTCGAGAAATGGTTTTTTGGCAATTTGTGTGGAGGCCAAGCAAACTTTCTGCAGACACAGGCCTCTCGCGCCCTTCGAGAGACTAGGGCTATGCCTCTCGCGCCCCGCGAGCGCCCCATGTCAGGTTTCAAAAGTTGATACTTTTAGCCCCTTAACTTATAAAACTTCCTAGAACCTCCTAAAACACCTTTTTAGCATATTTAGCCATCCGTAACCAATATTTGGCGTACCCGGGATTATGCCCGGACATTGTCGAGCTCTCGGTTCGTTAAAAGGTCACTCAGAGGTATAAATTAACATGTTGACACTTTTAATCCCTCCAATGTCCAACTTTAAATAATTACCAATTTAATCCATCTCGTCCCCAAATGGAACATATGAGAGTTAGGACTTCGTAAAAGATCACTCAGAGGCTCATTATAAGCATGTTGACTCCGATGTCATTCAGAGGTTGAGCATGTTAACACAACGGTCACTCAGAGGCCAAGTTTAAGCATGTTGACACTAATGGTCACTTAGAGGCTATATTTTAAGCATGTTGACATTAATGGTCACTCAGAGGCTCGATTTATGCATGTTGACATCAAAAGATCACTCAGAGACTTAGTTTGAGCATGTTGACGTTTTTAGTTCCTGTTAGTCTTTAATAGACTTAAAAATAAAATACGACACGTGTCACTATATTACTGGACACGATTTTACAGGGTGTTACATCCTCACCCCCTTAAAAGAAATCTCGACCTCGAGATTTTATTCATAAAGATGGTGGTATTTTTGTCGCATTGTGGACTCAACCTCCCATGTATACTCGGGACCTCAAAGGGCATCCCATTTAACCTTTACTATAGGTATCAATTTCTTTCGGAGTTTCTTAACCTGCCGATCCTCGATCGAAATTGGTTTCTCAATGAACCTTAGGTTTTCATCTATTTGCACATCTTTATGTGACATTGCTAGCGATTCATCAGCTAGACATTTCTTAAGATTACTGATATGGAACACATTATGAATTCCACTAAGCTCCTCTGACAATCTGAGCTTATAAGCTACAGTGCCAACACATTCGACTATCTCGAATGGTCCGATATATCTTGGGCTTAACTTACCCTTCTTCCCAAAGCGCATCACACCTTTCCAGGGTGACACTTTTAACATGACTTTGTCCCCTACTTGGAACTTAAGAGGTTTTCGCCTCTTGTAAGCATAGCTCTTCTACCTTTCCCTGGCAGCTTTGAGACGATCACGGATTTGCACAATCTTTTCCGTTGTTTCCAGGACAATTTCTGGTCTTGATAGTTGGGCTTCCCCAACCTTTGCCCAACACACGAACGCTCTACATTTTCTCCCATACAAGGCCTCAAAAGGAGCAGCCTTGATGCTCGTATGATAACTATTATTATAGGAGAATTCTATCAGGGGTAAGTGGTCGTCCCAACTTCCACCTAAATCAATTACACATGCTCGGAGCATGTCTTCTAAAGTTTGAATAGTAGGCTCACTTTGACCATCCTTCTGTGGATGGTAGGACGTACTAAAGTTTAGTCGTGTGCCTAAGGATTGTTGGAAACTTTGCCAAATATGAGAGGTATATCTAGTATCTCTATCAGATAAAATAGATATCGGTACACCATATAGGGACACAATCTTGTCCACATACAACTTGGCCAATTTTTCCGAATTATACGTTTCTTTTATTAGCAAGAAATGTGCTGACTTAGTCAGCCTATCCACAATGACTCAAATAGTGTCATTTTCACTTTTGGTCTTAGGTAACTTGGTAATCAAGTCCATAGTTACCATTTCTCATTTCTAAGTGGGAATTTCCAATTGTTGTAGAAGTCCTGACGGTTTCTGATGTTCGGCCTTAACTTGCGAAAAAGTCAGACACTTAGCTACATAACTGGCTATGGATTTCTTCAAACCCATCCACTAAGAATTCCTTTTTAGATCCTGATACATTTTGTCACCTCCAGGGTGAACTGAGTATCTTGTATTGTGTGCTTCCTGGAGGATTAGATTTCTAAGTCCCCCAAAGACTGGAACCCAGATTCTTCCATTAAATCTAAGAATTCCATCTTTTCCAGGCGCTAACTGATAAACAGTTCCGCCTAATCCCTCATTAGGAATGTTAGCCTCTAATAGGGCTTGCTTTTGCGCATCTAATAGCTTCTCATGCAAGCTATTTTGAGCTCAATGCTCTTCGTATTAATCCTAATGGGCTTAATTCTTTCCTTGCGACTTAAGGCGTCAGTAACGACATTTGCCTTGCCGGGATGGTAGCAAATTTCACAATCATAGTCATTAAGTGTTTCCATCCAACGACGTTGTCGCATGTTCAATTCGTTCTGATTGAACAGATGCTGGAGACTCTTATGGTCAGTGTATATGATACACTTTGTGCCATACAAGTAATGTCTCCATAGCTTTAGTGCAAAATACAATGAGACCCAATTCTAAGTCATGGGTGGTGTAATTCCTTTCGTGCACCTTTAATTGTCGTGATGCATAGGCAATCACCTTGCCTTTTTGCATTAGCACACAGCCCATGCCAGTGTGCGAAGCATCACAATAGACTACAAAATCCTCAATACCCTCAGGTAGAGATAACACAGGAGCATTGCTTGACTTGTGTTTTAGAATTTCAAAGGATTCCTTTTGTTTCGGACCCCAAACAAACTTAACATTCTTGCGGGTTAGGGTAGTCAAAGGAATGGCTATTCTTGAAAAGTTCTTAATGAACCTCCTGTAGTATCCAGCCAATCCTAGGAAACTACGAATCTCCGATGGGGTCTTGGGCACTTCCCAATTTATTATGGCTTCTATTTTGGCGGGATCCACCTGGATACCACGCTCGCTTACAACATGTCCAAGAAATTGGACTTCTCTAAGCCAAAATTCACATTTAGAAAATTTAGCATAAAGCTTCTCCTGCCTTAGCAATTTTAAAATGCACCGAAGGTGTTTCTCGTGATCAACTTGATTACGAGAATGGATAAGTATGTCGTCTATGAAGACCATGACAAACTTATCCAGATACAGTTTGCAGACTCTATTCATGAGATCCATGAATGTTGCAGGTGCATTTTTGAGTCCAAAAGGTATCACTAGAAATTCAAAATGACCATATCGGGTCCTGAAGGCAGTCTTAGAAACATCCTCACTCCTAACCTTCAGCTGATGATATCCAGATCTTAGATCAATCTTGGAGAAGTAACTAGCCCCTTGAAGTTGGTCAAATAAATCATTGATCCTGGGTAGAGGATATCGATTCTTGATTGTTAATTTGTTTAGCTCACGGTAAACAGTGTACATCCGCATTGAACCATCTTTCTTTTTAACAAAAAGAATTGGAGCTCCCCAAGGCGAGGAACTTGGCTGAATGAAGCCTTTCTCTAGGAGTTCATCTAACTAAGTCCTCAATTCCTTCATTTCCGTTGATGCTAGTCGGTATGGAGCTCTAGCTATGGTGCTGATCCAGGTAGGATGTCAATCCTACACTCTACTTGCCTATCTGGAGGTAGACCTAGTAATTCTTCAGGAAAAACATCGGAATATTCCGAAATAACTGGAAGGTCTTGCATAACTAGCTTTGGTTCGTTGATAGTGACTTGTGCCATGTAAATGACACAACCTTTCCTTAAACCCTTTGATGCCTTAAATAACGACACTTTGTCTGGCAATCCAGAGTGTGAATCTCCAGTGATAGTGATCATTTCACCAGATGGGGTTTTAATTTCGATGAGTTTCTTATCGTGGGTAATGCGAGCTTGGTTATGGGATAACCAATCCATGCCTAAAACTACATCGAACCCTGCCAATTTCATTAGCAAAAGAGATAGGAATGGAATGATTCTTAATGGATATGGAACACCCATCAAGAACGGATGATGCTATCTCTAATGTTCCATCAGCGAGTTCTACCTCATACGTTATATCTAGAGTTCTTATGGGTAAGTTTAATAGTTTACTAAACTTATGATCAATAAAAGATTTGTCTGCACCCGAATCGAAAAGAACTCTAGCATAAATATCGTTAATGAGGAATGTACCTGTTATGACATTATTGTCATTAACAGCCTCTATTACAGTCATCTGAAAGGCTCGAGCATTCCCTTCTTGGCCTCTCCAGGCTTCGCATTATTACTATTAAGATTCTTAGGGCAGTTAGGCTTAATATGCCCCTTTTCATTGCAAATGTAGCAGACGACATCCTTAAGATCCTTGCACTCTAAGGTCTTATGCCCCTTTCTCTTACAGATACTACAAGGTTTGGCTTGTGGATTATAATTACACTGTCCCCAGTGCCTGCGGTTGCAAGTCTTGCATGTTGGCGTCACAGCCGACTTGTCTTGGTTCCTTTTGAACCCGAATCTCCCTTTATTTTTCTTATTAAATCTTTGGGAGTTGTCATACTCTCTCTTTCTTTTCCCGTTAGTCTCTGATTTAACTGACTTTTGCCTTACTAGATCAAGGGTGAGGGAGAGAGACAGGTCAACAGCGGACCTATAGGTAGTAGGCTGAGCAACCTTTACCATACCCTTAACTTTGGGAGCTAACCCATTGATAAAACGCATAATGCGTTTGGTTTCAGGGGTGATCAGATAGGAAACTAACCTAGATAGGGAGTTAAAGTCAGAAACGTACTTCCGACAATCTAGGTTCTTCATTGAAAGAGACAAAAATTCTGTCTCTAATTTCTCCACCTCATGAGGTGGGCAGTAAGTTTCTTTGACTAATTCGACAAACTTAGGCCATCCTAAGTTGTACAAGTGGACTTTACCCGTAGATTGGATCATAGCCTTCCACCAGATTCGGGCATCGCCCTTAAAGGACTGTGATACATATTTAACCACATCCTTATCAACACAGCTGCTGATATCTTCGATTGTCTCCATCTCATCCAGCCACTTTAGGGCTTCCACAGCTCCTTTCTCCCCATTAAAATCTCGGGGCTTGCAGGAGACAAAATGTTTATAGGTACACCCGTCTTTAACAGAACGGGACCTATCAACAAAATTCATTTTCTTTGGTTCACTCTTCGCATTCGAAGAGTGAACGGAGCTCTCCTTATGAGCTGAGGATGGGGTAATCGATAATGGTCTAGAGCGAGTAGCACTCGACTCTTTAAGCTTTTCTATGGCCTTTCCCATGGCCTTTTCAACAGCAGCTTAGAAGTCGTCATTATTAATGGCTCTGTTTTCAGCATTGATAGGGTCAATATCCCGGTGGCTACTTTGCGCCTCATCCGAGTTGGCCATTCTTTACAGCTTTGGGTCTAAACACCAAATTGAATTTCTTTTTAGCTATGGTACTAATAACCATATTGGCTGTAAACATTGGATATGACAATCCATTGCCTAATCAAGCTAGTGTGAATAACATCACAACTCTTATGCTTATTATATCTATTTTTGGCCTAGGTCTCAAAAGGACCATCAAAGGCAAATTACAATTTGGACATAGTCCATATATTATTGGACAGTGAATCATAATGTCACAACTGTCATTGTCATAATTGATAATTATATTAGCTCATAAGCTTGTCACGAAGGACATAAAATTTATGGCACATAGGCCCATCACTAATGGACATAAAATATGGCACATAGACCTGTTACTAATGGACATAAAATATGGTACATAGGCCTGTCACTAATGGACATAAAATATGGCACATAGGCCTGTCACTAATGGACATAAAATATGGCACATAGGCCTGTCACTAATGGATGTTAAATCATAGCCCCAAAGGAAATACATCACTAATGGATGTTTAATCATAGCCCCAAGGGCAATACATCACTAATGGATGTTTTAATCATAGCCCCAAGGGCAATACATCACTAATGGATGTTTTAATCATAGCCCCAAGGGCAATACATCACTAATGGATGTTTAATCATAGCCCCAAGGGCAATACATCACTAATGGATGTTTTAATCATAGCCCCAATGGCAATACATCACAAATGGATGTTTAATCATAGCCCCAAGGGCAATACATCACTAATGGATGTTCACTAATGGATGTTTAATCATAGCCCCAAGGGCAATACATTACTAATGGATGTTTAATCATCATACTGATGATATTAGCCGGGATCAAATTTGATCACATAGGCTATATAAGGTTAGGACCTAGTCCATTACCTTGAAGGTTAGTGTGGTTCCTCAAGTCACACTACCAGGAGTATGAACCTTCCTGAATGTTAACATAAAAGTACCTTACTGGTTGATTAATAGTCCCAGTCGCATTGACCTTAACGACTTGGAGGCTTGAACTTAAGTCCACCACCTCTGGATAGAAGGATAACTTCCCTTAACTATCATGATAGAAGGCCCTTTTATCCTTAACTATCTTTTATAATGTTGGCCAATTATGTGGTTTGTGCCACTTGGCTAATCAAAACCATTAAGATCTTTTTGGAATTATATCACAGAGCACAAATTTCGATTAAAATCGAGACGCTCATTTGAAGAGGATGAATACATATATAATTCCAAAATACTTCATTAAATTTCAATAGAAGTTACAATACTAGAAAGAAATAAAATGTCCATGCAAGGACTACAGAAAGAAAATGTCATGCAGGACTAAAGAGATAACAATGTCCTCGCAGGGACTAACATATATTAGAAGAGACTTCACTCGTCCTTCTTTCCCTTAACCAGGTTGGAGAGTTTCTTGAAGAATTTGTTCGTCTTCTTCTCCTTTTCTCCGATTGTTGTTGCATTTCTTTCATCCGTTCTAAGGCCTCGTTAATGGCTTCAAGTTGTGTGGAGGTTGTGGTTGTGGTTGTGGCATAACAGGATACTGGTATCCATAACTTGGATATCCAGTCGGTGGATAAGCAGGTGGGAAAGGAGACTGGTAAAGTGCGTTATGCATGACCGCTTGCATGTAAGGGTCATGCAACCATGCTTGATAGCCTACTGGTGTAGACTAGTTAAAAGGATCATATCAAGACGTGTCTGGATATGTGGGGATTGGGTTACTATAACCCGATGGTTGTGGTTGAACTGTAGGTGTTGGTGGTGGTTCCACCACAGGTGAGGTGTTAGAGGGTCCACCCATTTATGGGTCCTCTTGAATGGTGGGGTAGGCTTTAGGCAATGGTGGTAGCGAACCCGACCATTGACCTGCACGTACTGACATACGTGCTCCTCGTTTCCTCCTCGGCGGCTCAGGTGGCGGCGGAGGTTGGTCCACCAGTTCCATGTGAACGTCTTCTTGTATAGGAGATGGTTGAGAGTGATGGGAAGGAGTGTTGGCAAAGGTAAACGGGTTCCAATATTGGTCCCACTCATTAGGACCTTGATATGGCGATCTGACATAAGAATTTGAATCGCTCGATATTTCAATGGGGTACGTATTTGAACCTGACGGTGGCATCTCCGGATCGGAGTCCTCGTTCATTGGATTTGGCTGATCCAACTGATTCTGATCAGCTGGGGGTGTGTTAAACTATTGGTTGGGGTTAAATTCATCCTGTTAAGAATGATGGGAATGGTGAGAGTGGTGTGAATGATGTGAATGGTACGAGTGATAAGAATTTTGGGTATGGGAAGGTGAATGTTGTGGTAGTGGCCATGAATCCCCCGAATCTTCATAAGGGTTCGGTGATGTGGATGTGGAGGGATATGTCCTGAAGGTCCTCCTCTTATTGGTCCTTTACCTCTTCCTCGTACACGTGGCGACATTTTCCTGTTAAAAATCAATTCAAAAAACAATACTAATAACTTAATAATGAAATGAGTAATCCTAGGTCAATGCCTAGACTCGGAAGTCTAAGGAATGTGCTCGTGTAAGTTTGAGGCTAAACACAAGAAGGATAGTGTTTAATTCTCTCAAACGTTGGCTCTAATACAAACCTGTCACACCCCAGATTTTCAATCCAAATCCATACACCGGTGGGCCCGGGTGGGGAGTATTGTGATGTCAGTTGATAACATCATTGTCAATTAAACACGGCACAGCAGAAGTCTTGGAGTAAAATTACTATTGCAAACCAAATGTTCGAAATACAAAATAATATACGAATCTGTCGAGATAGGGCTTACACTCGCATCGACGACCTTTTTGATCAGCTTCAAGGCGCGACTTGTTTCTCAAAAATCGACCTTCGCTCCGGTTATCATCAACTTCGAGTTCTTGAAGAAGATATACCCAAAACCGCGTTTGGCACACGTTATGGGCACTACGAGTTCATGGTCATGCCATTTGGTTTGACCAACTCACCCGCCGTGTTTATGGATTTGATGAATCGCGTGTGTAGGCCCTATTTCGACAGATTCATGATCGTCTTCATTGACGATATCCTAATCTATTCCAAGACCCGAGAAGAGCATGAGCGACACTTGCGTCTTATCCTCCATCTATTGCGTACTGAACGTCTTTACGCCAAATTCTCCAATGTGAATTTTGGCTAAAGGAGGTTCAATTCCTTGGTCATGTCGTTAACGAACTTGGTATTCATGTTGGCCCTGCAAAAATTGAGGCAGTGAAAAATTGGATTGCTCCTAAGACACCGCCCGATATTCGTTCGTTTCTCAGCTTAGTCAGTTATTACCGTCGGTTTATTTCAAATTTCTCAAAAATTGCCATACCTCTCACATCCTTGACCCAAAAGAATAAGCCTTTTGTTTGGAGTTCTGAACAAGAGGAGTCTTTTCAAACGCTCAAGGACATGCTTTGCAATGCTCCTATCCTAACCCTTCCTGATGGTACCGACGACTTTGTCGTGTATTGCAATGCCTCAAGACAAGGTCTTGGTTGCGTCCTTATGCAACGAGACAAGGTTATCGCTTACGCATCACGACACCTCAAGATTCATGAGAAAAATTATACTATGCACGACCTTGAACTTTGTGCAGTTGTTTTTGCATTAAAGATTTGGTGACACTACCTTTATGGTACAAAGTGTACGGTCTTCACCGACCATAAGAGCCTTCAACACATCTTTAACCAAAAGGAACTCAACATGCGTCAAAATCGTTGGGTAGAATTATTAAACGACTACGACTGCGATATCCACTACCACCCTGGTAAAGCGAATGTTGTGGCCGATGCACTTAGTCGGAAAATTCATGTTAAGAGTGTACGTTGTTACCAAACTTTGTGAAAGCTTCAAGAGATGATTTGTGAGGCACAATACTCAACCGTTAATGAGGGTAACCTCGATAATGAGTTGAAGTGTGGTGCTGAAAACCAACTCGTGACCAAATCAAATGGCATCATGTGCTATCTCGACCGTATTTGGATTACCGTGATAATCTTCGTGACCTCTTGATGAGTGAAGCTCATAAGTCTCGGTATTCTATTCATCCTGGCACTGATAAGATGTACCACGACCTCCGAGCATCGTACTAGTGGCCTAATATGAAGAAAGATATCGCCTATTACGTTTCGAAGTGCCTTACTTACTCCAAGGTAAAGGCCGAACATCAACGACCCTCTGGCTTACTCGAACAACTGGAAATTCCTGTTTGGAAATGGGAGAGTATTGCCATGGATTTTATAACTAAACTCCCTCGTACATCGTCGGGTCACAATAGTATTTGGGTAATCATCGATCGCCTGACCAAGTCTGCTCATTTCCTTCCCATAGATGAAGACTACCGAGTTGAAAAATTGGCTCGTATCTACACGGATGAAGTCATCTGTCGTCACGGTATCCCCGTTGACAATATCTCGGATCGTGATGGTCGTTCACTTCTCGCCTTTGGCAAACATTCCAAAAGGCGCTTGGTACTAAACTCAATCTCAGTACTGCCTTCCATCCTCAGTCTAATGGTCAAACCGAGTGCACTATCCAAACTCTAGAGGACATGCTTCGATCTTGCGTAATTGATTTTGGTGGCACTGGGACATGCACTTGCCTTTGGTCGAATTCTCGTACAATAACAGTTACCATACGAGTATTCAAATGGCACCATTCGAGGCATTGTATGGACATAAGTGCCGATCGCCTATATTGTTGGCACGAGATCGGGGAAGCTCAAATCACCAGTTCCGAGCTTAAACAACAGGCGACATACAAGATTTTGCAGATTCGGGACGACTTGCTGAAAGCTAGAAGCCGACAAAAGAGCTACGTAGATAAAAGAGGCAAGCCTTTGGAATTCAACGTTGGTGACTTTGTACTTCTCAAGGTATCCCCTTGGAAGGGTGTGGTTCGTTTCGAGAAAAAGGGAAAGCTCGCTCCTCGCTACGTGAGTCCTTTAAAGATTCTCGAAAGGATTGGCAAGGTAGCCTACTGACTGGACCTACCACAAGAGCTCAACAACGTTCATCCTACATTCCATGTCTTAAACTTGAAAAGATGTCTTGCCGAAGAAGGACTCCAAGTTCCACTTGAATATCTTCAAATCAATGAGACTTTACACTTCGTGGAGAAACCAGTCGAAATCATGGATCGAGGCACTAAGCAACTAAGGCGCAGTAGAATTCCTATCGTGAAGGTTTGGTGGGAAGGAAAATGTGGCGCTGAATTTACTTGGGAACTTGAAAGCGACATGAAGACCAAGTATCTACATCTGTTCATTGCGTCTTCCTAAATTTCGGGACGAAATTCCCTAAAGGAGGAGAGATTCTAACGCTTCGCATTTGTAACATTCCGTTTTTGGCAAGATCGCTTCGTGTTTTTATTTTTGGAAGTCCAAACCTTGTAATCGTGTTTCTAATTTTCAATTCATTGTAATCTAAGGCTTTGATTATAATCAAGAATGATCAATTATGCGAAATTCATTCGTGTTTAAACTTATGATCATACGTTACGGTATTGCTTAATAAATCAACTCGAAACCACTTGTAAATGCTTGTTGAACATTTATAAATCTTAGTACCAAAGTCAAGCAAGACAACTAGTGGCTTAATGCAAATTATTCAAGCTTCCATCATCACATTAATCTTCTCACAACTTGAGTTTAAATCATGCTTGCAATAAGTCTTTTTTAGGGTTTTAAAATGACCTTACACACGACCTAAGACCCTTATAAGACCTATACATGTCACACATATAATGTACAAAGTTTAAAGGATCAAGTACATCAATTATAACATTAAAACAACAGAAAATAAAATAAAAGCCTAACAGCTTGCGGCTGCAAGCTGTTAAGGCAATAAACTTCTTTTTTTAATTCAAAATCCTCACCTAGTTGCATTAAATGTAACCCTAATCCTAACCCTAATCCTTCCTCTATATGAACGAGTGTTCCTCCATCACTTCCCCACTTTTACAAGCCCCCAAACACCTCAAACAACCCCCAAAACTTTAGAAAATTCTCTGCTGAAACACAACAGGTTGCAAGTGAGTTTCGACTCACTTCTCTTCTTCTTCTAATCTTGTTTTTCCTTCTAACACTCTTGGATAACCTCTAGGAAGGTTCTCACAAGTTTGCTTGGGAAAACTAAGGTGAAACCCATCATTTTGAGGTCCAAAAGTGTGCAAACTTTCTGCCCAAATTTTATTCTTTTAAACTTCAAGTTTTTCAATGTTTTCTTCTTGTTTTCTTCCTCAACATTGTTTGCGAAGCCCTATGGATGTTACCATAGGTTTTTCATGGAAAACCAAGGTGGAATCACACCATTTTTGGGGCCAAACTTTCTGTTTTGGAAGTTAACTTATAAAACGTTTTCGAACTTGTTTTTAACATAACAACTCTATGCTACTTATGCCTCTAACCAAGCTTATGATTAGTGTTTTAACCTAGACTTGTTCATACACAATCAAGAGGCATAACATGCCTTTAAACTTATGGTTTTTACTAGGGTTTCAAACCCACAAGTGTTGAGCCATCCAAGCTTACAAGCTTGTATTGGTGTAAGTGTGATTACGTGAAGGCCTTGACCATTCAACTTTTCAATCCACCCCTCACTTGATGATTATATAATTCTTGACCATCCGGATTGTCCTTGTGACAATCTTGTGTATTGGTGAATCTTACGAAAGAGGTTTAGGACGGTTATCCTCCTACCTCCATGCATGACTTATATGACTTACATGATATCTATGAAATACATGAACTCTATGATTAATTAGTAATATTTTATATATGTAAATACTTAATATAACCGAACCTTTGACAATGACCATATGGTTATTTGTCCTAATATTAGGTTATTTTATCTTAGACCTAACCAACGTTACGATTCTATTGGGCATGACCCATAAAAACACAAACACCCTACGGGCTTATAGTGTCAAAAACGAGCGTTAACGTCTAGATAAATACTTTGACTATACAAACTTTTTGTATACTTTAATTCCTAAACTTATTAAACTCCAACGTCAATCTTATACTCACACACGTACGTTTCCTTGTGTAGGATAACTTGGTGTTCATCCCCCCCCCCCCCCCAAAAAAAAACAACTTAAACGCTGTCATGGAATTTACTTTGCAAAACCGTGAGTACACTCGAACCCTTTTTATGTCTTACACTTTTTGAGTGCAATGTGTTAACTTATCAAACTACACTAAATCACACTTTTATCTATGAAATCACACAAACAATCCATCAAACATGCTTTAGTTATGTGCTACTTGACTTGTTACTTATATTCTTATGTGATTTAAATGTCATTAACTTCGATCAAGCCTCCCTTAACATGTATAGCGCTATAGGAGTAATGCATCGCCCGTATTCTTATGGTCAATGTTAAGTTTTAATCTATTATGCAGTACACTAGAGGATTGACTTGTAGTTCACATGCCTTGTTTACATTTATCTCGTATGCTAGCTATTCATGTGGATTTGTTTAATCGATTTTTAATACTTATGCTATGATATCAAACTTATGTACTCGCCAATACTTTGTTATTGAACTATACTTTTTAACATGTTGCAGGTTGATAAAGTGGTATGATGAAACTTAGTAGGATCGGCTTATAAACACACGCAGAATGCTAAGATGATTATTATGTTTTGTTGAACTTATATTGTTATTGTTGCTTTGTATTTCGATTATGTTGTAATTTTACAATTTGATGCTTTGAAATGAAATGAGTTGTTTAATTAAATATTGTCACAAATAGTGTTATGATGTCTCGAGCAATCTAGTTCGTCCACTCCGATGTTTCCGCCATCGGTTGGGGTATGACAAGATGTGTTGGAAATTTGAGTGTGTGTGAATGAAGTCTCAAACTTTGACCCACATAGATGTGGGAACAAAGTGGAAGTTAGTTTATAAGGTAAATTTTTACCTAACTAACATAACCTTGTGACATGTTTTACCAAAACTCCTACGAGGGCGCACGGGGGGTGTAAAAGTTGAACCGAATTTACTCGACCTCGTGTACGCCCGCACGTCCTGCGGACATGAATGCAGTTCCGAGAAAGCCGGGCCCGCGTGGTGTGGTTTTTTCACTCGTAACCTTAACCGGTTTTGTTGAATGGGCTTTGAAAACTGATTCGTTATTGATGATCATTAACTCAGTTTTTAATTTCTAAACAGTTATTTTTTGGCTATTATTATCAGTCTCAAAACTGATAACTAATGACCATTATTATGTCTTTAATTCGCTGCAATGATAACCAAAATTCGGTTATGGTTCTGCAAGTATAAATACAGATCATGCAGATCAGTTGAGACACACCAACACACTGCTTTCTTCTTTCTCCGCTGTTGCTGCTTCGAACCGACGTACCCTGGGAACAGATGACGAATCTGTTTAAGAGAATTGTGTCAAACACAAATACAGTTCACTGTTTTTGTTTCAAAATTTCTTTTCTTTCAGTAGCAGTTTTTCTAACAAACTTAAACAGATTATTTTACTAAATGTTACTATCCTGTTTCTTTTTAGAATGCAAACCCAAGCTATGACTACTGCTGTTTCTACTGTCATGACGTCCACTGTTGCTATCACAACGGGTCTAGTTGCATCGTTGCCTAACTCAGTGTCGCATGCTGAGAAACCTGAGAAATTCAACGGTGTGAATTTCAACCAGTGGCAGCAAAAGATGTTCTTTTATCTGACCACGCTGAACCTGGCGAGGGTCTTGACTGAATCCAATCCTCATGTTGATGAAGGGGATATGGATGCTCAATCTGTGAGCGCGATTCATGCTTGGAATCATTCGGATTTTTTGTGTCGCAACTTCATTCTGAACGGTTTAGTGGATACACTATACAATGTGTATTGCAAATCCAAGATTGCCAAAGAATTATGGGAGTCATTGGATTGCAAATACAAAACAGAAGATGCGGGCGCTAAGAAATTCACGGTGGCTAAGTTCTTGGACTTTAAAATGAGAGATGCGAAAACTGTCATGAGCCAAGTCCAAGAATTGCAAGTTATTCTTCATGATATTCATGCGGAAGGAATAGCCCTCGGCGAGACATTCCAAGCTACTGCAATGATTGAGAAGCTACCACCAAGTTGGGTCGATTTCAAGAACTATCTCAAACATAAGCAAAAGAAGATGACCATTGAAGATCTTGTTGTTCGTCTTCTAATTGAAGATGATAACAAATTGGCTTTGAAAGGATTGATGGTCCTGAAACAGTAAAGGCCAATCTTGTTGAACATGGCCAATCTTCAAAGGGAAAAAACAGTGGAAAAGGTGGAAAGAAAGGTCATGGGAAACGCTCCAACCTTGGTCCAAAGGAGGTGTTGGGAAAAAGAAGTTCCAAGGAACTTGCTACAATTGTCAAAAGCAAGGCCATAAGGCCAACTAATGCAAGCTTCCAAAGAAGGAAAGTGCTCGACAAGTGAACATGGTTCATGAAGTCAATAACTTGTTGCCATGGTCACGGACCTCTCAATTCTGGTCACCGAAGTTAATTTGGTTGGTAAAAATAACAAGGATTGGAGGTTAATACGGGGGCTACCCGTCATGTGTGCTCCGACAAAAGTCTTTTTAGCACTTTCAAGGAGGTGACTAATGGCGAAAAGGTTTTTATGGGAAACTCAGCCACGGCCGAAATCAAAGGCGAGGGGAACGTGGTCTTGAAGATGACTTCTGGAAAGGAACTCACTTTGTCCAAAGTGTTGTATGTTCCAGAAATTCAAAAAAACCTTGTGTCAGGGTGGCAATTGAACAAGTTTGGGTTCAAAATGGTGATTGAGTCGGATAAGGTCATGTTGACCAAAATGGTATGTATGTTGGTAAGGGCTATGCCCTCTATGGAATGTTTAAACTCAATGTAATGGTTGTGAATGCAATGAATGAAAACGCTACTACTTCTACTTACTTGATTGAGTCTTCTAATCTTTGGCGTGGTAGACTAGGTCATGTTAATTTTAATTCCATTCATCGTTTAATTAAACTTAATTGCATACCAACATTCGATATCAACTCAAATAATAAATGTGAAACTTGTGTAGAAGCAAAACAAATGAAATCATCCTTCAAAAAGGTCTAACGAATCACCAAAATCCTCAAGATGATCCACATTGATGTGTGTGATCTAAAGGCAATTCCTACTCGTGGTGGGAATAAGTACTTCATCACGTTCATTGATGATAGTACAAGGTATTGCTATGTGTACTTACTTAAGAGTAAGACAAGGCCATTGACAAGTTTATTTTGTTCAAAGCCGAAGTTGAAAATCAACTAAATCGTAAAATCAAAATTGTAAGGAGCGACAGGGAGGAGGTGAATATGTTACACCTTTTATTGATGTGCGTGCGAAAAATGGAATCATACATGAACTCATAGCACCTTAATCCCCTAAATTGAATGGCTTAGCGGAATGAAAAAATCGTACCTTGAAAGAAATGATGAATGCCATGATGATAAGCTTTGGTATAAACCAAAACATGTGGGGGGAGGCAATCTTATCGGCAAATTATGTGTTGAACATGATACCCAATAAGAAAAAAGGATGTAACGCCATATGAATTGTGGACATGAAAGAAACCACCATATAAATACTAAAAGTGTGGGGGTGTCTAGCTAAGGTGGTGGTCACACCACCAAAGCGGCTACTAATAGGACCGAAAACAGTAGATTGTGTATTTATTGGATACACCCATCCTTATGGTCTTTATCGTTTTCTTGTGTATGATTCTAAGAACCCTGGAATACGCAAAGGTACCATAATAGAATCTAAGGATGCATCATGGTTTGAACATGTGTTCCCAAACTTAAGTAGAAGTGAAATAAGTTTTTCTATACCGGTCGAGGAAACTATTCCTGAGGTTGAAAACAATGAACCTCGAGAACAATCTAAGACTTAGGAAGTTGAAATCAGGAAAAGTAAACGACAAAGGACTGAAAAATCCTTTGGGCCTGAGTTTCTTACCTACATGGTAGTAGAGGAACCTCAAACGTACCAACAAGCGGTGCATTCCTCAGAAGGACCTCAGTGGAGGGAGGCCATCAAAAGTGAGATAGACTCTATCTTACAAAACCATACTTGGGAGCTAGTGGATCTTCCTCAAGGATGTAAACCACTTGGATATCGATGGATCTTCAAGAAGAAGATGAAACCTGATGGAACCATCGATAAGTACAAAGCAAGGTTGGTGATCAAAGGATATAAACAACGAGAAGGTTTAGATTACTTTGATACATATTCGCCAGTTACGCGAATAACATCCATTAGGTTGGTGCTTGCCATTGCCGCCATTAGAAATTTGGAAGTTCACCCAATGGATGTGATAACAGCTTTCCTGAATGGAAATCTAGAGGAAAAAATTTACATGGAGCAACCCGAAGGCTTCACAGCCATTGGGCAAGAAAAGAAAGTGTGTAGTAAAATCATTATATGGATTGAAACAAGCTCCAAAACAATGGCACCAAAAATTTGATCATGTTATGCTTGATGCTGGGTTCAAAATCAATGAATGTGATAAGTGTGTATATGTGAATGACACATCTGATGGATACATCATTTTGTGTCTATATGTAGATGATATGCTCATTGCTGGAAGTGATGATAAAATCATAAAATCTACAAAGAACATGCTAAAAGAAAGATTTGACATGAAAGACATGGGTCTTGCGGATGTGATTCTGGTGTTAAAATCACACGAACCCAAAGTGGACTTGTTTTAAGTCAATCCCACTATGTGGACAAAATTCTTGAGAAGTTCAATGCAAATGACTCCAACGTAGCTAGGACTCCACTTGACACAAGTCAACATCTAGCCAAGAATATAGGTGAACCTGTAAACCAGTTGGAATACTCAAGAATTATTGGTAGCTTGATGTATATTATGAGTTTTACTAGACCAGACATAGCACATGTTGTGCGCAAGCTAAGTAGATACACAAGCAACCCAAGTTCAATGCATTGGAACTGTATTACTCGATTTTTTTGATACTTAAGGTACACTCGGGAATACGGGTTTCATTATAACAGATATCCAGCAGTTATAGAAGGACACTGCGATGCAAATTGGATATCTGACACGAATGATTCCAGAGCAACAAGTGGGTATGTATTCACACTTGGAGGTGCTGCTATATCGTGGAAATCGTCGAAACAAACGGTTATCGCTAGATCCATAATGGAATCAGAGTTCATAGCTTTAGATAAAGCAAGTGAAGAAGCAGAAAGGCTACGTCAATTTTGTTGAGGACATACCAAGATGGCCTAAGCCGGCAACGGCCATTTGTATACATTGTGATAGCCAATCGGCACTTGGCAGAGCTCGTAGCACAATGTATAATGGTAGGAACAGACATATCAGACGTAGACATAATATGATACGACAACTAATCTCTACAACAATTATCACTGTTGACTACGTGAGGTCAAAGGATAATATCACGGATCCGCTAACAAAAGGCCTAAGTAGAGAGTTAGTTCAGAAGTCGTCCATGAAAATGGGACTGAAGCCCTTGAAAAATGAAGTTCATATGATGGAAACCTAACTTAATAGACTGGAGATCCCAAGAATTGAGTTCAATAGTGTCACACCCGACCCACAGCGGAAATAAAAGTCGGGGCATAATTGGGTTATCACCAAAGCTCAAGACATTTACTAAAATTAAGTTTCATAATTATTAGTTAGAAATTTAAAGACAAATATCCAAACATAAAGAAACATTCAAGCACACGAAAAAATATTGTTCAAACCAAAATATATTTTATTCATCTTCTAAGGCCGATCCTATGTGTTCCTTTCCTCAACCCGCCCACCTGTATCATGTATAAAACAAGAATTTGGGTCAACAAAAGTTGGCGAGTGAATCTAAATTTAATAATAAAACAGTTTAATATTTTGGTTGTTTCAATAAAATGTGCATGGACCATATATGAACTTATGTATATGTAATTAAACCACAAACCACATAATATCAACAATGAGCATATGAACATGAAGCATGATAAACTTGAGATCAAGGCTCAATCAAATGGAGCCAATCTAATGAGGCACATGATGCTCAGCTCGTATCCCACGAGGAAGTGATGGGTCTTAAATGAATGATTGCACTGAAATGTAAAATGTAACCACACAAAACAAATATACACATTAGATCACATAATTGTGTTAGCACAAGTGTTTAAATAAATATGTATGACACATGATACACCCCAAAACATGATTAAAAGGGGATTTTGTAAGGATCCACTCATAGTGGGTGCGTCTCCTTATTTGATGAAGAGTGCGCACAAATTGAGAATTTAACCAACAAAGGAAACTAACATAAATAATAAAGCAAAAATTTGATAAATATATAAAAATTAATATTTTGATTTAATACTTTTTGTTAGATTTTTAGGTTATTTTTGTGGTATTTATTGGGATTTTTAAACCTACGAAATCGTATCTTTAAGTGTTTTTAATTGATTTTTAACTAAAATATAAATACAAAAATATTATATAAAATAAAATAAAATAACAAAAAAACCTTGTTAGACCTGACAAGGGGTCTGACCGGTTCAATGGTGTTGTTGGCAGCGTGTTTGCGAGACTCGAACTTGTTGTAACATCCGTCAAAAACGGATTTACCAAACCCGCTCCGTTTATCAACCGAACAGTCAGTCAAAAATTTCGTTGCGAATTAAATACCCAAAATATTTTTAAACGATACGTAATCAATTATTATACGGGAATATATATTTAGTTTTTGAAAAACTGTCAAAAATCGCAAAATAAAAATGATTTGCTTCTGCCGGGTTTCGAACCCGGGTCTGTACCGAATCAGTTCAAGACTTATCTCACACACACAAACCACTGCGCCACTTGTTCTGTTTGATAAATAATAGAATCATTTAATTCATAAAGGGACGTTACGAATTCAAAACCGGCGCCCAAACAGTTCAGTCGTCGGAATCACGGAAATCTCGCGAGTCTTAACTACAATTTACGTTATAACGTAAACTATTAACCAGACATCGGTTATAACCGATGTTTGAAGTCCGCGACCAAAATTATAACCACCGGAGTTTTTATGAATTACGAATACAGTCGGACATCAGACCAGATTCTTCAACAATTTGCTCTATAAATTCACCCACAACCCACTGCAAACCTTTTCGCTCAAAATCACATCTTTTCACGGCGTAATTCCACTCGCCGGAATTTCTCTGCTCATCGCCGGAAAACCGTTTTCCCCATTGCCGAGCGTTACTGAGCCCATGAGTTTATACCGGAGATACCCACGCCCTTTCTAAGCTTCCTGGAGACTCGCTGCTACGAGAAACTCATCGCCGGAGGTGATTTCTGTCGCCGGAGTTCTGCCGGAAAACAGAGGAAAGCGAGTCGGTATACCTCACGCTTATTTTCCTTTCTTTTTACTTCCATCTTACCAGTAATTAACCTAAAACGCTAAAGAAACCCGAATAATAACTCGAACCAGTCAGACATTATATCTGGTTAACTCTTGACGGAGAAGACGATGATTGCTGTAAAGTATAAGTATAATATAAATCAAGAAATTACTCAGGTTAGACACACAGTCCAGCGGTGGACTGTGTGCACATTAAACATACAAACGTCTCGAGTTCGAATCCGGTTTCACACACGTCGCCTTAATAAAAACGTTTCTTTTTGTTAACCGAACCGGAAGTCATACAGTTATATGTTAAGTATATTAATAATCGGAATAATAACCAAGTTAGACACACAGTCCAGCGGTGGACTGTGTGTTTGTTTATATCACAGGTCACGAGTTCGAGTCCGGTCTACTGCACCGACTCGAACAATTATCTATTCTTTTTAATAAGACAGAGAAGGAAATAACTAATTAGTATTTAAGTATAATGAAAATCGAATTATATAACATGTTGAACACACAGTCCAGCGGTGGACTGTGTGTTAGATTAAACCACAGGTCCCGGGTTCGAGACTTGTGGAGTGCATGTCCGATTTCGCTTAAACTGTTTTTAAAATAAAAATGATTTTCGGTTTAAACTAATTAATATATATATATAATTAAAATCAGATTTATAACGGGTTAGACACGTAGCTCAGTTGGTAGAGCTGCGTGCACGCGTACGGGAGGTCTCGGGTTCGAGCCTCACTCAGCGCACTTGTATACATGATCGAACCGGTCAACGGTCAGGTCAACGGTCAGGTCAACGGTCAACGGTCAACGGTCAGAAAAAAATAAATTTTTTTATTATTTTTATTTAATTATTTTAATCAAAAATCAATTAAAAATACTTAAAAATAACATTTTTAAGGTTAGAAAATAGCCTCAAACTCACAAAAATACACCCAACAATCCTACTAAAATAGATTAATAAAACCCGTTTACTTACCAAACCATAATGCGATTTATCTAGGTTAAATCTCACTCGTGGTTAAAACCACTTCGCGTGCATTCAACGTCATCAACCGAACGCACCCACTGTGAGTGAATCTTACAATTCCCCCTTTTAAATTACACGTTTTGGGGTGTGTCATGTGTTATGAAAATAATTAATTTATTTATTTAAACTTGTGCCATACCACATCATGACTTAAACTTAGATTGTTTTATTGTTGTGATTTACTTATATTCCTTTTGTCAAATTATATGAAACTCATACATTAAGCCCATCAGTTCCTCGTGGGAGACGAGTAGAACATCGTGTGCTTCAATTCAAATTCATTATTGTTCATGTGTGTATCATTGAGTTTATATTGTTTGTAGTTGTGTCATTCATAATATCATGTTTATGCAATTCATTCATCAGGCCCCTCAGTTCCTCGTGAGAGACGAGTTGAGCATCGCGTGCCTCTAATTATTCCATTATTGTTCATGAGTGTTTCATTTAATATCTTATGATTGTTGATTAAGTTACATCTAATTTTACTCATGTTTGGTTGTGCACATATTTCATAATCAATTTAAATAAATTTGTTCAAATGTTTTCCATAGGATTCACTCGCCAACATTATGTTGATCCAAAAACCTTTTTACACATGATACAGGTGAACAGGTTGAAGCAAGGAAAACATAGGATATGCCTTAGAAGAGAACAAAGAAGTTTAGATTGTTAGATAGATCATGTTGTAACATTTATTGTAGATTTCCATTTAATTTGTATTAATGAATATGAAACGCTTAATAAATGTCATGAGCTTTGATGATAACCCAATCATGCCCCGATCACCTTTTCCGCTACGGGTCGGGGTGTGACAGATTGGTATCAGAGCCATGACTATAGGGATATAGGATAGGTTATTAGACCCTTAGAGCCTATACTATAGTCTGCCTAAATTTTAATTGATTAGGTGGTTACATACAAACTTGTGATATTTATTTGTTTCATATTTGTTTACATTTACAGTCAAACATACATGCTTATATACATATTCATTATGCATATATACATATCCATTATACATATATCGATGTTCATGTATTCAATTTATTTTCATACTCTCATTATCCAAAGATTTTGTGCAATTTTCAAATCTCATCAAAGTAAGTTCTGCGACGGGCATGTAGTAACTGGAAGGGTACAAGTACCGGTAGTCGGAACGTCCTGTCTAGGCTGGCATTCGTATAAATCCAATATAACGGACCAGTTTGCCTACCTGGGGACCAACGATGAGAGTACGAAGGACCTATTAGGCCAAATCATGCCACACCAAACGTCGTTCGAACTAACCCTACTTTGAGGTGTCACCGTGTCTACACCTGGACACATTCCGAACATCACACGTTGTATACATATTTCTCGATTTTCTCCGGGTTTTTGTGTACGCAACCAGGCAGAAACCGTGCGAACCATATGAAAAACCGGTATTCATGGGGGACCACATGATTACACAGGTAAAGTATGGCGGCATGAAGGGCCTAACAGCGAGCAAAGCCCAAGACATCCTATGGATGTAGTATTTTTCTATAATTATTTTATGAATGTTCATCCCTAATGCGACCCATGATCTCAAAAGCATCCAACTCATACCCTTGTCATGTATTCCTTGTAGATGTCTTCTAACCTCGCCCGTAGGAAGACGAGAGCAAGAAAAGCCACGAACGCATGGCTGCCTTAATCGCTCAACAAATGGCTGCCGTAATACCCAACATTGTAATCCAAGTTCAACAAGCACTCACCGATAATCCTATCAATCAAGCAAACCAAAACATTTTCAACTCTCCCCCAAATACCACTAAATGCACCTACAAGCATTTCAAATCATGCGACCCTCCGAAATACAAAGGGACTGAAGGCGTCACTGCTCTTCTCCATTGGTTTGAAGAAATGGAGAATACTTTTCTAAATTGCGATTGCCCTGATGATCGCAAAGTGCGTTATGCTACCGGTCGACTATATGGGATAGCACTTACTTGGTGGAACACAGAGAAGGCCAAACGAGGTGTGGAAGATGCTATGTCCTTAACTTGGAACGAATTGAAGGAAATCATGACCAGACGATTTTGCCCAAGGAGCGAAATGAAGTTAGAAGATGAATTTTACTCATTGAAGCAAATGGAAGGAGACCACATCACATACAACAAAAGGTTCCTCGAATTACATCAAATGGTTCCCAACATGTTTACTCCCCTCTACCGTTTGATAGAGCACTACATTCGTGGTCTTCCGTCAAAGATTCAAGACCCTGTAATTAGTACCAAGCCTGCAACTTTGGAAGCAGCAATGGAGCTAGCAACAGAGCTCACCGAGAACCGAATCCGAAACAAAGACTTCAAGGAGGAGAAGAAGAAGGATAAAGAATCGACTGAAACCTCCGACTCCACTCAAACCGAATCCCCTTCTCAACCTAATCCCAAGAGAAGAAGAGTCGGGCGACTTTTCGCTGCTACCCAACGAAATCAACCAGTTTTACACGCTATACCCATCCGAGCTATCCCAATCACCCAAGTGGCACCCAACTCAACTTACCCAAATAAGAAACCATATCTTGGACCTCACCCTCGATGCAACAACTGTTTTTATCATCATCCCCTTACCTTACCTTGTCAACTATGTACAACTTGTGGACGCTATAGCCATTTGAGCAATGTTTGTCGCACCTTTCAAAACCAAACCTTTTCCCCTACTCAAAACATGGCCCAAACTTATCACCAACCCCAAAACCCCATGCTCCCATATGCTCGAGCTTGCTTCAATTGTGGCGACCCTACCCACTTTAGAAACACATGCCCTCAATTGGTTAACGTTATCAACACTCAAGCCCAATCAAACCCAGTTAACCAAGTAAACCAAGAAAACCCAACCACTATGCCACCAGCAAGAGGAAGAGTCTTCAATATCAACGCCAATCCTGTCGAAGATATTAACGGTCCAAACGAAGATACTCAGCTAGTCCTCTTCGCCGAAGATCCAGATTCAACTCCTATCGTTTAGTTTTATGTGTTTCTTTATCACTTGTGTAGACTGTTAGAGTAATTATGGTATATTATATATTATATATTGTTTTCAGTATATGCTTTTGCTGAGGCCGCAGCTCCCCATCCATCGAGGTTGAGTTTGATCCCCATTTTATTATGCGGTTGATCAGGGCGTGCCCGCACGATCGGCTCCGTTTGTTTGAGCCTTGATCGGTTATTTCATTTTACATTTCAATACATGCAATACGTTCGGCTCCGTTTGATTGAGCCTTGAGCGCACATTTCAATTTACATTTCCAGTTCATGCAATACGTTCGGCTCCGTTTGATTTAGCCTTGAGCGCACAGACAATTTCATTATCAGTATCTTGTGGTTGTGGTGTTTGTAGTAGAGTCGCATCGAACTAACCATAACTTGCGGATAAAGTCAATGAAAATTTGACAAGGATATGGTGGATACGCCGATGGTACTTCCTATATATAAGTATTCTTGTCAAATGATCGGAGGCATTATCAGGCGGTTATGAGAGGTTCCATGCATAGGCTGATTGTGTGATGGTTGTTTAGATTAAGTTGTTCAATTTCAGTACCTTCAATACGTTCGGCTCCGTTTGATTGAGCCTTGAGCGCACATACAATTTCATTCAATACGTTCGGCTCCGTTTGATTGAGCCTTGAGCGCACAGACAATTTCATTATCAGTATCTTGTGGTTGTGGTGTTTATAGTAGAGTCGCATCGAACTAACCATAACTTGCGGATAAAGTCAATGAAAATTTGACAAGGATATGGTGGATACGCCGCTGGTACTTCCTATATATAAGTATTCTTGTCAAATGATCGGAGGCATTATCAGGCGGTTATGAGAGGTTCCATGCATAGGCTGTTTGTGTGGTTAAGTTATTCATTTTCAGTACATGCAATACGCTCGGCCCCGTTTAATTGAGCCTTGAGCACACAATTTCAATTTCAGTACATTCAATACGTTCGGCTCCGTTTGATTGAGCCTTGAGCGCACATCCATTTCATTTTCAGTACATGCAATACGATCGGCTCCGTTCGATTGAGCCTTGATCGCACAGATATATTCCATTTCAGTATTTTATGTTTGTTGTAATGGTTGTAGAGTTATAGGACTAATCATAATTCACTGATAAAACCAATGAAAATTTGACAAGAATATGGTGGATACGCCGCTGGTACTTCCTATATATAAGTATTCTTGTCAAAGGATCAGAGGCATTATCGGACGGTTATGAGAAGTTCTATGTAGGATTTATTAGTTTCTTGGTAACCAATCATAACTTGTGGATAAAACTAATGAAAATTTGGCAAGAATATGGTGGATACGCCGCTGGTACTTCCTATATATAAGTATTCTTGCCAAAGGATCAGAGGCATTATCAGGGGGTTATGAGAAGTTCCATGTAGGATTTAGTATTGCCTTGGTTGGAATTTGTGTTACATTTATATCATCATATTATTTAAAGAGATTGGATTGTGTTCCATTTCTACATAAACTAACCTCTCCATCATAACAAACGAGAGAGGAACTTCCACCATTCAAACATATATGCTATCAGAATGTGGATTCAAATATTTGCTGTTGTGTTTATTCATGCTCAAATATTTGCTGATGTGTTTATTCATATTCGAATATTAGCTGTTGTGTTTACTTATGTTCAAATATCAGCTGTTATGTTTTTATTTATGTCCCATATAGGTTGTAGTGTTAGAAGTTTTGCCTTAGGATATAACCATACTTTCCCAAACGTATCTAAACTCTTATGCATGATATCATTTTTAGAAAATCATTTCTGCTTACCAATACTTATACAGTAGGCAACAAAAAGCGATTCCTGAAATAGGGTACTTAACCCTTACAAGGAACGTTACCGCCTCGACCAAAAACTTAAACCCTCATTTTTCTAAGCATACAACTGTCAAACTAAACATCATCATCCTTTAGTCAAAATATATCATTATTTAAATTTCGGGACGAAATTTCTAAAAAGCAGGGGATACTGTAACATCCGTCAAAAACGGATTTACCAAACCCGCTCCGTTTATCAACCGAACAGTCAGTCAAAAATTTCGTTACGAATTAAATGCCCAAAATATTTTTAAACGATACGTAATCAATTATTATACGGGAATATATATTTAGTTTTTGAAAAACTGTCAAAAATCGCAAAATAAAAATGATTTGCTTCTGCCGGGTTTCGAACCCGGGTCTGTACCGAATCAGTTCAAGACTTATCTCACACACACAAACCACTGCGCCACTTGTTCTGTTTGATAAATAATAGAATCATTTAATTCATAAAGGGACGTTACGAATTCAAAACCGGCGCCCAAACAGTTCAGTCGTCGGAATCCCGGAAATCTCGCGAGTCTTAACTACAATTTACGTTATAACGTAAACTATTAACCAGACATCGGTTATAACCGATGTTTGAAGTCCGCGACCAAAATTATAACCGTCGGAGTTTTTATGAATTACGAATACAGTCGGAAATCAGACCAGATTCTTCAACAATTTGCTCTATAAATTCACCCACAACCCACTGCAAACCTTTTCGCTCAAAATCACATCTTTTCACGGCGTAATTCCACTCGCCGGAATTTCTCTGCTCATCGCCGGAAAACCGTTTTCCCCATTGCCGAGCCTTACTGAGCCCCTGAGTTTATACCGGAGATACCCACGCCCTTTCTAAGCTTCCTGGAGACTCGCTGCTACGAGAAACTCATCGCCGGAGGTGATTTCTGTCGCCGGAGTTTTGCCGGAAAACAGAGGAAAGCGAGTCGGTATACCTCACGCTTATTTTCCTTTCTTTTTACTTCCATCTTACCAGTAATTAACCTAAAACGCTAAAGAAACCCGAATAATAACTCGAACCAGTCAGACATTATATCTGGTTAACTCTTGACGGAGAAGACGATGATTGCTGTAAAGTATAAGTATAATATAAATCAAGAAATTACTCGGGTTAGACCCACAGTCCAGCGGTGGACTGTGTGCACATTAAACATACAAACGTCTCGAGTTCGAATCCGGTTTCACACACGTCGCCTTAATAAAAACGTTTCTTTTTGTTAACCGAACCGGAAGTCATACAGTTATATGTTAAGTATATTAATAATCGGAATAATAACCAAGTTTGACACACAGTCCAGCGGTGGACTGTGTGTTTGTTTATATCACAGGTCACGAGTTCGAGTCCGGTCTACTGCACCGACTCGAACAATTATCTATTCTTTTTAATAAGACAGAGAAGGAAATAACTAATTAGTATTTAAGTATAATGAAAATCGAATTATATAACATGTTGAACACACAGTCCAGCGGTGGACTGTGTGTTAGATTAAACCACAGGTCCCGGGTTCGAGACTTGTGGAGTGCATGTCCGATTTCGCTTAAACTGTTTTTAAAATAAAAACGATTTTCGGTTTAAACTAATTAATATATATATATAATTAAAATCAGATTTATAACGGGTTAGACACGTAGCTCAGTTGGTAGAGCTGCGTGCACGCGTACGGGAGGTCTCGGGTTCGAGCCTCACTCAGCGCACTTGTATACATGATCGAACCGGTCAACGGTCAGGTCAACGGTCAATGGTCAGAAAAAAATAAATTTTTTTATTATTTTTATTTAATTATTTTAATCAAAAATCAATTAAAAATACTTAAAAATAACATTTTTAAGGTTAGAAAATAGCCTCAAACTCACAAAAATACACCCAACAATCCTACTAAAATAGATTAATAAAACCCGTTTACTTACCAAACCATAATGCGATTTATCTAGGTTAAATCTCACTCGTGGTTAAAACCACCTCGCGTGCATTCAACGTCATCAACCGAACGCACCCACTGTGAGTGAATCTTACAATTCCCCCTTTTAAATTACACGTTTTGGGGTGTGTCATGTGTTATGAAAATAATTAATTTATTTATTTAAACTTGTGCCATACCACATCATGACTTAAACTTAGATTGTTTTATTGTTGTGATTTACTTATGTTCCTTTTGTCAAATTATATGAAACTCATACATTAAGCCCATCAGTTCCTCGTGGGAGACGAGTAGAACATCGCGTGCTTCAATTCAAATTCATTATTGTTCATGTGTGTATCATTGAGTTTATATTGTTTGTAGTTGTGTCATTCATAATATCATGTTTATGCAATTCATTCATCAGGCCCCTCAGTTCCTCGTGAGAGACGAGTTGAGCATCGCGTGCCTCTAATTATTCCATTATTGTTCATGTGTGTTTCATTTAATATCTTATGATTGTTGATTAAGTTATATCTAATTTTACTCATGTTTGGTTGTGCACATATTTCATAATCAATTTAAATAAATTTGTTCAAATGTTTTCCATAGGATTCACTCGCCAACATTATGTTGATCCAAAAACCTTTTTACACATGATACAGGTGAACAGGTTGAAGCAAGGAAAACATAGGATATGCCTTAGAAGAGAACAAAGAAGTTTAGATTGTTAGATAGATCATGTTGTAACATTTATTGTAGATTTCCATTTAATTTGTATTAATGAATATGAAACGCTTAATAAATGTCATGAGCTTTGATGATAACCCAATCATGCCCCGATCACCTTTTTCGCTGCGGGTCGGGTGTGTGACACTTGTGACCTCCCGTTTACGTGCACGCAGCTCTTCCAACTGAGCTACATGTCTAACCTGTAAGGAATCCGATTTTAATTACTCTTATGTACTTATTAGAATATATCAGAAAGTATTTAATTTAAAAAGATTTTTAACTTAACGAACCGTTGTCCACCCCATGAATCGAACTCGTGACCCTGATTTTCTCTTGCACCCAACCCTACCAACTGGGCTGGGTGTCTAAACCGTATGTAACATTTGTCAAAAATGGGTTTTCCAAACCCGCTCCGTTTGTAATCGTCAAGTTATAAATGTTTCGTTTCGCATTTATGTCAATTTTAATTTTTAATGATGCATAATTAATAAACAAACTAGAATATAAAAGTTATAATTGATAAAAAGTAAAAATAAAATAAATAAAAAGAAAAATAGGCTGCCGGGACTCGAACCCGGGTCAGCCGGAAAGAGCTCAAAGACTTATCACACACACATATAACCACTCCGCCACTTGATGTTTTCTGTGAATTCTAGGAAACAATTAAATTTTATGGCCAATCATGAATCGATCTGGTTACGCTAACTATAACCGAAATCGGTCACCAAACATCCAAAAACGTTTGATTGTTCGCGGTTTACCGATTATAACCGATACACCGACACCTTCAATCAATTTGATCTTGAATGGACTTGAATTCATAAGTTGATCGGTTTTAATAACCGAAAAATCTGCACTTCCTGATTTACTCAAACCTTAGTCCCCTCTCGCGACTCAAACTCATCTGCAAACCTTCAATTTCATTTTCGCACAACTTTCAGTTCGTCGGAGCAGCTTTTTGAACTCGCCGGACTTTCGCCGGAAAACCGTGTCTTCCATCAAATCAGTAAGTCTCTTAATTCTTTCATCGTCTATCAGTTGTTAAGCTATTGCTAACTCAAAACCTTCAATCGGAAACAGTTGCAGACGTCGATATCGAATAATTCACTCTCGCCGGAAAACTTCTGAAAATTCCTATTTTCCGTTGTAAAACGGTATAGTCATTCAAACCTTCTGATAACGCTTGTTTAGTACTTCAATTCCACAATTAGCTAATCAAAACTGTTAATTTGTTCGCTCAGTCGAAGTTCATAAAAACAGAGCCGACGACTTGCCGGAACTCTGAGATAAATCGTTTCTCCGGTATGTTTACTTCCAAAATCGTCTCTGCCATTTCATTTTAGTCTTTTAAATGTTTGTCAATCGAATTAAACAAGAAAACAATAGAGTAGCCGTAGGCTGTGATTCTGTAACGAAGAAGACGAAGTTAGGTTGATTATAAGTTTAATATAATTTGGATATTATCTCGGGTTAGACACATAGTCCAGCGGTGGACTGTGTGCACACATATATCACACGCCGCGAGTTCGATCCTTGATACACACACACTCTCTGTAATTAAAATGTTCTTTTTTTTACTGAACCGGATCCTTTCGCAATTAGATGTTAAGTATAATAAAAATCTGTATATTAACCAAGTTAGACACACAGTCCAGCGGTGGACTGTGTGTAACATTAAATCACAGGTCCCGGGTTCGAGACTAGTTGACGGCACCGGTTTGATAATTAAAATCCTTTTTAAAAACAAATGAATTTTGAATAAATTAAAACAGTATATAAATATAATTAAAAACAGAAATATTTCGGGTTAGACACGTAGCTCAGTTGGTAGAGCTGTGTGCACGCGTACGGGAGGTCTCGGGTTCGAGCCTCACCCAGCGCATACATTCACACAATAGAACCGGTCAAACAGGCAAACAGTCAATGGTCAATGGTCAACGCAAAAGTCAACATTTTTTTATATTTTTATTTATTTAATTTAATTTAAAAATCAATTAAAAATACTTAAAAATAATGTTTTTAAAGACAGGAAATAGCCTAAACTCACAAAAATATATCTAAAAATCCTATTAGAATTATTAATAAAATCCACTTATTTACTATACCTTCCGTTATTATTTAGGTTAGTTAATCCTCGTTGATCAATCCTTCAAACTCGTGCGCATCTCATCATCTCCAACCGAACGCACCCAATGTGAGTGAATCTCCACAAATTCCCCGTTTTAATCACGTTTTTGGGATGTATCATGTGTCTTACCATTTATTATATTTAAATCATCGTGCATACATCATATCATGAACAAATGTGTATTCAGCTTGTATCAACTGTTGTGTGGTTATTGTTTAGATTTAATTTATTATTTTCAGTACATGCAATTTCATAGGCCGCCGCTCCCCATTACATTATGAGCGTTGAGCAGTTCCCCATTACATTATGAGCGTGAACCTGGCGTTGCCAACATACGATCGGCTCCGTTTGATTGAGCCTTGATCGCACAGACATTCATCATAGGCCGTCCGTTCCCCATTACATTATGAGCGTGAACTTGACGTTGCCAACTATACAGTTTCAATTATATTATATATTCATGCAAGTTCATATGTTATTGTATGTTATTGTTTGTGGATTGTTATTGTTGGATTATTTACATTTGCTCGCATATGACTATTGCACAATTTTTCCTTGATAAAAATAACAAGAAATCAATAATAAATGTTTAACTAACAAGGTTCACTCGCCAACTTATGTTGACCCAAAAACCCCCATTTTTACACATGATACAGGTGAACCAGCTGCAGCAAGAAACACATAGGATTGGCTTAGAAGAATAAACTGGTTTAGAGCTTGGATTGTTTAGTTGGTTATTTTCTTTGTATTTGTATGGACATGTTTGGATTATTGAGAATGTAATTTTGACTTTAATAAATATGAAACATATTAGTAAATATCATGAGCTTTGGTGATAACCCAATTATGCCCCGACTCTTATTCCGCTGCGGGTCGGGGTGTGACAGATTGGTATCAGAGCCATGACTATAGGGATATAGGATAGGTTATTAGACCCTTAGAGCCTATACTATAGTTGATTAGAAATTTTTAAGATTTTTTTTTGTGTGTTACATGCAAAATTCATGATGTCTATATGTTTTATGTTTAATGTTACATTCAATGTTATGCAAGCATGTTCATAAGTACATATTAGTATATAATGCCTATCATGAATCATATTCTCATAACATATCATATCCATGAAAGCACACATCACATCATTTTCATGATTGTTTTTACAATGATTTTTGTATTTTCAAATCACATCAAAGTGAGTTCTCATGACGGGCATGTAGTAACTGGAAGGGTACAAGTACCGGTAGTCGGAACGTCCTGTCTAGGCTGGCATTCGTATAAATCCAAAATAAAGGACCAGTTTGCCTACCTGGGGACTAACGATGAGAGTACGAAGTACCTATTACGCCAAAGCATGCTATACCAAACGTTGTGTGAGCTAACCCCACTTTGAGTTGTCATTGTGTCTACACCTGGACACATTCCGACCATACATCTCGTAAACATATTTCGTGGTTTTCATTCAGGTGATGCGAGTGTTAAATTGCCAATACTAATGTGAATCCTACCAAGCCAATAGACATGAGGGCCCACATGACTATACAGGTGAAGGTATGGGGGACATTTGAGGCCCAACATGAGCAAACCCAAGACATCCTATGGATGTAGTTGCATTATTGATATTTATGTTATTTTCATTTTCTTTAAGACACATGACACCTAAAAAGACTCCATAAACTCACAATCTTCTTATGTATGTGCCTGTAGATGTCGGCTAGACAACAACGAGGGGGTAAAAGATCAGGAAGGTCACACGAACGCTTGGCCACTCAAATCGCAAAACAAATGGCCGCGGTGCTTCCTGACATTGTGGTTCAAGTACAACAAGCTCTCGCCACAAATCCCACCAATCCTCCCCAGCAAGAAGACCAGAACATCGGCACCCTCCTACCAAAAAGTGCTCATATAAACATTTCAAGTCTTGCGATCCTCCTAAATTTGAAGGGACCGAAGGTGTCACTGCTCTCCTCCACTGGTTTGAGGAAATGGAAAACACCTTCCTCAACTGCGATTGTCCCGAGGATCGCAAGGTACGATACGCAACCGGGAGACTATTTGGGGTAGCTCTTACCTGGTGGAATACTGAAAAGGGTAAGAGGGGAATCGAAGATGCTATGGCCTTAACGTGGGAGGAGTTAAGGGAAATCATGACGAGGCGATTCTGTCCTAGAAGTGAGATTAAAAAGTTAGAGGACGAATTTCATTCTTTGAAGCAAAAGGAGGGAGATCATACTTCCTACAACAAGAGGTTCTTAGAGTTGAACCAAATGGTCCCTAACTTGTTCACCCCAGTTTACCGCTTAATCGAGCATTATAATCGAGGTCTTCCCTCGAAAATTCAAGATTCAGTTCTCAGCACTTCACCAGCAACACTTGAAGCTACTATGGAACTAGCTACTGAACTGACCGAGAATCGAATTCGCAACGGTAAGTTTAAAGAGGAGAAAAAGAAAGCCCCCGTTGAGGGCCAAACTTCAAACCATTCCACCTCCTCCTCTAAGTTTGCTAACAAGAGGAAACGTAACACCAGAAACTTCGTTGTCACACAAACCAATTTCCCTATCCCTGCTGCACCCATTACCCAAGTTGCCCCCTTACCTGCACCATACAAAAGGCCATACTCTGGCCCGTTACCAAAATGCAACCGTTGCCAATACCACCACTTTCCTGATCATCCCTGCCAACATTGCACCGGCTGTGGGCGCGCAGGTCATACTGTTCAAACCTGTCGCATACCTCAGCGAACGAACCGCCACCAGCCTTCAACCCAAACCCACCAACAAATAATGGGTCAAGCCCAACAACCCCTACTATTACCACCTACCCAACATTTAGCCCAATCATACTACCAACCCAATTATCCCATGGTGCAACCTATGCGGGCTTGCTACAATTGTGGAGATCCAAGCCACTTTAGAAGCACTTGTCCACGTTTGGTGAACATTATACATGCTCAAGCCCAAGCAAATCCGGTGAATCAAGCTAACTAAGCTCCTCCACCTGCAAGAGGAAGAGCTTTCAACATCAACGCTAATCAGGCTAGAGCTGACAGCAATGTGGTTAACGGTACGTTTCTTATCAACGGTAGTTATGCATCCATGTTGTTTGATACTGGCGCGGATAAAAGTTTTGTGTCTTTAGAGTTTGAACCCATCCTAAACCAAATTCGTGATAAGCTCATGGAATCCATAACTGTAGAAGTTGCTGACGGAAAACCGGTCTCATTAAACTCTATTATACGCAATTGTACTCTCACCTTAAACGACCACGATTTTCCAGTTGACCTCTATGAAGTTGGGAAGCTTTGACATTATAATTGGTATGGACTGGCTCAGCCAACATCAGGCTGAAGTTGTATGCCGTGAAAAGTTTATATGCATTCCTCTTTCAAACGGTCAGACTCTACGAATCTTCGGGGAAACCCCATCGAAAGGGCTCAGATTAATGTCCTGTCTTCAAGCCCAAAAATATCTTCGCAAGAATTATGTCGCATTTTTAACCCATGTCGTCAAAAAGGGAATCATGGAGAAGAAACTCGAAGACATCCCAGTAGTAAAAGATTTTCCGCAAGTTTTTCCTGACGACATTTCAGGACTTCCTCCCGTAAGAGAAGTCGAATTCCGCATTGATCTTATACCTGGTGCTACACCAGTTGCAAAGTCTCCTTATAGGTTAGCCCCCTCTGAAATGCAAGAGCTAGCCAGTCAATTGCAAGAGTTGACTGACAAAGGATTCATACGTCCTAGCTCCTCGTCTTGGGGTGCACCTGTCCTTTTTGTGAAGAAGAAAGATGGATCGTTTCGCATGTGCATCGACTACAGAGAACTCAACAAGTTAACGATCAAGAATCGCTATCCATTACCTCGCATTGATGATCTTCTTGACCAACTTCAAGGCGCCAGCTGTTTTTCAAAAATCGACCTTCGATCTGGTTATCATCAGCTCAGAGTACATGAAGAAGACGTCCCTAAGACCGCTTTCCGAACTCGTTATGGTCATTATGAATTCACAGTCATGCCATTTGGTTTAACAAACGCTCCAGCTGTCTTCATGGATTTAATGAACAGAGTCTGCAAACCCTATCTCGATCGTTTTGTTATAGTCTTCATCGACGACATCCGTATTTACTCAAAGTCTAAGTCTGATCATGAACGACATCTTCGACTCATCCTTACACTTCTAGAGAATGAAAAGCTTTACGCCAAATTCTCCAAATGCGAATTCTGGTTAAAAGAGGTACAATTCCTTGGACATGTAGTCAATGACAAGGGAATACATGTCGACCCCTCAAAGATCAAAGCGGTACAAGAATGGCAAGTGCCACGTACACCAACTGAAGTAAGATCATTCCTTGGTTTGGCTGGTTATTATCTCCGTTTCATCTCAAACTTCTCTCGCATTGCTGTACCACTCATGACTTTAACTCATAAGGGAAAACCTTTCATATGGGGACCCAAACAAGAAGAAGCCTTCCAAACCCTTAAACAAAAACTCTGTGATGCACCAATCCTCACTCTTCCTGAAGGTTGTGATGACTTCATGGTTTATTGCGACGCGTCAGGGCAAGGATTAGGCTGTGTTCTAATGCAAAGAGGAAAGGTTATAGCTTATGCTTCGAGACAACTCAAGACTCATGAGAAGAACTACACCACCCATGACCTAGAACTTGGAGCCGTTGTGTTCACTCTTAAGATATGGAGACATTATCTCTACGGTACTAAGTGTGAAATATACACTGACCACAAGAGTCTTCAACATATCTTCAATCAAAAGGAGTTAAACATGAGGCAACGAATATGGGTCGAACTTCTAAATGACTACGACTGTGAAATTCGGTACCACCCTGGCAAGGCAAATGTGGTGGCTGATGCCCTCAGTCGAAAGGGTTATGCGAACTCCATTCGTCTTCTATGTTCGCAAATCATAACTGACATTAAAGATCAAATTCGAGAAGCCCAACTTGTTTCAGTAACGGAAGACGACGTACGAAAGGAGCTGTCCTGTGGAGCTGAACTTAAAATTGAAACTAAATCTGACGGTATTCTGTACTATCTAGATCGCATATGGATTCCTGACCACAACAACCTTCGTGAATTTCTTATGAATGAGGCTCACAAAACACGATACTCTATACACCCAGGGGCCGATAAGATGTATCAAGACCTTCGATACACCTATTGGTGGCCTGGAATGAAAAAGGATATTGCTGTTTTTGTTTCCAAGTGCCTTACATGTTCCAAGGTGAAAGCTGAACACCAAAGACCCTCAGGACTTCTGGTCCAACCTGAAATACCTGTATGGAAGTGGGAAAACATAACCATGGACTTCATTACCGGGTTACCTCGCACTTCTGGTGGGTATGACACTATATGGGTAATCATTGATCGTCTTACAAAATCAGCTCACTTTATTCCTATCCGCGAAGATTTCAAGAACGAAAAGCTAGCCCGTATTTACATCAGCGAAATCGTAAGCCGACATGGTGTACCGTTAAGCATTATTTCAGATCGTGATGGTCGTTTCACTTCACGAACATGGCAAGCTATACAAACCGCTTTGGGTACACGATTAGATCTCAGTACCGCTTATCATCCTCAAACTGATGGACAATCTGAACGCACCATTCAAACTCTTGAAGATATGCTTCGAGCATGTGTCATAGACTTCAAGGGAAATTGGGACGCTCATCTAGCATTAGTTGAATTTTCGTACAACAACAGCTATCATTCAAGTATCGGCATGGCACCTTTTGAAGCTTTATATGGTCGTAAGTGCCGATATCCAGTATGTTGGCACGAAATTGGGGAAGCTCAAATAACCGGTCCAGAATTGATTCAAGAAACCACAGACAAGATCCATCATATTCGAAACAATCTTCTAGCGGCTCAAAGTCGTCAAAAGAGTTATGCAGATAAACGACGGAAGCCTTTGGAGTTTAACATTGGTGATCATGTACTTTTAAAAGTATCACCGTGGAAGGGAGGAGTTCGTTTTGGTCAAAAAGGCAAGCTAGCACCACGCTACGTAAGACCTTTCAAGATACTCGAAAGAGTAGGACCTGTAGCATACAAGCTTGATCTACCAGAAGAACTCAACAGGATTCATCCCACATTCCACGTATCAAACTTGAAGAAGTGCCTCGCTGATGAGAACCTCCATATTCCTCTGGAGATATTCAGATTGATGAATCTATGCATTTTATTGAAAGACCAGTAGAGATCATGGACTTCGGAGAAAAACGTCTACGACGAAGTCGCATTCCAATTGTTAAGGTACGCTGGGAGTCGAACGGGGACCTGAGTTTACTTGGGAATGTGAAGACTCAATGCGCGAAAAATACCCGCATCTTTTTCCTACTACTACTACTTAAATTTCGGGACGAAATTCCTAAAAGTAGGGGATACTGTAACATTTGTCAAAAACGGGTTTTCCAAACCCGCTCCGTTTGTAATCGAATATCAAGTTATAAATGTTTCGTTTCGTAGTTTTGTCAATTTTAATTTTTAATGATGCATAATTAATAAACAAACTAGAATATAAAAGTTATAATTGATAAAAAGTAAAAATAAAATAAATAAAAAGAAAAATAGGCTGCCGGGACTCGAACCCGGGTCAGCCGGAAAGAGCTCAAAGACTTATCACACACACATATAACCACTCCGCCACTTGATGTTTTCTGTGAATTCTAGGAAACAATTAAATTTTATGGCCAATCATGAATCGATCTGGTTACGCTAACTGTAACCGAAATCGGTCACCAAACGTCCAAAAACGTTTGATTGTTCGCGGTTTACCGATTATAACCGATACACCGGCACCTTCAATCAATTTGATCTTGAATGGACTTGAATTCATAAGTTGATCGGTTTTAATAACCGAAAAATCTGCACTTCCTGATTTACTCAAACCTTAGTCCCCTCTCGCGACTCAAACTCATCTGCAAACCTTCAATTTCATTTTCGCACAACTTTCAGTTCGTCGGAGCAGCTTTTTGAACTCGCCGGACTTTTGCCGGAAAACCGTGTCTTCCATCAAATCAGTAAGTCTCTTAATTCTTTCATCGTCTATCAGTTGTTAAGCTATTGCTAACTCAAAACCTTCAATCGGAAACAGTTGCAGACGTCGATATCGAATAATTCACTCTCGCCGGAAAACTTCTGAAAATTCCTATTTTCCGTTGTAAAACGGTATAGTCATTCAAACCTTCTGATAACGCTTGTTTAGTACTTCAATTCCACAATTAGCTAATCAAAACTGTTAATTTGTTCGCTCAGTCGAAGTTCATAAAAACAGAGCCGACGACTTGCCGGAACTCTGAGATAAATCGTTTCTCCGGTATGTTTACTTCCAAAATCGTCTCTGCCATTTCATTTTAGTCTTTTGAATGTTTGTCAATCGAATTAAACAAGAAAACAATAGAGTAGCCGTAGGCTGTGATTCTGTAACGAAGAAGACGAAGTTAGGTTGATTATAAGTTTAATATAATTTGGATATTATCTCGGGTTAGACACACAGTCCAGCGGTGGACTGTGTGCACACATATATCACACGCCGCGAGTTCGATCCTTGATACACACACACTCTCTGTAATTAAAATGTTCTTTTTTTTACTGAACCGGATCCTTTCGCAATTAGATGTTAAGTATAATAAAAATCTGTATATTAACCAAGTTAGACACACAGTCCAGCGGTGGACTGTGTGTAACATTAAATCACAGGCCCCGGGTTCGAGACCTGTTGACGGCACCGGTTTGATAATTAAAATCCTTTTTAAAAATAAATGAATTTTGAATAAATTTAAACAGTATATAAATATAATTAAAAACAGAAATATTTCGGGTTAGACACGTAGCTCAGTTGGTAGAGCTGCGTGCACGCGTACGGGAGGTCTCGGGTTTGAGCCTCACCCAGCGCATACATTCACACAATAGAACAGGTCAAACAGTCAAACAGTCAATGGTCAATGGTCAACGCAAAAGTCAACATTTTTTATATTTTTATTTATTTAATTTAATTTAAAAATCAATTAAAAATACTTAAAAATAATGTTTTTAAAGATAGGAAATAGCCTTAAACTCACAAAAATATATCTAAAAATCCTATTAGAATTATTAATAAAATCCACTCATTTACTATACCTTTCGTTATTATTTAGGTTAGTTAATCCTCGTTGATCAATCCTTCAAACTCGTGCGCATCTCATCATCTCCAACCGAACGCACCCAATGTGAGTGAATCTCTACAAATTCCCCGTTTTAATCACGTTTTTGGGGTGTATCATGTGTCTTACCATTTATTATATTTAAATCATTGTGCATACATCATATCATGAACAAATGTGTATTCAGCTTGTATCAACTGTTGTTTGGTTATTGTTTAGATTTAATTTATTATTTTCAGTACATGCAATTTCATAGGCCGCCGCTCCCCATTACATTATGAACGTTGAGCAGTTCCCCATTACATTATGAGCGTGAACCTGGCGTTGCCAACATACGATCGGCTCCGTTTGATTGAGCCTTGATCGCACAGACATTCATCATAGGCCGTCCGTTCCCCATTACATTATGAACGTGAACGTGACGTTGCCAACATATACAGTTTCATTCATATTATATATTCATGCAAGTTCATATGTTATTGTATGTTATTTTTTGTGGATTGTTATTGTTGGATTATTTACATTTGCTCGCATATAACTATTGCACAATTTTTCCTTGATAAAAATAACAAGAAATCAATAATAAATGTTTAACTAACAAGGTTCACTCGCCAACTTATGTTGACCAAAAAACCCCCCATTTTTACACATGATACAGGTGAACCAGCTGCAGCAAGAAACACATAGGATTGGCTTAGAAGAATAAACTGGTTTAGAGCTTGGATTGTTTAGTTGGTTATTTTCTTTGTATTTGTATGGACATGTTTGGATTATTGAGAATGTAATTTTGACTTTAATAAATATGAAACGTATTAGTAAATATCATGAGCTTTGGTGATAACCCAATTATGCCCCGACTCTTATTCCGCTGCGGGTCGGGGTGTGACAGATTGGTATCAGAGCCATGACTATAGGGATATAGGATAGGTTATTAGACCCTTAGAGCCTATACTATAGTTGATTAGAAATTTTTAAGATTTTTTTTTGTGTGTTACATGCAAAATTCATGATGTCTATATGTTTTATGTTTAATGTTACATTCAATGTTATGCAAGCATGTTCATAAGTACATATTAGTATATAATGCCTATCATGAATCATATTCTCATAACATATCATATCCATTAAAGCACACATCACATCATTTTCATGATTGTTTTTACAATGATTTTTGTATTTTCAAATCACATCAAAGTGAGTTCTCATGACGGACATGTAGTATCTGGAAGGGTACAAGTACCGGTAGTCAGAACGTCCTATCTAGGCTGGCATTCGTATAAATCCAAAATAAAGGACCAGTTTGCCTACCTGGGGACTAACGATGAGAGTACGAAGTACCTATTAGGCCAAAGCACGCTATACCAAACGTCGTGTGAGCTAACCCCACTTTGAGTTGTCATTGTGTCTACACCTGGACACATTCCGACCATACATCTCGTAAACATATTTCATGGTTTTCATTCGGGTGATGCGAGTGTTAAATCACCAATACTAATGTGAATCCTACCAAGCCAATAGACATGGGGGCCCACATGACTATACAGGTGAAGGTATGGGGGACATTTGAGGCCCAACATGAGAAAACCCAAGACATCCTATGGATGTAGTTGCATTATTGATATTTATGTTATTTTTATTTTCTTTATGACACACGACACCTAAAAAGACTCCATAAACTCACAATCTTCTTATGTATGTGCCTGTAGATGTCGGCTAGACAACAACGAGGGGGTAAAAGATCAGGAAGGTCACACGAACGCTTGGCCACTCAAATCGCAAAACAAATGGCCGCGGTGCTTCCTGACATTGTGGTTCAAGTACAACAAGCTCTCGCCACAAATCCCACCAATCCTCCCCAGCAAGAAGACCAGAACATCGGCAACCCTCCTACCAAAAAGTGCTCATATAAACATTTCAAGTCTTGCGATCCTCCTAAATTTGAAGGGACCGAAGGTGTCACTGCTCTCCTCCACTGGTTTGAGGAAATGGAAAACACCTTCCTCAACTGCGATTGTCCCAAGGATCGCAAGGTACGATACGTAACCGGGAGACTATTTGGGGTAGCTCTTACCTGGTGGAATACTGAAAAGGGTAAGAGGGGAATCGAAGATGCTATGGCCTTAACGTGGGAGGAGTTAAGGGAAATCATGACGAGGCGATTCTGTCCTAGAAGTGAGATTAAAAAGTTAGAGGACGAATTTCATTCTTTGAAGCAAAAGGAGGGAGATCATACTTCCTACAACAAGAGGTTCTTAGAGTTGAACCAAATGGTCCCTAACTTGTTCACCCCAGTTTACCGCTTAATCGAGCATTATATTCGAGGTCTTCCCTCGAAAATTCAAGATTCAGTTCTCAGCACTTCACCAGCAACACTTGAAGCTGCTATGGATAGCTACTGAACTGACCGAGAATCGAATTCGCAACGGTAAGTTTAAAGAGGAGAAAAAGAAAGCCCCCGTTGAGGGCCAAACTTCAAACCATTGCACCTCCTCCTCTAAGTTTGCTAACAAGAGGAAACGTAACACCAGAAACTTCGCTGTCACACAAACTAATTTCCCTATCCCTGCTGCACCCATTACCCAAGTTGCCCCCTTACCTGCACCATACAAAAGCCAATACTCTGGCCCATTACCAAAATGCAACCGTTGCCAATACCGCCACTTTCCTGATCATCCCTGCCAACATTGCATCGGCTGTGGGCGCGCAGGTCATACTGTTCAAACCTGTATGCACTTCATCTTCTTTACTTGAAAACCCAATGATACAAGATTGATCATTCGAATCTTGTTATTTGATTTGATTTTATTATACAGTAATGAAACACAAGGATAGAGAGGGTGATTATATACCGAACGATGATTTATGATTCTCCGGTGACACCTCTGATAATTACTTCCGAATTCCGGCGAAGCAGAAACTTGGGATCAGAGAGTGCAAGTTGTGGTTTGAGAGTTTAGATAAACAAATGAACGAGTTTTACCAATTCTAGGACTCGCTAATTATAGCTGAAGAAATGATTGACAGTTTCAAAAATTGATTTAACATCTTTCAATTATAGTTTGATTATCTCAATGATTTGTAACCGATTTTGAGTTAAACGCATGATTGAGGATCGGTTTTCTTTAGATTGATCAGTAATTGAATGAAATGTTGGAGGTTACAGACGTTGAGATTTGGGCGGTTGAATTTGAGCAGATTTAAGGGAGGTTGATCTAGTATAAGATTTTTTTTTATTTTGAATTTAGAAACATATGGTGTGTGTATTCTAGTGGTGTTTGGTGTGTCTGGTTTGGTGAGGGTATCCGGGTTCGAACCCCGACTACCTGTTTATATTTTTTTACTTTATTTCTTTTTGTTATAAAAAGGTTTGATTATTTTTTTATTTATTGATTATTATTTTAATTAGGTAATTTTAATTATTAATCATGAGTAATAATAATAAAATAAATAAATTATTACTAATAAATACGTAACGAACTATTGAATAAATACTTGAATTTCAAACAGAGCGGGTTTTTGGAACCCGTTTTACATAAATGTTACAGTATCCCTTACTTTTAGAAATTTCGTTCCGAAATTGATGTAGTAGCTGCAACTGGAAAAAGATGTGGGTACTACTCGCGCATTGAGTCTTCGCGTTCCCAAGTAAACTCAGGTCCTCGTTTTGACTCCCAGCGCACCCTGACTATTGGGATACGACTTCGTCTCAAACGCTTCTCCGCAAAGTCCATGATTTCTATAGGTCTTTCAACAAAATGCATTGATTCATCGATTTGAATATCTTCTAAAGGAATATGGAGGTTTTCGTCAGCGAGACACTTTTTCAAGTTTGATACATCGAATGTGGGATGGATTTCGTTGAGTTCTTCTGGTAGGTCAAGCTTGTATGCTAATGGTCCCACATAGCGTGGTGCTAGCTTGCCTTTTTGACCAAACCGAACCACTCCCTTCCACGGTGATACTTTCAAAACTACCTGATCACCAACGCAAAACTCCAATGGCTTTCGTCGTTTATCAGCATAACTCTTTTGACGACTTCGAGCTCCTAGAAGATTATTGTGGATCTGAAGGATTTTGTCAGTCGTTTCTTGAATCAATTCTGGTCCAGTGATTTGTGCTTCACCGATTTCGTGCCAACATACAGGAGATTGGCACTTACGACCATATAAGGCTTCGAAAGGAGCCATACTGATGCTAGAATGATAACTATTGTTGTACGAGAATTCCACTAACGGTGATGAGTATCCCAATTACCCTTAAAGTCTATGACACATGCCCCCAACTTGTCTTCAAGGGTTTGTATGGTGCACTCAGATTGACCATCAGTTTGAGGGTGAAAGGCAGTGCTGAGATCTAAACGCGTACCCAAAGCTGATTGTACGACTTGCCATGTTCGCGAAGTAAAACGGTCATCCCGATCTGAAATGATACTTAAGGGTACACCATGACGGCTTACAATTTCATTGATATAGATACGAGCTAACTTCTCGTTCTTGAAATCTACGCGGATTGGAATAAAATGAGTTGATTTAGTGAGACGATCAATGATAACCCAAATAGTGTCATACCCACTGGAGGTGCGAGGTAACCCGGTAATGAAGTCCATGGTTATATTTTCCCACTTCCATACAGGTATTTCGGGTTGAACGAGTAACCCTGAAGGTCGTTGATGTTCAACTTTAACCTTAGAACACGTGAGGCACTTTGAAACAAAAATGGTGATATCTTTCTTCATGCTAGGCCACCAGTAGGAGTATCGTAGATCTTGATACATCTTATCAGCCCCTGGATGTATTGAGTATCGTTTTCTGTGAGCCTCGTTCATGAGAAAAGCACGAAGATCGTCACGATCATGTACCCAAATACGATTTAAGTAATAGAGAATACCATCCGACTTGGATTCTAGTTTGCTTTTAGCTCCACAAGACAATTCATCTCGCACATCATTTTCTGTAACGGAAATATGTTGAGCTGCTCTAATTCAGTTTTGAAGATCGGTCACTATTTGAGAACACAAAAGACGGATGGAGTTTGCATACTCTTTGTAACATCCGTCGAAAAACGGGTTTCCAAACCCGCTTCGTTTATTAATCGAATAGTCAGTTACATTTTTTTGTTGCTTTTTTAATGCTCCTTTTAATTTTAAACAATACATAATTAATAAATATAATAGAATTTATAAACTATAATTAATAAAAAATAAAAACGGTCGAAGAAAAAAATAAAAGCCGCTGCCGGGTTTCGAACCCGGGTCAGCCGGCTCATTTAACACACAAACACTTAACCACTCCGCCACTTGTTTCTTATGTGTAATCAATGAAACAAATAAAAATTAACTTCTACCCGTGAACTCATCTGTTTGCGCCAAAACTGAAACCGCTCATCGGCTTTCAACTATCCAGACTTTTGAGTGATCGCTAATTACTGATTATAACCGATAAATCAATTGCTGCCCACATTCTTAATCAATTCGGTCTTCAATTGCCTCGATTCATATGATTTTTGGGAGTTGAAAACCGAAATCATTTACTTCCTGATTTACACTGATAATATCATCGTCTCATAACTTGGAAACACTCACAGAACCTTCAATTTCATTTGCGCTCTAATTTCTGTTCGTCGGAAACGTTATCTTCTATCGCCGGACTTTCGCCGGAAAACCGGGACATACGTCAAATCGGTAAATTTCTCGATTCTTTCATTCTCAATCCATTGTTAGACTTTCACTAACTTAAATCCTTCAACCAGAATCGGTCCCACACGACGTTACCGGATACTCTACGCTCGCCGGAAAATCTCTGGACATTTCCGAAAAACGCTGTGAATCGGTACAAACATCGAAACCCTTTGATAATCTTTGTTTAGTAACTCAATTTCACAATTACTTGATCAAAACTGTTAATTGATCCGATCAGACGGAATTCACAAAACAGAGCCGACGATCTTTGCCGGAGTTCTGAGAAAAACATCTGTTTCGGTACATTCATTTCCAAAACCCTCTCTATCCATTACATTTCAATCATTTATAAGTTTCGTTAATCGAATTAAACCAGAACAGTCGGGTATTGTTGTCTATGTCTTTGAAACGAAGAAGATGAAGTCGAACATTAGGTATAAGTTTATTTAAAACAAGATATTAAACCGGGTTAGACACACAGTCCAGCGGTGGACTGTGTGCAAACACACAGTGCACGTCTCGAGTTCGATCCTGACACGACCCTATCCTCTGAAATAAAAATGTTCTTTTTTAAACCGAACCGTATTAACTCGCTGTAAGATGTTAAGTTTAATAAAAACCAGTATTTTAACCAGGTTAGACACACAGTCCAGCGGTGGACTGTGTGCAACGTTAAACAACGGGTCCCGGGTTCGAGACCTGTTATGTGCATCGGTTCGACATAATTAAAATTCTTTTTAAAAATAAATGAATTCTGAATAAATTAAATAGCATATAAATATAATTAAAAACAGAAATATTTCGTGTTAGACACGTAGCTCAGTTGGTAGAGCTGCGTGCACGCGTACGGGAGGTCATGAGTTCGAACCTCACTCAGCGCATATATACACAAGGTCCGAACCGGTCAACAGTCAAAGTCAACGGTCAACGGTCAACAAAAAGTCAACATTTTTTTATATTTTTTATTTATTTATTTAATTTAAAAAATCAATTAAAAATACTTAAAAATAATATTTTTAAAGTTAGAAAATGACCTTAAACTCACAAAAATAAATCTAAAAATCCTATTAAAATTTAATAAAATCCACATATTTACCGAACCATTTCGTTATTATTGTAGGTTAGTTATTTCTCGTCGTTCAAATCTCCAAACTCGTGCGCATTCAACATAATCAAGAGAACGCACCCAATTTGAGTGAATCTCTACAAATTCCCCGTTTTAGTCACATTTTGGGGTGTATCATGTGTCGTTTATTATTTATTACATTTAAACACTAGGGCATCCATCATATCCATGATCAAACGTGTATCCAATATGTATCAATTGTTTGTGTGGTTAATGGTTAGATTAAATTTATCATTTTAAGTACAAACATCATCATAGGCTCGTCTGTTCCCCATTACCTATGAGCGGAACCGTTCCCCATTACCTATGAGTGGAACGTGGCGTTGCCAACATACGATCGGCTCCGTTTGATTGAGCCTTGATCGCACATACATCATCATAGGCCGTCCGTTCCCCATTATCTATGAGAGCAACGTGACGTTGCCAACATATACATTATCATTCATGTCATATACTCATGCAAGGTGGTTTGTTATTGTTTGTTTGATTATATACGTTTGCTCACATATGATTATTGCACAATTTTTCCATATTAGATACAATAAGAAATCAATATCAAATGTTTTTAACAAGGTTCACTCGCCAACTTTTGTTGACCCAAAATCCCCCATTTTTACACATGATACAGGTGATCCAGTTGCAGCAAGAAACATATAGGACGGCCTAGAAGAATAAATCAGTTTAGGCTTTGGATTATCTACTTAGTTACTTTTTCCTTGTAATTGTATGAACTTGTTTGGAATATTGAAGTTGTAATTTAAATTTAATAAATATGAAACATTTTAGTAAACATCATGAGCTTTGGTGATAACCCAATTATGCCCCGACTCTTATTCCGCTGCGGGTCGGGGTGTGACAGATTGGTATCAGAGCCATGACTATAGGGATATAGGATAGGTTATTAGACCCTTAGAGCCTATACTATAGTTGGTTAGAATTTTAAAATTGTTTATGTGTTACATACAAAATTCATGATGTTTATATGCTTTATGTTTATTGTTACATTCAATGTTATGCAAGCATGTTCATAAGTACATATTACTATACAATGCTCATCATGAATCATATCCTCATAACATATCATATCCATGAGAGCACACACCACACAATTTCCATGATTTTTGCAACGATTTTTGTATTTTTTTCAAATCACATCAAAGTGAGTTCTCATGACGGGCATGTAGTAACTGGAAGGGTACAAGTACCGGTAGTCGGAACGTCCTGTCTAGGCTTGGCATTCGTATAAATACAAAATAAAGGACCAGTTTGCCTACTTGGGGACTAACGATGAGAGTACGAAGGACCTATTAGGCCAAAGCATGCTATACCAAACGTCGTGTGAGCTAACCCCACTTTGAGTTGTCATTGTGTCTATACCTGGACACCCTCCGACCATACATCTCGCAAACATATTTCATGGTTTTCATTCGGTTGATGCGAGTGTTAAACCGCCAACACCAATGTGAATCCTACGAAGCCAATAGTCATGGGGGCCCACATGACTATACAGGTGATGGTATGGGGGACATTGGAGGCCCAAACATGAGCAAACCCAAGACATCCTAAGGATGTAGTTGCATTATTGATGTTTATGTTATTTTTTTTAAAAACGACATATGACACCTAAAAAGACTCCTTAAACTCACCATCTTCTTATGTATGTTCCTGTAGATGTCGGCTAGGCAGCAACGTGGGGGTAGAAAGTCAGGAAGGTCAAACGAACGCTTGGCCACCCAAATCGCAAAACTAATGGCCGCGGTGCTTCCTGACATCGTAATTCAAGTCCAACAAGCTCTCGCCGCAAATCCCATCAACCCTCCCAATCAAGAAGACCAGAACGTCGACAACCCTCCCTCCAAAAAGTGCTCTTACAAACACTTCAAGTCATGCGATCCCCCGAAATATGAAGGGACCGAAGGTGTCACTGCTCTCCTCCACTGGTTTGAGGAAATGGAAAACACCTTCCTCAATTGCGATTGTCCCGAGGATCGCAAGGTACGTTACGCAACCGGGAGACTATTTGGTGTAGCTCTTACCTGGTGGAATACAGAAAAGGTAAGAGAGGAATCGAAGATGCAATGGCCTTAACATGGGACGAGTTAAGGGAAATCATGACGAGACGCTTTTGTCCAAGAAGCGAGATCAAAAAGTTTGAGGATGAATTTCACTCGTTAAAGCCAAAGGAGGGAGATCATACTTCCTACAACAAAAGGTTTTTAGAGTTGAACCAAATGATCCCCAACTTGTTTACCCCAGTATACCGCTTAGTCGAACACTATATTCGAGGCCTCCCCTCGAAAATTCAAGACTCAGTTCTAAGCACTTCGCGTGCAACACTTGAAGCTGCTATGGAACTAGCTACCGAGCTTACCGAGAATCGTATCCGTAACGGCAAATTTAAGGACGAGAAAAAGAAAGCCCCCATTGAGGGCCAAACTTCAAACCATTCCACCTCCTCCTCAAAGTTTGCTAGTAAGAGGAAACGTAACGGCAGAAACTTTGCTGTCACACAAACAAACTTCCCCATCCCTGCTGCACCCATCACCCAAGTTGCCCCCTCAACTGCACCATATAAAAACCATACTCCGGCCCATACCCAAAATGCAACCGTTGCCAATACCATCACTTTCCTGATCATCCCTGCCAACATTGCACCGGCTGTGGCCGCGCAGGTCACACCATCCAAACCTGTCGCGCACTTCAGCGAACGAACCGCAATCAACCCTCAACCCAAACCCACCATCAGATAGTGGGTCAAGCCCAACAACCTTTACTCCTACCACCTGCCCAACATGCAGCCCAATCCTACTACCAACCCAATTATCCCATGATGCAACCTATGCGGGCTTGTTACAACTGTGGAGACCCGAACCACTTCAGGAACACCTGTCCACGCTTGGTGAACATCATCCATGCCCAAGCTCGAGCTAATCCAGTAAACCAGGCTAACCAAGCTCCTCCATCTGCAAGAGGAAGAGCTTTCAACATCAACGCCAATCAAGTTAGGGCTGACAACAACGTGGTTAACAGTACGTTTCTCATCAATGGTAGTTATGCATCCATGTTATTTGATACTGGCGCGGATAAGAGTTTTGTGTCCTTAGGATTTGAACCCATCCTCAACCAAACTCGTGATAAACTCATGGAATCCATAACGGTAGAAGTTGCTGACGGAAAACCAGTCTCATTAAACTCTATTATACGTAATTGTACTCTCACCCTAAACGATCACGATTTTCTAGTTGACCTCATTCCATGAAGTTGGGAAGTTTCGACATTATAATTGGTATGGACTGGCTCAGCCAACATCATACTGAAGTTGTATGCCGCGAAAAGTTCATTCGCATTCCTCTTGCAAACGGTCAGACTCTACGAATCTTTGGAGAAACCCCTTCGAAAGGACTCAAATTAATGTCCTGTCTTCAAGCCCGAAAATATCTCCGCAAGAATTATGTCGCATTCCTAACTCATGTCATCAAAAAGGGACCAAGGAGAAGAAACTCAAAGACATCCCAGTAGTAAAAGATTTTCCGCAAGTTTTTCCTGACGACATTTCAGGACTTCCTCCCGTGAGAGAAGTCGAATTCCGCATTGATCTTATACCTGGAGCTACACCAGTTGCAAAATCTCCATATAGGTTAGCCCCATCCGAAATGCAAGAGCTGGCCAGTCAACTGCAAGAGCTGACTGACAAAGGATTCATACGTCCTAGCTTATCGCCTTGGGGTACACCTGTCCTTTTTGTGAAGAAGAAAGATGGAACGTTTCGCATGTGTATCGACTACAAAGAACTCAACAAGTTAACGGTCAAGAACCGCTACCCATTACCTCGCATCGATGATCTTCTAGACAAACTTCAAGGCGCCACCTGTTTTTCAAAAATCGACCTACGTTCTGGTTATCATCAACTCAGAGTACATGAAGAAGACGTCCCAAAGACCGCCTTCCGAACTCGTTATGGTCATTATGAATTCATGGTCATGCCATTTGGTTTAACCAACGCCCCAGCTGTCTTCATGGATCTAATGAACAGAGTCTGCAAACCCTATCTCGACCGTTTTGTCATAGTCTTCATCTACGACATCCTCATCTACTCAAAGTCTAAGTCTGATCATGAACGGCACCTTCGACTCATCCTTACACTCTTAAGGACAGAAAAGCTGTACGCTAAGTTCTCGAAATGTGAATTCTGGTTAAGGGAAGTACAAATCCTTGGACAAGTCGTCAATGACAAGGGAATTCATGTTGATCCCTCAAAAATCAAGGCAGTACAGGAATGGCAAGCGCCACGTACACCTACCGAAGTAAGATCATTTCTTGGTTTGGCTGGTTATTATCGCCGTTTCATTGCAAATTTCTCCCGTATTGCTGTACCACTCAGGGCTTTGACTCATAAAGGAAAGCCCTTCATATGGGGACCCAAACAAGAAGAAGCCTTCCAAACTCTAAAGCAAAAACTCTGTGATGCACCTATCCTCACACTTCCTGAAGGTTGTGATGACTTCGTGGTTTATTGCGACTCGTCAGGGCATGGACTAGGCTGTGTACTGATGCAAAGAGGAAAGGTGATAACTTATGCTTCTAGACAACTCAAAACTCATGAGAAGAACTACACCACCCACGACCTGGAACTTGGAGCCGTTGTGTTCGCTCTTAAGATATGGAGACATTACCTCTACGGTACTAAGTGTGAAATATACACTGACCACAAGAGCCTCCAACATATCTTTAACCAAAAGGAGTTAAACATGAGGCAACGAAAATGGGTCGAACTTCTTAATGACTACGACTGTGAAATTCGGTATCATCCTGGCAAGGCAAACGTGGTGGCCGATGCGCTCAGTCAAAAGGGTTATGCGAACTCCATTCGTCTTCTATGTTCGCAAATCATGACCGACATCAAAGATCAAATCTGAGAAGCCCAACATGTTTCAGTAACGGAAAACGACGTACGCAAGGAGCTGTCTTGTGGAGCTGAACTTAAAATCGAAACTAAATCCGACGGTATTCTGTACTATCTAGATCGCATATGGATTCCCGATCACAATAACCTTCGTGATTTCCTTATGAATGAGGCGCACAAAACACGATACTCTATATACCCAGGAGCCGACAAGATGTATCTAGACCTTCGATACACCTACTGGTGGCCTGGAATGAAAAAGGATACCGCTGTTTTTGTTTCCAAGTGCCTTACATGTTCCAAAGTAAAAGCTGAACATCAAAGACCTTCAGGACTTCTAGTCCAACCCGAAATACCTGTATGGAAGTGGGAAAACATAACTATGGATTTCATTACCGGGTTACCTCGCACCTCCAGTGGGTATGACACTATATGGGTAATCATTGATCGTCTTACAAAATCAGCTCATTTCATTCCGATTCGCGAGGACTTCAAGAACGAGAAGTTAGCTCGTATCTACATCAGCGAGATCGTAAGCCGTCATGGTGTACCTTTAAGCATTATTTCAGACCGTGATGGTCGTTTCACTTCACGAACATGGCAAGCCGTACAAGCCGTTTTGGGTACACGATTAGACCTCAGTACCGCTTATCATCCTCAAACTGATGGACAATCTGAACGCACCTGTCACACCCCGACCCGCAGCGGAAAAAGGTGATCGGGGCATAATTGGGTTATCATCAAAGCTCATGACATTTATTATGACGTTTCATATTCATTAATACAATTTAATGGGAAATATACAATCATAATTACATCATGTCCTAAACATCATTCTAGACTTCATTGTTTTCTTCTAAGGCATTTCCTATGTTTTCCTTTCTTCATCCTGTTCACCTGTAACATGTGTAAAAATGGTTTTTGGATCAACAAAAAGTTGGCGAGTGAATCCTATGAAAAACATTTGAACAAGTTTATTGAATTGATTATAAAATAAAGTGCACAACCACACATGAGTAAAAATAGATGTAAACTTATTCACCAATCATTTAATATTAAATAATGCACACACGAACAATAATGGATTTGTTTTGAGGCACGCGTTGCTCAACTCGTCTCCAACGAGGAACTGATGGGCCTAATGAATGAATTGCATATAACTTGACAATATGAAATACATAACTACAAACAATATATACAATCTAAGTTTAGATCACAATATGGTATGGCACAAGTTTAAATAAACGAGTTAATTTTTTGACACATGACACACCCCAAAACGTGTAATTAAAAATGGGAGTTGTAAGATTCACTCACATTGGGTGCGTTCGGTTGATGATGTTGAATGCGCACGATGTTGGTTTTAACCACGAGTGAAACTAACCTAGATAATGGCATAATGGTTCGGTAAGTAAGCGGATTTTATTAATCAATTTTAGTAGGATTGTTGGATATATTTTTGTGAGTTTAAGGCTATTTTCTAACCTTAAAAATGTAATTTTTAACTATTTTTAATGTAAATAAATAAATAAAAGTAAATAAAAAAAATGTTGATTTTTGACTGTTGACTTTGTTGACCGTTGACCTGTTGACCGGATTTTATTGTATAATTGTGTGCGTCGGGTGAGGCTCGAACCCGAGACCTCCCGTTCGCGTGCACGCAGCTCTACCAACTGAGCTACGTGTCTAACCCGAAATATTTCTGTTTTTAATTATATTTATATACTAATTGAATTAATCCGAAAATTATTTATTTCAAAAATGATTTAAATGACTCGCTCGGTGTTCTCCACAGGTCTCGAACCCGGGACCTGTGGTTTAGGTTAACACACAGTCCACCGCTGGACTGTGTGTCTAACTTGTTAAATAATCTGATTTTTATTATACTTATATACAAACTAAATAATTTCGTTTCTGCTTTATATAAAAAGTTTGATAATTGTCCGGACCGGTGCGGTAGTCTGGACTCGAACTCGTGACATGTGATTTAAACGTTCACACAGTCCACCACTGGACTGTGTGTCTATCTTGGTTATTATTCCGGTTTTTATTAAACTTAACATCTATTGCAGTGAATCCAGTTCGGTTAAAAAAAAGAACATTTTTATTAAGGCGAGTGTGCGTGGGACAAGAATCGAACTCGGGACGTAAGCGTGTTTTATTTGCACACAGTCCACCGCTGGACTGTGTGTCTAACCCGAGATATATCTTGATTTTAATTAAACATATACAATACTGAAACTTCGTCTTCTTCGTTGGACTTAACCAGAACTAATGTCCGACTGGTTCGACGATTTAATCATGTTCTTTTAGTGTGTTGTGATTAATTACATGTGCGATAAATAAAAAGAACGAGAGATTAAGTGTAAGATATACCGAACAATGGCTCCTCTGTTTCGCCGGCGAAACTCCGGTGACAGCAAGCTATTCCGGCGACGTGTGTCCTGCGGCAGAGGGTCTTCAGCGAGCTTGAGGTGAGTGTGGGTGGCTTCGGTATGAGCTCTGGGTGTTCAGTAAGGCTCAGAGGTGAAATGCTCGGTTTTCCGGCGAGTTGCAGAAATTCTCCGGCGAGTGAATTTACGTCGGGAAAGAGTGTGATTGTGAGCGAAAAAGCTAACAGAGGTTAGAGGGGGTATTTATAGGGCAGGACATCGACGAATTTAGTCCGTTTTCCGTCTTGATTCGTCGGTCAATAAGTTTTCCGGTGATTATGACTTGCGTCGCGGGTTCAGACGTCGGTTATAACCGATGTAGTAGTTAAGGCTTCGGTTAAAACTGAAGAAACCGTCCAATCTCGGCGAAATCGTCGGGATTTCCGACGACTGCGATTAGGCGCGTCGGTTTTGAATTCGAGATTCATGTTATGTATTAATTATTTCTAATAATGAACAAGAAACACAAGTGGCGCAGTGGTTGGATGGATGAGTGTTAAGACTTTGCTGAAATCGCTGGCTGACCCGGGTTCGAAACCCGGCAGCATTGATTTATTTTTATTTCATTATTTTTAATACTTTTTCAAATATAAATTATATATTCCAATATACTTATTAATTATGTATCGTTTAAAAATAATTTAGGCATTAAATACGCAACGAAATTTTTAACTGATTGTTCGGTTAATAAACGGAGCGGGTTTGGTAAATCCGGTTTTTGACGGATGTCACAGTATCCCCTGCTTTTTAGAAATTTCGTCCCGAAATTTAAGTAGTGACATATTTGTCTAAAAAGGATGGTGTTTAGTTTGACAGTTACATGCTTAAAAAAAGAGTAAGAGTTTAAGTTTTTGTTTGAGGCGGTAACGTCCTTTGTAAGGGTTAAGTACCCTGTTACAGGAATCGCTTTTTGTTGCCTACGGTAAAAATATTGATAAGCAGAGTTGATTCACTAAATACGATATCATGCGTAAGAGTTTTGATATGTTTGGAAAGATAGGGTTATATCCTAAAACAAAATTTCTAATACTAAAACCTACATGGAACTTCTCATAACCGTCTAACAATGCCTCTGATCCTTTGACAAGAATACTTATATATAGGAAGTACCAGCGGCGTATCCACCATATTCTTGTCAAATTTTCTTTGGTTTTATCAGTAAGTTATGATTGGTTCTAATGTGACTCTAGAACATAAATAAACGCCACAACCAATGTACCAAGAAATTACTAAATCCTACATAGAACTTCTCATAACCGCCTGACAATGCCTCTGATCCTTTGACAAGAATACTTATATATAGGAAGTACCAGCGGCGTATCCACCATATTCTTGTCAAATTTTCATTGGTTTTATCAGTAAGTTATGATTGGTCCTATGATGTAACTCTAGAACATAATAAACACAGCAACCAATACTTGAGTCTCAATTCTGATAGCATACATGTTTGATTTGTGACAGTTCCTCTCTCGTTTGTTGTGATGGAGAGGTTAGTCTATGTAGAAATGGAACACAATCCAATTTCTTTAGTTGATGATATGATATGAATGTTAAATCATTGAACGTAACATAAATTTCAACCAAGACAATACTAAATCCTACATGGAACTTCTCATAACCGCCTGATAATGCCTCTGATCCTTTGGCAAGAATACTTATATATAGGAAGTACCAGCGGCGTATCCACCATATTCTTGTCAAATTTTCATTGACTTTATCCGCAAGTTATGATTAGTTCTATGTGACTCTACAACAAACACAACAACCAAAACTTGAGTCTTAATTCTGATAGTATCCATGTTTGAATGATGACAATACCTCTCTCGTTTGTTGTGATGGAGAGGTTAGTCATTGTGGAAGTGAGACATAGCTCAACTTCTTTAAATGATGAAATTGAAATACGCTGAAATGTATGATGAACAAACTTTGACCAAAACATACTAAATCCTACATGGAACCTCTCATAACCGCCTGATAATGCCTCTGATCCTTTGGCAAGAATACTTATATATAGGAAGTACCAGCGGCGTATCCACCATATTCTTGTCAAATTTTCATTGACTTTATCCGCAAGTTATGATTTGTTCTATGTGACTCTACAACAAACACAACAACCAAAACTTGAGTCTTAATTCTGATAGTATCCATGTTTGAATGATGACAATACCTCTCTCGTTTGTTGTGATGGAGAGGTTAGTCATTGTAGAAATGGAATACAATCCAATTTCTTTAAATGATAAGATGCTATAAATCCTAAATCAGTAAGTACAAAACAAACTTCAATCAAGACAATACTAAATTCCACGTGGAACTTCTCATAACCGCCAGATAATGCCTCTGATCCTTTGGCAAGAATACTTAGATATAGGAAGTACCAGCGGCGTATCCACCATATTCTTGTCAAATTTTCATAGGCTTTATCCGTAAGTTATGATTAGTTCTATGTGACTTTAAAACAAAGACAAACTGAAATAGTAATTCGCATTAGGATCCTTGGATAAGATTCCAATTTATAACTGGGATATGGGAAATGGAGATAACATAAAGAAAAAAAAACATAAAAACTAAGCGGTTGGAGTTGAATCTTGATTTTCGGTGAAGGGGACTAGTTGGGTGTTTTCGTTTGGGCCGTCATTATCTTCGATAGGATTGGCGTTGATGTTGAAAACTCTTCCTCTTGCTGGTGGCCTAGTGATTGGGTTTTCTTGATTTACTTGGTTAACCGGGTTTGATTGAGCTTGAGCGTTTATGATGTTAACCAATCGGGGGCACGTGTTTCTAAAGTGGGTAGGGTCGCCACAATTGAAACAAGCTCGAACATATGGGAACATGGGGTATTGGGGTTGTTGATAGGTTTGGATCATGTTTTGAGTAGGGGGAGAGATTTGGTTTTGAGGGGTGCGGCAAACCTTGCTCAAATGACCATAGCGTCCACAATTTGCACATAGTCGACAAGGTAAGGTAAGGGGATGGTGATAAAAACAAGTGTTACATCGAGGGTCAGGTCCAAGGTATGGTTTCTTATTTGGGTAAGTTGAGTTGGGTGCTACTTGAGTGATTGGGATAGCTTGGATGGGTATGGCTTGTGAAATTGGTTGATTACGTTGTGTGACAGCGAAAAGTTGCCCATCTCGTTTTCTCTTAAAAGTGGGTTGAGAAGGGGATTCGGTTTGGGTGGAGTTTGAAGTTTCAGTCGATGCCTTATCCTTCTTCTTCTCCTCCTTTAAGTCTTTGTTTCGGATTAGGTTTTCGGTGAGCTCTGTAGCTAACTCCATTGCTGCTTCCAAAGTTGCAGGCGTGGTACTTATTACAGAGTCTTGAATTTTTGACGGAAGACCTCGAATGTAGTGCTCGATCAAACGGTAAAGAGGAGTGAACAAGTTGGGAACCATTTGATTTAACTCGAGGAATCTTTTGTTGTATGTGGTGTGGTCGCCTTCCTTTTTCTTCAACGAAAGAACTCATCTTCTAATTTCTTGATTTTCGCTCCTCGGGCAAAACCGTCTTGTCATGATTTCCTTCAACTCTTCCCAAGTCAAAGTCATAGCATCTTCAACGCCTCGTTTGGCTTTCTCTGTATTCCACCAAGTAAGTGCTACTCCATATAAACGACCAGTAGCATATCGCACCTTGCGATCATCGGGGCAATCGCAATTTAGAAAAGTGTTCTCCATTTCTTCAAACCAATGGAGGAGAGCAGTGACACCTTCAGTCCCTTCGTATTTTGGAGGGTCGCAGGATTTGAAATGCTTGTAGGTGCATTTAGTGGTATTTGGGGGAGGGTTGATAACGTTTTGATCTTCTTGGTTGACAGGGTTAGCGGTAAGTGCTTGTTGGACTTGGATTACAATATTGGGTATTACGGCAGCCATTTGTTGAGCGATTAAGGCAGCCATGCGTCGTGGGCTTTTCCTGCTCTCATCTTCCTACGGGCGAGGCTAGAAGACATCTACAAGGAATACATATCAAGAGTATGAGTTGGATGTTTTTGGGATCATGGGTCGTATTTAGGAATGAACATTCATAAAATAAATATAGAAAAATAAATCTACTACATCCATAGGATGTCTTGGGCTTTGCTCGTAATTGGGCCTTGCATGCCGCCATACTTCACCTTCGTAATCATGTGGGCCCCCATGAATACCGGGTTTTTCATATGGTTCGCATGTGTTAGCCTGGTTACGTACACTAAAACCCGGAGAAAATGGAGAAATATGTATATAACGTATGATATTCGGAATGTGTCCAGGTGTGGACACGGTGACACCTCAAAGTGGGGTTAGTTCGAACGACGTTTGGTGTGGCATGCTTTGGCCTAATAGGTCCTTCGTACTCTCATCATTAGTCCCCAGGTAGGCAAACTGGTCCGTTATATTGGATTTATACGAAAGCCAACCTAGATAGGACGTTCCGACTACCGGTACTTGTACCATTCCAGTTACTACATGCCCGTCGCAGAACTCACTTTGATGGGATTTGAAAATTGCGACAAAATCTTTGAATAACGAAAGTATGAAAATGATTTGAATATATGAACATTGAAATATGTATGATGAATGTGTATGTAAGTATGTATGTTTGACTGTAAGTATAAACAAATATGAAACAAATAAATATCATAAGTTTGCATGTAACCACATAAATAATAAAAATCTAGTCAACTATAGTATAGGCTCTAAGGGTCTAATAACCTATCCTATATCCCTATAGTCATGGCTCTGATACCAATCTGTCACACCCCGACTCGCAGCGGAAAAAGGTGATCGGGGCATAATTGGGTTATCATCAAAGCTCATGACATTTATTATGACGTTTCATATTCATTAATACAATTTAATGGGAAATATACAATCATAATTACATCATGTCCTAAACATCATTCTAGACTTCATTGTTTTCTTCTAAGGCATTTCCTATGTTTTCCTTGCTTCATCCTGTTCACCTGTATCATGTGTAAAAATGGTTTTTGGATCAACAAAAAGTTGGCGAGTGAATCCTATGAAAAACATTTGAACAAGTTTATTGAATTGATTATAAAAAGTTGGCGAAATCGTCGGGATTTCCGACGACTGCGATTAGGCGCGTCGGTTTTGAATTCGAGATTCATGTTATGTATTAATTATTTCTAATAATGAACAAGAAACACAAGTGACGCAGTGGTTGGATGGATGAGTGTTAAGGCTTTGCTGAAATCGCTGGCTGACCCGGTTTCGAAACCCGGCAGCATTGATTTATTTTTATTTCATTATTTTTAATACTTTTTCAAATATAAATTATATATTCCAATATACTTATTAATTATGTATCGTTTAAAAATAATTTGGGCATTAAATACGCAACGAAATTTTTAACTGATTGTTCGGTTAATAAACGGAGCGGGTTTGGTAAATCCGGTTTTTGACGGATGTTACAGCACCATCCAAACTCTTGAAGATATGCTTCGAGCATGTGTCATAGACTTCAAAGGGAATTGGGACGCTCATCTACCATTAGTTGAATTTTCGTACAACAATAGTTACCACTCAAGTATCGGCATGGCTCCTTTCGAAGCGTTATATGGCCGTAAGTGCCGATCTCCGGTATGTTGGCACGAAATTGGGGAAGCTCAAATCACCGGTCCGGAATTAATTCAAGAAACAACAGACAAGATCCATCAGATTCGAAACAATCTTCTAGCGGCACAAAGTCGTCAAAAGAGTTATGCAGACAAACGACGAAAGCCCTTGGAGTTTAACATTGGTGATCAAGTACTTTTAAAAGTATCACCGTGGAAGGGAGTAGTTCGTTTTGGCCAGAAGGGCAAGCTAGCACCACGCTACGTAGGTCCTTTCAAGATACTCGAAAGAGTAGGACCTGTAGCATACAAGCTTGACTTACCAGAAGAACTCAATAGAATTCACCCCACGTTCCACGTATCAAACTTAAAGAAGTGTCTCGCCGATGAAAACCTCCATATTCCCCTAGAAGATATTCAGATCGATGAATCTATGCACTTCATTGAAAGACCAGTAGAGATCATGGACTTCGGAGAAAAACGTTTAAGACGGAGTCGTATTCCAATTGTTAGGGTACGCTGGGAGTCGAAACGAGGACCTGAGTTTACTTGGGAACGTGAAGACTCAATGCGCGAAAAATACCCGCATCTTTTTCCTGTTACCACTACTACTTAAATTTCGGGACGAAATTTCTAAAAGTAGGGGATACTGTAACATCCGTCGGAAAACGGGTTTCCAAACCCGCTTCGTTTATTAATCGAATAGTCAGTTACATTTTTTTGTTGCTTATTTAATGCTCCTTTTAATTTTAAACAATACATAATTAATAAATATACTAGAATTTATAAACTATAATTAATAAACAATAAAAACGGTCGAAAAAAAAATAAAAGTCGATGCCGGGTTTCGAACCCGGGTCAGCCGGCTCATTTAACACACAAACACTTAACCACTCCGCCACTTGGTTCTTATGTGTAATCAATGAAACAAATAAAAATTAACTTCTACCCGTGAACTCATCTGTTTGCGCCAAAACTGAAACCGCTCATCGGCTTTCAACTATCCAGACTTTTGAGTGATCGCTAATTCCTGATTATAACCGATAAATCAATTGCTGCCCACGTTCTTAATCAATTCGGTCTTCAATTGCCTCGATTCATATGATTTTTGGGAGTTGAAAACCGAAATCATTTACTTCCTGATTTACACTGATAATATCATCGTCTCATAACTTGGAAACACTCACAGAACCTTCAATTTCATTTACGCTCTAATTTCTGTTCGTCGGAAACGTTATCTGCTATCGCCGGACTTTCGCCGGAAAATCGGGACATACGTCAAATCGGTAAATTTCGATTCTTTCATTCTCAAACCATTGTTAGACTTTCACTAACTTAAATCCTTCAACCAGAATCGGTCCCAGACGACGTTACCGGATACTCTACGCTCGCCGGAAAATCTCTAGACATTTCCGAAAAACGCTGTGAATCGGTACAAATATCTAAACCCTTTGATAATCTTTGTTTAGTAACTCAATTTCACAATTAGTTGATCAAAACTGTTAATTGATCCGATCAGACGGAATTCACAAAACAGAGCCGACGAACTTTGCCGGAGTTCTGAGAAAAACATCTGTTTCGGTACATTCATTTCCAAAACCCTCTCTATACATTACATTTCAATCATTTATAAGTTTCGTTAATCGAATTAAACCAGAACAGTCGGATATTGTTGTCTGTGTCTTTGAAACGAAGAAGATGAAGTCGAACATTAGGTATAAGTTTAATTAAACAAGATATTAAACCGGGTTAGACACACAGTCCAGCGGTGGACTGTGTGCAAACACACAGCGCACGTCTCGAGTTCGATCCCTGACACGACCCTATCCTCTGAAATAAAAATGTTCTTTTTTAAACCGAACCGTATTAACTCGCTGTAAGATGTTAAGTTTAATAAAAACCAGTATTTTAACCAGGTTATACACACAGTCCAGCGGTGGACTGTGTGCAACGTTAAACAACGGGTCCCGGGTTCGAGACCTGTTATGTGCACCGGTTCGACATAATTAAAATTCTTTTTAAAAATAAATGAATTCTGAATAAATTAAATAGCATATAAATATAATTAAAAACAGAAATATTTCGGGTTAGACACGTAGCTCAGTTGGTAGAGCTGCGTGCACACGTACGGGAGGTCATGAGTTCGAACCTCAGTCAGCGCATACATACACAAGGTCCGAACCGGTCAACAGTCAAAGTCAACAGTTAACAGTCAAAGTCAACGGTCAACAAAAAGTCAACATTTTTTATATTTTTATTTATTTATTTAATTTAAAAAATCAATTAAAAATACTTAAAAATAATATTTTTTAAGTTAGAAAATGACCTTAAACTCACAAAAATAAATCTAAAAATCCTATTAAAATTGTTAATAAAATCCACATATTTACCGAACCATTTCGTTATTATTTTAGGTTAGGTATTTCTCGTCGATCAAATCTCCAAACTCGTGCGCGTTCAACATAATCAAGAGAACGCACCCAATGTGAGTGAATCTCTACAAATTCCCCGTTTTAATCACATTTTGGGGTGTATCATGTGTCGTTTATTATTTATTACATTTAAACACTTGTGCATCCATCATATCCATGATCAAACGTGTATCCAATATGTATCAATTGTTTGTGTGGTTAATGGTTAGATTAAATTTATCATTTTCAGTACATACATCATCATAGGCTCGTCTGTTCCCCATTACCTATCAGCGGAACCGTTCCCCATTACCTATGAGCGGAACGTGGCGTTGCCAACATACGATCGGCTCCGTTTGATTGAGCCTTGATCGCACATACATCATCATAGGCCGTCCGTTCCCCATTACCTATGAGCGGAACGTGACGTTGCCAACATATACATTATCATTCATGTCATATACTCATGCAAGGTGGTTTGTTATTGTTTGTTTGATTATATACGTTTGCTCACATATGATTATTGCACAATTTTTCCATATTAAATACAATAAGAAATCAATATCAAATGTTTTTAACAAGGTTCACTCGCCAACTTTTGTTGACCCAAAATCCCCCATTTTTACACATGATACAGGTGATCCAGTTGCAGTAAGAAACATATAGGACGGCCTAGAAGAATAAATCAGTTTAGGCTTTGGATTATCTACTTAGTTACTTTTTCCTTGTAATTGTATGAACTTGTTTGGAATATTGAAGTTGTAATTTGAATTTAATAAATATGAAACATTTTAGTAAACATCATGAGCTTTGGTGATAACCCAATTATGCCCCGACTCTTATTCCGCTGCGGGTCGGGGTGTGACACTCTTTTTGATTGAAGATATGTTGAAGGCTCTTGTGGTCGGTGTAAATTTCATACTTCGTACCATAGAGATAGTGTCTTCATATCTTTAGAGCGAACACGATTGCTCCAAGTTCTAGGTCGTGAGTGGTATAGTTATTTTCGTGCACTTTGAGTTGCCTTGAGGCATAGGCTATCACCTTTCCTCTTTGCATTAGAACGCAACCTAAACCTTGCCCTGATGCGTCACAATAAACCACAAAGTCTTCACAACCATCAGGAAGTGTAAGGATAGGTGCATCACAAAGTTTTTGCTTCAAAGCTTGGAAAGCCTCTTCTTGCTTGGGCCCCCAAATAAAGGGTTTGCCCTTGTGAGTCAAATATGTGAGTGGAACAGCGATACGAGAGAAATTTGCGATGAAACGTTGATAATAACCTGCTAGACCAAGAAATGACCTAACTTCGGTAGGAGTGCATGGCGCTTGCCATTCTTGCACCGCTTTGATCTTTGCAGGGTCAACATGAATTCCTTTGTCGTTAACGACATGACCAAGAAATTGCACCTCTTTTAACCAAAACTCACATTTCGAGAACTTAGCATAAAGCTTTTCGGTCCTCAAAAGTGTTAGAATAAGTCGAAGATGTCGCTCATGATCGGACTTGGTCTTAGAATAGATAAGATATCATCGATGAAGACTATGAAAAAATGACCGAGATAGAGTTTACACACCTTATTCATCAAATCCATGAAAACAACAGGAGAATTGGTCAAACCAAAAGGCATAACCATAAATTCATAGTGGCGATAACGAGTTCAAAACGCAGTCTTTGGAATGTCCTCTTCACGTACTCTAAGTTGATGATAACCAGAACGAAGATCGATTTTGGAGAAACACGTGGCACCTTGAAGTTGATCTCGAAGATCATCAATACGAGGTAATGGGTAGCGATTCTTGATGGTCAGCTTGTTGAGCTCTCTATTGTCGATACACATACGGAAAGTTCCATCTTTCTTCTTTACAAAAAAAACAGCCGCACCCCAAGGTGATGAGCTAGAACGTATAAATCCATTGTAAGTCAACTCTTGCAGCTGATTAGCTAACTCTTGCATCTCAGATGGGGCTAACCGATATGGAGATTTTGCGACTGGTGTAGCACCAGGTACAAGATCGATTCGGAATTTGACTTCTCGCACAGGAGGAAGTCCTGAAACGTCGTCGAGAAAACTTGTGGAAATTCTTTGATGATTGGAATATCTTCGGGCTTCTTTTCCTTGCCTTCCTTTTTGACGATGTGAGCTAAAAATGCGATATAGTCTTTGCGAAGGTATCTTCGAGCTTGGAGGCATGACATCAATTTGAGCCCTTTGGAAGGAGTTTCACCAAAGATACGTAAAGTCTGGCCGTCAGCAAAGGAATTCGAGTAAACTTCTCATAGCAAACCACTTCAGCGTGACGCTGAAGCCAGTCCATACCGATGATAACGTCGAAACTACCCAAATTCATAGGGATAAGATCAATTGAGAAATCGTGATCATTAAGGGTAAGAGTGCAACCACGAATAATCGAATCTAGTGTAATAGGTTCACCATCAGCAACTTCCACCGTGAATGATTCAACTAGACTAACACGAGGAAAATCAATGATAGATTCGAACTCTAAGGACACGAAACTCTTATCCGCAATGGTGTCAAATAGTATAGATGCATAACTACCGTTAATAAGAAACGTATCGTTGACCACATTATTATCAGCCCTAGCTTGGTTGGCGTTGATGTTGAAAGCTCTTCCTCTATCAGGTGGATTAGCTTGGTTGGCTTGATTCACTAGGTTAGCTTGAGCTTGGGCATTTATGATGTTCACCAAGGCAAGTGTTTCGAAAATGGGTTGGATCATCACAGTTGAAACATGCTCTGATTGGTTGCATCATCGGGTAATTGGGTTGGTAGTAAGGTTGAGCCATGGGTTGAACAGGTGGTAAGAGTAAAGGTTGTTGGTGTTGGGCTTGGCCTACCACTTGATTGTTGGTTAGGGCTTGCGACTGATTGCGATTTGGCTTTTGGGGGGATGCGACAGGTTTGAATTGTGTGACATGCACGACCACAACTTGTGCAATATTGGCATGGGATCTTAGGAGGGTGATGATATTGGCATTGGTTGCATTTTGGATGGGGACAAGTGTATGCTTTCTTGAATGGAGCAGTAGGAGGAGCGACTTGTGTGATTGGGGCAGCAGTGATAGGGGAATTGGTTTGGGTAACTGCGAAATTCTTGCCATTGCGTTTCCTCTTACCAGCAAACTTAGAAAACGAACCTGTTTGGGTTAGGGTTGGGGTTTCAGCAGGTGTCTTGTCTTTCTTCTTCTCATCTTTAAAGTCGCCATTTCGGATACGATTTTCCGTGAGCTCAGTAGCCAGCTCCATTGCAGCCTCAAGTGTAGCAGGTGTAGTACTTAACACAGAATCTTGAATTTTCGAGGGAAGACCTTGAATGTAATGCTCAATTAGACGATAGGGCGGAGTGAACAGGTTGGGCACCATCTGATTCAACTCGAGGAATCTCTTGTTGTATGTGGTGTGGTCTCCCTCCTTTTATTTCAAAGCGTAGAACTCATCTTCTAATTTCTTGATTTCGCTTCTTGGACAGAAGTGTCTTGTCATGATTTCCCTCAACTCTTCCCAAGTCAAGGCCATAGCATCTTCAGCACCTCGCTTGCCCTTCTCTATGTTCCACCATGTAAGTGCTACTTCGAACAAACGACCGGTAGCATATCGCACCTTGCGATCATCAAGACAATAACAATTGAGAAAAGTGCTTTCCATCTCCTCAAACCAACGGAGAAGAGGGGTGACACCTTCAGTCCCCTCATATTTTGGAGGGTCGCAGGATTTGAAATGCTTGTAGGTGCATTTGGTGGTGTTAGGGAGAGGGTTGGCGATATTTTGACCTTCTTGATTGGTGGGGTTGGTGGGATTGGTGGCGAGAGCTTGTTGAACTTGTACAACGATGTCAGGAAGTACGGCAGTCATATGTTGAGCAATTTGAGTGGCCATGCGCTCGCTAGATCTTCCTGACCTTCTACCACCTCGAGAGTGTCTAGCAGACATCTACAGGAAATATGTAGCGAGATTATGAATTTGACGTTTTTAGGTGTCATGTGTCGTAAAAAGTGAAAACAATATTCAAAATAAATGGAAACAAGAAATTAACTACATCCATAGGATGTCTTGGGCTTGCTCATGTTTGGCCCTCCAAATGTCTCCCATACTTTGGCCTAGGTAGTCACGTGAGCCCCCATGACTACTTTGTAGGGTTCACATTGGTATTGGCCTGTTAATGCTTGCATCACCTGAATGAAAATCATGAAACATAATTGCAAGGTATAAGGTCAGAGGGTGTCCAGGTGTAGACACAATGACAACTCAAAGTGGGGTTAGTTCACACGACGTTTGGTGTGACATGCTTTGGCCTAATAGGTCCTTCGTACTCTCATCGTTAGTCCCTAGGTAGGCAAATTGGTCCATTATATTGGATTTATACGAATGCCAATCCTAGACAGGACGTCCCGACTACCGGTACTTGTACCCTTCCAGTTAATACATGCCCGTCGTAGAACTCACTTTGATGAGATTGAAAACATGAAAACATTACAAAATCTTTGAGAAAGAAATATTAAAAATGGTGAAATGGTGATGTGTGTGCTTGCGTAAGCATGATATGTAATGAACATCACATATTAACATGTAATAGTGAAAGTGCTTGCATGCATTTGTGTGTGAGATAAACATAAAATAAATAAACATCATGAGTTTTGCATGTAACAATTAAAAATCTAATCAACTATAGTATAGGCTCTAAGGGTCTAATAACCTATCCTATATCCCTATAGTCAAGAGCTCTGACACCAATTTGTGACACCCCGACCCGCAGCGGAAATAAAAGTCAGGGCATAATTGGGTTATCACCAAAGCTCATGACATTTACAAAAATTAAGTTTCATATTTATTAATTAGAAATTTAAAGACAAATATCCAAACACAAAGAAACATTCAAGCACAAGAAAAATGTTGTTCTAAACAAAATATATTTTATCCATCTTCTAAGGTCGATCCTATGTGTTCCTTTCCTCAACCCGCCCACCTGTATCATGTATAAAACAAGAATTTGGGTCAACAAAAGTTGACGAGTGTATCTAAATTTAATAATAAAACAATTTAATATTTTGGTTGTTTCAATAAAATGTGCATGGACCATATATGAACTTATGTATATGTAATTAAACCACAAACCACATAATATCAACAATGAGCATATGAACATGAAGCATGATGAACTTGAGATCAAGGCTCAATTAAATGAAGCCGATCTAATGAGGCACCTGATGCTCAACTCGTATCCCACGAGAAACTGATGGGCCTTAAATGAATGATTGCACTGAAATGATAAAATGTAACCACACATAACCACACGAAACAAATATACACATTAGATCACATAATGGTGTTAGCACAAGTGTTTAAATAAATATGTACGACACATGATACACCCCAAAACATGATTAAAAAGGGGATTTTGTAAGGATCCACTCACAGTGGGTGCGTCTCCTTGTTTAATGAAGAGTGCGCACAAATTGAGAATTTAACCGACGAAGGAAACTAACCTAAATAATAAAGAAAAATTTGATAAATATATAAAAATTAATATTTTGATTTAATACTTTTTGTTGGATTTTAGGTTTTTTTTGTGGTATTTATTGGGATTTTTAAACCTACGAAATCGTATATTTAAGTGTTTTTAATTGATTTTTAACTAAAATATAAATACAAAAATATTATATAAAATAAAATAAAATAATAAAAAAAACCTTGTCAGACTTGACAAGGGGTCTGACCGGTTCAATGGTATTGTTGGCGGCGTGTTTGCGAGACTCGAACTTGTGACTTCCCGTTTACGTGCACACAGCTCTTCCAACTGAGCTACGTGTCTAACCCGTAAGGAATCCGATTTTAATTACTCTTATGTACTTATTAGAATATATCAGAGAGTATTTAATTTAAAAAGATTTTTAAATTAATGAACCGTTGTCTACCCCATGAATCGAACTCGTGACCCTGATTTTCTCTTGTACCCAACCCTACCAACTGGGCTGGGTGTCTAAACCGTATGTGTTTGGGATTTTAATACTTTTATTAACTTCTTGACAGATGCACAGACTTCTTAAAAAATTGAGTTTTTATCCAGAAACAACGGTCACTCGTATGGCTTGAACCCGGGTCTTGTGATTCACGTGTACACAGTCCATCCATTGGACTATGTGTCTAACCCGATTTTATATCCGGTTTTATTTATATTTAAACACTGTATGCACTTCATCTTCTTTACTTGAAAACCCAATGATACAAGATTGATCATTCGAATCTTGTTATTTGATTTGATTTTATTATACAGTAATGAAACACAAGGATAGAGATGGTGATTATATACCGAACGATAATTTATGATTCTCCGGTGACACCTCTGATAATTACTTCCGAATTCCGGCGAACTCCGGCGAAGCAGAAACTTGGGATCAGAGAGTGCAAGTTGTGTTTTGAGAGTTTAGATAAACAAATGAACGAGTTTTACCAATTCTAGGACTCGCTAATTATAGCTGAAGAAATGATTGACAGTTTCAAAAATCGATTTAACATGTTTCAATTATAGTTTGATTATCTAAATGATTTGTAACCGATTTTGAGTTAAACGCATGATTGAGGATCTGTTTTCTTTAGATTGATCAGTAATTGAATGAAATGTCGGAGGTTACAGACGTTGAGATTTGGGCTGTTGAATTGAGCAGTTTTAAGGGAGGTTGATCTAGTATAAGATTTTTTTTATTTTGAATTTAGAAACATATGGTGTGTGTATTCTAGTGGTGTTTCGTGTGTGTGGTTTGGTGAGGGTATCCGGGTTCGAACCCCGACTACCTCTTTATATTTTTTTACTTTATTTCTTTTTGTTATAAAAAGGTTTGATTATTTTTTTTCTTTATTGATTATTATTTTAATTAGGTAATTTTAATTATTAATCATGAGTAATAATAATAAAATAAATTAATTATTACTAATAAATACGTAACGAACTATTGAATAAATACTTGAATTTCAAACGGAGCGGGGTTTTGAAACCCGTTTTACATAAATGTTACAAATAGGAAAACCTAATTGTATGAATTAGTAATGTCACTGTGGGGGTTAACCCTACGCATATAAAAAAGGGAGTTTATAAAAAATTTTAGTAAACCTCTTAGTCCATTCCTTAAAGTGACATGTGTGAGGCTGAGCCTAAGGCTTTTAATGATTCGACTAAGGTAACCATACATAGTGAATCGCCTATGTGAGAGAGAAGTGGGGTCGCTTCGTGTTCATGACCATAACGAACATAACTATGAGGACTTGACTTTGTTAGGGAGAGTCTTGTGTGAAATGTATTGTCATCTACATAAACGATAGACGAGTTCAAAGACATCAATGTCTACTAAGAGCTAGTGGGCTAAGTGCATTTCCTGAGCGAAGTTTCAAAGGGTCACACCTACCTATCGTATGCAAAACTCAACAGCTGAAATCTAATTGGAATAATGTTGTTTGAGATCTACCTCCATTCATGTGGGGGATTGTTGGAAATTTGGGTGTGTGTGAATGAAGTCTCAAACTTTGTCCCACATAGATGTGGGAACAAAGTGGAAGTTAGTTTATAAGATAAAGTTTTACCTAACTAACATAACCTTGTGACATGTTTTACCAAAACTCCTATGCGGGCGTGCAGGGGGGTGCGAAAGTTGAACTGAATTTAGTCAAACTCGTGTACGCCCGCACGTCCTGCGGACGCGAATGCAGTTTCGAGAACTCGGGCCCGCATGGGGCGGTTTCACTCATAACCGTAACCAGTTATGTCGAATGAGTTTCGAAAACTGATTCGTTATTGATGATCATTAACTCAGTTTTCAATTTCTAAATAGTTATTTTTTGGCTATTATTATCAGTCTCGAAACCGATAACTAATGACCATTATTAGGTCTTTAATTCGCTGCAATGATGACCAAATTAGGTTATGGTTCTGCAACTATAAATACATATCATGCAGATCAACTGAGACACACCAACAGATAGCTCTCTTCTTTCTCTCTTGTTTTTCTCTGCAACATCTCTTGTTTCTTTTCAGGCAAGTGTTCAAGTACGGCAGTGCGCTGTTGCTGCTTTGAACCGGCGTACCCTGGGAATAGACGGCGAATCTGTTTAAGGGAATTATGTCAAACACAAGCTCGGTTCACTGTTTCCGTTTCAAAATTTCTTTTCTAGTAAGTAGCAGTTTTACCAACATTTAATAACTTGCTTAGTTAATTTTTCAAAAATTTAAATATGCAACTGTATATTTTTTTCCAACATTGCGATGCAAGTTTTATTGAAAATGGATACCGTGTCATTGTTGTATCAAACCAAACCAAAACCGACTGATGAATTGTAGTTTGTTATTTTAATGTATTTATTTACTTTTTAGAATATTTTATTCATCATTGATTTTTATTTTTTTCTAATAACTTGCGTTTTGTGTATATTTTTTTCAACGTCATGATAAAAAATTTATTGTTGATGACCATTGTGCCGTTAACATACCAAACCGAATCGAAACGACTGAACAACATTTGTAATGTACCGATGTATATTTTTAGTGTTTTTTTACTTTCAATGATCTGGCACCATATCGTTATCATAACATAGTGAACAGAGCCGAGCAACATTGGTACCGGTATATGTACTCATTTTTATGGTTTCTTGTCGGATAATGGATATCATGTATTTACAGTAGTGAATCGAGCTTTTGATTTCGGTACTGGTACTGTGGCGATCTAAACCAATCAATATCGTTCGAACATCGGTGTAGGTACATGTGTTCGTTTTTATCATCGTTCTCGGTCGATGTAAAACACATGTTGCTTTCTATATGGGGTGCGTGTATCATATCAGTACTATAATATAATGAACCGAACTGATACCAATCCAATGCTTGCGGTAATGTACCGCCGCGACGCACGGTCAAATAACCTAGTATAGTATGGTTTTAATCCATCTTCCTTTGCCCTCTTTAGTGTATCCTAGTATAGTATGGTTTTAATCCATCTTCCTTCGCCCTCTTTAGTGTATCCTCAACCAAGAGTTTAGGTGGTCGAAGCCACCAAAACACCACCATCGCTTGAATCGTTATTAACAATTCGTTGATCTAACCCGACAACTTCTGTGAATTTATAATAATCCCATATTTAATCGGTTATCACAAGGTTCGTGAAAGACGTGAGAAGTTACTCAAGTTCGAATCTACGCACTAAGGTACAGACTATTAAAGAACATTATATCTACGAATTTGGTTTTACAATTACCTCGTAATCGGGAATTCTGAATTTGATATTGTGTGACATCGTAATTGTTATAGTATATATCATTGATTGTATAATAGATGTGTATTGTATTATTAATATCACCGAAAGGTGACCACTGATTTATCGAGTGTGCTACCGAGGCGGAGTGTTACAACAAGAACATTTCAGTTATTACAGTCCTTACCTTAAATATATCATTAGGTTGACCAATATTTTTGGTTAGCGTAGATCTGATAAACCTTCCCAGAAAAAAAATCCGCAGTTACTAAAATATATCTTTAATTTATGACTTATTGTAATATGATATTTTTACATTTAAAATAATAATTATATTTTTGAACCAAATCACCAAAAAATATCACAGAATCTATGAAATTTTAAATATTATGATTACAACTTGATATGTTTGAAATAAACTTTCAGTTGTTATTGTTACTATCAAGAATAATCAAATGTAAGCTCAATTATGAGTTTAAATATTTTCATATTTAAACCATATTACGTGACTAATAGTTTAATCTTCTTATTTGAAAAATTATACGTTTATCAATGTAGCCAAACAGTCTATTAATATAGCCTAACAACTTTTGAAATTATCCATTAGGCAAGATGTGTTAATTGCATAACAACATATGGACGAATACGTTTTTGGGTTATCTAATTGTTTTTTGAATGTTTAATTACACATTACGCAATGATTAAGTACTTTAGAAAAGAGTTATGCATTTATTTACTATATAACAATAACAATTAACAACTTTTGTTAATAGTAAATAACATTGATTGGTCCATATGTTTAAATATTATAGGTTTACTAGCAGGATGCCAACGCAATCCGGCGGGAGCGACACATCGCATTGTGATACTCTTTTTTATAGTTTTTTTATTCATATAATATTTATTGTAGCATCATTGTTGTCACAACCCGACCCCACCATAAGCAGGAGTCGTAAGCAGATACAGCGGTGGTACCGGTGTTTATTAAATTCGCAGCAGGAAATTTTAGTAGGATCGTAGTTAGGAAGAATATCAGAGTTACAAAACATCAAAGATTTATATATTAAATAGTTGGGAAAAAAAACCCACGTTACATCAAAAAGTTTTTGTAAAGATAACCCTGGTTTTACAAAACACATTTCCTTTTTTTTTTAATTTTGGTAAGATAACCACTTTATTTAAGCTTCTGGTGCTTCGTAGCATTTCCTTTCTTGCATATTAAGTCATCTTAAACGTGTTTAAAAACATCTTATCAACAAAAAATACTGGTGAGATCATTCATTTGTATTAAAAGACACAGTGTTATAATTACAACATTAAGGGTTTTAACATTTGGTTATATCTTTCAATTACCCAAATCAGTACTTGTCACACGCCCATTTCGGTGAATATGGTCATATCACTATTGGCTAACTTGCTCTCTAATAGCAAAGCTTATCAAGTAGTGTATACAAAATGTAACATTCGTCGAAAAACGGGTTTCAAAACCCACTTCGTTTATCAATCAAATATTTATTTATAAGTTTCGTTGCGTATTTATGGTTCATATTAATTTCAAACAATACATAACTAATAAACATTTTTAGAATTTTAAACCATAATTAATAAATAATAAAAATAAGTAAATAAAAAAATAAAATAGGGCAACCGGGTTTCGAACACGGGTCACCCACAAAGACAAACACGCAACACACCACTCCGCCACGCACTGCTTTTGTGATAAACACGGAAACAAATAACATTTATAATAAAACCGAAAGTCAAATCTGCAATCAGCGCGCCCAGAACTCGCACTCACCGGAGAAACGACATTCCGCGATTTTGGCTACTTTTCCTATGACTGAAACGCACAAATTGATTTCGACGCCAGTTATAACCGTTGCCGGAAATCAATTTAGGTCATAACCGTCGGAAATCAGTGACCGCAAACTTGGACCTTAATTCAAACTCGAATCAACTGATCTTCCTTATAAATACCCACTCAAACATCTCGTAAACCTTTCGCTCAAAACCACACTTTCTTTCCGAAGTTTCATTTCTTCAAAAGCTCGTCGCCGGAGATTTCCAATTTCGCCGGAATCCCTGATCAGAAAACCGCATTCGTTCATCAGACGGTATAATTGTCTAAACCTTCTTGCTACCTCTTGATTTATAATTTAATTGTTCAAACCAATAATCGGAACTGTTGAACAGTTCACTCAGCCGGAAATCGCAAATCAGAGCTGACGGAATCCTGCCGGAAATCTGAAGCAAACTCTCTGTTCCGGTATACCATATTACTTAATCTTTTTCTCCATTTCAATCAAGTATAAATTATGGTCGATTAAACAGAACAATCGGGTTTCACTGTTTTGTGTTCTTCACAGTGAAGAAGATGAAGGTTGAACAAGTATATTAGTATAATTAAAATTGGATATTTAACCGGGTTAGACACACAGTCCAGCGGTGGACTGTGTGCAAATACAATATGCACGTCCCGAGTTCGAATCGCACAAGTTACCGACTTTCAGAAATAAAACCAACATTTTTAGAACTTAATCAGATCAAGTCACGGAATGTTTATAAGAGGAATATAATTCAGTAATTAAGCAGATTAGACACACAGCCCAACTGGTTGGGCTATGCGCACTCGAACCAAAGGACCCGAGTTCGACTCCGGGTCTCTTCAACCGGTTCGGCCATATAAATCATTTTTAATAAAAACCAAATAAGTTTAAGGTTAATTAGTATATATATATAACTAAAACAGAGAATATTTCGGGTTAGACACGTAGCTCAGTTGGTAGAGCTGCGTGCACGTATACGAGAGGTCCCAAGTTGGAACCTCACTCAGCGCATAGAAAACACAGTCTGACCGGTCAAGACCCGGTCAACGGTCAACGGTCAAAAAGTCAACTTTTTTATTTCTTTTTTATTTATTTATTTAATTGGAAAATTATTTAAAAATACTTAAAAATAAGATTATTAAAGTTAGAAAATTTCCTTAAACTCACAAAAATAAATCTAAAAATCTCATTTAAGAGCACTAATTAAAAATATTAATCTCAAATAAAATTTATTTATTTATCGAATCATTTTGTTATTATCTAGGTTAGTTCTTCCCTCGTTGATTGAATCATAAATTCGTGTGCATTCATCGTCATCAAAGAACGCACCCATTGTGAGCGAATCTCTACCAATTCCCCGTTTTAATCATGTTTTGGGGTGTATCATGTGTCGTATAATCCTTTTATTTTATTTAAACACTTGTGCATACATCAAATGTGTATCAAATGTGTATCAATTGTTGTGTGAATTATATGTAGATTGAACTTATCATTTTCAGTGCATGCATTTCATTAGGCCCATCAGTTCCCCGTGGGAGACGGGTTGAGCATCAGGAGCCTCATTAGATCGGCTCCGTTTGATTGAGCCTTGATCTCACATACATCATCATTCATGTCATATACTCATCTAAAAGTGGTTTGTGATTGTTTATCTATATATGTTTGCTCACATGTGATTATTGCACAAATTTTCCTTATCAAATAAATCAAGAAATTAGTAACAATGTTTTATCAAGGTTCACTCGCCAACTTTTGTTGACCCAAAATATCCCCCGTTTTACACATGATACAGGTGATCCAGCTGAGACAAGAAACACATAGGAAGGCCTAGAAGAATAAACAAGTTTAAGCTTTGGAATAATTATATAGTTTCATTTTCTTGTAATTGTATGAATTTTGTTTTGGATATTTAAGTTGTAATTTGAATTTAATAAATATGAAACATTTATTAAACATCATGAGCTTTGGTGATAACCCAATTATGCCCCGACTTTTATTCCGTTGCGGGTCGGGGTGTGACACAAAACCCCGCATACCGACATTAATTTAAGAATACCAAAACTTAATCACTGTAAATATAGCTGGAAAACATTTAGGGTTCTGAAAATATTTAAGTATCATATAATGTGAAGAAAAGAGAATGTCTCACATTGCAGAATCAGGGCCTCCTGGTATTAAGCCTGGATTCCTTGTTAAATATATAATGCAACACGTGTTAGTGTAAGAAACCCAATTCAAACTTTAACGATAATCATGAGATCAAAACCTTAACGTAGTAACAAAGTATAACCTTATTCAGGTCGTACTTTGGCATCCGTTGATTGGTTTTATGATCAATCGGACAGGGTATCGTACCAGTGATCAGGGTTTAGTACACTTCCTATGGAGCAGATTTTCGAGTTTCAGGCATTCGGGATTGGAACGACAGAATGAGAGAAAGATATATCGATTTGGTGCAACCGAACTCGTCCCACCCCTCCCCTTATATAACCTCACCTGGACTCCGAGGGGCTTCGTGAGAAGGGTAAGGGTCCCCCCCCCCCCCCCCCGCGTGGTGCCTGAGCAGACAGCTAGGGCTAGGTTAGCTCCGTCACCAGCATAGCTTTGCCACTTGTCGCGCAACGGTGCCATGTGTCTTGGTACCCTGTCGCATGTCGTGGGAGTTTATAGGGTATCCCCAGCGACGCTCCTTAGTGTCCTGGTTTCGATTTCTTCGTTTAACGTGATGGGTCTTGTCATGCATGTCCGGGGTTTCGATTATGGTTCTTCATAGAGTCCCTTTGGGAGTTGTTATATCCTCCTCACCTTGTTTAAAATCTCATCCTCAAGATTTACTAAAACTAGTATGGGTATTTTCATTTCATTTCTGTTTCTAATTCCCATGTGTATTCCGGTCCTCTTTTCGAATCCCATTTTACCTTGAATAGAATCAATCTTTTATGTTTAAGCCTTTTGATTTTCTTGTCCTTAACTTATAAGGGTTTCTCGACAAATTTCAGTTTCTCACTTACCTCTAAATCTTGAAGAGGTACTACTAGAGATTCATCAGCTAGGCACTTCCTTAAGTTGCATATGAAATGCATCATGTATACCTGTCATTTCTTCTGGTAACCTTAGCTGATAAGCTACTAGTCCAATTTTCTTAATAATTCAAATGGTCCAATAGATCTCAGGCTTAGCTTTCCTTTCTTGTTAAATCGTACTACTCATTTCCAATGAGATACTTTTAATAGCACTTTGTCTCCAACTTGGAACTCTATTGGTTTGCGTCGATGATCAACATAGCTCTTTTGACGATCTCGTGTTGTTTTCAGAGTGCACGAAGAAGATATCCCAAAGACCGCCTTCCGGACTCGTTATGGTCATTACGAATTCATGGTCATGCCATTCAGTTTAACCAACGCCCCCGCTGTCTTCATGGATCTAATGAATAGGGTATGCAAACCCTACCTCGACCGTTTCGTCAAAGTCTTCATCGACGAAGTTCTTATCTACTCCAAGTCTAAATCCGATCATGAGCGACACCTTCGACTCATCCTTACACTTTTAAGGACTGAAAAGCTCTACGCTAAGTTCTCAAAATGCGAACTCTGGTTAGGAGAAATACATTTCCTTGGACATGTCGTCAATGACAAGGGAATTCATGTTGATCCTTCAAAAATCAAGGCAGTGCAAGAATGGCAAGCGCCACGTACCCCTACCGAAGTAAGGTCATTTCTTGGTTTGGCTGGTTACTATCGACGCTTCATTGCCAATTTTTCTCGTATTGTTGTCCCACTCACGGCCTTGACTCATAAAGAAAACCCTTCATATGGGGACCTAAGCAAGAAGAGGCCTTCCAAACTCTAAAGCAAAAACTTTGTGACGCACCTATCCTCACACTCCCTGAAGGTTGAGATGACTTTGTAGTATATTTCGACGCATCAGGGCTAGGGCTAGGCTGTGTATTAATGCAAAGAGGAAAAGTGATAGCCTATGCTTCTAGGCAACTCAAAGTTCATGAGAAGAATTACACCACCCACGACCTGGAACTTGGAGCCGTTGTGTTCGCTCTCAAGATATGGAGACATTACCTCTACGGTACCAAGTGTGAAATATACACTGACCACAAAAGTCTCCAACATATCTTCAACCAAAAGGAATTGAATATGAGGCAACGAAGATGAGACGAACTTCTTAACGACTACGACTGTGAAATTCGGTATCATCCTGGCAAGGCAAACGTGGTGGCTGATGCACTCAGTCGAAAAGGTTATGCGAACTCCATTCCTCTTCTCTGTTCGCAAATTATAACCGACATCAAAGATCGAATCCGAGCAGCTCAACATGTTTCTATAACAGAAAATGACGTACGCGATGAGCTGTCATGTGGAGCTGAACTCAAAATCGAAACCAAATCCGAAGATATTTTATACTATTTAAATCGCATATGGATTCCTGATCGCGATAACCTTCGTGATTTCCTCATGAATGAGGCGCACAAAACACGGTACTCTGTACACCTAGGAGCTGACAAGATGTATCAAGACCTACGATACACCTACTGGTGGCCTGGCATGAAAAAGGATATCGCTGTTTTTGTTTCCAAGTGCCTTACCTGTTCCAAAGTAAAAGCTGAACATCAAAGACCTTCAGGACTTCTAGTCCAACCCGAAATACCTGTATGGAAGTGGGAAAACATAACCATGGATTTCATTACCGGGTTACCTCGCACCTCCAGTGGGTATGACATTATATGGGTAGTAATCGATCGTCTTACAAAGTCATCTCACTTCATTCCGATTCGCGAGGACTTCAAGAACGAGAAGTTAGCTCGTATCTACATCAGCGAGATCGTAAGCCGTCATGGTGTACCTTTAAGCATCATTTCAGACCGTGATGGTCGTTTCAATTCACGAACATGGCGAGCCGTACAAACCGCCTTGGGTACACGATTAGACCTCAGTACCGCTTTTCATCCTCAAACTGATGGTCAATCTGAACGCACCATCCAAACTCTTGAAGACATGCTTCGAGCATGTGTCATAGACTTCAAAGGGAATTGGGACGCTCATCTACCATTAGTTGAATTTTCGTACAACAATAGCTATCATTCAAGTGTCGGCATGGCTCCTTTCGAAGCTTTATATGGTCGTAAGTGCCGATCTCCAGTATGTTGGCACGAAATTGGGGAATCACAAATCACCGGTCCAGAATTAATTCAAGAAACAACCGACAAGGTCATTCAAATTCGAAACAATCTTCTAGCGGCTCAAAGTCGTCAAAAGAGTTATGCAGACAAACGACGAAAGCCCTTGGAGTTTGGCATTGGTGATCAAGTACTTTTAAAAGTATCACCGTGGAAGGGAGTGATTCGTTTTGGCCAGAGGGCAAGCTAGCACCACGCTACGTAGGACCTTTCAAGATACTCGAAAGAGTAGGTCCTGTAGCATACAAGCTTGACCTACCAGAAGAGCTCAACAGAATTCATCCCACATTCCACGTATCAAACTTGAAGAAGTGCCTCGCCGATGAAAACCTCCATATTCCTCTAGAAGACATTCAGATCGATGAATCTATGCACTTCATTGAAAGACCAGTAGAAATCATGGACTTCGGATAGAAGCGTTTAAGACGAAGTCGTATTCCAATTGTCAGGGTACGTTGGGAGTCAAAACGAGGACCTGAGTTTACTTGGGAACGTGAAGACTCAATGCGCGAAAATACCAGCATCTTTTCTGTTACCACTACTACTTAAATTTCGGGACGAAATTTCTAAAAGTAGGGGATACTATAACATTCGTCGAAAAACGGGTTTCCAAACCCGCTTCGTATTAATCAAATATTCAGTTATAATTTTTCGTTGCGTATTTATTGCTCAAATTTTAAACAATACATAATTAATAAATATATTAGAATTTAAAAACCATAATTTATAAATAATAATAAATTGTGAGAAAAAAATAAAATGGGGACGCCGGGTTTCAAACCCGGGTCACCCACAAACCCAAACACACAACACACCACTCTGCCACACACTGCTGTTGTGATAATCAAGGAAACAAATAAGACTTATAATAAAACCCGAAAGTCAAATCCGGTAATCAGCGCGCCCAGACTAGTCATTATCGGAAAAATCGGCAATCCGCGATGCTTGCCATTTTCCTTTTGACTAAAACACGATAACCGACTTCGACATCGGTTATAACCGATGTCTAACCATCAATTTCGGTCATAACCGCCGGAAAGTCTTTAATCGCGAATCAAGACTCAATTCAAACACAATTCATCCAGTTCTTCACTATAAATACCCACTCAATCTTCTGGAAATCCTTTCGCTCAGAACCGTGCACTTTTTCGAAGCTTTACCTCGTCGCCGGAGAATTTCAATTTCGCCGGAACTTCGCCGGAATCGATCGTCAGAAAACCGTATTCATTCATCAGTCGGTATAACTGTCTAAACTTCTCTGCTATCTCTTAATTTATACTTTAATCGTTCAAATCAATAATCAAAACTGTTAAAACAGTTCATACCGCCGGAAAGTCTGTTCACCGTCGGAAGTTCGATCGGAGATAGGAATCTTTCTTCAAATCGGTAAAACTACCTTAAATCTTTCTTTGTTATGTTGTTAATATGTTAATATTCTAACACAGTTAACCAAAATGGCATAACTTGGTTAGCAGTTGGGGATCGGGTTTTGGGTAATTTATGCGAAGAAGATGAAGTTATTGTCAGTACATATGAGTAATTAAAAACGAATATTTCATCGGGTTAGACACACAGTCCAGTGGTGGACTGTGTGCAATTATAACATTCAAGTCCCGAGTTCGATTCGTGTACGTATCCGGTTCCCGCAATAACAAAACATTTTCTTTTAAGTGTAACAGAACACCCCTCAGATAGTACTTAAGGTTAATATAAATCTTCATTTAATTGGGTTAGACACCCAGCCCAGTTGGTTGGGCTGGGTGCAAATCAAAGCAATGGTCACGGGTTCGATGCGGGTTATACGCACCGGTTCTGCAGATTTTAAAACCTTTTTAAAAATAACTAATTTCTGAAATATTCTAGTTAGTATATAAATATAATTAAATCTGAGTTTATTTCGGGTTAGACACGTAGCTCAGTTGGTAGAGCTGCGTGCACGTATACAAGAGGTCCCAAGTTCGAACCTCACTCAGCGCATATAAAAACACAGTCTGACCGGTCAACGGTCAAAAGTCAACTTTTTTTTATTTTATTTATTTCTTTTAGTTATTTATTTAATAGAAAAATCATTTAAAAATTCTAATAAAATAATATGTTTTAAAGTTAGAAAATTTCCTTAAACTCACAAAAATAAATCTAAAAAAAATCCCATTAAGAGCACTAATTAAAAATATTAATCTCAAATAAAATTTATTTATTTATCGAATCATTTTGTTATTATCTAGGCTAGTTTTCCCTCATCGATTGAATCCTAAATTCGTGCGCATCCAACGTCATCAAAGAACGCACCCAATGTGAGTGAATCTCTACCAATTCCCCGTTTTAATCATGTTTTGGGGTGTATCATGTGTCGTATAATTCTTTTAATATATTTAAACACTTGTGCATACATCATATCCGTGATCAAATGTGTATCAAATTTGTATCAATTGTTGTGTGGATTATATGTAGTTTGGATTTATCATTTTCAGTGCACGCATATCATTAGGCCCATCAGTTCCCCGTGGGAGACGGGTTGAGCATCAGGTGCCTCATAAGATCGGCTCCGTTTGATTGAGCCTTGATCTCACATTCATCACCATTCATATCATATACTCATCCAAAGTGGTTTGTGTTTGTTTACTTATATATGTTTGCTCACATGTGATTATTGCACAAATTTTCCATATTAAATAAAACAAGAAATTAATAACAATGTTTTATCAAGGTTCACTCGCCAACTTTTGTTGACCCAAAATATCCCCCGTTTTACACTTGATACAGGTGATCCAGCTGAGACAAGAAACACATAGGAAGGCCTAGAAGAATAAACAAGTTTAAGCTTTGGAATAGTTATATAGTTTCATTTTCTTGTAATTGTATGAATTTTGTTTTAGATAATTAAGTTGTAATTTTGAATTAAATAAATATGAAACAATTTAGTAAAAACATCATGAGCTTTGGTGATAACCCAATTATGCCCCGACTCTTATTCCACTGCGGGTCGGGTGTGACAATGTTCCTGTAGATGTCGGCTAGGCAACTACATGGAGGTAGAAAGTCAGGAAGATCAAATGAACGCTTGGCCACACAAATTGCTAAACAAATTGCCGCAGTGCTTCCTGACATCGTAATTCAAGTTCAACAAGCTCTCACCGCAAACCCCATCAATCCTCCCAATCAAGAAGACCAGAGCGTCGCCAACCCTCCTTCAAAAAAGTGCTCCTACAAACACTTCAAATCTTGCGATCCCCCAAAATATGAAGGGACCGAAGGTGTTACCGCTCTCCTTCACTGGTTTGAAGAAATGGAAAACACTTTCCTCAATTGCGATTGTCCCGAGGATCGCAAGGTACGTTATGCAACTGGAAGACTGTTCGGGGTAGCCCTTACCTGGTGGAACACAGAAAAGGGTAAACGAGGAGTTGAAGATGCCATGGCCTTAACATGGGAAGAGTTAAGGGAACTCATGACAAGACGCTTCTGTCCAAGAAGCGAAATCAAAAAGTTGGAAGATGAATTCCACGCGCTGAAACAAAAGGAAGGAGATAACACCTCCTATAATAAGCGATTTCTCGAGCTGAACCAAATGATCCCTAATTTGTTCACCCCCTTGTACCGCTTAGTCGAACACTACATTCGAGGCCACCCCTCGAAAATCCAAGATTCGGTTTTAAGCACTTCGCCTGCAACACTTGAAGCCGCAATGGAATTAGCTACAGAACTCACTGAGAATCGCATCCGAAACGGCAAATTTAAAGATGAGAAGAAGAAAACACCCATTGAGACCGCAACTCCAAACCACCCCGTCTCCTCCTCAAAGTTTGCTGGTAAGAGGAAACGAAACAGCAAGAATTTTGCTGTCACTCAAACCAACCCTCCTATCACTGCTGCACCAATCACCCAAATCGCTCCCTCAGCTGCGCCATTTAAAAAGCCATACACCGGCCCACACCCAAAATGCAACCGTTGTCAATACCATCACCCTCCCGAAACTCTTTGCCAACATTGCACAAGCTGTGGCCGTGCAGGTCACACCATCCAAACCTGCCGTATTCTTCAACGAATGAACCGCAGTCAACCACAAACCCAAACCCAAAATCAGATAGTGGGTCAAGCCCAGCAACCCTTACTTCTACCACCTGTACCACACGCAGCCCAAACTTACTACCAACCCAACTACCCCATGATGCAACCTATACGAGTTTGTTACAACTGTGGGGACCCAAACCACTTCAGGAACACTTGTCCACGCTTGGTGAACATCATCCATGCCCAAGCTCAAGCAAACCCGGTAAACCAAGCTAACCAAGCTCCTCCACCTGCCAGAGGAAGAGCTTTCAACATCAATGCCAACCAAGCTAGGGCTGACAACAACGTGGTCAACGGTACGTTTCTCATCAATGGTAGTTATGCATCCATATTATTCGATACTGGTGCAGATAAGAGCTTCGTGTCCTTAGAGTTTGAACCTATCCTCAACCAAACTCGTGTTAATCTCATGGAATCTCTAATGGTGGAAGTTGCTGACGGAAAACCCGTTTCATTAAATTCTATTATACACGATTGTACCCTCACTCTAAACGATCACGATTTTCCAGTTAACCTCATTCCTATGAAGTTGGGAAGTTTCGATGTTATAATCGGTATGGACTGGCTCAGCCAGCATCACGCTGAAGTAGTGTGCCGTGAAAAGTTCATTCGCATTCCTCTTGCAGACGGTCAGACCCTACGTATTTTTGGAGAAACCCCTTCGAAAGGACTCGAATTAATGTCCTGCCTTCAAGCCAGAAAATATCTCCGCAAGAACTATGTCGCATTCCTAACTCACGTCGTCAAAAAGGGAAACAAGGAGAAGAAACTCGAAGATATCCCAGTTGTGAAAGAATTCCCACAAGTCTTTCCCGACGACATTTCAGGACTCCCTCCTGTGAGAGAAGCCGAATTCCGCATCGATCTTGTACCTGGCGCTACACCAGTTGCAAAATCTCCTTATAGGTTAGCCCCATCCGAAATGCAAGAGCTGGCCAGTCAACTGCAAGAGCTGACTGACAAAGGATTCATACGTCCTAGCTCCTCGCCTTGGGGTGCACCTGTTCTCTTTGTGAAGAAGAAAGATGGAACGTTTCGCATGTGCATTGATTATAGAGAAATCAACAGGTTAACGGTTAAAAATCGTTATCCACTACCTCGCATCGATGACCTCCTAGACCAACTTCAAGGCACCACCTGCTTTTCAAAAATCGACCTTCGTTCTGGTTATCATCAGCTCAGAGTACATGAAGAAGATATCCCAAAGACCGCCTTCCGGACTCGTTATGGTCATTACGAATTCATGGTCATGTCATTCGGTTTAACCAACGCCCCCGCTGTCTTCATGGATCTAATGAATAGGGTATGCAAACCCTACCTCGACCGTTTCGTCATAGTCTTCATCGACGACATCCTTATCTACTCCAAGTCTAAATCCGATCATGAGCGACACCTTCGACTCATCCTTACACTTTTAAGGACTGAAAAGCTCTACGCTAAGTTCTCAAAATGCGAACTCTGGTTAGGAGAAATACATTTCCTTGGACATGTCGTCAATGACAAGGGAATTCATGTTGATCCTTCAAAAATCAAGGCAGTGCAAGAATGGCAAGCGCCACGTACCCCTACCGAAGTAAGGTCATTTCTTGGTTTGGCTGGTTACTATCGACGCTTCATTGCCAATTTTCTCGTATTGCTGTCCCACTCACGGCCTTGACTCATAAAGAAAAACCCTTCATATGGGGACCTAAGCAAGAAGAGGCCTTCCAAACTCTAAAGCAAAAACTTTGTGACGCACCTATCCTCACACTCCCTGAAGGTTGCGACGACTTTGTAGTATATTGCGACGCATCAAGGCAAGGACTAGGCTGTGTATTGATGCAAAGAGGAAAAGTGATAGCCTATGCTTCTAGGCAACTCAAGGTTCATGAGAAGAATTACACCACCCACGACCTGGAACTTGGAGCCGTTGTGTTCGCTCTCAAGATATGGAGACATTACCTCTACGGTACCAAGTGTGAAATATACACTGACCACAAAAGTCTCCAACATATCTTCAACCAAAAGGAGTTGAATATGAGGCAACGAAGATGGGTCGAACTTCTCAATGACTACGACTGTGAAATTCGGTATCATCCTGGCAAGGCAAATGTGGTGGCTGATGCGCTCAGTCGAAAAGGTTATGCGAACTCCATTCGTCTTCTATGTTCGCAAATCATAACCGACATCAAAGATCGAATCCGAGCAGCTCAACATGTTTCTGTAACAGAAAATGACGTACGCGATGAGCTGTCATGTGGAGCTGAACTCAAAATCGAAACCAAATCCGACGGTATTCTATACTATTTAAATCGCATATGGATTCCTGATCGCGATAACCTTCGTGATTTCCTCATGAATGAGGCGCACAAAACACGATACTTTGTACACCCAGGAGCCGACAAGATGTATTAAGACCTACGATACACCTACTGGTGGCCTGGCATGAAAAAGGATACCGCTGTTTTTGTTTCCAAGTGCCTTACCTGTTCCAAAGTAAAAGCTGAACATCAAAGACCTTCAGGACTCCTAGTCCAACCCGAAATACCTGTATGGAAGTGGGAAAACATAACCATGGATTTCATTACCGGGTTACCTCGCACCTCCAGTGGGTATGACACCATATGGGTAATAATCAATCGTCTTACAAAGTCATCTCACTTCTTCCCGATTCGCGAGGACTTCAAGAACGAGAAGTTAGCTCGTATCTACATCAGCGAGATCGTAAGCCGTCATGGCATACCATTAAGTATCATTTCTGACCGTGATGGTCGTTTCACTTCACGAACATGGCGAGCCGTACAAACCGCTTTGGGTACACGATTAGACCTTTGCACCGCCTTTCACCCTCAAACTGACGGTCAATCTGAATGCACCATCCAAACTCTTGAAGACATGCTTCGAGCATGTGTCATAGACTTCAAAGGGAATTGGGACGCTCACCTACCATTAGTGGAATTTTCGTACAACAATAGCTAACATTCAAGTATCGGCATGGCTCCTTTCGAAGCTTTATATGGTCGTAAGTGCCGATCTCCAGTATGTTGGCACGAAATTGGGGAAGCGCAAATCACCAGTCCAGAATTAATTCAAGAAACAACCGACAAGGTCCTTCAAATTCGAAACAATCTTCTAGCGGCTCAAAGTCGTCAAAAGAGTTATGCAGACAAACGACGAAAGCCCTTGGAGTTTGGCATTGGTGATCAAGTACTTTTAAAAGAATCACCGTGGAAGGGAGTGGTTCGTTTTGGCCAAAAGGGAAAGCTAGCACCACGCTACGTAGGACCTTTCAAGATACTCGAAAGAGTAGGTCCTGTAGCATACAAGCTTGACCTATCAGAAGAGCTCAACAGAATTCATCCCACATTCCACGTATCAAACTTGAAGAAGTGCCTCGCCGATGAAAACCTCCATATTTCTCTAGAAGACATTCAAATCGATGAATCGATGCACTTCGTTGAAAGACCGGTAGAAATCATGGACTTCAGAGAGAAGCGTTTAAGACGAAGTCGTATTCCAATTGTCAGGGTACGTTGGGAGTCAAAACGAAGACCCGAGTTTACTTGGGAACGTGAAGACTCAATGCGCGAAAAATACCCGCATCTTTTTCCTGTTACCGCTACTACTTCAATTTCGGGACGAAATTTCTAAAAGTAGGGGATACTGTAACATTCGTCAAAAAACGGGTTTCAAAACCCGCTTCGTTTATCAATCAAATATTCAGTTATAAGTTTCGTTGCGTATTTATGGTTTATAATAATTTCAAACAATACAGAACTAATAAACATTTTTAGAATTTTAAACCATAATTAATAAATAATAAAAATAAGTAAATAAAAAAATAAAATAGGGCAGCCGGGTTTCGAACCCGGGTCACCCACAAAGACAAACACGCAACACACCACTCCGCCACGCACTGCTTTTGTGATAAACACGGAAACAAATAACATTTATAATAAAACCGAAAGTCAAATCTGCAATCAGCGCGCCCAGAACTCGCACTCACCGGAAAAACCGACATTCCGCGATTTTGGCTACTTTTCCTTTATAAATACCCACTCAAACATTTCGTAAACCTTTCGCTCAAAACCGCACTTTCTTTCCGAAGTTTCATTTCTTCAAAAGCTCGTCGCCGGAGATTTCCAATTTCGCCGGAATCCCTGATCAGAAAACCGCATTCGTTCATCAGACGGTATAATTGTCTAAACCTTCTTGCTACCTCTTGATTTATAATTTAATTGTTCAAACCAATAATCGGAACTGTTGAACAGTTCACTCAGCCGGAAATCGCAAATCAGAGCTGACGGAATCCTGCCGGAAATCTGAAGCAAACTCTCTGTTCCGGTATACCATATCACTTAATCTTTTTCTCCATTTCAATCAAGTATAAATTATGGTCGATTAAACAGAACAATCGGGTTTCACTGTTCTGTGTTCTTCACAGTGAAGAAGATGAAGGTTGAACAAGTATATTAGTATAATTAAAATTGGATATTTAACCGGGTTAGACACACAGTCCAGCGGTGGACTGTGTGCAAATACAATATGCACGTCCCGAGTTCGAATCGCACAAGTTACCGACTTTCAGAAATAAAACCAACATTTTTAGAACTTAATCAGATCAAGTCACGAAATGTTTATAAGAGGAATATAATTCAGTAGTTAAGCAGATTAGACACACAGCCCAACGCACTCGAACCAAAGGACCCGAGTTCGACTCCGGGTCTCTGCAACCGGTTCGGCCATATAAATCATTTTTAATAAAAACCAAATAAGTTTAAGGTTAATTAGTATATATATATAATTAAAACAGAGAATATTTCGGGTTAGACACGTAGCTCAGTTGGTTGAGCTGCGTGCACGTATACGAGAGGTCCCGAGTTCGAACCTCACTCAGCGCATAGAAAACATAGTCTGATCGGTCAAGACCCGGTCAACGGTCAACGATCAAAAAGTCAACTTTTTTTATTTCTTTTTATTTATTTATTTAATTGGAAAATTATTTAAAAATACTTAAAAATAAGATTATTAAAGTTAGAAAATTTCCTTAAACTCACAAAAATAAATCTAAAAATCCCATTTAAGAGCACTAATTAAAAATATTAATCTCAAATAAAATTTATTTATTTATCGAATCACTTTGTTATTATCTAGGTTAGTTCTTCCCTCGTCGATTGAATCATAAATTCGTGCGCATTCATCGTCATCAAAGAACGCACCCATTGTGAGTGAATCTCTACCAATTCCCCGTTTTAATCATGTTTTGAGGTGTATCATGTGTCGTATAATCCTTTTATTTTATTTAAACACTTGTGCATACATCATATCCGTGATCAAATGTGTATCAAATGTGTATCAATTGTTGTGTGAATTTATGTAGATTGAACTTATCATTTTCAGTGCACGCATTTCATTAGGCCCATTAGTTCCCCGTGGGAGACGGGTTGAGCATCGGGAGCCTCATTAGATCGGCTCCGTTTGATTGAGCATTGATCTCAGATACATCATCATTCATGTCATATACTCATCTAAAGTGGTTTGTGATTGTTTATCTATATATGTTTGCTCACATGTGATTATTGTACAAATTTTCCTTATTAAATAAATCAAGAAATTAGTAACAATGTTTTATCAAGGTTCACTCGCCAACTTTTGTTGACCCAAAATATCCCCCGTTTTACACATGATACAGGTGATCCAGCTGAGACAAGAAACACATAGGAAGGCCTAGAAGAATAAACAAGTTTAAGCTTTGGAATAATTATATAGTTTCATTTTCTTGTAATTGTATGAATTTTGTTTTGGATATTTAAGTTGTAATTTGAATTTAATAAATATGAAACATCTTAGTAAACATTATGAGCTTTGGTGATAACCCAATTATGCCCCGACTTTTATTCCGCTGCGGGTCGGGGTGTGACACAAAACCCCACATACCGACATTAATTTAAGAATACCAAAACTTAATCACTGTAAATATAGCTGGAAAACATTTAGGGTTCTGAAAATATTTAAGAATCATATAATGTGAAGAAAAGAGAATGTCTTACATTGCAGAATCAGGGCCTCCTGGTATTAAGCCTGGATTCCTTGTTAAATATATAATGCAACACGTGTTAGTGTAAGAAACCCAATTCAAACTTTAACGATAATCATGAGATCAAAACCTTAACGTAGTAACAAAGTATAACCTTGTTCAGGTCGTACTTTGGCATCCGTTGATTGGTTTTATGATCAATCGGACAGGGTATCGTACCAGTGATCAGGATTTAGTACACTTCCTATGGAGCAGATTTTCGAGTTTCAGGCATTCGGGATTGGAACGACAGAATGAGAGAAAGATGTATCGATTTGGTGCAACCGAACTCGTCCCACCCCTCCCCTTATATAACCTCACCTAGACTCCGAGGGGCTTCGTGAGAGGGGTAAGGGTCCCCCCCCCCCCCCCCCCCCGCATGGTGCCTGAGCAGACAGCTAGGGCTAGGTTAGCTTCGTCACCAGCATAGCTTTGCCACTTGTCGCGCAACGGTGCCATGTGTCTTGGTACCCTGTCGCATGTCGTGGGAGTTTATGGGGTATCCCCAGCGACGCTCCTTAGTGTCCTGGTTTCGATTTCTACGTTTAACATGATGGGTCTTGTCATGCATGTCCGGGGTTTCGATTATGGTTCTTCATAGAGTCCCTTTGGGAGTTGTTATATCCTCCTCACCTTGTTTAAAATCTCATCCTCAAGATTTACTAAAACAAGTTTGGGTATTTTCATTTCATTTCTGTTTCTAATTTCCATGTGTATTCTGGTCCTCTTTTCGAATCTCATTTTACCTTGAATAGAATCAATCTTTTATGTTTAAGCCTTTTAATTTTCTTATCCTCAATTTATAAGGGTTTCTCGACAAATTTCAGTTTCTCACTTACCTCTAAATCTTGAAGAGGTACTACTAGAGATTCATCAGCTAGGCACTTCCTTAAGTTGCATATGAAATGCATCATGTATGCCTGTCATTTCTTCTGGTAACCTTAGCTGATAAGCTACTGGTCCAATTTTCTTAATAATTCAAATGGTCCAATAGATCTCAGGCTTAGCTTTCCTTTCTTGTTAAATCGTACTACTCATTTCCAATGAGATACTTTTAATAGCACTTTGTCTCCAACTTGGAACTCTATTGGTTTGCGTCGATGATCAACATAGCTCTTTTGACGATCTCGTGTCGTTTTCAGCCTTTCCTTGACTTGAATTATCTTATCAGTCATCTCTTGCACAATCTCAGGACCGGACAATTGCTTTTCTCTTATTTCTGCCAAACATACTGGTGTTCGGCATTTTCGTCCGTAGAGTGCTTCAAATGAAGCAACATTCATGCTTGTATGATAACTATTATTATAAGAGAATTTTCTCAATGACAAGTGTTCATCCCAACTTCCTCCAAAGTCTATCACACGGGCTCTTAGCATGTCTTCTAAAGTCTGAATTGTCCTTTCACTTTGTCCATCAATTTGACGATGATAAATTGATATATATGAACTGGAGGTATAAAATCTTGATATATATGAAAATGCTAACATTTCAGTTCGGTTCAACTAATTTTGGTTAAACAAGAGTACAAAAAAATTGATAACCGGTTTTTGGTTAATTCGGTTTTCAGTTAATTTAGTTTTTGGTTAATTTCGGTTCTGTGATGTCTGTTTTTGGTTTTGTTTAGGTTAACGATTTAGTTATTGCTCACCGATAACCGGTTTTGGTTAATAACCAATAGGTGCGCGCGATGAGGCGAGAAACACAGACACTGTCAGGCGTGCATTGTTCAGTTGATTAGATTATTATCCTCAACCGAAATCGACGTCATCGATTAGTCTATTTTATTAAATAATCCGTTTTCAGTTTAATCGATCCACAATCACCCAGATTGTGTCGTTACCTTTTCTTGTTTTGGGTAATTTGGTAACAAAATCCATTGTTATTAATTCTCATTTCCAAACTGGCATCTCTAGTTGCTGAAGTAAACCTAAAGGCAAGATGAGTAGGTCATTACGGTACTTTTCGAATTTTTTAAAAACATTATAGCTGATAAGATGTGACAAGCATACGTAAAAGAATTATAAGTTTGTTGTGTAGGAAGAAAAATGTAACTAATTACCTATAATTATGTTAAAATTTCGAAATCTAAGTGTAATAAAATGGGGAAGGTTAAAATATAATTATTGTTTAAAACACTAATTTACTCTTTATTTTAAAGGTATATTTCTAAATTGAAAAAATTCTTATTTATTTGTTATCTTAAAATGTGCGTTATAATACAGTATATGGCAAAGGGAATCTCGAAGGAATCATCTAAAGAAATAGAATTTAAAATTGAAAACTAATTCAAATTAATGAGTTTGTTCGGTTAAGGTGGTGGCCAAGAAATTGAAACCGACCAACTATAAAAACCACCCATTTGTCAATGATAAGGTAGGCCCGGACCGTAAACATCCAAAAAACAATAATAATAAAAAATTGAATGCGATTACTATTATTATAATTATTTTTTTTTCTTATAAAATTATTATTATTATTATTATTATTATTATGACGCCAATTATATTTTGGTCGTTTTTATTAATTGTATTTCATTACTTGTCTTTTTTTATATAAAACTATACAAAATAATTTATTCTATTTACTTGTCCATTCCATTTCTTAGTCCATTCTATTCTCTTGTTCATTCTATTACTTCGTACCAAATAGACCTCAGATTTAATTCAAAACAAATATACAAGGTTAATAAAACAGAACAACAAATACAAGATCAAACAGAAGTTTGAAAATCAATACCACATTTACAAGAAATTTTTCTTTTTTTTAACGGCATTTACAAGATAAATAAATACTCAAGAAACTTAGAACCGGTTAAAACCAAGTAAAGATCACTTAATAACATTAATCATATTTTCAAATAATTGGATTTCACTATAAATACAATAACTTACATTTTCATGAAGATGCTTTAATTTATAAAACTCGGTCAAACAAGAAAGTGTTTGGTACAACTTTTAATAAAAGAAGATATACCGCATGATTTCCTATTGAAAGTATAACCATATACTTTACTAACTTTGTTAAATTAATATAAGCACCTTTGTTGCTTTCGGTCTTGATGAACACAAACAAATTTTCTATATTTCAATTTTCTACCGAAGTTGGTAAAGTCAGAAAAGACCTTAGAAAATGCTTAAAAACTAGTGCTCTGATGCAAACTTTCTATAAAGACCAACGAACATTTTGAAAACACGAAAAATTGAGGGTCAGGACTTGTTTGTTTCAGCTCTTAATGATTTATAACTTTTACTGGTTCAGTACTTAATAGTTTAGATTTCTTATTGGTTTAGCAGTTAATGGTTTAGACTATTTGTTTCGTGAGCAGATATCTGAATGGTACAGATATTCAACTCTGAATGGTTAAACATTATACCGAGTTTGAATAGTTAATACTTCTTATTTGAATTGGTCAGACACTTGCCTCTAAGTCTGAATGGTTAAGCATTGTACTTGCTCTTAATGACTCAGACATTTTACTGATTCAATACTTAATGGTTCAGTAATTTTACTGGTTCAACACTTTTACTGGTTCGGAAGTTGTCATATAGCTCCCTAGAGCTAGGCCGTGAATCAGGGGCGCAACTTAAGAGGGGCCGGAGGTCGCCCGACCCCCCGAACTTTTCGCTCAGTAGTGTCATATATTTAGTTTTCGTATAGAAATTTTTTTGGTATATACGTTTTTTACCCCCTGGTTCTATAGAAATATTTGGGTATATACATTTTCGACCCCCGTCAAAAACGTCAAGCATCGCCACTGTTATGAATTGACCGTCATGCATCGGCCCACGTTTTTTTCTTTCATTTTTCTATATAAATACATATGTATACACTTGAAAAAGATCCAAGATTAAAGAGAAGTTTGGTTACAGACAACAATATAAACAGTTTTCATTGTTTGTTTCTATTGACTATATTATCACTTTTATGAGATGATTTTGTGATCGCTCCAAATATAGTTAGTTATATTTATATTAACTAATCGAGAAGATGTGATCGTTACGGCCTAAGTTATATTACTGACATCCATCCAAATCATTATACATTTGAAAATTTTACAAGCTACACCGATTATATTGTTGGAGAGGGTGGGGTAGAGGTGAGGTGGACGAGTGGTAAGGAAGAAACTTTATTTCGTATGAAACTATATAAAAGAAAATCTTAATCAGGTATTGATAAGTCATTTTCAATGTTTTGGTACTAAGATTCTTTTGGTAAATTTATCACGTTTTATAAACTTCATATATAGTCTTGTAACACTAAGACTCTCACCTCAATCGTATGGTTATCATCCTTTGTGGTTTTACTTTACCTTTGCATTCCATTCCCACTCTCCACGTTTATAACCAATTCAACACCTCTCGATCGAGTATACATGCGCTATACGTCAACAAACTCATCAATATTTTGATATATTATTTTGTTTTTTTTAAACTATAGGGTAATGCTCACCCTCTGATCATTAAAATTTTCTGTTTAAAAAACAAGACCGCCCTTTTCTTTTGCGGAGAGTTATATTTTGTTTGAGTTTTTGTGATTGAACTCAGACATTGTGAATTTAATTAGTTTACAGCCGCTGGTTAGTTGGCTGAGATTACGAGATTATATTGATTTATACATGTTGATGTTAGAACGTGTTAAATGTTATGATGCAACTTATAGACGATATACTTTTGGGGGCATTGTCAATCGATCAAAGAAAAGAAACCCGAATTGGAAAATCAATTAAACTAACATATCACAAGTGGAATGCATTTCTATCCAAACATCACAGATATCGACATATAACTAAAGTAAACACACAATTATGTAATACACGAGTTACACATGTTTTAAAAAGGCCTTCGATACAACGCCTATTAGCTTTAAATATGGTGTTTTAATATTAATTCTTGGCCAAAAATATAAGTAAGTCATAAATAACTAAATTTCTTAGTATTTTTAGTTGTAGGGCTGACATAATAGGGTATACACAACATCAACACGATTACCTGAAGTGCTAGATAGAAATACGACATGATATCTACTAGTTGTGTCATTTTTTTCAAAGTACGAACCTGTTTAGAAATACGTCACATAATACAACTTGTTTAGAGACACGATAAATATCACATAATTTTTTTTTTTTTGACAAAAGTCCATGAAACTTTAATTAATACATAATCCTTAACATATATGAAACAAAATTCCATAAAAGTCTTAATCACTATATAACATACATTAATAAAAATCAAATCATAACATCCTTTAAAGAAACAAAAAATGTATGCATATAAATATAAACATGTTTAAACAAGTCATTAACCGGTTAACATGTGTTTACCTTGTTTAGACATGAACTTAATCGTGTATATTTTAAATGTGTCAACCTGTTTATTACACGAAACATGTTAAGCTTAAACTTAAGCTTGTTTAACTTTGTGGCGTCGTTTTATGTCATGTTAACATGTACTTATCAGAAACTTCTAGCCCTATACGACAGAAACTTGGTCTGATTTAAATATAATTTATACAAATCTCGTTGGTTAACTTGTTGTATAATTGTTTTAGTCATACCAATTGTTTGCATTATTCTACCCCCAAGTATCACTTAAAACTGCTCAATCACATTCGTATTGTAGAAACTCACAGTATGACAAACTACAATAAAACTATTAAAAAATATGACAAAAATGAGAAATAAAAGGAAACTCAAATGTAGATACCACATGTGCAAGCATTTCCCCAATGTGCTAGCTATGCTTCTTCATTATATTTGATAATCTCCTTCTCCTCCCACGGTGTTTTATCATCAGTTATAATCCTTAATTGCTAAACCTTAGTTTCACCTTCATTATGAGGCAATTAGCTGTCTCCCAAGGCCGGCCCAGAGCAAGTGCCAGTTGGACGACCGCTCTGGACCCAAATTGAAATAAGCCCGAAAAGTTTATAATTTTTTTTTCATATATATATTTAAAAAAATAAGGGTCTGGATTTATGAACTAAAAACATTAAAGCCCAACTGTTTTTGCCAATCAAATTCAGAAACCCAAATGTTTTAGTGTGTAATGGATTAATGACTTGGCCTGAATCAATAAATAAACATAATGATTGATAAATAAAGCCTAAATTTTTTATCTCGCACAAGGAGAAAAAAAAATTGTCGGAGACGGCCCAACTGCTTCCAGGACCATCCAATGTTATCCTATTAGTTCCTACTTTGATATACTTTCTGTTACAAAATGTATCTTTGAATGCAATAAGCATCTCTCTTAACTCTTTCTCCTTGAGAGAAGCACAAGTCTTGAAGATTTATCACACCACCTTTAATCACAAAAAGATAATCCCTATATTCATGAGATTAAAACTTGTTCAAATGATCTTAACCATATCACTTTAGTTAGTTTTGGTTACTGCTTGTTATGAATAATCCAACTAATATCCCTATGACATTGGTAACAGTGAAATCTATTTCAATTACAGACCTACAATTTCATGATCCCAAAAACAAAGCATATACTAAATAGATATAATTTAGGTTTGAAACTAATTAGCCATGTTGATAAATATATTTTTTTAGAAGCTTTTGAATATATTTTAGAAATGAAACTTGATAGTTTAAAACGTACAGTCAGGATGGCCGAGTGGTCTAAGGCGCCAGACTCAAGTTCTGGTCTTCGAGAGAGGGCGTGGGTTCAAATCCCACTTCTGACAATTTTTAATTTTTAAGATCTTTTGTAACTGAAGTTTATATATATTTTCACATATGTTCCCAAAATATATGGTTACGATGTTATGGTTTTAGTTATTAGGTTTGAAGTAATATATCATGGTTATTAAAATTTATAACCAGAAAGTAGTACCAAGTATCATATAGAGGTGTTATAAAAAGGATTATCAAATAGAGGTGTTATAAAACAAGGGATATTAAAATTTATAACCATAAAGTAGTACCAAATATAAATAGAGGTGTTAAAAAACAATATATGAGATAAAATAGGATTCAAATTGTCATGTACTAGGTTAGAACCTCGTGTGTTATGGTTTGCAAAAATAACCAATAGTTTTAAGAAATATAATATCGTTAACTTGTTGCTTTTAATTATTATGGAATTGATAAATGTATAAGTAGATTAGTATTTTGTTACTAATATATAAGTGAGTGAGGCGTAATATTCTTTGGAAACCCCTATATTACAAATGTTGAATATAAAAAAAGGAAAATATAAATTATAAACTTTTTTTAATTAATTATTACACACGTATTAAAAACCCATGTTATACATGTGTTGACATTATTTGGAATTGTTAATTAGTTAATTATTAAAAAAAGGTAAATTTCTTTAATTAATCATTAAAAAGTTAAATTTTTTAGTTGTTATATATAACGAACCCATAGCACTGTATTACAATTAATAACATATTTCAATTAAATATATCCATTGCTTATTGAATTATATTGATGTGTTAATATTTGTGCTAAATATTATAACTATGTAAATTAACTTTCAGGTACAATAAAAACCAATGTAATGACTTGTAACTAAATAAACCTTTTTAACTTTTTAATTAATTATTCATAACATATTTCAATTAAATATATCCATTGCTCACTGTGTTATATTGATACGTTAATATTTATACGTAATTATTATAAATACGTAAATTAACTTTGAGGTACTACACAAACACGTGTAATGATTTGTAACTAATTAAACATTTTAAACCTTTTTAATTAATTTTTTAGTAATAGCTAATGTCTGCTCGCGTGATTTGGAATAGAGTGCTATTACTCTATCTAAAAAACATCAAAGCATTCACCATAATCTGATAGATCTTTTGGATAACTGATGAAATCGGACGAGAATAAAGATAGAGTCCTCGGGAAAGGGCTAAAATCACCATGGAAATGACTTCTTATCTTAGGCAATCAAAGATTGGACAAATCCCCGGTCTTAGAGAAGTAGCTAGCAAGGCTAGGCACCCTATAATGACTTCTCTGGGAGCTTTTATAGTGTTTGAGCAGCAAATGGCGTCCCTCTTCTTGTACCTCGGAATTGCTAATTCTAAAATAACGATAAAGAATGCTCCAGAAAATGCTATGTTCTAGCTATTTTCAAATAGACCCGAATCGGCGGATGGTTGAACTGTAACGTTGGTCTATCTATATGTATGTAACGTTGGTCTATCTATATGTATGTGGCTATCTTTAATTATTTGAAATAATTTATAGTTATTATTGATAAAGATAGGTGATATTCATGTATTAATTAATTGTTAAAAAGTATAAATATTTTTTAGGTTAAAAGAGAGAATGTCATGTGGCATTAACTAAAATCATTTATTATGATTATGATTAAAGATTAGATATAGTTATATAGATATAAATATAGACAGATAAAAATAAATATTGATGTTTTATTTAAACAACGATATAATAATTAATAAAAGGGCAAATACCATAAAAAAATACGTTCTCATTTTCTCACAAAAGTTACTCAACAACTTTTTGCATGTAAATATTTAACATACTTTATATTTTGTCTCACAAAAGTTATTTAACAAATTTTTATACATTAGAGTCCTTTCACATGTTAAATTTGAACAAAACTATGACAAAAACTTTTTTTTAGAACTTGCTAAATGAAGTTATATTTCAACCTAAAATATGTTTGAAAATTCATAGGTCGTTGCTAAAGAATCGGAAACAGTTAAAAACGAAAATTGAATAAAAAAATATTAAACCCGTACCGAATAAAATGAATGTGGTCTATATGTAGCCCAATAAACCAAGTAATCAAAGTAAACCATACTTTATACTTAGCGAATGAACCTGATTATACGAATTCGTTGTATTCGGTTGAAACCGAAAGCCAAACCAAATTCGAATGCGGTTTGTGATTTAGTTTTGAAGTACTTAAATTTTGTTTACTTTGGTTCGATTTGTGGTTTAACCTAAAAGTTTCAAACCGGATAAAAGGAACCAAATAATCGAAAAGAACCATTGGACACCTCTAACAGTTCCAAGTTGTTTATTTTGTCATAATTTTGTTAAATTTAACATGTGAAAAGGAACTTTAATGTTCAAAAAATTGTTAAAGGACTTTTGTGATATAAAACAGAAAGTATGTTGGTTTTTCATATACTCATAAATAAATAGCTCTAAGGCGGTGGGGTGTGGCGTTGGGGACAACATCGGGGTGGTGAGGTGGCACCCTCCCTCGTCGGGAAACACCTCCCCTCCTGTTCCAACTTCGTTGCCCACTGGAACTCCTACCCGTCTGCCCTGGTCTGTTGTGCTTGTTGATGTGTATAGTTGTTGTTTGTTGATTGATGGGGAAGGCAGATGGGGATAAAGGTGACCCATACCCCTTTGATGGGGAAAGAGGAGGAGGGAGATGGTCACGCGGAGGTGATGTGAATGTTGAGGGAAGCTCTCCCACACCCTACAGCCTAATAAATAACATGTGTCCCTCATTGATTTACTGTATAGATACGTAAACCGTAAATGTGTGATACACACATGCTTCCAAAGAAATTTATAACATCGCATAATAGCTTCAAAGGTGGTCTTTTATTTTGGCCAAAGATTAATTAAGCCATAATTATATAACCAAATGTGCAAATGTCAACTAAAAGTTAGTTTGATTTAATTTAAAACAAATAACTCATAGAAACTAGAACTATGGGAAATTCAAGTTTAGGACCCGTATAGGACTTGGGCCTTGTAGTTGGGCCAAACTACCACAGAGGATTTTTCAAGCATGCTTTTAGTGGATGACTGGATGCGTAACATATGAAATAAGATATGAATTTCTAAAAGAAAATTTTAATTTAAACATAATTAACAATCTTCTTAAAATATACAGATTTTTAGTTAATATTGTATAGTTTTTAGTTATTCATTAGAACTTTATCAATAACTATATATAGTTTTGTTAAACAGACATCTCGAACTGAACTCTGATAAATCATAACCAAAAACTTAAAAGACATATAACTCTTTAACAAACTGGATTTTGATGAAACGGAAATCGGTAGTTTAACAGTGGATTTTGATGAAACGGGAATTGGTAGTCTGGAGAAGGATACACTAAAAAGTGGGTTTTGTCTAATTAGCCTGATGAGTAGGGCTGTAAACGAACTGAACGAACACGAACAAGGCCATTTTCATGTTCGTTGGTTAAGGAAATTAACATGTTCACGAACGCATAACAAGCATAAGTTTATGTTCGTGTTCGTTAGAGAAATTCAGTTGTTCGAACACAAGCAAATAAAAACGAACGTAAACGAACATTTAACTTGAAAATAAAAATTTAAAACATAGTTATCCTTAAACATTGGACATAAGTAGTTAGATACAGCCATCAAATAATAAAATAAAACATATGGAACCTTCTATAATCACTAAACGATAAATCAATTTAACAAATAACTTAGACATAATTATCCTAAAAATAGTCTTAGAATGTCCAAATTTTAGCTAACTCGGAAAAAATAGGGTTTCGTTTTCAATATGTTTAGATAAAAGGTTTACTATTTATTATTTTTTAATATAATCAAATGAACACGAGCGAACGTAAACCAACGAACATGAACGAATGTAACCAAACATATTACCAAACGTTTACGAATGCGGTCAAACGAACAAGACATGTATTCGTGTTCGTTCGCTAAGCTAACCGAATGAAATTTTTTGTTCATATTCGCTGGTTAAGCTAATTGAACGAATGTAAACGAACTTCCCACCGAACGATTCACGAATTGTTCGCTGAATGTTCGGTTGGTTTACAACCCTACGAATAAGAATTGTGGAAATGATATGTGGCACTACTTATAACTAAGACGGAAAAACATTTTTGTCCTAAAACACAAACTTTCACTTTTTTGTTTTCTCAAAAAGTACAACACAAAATCTAGTAAAAAAATATAGCATAAATAATCCAATATAAAAAAACATAGCATTTCTAGTACAAAAAAATCCAATACAAAAATTCATCCAAAAAAATCTATTACAAGAAAACCAACACAAAAATATAGTACCAAAAATCAGCACAAAAATGATTTGCAACACAACTTTTTACTTATCGTATTTTATATAGCAATATGGTACTCAAACGAAAGATTAAAAAATGATGATTTTATGGTGCATTTTTTTAAAATAATGCGTATAAAAACTTATGAACATTTAAAAAATGGAGTGGAATATGCATGTGAAAATAAAAAGTCAACAAATAGGATATTGCAAATATATTTTTATACCCTTCTTTTTCCTATATTTTCATCCTATCCATTGATTTAAAAAATGAAATGTTAAGATCTTTTCTTATTCTACTTAGGTAAAATTAACTTTTTATTTGATATTACCCCTCGGAGCTCTTACCAGGGCATTTGTGGGAGCGGTTTCAAAATTCGGATAAGGCCCTAAATAAATCATACATACACACATACATTTTACGGTGCGGAACATACGAAGCAAACAAAAAAAACAAGCGATGATATTTTTAGAAATAGTGTAATTGCACTACAACAAAACAGATCTAAACTAATTAATATTAATATTAAGATACAATTTTGAAGCGGTGTAATAATTATTACTCTACTTCAAAACTATAGTATAATAATAGTTACTTTGTGCTTTGCGCACTTCGTAAACTAATATAAATTTTTTTCGAATCTCACCTATAAGTATATACTCGCACAAATAGTTTTTTTTTATAATATAAGAAGTGTAAGAAGGATGTTCAATAATTTGATATGAATTCAATGGTTAAGATTAATTAGTGTCAATATTTAATCAATTCTTTAAATTAATCTAGTTTGATTATTTTTTTTAAATCTAATAACTTTTTAACGCTATATATATTTTTTAATTATACTATAAATAAAGTTATTTATTATTGAAAATTTGGATTTAATATTCTCACCTAGTGGTTGTTGACCAATAATAGTGTCATTTTTAAAACTATTACTAGCAGTCCCACCTTTTAAAATGTTGTTCTCATCAGTCTGAAATTGGTGATGAGTGACCATTAAGAACAACAATTTGGAAAGATGAAACTACCAATAACAATTTTTAAAAGTGAGATATTATTACATAACATGGTATGTAATTGTACATTATTACATAACGTGTCACATGATTACATATCATGGTAGTACGGCTTGAATATACAATCATGTATTTGCTTATATAACTTAGTACTTCATGATTATATAATTTGAGTTACCATGGTACTACGTGATTATATAATTTGGTATATGATTATATAACATTGGCAAGAAATTATATGTTGACATTTATATCACTCATCTAAAATAGAGGTCGCATTGTAATGGCTTCAAATACTTCTCACAAATACAAACCCATAATACAATAACTACCCCTTGTGTATATACACAATCACAAACGTGTGTTCGTGTAAAGAACCAATTCAAAGCGAAATATTGAAATACTTTTTTATCTGTATTTGAATTACTTATAAAATACGGGTGTCTACAAAACAATATATGAAGTATGAATTAGTAATGAATCGGTGATTAGTTTTTGGAAGGTACTTTTTTTATGAATATGTTTCAATCACTGATGCGGTTCGCTGGTTCAACTAGTCGGACAGGTAATTTGCCAACTTAAATGAAGACGATTCAAGAATACTTAACCACGACGGATGTTTACACGATCACAACAAGTATGTTGTTCGGGTTTTTTTTAAGAATTTCGGGTTATTCAAGTTTTTTGTTAAAGGAATTCTACCCATTTACCGAGCCAACTATTATTCGGTTTTGGGTTTTTTCGGGTCGGGTTAATGGTTATTCAAATTCCTATGTACAAGTTGTAATGCATACTTTAGAACTTAACTTACAAAATGTGACATGAACATACTCACAATATGATCTTTCGTTTAAACCCATTCAATATACAAATATATTAATTAAAGAAATGTTAAATAAAATAAGCACAAAATCAAACAGAACCACATCAACTAATGGTATAAACCAAAAATAAAACATTAAATCGTATCAACCGATAGAAGCAACATGTAAATAATACATACAAACAATGGAACAAAGCATCATGTTCATAACAAAAACAAAACAAATAAAAGAAAAACTAGACTTTTATGTTAATAATGTATGTCGCGTGAACCCGATTAGTCTTTTTTCACAGTCCAACGTGCAGAGGCGCAGCTTTGAAGGGCCGGGGGGTGGGGGGTTCCCACCCTCGAACTTTTCGCTCAGTAGTGTTATGTATGTACGTTTCGTATAGAAATATTATATATATATATGTTTTCGACTCCTGGTTTTATAACTTTAGGTATAATTTTAGGTTCGGTGACTTTTGAGCCCTCAATCGAAAATCTCAAGTTTCGCCAGTACCGACGTGGCTGTTTGACCAGGCTCTAACATCATCCATTTTCATGGCACAAAATAAAAACCAGAAGGAAAGAACAAACAAACAAAGGAATGGCCAAAACAGAAAGTAAAAGATGCCAAGACTCAACAGTTGAATCTTAATAAGTATTGTGGAGATGATATGTGACACCAGATGGAAAAACATTTTTGTCAAAAAAACACAAACTTTCACTTTTTTGTTTTCTCAAAAAGTACAATACAAAATATAGTACAAAAAATATAGCATAAAAATCCAGTACAAAAAATATAGCATAAAAAATTAGTAAAAAATCTAATACAAGAATTTTATCATAAAAAAAATCTATTACAATAAAACCAGCACAAAAATGTAGTACCAAAAATCAGCACAAAAATGATTTGCAATACAACTTTTTAGTTATCATATTTTATATAGCAATATGTTATTCAAACTAAAGATTAAAAAATGGTGATTTTATGGTGCATTTTAAAAAAAAAAACTAATGTCGTATAAAAAGTCATAAACATTTAAAAAATTGAGGGGAATATGCATGTGGAAATAAAAAGTCAAAAAATAGGATATTGCAAATATACTTTTACACCCTTCTTTTTTCCTATGCTTTTATCCTATCCACCGATTTAATTTAAAAAATGAAATGTTAAGATCTTTTCTCATCCTACTTAGGTAAAATTAACTTTTTTATTTGATATTACCCGTCGGTATTCTTACTAGGGCATTTGTGGGAGCGGTTTTCAAAATTCGGATAAGGCCCTAAATAAATCATACATACACACATACATTTTACGGTGTGGAACATATGAAGAAAAAAAAAAGAAAAAAACAAGTGATGATATTTTTAGAAATAGTGTAATTACACTACAACAAAACAGATCTAAACTAATTAATATTAAGATACAATTTTGAAGCAGTGTAATAATTATTACTTTACTTCAAAACTATAGCATAATAATAATTACTCTGTGCTTTGCGCATTTCGTAAACTAAAATATATTTGCATCGAAACTCACATATAACTATATACACGCACAAATGGCTTTTTTTTATAAGAAGTGTAGGGAGGACGTTCAATAATTTGATATGAATTCAATGGTTAAGATTAATTAGTGTTAATATTTAATCAATTCTTTAGAAAGGAAAAAAAAGGAATAGCAATATTTAATCAATTCTTTAAATTAATCTAGTTTATTATTATTTTTTAAATCTAATAACTTTTTTAATGCTATATATATATTTTTAAATTATACTATAAATAGATAATTAGGTTATTTATAATTGAAAATTTGGATTTTAATATTCTTATCTAGTGGTTGTTGACCAATAATAATGTCACTTTTAAAAACTATTACTAGCAGTCCCACCTTTTAAAATGTTGTTTTTATCAGTCTGAAATTGATGACGAATGACCATTGAGAACAACAATTTTGAAAGATGAAACAACCAATAACAATTTTTAAAAGTAAGATTAGTATTAGCCAATCATCTCTTAGTGAGTTTCATAACATAGTATGTAATTGTACATCAATACATAATGTGTCACATGATTACATAACATGGTAATACGACTTGAATATACAATCATGTATTTGCTTATATAACTCGGTACTTCATGATCATATAATTTAGTATACCTTGGTACTACATGATTATATAATTATATAATTTGGTACATGATTATATAACATTGGCAAGTAATTATATATAAACATTTATCACTCACCTAAAATAGAGATCGCGTTGTAATAGCTTCAAACACTTCTCACAAACACAAACCATAATACAATAACTACCCCTTGTATATATACATAAACACAAACTGTGTTCATGTAAAGAACCAATTCAAAGCGAAATATTAAACTACTTTTTTTATCTGGATTTAATTATTATAAAATACGGGTGTTTACAATAAACAATATATGAAGTATGAATTTATTAATGAATCGGTGATTAGTTTTTGGTTGGTACTTTTTTTATAAATATGTTTCAATCACCGATGCGGTTCACTGGTTCAACTAGTCGGACAAGTAATTTGCCAACTCAAATGAAGACGATTTAAGAATACTTAACCACGACGGATGTTTCCATGATCACAACAAGGATGTTGTTCGGGGTTTTTTCAAAAATTCGGGTTATTCAAGTTTTTTGTTAAAGGAATTCTACCCATTTACCGAGCCAAGTATTATTCGGTTTTGGGTTTTTTCGGGTCGGGTTAATGGTTATTCAAATTCCTATGTACAAGTTGTAATGCATACTTTAGAACTTAACTTACAAAATGTAAAATGAACACATTCACAATATGATCTTTCGTTTAAACCTATTCAATATACAAATATATTAACTAAAGAAATGTTAAATAAAATAAGCATAAAACCAAACCAAGCAACCAAACCCATCCATATCAACTAATGGTATAAACTAAAAATAAAACATTAAATCGTATCAACCGATAGAAGCAACATGTAAATAATACGTACAAACAATGGAACAATGCATCATGTTCATAACAAAAACAAAACAAATGAAAGGAAAACTAGACTTTTATGTTAATAATGTATGTCGCGTGAACCCGATTAATCTTTTTTCATAGTCCAATTTACAGAGGCGTAGCTTTGAAGGGGCCGGAGGGGGGGGAGCGACCCCCGAAACTTTTCGCTCAGTAGTGTTATGTATGTACGTTTCGTATAGAAATATTTATATATATACGTTTTCAACTCCTGGTTTTATAACTTTAGGTATAATTTTAGGTTCGGTGACTTTTTAAGCACTCAATCGCAAATCTCAAGTTTCGCCAGTACCGATGTGGCTGTTTGACCCGGCTCTAACATCATCCATTTTCATGACACAAAGTAAAAACCAGAAGGAAAGAACAAACAAACAAAGGAATGGCCAAAACAGAAGGTAAAAGATGCCAAGACTCAACAGATGAATCTTAAAAAGCTGTTCGGCTTTACGCATTATTTTAATAATTAGTTTGCATAAAATGGATATCAATTTGGCTCCTTTTTTTTAATCCCAAACAAAACAAATCCCCTTTTTCTTTATGTGATTTTGGTAAGAAAAAACCCACCTGACACTTCAACTTTTCCTTTGTACAGTTGTCCGTTGTACAATGCCAGTCCTTCAAGCTCAAACTTTTATAAATAGTCTACCTGAAAGTATATTTGAAAAGAAAATTACCCTCTTCTTTTAATTTTTGTGTTTAATTGTCTTTAGTAACTAATGCAAAGTAAAAGTATAATTAAATAGATGGGCTGAGAATTCGGTCGATCAGCGTATTTGGGGCTTATATTTGCATGTTACGAACTTTACAAGTGCCCATGTATTAACTTAATTAATACTGGATTTTAATATCTCAATTATTAGCTGTTGGCCGGTAACAGTCCTAACTTCAAAATTAATCAATGATGGTCACGCCTTTTCATATATTGTAAACTAATGGACCTTTATTAAACCGAAAAGAATAAGAGGACATAAATAAATTAAGGTTCTGATATTAAAGGTCCATTGGTAGGGTTGCAAATGAACCAAACGTTCGACGGGAAGTTCGATTGTGTTCGTTAATAAACAAACGAACACAAACAAGAAATTTCGTTCGTTTAGTTAAATGAACAAACGTGAACAGAGGGCACGTTCGTTCATTTATGTTCATGAGCGTTCAGTAATGTGTTCGTTTGTGTTCAATAATTCATTTAGTGTTTTTAGCTTTTATAGTTTTATTTAAATACTTCAAAATTACGACAAATACAATATTTAATAAGCGTCAATGTATTATATATTTTGTTCATGAACGTTTGTTACTATTTGTGTTCATGAACATTAGTTCGTGGTCATTTGTGTTCATCATCGTCCGTTTTTATTCGTTGCCTAAAATTAACAAACAAACACATATGAACACGAACAAGTTCATTACCTTAACAAATAAACACGAACATAAAATCTCATTTGATAAGCGTTCATGAACAGCTCGTAAACACATATATTTCTTAACAAACGAACACAAACAATGACTTATTCGTGTTCGTTTGGTTCGTTTGCAGCGTTATCCATTGATTTACAATATGGGAAAAAGTGGGACCACCAGTGGTTATTGGACCTTTACCAACCAACGGCTATTAGTTGAGATTATTAAAATTCATTTTTCCTTAACGAAATGAATAGTCGATAAGATGTGATCCCTGATTAGATATATTTCACTTAAGAAAGTTCAATTCATTTTGTTTGGAGCTTTATCTTTGTACATGTTCGAGTTTGGGCCTCACTCGAATGGTATTTATGTGTTGGTTATCTAATTATCCGTGTATATATATATATATATATATGATATATATATACATATATATATATATATAACTATTTTATGTATATACATATAGGGAAGAGTTTAAATGAGAATGCTAAATATTGTGAGAATGAATGAAAAAACCATGAGAACTTGATTACAAGCAATTCAAATTCAAGTTTTTTTTGCATTTATCATTATTATTCGAATATGTTAGAAATTAAATTTACACATTTAAATTTACGTGGATTCGTAAATAAAGAAAATTTACACATATGTAAGTTTGTTATATTTACACATGTGTAAAGAATCTAATAAGATTGATTATAAGAGAAGAAATGAACTATTTGATTTTTTAAATTCTTTTTTTGATATTGTATTTTAGTTACAATGAGGTTTGTATTAAAAAAAATTGGTTTTGATTGGGTTTTTCATTCGTTCTCATGATTCTTGCAATACTTAATGTTATCAAGATAATCATTCCCTATACATATAATTGTATCTTTTTATATATGTAAAGTTTTTTGGTTATAATTATATGTAATAATATACATTATGTAATTATGTATCATATTATTTATACACAATCTCGTTTTGTTAAATAAGTCTCATATAAGCTTGAGCTTATTTAAGTCGAACTCTAATCTGAATCGACTTGTTTACATGACCCTCATATATAGAATGATCTCAATGAAGCTAAAATAACGTTAATAGTATAAAAAATTATTAATTTCTTCAAACTATATTGTTTCTTTAAGATGATTAATAATAATTGTAAAAGACTTTTAATTTATAACCCAAATGGCTAAATGACAAATTACATTATATATTGTCATTTATGCTCATCGGCTACCGCTTCTATGTTTCAATTAACATGGTAGCAAAATGAAGTAAACTCAACTTCAAATGACAAAATCTGGCTTATCTATGAAAACAAGCAAACGTTACTATTTTAAGTCATATGTTTTCTGAATTTTATATTATTTTATTGTATTTTATGTATAGATTACAAGTCAACTATTTGTCTAACTAAAAATGTCAAATTATTCTTTAGTTATCTTCAATAACACACTTCACAACATTATATGCACTTCCAATATCATTTTGTTTGGGTAAAAATTGGAATTGAATTTAAAGACAATGATATTAGTGGTTATTTTAGTTGATTCTATAAAATACATTGTCGTGGGACGAAACTCTGGAGCAATCGAGCATTGCGATATCTTCTTTCAATCATATGTTACCTTTCTAAGTATGCAATAAACACATTGCATATATCTTCTTTCAATCATATGTTACCTTCTAAGTAGGCAATATACATGATGTTTATAATCAATATCCTCACCTTTTGTTAATTCGATAATGTTAACAAATTGTATCGTCATAATTTAGAGGACATGTTATAACATCTCGTGTGGCTTCCTTGATAGCACAACATAGCTTGAACATATTCCATGTTTAACAAAAAAATGTTGTTGGATGATGAAGACCCAAAATAAACATTTTACAAGATGTTTGTACCACTCTATATTAACGAGTTATAAACTCCTACTAATATTATTATCTTCGGACTATCAATGGTACATCATGTTGTTAACATCGATTTAACACCCCTTGTAAAAACCTCATACACATAAAATATGTATAGAATCATTCCCAACACATGATTGTTGGACTTGATGTTCCGAAACTCGCTTTGGGAAAGCCAAGCATGTCTTATAAATATGGATGATGCAAGTTTCAAGCCGGTAAAAGGGTAAGAAAATTCAACCCTACTTAAACATATGATAACTAGACATCCATGCACCTTTTAATAAGGTGTTATAATTACTTACAACTACGAAGTGATAATAGTCATGCTTACACCTTCTAATAAGATGAGGATCTTGCACAACACCACACATATCCTTGAATGCATACACAAAATAATTTCTAGAAGTGCAATTGCATGACTGATTTTATGAACCAAGCATTTGTATGAGAGAAATTTTATCCACTAAAGTGTGTAGGTCATAACGAAATCTCTAATACGGGCATTAAATTGGATGCAAAAACCACAGTTTCAGTCATATGTAACAAACAATTTTGGTCTCATCTTCAACAATAAAAAAGGCAATTAGTTACATATATTACAAACCAACCATCGACGACGGCCGTAACTATGATGTTTAAGACGTTCAAGGAGCATCTTCAATGACAAAAAAAAAAATATTCTCTCTTTGTATGTGTTTAGTTGAGTTACGGATTAGTGATACTTGTCGTCTTAACTTCACGCCTTAAATAGCAAACTCAAACATGGTGTAGTCGTTTTCGTCTAATGTAGTCCTTCTGTGTGTGTAATGAATTTTGTTGGTAGAAGGTACAATTGTTGATGTTATGATACTACATGACTTGTGGCCTTGATGGATGAGATAAATCTATACGAGAGCACAAGTTGATATACGATAGTGAATTCGCATATATTTCATGTTGCATATACGAAGTATTATCTGATATCATATGTATAAATCATATAAACATATAAACCCTTATAAACGAAATAATTTAGTATTCTCTTTAAACTATGATAGAGTTTCTACTTTTCATATATAGTTAACTTATTTTTTATTGTATGATGATTAGTTGGAACTTTGAACCTAGATTTTATAGTATAACTACAAACCTCGGCATGTGTTTTGTCTTGTGGTTTCTTGCACTATGAGAATCTTGTCGTTTCCATGAGTTTCATTAGGCTACTAAAACATTTGGATTATAATCTCTTTTTGTTTTATAATACTTTTATTAAAGTCTAATAATAAATTGCCATGTGATATTTATTAAACTCAAACATCTAGTATTAAAAAAACTATAAATCTTTGTATTTTTAAACATGCATACGTACTTATACGACAGTTTTAACTTTTTGTCTGTATAATCATGAAACATACTAACTAATATCACTTATCAATTTATGTCATGAAATATTCATAAATCGACACTAACGTATGTCATTTTCTAGAAAAAAAAATGAAAAATATCTATACATATATCACTCCATTATTGGTTCGAACCGTTATATTTAAATGATTTTAAGTTTGATTGTAAAAATAAAATAAATGTATAAGATGTGTTTTCACATGATAAATACATTCAAATGATTTTCATACAGTAACTATTTGGTATTCTAATCAAGTGAGATTGAATATTATATGTTAAATTGGATAATATGAATATCTGTTGGACTTTTATTTTCTTCAACTCGTTCTTTTATTTTCCTAGACCCTATTAGACGTGTTGGACTCATCTTTAGACTTGTTTAGATTATGACTTGTTGAACACGTTTTTGTTGAACGGATCTTGAAAAACATCACATCTTCTAATTGTTATAACACTTATTAGGTTTTCACCCTATCTATTTATACTAGACTCAAATTAAACATTTTAGTCAATCTCTATAATTACACTAAAAATACTATTTTTTTTAATTAAATAATATTTTTTTAAACTTTTATTATTATATTTTCTCTCTCTTTCACTTTAAAAAATATTAAAAAATTATATAGGTGAACAGTATCTACTCCAAATTTACAATGAATAGTAACTTTTTCTCTTTACTCCACTCACAACAATTTACACTCATTCTCACAAATATAGAGTTAACACTCACATACATAAAGAGGATCCATTGTGAATGTTCTTATAAGACTAAAGGGTGTGGGGACGTTCTAGGGTCGTCGAGGCCCGTTAAGGGTCGTCCACACCGCGCCTCTTTGGTCCATCCCCGTACCCATCGCCCCTCCATTGCCACTTGTGACGGGTCCACCTCTTTCTTATCCAACACACACACACACATACATACATCTTGTATATATAAAGGGTTCATCCTCCACACCTTTGACACATTCTTTGGAGCTTATCCCCCACGCCCAATGACATGGCTGCTTACATGACGGATCATCCTTAAGAGACTACCATATTCCACACCTTATAGTCTAACCGGCGCATATATATTACTCATGTTGAATTGAAGTTAATAGGCATTTATTTGATAATGACCAGTCATAAAAATTTACTCAATGGAGTAATTTTCAACAAAACCAAATTCAAATTCAGTTTTCGAATTTGTCTGAATATATAAAATTGAATTATCTTTTTTAGGGTGGATGGAGTTGTTCCAAATGCTCAATAAGATCCAATTTAAGGTTTATGTGGATTGTTCGTCGTCGTAACAGTGAAAGAATATTGTCTTTAACTAATCCTGCGTTTGGCGGATCCTTTTATGCGTTCAAGAGTTATCGCAACACCAGTATGTTTCAAAATCGTATTGTGTAAATAATACATGTGTACATAATTTTTCAAATTCTTCGGGGATGTAATGGCCTAACAGGTTGTGCGAGAATATGCCACCTAGATTTTAGGACCCTAAAAGCTTTTTCAACATCCTTTCATGCCTCTTCGTGTGCTTTCTTGTTGTGACAACATTTTCCATCTTTTTCAAGAGGATGTGATAGTGCCTTCACTAAAGTTGTCCAAATAGGGTATATCTCATTCGCAAAACAATAAGCAAATCTATATTTGACTTCATTTGCCACGAAAGGACAGTGAAGGGTGCATCCATCCATATAATTATTGAACAAAAGTGATTGGTCGAGGAGTAGATGTCATTGTTTGATCCACGGGATCCAAAAAACGCATACCAGAACCATAAATCTTTTGACGCGTTCGAAATTGCCCGGGTGTGAACATTTGATCATTGTTGAAATAGTGACTAGCTAGTCAGACATGAGACGCTTGATGGCCATCTCTATGAATATACCTAGTTGAAAATACAACATTCCGTTAAAAGTAATATAAATAATAAATAAGAAGAACAAATTATTATTAATAATAAATATAGAATGCAACACTTTATGAAATATTTTAATAATATTATAAAACATTTTATTAAAATAATATAAATTATACATACCAAGAACAAAAGATTAAAAATAATAAAGATAGAATGCAACATTTTATGAAAAAAATAAAAAAAAAATAATGCCTTCTTGATTACAATGCGGCATCTTTAGTTTGGTTTATAGATAATGTGGCTACGGTAATCAAATATAAAAAATGTTGTTTTATTATGTGTTTTTTAGTTGTTAGTGCTTGATGGATCATACAAATATACAAATATGGTGTAGGTTGTGAAAGTTTTAGTAGATCCACTTTGAGATGCAAGAGAAGAGTATATATATATTTTTTTTGTGAACAATGCAATTGTGTGATATATATAAGTCAGAAAACTTGCCAAGTTACATCAAAACAGAAGGTAGCCGGGCAACAAGCTGCGCCGCCAATTCTTTCTGAATTGGAAACCCTAACCTTCCAAATACAAACCCTTGCCCCTTGGGGTTGAACAATTGCTGTAGACGACTCGTTGAACCCTCGTCAAGAAGTGGATAGCTTCTGGCGCTAGGGAGCCAAAAGTATTAAAGGCAAAAGGGAATTTTTTTTAGAGAAAAATGAGTGAGTTTGGTTGATTTTATATGTTTGAATTTTTTTAATGGTTATTTACCGTTTGATAATGGTCAAAACCATCACCCACAGCCCCACACTATTCCGATGATCAGTGTGTTGTTATCGGGTGTTGTGGATCGCCGATCCTCCCGACCTACACTCCACGCATCCTATTTTATATTTTCCTATTTCATGATTCATTTCACTTGATTCAACAGATGAAAAACCAAATACGCATTTTCAAATATGTATTGTACTTTTAAATTCCAATTCCAATTTGAGTTCTTTACAAAAAGTCAAAATTCAAATAAAATGAATAAAAAAAAGAAATAAAAGGAAAATCAGATTCAAGAATATCTTTAAATTCATTCAAGAAAAATAGATACGAATATGTGAAGATGAGATATAATATCCTCTTTCGACGCCATATTTTATTTTCAAATACAACATTTTATTTTTTGACAAGCGTGAGAAAATGAAATATATTCATTTAATTTCAACAGCTGTCTAATTATGAATAAATTAAAAGCTTTCGTTATCAAAACAAGTGGATATTTATTCAATGTTATAGTCGACGTGTCGGTAGCAATTATAAAGGTTTAGATACATAAGAGATACATTTTTTCGAAAGGCAATAGAGACTCTTATTAGTAAACTTCAAGCGCGAAGTCTATGGCAAGATGCTATCGACCCAATTATAACGTATAACGTATGTCAAAAGAAATTACCTAAAAACATGATTAGGTCCCTTAAAAGAAATGTGATGTCGATATCCCTTAAAGGGTGTTGTTAAGCTAAGGTCTCTAACTCTTAGTCCTTACTTTTGTTTACCTTTGTCACGTTTATTAAATTATTGTTTTTCGGTTTTCCTATATAGTTTCTTTTCAAAGTCACGTAATAACTCTTTTATACTTTACTTTGAGAGGTTATGTCAATATATACTATGTAAAAAAATATTATTTCATTTTGCATATTCTCAAAATCCATTTTCTAAAACATAAACATTAAACACCTACACAATAAGAGATAAAAATAAGATATATAACAAAAATGCATCAATTAGAATGTGTTTGATGAGTAATTGGAGGGAATCGTAAATAAATTATGTACGTTTTAACTTGGAAAAGCTAAATTAAGGTTCAAGGGATTCAAATCTTATTTTTAAGTATTTATTTGAGGTCGAAAGAGCCCAACACTCAAGTAATTTTACTTGAATATGTTTAATGCTTAAAGTAGTGAAATTGACCATTTGTTGCAAGTTGACTTTTAGTAAGTGAACTAAGACTGGAAAGTGATTTCGCAAATAGGATTATCCAATTTAAAAGGCTAAATTATATACAATGTCCAAACTTAGGATGGATAATGTGTTAAAAAGGTACTACAATGTGATAAATTGTTATACTATGATTTTCTAGACTTGTTATGAATATTTGAAGGGTTACATATGGACATTTTCATATATCTTGTGTAAAAGTGGTGAAACATTCTAATTAATGCTGCAACAAACGAGACCGAGTTACAAGGTATGGACGTTTATTTAAGACCACGAGTTTCATCATGTAAAGCCTGGCCTTTTTTACTATCAATATTGTTCGCTTTATCTCTGATTTATTGCTCACCTAGGAACTCACATATTTGTTTTTTGTTACCCCGTTCAAGACTTCCCAGGAGATCACCCATCCTGGTTTGAATGGTGTACTTGATTAAAAATAAGCAAATTGTACAGAACGGAAGAAGCTGCAATCAAAACATGTTCATTCATCATAGTTGGTACATGGTTCCGCACTGCTATTTTCTTCCTAGTTCTTCATGTTTTTTGTTCTCTACAGTCTACAACCATAATTCTAGCGATTTCTTCATGTTTGTTGATTGATTTCAACAACCCAGGTATGACTTCAGCGACTCTTTTAACACATCGTAGGCTTAGCCCAACCTACAAACTCACAACTCCTAGCCCTATAATCAATTAACATAAATTAAATCAAAATTTGAGACTGTTCTGAGAGCCACAGGAGCAGAGTAACTTACCCGTGTGTTGAAACAATAAAATTGATGAGCAGGGTTTAAAAGCTGTCAACGAGGTGCAAATGAAGGTTTGTGATCTCCATAAGGACCAGAGCATCATTGTTTGTTAATGTTAACGATGAAGATAAAGATGTCAAAATCTGTAGTCAGTCATGTTAAGGTTAAGGGGTTTTTTTTTATCATGGGAGGGGGGGGGGGGGGGTGTTTAGGAGTTAAAAGAATAAGTATTGTCCCTCATTTAATGAACAAATAAATTAAGTAACAAGTGGATGAAAACAACAAGCTTTTCAAACAAGAAACACATAGATACAAGAAGAAATATAGGGACGAAAATCAAAGTTTATCTATGCAAATCTTATAATGTGAGGATTAGTAAATGCTTTATTATATTAGGTAGGTTCCTTTGTGAATAATAAAAGTTAACAATTGATTAACATAAAATATAACATCCAAATAATAAAAATATATATATAACGACATGTACCTAGCAGGATAAAGTAATATTCATGTATATATATACACATAGATGAATCACAAACTAAAAAGTTTGATGTGTTCACTCATGGTTTTTGTTCATCTATACAAGTGGGGTCCATGGTTGCATGAAAATTAACTTCTTTTACCATCTCTCACAAGTCTTTTCTTGAGATCCTATCATATTTAACCGTCGATATAGAAAGAGAAACGCCACTCCACACCCTCTGTGTATATCTACGTTAGAGAGAGAAACAAAACAAAACAACCAACATATCATATCTAGTGAGAGAAAGAAAGAGATGCTTCAAAGGATCCAACACAAACTTTGAGCAAAACATCCTCACTTTCTTTATGTGGCTTCTCAAACAACATGTCATTTTCTGGCACAAGGGTCTTGTTGATCATCATCTTATTTGTTCTTCAAATATGGGCTTTGAATAGTGGTTGTTGTAGAGTTATTGCAACAAGAACTTCACCACCACCGTTGCCACCACCACCACCACCGCAAAAAGATTCCGATGAGACCAAAAGATCCAAGCATTACAAAAGATTCTTCAATGGCAGATATTCAAGACTCAACAACACCATTGTTGTAACAAAAGATAAAAGCTTCCAAGATGACAAAAGAAGAGTACCCAGTTGCCCGGATCCTTTGCACAACTGAAAAGTTCGGATCTTTTTGTTGACCCGTTAGTTTTATTATTATTATTACTTTCAAGTTTTTTTTTTGAATAGTTGGTTAATTATCCAAAATACCCACGTTTTTCCCACTATGTTTTTGGCATTTTGATGTAATATTAGTGCTAAACCGTGGGTATTTTGGACTTTTGGTATTGTCTTTAGTAAAAAAAATGTCATCTTTTTTGGTTAGTAGATCAAGCAAGAAGAATGGCCGATCATGATGTATATACCATTTGAGATTTAAAATTCATATATTACAATTTACAACACTTTTTATTTATGCACTTGTTGTTTGGCTTTATTTTGGTTTTTGATGTGTTGTTTTTGTTTTTTTTTTCTGGCTCATGAGTCATGGCCCCTTCAATTTTGACACTATCTTAAGCTAGCTCACAAAATTCAATCATGACTAATTAAATTTGACAAGATTTGTCATCAAGATCAGTCCCCACTTGCCCCTTTGAGGCTTTCATGTTCCATGATTATATGATGAACGTTAGTAGTAGCGGATCTAGAAAACTTTCATAGGGGTAATGTTTTAAAAGAAAGAGGTAACAAAATGGAAAAAACGTCAAATTTTTCCAAAATTTACACTACCGCTAGAGTTTATACAATGGTACATCCGCCCCTAAACATTACAACACCATCATCATTGCCAGATTTGTATTGGAGGTTTCTCACAAGACAGGCAAAAGTTTTCGTAACACTAGTAAATATTTAATGTTGAATTAATGCACATTTCACTAATTATAAACTTTTTTTATGTTAATGCTCAAAACTAAGGAAAACACATTTAACTTGGAATGTAAATTGTTGGAAATCTATAGTTTTATTATATTATTACGTCTTTGCTAATGTATATCTAAAAATGTAAAAAATAATCCAAAAATATAACTTGAAATATGGGGAGCATTCACATAATCTTTTAAAAGAATTGGAATGTTTTCAAGGACTAAATGTTTGTAGAAATCATATTAACTCTATCCATAGTTGTAAAGATGTTTGGTTGTGAATAATAATGTAGAATTGCGAGTAAATTAGATTGTTGTTACGAAATACATAGGAAGAATTGCAAGCAAATTAGGTTGTTGTTAAAAAATATAGTAAGGGTTTGGAATGTAAATAAAATCGAAAAGAATAATTAGCCTTAAAAACACAATTTTGATAATTATGATGAAGATAGTTATTTATGAGTAATTTGGAAGTAAAACGATGAATGTTGAATGTTTTATGATTATTTAGTCAAATACATCATGAAACCCCTTCCTAATATGATCACTACATTGAGAGAGTGATAGAGGAAAGTCGAATTGTAAAGTGTTCATGAAATTAAACACGTTTTTAAATAGAATTAACTCAAATTTCAAGTATTTGAAATTCCACAAACCTCTATAAAATTATGTAGTATAAGTTACAAAATATACGAATATCGTTTTGTAAGAAAATGGATAGATATGAAGAAAGTTGATAAATATTTTGGAAGATTTGATGTAGAAAAAGTAATTTTAGGTTTTTTGGGATGTTTCTTTTTCGACAAATGCAAAGAGACACCTTTATTTTACCCCAAAAGGTCAAAATATGATACTTTCATTTGTCTTTTATTGTACCCTCAAATCTTTAAAACCAATTTCTAAAACATCCCCATGTGAAGTCATCTGACTTCTGCTCATTTCCTAACCCCTAATAATGATGCAAATATTTAGTATCTATTTTATGTGGGTAATTAAATTCTATGGGTGATGTGCCAATAAAGACTGATTTGACTTTTGTTGACCAACATTTGTAGTTTTAGCATGCATCAAGGATGGACTTCCTGCAAAAGACAATTGCCATTTAGGTGTAAACATGGATACAAAGGATCAATGCCTTGGAAAGGGGGGCAAACATGTCTCATTATGCCTTTGTACTATCTTTTTAGAGTTTTACAAAATATATGCTCATCATTTCATATATTCCATCCAATGTATTTAACTTTCATTCATGTTGTACAAAAACATACTCAACTTATATTACTTTAAATTTTCATAAGCATCGGTGTACAAAAACACACGCATTGCGTCCTAGCTTACGTTCATGTGTAATAGTTAAAAACTCAAAACAACGTTAAACTGGTATTTGTGCGAAGTTCACTAAGAATTCGAATATGCGCTATAATCGCTTGCTAAACAAAGTTTAGCTTATGATTGTTTGTATGTTTTCTTTAGCTCATTTGATAGTAAGATTTGACTTTTGGATATATTCCTCAAAACTTTTGAGAAATAACAGGGTAGAAAATGTAGGAAAGCCATAAGTTGAAGGGTATAAGTTGTGAAAAAAGAAAGCACAATATTAAAATGGTGGCATTCAACACATTCCTCCGTGTTGTTCGGGTAGCGTTAACCTAACCCATGCCTCCCTAATTTATTCTTCACACACTCCTGTCCCACCCTTTACATCATATATACATATATATATATATATATTTATAAATAACAAATATTTTTAGAAAATACGAGAATAATTATTATTTTGTCATATTTATACGATGAAAACTTTTTATATCTATATTATATGCTATATGTTATATAAGTATGTTTTGAGTTTTGACACTTGCTATTATTTCCATTTGTGGGACCTAATGATGCCAATAACTTAATTGATTATACGTCTTGGTTAGTAAAATGGGCGTCATATCTAACTTATTTTGAGATAGTTATTTATTATCGGTCATGCGGAGATAGAGGGACTAGCTAGTTAAGTTATCACATGTAATGTAACTAATTGTATCATACGAGATCCCTTTCAATGTTAATTTATTGTTTTGGTACATAGGTGGTTTAATTTATCGAGTTTTAGTGCATAATCAAGGATGTGATAGTCAGTAGTAGAGCTTGAACGAAAACTCAGTGAGAGCTAGACTCTCAAAATCCAAATCAGTGAGTGTCAGACTCTTAAAAATCTAATATTTTGCATTAAAAAAATGAGAATTTTTTGGTAAAATTAACACTACGAGCGAAAAATCAGAAGGGGTCAGGGCACCCCTAGACCATAAGTAACCTCCGCCACTGGTGGTAGCTATGTTGGTGTCAAGTTATTAGATATCAAAGGGCAAGTAAGCCAATGATGTTGAGGTTTTGAAATGGTAGTGGCCTTGGTTAAGTCTTATTGTGGAAAAATGTTGTTGATATAGGCTAGAGTTAGGAGGGGGGGGGGGGATGGTAGATGATTGAGTTGAGATTTTATATAACCAAATCATTGTAATTGATAATTGTTGGATTATGCCTTAAAAGTAGGTGTTCCAAATATCAAGAAGAATGTGATACAAACAATCGTTAGGACTACAATGTGGCTTTTGTGGAAAAGGAAAAATGACAAAGTGATGAATTCTAAAACGATCTCTATGTTCAAGATGGTGAAAGACATATAGGTGATGGCATTTTCGTGGTTGACAAATCGATCAAAATTGTATTCTATTGATTGGAATATGTGGTGTACGTTTAATTTTAATAGAGCTCTGATGTAATTCTTTGTATTTTGCCCTTAGTGCCTTGCTGGGGTATTTAGGTGCTTAATAAAACTCACTATGCCGTCCAACAAAGAAAAAAAAAACATGATAGTTGTTAGCTTAGTACACACATTAATTAGCAAGATGCAATGCGTTGATTGATTTTATATGAACAAACAGATGATGACGTTAATGCACTTAATCATTGTTTTATCATCTTTAAAACATGATTAGCAGGATCATTATAAGTATATAAATGTGAGGGGACATCGCTTCGTCTATCATTATCACTGTGATATACCTTAATATATGTTCGTGTTTAGATGAAATACTTCCCCTTGTTTTTGTTACCTCATAAGGTAGTTCTCATGTAACTTCTTACGTTTTTATAACTTTTTAGAAATAGATTACCGTTATTTATGTGAACTAAATGCGTTATTTAAATAAACATATTTGATTTAAATATTTAATTAAATGATGCTATTTTTCTACTTACATTCCACTTTCCGATACACCTCTCTCTGCTTTTTCCATGGAAATCAACATCTTCCATGAAAATGAGGGAAGTATATCAACATGAATTAAATAATTAATTTATAAGTAAGAATATTGGAAACTTGAGTTCAGTTTTTTAATACCCAGAATCCACCATTTGATAAAATAATCTAAGTTATTAGAAAATCACAAACTTTTCATATATTGAAATTATCCTTACAAGTAGAGTAAAACAATTAACAAAAATATCAGAGTACAGAAAATATATAATAGATAATAAACGAGTCGAGTAACTTGTAAACTACAAACTCTAGTCTAGTCCTATAGTTAAAAACTTAAATTTGACTAAGCTAAACAAACTTGACTAGAAATGAGCCTATTATCTATTTAGAAATAACTTTTGTTTTATATCTAAATATGACATAACATAATAACAATTTTATACTTATAGTAATGATAAAAATAAATAAATTATGTGTGTTTTCTTGTATATAAAATTATAACTATAAAGACACACACATATATATAGGGTAAGGTTCATGCGAGAACCATTATTATTGCGAGAACCGCGAGAACCAAGAACTAATGTGAACACAAAAAATATCTAAAAAAATCTAAAAAACACACACACAAAAATCTTTTAATATATTTAAAAAAACGCTATATTTCGGTACAAAAAAATTTCGAGCAACAATTGTCGATGCACATGTGCGCATATGTATCATTTCTTGGACAAATTCCGTAATACATTGACAATAGTACACAAATGCACTTTCATTTACATTATCATCCTAATACACTACTTTTCACATTACCAATATTAGAAATGAGCATGTCTATCATTATGTATAACCATGATATAACGTGTTTTAATACAAAAAGTTTGTGATTTTGAATGATAAGGTATGCCCATATACAAGTTTTTTGGTTACATACATCTAGTGGTTGATGGTTTGGTTATATTTGTCACTTTATGATGTAATATATTGTTTGGATGGTATAGAGGGTGTTGATATACATGTAATAAAATGAAATATTGGTAATGGTATTGTATTATGGATAGTAGAAGGTAATTGTATTGTATTATGTATGATAGGAGGTAATGGTAGTATATTATGGATGGTATGATAGATGAAAAGAAAAATATATTCAAAGTAGTGTACCAAAACACGTTATATCATGTTCATACATATAGATGCACATGTGCATTTTTAATATTGTTAATGTAAAAATTAGTATATTAGGGATGGTAATGTAAATGAAAATGTAATTGTCTAATATTGGTAATATATTACGGAATTTGTTAAAAAAAATGATACATATGCACATGTGCATGGATAATTGTTACTCGAATTTTTTTTATTTTTATTTTTTGGTTTTTTACTGACGAAATATAAAAAAATAAAAAAATTTGTGTTTTTTTATTTTTTTAGGTATTTTTGTTTGTGTTCACATTGGTTCTCGCAATAAAGGCTTGTTCTAACTGATCGTTCTCCTATATATATATATATATATATATATATATATATATATGAAATAAGTATTTACATTAAAGAATGGTATAACAAGAAACACAAGTACAAGAACTCAAGAAATAGCGACAAAACAAGTGACGTAAATCTTATTAGTTTTACTAACCCAAAAAATACCCAACCAAACCCTAGATCTCAAAGAAGATGAGATCTGAAACAATACACAAAAACACAACTGATCAACCGATGACAATCAGTTGATCTGTACAAACCAGAACCACAAGATCTCACACGAGATCAACAAGATCACAAAGTACAAACCCTAATCACTTAGAAGAAATGAGAAGTGAACAGAACAACTTGCCCTAGATCTGCACCGTATCTTCCTTTATATACTCAGAAAAATAAGACTTTCTCTTTAGCCCTCCAAGTATCCATTATTGCATTTCAGTCCTCCTGCTTATACACATTAACCCTTCAACTTTAAACCTGCACACTTTAAACCCTCATTAATCATAACCGAACACAAACAAAATAATAACAACATATAACAACCTGATATAACCAACTTAACAACTTTGCAACATGAATTACTCAACATCACCTTTATTTAAGCCCCCCATAATTCATGTAGCAAACATGTTATGTAAACCCAACTGCTCACACATACTGAGATGTTGATTTACACTCAACCCTTTCGTAAAAATGTCAGCAACCTGCACTTCTGTACCTACCTTTTCCGGCTGTATAACTCCAAACGAAATTTTTTCCCTTAAGAAATGTATATCCAACTCAAAATGCTTTGTTTTTTCATGAAACACAGGATTTTGAGAAATCGATATCGCAGACTTACTATCACAAAATAATTTAACTGGCAAACTATGATTAATCTTTAATTCAGTTAATACATTTAAGATCCACATAATTTCACAAGTAGCTGAGCACATCGCTCTATACTCAGCCTCTGCAGTAGACCTCGAAGTAACATTCTGTTTCTTGCTTTTCCAAGAAATTAATGTATTGCCTAAGAATATACCAAACCCAGTAACTGACCTTCTGGTCAACAAACACTTTGCCCAGTCAGAGTCAACATACCCTGACAATACCATATCATTTGACTTCTTAAAAGTTACACCACTTCCAGAGGACTGCTTCAAGTACCTTAACAATCTTAATGCAATATTAAGATGAGTTTGACTAGGACTATGCATATATTGACTCAGAAATTGAACAGTATAGCTTATATCAGGTCTTGTTAAAGACAAGTATATCAATTTTCCTATCAACCTTTGATATCCATTAACATTTTCTAACTGTTTTTCTTCTTTGCTACACTTATTTGTAACTAAAAAACTTTGTTCAATTGGGGTTTTAACAGGTTTATAACCTAAATATCCAAACTCACTTAACAACTCAATACAATACTTTCTTTGAGAAAGACAAATACAATTAGCTGAATATAAAACTTCAATACCTAAGAAATACATAAGTATTCCTAAATTTTTAATTTTAAAACTTTCTTTTAAACACTTCTTTGTTCTTTCAATTTCAGTTTTATTGTTACCTGTAACAACCATATCATCTACATAAACTAACAGAACAATAAAGACATCTTGTTTTGACAACACAAATAAAGAATAGTCACAAACACTTTGAGTAAATCCCATAGAAATCAACACAGAAGTTAATTTCTCATTCCACTGTCTAGGGCTTGATTAAGACCATATAAAGACTTAACCAACTTACACACTTTATTATTATCACTTGAAAAATAACCTTGAGGTAAACTCATAAACACATCCTCAGTCAAAGTACCATATAGAAATGCATTATTTACATCTATTTGATACAATGACCAGTTGTTATTAACAGCAAGTTTTATAACTATTCTTACAGTTACCATTTTTACAACTGGTGAAAAAGTTTCACCAAAATCCACACCTTCCCTTTGATTAAAACCTTTGGCCACCAACCTGGCCTTATACCTTTCCACTTCTCCATTAGCCTTATATTTGATTTTATACACCCATTTACACCCTATAGGCTTTCTTCCTTTAGAAAGATCAACCAAAATCCAAGTGTTATTTCTATATAAGGCTTCCATTTCATCATTCTTTGCCTTAACCCACCTAGCATCCTTTGCAGCCTCACTATAAGTAGTAGGCTCAACAATTTTATTTAAAGAGGCAACAAAACATTTATTTCATAGGACAAGTTAGCATAATTGACAACCCTTTCTATACTATACTTGACTTTGCCTTTAACAACAAAATCATTAAACATTTTAGGCATAGAACTAGTTCTAGATGACCTTCTAACATGTGTACCCTCAAATAGATTGATTTCATCATCTAACCCAACAGTGTCCTCTGCCCTGCCATCACTACCCTGACTACTACTACTCTCTTGTTCACCATTGGCGTGCTGAATATTCTCAGCAGTAGGAACAGGGGCAGATGTAGAGGGTATTAATGGCTGTTGATCATCGCTGGGGAGATCATGAAGTCCACTTGTACCCTCTTCATCATCGGGAGTTAGAGTTCTAGATGCCAATGTCTCATACTCATCAAAAACATTTACATGATTTAAACCTTGATTATCAATTGAATCTTGATAACGAGCCTGTTTACCTTTGAATGGGAAAAGATTTTTCATAAAACTTAACATCTCTAGAAAAAATTTTCTTTTATGATCTAATTCCACAATTTGTATCCCTTTTTCACATTTGAATACCCTATTAAAACACACTTATCAGCATAATAAGCAAACTTATCAGATTCAGTAAGAACAGTACTAAAACACAGGCATCCAAAATTCCTTAAGTGAGATAATGAAGGTTTAAACCCAAACACAACCTCATATGGACTCTTACCATCTAACACAGAAGAAGGTAACCTGTTAGTTAAGTATACAACAGTTAGAATGCATTCAGGCCAGAATTTAAGAGGTAAACCACCTTGAAACATCAAGGCTCTAGCTGTGTTTAAGAGATGTCTATGCTTCCTTTCCACAACACCATTCTGTTGTGGTGTACAGGAGCATGATGTTTGGTGCAAGATACCTTTACTTTTACAAAACAGTGAAATTTAGTTATTTACAAACTCAGTACCATTATCACTTCTAAACACTTTTATTTTTGTTTTAAACTGAGTAGACACAAGCTCATAAAAACTACACAAGTTTTCAAATACATCAGTTTTATTAGTTAACAAGTAGCACCACACAGTCCTAGAATAATCATCTACAACTGTGAGAAAGTACTTATGTCCTTCATGACTGGCTACTTTATATGGACCCCATAAATCTAGATGAATTAAGTCCCCAACTGTTTTTGTTTTATGTTTACTTAATGGAAAAGGAACTCTAACCTGTTTGGCCCTATGACAAATATCACAAGGCCCATGTTCAACTTTTTTACACCAACATCTCTTATAACAGCTAAAACTTGATCAGATGGATGACCCAATCTATTGTGCCACAAACTTGATTGAACATAACTAGAACAACACACATTCACATAATTGTCATTATTACTCACAAAATATAAACCACCACTCTGGCTACCAGTCACCAGGATTTTCCTTGATTTGGAATCCTGTAGCATACAACTACTCTCATTAAACACAACACTTATATTATTATCCTTTGCTAGCCTATAAACAGATAGCATATTAACAGTGTACCCTGGGACATAGAACACATCTTGTAAAACAATGTTATCTTTTAATCTTACATTTCCAATTTTCAAAACTTTAACACTTGTTCCATTTGGATGACTCACTTGAAGATTAAATTCAGAAACATCAAGAACATTAAACATGTCTTCATCACAGTTTACCATATGTTGACTTACCCCAGAGTCTATTATCCAACTAACCTTATTCCTAACAAACACTGAACTAGAACAGCTAGCAAAAGATTTAACAAAACATGACTCACCTCCCACATTAGAGGAATCAACATCATTCTTTTCACCCACTAAACTCAATAACTTTGCTATCTGCTCAGAAGTAAAAGGCAAACCAGGAACAGTAATACTAGCAGATGATCCAACAGCAGTATTAGACTTATTAGAAAAATTGTTTTTACCAAAGTTGGACTGATTACTATTCATCTCTTTTAAAACCAGGAGGGTAACCTATAATCTCAAAACACCTATCCACCGTATGTCCAGCCATATTACAATGTGTACATCTTAAGTTTGAATTAGATCCCCTTTGATTATTTACTTTCCTTTTTGCCTCAAAAGATTGACTAGATTTAGACACAAAGGACACGTTTTGATTTTTTGACACATGACTCGACAGTCTATGTGATTCCTCCCTAGAAACCACTGAAAAAGCCACTTTGACCGATAGAAAAGATTCTCTGGTTAATATATTTGTTCTTACATGTTGATATATATCATCTAAGCCTATAAGAAACTGCATCAATTTGATTAAAGCTGAAAAATCGTTATAATCTTTTACTGCTTTGCAAGAACAAGTGGGCAGTTCGAGCATTGCATCAAACTGCTTCCACATAGTAGTTAACCTGTTATAATAATCAGCCACTGAACTACCATTTTATGAAATACAGTTTATCTTTTTATACAAATCATATACCACAAAACCATCTATCTTGTCATAAGTGTCTTTTAAATCTTCCCAAACCTCCGATGCAAATTTAGAAAAAACTTGCCCCAAAAACAAATCCTCAGCTACAGAATTTAAAAGCCAGGTTAACACTACGGAGTTACACCTATCCCATTGACTAGCAAGGACATCATCAACTTCAGACCGTTTACAAGTTCCATCAATTAGCCCAAATTTATTTTTAGCTTCTAAAGCTAATCTCATTGAACTAGACCAGACTGAATAATTTTCAGTCCCTTTCAATTTAACACTAACAATAGTTAAGGAGTCACTTGGGTGAAGGTACAATGGATCACTTATATCCAACTTACTTATTAACGTTTGAGAAGAACTACTAATATCAGCCATAGCAACAATAACAAACAATAATACACACAGAAATTTAAATAATCAATAATTGCAGCACCGTATCAAAGGCCAGATTCCAGGGTCATCACTCAAAAGGTACCTGGACAAACATAATACAGTTGCAAACAAACAAACAAAGCAAAATCAAACAAAGACTCAACATATAGGACAAAATGCACAGAAACCAAATAGACAGACTCGATCAAGTGTCGGCCCGACTAGTCCGGTAACAACAATGCCTAGACACACTTTATGCAGTATATTATGAATGAAATAAAGAACAGGGAAAGAAAGTTCTCACGACAGCGTTTAACTCCCTCCAAGCAGCTCTGTCTTATAACCTTCTAGGGTTATAACACAGTATGTAAGAAGAAATAAAAGGAGTATCTGGTTGGTTTGCCCTGAATCTTCTAGGATTCAGAGACCAACAAAGTCTTCAACAAGCAACAGAGATCCCCTTCTTTATTATTCAATAAACTTCAGGCAAAAAACTTAGAACATCAGATCTGCATCAGTCTAGCCAAATTCAAACCTGCACAAACTCCAAGAAACTATCAAACCCGTTCTTCATAAGCAAGTCCTTAATAAAGGAAGCAAATAACCAGATCTAACTCTATATTATGCAGCGGAGATTCCAGAATCAGAAACAAGAGCTAAACACGAGCTATTTAGCTCTGATACCATGTAAAGAATGGTATAAAAAGAAACACAAGTACAAGAACTCCAGAAATATCGACAAAACAAGTGACGTAAATCTTATTAGTTTTACCAACCCAAAAAATACCCAACCAAACCCTAGATCTCAGAGAAGATGAGATCTGAAACAATACACAGAAACACAACTGATCAACTGATGACAATCTTTTTCTTTTAATAATATTTTTTAACAAAACTACAAGCAGGGAAAAAGTGGTAATGATTAAAAGATGGAAAAGATAAGTTTTGGAGGTGACAGAGCAAAAAGTGGAGTGATAAATAATTATTTTGCAACTTTTAGTGTTTGGAGTGTTTGTTAGACGAGGACTCTCTTAGTAGTTTTGTACTGCCAACTTAATTTATTAATAATTTAATTTCAGTGGATTAATTAAATGTTGTGGGTGAAAAGGTTAAAAGTATTCAGAGTCAGAGGGGTGGTTTGTTTGATAGCAATTTGGAAGTGGAATCATGTTGACTCTATTGTGTCTTCTTTCCACGTTTCAATTTTAATGGCTGCTACAATTTTATTATTATTATTATTATTATTATTATTATTATTATTGTTGTTATTATAATTATTATTATAAATAAAAAAATAAGGAATTTAAGATGATATGAATCTATGAATTTAAAAGAATTACTCTACATATGCACTTGTGTTTTATATCTTTCAAAATTGCATGTTTTTTTTTTCCTGGATGAAGTACACGAAAGAACAAAACACACGTAGTAGAGCAAGATTTTCTAGTCAGAAGTGGTCAGTGGCGGATCCAGCCCTGTTTTATGGGTTTACATGAACTCACTTGGATTGGAAAAAAAATAGAAAAAATAGCAAGAACCTTGTATGATTTGAAAAAAAGATAGTAAGAATCTATCAAAACGAACCCACTAAAAAAAGGTTCTGGATCAACCACCGGTAGTGACGCGACTAAAATAACATAGACTTATACAAGTAGCATGAGAGGGTATAACTTACAAGTGTATTCAATGAATCATGCCTCTTACGCATGGAGCGTGATATAAATACTAGTATAATCTTAAATCTATCAAATATAATTCATTGCTTACTTCATCAATTATACCTTAAGGACTATATGATCAAGCCTTCTTCACATGTTAGAGTCGGGTCGCAGAATCAACGTGATCGCCGCGAGGCTAACAATATTTTCATCTTTAGAATGTGGCACTTAGGAATTCGAGTCGGCCTGTCTTGTCTAACCATTGGTTTCATTGTACCTACAGTAATATTTGATTTGATATGTATTTTGTTTTCATTGCAGCTATAATAATATTTGATTGATTTATATTTTGTTTACTTTTAGAAAGATATATTGACGTGTGTCGAAGAAAATAAAGATATATGTTATAGAAAGTCAACCAAGACGATCTTAGAAGTCAAGAAATCATTTTCTTTCACTGTAGCTGCTGTAATATTTGATTAAATTCGATTTATATGTTTGTTTACTTATATTTGATTTATATGTTTTTTGATGTGCTGGAAAAAATAAATAAATATGGTATAGAAAGTCAACCAAGACTCTTAGAAGTCAAGATTTTGGAATTTGTTTGCTTTTTTTAGTTTTTAAAAGAAAATTACAACAACTGATTTTTGGTATATTTATATGATCATTTTTGTTTCAGTTAAGTTTTTTTTATTTGTAGTTATGAAATACGTGAAATTAGTACATTCTTTATTCATCTGAGGACCAAAACAATGACCAAATTGAATATGTGACACCAGAATATATGTATACAACTAATAGTCGTCATAAGTTAAATGCATCAACCAACTATTATTATCAGACTGTTGCGTCGATAAGGATTAAGACAAGATAGTAAATATTGTCTAAAATTAAAATATAAATACGTTATAGATGTATACATGGTGTCTCACAACGTGAAGCTAGCGCCCACCTCTCGGACATTGGTCTTCAGGACCCTAAGCGATCGATGGTACGGTCACATTTTATTGCTTGAGTCAAAGTATGGCAGTCTCATACAAGGGTTTGACCAAAATGACGACATGCTTGTTGAGACTAGTGGGGCGTATGCTATAAGGCAGATGATAGGGATTTGGTTAATAGTGTTTTACATTTGGGCCCAATAAATTAAATCATAAGCTTCAGTAGTTCAGTACTTCAGTATGATGGCAAAATTTTAAATTAACAGCAGCCCATTATGGTTGGCCCATATGGTGCAACTCCGGTTTAAAATGGTTAAATAACAGCAGCCCATTACATTTTTCTTGATAAATTTGTGTGGGTTAAAAACCAATTTTAGTTTTTAGCCATATTGTCATAATAAAGATGATTATTTTGGGTAACTTGACCAAAATGGACCAAACTGATTGTGTGGGTGGGTTTTTATTATCGCGGTTCGGTTTCAAATTGTGAACCCGTTCAAACCGATCACCGGTTTGGTTTCAAGGTAGGTTATTTTACTTAATTTTTGGTTAGTCAGTGACAATATTTTAAATAGGTAGGTAACGGTTTGGTTTTGCTTTATACTAAAAACCAAGGGTATAAAACCGGACCGAACAGTAAGAATTTACTTACTATTTTTTTCATGTTCCATGTTATATATAGAGATAAATATAAATCTTCAATATATATTTCACTACATTAATGTTAATAATGTTATGGGTAGAAATATTGCTCATAGATCCAAAATTGTGACTAGGGATCCTGAATTTCTGTGTCTAATAGTTTAGTAAATAGTAATGCTTGCACTAACTATTTTAGTTTGTCTTCACATCTGTAATATAACAATTGGACAATACCGACTAGTTATATTTTAAGAATATGTTATATGTCTAAGGGATCCTGAATCCTGAATGATCTTGGTATCCTAAATATTATTGTAACTAATGATTCTCGAATATGCCTCCTATTCGCAGGAGCTTATTTAACCCGAAGAATCAGAATTATTGTTGAAAAGCACGTGGAAAGTTTGTTGAACAAGTCCATAACGGTCATAAGTAGAAGACTTGTAACATCCGTCGAAAAACGGGTTTTCCAAACCCGCTTTGTTTGTAATCGGATATCAAGTTATAAAAATTTCGTTGCGTATTTATGACTTATTATAATTTTAAACAATACATAATTAATAAACAAATTTGAATTTATAAGCTATAATTGTTAAAAAGTAAAAATAAAATAAATAAAAAGAAAAACAGGCTGCCGGGATTCGAACCCGGGTCAGCCGGGAAGCCTAGCAACTTAACTCACACACATTCAACCACTCCGCCACTTGATGTCTTTGTGAATTCTAGGAAACAATTAAAACATATGTACAACCGTGAATCAACCTGTTGCGCCAAACTGAAACCGATATCGGCTTCCAACCGTCCAAGACGTTCGAGTGCTCGCGGATTCTTGATTATAACCGATAAACCGACATTCTTAATCAATTCAGTCGTTAATGAACTTGAATTCATGTGATGTTCGGTTTTAATAACCGAAAACATTCACTTCTTGAATTACTTCAACAAAATCATCATCTCGCGACTCAGTAACATTCACAGAACCTCTAACTTCACTTTTACTCAAATTTCTGATCGTCGGAATCGCTTTTTGAACTCGCCGGACTTTCGCCGGAAAACCGTGTCTTCCATCAAAACGGTAAGTTTCTCAATTCTTCCATCTTCTATCAGTTGTTAGGCTTTTGCTAACTCAAACCCTTCAATCAGAATCAGTTCCAGGCGACGATATCGGATAATCAACACTCGCCGGAAAACTTCTGAAAATTCCTAGATTGCGCTGTGAAACGGTATAATCTTTTAAACCTTCTGATAACTCTTGTTTAGTACTTCAATTCCACAACTAGCTAATCAAAACTGTTAATTGGTCCGCTCAGACGAAGTTCATAAAAACAGAGCCGACGACTTTGCCGGAGTTCTGAGAAAAATCGTCATTCCGGTATGTTCATTCCCAAAACCTTTCCTATCCGTTACATTTTAATCATTCATACGCCTGTTAATCGAATTAAGCAAGAAACAGTTGATTATTCGTTGTCTGTGTTCTTGAGCGAAGAAGACGAAGTCGATTATGATTATAAGATTAATTAAAATCAGTATAATAAACGGGTTAGACACACAGTCCAGCGGTGGATTGTGTGCAAACAATAAACATACGTCTCGAGTTCGATCCCTATCACGACCCTATTCTCGGAAATAAAAATGTTTTCTTTTAAGAACCGAACCGGGTTAACTCACTGAAGATGTTAAGTATAATAAAATCAGTATATTAACCAGGTTAGACACACAGTCCAGCGGTGGACTGTGTGCAACACTAAACCACAGGTCCCGGGTTCGAGACCTGTTACGCACGCCGGTTCGATGATTAAAATCCTTTTTAAAAATAAATGAATTTTGAATAAATTAAAACAGTATAGAAATATAATTAAAAACAGAAATATTTCGGGTTAGACACGTAGCTCAGTTGGTAGAGCTGTGTGCACGCGTACGGGAGGTCTCAGGTTCGAGCCTTACCCGGCGCATACTTGCACACTAGCGAACCGGTCAAACAGTCAACAGTCACAGTCACGGTCAATGGTCAACTCAAAAGTCAACATTTTTTTTATATTTATTTATTTATTTAATTTAAAAATCAATTAAAAATACTTAAAAATAATGTTTTTAAAGTTAGAAAATAGCCTTAAACTCACAAAAAAATATCTAAAAATCCTATTAAAATTATTAATAAAATCCACTCATTTACCATACCTTTCGTTATTATTTAGGTTAGTTAATCCTCGTCGAACAACCCTCTAAACTCGTGCGCATTCATCATCTTCAACCGAACGCACCCAATGTGAGTGAATCTCTACAAATTCCCCGTTTTAATCACGTTTTTGGGGTGTATCATGTGTCTTATTATTTATTACATTTAAACTATTGTGCATCCATCATATTCATGATCAAATGTGTATTCAATATGTATCAACTGTTTGTGTGGTTAATGTTTAGATTAAATTTATCATTTTCAGTACATACATTATCATAGGCCGCCGCTCCCCATTACATATGAGCGTTGAGCTGTTCCCCATTACATATGAGCGTGAACTAGGCGTTGCCAACATACGATCGGCTCCGTTTGATTGAGCCTTGATCGCACAGACATTTATCATAGCCCGTCCGTTCCCCATTATCTATGAGCGTGAACGTGACGTTGCCAACATATACAGTATCATTCATGTTATATATTCATGCAAGTTGGTTTGTTATTGTATGTTATTATATGTTGTTGTTATTGTTATTGTATGATTATTTACGTTTGCTCACATGTGATTATTGCACAATTTTCCATAATAAATATAACAAGAAATCAATAATAAATGTTTTCTAACAAGGTTCACTCGCCAACTTATGTTGACCCAAAAACCCCCACTTTTACACATGATACAGGTGATCCAGCTGCAGCAAGAAACATATAGGATGGCTTAGAAGAATAAACCGGTTTAGACTTTGGATTGTTTAGTTGATTATCTTTCTTTGTAATTGTATGAACATGTTTGGAATATTGAGGATGTAATTTTGAATTTAATAAATATGAAACATATTAGTAAATATCACGAGCTTTGGTGATAACCCAATTATGCCCCGACTCTTATTCCGCTGCGGGTCGGGGTGTGACAGATTGGTATCAGAGCCATGACTATAGGGATATAGGATAGGTTATTAGACCCTTAGAGCCTATACTATAGTTGATTAGAATTTTTAAAAAATTTTGTGTGTTACATGCAAAATTCATGATGTTTATATGTTTTATGTTTAATGTTACATTCAATGTTATGCAAGCATATTCATAAGTACATATTATTATATAATGCCTATCATGAATCATATTTTCATAACATATCATATCCATGAGAGCACACACCACATCATTTCCATGATTTTTTTTGCAATGATTTTTGTATTTTCAAATCACATCAAAGTTAGTTCTCATGACGGGCATGTAGTTACTGGAAGGGTACAAGTACCGGTAGTCGGAACGTCCTGTCTAGGCTTGGCATTCGTATAAATCCAAAATAAAGGACCAGTTTGCCTACCTGGGGACTAACGATGAGAGTACGAAGGACCTATTAGGCCAAAGCATGCTATACCAAACGTCGTGTGAGCTAACCCCACTTTGAGTTGTCATTGTGTCTACACCTGGACACCTTCCAACCATACATCTCGTAAACATATTTCATGGTTTTCATTCGGGTGATGCGAGTGTTAAACCGCCAATACCAATGTGAATACTACTAAGCCAATAGTCATGGGGGCCCACATGACTATACAGGTGAAGGTATGGGGACATTTGAGGCCCAACATGAGCAAACCCAAGACATCCTATGGATGTAGTTGCATTATTGATGTTTATGTTATTTTTATTTTTTTTAAGACACATGACACCTAAAAAGACTCCATAAACTCACAATCTTCTTATGTATATTCCTGTAGATGTCGGCTAGGCAACAACGAGGGGGTAGAAGGTCAGGAAGGTCGAATGAACGCTTGGCCACCCAAATCGCAAAACAAATGGCCGCGGTGCTTCCTGACATTGTAGTTCAAGTCCAACAGGCTCTCGCCGCAAATCCCATCAATCCTCCCCAGCAAGAAGACCAGAACATCGGCAACCCTCTTTCCAAAAAGTGCTCATATAAACATTTCAAGTCTTGCGATCCTCCGAAATTTGAAGGGACCGAAGGTGTCACTGCTCTCCTCCACTTGTTTGAGGAAATGGAAAACACCTTCCTCAACTGCGATTGTCCCGAGGATCGCAAGTTACGTTACGCAACCGGGAGGCTATTTGGGGTAGCTCTTACCTGGTGGAATACTGAAAAGGGTAAGAGAGGAATCGAAGATGCAATGGCCTTAACGTGGGAGGAGTTAAGGGAAATTATGACGAGACGCTTCTGTCCTAGAAGCGAGATCAAAAAGTTAGAGGATGAATTTCATTCGTTGAAGCAAAAGGAGGGAGATCATACTTCCTACAACAAGAGGTTTTTAGAGTTGAACCAAATGGTCCCTAACTTGTTCACCCCAGTTTACCGCTTAGTCGAACACTATATTCGAGGTCTCCCCTCGAAAATTCAAGACTCAGTTCTCAGCACTTCGCCTGCAACACTTGAAGCTGCTATGGAACTAGCTACCGAGCTTACCGAGAATCGAATTCGCAACGGTGAATTTAAAGATGAGAATAAGAAAGCCCCCGTTGAGGGCCAAACTTCAAACCATTCCACATCCTCCTCAAAGTTTGCTAACAAGAGGAAACGAAACACCAGAAACTTTGCTGTCACACAAACAAATTTCCCTATCCCTGCTGCACCTATTACCCAAGTTGCCCCCTCACCTGCACCATATAAAAGGCCATACTTCGGCCCATACCCAAAATGCAACCGTTGCCAATACCATCATTTTCCTAATCATCCCTGCCAACATTGTACCGGCTGTGGTCGCGCAGGTCACACCGTTCAAACCTGTCGCATACCTCAGCGAACGAACCGCCACCAGCCCTCAACCCAAACCCACCATCAGATAGTGGGTCAAGCCCAACAACCTCTACTACTACCACCTACCCAACATGTAGCCCAATCCTACTACCAACCCAACTATCCCATGGTGCAACCTATGCGGGCTTGTTACAATTGTGGAGACCCAAACCACTTTAGAAACACTTGTCCACGCTTGGTGAACATTATACATGCTCAAGCTCAAGCAAATCCGGTGAATTAAGCTAACCAAGTTCCTCCACCTGCTAGAGGAAGAGCTTTCAACATCAACGCTAACCAAGCTAGGGCTGACAACAATTTGGTTAACGGTACGTTTCTCATCAATGGTAGTTATGCATCCATGTTATTTGATACTGGCGCGGATAAAAGTTTTGTATCCTTAGAATTTGAACCCATCCTCAACCGAACTCGTGATAAACTCATGGAATCCATAACGGTAGAAGTTGCTGACGGAAAACCGGTCTCATTAAACTCTATTATACGCAATTGTACTCTCACCTTAAACGATCACGATTTTCCAGTTGACCTCATTCCTATGAAGTTGGGAAGCTTCGACATTATAATTGGTATGGACTGGCTCAGCCAACATCATGCTGAAGTTGTATGCCGCGAAAAGTTTATACGCATTCCTCTTACAAACGGTCAGACTCTACGAATCTTTGGAGAAACCCCTTCGAAAGGGCTCAAATTAATGTCCTGTCTTCAAGCCCGAAAATATCTCCGCAAGAATTATGTCGCATTTCTAACTCATGTCGTCAAAAAGGGAACCAAGGAGAATAAACTTGAAGACATCCCAGTAGTAAAAGATTTTCCACAAGTTTTTCCTGACGACATTTCAGGACTTCCTCCCGTGAGAGAAGTCGAATTCCGCATTGATCTTATACCTGGAGCTACGCCAGTTGCAAAATCTCCTTATAGGTTAGCCCCATCCGAAATGCAAGAGCTAGCCAGTCAATTACAAGAGCTGACTGACAAAGGATTCATACGTCCTAGCTCCTCGCCTTGGGGTGCACCTGTCCTTTTTGTGAAGAAGAAAGATGGAACGTTTCGCATGTGCATCGACTACAGAGAACTCAACAAGTTAACGGTCAAGAACCGCTACCCATTACCCCGCATCGATGATCTTCTTGACCAACTTCAAGGCGCCATCTGTTTCTCAAAAATCGACATTCGTTCTGGTTATCATCAACTCAAAGTACATGAAGAAGACGTCCCAAAGACCACCTTCCGAACTCGTTATGGTCATTATGAATTCATGGTCATGTCATTTGGTTTAACCAACGCTCCAGCTGTCTTCATGGATCTAATGAACAGAGTCTGCAAACCCTATCTCGATCGCTTTGTTATAGTCTTCATCGACGACATCCTCATCTACTCAAAGTCTAAGTATGATCATGAACGACACCTTCGACTCATCCTTACACTCTTAGAGAATGAAAAGCTCTACGCCAAATTCTCCAAATGCGAATTCTGGTTAAAAGAGGTACAATTCCTTGGAAATGTCGTCAATGACAAGGGAATACATGTCGACCCCTCAAAGATCAAAGCAGTACAAGAATGGCAAGCGCCACGTACACCTACCGAAGTAAGATCATTTCTTGGTTTGGCTGGTTATTATCGACGTTTCATTGCAAATTTCTCTCGTATTGCTGTACCACTCACGGCTTTAACTCATAAAGGAAAACCCTTCATATGGGGACCCAAACAAGAAGAAGCCTTCCAAACCCTTAAACAAAACTCTGTGATGCACCTATCCTCATTCTTCCTGAAGGTTGTGATGACTTCGTGGTTTACTGTGATGCGTCAGGGCAAGGACTAGGCTGTGTTCTAATGCAAAGAGGAAAGGTGATAGCTTATGCTTCTAGACAACTCAAAACTCATGAGAAGAACTATACTACCCACGACCTAGAACTTGGAGCCGTTGTGTTCGCTCTTAAGATATGGAGACATTATCTCTACGGTACTAAGTGTGAAATATACACTGACCACAAGAGTCTTCAACATATCTTCAACCAAAAGGAGTTAAACATGAGGCAACGAAGATGGGTCGAACTTCTTAATGACTACGACTGTGAAATTCGGTATCATCCTGGCAAGGCAAATGTGGTGGCCGATGCACTCAGTCGAAGGGGTTATGCGAACTCCATTCGTCTGCTATATTCGCAAATCATAACAGATATCAAAGATCAAATTCGAGAAGCCCAACATGTCTCAGTAACGAAAGACGACGTACGAAAGGAGCTGTCCTATGGAGCTGAACTTAAAATTGAAACTAAATCCGACGGTATTCTGTACTATCTAGATCGCATATGGATTCCTGACCACAACAACCTTCGTGAATTCCTTATGATTGAGGCACACACAACACGATACTATATACAACCAGGAGCCGACAAGATGTATCAAGACCTTCGATACACCTACTGGTGGCCTGGAATGAAAAAGGATATTGCTGTTTTTGTTTCCAAGTGCCTTACATGTTCCAAGGCAAAAGCTGAACATCAAAGACCCTCAGGACTTCTGGTCCAACCTGAAATACCTGTATGGAAGTGGGAAAACATAACCATGGACTTCATTACCGGGTTACCTCGCACTTCTGGTGGGTATGACACTATATGGGTAATCATTGATCGTCTTACAAAATCAGCTCATTTCATTCCGATCCATGAAGATTTCAAGAACGAGAAGTTAGCTCGTATCTACATCAGCGAAATCGTAAGCCATCATGGTGTACCGTTAAGCATTATTTCAGATCGTGATGGTCGTTTCACTTCACGAACATGGCAAGCCGTACAAGCCGCTTTGGGTACACGATTAGACCTCAGTACCGCTTATCATCCTCAAACTGATGGACAATCTGAACGCACCATCCAAACTCTTGAAGATATGCTTCGAGCATGTGTCATAGACTTCAAGGGAAATTGGGACGCTCATCTACCATTAGTTGAATTTTCGTACAACAACAGCTATCATTCAAGTATCGGCATGGCACCTTTCGAAGCTTTATATGGTCGTAAGTGCCGATCTCCAGTATGTTGGCACGAAATTGGGGAAGCTCAAATCACCGGTCCAGAATTGATTCAAGAAACCACAAACAAGATCCATCAAATTCGAAACAATCTTCTAGCAGCACAAAGTCGTCAAAAGAGTTATGCAGATAAACGACGAAAGCCTTTGGACTTTAACATTGGTGATCATGTACTTTTAAAAGTATCACCGTGGAAGGGAGTAGTTCGTTTTGGCCAGAAGGGCAAGCTAGCACCACGCTACGTAGGACCTTTCAAGATACTCGAAAGAGTAGGACCTGTAGCATACAAGCTTGATCTACCAGAAGAACTCAACAGAATTCACCCCACATTCCACGTATCAAACTTGAAGAAGTGCCTCGCCGATGAAAACCTCCATATTCCCATGGAAGATATTCAGATCGATGAATCTATGCATTTCATTGAAAGACCAGTAGAGATCATGGACTTCGGAGAAAAACGTTTAAGACGGAGTCGTATTCCAATAGTTAGGGTACGCTGGGAGTCGAAACGGGGACCTGAGTTTACTTCGGAACGTGAAGACTCAATGCGCGAAAAATACCCGCATCTTTTTCCTGTTACCACTACTACTTAAATTTCGGGACGAAATTTCTAAAAGTAGGGGATACTGTAACATCCGTCAAAAAACGGGTTTTCCAAACCCGCTTTGTTTGTAATCGGATATCAAGTTATAAAAATTTCGTTGCGTATTTATGACTTATTATAATTTTAAACAATACATAATTAATAAACAAATTTGAATTTATAAGCTATAATTGTTAAAAAGTAAAAATAAAATAAATAAAAAGAAAAACAGGCTGCCGGGATTCGAACCCGGGTCAGCCGGGAAGCCTAGCAACTTAACTCACACACATTCAACCACTCCGCCACTTGATGTCTTTGTGAATTCTAGGAAACAATTAAAACATATGTACAACCGTGAATCAACCTGTTGCGCCAAACTGAAACCGATATCGGCTTCCAACCGTCCAAGACGTTCGAGTGCTCGCGGATTCTTGATTATAACCGATAAACCGACATTCTTAATCAATTCAGTCGTTAATGAACTTGAATTCATGTGATGTTCGGTTTTAATAACCGAAAACATTCACTTCTTGAATTACTTCAACAAAATCATCATCTCTCGACTCAGTAACATTCACAGAACCTCTAACTTCACTTTTACTCAAATTTCTGATCGTCGGAATCGCTTTTTGAACTCGCCGGACTTTCGCCGGAAAACCGTGTCTTCCATCAAAACGGTAAGTTTCTCAATTCTTCCATCTTCTATCAGTTGTTAGGCTTTTGCTAACTCAAACCCTTCAATCAGAATCAGTTCCAGGCGACGATATCGGATAATCAACACTCGCCGGAAAACTTCTGAAAATTCCTAGATTGCGCTGTGAAACGGTATAATCTCTTAAACCTTCTGATAACTCTTGTTTAGTACTTCAATTCCACAACTAGCTAATCAAAACTGTTAATTGGTCCGCTCAGACGAAGTTCATAAAAACAGAGCCGACGACTTTGCCGGAGTTCTGAGAAAAATCGTCATTCCGGTATGTTCATTCCCAAAACCTTTCCTATCCGTTACATTTTAATCAATCATACGCCTGTTAATCGAATTAAGCAAAAAACAGTTGATTAATCGTTGTCTGTGTTCTTGAGCGAAGAAGACGAAGTCGATTATGATTATAAGATTAATTAAAATCAGTATAATAAACGGGTTGACACACAGTCCAGCGGTGGACTGTGTGCAAACAATAAACATACGTCTCGAGTTCGATCCCTATCACGACCCTATTCTCGGAAATAAAAATGTTTTCTTTTAAGAACCGAACCGGGTTAACTCACTGAAGATGTTAAGTATAATAAAAATCAGTATATTAACCAGGTTAGACACACAGTCCAGCGGTGGACTGTGTGCAACACTAAACCACAGGTCCCGGGTTCGAGACCTGTTATGCACGCCGGTTCGATGATTAAAATTCTTTTTAAAAATAAATGAATTTTGAATAAATTAAAACAGTATATAAATATAATTAAAAACAGAAATATTTCGGGTTAGACACATAGCTCAGTTGGTAGAGCTGCGTGCACGCGTACGGGAGGTCTCGGGTTCGAGCCTTACCCGGCGCATACTTGCACACTAGCGAACCGGTCAAAGTCAACAGTCACAGTCAGGTCAACGGTCAATGGTCAACTCAAAAGTCAACATTTTTTTATATTTTTATTTATTTATTTAATTTAAAAATCAATTAAAAATACTTAAAAATAATGTTTTTAAAGTTAGAAAATAGCCTTAAACTCACAAAAAAATATCTAAAAATCCTATTAAAATTATTAATAAAATCCACTCATTTACCATACCTTTCGTTATTATTAGGTTAGTTAATCCTCGTCGAACAACCCTCTAAACTCGTGCGCATTCATCATTTTCAACCGAACGCACCCAATGTGAGTGAATCTCTACAAATTCCCCGTTTTAATCATGTTTTTGGGGTGTATCATGTGTCTTATTATTTATTACATTTAAACTATTGTGCATCCATCATATTCATGATCAAATGTGTATTCAATATGTATCAACTGTTTGTGTGGTTAATGTTTAGATTAAATTTATCATTTTCAGTACATACATTATCATAGGCCGCCGCTCCCCATTACATATGAGCGTTGAGCTGTTCCCCATTACATATGAGCGTCAACTAGGCGTTGCCAACATACGATCGGCTCCGTTTGATTGAGCCTTGATCGCACAGACATTTATCATAGCCCGTCCGTTCCCCATTACCTATGAGCGTGAACGTGACGTTGCCAACATATACAGTACCATTCATGTTATATATTCATGCAAGTTGGTTTGTTATTGTATGTTATCGTATGTTGTTGTTATTGTTATTGTATGATTATTTACGTTTGCTCACATATGATTATTGCACAATTTTCCATATAAATATAACAAGAAATCAATAATAAATGTTTTCTAACAAGGTTCACTCGCCAACTTATGTTGACCCAAAAACCCCCACTTTTACACGTGATACAGGTGATCCAGCTGCAGCAAGAAACATATAGGATGGCTTAGAAGAATAAACCAGTTTAGACTTTGAATTGTTTAGTTGATTATCTTTCTTTGTAATTGTATGAACATGTTTGGAATATTGAGGATGTAATTTTGAATTTAATAAATATGAAACATATTAGTAAATATCACGAGCTTTGGTGATAACCCAATTATGCCCCGACTCTTATTCCGCTGCGGGTCGGGTGTGACAAGACTGAGTTTACTCCGGATATCCCGGATAGTTAGTTATTAGTTTTTTATTGTATTTAAGCGATAGTGGATCAGATAGAACACACAACTCACTCTCTCGGAATACTTGTAACACTTAGCTCTCAATCCACTTCAGCTCTTTATACTCAATTTTACTAAATTAATAGCAAGAACAAGCGACAGACGACTTTCAGTCGGCGTCCGAGGTTTTATGCCGGAGATCTAGGGTTTTCCTCGTAAAAATCCTGAGTGTCAAATTGAATTATCTTGATTATATACTGCATTATCTCGATTCTTTTCATCATTATTTCCAAAAGCACACTACCTCACATTCAAATTTGATCACAAAGTTGCTTCGATAGTTTTTTACCAAAGCTATTAATACAATATTACGTGAGACAACCATAACAGCAACCAACCTATATTTTGATATGTTTGGACATATTTTGTTTGATGTATTTGCCTTATTTTACTGCTTTTTGAGTTGTGGATAGTTATTTATTATTGTAAACATCTTGCTAAAAGTCTATACTACTTGTTTCTTTTTCCGCAAATTCGGGTCAAATTGTATAAAAGCTCAACGAGTCCAAACCAGACACAAACAGTTACTAACGGTTTGGTTTGGTTAGGTTTAAAATTCATTCGGTTCGGTTTTGGTTTAAAAAGATAGAAAATCATTGCTAACAATTTGGTTTACGGTTTGACCCAAAAACCATAAAAACCAGAATTATTAGTCAGGTTATAAACTTAAACAAACTCCAACATGTTTGTCACTTTTTACATAAGTTTCATTGCTAAGCTTTTGAAAAAGAGGTTGGCTATTTTATTTCTTAAAATGGGACAAATATAGTTAAGACTCTTCAGTTTTACCAATGGGGTCCTAATATATACGAATAACAATTATAAGTACTCATAACTAATATTTAAGGTTAAAAACAATTTTACAAGTTTTTAAATTTTTTTTTATTAACTCGACCCTTTAGATCCACTTGACACAAGCAACACTTTTACCATCAATATTAGTTTCCCTCGCTCATTTACATATCTTGTGATTAATGAAGTTAGTTAAATGTAAATATTAGGACCTTAAAAACTAACTATAGTTCAACAAGAAAATACTACAACACAAACACCAAGTGCAATAGCAGAGCATTACTTGATGAAATCTAAGTTACGCTGCAAAACTTGTCATCTTAACAAATCTTCCTTTAATTCTAGGCCTCTTTTCCGCGTTCAATTTCCTTACCTCGTACCTTATCTTCTTCGAAAACAACCTTGTTTGTCTCTTCTTTTTATATCTTGACACCCTGGCTTCTCTCCCTGCATCCAACCGAGTTGTCATCGGTCCCATATCTCCAGACTCGCAATGCCTCGTTTCTTCACTTCCAACCTGTTGAAACAAAACATTCGAAACAATTTAATCGGTTGCAAGCGTTGCTACTTGGAAGCAGAAAGCTTGTGTTAAACGTACCTCCTCCCCTACTAAATCAGTTACATCATCACTCTACTTTTTCTTATAAAGGATGCGTGAAGAATAGGGGGGGGGGGGGGGGGGGTTTACGCTTAGTTTCACCTAATCATAATAGTCTTGAACGCATATGTACTCCACACCTTCTAACTCGTATCAATGTTTATTTAAATTTCTCATTTGACATTAAGTAAATCTAATTATACTAAAATGACCGACACAAACAGAATTAGCCATACCATGCAATCTTTAGGGTCCAACTTCTGCGGGTTACCCGTTGTCCATGGAGATCTCTCATCATCCCAACCAGCAATAATCCCATTATAATCTAACTTCAACATGTTCATTGTTTTGTTACGCATATCGCAAATATTATCATAGAACATATCTCTATAGACATTCACATGATCATATTCATCACAAACTACCACCTCATTTTCATGACTCTGTCCTAATAACCTTTCCATATCATCAGCAAATTCTGCTACCCCCAAATCCGACGGAAGTGTTAATCCGTCGGATTCAGTGTTATTTTTATCTCTTGGAAACCATTCGCTCGAAAGTTGATCAAACACGGGTACTTGATAGCTAAACTGCTCGTTGCAGTTTACGTTATCCGGTTCATCGGTTTCGATCTCGGGGACTACGTGAAGTGGATTGAAGGTGAGCATAGTGGCATGTTTTTTTGCTATTTTTGTCACGAGGGTTCGGGATTTCTTCGTGAAAGTGTGACACCATTTGATGATATAAAAATGTTCACATTTTCATATTTTATAATGAGTTTTGGTTTTGAGTTTGAATTGGTCCCACCAGGTTGCCTTATCTGGTCTCTGAATGGTTCATTATCCTTAACGTTGGTTTCTTATTGGTAGTCAATGGATTTTATGGACTCATGTGAACGATGACTAGGCATCAAACGTTGTTAAATTTTATTTAATATTATGTTGCAAGCTTCTCATTTATCACGAGTGTTTACTTTTGGGTTTTTAAGAATTTTAAATTTTAAAACATATGAGTGATTCAATATCTAAAATAGATTTTTTTAATGGAAGGAGGTGGGGGTGTGCAACAATCAAACGCCTAACTAAAACTGAATTGAAAACCGACAAAGCTTAACGAAAACCGAATTAATCTAAGATCGGTTAACGGATATTTTTTGTAACATTGGTTAACCGAACCGAATCATTTAAATCTTCATATATTATTAGCTTTTATACATCCATGCCATGTTTTATTTTTCCATTTTATATGTTTATACATCCATTTTATTTATTTATACATCATAAAAAAACGTGCGAATGTACTACATGATGATTTCAGTTTTGCATGCGGATACTATCGTAGATAGACGCATACCTATTAGAGACAAACTGCTTTTGGAATAGTTCCTGTGTAATAGACATAGTGTGTAAACGAATCATGTAACCGGTGTGTCTCTACTGTGTAATACAGTATCTTTACAAACAAGGTGGTTGTACAATGTGTCTGTTGCACCCTGAGTGCGCTTCCGTTATGAGTCAGGGTGTGCAAGTACTTTCTTAAATGAAAATACATAAAAATTCATTAAAAGTAAATAACAAGTTAACTATGCACGTTATGTCTAACTCGAGTTAAATATGAGCTGCTAATGATATGATGGTTCATTGATAAAGAAAAACATTTTAAACTCGTGAGTTAGAAAATGAAAGTGCTTAACTTCAATTCTCGCATATTAAAAGAAATTAGTTAATAAAAAAAAGTTAAATACCTGCCAAAAACAAGTTTTAAAGACTACAAACTCAACTTTTTCCCAATGTAAATGTCCTTGTCAATATCATTTCCCCACACCAAATTTGAGATCTACTTTTTATGTGAATATTTTTTTCCATGATGACCTAGCTACTGTATAAAGTGTGCACTTTTTTGTTTTGTGTCCTGACCATAGGTCCCACCACAAAATTATTCAATTGATTTCTTATCAGTAGAAATATCTAGACGTCAATGATAAAAATGTGCACTATATGGATAGTTAAGTGTGAATAAAAAAGATATTTACGAGACATGATTTTATAGCTTGTCCGTTTTATCGGCGCGTATAGTAACATCATCTCTATCGTGTACAAACAAAGGGCAGTCCGTGCTAGAAGGCTCACGGGCCGTACTTTATTTCCCTCCTTCCTCTCTCTTTCACGTTGGTCACGGATTCTTTTTTTCCACCTCACAATGTTGGAGGTGGTAAAAGGGTACCTTGATATAAAAATAACCAAGAGAAAGCACTCTATGTGATGATGTAAACCTATTTTTGTTCGTTTTGATTATAAACAAGTTCATACTAAGTCGATATATAGACGGAGTAAATAAATTGCGAAATAAAAAGTTGTTGCATCATGTTTAGTACACTACAATTATGTTTGTTTTATTCACATTCATATAAATGTATACAAATAAAGATTCACATTTATAATTCTATATTTATACAGGAGATAGTGGGCATGGTGCATTGAGTACTTTTGGCTAATGCGTATGGGATGGGTTATGGATTGTCATCTAGGATGGTGGATGATGTGCTACACCATCTACTTTAGAGAATCACGATGATTCGTATGGATTAAACCATGACAACCATACACCCCTCCTTTCCTTAATTAGTTAAATATATTTTACTCAAAATAAATTAAAAAAAAAAAGGATGAAGATTTGGGTCATGACCACACGATATAGGATGGTAGATCTGGACATCAGATCAGAGTGGATTGACAACTTAATAATACAATCTGTCATTAAAAAACACGGCTGGTGCCAATAAATAAAATCCATTAGAAAATACATCATTTAATATTTTACATAAAAAAACAATTTGCTAAATATTGCCATTGAAACACACCTATGCCAAGGGTCAAACAAATAATCACTTTGGCTAAGAGACTCCGTTCGTTTGTACACAAACTCACAATTCCCCAAATGCGAGGATCGATGAGTCTTTCACCAAGAACTCTTTTCGTTGACAATAGCTATTTTCTAGCCGCTGTAAGTTTTCGATAAGATCTTTAATAGTATCCTTGAAGATTCATTTTTTTTCGAGAAAAAATGATAACATCGAGATTCTGATTCTCGAAGAATGAGGGGCAAGGATTATCCCTAAACCCAATGTGAGTATATCATTTTAATATACTACCTGTGGTGATTGAATGAGAATGGATAAGAGGCTTGTAAAATGAAACAATCTAAATTATAAAAAATTCTGTATAAATGAAAACCTATTTTTTTCAATAAAAATCTACAACAATGCACAAAATCCCCGCCATGATTGAATGAGAATGGAGTAAAATGAAACGTTCTAAATGACAAAAATACTATAAATAAAAAGCTTTTTTTTCAATAAAAATCTTCAACAATATACAAAATATCTTAAGACAACCCATAGTGGGTGTGGTTAAAGGGGCGTGGAGGTGTGTATATTTTGCCATCGTCGTTGATCCAAAAGACATAATATTATGCCTGATTGGACCCATAGATAGTGGGCTTATTGTTTGGAGTTCATTGAGTATATAAAGAACCCAGATTTCAGCCCATAGTAGTTGTAGAGTGAGTGGTGGTTGTAGTTGCTTTTCTTCTTTTTTTTTTTTGAACGGACTTATAACTTGAATAAAAATATCATTATAGATTTTAAAAACCATAATCTATATATGTAGAGTAATTTTGTATTTTATGCTTCTAACCTTAAATTTCATGTGTTTACATATAATATAATATTTTGTATGTACGGACTTTCCTTTTCGATGTATAAATACCTAATCTTTTTAATTATAGAAATATTCTTGTAAAATATATTCTAATTCGATAGTTAGAAGAGAAACATAAATGTCTATTATGGATTTATGGTGTTTACGGTGTACTTTGTTCGGTATTACAAAAAGTTTAGGGTGAATTGTTGATTACAGTTTCGAAAATGGCAAATAAATTAAACAAGTCAGGTTAGACCTATCAAGTACCAACCCGACCAGTTTTATTTGTTTTGTCATTTTGGTATGAGCAGTGTAAGGAGTTAATGGTTCGTTTTCCACATTCAGAGCTTAGAATTGATCTTATTGAATATACGATTCCATATTTGTTTGTTTCTATTTTAGAGTGATATAAAAAACTTATTGAATACAATACATATTCATAAGTGTATTACATTTTGAAAAAAAAAACTAGCTAAACAAGGGGAGTTGGTTTACAATGCCAGTTACACGTTTCAAGCTGTCGGCCGAACCGTCCAAACTGAACGTAAAATGGGTGATTCAGTTGGTTCATAATATTTTAAAAATACAAAAACGTGTGTAGAAAAATGAAATAGAAAGATGTTATCAAGCTACAAAATATGATTAGATATAACAAAACAAAACGATAAATTTAAACAAACCATTAGGGAAAACTAATATAACCGAGGTAAAGCTAGGGATATTTTAGGGTTGAGATACGGCATAGGGACCATTAGGTTCTGTCTTCGATTCTCACAAAGGGGTTTTCCTAGATTTATTGGATTTACTCATGAATTGGTGTATAGGCATTATAGCCTACGAGAAATAGATATGATCAGGTTGTCCCGCTAGTGACACGATGATACTTCAGTGATCTGTTAGTGATCCAAATTTGTCATTAAAAAAAGGTAAACAAATTAGGAATAGACTAAGGGAAGGGGTCTAAACTTGTTATTAAAATAAATAAATAAATATGTATATATATATATGGGAGGTATAAAACAAAAACCCACTTGATTTAAAAAAACTCAAAAAACCTTAGTAAAAACCCCATGTAACATTTTTATTTTTTTCTAAAAAAAATTAGGAAATGTAACATACATATATTTAAACATTTTATAAAAGAAACACAAAAAAGCTGAGTAGTTTATTTTTTTAAAAATGTTAAAACTTTCATGTTACATAATATATATGTGAAGAAAATATAACATACAAATTTTGAACATTTTTTTTAAAAAAAAGTATGCGTTTTTTATATTTTTTTATAAAAAATGTCCAAGTACATTTATCTTATATTCCCTTTTTTTAGAAAAAAAAATAAAAAAGTTACATAGGATTTTTTTTTAGTTTTCTCAATTTAAGTGAGTTTCGTTTATATATATATATATATATATAAAGTTAATACAAGGTCTAAAGATATATATATTTAAAGTTAATACAACTTATAGTTGAAAAAGAAAGAGAATCCCCTAGAAATTTAACAAATAGATGCGCAAATCATAATTTAATAGCGTCAATGACACAAATTAATGTCTTTGACCAATAAAATTCAGAAATGTGTGCGAGGAGACATCATGCTTCGGTTTTTTAATTTAATGTCGTTGATTTTAAAAAAAATTAAAAATCCATCCCACCTAGTCACCCATGTCCCATACCTCACCCACCCTCTTTTTGTTTATTGTCAAACACACTATTTTGTAGCGTACTATGTTCACCCTAATATTAATAATAATTAAAATGTTACACGTTACTATAAACTCTTAGGATTCATTATATTATGGTAAATAGTTATATTCAGAACTCTGGATCTCTACATTTATATACGTATATTAATTAATGCTTCAATATTTTTGTTAAGTATGTTTTTCTACGTAAAACTGAGTCCTAATAGAATATCCTTATCGTTAGGTAGTGTACTCTACAACTAAAAATTATTTACCTAAGAGAATTTAGGTATTGCTATTAAAACAAAAACCCGACAAATATAAGTAAAACGTTTTTACTTGTACAATTGAATTTATCAATCACTTTTCTGTACTCGAGATCACATTTTGATAGCAACCAGCTTATACATGAAGCCAAGACGAAATAAAACGAAAAGCCGTGAAAACAAACGTTTTCATGCGAGAAGAAAATTGAAATTACGCCATCTTATTCAAACAAAATCGGGAATTTTAGCTTTTTTTTACCTAAAGAAACCCACTAGACTTTATTTGATCGTCCAAAGGTTGCAGAATTTGAACCCTCTATCTCTACGATAAAGGAGAAACACCTTACCATCATATTATATCCCTTAGACAACAATTGAGTTAATCGTCTCCAAAAAAAAAATTTCTTTATAAATGATGGATCAAGTTGTTTCATCTCTATAGTGTAGATTTGATTAATATAGAGTATATGAACCTACTCCTAGTTATTTATGTCAAACGAAAGGAATAAAATAAATTATTTGAAATAACAGTCTTATGTAAAATAAATCGTGAAAACTATTTATGGTACAACAATTAGGGGGTTGGGGCGCCCCGTTATATAAAATCTATCACGAGTTATAACAAGTGATACACCACCGCCACTGCTTCTCATCACTCGTGGATTTGAGCACTCGTGGGCACAATCACGGGTGTTGATTTGTGTTGATTTAAGGGAAATTGTTGGGTGTGGTGAGTGATAAGTATTTCCATTAAAATCCATCACTGATGATGGAATAAAGCTCATTAACGTGACGGAACTTGATTGGATGTGAATGATGAAATTCCATCACTAGTGGAGCGCCATTACCCCTGTTATGACATAGATTTGCTTTTGGTATTTCGACATGTTGAAAATAACTTAGTGAAGAGTGGACAACGTATGAGTGAAAGTCTTTAATTATTTTTAGATCTAACTTGAAGATGAAGGTATCCAAAGCCTAAATAATTGGTTTAAATTTACTTTCCTTGTCTTACAATTACTTTTCAAGAAATTAGGTTATTATTCGGTATAAAAATGATCATATTGTATCATTTTTATTGTTGGATTGAGAACTAAACCAGCTTGTTTGTTTATAAATTCGGAAACTTTTTCTTGTCATGTATTCTTCTTTACCTCTTTATGTTTGATCACACCATTGAAATTTGTAGCAATATTTGTAATGGTTTTTTTGTCTTCAATTGTTATGGTGTTCTTTCAGTTTTGTTAGCTTATTGTGGGTTATTCTTCATTGTTTTTTTTTCTTAAATCAAGTTGCATGTTTAAGCATGAAAAAAAAATATTCAAACTGAGCATAAAAATTGTAATGAAATTTATAAAAGGGCTATGAAGTTGGTGTAAAAAATTAAATATTATAGAATAAAGTTTGAAGAATTATTATAGAAAATATCACCTTAATGTTATTCCTAGTACTATTATATCTTTGTAAACAATAGAATAAAACTATTTCTTCCTTTTTTTCTGTAAAGATTAAAACAAAAGATTAAATACGTTATTCAAGCAAGCCAATATAAACATGTTAAATTTTACACGTTGAGCGCTATGAGGCGCCCCTTAGAGTGTGTGGGCGCGGAACACTGCCACATTGAGGAGCTATGACGAGGTGTAGGAGCGAACGTTGACAAGATTGCGGGCACATGGGAGGGGAGCGTTGAACGATGGGTGCAAGGGGAAGGTGAGCAATGGACATAAGTGCATTTATACCTCTAAGTTTTCAAATTTTACCGTAATATTCTTGGTTTATGTCAACACACCTTAGTGAGTGTGAAATATAAAAGCACTTGTGCCTACTTGACACATACGTGGCTCACCTTTTTTATTCATTTATATCTATCACGATACATAGTCTAAAAGACCTATCTTACATTAAGAAGAATGAATATCTTTAGTAACTAAAACTGAGTATATAAAGAATGGATGAGGTGCGTATAAACATATTTAAAAACTTTTTCTCTAAACTAAAAAATTACTAATTTTTTTTATTAAATTGGATGTAATCTACAAATATGCAAATAACTGTAAAATAATTTCATTAATATATAGAACTACAATATGAAAATGTGAAGATTAGTCTATCCTAATAATAATAGTAATTATAAATAAAGTAAACATAATGAGTTATGACCCAATTAAATTTTCCCTTTAATTATAAGCTATCATCAATTTCTTTAGCATTTTGGTTACATTATTACTAAATATTGATGGTTGTTAATCATATTTGTTGGTTAGTGGTACAATTATCATACATTCGTTTTCATGAAGACACTTTGATCGTGACTAGTCTAGACGTGTATTATTCTCATCTTTAAATATATGTCCATGCTTCGAGAAGCATAAATTTGAACATAAATTAAAAGAAGAAAGAAAAAGGATTTAGGAATCAAATTTCATTTTCTCAATTCTTCCAATCTAGATCCCTTTTGGTACTTTTAATGTTTTGTTCAACACAATTAAGGAAATTCATGCAACATGCTTCATTCATATACTATAGATCTTGGATGATAAAAGTAGCTAAATATATATAACTTTTGAGTTGATAGTGGAAAATTCAAATGAGAAGAAAATTTTTGTAAGAAAAAAAGAATAACTTTTAAATCAATAGAAATTCTTCATTTACTTCATTTAATGTGTGTATATAATATTATGAAAAATGGCATATTAGTAAATCTATAATTGTCATTAATTAGCTAATTAATTAAACTTGTAACTCATTTTTTTAATAAACTCTTTTAAGATAAAATAATTTATGATGAAAGACAATTTTCGACATGTGTAGGATAAATTTTAGTATGTGTAGGGTAAATTTTGAAATGTGTAGGGTAAATTTACATGTGTGTAGGGTAAATTCCAATAAGTGTAAGACATATGTTGGATAAATTTTGAAATGTGTAGGATAAAATGTTCTGCTTTATTAATTAAAGATAACATAATTAATGAGAGGAGTTATAAACTATTTAATGGTTTACTATTATACTTTTTTCTTCTTTTTCTTCTCATATTAAATTTCTTCTCAAATGAAACTTCCCGTGAGTTGATATCCCTTACAAAAAGTGCTAAGTGTAAGAACCATAATAACAGATCTGAGCCATGAATAGTTTAAATCAATAATTGGTGTTGATTACAAATAAAACCCCTATAATTAATAATAATACTATCAAGTTAGGGTTATTTTAGTCATTTAGTCATTCTTATTAAATACTAATTCCATCCTAGTTTTTTAAACTAAAAAACTTTTATGTACTTCATTATTTTTGAGAAAAAAAATTATACCATAAAATCAAGTATTTTTTTTATCTTTAATATGAGTACCATATTACTATACCTTTTTATTTATAAAAGTGACTTTTAAAAAAGTTACAAGACTGTGTTTTATAATTGTGCTACTTATGTAGTTAGAATGTGCTAGTATGAAAAATGTATTGTGTTTTAAATCTATACGCGAGTTCTTATTTTGTTATGTGATTCTTATGTGTTGCTATTTTTTCTTTTATGTTGTTATTGGAAGCCTATTTGAGAACAAACTTGTTTCTACTACTTATATAATAGTATGTGATATTTACAAAATTAAAATAAAAACAAGAAATTGTGCCAGCATGTAACAGTATGTGTTGTTTATAAAGTTAAAAAAGAAATTGTGCTAGTTATGTAATAGTATATGTTGTTTACAAAATTAAAAAAACATGAAATTGTGTTGATTACGGGCTGATTAATGTGTTGATTACAGTGTTATGCTGATTACAGGATGGGCTGGCGGTGATGGTGTGGGATGTTATCGTCGGATGTGCTGACGGTGGTGTTACCTTGCTGATTAAGGTGTTGATGTTGACGATGTGCTTATTATGGTGTTGATGATGATGCTAATTACGGTTTTAATGATAATGTTGATTACAGTGCTGATGGTAATGTTGATTCGATGATGAAAAATATATTAGGAGATTAGAATTTGAATTAATCTTGCATGAATTTAGGATAATTTAATTATTGTTTTAATTAGATACAAATAAAAGGGTATAAAAAGTCTAAAATACCCCTAAATTAATTTTTTAATTAAGGACACGTGTCATTAAACTGTTGATTTTTATAGTTTGTATAAAAATACTTGTTTGTATATGATCCTATACACGTAACTTTTAACAATAACATAATAAACAATAAATACATAAAATATATCTTTATTTGATATAATGGTTATTCGGGTTAAGTTGAGTGAAGAACAATCGCCTTATACTATGTTGAAAGTGTTAGAAGTTGTTCTCGTCTTATTAGTTTGGCTATCGTATTAACAAAATAATATGCCCTTCGTAGCAAAACATGTATAAGTTGTCATAACTAAATGTTGGTTAATTAGAATGCTATTTTTGATAATTGTATATAACGAGTTGATGTTAACTCGCGCGTTGCGGCCGGATGTTGGTTATGAATGTGGTTAGTATCAATATATGAGATGCAAAAATTATTAGGTTTATATTCAAAATTATATAATGAGCATCGATACCAGTTAATGTCGAAACAATTTTAAACAAAAGTTATATCCAGACGTATATAAAATTAAACACGTCAAAATAGCATCTTCGGAATTTATATAAAATATTTTGTTTTAAAAGGAAAAAAGTTGTTCGTGTCACCCGATACGAGACTGCCATTCACTATAGCCTATTACATTGAGAGAAAAAAGTTCAACATAACTAGTATTCTACTTTTTTAAATATTTAACGAACATAATAATTAAAAGAAAAACTAAATGAGTTATGAACACCAAGAATGTTGATGTCTCTACGATCCATGTAACTATGAAGTACGATATTAATACATATATGAAAAGTTAAGAATAAAACTCTATAAATAAAAAGATATATGCTCAAACTGCATTTTTATTAAGAATCAAAATATTAAGTTTAAATTTGAAGTTTTAATTGGAATCAAAAGATTAAGTTTAAATCTGAAGTTTTCATATTGATTATTATTATTATTAATATTTAATATTTAATTATGGTTGTGATTCTCTAATTCAATGATGTTGCAATTTTGCGTATGAAAACACAGAGCAAGTTTTCAATTTGGTTTTCTATATTAATCTGATTTTTGATGTTCGAATGTTTCTAGATTAAACTGTGAATGTTAATCTGATTTATTGAAATGTATCCATTTAGTATGCCAATCAAGTAACCGGCCACTTCCTTTTTCTTGTTTTGAAACGGTGAATTCATGTATGCAAGGGTGTAATCGAAGGTGGCATCCAAGTTATTAGTTGTATAAGAATATAATAATAATTGTAAATTACATGTACAGTAACTCGTTATTTGAATTATTTTGTCTTTTCATCTATTTTTTTATTTTGTTTTTTATATTTTTACCCTTAACTTTTAGTATTAATACTTATAATTCTTAGCTTTCTAAAAACTTTCTAATCGAGTTTTTTTTTTTTTTTTCATTTGTCTTTTGTTGTTTTTTTATATTTGTGATTTTAACTTTTAGCGTTGTCACTTACAACATCTTAACTTTTTAATCGAGTTTTACGTGTTTATTTTTATGTAAGTATCAGTATAAATTCAAATTAACTTACGTTTAGATGTAAATTTTTACCGGAAATAAGTTTGGTCAAATATAATATGTTCTTATACTTATTATTATTATGTACGTTCTCAGTTGTTCTACATTTTGACGTAAAATTTTTTTAATCCGGAAATGAGTCGGGTAAAATATATACATTTTCCTTCTTCTTTTTATGTACATTTTCAATTAGTCTATGTTTTGATGTAATTTTGTTCAGATTCGAGTCGAGTCAAATGTAATACGTTTTCATTAGACAGTATAAATTCGAGTCACTTTATGTTTTGACACCACCGCAACGCGTCGTACCAATTTTCTTGCATGCTTATTTTTATGGACGTGTCCGTATAAATTCAAGTTCATTTACGTTCGACATAAATTTTCTTTGGGAATATGTCGAGTCAAATATAATACGTTTTTATACTTATTTTTATGTATTTTTTTGTTTCTTTCTTGATTTTTTCTGGATTTTATTATTTTTATTTTTTTTTACTTTTCTTTATGTTTAGTGGTTTAGTTTTAGGTTTATTTTTCATCAAAGTTATATTTCAGTTAGCGTTTACGTTTTTCATTTACAATTAATTCAAAATTAGTTCGTCTCTTTGTCCAATTTAAATTTATTTTTACAGTTTTGGTCAATTCAAAACATGTGTCGATATTCTTTTAAGCATAACTCCTTCGATTGCTATACTGAAGCAAGATAGATATCGACCGAAACCCCGCAGCGTAGCGCGGGTAATCTTACTAGTTTAAGACAAAGTTTGGCTATCATCCGTCACCTTTTATGTTATCTCCGTAAGTGGATTTGTTAGGGCGTTATTGTGCATATAAGACCATTCGACGTGGAGAGTCATGGAAATGGGGCATTATGCGACGTGTGGCAGCCACATCAGCATGCGTCAGAAAAGTGGCGTGCTGCACAAAAGGGAGAAGTGGAACGAGGCGTGGAGAGTGCCGTTTTTATAAATAAAAAAAGAACGCTAACCAATCAAAACCAACCCAAAATCCACCCACCAATGAAGCGAGACCATCTCACTCACACATTTCCCCCCACGCCGGTGGAGATCCTCAAGCCCCAACTACAACGCCGTGCTCCACGCCATGCGCGGGGTTGTTAGCTTGGCATGGACTGGCTTCCACGCCCATACCGTGTGGTCTAAACCTAAGACCACACGGTGTGGGCGTGAAAATGTGGTGTGAAGACCCCTCCACGCCGGGCACACCACCCCGCGTATGGCGTGAAGGCGGGCGTTGTGAGTAGGGCTTGAGGATCTCCACTAGCGTGGAGGGCAATTCTGTTGGTGACGTGGTGCGAGTTGATTGGTGGTTTGTGGTAGGAGGTTTGTGATAGTGAGTTTTTTTAACAAAAGGCAGGGCCCTTTCCACGCCCAACACTACCGCATGCTTTTATTTTCACGCCCCCATATTAACATAGTTATCGCATAACACTTCATGCCTTCCCTCACCGTATAATCTAAAAATCAAGATAACTCAATCCAAGATAACTCAATCCTCTTTAAATGAGCAACGAACTAAATACATGGCATCCCATTTTCCATCATGTGTCATGGACACCTATAGCAATGTAGTGACACCATTTTTGTGATTTTACCTTCTAATAAGTTGATAATACTGTGTGTAACACCTCTCACTAATAGTTCCCACAAACCAATGTGCACAAAAGGTGATACATGAGAGGTTAAGCACGTATACAAGATATTTGGCCTACATCGATGAAGTAAAGTGAGATACAAGAGTCAAAGCATGACCCCAACTGTAAAAATTTCACACACAACATGACTACTTTTGTAATTTTCTTTTCAATCAAACAGCTCACACACTATCATTGGTTAAAAATTTAAAGGTTGGTTTAATAGTGGCTCTTCCAAGGTTGTGGCTTAGTCTAGACTCTTGACTCAAATATGTCCATAGTCTATCTATCCTTGTATGCGTGAATGCTAAGGATAGGACCATTAAAAATCAATGAAGCACATGCATGCCTTCGTGAACGACAACTTAGTGTTTATCCAACATACAATAAATTGTGTTTATAATCATGTTTGTAGTTAAATTCAATTAAGAATAACCTTATATAGTTTGCGTTTCACAAAATGAATGCAATTTTGATTAAATTAGAATGTTGATCTCACTCCTTATTTTGTTGGTTTCAACAAGAAAATAAATTGGAATTGAATTGAATAACAACATAAGAAACGAAACCTGCATTCCAATTACATCTAAATTTCATTCTATTTTGCTAAATAAACACACCTAAATTACAAATCAAATTTCAACTTTTATGCGAATTTACATTACAATCAATGAAACAAAATTTGAGTGTAAATTTTAAATCGTAGGCTCCTAAGGGGAGTAACGACAATAGTGATAGTAAACATTTAAGAGCCACCAAACACACATGACAATGCCACCAAACACACTACAAATGCTCAACCCTCATCACCCACCTGTGTTTATTTCCTGACAAGAGTCACGAAACCAACATGTGAGGTACGTTTGTTGCCATTGCATTAAACCACCTTAAATTTTGTCCTTATGATTTTGGTGGTAAAAACTTTAAATATTTATTGACATAATGTTATTTTTATATATGAAATTTGAATGTTCATAAGTATAAAATTGGTTAATTCTTTAAAACTATCTCTATTATATTCATGTTAGATATGAGAGATTAAACTATGTTCATGCATGTTTTAGTTGGGTTTTTCTTTAAGAAACTTTGTATGTGTTTATCAACATTTTAATTACTTAAAACACATAAGATGATAAGACTTAGAGAACGTTTAGTTTACTTCGGAACGTGAAGACTCAATGCGCGAAAAATACCCGCATCTTTTTCCTGTTACCACTACTACTTAAATTTCGGGACGAAATTTCTAAAAGTAGGGGATACTGTAACATCCGTCAAAAAACGGGTTTTCCAAACCCGCTTTGTTTGTAATCGGATATCAAGTTATAAAAATTTCGTTGCGTATTTATGACTTATTATAATTTTAAACAATACATAATTAATAAACAAATTTGAATTTATAAGCTATAATTGTTAAAAAGTAAAAATAAAATAAATAAAAAGAAAAACAGGCTGCCGGGATTCGAACCCGGGTCAGCCGGGAAGCCTAGCAACTTAACTCACACACATTCAACCACTCCGCCACTTGATGTCTTTGTGAATTCTAGGAAACAATTAAAACATATGTACAACCGTGAATCAACCTGTTGCGCCAAACTGAAACCGATATCGGCTTCCAACCGTCCAAGACGTTCGAGTGCTCGCGGATTCTTGATTATAACCGATAAACCGACATTCTTAATCAATTCAGTCGTTAATGAACTTGAATTCATGTGATGTTCGGTTTTAATAACCGAAAACATTCACTTCTTGAATTACTTCAACAAAATCATCATCTCTCGACTCAGTAACATTCACAGAACCTCTAACTTCACTTTTACTCAAATTTCTGATCGTCGGAATCGCTTTTTGAACTCGCCGGACTTTCGCCGGAAAACCGTGTCTTCCATCAAAACGGTAAGTTTCTCAATTCTTCCATCTTCTATCAGTTGTTAGGCTTTTGCTAACTCAAACCCTTCAATCAGAATCAGTTCCAGGCGACGATATCGGATAATCAACACTCGCCGGAAAACTTCTGAAAATTCCTAGATTGCGCTGTGAAACGGTATAATCTCTTAAACCTTCTGATAACTCTTGTTTAGTACTTCAATTCCACAACTAGCTAATCAAAACTGTTAATTGGTCCGCTCAGACGAAGTTCATAAAAACAGAGCCGACGACTTTGCCGGAGTTCTGAGAAAAATCGTCATTCCGGTATGTTCATTCCCAAAACCTTTCCTATCCGTTACATTTTAATCAATCATACGCCTGTTAATCGAATTAAGCAAAAAACAGTTGATTAATCGTTGTCTGTGTTCTTGAGCGAAGAAGACGAAGTCGATTATGATTATAAGATTAATTAAAATCAGTATAATAAACGGGTTGACACACAGTCCAGCGGTGGACTGTGTGCAAACAATAAACATACGTCTCGAGTTCGATCCCTATCACGACCTATTCTCGGAAATAAAAATGTTTTCTTTTAAGAACCGAACCGGGTTAACTCACTGAAGATGTTAAGTATAATAAAAATCAGTATATTAACCAGGTTAGACACACAGTCCAGCGGTGGACTGTGTGCAACACTAAACCACAGGTCCCGGGTTCGAGACCTGTTATGCACGCCGGTTCGATGATTAAAATTCTTTTTAAAAATAAATGAATTTTGAATAAATTAAAACAGTATATAAATATAATTAAAAACAGAAATATTTCGGGTTAGACACATAGCTCAGTTGGTAAGAGCTGCGTGCACGCGTACGGGAGGTCTCGGGTTCGAGCCTTACCCGGCGCATACTTGCACACTAGCGAACCGGTCAAAGTCAACAGTCACAGTCAGGTCAACGGTCAATGGTCAACTCAAAAGTCAACATTTTTTTATATTTTTATTTATTTATTTAATTTAAAAATCAATTAAAAATACTTAAAAATAATGTTTTTAAAGTTAGAAAATAGCCTTAAACTCACAAAAAAATATCTAAAAATCCTATTAAAATTATTAATAAAATCCACTCATTTACCATACCTTTCGTTATTATTAGGTTAGTTAATCCTCGTCGAACAACCCTCTAAACTCGTGCGCATTCATCATTTTCAACCGAACGCACCCAATGTGAGTGAATCTCTACAAATTCCCCGTTTTAATCATGTTTTTGGGGTGTATCATGTGTCTTATTATTTATTACATTTAAACTATTGTGCATCCATCATATTCATGATCAAATGTGTATTCAATATGTATCAACTGTTTGTGTGGTTAATGTTTAGATTAAATTTATCATTTTCAGTACATACATTATCATAGGCCGCCGCTCCCCATTACATATGAGCGTTGAGCTGTTCCCCATTACATATGAGCGTCAACTAGGCGTTGCCAACATACGATCGGCTCCGTTTGATTGAGCCTTGATCGCACAGACATTTATCATAGCCCGTCCGTTCCCCATTACCTATGAGCGTGAACGTGACGTTGCCAACATATACAGTACCATTCATGTTATATATTCATGCAAGTTGGTTTGTTATTGTATGTTATCGTATGTTGTTGTTATTGTTATTGTATGATTATTTACGTTTGCTCACATATGATTATTGCACAATTTTCCATATAAATATAACAAGAAATCAATAATAAATGTTTTCTAACAAGGTTCACTCGCCAACTTATGTTGACCCAAAAACCCCCACTTTTACACGTGATACAGGTGATCCAGCTGCAGCAAGAAACATATAGGATGGCTTAGAAGAATAAACCAGTTTAGACTTTGAATTGTTTAGTTGATTATCTTTCTTTGTAATTGTATGAACATGTTTGGAATATTGAGGATGTAATTTTGAATTTAATAAATATGAAACATATTAGTAAATATCACGAGCTTTGGTGATAACCCAATTATGCCCCGACTCTTATTCCGCTGCGGGTCGGGGTGTGACAAGACTGAGTTTACTCCGGATATCCCGGATAGTTAGTTATTAGTTTTTTATTGTATTTAAGCGATAGTGGATCAGATAGAACACACAACTCACTCTCTCGGAATACTTGTAACACTTAGCTCTCAATCCACTTCAGCTCTTTATACTCAATTTTACTAAATTAATAGCAAGAACAAGCGACAGACGACTTTCAGTCGGCGTCCGAGGTTTTATGCCGGAGATCTAGGGTTTTCCTCGTAAAAATCCTGAGTGTCAAATTGAATTATCTTGATTATATACTGCATTATCTCGATTCTTTTCATCATTATTTCCAAAAGCACACTACCTCACATTCAAATTTGATCACAAAGTTGCTTCGATAGTTTTTTACCAAAGCTATTAATACAATATTACGTGAGACAACCATAACAGCAACCAACCTATATTTTGATATGTTTGGACATATTTTGTTTGATGTATTTGCCTTATTTTACTGCTTTTTGAGTTGTGGATAGTTATTTATTATTGTAAACATCTTGCTAAAAGTCTATACTACTTGTTTCTTTTTCCGCAAATTCGGGTCAAATTGTATAAAAGCTCAACGAGTCCAAACCAGACACAAACAGTTACTAACGGTTTGGTTTGGTTAGGTTTAAAATTCATTCGGTTCGGTTTTGGTTTAAAAAGATAGAAAATCATTGCTAACAATTTGGTTTACGGTTTGACCCAAAAACCATAAAAACCAGAATTATTAGTCAGGTTATAAACTTAAACAAACTCCAACATGTTTGTCACTTTTTACATAAGTTTCATTGCTAAGCTTTTGAAAAAGAGGTTGGCTATTTTATTTCTTAAAATGGGACAAATATAGTTAAGACTCTTCAGTTTTACCAATGGGGTCCTAATATATACGAATAACAATTATAAGTACTCATAACTAATATTTAAGGTTAAAAACAATTTTACAAGTTTTTAAATTTTTTTTTATTAACTCGACCCTTTAGATCCACTTGACACAAGCAACACTTTTACCATCAATATTAGTTTCCCTCGCTCATTTACATATCTTGTGATTAATGAAGTTAGTTAAATGTAAATATTAGGACCTTAAAAACTAACTATAGTTCAACAAGAAAATACTACAACACAAACACCAAGTGCAATAGCAGAGCATTACTTGATGAAATCTAAGTTACGCTGCAAAACTTGTCATCTTAACAAATCTTCCTTTAATTCTAGGCCTCTTTTCCGCGTTCAATTTCCTTACCTCGTACCTTATCTTCTTCGAAAACAACCTTGTTTGTTCTCTTCTTTTTATATCTTGACACCCTGGCTTCTCTCCCTGCATCCAACCGAGTTGTCATCGGTCCCATATCTCCAGACTCGCAATGCCTCGTTTCTTCACTTCCAACCTGTTGAAACAAAACATTCGAAACAATTTAATCGGTTGCAAGCGTTGCTACTTGGAAGCAGAAAGCTTGTGTTAAACGTACCTCCTCCCCTACTAAATCAGTTACATCATCACTCTACTTTTTCTTATAAAGGATGCGTGAAGAATAGGGGGGGGGGGGGGGGGGGGGGTTTACGCTTAGTTTCACCTAATCATAATAGTCTTGAACGCATATGTACTCCACACCTTCTAACTCGTATCAATGTTTATTTAAATTTCTCATTTGACATTAAGTAAATCTAATTATACTAAAATGACCGACACAAACAGAATTAGCCATACCATGCAATCTTTAGGGTCCAACTTCTGCGGGTTACCCGTTGTCCATGGAGATCTCTCATCATCCCAACCAGCAATAATCCCATTATAATCTAACTTCAACATGTTCATTGTTTTGTTACGCATATCGCAAATATTATCATAGAACATATCTCTATAGACATTCACATGATCATATTCATCACAAACTACCACCTCATTTTCATGACTCTGTCCTAATAACCTTTCCATATCATCAGCAAATTCTGCTACCCCCAAATCCGACGGAAGTGTTAATCCGTCGGATTCAGTGTTATTTTTATCTCTTGGAAACCATTCGCTCGAAAGTTGATCAAACACGGGTACTTGATAGCTAAACTGCTCGTTGCAGTTTACGTTATCCGGTTCATCGGTTTCGATCTCGGGGACTACGTGAAGTGGATTGAAGGTGAGCATAGTGGCATGTTTTTTGCTATTTTTGTCACGAGGGGTTCGGGATTTCTTCGTGAAAGTGTGACACCATTTGATGATATAAAAATGTTCACATTTTCATATTTTATAATGAGTTTTGGTTTTGAGTTTGAATTGGTCCCACCAGGTTGCCTTATCTGGTCTCTGAATGGTTCATTATCCTTAACGTTGGTTTCTTATTGGTAGTCAATGGATTTTATGGACTCATGTGAACGATGACTAGGCATCAAACGTTGTTAAATTTTATTTAATATTATGTTGCAAGCTTCTCATTTATCACGAGTGTTTACTTTTGGGTTTTTAAGAATTTTAAATTTTAAAACATATGAGTGATTCAATATCTAAAATAGATTTTTTTAATGGAAGGAGGTGGGGGTGTGCAACAATCAAACGCCTAACTAAAACTGAATTGAAAACCGACAAAGCTTAACGAAAACCGAATTAATCTAAGATCGGTTAACGGATATTTTTTGTAACATTGGTTAACCGAACCGAATCATTTAAATCTTCATATATTATTAGCTTTTATACATCCATGCCATGTTTTATTTTTCCATTTTATATGTTTATACATCCATTTTATTTATTTATACATCATAAAAAAACGTGCGAATGTACTACATGATGATTTCAGTTTTGCATGCGGATACTATCGTAGATAGACGCATACCTATTAGAGACAAACTGCTTTTGGAATAGTTCCTGTGTAATAGACATAGTGTGTAAACGAATCATGTAACCGGTGTGTCTCTACTGTGTAATACAGTATCTTTACAAACAAGGTGGTTGTACAATGTGTCTGTTGCACCCTGAGTGCGCTTCCGTTATGAGTCAGGGTGTGCAAGTACTTTCTTAAATGAAAATACATAAAAATTCATTAAAAGTAAATAACAAGTTAACTATGCACGTTATGTCTAACTCGAGTTAAATATGAGCTGCTAATGATATGATGGTTCATTGATAAAGAAAAACATTTTAAACTCGTGAGTTAGAAAATGAAAGTGCTTAACTTCAATTCTCGCATATTAAAAGAAATTAGTTAATAAAAAAAAGTTAAATACCTGCCAAAAACAAGTTTTAAAGACTACAAACTCAACTTTTTCCCAATGTAAATGTCCTTGTCAATATCATTTCCCACACCAAATTTGAGATCTACTTTTTATGTGAATATTTTTTTCCATGATGACCTAGCTACTGTATAAAGTGTGCACTTTTTTGTTTTGTGTCCTGACCATAGGTCCCACCACAAAATTATTCAATTGATTTCTTATCAGTAGAAATATCTAGACGTCAATGATAAAAATGTGCACTATATGGATAGTTAAGTGTGAATAAAAAAGATATTTACGAGACATGATTTTATAGCTTGTCCGTTTTATCGGCGCGTATAGTAACATCATCTCTATCGTGTACAAACAAAGGGCAGTCCGTGCTAGAAGGCTCACGGGCCGTACTTTATTTCCCTCCTTCCTCTCTCTTTCACGTTGGTCACGGATTCTTTTTTTCCACCTCACAATGTTGGAGGTGGTAAAAGGGTACCTTGATATAAAAATAACCAAGAGAAAGCACTCTATGTGATGATGTAAACCTATTTTTGTTCGTTTTGATTATAAACAAGTTCATACTAAGTCGATATATAGACGGAGTAAATAAATTGCGAAATAAAAAGTTGTTGCATCATGTTTAGTACACTACAATTATGTTTGTTTTATTCACATTCATATAAATGTATACAAATAAAGATTCACATTTATAATTCTATATTTATACAGGAGATAGTGGGCATGGTGCATTGAGTACTTTTGGCTAATGCGTATGGGATGGGTTATGGATTGTCATCTAGGATGGTGGATGATGTGCTACACCATCTACTTTAGAGAATCACGATGATTCGTATGGATTAAACCATGACAACCATACACCCCTCCTTTCCTTAATTAGTTAAATATATTTTACTCAAAATAAATTAAAAAAAAAAGGATGAAGATTTGGGTCATGACCACACGATATAGGATGGTAGATCTGGACATCAGATCAGAGTGGATTGACAACTTAATAATACAATCTGTCATTAAAAAACACGGCTGGTGCCAATAAATAAAATCCATTAGAAAATACATCATTTAATATTTTACATAAAAAAACAATTTGCTAAATATTGCCATTGAAACACACCTATGCCAAGGGTCAAACAAATAATCACTTTGGCTAAGAGACTCCGTTCGTTTGTACACAAACTCACAATTCCCCAAATGCGAGGATCGATGAGTCTTTCACCAAGAACTCTTTTCGTTGACAATAGCTATTTTCTAGCCGCTGTAAGTTTTCGATAAGATCTTTAATAGTATCCTTGAAGATTCATTTTTTTTCGAGAAAAAATGATAACATCGAGATTCTGATTCTCGAAGAATGAGGGGCAAGGATTATCCCTAAACCCAATGTGAGTATATCATTTTAATATACTACCTGTGGTGATTGAATGAGAATGGATAAGAGGCTTGTAAAATGAAACAATCTAAATTATAAAAAATTCTGTATAAATGAAAACCTATTTTTTTCAATAAAAATCTACAACAATGCACAAAATCCCCGCCATGATTGAATGAGAATGGAGTAAAATGAAACGTTCTAAATGACAAAAATACTATAAATAAAAAGCTTTTTTTTCAATAAAAATCTTCAACAATATACAAAATATCTTAAGACAACCCATAGTGGGTGTGGTTAAAGGGGCGTGGAGGTGTGTATATTTTGCCATCGTCGTTGATCCAAAAGACATAATATTATGCCTGATTGGACCCATAGATAGTGGGCTTATTGTTTGGAGTTCATTGAGTATATAAAGAACCCAGATTTCAGCCCATAGTAGTTGTAGAGTGAGTGGTGGTTGTAGTTGCTTTTCTTCTTTTTTTTTTTGAACGGACTTATAACTTGAATAAAAATATCATTATAGATTTTAAAAACCATAATCTATATATGTAGAGTAATTTTGTATTTTATGCTTCTAACCTTAAATTTCATGTGTTTACATATAATATAATATTTTGTATGTACGGACTTTCCTTTTCGATGTATAAATACCTAATCTTTTTAATTATAGAAATATTCTTGTAAAATATATTCTAATTCGATAGTTAGAAGAGAAACATAAATGTCTATTATGGATTTATGGGTGTTTACGGTGTACTTTGTTCGGTATTACAAAAAGTTTAGGGTGAATTGTTGATTACAGTTTCGAAAATGGCAAATAAATTAAACAAGTCAGGTTAGACCTATCAAGTACCAACCCGACCAGTTTTATTTGTTTTGTCATTTTGGTATGAGCAGTGTAAGGAGTTAATGGTTCGTTTTCCACATTCAGAGCTTAGAATTGATCTTATTGAATATACGATTCCATATTTGTTTGTTTCTATTTTAGAGTGATATAAAAAACTTATTGAATACAATACATATTCATAAGTGTATTACATTTTGAAAAAAAAAACTAGCTAAACAAGGGGAGTTGGTTTACAATGCCAGTTACACGTTTCAAGCTGTCGGCCGAACCGTCCAAACTGAACGTAAAATGGGTGATTCAGTTGGTTCATAATATTTTAAAAATACAAAAACGTGTGTAGAAAAATGAAATAGAAAGATGTTATCAAGCTACAAAATATGATTAGATATAACAAAACAAAACGATAAATTTAAACAAACCATTAGGGAAAACTAATATAACCGAGGTAAAGCTAGGGATATTTTAGGGTTGAGATACGGCATAGGGACCATTAGGTTCTGTCTTCGATTCTCACAAAGGGGTTTTCCTAGATTTATTGGATTTACTCATGAATTGGTGTATAGGCATTATAGCCTACGAGAAATAGATATGATCAGGTTGTCCCGCTAGTGACACGATGATACTTCAGTGATCTGTTAGTGATCCAAATTTGTCATTAAAAAAAGGTAAACAAATTAGGAATAGACTAAGGGAAGGGGTCTAAACTTGTTATTAAAATAAATAAATAAATATGTATATATATATATGGGAGGTATAAAACAAAAACCCACTTGATTTAAAAAAACTCAAAAAACCTTAGTAAAAACCCCATGTAACATTTTTATTTTTTTCTAAAAAAAATTAGGAAATGTAACATACATATATTTAAACATTTTATAAAAGAAACACAAAAAAGCTGAGTAGTTTATTTTTTTAAAAATGTTAAAACTTTCATGTTACATAATATATATGTGAAGAAAATATAACATACAAATTTTGAACATTTTTTTTAAAAAAAAGTATGCGTTTTTTATATTTTTTTATAAAAAATGTCCAAGTACATTTATCTTATATTCCCTTTTTTTAGAAAAAAAAATAAAAAAGTTACATAGGATTTTTTTTTAGTTTTCTCAATTTAAGTGAGTTTCGTTTATATATATATATATATATAAAGTTAATACAAGGTCTAAAGATATATATATTTAAAGTTAATACAACTTATAGTTGAAAAAGAAAGAGAATCCCCTAGAAATTTAACAAATAGATGCGCAAATCATAATTTAATAGCGTCAATGACACAAATTAATGTCTTTGACCAATAAAATTCAGAAATGTGTGCGAGGAGACATCATGCTTCGGTTTTTTAATTTAATGTCGTTGATTTTAAAAAAAATTAAAAATCCATCCCACCTAGTCACCCATGTCCCATACCTCACCCACCCTCTTTTTGTTTATTGTCAAACACACTATTTTGTAGCGTACTATGTTCACCCTAATATTAATAATAATTAAAATGTTACACGTTACTATAAACTCTTAGGATTCATTATATTATGGTAAATAGTTATATTCAGAACTCTGGATCTCTACATTTATATACGTATATTAATTAATGCTTCAATATTTTTGTTAAGTATGTTTTTCTACGTAAAACTGAGTCCTAATAGAATATCCTTATCGTTAGGTAGTGTACTCTACAACTAAAAATTATTTTACCTAAGAGAATTTAGGTATTGCTATTAAAACAAAAACCCGACAAATATAAGTAAAACGTTTTTACTTGTACAATTGAATTTATCAATCACTTTTCTGTACTCGAGATCACATTTTGATAGCAACCAGCTTATACATGAAGCCAAGACGAAATAAAACGAAAAGCCGTGAAAACAAACGTTTTCATGCGAGAAGAAAATTGAAATTACGCCATCTTATTCAAACAAAATCGGGAATTTTAGCTTTTTTTTACCTAAAGAAACCCACTAGACTTTATTTGATCGTCCAAAGGTTGCAGAATTTGAACCCTCTATCTCTACGATAAAGGAGAAACACCTTACCATCATATTATATCCCTTAGACAACAATTGAGTTAATCGTCTCCAAAAAAAAAAATTTCTTTATAAATGATGGATCAAGTTGTTTCATCTCTATAGTGTAGATTTGATTAATATAGAGTATATGAACCTACTCCTAGTTATTTATGTCAAACGAAAGGAATAAAATAAATTATTTGAAATAACAGTCTTATGTAAAATAAATCGTGAAAACTATTTATGGTACAACAATTAGGGGGTTGGGGCGCCCCGTTATATAAAATCTATCACGAGTTATAACAAGTGATACACCACCGCCACTGCTTCTCATCACTCGTGGATTTGAGCACTCGTGGGCACAATCACGGGTGTTGATTTGTGTTGATTTAAGGGAAATTGTTGGGTGTGGTGAGTGATAAGTATTTCCATTAAAATCCATCACTGATGATGGAATAAAGCTCATTAACGTGACGGAACTTGATTGGATGTGAATGATGAAATTCCATCACTAGTGGAGCGCCATTACCCCTGTTATGACATAGATTTGCTTTTGGTATTTCGACATGTTGAAAATAACTTAGTGAAGAGTGGACAACGTATGAGTGAAAGTCTTTAATTATTTTTAGATCTAACTTGAAGATGAAGGTATCCAAAGCCTAAATAATTGGTTTAAATTTACTTTCCTTGTCTTACAATTACTTTTCAAGAAATTAGGTTATTATTCGGTATAAAAATGATCATATTGTATCATTTTTATTGTTGGATTGAGAACTAAACCAGCTTGTTTGTTTATAAATTCGGAAACTTTTTCTTGTCATGTATTCTTCTTTACCTCTTTATGTTTGATCACACCATTGAAATTTGTAGCAATATTTGTAATGGTTTTTTTGTCTTCAATTGTTATGGTGTTCTTTCAGTTTTGTTAGCTTATTGTGGGTTATTCTTCATTGTTTTTTTTTCTTAAATCAAGTTGCATGTTTAAGCATGAAAAAAAAATATTCAAACTGAGCATAAAAATTGTAATGAAATTTATAAAAGGGCTATGAAGTTGGTGTAAAAAATTAAATATTATAGAATAAAGTTTGAAGAATTATTATAGAAAATATCACCTTAATGTTATTCCTAGTACTATTATATCTTTGTAAACAATAGAATAAAACTATTTCTTCCTTTTTTTCTGTAAAGATTAAAACAAAAGATTAAATACGTTATTCAAGCAAGCCAATATAAACATGTTAAATTTTACACGTTGAGCGCTATGAGGCGCCCCTTAGAGTGTGTGGGCGCGGAACACTGCCACATTGAGGAGCTATGACGAGGTGTAGGAGCGAACGTTGACAAGATTGCGGGCACATGGGAGGGGAGCGTTGAACGATGGGTGCAAGGGGAAGGTGAGCAATGGACATAAGTGCATTTATACCTCTAAGTTTTCAAATTTTACCGTAATATTCTTGGTTTATGTCAACACACCTTAGTGAGTGTGAAATATAAAAGCACTTGTGCCTACTTGACACATACGTGGCTCACCTTTTTTATTCATTTATATCTATCACGATACATAGTCTAAAAGACCTATCTTACATTAAGAAGAATGAATATCTTTAGTAACTAAAACTGAGTATATAAAGAATGGATGAGGTGCGTATAAACATATTTAAAAACTTTTTCTCTAAACTAAAAAATTACTAATTTTTTTTATTAAATTGGATGTAATCTACAAATATGCAAATAACTGTAAAATAATTTCATTAATATATAGAACTACAATATGAAAATGTGAAGATTAGTCTATCCTAATAATAATAGTAATTATAAATAAAGTAAACATAATGAGTTATGACCCAATTAAATTTTCCCTTTAATTATAAGCTATCATCAATTTCTTTAGCATTTTGGTTACATTATTACTAAATATTGATGGTTGTTAATCATATTTGTTGGTTAGTGGTACAATTATCATACATTCGTTTTCATGAAGACACTTTGATCGTGACTAGTCTAGACGTGTATTATTCTCATCTTTAAATATATGTCCATGCTTCGAGAAGCATAAATTTGAACATAAATTAAAAGAAGAAAGAAAAAGGATTTAGGAATCAAATTTCATTTTCTCAATTCTTCCAATCTAGATCCCTTTTGGTACTTTTAATGTTTTGTTCAACACAATTAAGGAAATTCATGCAACATGCTTCATTCATATACTATAGATCTTGGATGATAAAAGTAGCTAAATATATATAACTTTTGAGTTGATAGTGGAAAATTCAAATGAGAAGAAAATTTTTGTAAGAATAAAAAGAATAACTTTTAAATCAATAGAAATTCTTCATTTACTTCATTTAATGTGTGTATATAATATTATGAAAAATGGCATATTAGTAAATCTATAATTGTCATTAATTAGCTAATTAATTAAACTTGTAACTCATTTTTTTAATAAACTCTTTTAAGATAAAATAATTTATGATGAAAGACAATTTTCGACATGTGTAGGATAAATTTTAGTATGTGTAGGGTAAATTTTGAAATGTGTAGGGTAAATTTACATGTGTGTAGGGTAAATTCCAATAAGTGTAAGACATATGTTGGATAAATTTTGAAATGTGTAGGATAAAATGTTCTGCTTTATTAATTAAAGATAACATAATTAATGAGAGGAGTTATAAACTATTTAATGGTTTACTATTATACTTTTTTCTTCTTTTTCTTCTCATATTAAATTTCTTCTCAAATGAAACTTCCCGTGAGTTGATATCCCTTACAAAAAGTGCTAAGTGTAAGAACCATAATAACAGATCTGAGCCATGAATAGTTTAAATCAATAATTGGTGTTGATTACAAATAAAACCCCTATAATTAATAATAATACTATCAAGTTAGGGTTATTTTAGTCATTTAGTCATTCTTATTAAATACTAATTCCATCCTAGTTTTTTAAACTAAAAAACTTTTATGTACTTCATTATTTTTGAGAAAAAAAATTATACCATAAAATCAAGTATTTTTTTTATCTTTAATATGAGTACCATATTACTATACCTTTTTATTTATAAAAGTGACTTTTAAAAAAGTTACAAGACTGTGTTTTATAATTGTGCTACTTATGTAGTTAGAATGTGCTAGTATGAAAAATGTATTGTGTTTTAAATCTATACGCGAGTTCTTATTTTGTTATGTGATTCTTATGTGTTGCTATTTTTTCTTTTATGTTGTTATTGGAAGCCTATTTGAGAACAAACTTGTTTCTACTACTTATATAATAGTATGTGATATTTACAAAATTAAAATAAAAACAAGAAATTGTGCCAGCATGTAACAGTATGTGTTGTTTATAAAGTTAAAAAAGAAATTGTGCTAGTTATGTAATAGTATATGTTGTTTACAAAATTAAAAAAACATGAAATTGTGTTGATTACGGGCTGATTAATGTGTTGATTACAGTGTTATGCTGATTACAGGATGGGCTGGCGGTGATGGTGTGGGATGTTATCGTCGGATGTGCTGACGGTGGTGTTACCTTGCTGATTAAGGTGTTGATGTTGACGATGTGCTTATTATGGTGTTGATGATGATGCTAATTACGGTTTTAATGATAATGTTGATTACAGTGCTGATGGTAATGTTGATTCGATGATGAAAAATATATTAGGAGATTAGAATTTGAATTAATCTTGCATGAATTTAGGATAATTTAATTATTGTTTTAATTAGATACAAATAAAAGGGTATAAAAAGTCTAAAATACCCCTAAATTAATTTTTTAATTAAGGACACGTGTCATTAAACTGTTGATTTTTATAGTTTGTATAAAAATACTTGTTTGTATATGATCCTATACACGTAACTTTTAACAATAACATAATAAACAATAAATACATAAAATATATCTTTATTTGATATAATGGTTATTCGGGTTAAGTTGAGTGAAGAACAATCGCCTTATACTATGTTGAAAGTGTTAGAAGTTGTTCTCGTCTTATTAGTTTGGCTATCGTATTAACAAAATAATATGCCCTTCGTAGCAAAACATGTATAAGTTGTCATAACTAAATGTTGGTTAATTAGAATGCTATTTTTGATAATTGTATATAACGAGTTGATGTTAACTCGCGCGTTGCGGCCGGATGTTGGTTATGAATGTGGTTAGTATCAATATATGAGATGCAAAAATTATTAGGTTTATATTCAAAATTATATAATGAGCATCGATACCAGTTAATGTCGAAACAATTTTAAACAAAAGTTATATCCAGACGTATATAAAATTAAACACGTCAAAATAGCATCTTCGGAATTTATATAAAATATTTTGTTTTAAAAGGAAAAAAGTTGTTCGTGTCACCCGATACGAGACTGCCATTCACTATAGCCTATTACATTGAGAGAAAAAAGTTCAACATAACTAGTATTCTACTTTTTTAAATATTTAACGAACATAATAATTAAAAGAAAAACTAAATGAGTTATGAACACCAAGAATGTTGATGTCTCTACGATCCATGTAACTATGAAGTACGATATTAATACATATATGAAAAGTTAAGAATAAAACTCTATAAATAAAAAGATATATGCTCAAACTGCATTTTTATTAAGAATCAAAATATTAAGTTTAAATTTGAAGTTTTAATTGGAATCAAAAGATTAAGTTTAAATCTGAAGTTTTCATATTGATTATTATTATTATTAATATTTAATATTTAATTATGGTTGTGATTCTCTAATTCAATGATGTTGCAATTTTGCGTATGAAAACACAGAGCAAGTTTTCAATTTGGTTTTCTATATTAATCTGATTTTTGATGTTCGAATGTTTCTAGATTAAACTGTGAATGTTAATCTGATTTATTGAAATGTATCCATTTAGTATGCCAATCAAGTAACCGGCCACTTCCTTTTTCTTGTTTTGAAACGGTGAATTCATGTATGCAAGGGGTGTAATCGAAGGTGGCATCCAAGTTATTAGTTGTATAAGAATATAATAATAATTGTAAATTACATGTACAGTAACTCGTTATTTGAATTATTTTGTCTTTTCATCTATTTTTTTATTTTGTTTTTTATATTTTTACCCTTAACTTTTAGTATTAATACTTATAATTCTTAGCTTTCTAAAAACTTTCTAATCGAGTTTTTTGTTTTTTTTTCATTTGTCTTTTGTTGTTTTTTTATATTTGTGATTTTAACTTTTAGCGTTGTCACTTACAACATCTTAACTTTTTAATCGAGTTTTACGTGTTTATTTTTATGTAAGTATCAGTATAAATTCAAATTAACTTACGTTTAGATGTAAATTTTTACCGGAAATAAGTTTGGTCAAATATAATATGTTCTTATACTTATTATTATTATGTACGTTCTCAGTTGTTCTACATTTTGACGTAAAATTTTTTTAATCCGGAAATGAGTCGGGTAAAATATATACATTTTCCTTCTTCTTTTTATGTACATTTTCAATTAGTCTATGTTTTGATGTAATTTTGTTCAGATTCGAGTCGAGTCAAATGTAATACGTTTTCATTAGACAGTATAAATTCGAGTCACTTTATGTTTTGACACCACCGCAACGCGTCGTACCAATTTTCTTGCATGCTTATTTTTATGGACGTGTCCGTATAAATTCAAGTTCATTTACGTTCGACATAAATTTTCTTTGGGAATATGTCGAGTCAAATATAATACGTTTTTATACTTATTTTTATGTATTTTTTTGTTTCTTTCTTGATTTTTTCTGGATTTTATTATTTTTATTTTTTTTTTACTTTTCTTTATGTTTAGTGGTTTAGTTTTAGGTTTATTTTTCATCAAAGTTATATTTCAGTTAGCGTTTACGTTTTTCATTTACAATTAATTCAAAATTAGTTCGTCTCTTTGTCCAATTTAAATTTATTTTTACAGTTTTGGTCAATTCAAAACATGTGTCGATATTCTTTTAAGCATAACTCCTTCGATTGCTATACTGAAGCAAGATAGATATCGACCGAAACCCCGCAGCGTAGCGCGGGTAATCTTACTAGTTTAAGACAAAGTTTGGCTATCATCCGTCACCTTTTATGTTATCTCCGTAAGTGGATTTGTTAGGGCGTTATTGTGCATATAAGACCATTCGACGTGGAGAGTCATGGAAATGGGGCATTATGCGACGTGTGGCAGCCACATCAGCATGCGTCAGAAAAGTGGCGTGCTGCACAAAAGGGAGAAGTGGAACGAGGCGTGGAGAGTGCCGTTTTTATAAATAAAAAAAGAACGCTAACCAATCAAAACCAACCCAAAATCCACCCACCAATGAAGCGAGACCATCTCACTCACACATTTCCCCCCACGCCGGTGGAGATCCTCAAGCCCCAACTACAACGCCGTGCTCCACGCCATGCGCGGGGTTGTTAGCTTGGCATGGACTGGCTTCCACGCCCATACCGTGTGGTCTAAACCTAAGACCACACGGTGTGGGCGTGAAAATGTGGTGTGAAGACCCCTCCACGCCGGGCACACCACCCCGCGTATGGCGTGAAGGCGGGCGTTGTGAGTAGGGCTTGAGGATCTCCACTAGCGTGGAGGGCAATTCTGTTGGTGACGTGGTGCGAGTTGATTGGTGGTTTGTGGTAGGAGGTTTGTGATAGTGAGTTTTTTTAACAAAAGGCAGGGCCCTTTCCACGCCCAACACTACCGCATGCTTTTATTTTCACGCCCCCATATTAACATAGTTATCGCATAACACTTCATGCCTTCCCTCACCGTATAATCTAAAAATCAAGATAACTCAATCCAAGATAACTCAATCCTCTTTAAATGAGCAACGAACTAAATACATGGCATCCCATTTTCCATCATGTGTCATGGACACCTATAGCAATGTAGTGACACCATTTTTGTGATTTTACCTTCTAATAAGTTGATAATACTGTGTGTAACACCTCTCACTAATAGTTCCCACAAACCAATGTGCACAAAAGGTGATACATGAGAGGTTAAGCACGTATACAAGATATTTGGCCTACATCGATGAAGTAAAGTGAGATACAAGAGTCAAAGCATGACCCCAACTGTAAAAATTTCACACACAACATGACTACTTTTGTAATTTTCTTTTCAATCAAACAGCTCACACACTATCATTGGTTAAAAATTTAAAGGTTGGTTTAATAGTGGCTCTTCCAAGGTTGTGGCTTAGTCTAGACTCTTGACTCAAATATGTCCATAGTCTATCTATCCTTGTATGCGTGAATGCTAAGGATAGGACCATTAAAAATCAATGAAGCACATGCATGCCTTCGTGAACGACAACTTAGTGTTTATCCAACATACAATAAATTGTGTTTATAATCATGTTTGTAGTTAAATTCAATTAAGAATAACCTTATATAGTTTGCGTTTCACAAAATGAATGCAATTTTGATTAAATTAGAATGTTGATCTCACTCCTTATTTTGTTGGTTTCAACAAGAAAATAAATTGGAATTGAATTGAATAACAACATAAGAAACGAAACCTGCATTCCAATTACATCTAAATTTCATTCTATTTTGCTAAATAAACACACCTAAATTACAAATCAAATTTCAACTTTTATGCGAATTTACATTACAATCAATGAAACAAAATTTGAGTGTAAATTTTAAATCGTAGGCTCCTAAGGGGAGTAACGACAATAGTGATAGTAAACATTTAAGAGCCACCAAACACACATGACAATGCCACCAAACACACTACAAATGCTCAACCCTCATCACCCACCTGTGTTTATTTCCTGACAAGAGTCACGAAACCAACATGTGAGGTACGTTTGTTGCCATTGCATTAAACCACCTTAAATTTTGTCCTTATGATTTTGGTGGTAAAAACTTTAAATATTTATTGACATAATGTTATTTTTTATATATGAAATTTGAATGTTCATAAGTATAAAATTGGTTAATTCTTTAAAACTATCTCTATTATATTCATGTTAGATATGAGAGATTAAACTATGTTCATGCATGTTTTAGTTGGGTTTTTCTTTAAGAAACTTTGTATGTGTTTATCAACATTTTAATTACTTAAAACACATAAGATGATAAGACTTAGAGAACGTTTAGTTTACATTTTGTATGAAATGGAAATGGAAAAAACAATATATATATATAATATATAGGGTTCGATTCAAATGAGAACAATGTAAGAACCGTGAGAACTTTTTCTTCCTGCGCGAGTTGGTTCAAAAAAATTTTCACAAACGTAGATGAAAATATTATAAACACATCTGTAAAAAAAATTGTTGAGTTGGTAGTTTTAACTAATGCAAGTTTTTTTTACGCGCTGGTGTAAATTTTATACGAATAGAAATATTTTTTTACGTCTCATGTAAATGTGGGTATGCGGCTTTTTTTTTGCTGAAACAAGTGGTTTTTTATGACTTTTGAGGAAAAAAATTGGAAAACCTTTTGGATAGCCTAGTTCTCACGGTTCTTACAACCAACATGATTCTCATTTTAACCATCCATATATATATATATATATGAATAACAAGTTCCTTATTACCCAAAATAGATTAAGCACTTAGAATAATGAAATAGATTATATTTGTCGAGAAGTGCAAAATCGTATGAATACGACCCTCGTTGTGTATCTTGATTAATTGGATTGTTTCTTTGTGAATTCCTATACGAAGGTTTTGTAGATGTGTCTCCGAGTATTCCTTGATCATTTCCTCTAAGAAGAGGAGTTCCTCTAATTCTTTGAATTTTTCTAGAATACTCTTTTCTTCAATATCATTGAAAAAAGTTTCGGATTGCCTAGTATTCCACCAATTAGTAACCCACGATTCCAGACTTTTTGAAATAAGAGAGAAATCCACCAGGGCAAAAATACGATAGAAAAGAAGAGTGAATGCTTTCTTTTTTGCCATTTTTTCATCTGTGAATTGTTAATGGACCCATCTCATTCGTCAACTCTATGTAATCTAATATTTCTTATTTCTCTCACGCATCAATTCTATTACAAGTTATCGAACCTATGAATCTATTCATTATTTTTTATTTGTGATTTCGTGGTTAGGCCTTGAATCTAGAAAAAAAATACAAAAATAGACGAAAAATTCGAATGAATAAATAATCAAAAAATATTGTTTCCCTATAGTCAAATTTGAAGCACATATCTCCTTTCGATGAATGCCCCGAAAACCACTTTAAATAAATTATTCAGATTTTGGTACGAAAGAACTCATTTTCTATCATTATATAAAAATCTCTAATATTTCAAAAAATTTTAACTTACTATGAATAGTTAAGGATAGAATAATTGAGGGAATTTTCTGAAAAATATTGTGAAAAATGAGTGGCAAAACACGATAGAAATTGGCTAGTTATCATTATAAGATATCCAATTTTTTGATCATTAAGGAGCACAAAAAAAAGCATCGAAAAAATGACAAGATATGATCTATCTAAATCTAAAGTCTCAATTCCAACAATGAAAAAGGGGGGATTCCTTATTTCGAAATGGTTGATTATGAGATATTTTGCTTTGTTTATTATTATTATTATTTTTATTGAGTTGTGGATATTTCGATACATATAAAAGATCCCCAAAAGAGTTTTTTTATACTTGTTCCATATATGTCTGCTTTGACTCGAATGAATGTTCTGAAGAACCCCAATTAAGTTATGTTCTAGAAAAAGAGGATTCTTGCGTTTTTGCCCTCCTGCTGAGAAAGCATTCATTTATCGGCTCATTTCTTAAAATACTTCAATTCGTTCCAAGTTCGAAGTACCAACTGTACAAATAAAAGTCCACTTTGTTACATGATTTCTTTCTCATATAGATAGATATAGGATCTATGGGGCAATTACTTAAAAGTACATTTTGTGCTACAGCCCTTCCTATCTGATAGAAAAGGAACCCATGGTCCTGGACCGATCTTACCTGGGATCGCAAATCCCAAATTTGTCTATGAAGAGCGGATCTAATTGTATTAGTATCTTTAATTGATTTCTTCCGTGTAATACTAATCGATAGGGCCTCGTTGGTAAGTGCTACAAGATCTCGTGCATTGGAACCCATGGTTATGGACCCGAATCCATTAGTATGGAACATTTTCTTTTCCAAGTGAAATCCCCTAGTATATGAAAGAGTGAAAAGTGCTTTCGTTGTTGTGGAATAAGAAGCCTTCGTATCTTAATGCACGTATTTAATTTATTCGGAGCTATTAGAACGGGATCTACTTTTTGGGGAATATGAGTCGAAGCAATAACAAGAATATTTCTAGTTTCATAATCCCTGGAGAGAAGGTTCACTAATAGACCTAGGGAGAAGTAATTTGACTCATTCACATCCAGATCATGAATGTTTGGAATCCATATTATGTAAGGAGACATTGCTTTTGCTAATTCGAATTGAAGGGTGATATAAAGTCGGTCTTCATCTTCAGGCATCATATTCATAGTTAGCGCATTCATACTAGTTAGCAGTTCCAACTCCATATCAAGGATATCGTCACTAGCATCAAGATCGTCACTATATATATATGTATATATATATATATATATGTATATATATATACTAACATAACAGTGGGCATGTGATCCAAACATTGTTTCTGGAATGAAACGAAACCATATGTGATTTTTGTTTTTAAACATATTACATGATTCCTAACAATAAAAGTAGCTTAATTCAAGGTGTATAAAGTAATTTTTAGTGAGATAATAAGGGTTAAGGTATTCATGAAGCAAAACCAATTAGACAAGTAAAGCAAGTAAAACTGTTCCTAGGTCTAGGTGATATCTAGGTGGTATTTATGTGATCTATATGGTATTTGGTATTTGGTATTTGGCAAGTGAAGTAAGTTGGCTTAATGGTATGCTTCATTTATGGGATATACAAAGAATATTGTAACACCCCAAAAATTATATATAATATATATATATATATATATATATAATTAGGATGTTTAAACTACTTAATGGTAAGTTGTTAAATAATAAAAAAAAATTATAAATTGGGGTTCTATGTATGCTAAACCAAACATGAGGGACTAAATGTGTCAAACTGAGAAAGATGATTTATTAAAAAGAAAACTAAAACACAGCACATACGTATGTGTGTGAGCAACCAGAGAAGAGAAGAAAGAACACCCAGATCTTCATTCACTAAATTGATCAAATTGGAGGGTGGACTGGGACTCTTGTTTATGCATGTGTCAAGAACATTGATCACCCACACTTGTATAACACAAGGCAACACAAGAGAATATCGGGAAATCAAGTCGGTGCCGACACACGTTTGAAGGGAAAACTTTAAGGTACGTGGCTTATCTTTTATAGCGTATTATTATATTTGAATTGGTTTGATGATAAACGGATCAAAATAAAGAAAATAATGAAGGTTTGATTGAATAAAACGATAGATTTCGTTAAACAACCAAATGGGTCAAAATAGAGAAAATAATGAAGGTTTGGTTGAATAAAACGATGGATTTCGTTAAACAACCAAACGGGTCAACATAGAGAAAATAATGAAGGTTTGGTTGAATAAAACGATGGATTTCGTTAAACAACCAAACGGATCGAAACTTAGTTGTGGCATATACTTTGAAGGTGTATGAACAACTAATTGTGTATAAATCCGGAAAAAGGGTAAAATCGGAAATTTGGTACAAATCGAATAGTGGAAATGTAAACTGATTTATAAATTACCCGAGGGTATTGGGTATAACTACTAAAACGATTTTACATATGAAGAATATACTTGAATAGTTAAATTGTCAAAAATATGCTAATGGGTCAAATTGTCCAACTCATGAAGTTGAACATAAATGATGCGTAATACATAAACAGGAGTAATATCGAAATGGAAACGTGAAGTATCAATTTACGAACGTTTTCTGAAGTTATCGAGCTACGCCATAGAGTGCGGAACTCGAAAACGGGTTAAACGGACAACTTAACAAACCTGCAGTAAAATGACTGCAGGGAGCACCGTCGCCGACGGAACATGATTTCTACGACGCCTTAACTCACTGTCGACGGTAGTATAGACTCGACGGTGGATTTGACATACCGTCGGCGACGCCCCTACAGGCCGTCGCCGACGCCTTCACAAAAAAAATTGAATTAAATTTAAATTATTAATTGTATTTTTATTTTAAATAAATCAATACTAATCCATAGAATGGTTGGGGTTTTGTAGAGTTATCTAAACCATTTCTCTTGCGATGATCAAGCCATGTTGAAGAACCGAACATATCCAACGTCTAAGTTTCTGTTTTTATAGTGTCTGGTCAAGTTTTGAACTAATCTATAAGATGTATAATGTTTGTAAGCAACTATAATATCTTATATATATTTTGGAACTTTAATGCAAATAAAAGAAAATGGTGTTTCAAATATAATCCAAATGAGGCATCAAAAGTAAAACAAAGCAAGGTGGGCAAGCAAAACAAATACATACCATCTAACGTGGTAAGTGAAACAAATGGTGTCAAGGATGCGGCAAGATGCTGACTTGCCGAAAGGACACCTAGTACCTTATAAAGTTTAAATTTCAATTAGTTACGACTTCACTTTATGTTATATTTGTCATAATTGGTAACCAATTTAAGTATTTTGATTTAATGTATAGACATATATGACGTATGGGTGTATGTGTTGAAAATCTTAATCAAAACACTACATGTGTTTTTTCAGATGGATTTTATGTCTATCGACGGTAAGTTAATAGGTGGTTAGAAGTTTTGGTGTCGAACACGTTTTTAATAGTTAATTATGTTGTTTTGGATGTTATAGGCAAAGGATTAGGCTCGATTAGGCTTAATGTTTATGGTGTTTAGCCTTAATATTTACGCACCATTATAATTAGTCTGATCCTTTATACATTTCATAACTTTCTCACACTTCTTCTCTAGAGTCAAATTTCTTCTGTGTGTTTTGTAGATCCATTTTGTAACCTTCAAACTTTATTAATCAACTAGATTAGAGTTTATTTACTTTATGCTTGTGGTATGATTAACGTATTGATTCGGATTTCGCGTGATTCAGTCCATTGTTTACACACAATAGATTGTAGATCCAAATAAAGTACGTGGACCTATCATTTTTTTGAGTTTTCTGCTTCGTCTTCTATTGCGTATATGCCGAAATACGATCCTGACTGAGTCTCTGTCGAAGCACTTGCCACAACACACGAACAAGCTCTCACTATTGTTATTTTTTTTTCATAAAACAAAAAAGTTTCTTTGAAGAAAATACTATATTCAATAACACATGGCCTAGGTGATAAACATTTTCCAACTAGTGCGAACAAACCTTTTTATTCAAAATTATCATCCTTTTCAAACAACCTTAAAGCAATGTACAAATGTTGCACTTCAAATGATAAATTCATTAGTCAAACCGCGATGAGATATATCAATATCAGACTAGTGGGGTGTTCGCAATGGAACACAGTATTTAACTTGGTGATTTATTGTTACACGGTTTTTGTAAACTTAGAGGCGTGTAATCATTTTCGGATTAAATTATTTTGATGGTTTTTCCTAATAATTTAATCGAATACAACTCTAAATTTCGGGAAATAAAACAACAGTATGAGTGTGTATAGAATTCGTATGAACCAGAGAAAAAATGAACAAAAACCTAATTACGAGTTTCAAGATTGGGGATAATTAACTGCCTAATGGCAGTTATCTTAATTTTGAATTAAACTACCACTAAAAAACTTCCCTTATTATTAACTACCTAATGGTGTTGCCTCCTTGGAACCCCCTTAGAATACGGGCTCCGCCCATACACTTTGAATTATAATAATTCAAACAAACGTGCACATTCACACCTCCAAATTTGCTTGATGTGTGTTATAGTTTGCTTTGATCACAAAGTCAATCCCGATTACACTAAAATATCTAACATTTATAGAGGTGCATGAAAGGGTTTAGTTAGGTTTTGAGTCATAACCATAACTATAACCAAAATCAAAAAAAAATTATTTCGAAAACTTATAGGGTTAATAAGCCGAGCTAGGCCGTGGTAAGCTCGTTTACAACCGAGCCAAACTTCGAATATTTAAAGGTCACTTTTGTTATACTCATCCTTTTTCAAATATTTAATTATTTTTTAAACAAAGTCTAAAAAATGATGTATTTTAATAATATGGTTTTATTTTAAAAATTATATTGTGTAGGAACTAATTGAAATAGAGATAGTTTTTGGAACTAAATTTGTCTATAATTTTTTCATTTAATGAAATGCGAATCATATCGATTAGTCCATTACGTTAGTTCTAAATTTAGAGAGATGAACACAAAAATTGGATGGTTTGCGGATTACTATCAACAAGCACGGAATAATTGTCCGAGGGGTGCAATGATGAAAGTGTTTTGACACCGGCTATTGGTCAATACACCAAGAAACATGTGGCGTTACCATACATGAGGCTATATAAAATATTGAGAAAATGTAGGAAATGAAACCAGAGCCTAATGAAGTATCATAAACTAAAAGATCTAAAACGGGCGCGTCGGGAGTTATGGTGGTGGTGATTCTGATGCACGGTGTGCTATCAATATAAACGATGAACTCGAGTTCTAAGATGAAGCTACAACTCCTGAATCAGAGCGGCCAATGGGAAAGGATTGGGCCAAAAAAGCAGTGGATGCAAAGGCTTCGGATTTGAAGAGATCGGCCTCGAGTGATGTATAAAAAACTGATGCACTTCACAAACTTTAACAAGTTTAAAGGAGTTGCATGTGGAGAGATACAAAAAGAGAGAAAAGGAAGTAGGGCCGGCAAGAAAAATGGAGAGGATGCAGTTGGATAGGAAGCGCTTTGAAATGGAGCTACAACAACAAGAGGCTGAAGAGTCCGAATCATGAAAATCGACACTGAAAGTCTACCAAAAAAGACTGTGCGTTGATCTAAAAAATTAAAGACAAGATTGCGAGAAAATAGTTAGAGGAAATGCACCGTAGTATTTTTTTTTTTATTTGAATCATGTCATTTTTATTTTTTTATGTACTTTTTAGTTTTGATGATTTTTTATATTTAATAGATTAGTATTGAATGGAAGGGGGAATGGGGAGGAAAGAGAATCACACCCCTTGAATGAGGGAATGAAGATCAGATAGAAAGCGAGAGTGACTTGCCGTTTAAGTAGAGGATGGGGAGAGGAGGGAAATGGGAAGCACACTTCATAACCTATGAGAACTTCAGGTAAACAGTCAAAGAAAAAAAAATTAATGAGTCATGAGCCATATTTTATAGTAGCCGGTACCAAGAAGTGTAGTAACTATGAAGGTGTTGTCCTTCAAGTGGTAAGGGTTTTCTCTCACATTGGACGGTGTCGGGCAACTCCCTCAGCCACCTGAGTTGGGTGGCGCCCTCAACACCACTCCGCCATAGCCAATGGCATATCGCTTACGTGATATGATAAAGCCACTATGGGCTTTATCCCATAACACCCAGCCTCATAATAGACATTTGGATAAAATTCAAAAGTAATTTTATTGGGTGCGTAAATTTGCGACTCTAAACAAAGCTAGTACGATGAGTAAATATAACATTACTACTAAATTAAATACAATTTATTGCGATGTAATAGATAGTTAATAAGAGTTACAAGAAGTCATGGATAAAGGTAAGGTGTTTTCGTCCAAATTTACGCTCTTCGACGCTAGCCTAGATATTCAATAATAGTTATAAGAAAAGCTTTGGTCTCTGATTTATTTCGCATTCAATTTTTTATTTAGAAATAATTATAATAATTGAGTATAGTAGAACTATCGTAATATGTGGACCTTATTATACTGAAGAAAACCAATAGTAAAGATAATTTCTAAATTATGATTATAAATAAAATTGTGTAGAAAAGTCGACTTGTGACGGCTGCCAAATATTTGTTTCTTGGGGGCTACGTCCCTTCCCATCAAAATATTAACACAGTAAAATGATAATGACATGATAACTACTTGCCACCTTACACACTTATTTGTTGAATACTAAGTGAATTTAGACTAGTTTAATCCCATTTTTTCTTTAACCGCATATTTTGGATAACTAAATTATTATCGTGTTTTTAGCAGAACCAGTTAATTATATCTATCATAAATATGCAATAATGTATATACATCAATTCACCAATTCATGAGTAAACCCAATAAATTTGAGAAAAAACCCCATTACGGGAATCGATCCAAGATCTAATGGTGCCTAAGCTATCCCACCCTAAAGATGCCATGGACAATCCAAAGATTTTAACATTTACATCCACGTTCTTTGCTATTTACTTTAGGATAATATGTTTATTGTATTCTTTTATATGACCTATAAAAGTCCCTGCTAGATTTTTGGAAAAATAACTGTTCTAACATAACGCTTAAATATATAACAAACATCCCTAGTAAAATCCTAGCAAAAACAAGTTATTGGTAGGGTGTAAAAAATATGGGATAACAATAGCTAGTAAAACAACAAAACAAAAGGTATTAAAATAATAGCCAGCATACCCTTGAATGTCCATATACGCTTCCTTTAAAGGAAATCTACGCTAAGACATAACGCTAAAGTTATCATCCCCTCATGCATTCTTCTTACTCATCCCCTTCTCCTTTACCATCTTTCCGATCACCAACCCTGACTTCTAATACATTTCTGATGTCGCTCACGTTACTGTTTTTTTGTAACCTTCTTTAGATCATCGTCATCATCATGTATTTAAAAAGATATCATTAGAAACCAAATTTGGAGGTGACAATTTGGTAGATGGGTCAAATCGTCAGTCAAGATCCATTAAAAATAAGGTTGCCCAACTGTATGTTTAAAACATGTTAGATCTTTGTGTTACTTAAAAACGATGGAAACATAAGTTACCAAAGCAAATGAAAGGTGGTGGGTGCTCTAGTGGAGAGTAAAGACATGAATCAAATTTACGAGTAACTGGGACGGGCGATTACCTTACGATTCAACCATGTGCATTAATGCAACGTGGCAGTAGCAGCAACATAGGAGTAAGAATTTCTGAATGACACGAAAATACGACACGTATCTTATACAAAATTTTACATATTTGCGTTTATCGTACGCTTGTTCAGTTGGTTTGCACAGACTTAATGGTTCCCAAGTTTTAACCGTTAGATCTACAACAGCTTTTTACATTATGTTTTATGTTATAACTTAAACTAACCGCATATTTGTATAGCAAAATCTAATACATAAACAGTAATTGAGATATGTAACAGCTTTGTATCATTGAAAACTCATGTCATGTTTAGGGTTCATGTATCAAACACGATTATAAAACAGAGGAATACTTGCATTTAGAAGATATCGGTTTAAAGTAGTTTGATTTTATTGGTCCACTAGTGATAGCAAACCAACAAAATTCAAGCCAGCACATTTGGTCACCCACTATAGTACAAAATAAATTATACAATCAAATATTACCAAAAATAAACAAACCGTGTAAAACACAATCCCTTCATACGAGGGAAGAACGTACCAAATGCAAGACAGCTGGTTTTTTAACTTCAATCATAAACACAGGGGACAATATGTTACATGTTCCATAACAAAAACCACTGGCTGGCCTCACACAATAATAATAACCTTAAAATTACCACCAAAACATATCACAGTAAGCAAAAGATATTGTCTTTAAAGTTTAAACACTTGAATAACCTTAAAACTCAACAACACTCACTCCTTTGGACGGCTCTAATAGCACAATAAAAACCCAAAGGACTCTTCAAAAAAAACTTATATAACACTTGTAATATAATTAGACTCTAATAAAACAAACACTCTAAATACTGCAAAACTCATAGGCAAGCGATGTTAAGCGGCTGCTCATTCATCAACGGCTCATCAACCTTCAATGTGTTCATCCAAGCTAGTTCTTCGCGGTTCAGCTCGTCAAAATCCCAATCGGGCAATTCACACGCTTCGTTGTCGTCGAACCCACACAGCTGGAAATCGTCAAGATCCCCAAACCCGTCAAGCGGCGAAGCCAGGCTCTCGAATATCGAATCGAGCTCCAAATTCATTTCCAACCCCGCACCAATCTCCGCCAGCGTCATCATCTCATCCGTTCCGATTTCCGTTCCCGTTCCCTCCTCTATTTTCACCGAAGACGTTTCGGTTTCAGGTTCGTGCTCAGGCTCGGGTTCAGGTTCAAGTACCGACAACGGCGAGCTTCGAGAAATAACACCCACCGATTCTTCGGAAGCCGCGGGTCCGGTTTCAGGTTCGGATCCAGATACGGGCCCGGGCCCGGGTCCGGGTCCGGTTTTAACATGATTTGACCCACCCTTTGAAGCTTCAGCTAGGGTTACAAATTCAAGTTTTTTCTCTTCATAAGCTTTAGAAGCTTCTTCAGCAGTATTATAAGTCCCAAGCCAGACCCGTCTCTGCTTAAACGGGTCACGGATCTCCGCGGCCCATTTGCCCCATTTCCGTTGCCGGACCCCCCTAAACTTCGACCCGGAAACCCGTTGACTTTGACCCGGAGATTTAGTCAAAACCCTCTTTCGTTTCACACATGTTTTCTCACCATTATTATTATTACTATCTTGAACCGAACTTGTTGCAGCCGCCGCCGCCACCTCAAAAGCACCGTCTGCCGCCACCGGAATTTTGATTTCCCGAACAATCCGTTTTGACCCGTAGGGTTTGTTATCGGGTTCAACGTCGGAGGAATCGGTTAGATCCGAGTCGTAACAGATGACCCGGATCTTTCTCATGGGTTTGTTTTGTCCCATGAAGAACTTCGTTTGTTTTCAAAAACTCCGGCGGCTGTCACAACCTCAGATAATAATTTTATTTATAAAAACAACCAAAAACACAAAATTTTGAAGTGAAATCAAATAAACTAAAACCTATTAGGGTTTATGTTAACGGCCCTCTTATAAACAAAAAAAGATCAAATAATCTGTTTATGTGAAACCCACCAAAACACTCTACTCCAGAACAAGTCCTACAAAAACATAAAAAAAAAACTGTCAAAAAAACATACAAAACAGGAGAAAACATAGATTTATCCGAAAAAAATAAAATAAAATAATTACCGTTTCGGCCTCAAACGCATCGAAAGAGTTGAAAAAGATTGAAGAAGACCCTGCTGAGAAGACCAGCAGAGGTGGGAGATGACGTAAGCAAAGGAAAAATAGAGCTTCAGTGGAGCCCTTGTGAACGTCAACAAACCTGCCGACATAAAATCAGGTCGTCTTCTCCGTTAACGCCTTTAGAGAGAGAGAGAGTGGGTGGGTGTTTTGCAGGGTTCAGAAAAGAGTGATAAGAAGATGAGGCAGAAGATAGATATAGAAGATACTGAGAAAACGAAGGATATTATTATATTATTATTAATATAATATAATGTTGATCTTTTGGGATGAGGGATGTATGGTTGGGATTTTTTGGTGTAAAAGAAGATGAAAAAATGGGGAAATTGTACCCATTTGGGTGAAGAAGAAAAGAAGGAATGCAAATCTCAATAAAACAAAGGGATTCATTAATTTATTTATTTATATTTATAAATAAAAACATTGAGAATTGCATACACAAATGTGTCTGCTTTCTCTCTCTAGAACCCTGCCTACTTACTATGTGCTCTGCTTTTTCACTGTTTATCCCAGCGGTCAAAATTAATTCAATATGGTAGCTGTCTTTAACCGTCTTTTCGTTAGTTAGACTATTGCAGGCCTGTTTAACAACTTATTATAAGTTATTTTAGTAATAAAAAGTCAAAAAAAAATTAGAGTGTAGGTACGTTTTTCTTTTAAGAGTATACCAATAGATAGATGTGTATTTGGGTGATGTTTTTAGTTCTCACACCACTTAAAAACATAACTTCTTTCTCTTCCATCGTATTCACGTATTTTATTTTTCTCATATACACATTCATACTATCTTTCCTCCATCTCATCTTTCTCTCTCTTTAAATACATACAAGTACATCCTATTATGGATGGTCTAACCTTCGGATCTTACTTTCTCTCTCTACTCCAAATATTTATCTTTGCGCCGAGTGTGGTCGTAGAGTAGCCTAACGGTTTTCTGTTTTGCGGGTTCTTCTTCCTGCTATAAGATTCAATCCACTGGTTAAGCCGAAGGAATGGTTTTTTCAAAATAGGGACTGAAGCTACGAACGGGTGTTAATCTCAGGCCCTTAATTGAATCAAATTGAATACGTCAGGGGCTAGAGTGTTGATTTTTCAAAATAGAGACTCAACCTAAGGATGGATGCTAATCTCAGGGACTGAAGCTGTACTTTACTCATTCTTTTATAATCATGGTATCCCCTTTGAGGTGTTTAGTTCGTTAAAGTGTAAAATACTCTTTACTACATGTAACATAGGCGGTGAAACTTTTGTTAACGTAGATATTCATATTTATGCAATAGTTTAACTTTAATTTAGATATAGAGAAATATATAGAAAGTGAAGATCGGTTGAGTGGTGGACTCCATGTCAACTTCGACATCTACATACGTTAAAGAGAATAAAGAAAAACAGGGGCGTGGCTCCTAACGCCCCACTCGTTTGGGCAATATGGTTTAATGGAGTGTTCGGTTGATTTGGAACGGGCTTAACGCCCACTACAAGCAATAGTAAAGGTGTTAACGTATCGGTTTAACTAAAACTTATTGTTAAGCCAGTGATGATGTATACATATTAATATATGGTTGAACTAATTTATATATTTTTATCTAAACAAAACCAAACCAGCCAGTTCCAGTTTGTAAATGAGCCTAGCCCAAATCAAAGATGGCTCAACTCGTTTTGTTTAAACTAAAGCTCATATACAGAGAGTGATATCCTCAAAATGTGTAATTGGCTTGATATTTTTTATTAGAACAAATCAACAAAAATTCATGGCATTAATATTATTTTGTCCAATTATATTTATTTGCGTGTATGATTTTTGGATATACATCATGTGTTAGCAAGTCAGGGTTTAAAAATTAAAGTTGTCCGGGGGTTTATAAACGAAGGGTATATAGATTTTGTTGTTTAATATTCAAAAACTTGTATATTTGTTTTTCTGTTCTTAAATAAACGAATCTCGAGCTTTTACGATCAGAGCTCGTGTTCAACATTCTAGATCATTAAGATATACAACCCGCGCTCAAGTTAAACACCACATCTCGTTATACGAGCCGAGTCGGATCATTTAACTCGAGTCTGAGTCCGAGCCAACTTGACTGGCGCTGCTTAGTTTGTTCATATCCCTTAGTTATTGATTGCAAGTGATATTTTTAGTGTTTTCCTAAGCTAGCCGCCTAATAAATTTGGTGCATATGGTTGATAGACGTGTTTAATTTTTAGCTGATGATTCGTTTTGACGAATTAGTGATATTTATTTTCTCAATAGTTAAGTGTTGATTGTAACGTTTATTAGATGTAAGGTGTCTATATATAATGTGTATGTGTGATATTGATGGCTTCAATATATGAAACATTTTTTTTCTTTCTATCACTATCATCACCAAACTCTATTATTGTTGCATATTTCTTCCCTCTCATCACACGACGACTATTCTTATGATCACCTTCATCGCCACCTTTTTGCCCTACATTTTATCTACCACCACAAACTTCTTCAAACTTTGATTTTTAATCGTTTACTTATTATTGATCCCATGGTCAACATAACCTTCATAGATGAAGACACTCAAATTCAATTCTTCCACAAAATGCACCCATAATGTAGATAGTTTGACGAGATTAATTTTTAAGTTGTGATGCATTTGGTTGACAAATTATCAAGTTTAATTTGTTAGCTTTTTTAAAGAAGTTGAATTGATGGCGAGGAAGAAGCGACAACAATGGAGGTGGTGGTAGGGCCGTCCCGAGAACTCTCAAAAGAATTTAGGTCCGGGCAACATAAAGAGTTTTGCCCAAAATTGTGGTTAAAGAGTAAATGAATTAAAAAAATAAGGTATTGGTAGTGGAGCCAAATCTTAACTTGAAAGCTCTACATTATTTTAAGATAATTTTCCAATCCACCGACTACTTTTATGTTTAATACATGGATCCGTATATTAAAAATATAATTAACTATATATATATAAAAGGTTATAAAAACCTTTCGGACCCTTTAAAAATTTTGGTCTCATGTGACGAACGAGTTGTGCGGCCCAAGAGCAGGCCCTGGGTGGCGGCATTTGTAGAATGAAATGTGGTGACGACTCGAAACAATTTGATAGAATTCATTTCAATTCTAGTTTTTATCAGTTTTCCAACGAAACATACTTTGCCTTGATTCCATGTCTAATAATTTATGTGAAATTGTGAGTCAAGCAGATCAGCAATAGAAATTTTTTTTTTCGGTACAATTAGCACACGAAACACACTCCTTAATGAACGATAACCAAACTAATACACACGTAAAATGCATGCATATCTACGCAATACCAAATATATTTCCTTTGATATAACTTAATAAGTGGCTATAATATTGTCACACACCTCGACCCGCAGCGGAATAAGAGTCGGGGATAATTGGGTTAACATGTTTCATATTTATTAAATTCAAATTACAACTTAAATATCCATAACAAAATTCATACAATTACAAGAAAATGAAACTACATAATTATTCCAAATCTTAAACTTGTTTATTCTTCTAGGCCTTCCTATGTGGTTCTTGTCTCAGTTGTATCACCTGTATCATGTGTAAAACGGGGGATATTTTGGGTCAACAAAAGTTGGCGAGTGAACCTTGATAAAGCATTGTTACTAATTTCTTGTTATTATTTAATAAGGAAAATTTGTGCAATAATCACATGTGAGCAAACATATATAAATAAACAAACACAAACCACTTTAGATGAGTATATGATATGAATGATGATGAATGTGAGATCAAGGCTCAATCAAACGGAGCCGATCTTATGAGTCACCTGATGCTCAACCCGTCTCCCACGGGGAACTGAAGGGCCTAATGAAATGCGTGCACTGAAAATGATAAATCCAATCTACATATAATCCACACAACAATTGATACACATTTGATCACGGATATGATGTATGCACAAGTGTTTATATATATAATAAAAGAATTATGCGACACATGATACACCCCAAAACATGATTAAAACGGGGAATTGGTAGAGATTGTCACACCCCGACCCGCAGCGGAATAAGAGTCGGGACATAATTGGGTTATCACTAAAGCTCATGATGTTTACTAAAATGTTTCATATTTATTAAATTCAAATTACAACTTAAATATCCAAAACAAAATTCATACAATTACAAGAAAAATGAAACTACATAATTATTCCAAAACTTAAACTTGTTTATTCTTCTAGGCCTTCCTAAATGATTCTTGTCTCAGCTGGATCACATGTATCATGTGTAAACGGGGGATATTTTGGGTTAACAAAAGTTGGCGAGTGAACCTTGATAAAACATTGTTACTAATTTCTTGTTTTATTTAATAAGGAAAATTTGTGCAATAATCACATGTGAGCAAACATATATAGATAAACAAACACAAACCACTTTGGATGAGTATATGATATGAATGATGATGTATGTGAGATCAAGGCTCAATCAAACGGAGCCGATCTAATGAGGCACCTGATGCTCAACCCGTCTCCCACGGGGAACTGATGGGCCTAATGAAATGCGTGCACTGAAAATGATAAATCCAATCTACATATAATTCACACAACAATTGATATACATTTGATACACATTTGATACACATTAGATCACGGATATGATGTTTGCACAAGTGTTTAAATATAAAAAAAAGAATTATACGACACATGATACACCCCAAAACATGATTAAAACGGGGAATTGGTAGAGATTCACTCACAATGGGTGCGTTCTTTGATGATGATGAAGGCGCACGAATTTACGATTCGATTGACGAGGGAAGAACTAACCTAGATAATAACAAAATGATTTGATAAATAAATAAATTTTGGTTGAGATTAATATTTTTAATTAGTGCTCTTAAATAGGATTTTTAGATTTATTTTTGTGAATTTAAAAAAATTCTCTAACCTTAATAATCTTATTTTTAAGTATTTTAAAATAATTTTCTAATTAAATAAATAATTAAAAGAAATAAAAAAAATTGACCGTTGACCGTTGACCGGGTCTTGACCGGTCAGACTGTGTTTTTATATGCGCTGAGTGAGGTTCGAACTCGGGACCTCTCGTATACGTGCACGCAGCTCTACCAACTGAGCTACGTGTCTAACCCGAAATATTCTCTGTTTTAATTATATTTATATACTAATTAATTTTAAACTTATTTGGTTTTTTATTAAAAATGATTTATATGGCCGAACCGGTTGCAGGGACCCGGAGTCGAACTCGGGTCCTTCGGTTCGAGTGCGCACAGCCCAACCAGTTGGGCTGTGTGTCTAATCTGTTTAACAAATGGATTATATTACTCTTATAAACATCCTGTGACTTGTTCTGATTCAGTTATAAAAATGTTGGTTTTAATTCTGAAAGTCGGTACGGTGGCGATTCGAACTCGGGACGTGTGTATTGTTTGTGCACACAGTCCACCACTGGACTATGTGTCTAACCCGTTTAATTATCTGGTTTTAATTATATTAATACACAACTCAACTTCGTCTTCTTCATTTATAAAACTCAGAAACAGTGAAGCCGACTGTTTGTTTAATTGACCAACACCACTTATAATTTGATTGAATTGGAATAGAAAAAGAAGAATAAGGATTATGATGTACCAACTCAGAGTGGTTTCTTCAATTTCCGGCACGAGTCGGCTCTGATTTTGCGATGTCCGGCTGTATGAACTGTTTAACAGTTTTGATTATTGGTTGGAACGATTAAAGTATAAATTAAAAGATAGCAGAGAAGTTTAGACAGTTATACCGACCGATGAATGAATGCGGTTTTCTGACTAGCGATTCCGGCAGGATTCCGGCGAAATTGGAAATCTCCGGCGACGAGCTTTTGAGGAATTTCAACTTCGAAAAAGTGTGCGGTTCTGAGCGAAAGGATTTCCGGAAGATTGAGTGGGTATTTATAGTGGAAACAGGCTGATTTGGGTTTTAATTGAGTCAAGGTTCGCGATTGAAGACTTTCCGACGGTTATGACCGAGATTGATGGTTAGACATCGGTTATAACCTATGTCTAAGTCGGTTATCGTGTTTTAGTCAAAAGGAAAATGGCAAAAATCGCGGATTGCCGATTTTTCCGGTGATGACTAGTTCTGGGCGCGCTGATTACCGGATTTGACTTTCGGGTTTTATTATAAGTTTTATTTGTTTCCGTGTTTATCACAAAAACAGTGTGTGGCGGAGCGGTGTGTTGTGTGTTTGGGTTTGTGGATGACCCGGGTTCGAAACCCGGCGTCTCCAATTTTTCTTTTTCTCACTATTTATTATTATTTATAAATTATGGTTTTTAAATTCTAATATATTTATTAATTATGTATTGTTTAAAATTTATTTGAGCAATAAATACGCAACGAAAAATTATAACTGAATATTTGATTAATAAACGAAGCGGGTTTTGAAACCCGTTTTTCGACGAATGTTACAGTATCCCCTACTTTTAGAAATTTCGTCCCGAAATTTAAGTAGTGGTAACAGGAAAAAGATGCAGGTATTTTTCGCGCATTGAGTCTTCACGTTCCCAAGTAAACTCAGGTTCTCGTTTTGACTCCCAACGTACCCTGACAATTGGAATACGACTTCGTCTTAAACGCTTCTCTCCGAAGTCCATGATTTCTACTGGTCTTTCAATGAAGTGCATAGATTCATCGACTTGAATGTCTTCTAGAGGAATATGGAGGTTTTCATCGGCGAGGCACTTCTTCAAGTTTGATACTTGGAATGTGGGATGAATTCTGTTGAGCTCTTCTGGTAGGTCAAGCTTGTATGCTACAGGACCTACCCTTTGGAGTATCTTGAAAGGTCCTACATAGCGTGGTGCTAGCTTACCCTTCTGGCCAAAACGAACCACTCCCTTCCACGGTGATACTTTTAAAAGTACTAGATCACCAATGTCAAACTCCAAGGGCTTTCGTCGTTTGTCTGCATAACTCTTTTGACGACTTTGAGCCGCTAGAAGATTGTTTCGAATTTGAATGACCTTGTCGGTTGTTTCTTGAATTAATTCTGGACCGGTGATTTGTGATTCCCCAATTTCATGCCAACATACTGGAGATCGGCACTTACGACCATATAAAGCTTCGAAAGGAGCCATGCCGATACTTGAATGATAGCTATTGTTGTACGAAAATTCAACTAATGGTAGATGAGCGTCCCAATTCCCTTTGAAGTCTATGACACATGCTCGAAGCATGTCTTCAAGAGTTTGGATGGTGCATTCAGATTGACCATCAGTTTGAGGATGAAAAGCGGTACTGAGGTCTAATCGTGTACCCAAGGCGGTTTGTACGGCTCGCCATGTTCGTGAGGTGAAACGACCATCACGGTCTGAAATGATGCTTAAAGGTACACCATGACGGCTTACGATCTCGCTGATGTAGATACGAGCTAACTTTTCGTTCTTGAAGTCCTCGCGAATCGGAATGAAATGAGATGACTTTGTAAGACGATCGATTATTACCCATATGGTGTCATACCCACTGGAGGTGCGAGGTAACCCGGTAATGAAATCCATGGTTATGTTTTCCCACTTCCATACAGGTACTTCGGGTTGGACTAGAAGTCCTGAAGGTCTTTGATGTTCAGCTTTTACTTTGGAACAGGTAAGGCACTTGGAAACAAAAACAGCGATATACTTTTTCATGCCCGGCCACCAGTAGGTGTATCGTAGGTCTTGATACATCTTGTCAGCTCCTGGGTGTACAGAGTACCGTGTTTTGTGCGCCTCATTCATGAGGAAATCACGAAGGTTATCGCGATCAGGAATCCATATGCGATTTAAATAGTATAGAATACCGTCGGATTTGATTTCGATTTTGAGTTCAGCTCCACATGACAGCTCATCGCGTACGTCATTTTCAGTTACAGAAACATGTTGAGCTGCTCGGATTCGATCTTTGATGTCGGTTATGATTTGCGAACAGAGAAGACGAATGGAGTTCGCAAAACCTTTTCGACTGAGCGCATCGGCCACTACGTTTGCCTTGCCAGGATGATACCGAATTTCACAGTCGTAGTCGTTGAGAAGTTCGACCCATCTTCGTTGCCTCATATTCAACTCCTTCTGGTTGAAGATATGTTGGAGACTTTTGTGGTCAGTGTATATTTCACACTTGGTACCGTAGAGGTAATGTCTCCATATCTTGAGAGCGAACACAACGGCTCCAAGTTCCAGGTCGTGGGTGGTGTAATTCTTCTCATGAACCTTGAGTTGTCTAGAAGCATAGGCTATCACTTATCCTCTTTGCATTAATACACAGCCTAGCCCTTGCCCTGATGCGTCGCAATATACTACAAAGTCATCGCAACCCTCGGGGAGTGTGAGGATAGGTGTGTAACATTTGTTAAAAACGGGTTTTCCAAACCCGATTCGTTTGTAATCGAATATCAAGTTATAAATGTTTCGTTGCGTATTTATGTTGATTTTAATTTTGAACGATGCATAATTAATAAACAAACTAGAATATAAAAGCAATAATTGATAAAAAGTAAAAATAAAATAAAAAAAATGAAAAACAGGCTGCCGGGACTTGAACCCGGGTCAGCCGGAAAGGCAACGACTTAAGACGCACACTTATAACCACTCCGCCACTTGATGTTTTTCTGTTAGTTCTAGGAATCAATTAAATCTTATGTTCAACCATGAATCAACCGATTTACGCCAACTGTAACCGTAATCGGTTTCCAAACGTCCAAAAACGTTTGAGTGTTCGTGGTTTTCTGACAATAACCGATACACCGACACCTTTAATCAATTTAGTCTTTAATGGACTTGAATTCATGTGGTGATCGGTTTTAATAACCGAAAATCTGCACTTCCTGAATTACTCCAACCATAGCCCCCTCTCGCGACTCAAAATCATCCGCAGAACCTTCAATTTCACTTTCGCTCTACTTTCAGTTCGTCGGAAAAGCTTTTTGAACTCGCCGGACTTTCGCCGGAAAACCGTGTCTTCCATCAAATCAGTAAGTATCTCAATTCTTTCATCGTCTATCAGTTGTTAAGCTTTTGCTAACTCAAACCCTTCAATCAGAATCAGTTTCAGACGACTATATCGGATAATTAACTCTCGCCGGAAAACTTCTGAAAGTTCCCAATTCTCGTTGTGAAACGGTATATCCTTTTAAACCTTCTGGTAATTCTTGTTCAGTGCTTCAATTCCGCATCTAGCTAATCAAAATTGTTAATCTGTCCGCTCAGACGAAATCCATAAAAACAGAGCCGACGACTTCGCTGGAATTCTGAGATGGATCGTTTCTCCGGTATGTTTACTTCCAAAATTTTCTCTGCCATTTCAATTTAGTCATTTGAATGTTTGTCAATCGAATTAAACAAGAAACAGTAGAGTAATCGTAGTCTGTGATATTGTAACGAAGAAGATGAAGTTAGGTTGTTTATAAGTTTAATATAATTTGGATATTATCTCGGGTTAGACACACAGTCCAGCGGTGGACTGTGTGCGCACATATATCACACGCCGCGAGTTCGATCCTTGACACACACGTATGCTCCGTAATAAAAATGTTTTCTTTTTCTAACTGAACCGGATTAACTCACTGAAGTTGTTAAGTATAATAAAAATCGGTATATTAACCAGGTTAGACACACAGTCCAGCGGTGGACTGTGTGCAACACTAACCCACAGGTCCCGGGTTCGAGACCTGTTGCACACTCCGGTTCGATGATTAAAACCCTTTTTGAAAATAAAAGAATTTTGAATAAACTAAAATAGTATATAAATATAATTAAAAACAGAATTATTTCGGGTTAGACACGTAGCTCAGTTGGTAGAGCTGCGTGCACGCGTACGGGAGGTCTCGGGTTCGAGCCTTACCCGGCGCACACTTACACTTTAGCAAACCGGTCAAACGGTCAACAGTCCCGGTCAACGGTCAATGGTCAACGCAACATTTTTTTATATTTTTATTTATTTATTTAGTTTAAAAATCAATTAAAAATACTTTAAAATAATGTTTTTAAAGATAGAAAATAGTCTTAAACTCACAAAAATATATATAAAAATCTTATTAAAATTTATTAATAAAATCCATTCATTTACCATACTTCCCGTCATTATTTAGGTTAGTTAAGTCTCGTCGATCAATCCTCCAAACTCGTGCGCATTTCATCATCTTCAACCGAACGCACCCAATGTGAGTGAATCTCTACAAATTCCTCGTTTTAATCACGTTTTTGGGGTGTATCATGTGTCTTACCATTTATTATATTTAAATCATTGTGCATACATCATATCCATGAACAAATGTGTATTCAACTTGTATCAACTGTTTGTGTGGTTATTGTTTAGATTTAATTTATCATTTTCAGTACATACATTATCATAGGCCGCCGCTCCCCATTACATTATGAGCGTTGAGCTGTTCCCCATTACATTATGAGCGTGAACCGGGCGTTGCCAACATACGATTGGCTCCGTTTGATTGAGCCTTGATCGCACAGACATTCATCATAGGCCGTCCGTTCCCCATTACATTATGAGCGTGAACGTGACGTTGCCAACATATACAGTTTCATTCATGTTATATATTCATGCAAGTTGATATGTTATTGTATGTTATTGTTTGTGGTTGCTATTGTTATTGTATGATTATTTACAGTTGCTCACATATGACTATTGCACAATTTTTCCTTGATAATGATAAAAAGAAATCAATAATAAATGTTTATCTAACAAGGTTCACTCGCCAACTTATGTTGACCCAAAAACCCCTATTTTTACACATGATACAGGTGATTCAGCTGCAGCAAGAAACACATAGGATTGGCTTAGAAGAATAAACTGGTTTAGAGCTTGGATTGTTTAGTTGATTATTTTCTTTGTATTTGTATGAACATGTTTGGAATATTGAGGATGTAATTTTGATTTAAATAAATATGAAACATATTAGTAAATATCATGAGCTTTGGTGATAACTCAATTATGCCCCGACTCTTATTCCGCTGCGGGTCGGGGTGTGACAGATTGGTATCAGAGCCATGACTATAGGGATATAGGATAGGTTATTAGACCCATAGAGCCTATACTATAGTTGATTAGAATTTTTAAAATTTTTGTGTGTTACATGCCAAATTTCATGATGTTTATATGTTTTATGTTTAATGTTACATTCAATGTTATGCAAGCATGTACATATGTACATACTATTATATAATGCCTATCATGAATCATATTCCCATAACATATCATATCCATGAGAGCACACACCACATCATTTTCATGATTGTTTTTACAATGATTTTTGTATTTTCAAATCACATCAAAGTGAGTTCTCATGACGGGCATGTAGTAACTGAAAGGGTACAAGTACCGGTAGTCGGAACGTCCTGTCTAGGCTTGGCATTCGTATAAATCCAAAATAAAGGACCAGTTTGCCTACCTGGGGACTAACGATGAGAGTACGAAGTACCTATTAGGCCAAAGCATGCTATACCAAACGTCGTGTGAGCTAACCCCACTTTGAGTTGTCATTGTGTCTACACCTGGACACATTCCGACCATACATCTCGTAAACATATTTCATGGTTTTCATTCGGGTGATGCGAGTGTTAAACCGCCAATACTAATGTGAATCCTACCAAGCCAATAGTCATGGGGGCCCACATGACTATACAGGTGAAAGTATGGGGGACATTTGAGGCCCAACATGAGCAAACCCAAGACATCCTATGGATGTAGTTGCATTATTGATATTTATGTTATTTTCATTTTCTTTAAGACACATGACACCTAAAAAGACTCCATAAACTCACAATCTTCTTATGTATGTTCCTATAGATGTCGGCTAGGCAACAACGAGGGGGTAGAAAATCAGGAAGGTCACACGAACGCTTGGCCACTCAAATCGCAAAACAAATGGCCGCGGTACTTCCTGACATTGTGGTTCAAGTACAACAAGCTCTCGCCACAAATCCCACCAATCCTCCCCAGCAAGAAGACCAGAACATCGGCAACCCTCCTACCAACAAGTGCTCATATAAACATTTCAAGTCTTGCGATCCTCCGAAATTTGAAGGGATCGAAGGTGTCACTGCTCTCCTCCACTGGTTTGAGGAAATGGAAAACACCTTCCTCAACTGCGATTGTCCTGAGGATCGCAAGGTACGATACGCAACCGGGAGACTATTTGGGGTAGCTCTTACCTGGTGGAATACTGAAAAGGGTAAGAGAGGAATCGAAGATGCAGTGGCCTTAACGTGGGAGGAGTTAAGGGAAATCATGACGAGACGATTCTGTCCTAGAAGTGAGATTAAAAAGTTAGAGGACGAATTTCATTCATTGAAGCAAAAGAAGGGAGATCATACTTCCTACAATAAGAGGTTTTTAGAGTTGAACCAGATGGTCCCTAACTTGTTCACCCCAGTTTACCATTTAGTCGAGCATTATATTCGAGGTCTTCCCTCGAAAATTCAAGATTCAGTTATCAGCACTTCGCCAGCAACACTTGAAGCTGCTATGGAACTAGCTACTGAACTGACCGAGAATCGAATTCGCAACGGTAAATTTAAAGAAGAGAAAAAGAAAGCCCCCGTTGAGGGCCAAACTTCAAACCATTCCACCTCCTCCTCTAAGTTTGCTAACAAGAGGAAACGTAACACCAGAAACTTCGCTGTCACACAAACCAATTACCCTATCCCTGCTGCACCCATTACCCAAGTTGCCCCCTTACCTGCACCATATAAAAGGCCATACTCTGGCCCATTACCAAAATGCAACCGTTGTCAATACCATCACTTTCCTGATCATCCCTGCCAACATTTCACCGGCTGTGGTCGCAGGTCACACTGTTCAAACCTGTCGCATACCTCAGCGAACGAACCGCCACCAGCCCTCAACTCAAACCCACCATCAAATAATGGGTCAAGCCCAACAACCCCTACTACTACCACCTACCCAACATTTAGCCCAATCATATTACCAACCCAACTATCCCATGGTGCAACCTATGCGGGCTTGCTACAATTGTGGAGACCCAAGCCACTTTAGAAACACTTGTCCACGTTTGGTGAACATTATACATGCTCAAGCCCAAGCAAATCCGGTGAATCAAGCTAACCAAGCTCCTCCACCTGCAAGAGGAAGAGCTTTCAACATCAACGCTAATCAGGCTAGAGCTGACAGCAATGTGGTTAACGGTACGTTCCTTATCAATGGTAGTTATGCATCCATGTTGTTTGATACTGGCGCGGATAAAAGTTTTGTGTCCTTAGAGTTTGAACCCATCCTAAACCAAATTCGTGATAAGCTCATGGAATCCATAACAGTAGAAGTTGCTGACGGAAAACCGGTCTCATTAAACTCTATTATACGCAATTGTACTCTCACTTTAAACGATCACAATTTTCTAGTTGACTTCATTCCTATGAAGTTGGGAAGCTTTGACATTATAATTGGTATGGACTGGCTCAGCCAACATCAGGCTGAAGTTGTATGCCGCGAAAAGTTTATACGCATTCCTCTTGCAAACGGTCAGACTCTACGAATCTTTGGAGAAACCTCATCGAAAGGGCTCAGATTAATGTCCTGTCTTCAGGCTCGAAAATATCTCCGCAAGAATTATGTCGCATTTTTAACCCATGTCATCAAAAAGGGAACCATGGAGAAGAAACTTGAAGACATCCCAGTAGTAAAAGATTTTCCGCAAGTTTTTCCTGACGACATTTCAGGACTTCCTCCCGTGAGAGAAATCGAATTTCGCATCGATCTTATACCTGGTGCTACACCAGTTGCAAAGTCTCCTTATAGGTTAGCCCCATCCGAAATGCAAGAGCTAGCCAGTCAATTGCAAGAGTTGACTGACAAAGGATTTATACGTCCTAGCTCCTCGCCTTGGGGTGCACCTGTCCTTTTTGTGAAGAAGAAAGATGGAACGTTTCGCATGTGCATCGACTACAGAGAACTCAACAAGTTAACGATCAAGAATCGCTATCCATTACCTCGCATTGATGATCTTCTTGACCAACTTCAAGGCGCCAGCTGTTTTTCAAAAATCGACCTTCGTTCTGGTTATCATCAACTTAGAGTACATGAAGAAGACGTCCCAAAGACCGCCTTCCGAACTCGTTATGGACATTATGAATTCATGGTCATGCCATTTGGTTTAACCAACGCTCCAGCTGTCTTCATGGATCTAATGAACAGAGTCTGCAAACCCTATCTCGATCGTTTTGTTATAGTCTTCATCGACGACATCCTCATTTATTCAAAGTCTAAGTCTGATCATGAACAGCACCTTCGACTCATCCTTACACTCTTAGAGAATGAAAAGCTTTACGTCAAATTCTCCAAATGCGAATTCTGGTTAAAAGAGGTATAATTCCTTGGACATGTCGTCAATGACAAGGGAATACATGTCGACCCCTCAAAGATCAAAGCAGTACAAGAATGGCAAGCGCCACGTACACCAACCGAAGTAAGATCATTCCTTGGTTTGGCTGGTTATTATCGCCGTTTCATTTCAAATTTCTCCCGCATTGCTGTACCACTCACGGCTTTAACTCATAAAGGAAAACCCTTCATATGGGGACCCAAACAAGAAGAAGCCTTCCAAACCCTTAAACAAAAACTCTGTGATGCACCAATTCTCACTCTTCCTGAAGGTTGTGATGACTTCGTGGTTTATTGCGACGCGTCAGGGCAAGGACTAGGCTGTGTTCTAATGCAAAGAGGAAAGGTGATAGCTTATGCTTCTAGACAACTCAAAACTCATGAGAAGAACTACACCACCCACGACCTAGAACTTGGAGCCGTTGTGTTCGCTCTTAAGATGTGGAGACATTATCTCTACGGTACTAAGTGTGAAATATACACTGACCACAAGAGTCTTCAACATATCTTCAACCAAAAGGAGTTAAACATGAGGCAACGAAGATGGGTCGAACTTCTAAATGACTACGACTGTGAAATTCGGTACCACCCTGGCAAGGCAAATGTGGTGGCTGATGCACTCAGTCGAAAGGGTTATGCGAACTCCATTCGTCTTCTATGTTCGCAAATCATAACCGACATCAAAGATCAAATTCGAGAAGCCCAACATGTTTCAATAACTGAAGACGACGTACGAAAGGAGCTGTCCTGTGGAGCTGAACTTAAAATTGAAACTAAAGCTGACGGTATTCTGTACTATCTAGATCGTATATGGATTCCTGACCACAACAACCTTCGTGAATTCCTTATGAATGAGGCACACAAAACACGATACTCTATACACCCAGGAGCCGACAAGATGTATCAAGACCTTCGATACACCTACTGGTGGCCTGGAATGAAAAAGGATATTGTTGTTTTTGTTTCTAAGTGCCTTACATGTTCCAAGGTAAAAGCTGAACATCAAAGACCCTCAGGACTTCTGGTCCAACCTGAAATACCTGTATGGAAGTGGGAAAACATAACCATGGACTTCATTACCGGGTTACCTCGCACTTCTGGTGGGTATGACACTATATGGGTAATCATTGATCGTCTTACAAAATCAGCTCACTTTATTCCAATCCGCGAAGATTTCAAGAACGAGAAGCTAGCTCGTATCTACATCAGCGAAATCGTAAGCCGACATGGTGTACCATTAAGCATTATCTCAGATCGTGATGGTCGTTTCACGTCACGAACATGGCAGGCCGTACAAGCCGCTTTGGGTACACGATTAGACCTCAGTACCGCTTATCATCCTCAAACTGATGGACAATCTGAACGCACCATTCAAACTCTTGAAGATATGCTTCGAGCATGTGTCATAGACTTCAAGGGAAATTGGGACGCTCATCTACCATTGGTTGAATTTTCGTACAACAACAGCTATCATTCAAGCATCGGCATGGCGCCTTTTGAAGCTTTATATAGTCGTAAGTGCGGATCTCCAGTATGTTGGCACGAAATTGGGGAAGCTCAAATCACCGGTCCAGAATTGATTCAAGAAACCACAGACAAGATCCATCAAATTCGAAACAATCTCCTAGCGGCTCAAAGTCGTCAAAAGAGTTATGCAGATAAACGACGAAAGCCTTTGGAGTTTAACATTGGTGATCATGTACTTTTAAAAGTATCACCGTGGAAGGGAATAGTTCGTTTGGCCAAAAAGGCAAGCTAGCACCACGCTACGTAGGACCTTTCAAGATACTCGAAAGAGTAGGACCTGTAGCATACAAGCTTGATCTACCAGAAGAACTCAACAGAATTCACCCCACGTTCCACGTATCAAACTTGAAGAAGTGCCTCGCTGATGAGAACCTCCATATTCCTCTGGAAGATATTCAGATTGATGAATCTATGCATTTTATTGAAAGACCAGTAGAGATCATGGACTTCGGAGAAAAACGTTTAAGACGGAGTCGCATTCCAATTGTTAGGGTACGCTGGGAGTCGAAACGGGGACCTGAGTTTACTTGGGAACGTGAAGACTCAATGCGCGAAAAATACCCGCATCTTTTTCCTACTACTGCTACTTAAATTTCGGGACGAAATTCCTAAAAGTATGGGATACTGTAACATTTGTCAAAAACGGGTTTTCCAAACCCGCTTCGTTTGTAATCGAATATCAAGTTATAAATGTTTCGTTGCGTATTTATGTTGATTTTAATTTTGAACGATGCATAATTAATAAACAAACTAGAATATAAAAGCTATAATTGATAAAAAGTAAAAATAAAATAAATAAAATGAAAAACAGGCTGCCGGGACTCGAACCCGGGTCAGCCGGAAAGGCAACGACTTAACACGCACACTTATAACCACTCTGCCACTTGATGTTTTTCTGTTAGTTCTAGGAATCAATTAAATCTTATGTTCAACCATGAATCAACCGATTTACGCCAACTGTAACCGTAATCGGTTTCCAAACGTCCAAAAACGTTTGAGTGTTCGCGGTTTTCTGACAATAACCGATACACCGACACCTTCAATCAATTTAGTCTTGAATGGACTTGAATTCATGTGGTGATCGGTTTTAATAACCTAAAATCTGCACTTCCTGAATTACTCCAACCATAGCCCCCTCTCGCGACTCAAACTCATCCGCAGAACCTTCAATTTCACTTTCGCTCTACTTTCAGTTCGTCGGAAAAGCTTTTTGAACTCGCCGGACTTTCGCCGGAAAACCGTGTCTTCCATCAAATCAGTAAGTCTCTCAATTCTTTCATCGTCTATCAGTTGTTAAGCTTTTGCTAACTCAAACCCTTCAATCAGAATCAGTTTCAGATGACTATATCGGATAATTAACTCTCGCCGGAAAACTTCTGAAAGTTCCCAATTCTCGCTGTGAAACGGTATAGCCTTTTAAACCTTCTGGTAATTCTTGTTCAGTGCTTCAATTCCGCATCTAGCTAATCAAAATTGTTAATCTGTCCGCTCAGACGAAATCCATAAAAACAGAGCCGACGACTTCGCCGGAATTCTGAGATAGATCGTTTCTCCGGTATGTTTACTTCCAAAATTTTCTCTGCCATTTCAGTTTAGTCATTTGAATGTTTGTCAATCGAATTAAACAAGAAACAGTAGAGTAATCGTAGTCTGTGATATTGTAACGAAGAAGATGAAGTTAGGTTGTTTATAAGTTTAATATAATTTGGATATTATCTCAGGTTAGACACACAGTCCAGCGGTGGACTGTGTGCGCACATATATCACACGCCGCGAGTTCGATCCTTGACACACACGTATGCTCCGTAATAAAAATGTTTTCTTTGTCTAACTGAACCGGATTAACTCACTGAAGTTGTTAAGTATAATAAAAATCGGTATATTAACCAGGTTAGACACACAGTCCAGCGGTGGACTGTGTGCAACACTAACCCACAGGTCCCGGGTTCGAGACCTGTTGCACACTCCGGTTCGATGATTAAAACCCTTTTTGAAAATAAAAGAATTTTGAATAAACTAAAATAGTATATAAATATAATTAAAAACAGAATTATTTCGGGTTAGACACGTAGCTCAGTTGGTAGAGCTGCGTGCACGCGTACGGGAGGTCTCGGGTTCGAGCCTTACCCGGCGCACACTTACACTTTAGCAAACCGGTCAAACGGTCAACAGTCCCGGTCAACGGTCAATGGTCAACGCAACATTTTTTTATATTTTTATTTATTTATTTAGTTTAAAAATCAATTCAAAATACTTTAAAATAATGTTTTTAAAGATAGAAAATAGCCTTAAACTCACAAAAATATATATAAAAATCTTATTAAAATTTATTAATAAAATCCATTCATTTATCATACTTCCCGTTATTATTTAGGTTAGTTAAGTCTCGTCGATCAATCCTCCAAACTCGTGCGCATTTCATCATCTTCAACCGAACGCACCCAATGTGAGTGAATCTCTACAAATTCCCCGTTTTAATCACGTTTTTGGGGTGTATCATGTGTCTTACCATTTATTATATTTAAATCATTGTGCATACATCATATCCATAAACAAATGTGTATTCAACTTGTATCAACTGTTTGTGTGGTTATTGTTTAGATTTAATTTATCATTTTCAGTACATATATTATCATAGGCCGCCGCTCCACATTACATTATGAGCGTTGAGCTGTTCCCCATTACAATATGAGCGTGAACCGGGCGTTGCCAACATACGATCGGCTCTGTTTGATTGAGCCTTGATTGCACAGACATTCATCATAGGCCGTCCGTTCCCCATTACATTATGAGCGTGAACGTGACGTTGCCAACATATACAGTTTCATTCATGTTATATATTCATGCAAGTTGATATGTTATTGTATGTTATTGTTTGTGGTTGCTATTGTTATTGTATGATTATTTACATTTGCTCACATATGACTATTGCACAATTTTTCCTTGATAATGATAACAAGAAATCAATAATAAATGTTTATCTAACAAGGTTCACTCGCCAACTTATGTTGACCCAAAAACCCCTATTTTTACACATGATACAGGTGATTCAGCTGCAGCAAGAATCACATAGGATTGGCTTAGAAGAATAAACTGGTTTAGAGCTTGGATTGTTTAGTTGATTATTTTCTTTGTATTTGTATGAACATGTTTGGAATATTGAGGATGTAATTTTGATTTAAATAAATATGAAACATATTAGTAAATATCATGAGCTTTGGTGATAACCCAATTATGCCCCGACTCTTATTCCGCTGCGGGTCGGGGTGTGACAAGGTGCGTCACAAAGTTTTTGCTTTAGAGTTTGGAAAGCTTCTTCTTGTTTAGGTCCCCATATGAAGGGTTTTCCTTTATGAGTCAGAGCCGTGAGTGGTACAGCAATACGGGAAAAATTGGCAATGAAGCGTCGATAGTAACCAGCCAAACCGAGAAATGACCTTACTTTGGTAGGGGTATGTGGCGCTTGCCATTCTTGCACTGCCTTGATTTTTGAAGGATCAACATGAATTCCCTTGTCATTGACGACATGTCCAAGGAATTGTACTTCTCTTAACCAGAATTCGCATTTTGAGAACTTAGCGTAGAGCTTTTCGGTCCTTAAAAGTGTAAGGATGACCCTAAGGTGTCGTTCATGATCGGATTTAGACTTGGAGTAGATAAGAATATCGTCGATGAAGACTATGACGAAACGGTCAAGGTAGGGTTTGCATACCCTATTCATTAGATCCATGAAGACAGCGGGGGCGTTGGTTAAACCGAATGGCATGACCATGAATTCGTAATCACCATAACGAGTCCGGAAAGCGGTCTTTGGGATATCTTCTTCATGTACTCTGAGTTGATGATAACCAGAACGAAGGTCGATTTTTGAAAAGCAGGTGGCGCCTTGACGTTGGTCTAGGAGGTCATCGATGCGAGGTAGTGGATAGCGATTTTTAACCGTTAACTTGTTGAGTTCTCTATAATCAATGCACATGCGAAACGTTCCATCTTTCTTCTTCACAAAGAGGACAGGTGCACCCCAAGGCGAGGAGCTAGGACGTATGAATCCTTTGTCAGTCAGCTCTTGCAGTTGACTGGCCAGCTCTTGCATTTCGGATGGGGCTAACCTATAAGGAGATTTTGCGACTGGTGTAGCACCAGGTACAAGTTCGATACGGAATTCGACTTCTCTCACAGGAGGGAGTCCTAAAATGTCGTCAGGAAAGACTTGTGGGAATTCTTTCACAACTGGGATATCTTCGAGTTTCCTCTCCTTGTTTCCCTTTTTGACGACGTGAGTTAGGAATGCGACATAGTTCTTGCGGAGATATCTTCGGGCTTGAAGGCAGGACATTAATTTGAGTCCTTTCGAAGGGGTTTCTCCAAAAATACGTAGGGTCTGACCGTCTGCAAGAGGAATGCGAATGAACTTTTCACGGCACACTACTTCAGCGTGATGCTGGCTGAGCCAGTCCATACCGATTATAACATCGAAACTTCCCAACTTCATAGGAATGAGGTCAACTGGAAAATCGTGATCGTTTAGAGTGAGGGTACAATTGCGTATAATAGAATTTATTGAAACAGGTTTTCCGTCAGCAACTTCCACCGTTAGAGATTCCATGAGATTAACACGAGTTTGGTTGAGGATAGGTTCGAATTCTAAGGACACAAAACTCTTATCCGCGCCAGTATCGAATAACATGGATGCATAACTACCATTGATGAGAAACGTACCGTTGACCACGTTGTTGTCAGCCCTAGCTTGGTTGGCATTGATGTTGAAAGCTCTTCCTCTGGCAGGTGGAGGAGCTTGGTTAGCTTGGTTTACTGGGTTCGCTTGGGCTTGAGCATGGATGATGTTCACTAAGCGTGGACAAGTGTTTCTGAAGTGGTTTGGGTCCCCACAGTTGTAACAAGCTCGCATGGGTTGCATCATGGGGTAGTTGGGTTGGTAGTAAGTTTGGGCTGCGTGTGGTGTAGGTGGTAGAAGTAAGGGTTGTTGGGCTTGACCCACTATCTGATGGTGGGTTTGGGTTGGGGTTGATTACGGTTCATTCGTTGAAGAGTACGCCAGGTTTGGATGGTGTGACCTGCGCGGCCACAGCTTGTGCAATGTTGGCAAAGAGTTTCGGGAGGGTGATGGTATTGACAACGGTTGCATTTTGGGTGTGGGCCGGTGTATGGCTTTTTAAATGGTGCAGCTGAGGGGGCAATTTGGGTGATTGGTGCAGCAGTGATAGGAGGGTTGGTTTGGGTGACAGCAAAATTCTTGCCATTACGTTTCCTCTTACCAGCAAACCTTGAGGATGAGACTGGGTGGTTTGTAGTTGAGGTCTCTATGGGTGCTTTCTTCTTCTCATCCTTAAATTTGCCGTTTCGAATGCGATTCTCAGTGAGTTCTGTAGCTAACTCCATCGCGGCTTCAAGTGTTGCAGGCGAAGTGCTTAAGACGGAGTCTTGAATTTTCGAGGGAAGACCTCGAATGTAATGTTCAACCAAACGGTACACGGGGGTGAACAAATTAGGGATCATCTGGTTCAGTTCGAGAAATCTCTTGTTATAGGAAGTGTGATCTCCTTCCTTTTGTTTTAGCGCGTGGAATTCATCTTCCAGCTTTTTGATTTCGCTTCTTGGACAGAAGCGTCTTATCATGAGTTCCCTTAACTCTTCCCATGTTAAGGCCATGGCGTCTTCAATTCCTCATTTACCCTTCTCCGTGTTCCACTAGGTAAGGGCTACCCCGAAGAGTCTTCCAGTTGCATAACGTACCTTGCTATCCTCGGGACAATCGAAATTGAGGAAAGTGTTTTCCATTTCTTCAAACCAGTGAAGGAGAGCAGTAACACCTTCGGTCCCTTCATACTTTGGGGGATCGCAAGATTTGAGGTGTTTGTAGGAGCACTTTTTGGAAGGAGGGTTGGCGACGCTCTGGTCTTCTTGATTGGGAGGATTGATGGGGTTTGCGGTGAGAGCTTGTTGAACTTGAATTACGATGTCAGGAAGCACTGCGGCCATTTGTTTAGCAATTTGTGTGGCCAAGTGTTCATTTGATCTTCCTGACTTTCTACCTCCACGTAGTTGACTAGCCGACATCTACAGGAACATACATTGGAACATTGTGAGTTTAAGGAATTTCTAGGTGTCATGTGTCGTAAAAAGAATGAAAAATAACATAACTGACAATAATTCAACTACATCCATAGGATGTCTTGGGTTTGCTCATGTTTGGGCCTCCAATGTCCCCCATACCATCGCCTGTATAGTCACGTGGGCCCCCATGACTATTGGGCTTGGTAGGATTCACATTGGTGTTGGCGGATTACCATTCGCACCACCCGAATGAAAATCGGAAAATATAACTGCGAGATGTATGGTAGGAGGGTGTCCAGGTGTAGACACAATGACAACTCAAAGTGGGGTTAGCTCACACGACGTTTGGTATTGCATGCTTTGGCCTAATAGGTCCTTCGTACTCTCATCGTTAGTCCCCAGGTAGGCAAACTGGTCCTTTATTTTGGATTTATACGAATGCCAAGCCTAGACAGGACGTTCCGACTACCGGTACTCGTACCCTTCAGTTACTACATGCCCGTCATGAGAACTCACTTTGATGTGATTTGAAAATACAAAAATCAATGCCAAAAATCATGGTAATCGTGAGGTGTGCTCTCATGGATATGATATGTTATGAGGATATGAGTCATGGTGAGCATTGTATAATATCATGTATTTGTGAGCATGCTTGCATAACATTGAGTGTAACAATAAACATAAAGCTTATAAACATCATGAATTTTGTATGTAACGCATAAGCAATTTAAAATTTTAATCAACTATAGTATAGGCTCTAAGGGTCTAATAGCCTATCCTATATCTCTATAGTCATGGCTCTGATACCAATCTGTCACACCCCGACCCGCAGCGGAATAAGAGTCGGGGCATAATTGGGCTATCACCAAAGCTCATGATGTTTACTAACATGTTTCATATTTATTAAATTCAAATTACAACTTAAATATCCATAACAAAATTCATACAATTACAAGAAAATGAAACTACATAATTATTCCAAATCTTAAACTTGTTTATTCTTCTAGGCCTTCCTATATGGTTCTTGTCTCAGCTGGATCACCTGTATCATGTGTAAAACAAGGGATATTTTGGGTCAACAAAAGTTGGCGAGTGAACCTTGATAAAGCATTGTTACTAATTTCTTGTTTTATTTAATAAGGAAAATTTGTGCAATAATCACATGTGAGCAAACATATATAAATAAACAAACACAAACCACTTTGGATGAGTATATGATATGAATGATGATGAATGTGAGATCAAGGCTCAATCAAACGGAGCCGATCTTATGAGGCACCTGATGCTCAACCCGTCTCCCACGGGAACTGATGGGCCTAATGAAATGCGTGCACTGAAAATGATAAATCCAATCTACATATAATCCACACAACAATTGATACACATTTGGTACACATTTGATCACGGATATGATGTATGCACAAGTGTTTATATATATAATAAAAGAATTATGCGACACATGATACACCCCAAAACATGATTAAAACGGGGAATTGGTAGAGATTCACTCATATTGGGTGGGTTCTTTGATGACGTTGGATGCGCACGAATTTTAGGATTCGATCGACGAGGGAAAAACTAACCTAAAATAATAACGAAATGATTCGATAAATAAATGGATTTTATTTGAGATTAATATTTTTAATTAGTGCTCTTAATGGGATTTTTAGATGTATTTTTGTGAGTTTAAGGAAATTTTCTAACTTTAAAAATCTTATTTTTAAGTATTTTTAAATGATTTTTCAATTAAATAAATAATAAAAAAATAATAAAAAGTTGACTTTTGACCGTTGACCGGGTCTTGACCGGTCAGACTGTGTTTTCTTATGCGCTGAATGAGGTTCGAACTCGGGACCTCTCGTATATGTGCACGCAGCTCTTCCAACTGAGCTACGTGTCTAACCCGAAATATTCTCTGTTTTAATTATATTTATATACTAATTAATTTTAAACTTATTTGGTTTTTTATTAAAAATGATTTATATGGCCGAACCGGTTGCAGAGACCCGGAGTCGAACTCGGGTCCTTCGGTTCGAGTGCGCACAACCCAACCAGTTGGGCTGTGTGTCTAATCTGTTTAACTAATGGATTATATTACTCTTATAAACATTCTGTGACTTGATCTGATTAAGTTCTAAAAATGTTGGTTTTATTTCTGAAAGTCGGTAACGTGTGCGATTCGAACCCGGGACGTGTGTATTGTTTGTGCATACAGTCCACCGCTGGACTGTGTGTCTAACCCGTTCGAATATCCAGTTTTAATTATATTTATACATATACTCGACTTCATCTTCTTCGTTTACAAGAACACAGAACAGTGTAATCCGACTGTTCTGTTTAAATCGATCATCAAAACTTATAATTGGTTGGAATGAAATAGATAAAGAAATTAAGGAATAAAATGTACCAAAACAGAGCGTTTACTTCAGATTTCCGGCAAGAGTCGTCGGCTCTGATTTTTGACTCTCGGCTGAGTGAATTGTTTAACAGTTTAGATCATTGTGTTATGCAATTAAGTTACTAAGCAAGAGATATCAAGAGGGTTTAGATGATTATACCGATCGACAGTGAGGCTTCGGTTTTTCAGTGATATTCCGGTGAGTGCGGGTGTCTGAGACATATTCTGGTTGAATGATTAAGGTTAATACATGCCGAATAATGGATTACAAACGAAAGAGTCGAGAATTTTACCGATTAGAAGTAAAGCCTCGGTTTTCCGGTGAAAGTCCGGCGAATGCAAAAATCTTCGGCGACGTGTTTTGGGATGAATAAGGCTTCGGAAACGATCGTGGTTCTGAGCGAAAGGATTTTCAGAGTGTTCAAGTGGGTATTTATAGTGGAAACAAGCTGAATTGGGTTTGAATTGAGTCAAGGTTCGCGATTGACGATTTTCGTCGGTTATGACTGAAAGCCGGCAACAGTTATAACCGACGTCGACATCAATTTGTGCGGTTCATTCAAAAGGAATATGGCCAAAATCGCGGATTGCCGGATTTTCCGGTGATTGCGAGTTCTGGCGCGTTAATTACCGGATTTGACTCTCGGTTTTATTATATATGTTATTTGTTTTAGTGTTTATCACAAACATAGTGTGTGGCGGAGCGGGTGTGTTGTGTGTTTGGGTTTGTGGGTGACCCGGGTTCGAAACCCGGCGTCTCCATTATTTTTTAATTCACTATTTTTTTGTTATTTAATAATTATGGTTTAAAATTCTAATATATATATTAATTATGTATTGTTTAAAATTTATCTGAGCAATAAATACGCAACGAAAAATTATAACTAAGTATTTGATTAATAAACGAAGCGGGTTTGGAAACCCGTTTTTCGACGAATGTTACAAATATACACATTATGTATTCATGGGAACTTTCTATTCAAAATACTAAATATTACGAGAACACATAACAAAATGATTCACCCGTTTTCAATCCGAAAAACCTAAAAAATGAATTAAAATATTACAAATGTGAGTTATTCTTTTTCACACTAGAATTCAAAACAAAATATAGAAAATTTTCTATTTTTATATAAATGTGAGAGTTATTCTTTATGTGTAGATTAAATTACCTACATGGATGTAGGCTATATGTAGGTAAAATTATAGGGTTTATATATATATATATGTATATATATAATGTGTATATCAATGTAAGAAACATATTATTTAAATATTTAAAAATTATGGACCTTAAATCCCAAAATTTGATAATTTAGAGTTATTATGTAACGCCCATTTCTTTACATAGGTCAAAATATTTTATAACATGGACCTTCGTATCGTAATACAAATTTTGACCAAAATGCCCTTGTTTTGACACATCCCAATATAAAACATAAGATCTATAGAGGGACATTAACTTGGATAACATATTAAAACACGAGTTTTAAGTTTTTGCACACGTAAAACGTAAGTTTTATAAACGGCATATACAACCCAAAAGTATTAGTTTTGACCCATTAGCACCAAGCTTGACTCGGATGCGTGTAAGGGGTGATGCGGTGTATTCGTTCCAAGCGCTCCATCATCACGATTGTAATTTTCCTATCATAAATATAAGTATACTCATTTTACATAATACTCTCATCTTATCTTTATCCTCTTGTTTGACCCGTTATTAAAATCATGGTATTGTATCATCTTTCTTACTTACTTTTCATACTTACGACAATTCCACCAACTACGAAATCATAGTGTCTCTTTCTTTTAATAACAACTACACCATTCATCTGACCCGTTCATACAGGTCCATACAATAGCCATTTTATTTTTCTTGACACGTTTACAACAAAATCAATTGTAAACATTTTCATTCCATACTTTCTAACTATTTCTCCGGTGTTCTTCATATCACACTTCCATTCTTTAAGATAATACTAACAAGCTAGTTGTCACATCCTGACCTGCAACGGATATGGTAGTCTGGGCATGATTGAGTTTTCATCAAAGCTCGTAACATTTACTATAATAAAGTTTCATAGTATTATTTCAAATTAAAAGGAAAAATTCCAACAAACACAAACCATACAAACACAAAATGTTCTAAACATGGCATTCAAATAACGCTTTATTTTTTTTCTAAAGCCCAATCCTATGTGTTCCTTGCTTCAACATGTTCGCCTGTATCATGTGTAAAAATAGAGATTTGGATCAACAAAAGTTGGCGAGTGAATTCCGTTTAAACATAGAAAGAATTAATATGAAATGTTAGACTAGTAATTACGATATGAAACTGAATTCATGATTTACATTAAAATGAAGCGGAGTTCATATGAACTTACCGTGATATAGCGTTACTTGTGTCTTGGATTGGCTCGTGCCTTCCTCCTTCTTCGCTCCTGTATATTACAACTTCACACTTTTAGCTTTCATATAGATTCATTACAAATGCATTCTCTTTTATTCATTATGAAGCTAATAACTACATTCACTTCCATTTTCATTCAAATACATTAAATCCACAAGTATTCATCTCAAAACATAACTAAATCAATCAACGCATTTCATCGAACATAATGTATGCGTATCATTAATAGAGCATAATGTACAAGCAAATTAAGCACATTCTTCCTAGTTCATGCATTGATTAACATAATCATTAAATCTTCACAAATTAACATCATAACCATGTAACTTTTGTTTTACATCAATTTATCCAACAAAATTACTTATCATATGTAACTTTAAACATTAACATTATACTAATTTACACATAATCTTCTCCAACTTCATCATTCTATAACATGCAAGTGGGTTTTACCCCAATTCATCAATATGATCTAAATTAAGTACAATACAAACTCTACATGTTAGATAATACCTAGCATTCATGCTCAATTTCATCAAACATTCACAGATTATACATAACCCACTTTATCAAATTCACCAAATCTTGAAATTTAACTTAGTTGGTGATAAGAATACTTAGATGATCATAAATCTTGGTTCATGCATCAATTAGAGCTTTATTTCCCTTATCAATTTTGCTAATTTGTGTTGAATAAGGGTTTTCCCTTTTTTCTTCTCCTGCTTGGTCGACACACACACCACTGATGTGTGTGTGTGTGTATTAATTGTGTTTTATGCACTAAACTTTCAACTTATACATATTTGGTCCCTCAATTATAATGTTTTTATTATTCTTGGCTCAAACCTTTTCTTTTTAAGTTAAAATCTTATTTACATTCTTATTTTAACATAGTCACATATATAAGGATTTTGGGGTGTTACATATTATTTTTGTTCTCGCAATAATTAGTGTTCTGTACTGATTCTAATACATGTATTCATAATATATATATATATATGTGTGTGTGTGTTATACATGTTAAACATGCTTCTAACTACAACAAAATGCATTTATAAACGCAAAAACACAATTCTTAGATACAACATATGCGTCTAATCCTAAACATTTGTATTGATGCACCTAAATCCTAAATCTTATATGATAAAAGCATACGAAGTAGAAGCCAGGGAAAAGTTTTACTGATCAGCCCTGACTAGGTTCATTATTACCTCGGTCCTGGGGAATCGAATTTCACTCTCCGATCAATGGGTATTCATCGATGCAAAAGAGGATGATTTGGAACAAAACAAACGACCATATGATTTTAAACACTATACCTAAATAAACCATTTCCACTATTTTTTCACATATAACACCACTCCTCCCTCTCATTATTTTTTTTTTTACCTTTTCTACACAAAAATGAATTCATCATCTCGACATGGTAAAAAGAAAAATCAATTCCGAAAGCCTTGCATGAAAACTTAAGGTGCATTATCATCACAATAACCAATTCAACAACCAAACGCATTTGAGACACCGGTATATCTTCTTGAATTGTAACCGCCATCCTACTACAACCACTTGCCGCCATCATAACACATTCAAAACTTCAATCAAATGTCATTGCAAATTGGGAATCAAAGTGGGTACGTATTAAATCGGGATGATATAAGTAAAGTGGATGAGGAAATAGAAAAACATATCTAAAAGCAAAGGTAACAAAAAAGCTAAACCAACAAGGTGGACTGATAAAGAAGATGTGGACTTATAGCTCGGAAGACTTGCTTCAACGCGTCCTTTTTTTCCACGTCGAAGAAGGGATGAATGGGCTAATGACCGTTCGCAGCGGTCATCATAACGGCTATTTTTTTAGTTTAACAAATTTATAAATACTATCAACCTTCACCTATTTTATACAAACCACAATAAAAAACACTCACCTACAACATCTAACACTAAATTTTTATACAACCTTCACCAATTTTATACACCATTCACCCATTTGTTTCACACCCTTTTATAAAAAAAAATGGATTCCCCTACCTTCTCGTCGTCCATTACAAACTATTACTACAAAATATTTTTCGCGGATGAGGGTGAGTCGACCGATGAGGAGGTCGAGCGCGAAGAAGAAGAAACGGATGGCGAGGAAGACGAAGATGACGAGAATGCCGAAAGCGAAGACGAAAATTAATGTATTTTTTTATATAATGAAATATTATTAGTTTTAAATTAAAAATTAAAAATAATGGGTAATGATTGATTTGGGCATTATCCCACTACGCCCATTTTAGAAAAAAATGTCCAATAATTTCCCCTTGGTGGCTTGACTGCCACATGGTGGAAAACGCCCAAAGGTGAGGGCATTACCACTACCTATGGTCTAAGAATTTGGGACCAATAGGTCATGGGTTCGATTCCTACAAGGAGGTTTTCCTATATTTATTGAGTATTCTCCTAAATTGGTGTATAAACATTATGACTAGTGGAGATGGATATGATCAGGTGGTTCCCGCTAGTAACACGATAATATTCCAATGATTAGATAGTGATCCAAGTTTACCATTTATAAAAAACAAAGTCTGCCTCATTTAAAGCTTTTAGCGAACTAATCTAAAGTTAATTATAAGTGTTTTAGCTTGTTTACACCCTCAAATTAACCATTAACTTTTATAAAACTTTGATTTTCTAGGGTTTTTTAATGTAAAAGCTTTTTTTCAGTGTTGCTGGTGGGTCCAAGTAAAAGAGGTTATGTAACAATTGTGTAGTGCATGTATGTATGTATGTGATGCATATGGGCTAAAGAGCCAATGAGGACAATTGGTTTAAGGAAGAAGTGATAAGTCGGTGATGTACCCAATAAATAAATAAATAAAAAACCAGTTGCTTATATTTCCCGCCAAAGTTAGCCTTACGTGTCATCCTCCACCTATCGATTCCCGCCATTAACGTGCCTCTGCGCCATTGGTCCTGATACGTGTCAGTTTATTTCTCGCAATGCTGTCCGTTTCTCGGAAAGTCAGGTTGCTGATGCTGACTGCACATTAATTTTTTCAACTAATAAATTGTAATTTTTAATATGATTGGATTATTAGTTTTTCTTTTCTCCGGTATAAATCAACTCTGAGGGGTAGAAGTAAAAATACATGAGGTGATTTCTTTTTAATCAAACATATAATAACTAGAGTTTTTTTTTTTTTTTTTTGCTGTTAACAGAAAGTTTATTGATATCTAGCAAGGCGAAACCAGCCCAAAGTTCAACTATTATCTCTAAAAAATCAAACCTGCGACAATCTATTCATTGGTGCTTTTACCCAAAGAAAAACACATACTTTTAACCTCCTCGATTACCTTATTAGCCGAGACTTACTGACCTCTAAATATAACTTCACTCCTAGTCTTTCAGATGCTCCATATGACAACAAGCACGACGGCATGAAATGCTTTCTTTTTCTTAGTCGACCCACCAACGAAAGGATGATCACAAGAATGTTGCGGAGTCTGAAAAACAATTTGGGGTAGAAGTTTACGAAAAACTACTGCCCAAACCATTTGAGCCAAACCACAAGATGTGAAAATATGATCACGTCTCAGGATAATCCCTACAAAATACACACTCCAAGTTTTGTACCGGTACCCCCCTTTTTGATAGCGCAACCTGTGTCGGTGGCCTTTCATCCACCGCTCTCCAACTTATATTGATTTTAAAATAAATATTTATTCTAGTTTGTCTTTGGCAAAGTTAGAGAGCCAATACAAATGAAAAAATTTACATACATATTTTCACTTTTTAATAAATTTTAACTAATTACAAACCTATTTCCAATCTTTATAAAACTAGTTTAAAATTTATATGATTATTTTTTTTTATTTTGGTGGTAAACGATCCGCATTATGACTTATAACTTTAGCAATTACAAATTCTAGTATAACGGTTTGGACCACTTGCAAACACGCAAACACCACTCAAACCCCAACTTCACGCCGCAACCTCATTGGTCATTGCCTACCACAACCAACACCATGAGTGTCGGCTAAACATTGGCATTAGTTTCGCGAACCTTGCCCCCTTTGTCGCTACCATCACTAGCCACCACAACTATCATAATTTGCCATATCGCTTACCATCACGGACATTTGATATCTACAATATGGTTAAAATTTTTTCCATAACTTTAAATAAATCCAAATATAAATAATTGCAAATTGACACAAATGAAGGTGGGATTGATGAAGACAAAAAGTAATGCGAAGAATAAGATGCATCTTGGAATTTTCGATCATCAAATGGTCCCTGCTTTGTCTTTCTTGTTCTCAAGTGGTTATCAAACACTGCACACTTAGGAGCGGAGCCACGGTGGTCACGAGCCACCAACGAATTGCAACCGATGATCATTTAGTTATACTTGAAATCGCCTTTTGAACCACTTTTCAATTTTATTGATCCAAAATTTGTAACAAATTAATTTTCGGACAGAAGTTAAAATTTGGTTCAAAGTTCAAACTGTACCCTATACTTTTATAGTCTAATGTATATGCAAAATTGCCATAATAATAATAATAATAATAATTGGGCCCAAAGTGTACTATCATATTTTGGGCCGATCCATCATCCGAAATTTCTAAATTTCTACAACTAAGCCCTTTTACATTTAAACCAATCACGTGACTTCCGTTTCATTGTACTTTCAAAATTGTTATTTTGATGATTTGAGGACTCTTCATTATGCCAACCAACGTCTTGTCACATCTTTAATATTTTGATGTGGCAAATCTTTATGGTTGGTGCATATCTAACGTTTTTTTCAATCTCTATCTCTTGATATGTGCATGATTAAACGGTTTCGAAAATAGAGTATATAGTTAAGTATGAATAAGGGAAGAACCTCCAAACAAATTTAGTAATATAACGGTACCCTAAGAATTCATATGTCCTTTAAAATATTAGGCCTTGGTCGATGGTTCTCCCTGTTCACCCTCAGAGCCGCCTCTTACAATAGCTACAACTACTCTTACAACTTCTCTCATGATAACATGGGGAGGATGAATAACACCATAATAAGTGCACTTGTGATTTTTTATAAACATTTATGTTATCTACAATCATAACGTATAGTTCTTTGAGGATCGTGTTCGTGTATCTTGTTGATTTTGTTGGTACTAGCAGAGATACCTTTAAACTTAGCAGAAAAACCATTAATGCCATGATGTCCACCATGAGAATAAGGAGGTGGTTTTTTTTCCTTTAATAAACTTCTGTTTTGCTACCTATGATTTGATCGTTTTAACAGTTTTATCCAAATTCTTTAAAAATAGTCATTCTGCTCTAATAGTTTACTATGTTATTTTTGTTTTGCTCCCGGTCTCTAACTCCATACAAATTGTTTTTTTTAACTAAAAGGGAATTTCAGTATTTTTGTAAATACAAGTATTAATTTATTAAAATCATTTTTGTATTTACACACATACATATAAACAATTACTTATCTTTCTCTCTCTATTCCCTCTCTCTCTACCCTTTCTCTCTACCTACTTCCACCACCACCCTCCACCAGCCACCACAACCTACCGACCTCCACCCATGACCATTATCACATGCCAATTGCTGACCTCCACCCACCGCCATCAAAACGCCCACCATCACCTGCCGACCTCCACCCACCACCATCAAACACTGCTGACTTGAACACCACCAGCAATCCCACACCATCAACGGAAACAAGACCCAATCGGTGTTGATGACTGCGGCGGCTAGGGTTTCATAACGAAACCCGACGTAGACAGCGGTAAAGGCTCGCTTTTCTGGGCTCAGATCAGCGATGAAGATAGAGGATGGAGGATTTGGTGGTTTTAATGTATAGGGTTGCAGATGAAGATGATGATGGGTGGTCAACGTTTGTGTTTGTTGGTTTAGGGTTGAAGATGAAAATGGTGGGTTCCAATTTGGGGTTGGGTACCGATTTGGGATTTGGGGTGTTGTTTTTGTTTGCCAACGTATAGAGGTGGGTTCAGACGGTCGACTGGTGGTGGTTAGCAGATGGCGATGGTCGACAGGTGGTGGATATCTCGTGGCGGTGGTCGGAAGGTGGTAGTTGCAGGTGGGGATAGATTCAGGGGTTATGGTTTCAGACGAAGATGTAATGGTGTGGGTCGTTGACGGTGGTTGGTGGTCGATGCGAGGTGGAGTGGTGGTGCTTATTGGCGGTGTTGAGTTGGTGGGGATGGTGGTTGTTGGTGGTGGTTGGTGATTAAGAAGAGAGAGAAGAGAGATGAGAGAGTGTATGTATGTATGTGTGTGTGTATGTATGTATGTATGTATGTATGTGTGTGATGTTTTATATATTGTATGCATATATTATAAATTAAAATATCTTTATAGGTAAACTATCAAAATATCCTTACTTTCATGTGGCAAGTTACCAAAATACCCTTCTATTTAATAGACGTTTCTAATGGAGTTAGAGGAGGGAAGCAAAATAGAAAAAACATAGTAACCTATTGGAGCAAAATGACTATTTTAAAAGATTAGGACAAACCCGTTAAAACAATCAAACCACATAGAGCAAAACAAAAATGTACTCTTTTTTTTTTTTCTATCATAGTTTGACGTGAGCAATTTTTGTAACCAAACTGGTTATTGAATTGATCATTTTACTGATTCAGTAGCAGGAGATGACTCAAAGCAAGATAATGTTACAAGTTTAGATTAAATGTACATTAATATCATATAAATTTTATTATACATTAAATTGATAGTATGATAGAACTATTTTGTTATCTTATTTGTATTTGCAAAAATAAATTAAATGTATTTTCTTAAAATATAATAAAAAATAATCTTAATGAAGCCTACATTTTTCTAAACAGTTGGCAAACCACTCTCTAAAACATGGGTCTCTACTTTGAATCTTATATTTATAAAGAAAACTATATTGTCAATTTACATAATTTTAAGATCGTAAAAGAAAAGGCTTAAACTAAATTTGCTACTCTTCATATTTTTATTCTATCTCTACCTCTCCGTCAATGTAATAGGTTAAATCTTATGCGTTTTTATCGTATAAAATTAAGCTCATGGTTGTTAGATTTAAAGAATGCATGATTTTTCGTCTTATTAATTATAACATAACTAGTATTAACCACCCCTTCCCCTTACGTTGCGGAGGGGGCTTTAACAGGTACATTTCCAAAAGGTAAACAAAGCGAAAAGTAAATATAAATATTCATGTTGCTTATGTACATAAAGATATTGGGACATTTACAAAATTTACAATCACTCATTTAAAAACATAACATATAAGTTTAGTCTATTTTTAACAACATTTGGACTCTCATAGCGCGTGTAAAACACATCAATAGACGTCTGCAACTCCACTTGGGTCTTACGAATGCTAACCACCTTTTGAGTTTGGTGTTTAATAATCTCGGTAACAATATGATCCGACATTAACACATCCACCAACATCTTTTGTAACCGCTCAGAAACATCTTCACATTGATTTGAAGATGACATCTAAAAGTAGAAAAATAATAAGTTATATAATAATGTAATCGAAAAAAAAAAAACAAAATGTGAATCATGTAGCAAGATAACATATATTCATTATCAAAATTTGATTGAAAGGCTCTTAAACATGGCTGCAAATGGTAACTTATTTCAAGCTACCTTAGTTAGCATTATAGAATACAACTCGTTCATCGTCACCGTTAACCTTAAAAATATAAATTTACATAGTATGAATTTGCAACTTGAATTTGCATATCGAGAAACCTAGGCTCACATAAAACAGCTGCAAATGGTTGCTTACTAGAAGCATCCTTAGTTGCCACGCCAATTATATGACATCGTCATCGCCAATACACCCAACATATTTTCTGATTTCCATAGCATGTACAACTAGAAAGAGTAAAAATGTCATTTTGTCTCCAAGGTTTAGTCACTTTTACGACTATCGTCCTTTAAATGTCATTTTCATCTAGAAAATTTAAAATCTCTTGCATTTTCATCCCTCAGGCGATTGTCAAGGAAAGAAAGTTGCAATAATTTCTAACCTCAATGATGAAAAAAAACACAAAAGTGGAGGACTTAAATGCAAAAAAAGTCATTTTGTAATATCTCTTTCTAAAAGTTTAAAGTGATTATAAAAAGAAAATGCAAAAAAAAAAGTCATTTTGTAATATCTCTTCCTAAAAGTTTAAAGTGATTATAAAAAGAAAATTTTAATTTGAATGTTTCTTTAAATAAAAGTGTTGTGTAAGAGCAAATGGATTAAAAATATAAAAAAATTGTGTGTGGGTATGGGTCTAGTGATACCGTGCCCGTTTACCCGAATTATAACAGAAAAGTATACTAATTTAAATTTAATTTTCCACTTATATAAACTCTACTACATACACTTATTTATTATTCATAGATTTTGCTATTTTATTTGTCTTTAAGACTTTAACATAGACATACAAGATTTTATCTTTGGTTATGTTGTTTGTATGCAGATTAAAGATGTTTGTTAGTTTTGGGATTTCATAAATACATTTCAAGTTGTTAGAAAGATTAATTGAGCCTTGATTAATGCTACTATTTTTCACGTCTGATGTTCGATTAAATGCAAAATACATAAATTGCCATATGTGTTCTAAAGTAACAATACCATAATTAGTTAATTATGTATATATATACATTTGAATATGATGTGTATGTATGTTATTAGTCATATTTTTCTTTATTCTTGTTATTAAAATAGTAAATTATATAAACATTAGAGTAAAAAAATGCACATTGGAGTCTCAATGGTATTTTCAACAAATTAACGGGTATACTAAATACGCACATGTATATGCAATACCCGATGGGTAATTATATGACAAATACCCGACGGGTAACGGGCCGGGTATGGGACAAAGAATTACAACCGGGTAAGGGCTTGTGATTACCAATACCCGGTCCAAACCCGACCCATTGCCATTTCTAGTAAAATGCTCACATGAAAGTGGATCGGTTGTAAACCACTTGAAATTGTACCTACTATGGACATGGTGTCATCCCAGATTTTCTTAAAATAAATTATTTTAATCTAATCTAATATAATATAAAATTATGTTTAAAATATTTTAATTAATTAAAACACAAAAATATTATCAAATAATAAATAAATTAATAGGTGATATATAGTATTTTTAACATATATAGTTAAAATACTTTAATTAATTAAAAAAGAAACCTAAAATAATATATTAAGTTAAAAAACTCAATAAATAATAATTATAGTTATAACAAGTTATATGAATTAAGTTTAATTTTTATAACTTTTTATGAAAAAATGTATTATGCTTGTTTCTTAAATCTTTATATATGTAATTGTTATATGCTGCTATTGCTTGCTTGTATGCTGTTATTGAGACCCCATTTGAGTATCAACTTGTTTTGTTCTAGTTATTTAATTATAATTATAATGTGTTGTTGATCTACAAAATTTGTAAAACATGGAATTAGAGACTTTCGTAATTCTTGGTTAAATAGTTTGAGACAAAGATACTCTTAGTTAGTCAACATAAGATTTGTCATACATCACTACTGTATTGGTTTCCATTGTTTTTATATAAAATCAGGCATGTGTTTGATTCTCCTTCCATTTTTTATACATGTATAAAAGAAACCCCGTGTTCAAATTATATCGTTATTGTCGGCGATTTTAAATATCTCTAAGTGATAGAGACCCCTCTTGCCTTTTAATTGGTGAGTGGTCCTTGAATTCCAGGGAGCATTTTGAAACACATTGTGCTCACTCTTGATTGTAATTCGCTAATCATCTCTAGTGGTGAAAGATTTGTATTTTTTTTGGTAGATGTAGGTTTAACTCTTATTTGGTGCAGCGATGGGCAATGATAAGAGACCTAGAGAAACATGTGTTCGATCATTGAGCCAAATGGGTTTTATCGGAAATTTCACCGTGGTGCCTATGGGCGGACGGGTTACCATGTTTCCACTATAATTGGTGGTGGACTCGGTTTACTCTCTGAGTACTCCGTTTGGTCCAGTGGGTGCTCCGAGAGTGATTCGGATTGATTCTGTTGGCCGTTAAAAAAGATTAAGTATAAAACTTAGGGTAAATTGCATTTTACATTCTTTAAGTTTTCGCAAAATTTCAGGTGTTATTTTTTAACTAACGAAATTACAATGGTTGTATTTTATGTTTCAATTTCTTTATTGACGATGTCCTTTCTCCTTGAAAAGATTACAAAAATAAAGACATCTACTGTAAAAAATTAAAACATAAAAGATACCCGTTGTAATTTTGTTAATTAGAAAACACCTAAAATTTTACTAAAACTTAAAGAACGTGAAATACAATTTAAGCTAAAACTTATTTAACAATGTTAGGTGGCCAATACAACATGGCCGAAAATATCACAGTGGGAATTCCATTTGTCTGCATTTTTCTGTAAAAAGACTTTTTAATTTAAATTCATAAACATAGAGTGGAGAATAAAAACAAAAGAAAGGCATTGAATGTAGTTATACTTGCAAGGGCAAGAAACAACGTAACATTATACATTATTTTATTATTATACATGTGATTTTTAACTTCTCATAAATAGTAATATAGTTTTAATAGTATTTTGTTAATAGTTTATTTACACAGTATATATAATTCACATATTTCATTTGTATCTTTTGATATTATATAATATAAGATAAATGTATATTACTATAACTATTGTTTGATATTATGCAATGCTATCGAAGAAGAATAAAACACTCGTATCATCAAAATAATAATATAATTAGAATGATGATATCATACCGAACAATATCGATATTGGTACATATATTCATTTTTATGATTTTGGGTTTCATAATATTTGATTTATACAGCTCTGTTTGCGGCAAATACCGGTAACAATGTTGTGACGATCTGAACCGATCAATATTTTTCAATCATTCGTGCCGGTACCGATCTCCGCTTTTACTATTTTCAGTCAATGTAAAACGCGTGTTGCTTTCTATACCGAGTACATGTATCATAAAGAATCGAACCAATATCCATTAAATGCTTGCAGTAACGTGTCGCCGCAACGCGCGGAGAAGTACCCTAGTTCAATAACAAAAGGGAGTTGAAATTAAATCGTATTGCTTTTTATGGGTCAAAAATAGATCTAAGACTGTGAAGTTAACGTGTACAAAATGGTGTGATTTCAATTTTAATCTCTTTGAAATGATGTGTGATCTATGTTATTTGATGGCAATGTAGCAACTTGCTAGTATGGTCGAGTAATAAAATACACATGCCTTAAAAAAACTATAGTTAACTATTTTTTAATATAATTTTGCATCTAAATATAACCTAACTTCATGAAGAACAAACACTATTTAACCACTAGGTCATGGATAAATATAAATATAGTTGATTATCGCAATATATTCGTTTGAAATAATTATGTACAATTCTGTAACACCTCGTAAAATCGTGTCCAATGGTATAGTGACACGTGTTGTATTTTTATTTTAATCTATTAAAGATAATAAGGACTAAAGGTGTCAACATGCTCGAACTGAGCCTCTGAGTGACTTTCTGATATCAACATGCATAAACATTAGCCTCTGAATGACTTATATGTCAACATACTTAAACTTGGCCTCTGAGTGACTAATATGTCAACGTTCCCAGCCTCTGAGTGACTGATATGTCAACATGCTTAAACTTGGCCTCTTAGTGACTGATATGTCAACATGCTTAAACTTGGCCTTTGAGTGACTGATATGTCAGCATGTCTAGCCTCTAAGTGACTGATATGTCAACATGTCCAGCCTCTGAGTGACATCGAAGTCAACATGCTTATAGTGGACCTCTGAGTGATCCTTTACGAAGTCCTAACTCTCATATGTCCCATTTGTTGGACGAGAGAGATTAATTTTGTTAATATGTGAAAGTTGGATAATGGAGGGGTTAAAAGTGTCAACATGTTAATTTATACCTATGAGTGGCCGTTTAACGAACCAAGAACTCGACAATGTCCGGGCATACTCCCGGGTACGCCAAATATTGGTTACGTAGAGCTAAATATGCTAAAAAGGTGTTTTAAGAGGTTTTATAAGTTGAGGGGCTAAAAGTGTCAAACTTTAAATCTGGCCACAGGGCGCTAGCGGGGCGCGAGAGGCAAGGCCCTGGCCTCTTGCGGGGCGCAAGAGGCCTGTGTCCGTAGAAGTTTTGCTTGGCCTCCACACATGTTGCCAAAACCATTGTTTCAAAACCATGGACTTTCAAACAGCTATGCCACGTTTTAGGACACTTTTAAGCTCCCTCTAACACCCATTACCACCTGGCATCACCCCCTTCAAGCTCTCCAACTATAAATAGGTGCAATGCATCACCATTTGAACTTGCACCATTCTCATTTATCACTCTATCTCCCTCCTATGGAAGTTTCTAACTGAAAGGAGCATCCAACTTAGTTCTATTGCATCCTAGGAATCACTTGTAAGTGTTCCTTCATCTTGCATGTTCGTTTATAGGCTTTTATAGCAAAGGTCAAGCGTTTTACGGAAAACGCCTTGCCTTTCGGTTAAGACCATTATGGTCCAGCCATTGTTCGTAATGAACATGGCTAAGTGATCGTAATAAGGTAGGTGTTAGTCCCTATAAAGGGAACCTCCTGAAGATCACGTTTGCTAGACCAATTGACGGGTCAAAGTTATTATATTAAAAAGTCAAACAGACCATTTTTCGAAAATGTTATAATTTGAGCTTATATATGTTATGAAACAAAACATGTTTCGACACTTAAACAAGTTGGTAATAATTATTAGAACATGTAAGAACATGTTCAGCTCGTCAATTTCAGTTCTAGGGTCGGTTCGCAACCGAAAGTCGCAAAGTTTGACTTCTGCTTTGACTTTCGATTCTGACCCGATTTAGATTAGTTAGCTATTGATCTAAGGTTGCATTATGATCGTAATGTAATGTAGCATCACCCTCTGAGGTTATATTACATGATCATATTCAGAATCTGAGTTTATGCACAAGTTCTGTAATTATGCCATTTTGACAAAAATGCCATTTTTATGTAAAATAAGGTTTAAACGATAATGAACTTGAAAATGAGTTTCCTACTAATGTAATATTATAAGTATGATTGTTTGGGATATCAAATCAGATTATAAACTGAGTTTATGAACAAATCCTTGTATTATGTCGATAAATGACGATAAAGCCCTTGTGGCTTATAAAACGGTTTTAATCATAGCTTTTCAAGAAAATCTTTTATTTACTGATATGTCATATTAAATAAAAATATCTAAGACATGTTAACCTGACCTTAACATCAGTTTTCATTAAACATCGCATAAATCGTCATTTTATGACATAAGCGCCGTTTCGGCGCATGGTATGGATTTAGACCATATTAATCAACCAAGACTTGTCACCTACTGATTTCAAAACTTATTTTAAATATTTTTACAATAGGTACATGATATAAACTCAGAATCCCAAATAATTTATAAAACTATGTGTAAAATGACCAAAATGCCCATTCGGTGCATAATTTGGTTATAAGAGATAAATTACACATATAATTAATATCCTACTGATATTATATCATAAATAAGTTATTTTTCCAAAATATTTATGCTCATAACATAAAATTATATTCAATTTCCTTTTACACGGTATAAAGTTACCGAAACGCCCTTATGAGGTATAGTTTCATTTTAAAACCTTAACGGGCATATAGTTGATATCTTACTGATACTACAACTTATTTAAAGAATAATGGCACATAAAACTTTTCCATGACTTATCCGGTTACCCGATATCGCTGATATGGGTACGGTTAAGTATATGTAACTAGATTACGAAAATTAACCGAAACGGGTCTAACCTTGTCATTTAAGTCTCAAAATCCAGAATGTTTATTGTTTATCCATATTACACAAGTCAAGGTACTTGTTGGAATTAAACTATATTCTATCCAATCATCGTTTAATCTAGCGTTATACGCTTTGATCCTGTACGCTACTCGGTTTAAGTCTGTGACTTAAATAAGACCGTTAATATTTAATTGGTTAGCTTATGCCATATTCCAGGCCAGAGACTTGTCGGTAAATGCTATCTGCACTTAGTACTTTTGTGTACGGTTGAGTTATTAAATCTTGCGTTTAAACGAAGACTAGCTCAGGTAAATACTCTCGACTTATTTCCCCTATACGGGCTTGGGTTACGGTAAATTATTACCGCTTGGTCGGAAATGGGATCACTTGAACGCCGGATTGTGGCTAGTAAATCCGCATATTCCGTTTTAATCAGTTTTGTTTGATAACTTAAACATCTACGGTTAATACCGTCTCCTGGATATCCTCGGCTCATTACGTTAGATAATGGCCACTACCTTAGCGCGGTGTGTAGGCATACACTTGACAAACGCTCAAATGCATTTACCCACAAAGTTGGGGATAACTCATTTGTGAGTTTTTAAGTGGTCTGTACGTTAATCATGTCTCGGTTTACGCACTGGGCCCTGTATGTATGGACAAACATGTGAATCTGTTAACAAGGTTACAAAGTAACTTTCTCAAGTTATAAAAGATTTTGTGCCAACGTGCACTTAAAACATTCTCAAATGTTTTCAAAATGAGTCAGTTGGGTGTATTTACCAGTGAAAGCTGATGTATTTTCAAAAGACTAAGCTTGCAGGTACAATACGTAAATAGGCTAGAAGTGCTCGGTAGTGATAAGAGGATCTTGCAAATCCTAGATCTGCCCAAAGTCTGTTATACACATTTGTACATTTATGATCCACCTGTGGATATTCTATTACGAGCCGTCTGTATATTATTTTGTATTTTGAACATTGGTTTGTAATAGTAATTTTACTCCAAGACTTCCGCTGTGCTTTGTTTATTTGTTTATGATGTTAACAACTTACGTCACGATATTCCCCACCCGGGTCCACCAATGTTTAAATTTACTGTGAAAGGACAGTGCGTTACATATTTTTATTAACAATTAACAATAAGAATGGTTCTCACGAGAAATTATGTGGTGGTAAGGTATCATTTCTCTATTCTAAAGCCTAGAGATGAAGAGTTTAAAACTTCTCTTGCTCCGTCCGAATAAACCACCCTTTGAACATTTTTTATCTATCAAAATCAATAAAACAATAAAATCCTCTTTCTCCTCTAAATATTCAATGTTCTTTCTTTTATTTGTATGAAACTTAACATTTTATGTATAATTATTTTATGTGATTATGTCAAAATACTATTTGTTGCTTGATTTCATATAAACTTCATAAAAATAACCATCCATAAATTAATTATTATGAAGTAACAAAAAACACCATTTTACTTTTTTTTTTTTATAAAAACACAAATATAAAACAGATAAATTATTTTATTCCACTAAAATGAAGCTAAAAAAGAGGAAGCACTTGATTTTGGCCCCTCTATTCTCGTCAAGCACCCTACCAAGTACACAACATTCTAAACGATACAAAAGAACATGTAATCTGCAAACAAGCCCCTTAAGAACTAACTAATTCCCATTTTCCACGACATTGTAAACTTTTTACCAACCGGTATATTCAACCCTCCAACTTCCACCATCACACTCTTCATGTCCTCCGCTCCGTATATAAACTTATGCTCGGTTTGCGCCAACTCCACATTCGACACATCCAAAATGTCCGAATTACCCTCGACCTCGACGCTAAATGCACTTCCGACGCCACTTAATCCCAACACGCTAATCTTCTCGATAACCCAACCTTTGTCAAGAGCAAACTTACTCTCTTGCACGTCCGACCACACTTTCACCATTTCTTTAGACGCGGACGCGCTAAACTCAACATAAGTTGACTGACCATTCCCGAGCTGCATCTCGGGAAGCTCGTCATTGTCAAGGAAAAGTTTTCCTTTCGCTTTGGCATCCGTGGCCCCCGCTGGGAAAGTTACTATAAGGGTAAAAGGTGTCATTCTTGCTTCTTTGGATATCATTCCTCCCCTTTGCATTGGGAGAATGGTGTTTTGATATAAATGGACATTGATCACGTGCAAAGGAGCATCCAAGGTGAAAGTTTTGGTATCTTTTGAAACGATTGCTTGACTGGGGTCGAACAGACTGTACCATGTTCCAGGAGGGAACACGGCTGACACGTTGGTTCGACCCTGGTCAAGAACTGGTGAGACCATTAGGCTCTCACCAAGTAAGAACTGTGTGCTCAATCCATACAGTTCTTGAATGTTTGGGAATGAGAAAAAGAGAGGGCGAGCGATGGGTGCACCAGTGGTGTGCGCCTCGTAAGTCAAAGTGTACAAGTAAGGAAGCAACTTGTACCGCATACCCAAAGCGTTACGAGCCGATGTTGCAACCGTTTCCCATTGGTAAAGCTCTTGTCTTGGAGAATAGTAATTTGCATGGTCTCTTGAAAACGGGTAAAATGCGCCCAATTCTATCCAACGGTTACATAGCTCTTCGGTTGGTTGCGGGTAAAACCCGCATATATCCGACCCGACCATAGGAACACCAAATATCCCAAAATTCAACATGGTGTATATCGAGTACTTAATATCATTCCAAGTACCTTGGTTATCACCGGTCCAGTGAGCAGTGTAATGACCCGATCCAACAAATGTGGATCGGGACAAGATAAATGGGCGCTTCCCTTCAAGCCCCTGAAGCGCCTTGTGAGTGGCAATAGCATGAGAAAACCCGTAAATACTATGAGCATCATACTCTCGAACTCCATTATAATGAACCGCACTTGTCGCAATCGTCTTGTACCCAATAGGAACGTGCGTCCCGGACGCGTTAATCTTATAAGGAGGATCATCCCATCTTGTCTTTGTAATATTCTTACAATCCAAACAACATATCCAACCGGGCCCAGTTCCGGTTGGACACTGCTTCCCTTGGGGAAGCGTGCACAACCCAGAACAAAAATTAGAAGCCTCGTTCATGTCGATCCACAACCCATCGACAGGAACAAGCTCATGAAACCTCCGGACTTCATCTCCCCACCATGCAACCGTGGCGGGGTTAAGAAAATCCGGAAAGTTAACCGCTCCGGGCCATACTTGAGCCAAATACGGCTTCCCCTCGTATTTAATAAACACGTCTTTTGCGATACCTCGTTGGTAGGTCCCATAAGACGTGTTGACACCGATCCCGGGGTCGATAATGACAATGTACTTCATGCCACGGGCGTGTATTCTTTGGAGGAAATCAAGTAGTTTGGGTCTAGGGTAAGCATTGGGGTTTAGAGTGAAGTCTTTGTGTCCATCCATGTGATCATCATCGTTCCAAATAACGTCTAATGGGATGTTGGCTTTTTTGTAATTTTCCACCACGTCTTCCACCACTGAAAGATTGTGGTAACCCCACCGACATTGGTGAAATCCTGTAATAAACAAAACATGTTACTTTGGAGAATTTAGTATAATATTATAATGTAAATAATATTATAATGTATGTTATTGTACCACCTTTGACCCTTGGTCGGGCCAAAAGATTTGTAAAAAGATCTTCTTTTTCACTTTTTTTATGTAGTGCGTGGGTACCGACATATACTTTACATAGAAAAGATAATATTTTTAAATAAACTTTCTTGGTTTTTTAACTAATTTTCCAAAAACAAGACAGATGCAAAGATGCATTGTGAAGTTGTACAGTACAACCACATGATGCATGAAGCCTGCAACATGGGTTACCTGGATGCTAAGGGAAAAATGGTAGCAAGTTTTACTAACCGAGGGAATCTAATCACCATAGTAAGTTTCAGCATCCGTGTTAACGGTACCAGCATTTATTTTTATAGTTTTCAGTCGTTATACAAAAATACTAATATCTTTTTGGGTATGTCATATTTGTAATTTTTGAGTTTCCATGCTAAATCAGGGGCGGATCCATGTTGATGGAAGGATGGGCAGACACACCCCTTGAAAAAAAAATTTAGTGTATTTTAGGCAAAAGACCTGATCGTACCCCTTGAAAATATAATGGAACTCCTTATCTGCACCCCATAAAATAATTCTCACTGATACCGCTGGTATCATAACAAACCAAACTGATACTAACTGAATTCTCGTGCAAAATGGTAGCAAGAATCGAGCAAATCAAATTACCGGCATTTGTTTCTATAGGTCTCAATTTATATTAAAAAAAACTGTACCACTATTTTTTTAAGCATATAACCATATCATAACTTTATTTTTGAATGTTATATAATAAAGCAAATGCTGGTGCTATCAGTGGCGAAATTTAAACAAAATCTCAGTAGGAGCCGGACTCTTAAAATCTATTATTTTACACTATAACAGTATTTTTTTTAAAAATTTTCGATCAAATTTAACACTACGAACGAAAAGCCAACGCGGCTGAGAATCACATGCTGCATTGAAGTATGCAACATGGGATACCTGACTCAACAAGGGCAAAACAGTAAAAGAATTTGTACTAACCTAGAGACCAGTAAGGCATAGCAGCAGGCCGACCAATAAGCTGAGTATACTGATCCACAACCGCTAACGGGGTGGGCCCCGCAAAGAAGTAAAAGTCCAAAACACCCCCAATAACTTTATACGTCAAAGAATCACCCCTATAAAAAACATCCATCCCATTACTATTCAACAACAAAACCCCATGGGCATACGGGTCCCCACCCACATTCCTCATATCCATATAAACCGGGTGCGACCCGTAAAGATCCATATTCAAATTAATAGCCGATTGATCCGTAGTCCACAAAGTATACGGGTCATTCGGGTAGAGCTTAATCCCATGTGGCTGTGAGTTCTCACCAAGACCGTACAACGACGCCGTTTTGGGTAATGTTGTTGAGATTTCAATGTATTGGTCTTTGAAGACTAGTGAGTTGTATGTGTTGGATCCGTCGGATGAAGAGTTGAAGATTGTTTGGCCGTTGGATTTTCTTCTGACGGCGAATGAGAATGGGTTGGAGATGTAGCTGAATACTAGTTCGTTTCCGGAGGATTCGGATACGGTTATCGGGTTTTTTAAGGTCCGGGTGAAGGGTTGTTGTGATGGTGTTGGTGGTTGTGTTCTTGGTAAGAGGTTGTATGGTACTTCCCATCGTTGGCTTTGTGCGTCGGTTATGTGTACCCTTAAACGATCGTCAGTTTCGTGCCTGAAAAATGTTACTCTACCGTATTAGACCAATAATCATAAATTATTCTTGTTCTCTCTAAAATACATATGTCTCTACAAATGCACTTAATTATAAATTATTCTCTTTACTTTAAAAGAGATATGTCTCTAACAAATACGTTAACCCCACATTGAGGGTCACTTTAAATAATTACCAATTGGGTGGTAGTCCATTGGCAAACATAAAATTTTTAAACATCTTAGGAGGGGAAGGTCTTGGGTTCAAGTCTCACTGATGACAATAATAAAAGAAATTTGCCGTTAAAAAAAGATGGGTTCATTTATGATTTCTAATGCCTGATAACGTAACATGATCGAGTGGTCTAGTGTTATAGTGTTTGCTGGTTATAAAAATGGTATGTGTTCAAACCTTTACAAAATGTAAAATTAATTAAGTGATATTAAGGTATAAATAATTGTTAGTTAAAAAAAAACAAAGTTGTCATTTTAACATGTGAAGCACAGCATGAACTCTTACCAACAAAAGTCCAAAAGCTTCAAAAACAATAAAAGTGCTTAGTACTTGAGTTGCTAAAGTGAAAAACATAAACTAATAGTAAGTGAGTAATTTGAGTGAGTTTAAACTTGAAACTTACTTGATGTACAATTGCACATGAGGGATATCCGGCCCATAAATGTTGTTCTTCTTGTTAACCTCAAGATAACCAACAAGCCCACCATCCGGTGACTCTTGAAGTGAGACCAACCGGTACCCATTGCCGATCTTGGTGGGTGCAACCGGTGGTTTACTAGAATTAGAACATACACATGAAAATATAACAAGTAACAATGTGAAGTATAAAATGGGTGTCAAGTGAGATGACACCATGGTGGTGTTTAGTGGTGGTGGGTGGTGGTGCAGTTGGGTAGCTACAGGGTGGTGTAAATATATAGGCAAAATGGAGGGAAGTGATAAGATGAAGGTGGTGGTGACCGGTGGGTTAGTGTTAAAGTTCATGTGACCATTGGGCCCACCATTTGGGCCAGGGACCACATGGGGACAAACACAAGCTTTGATTGTGGTGAGATTGGGTTGATCAAATTAGGGTTTGTGTATTTACTTCAAGGTTCTAATTTCAATCCACCGCAAATTTTGGATTCTAGATTTCTTGAAATTAGCACATATAGATTGAGATTTTTAACATTTACTACCCGTGTTTGTTGGTCATTTATGAAAGTTGTTCAAATTCATGTGTTTTAAATGGATTTAATTAGTTATGTAAGTGTACTCACATCATATTCATGTAATAGCATATATAAAATGTTTTCTTTAACGGTAAATTTTGGATCATTGACGGACCATTTGATTATAATCGTGTCACTGATGAAACCACCCAATTATATCCATCTCCACTAGATATAAAACCTATACACAAATTCAGTAGGAAACCCAATAAATATAGGAAAAACCTCTTTGTGAGAATCGAACCCAGGACCTATTGATCCCTCCCACACCGCAGATACCATTAGGCTATAAAGCCATATATAAAATGTTTTAGCACATGTAAGTTGGGTGATCTTATAATCCAGAGTGTGAAGAAAACTATTTGGGTGAATTCGGTTTATTTGTTTAATATAATGAAAGAATATAGTTTTTAATCTTGTATAATCCAAAGACTTGTAACTAATTTCATATGTAATCATATTATTAATTATAAATTCAAATTAGTTAGAGAGAATATTTTTGCTAACTTGATTTTTAACATTATTTTTGTGGTCCTTCATCCTATTTTTTTTTTATAACAGATGGCGACGTAGAATGTTAATAAGGAAATTGACAATATTAAATAGTTTTATTAATAATTTTTTCTTCAGTATAAGCCTTGACGGATTCCATTATATTCGTTGTTTGTCACAAGTGTAAGTAGCTATGGATTGCATATGACATCATATAAATGATCCATCTCCTTGTGTTCGTTACAGGGGTCAAGTGGCTAAAGTGGTTCCTATTGTGAGCCAAACACATTTTAGTTGCTCTTAGACCATCTAAAATCACATGTCCGTATTTTTATCCTTACAACTGTCATGTCATTTTTTAAATATCATTTATTCTAATAACAACTCAAATCAATGGGTTTCTTTGATAATTTGAGTCATGCTTTTTAGACTAGTATTTCATAAATAATTATTATAAAATAAATTATATCTGTGCGCGCGCACACGTATACGTGCACGTGCTACACAATTAATAAATATTATTGTCTAATTTCTCATGAATCTAAATATACACAAATTAATAATCATATAAACAAAGCTATTTTATAAACATCAATAAACTAGTTTCAAATCATTTTAATAGACTAATTAGAAAATAAGATACAATTTTTAATAGTAGTGAAAGTTATTTTCATAGCAAAGTAGAATGGACAATGTCGATGGAAAACTTTTCTCCTTGACATATCCAAGTAACACTCACATTACCATCGATGCTACATAATATGCCAAATCTCATACCCATGCGTGTTGCTAGATTACATATGAACCTGAACCAAGGTAAAGGTTAAAACCTGTAATATTCGAGATGTGTGTTTAGTATAGATCGGATATGAGATTAACATTAGAAACGACTATGATCGGTAATACTCATCTGATTACTTCAGTCTCTTTACTCGCATCAAAACCAAATATATCAATACATGATTTCATCATAAAAAATATAACAAAAACCAATGTTTAATAATTATTGTGGTGAATCTTTAACGACTTCAAACTATTAAACTATTGAATTGTTAGAAGTATAACTGAATATTTTATATTTTAACTTGGTTTTCAGGTGAATTTAGGATCATGTTTCAGATCATTTACATCTCACCAGGTAGTTTTTATCCACATAAGAATGTAAACGTGTATACCAGATATTCGTGCTTATACTCGCAACCTAGATGAGATATTGTACATCTACAACGCTTTATTTACTAGTGTGTTAATTTTAGGTTCACTTTTACATTTTTATACACATTTCTTTCTCTGTCACACTCAATGATCCATATATAATACATACACACATATCAACAAAAGTTTTATGTTAAAGAACAATGAGAACCGTATAATATATTTATAAGCTGTGCTTTGAATGTGATATATGAAACGATTACGTATCACTTTTTATCTCTCACTACTCTTATTATCATTTAATTCACTATATTTATAAAAGAGTGTCGAAAAATGTGTAGCTAAAACGAGTGAGGTGATAGCAATGAGAAGAGAAAACATAGAGTGAATTGAACGTCAAGACTTAACAATATTTGTATTGTTAAAAAAAATGATTATAGAAAAATAATAATAAAAACACATGTTCAGATTTTACGTTTGCCTAACCCGGATTCGATGCGGCATTACGATTTGGCTCGATACGGACTTCCTGCACTCAACGTCCTTTTGATGCCTTTTAGCGTGAACCATGCTAGACATGTGGAGCCCATACTTATTGTCAAGTTTGGTACATCAAAGGTTCATATATACGAAAACTTAAATGATTGCAAGAAACTTGTTTGAGTGATTATATCAAAGTGCTAATGCATCATTTATTAGCCAATTTCTAAACCGAGTGGAGAGAACATTGTGAGGGATGTTTATGATTTGTGAGTTTCAAGGGCGTGTTAATCTTGGATAGCCAATTTTATGTGTTAATCACTTTAACGTTAAATATTTTGAAAATGGTAAGAATTATGAACCGGGTATGACATTAGACCTTAGCTTATGTCTCAAGATGAGAAATGTGTTCCTCATTCGACTCACGTGAAAGTGAAAGACAGATTTGTTTGAGGGCAAGAAAAAGACAAGTGTGGGGATGTGATGCGTGTCACACCCTGACCCGCAGCGGATATGGTAGTCGGGGCATGATTGGGTTTTCATCAAAGCTCATGACATTTACTATTATCAAAGTTTCATATTTATTATTTCAAATTTAAATAAAATATTCCAAACAACACATAATCCATACAAGCACAAAATGTTCTAAACAAAGCTTTCAAGTAACGTTTTATTTTCTTCTAAGGCCCATGTCCTATGTGTTCCTTGCTTCAACCTGTTCATCTGTATCATGTGTAAAAATAGAGATTTGGGTCAACATAAGTTGGCGAGTGAATCCCATGTAATCTTTAAGGAAAAAGACGTATTTATTATCTTTAAAAAACGTGCGTTAACCAAATATGAGAAACGTATATGCAATGTAATTCACAAACCACACAAACAACTAGCGATGTACATGTGAGCACGATAAGCGATGTGCTGTGAGATCAACGCTCAATCAAACGGAGCCGATCTAATATATTAGGCAACGCGACGCTCCACCGGTGGGTGGTGGGGAACAAATGGGCCTAATGTGAGAGCTTGACTGTAATGAGAAATATAAACACAATTAACAATAAGCAACAATATCACGTAGCACGTTAGATCACATAATGGTAATAGCACGAGATTTGAATTAGTGAGATAAACAAAAGCGACACATGATACACCCCAAAAACGTGAATAAAAATGGGAGTTGTAAGAATTCACTCACAGTGGGTGCGTTTTTGATTTGAAGAAGATTGCGCACGATTAAGCGTTTGAGACACCGGACGACGAGAAAGGCTAGCCTAAATATTCATGTAATATTTTAGATAAGTATATTCTTTTGGTTAAAATTAGTATTTTTACTTAATCAATCTTATTAGACATTTAAGATAATTTTATTATATTTATTACTATTTTTATGTGCTTAAAAAGAGGTTATTTTATTATATATTTTTATAGTTTTTAAGGAAAAAAATCAAAAGTTTAATTAAAAAAATATGTTCCTTTTCGGATCGAACCGGACGCACTCTACGCAACGTGTGGGGATCGAACTCGTGACCTCTCGTTTACGTGCACGCAGCTCTACCAACTGAGCTACGTGTCTAACCCGGAATATATCAAGATTTAATTACCTTTATATACTTACTGGATTAAATCATATTTTAGTTTATTAAAAAGGTTTGGTATTTTATAAGGTCAGTGCGTGGAACTGGACTCGAACTCGTGACCTCTGCTTCGTGTTGCACACAGCCCGACCAATTGGGCTGTATGTCTAATCCGAAGAATATAAGATTTATATTAATCTTATACACTTACAACACTCGTTCAATATTGGGCTTTATAAAAACTTTGGTATAATTAAGCGAATCAGAAAGCGTATACAGACTCGAACCGGTGACCTTATGGTTTATGTGCACACAGTCCACCACTGGACTGTGTGTCTAACCCGGTGTAATTACCAGATCTAATTTCATTTATATATTACTTCCAATTCATCTTCTTTATTTCAAAACACAGAAATGGTGAAACCCGATTTGATTATTATGTTTTACAATTAAACCTTTATACTTCTACTAATGAGATTAAAATGAAACAATGAAAAGGATTGAGTGTATGATTACCAAACAGAGATATTTTCTGATCTCCGGCGAGGATTTTCGGCGGCTGGATATAAATTCCGGAGAAGATTCCTTGATGAACAGAAGATTTCAGAAAGTTTGAGTGAGTGTTTGTGTGTTCTAATTGAGTTCTGAAATCCCTATTTATAGAGGAAAGCAGTAGCTTGGTTTAAACTTTCGGTTTCGAGAATTTCGGTCAAGATTTTTAATGCCGTAATGATTGTATAACATATTTTGATGAATTGATTCGATAATTGAGTTTAGTTGCATGGTTATAAACGGTTACATCCATTAATTTGTAAAGGAAAACGGATTTTTGATACTTTGCTTGATTCAAACTAGCTGTTATAGAGCAGGTGTTTTGATTTCAAGAGCTATTTTGATATAAATGTTATTTGGTTTGGAGATACATCAAATGTGGGTGAGTGGTGCAGTGGTGTGTTGGGTGTTTGGTGTCACACCCCGACCCGCAGCAGAATAAGAGTCGGGGCATAATTGGGTTATCACCAAAGCTCATGATGTTTACTAATATGTTTCATATTTATTAAATTCAAAATTACAACTTCAATATTCCAAACAAGTTCATACAATTACAAGGAAAAAGTAACTAAATAAACAATCCAAAGCCTAAACCGATTTATTCTTCTAAGCCGTCCTATATGTTTCTTGCTGCAACTGGATCACCTGTATCATGTGTAAAAATGGGAGTTTTTGGGTCAACAAAAGTTGGCGAGTGAACCTTGTTAGAAAACATTTATTATTGATTTCTTGTTATCTTTAACATGGAAAAATTGTGCAATAATCATATGTGAGCAAACGTAAATAAACATACAATAACAAATAACAAACCACCTTGCATGAGCAAATGACATGAATGATAATGTATATGTTGGCAACGTCACGTTCCGCTCATAGGTAATGGGGAACGGACAGCCTATGATGATGTATGTGCGATCAAGGCTCAATCAAACGGAGCCGATCGTATGTTGGCAACGCCTCGTTCACGCTCATAGGTAATGGGGAACGGTTCCGCTCATAGGTAATGTGCGTGGCGCTTGCCATTCCTGTACTGCCTTGATTTTTGAGGGATCAACATGAATTCCCTTGTCATTGACGACGTGTCCAAGGAATTGTACTTCCCTTAACCAGAATTCACATTTTGAAAACTTAGCGTACAGCTTTTCTGTCCTTAAGAGTGTAAGGATGAGTCGAAGGTGTCATTCATGATCAGACTTAGACTTTGAGTAGATGAGGATGTCGTCAATGAAGACTATAACAAAACGGTCGAGATAAGGTTTGCAGACTCTGTTCATTAGATCCATGAAGACAGCTGGGGCGTTGGTTAAACCAAATGGCATGACCATGTTCATAATGACCATAACGAGTTCGGAAGGCGGTCTTTGGGACGTCTTCTTCATGTACTCTGAGTTGATGATAACCAGAACGAAGGTCGATTTTTGAAAAACAGGTGGCGCCTTGAAGTTGGTCTAGAAGATCATCGATGTGAGGTAATGGGTAGCGGTTATTGACCGTTAACTTGTTGAGTTCTCTGTAGTTGATACACATGCGAAACGTTCCATCTTTCTTCTTCACAAAAAGGACAGGTGAACCCCAAGGCGATGAGCTAGGACGTATAAATCTTTTGTCAGTCAGCTCTTGCAGTTGACTGGCTAGCTCTTGCATTTCGGATGGGGCTAACCTATAAGGAGATTTTGCAACTGGTGTAGCTCCAGGTATAAGATCAATGCGGAATTCGACTTCTCTCACGGGAGGAAGTCCTGAAATGTCGTCAGGGAAAACTTGCGGAAAATCTTTTACTACCGGAATGTCTTCGAGTTTCTTCTCCTTGATTCCCTTTTTGACGACATGAGTTAGGAATGCAACATAATTCTTGCGGAGATATTTTCGGGCTTGAATACAGGACATTAACTTGAGTCCTTTCGAAGGGGTTTCTCCAAAGATTCGTAGAGTCTGACCGTTTGCAAGAGGAATGCGAATGAACTTTTCGCGGCATACAACTTCAGCATGATGTTGGCTGAGCCAGTCCATACCAATTATAATGTCGAAACTTCCCAACTTCATAGGTATGAGGTCAACTGGAAAATCGTGATTGTTTAGGGTGAGAGTGCAATTGCGTATAATAGAGTTTAATGAGACCGGTTTTCCGTCAGCAACTTCTACCGTTATGGATTCCATGAGTTTATCTCGAGTTTGGTTGAGGATGGGTTCAAATTCTAAGGACACAAAACTCTTATCCGCGCCAGTATCAAATAACATGGATGCATAACTACCATTGATGAGAAACGTACCGTTCACCACACTGTTGTCCGCCCTAGCTTGATTAGCGTTGATGTTGAAAGCTCTTCCTCTTGCAGGTGGAGGAGCTTGATTAGCCTGGTTTACTGGATTAGCTTGAGCTTGGGCATGGATGATATTCACCAGGCGTGGACAGGTGTTCCTGAAGTGGTTCGGGTCTCCACAGTTGTAACAAGCCCGCACAGGTTGCACCATGGGATAGTTGGGTTGGTAGTAGGATTGGGCTACATGTTGGGCAGGTGGTAGGAGTAAAGGTTGTTGGGCTTGACCCACTATCTGATGGTGGGTTTGGGTTGAGGGTTGATTGCGGTTCGTTCGCTGATGCGCGCGACAGGTTTGAATGGTGTGACCTGCGCGGCCACAGCCGGTGCAATGTTGGCAGGGATGATCAGGAAAATGATGGTATTGGCAACGGTTGCATTTTGGGTATGGGCCGGAGTATGGCTTCTTATATGGTGCAGGTGAGGGGGTAACTTGAGTGATGGGTGCAGCAGGGATAGGGAAATTTGTTTGTGTGACAACAAAGTTTCTGGTGTTTCGTTTCCTCTTATTAGCAAACTTTGAGGAGGAGGTGGAATGGTTTGAAGTTTGGCCCTCAATGGGGGCTCTCTTTTTCTCGTCCTTAACTTTGCCGTTGCGAATACGATTCTCGGTAAGCTCGGTAGCTAGTTCCATAGCAGCTTCAAGTGTTGCAGGCGAAGTGCTTAGAACTGAGTCTTGAATTTTCGAGGGAAGGCCTCGAATATAGTGTTCGACTAAGCGGTATACTGGGGTGAACAAGTTGGGGACCATTTGGTTCAACTCTAAAAACCGTTTGTTGTAGGAAGTATGATCTCCTTCCTTTTGCTTTAACAAGTGGAATTCATCCTCTAACTTTTTGATCTCGCTTCTTGGACAGAAGCGTCTCGTCATGATTTCCCTTAACTCCTCCCACGTTAAGGCCATTGCATCTTCGATTCCTCTCTTACCTTTTTCTGTATTCCACCAGGTAACAGCTACTCCAAATAGTCTCCCGGTTGCGTAACGTACCTGCGATCCTCGGGACTATTGCAATTGAGGAAGGTGTTTTCCATTTCCTCAAACCAGTGGAGGAGAGCAGTGACACCTTCGGTCCCTTCAAATTTCGGGGGATCGCAAGACTTGAAGTGTTTGTATGAGCACTTTTTGGAGGGAGGGTTGTCGACGTTCTGGTCTTCTTGATGGGGAGGATTGATGGGATTTGTGGCGAGAGCTTGTTGGACTTCAATTACGATGTCAGGAAGCACCGCGGCCATTTGTTTTGCGATTTGGGTGGCCAAGCGTTCGTTTGATCTTCCTGACCTTCTACCCCCACGTTGTTGCCTAGCCGACATCTACAGGAACATACATAAGAAGATTGTGAGTTTAAGGAGTCTCTTTAGGTGTCATGTGTCGTTAAAAAAAATAACATAAACATCAATAATGCAACTACATCCATAGGATGTTTTGGGTTTGCTCATGTTTGGGCCTCCAATGTCCCCCATAGCATCACCTGTATAGTCATGTGGGCCCCCATGACTATTGGCTTAGTAGGATTCACATTGGTGTTGGCGGTTTAACACTCGCATCAACCGAATGAAAACCATGAAATATGTTCGCGAGATGTATGGTCGGAGGGTGTCCAGGTGTAGACACAATGACAACTCAAAGTGGGGTTAGCTCACACGACGTTTGGTATAGCATGCTTTGGCCTAATAGGTCCTTCGTACTCCCATCGTTAGTCCCCAGGTAGGCAAACTGGTCCTTTATTTTGGATTTATACGAATGCCAAGCCTAGACAGGACGTTCCGACTACCGGTACTTGTACCCTTCCAGTTACTACATGCCCGTCATGAGAACTCACTTTGATGTGATTTGAAAAAAATACAAAAATCGTTGCAAAAATCATGGAAATTGTGTGGTGTGTGCTCTCATGGATATGATATGTTATGAGGATATGATTCATGATGAGCATTGTATAGTAATATGTACTTATGAACATGCTTGCATAACATTGAATGTAACAATAAACATAAAGCATATAAACATCATGAATTTTGTATGTAACACATAAATAATTTTAAAATTCTAATCAACTATAGTATAGGCTCTAAGGGTCTAATAACCTATCCTATATCCCTATAGTCATGGCTCTGATACCAATCTGTCACACCCGACCCGCAGCGGAATAAGAGTCGGGGCATAATTGGGTTATCACCAAAGCTCATGATGTTTACTAATATGTTTCATATTTATTAAATTCAAAATTACAACTTCAATATTCCAAACAAGTTCATACAATTACAAGGAAAAAGTAACTAAATAAACAATCCAAAGCCTAAACCGATTTATTCTTCTAAGCCGTCCTATATGTTTCTTGCTGCAACTGGATCACCTGTATCATGTGTAAAAATGGGGGTTTTTGGGTCAACAAAAGTTGGCGAGTGAACCTTGTTAGAAAACATTTATTATTGAGTTCTTGTTATCTTTAACATGGAAAAATTGTGCAATAATCATATGTGAGCAAACGTAAATAAACATACAATAACAAATAACAAGTTATAAATGTCACGTTGTATATTTATGGTTATTTTGATTTTTAATGATACATAATTATAAACAAACTAAACTATAAAAATTATATTTGATAAAAAGTGAAAACAAAATAAATAAAAATAAAATGTTGCTGCCGGGGCTCGAACCCGGGTCAGCCGGAAGTGAAATCCAAAGACTTAACACACACACACATCACCACTCCGCCACTTGTTTGTTTTCTGTCAACTTTAGGAAACAAATAAGTCTTATACACAAACCTAGTTAAACCGGTTACGCTAACTGAAAAACTGAAATCGGCTATTCAACCGTCTAAACGTTTGAATAATCGCAATTTCAGGTTTATAACCGATGCACCGACGATTTTAATCAATTCAGACTTGAATTGACTTCAATTCTGAGAATATTGAGTGTTATAACCGAAACTAATCAACCGTCTGAATTACTTCAATCAAGACCCCTCTCGCGACTCAGAAACATCATAAAAACATTCCATTTCACTTTCATCACACATTCGGTCCATCATAAAGCTTAAATCAACTCGCCGGAAAATTCTGCAAGTTCGCCGGAAAACCGTATTTGTCCTCAAATCGGTAAGTTCTTCAATACCATCATAGTCTAACAGTTGTTAAGCCATTTCTAACTCAAACCCTCCAATTTAAATCAAATTCAGACGTCGTCATCGGATAATTTCTGCACGCCGGAAAACTTCTGAAAATCCGTATCTTCGTCTGTGAAACGGTAAGGACCTTCAAACACACTGATAACGTTTGTTTAGCACTTCAATTTCATGATTAGCTAATCAAAACGATTAATTGATTTTCTCAGTTGAAGTTCTTAAAACAGAGACCGACGCCTTGCCGGAACTCTGTAATCAATCGTTCACCGGTATGTTTTCCTCTAATTATCATCTCTGCTATCTCATATTAGTCTGTGCAATGTTTAACAATCGAATTAACAAGATGTAAAGAGTGTAATCTGCTGTCGGTAAAATCCAACGAAGAAGATGAACTGTGATAACACTATAAGTATAATTAAAATTGGTATTTTAAACGGGTTAGACACACAGTCCAGCGGTGGACTGTGTGCAAATAATACGCACACGTCACGAGTTCGATCCCTGATACCCGCACCCTCTATGTAATAAAATGCCTTTTTGATTAAAGCTGAACCGGGTTAACCCCGTTAGTTGTTAAGTATAATAAAAACCGAGATATTAACCAGGTTAGACACACAGTCCAGCGGTGGACTGTGTGCAACACTAAGTCGCACGTCACGCGTTCGAGTCTGGTTAACGGCACCGGTTCGATGATTTAAAATCTTTTTCTAAAACAAATGAATTTTGAATAAATCGAATTAGGATATAAATATAATTAAAAACAAGTTTATTTCGGGTTAGACACGTAGCTCAGTTGGTAGAGCTGCGTGCACGCGTACGGGAGGTCTCGAGTTCGAGTCTCACCCAGCGGATACATGCACACTGACCGAACCGGTCAACAGGTCAACAAGTCAACGGTCAACGGTCAACGCAAAAATAAACAATTTTTTTATATTTTTATTTATTTAATTTAATTTAAAAATCAATTAAAAATACTTAAAAATAATATTTTTTAAAGATAGAAAATAGCCTTAAACTCACAAATATATATCTAAAAATTCCATTTTAATAAAATCCACCCATTTACTATATTTTTCCGTTATTATTTAGGTTAGTAATTCTCGTTGTTCAACTCTCCCGACTCATGCGTATCTCATCATCTCCAATCAAACGCACCCAATGTGAGTGAATCTTTACAAATTCCCCGTTTTAATCACGTTTTGGGGTGTATCATGTGTCTTGCTATATATTATATTTAAACCATTGTGCATACATCATATCATGAACTTGTGTATTCAGCTTGTTACAACTGTTTGTGTGGTTATTGTTAGATTCAATTTATTATTTCAGTACATGCAATTTCATAGGCCGCCGCTCCCCATTACATTATGAGCGTTGAGCATGTTCCCCATTACATTATGAGCGTGAACCTGGCGTGCCCACATACGATCGGCTCCGTTTGATTGAGCCTTGATCGCACAGACATTTATCATTTTCAGTACATGCGATACGATCGGCTCCGTTTGATTGAGCCTTGATCGCACAGTTTCATTCATGTTATTTATCGTATGATGTTGGTATGTTAATGTATGCTATCATGTGTTATTGTATGTTATAGTTGTGATTGCTATTGCTACTGCTTGGTTATTTACATTTGCTCATTTATGATTATGCACAATTTTTCATTGATAAACTAACAAGGAAATCAATAACAAATGTTTATCTAACAAGGTTCACTCGCCAACTTATGTTGACCCAAAACCCCCCATTTTTTACACATGATACAGGTGAACAGCTGCAGCAAGAAACACTTAGGATTGGACTAGAAGAATAAAATGATTTAGAGTTTGGGATTGTTTTGTTTGGTTTATTTTCTTTGTATTGTATGGACATGTTTGGATATTTGGGAATGTAACTTTGACTTTAATAAATATGAAACATATTAGTAAATATCATGAGCTTTGGTGATAACCCAATTATGCCCCGACTCTTATTCCGCTGCGGGTCGGGTGTGACAATGGTTAGCTTGTTGAGCTCTCGATAGTCGATACACATTCGGAAAGTTCCATCTTTCTTCTTGACGAATAGAACCGGCGCACCCCAAGGTGATGAGCTAGGGCGTATGAACCCTTTGTAAGTCAGCTCTTGCAGCTGACTAGCTAACTCTTGCATTTCAGATGGAGCTAAGCGATATGGAGATTTTGCAACTGGAGTGGCACCAGGTACAAGATTGATCCGAAATTCGACTTCTCGCATAGGAGGAAGTCCTGAAATGTCGTCCTGAAAGACTTGAGGAATTTTTCTAACAATCGGAATATCTTCGAGTTTCTTATCCTTGCCTCCTTTCTTGACGATGTGGGCTAAGATTGCTATGTAATCTTTGCGAAGATACTTTCGGGCTTGAAGACACGGCATCAACTTGAGTCCCTTGATTGGGGTTTCACAAAAAATACGAAGGGTTTGGCGATCGGCGAGTGGAATTCGAATGAATTTTCATCACACACGACTTCGGCATGATGCTGACTAAGCCAGTCCATACCAATGATGACGTCGAAGCTTCCCAATTTTATGGGAATGAGATCGATTGGAAAATCATGATCATTAAGAGTCAGAGTATAGTCGCGAATGATATAGTCCAACGTAATAGGTTTACCGTCTGCTACTTCCACTGTAAATGATTCTGCTAAACTAACGCGAGGTAAACCAAGAATAGATTCTAACTCTAGGGACACAAAACTCTTATCCGCGCCCGTGTCAAAAAGAATAGATGCATAGCTATCATTAATGAGAAAGGTACCGTTGACCACGTTGTTATCCGCTCTAGTGGATTGAGCTTGATTGGCTAGGTTCACGGGATTAGCTTGGGCTTGCGCATTAATGATGTTTACTAAACGCGGACAGGTGTTGCGGAAATGAGTTGGATCACTGCAATTGAAACAAGCTATGACGGGTGGCATCATGGGGTAATTAGGTTGATAGAAGAGTTGTGCTATGAGTTGAGCAGATGGTAACATCAGTGGTTGTTGGTAAGGAACTTGGCCCACCACTTGGTTGTTGGGTTGGGCTTGTGGTTGGTTGCGGGCTTGTCTTTGAAGTGAGCGGCAGGTTTGAATTGTATGGCCCACACGACCACATCCTGTGCAGTGGAGACATGGTTCTCAAGAGGGTGATGGTATTGGCATCGATTGCACTTCAGGTGAGGTCCTGTGTATTACTTCTTGAATGGAGCGGTAGGGGGTGATTGGAGTGGCTGCAATGGGTTGATTATGTTGAGTTGGCTGATTAGTTTGAGTGACATCAAAGTTCTTCCCATTTCGCTTCCTCTTGCCAGCGAATCGAGAAGAGAATCCAGTTTGAGTTGGGTTAGGGGTTTCTGTTGGTATTTTATCTTTCTTCTTCTCATCTTTGAAACCCCTATTCCTGATGTGGTTTTTGGTGAGCTCAGTAGCTAGTTCCATTGCTGCTTCCAGAGTTGCAGGCGTAGTACTCATCACAGAGTCCTGAATCTTCGAAGGAAGACCCCGATGTAGTGCTCGATTAGACGGTAAAGGGGAGTGAACAAATTTGGAACCATTTGATTCAACTCGAGAAACCTCTTGTTGTAGGTTATATGATCTCCCTCTTTTTGTTTCAGAAAATAGAACTCATCCTCCAGCTTTTTAATTTCGCTTCTTGGGCAGAATTGTCTTGTTATAAGCTCTCGAAGTTGTTCCCAAGTTAGGGCTACCGCGGCTTCAGCGCCTCTTCTGCCATTTTCGGCATTCCACCAAGTGAGTGCTACCACATACAAACGGCCAGTAGCATAACGAACCTTATGGTCGTTGGGACAGTCACAATTGAGAAAAGTACTCTCTATCTCTTCAAACCATCAAAGGATAGCAGTGACCCCTTCAGTTCCCTCATATTTTGGAGGGTCACATGAGTTGAAGTACTTTTAAGTGCACTTAGCTGTGTTGGTGGGAGGGTTGGCAACATTTTGTCCCTCTTGGTTAATTGGGTTGACAGGGTTAGCGGCAAGAACTTGTTGAACTTGAATTACGATATCGAGAATCACGACAGCCATTTGTTGGGCTATTTGAGCAGCCATGCGCTCACCGGATCTTCCTGATCTCCTACCTCCACGAGAGTGCCTAGAAGACATCTACAGGAAATACGTAACGAAATTATGAGTTTGGCGTATAAGTGTCATGTGTGTCGCATTTAGAAATAAACATCCACAAAACCAATGAGAAAAATAAATCCATTACATCCATAGGATCTCTTGGGCTTTGCTCATGTTTGGACCCCCATATGTCTCCCATACTTGGCCTAGGTAGTCATGTGGGCCCCCATGACTACTGGGCTTTGTAGGGTACACATTGGTTCTTGGCTTGTTAACATTCACACCACCCGAATGAAAATTGTAAAACATGATTGCGAGGTATAAGGTCGGAAGGTGTCCTGGTGTAGACACAGTGACAACTCAAAGTGGAGTTAGTCCACACGACGTTTGGTGTGGCATGCTTTGGCCTAATAGGTCCTTCGTAATCTCATTGTTAGTCCCCAGGTAGGCAAACTGGTCCATTATTTTGGATTTTTACGAATGCCAATCCTAGATAGGACGTTTCGACTACCGGTACTTGTACACTTCCAGTTACTACATGCCCGTCGTAGAACTCAATTTGATGAGATTGAAAAATAAAACATCACAAATTTTTGAAAAGAAAGGGAAGAAAATGTTTAAATGTGTGAGAATCGAGATGTGCGTTATGACGGTAACATATGCAAATATATAAACACATTAGATTGACAATATTTATAACACATTGAATGTCACATAAAGCCATATAGTGATTGGAGTGCTTGCATGTAATTGTGTGTGAGAGAGATGTAAAACAAGTAAATGTCATAAGTTTGCATGTAACCAACTTAACACGTAAGCAATTAAATTCTAATTGACTATAGTATAGGCTCTAAGGGTCTAATAACCTATCCTATATCCCTATAGTCACAAGCTCTGATACCAATCTATCACACCCTGACCCGCAGCGGATATGGTAGTCGGGGCATGATTGGGTTTTCATCAAAGCTCATGACATTTACTATTATAAAAGTTTCATATTTATTATTTCAAATTTAAATAAAATATTCCAAACAACACATAATCCATACAAGCACAAAATGTTCTAAACAAAGCTTTCAAGTAACGTTTTATTTTCTTCTATGGCCCATGTCCTATGTGTTCCTTGCTTCAACCTGTTCACCTGTATCATGTGTAAAAATAGAGATTTGGGTCAACATAAGTTGGCGAGTGAATCCCATGTAATCTTTAAGGAAAAAGACGTATTTACTATCTTTAAAAAAACGTGCATTAACCAAATATGAGAAACGTATATGCAATGTAATTCACAAACCACACAATCAACTAGCGATGTACATGTGAGCATGATAAGCGATGTGCTGTGAGATCAACGCTCAAACAAACGAAGCCGATCTAATATATTAGGCAACACGACGCTCCACCCGTTTGTAACGGGGAACAAATGAGCCTAATTTGAGAGCTTGACTGTAATGATAAATATAAACACAATTAACAATAAGCAACAATATCACGTAGCACGTTAGATCACATAATGGTAATAGCACGAGATTTGAATTAGTGAGATAAAGAAAAAAGACACATGATACACCCCAAAAACGTGAATAAAAATGGGAGTTGTAAGAATTCACTCACGGTGGGTGCGTTTTTGATTTGAAGAAGATTGCGCACGATTAAGCGTTTGAGACACCGAACGACAAGAAAGGCTAACCTAAATATTCACGTAATATTTTAGATTAGTATATTCTTTTGATTAAAATTAGTATTTTTACTTAATCAATCTTATTAGACATTTAAGATAATTTTATTGTATTTATTACTATTTTTATGTGCTTAAAAAGAGGTTATTTGATTATATATTTTTATAGTTTTTAAGGAAAAAAATCAAAAGTTTAATTAAAAAAATATGTTCCTTTTCGGATCGAACCGGACGGACTCTACGCAGCGTGTGGGGATCGAACTCGTGACCTCTCGTTTACGTGCACACAGCTCTACCAACTGAGCTACGTGTCTAACCCGGAATATATCAAGATTTAATTACCTTTATATACTTACTGGATTAAATCATATTTTAGTTTATTAAAAAGGTTTGGTATTTTATAAGGTCAGTGCGTGGAACCGGACTCGAACTCGTGACCTCTGCTTCGTGTTGCACACAGCCCGACCAATTGGGCTGTGTGTCTAACCCGAAGAATATAAGATTTATATTAATCTTATACACTTACAGCACTGGTTCAATATTGGACTTTATAAAAACTTTGGTATAATTAAGCGAATCGGAAAGCGTATACAGACCCGAACCGGTGACCTTATGGTTTATGTGCACACAGTCCACCACCGGACTGTGTGTCTAACCTGGTGTAATTACCAGATCTAATTTCATTTATATATTACTTCCAATTCTTCTTCTTTATTTCAAAACACAGAAATGGTGAAACCCGATTTGATTATTATGTTTTACAATTAAACCTTTATACTTCTACTAATGAGATTAAAATGAAACAATGAAAAGGATTGAGTGTATGATTACCAAACAGAGATGTTTTCTGATCTCCGACGAGGATTTCTGGGGGCTGGATATAAATTCCGGCGAAGATTCCTTGGTGAACAGAAGATTTCAGAAAGTTTGAGTGAGTGTTTGTGTGTTCTAATTGAGTTCTGAAATCCCTATTTATAGAGGAAAGCAGTAGCTTGGTTTAAACTTTCGGTTTCGAGAGTTTCGGTCAAGATTTTTAATGCTGTAATGATTGTATAACCGATTTTGATGAATTGATTCGATAATTGAGTTTAGTCGCATGGTTATAAACGGTTACATCCGTTAATTTGTAAAGGAAAACGGATTTTTGATGATTTGCTTGATTCAAACTAGCTGTTACAGAGCGGGTGTTTTGATTTCAAGAGCTATTTTGATATAAATGGTATTTGGTTTGGAGATACATGAAATGTGGGTGAGTGGTGCAGTGGTGTGTGTTGGGTGTTTGGTTTGGGTGGAGACCCGGGTTAGATCCCGCGGTCCACCCTTTGTTTTTAATTTACTAAGTATTATATTTTATATATATTTTATTTATTTTTATTATCTTTATTATTATTTATATTAATTATATTACGAAAACTATTAGTGACTAACATCAAATTTGAAACAGATGATTATAATATATACTTGAATTACAAAACAGAGCGGGTTTTAGAACCCGTTTTTGTCAGATGTTACAGTATCCCCTAGTTTTAGAAATTTCGTCCCGAAATTTAAGTGGTAGTAGGTTTGTCTTGAAAAAGATGAGGGTATTTTTCGCGCATCGAGTCTTCACGTTCCCAAGTGAATTCGAGTATTGGAATTCGACTTCCTCTTAAGCGTTTTTCACCTAAGTCCATGATTTCTACAGGTCGTTCTACAAAATGCATTGACTCATCTATCTGATAAAGGTATATGGAGAGTTTCGTCGGCAAGACACTTTTTCAAGTTAGAGACTGTAACATCCGTAAAAAACCGGGTTAACCAAACCCGCTTCGTTTATTAACCGAACATCCAGTTAAAATTTTCGTTGCTCATTTAATGCTTATTTTAATTTTAAACAATACATAACTAATAAACATTTTAGAATATGGAAATTAAAATTGTTAGAAAATAAAAATAAAGCAGTTAAAAATAAAAATAGGCTGCCGGGTTTCGAACCCGGGTCAGCCGGAAGAATTAATCTCCAAACATCTACCACTCCGTCACTTGATGTCTTTGTGAAATCTAGGAAACAAATAAAACATAAGTTCATCTGTGAAGTCATCTGTTTTGCGCCAAACTGAAACCGGTAATCGACTTTCAACTTTCCAGACGTTTGAGTGTTGATATTACTGGTTATAACCGATGCAACCATTACGACGCACGATCTCAATCAATTCGGTCTTTATTATTATTTCGATTCATATGATTTGGGAGTTAGAAACCGAAATCTTTTACTTCCTGAATTACTCTATCAATATCATCGTTCGCGACTCAAAAACACTCACAGAACCTCTAATTTCACTTTCGCTCTATTTTCTGTTCGTCGGAAACGCTTTCTGAACTCTCCGGACTTTCGCCGGAAAACCGTGTCTTCATCAAAACGGTAAATTTCTAAATTCTTTCATCTTCTATCTGTTGTTAGACTTTTACTAACTCAAACACTCCAATCAGAATCGGTCCCAGACGACGATATCGGATAATCTGCAGTCGCCGGAAAACTTCTGAAAATTTCTAAATCGCGCTGTGAATCGGTATAATCATCTAAACTCTCTGATAACTCTTGTTTAGTCATTCAATTTCACAATTGGTTAATCAAAACTATTAATTGGCCCGTTCAGACGGAGTTCATAAAACAGAGCCGACGACTTCGCCGGAGTTCTGAGAAAAGTCATCATTCTGGTACGTTCATTCCAAAACCTTCCCAGTCCATTTCGTTTTAATCATTTATATGTCCGTTAATTGAATTGAACAAGTTCAGTCGAATGAATCGTTTGTCTGTGTTGTTAACGAAGAAGATGAAGTTTAGACTATGTATATACTTAATATAAATCGGGTTATATCTCGGGTTAGACACACAGTCCAGCGGTGGACTGTGTGCATTTGAATCATAGAGTCCCGGGTTCGAGTCTGACCTTGTTCCGATTCGTCACAATATTCAGACTTTTTATAAAACCCAAATATGAAAACCTACAGTTAGTTTATAAGAGAAATAAAAACAAGTGTTTTAACCAGGTTAGACACACAGTCCAGCGCTGGACTGTGTGCAACGTTAATCAACAGGTCCCGGGTTCGAGACCTGTTATGCACTCCGGTTCGATAGAATTAAAATCCTTTTTAAAATAAATGAATTTTGGAATAAATTAAATAGTATATAAATATAATTAAAAACAGAATTATTTCGGGTTAGACACGTAGCTCAGTTGGTAGAGCTGCGTGCACGCGTACGGGAGGTCACAAGTTCGAACCTCACTCAGCGCAAACGATATACACGACCGAACCGGTCAACAAGTCAAAGTCAATGGTCAACGGTCAAACCCAAAAAGTCAACATTTTTTTTATATTATTTTTATTTTTATTTATTTAAAAATCAATTAAAAATACTTAAAAATAATGTTTTTAAAGTTAGAAAATAACCTTAAACTCACAAAAATAAACCTAAAAACCTTATTAAAATTGTTAATAAAATCCACATATTTACCGTACCTTTTCGTTATTATTTAGGTTAGTTAATCCTTGTCGATCAACCCTCTAAACTCGTGCGCATTCAACATCTTCAACCGAACGCACCCAATGTGAGTGAATCTCTACAAATTCCCCGTTTTAATCACGTTTTTGGGGTGTATCATGTGTCATATTATTTATTTCATTTAAAGAATTGTGCATCCATCATATCAATGATCAAATGTGTATTCATTATGTATCAACTGTTTGCGTGGTTAATGTTTAGATTAAATTTATCATTTTCAGTACATACATTATCATAGGCCGCCGCTCCCCATTACCTATGAGCGTGAGCCGTTCCCCATTACCTATGAGCGTGAACGAGGCGTTGCCAACATACGATCGGCTCCGTTTGGTTGAGCCTTGATCGCACATACATTTCATCATAGGCCGTCTGTTCCCCATTACCTATGAGCGGAAACGTTCCCCATTACCTATGAGCGTGAACGTGATGTTGCCAACATTTACATTATCATTCATGTCATATATTATTGCAAGGTGGTTTGTTATTGTATGTTTATTTACGTTTGCTCACATATGATTATTGCACAATTTTTCCATATTAAACACAATAAGAAATCAATAATAAATGTTTTCTAACAAGGTTCACTCGCCAACTTTTTGTTGACCCAAAAACCATTTTTACACATGATACAGGTGGACAGGATGAAGCAAGGAACACATAGGAAAAGTGCCTTAGAAGAAAAATAATGAAGTCTAGAAAGATGTATAGAACATGTTGTACTAGTATGATTTGATTGTATGATCTCCTTTAAATTGTAATAATAAATATGAAACATTATAATAAATGTCATGAGCTTTGATGAAAACCCAATCATGCCCCGATCACCTTTTTCCGCTGCGGGTCGGGGTGTGACAAATGCATGCAAACACTTCCAATATTATATTTTGTGATACATAATGAATTATACTTACAGTCAAACATACAAAATTACATAAACATTCATCATACATATTTCAATGTTCACATATTCAAATCACCTTCATACTTCCGTTATTCAAGATTTTGTCTCATTTTTCATTTTTCAAATCTCATCAAAGTGAGTTCTGCGACGGGCATGTAGTAACTGTAAGGGTACAAGTACCGGTAGTCGGAACGTCCAGTCTAGGTTGGCATTCGTATAAATCCAATATAACGGACCAGTTTGCCTACCTGGGGACTAACGATGAGAGTACGAAGGACCTATTAGGCCAAAGCATGCCACACCAAACGTCGTTCGAACTAACCCCACTTTGAGGTGTCACCGTGTCCACACATGGATACATTCCGAATATCATACGTTACCTACATATTTCTCGATTTTCTCCGGGTTTTAGTGTACGTAACCAGGCTAACACATGCGAACCATATGAAAAACCCGGTAATCATGGGGGCCCACATGATTACGAAGGTGAAGTATGGCGGCATGCAAGGCCCAATTACGAGCAAAACCCAAGACATCCTATGGATGTAGTAGATTTATTATTCTATATTTATTTTATGAATGTTCATTCCTAAATACGACACATGACCCCTAAAACGTCCAACTCATACTCTTGATATGTATTCCTTGTAGATGTCTTCTAATCTCGCTCGTAGGAAGATGAGATCAGGAAAAGCCCGCGAGCGCATGGCTGCCCAAATCGCTCAACAAATGGCTGCCGTAATACCCAACATTGTAGTTCAAGTTCAACAAGCCCTTACCGCTAATCCCGTCAATCAAGAAGATCAAAATGTTGTCAACCCTCCCCCAAGTACCACTAAATGCACCTTCAAGCATTTCAAATCCTGCGACCCTCCAAAATACGAAGGGACTGTCCGTGTCACCGCCCTCCTCCATTGGTTTGAAGAAATGGAAAACACTTTTCTAAATTGCGATTTCCCCGGTGATCGCAAAGTGCGATATGCTACTGGTCGTTTACTTGGAATAGCACTTACATGGTGGAATACAGAGAAGGCCAAACGAGGTGTTGAAGATGCTACGACTTTGACTTGGGAAGAGTTGAAGGAAATCATGACAAGATGGTTTTGCCCAAGAAGTGAAATCAAGAAATTAGAGGATGAGTTCTATTCTTTGAAACAAAAGGAAGGCGACCACACCACATACAACAAGAGATTCCTCGAGTTAAATCAAATGGTCCCCAACTTGTTCACTCCCCTCTACCGTTTGATCGAGCACTACATTCGAGGTCTTCCTTCAAAAATTCAAGACTCCGTAATAAGTACCACACCTGCAACTTTGGAAGTAGCAATGGAGTTAGCTACAGAGCTCACCGAAAACCGCATACGTAATAAAGACTTCACGGAGGAGAAGAAGAAGGATAAAACCTCAACCGAAACCTCAAACTCCACCCGAACCGAATCGTCTTCACAACCCATTTCTAAGAGAAAACGAGATGGGCAAATTTTCGCTGTCACCCAACACAATCAACCAACTTCACAAGCCATACCCCTCCAAGCTATCCCAATCACTCAAGTAGCACCCAACTCAACTTACCCAAATAAGAAACCTTACTTTGGACCTCACCCTCAATGCAACACCTGTTCTTATCACCATCCATTTACCTTACCTTGTCGACTATGTGCGAATTGTGGACGCTATGGTCATTCGAGCAAGGTGTGCCACACCCCTCAAAACCAAACCTCACCCCCTACTCAAAACATGATCTAAACATATCAATAACCCCAATACCCCATGTTTCCAGATGTTCGAGCTTGTTTTAATTGTGGCTACCCTACTCACTTTAGAAACACGTGCCCTCGATTGGTTAACATCATACACGCCCAAGCTCCAGCAAACCCAGTTAACCAAGCAAATCAAGGAAACCTAATCATTAGGAAGAGTTTACAACATCAACGCCAATCCTGTTGAAGATAATGACGGCCCAAACGAACCACACAACTAGTTTCTTCACCAAAAATCAAGAATTCAACTCCAACCGCTTAGTTTTTATGTTTTCTTTATGTTTATCTCAATCTTCACGTATCTCATTTATAAATTGGAAATTGTATCCAAAAATCTTAAAGCGAATTACTATCTCAGTTTTGTTTTATACTCATTGATTTAACATTCATATCATCATACCTCACAACGTATTTCAATCTCATCATACAAGGAAGTTGGGCTGTGTCTCACTTCTACACTAGACTAACCTTTTCATTATAACAAACAAGAGAGGTACTGTCACCATTCAAACATGTATACTTTCAGAATTTAGACTCAAGCTTTGGTTGTTGTGTTTGTTTATGTTTTAGAGTCACATAGAACTAATCATAACTTACGGATAAAACCAATGAAAATTTGACAAGAATATGGTGGATACGCCGCTGGTACTTCCTATATATAAGTATTCTTGCCAAAGGATCAGAGGCATTGTCAGGCGGTTATGAGAAGTTCCATGTAGGATTTAGTAATGTCATGGTTGAAGTTTGTTTTATACTCACTGATTTAGCATTCATATCATCTTACATCTCAACGTATTTCAATCTCATCATTTAAAGAAGTTGGGCTGTGTCTCACTACTACATAGACTAACCTCTCCATCATAACAAACGAGAGAGCTACTGTCATCATTCAAACATGTATACTATCAGATTTAAGATTCAAGCTTTGGTTGTTGTGTTTGTTTATGTTCTAGAGTCACATCATAGAACCAATCATAACTTACGGATAAAACCAATGAAATTTTGACATGAATATGGTGGATACGCCGCTGGTACTTCCTATATATAAGTATTCTTGCCAAAGGATCAGAGGCATTGTCAGGCGGTTATGAGAAGTTCCATGTAGGTTTTAGTAGTAGAAGTTTTGTTTTAGGATATAACCTTATCTTTCCAAACGTATCAAAACTCTTGCGCATGAAATCATACTTAGTGAATCAACTCTGTTTATCAATATTCTTTATCGTAGGCATCAAAAAGCGATTCCTGTAGCAGGGTACTCAACCCTTACAAGGAACGTTACCGCCTCAAACAAAAATTTAAACTCTTACCCCCTTCTAAGTATACAATTGTCAAATTAAAACACCATCCTTTTGAGTCAAACATGCCACTACTTAAATTTCGGGACAAAATTTTTAAAAGTAGGGGATACTGTAACATCCGTAAAAAACCGGGTTAACCAAACACGCTTCGTTTATTAACCGAACATCCAGTTAAAATTTTCGTTACTCATTTAATGCTTATTTTAATTTTAAACAATACATAACTAATAAACATTTTAGAATATGTAAATTAAAATTGTTAGAAAATAAAAATAAAGCAGTTAAAAATAAAAATAGGCTGCCGGGTTTCGAACCCGGGCTAGCCGGAAGAATTAATCTCCAAACAACTAACCACTCCGCCACTTGATGTCTTTGTGAAATCTAGGAAACAAATAAAACATAAGTTCATCTGTGAAGTCATCTGTTTTGCGCCAAACTGAAACCGGTAATCGACTTTCAACTTTCCAGACGTTTGAGTGTTGATATTACTGGTTATAACCGATGCAACCATTACGACGCACGATCTCAATCAATTCGGTCTTTATTATTATTTCGATTCATATGATTTGGGAGTTAGAAACCGAAATCTTTTACTTCCTGAATTACTCTATCAATATCATCGTTCGCGACTCAAAAACACTCACAGAACCTCTAATTTCACTTTCGCTCTATTTTCTGTTCGTCGGAAACGCTTTCTGAACTCGCCGGACTTTCGCCGGAAAACCGTGTCTTCATCAAAACGGTAAATTTCTCAATTCTTTCTTCCGTCTGTTGTTAGACTTTTACTAACTCAAACTCTCCAATCAGAATCGGTCCCAGATGACGATATCGGGTAATCTGCAGTCGCCGGAAAACTTCTGAAAATTTCTAAATCGCGCTGTGAATCGGTATAATCATCTAAACTCTCTGATAACTCTTGTTTAGTCATTCAATTTCACAATTGGTTAATCAAAACTATTAATTGGCCCGTTCAGACGGAGTTCATAAAACAGAGCCGACGACTTCGCCGGAGTTCTGAGAAAAGTCATCATTCCGGTACGTTCATTCCCAAAACCTTCCCTATCCATTTCGTTTTAATCATTTATATGTCCGTTAATTGAATTGAACAAGATCAGTCGAATAAATCGTTTGTCTGTGTTGTTAACGAAGAAGATGAAGTTTAGACTATGTATATACTTAATATAAATCAGGTTATATCTCGGGTTAGACACACAGTCCAGCGGTGGACTGTGTGCATTTGAATCATAGAGTCCCGGGTTCGAGTCTGACCTTGTTCCGATTCGTTACAATATTCAAACTTTTTATAAAACCCAAATATGGAAACCTACAGTTAGTTTATAAGAGAAATAAAAACAAGTGTTTTAACCAGTTTAGACACACAGTCCAGCGGTGGACTGTGTGCAACGTTAATCAACAGGTCCCGGGTTCGAGACCTGTTATGCACGCCGGTTCATTAAAATCCTTTTTAAAATAAATGAATTTTGGAACAAATTAAATAGTATATAAATATAATTAAAAACAGAATTATTTCGGGTTAGACACGTAGCTCAGTTGGTAGAGCTGCGTGCACGCGTACGGGAGGTCACAAGTTCGAACCTCACTCAGCGCAAACGATATACACGACCGAACCGGTCAACAAGTCAAAGTCAATGGTCAACGGTCAAATCCAAAAAGTCAACATTTTTTATATATTTTTTTTTATTTTTTTTTTATTTAAAAATCAATTAAAAATACTTAAAAATAATGTTTTTAAAGTTAGAAAATAACCTTAAACTCACAAAAATAAACCTAAAAACCTTATTAAAATTGTTAATAAAATCCACATATTTACCGTACATTTTCGTTATTATTTAGGTTAGTTAATCCTCGTCGATCAACCCTCTAAACTCGTGCGCATTCAACATCTTCAACCGAACGCACCAATGTGAGTGAATCTCTACAAATTCCCCGTTTTAATCACGTTTTTGGGGTGTATCATGTGTCATATTATTTATTTCATTTAAACAATTGTGCATCCATCATATCAATGATCAAATGTGTATTCATTATGTATCAACTGTTTGCGTGGTTAATGTTTAGATTAAATTTATCATTTTCAGTACATACATTATCATAGGCCGCCGCTCCCCATTACCTATGAGCGTGAGCCGTTCCCCATTACCTATGAGCGTGAACGAGGCGTTGCCAACATACGATCGGCTCCGTTTGATTGAGCCTTGATCGCACATACATTTCATCATAGGCCGTCTGTTCCCCATTACCTATGAGCGGAACCGTTCCCCATTACCTATGAGCGTGAACGTGACGTTGCCAACATTTACATTATCATTCATGTCATATATTATTGCAAGGTGGTTTGTTATTGTATGTTTATTTACGTTTGCTCACATATGATTATTGCACAATTTTTCCATATTAAACACAATAAGAAATCAATAATAAATGTTTTCTAACAAGGTTCACTCGCCAACTTTTTGTTGACCCAAAACCCATTTTTACACATGATGCAGGTGGACAGGATGAAGCAATGAACACATAGGAAAATGCCTTAGAAGAAAAATAATGAAGTCTAGAAAGATGTATAGAACATGTTGTACATGTATGATTTGATTGTATGATTCCCTTTAAATTGTAATAATAAATATGAAACATTATAATAAATGTCATGAGCTTTGATGAAAACCCAATCATGCCCCGATCACCTTTTTCCGCTGCGGGTCGGGGTGTGACAGAGACATGGAACGTTGGATGAATCTTGCTGAGTTCTTCAGGTAAGTCAAGCTTGTAAGCTACATGACCAACTCTCACGAGTATTTTAAATGGTCCAACATAGCGAGGTGCTAGCTTGTCTTTTTGTCCAAATCGAACAACTCCCTTCCATTGTGATACTATCAAAAGTATTTGATCGCCAACACAAAACTCGAGCGGCTTTCGTCGTTTGTTAGCGTAACTCTTTTGATGACTCTGAGCTGCTTGAAGATTATTGCGGATTTGAAGAATCTTACCGATTGTTTCTTGGATTAATTCGGGTCCAGTGATCTATGCTTCACCGATTTCATTCAAACATACAGGTGATCGGCACTTACGACCGTATAGAGCTTCAAAAGGAGCCATACCAATGCTCGAGTGATAACTATTATTGTAAGAAATTTCGACCAATGGTATATGAGTATCCCAATTGCCCATAAAGTCGATTACACATGATCGTAGCATGTCTTCAAGGGTATGAATGGTGCGCTTAGATTGCCCATCGGTTTGAGGATGAAAGGCGGTGCTGAGATCTAAGCGAGTACCCAATGTTGATTGTACGACTTTCCATGTTCGTGAAGTAATACGCCATCTCAATCCGAGATGATGCTCAAAGGCACACCGTGTCGACTCACAATTTCATCAATGTAGATACGAGCTAACTTCTCGTTTTTGTAATCTTCGCGGATTGGAATAAAATGACCGGATTTGGAAAGACGATCGACATTAACCTAAATCATGTCATGCCCACTGGAGGTGCGAGGTAACCCGGTAATAAAATCCATGGTTAGGTTTTCCCACTTCCAAACGGATATTTCGGGTTGAAAAAGTAAGCCTGAGGGTCTTTGATGTTCAGCTTTAACTTTCGAACAGGTGAGGCACTTGGAGACAAAAATGGCGATATCCTTTTTCATTCCAGGCCACCAGTAGGAGTATCAAAGATCTTGATACATCTTATTAGCACCCGAATGTATGGAGTATCGTGTTTTGTGGGCCTCATTCATGAGAAATGTACGAAGATTGTCACGATCAGGTAACCAAATACGATTCAGATAATAAAGAATACCATCGCACTTTGATTCTAACTTGTTTCAGCCCCACAAGATAATTCATCTCGCACATCATTTTCCTTGACAGAGGTATGTTGAGCTTCGCGAATACGTCTTTGAAGGTCAGTTACTATTTGAGAGCACAAAAGGTGGATGGAGTTAGCATATTCTTTTCGACTAATAGCATCAGCTACAACATTGGCTTTACCAGGATGATAACGGATTTCACAATCGTAATCATTGAGAAGTTCGACCCATCGTCGTTCCCTCATGTTTAACTCTTTCTGATTGAAATATGTTGAAGGCTATTGTGGTCAATGTAAATCTCACACTTTGTACCATAGAGATAATGTCTCCATATCTTTAGAGCTAACACGACTGCCCTGAGTTCTAGGTCGTGAGTGGTATAGTTCTTCTCGTGGACTTTGAGTTGCCTTGAGGCGTAGGCTATCACCTTTCGTATTTGCATTAAGACACACCCTAGTCCCTTCCCTGATGCGTCACAATAGACCACAAAGTCTTCACAACCGTCAGGGAGAGTGAGAATAGGTGCATCACAAAGTCTCTGTTTCAAGGTGTGGAAAACCTCTTCCTGTTTAGGCCCTCAATCGAAGGGCTTGCCCTTATGAGTCAAGGCTGTGAGTGTAAGGAAATACGGGAGAAATTGGCGATGAAACATCGATAATAGCCTGCTAAGCCGAGGAATGATCTAACTTCAGTTGGAGTGCATGGAGCTTGCCATTCTTGCACTGCTTTGATCTTCGACAGGAACTCCTTTATCATTGACGATGTGACCAATGACTTGAACTTCCTTTAACCAGAATTCACATTTCGAAAACTTAGCGTAAAGCTTTTCAGTTTTCAAAAGTGTTAGGATATGTCGAAGATGTCGTTCGTGATCTGACTTAGTCTTGGAATAATAAGAATATCATCGATAAAAACAATGACGAAGCGGTCGAGGTAGGGTTTGCACACCCTATTCATTAGATCCATGAAAACGGCGGGAGCATTGGTCAACCCAAAAGGCATGACCATGAATTCGTAGTGACCGTAGCGAGTGCGAAAGGCAGTCTTTGGAATGTCTTCTTCACGTACTCTAAGCTAATGATAGCCAGAACGAAGGCCGATTTTTGAAAAACAGGTGGCACCCTGAAGTTGATCTAGAAGGTCGTCAATGCGAGGTAAAGGATAACGGTTCTTGATGGTTAGCCTGTTGAGCTCTCGATAGTCGATACACATTCGGAAAGTTCCATCTTTCTTCTTGACGAATAGAACCGGCGCACCCCAAGGTGATGAGGTAGGGCGTATGAACCCTTTGTCAGTCAGCTCTTGCAGCTGACTAGCTAACTCATGCATTTCAGATGGAGCTAAGCGATATGGAGATTTTGCAACTGGAGTGGCACCAGGTACAAGATCGATTCGAAATTCGACTTCTCGCATAGGAGGAAGTCCTGAAACGTCGTCTGGAAAGACTTGAGGAAATTCTCTAACAATCGGAATATCTTCGAGTTTCTTCTCCTTGCCTCCTTTCTTGACGATGTGGGCTAAGAATGCTATGTAATCTTTGCGAAGATACTTTTGGGCTTGAAGACACGGCATCAACTTGAGTCCCTTGATTGGGGTTTCACAAAAAATACGAAGCGTTTGGCCATCGGCGAGTGGAATTCTAATGAATTTTTCATCACACACAACTTCGGCATGATGCTGACTAAGCCAGTCCATACCAATGATGACGTCGAGCTTCCCAATTTCATGGGAATAAGATCGATTGGAAAATCATGATCATTAAGAGTCATAGTATAGTCGCGAATGATAGAGTCCAACGTAATTGGTTCACCGTCTGCTACTTCCACTGTAAATGATTCTGCTAAACTAACGCGAGGTAAACCAAGAATAGATTCTAACTCTAGGGACACAAAACTCTTATCCGCGCCCGTGTCAAAAAGAATAGATGCATAGCTATCATTAATGAGAAAGGTACCGTTGACCATGTTGTTATCCGCTCTAGCCTGATTAGCTTTGATGTTAAAAGCTCTACCTCTTGCTAGTGGATTGAGCTTGATTGGCTAGATTCCCGGGATTAGCTTGGGCTTGCGCATTAATGATGTTCACTAAACGCGGCCAGGTATTGCAGAAATGTGTTGGATCACTGCAATTAAAACAAGCTTTGACGGGTGGCATCATGGGGTAATTAGGTTGATAGAAGGGTTGTGCTATGGGTTGAGCAGATGGTAACATCAGTGGTTGTTGGTAAGGAACTTGGCCCACCACTTGGTTGTTGGGTTGGGCTTGTGGTTGGTTGCGGGCTTGTCTTTGAAGTGAGCGGCAGGTTTAAATTGTATGGCCCACACGACCACATCCTGTGCAGTGGAGACATGGTTCTCAAGAGGGTGATGGTATTGGCATCGATTGCACTTCGGGTGAGGTCCTGTGTATTGCTTCTTGAATGGAGCGGTAGGGGGAGCAACTTGGGTGATTGGAGCGGCTGCAATGGGTTGATTGTGTTGAGTTGGCTGATTAGTTTGAGTGACAACAAAGTTCTTCCCATTTCGCTTTCTCTTTTCAGCGAATCGAGAAGAGAATCCAGTTTGAGTTGTGTTAGGGGTTTCGATTGGATTATTTTGGATTTCTACGAATGCCAATCCTAAATAGGACGTTTTGACTACCGATACTTGTACACTTCCAGTTACTACATGCCCGTCGTAGAACTCACTTTGATGAGATTGAAAAATAAAATATCACAAATTTTTGAAAAGAAAGGCAAGAAAATGTTTAAATGCGTGAGAATCTAGAAAATTTTTGACAAGTGTGGGGATGTGATGCGTGTCACACCCTGACCGCAGCGGATATGGTAGTCGGGGCATGATTGGGTTTTCATCAAAGCTCATGACATTTACTATTTTAAAAGTTTCATATTTATTATTTCAAATTTAAATAAAATATTCCAAACAACACATAATCCATACAAGCAAAAAATGTTCTAAATAAAGCTTTCAAGTAACGTTTTATTTTCTTCTAAGACCCATGTCCTATGTGTTCCTTGCTTCAACCTGTTCACCTGTATCATATGTAAAAATAGAGATTTGGGTCAACATAAGTTGGCTAGTGAATCCCATGTAATCTTTAAGGAAAAAGACGTATTTACTATCTTTAAAAAAACGTGCATTAACCAAATATGAGAAACGTATATGCAATGTAATTCACAAACCACACAATCAACTAGCGATGTACATGTGAGCACGATAAGAGATGTGCTGTGAGATCAACGCTCAATCAAACGGAGCCGATCTAATATATTAGGCAACGCGACGCTCCACCCGTCAGTAACGGGGAATAAATGGGACTAATTTGAGAGCTTGACTGTAATGAGAAATATAAACACAATTAACAATAAGGAACACTATCACGTAGCACGTTAGATCACATAATGGTAATAGCACGAGATTTGAATTAGTGAGATAAACAAAAGCGACACATGATACACCCAAAAACGTGAATAAAAATGGGAGTTGTAAGAATTCACTCAAAGTGGGTGCGTTTTTGAATTGAAAAAGATTGCGCACGATTAAGCGTTTGAGACACCGAATGACGAGAAAGGCTAACCTAAATATTCACGTAATATTTTAGATTAGTATATTCTTTTGGTTAAAATTAGTATTTTTTCTTAATCAATCTTATTAGACATTTAAGATAATTTTATTGTATTTATTACTATTTTTATGTGCTTAAAAAGAGGTTATTTGATTATATATTTTTATAGTTTTTAAGGAAAAAAATCAAAAGTTTAATTAAAAAAATGTGTTCCTTTTTGGATCGAACCGGACGGACTCTACGCAGCGTGTGGGGATCGAACTCGTGACCCTCTCGTTTACGTGCACGCAGCTCTACCAACTGAGCTACGTGTCTAACCTGGAATATATCAAGATTTAATTACCTTTATATACTTACTGGATTAAATCATCTTTTAGTTTATTAAAAAGGTTTGGTATTTTATAAAGTCAGTGCGTGGAACCGGACTCGAACTCGTGACCTCTGCTTCGTGTTGCACACAGCCCGACCAATTGGGCTGTGTGTCTAACTCGAAGAATATAAGATTTATATTAATCTTATACACTTACAGCACTGGTTCAATATTGGGCTTTATAAAAACTTTGGTATAATTAAGCGAATCGGAAAACGTATACAGACACGAACAGGTGACCTTATGGTTTATGTGCACACAGTCCGCCACTGGACTGTGTGTCTAACCCGGTGTAATTACCAGATCTAATTTCATTTATAAATTACTAACAATTTATCTTCTTTATTTCAAAACACAGAAATGGTGAAACCCAATTTGATTATTATGTTTTACAATTAAACCTTTATACTTCTAGTGATGAGATTAAAATGAAACAATGAAAAGGATTGAGTGTATGATTACCAAACAGAGATGTTTTCTGATCTCCGACGAGGATTTCCGGCGGCTGGATATAAATTCCGGCGAAGATTCCTTGATGAACAGAAGATTTCAGAAAGTTTGAGTGAGTGTTTGTGTGTTCTAATTGAGTTCTGAAATCCCTATTTATAGAGGAAAGCAGTAGCTTGGTTTAAACATTCGGTTTCGAGAGTTTCGGTCAAGATTTTTAATGCCGTAATGATTGTATAACCGATTTTGATGAATTAATTCGATAATTGAGTTTAGTCGCATGGTTATAAACGCTTACATCAGTTAATTTGTAAAGAAATACGCATATTTGATGATTTGCTTGATTCAAGCTAGCTGTTACAGAGCGGGTGTTTTGATTTCAAGAGCTATTTTGATATAAATGATATTTGGTTTGGAGATACACCAAATGTGGGTGCGTGGTGCAGTGGTGTGTTGGGTGTTTGGTTTGGGTGGAGATCCGGGTTCGATCCCGCGGTCCACCCTTTGTTTTTAATTTACTAAGTATTATAATTTTTATATATATTATCTTTAATATTATTATTATTATATTAATTATATTACGAAAACTATTAGTGACTAACATCAAATTCGAAACAGATGATTATAATATATACTTGAATTACAAAACGTAGCGGGTTTTAGAACCCGTTTTTTGACAGATGTTACAATGCGTAGTCGAATACCGATGTTCTTATTATGTTTAAGTTCATGTTTTACATAACTTTTAGTTTCGAGTAGCCTACTTTTGATTCGATTTGTATTTTATAGGTTTACGGAGTTTAAGGAGCTATTCGGGATCATCGGGACGGAAAACGGGTCATCCAGGATTGCAAAGGGAAAAACAAGAAACCAAGAGTTGGAATGTCCGTCGGCGACGCCCCCTGGGCCTTCGGTGATGCCCCTCAGTTATGTCCATCGGAAAAAAATGTTCGTAGGCAGTAGGTTAGAGCGTCGGAGGAAAATCAGAAGATCCGGGGGCCGTCGGCGACGCCCCATTGGGCCGTCAATGATGCCCCTTCCATTTGTTTGACGCTGAAACTTGTTTTTGGACGGGTTATAACACATTGTTTACCAATTCTTGTGGGAGTTACGGGTTTTTGAAGTTGGAAACTTGTTCTTGGAACCAACAATCACAAAACCTTCATCTCCATCACCATCAATCCACACCACTCAATCCAATAAATCCTTGACCATTCCTAACCCTGATCCATTACCATCATCATCTTTATCCATCCTACAATCCGCTCATCCTCACCATCAAACCTAAACCCTATTCACCATCCATCTTCATAATCAAGCTTCAAGATATCAATGTTCAAGCTTCCATCATCCGGTGATCAAGTTCCGTTCGTCATGAGCGGCTAATTCTCGAGGGTTTCACCCTGGTGTAAACTTTTGTAAGGATTTCTAGGGTTTGCTAATTGTTTAGAATTTGGTTTGTGACTAATTGATTACATTTGAAACATTTGATAATTGTCTTACGTTTGTATTGAATTTGTGAATTGTTGAGTGAGTTATGAAATTCGATTTCGTGAAATGAATATGCGTATTTATGCCTTGTCTTTTGTTAGGATTTATTTGTCCAAGGCAACGAAGCGCATTGCGGTTCGTTGTCTATGATGTCGATAGCAGTTGGCACCTAAACCTTGTGATTCTAAAACCGTTAATGATCTAATTCAATTAAACCAAGTGAAACGTGTAGCAACCCTAGGTCCTACAATTGTTGAACCGGGTGTGAACCTTGTTCTCTCATTTTGTTATAATCAATCAATCAAGTTTCTTGCAATTGTTTAAGTTTTCGTAGTTAATTAATTGGAAACAATTTTGTCGGATCATTCCGATACTCTTTCAAACAAACAAAAATTCAAATAACCAACATAGCAAACTTCATAAATCGTGATAACTTCTAAAATCCATTGCATCCATCGCAAACCACAAACTCTTCGTGGTTCGACCCCTTACTACCACTAACGCATTGTTAAGGGTAATTTGGGACTATAAATATTATCTTTGACCGGGGCGTGACACTCCGATCACTAGTGAACTAACATCACTACGATCGGCGATGAAATCTCAAAGAGGCGAATAAGAAACAAATAAGATCACTAACACGATGATCCTACACAAACCTCACTATGGTCGGACTAAAAAACATGAAGAATCCTAGACCAGTGAGATAAAGGCAAACACTATCGAAGAATACATCTTCAAGATAGCATAACCTTTACAAGAAAACAATCACACGACGATTCCAATAACCATAGGAATACATGATTGTTCAAGAATCATCAAATATATACACATCTGATAACACCAAAAAAACCACACATGTCTAAGACTAAAAAAAGTTCAACAACAGAATTAGACAGAAAGAATCACATGATTCTACAATACTATCAAAAACTATATGTTTAACCAAAAAAATAAACATCAAATGACTTTTAAGAACAACTAGATCTCAAAATGCAGAATAAGAATCTCATAACCAAGAGATTTTTTTAGTATTCCCGCATACAATATTGTTTTTCCTTTTTTTTATCGTAAATCCATAACAAAATACACAACGGAGAAAGATTAACTACTAATGCAAACCGTATAGCAACAATTTATCACAGAAGCAAGTAATCAACACATACAATGCAACGGGGGATGTCCCACCCTGTGTCCCAATCAACCACCGGCCGAACTACTCCGGGAACAGAATGCCTAATGCAAAAATATTAAATTCAACAGAAAGATAAAACAAGGAAAGATCTCACCAAGATTGCAAACCCTAGCTAGGGTTTCTCCAGTTCTGACCAGGATTTTACAACTTTGTGGGTTGAACCCTATATCAGAACAGCAACTTCCTATTTTTAATCCTGAAAGAACTTCAGTACTCATGGCTTTAACAAGAACCCCAGATATGAAGTCAGCAATCAACGAGTCTGCCTAGACCACCAAGATTAGATAATATCGGAGACCCCATAGCAAGATGCAACAATAAGAAGTACACCAGAATGAAACCCCCCAAAGCAAGAAACCCTGTCTCAAACGATTGAACAGCGATCAACGATCACCGGAGCATTTGGCTCTTCAGATCTTCAAAAAGCAGCACCTTGAATGCCCTGATTGAATCGTTTAGGACTTCAAATCCAAGAAACCGTGTCGAAAGAACATCAAATCTCAACACCAGGTCCTTGAATAAACACCCAATTTTCAGCGAACATACCCTAGGTTAGGGTTTCAGATCATTAATGAACATTCAAACCTGATAAGCACACCTTTAAAGAACACCCGATATTTTGAATCTTGACTTAAATATCTTGACAGTTCCGGCAAAACCCTAAATTCGGGTTATTGGGCTTTAATACAAGAAAAATGTCAAACCAAAGAACAAACCCCCAAATTTGATGAACCAAATATTATTGGAAACACTTCAAATCTGAACAATCTTGACTCAACCTAGGGTTTCAAAAACAACACTCTCATTCGACGAATGAAACTGAACTATAGCGGAAGAACCACAGAGTCGGAGCCTTATATCTCTGATACCATGTCAAGTTTTGGTACATCAGAGGTTCATATATACTAAAATCTTCAACGTTGACACAATAACACTCAATCCTATCTACAGATCATAAACAAGATGATCTGAGACTCACACAAATGATTTAACAGACTTCGACCTAACATAACAAACTGCTAACGAGATCAAGAAGTCCTAAATCAAGTATCAAAGTAAAACCCTAACAAAGAGAAAAGCAAAGAGCGTATATTTTGAAAATTAAAACTCTGGTAATGAATCTGGCACACTCCTTTTATATGAGCACCAAACCTGAGCCCATTGATCAATACAAGGCCACCGATATCACATATCTTCAGCTAATTAAGTCTTTAATTTGCAGCCTATCCAACTAGTCCATGATTAGCCCACTAGCAATTGAAGGATACGTTGGACCGTGTCCTGGCCCATATGTGAACCCTGTACACACAGCCCATAGCCTATACCAGTCTCTAACAGTCCAATAATGTGCACATGTAACAACAAACGTAAAAAATAACATAAGTATATAAAAGACTATAAAATGTGTTATAAAAGTATTAAATTGTAAATGGATAAACTTATGACATTTTAACACCCCCCCCCCCCACAATTTAATACCCATATGAATCAAACATGTTGAGCTTCTTACACAACTCATTTTGCTGACCCAATAATAAAACTTAAGTTGTAATCTCTATAAATTGTGATTTTGAACCAATTCCTTTTATTTTATTACACCTTTAGTTTGACGCTGAAACTTGTTTTTGGACGGGTTATAACACATTGTTTACCAATTCTTGTGGGAGTTACGGGTTTTTAAAGTTGGAAACTTGCTCTTGGAACCAACATTCACAAAACCTTCATCTCCATCACCATCAATCCACACCACTCAATCCAATAAATCCTTGACCATTCCTAACCCTGATCCATTACCATCATCATCTTTATCCATCCTACAATCCGCTCATCCTCACCATCAAACCTAAACCCTAATCGCCATCCATCTTCATAATCAAGCTTCAAGATATCAATGTTCAAGCTTCCATCATCCGGTGATCAAGTTCCGTTCGTCATGAGCGGCTAATTCTCGAGGGTTTCACCCTGGTGTAAACTTTTGTAAGGATTTCTAGGGTTTGCTAATTGTTTAGAATTTGGTTTGTGACTAATTGATTACATTTGAAACATTTGATAATTGTCTTACGTTTTTATTGAATTTGCGAATTGTTGAATGAGTTATGAAATTCGACTTCGTGAAATGAATATGCGTATTTATGCCTTGTCTTTTGTTAGGATTTATTTGTCCAAGGCAACGAAGCACATTGCGGTCCGTTGTCTATGATGTCGATAGCAATTGGCACATAAACATTGTGATTTTAAAACCGTTAATAATCTAATTCGGTTAAACCAAGTGAAAACGTGTAGCAACCCTAGGTCCTACAATTGTTGAACCGGGTGTGAACCTTGTTCTCTCATTTTGTTATAATCAATCAATCAAATTTCTTGCAATCGTTTAAGTTTTCGTAGTTAATTAATTGGAAAAAATTTTGTCGGATCATTCCGATACTCCTTCAAACAAACAAAAATTCAAATAACCAACATAGCAGGCTTCATAAATCGTGAAAACTTCTAAAATCAATTGCATCCATCGCAAACCACAAACTATTCATGGTTCGACCCCTTACTACCACTAACGCATTGTTAAGGGTAATTTGGGACTATAAATATTATCTTTGACCGGGGCGCGACACTCCGATCAAGTTTTTGCGCCATTGCTGGGGAGTTCGTGCGCTGTGCGTTTGGATTTGTTTGATTTGTGATTATCTTTTTAAAGTGCTTGTTTCTTTATATCGTTTCTGCTTTTGTGTTACGCGGGTGTGTTACTTGTGTAGGTTACAGGTAGTGCATGCATACATGGAATTCCGGGAGGACCTCGCCGTTAGTGTTCGAACCGAAGATCGAGTGGGGAAGACAACATAGCACTACGGAGTAGTTTAGCGGGGAATTCCCCATTAGTTGCATGATTGAACATGAACACAATGTTGAACCTTGTGTAAGTCTTATGGATTTAGGATGAAAACATGAGAAATTGAGTTTAGATGTTAACAAAATTGCCACTTTTGAAAGTTTAAACCGGATAGTTATGTCTAATAAACTAATTTATGGTTCAACATTGTATGTTATGTTTAATAAGTTGAGTTGAATTGAATTTTTGGAAGGATAGTTTACATGTTTGAAGTTCAACAATGTTTAATTGTTTTCTTTGTATTATGACTTGTAGATATGGCGAGCCAAAAAGAAGCAAGACTTCGTGTCAAGCCACATCTTCGGGAGCCGGGTCATCTTCAGGTCTTATAGCAAGAAAATGGGAACAGTTAAGCGGGTTGAGGAGGATGATGGGCGATTGTATAGACATGATTGGGTGTGGGAGAGGATTAGGGATAGCAATGTGGGTGAACCGTGGGAAAATAACAAGAAAAGGCCGCTATCAAGGTTTAACGACAAAAAGACTTGAACTTAAACTTTGGAAGTGGAAGATGGTACACGGGGTTACCATGTCTATCCCGGAAAGGGTTGTTCCCAAGCGCACATTGAATGTTGAAGAGTTTAGGATGATTGGCATCGTCCAAATGTTGGAAAGGATCGGTTGGGAGCGAGTTTTAGATTGGTGTGAGGACATCACACCAAGGGTTTATTTGGCCGTTGTTTGTGAGTGGTTGGCTTTGCTTAGGTTTATCAATAAGGGTGGCCCACCGAACATGTGGCAATTGGTGGGAGATACGGGCAGAGGACAAATGATTATGTCCTTTGAAACTATGAATTGCATTGCACGGTTGATTCGTTGGGGATCGACGAGTACTACTATTACAACGTCGATCAATTTCTTACAATAAAGTGAACTCGGCTGATCCCGATGGCATAGTTGGATCGGTGTTTCCATTTTCTGATGGTGGGGCAGCATTGCATAGTCAGCTATCTGTTGAAGGGAAGATTCTTCAACCCTTCTCTCTCGAGAATATTATGGTACGATTTGGGGACTGGGGGAAAGTTAAGGCGTCTGATTGCTTGGTGCTACATTCACTAGTTTTTGGAGTACCAAAGTTATCATGGCGGCATTTGGTGATGATCAACACCTGGGATACCCGTGAGTCGTATACCGGAAAGATGATACCTTATGTACGACTCATTGGTGCTATGATTGTTTAGTAGAATAGGTTACCGCTTGAATCATTGTGGGTTTCGAAACCCGTGGATCAGATCTGTTTTGCATCGATGAAGCAGCACTGGAACATCCAAGTGCAAGTATATGGTCATCAATGCACAATGACTGATGATCAAGGGCATAGATTCCAGTTCACTGATCCGAGTGCGGCACAGGAAGCTGCGAGAGAGAAGGATATGGTTGATGAGGAAGATGAAGATGAGCCTCAGGGTCCGAGGGGACTCCAGCAAAGGTATACCCGGCCACATGGAGAGATTTCATCAGGAGTAGCTAGTTTTATTCCGAACCGGCATAGACCCGGATATCCTAATTACAGTCGGGGACAGCAAGACGTGTATGATAATGTCTCCGCTTGTATTGGGGAGACCGGGAATACGAGCAGAGGAGATCTCAGTGGGAGCAGAACTGGAAGGCCCAAAAACAATCTCATTGGGTCGAAGAGGCTGCTCATCGGGCTAAGGAAAAGGAATATTCGGAGAGACAGCAGGAACAGTGGGCTGCCCAGCAAGCCTACATGGAAAGACAAGACTTGTATCAAGCACAAGAGTTTTCTAGAAGGCAAGCTTGGGAGGAGGAACATGAAAGGTTGTGTGTTGAGCACAACAATTTGGAAGACCGCCGATGGAATGCTATGGCCGTGGCTCAATAGATGGCGGTAAATAACGCCAAACACTTACACGACCAAGAGCACCACCATAGAGATTCAGAGGCAGGGAGACCATATCAAGAGCATACGCCTTGGACGTCGTACGAGAACCTTCCTGTGCCATCTGGGCCTTCTGATCCATCTCCATATTGGCTCGAAGCAGTCGGTTCCAGTTTTACCCCACCCCAGTTTCAGGCACCGGCTGAAGGTGAAAGAGGGTCGCTAGATGATTTACATGACATGATGTCGGCTCTCACGGGATACCCGTACCATCCGTACCCACTGGTAGACCCCAATGAGCGATACCAACGATTATCACCGGTATGTTTTCTTTTGTTGTTGTATATTTTTGTATAATTATTCATTTTATGTTCGTTTATTGTTAGTAGTTAAATGAACTTTGTGGGTGTGTTCCCTACTCGTCCTCCCGAGCTAACGGAAGGTTTAAAGGGGTTGTTGCATGCGCTAAATGCAACCGTGATACCTACGAAAGTGAGTTTAGTATGTTGTTGTAAAATCTTTTTCCACAAAAAATCAAAGTTGAATAAAAATATGACTTGGTAATTTATTTTTGAAAAAATGGTAGAACTAAGTAACTAACAAGTTTTAATGGTTGTGAGAAGCTTGCTTCTACACAAAGGTTGAGAATTTGTAGGTACACCATGTTCGCGAGACGACTATTTTTGTGGAAAAATGAAGAGGACACGAAGAATAAAGGAATGCGTTTCCTTTAGCTTTGATTCCTTAGTTTTAATAAGTGGAATGTAATTTTTGTAATTTCTTTTCGGGGTGAAATTTTGGGGAAGGTTAGCCGTGTCAAATCCCTTGTGCATTTTAAATAGCTCTATTCTTACACATTGAGGACAATGTTGACCTCAAGTGTGGGGATGGGGAAAATTTCAAATTTTTTATAAAAATGTCTTTATTTGAAACAATCTAAAAAGCAAAAGTAACTAAGTTAATGAGGGATGACACAACTCATGTGGTCTTTTGTCATGGTCAAATTCAAATTAATAACATGACGGGTATTTAGCGGGTGGTTATTCGGGAATAATCCGCCTAAGAAACTTGCATTTTGTACATATCTCATACCATACCCTTTATACGTGAGATTTTTAGCCACTTTTATATATAATATATGCATATGTTTCTTTGGTTGAATGGACCATTAGTCGCGTATTGTAGAACTTGAAACTTTTGATGCGTTTGAGACCATAGACCGAATATGAGCACAAGAATGATTAAGGCATTAGGTAAACCTTTTCATTTTACACCATTTATATCCTTACCCGAAATCAATCCCTTAGTCACCAATCTTGAGCCTAAACCTTTCGTTTGACCAACCCATTTAGCCTTTGACCGTTGAGCCTTCTATCTTTAACCCGTGTTTTGATGAATACTTGATTTTAGGATTAGTTGTGAAAAAAAAGAACATAATATAGTTGAGAAAAGAAAAATATATGTATTGATAGTTTGTTTAATAAAAGGCGAAAGCTTTTGCCTCTTAGCTTATGGATTCGTAGTTGGTCGTGTTAGAGTAGTTGTTTTTGTAATAAAAATTGAGTTATCATCACCTTAGCCACTTTCAAAATATCCTATTCCATACCTTTAGCCTAGCCCCGCTACAACCCATTTAAGACCTTTTGACTTGTGCTTAGTATTTGTGTTTGGTAGTGGAGAATGATTGAGTTGCAAGCCTATGCGGGTACATGTTCTAATTGGTTTGAGTGATTATATCAAAGTGCTAATGCATCATTTATTAGCCAATTTCTAAACCGAGTGGAGAGAACATTGTGACGGGTGTGTAAGATTTGTGAGTTTCAAGGGCGGGTTAATCTTGGATAGCCATTTTTATGTGTTAATCACTTTAGTGTTAAATATTTTGAAAATGGTGAGAATTATGAACCGGTATGACATTAGACCTTAGCTTATGTCTCAAGAATGGAAAATGTGTTCCTCATTCGACCCACGTGAAAGTGAAAGACAGATTTGCTTGAGGGCAAGCAAAAGACAAGTGTGGGGATGTGATGCGTGGTAGAAAACCGATGTTCTTATTATGTTTAAGTCCATGTTTTACATAAATTTTAGTTTCGAATAGCCTACTTTTGATTGGATTTGTGTTTTACATGTTTACGGAGTTTAAGGAGCTATTTGGAGCATCAGACGGAAAACGGATCATCCGGGATTGCAAAACGGAAAAACAAGAAACCAAGAGTTGGAGAGGTCGTCGCCAACCCCCTCAGTTATGTCCGTCGGCAAAAATTGTTCGTAGGTAGTAGGTTAGAGCGTCGGGGAAAATCAGAAGATCCAGGGGCGGTCGGCGACGCCCCTTCCATTTGTTTGACACTGAAACTTTTTTTTGGACGAGTATAACACATTGTTGACCAATTCTTGTGGGAGTTACGGGTTTTTGAAGTTGGAAACTTGTTCTTGGAGCCAACAATCACAAAACCTTCATCTCCATCACCATCAATCCACACCACTCAATCCAATCAATCCTTGACCATTTCAAACCCTGATCCATTACCATCATCATCTTCATCCATCTTACAATCCGTTCATCCTCACCATCAAACCTAAACCCTAATCACGATCCATCTTCATCATCAAGCTTCAAGATGTCAATGTTCAAGCTTCCATCATCCAGTGATCAAGTTTCGTTCGTCATGAGCGGCTAATTCTTGAGGGTTTCACCCCGGTGTAAACTTTTGTAAGGATTTCTAGGGTTTGCTAATTGTTTAGAATTTGGTTTTTGACTAATTGAATTACATTTGAAACATTTGATAATTGTCTTACGTTTGTATTGAATTTGCGAATTGTTGAGTGAGTTATGAAATTCGACTTCATGAAATGAATATGCGTATTTATGCCTTGTCTTTTGTTAGGATTTATTTGTCCAAGGCAACGAAGCGCATTGCGGTACGTTGTCTATGATGTCGATAGCAATTGACACCTAAACCTTGTGATTCTAAAACCGTTAATGATCTAATTCGATTAAACCAAGTGAAAACGTGTAGCAACCCTAGGTCCTACAATTTTTGAACCGGGTGTGAACCTTGTTCTCTCATTTTGTTATAATCAATCAATCAAGTTTCTTGCAATCATTTAAGTTTTCGTAGTTAATTAATTGGAAACAATTTTGTCGGATCATTCCGATACTCTTTCAAACAAACAAAAATTCAAATAACCAACATAGCAAGCTTCATAAATCGTGACAACTTCTAAAATCAATTACATCCATCGCAAACCACAAACTCTTCGTGGTTCGACCCCTTACTACCACTAACGTATTGTTAAGGGTAATTTGGGACTATAAATATTATCTTTGACCGGGGTGTGACACTCCGATTACCAATGAACTAACATCACTACGATCGGCGATGAAATCTCAAAGAGTCGAATAAGAAACAAATAAGATCACCAACACGATGATCCTACACAAACCTCACTATTGTCGGACTAAAAAACATGAAGAATCCTAGACCAGTGAGATAAAGGCAAACACTATCGAAGAATACATCTTCAAGATAGCATAACCTTTACAAGAAAAACAATCACGCGGCGATTCCTGTCACACCCTCAATTTCCACTTGCGGAGTATTACCGTCAGGCGTGTGATCAAACCAGAATCTCATACACTAGCAATATCGAACGACTCTATATGATTTATTTAAACGTTTTCCAAAGACATTTGTTGTAAACATACATAGTCATTTTCAAAATATCAAGGTTTCAATGTTTAGCGAAAGCATTAAAATAAAGTAACGGGCGCCAACATAAACGCCAAAACCAAAATCCCAAAAATTATTCGTAAATAAAGACTCGATAAAAATGTCTTGATCAAATGCAAGTGAGTGCACCTAGCGCTCCTAGCGTCCTGAGAAACATGCAAAGAAACAAGTGTCAACATTAAAGAAGAGTGTGTTCACAGGTTTTTATAAGTTCACAAGTTCGGTTTAAAAGGTTGTTTCCCCCGTTATCCCTAACCCGAGATAACGACATAGTTCCATTATTCCTAACCTGGAATAATAAGGTTGGTTCGTAAATAAGTTCAATGTTAACATGTTGGTAGCGAGCCTAAAGTTACGTCACGTAAGAGTTCGCGATCGAAGCTGACTGTTGTTGCCTCTGTGTTGCCAGGTCTATCACTGACCATGGCGAAAGTTAGGCCAAATTAATCACCCGTTGACCATTCCCGGTCGGCTAGCGCGACTAGCTCGGGTGGGGCTTGTCGGGCCCAGTAGTACTACTATAATTTCCTCGCTATCTAACCCAATACTAACGATACAAGAGTTGGTTGAGGACTTCCGTGATAAAGCTACTTAGTGACCATAACATACATTAACATTAACTTAGTTACCGAATAGTTAACGGCGTTAATTTCACATAACGTAAAAAGATTGAGTTGTAGAGCGTATACATGTTTCTCCCCATGTTGTTCAAAACAGGATAAAGTAGGGGCCGTGAACTTAAATTGCTCGGTTAGATATACGCAAAAGGAGCAAATGATGGAACCGCTAATCGCGTCCTAACATGTCAACCGATTCAAAGTTAGTGTGTGAACACATTGACACAAAACCCTACACATAACTAACACACAGTACGGCAGACGTAATAACCAATTCGAAACCATAATCATGCATGCAAAGTATCACCATACAAAATAACGATCAAACCAACTTGTCATAAACTCAGGATAACTCATACAACACTTAGATACACACAAACGCAAGTTATCATGTTTCAGCTTGTACACTCATAACTGGGCTGTTTTCGAGAATTTTTATAAAATAGTTCCAACGTTCCAAAAATTCCAATTTTTTTACAGGAGGTGTTATTAGACTGTAGAATTTTGTGTGAAATTTTCAAATCCTAAATCTTTACCAATTACTTATAAACATTTATATATTAGGCTGCAGTCAGATTCGTCGCTTTCTGACTGCAGTCCACGAGAAAAATCATTTAAAAATCATCGTTCATCCGATTAACAAAATTCCAGTGGGCGATTTTCGGAAATTCCCGTCTCCAGTTACTGTCCAGATTTCGTGACCTAACCCCATACAGACTATGATATCCGACTCGATAAACAACCTGCAAATTCTGCAGAATTTAAGCAGCTTCAGTTGCTGCACTAAATGACCATTTAAAAATAGCAAACGACCTCAGAAAAATATGAATCCGGTGCCATTTGAAGCGTTTTTCAAAATACACGTTTTAGGCTTCAGAAAATCCACTTTTCGATAAATAATGATCAGTTTACAGCCAACTGAAGTTGGCTGTAAATGTCAGTCAGCTTAATGTTTTCGACTTTATCGCATTAGAGCATGTGTAAACGGCCATGACGATTAGTTGATTGATTACCAGCAGGTTAACTTGTCAAATATCATCTTAATATATCAATATTCATGCAACCCTAAGTATATATCATGATCTTTATCGATAAAACGCAGCCTACGATTTTAATATTCAAACCTATCATCACAACCGCAAAGATTCGCATATTCATCCGAACTAATCATACACCACAACGCTTTTTCATAATAATATCATACAAGCACATAATCATGATCAAGATTACACAAAACCTAGTGTGAATAGCAATACAATTAAACCCTAACCTTGAAACGATGACAATTAGCGAACCGGGACAAGCTTGGAATCGATCCAAGGGGTGTAGAACTTGCGCGACCGAGAGAGGGGGGGGCTGCCGTCGACTTCACTAGACTGTTAGGGTTCTTTTTTGAAGGTTTCCCACAACATGCATGTGTACGTAATTTAAAGGGGGTCGCATAAGGGGGCGGTTTGGGTTAGTTCCTTGGGCCGCAAGGAGTGTGGGCCGCAAGGGGGTGTGGGTGGCGGGTTGGGTTTGCTTTATCGCGAAGTCGAACGTTTCACAGGCTTGGTTCGGTTACTAACCGTTCATTATAATCTGATAATAACTACACATAATACGACTCGGCAATTATTCACAAACGTCTAATAACACATAGCATGTAATTCGGATACAACCCGTTAGAATTTCCAAACATTGTGTATTCCCTAAATACTAAAGTTAGCGTAGTTATTGCGAGCGCGTAATTTAATTCTCCGAATTAAATCAGCGTAGGAATGAATAACAATAAAGTAGCGCGTTTAAGATACCTGAAAAGCCGGGATGTCACAATTCCAATAACCATAGGAATACATGATTGTTCAAGAATCATCAGATATATACACATCTGATAACACCAAAAAAACCACACATGTCTAAGACTAAAAAAAGTTCAACAACAGATTTAGACAGAAAGAATCACATGATTCTACAATACTATCAAAAACTATATGTTTAACAACAAAAATAAACATCAAATGACTTTTAAGAACAACTAAATCTCAAAATGCAGAATAAGAATCTCATAACCAAGAGATTTTTTTTTGTATTCCCGCATACAATATTGTTTTTCCTTTTTTTTATCGTAAATCCATAACAAAATACACAACGGAGAAAGATTAACTACTAATGCAAACCGTATAGCAACAATTTATCACAGAAGCAAGCAATCAACACATACAATGCAACAGGGGATGTCCCACCTTGTGTCCCAATCAACCACCGGCCGAACTACTCCGGCAACAGAATGCCTAATGCAAAAATATTAAATTCAGCAGAAAGATAAAACAAGGAAAGATCTTACCAAGATTGCAAACCCTAGCTAGGGTTTCTCCAGTTCTGACCAGGATTTTACAACTTTGTGGGTTGAACCCTAGATCAGAACTGTAACATCCGTAAAAAACCGGGTTATCCAAACCCGCTTCGTTTATTAAAACGAATAATCAGTTATAATTTTGTCGCGTATTTAATGCTCAAATTAATTTTATACGATACATAATTAATAAACAAATTAGAATTTTTAAAACATAATTATTAAATAACAAAAAAATAACAAATTAAAAAAAAATGTGGAGACGCCGGGTTTCGAACCCGGGTCACCCACAAGTTTTAACCCACACAACTTTCACCGCTCCGCCACACGCACATTAGTGCTAGAATTGAAAACACTTAAATCTTATGTAAGAAAAGACCTGCAACTTCAGTTTTCGAATTCACTCGTCAAAACCAAATCGCGGGAATTATGGAAGAAACGCTTTCTGATTGATCGCAAATGGGTATAACCGATGATAAACATCAGTTATAACCGAAAACTCAAATCAATTTCATTCATGAACCGTGAATTTCATAACCGAAAACTTGAAATCACCTATACTTAACAAATACCTTCAGTCAGGAAAACCCAACTCGCTTATTCACTCGAATCAACTCTCAACACACTCGCAAACCTCTCTACAAGTCCCTAATCAGCAAGAACAACTCGCCGGAAATTTTCAACTCGCCGGAATTCTCTGCAAGTCGCCGGAAAACCGAACCCATTTCATCACTATTGCCTTACTCTAAAAATAGGACTGTTAGAGCTTCGACAAAAGTCACCCACACTCACCTCAACTCCCTGTAAAGCCTCTGTCGCAAGTCAAGCTTCGCCGGAAAAATTGGAGCTCGCCGGAGTTGGTCATTGGAATCGTCAAAGTGCTGTTCTCCAGAGGGTATGAACCTTTAAAACCTTTTTACATTCATATTTAATTCCGTTAATTCGTAAACCAGTAATCAGAATCGATTAGATAAAGATAACAGTCGGATTTTTGAGTTCTGGGTTGTTTTAACGAAGAAGATGAAGTTTTGGATTGTGTATATATTTAATATAAATCGGGTTATATCTCGGGTTAGACACACAGTCCAGCGGTGGACTGTGTGCATTTGAAACGTAGTGATACCAAGTTCGAGTCTGTCCTTGTTTCCGATTCGTCACAATATTCAAACCTTTTTATAAAACCCAAATACGGAACCTTTCAGTTAGTATTTAAGTTTAATAAAAACCAGTATTCTTACCAGGTTAGACACACAGTCCAGCGGTGGACTGTGTGCAACGTTAAACAACAGGTCCCGGGTTCGAGTCCTGTTATGTGCACCGGTTCGATATAATTAAACTTCTTTTTAAAATAAATGATTTCTGGATAAATCTAAATAGTATATAAGTATAATTAAAAAAAGAAATATTTCGGGTTAGACACGTAGCTCAGTTGGTAGAGCTGCGTGCATGTATACGAGAGGTCACGAGTTCGAACCTCACTCAGCGCATATAATAAACACGGTCCGACCGGTCAAACGGTCAACTGGTCAAAAAGTCAAAAATTTTTATATTTTTATATTTTTTTTTAATTTAAAAATCAATTAAAAATACTTAAAAATAATATTTTTAAAGTTAGAAAATGTCCTTAAACTCACAAAAATAAATCTAGAAATCCTATTAAAGTTATGAATTAAAATTATTAATCTCAAATAAAATCCTTTTATTTACCGAACCACTATGTTATTATTTAGGTTAGTTCCTCTCGTGGTTAAATCCAAATTCGTGCGCATTCATCATCAATCCAAGAAACGCCACCACTGTGAGTGAATTCTTACAAATTCCCATTTTTATTCATGTTTTGGGGTGTATCATGTGTCGCTTAAATTAATTCGCTTATTCAAACTCGTGCTATACCATATTATGAACTAAACTTAGAATGTAAATATTGTTTGCTGTGATGTATTACATATTGTCAAGTGGTATGCAAATTATTTGTTAGGCCCATCAGTTCCTCGTGGGAGACGAGTTGAACAATGCGTGCCTTAAAACTCATTCATTAGGCCCATCAGTTCGTAGAACAACGCGTGCCTCAAAACTCATTCATTAGGCCCATCAGTTCCTCGTGGGAGACGAGTTGAACAACGCGTGCCTCAAAACAATCATTTGTTGTATGTGTGTGCAATATTTAATATTATATGTTTGTGTGAATAAATTTACATCTACATTTACTCATATGTGGTTATTCACTTTATTTTATAATCAATATAATAAACACGTTTAAATGTTTTCATAGGATTCACTCGCCAACTTTTTGTTGACCCAAAAACCATTTTTACACATGATACAGGTGGACAGGATGAAGCAAGGAACACATAGGGAAAGTGCCTTAGAAGAAAAATAATGAAGTCTAGAAAGATGTATAGAACATGTTGTACTAGTATGATTTGATTGTATGATCTCCTTTAAATTGTAATAATAAATATGAAACATTATAATAAATGTCATGAGCTTTGATGAAAACCCAATCATGCCCCGATCACCTTTTTCCGCTGCGGGTCGGGGTGTGACAAGAACAACAACTTCCTGTTTTTAATCCTGAAAGAACTTCAGTACTCATGGCTTTAACAAGAACCCCAGATATGAAGTCAGAAATCAACGAGTCTGCCTAGACCACCAAGATTAGACAATACCGGAGACCCCATAGCAAGATGCAACAATAAGAAGTACACCAGAATGAAACCCCCCAAAGCAAGAAACCCTAACTCAAACGATCGAACAATGATCAACGATCACCAGAGCATTTGGCTCTTCAGATCTTCAAAGAGCAGCACCTTGAATGCCCTGATTGAATCACTTAGGACTTCAAATCCAAGAAACCGTGTCGAAAGAACAACAGATCTCAACACCAGGTCCTTGAATAAACACCCAATTTTCAGCGAACATAACCTAGGTTAGGGTTTCAGATCGTTAATGAACATTCGAACCTGATAAGCATACCTTTAAAGAACACCCGATATTTTGAATCTTGACTTAAATATCTTGACAGTTCCCGCAAAACCCTAAATTCGGGTTATTGGGCTTTAATACAAGAAAATTCTCAAACCAAAGAACAAACCCCCAAATTTGATGAACCAAATATTATTGGAAACACTTCAGATATGAACAATCTTGACTCAACCTAGGGTTTCAAAAACAACACTCTAATTCGACGAACGAAACTGAACTATAGCGGAAGAACCACAGAATCAGATCCTTATAGCTCTGATACCATGTCAAGTTTTGGTACATCAGAGGTTCATATATACTAAAATCTTCAATGTTTACACAATAACACTCAATCCTATATATAGATCATAAACAAGATGATCTGAGAATCACAAAAATGATTTAACAGACTTCGACCTAACATAACAAACTGCTAACGAGATCAAGAAGTCCTAAATCAAGTATCAAAGTAAAACGCTAACAAAAATATTTTGAAAATTAAAACTCTGTTAATGAATCTGGCACACTCCTTTTATATGAGCACCAAACCTGAGCCCATTGATCAATACAAGGCCACCGATATCACATATCTTCAGCTAATGAAGTCTTTAATTAGCAGCCTATCCAACTAGTCCATGATTAGCCTACTAATAATTGAAGGATACGTTGGACCGTGTCCTGGCGCATACGTGAACCCTGTACACACAGCCCATAGCCCATACCACTCTCTAACTGTCCAATATTGTGCACATGTAACAACAAACATAAAAAATAACATAATTATATAAAAGACTATAAAATGTGTTATAAGAGTATTAAATTGTAAATGGATAAACTCATGACATTTTAACACCCCCCCCCCCACAATTTAATACCCATATGAATCAAACATGTTGAGCTTCTTACACAACTAATTTTGCTGACCCACTAATAAAACTTAAGTTGTAATCTCTATAAATTGTGATTTTGAACCAATTCCTTTTATTTTATTACACCTTTAGTTTGACACTGAAACTTGTTTTTGGACGGGTTATAAGACATTGTTGACCAATTCATGTGGGAGTTACGGGTTTTTGAAGTTGGAAACTTGTTCTTGGAGCCAACAATCACAAAACCTTCATCTCCATCACCATCAATCCACACCAATCAATCCACTCAATCCTTGACCATTCCTAACCCTGATCCATTACCATCATCATCTTCATCCATCTTGCAATCTGTTCATCCTCACCATCAAACCTAAACCCTAGTTGCCATCCATCTTCATCATCAAGCTTCAAGATGTCCATGTTCAAGCTTCCATCATCCGGGGATCAAGTTCCGTTCGTCATGAGCGGCTAATTCTTGAGGGTTTCACCCCGGTGTAAACTTTTGTAAGGATTTCTGGGGTTTGCTTATTGTTTAGAATTTGGTTTGTGACTAATTGAATTACATTTGAAACATTTGATAATCGTCTTACGTTTGTATTGAATTTGCGAATTGTTGAGTGAGTTATGAAATTCGACTTCGTGAAATGAATATGCGTATTTATGCCTTGTCTTTTGTTAGGATTTATTTGTCCAAGGCAACGAAGCGCGTTGTGGTCCGTTGTCTATGATGTCGATAGCAATTGGCACCTAAACCTTGTGATTCTAAAACTGCAACATTTGTGTAAATCGGGTTTCGAAAACCCGCCTCTTTTATCAATCAAAGAATAATTTGTTTTTCGTATTTAATTATTTATTTATATATAATGGTTAAATTAAATAAAAAAATAAATTTATAAAATTTAAAGATTTAATCCATTAATCAAGAAAAACAAATTAACTAATTAATAACTATTTATAATAATAAATACAACAAGGAAAAACGGTTTTAAAAATGAATGGGTGAACCGGGAGTTGAACCCGGGTTCCCCCAACCACACGCACACAACAAACACCACCGAGACACACGCACCATTTGGTAAGATTTTGAAATCATCTTATATAAATATACGAAACCGAATGTTGCCTGCAAGTTCAAATCAGCAAACCGCCAATTTCGTCCCTGTTTCTGAAATCTGGTAAGCACCAGCTGTCAATCCGCGTTAATCATTTCCGAGTTTGATTCAGTCCATCCTAATTGCAAGAAATCAATCACCCAATTCGGTTTCTAAAACTGAAATCAAGCACCCCCCCCCTTTTTCAATCTATAAATACTGATCCAAATCCCTCTATCAAACTCGCTCAATTCTTTCTCCTCTAATCGTAAGTTTACTCTACTCAAACCCCCCCCTGTTTCACCGGAAACCGCAGCCTGTCGCCGGAATTAACTCGCCGAAAAACTCACTGCCGATCGGTAACGGTTCTTTACTTTCTAATTCAGTTCGTATATTATTTCATTTCATTCATTTCGGTAACTTCAAAGGTATAGCAAGCAAGTTTAATCGAGTTTTGAAACCAAGAACGTGTTATGGGATCAATTTAAAACGAAGAAGACGAAGTGGCTTAAGTGTTTTTATGTAATTAAATCCTAAGTTTTAACCGGGTTAGACACACAGTCCAGTGGTGGACTGTGTGCAAATACGACACTCACGTCCCCGGTTCGAGTCTGGTTCATGACCGTATAACTGTTATATAACAGTTTTTATTTTTGATGAATTATAACATTTAGCAGTATGTGTATAAAGATAATAAAAGATCAAGATATATTGGGTGGGCTGGGTGCGAAAGGCATAGCAGGTCGCGGGTTCGAGACCCCAGGCACACTCCGGTTCAACACTGTTAAAACTTTTTAAAATAAAATAATTTCTGGAATGAGCTAAATAGTGTATTAATATAATTAAAATCAGGTTTCTTTCGGGTTAGACACGTAGCTCAGTTGGAAGAGCTGCGTGCACGCAACCGAGAGGTCACGGGTTCGAGCCTCAACACACGCATGCCAGCACTCCCATCGAACCGGTTTGACAGGCTTGTCAGACTGACAAGATTTTTATATTATTATTATTTTTTATATTAATATTTTAAATTCTAAGGCTTTTATTAAAAGAAAAATCAAATAAAAGGTTTAAAAGTATACATTTTCAAGGGTTTAGATTATCAACACAATCCACAAAAATAACCTAAAAACCTAAACAAAGGATTTTAACCTAAATATTAATTTAATTTATTCACCGAGTTATCGCGTTATTATTTATAGGTTAGTACTTTCTCGTTGATTAAATTCCCAACTCGTGCGCTCTCCTTACCATTCAAGACTACGCACCCACTGTGAGTGAATCTCTATAAATTCCCGTTTTAATCACGTTTTGGGGTGTATCATGTGTCGTACCATTCCTTTATTTAATTCAAACACTTGTGCTTATATCATTTTGTGTTCAAATGTGAATTGCTTGTTGTGTGGTTTATATGTGGATTTAATTTATCATTTCAGTGCACTTATTTCATTAGGCCCATCAGCTCCTCGTGGGATACGGGTTGAGCATCAGGTGCCTCATTAGAGCGGCTCCGTTTGATTGAGCATTGATCTCAAATACATCATCATTCATGTCATATATTTCATACAATGTGGTTTGTGATTGTTTACATATATATATTTGCTCACATGTGATTTATGCATGAATTTTCTTTAATAAATAAAACAAGCAATTATTTAAAATGTTTTATCAAGGTTCACTCGTCAACTTTTGTTGACCCAAAATCTCCCCTGTTTTACACATGATACAGGTGATCCAGTTGAGGAAAGAAACACTTAGGATGGTCTAGAAGAATAAACAAGTTATTGCGTTGGAATAAACATTTAGATTTGTTCTTTTTGTATTTGTATGAATTTTGTTTATTGGATATTTGAATTTGTAATTTGAATTTAATAAATATGAAACTTCTTAGTAAATATCATGAGCTTTGGTGATAACCCAATCATGCCCCGACTTTTATTCCGCTGCGGGTCGGGGTGTGACAAAAACCGTTAATGATCTAATTCGATTAAACCAAGTGAAAATGTGTAGCAACCCTAGGTCCTACAATTGTTGAACCGGGTGTGAACCTTGTTCTCTCATTTTGTTATAATCAATCAATCAAGATTCTTGGAATCGTTTAAGTTTTCGTAGTTAATTAATTGGAAACAATTTTGTCGGATCATTCTGATACTCCTTCAAACAAACAAAAATTCAAATAACTAACATAGCAAGCTTCATAAATCGTGACAACTTCTAAAATCAATTGCATCCATCGCAAACCACAAACTCTTCGTGGTTCGACCTCTTACGACCACTAACGCATTGTTAAGGGTAATTTGGGACTATAAATATTATCTTTGACCGGGGCGCGACACTCCGATCAAGTTTTGGCGCCATTGCTGGGTACTTCGTGCGCTTTGCGTTTGGATTTGTTTGATTTTGTGATTATCCTTTTAAAGTGCTTGTTTCTTTATATCGTTTCTGCTTTTGTGTTACGCGGGTGTGTTACTTGTGCAGGTTTCAGGTAGTGCATGCATACACGAAATTCTGGGAGGACCTCGCCATTAGTGTTCGAACCTGAGATCGAGTGGGGAAGACAACATAGCACTACGGTAGAACTACGGGGTAGTTTAGCGCGGAAGTCCCCATTAGTTGCATGATTGAACATGAACACAATGTTGAACCTTGTGTAAGTCTTATGGATTTAGGATGAAAACATGAGAAATTGAGTTTATATTGTTAACAAAATTGCCACTTTTGAAAGTTTAAACCGGCTAGTTATGTCTAATAAACTAATTTGTGGTTCAACATTGTATGTTATGTTTAATAAGTTGGAAGGATAGTTTACATGTTTGAAGTTCGACAATGTTTAATTGTTTTCTTTGTATTATGACTTGTAGATATGGCGAGCCGAAAAAGAAACAAGACTTCGTGTCAAGCCACATCTTCGGGAGCCGGGTCATTTTCAGGTCTTATAGCAAGAAAATGGGAACAATTAAGCGGGGTTGAGGAGGACGATGGGCGATTGTATAGACAGGATTGGGTGTGGGAGAGGATTAGGGATAGCAATGTGGGTGAACCGTGGGAAAATAACAAGAAAAGGCCGCTATCAAGGTTTAACGACAAAAAGAATTGAACTTAAACTTTGGAAGTGGAAGACGGTACACGGGGTTACCACGTCTATCCCGGAAAGGGTTGTTCCCGAGCGCACATTGAATGTTGAAGAGATTAGGACGATTGGCATCGTCCAAATGTTCGAAAAGATCGGTTGGGAGCGAGTTTTAGATTGGTGTGAGGACATCACACCAAGGGTTTAATGATAAAGATAACATATATAGTATTGGTTAATGATAAAGATGTAAATCGAAAACATAAACTAATTTAAAAATGTATAGGGATCCTCTGAAACATCAAATTTCGATAGAAGTTGTAGTTTACAACAATGGTTAAATATTGCTTTCTTCTGCCATCATGATTTTTTCTTTTTCTTTTTTGTGACTATTTAATTATTCATCCAAAGATCTATACGAGCTTGGCTAAAAATTGATCACGAGCTTTAAATAAATATACGTACAGGAAAGGAGTGTGACCTCAAGCTTTACGTACCAAACTTGATTAATTTTGCAAGTCTGTCATATATGATATTTTTGGTTAATATATTAAATATATATTACATTCTAAAAGTAATCATATACGAATACGATAAAAATAACTAAATAATATATTTATATTATTTACAAAATAAAAATTAGAATAAAAAATCTGTTTATTTATAGAAATAAGAAAGTTAAATATATATATATATATAGGAATAGGATCATTTGTGAACAACCCCCATGATAGTGAACTGTGTGAACTAATCCTAGCCATTGATTATTAATACACGTGTGTAAATCAATGGCCTGAATTTGATGATAAAATACACTAGTTTACTTTACGATTTGATGATGAAATCCTAGCCATACACGTGTGTAAATCAATGGTCAGAATTTGTTTACTCAGTTCGCAAGTACACTAGTATTCACTCTGGAACCCCACCCTATTAAACAAGCCAAGTTTAAGTTTAAAAACTTTTTAACGAATGGACCTGAGTTTTGAATATATAACTTAAAACGGGTTGATATCTTGATTTGCACGGCTCATTCATAGCTAAGGAAAGAATCAAACAATGTAGTTGAAAAGATAGAGAAAAAAACATAGTTTACAATGAAAATCCTCATATTAATGTAAATTGTACTTTAAAATACATTTTGTTATAGACAAACAAGAATGAAGACACAAATTGAAATTTTACGTTTGGTTAACCCAGATTCGATAGCTCCGTTACGATTTGGTTCGATATGGAGTTCATTCATTGTCCTTTTACATGTGGAACCCATTTCTTTATATAAAGCTTTTTCAAAGGAATATATGATAGAAAATTAGCTATTGTTGTTAATGTGTTACCCCTAAGAGAAATAATATGTTTATGATCACGAGATTCTTGTATGTTTGCTAGCGTACGACGTTGTTTCATACATAAATTCATATTAAACTTGATAAGTTTTTGTTTGTGTTGTTCAAGATCGGATATTTGAAAATTTCTGATAGTAAATATTAATATCCGAAATTTCGGACACGGATTCGGGAATTTAGAAAAAAAACAAAAAAATATGTTTCTTGCATAGATTAAAACTAGACCTTTATTTGGTTATCCAAATTTTCAATATTGAAAATATAATAAAACTCATAAATTCACACCCAATTTCGATCATTTGCATTAACCATTAAAAATAGACTTATTAAACTTTTAAACCACATACCGTATTTAATACACACATGCACAACTAAACATGTCAATTAGCGAAACTGTCAGGTTAACACAAATTTCACTTATTTGCCTAAACATGCATACAAGTTTGATCTAAAATTAACCGGAAATCTTTTACACTAAATCCAAACTCGTAGAGCCCTAATAGAGCCCGTTGGTTTTTTTTTTCTGCAAGTTTGTCTCTTTTTTAATTTTATAATTATTATCAATATCAAAGTTGTTTCCCTCTAGTGTATCATTATTGTTTAGAAATTAACCTTTAATAAAGAAAATGCGAAGATATTAATGGCTTAAAAATCAACTTGTCTCATGATGAAAGTAGTCCCCCTTTGTGCACTCATTGACTTATTGTTGGGACGTGGAGGGCTATCTCTACGATCGTGGTCAATTTGCCAATTTAGGACCATTTTTCAATTGGATATATATATATATATATATATATATATATATATATATATATATATGTTGGTTTATTAAAATGTGTTTCGTTTATTGTTTAAATTGCTTGTTAACTCAAATAGTAGTTATAAACACTTATTTGAAAAGAAAAAAAAACAAATTGTTTTTCTTGACATTTGACAAAGTTGAATTTTTTAGTTCATAAGCCGACCAGCAGTTGATTTTGTGAACACTTTATGTTGTTTTTTCGAATTTTTTTTTCTTTCATTCATAAAATATAAATATACTTGCATTTTTTTTAATCTCAAACATTATGTTTTCCCAAAATCTTTAATTGTTTGTTTTAATTAGATAATCTTTGGGTAACATTGTATGACAAGTGATTTAATCTGGAAATGTTAAGTAGTTAAGTGATTAGCTATTTTCTTAATTCGTTTAAGTTTCGTTACTGTTGGTTCGGGTCCACCAGAGCTCCAACCGAACCAAACCCAAAACTTTCAGTTAAGGTACTCTGAAAAGCGATAGGCCTATTCATTTGGGTTTGTACATTTAAACGACGTGTGCTTGCTTCCTAAATTTCAATTTAATATATGATCATGGCTGTTTTTTTTTACTCATACACACTGCAAAACAATTCATGAGTGTGGTTTTATACCCCATACACATTGCAGAGGGTGTTCAATATTTTCATTCAAATGTTAACCTAAAAACCAAAAAAAAGAAAAAAAAAAGAAAAATACCAAACTATAAGAGATGGATACTGTATTGGATGATTAATCTGTCCAAACAAATAGAGTATGAGGTCTTAATGAGTAATTCATGTCCCCAAAGTGTCGTTCAAACCCGACCTGCTTACAAACAATCAAAATCCATTAACAACCAGTTGTTCAACGAATCAAACCCACCAAACATGTATGGGGAGGTAGGACCGGCCTCACCCAATCTGTTTTGACTTGCATATAGAAATTTACCTTTTACCCCTCAACTCATTTTGGCTCGTTACCCAACCCGTCCAATAGGCCCATTTTTCCATCAGTAGTTTTAAGCCATTCTCAATCCCTATTGAATATAGCAAACTTCCTTAACATTTTGAACTTGAAACATGTCACTTTACCAAATATCAACTACAACTAAGCAAATAAATCTCCACAAAATGTAAAATATATAAACAGAAGTAAATTTGTATACTTTTGTAGATGAATGTTAACAATAGAAACAACAATGGTCTCAAGTTATGGGCATCCTCAAAGTTGTAATAAAGTAAAGGTTGAAACCAATCAAGATCTGTAAGGTATAATTTTACACTCTACTGATTAGACCAAACTAAATGACATGCAGTTAATTTTGTTTTATAGACACAATTGACTATTGAAAAACGCATAAACCAAATGATAAACAAAATGTACCTAAGTAGTTAATGCGGTAAAATATCTGATATCGGTCAAGGACTGATTTTTGATATATCAGGCTATCATGGTGGGATATCTATCATGTTGAATTATATATATATATATAACAATTTAACGCTGACAACTCTGTATGCTCTCCTACCATTAACAAAATAACCTTTTGCAACTTGCAAAACACCAACAATTGTAGCAAGTAGGAACTAACTAAGACGTCAAACACTAACATTTAGCACTAACAACTAACAATTAAGACTTAAAACACTAATAGCAGCAATAAGAAGAAAGACGAATGGTAGAACTACGAAGAGAGATACTGATATCGGGAAAATCGGTGATATATTGGTCAAATGTCGGTCCAATATCGGCCTTATCTTAGTCAATATCACCGATATTATCAGTATCGGTATTTTGACCGATATTTTGCACCATTATCTCAATAGGGGACCGATAACCAATATATCACTGATATATCGGGATTTTACCTACATAGCATGAAACGCTAAACAAAAAAATAACAATAAATTGTGGTGATTACACTGTAAGACCACCCCCCAATTTGGGCGTTTTCCCCCATCCACGCCCTTTCATGCCTGCGCCACTGCCCCCTGGGGCATTCTTTTGTTGGGCGTTTTGAGTAAAACGCCCATTTAAAAGTGGATGAACAACAGAATTTTTGTGATGGTTTTTTTTATTTAATTCAATTATAATATCTAATCATTGCAAAAGTTAAAGTCTCACTACATATCTTTTTAACTTCAAGCCTCTTGCTATGCACCACGTGTTATTTCATGCCTAAAGATAAGACATTTGTTTGCTAACCACAACACATAATCTAACTGAGATAGTTTCAACTTACAAGCAAATGATCTTTGAAATTAATATATATATATTTTATTATGCTTTACGTTTCTTTAGCACCGATCACCTTGTGTTAATTTTTCCATAAATTAATAATTTAACTTTTCTTGCGATGATTAATTAATACAAAATAATCTTATCTCCACTTAATTAATTAATCTTATCTCCAATTTGCATTTAATGCTTTAGATTGGCCAACAGTAAAAATGGAATCAAAAGGAGATTGGCCAACAATAAAAATGGAAATCAAAAGGAGATATGAGTTCAAACCGACACATAAAATAACCTAAATCTCATGTCAAAATAAACAAAACCATCAAGACACAATGCACAGAAGTCTATTTATACAAAGTTTCATCAATGCAAAAACACAATAAACGTCAGCCACAAAAGAAGAACGACCGACGAAGACGAAGTAACTACGGGTATCCGAGAGGCTTTAATGTGTGGGAAGTTGTGTTTGTCCTACAACGGTGGAGAGATAAATTTTTTGTTGATCTATAATTAGAACTCTTTATAGGAACGTAGTCCTATGTGACAAGTCACACCCAGTGGAAGCCAGGAGGGTGCGGAGCACTCGACATGTGCCTGGGCCGGGACGGGGGTGATGGTCGTAATATGATGCTTTGACGACGCACTTTGGATTGAAATTGGTAAATAGGATTTGTATGGGAAAACGAGTGTAAACCAAAGGGACGGAAATCATACTTTACTCAAAGATAAATATAGGAGTTCCGGAGTTTTGGGCCTTGACTGGACTTAATGGCAATTAGCATTTAGCTACGTACGGAATAACTATTGAAGTCCAATGATCACGGGCCTATTTTTGTGAGCCCAATGAGTGGTTTACCAAAAATCTAACCCACTCTCTCAGTTTTATTGGGTCGGACGTACCCGTGCAAAGTCAAACAGCCCAACTAATACGATTTGGATATGGGCTTGCTTTCTTCGAAATAGAGATGGGCATAATCGGGTTTTATTATTACCCGGAACCGGTTTCAACCTGGACCCGGTTCTGCTTGGATGTCATTGGAACCGGGTATGGTGTGGAACCGGGTCCAGTTCCTACCCGGGTTCACACCCAAGAATATGGAACCGTGTAGAACCGGGTACGGGTATTATGGAACCGGGTATGGTGTGGAACCGGGTATGGTGCCGAACCGGTTCCTGATAGTGTGGGAACCGGTTCCTGGCAGTCAAACCTGCCATTTACTGTTCAGAACCGGTTCCTGACAGTCAAACCTGCCATTTACTGTTCAGAACCGGTTCCTGATAAAATGTTACCGTTGGAACCGGTTCCTGATAAATGTTACCGTTGGAACCGGTTCCTGATTAAAGAATCAGTTTTTCTATATAAACCCCTTCCTACTTACCATTTCTAAACTTAACACTTCAAATCTAATACTATCAAAGAGATAACGATGGCTTGCAACGATGAGGTCGTGGTTGTTTTGGAAACCAAAAGAAACCCCGCTATTTGGAAGCACTTTGACTTGTGCTTGATGTCGGGATAGCCATGAAATGGCTAGATGCAAGGGGTGCGGGAAGTTCATGAAGGCGTCGGCCAACTCGACGCTCAAGAAAACACCGACCGCCATTGTCGGTGACAAAGGCGAAAAACAATGAAAAGGTGAAGCAATCCGGGACCGGGTCATCGAAAGTTTAGTTTGTTTATGTATTGTAAACCATTTGTGTTTTATGATTAGTATGTTTAGTGTTTTATTGTTTTGTTTAAGTTTCTTGTTTAGGTTGTTTGTGTAACCGGGTACTTGTTTCTAGCAAAGACTTATAAAAAAATCACATTAAAAATTATTGACGCGGGTCTGGAAGGTTACTTTAGGAACCGGGTATGATAAGAACGGTTACGGGTAAACCGGGTACGGGTTGGAACGGTTCCGGAACTTATTTTTTTCCAAAATGTGGAACGGGTAGGAACCATCGGGTATTTTGAACCCGGAACGGTTCTACTATATGTCGGGTAGGAACCGGAACGGTCCAGGTAGATTCCACTAGGTCGGGTTTGGAACCGGTTATTATGCCCATCTCTACTTCGAAAGTATCTAAAAGGTACGTGAAAGGTTTCTAGTTTTTGCATTGGATGTATATGATAAAACATTATTTCTCTAGACATATAAAATTGTTTTTTTATTTTTTGCATTTTATTTATACTATGTGTGTTATTATACACAGAAGACGTATGTCATATCTAGAAAAAACAAATTCTTTCGTTTATTGTAATTGGATAGCTCTGCTTTAGTTCAACTAGAGATCTTATATAATCAGCTCAAAGAATGGTTCTACTTTCAGATTGTTAGATTAGATGCGAGAAACTTGTTAAGGATAACATCAGTTGATAACACTCAGACAAATACTATCCATTATCATGAACAATTATTAACATGTTGTATGTCGACGATTAAAACTAATGAGCTCAAAATTATCATGAACTACACAAAGACGTTATGAACTTATAATCAACTAAGCAAAATGAACTGTCCATCTCATGACATCGGCTTATTTGCTAGCCGTGTTGGGTTTTCCACTCAATTGAAAGTTGTGAAAAAAAGTATGTGGTAGTTTAAACTACTTTAAACCGAAATGGGCACAATTGTGATTATTAAACGTGTTATCGAGTGGATGTAACAACCGAATGTCATCTACCGGTCATTGTATCAAAGATGTGAGGCCCTTATTGAATCTCGTACCCAATCCCTAATTGGTGTAGCACATAAGTCAACTTATGACCCATGGGTAGCTTTCTAGTGGGGTTGATTCTCCATTGTGGCTAAATGGGAAACTTGACTTTATGAACGTGTGGAAAGGTGGGTGTTACGACCAATGCTTTTTGTGACAAATCGATCTAGCATTATGTTATAAAGTATGGTCAAAATTGTAATATAAATATGAGGATTTTTAACTTTGTTATTTAAAAATTATATGAGTATTCACAAATACAAATATGAGGATGTTTGAACTTTGTTATTTAAAATTTTTATGAGTATTCACAAATAAATATTATTGTAGGATATGAAAATCTATAATAAAGGTATTTAGTATAAAAAAAAGTTTTTTTTTTCTTAAGAGGAATGGTAGAAAGCGATCGGCGATATATAATCAAACACGAAATCGCTTCAATTCTTTTAGCAAAAAGCGAACAGTTACCCACTTTTCTATATTATACCATGTTTTGATGAAAATACTTTATTATAAATTAAAAGGGTGCCGCGCGATGAGGCGGGAAACATGGTTGAAAAAGTCGTTACGCACTTCCTGGTTGGTCGGTCGAGGAGTTGAGAGTACTTGGCCTAAGCGGAGAGTACTCGAGAATGTTAAATTATAAAGAAATTAGTTTTCAAAAATTAAATACATGTCAAATAACATAAATTTACTAATAGTTATAACAAAATACGTGAAAATAATATTATTCTTTAATATGATAGGAGTAAAAATAGTGTTTTATTTTTTTAACTCAAACTCGGTCAGAGTTGACCTACTAGATCCGATTCTCGCCGAGGTTGACCGCGTTTGATCAATTCCGAGAAATTAAGCGGAGTTGAAAAAAGTCGCCTTAACAGCCTACCTTGTAGCGACTGTTCGGAGAGTACTCGGCCTTGGAGACCTTGTTTTACCGACATTGTTAAAGGTGTGCATGGTTTGGTTCAGCTATTAACCTTTACCGAAATTGAAATGTTATTGATTAATCTATTTTATTAAGCAATTGGTTTTTGGTTTATTCGGTTAAATTGTTGGTTTTGTGTTTGGTTAATAACCAAACCAAACTTTTTTCTTAGAAATACATGAGTTGGAGATGGAAAAACATAACATTAAATACACGTAATGAAGGTGTAAAAACTAGAAATACATGAAAATATTAATGGTTCGATTTGGTTAATTTCTGTTTTTCGAGGGTACAAGAAAAATCAATAAACGATTTTTGTTAATATGGTTTTTGGTTAATTTGGTTATTGCTTGATTTCGGTTCAGTTTCGTCTACTTTTGTTACGGTTCCGGTTAACAGTTCAATTATTTTCACAACTTAGCATATCAAGTTTTTTTTGATATAAAAAAACTATAGCAATGTTATACTTAAATTAAAGAGAGTAAAATACGTGTTTTTATGGTGTAATTTATTTAAAAAACAATTAACGTATGAAAAAAGTTGTATCCGTTAAAAAATCGTGAGAGTGGTTGATTTAAAATATAATAGCTCAAAAGTTTAACCATTAATTAATTAACCATAATTCGATTAGAGATATGAGAATTAAAGTGTAATTAAAATAAAAATATTTAAGTTTAATTAGTGTTTGAAAAACTAAAGTATTCATATTTTAAGGTTATATTCTATCTTATAGATTAAATTTAAAAACTCTTAAGTTTTGGATAATTTAAAATTTTATTCCTGATTATAATATAATATAGATAAGTTTTTACAGAAAACGAAATTAGCTTATGCTCAAGACTACAAACTAAAAACAAAACAATTAAGTAAAATATATGAATTTTAGTTAAAAAGAACTGTTGATTAAAAATGTTGATATTAAAAGTTGAATTAAGAAATCCTTTATGTATAGAGTTATTTTTGTTTTAAATTCAAAATTCAATGCTTTTTTTGTTATATATAAGACTATACGGTGTGGCGAGTTAAGACAAGGGCAAAGTCCTATCACATAGTCGTCATCTAGATTTTGGGGATTTGCTGCTCACTAAAGCACAAAAGGGAAGGAGCAGTAAAATGCAAGGGTGCAAAGGCAAAGGGGATAAAAAAAGTCGTGGTGAAGCTTGACGATGTGGTGCTAGTTTTTGGGGCCTTGCTGCTCGTTAAAGCACAAAAGGGAAGGAGTGGTGAAATGCAAGGGGGCAAAGGTAAAGGGGAAAATCCTGTCATGTGTTTGTCACCTGGGCAGTGAAAACTTTGTCCTCCAAAACACAAAATGGAAGGGGTGGTGAAAGCCAAGAGGATAAAAGTCAAGGGTGGAAGAGGGATCAGATGCCCGTTGAGATCTCCATGAGGAAAGGGGCAACACACGGGGAAATCTTGTCTTTGGCTTTGAGCAACGCCCATCACCCATCAATAGGAGGACGGGGTGGTAGACAAGTCATGGAGGGGCTTCCCCCCTCTCCATGCCTCCCATCAAATAGTCTGAATACATGTGACATGAAATTATTATTATTAGAAAAAGAAATCGTATATGCTAGATATTTATCAAATCTATGTGGTCACAAACATGCTATGCTTACACATGTGAAACCACAATTTCATGGACATCGACAAGCAACCAAAACAATTTTATCAAATCAAGTTGAACTCGTTATACTATCAAAAGATTGAATAATGTTAATGTTGACGATTAAGCACATCCTACAGAATGTGGTCTCCATACAATTAACAAAAATCGGGTATGATTTTATAAAGGTAATATGGCATGTACATTAAAAAGTTAAAGAGATAATTTTCCTGCGAATATCTCAAATGATGTTTGTCAAGTATGATCTAATGATAATTTGATGGGTATATTCGCAAAATCATCCTTGATATTTCTTTGCTAACATGTACACAAGCTTGATATTTTAACATTTGAACAATATACATTAACACAAGAGGTAAGATTTTTAAGAAGGTATTATACACTTGAACAATATACATGTACATAAGAAGCTATTATACACTTGCATTCATTTTATTTTAAGATATTTTCATATACATTGTTTTTAATGGAAAGATTTTTAATAATTCCACTTGCACATGACACATGTCTATAGGTATTATAATGTTAACGTGTGACGAATAATAAACATCAACATAAATCCTGATGCAAAAGTCAATCGACGCTCCTGAGTCAGCCGACTGAGAGTTGTCAGTTAGTACTCGGTCTAGGCGGAGAGTACTCGGGGAGTACTAAGACATGTTAGATTATAAAAAAACAAATTAGTTTCGGGAAATATATATGTCAAACATTATAAGTTTACTAATATTTATAATAAAATACGTGGATATCAATAGAAATATTTGAACAGTAAAATATATCAAAAACTGATATTAATTTCTTGAAAATGATATTGATTCTTTAATATTTTAATATGACAGACATAAAAATTATGTTTTACATTTTCTGATCGAGGTTGACCGTGTTTGATCGATTCTGAATAACTAGGCGGAGTTGAAGAAAATCGTCTCAACAACCTACCTTGTAACAAGTACTTGGCCTTGTAGACTTTGTTTTACGACATTGGCATAAATAATAATTAGGCTGGCTGGTATGGGGCACCATTGTCCATCTACCTCGGCAACTTTTTCATCAATAGCGACCCTCAACCATACCATGAATGCTATTGAGAGGGTGCTATTCAATGATCGTGGCTCTAATGGCGGGTAATAACGAGACATGTGTGTGAGGGGGGGGGGGGGGAGTTATTGAAATATAAGGGGCTTTATCTCATTTCTTCTAAATTAAAAGAGAACGCTATTGATGAGGTGACGCTAAAATAACACATAGAAGTTGTTGAGGCTCCATGTCATCTCTTTCCTAATCATATATGAATTTTTTCTTTATACTTTTGTCTATGAACTATATATTGATTATATAATAAAAAGTACAACTATTTGTTCACCAAGTTTCTGATTTTTGACTGGGCTTCTTTTGGTGAATGCAAAAGCACAATAAAAAGGTTAAAAAGGCTTTGGAATAGATTTGTTCATCTTATATAAAATCATCAAGGATAATATAGAAATATATGTTAGCTTCCATTGACTTTTCTCTGGCCTTGTAAAAAAATTAAGAGAAAACAGTCACAAATCAAGAATTTGATATTACGTTTCCCTTTTTTTTAATAAAATATAACAATATAATTATTATATTCTAAGAAAAAATGGAGATATGGAAAAAACGAGGAACTACTTTGTGCCTGTCTCCCACCAATTCTAACCTTAGTCCATATAATAAGTAATATATAGATCATGTGATATTCATGTTCCCTTAAAAGCTAAGCATATGATGATGTGAAAATTGTTATTCATAATTTCTGTCATCTCAATTCTCATTATTCATTTCATTCTTTTACTTTTACGTTCATATGTTATCATCTAACATAACTTTTACTATAAGTTAATTATATAAATGATTATTCTAAGTTAATTTACCGTTATTTTTGTTATCATTAATCATGTTTCTCAATAAAAAAAGGTTCTAATATAAGAAAATACAAAGTTACGGTGATATCAGTTGGCAAGCTTTTCTTTTCAGAAGTTAAAATGAGCTAAAGTTGATAACAAAAATATCATATTATCGGTAATAATATATCAAATCTTGAATGATATGTTCTAATAGTAAAAAAAAAAGTGATGGTGATATCGGTTGGCAAGCTTTTCTTTTCAGAATTTTAAATGAGCTAAAGTTGATAACAAAAATATCATATTATCATTAATCATATATCACTCAACAACTCCTACAAAGTTCAGTTAGGCCATGAGCCCATAACATAACATAATTAACACAAAACTTGAGAATCCAAAATGAAAATGGAGTTAACTTTACTTTTGTAATTCTAGCATTATAATCTCTAATACAAATAAAAGAGGAGAAAAAAGGTTTAACTGATATCTAACAAACCTCTCTAAATTGTGTGAGTTGTAGTTGTAAGTTCTAGATCATATATTTATCTTAATAAAACAAAATAATCATGGTTTCATCTAGTTCCAAAATCATCCTTATGGTTTAGTTGAAGTCTATTTCTCATTGCGTGAGATTCTAATATGTTAGGGTGGAGAGGGTGCCTTGCCCGGCCACCCTCAGTTCAATCGAGTGCGGCTGAGTACCTGGGATACATCTTCATAAGTGACCCGGGTACTTAGGCCGAGTAATATTTGCGGGTTAGCATTTTTTTGTTTTGACTTCTGAAACCCCTTTTGTAAGTTCTGTTGCTTAGATGTTGCTTTGTCGCCGATATGTAAAAAAGAAGAAAGAATGCCCAGAGTGGTGGTTTGAAGCCATTTATGGTGGTGGTAGTGTTTTCATCTCCGACGCAATGCTATGTTGTTTTTGAATAATTTTCATATTTTTATATAAAAAGGTATTAATTTTAACATCATATAAACACATCTTATGTTCTTGTATAAGTAAACAAATCTTATGTTCTTGTATAAGTAAATAAGGGTTATTTTCAAAAATCTTCAACATAATAATTTTCATATTTTATATAAAAAATATATTATTTTTGTTTTATTTTTCAAAGTTTATTTAGGTGTAATTTTTTATCATTGTATTTTGTTTTTTAATTAAAGATAGTTTTTTTTTTTGTTTTTAAATGTTTAGATTTTATAATTTAATGCCACCCTCCAAATTAAAAACTTGTGGGTTGTATTGGATAAATTGATGTGGCAAAATTCTATTGGCAAGTGATTAAAACTCGTATAAGAGAAATGGAACATGAAAAATATAAAAGTGCCATCTTTGATTGTTTTCATGGTATGAGAGTTATGCTAAGTTCATTGAGGAACAAAAGCTTAGACCTCCCTGATTCTGACTCGACTAATCCAGGTTTAATCATCAAGTTTGATAATAACTCAAAGTTCATATTAAATAGACTCACCGTGTAGATATGTTACTTGATATCTTTAAGACTAATAATTATTTTCCAATTTTCATTCATATCAAATAGCGTGAACATGCTATATTCTCATCAACATCACACAACAATCGACAACAAAGACAATCGATTTGGATTTGGGTGCTCGTGAAGGGGTCATCGATGATCTTGACACTTAATGATTAAACAATATCATTAGGAATTAGCACAATTCATGTAACATACTCTTAACTTTAACTCAACTTGTTCAATTAGCTCTTCCTAAGCTTTTTAAACCGCTTAAATATATTTAAATGAAAAGAAAATTATATCATTTGAATTTATATATATATATATATATATATATATATATATATATATATATATATATATATATATATATATATATATATATATATATATATATATATATATATATTATTTCTTAAAGTCTATTTCTTTTTTATTGTCTTTTAAATTAATAATATAATATTTTAATGTGTAAAGTTGAAAAAAAACCTTAATTTTTGTAATGTGTTTTTGTAAAGTGATATTATATGTCAAACGATTTTGCAATCCATATATTTATATTACCCTTTTCTATACAAAACAATTATATGTAATAAACTATATGTATATGTTTAACATATAGAAGATGTCATATATTTACGTAAGTTAAACTCTTATGCATTTGCATTTAAATGATTAATTAATTTTAAATAATTAGTGCACACAAGTCCATATTAGTAAGTATGATAAACCATATATCTATCACGATTGTAACAGTTGTAGCTAGGGAATATATATCATAGACATGTACATGTTAAATAAGTGAGTTTCTTTATCTGTATAATAAAACATTATAAAAAAAAAACCAAACATAATTTGTCGAAATAATTAATATTATTTTTTTCACAGTCACTGTTTAATAATTGTTAGATGTTGTTTTTTATTGATTTTAAATCTTAACAATTTGTCTTTACGTATAAAATATAATATAATGTAAATAGGCAAACATTGTTGTTATAATATAATGTAATAATTGATATCCATTTATGGGATCAATAATTCGATATAATGATATATGATGTGTAGATCCTCCCATTCGTATCCTTTTCTTTATTTTGTAAATCAACTAATATTGCTTTATTTGGTCTAAACATGTGCGCTAAACTAGTTTTTTATGTTAGTTTATTTGTTTCAACCGATAATGTAAGTTTGATACATGATGTAATTTTTCAATATATTATTTGATCAGCAGTTGGAAAATTTATACAAGTTATCCATAACTTAAAATGATTTGGGCTTTTACATCTTTAACTTTTGTTCTATTACTTATTAAATTAAATTATATCGAGTTAATATCATTTGAAAAAAAAAACATATTTTTCTCATTTATCACACAGAACTCCATCAACATAATTTTGACATACAAAAGTCCCTACACATGTAAAAAATATATGAATGCATGTACTGGTAGAGGATCCTGTAAAAAATACTAAAAGTGTGAGAATGATAAGAAAGATTATGGTGGTGACACATGTCCCTTTTTATTTTGGTAGTTTAAGGGTATTATTGTAATTTACTAATAAATCTAATTAAATATATAATCTTGTAACCGACATAAGTTATTTTAGGAATTCATTTCATCAGTTATTTAGGAAATCATCATCAATTCGTATAAAACACCAAACGAATTCCAAAAAACACCACAACTTTAATCATAATATAGCTGTGGTGTTCTAACATGTGTAATGATTTTTGTTATTTTTGCAGGTATAAAACACTATGAAAATTCCAAAAACACCAATGAATTGAATCATAATACAGTCATTGTGTATTAACATTTAGAATGATTATATTGTTATTCCAGATGTTAAAACACCATGACTGTAATCACAATACAATGTTACATACTCTAGATGTTAAAACACCATGACTTGAATCATAATTCATTATTTGCGATATTATGGTGTCTTATTTATGTTCATGCTGTTTTATTGTAAATACAATGCCTTAAATCACTATACAAATAAAACACCATTGTATGAACACAGAAAAAGCACCATGGACTAAAACATCCAATCGAGACGTAATTTTTTTCTCTACATAAGTATAACAATATGGTACTCATATTAAAAATAAAAAACACTCGTTATTATGGTGTAATTTTTTTAAAAAAAAGTTACATATAAAAAGTTATTAACGTTTAAAAAGAAGGAGGAACTTGCATGTGCATTGCATGTGAGTTTCTAAACTTAAAAATGTTAAATTTACATATATACCCTTAATCTAGAAAATTAATTATTTTAATGGTAAGACTATTTACAAGATTGTTATCAAGATCTCAATCATTTAATAGTTTAGATTTTTTCTTATCTTTCTCACAAAAAAAACACATTTTTTACAATAAACTCACCCTGCATGTAGTTGTGATATTTTTATATCAATGACCCATACCTTTTAAATTTTGCCAAGTTTTATAAAATTACATTCAACTTTTTGCAAAAAGAAAAATGTAGAATTTCGTTAATGACCAATTTAAGGGGTAACCCGTTATTATTTTAATTATTTTTAAACTATATACGTTTGAGACAAGTATTTGAACTTTAATTTTTTTTTAAATGATATACGTTTGAGACAAGTATCGGAAGTTTAATATAACAAAACTAGATTGGAAAACTTTTTCATGCATGTTTTATGTGTCGAGGCTTTATGATATTAACTAAATTATATTTTAAATTATTTCTCGTATTGTTTTCCTTTTAGGTTGTCCACCCGACAAATTAGGCCCAACAATTAATGTTACGGAACTAACTTTTTCTATATTAATTATTTTATTTTATTTTATTTTAGTTTCCGGTCATTTTTTTCTTTTAGGTTGTCCGCCAGACGAAGTAGGCCCGATAATTGTTATTACAGAACTAACTATTTCTAGATACATTTGACTTATTTATCGTAGTATTTTAATGTTTATAGGTCGGCAAAATTTACATAATATCCTCGTTTTTATCTTTACACATATGCATTTTTTTCATAATATTTAATTAGTATCCAAACAAATGGTATCTAATCGTGTTTTCATTCTCGTATATCTGTCATAAAAGGGGCATCTTCATTGTAAAATCAATCCTAAACATAATATCATGAAAACCGCAATTGATTTAGAAAAAAAGTAGTCAATTATATAATCATATTTGTATCACTTACAAATTGATTAGTATAAATATTTATGCTGATATCTTAATTATTTTTTACTTAAATTTGCTTATGCGCTTCAGGTAGTTTTTAGTTAAAATTATTTATTTACTGAAAAATAATCTATTAAAATATTTATATTCCTTACTGAAATCTTTTCAAACATGTTAAGGTTACATGTATTTCAATTGAAATGATTCATTTGAGTTGTTTATGTCTTATACTCTTATTATTATTATTTTTTTAAACTTCACAAGAAAACAAAATCTCTGTGTTAAAAGTATTAGTTTGGTGAGATCCTGAGAGATCCATAAATTATTTAAAAACTTGAAAGAACTATTATTAGTGAAGAAATTTTTTTATTAAAAGTTTACTATTGTTAAAATAAAAACGAACAAAAATATGTGTATTGACGATATATACATATAGCATGCGCTTGTACACATATATATAGAGTGTGTGAGATTCATTGAGTAACACTAAAATAGTGGTGAATGGAGGAACACTCTTAAAATTTCAACTTAACATGTTAAAAATTATTTTTCTTAAAACAAAATTTTGAGTGCTTTTCCTTATAAAAATTGATAGAAACTATTCTAATAAAAAACTCATTTTTGTATAAAAACATTTTAGCCCTTTTTAACTGTTTTTAAACATTTCTTTTAGTTTTTTATTTTTTTTATTAAAAATGCTTCTACATTTATTTATAAGGAAATGTGCCAAAATAAAATTTTTAAAAGTTGATTATTAATATTTGAAGTTGAATTTTTAAAAGTTGTTCCCGGTTTTTCACTTTTTTAGTGTTCTCTAATGAATCCTCATATATATATATATATATAGGGTAAGGGTCCGTTAGTAATCACCATTTTGTTGCAACAACCAATGTGAACACAATCTAAGCTACTTAAAAAAACGTCACGATTTAACTGTTAAAAAAACATTTTTGTCATTTAGTTTTAGGGTTTAGTTTTTAGCATTTAGCATGGTGGTGGGTTTAGGTTTTTGGGAATGGGGGTTTTAGGTTTATAGTGGGGTATAGTTTTTTTGGGGGTTGGGATGGGGGTGTTTAGGTTTTTGGGTTGTTTTGTGATGGGGGTGAGTGCTTAGGTTTTTGGGTTGTGGTGGGGTGGGTTTATTTTGTTGTGTTCACATAGGTTCTCGCGATAAACATGGTGCTTGCATGAACCTTACCTTATATATATATATATATATATATATATATATATATACATATACATATACATATGTATATATATATATATGTATATGTATATTTATATATGTATATATATATATATATATGTATATGTATATATATGTATATATATATGTGTGTGAAGAAAAAGAAGAAAGAGCATAATGGTAAAACATTAAATAGTTTATAACTCATCTCATTAATTATGTTATCCCTTATTAATAAAACAAAAAACATTATATTCTACACATTTCAAAATTTATCCTACATATATCTTATACTTATCAGAATTTACCCTACACACATGTAAATTTACCCTACACATTTCAAAATTTATCCTACACATACTAAAATTTATCTTACATATGTCGAAAATTGTCCTACACCATAAATTATTTTATCTTGAAAAAGTATATTAAAAGAATAAGTTACAAGTTTAATTAATTAGCTAATTAATGATAATTATATATTTACCTATATGCCATTTTTCATAATATTAAATACACACATTAAATGAAGTAAATGGAGAATTTCTATTGGTTTAAAAGTTGTTCTTTTTATTCTTACAAAATTTTTCATCTCATTTGAACTCTCCACTATATATATATATATATATATATATATATATATATATATATATATATTACGTTGTAGATAGATGTAACTGGTCAATCTAAATATATGTTTTCAATTGTTTGGTCCATATTAGTTCTATTGGTTTCCCTTTGGTTCTCATTTAAATATAGGATTAGGATCAAATGAGAATTAAAGTGAGATTTATGAATCGAGAGAACCACTATCAACGAAGCAAATTTTGTAATTTTATTTTCATAGTTTTATTTATATGCTTCTAACCTTTACCCAAATAAAAGAAAGGATCAAATGGGAACCAAATAGAGATTTGCGAATCGAGAGAACTGCTATCAACCAAACTATTTTTAACTTTTTTTCTTATTTATATTTGTATCTTTTTAATCTTTACCCAAATAAAAGAAAGTTCGAAAAAATTATATGTAAACCGACGGGTTACATATATGTACATGGTAAACTACATATACATATAATGTGTGTGTGTGTTGACATGCTAAATATATGTGACGGGAATCCTTGGTATTCGTTTTAATTTATAAATCCAATTTATATTAAAATACTAATAATATCTTTAGTATTAATCAGATGCTGAAGTGTGAAAATACAGAAAAGACTATTCTCGCCACGGTTACAGCCTACTCAGATAATATACAAAGCACAACCATAGCTGGTTTAGTATTGTACCTTGAGGAAAACCAAAGACTCACACTATGGATGCAACGAACAGCTCCACTAGTAAGCAGTAGCGGACCTTACCAAAAGTTCTGGAGGGCAAAAAGTCATGGGACCCAATTTATATATTGTATAACTATTTAGGCAAAATAATTGGGGGGGGGGGGGATCCTATATAATTTTAAAAATTTCGGACGAAAAATCAGAAATTTTATACTTCTAACCGAAACATTTGGGGGGGGGGGGGGCACCCTCAGGTCTCCACTAAGCTCCTCCCCTGCTAGTACGGCTGATCACAAATCTCCAAGAACATAACGAGATCCCACACGTGATACAGATCCTATCCGAACCACCAAAACGAACAGGACACGACAAGGCGGCGTTGGAGGTGTGGTAGTGTTCAGCGGTGGCAGCGATGGCGCGACATGGTGGTAGTGGCGGAGCGATAGCGGTGCGGCGGTGACCGGTGGCACGGTGGATGCAGACAAAGGAGTGAGGGATGAGAGAAGAGTCTAGGGTTTTAGGTTTTTTGCCTCTTATTTTATGTTGCAATTAGGGTTTGTGATTAAGGTTTCTTATATAGATTCCTTAATTACACTCTAGCATATTAATTATCAACTTTCTCTTTAAGTAACTAATCCTTGACTAATTACTTATTGTTAGTTAACCCCTTAACTTTGTTTTATTATTTTATAATAAAACTACTCTCTATAATTATTATCTAAATCAATCCTCGTTGATATCAAATAACCATTATTCTCCGCTTACTAGTTAAAACGCTTTGACCGATATTTTATTCTTATAAAATAACATATTTGCCAATGTGGGGTAGCTCACTTGGTAGAGGCACATGCCTTTTAAGGAAACGTTCTAGGTTCAAAGCTAGGCAAGGGGAATAACTCCTTATTATTGGCGTAAAGAAACATTAGTCGTTCAAAAATAAGATAAAATAACCTTTTAATTTATTATCTAATAATAAAATACTCCTTGTTTAACTCCTTAAGTGACAGCAATTATTTTCACCAAATTAATTGTTTCATAAACAATTAATATCTCTAACGCATTTCTCAAATACCTATTCCTCACAATTAGTCCGCTTTTGTAATCTATAATATTTAACACTTAAATAGTATACTTTATTCATCGTCCAAAGTGTAATTCTTTGGATCGTATCTCAATAGTAACGTTAAATAATCGATAATTGGGCACCAATTCCAACAATATGTCTGTCGTCAATCCACATATAATTTTTTTGGGTTGTTCTTTATTTTTATAATAAGAAATTTTCAATAAAAAAGTTGAAAAAAAAAATTAAAAACTTTGCTTGGTTGATAGTGGTCCTCTCAAGTTCTCAAAAAACTTGTGCTTCTCTTAAGATCCTCATCACACATGGCACACACATGGCACCTATATATACACTAGAAGGGTGTCCAAGCGATGCTACAAGAAACACAGACATTGCCTGTGTGTGCATGGTTCAGTCAGTTTGGTTATTATCCTCAGCCAAAGTCATCGATTAGTCTTTTTTATCAATCAATTGGTTTTCGTCTCGATTCATTTAATTTTAGTGAATAGGAAAACCAAATTTGGGTTAAAACTTTTGCTTAGAAATATATGAAACAGGAGCATAAATACATGAAATGGAAGTATAAATATGAATGGTTCAGTTCGGCTAAGTTTGATTAAACGAGGGTACAAAATAAAATGATAATGAGTTTTTGGTTAATTTGGTTTTCAGTTAATCTAGTTTTTTATTGATTTCGTTTCGGTTTCATCAATTTTCGGTTAACGATTTAGTTATCGCTCAACATATCAATTTTTTAAATTAAAACAACTCTAGTATGCTCATATTAAAGAAAATAAAATGTTTTTTTCTAGTGTATTTTTAAAATAAACTAATATATAAAAAATTTATGAGCGTTATCAATTTTTTTTAAATGAAAACAACACTAGTATGCTCAAATTAAAGAAAATAAAATGGTTTTTTCTAGTGTATTTTTAAAATAAACTAATGTATGAAAAAGTTGTGAGCGTTATCAATTTCTTAAAATGAAAACAACACTAGTATGCTCAAATTAAAGAAAATAAAATGTTTTTTTCTAGTGTATTTTTAAAATAAACCAATGTATGAAAAAGTTATGAGCGTTTAAAATTGTGGGGTAGTTATTTTTGTTATAAGGTTATAAAATGTAACTACTAACTAACTATATATAACTTGGTTAAGATAACGGAATTAAAGTATACTAAAGATGAGGAGATTAAAGTGTAATTGGTGTTTGAAAGACTAATTTACCCTTATTTAATGTTTTACCTTGTGCATTAAACCAAAAAAGTTATTAACCATCGGTATCCTAAAATGTTTTTTTTCCGAAATGCATTATAATTTAGTGTGTGTGTGTATAAAGCAAACTACAACTAGCAAGACATCCGTCAGACCAAAAACCAGAATTACAAGTGCGGAAGTGGATTCATAATTTACTCTATCGGTCAACGTGACATCTACGATTCATATTAGAGAACGAATAAAAAAATGGATATATATCATTAAATAGACATTCCTGCTTTGTCAATTTTGTTTGATAAACCGCATCGTTCCTAAGTCTCCATATTGCCACCAAGGAAAAAAAACAAAATTGCACAAATCAACCTTTATATAATACGTAAATTGCACTTCATACCTTTCACTATGAAATTGGCTAAAGCCAACTTTTATGTTCCTGTTTTGCTACATCCTATAACCTTTACGACTAATGTCGTCCAAAAACTAAGTTAAATGCCCTCAGATGTGAGGGCATTTTAGTCCTTCCCCGTCTCCTTTTATTATTCCCTTAAATTAACATTGATTGTATTTATACCCTAAATACTACTGGTTACGCACACTTCAATTTCCCTCCCAAACCTCCCCAAAACCCTTATTTGTTGAACCTTACACGATACAATCGATCAAGCAATTAGAGATGGAACCTGAGGCGATTCAAGCACGACGTGGTGATGATGATCTTGCACCAGACCGTACACATCTTGCATTAATTTGAATTGGCTCAAAATTTTAGGTTTTCGTTGATGGCTAATTTTGTTTTAAAACATGCAATATAGGTGATTATCCAACGTATTTTTCCATACACATGTATCATGGAGGTCATTTTACTGATCCAAGTGTATGTCAATGAAGACATAGACTTCTTTGATTTGCTTAACAATGATAAGTTTGGTTATGCACAATTAGAGACGATTAGGAAGAAGCTAGGTTATAATAGCCATGATGTCCCTTATTACTTCCATTCTTCTGACCTAACAATGTGTGACATAGACAACAGAATGACATGATTAAGCAATTATGAAGATGTTAAGAAACTGGTTACATTTGTGAGGGATGGTCACCAGTTTATTGATGTGTATTTGGAATATAACACTTCAGATGTTCAAGTTTTCACCCAATCCCAAAATAGTGGAATGCTCTCAATCTACTGGCATGAAGATGGCAAAGAGAAATAGAATGAAGTTGGAGAATCAAGTGGCATAAAGGCTAATGATCAAGTAAGGATGCAAATTTGGAGTATCATGTCATATTAAGCTAAATCTCAGAGGTTCAATCCAACTCTACCTGTCATGAACAAATCCATGATAGTAAGACTATAAATGAATTTAATCCATTTTTAGATATAAATGAAAAACCTAAGACTATTGAAGAGGTTCAAAATGTTAGTGAGAATGCTAAGGATGTGAAGGTTACTGATGATAAGGATGATATGCAATTTAGTGATAATGATGCTAAGGAAGTTAGTGATAAGGACTATAGTGATAAGGAAAACAACGGCTACGAGGAATCTAGTGATGACAATATTGAGGAGGATCCTGATGATGATAGTGACTTTAATATAGATGAAAAGAATGATATGGATAAAACTGAGGTGGATATGAGAGACTTTAACTTCATGGTTAATTCAGAAGTAGAGGATAAAAACCATGAGTTTGAATCTGATATTGATGTTTTAGACAATGACAACTTTGATAGTTGCAGTGGTTTTGATGATAATCTAGCAAACATTAGAAAGAAAAAATTGAAGCATGCAAGAAAGGCATTTGGGAATGAAAATGATTTCTACATAGAACAATGTTTAGCACAAAATATGAGGTAAAAAAGTTCATTAGAAGGCATACAGTGCAAACCAAAAGACAATTGAAAATAGTAAAGGATGGATCTGATAGGGTCATGGTTGCTCTTTGGTGATTTAGGGACTAAGGAGGTTAAACATGATACAAAAGAAGGGGCAAAAACAGTTTAATTTAGAAGAAAATAGGTGGTGAGAAGAAGTTGAATTAAAAGGGTAGAAGGGCCAGAAGTAAACATTAATGAAAGTGGAGGGGTTGAAGCACAAACTGTTCAGGTTAAGGGGACCATTCCACAAAAACATAAAGGGGGCAAGGGCCATAGGGAAAAACCCTGATAAAAACACAAGCCCTTAGGTTGTCTTTGTATCTCTGACAAAGAGACTAAAACATGGTTGGTTGAAACCTTCAACCACCATCATAAAATCTACAAAGCCGAATCATTAGAGCTTGTACTTATACTTTTCTTGTTGAAGAACTTGTAGAACAGACTAAAGAAAATCCTAACATACCTGTGAAGACTGTCAAGAACAGTTCCAAAGAAAATACCCTGTTAGTGTTTCTAGAATGCAAGCTTATAGGGCCAGATCTAAAGCTCAAAATGTGTTATAAGGAGACTTCACTACTCAATATGTTCACCTTAGGAATTATATTGAGGAACTGCATAGAACTAACCCAGGCTCAACAATTAGATTGGAAGTTGAGACTGCATCAGATCCAGATCTTTAAAATAAGGTTTTAAGGCAATTGGCAGAGATTTGTTGGGGGTTGATGGTGCCTTTATGAAAGGACCATATCCCGGTCAAGTTCTAACAACTGTAGGTGTTAACAATAACAATGGCATATACCCTATTGCATGTGCCATTGTTGAGGCAGAAAATAACAACTATTTGGTTATGGTTCCTAAAATAACTTGGTGCTGATTTGTACATTGGACCAATGTCAAACTTTGTGTTCATGAGTGATAGGCAAAAGGTTTGTTGTTTTATAACTTACAAACAACATATACTTTGTTGGTAATTTTTAATCTTAATAAATGTTGTTACTTTGACTTAAGGGGTTCTTGAAGTTGGTTAAGACTATTTCCATGTGCTGAGCATAGATTCTGTGTCAGACACATTCATGAGAACATGCAACTAACATTTAAAGGGAATGCTTATAAAGACATCTTATGGAAACTGGAAAGAAGCATAACTATAGTATACTTTGAGAAGACAATGGAAGAACTGAAAAGAATGAACATAAAAGCATATATGTGGATGTCTAAGATAGACCCTAAACACTGGTCTAGATCACACTTCTCAAGTCTGTATCTTAGTACTTAGTATGTTGTCTCAAGACATGAAAAGTCGGTTCATTAGTCAATATTGTTTTATTTGTAAGAAGGCGAAAATCTGATGTATTACCAAATAACATGTGTGAGGTGTTTAACTCTAAAATCCTAGAAGGTAGAGACAAACCAATCTTCACCATCTTAGAATACATTAGAGAGTATTGCATGACAAGGATTTGAATTTGTTGCAAGTTATTGGCAAGACTGATGGGCCTCTCACACCATTTAGTACAGAGCTGTTTGATGAGATCAAGAATCGTGCTACAGGTTGCAGGGTTAGTTGGAATGGATGGGATCCGTATGGTGTTGTGAGACCAAGGAAGTGGAAATGTATGGTAGACATTGCACAGAAAACCTGCACATGCAGAAGATGGGAAATCACTAGAATACCATGTTCCCATGTGGTAGCTACCATATGGAATATGCAGAGTTATAGTCAAAAGGTTGGCATTCCTGAATCTTGGGTGCATCCAATATACCTTCTGGATACATGGAAACACGTTTACACCTTCAGAGTGTTTCCATAAATGGCATGCGTCTATGGAAGAAATTAGAGGTTCCCGCTACAATCACAACCCCACAATATCATAAACCTGTTGGTAGACGAAAAAGAAGAGAAATAGATCAGTGGTTGAGAAAGAGGATATGTAGAAGGCATGCAAATTATCCAAGAAGAATGTGGAGGGGTCTTATGGGGGTGTAAAGAAAAAGGCCACAATAGCAGGACATGTACAGGTGTGCCACCTGATCAACAGAAGAATGGTGTAACGATAAAAACAGTGAAAAGAGGCAGTGAAGGTAAAAATGTCAAAAAAGGGAAGCAGACAAAGAACCAGGGTAGGGGAAGAAGCATGTATGATATGTTGGTTTTTTAATGTTCATGTTGTTTGGTTGTTGGTTTTATCAAGGTTTATGTTGTTTTTAAAACTCATTGTTTTTTATGTTTGTTTGGTTGTTGGTTTTATCTGATGTATGGATTTAGTATGTATATTTTTTAAACTCATGGTTTATGATGTAATGCTTTGAACTTATGTTTAGATCTGACGGAATGCATGTTATGTTTGAATTTTATCATGTGCAGGTAGTAGTGACTTTGGTTACATTCTTATTATGTGTTTAGCAGGTCATACTGACTTTGGTCATTGATTTAGTCCATGTTTTGGTTATTGATGTTAAATTTGATGTACATTTGGTCATTGTAATGTGCAGGTCACTGATTTTGGCGATTGATTTGGTCCATGTTTTGGTCACACTTTATTTGGTCCATGTGTTGGTCATAACACTTGGGTCGCACAACAGTTTTGGTCATTTGTTTGGTCCATGTGTTGGTCATAACAATTGGTCTACACAACATGGTCTTTAGACAATTTTGATCACAACACTTGGTCTGCACAACACATGTTCTACACAGCATTACTTTTGGTCATAATCAATTTTTGACTTAGGCTTTAACCATTTACACATACTGCACAACATTACATTAAAACATTCAATTTGGATTGCATTTCAACATAATAGTGCTTTACAAAATACTTCATTTCATTAGAACATACACCATACCATACTAACCTAGCAACATAAATGTCCTAAAAAACTAACCTAACAATTACAACAAAAACAAAAAAAAACCCAATTATAAACCAAATAAGTCTTCCTAGAAGCTGATTCATCTTCCTTTGCATTCAAATTGTCCTAAAGGATTTCATTCAAAGCTCAATTTCTTCTTTTGATGCTTCCAATGTAACATTCGGCAAAAACCGGATTAACCAAACCCGCTTCGTTTATTAACCGAACAACCAGTCAAAAATTTCGTTGCATGTTTAATGCTTAAATTAATTTTAAACGATACATAATTAATAAGTATATTAGAATATAAAAGTTATATTTGAAAAAGTATTAAAAATAGTGATTTAAAAATTAAATGCTGAAGCCGGGACTCGAACCCGGGTCAGCCGGGCTTAAGCCCAACGACTTATCACACACACACATAACCACTCCGCCACTTGTTGTTTTCGGTAAATATTAGGAAACAAATAAATCTTATAGTCATTAATGAAGCGACCGGTTACGCCAACTGTAACCGAAATCGGTCATCAAACGTCCAAAGACGTTTGATTGATCGCGGTTTACTGAGTTTAACCGATACACCGACAATTCCAATCAATTTTGCTATGAATGAAACTTGAATTCGGGAGTAAATCGGTTTAATAACCGAAAACTTTCAATTCTTGAATTACTTCAATCAAAGACCCCTATCGCGACTCAAACACACTTTGCAAACTTCCAGTTACATTTTCGCACAACTTTCAGTCCGCCAGAGAAGCTTTTTGGACTCGCCGGACTTTCGCCGGAAAACCGAGTTCAATCCATTTTTTCTTTCTTACCCAAAAATAGGATCATAGAACTCATACTGACATCACTCCCACTCACCTTAAACCTCTGAAGAATCTCTATCGCAAGAAATTTCACTCGCCGGAATTCTCTGCAAGTCGCCGGAAAACCGGGACTTTCATCTACGCGGTAAATACCTCGACTTTTCTGTTTTATTCCATTATTATACAAATTCTAACATCACTCCATCACTCATAATCAACCCCAGACGACATTGCCGGATTTCCTGTTTTCGCCGGAAAAGTTCTGAAATTCCAGAAACTTGCTGATAACCGGTATGATCATTCAAACATACTGATAATCATTACTCATTAGTTCAATTTCACATCTAATCCCTCCAAACTGTTAATTGATTCTAACAGCCGAAGGTCACCAAAACAGAGCCGACGATCTTCGTCGGATTTTCTGAAGAAGACGATCTGTTCGGTACTTTCTTTCCCCAAACTCTTCGGTTCAATACTTTTCAATTGTTCATCTTGTTCATTAACTGAATTAATCAAGTAACAGTTGCTTTGACCGATGTCTGTGTTTTGAACGAAGAAGACGAAGTTCAGTTATGTTATAAGAGTAATTAAAATCAGTTTTATTAACGGGTTAGACACACAGTCCAGCGGTGGACTGTGTGCAAACAAATACGTACACGACGCGAGTTCGATTCCTGTCCCAACCTCAATCGCTGTAATAAAATGCCTTTTTTTTTAAACTGAACCGGGTTAATTCAGTAATATGTTAAGTATAATAAAAACTAGGATATTTACCAAGTTAGACACACAGTCCAGCGGTGGACTGTGTGCCAAACTAAACCACAGGTCCCGGGTTCGAGACCTGTGGAGTGCACCGAGTCGTTACACTAAAATCTTTTTAAAATAAATGAATTTCGGATTAATCTAATTAGTATATAAATATAATTAAAAACAGAAATATTTCAGGTTAGACACGTAGCTCAGTTGGTAGAGCTGCGTACACGCGAACGGGAGGTCTCGGGTTCGAGCCTCACCCGGCGCACACAATTACACAATAAAACCAGTCAACGGTCAACAAGTCAACGGTCAAAAAGTCAACATTTTTATTATTTTTATTTATTTATTTTATTTAAAAATCAATTAAAAATACTTAAAAATAACATTTTTAAAGTTAGAAAATAGCCTAAAACTCACAAAAATATACCCAAAAATCCTATTAAAGTTGTTAATAAAATCCATTTATTTACCTTACTTTTTCATTATTAATTAGGTTAGTTATTCCTCGTCGATCAATCCTCTAAACTCGTGCGCATTCATCATCATTCACCAAACGCACCCAAGGTGAGTGAATCTCTACAAATTCCCCGTTTAAATCACGTTTTTGGGGTGTATCATGTGTCTTACTATTTATTATATTTAAATCATTGTGCATACATCATATCATGAATAAATGTGTATTCAGTTTGTATAAACTGTTTGAGTGGTTATTGTTTAGATTTAATTTATTATTTTCCGTACATGTAATTTCATAGGCCGCCGCTCCCCATTACATTATGAGCGTTGAGCATGTTCCCCATTACATTATGAGCATGAAACTGGCGTGCCAACATACGATCGGCTCCGTTTGATTGAGCCTTGATCGCACAGTTTTATTTATGTTATATGTTTATGCAAGTTGATATGTTATTGTATGCTGTTGGTTTGTTAATGTATGTTATTGGTTGTTGTTGTTTGATATCGTATGCTAATGGTTTGTAATTGTATGCTAATTGTTGTTATTGTATGTTTATTTACGTTTGTTCATATATGAATATTGCACAATTTTTCCATATTATATACAACAAGAAATAAATAATAAATGTTTTCTAACAAGGTTCACTCGCCAACTTTTTGTTGATCCAAAAACCATTTTTACACATGATACAGGTGAACAGGATGAAGCATGGAAAACATAGGAAATTGCCTTAGAAGAAAATAATGAAGTTTAGAAGGATGAATAGAACATGTTGTATTTGTTTAATTATGATTGTATGTTTCCTTTTAAATTGTAATAATAAATATGAAACGTTATAATAAATGTCATGAGCTTTGATGATAACCCAATCATGCCCCGATCACCTTTTCCGCTGCGGGTCGGGGTGTGACAGATTGGTATCAGAGCTTTTGATTATAGGGATATAGGATAGGTTATTAGACCCTTAGAGCCTATACTATAGTTGATTAGATTTTAATTGTTTATGTGGTTACATGCAAACTTATGATATTTATTTGTTTCATATTTATTACATACACAAATGCATGCAAACATTTCCAATATTACATTTTGTGATATATAGTAAATTATGCTTACAGTTGAACATACATACTTACATACATATTCATCATACGTGTTACAATATTCACATATTCAAATCATCTTCATACTTCCGTTATTCAAGATTTTGTCGCATTTTTTTTCAATTTTCAAATCTCATCAGAGTGAGTTCTGCGACGGGCATGTAGTAACTGTAAGGGTACAAGTACCGGTAGTCGGAACGTCCTGTCTAGGTTGGCATTCGTATAAATCCAATATAACGGACCAGTTTGCCTACCTGGGGACTAACGATGAGAGTACGAAGGACCTATTAGGCCAAAGCATGCCACACCAAACGTCGTTCGAACTAACCCCACTTTGAGGTGTCACCGTGTCCACACCTGGACACATTCCGAATATCATACGTTACATATTTCTCGATTTTCTCCGGATTTTAGTGTACGTAACCAGGTAAACACATGCGAACCATATGAAAAACCCGGTAATCATGGGGGCCCACATGATTACGAAGGTGAAGTATGGCGGCATGCAAGGCCCAATTACGAGCAAAGCCCAAGACATCCTATGGATGTAGTAGATTTATTTTGCTATGTTTATTTTATGAATGTTCATTCCTAAATACGACACATGATCCCAAAAGCATCCAACTCATACTCTTGATATGTATTTCTTGTAGATGTCTTCTAGTCTCGCTCGTAGGAAGATGAGAGCAGGAAAAGCCCGCGAGCGCATGGCTGCCCTAATCGCTCAACAAATGGCTGCCGTAATACCAAACATTGTAATTCAAGTCCAACAAGCCCTTACCGCTAATCCCGTCAATCAAGAAGTTCAAAATGTTGTTAACTCTCCCCCAAATACCACTAAATGCACTTACAAGCATTTCAAATCCTGCGACCCTACAAAATACGAAGGGACTGAAGGTGTCACCGCTCTTCTCTATTGGTTTGAAGAAATGGAAAACATTTTTCTAACTTGCGATTGCCCTGATGATCGCAAAGTGCGATATGCTACTGGTCGTTTATTTGGAATAGCACTTACTTGGTGGAATACAGAGAAGGCCAAACGAGGTGTTGAAGATGCTATGACTTTAACTTGGGATGAATTGAAGGAAATCATGACCAGACGGTTTTGCCCAAGGAGCGGAATCAAGAAATTAGAAGATGAATTCTATTCGTTGAAGCAAAAGGAAGGCGACCACACCACAACAACAAAAGATTCCTCGAGTTAAATCAAATGGTTCCTAACTTGTTCACTCATCTTTACCGTTTGATCGAACACTACATTCGAGGTCTTCCATCAAAGATTCAGGACTCTGTAATAAGTACCACACCTGCAACCTTGGAAGCAGCAATGGAGTTAGCTACAGAGCTCACCGAGAACCGTATACGGAATAAAGACTTCATGGAGGAGAAGAAGAAAGATAAAGCATCAACTGAAACTTTAAACTCCACCCAAACCGAATCCCCTTCTCAACCCATTTTTAAGAGAAAACGAGATGGGCAACTTATCGCTGTCACCCAACGTAATCAACCAATTTCACAAGCCATACCCCTCCAAGCTATCCCAATCACTCAAGTAGCACCCAACCCAACCTACCCAATTAAGAAACCTTACCTTGGACCTCACCCTCAATGTAACACCTGTTTTTATCACCATCCATCTACCTTACTTTGTCGACTATGTGCGAATTGTGGACGCTATGGTCATTCGAGCAAAGTTTGCCGCACCTCTCAAAACCAAACCTCACCCCCTACTCAAAACATGATCCAAACATATCAACAACCCCAATACCCCATGTTCCCATATGTTCGAGCTTGTTTCAATTGTGGCGACCCTACCCACTTTAGAAACACGTGCCCTCAATTGGTTAACATCATAAACGCCCAAGCTCAAGCAAACCCAGTTAACCAAGCAAATCAAGAAAACCCAACTACTAGGCCACCAGCAAGAGGAAGAGTTTTCAACATCAACGCCAATCCTATTTAAGATAATGACGGCCCAAACGAAAACACCCAACTAGCCCCCTTCACCGAAAATCAAGATTCAACTCCAACCGCTTAGTTTTATATTTTTCTTTATGATTATCTCAATTTTCACATATCTCAATTTTAAATTGGAAATTTATCCAAGGATCTTAATGCGAATTACTATTTCAGTTTTGTTTTATACTCATTGATTTAACATTCATACCATCATACATCTCAACGTATTTCAATCTCGTTATTTAAAGAAGTTGGGCTGTGTCTCACTTCTACATAGACTAACCTCTCCATCACAACAAACGAGAGAGAGACTGTCATCATTCAAACATGTATACTATCAGGATTATGACTCAGGCATTGTTTTTATGTTTATTTATGTTTTAGAGTCACATAGGACTAATCATAGCTTACTGATAAAACCAATGAAAATTTGACGAGAATATGGTGGATACGCCGCTGGTACTTCCTATATATAAGTATTCTTGTCAAAGGATCAGAGGCATTATCAGGCGGTTATGAGAAGTTCCATGTAGGGTTTAGTAATGTTTTGGTGGAAATTTGTTTTACACTCAATGATTTAACATTCATATCAACTCATCATTTAAAGAAATTGGATTGTGTTCCATTTTCTACATAGACTAACCTCTCCCTCATAACAAACGAGAGAGGTATTGTCATCATTCAAGGACTCAAGCTTTGGTTGTTGTGTTTGTTTATGTTTTAGAGTCACATAGAACCAATCATAACTTACTGATAAAACCAATTAAAATTTGACAAGAATATGGTGGATACGCCGCTGGTACTTCCTATATATAAGTATTCTTGCCAAAGGATCAGAGGCATTGTCAGGCGGTTATGAGAAGTTCCATGTAGGTTTTAGTATTAGAAGTTTATTTTAGGATATAACCTAATCTTTCAAACGTACCCAAACTCATATGCATAACATCATACTTAGTCAATCAACTCTGTGTATCCATGTTCCGTATTCATACACTTTAGGCAACAAAAAGCGATTCCTGTAGCAGGGTACTCAACCCTTACAAGGAACGTTACCGCCTCAAACAAAAATTTGAACTCTTACTCCTTTCTAAGTATGTAACTGTCAAATTAAACACCATCCCTTTTAGACAAATATGTCACTACTTAAATTTCGGACGAAATTTCTAAAAAGTAGGGGATACTGTAACATTTGGAAAAAACCGGATTAACCAAACCCGCTTCGTTTATTAACCGAACAGCCAGTCAAAAATTTCGTTGCATGTTTAATGCTTAAATTAATTTTAAACGATACATAATTAATAAGTATATTAGAATATAAAAGTTATATTTGAAAAAGTATTAAAAATAGTGATTTAAAAATTAAATGCTGAAGCCGGGACTCGAACCCGGGTCAGCCGGGCTTAAGCCCAACGACTTATCACACACACACATAACCACTCCGCCACTTGTTGTTTTCGGTAAATATTAGGAAACAAATAAATCTTATAGTCATTAATGAAGCGACCGGTTACGCCAACTGTAACCGAAATCGGTCATCAAACGTCCAAAGACGTTTGATTGATCGCGGTTTACTGAGTTTAACCGATACACCGACAATTCCAATCAATTTTGCTATGAATGAAACTTGAATTCGGGAGTAAATCGGTTTAATAACCGAAAACTTTCAATTCTTGAATTACTTCAATCAAAGACCCCTATCGCGACTCAAACACACTTTGCAAACTTCCAGTTACATTTTCGCACAACTTTCAGTCCGCCAGAGAAGCTTTTTGGACTCGCCGGACTTTCGCCGGAAAACCGAGTTCAATCCATTTTTTCTTCTTACCCAAAAATAGGATCATAGAACTCATACTGACATCACTCCCACTCACCTTAAACCTCTGAAGAATCTCTATCGCAAGAAATTTCACTCGCCGGAAAACCGGGACTTTCATCTACGCGGTAAATACCTCGACTTTTCTGTTTTATTCCATTATTATACAAATTCTAACATCACTCCATCACTCATAATCAACCCCAGACGACATTGCCGGATTTCCTGTTTTCGCCGGAAAAGTTCTGAAATTCCAGAAACTTGCTGATAACCGGTATGATCATTCAAACATACTGATAATCATTACTCATTAGTTCAATTTCACATCTAATCCCTCCAAACTGTTAATTGATTCTAACAGCCGAAGGTCACCAAAACAGAGCAGACGATCTTCGCCGGATTTTCTGAAGAAGACGATTTGTTCGGTACTTTCTTTCCCCAAACTCTTCGGTTCAATACTTTTCAATTGTTCATCTTGTTCATTAACCGAATTAATCAAGTAACAGTTGCTTTGACCGATGTCTGTGTTTTGAACGAAGAAGACGAAGTTCAGTTATGTTATAAGAGTAATTAAAATCAGTTTTATTAACGGGTTAGACACACAGTCCAGCGGTGGACTGTGTGCAAACAAATACGTACACGACGCGAGTTCGATTCCTGTCCCAACCTCAATCGCTGTAATAAAATGCCTTTTTTTTTTAAACTGAACCGGGTTAATTCAGTAATATGTTAAGTATAATAAAAACTAGGATATTTACCAAGTTAGACACACAGTCCAGCGGTGGACTGTGTGCCAAACTAAACCACAGGTCCCGGGTTCGAGACCTATGGAGTGCACCGAGTCGTTACATTAAAATCTTTTTAAAATAAATGAATTTCGGATTAATCTAATTAGTATATAAATATAATTAAAAACAGAAATATTTCAGGTTAGACACGTAGCTCAGTTGGTAGAGCTGCGTACACGCGAACGGGAGGTCTCGGGTTCGAGCCTCACCCGGCGCACACAATTACACAATAAAACCGTTCAACGGTCAACAAGTCAACGGTCAAAAAGTCAACATTTTTATTATTTTTATTTATTTATTTTATTTAAAAATCAATTAAAAATACTTAAAAATAACATTTTTACAGTTAGAAAATAGCCTAAAACTCACAAAAATATACCCAAAAATCCTATTAAAGTTGTTAATAAAATCCATTTATTTACCTTACTTTTTCATTATTAATTAGGTTAGTTATTCCTCGTCGATCAATCCTCTAAACTCGTGCGCATTCATCATCATTCACCAAACGCACCCAAGGTGAGTGAATCTCTACAAATTCCCCGTTTAAATCACGTTTTTGGGGTGTATCATGTGTCTTACTATTTGTTATATTTAAATCATTGTGCATACATCATATCATGAATAAATGTGTATTCAGTTTGTATAAACTGTTTGAGTGGTTATTGTTTAGATTTAATTTATTATTTTCAGTACATGCAATTTCATAGGCCGCCGCTCCCCATTACATTATGAGCGTTGAGCATGTTCCCCATTACATTATGAGCATGAACCTGGCGTGCCAACATACGATCAGCTCCGTTTGATTGAGCCTTGATCGCACAGACATTTATCATTTTCAGTACATGCAATACCATCGGCTCCGTTTGATTGAGCCTTGATCGCACAGTTTTATTTATGTTATATATTTATGCAAGTTGATATGTTATTGTATGCTGTTGTATGTTATTGTTTGTTGTTGTTTGATATCGTATGCTAATGGTTTGTAATTGTATGCTAATTGTTGTTATTGTATGTTTAGTTACGTTTGTTCATATATGAATATTGCACAATTTTTCCATATTAAATACAACAAGAAATAAATAATAAATGTTTTCTAACAAGGTTCACTCGCCAACTTTTTGTTGATCCAAAAACCATTTTTACACATGATACAGGTGAACAGGATGAAGCATGGAAAACATAGGAAATTGCCTTAGAAGAAAATAATGAAGTTTAGAAGGATGAATAGAACATGTTGTATTTGTTTAATTATGATTGTATGTTTCCCTTTAAATTGTAATAATAAATATGAAACGTTATAATAAATGTCATGAGCTTTGATGATAACCCAATCATGCCCCGATCACCTTTTCCGCTGCTGGTCGGGGTGTGACATCCAATTCTTGTATTGTATTCATTTAAGACGGATTTAAATAAACCCTATCCAAGGAATGTTCTACACCGATAATTAGGGCATGAGTAGAATCTTCAGCTTGGATTTCTCCGAGTTGATAGTTTAGAATTAGGCCCACCCCACCACACCTGCAATATATCGAGACCATGATTTTGGTATTTAGGGTTTCAATTCTTTGGACAATGAACATGGTGGGAAGAAGATATAATTTATGCAGTTAGGCTTACGTTCTTTATAGTGAATATTAAAAGGAGATGGGGAAAGGACTGAAATGCCCTCACATGCAACACATGTGAGGGCATTTAACTGAGTTTTTGGATGACATTAGTTGTAAAGGTTATAGGATGTAACAAAGCATAATCATAAAGGTTGGGTTTAGCCGTTTTCATAGTGAAAGGTATGAAGCACAATTTAGGTATAACATAAAGGTTGATTTGTGCAATTTTGTCCCAAAAATGATAGAACCCAACATGCCTTTTTAGCCATGTCTAGATTGATAGTTTCTAACCGCTCGATTAGAGAAGCAGGATTGCGAGTGTTCGGAGAAACAAGATCCAACCAAGAAACAATTATATCTCAGATACCATAAGTATAATGACATTCACCAACCAAATGATTAGAGGACTTTAGCCGATCACCACATAACAAACAAAATAGAAGGATTATTAACTTCTCCATCCACAGATTACATCCGGTAGCGATGCGATTCAACAAAAATCCTCCAAGCATAAATATTATTCCTCAAAACTTGCCTAGACCAATAAATATACCACAAACTTATCGAAAGAAAATAATCATCTAATAGAATTCTCATATCTATAACCATCAAGCCCATAACTCCATCACATTTCCATAGCTACTCACCTGGTCTATTTGCAAGATAAATATCTGATAGAATGACCCCCAAAGCCTCTAAATACACAGATACCCCCCCCCCCCCCCCCCCCCCAATCAATTGTTTACGTGAACACCACCCGTGCGAACCAAGTCTTTGGGCCACCTCACAATATTTGTTGATGTTTTGAGTCTTGGGAATCTATCGTTAAGAAGGAATTTCAGATCCAAGTATCCACTCAAAAAGAAGCTAATATTGTCAAGAGGCAAACTCTTGGTTAATATTAGTTTTACGTAACCATTATCCGTCAATATTTTAACAAATTCTTTTTTTTTTGTATATTAGTATTTTGATAATCTAAATCACTTGTTTATCCCATTTGTTTTTTATAAATTTCATTCTCTAGCCCTGGAGGCTGTGGACTTTTAAAAAGGGTCCAACAGGTCGTGCACAATAATTTCTTGACCCTTAAGAGTCACTTCGTCCTTAATGGGATCGGTTTTGCAATTCAAAAAAGGTTTGCGGCGCAACTTGTTGCCCGTTTACCTGCTGTTTGTTTGTAATTTGTTGTTTTGACATTTTATAAAGTTTAGTGACATTGTTCATAGGAAACCACTTATTTAAAAAAAGATCAAAGGCATTAGGTTTGAGTTTATAAAGTTTAATGACGTTGTTCATAGGGAACTACTTGTTTTAAAAAAAAGATCAAAGGCATTAGGTTTGAATTTTGAGATATAGTATATTTGTTGTTGTTTGTTAACCGTTAATTAAATGTAAGTGATAACAAACATCTATTTTGTTTAATGAAAGAAAATAAGGAATTAAATTAAAACTCTACATGAAGACAAAATCAGTAAAAAACATAAAACGAAAGGATATTTTAAAGTCTAAACAAATAGCCCTTACGTTACTAATCAAATCTCTACATATATTATGCGATATGATAGTATATGTAGGTATAGAGTTTACAATTTGTCAGTACATGGATGCATAGGACTACGGGGAGGGTTATCTTGAGAACGTTAAATATTACGAGAACTGTGGAAACGAATGAGAAAACCAATTAAAACCATTTTTTTTAATACAATCATCATTTTAATTAATATACAACATCAAAAAAAAAAAACAATTACAACATCAAATAATTCATTTTCCTCTCAAAATCACTCTTATTAGATTTTTACGCATGTGTAAATATAACAAATTTACACACGTGTAAATGGTAAACTTACACATGTGTAAATTTTATTTATTTCCGAATTCACGTAAATTTAAATATGTAAATCAAATTTCTAGAATTGTATTCGAATAATAATGACAAGTGTAAAAAGAAATTTGAATTTCACTTGTTTTTGATCAAGTTCTAGTGGTTTTTTCATTTAAACCCTCCCCTAGGACTACCTTTATCTTAATATACGCCTATGAACGAATTTGATCGTAAACGCTTGTATAGGCCATTGAAGGCAAATATGCGAAGATATACATTCGTATATAGAGATATACATATACAGACTTAGGGGTGTCAATTATGTCGGGTTGATGGCGAGTCAATAGGTTGCGGGTTGGTGGGTTGAAATGTTCAACCCGAACCCAGGCCATATTATTATTCGTGTCAAATATTTCAACCATAACCCGACCCATATAAATTCGGGCCAACCCCAACCCGCCCCGTTTAACCCATATTTTTAAAAGAGTCATACAAGTTGACGATTTATAAACGAGTTGTTAGGTTTTAAGCGAGTTATCAATAACATGTTTAAGGATAAGTATAGTTAATGGTTGCAAATAAATATGTATTTAAGCGACATGGCTGGTTTATACGCGAGGCATGAAAATGAGTAGGAGGTGGCGGGACCGGCTGCCGACGAAAACCACGTGAAACAAGACATTACAATCTAACCAATAACACCACCAGTGGGCCCAGCTCTTTCTAGAGACACAGCCCCATTGAATTGACCCAAAACTAAACCAGACCCATTGTTTCCTTTTAAAACTCCCATCATCTCTTTTATTGAGATGTTGTCGAAGACATGGTTAGTGCTGTCAATTTTTTTTATTTGAAACCCGACCTGAATTCATCTTTTCCCAACTAAAAACCCGAATAACCAAAAACTTAAAACCCGAACATATTGTCTTTTTATAGATGTGATTTTATTTGGAGTGTTTTGTATTTGGAAAATTAAGTTTTGAGACTTTTGAACATTGTGTGATCATATTTTTTTACATGATATATTTGATGATATTTTGTGAAAAGGAAAATATATTTTCTTTTATTTTACATCTAAAGCTGAAAACCGAACACCCCGACCTGAACTAACCTGAACCCGAATAATCCAAACCCGACAACCCAAACTTTAAATGGGTCGATTATATGATCACTTTTTTTCTAGCAAAAAACCCAAACAACCCGACATGAAAAACCAACTACCGAAAAAAACCCGAAGAACACCCCAGACATGGTGGAGTAGTGAAATTTTTTTATTTATATAAAAATGGAGGATTCAAATCCTATATTATATCGGTATATGAATATTTAAAAGCAGGTTAGTTTCTATTATAGAAAAAAATCTCCTTGTTGATTTTAAACCATAAAATTAATGATATTTCTCTATAAAAAAATATGAAATTTCAATAACTTACTGCTAAGCAATATATCTTCAAAACAACGACAAAAGTCCTTGATATAAAAACCACATGATTTTTATATGTGCATTTACACCCTATTTCTTGAAATTGTCCCATCCTTTTGATTTAAGAAAAAAAATTAGGGTTTTCACTTAACTAATTTAACCCCTCATTAGGCCATTGTTTCAATTTTTGAAGTATTCTATTGAATTGATTATCTGATGGACATGAGTAACTTTAACACGAGACTTAACAATGTGTCTTGGTTTGTAATACAACACGTTCGCCATACCCTCAATTTATTTTTAGACCACATTATTTTTTATTTTAAGAATTCGAAATTTGTTTATTTTTAGATTTGTACATCATATCATTTATTTTATATATTATAAAGACCTTTTTAAAGTTTATCTTTACTGTCAAGAGTAAAAAGTTATAATATTATAACAGCTTTCATCAGTGGCGGACCTAGAAAATCTTCGTAGGGGTAACATTTTATAAAAAAATAGGTAACGAAATCGAAAAAAAAAAACGTCAAATTTTTTCAAAATTTACACTACCACCAGAGCGCAAGGGGTAGCGGAGGCTACCCCTTCCCCTAAGGTAGGTCCGCCCCTGGCTTTCATTGTATTTAGTAGTTATATGATTATGGATTATTTTCTTGTCCTTTTAGTTTTATGCTGAGAAAGGAAAAACACAATTTCAAGATTAACATATACTTTGGAACTTTGTTATTAAAACTACTTTGTTTGAAATAAAAAGTGCAGCTTATGTTTTTGTCTTTGTGTAATTATTTGTGTTGTTTGATGTGATTTTATGATAACAGAGTTTTTGTTTTTTAATTATTTCATAGTTTTGGATTTTTCTTTATATAAGTTTATATTTGAGTGATGGGGTATTATTGTAACACCATGTAAAAACCGTGTCCAATAGTATAGTGACACGTGTTGTATTTTTAATATAGTCTATTAAAGACCAGTAAGGACTAAGGGCGTCAACATGCTCAAACCGTGCCTCTGAGTGACGGTCTGATGTCAACATGCATAAATAACAGCATCTGAGTGACTGATATGTCAACATGCTTAAATCATTAGCCTCTGAGTGACTGATACGTTAACATGCTTGAAAATTTGCCCTCTAAGTGACTAATATGTCAACATGCGTAGCCTCTGAGTGACATCGGAATCAACATGCTTATAATAAGCCTCTGAGTGTTCCTTTGCGAAGTCATAACTCTCATACATGTCATTTGTCGGACGAGTGGGTTCAATTTTGTAAATATGTGAAAGTTGGATAATGGAGGGATTAAAAGTGTCAACATGTTAATTTATACCTCTGAGTGACCTTTTAACGAACCGAGAGCTCGACAATGTCCGGGCATAATCCCGGGTATGCCAAGTATTGGCTACGGAGGGCTAAAGGTGCCAAAAAGGTGTTTAAAAAGGTCTTTAGAAACTTTAATAAGTTAAGAGGTTAAAAGTGTCAAACTTGGAAAGTGGCATTGGGGCGGTCGCGGGCCGCGAGAGACCAGGCCTGGGTCTCTCGCGAGGCGCGAGAGAGCCTCTACTGCAAAAGTTTTGTTTGATCTCCAAGCAAAACTCCAAAACCATTAATTCGAAACCATGGCTTCTCTAAACTGCTATGCCACGTTTTGGGACACTTGTAAGCTTCTTCTTACACCCCTAAACATCTGGCTTCACCTCCTTTGAGTTTTCCAACTATAAAGGTGATCAAGTTCACTATTTGAACTTGCACCTTTCTAAATCATAACTTTTCTCCCTCCTCTGGAAGTTCCTAGCTGAAAGGAGAATCCAACTTAGGTCTCTTGCATTATAGGAACCTCTTGTAAGTGTTCCTTGCTCTTGCATTTTCGTTTATAGGTTTTTATAGCCAAAAGTCAAGCGTTTTCGTAAAACGCTTTAACTTTCGGTTAAGACCATTATGGTCCAGCCATTGTTCGAAATGAACATGGCTAAGTGATCGTAATAAGGCAGGTGTTAATCCCTATAAAGGGCACTTTCTGAAGATCACGTTTGCTCGACCAATTGACGGGTCAAAGTTAAGTTATTAAAAAGTCAAACAAGCCATTTTTCGGAAAATCATAAATTGATCTTATATATGTTATGAAACTTGTTTTGACACTTAAACAAGTTGGTAATAATTATTAGAACATGTAAGAACATGTTCGGCTCGTCAATTTCAGTCTAGGGTCGGTTCGCAACCGAAAGTCGCGAAGTTTGACTTCTGCTTTGACTTTCGATTCTGACCCGGTTTAGATTAGTTAGCTACTGATCTAAAGTTGCATTATTATCATAATATTATGTAGCATAACCCCCAAGGTTATATTATATGATCATAATCAGAATCCAAGTTTATGCGCAAGTTCCATAATTATGCCATTCTTGACTAAAATGCCTTTTTTGTATAAAACAAGGTTTTAAATGGTATTGAACTTGAAAATGAGTTTCTACTGATGTAATATTATAAGTAGGATTATTTGGGATGATAAACCAAGTTATAAACTGAGTTTTCAAGCAGGTCCTTAAACTATGTCAATAAATGACGGTTTTAGCCCTTGTGGTTCATAAAATGATTTTAATCAATCTTTTCAAGGTAAATCAATTACCTACTAATATTTTATATTAAGTAACATATTTAAGACATTTTAATCAGACCCGAATGTCAGTTTTCATAAACCTCGCATAAAGATGTCATTTTACGACATAGGCGTCGTTTTTGCGCATAGTATGGTTTTAGACCATATTAATGGACCAAGACTTGTCACCTACTGATTTTAAAATTTATTTTAAACATATTTACAGTAGGTACAAGTTATAAACTCAGAATCCCAAATAATTTATAAACTATGTGTAAAATGACCAAATTGCCTCTTCGGTGCATAGTTTGATCATAAAAGATAATTTACACATATAATTGGTATCCTACTGATATTATATCATAAATAAAGTATTTTTCCAGAATGCTTATGATTATAACAGCAAATTCTATTCAAGTTCCTTTTATATAGTATGAAATTACCAAAATGCCCTTTTGAGGCATAATTTTGTTTTAAAACCTTAACGGGCATACAAGTTGATATCCTACTGATATCTTAACTTATTTAAAGTATAATGGCATATAGAACTTGTCCATGACTTATCCGGTTACCCGATATCGCTGCTATGCGCACAGTTACGTATATGTAACTATTTTACGGAATTTAACCGAAACGGGTTTAACCTTGTCATTTAAGTTTCAAAATCCAGAATGTTTATAGTTTACCCATATTATACAAGTCAAGTACTTGTTGGGATTAAACTACATTCTATCCGATCATCGTTTAATCAAGCGTTATACGTAATGATCATGTACACTATTCGGTTTATAAGACCGTTAGTATTTAATTGGCTAGCTTATGCCATAATCCAGACTAGAGCATTCCCGGTAAATGCTATCTGCACTTGGTACTTTTGTATACGGTGGAGTTATTTAAAAAAAGTAAAAGGAGAAGACTAGCTCAGGTAAATACTCTCGACTTATTTTCCCTATACGGGCTTGGGATACGGTAAATTATTACTGCTTGGTCCAAAATGGGGTCAATCGAATGCCCACTTGTGGCTAGTAAACCCGCATATTTCGTTTTAATCAGGTTTGTTTGATAACTTAAACATCGGGGGTTAAATTTCCGTATCCTGGATATCCTGGGCTCAAAACATTAGTTATTGGCCACGACCTTAGCACGGGGTGTAGGCATACACCTTTTGATGCTCATATGCAATGTTCCCAAGACGTTGGGGATGACTCCTTCGTGAGTCCTGAGTGGTGTGTATTTAATCATGTCTCGGTTTCCGTCCTGGGCCCTGTATGTATTGACAAACATGTGAATCTGATACAAGGTTGCAAGGTCAACTTTCCCAAGTTAATAAAAGATTTTGTGCCGTTTTGCACTTAAAACCATTTTAAAGTTTTCAAAATGAGTCAGTTGGGTGTATTTACCAGCGTAAGCTGACGTATCGTCCAGAGGCTAAACTGCAGGTACAATACGAAATAGGCCGGAAGCTGCTCGGTAGTGATAGAGGATCTTGCAAATCCTAAATCTGCCTAAAGTCTGTTTTGTATTCTTTCCATGTACATTTTATGATCCGCCTGTGGATCTTCTATTACAAGCTTGTATATTATTTTGTATTTTTGAACATTTGGTTTGTAATAATAATTTTACTCCAAGACTTCCGTTGTGCCGTGTTTAGTTGACAATGATGTTATCAACTGACGTCACGATACTCCCCACCTAGGCCCACTGGTGTATGGATTTCGGGTAAAAAATCCGGGGTGTGACAGGGTTGGTATCAGAGCCAATGTTTGAGAGAATTAAACACTAGCCTTTTGTGTTTAGTCTCAAACTTACACGAGCACATTCCTTAGACTTTCGAGTCTAGGAATTGACCTAGGATTACTAATTTCATTATTAAGTTATTAGTATGTTTTTAAATTGATTTTTAACAGGAAAATGCCGTCGCGTGTGAGAGGACAAAGTGGAAGAGGAAAAGGTCCAATGAGTGGAGGACCATCGGGACGCATTCCCCCTCAACCACATAACTCAGATGCATACCAAAAATCAGGAGATTCGTCTCCATGGCAACCAGCGAGACATTCCGTCTCTAATAGACACTCGCCCTCACATTCCCAAAATTCTTACCACTCACACCACTCCTACTATTCTCACCATTCCCATTCTCATCACTCCTACCACGAAGAATTTAACCCTAACCATTACTTAAACACGCCTCCAGCTGATCAAAATCAGTTGGACCAGCCACATCCTATGGACGAGGACTCCGACCCGGAGATGCCGCCGTCGGGATCAAACATACATCCCATTGAAATATCAAGCGATTCAAACTCTTACGCTGGATCACCCTACCAAGGTCCTAATGAGTGGGGTCAATACTGGAACCAATTAACATTCGCCCACACTCCTTCTCACCACTCTCAACCACCTGTTAAAGAAGATGTCCACATGGAACCAGTGGACCAACTTCAACCACCACCTGAACCATCAAGAAGGAAGCGTGGAGCACGTATGTCGGTACGTGCCGGACAAAGGTCGGGATCGCTGCCACCTTTTCCCAACTCCTACCCCATAATTCAAGAGGACCCACAAATGGGTGGACCCTCTAATGTTTCACCTATAGTGGAACCAACACCAACACCTCATGTCCAACCACCACCATCGGGTTATACTAACCCAATTCCCACATATCTTGGATATGATCCTTTTAACCCGTCTACACCGGTAGACTATCAAGCGTGGTCGCAAGACCCATACATGCAGGCGGTTATGCACAATGCACTTTATCCGTCTCCTTTCCCACCTACCTATCCACCAACTAGATATCCAACTTATGGGTACCAGTATCCGATTATGCCACAACCTCCGCCATCACTTGAGGTCATTAATGAGGCCTTAGAAAGGATGAAAGAAATGCAGCAACAGGCGGAGATAACAGAGAAGAAGGCGAACAAGTTCTTCAAGAAACTCTCCAAATTGGTCAAGGGAAAGAAGGACGAGTGAAGTTTCTTCTAGTTATATGTAGTCCCTGCGAGGACATTGTTATTTCTTTCAGTCACTGTGTGGACATGTTCATTTCCTTTAAGTCCTTGCATGGACAATTTATTTCATTTTTCTAAGTATTGTAATTTCTAATTTGAAATTTAATGAAGTATTTTGGAATTATATATATGTATTCATCCTCTTGAAAACGAGCGTCTCGATTTTACTCAAAATTTATGCTCTGCTATATAATTCCAAAAGATCTTAATGCTTTTGATTTGCCAAGTGGCACAGACCACATATTTGGCCAAATTTATATATATATATGATAGTTAAGAACGGAAGGGTCTTCTATCAAGATGGTTAAGGGAAGTTATCCTTCTATCCAGGGGTAAGGGACTAGGTCCAAACCTCACGGTCGTTAAGGTCGAAGGTGACCGGGACCATTAATCAACCATTAAGGTCATCTTATGTTAACATTCAAGTAATGTGCATACTCATGGTTGTGTGACTTGAGGAATCACACTAACCTTCAAGGTAATGGACTATGTCCTAACCTTATAAATAGCCCTTGTGATCTGTTTGATCCCGACTAAATATCACCAGTGCGGTGATGAATAAAACATCCATTAGAGATGTTTTTATATAGCCCTTGTGATCTGTTTGATCCCGGCTAAATAGCCCTTGTGATCTGTTTAAATCCTGGCTAACCAGTGCAGTGATTAATAAAACATCCATTAGAGATGTATTTTAAATAGCCCTTGTGATTTGTTTGATCCCGGCTAAATAAGACCTTGTGATCTATTTGATCCCAGCTAAAATAGCCCTTGTGATCTGTTTTGATCCCGGCTAATATCACCAGTGCGGTGATAAAACATCTATTAGTGATGTATTACCCTTTCAGGTTATGATCTATTCTATAAAGCCCATGTGATCTATTTGATCCCGGCTAATATCATCAGTGCAATGATAAATAAAACATCCATTAATGATGTACTACCCTTTTCGGGTTATGAATTATTTTATATAGCCCTTGTGATCTATTTGATCCCGGCTAAATATCACCAGTGTAGTGATGAATAAAACATCAATTAGTCATGTATTGCCGTTATGGCTATGATTTATTTTATATAGCGTATGTGATCTATCTGATCCCGGCTAATATCGCCAGTGCGGTAATAAATAAGACATCCATTAGTAATGTAGTGCCTATGTGCCACATCTTAAAGGCCTATGTGCCATATTTTATGTCCGTTAGTGACAGGCCTATGTGCCATATTTTATGTCCATTAGTGACAGGCCTTTGTTCCATATTTGATGTCCTTTGTGACAAGCCTATGTGCTATATAATTGTCAAATATGACAATGACAGTTGTGACATTGCGATCCACTGTCTAGTAATAAATGGACTATGTCCATATTTTAATTTGCCTATGATGGTCCTATTAAGACCTAGGCCAAAATATAGTTATATTAAGCCTAAGAGTTGTGATGTTAATCACACTAGTGTAGGCCATGGATTTTCTTATATCCAATGATTAAAAGTCGATATGATTATTATACCATGGCTAAGAGAAATTTTATTTGGTATATAGAACCAAAGCTTTGAAGAATGGCTAATTCTAATGAGGCACAAAGTAGCCATCGGAACGTCAAAGACGCCGAAAATATAGCCATAAATAATAATGACTTTCAAGCACGCATTGATGCGGCTGTAGAAAAGGCCATGGGTAAGGCCATAGAGAAGTTAAGAGAGTCGAGTGCTACTCACTCTAAGCCATTATCAATTCCACCATCCTCAGCTCATAAGGAGAACTCTGTTCACTCATCAAATGCGAAGAGTGAACCTAAGAGGATAGACTATGTCGATAGGTCCCGTTCTTCTATGGACGGATGCACCTACAAGTACTTTGTCTCCTGTGAACCCCGAGACTTTAATGGGTAAAAGGATTCGTAGAAGCCCTAAAGTGGCTGGACGAGATGGAGACCATAGTAGACAGCAGCGGCTGTGCTGATAAGGATGTGGTCAAGTACGTATCACAATCCTTCAAGGGTGATGCCCTAATATGGTGGAAGGCCATGATCCAGTCTACAGGTAAAGTATACCTGTATAATATGGGATGGTCCAAGTTTGTGGACCTTATTAAGGAAACCTACTGCCCACCACATGAGGTGGAGAAAATAGAGACAGACTTCTTGTCTCTATCAATGAAAAACCTAGACTGTCGGAAGTATGTTTCCGATTTCAATTCCCTATCTAGGTTAGTTTCCTATTTAATTACCCCTGAATCCAAACGCATTGCGCGTTTTATTAATGCGTTAGCACCCGAAATAAAAGGCATGGTAAAGGCTGCTCAGCCTAATACCTATAGGTCCCCTGTAGACCTATCTCTCTCTCTCTCTCACCCTTGACCTCCTGAGACAAAAGTCAGTTAAGTCTGAAACTGACGGAAAAAGGAAGAGGGAAGATGACAACTCCCATAAATTTAATAAGAAAAATAAAGGGAGATTTGGGTTCAAAGGAAACCAAGGCAAGTCGGCTGTGATGCCATTTTGCAAGACTTGCAACCGCAAACACTGAGGACAGTGTACTTCTGATCCACAAGCTAGACCTTGTGGCATATGTGAAAAGAGAGGGCATAAGACCCTAGATTGTAAAGATCTTAAGGATGTTGTATGCTATATCTGCAACGAAAAAAGGAACATTACAACTAACTGCCCAAAGAGTTCAAAGAATAATAATCCGAAGCCTGGAGAGGCCAATAAAGGGAATGCACGTGCCTTTCGGCTAACTGCTAAGGAAGCTGTTAATGACAATAACGTCATAACAGGTACTTTCCCCGTTAATGATATTTATGATAGAGTTCTTTTCGATTCGGGTGCGGATAAATCTTTTGTTGATCATAAGTTTAGTAGACTATTAAATTTACCCATAAGAACTCTAGATAAAATTTATGAGATAGAACTCGCTGATGGAACCTTAAAAACTGCTTCTTCCATTCTTGATGGATGCTCTATATCCATTAAGAATCATTCCATCCCATCTCTCTTTTGCCAATGAAATTTGCGGGGTTCGATGTTGTCTTAAGAATGGATTGGTTATCTGATAACCAAGCCCGCATTGCCTGTGATAAAAAGCTCATCAAAATCAAAACCCCATCTGGTGAAATGATCACCATCCCTGGAGACTCACACTATGGACTGCCAGACAAGGTGTCGTTATTTAAGGCATCCAAGTGTCTGAGAGAGGTTGTGTCATCTATATGGCACAAGTTACCATAAATGAACCAAAGCCGAACCTTGAAGATCAACCAGTTATCTCGGAGTATCCTGATGTTTTCCCTGAAGAATTACTAGGCCTACCTCCAGACAGGCAAGTGGAGTTCAGAATAGATATCATACCTGGATCAGCACCCGTAGCTAGAGTTCCATATAGGCTAGCTCTAACCAAAATGAATGAGCGAAGAGTTCAATTGGACGAACTCTTGGAGAAAGGATTTATCCAGCCTAGTTCCTCACCTGGGGAGCTCCTATTCTGTTTGTAAAGAAGAAAGACGGTTCGATGCGAATGTGCCTCGACTACCAGGAGCTGAACAAGCTAACCATTAAGAATAGATATCCTCTCCCAAGGATCGATGATTTATTCGACCAACTTCAAGGGGCTAGTTACTTTTCTAAAATAGATTTGAGATCAGGATATCATCAACTGAAGGTTAGAAGTGAAGATGTTCCTAAGACAGCCTTCAGGACCCGCTATGGTCATTTTGAATTTTTGGTGATGCCTTTTGGGCTCACAAACGCACCGGCAGCATTCATGGATCTCATGAATAGAGTCTGCAAACCGTATTTATGTAACATTCGTCGAAAAACGGGTTTCAAAACCCGCTTCGTTTAATAATCAAATATTCGGTTAAATGTTCGTTGCGTATTTATTGTGCCGGTTAGTTTAAATGATATCAAATTAATAAAATATGTTAGAATTTAAAACCAAAATTTATAAATAATAATGATAAGTAAATCAAAGAATAAAAAAATATAATAAAATGGATAAGGGAAGCCGGGTCTCGAACCCGGGTCTCCCGCAAACATACACACACACCACACCACTCTGCCACACACTTCACTTGTGTTATATACTAAAACAAATAACACTTATAGTAAAACAGGGAAAGTCAAACCTGTAAATCAGCGCGTCCAGAACTCGCAGTCGCCGGAAAAACCGAAACTCCGCGAATATGGCTATTTTCCTTTGACTGATACGCGTAAACTGATTTCGACATCAGTTATAACCGTTGCCTAACAATTAATGCCAGTCAAGACCGTTTCCTTTGAAGATTGAAACCTTTGACCGCGAATCATGGCCTTAATTCGAAACCAATCGGCCTGTTTCCATTATAAATACTCACCCAAATTTCTTGGAAACATTTCGCTCAGAACCACACTCACTTCCTGAAGCTTTAGTCCTTTCAGAGCACGTCGCCGGAGACTCTCGCACTCGCCGGAATATCACCGGAGAACCGTAGCCTTACTCCTAATCGGTATAATCATCTAAACCTTTCTTGCTATCTCTTGATTAGTAATTTAATTGCTCAACACAATAATCGAAACTGTTAAATCAGTTCATTCAGCCGGAAATCGCAGATCAGAGCCGACGAAAACTTGCCGGAAATCTGAAGAAAACTCTCTGTTTTGGTATGTCATATTACTTAATCTTCTTTTTCTATTCTATTTCAATCGAGTATAAGTTTGTTGGTCGATTAAGCAAAACAGCCGGGTTCACGGTTCTGTGTTCTTCTTAATGAAGAAGACGAAGTTTAAGTTGTATATTAATGTAATTAAAATCGGGTATTTAACCGGGTTAGACACACAGTCCAGCGGTGGACTGTGTGCAAATGTAAAACACACGTCCCGGGTTCGAATCACGCATGTTTCCGACTTTCTGAAATAAAACCAACATTTTTAAAACCTATTCAGATCAGTTCACAGTATGTATATAAGAGGAATATAATCCAATAGTTAAGCAGATTAGACACACAGCCCAACTGGTTGGGCTGTGTGCACTCGAACCGAAGGTCCCGAGTTCGATTCCGGTTTCTGTAACCGGTTCGGCCATATTAAAACATTTTTAATAAAAACTAAATAAGGTTAAAGTTAGTTAGTATATATATATAATTAAAATAGAGAATATTTCGGGTTAGACACGTAGCTCAGTTGGTAGAGCTGCGTGCACGTATACGAGAGGTCCCGAGTTCGAACCTCACTCACCGCATAGAATACATACAGTCTGACCGGTCAGACCCGGTCAAACCTGACAAGCCAACCCAAATTTTTTTATTTTCTGTTTTCTTTTTATTTATTTATTTAATTGAAAAATTAATTAAAAATACTTAAAAATAAGGTTTTTAAAGTTAGAAATTTGCATTAAACTTATAAAATTAAATCTAAAAATCTCATTAAAGAGCACTAATTAAAAATAATAATCTCAAATAAAATTTATTTATTTAATCGAATCATGTCGTTATTATTTAGGTTAGTTTTCCCTCGCCGGTCGAATCATAATATTCGTGCGCATTCATCGTCATCAAGAAACGCATCCGCTGTGAGTGAATCTCTACCAATTCCCCGTTTTAATCATATTTTGGGGTGTATCATGTGTCGTACTATTCTTTTATTTTATTTAAACACTTGTGCATACATCATATCCGTGATCAAATGTGTATCAATTATTGTGTGAATTATATGTATATTGATTTCATCATTTCAGTGCACGCATTTCATTAGGCCCATCAGTTCCCCGTGGGATACGGGTTGAGCATCAGGAGCCTCATTAGATCGGCTCCGTTTGATTGAGCCTTGATCTCAAATACATCATCATTTCATGTCATATACTCATCCAAAGTGGTTTGTGATTGTTTACATATATGTTTGCTCACATGTGATTAATGCACGAATTTTTTATATTAAATAAAACAAGAAATTAGTTAAAATGTTTTATCAAGGTTCACTCGCCAACTTTTCTTGACCCAAAATCTTCCCGTTTTACACATGATACAGGTGATCCAGCTGAGACAGGAAACACTTAGGAAGGCCTAGAAGAATAAACAAGTTTATGCTTTGGAATAAATATATAGTTTCATTTTCTTTGTAATTGTATGAATTTTGTCTTGGATATTTAAGTTTGTAATTTGAATTTAATAAATATGAAACATCTTAGTAAATATCACGAGCTTTGGTGATAACCCAATTATGCCCCGACTTTTATTCCGCTGCGGGTCGGGGTGTGACAGATTGGTATCAGAGCTTGTGACTATAGGGATATAGGATAGGTTATTAGACCCTTAGAGCCTATACTATAGTTGATTAAATTTTAATTGTTTATGCGTTACATGCAAAATTCATGATGTTTATATGTTTCATGTTTATTTTCACACCCAATGTTATGCAAGCACGCTCCCAAATACATGTTATTATGGAATGCTCATCATAAATCAAATCCTCATAACATATCATATCCATGAGAGCACACACCTCATGATTTCCATGATTTTTGCAATGATTTTTGTATTTTTCAAATCACATCAAAGTGAGTTCTCATGACGGGCATGTAGTAACTGGAAGGGTACGAGTACCGGTAGTCGGAACGTCCTGTCTAGGCTTGGCATTCGTATAAATCCAAAATAAAGGACCAGTTTGCCTACCTGGGGACTAACGATGAGAGTACGAAGGACCTATTAGGCCAAAGCATGCTATACCAAACGTTGTGTGAGCTAACCCCACTTTGAGTTGTCATTGTGTCTACACCTGGACACCCTCTTACCATACATCTCGCAATCATATTTTATGATTTTCATTCGGGTGGTGCGAGTGTTAACCCACCGACACCAATGTGAATCCTACCAAGCCCAATAGTCATGGGGGCCCACATGACTACACAGGCAATGGTATGGGGGACATTTGGAGGCCCAAACATGAGCAAACCCAAGACATCCTATGGATGTAGTTAAATTATTGTCAGTTATGTTGTTTTTCTTTTTTTTACGACACATGACACCTAGAAAATTTTTAAACTCACAATCTTCCTATATATGTTCCTGTAGATGTCGGCTAGGCAACTACGTGGATATAGAAAGTCAGGAAAGTCAAGTGAACGCTTGGCCACACAAATTGCTAAACAAATGGCCGCAGTACTTCCTGACATCGTGCTTCAAGTTCAACAAGCTCTCACCGCTAATCCCATCAACCCTCCCAACCAAGAAGACCAGAGCGTCGCCAACCCTCCTTCCAAAACCCCCAAGTGCACCTACAAACACTTCAAATCCTGCGATCCCCCAAAATATGAAGGGACCGAAGGTGTTACCGCCCTCCTTCACTGGTTTGAAGAAATGGAAAACACTTTCCTCAATTGCGATTGTCCCGAGGACCGTAAGGTACGTTATGCAACTGGAAGACTGATTGGGGTAGCCCTTACCTGGTGGAACCGGAAAAGGGTAGGCGAGGAGTTGAAGATGCCATGGCCTTAATATGGGAAGAGTTAAGGGAACTCATGACAAGACGTTTCTGTCCAAGAAGCGAAATCAAAAAGTTGGAAGACGAATTCCACACACTGAAACAAAAGGAAGGAGATCACACTTCCTATAATAAGAGATTTCTCAAGCTAAACCAGATGATCCCTAATTTGTTCACCCCCTTGTACCACTTAGTTGAACAGTACATTCGAGGTCTTCCCTCGAAAATTCAAGATTCGGTTTTAAGCACATCGCCTGCAACACTTGAAGGCGCAATGGAGTTAGCTACAAAACTCACTGAAAATCGCATTCTAAACGGAAAGTTCAAAGATGAAAAGAAGAAAGCACCCATTGAGACCCAACTCCAAACCACCCAGTCTCATCCTCAAAGTTTGCTGGTAAGAGGAAGCAAAATGGCAAAAATTTTGCTGTCACTCAAACCAACCCTCCTATCACTGTTGCACCAATCACCCAAATTGCCCCTCCAGCTGCACCATTCAAAAAGCCATATACTGGCCCACACCCAAAATGCAACCGCTGTCAATACCATCATCCTCCCGAAAACCCTTGCCAACATTGCACAAGCTGTGGCCGTTCAGGTCACACCATCCAAACCTGCCGTACCCTTCAGCGAATGAACCGCAATCAACCTCAAACCCAAACCCAAAATCAGATAGTGGGTCAAGCCCAACAACCCTTACTTCTACCACCTGCACCACACGCAGCTCAAACTTACTACCAACCCAACTACCCCATGATGCAACCCATGCGAGCTTGTTTCAATTGTGGGGACCCAAACCACTTCAGGAACACATGTCCGCGCCTAGTGAACATCATCCACGCCCAAGCTCACGCAAACCCGGTAAACCAAGCTAACCAAGCTCCCCCATCTGCCAGAGGGAGAGCTTTCAATATCAATGCCAACCAAGCCAGGGCTGACAACAACGTGGTCAACGGTACGTTTCTCATCAATGGTAGTTATTCATCCATATTATTCGATACTGGTGCGGATAAGAGCTTTGTGTCCTTAGAATTTGAATTTATCCTCGACCAACCTCGTGTTAATCTCATCGAATCTCTAACGGTGGAAGTTGCTGACGGAAAACCCGTTTCATTAAATTCTATTATACGCAATTGTACTCTCACCCTAAACGATCACGATTTTCCAATTGACCTTATTCCTATGAAGTTGGGAAGTTTCGGTGTTATAATCGGTATGGACTGGCTCAGCCAGCATCACGCTGAAGTGGTGTGCCACGAAAAGTTCATTCGCATTCCTCTTGCAGACGGCCAGACACTACGTATTTTTGGGGAAACCCCTTCGAAAGGACTCAAATTAATGTCCTGCCTTCAAGCCCGAAGATATCTCCGCAAGAACTATGTCGCATTCCTAACTCACGTCGTCAAAAAGGGAAACAAGGAGAGGAAACTCGAAGATATCCCAGTTGTGAAAGAATTCCCACAAGTCTTTCCCGACGACATTTCAGGACTTCCTCCTTTGAGAGAAGTCGAATTTCGCATCGATCTTGTACCTGGCGCTACACCAGTCGCAAAATCTCCTTATAGGTTAGCCCCATCCGAAATGCAAGAGCTGGCCAGTCACCTGCAAGAGCTGACTGACAAAGGATTCATACGTCCCAGCTCATCGCCTTGGGGTGCACCTGTTCTTTTTGTGAAGAAGAAAGATGGAACGTTTCACATGTGCATTGATTATAGAGAACTCAACAAGTTAACGGTTAAAAATCGCTATCCACTACCTCGCATTGATGACCTCCTAGACCAACTTCAAGGTGCCACCTGCTTTTCAAAAATCGACCTTCGTTCTGGTTATCATCAGCTCAGAGTACACGAAGAAGATATCCCAAAAACCGCCTTCCGGACTCGTTATGGTCACGAGTTCATGGTCATGCCATTCGGCTTAACCAACGCCCCCCCTGTCTTCATGGATTTAATGAATAGGGTATGCAAGCCCTACCTCGACCGTTTCGTCATAGTCTTCATCGACGACATCCTTATTTACTCCAAGTCTAAATCCGATCATGAGCGACACCTTCGACTCATCCTTACACTCTTAATGACTGAAAAGCTTTACGCTAAGTTCTCAAAATGCGAATTCTGGTTAGGAGAAGTACAATTCCTTGGACATGTCGTCAATGACAAGGGAATTCATGTCGATCCTTCAAAAATCAAGGCAGTTCAGGAATGGCAAGCGCCACGTACCCCTACCGAAGTTAGGTCATTTCTTGGTTTGGCTGGTTACTATCGACGCTTCATTGCCAATTTTTCCCGTATTGCTGTACCACTCACGGCCTTAACTCATAAAGGAAAACCCTTCATATGGGGACCTAAGCAAGAGGAGGCCTTCCAAACTCTAAAGCAAAAACTTTGTGACGCACCTATCCTCACACTCCCTGAGGGTTGCGATGACTTTGTGGTATATTGCGACGCATCAGGGCAAGGGCTAGGCTGTGTATTGATGCAAAGAGGAAAAGTGATAGCCTATGCCTCTAGGCAACTCAAGGTTCACGAGAAGAATTACACCACCCACGACCTGGAACTTGGAGCCGTTGTGTTCGCTCTCAAGATATGGAGACATTATATCTACGGTACCAAGTGTGAAATATACACTGACCACAAGAGTCTCCAACATATCTTCAACCAGAAGGAGTTGAATATGAGGCAACGAAGATGGGTCGAACTTCTCAACGACTACGACTGTGAAATTCGGTATCATCCCGGCAAGGCAAACGTGGTGGCCGATGCGCTCAGTCGAAAAGGTTATGTGAACTCTATTCACCTTCTATGTTTGCAAATCATAACCGACATCAAAGATCGAATCCGGGCAGCTCAACATGTTTCTGTAACAGAAAATTATGTACGCGATGAGCTGTCATGTGGAGCTGAACTCAAAATCGAAACCAAATCCGACGGTATTCTATACTATTTAAACTGCATATGGATTCCTGATCGGGATAACCTTCGTGATTTACTCATGAATGAGGCGCACAAAACACGATACTCTGTACACCCAAGAGTCGACAAGATGTATCAAGACCTACGATACACCTACTGGTGGCCTGGCATAAAAAAGGATATCGCTGTTTTTGTTTCCAAGTGCCTTACCTGTTCCAAAGTAAAAGCTGAACATCAAAGACCTTCAGGACTTCTAGTCCAACCCGAAATACCTGTATGGAAGTGGGAAAAAATAACCATGGATTTCATTACCGGGTTACCTCGCACCTCCAGTGGGTATGACACCATATGGGTAATAATCGATCGTCTTACAAAGTCATCTCACTTCATTCCAATTCGCGAGGACTTCAAGAACGAGAAGTTAGCTCGTATCTACATCAGCGAGATCGTAAGCCATCATGGTGTACCATTATGCATCATTTCAGACCGTGATGGTCGTTTCACCTCATGAACATGGCGAGCCGCACAAACCGCCTTGGGTACACGATTAGACCTCAGTACCGCTTTTCATCCTCAAACTGATGGTCAATCTGAACGCTCCATCCAAACCCTTGAAGACATGCTGCGAGCATGTGTCATAGACTTCAAAGGGAACTGGGACGCTCACCTACCATTAGTGGAATTTTCGTACAACAATAGCTATCATTCAAGTATCGGCATGGCTCCTTTCGAAGCTTTATATGGTCGTAAGTGTCGATCTCCAGTATGTTGGCACGAAATTGGGGAAGCGCAAATCACCGGACCAGAATTAATTCAAGAAACAACCGACAAGATCCTTCAAATTCGAAACAATCTTTTAGCGGATCAAAGTCGTCAAAAGAGTTATGCAGACAAACGACGAAAGCCCTTGGAGTTTGACATTGGTGATCAAGTACTTTTAAAAGTATCACCGTGGAAGGGAGTGGTTCGCTTTGGCCAGAAGGGCAAGCTAGCACCAGGCTACGTAGGACCTTTCAAGATACTCGAAAGAGTAGGTCCTGTAGCATACAAGCTTGACCTAGCAGAAGAGCTCAATAGAATTCATCCCACATTCTACGTATCAAACTTGAAAAAGTGCCTTGCCGATGAAAACCTCCATATTCCTCTAGAAGACATTCAAGTCGATGAATCGATGCACTTCGTTGAAAGAAAAGTAGAAATGATGGATTTCGGAGAGAAGCGTCTGAGGCGAAGTCGTATTCCAATTGTCAGGGTACGTTGGGAGTCAAAACAAGGATCCGAGTTTACTTGGGAATGTGAAGACTCAATGCGCGAAAAATACCCGCATCTTTTTCCAGTTACCACTACTACATAAATTTCGGGACGAAATTTCTAAAAGTAGGGGATACTGTAACATTCTTCGAAAAACAGGTTTCAAAACCCGCGTCGTTTAAAAATCAAATATTCGGTTAAATGTTCGTTGCGTATTTATTGTGCCGATTAGTTTAAATGATATCAAATTTGTCACACCCCGACCCGCAGCGGAAATAAGAGTCGGGGCATAATTGGGTTATCACCAAAGCATATGACATTTACTATTATGTTTCATATTAAATAAAGTCAAAATTACATTTTCAAATATCCAAACATGTTCATTCAATACAAAGGAAATAAACCAAACATAACAATCCCAATACTAAATTGTTTTATTCTTCTAATCCAGGTCCTACGTGTTCCTAGCTGCTGCTGGTTCACCTGTATCATGTGTAAAATGAGAGTTTTTGGGTCAACATAAGTTGGCGAGTGAACCTTATTAGATAAACATTTGATAATGATTTTATGGTTAGTTTATCAAAGAAATATTGTGCATAATCATAGATGAGCAAATGTAAATAATCATGTAATGGCAAATAGCAGTCTCAACTATAACATACAATAACGCATGGCAGCATACATGAACATACCAACATCATACAGTAAATAACATAAATGAAATTGTGCGATCAAGGCTCAATCAAACGGAGTCAATCGTATTGCATGTACTGAAAATGTAAAATGAACTGTGCGATCAAGGCTCAATCAAACGGAGCCGATCGTATTGCATGTACTGAAAATGTAAAATGAACTGTGCGATCAAGGCTCAATCAAACGGAGCCGATCGTATGTGGGCACGCCAGGTTCAACCGCATAATAAAATGGGGAACATGCTCAACGCTCATAAATGGGGAGCGGCGGCCTATGAAATTGCATGTACTGAATAATAAATTGCATCCAATAATAACTACTTAACAGCAACAAACAGAATACACAATGTTCATGATATAATGTATGCACAATGGTTTAGTTATAATATGTATATAAACAAAGACACATGATACACCCCAAAACGTGATTAAAACGAGGAATTTGTAAGATTCACTCACATTGGGTGCGTTGGATTGGAGATGGTGAGATGCGCACGATTTAGATGAGCGGACCAACGAGGAATACTAACCTAAATAATAATGGAAAAATATAATAAATGGATGGATTTTATTAAGGATTTTAATGAAATTTTTAGATATATTTTTGTGAGTTTATGGCTATTTTCTATCTTTAAAAATGTTATTTTTAAGTATTTTTAATTGATTTTTAAATTAAATTAAATAAATAAAAATATAAAAAAAATATTATTTTTTTAGCGTTGACCGTTGACCGGTTCGGTCAGCGAATTGATCTGCGCTGGGTGAGGTTCGAACCGGCGAACTCCCGTTCGCGTGCACGCAGCTCTACCAACTGAGCTACGTGTCTAACCCGAGATAATCTCGTTTTTAATTATATTTATACACTTATTCGATTTAACCGAATTTCCTTTACTTGCAAAAACATTTTAATTCAATCGGACCGGTGCTCGTGACGAGTTTCGAACGCGCGACGCGTAGTTCATGTTGCACACAGTCCACCGCTGGACTGTGTGTCTAACCTGGTTAATATCTCGGTTTTTATTATACTTAACAACTAACTGGGTTATCCCGGTTTAGTTTTTAAACAAAAAGGCGCGTTATAATGTAAGGTGTGCGTATAGCAGGAATCGAACTCGGGACGTGTGTGAAATTTGCACACAGTCCACCGCTGGACTGTGTGTCTAACCCGTTTAAAATACCGTTTTTAATTACTCTTATCTTATATTGTGTCTTCATCTTCTTCATCGATTTACACAGACAATATATTCCGAGTTGTTAGGATTGATTTATGACTCATACGCTTTTCAGACATTATCAGTAATTTAAAAGTAGAGAATGGAGAGAGTTTAAGGAAGAGGATATACCGACTGATGTTGTTCAGAGAATTCCGGCGGAGGTTCGTCGGTACTGAAAGTGAACTCCGGCTGTTAAAACCAATTAACAGCGTTGATCGATTATTTATGAAGTTGAGTCACTTAAACAAGGTTTAAAAGAAGTTTAGGATATCATACCAGTTCACAGTGTGATTCCGGCAGTTTCAGAAGTTTTCCGGCGAAGATAAGATTTTCGATAAACGTTGACTAGGATCGATTCTGATGATGGAGTTGTGTTAGAGACTGATTAATCACATGATTTAAACAGAAAGAGTCGGAGGAAATACCGTGAGGATGTGAGTCCCGGTTTTCCGGTGGCTTGCAGAAATTTTCCGGCGAACTGATTCAGATGATCTGGTGGTCCAAAAATGCGACGAAATTGAAATTGAGTATTGATATGATTGCTCTGAATCGCGAGAATGGTCTGAAGCTTGAGTTATTCAGGACTTTGATGAACTTTCGGTTTCAAAAACCGAAAATGATGAAGCTTTAAGTTCAATCAATTCTAACTTGATTAGAAACCGTCATACATCGGTTATAAGCTGGACATGTGAATTAAACAACGATTTGACGATTGGTTTGCCGATTACCGTTTCTCAGATGGCGCCATCGGTTAAACTGATTTTGTGTATAAATTTCATTTGTGTTCCTAGAGTTAACAGAAAACACATTGTGGCGGAGTGGTCTTGGAAGCGAGTGATAAGTTGTTTGAGGTATTACTTGGCTGACCCGGGTTCGAGTCCCGGCAGCTTCAAATATTTTTTAATTTTATTTCAACTTTTTATCAAATATAATTTTTATAGTTTAGTTTATTTATTAATTATGTATCGTTTTAACTCAAAATAATCATAAATATTTAATGCAACTTTTATAACTTGGTACTTGATTACAAAACGGAGCGGGTTTTGAAGACCCGATTTTTACAAATGTTACAAAACTAATAAATATGTTGGAACTTAAAACCAAAATTTATAAATAATAATGATAAGTAAATCAAAGAATAAAAAAAATATAATAAAACGGATAAGGGTAGCCGGGTCTCGAACCCGGGTCTCCCGCAAACATACACACACACCACACCACTCCGCCACACACTTCACTTGTGTTAAATACTAAAACAAATAACACTTATAGTAAAACAGGGAAAGTCAAACCTGTAAATCAGCGCGCCCAGAACTCGCAGTCGCCGGAAAAACCGAAACTCCGCGAATATGGCTATTTTCCTTTGACTGAAACGCATAAACTGATTTCGACATCAGTTATAACCGTTGCCTAACAATCAATGCCAGTCAAGACCGTTTCCTTTGAAGATTGAAACCTTTGACCGCGAATCATGGCCTTAATTCGAAACCAATCGGCCTGTTTCCATTATAAATACTCACCCAAACTTTTGGAAACATTTCGCTCAGAACCACACTCACTTCCTGAAGCTTTAGTCCTTTCAGAGCACGTCGCCGGAGACTCTCGCACTCGCTGGAATATCACCGGAGAACCGTAGCCTTACTCCTAATCGGTATAATCATCTAAACCTTTCTTGCTATCTCTTGATTAGTAATTTAATTGCTCAACACCATAATCGAAACTGTTAAATCAGTTCATTCAGCCGGAAATCGCAGATCAGAGCCGACGAAAACTTGCCGGAAATCTGAAGAAAACTCTCTGTTTTGGTATGTCATATTACTTAATCTTCTTTTTCTATTCTATTTCAATCGAGTATAAGTTTGTTGGTCGATTAAGCAAAACAGTCGGGTTCACGGTTCTGTGTTCTTCTTAATGAAGAAGACGAAGTTTAAGTTGTATATTAATGTAATTAAAATCGGGTATTTAACCGGGTTAGACACACAGTCCAGCGGTGGACTGTGTGCAAATGTAAAACACACGTCCCGGGTTCGAATCACGCATGTTTCCGACTTTCTGAAATAAAACCAACATTTTTAAACCTATTCAGATCAGTTCACAGTATGTATATAAGAGGAATATAATCCAATAGTTAAGCAGATTAGACACACAGCCCAACTGGTTGGGCTGTGTGCACTCGAACCGAAGGTCCCGAGTTCGATTCCGGGTTTCTGTAACCGGTTCGGCCATATTAAAACATTTTTAATAAAAACTAAATAAGGTTAAAGTTAGTTAGTATATATATATAATTAAAATAGAGAATATTTCGGGTTAGACACGTAGCTCAGTTGGTAGAGCTGCGTGCACGTATACGAGAGGTCCCGAGTTCGAACCTCACTCACCGCATAGAATACATACAGTCTGACCGGTCAGACCCGGTCAAACCTGACAAGCCAACCCAAATTTTTTTATTTTCTGTTTTCTTTTTATTTATTTATTTAATTGAAAAATTAATTAAAAATACTTAAAAATAAGGTTTTTAAAGTTAGAAATTTGCATTAAACTTATAAAATTAAATCTAAAAATCTCATTAAAGAGCACTAATTAAAAATAATAATCTCAAATAAAATTTATTTATTTAATCGACTCATGTCGTTATTATTTAGGTTAGTTTTCCCTCGCCGGTCGAATCATAATATTCGTGCGCATTCATCGTCATCAAGAAACGCATCCGCTGTGAGTGAATCTCTACCAATTCCCCGTTCTAATCATATTTTGGGGTGTATCATGTGTCGTACTATTCTTTTATTTTATTTAAACACTTGTACATACATCATATCCGTGATCAAATGTGTATCAATTATTGTGTGAATTATATGTAGATTGAATTTCATCATTTCAGTGCACGCATTTCATTAGGCCCATCAGTTCCCCGTGGGATACGGGTTGAGCATCAGGAGCCTCATTAGATCGGCTCCGTTTGATTGAGCCTCGATCTCAAATACATCATCATTTCATGTCATAAACTCATCCAAAGTGGTTTGTGATTGTTTACATATATGTTTGCTCACATGTGATTAATGCACGAATTTTATTTATTAAATAAAACAAGAAATTAGTTAAAATGTTTTATCAAGGTTCACTCGCCAACTTTTCTTGACCCAAAATCTCCCCGTTTTACACATGATGCAGGTGATCCAGCTGAGATAGGAAACACTTAGGAAGGCCTAGAAGAATAAACAAGTTTATGCTTTGGAATAAATATATAGTTTCATTTTCTTTGTAATTGTATGAATTTTGTCTTGGATATTTAAGTTTGTAATTTAAATTTAATAAATATGAAACATCTTAGTAAATATCATGAGCTTTGGTGATAACCCAATTATGCCCCGACTTTTATTCCGCTGCGGGTCGGGGTGTGACAATTTAGATAAGTTTGTCATTGTCTTCATCGACGATATACTTATCTATTCTCGTAATCAAGATGATCATGAGAAACATTTTCGGTGCATCTTGGAATTATTAAGGCAGGAGAAACTTTATGCAAAGTTCTCTAAATGCGAATTTTGGCTTTGAGAAGTCCAATTTCTTGGACATATGGTAAGTGAGCATGGTATCCAAGTGAATCCCGCCAAAATTGAAGCCATAATGAATTGGGATGTGCCCAAGACCCCAACGGAAGTTCGTAGTTTCTTAGGATTGGCTGGTTACTATAGGAGGTTCATTGAGAACTTTTCAAGGATAGCCACTCCTTTAACTTCCTTAAACCGTAAGAATATTAAGTATAATTGGGTTCCAAAGCAACAAGAATCTTTTGAGATTCTTAAACATAATTTGAGCAACGCTCCTGTGTTATCTCTACCTGAGGGTATTGAGAATTTTGTGGTTTATTGTGATGCATCACACACCGGTATGGGTTGTGTGCTAATGCAAAATGGCAAGGTAATTGCCTATGCATCACGAAAATTAAAAGTGCATGAAAAGAATTACACCACCCATGATTTGGAGCTGGGTGCCGTTGTATTTGCACTAAAACTGTGGAGACATTACTTGTATGGCACAAAGTGTGTTATATACACTGATCATAAAAGTCTCCAGCATCTGTTCAATCAGAAAGAATTGAATATGCGACAACACCGTTGGATGGAAACTCTTAATGATTATGATTGCGAGATTCCCTACAACCCAGGCAAGGCAAATGTAGTTGCCGATGCCTTAAGTCGCAATGAAAGGATTAAACCTATAAGGATTAACAATAAGAGCATTGAGCTCAGAAATAGCTTGAGTGAGAAGCTACTAGATGCGCAAAAACAAGCCTTGTTATAGGCTAATATTCCTAATGAGGGATTAGGCGGAACTTTTGATCAGTTAACGCCTGGAAAGGATGGAATCCTAAGATTTAATGATAGAATTTGGGTTCCAATCTTTAGAGGACTTAGAGATCTCCTCCAAGAAGCGCATAGTTCAAGATACTCTGTTCACCCGGGTGGTGACAAGATGTATCAAGATTTGAAAAAGAACTATTGGTGGATGGATTTGAAGAAATGCATAGCCACTTATGTAGCTAAGTGTCTGACGTGTTCGCAAGTTAAGGCTGAACATCAGAAACCGTCAGGACTACTACAACAATTAGAGATTCCCACTTGGAAATGGGAAATGGTAACTATGGATTTGATTACCAAGTTACCTAAGACCAAAAGCGGTAATGACACTATTTGGGTCATAGTGGATAGGCTGACCAAGTCAGCACACTTCTTGCCAATAAAAGAAACGTATAATTCAGATAAATTGGCTAACTTGTATGTGGACAAGATTGTGTCCCTACACGGTGTGCCGGTATCTATTGTATCCGACAGAGATACTAGATACACATCTCACTTTTGGAAAAGTTTCCAACAATCTTTAGGCACACGGTTAAATTTTAGTACGGCTTACCATCCGCAGACTGATGGTCAAAGTGAGCGTACTATTCAAACTCTGGAAGACATGCTTAGGGCATGTGTGATTGATTTAGGTTGAAGTTGGGATGACCACTTACCCCTAATAGAATTCTCCTACAATAACAATTATCATACTAGCATCAAGGCTGCTCCTTTTGAGACCTTGTATGGGAGAAAATGTAGAACGTCCGTATGTTGGGCAGAAGTATGGGAGGCCCAACTATCAGGACTTGAGATTGTCCTGGAGACAACGGAAAAGATTGTACAAATCCGTGATCATCTCAAAACTGCCAGGGATAGGCAGAAAAGTTATGCTGACAAGAGACGTAAACCTCTTAAGTTCCAAATAGGGGACAAGGTCATGCTGAAGGTATCACCCTGGAAAGGTGTGATGCATTTTGGAAAGAAGGGCAAGTTGAGCCCAAGATATATAGGACCCTTCAAGATAATTGAATGTGTCGGCATTGTGGCTTATAAGCTCAAATTGCCAGAGGATCTTAGTGGAATCCATGATGTATTCCACATATCTAATCAAGAAATGTCTAGCCGATGAGTCGCTAGCAATGTCGCACAAAGATGTGAAGATAGATGAAAACCTGAGGTTCATTGAGAAACCAATTTCGATCGAGGATCGACAGGTTAAGAAGCTCCGAAGAAAGATGATACCTATAGTAAAGGTTAAATGGGACGCTTTTAGAGGTCCTGAGTATACATTGGAGGTTGAGTCCACTATGCGACAAAAGTACCCCCATCTTTTTGAATAAAATCTCGAGGTCGATATTTCTTTTAAGGGGGTGAGGATGTAACATCCTGTAAAAACCGTGTCCAATAGTATAGAGACACGTGTTGTATTTTAAATATAGTCTATTAAAGACCAGTATGGACTAAAGGCGTCAACATGCTCAAACCGAGCCTCTGAGTGACGGTTCGATGTCAACATGCATAAATAACAGCCTCTAAGTGACTGATATGTCAACATGCTTAAATCATTAGCCTCTGAGTGACTGATACGTCAACATGCTTGAAAATTTGGCCTCTGAGTGACTAATATGTCAACATGCCCAGCCTCTTAGTGACATCGGAATCAACATGCTTATAATAAGCCTCTGAGTGATCCTTTGCGAAGTCCTAACTCTCATACATGCCATTTGTCGGACGAGAGGGTTCAATTTTGTAAATATGTGAAAGTTGGATAATGGAGGGATTAAAAGTGTCAATATGTTAATTTATACCTCTGAGTGACTTTTTAAGGAACCGAGAGCTCGACAATATCCGGGCATAATCCCGGGTATGCCAAATATTTGCTACGGAGGGCTAAAAGTGCCAAAAAGGTGTTTAAAAAGGTTTTTAGAAGCTTTAATAAGTTAAGGGGTTAAAAGTGTCAAACTTTGAAAGTGGCCTTGGGGCGGTCGCGGGCCGCGAGAGACCAGGCCTGGGTCTCTCGCGGGGCGCGAGAGAGCCTCTGCTGTAGAAAGTTTTGTTTGATCTCCAAGCAAAACTCCAAAACCATTAATTCGAAACCATGGCTTCTCTAAACTGCTATGCCACGTTTTGGGACACTTGTAAGCTTCTTCTTACACCCCTAAACACCTGGCTTCACCTCCTTTGAGTTCTCTAACTATAAATAGGTGATCAAGTTCACTAGTTGAACTTGCACCTTTCTAAATCATAACTTTTTTTCCTACTCTGGAAGTTCCTAGCTGAAGGAGCATCCAACTTAGTTCTCTTGCATTATAGGAACCTCTTGTAAGTGTTCCTTGCTCTTGCATTTTCGTTTATAGGCTTTTATAGCCAAAAGTCAAGTGTTTTCGTAAAACACTTTGACTTTCTGTTAAGATCATTATGGTCCAGCCATTGTTCGAAATGAACATGGCTAAGTGATCGTAATAAGGTAGGTGTTAATCCCTATAAAGGGCACCTCCTGAAGATCACGTTTGCTAGACCAATTACGGGTCAAAGTTAAGTTATTAAAAAGTCAAACAGGCTATTTTTCGGAAAATCATAAATTGATCTTATATATGTTATGAAACTTATTTTGACACTTAAACAAGTTGGTAATAATTATTAGAAAATGTAAGAACATGTTCGGCTCGTCAATTTCAGTTCTAGGGTCGGTTCGCAACCGAAAGTCGCGAAGTTTGACTTCTGCTTTGACTTTCGATTCTGACCCGGTTTAGATTAGTTAGCTACTGATCTAAAGTTGCATTATGATCATAATATTATGTAGCATAACCCCCAAGGTTATATTATATGATCATAATCAGAATCCAAGTTTATGCGCAAGTTCCATAATTATGCCATTCTTGACTAAAATGCCTTTTTGTATAAAACAAGGTTTTAAATGGTATTGAACTTGAAAATGAGTTTCTACTGATGTAATATTATAAGTATGATTATTTGGGATGATAAACCAAGTTATAAACTGAGTTTTCAAGCAGGTCCTTAAACTATGTCAATAAATGACGGTTTTAGCCCTTGTGGTTCATAAAATGATTTTAATCAATCTTTTCAAGGTAAATAAATTGCCTACTAATATGTTATATTAAATAACATATTTAAGACATTTTAATCAGACCCGAATGTCAGTTTTCATAAACATCGCATAAAGATGTCATTTTACGACATAGGCGCTGTTTTTGCGCATAGTATGGTTTTAGACCATATTAATGGACCAAGACTTGTCACCTACTGATTTTAAAATTTATTTTAAACATATTTACAGTAGGTACAAGTTATAAACGCAGAATCCCAAATAATTTATAAACTATGTGTAAAATGACCAAAATGCCCCTTCGGTGCATAGTTTGATCATAAAAGATAATTTACACATATAATTGGTATCCTACTGATATTATATCATACATAAAGTATTTTTCCAGAATACTTATGATTATAATAGAAATTTTATTCAAGTTCCTTTTATATGGTATGAAATCACCAAAATGCCCTTATGAGGCATAATTTTGTTTTAACCTTAACGGGCATACAAGTTGATATCCTATTGATATCATAACTTATTTAAAGTATAATGGCATATAGAACTTTTCCATGACTTATCCGGTTACCCGATATCGCTGCTATGTGCACAGTTACGTATATGTAACTATTTTACGGAATTTAACCGAAACGGGTTTAACCTTGTCATTTAAGTTTCAAAATCCAGAATGTTTATAGTTTTCCCATATTATACAAATCAAGTACTTGTTGGGATTAAACTACATTCTATCCGATCATCGTTTAATCAAGCGTTATACGTAATGATCATGTACACTATTTGGTTTATCAGACCGTTAGTATTTAATTGGCTAGCTTATGCCATGATCCAGACTAGAGCCTTCCCGGTAAATGCTATCTACACTTGGTACTTTTGTATACGGCTGAGTTATTTAAAAAAAAATAAAAGGAGAAGACTAGCTCAGGTAAATATTCTCGACTTATTTTCCCTATACGGGCTTAGGATACGGTAAATTATTACCGCTTAGTCCAAAATGGGGTCAATCGAATGCCCACTTGTGGCTAGTAAACCCGCATATTTCATTTTAATCAGTTTTGTTTGATAACTTAAACATCGGGGTTAAATTATTGTGTCCTGGATATCCTGGGCTCAATACATTAGTTATTGGCCACGACCTTAGCACGGGGTGTAGGCATACACCTTTTGATGCTCATATGCAATGTTCCCAAGACGTTGGGGATGACTCCTTCGTGAGTCCTGAGTGGTGTGTATTTAATCATGTCTCGGTTTCTGTACTAGGCCCTGTATGTATTGACAAACATGTGAATCTGATACAAGGTTGCAAGGTCAACTTTCCCGAGTTAATAAAAGATTTTGTGCCGTTTTACACTTAAAACCATTTTAAAGTTTTCAAAATGAGTCAGTTGGGTGTATTTACCAGCGTAAGCTGAGTATCGTCCAAAGGCTAAACTGCAGGTAAAATACGAAGTAGGCCGGAAGCTACTCGGTAGTGATAGAGGATCTTGCAAATCCTAAATCTACCTAAAGTCTGTTTTGTATTCTTTCCATGTACATTTTATGATCCGCCTGTGGATCTTCTATTACAAGCTTGTATATTATTTTGTATTTTCGAACATTTAGTTTGTAATAGTAATTTTACTCCAAGACTTCTGTTGTGCCGTGTTTAATTGACAATGATGTTATCAACTGACATCACGATACTCCCCACTCGGACCCACCGGTGTATGGATTTCGGGTCAGAAATCCGGGGTGTGACAATTATTAGTTGCTAAATGGAAATTCATTCTTCACGAATTTCAGTTATGCGTATATCACTAGTTTTAATGAGTAAAAAATTATACTAAAAAGTGGTGGTTGGAGCCAACTTAAGACCAAAATGAATTCTAAATAAACAATTAAGTTAGGAGGTATGAAATTCACATTTGTTTAAGACTATTATGTTTTCCAACATCAACAAACCCATAAGTTCAAGGGGGAGAAAGTATTATGTTTGAGGCTATTTCTTGTATTTGTGGGACGTTGATAGGAATCGTAAGGTGAACTTTAATTGGGTTGTATGGTTGCAAAATCAGTTTCGTTTTGTAATGCTCTTTTCTTAGTCTTCTAGTGTTAGTGTTTTGCTAGTCGAATGGTTTATATATATAAGAGAAGGATCCGTTAGCAACCATCCTTTATAGCGAGATCCGTTTGCTTAGTCGACGGTATGATAGATGAATACAACCAAAAATACCTAAAAAAAAACACACAAAATTATTTTTTTAATATTAAAAAAACGCTATATTTCGTCACTAAAAAAATTTGAGTAACAATTATCCATGCACATATGCATATGTATCATTTCTTTGACAAAATCAGTAATAAATTACCAATATTAGATAATTGCACTTTCATTTACACTACCATCCATAATACACTATTTTTTACATTAACAATATTATAAATGCACATGTGCATCTATATGTATGAACATGATATAACGTGTTTTGATACAATACTTTGAATACACTTTCTTTTCATCTATCATACCATCCATAATAAACTGCCATTACCTCCTACCATCCATAATATAATACCATTACCAATATTTCAATTTATTACATGTAAATCAACACCCTTTATACCATCCAAACAACATATTACATCATAAAGTGACAAACATAACCAAATCATCAACAACTAGATATAACTAACCAAAAACATGTATATGGGCCTACTTCATCATTTAAAATCACAATTTTTTTGTGCCAAAACACGTTATATCATGATTATACATAATGATGCACATGTTCATTTTTAATATTGGTAATGTAAAAAGTAGTTTATTACGGATAGTAGTGTAAATGAAAGTGCATTTGTCTATCACTAGTGATGTATTACGAAATTTGTCCAAGAAATGATGCATACATGTGGGTCGATAATTGTTACTCGAAATTTCTTTTTGGTAACAAAATATAGCGATTTTTTTTAATATTTAAAAAAAATGTTTGTTTTTAGATTTTTTAGGTATTTTTTGTGTTCACATTGGTTCTCGCATGAACCCTACCCTATATATATAAAGAGTTGGGTTCTAGAGTGAACACTAGTATATTGTGAACTAAGTGCACAAATCCTGGCCATTGATTTATACTTGTGTATTAATAATCACATTGGTTCTCGCATGAACCCTACCCTATATATAAAGAGTTGGGTTCTAGAGTGAACACTAATATATTAGTGAACTGAGTGAACAAATCCTGGCCATTGATTTATACTTGTGTATTAATAATCAAGGACAAGGATTAGTTAACTAATAAACCTAACCATATATATATATATATATATATATATATATATATATATATATATATATATATATATATATATATATATATATATATCTTTCATTGTGTTGTCCAAAAAAGAGTTCAAGTGGGCTAGAACCTGAGAAGGTTACAAGGAGGAATTGCCCATGGAAGGAGCCAACGGATAAAGGCCATGGTGGGGTCTTGGTATGATTTGATTTTAGTGGCTCCTGCGGCGGACAAAAAATCAATTACCATGTTTGAAAGCTTTTTGGGATTGGTTTTGGTTTGGTCTTGTAGCGTGTTTAGTCAATATTAACTGAGTTCTAGTAGAAATTGATCAACATTAGAAAATGACACATCAATGATGATCATCGACTCATGGTTATAAAGTTTTTAGGATTTCTTTTTAGATCTCAACTTCTATTTTGATGCTTTGATTACCTACATGTTACTATCTGTGGTGTTTGCTTTTTGCCTTTACGCGGTTGCCATGGTGTTGATTCCATATGTAGCTTGAAAATGCGGGCAAAGATAATCAACTCATGGCTATGAAGTTTTAAATTACTTTTTTCCATATATGCAGTTGCCATTGTGCTTATTTCATATGTAGCTTTAAAATGTAGCCAATTATGATCATCACTCATACCTGTGAAGTTTTGGATTGCAGCTATGTGGTGATCTAATGCTTTAAACGTCATTGTTGGTGTTGTCATGGTCTTCATTTGATCGATGGGTTAAAAATGTGGGTAACAATGTTCATGAACCTACGACATTGTAGCCATGAGTCTTGAGCTCATCTATTGTTGTTAAATATGACAATGATAATCGTTGGGCCATGGCTATGTAACTTTAAATTGCAGGCATGAGTCTTGACTCCATTTGCCATGATTAGATGCCTTAAAGGTCATTGTTAGTGTTTTCATGACCCTTATTTGATAAATGGGTTAAAAATGTGGGCAACGATGTTCATTAATCTATGGCATTATAGCTATGCGTCTTGAACCCATATGTTGTTAAATGTGGGAAATGATGATCGTTGAGTCATGGCAATGCAACTTTAAATTACAGCCATGAGTCTTGAATCAATTTAGTATAGTATCAAGTGTGATTGTTGTTAAGCATCTTGTTTTGATGCTATGATCATAAGTATTTTGTACGTTGCAAAACAAGCTGATACAGTCATATGATATGCAGTCATTGCAGATATACCTTAGTATATTGTATCTTGGTAGCGCATTGATTGTGAATATCTGTGTGGCATCTATTTTAGGATGTTATATCTGAGCCTCGTTACATTTATAAATGCACATGTTAGGTTGTTGAAGGGTGTTAGTTTGTTGGCATGCCTAAGTCTGTTGTTTAATAAATGTATGGAAAACATGACGAAGATGTCAATTACGATTTATGTCGTTCACCATACTGAAGAATCAAATGCAACAATAATGAAGTTTGTGAAACTCGTATATGTAACACCTTTGTGATATAATACATACATTATTAATTAGAATTACTTTATGGTTTTAATACTCTGTGACGTAACATGTAATAAAAATTTTACAATTTAAAACCCTCCTTTTATTACTTAATAGAAACATTACACCACCACAACGACCAGCGGGTTAATTCCTAGATTAACATAAAAACAAACATAAGTTAGTCTTAAAGCCAATTTTGTTACAAAACAGAAACCACACATAAAGTTGCAACTCAGAAAACTTAGACCCCAAAGCGGTTATCTTGGGTAAACCACATAGAGCATTTTAGTAATTAACTCTAAAAATTATAATAAAAATGTAGAAAAGATGTATAGAATTAGACACGGGCCTTGAAAAGGAATAATCCGAAGAAAATATAAAAGTACAAAATATAAACGCAAGCAAAGGAATAATCCGAAGAAAAAGAATATAAAAATACAAATTATGAAGGTGCTGATACTCTCACCAAAGCTTAACATATGCTCGATTTGCTAAAATTTGTTTCAAGCTAAATGTTGCTCTGAACGTCTAGCTTGAGGAGCATGTTAACCGAGCATATAGTATATTTTAATTGTTGTTCTTGTTATTGTTGTTGGTGTTGTTATTATTTGATTCATCATTTATCTTTAAATTTGTTTGTTAGTCATTGGTGTTTTATCACTAGTTGGTTATGTTTATCATTAGGTTGTTCGATTTATCACTATTTTAGAGGATTCTACCAAAAAATCCCACTATGGATTGGCCTAAACCTTAGAGGCACATGGGCCAAATGTTTGTAAAAATCTAGGGCAAAACGTGACCATATCATGGTCCCGTGAAACACCGGAATCTTCTCGTTGATAAAATGCTCACACAACTTGAGCATGAAATATTTTCCACCAATGAGAGTAAGACTGAGCAAGACTGATACCAGCCAAATGCTTATTCCAGTAGGGACCACACCACCCAAAGAAAGCGTTAGCCTAGATAATTTAGTAGAAATAGAGGTGTGATCATCCCTATAACAGTAACTTGCTTTTCACTGGTTACTCGCTCTAAACCCTACTTTATTCCGATCACATATGAATACTTATTAGCACGCTAGAGGGTGGTCATAGGGAGACTCCCCATCTTGTGACAAGGTTGGCGGCTTGTTCTATTTTGTAGATATTTCCTGAAGTAGCTTTGTGATTTTCGAAGACATACATCTATGGAAACGAATCCTGACCCGCCTGCTAGGAAATGTTTCTTCAATTATCATTTTCTTCTTAATCTCTATATACAGTGTCGGTTTTCACTATTCAATGCTTAGAAAATATTATTCACCAACATAGTTTTATTCAGTTATCATTTTCTTTTTAATCTCAGTATACAGTGTCGGTTTTCAATATTCAATGCTGAGAAAATATTATTCACCAACATAGTTTTATTCTTTGTTCCAGTTACCTCAACGATGAAAAACAAAAATTGTGCTTCATGTTTAAATTATATGATTCGATAGTTTTAACTTTTATGTTTATGAAAGAACTTTTGATTCAATGTTTTAATTTGGTAAATTTAGAGCTTAAATTCATGTATTTGTTATGTTTTTTTGGTTAAAATACTTTTAGAATTGTTTTAGGCAAAAATTACCTAATCAATTTACTGATCAAATTCATAATGTATGGTAGTGTGCTAGACTTTAATTGATTAAGAAAATCGTTATAAAAAGTGTAATTAATACGTTGGACAAAGATGCTAAGAGTTTGTGACAGAATCATTTCAATTGCTAAAAATACTTCTGGGAATATTAGAATATGGCTCAGGAAGAAGTGAACCTGAATAATGTAGTAACTATGAACACAAAGAATTATGAGGAAAGCCCTTGATCAATGTAGATCGTCATCACGAAACCTCGGGAGACGACTATAAAAGTCGTCTACCACGGTCAATATTATTGCAAAAAATGAAATTGCAACTCAAGAACCAATGTGTTTGATGGTACAATAATCGCTATAGTGTAAGTGTTGGTGTGAATTCGAGTGTGTAATCTGCAAAAGAGAATATTAGAGCTTGCCTGTGTGTGAGTGAGCATTGTTCGTAAGAGTCTAATCGATCACTTGGCCTCATTATATATAAGTTAAAAGCCTAACGGCATGTCCTAAATTTCGGGGATGCTCCGGTATATGCTTTTTTAGAATGTTGAAGTCCAAGTCCTCTATTCTAATGGTCACTTCCTTCAACTAAGTCAGCGAAAAGTATGCTAGGACTTGCTCTCTTATCCTTAAGCCTGCGATTGTCAAACAACACGTGCAAAAATAGATTAGTTCAAAAATAAGGAACAAGTTCAGGATGTCTAACCTGTCGAATATCCCGGATAATCAGTCATAGTCCATAATATTAGTCGAAATATTCACCCATAACAAGAATGTTGCCAAACATGTTTGTTTATAGTGTTTGAGGTCTTACAAGCTAACTTTGGGTTGATGTTGGAAAAAAAAGCTGTAAAATCAAATTATTGAACAATGACATGATTTTACTCATGAAGCACATATTTTTTTAAATAGCAAATGTAACCTATTTTTATAAAAACTGCTTTCCCAGCCAGAAGCTGGACATCATATTAAAACATAAAAAATTAAAAAGGAGAAAAATAAAAACATGACATTCATTACATATTACACCTAAAATCTCTCCATTATTCCCATGCATGGGAGGAGCTTAGTGGAAACCGAGGGGTGCACACGCCTCCCCAAATGTTTCGGTTAAGAAGTGTAAAATTTTTTATTTTCGTCCGAAAATTTTAAAATTATAAAGGATCGGGCCCTAATTATTTTGGCTAAATATTTATACAATATATAAATTGGGTCCCGGAACTTTTGGTCAAGTACCACTGTTTCCATGTCACTCTAAATTTCAATCTTTGGATTAAGCATCGATAGGACTATTCTTTTATCCCTTCCATTATTCTTTCTATTATTCCTTGTTTTCCATTGAAGATATTATTGTTGCGATCCTTCCAAATGCTCCATTTTGTTAATAATCCTATGGCGTGCACCATTTTTCTTTTCCTATGGCTCCAAGGTAATTCATCCAGGTCTGCAACAACTTTTTCAGTGAATTTGCCATATTTCCTACTGGTATATCGAGCCATCCGAAAACATATTTCCATACCTCCTTTGCGTAGTTGCACTTCACTAGTATATTGTTTCCACTTTCATCATCCAAGCCACATATCTTGCATATCAAATCTGTAAATACCATGCCCCTATTTATTTTTCGTTGTTGGTAACCTTGACGTGAGGTCGAAGTCTCACTCAACAATAAACCAAATACACTAATTAGATAGTGGTAAATGGGTATTCAACACAGGGAGCTTGTGAAAAATGTGTTTACTAGGTAGTTTGTGAATTATTAAATTAAAAATAGAATGCAAAAAAGTAATTTCAATGATTTGGTTGTTTGGTTTTTAAAACTAATTTTAACTAAAATGCACTTAACAAGATTTTAGTTCAGAAATGATAGGATATATCCTCCCTCGGTTTCAATTTTCTACGAATTATAATGTGAAAGTTTAATCTAAGATGAACTACATAGACATAGTTCGTGAATGCATGTTTGATTGTGATAAAAAGGGACTACGTAATTTGATTACAAGAACGCAATGTAGTCACCCGATAACCAGTTTAATATAGCCAACCCCGAATCCCTCCCAATAAATCCGATTGCCTATGGCACCAAGAACTGATGGTTTAGAATACGAAATTCAACAATATAAACAATTACAAATCAAACTCATAATCACCATAGTTATATAATCAAAATGACTCGAATACTATCCTAGAAATAACATAAACAATCACAAACATTCAATTTGAAACCTTACAATCCGAGGGAAAACATACAAGAACTTAGCCACACATCGTTCGGTTGATCATCATTTCAATTCCGTTGTTCATTTGAATCAAATATGGAAAAGCAATAATAAACAAGCCCATAATAGTGTTTTGTCACCCTCAATTCGTCCCCAAACAGCTCTGGACCGAAAAACAATGATAACCCTTCCAAAAGTCACCACCCACAACCATAAAAGAGGAGTTACAAATTTTGCTTCTAGCTCCACCGTAAGCTACGGTGGCCTTCAGGACACCTACGGCAGCAAAGAACCGTCTTACGATGGTAATTTTGTGGATTTGTGGCTACCGCAGCTTACGATATCTACCGTATAGAGGCCAGACTTTCCTACCTTGTTTCTCTTCAAAACCTCCATCTCACTGTGTTGCATCCGTTAGTTGCCAAGCTTCCTTCCGACACTTCATTTTCGCTCCTTTATACCTTTTTGTACTTGACATAACAAGCAACCCGTAGTCATCCAATCCTATAAAATAACTCACATAAACATATGATTTTCATTCTAATTAAGCCACTTAAGGGTTGTCATACGGTCCACCCGTCACATCCCCACACTTACCCGTTGCTTGCCCCCAATCAACTCATTCAAACAAACTACCATCAAAATCCATAAAACTAGCATACTCAACTAGCGATCCAAAACAAACCAAACAAATAATCGTTGTTTTTACAAACTTACCATAGCAAACCACACCACAAACCCCTCACAATAACACTCCTCTCGGTGATAAATGATAACTAGCAAAAATATGCTAGAAAACTCTCAATACACAAATGTGTGATCGTGCAATAATAAGCTTGTGCATAAATCAAACCTTCGCCTGGATAACGCTAAAGCATGCATGTAAATCAAAAGGACTTAATAGGTTGTTACGAAGCTAAGTGTATAGGTAAGGAATGAGGGGATAAATGTAAAGTAGCGCAATGATCCGACCCGGTCTTATTATTATATCTAAGCAAAGACAACTAACTATCTACAAAACCTTGCATCTCTTTTTCGTTTCTTTTCTCTTTCTTTCAAACTACTACGATATTTATTCTCATTCTTTTTGTATTTTCTCATTTTTTTCAAACTCATAACGCATAAACAAACCACAACAATACTAACACTAAAGCTACTAGACCGCATCTTCTCAAACGGGTAAATTTTTGGGGCTAGGCATGGGTTATCAAATGATAGGCAATAAGCTCAAATATGGCTGCTAATGGACCAAACCCCCGCCTCCTCGCTACCAAGCTCATATATATAAAGTATGAGGTCCAACCCCCAAGTCCCACACTAGCACACATCGCAAGGAGGCTAGCTAAATGCCCTTATCATCTTTATATACATGCTAAGCTAAGGCCTCGGAACGCATTTAATGCACAAGTTCTAATACACAACCACACATTGCCACTCTCATCAAAGAAGAAATTTTAAACCATGTAAACATGTAGCCCAAACGCTCACCAATGAAAGGACAAAGGGTGGCTGGTGTGTCGTGTGGGTCTAATGTCAAGCGTTCGATTCGGACCACACTCGCTTGATTTTTTAAAAAAAATTCAAAAATTTCCCCCATCCCCACACTTGGGATACATTGTCCCTAATGCATGGCTTTGAAGGGAATGATCGCTTACAAAACACAAACCACAATTTTCTTCTTCCCTCAATCCCAATTTTGTTTAACACAATATGTACATCTAAAACTAACACACCACCATCTTTCTCAACACATCAAAACTCCACCCAAACCATAATACATAAAAGACATATGAACAAACTGTACAAGATAGGATAAGAAACAACCTGACTAATAATAGTGCGGCTGAGGTTGCCCGAAGATGGACGCCATCATGTTCGAGAATTCTCCAAAACCAAAGGCAGCTTGACCACTGCTACTACCCTCACCTCCTTCAGGTTGCTAGGCGGCTTCGTGCATGACCTGATCATGATGTGGGTCCACCCACATGGAGTGATGCAATGGCGGCGTAGGGTATGATACACTACCATTGTAAGGTGGCAAGGTAGTGTAATCCACCATTAGCGGGCCGGCCACAACCGGCTGACCTGCATGCCACGCATCATGCATCCGCCGGTTTCTATTATCAATGTACCGATTATTCATTTCTTGTTCGAACGAGTATGCATGTGCGTGGTTCCATTGCTCTTGCCTATCATAATTCTGTTTCAGCGCTCACTCCATGCTCGCTCCCATGTAGGTTTGACGATTAAACAACATTTGAGTAGTTTCAACCCAATTAGAAAATGTGGGTGGTCGCGCATTACCCACAACCTCCTGCATGGTCACCTGAGGGGCCCAATACGAGTCAAATGGCTGATTCGTATAATCAAATGCCCCTCTCGCATACACAGGTCTAGTTGGCCCCCTTCTTCGCCCACCTTGTCACCCCGCCTTGGGATAACATTTTGTAAACTACTCACTAACATTAGCTTTGCTTCGCTCTTTAAATTTTTCGATAAAGTTTCCCATGTGGTGTACCGTGCAAAAACAAAGCTTCTAGCATCGCGTTACACATGGGTGCTTATCGGGCTCGAAGTAAAGATTATTTAGACTTGGAAACATCTTCTGGTTGAAGGGCTTACTATCGAACTTCACCACTCGCCTCAAAGTGTCAAAAGACATCTCTACCTTGATGCCATTCACCGTCCCAAATAATTTCATTTATGACGCCTTTTTGTACCGTGGGCATTTCTAGGTGGCCATCCACTCTTGTATCTCGTCCGCAAACAAGTTCTTATTATCACGATCATAACACTTCCAGGCTGCTTACCAACCCAATGCTTTGAACTTATTAGTGGCCCCAAATGGACCAAAATCTTTTTCCAGGACTTCTTTCTCGCATATGAAAGCTTCTTTCCGGTTGGTCAATGAATTCATTTGATCATGAAAAAGCTATGGTTGCCATCTTTCCAGTTGATCTAACAAAACACCGGATTCTATTATGGTTTCAAATCAACCACATTTTCATCTTCTTCTTCTTGTTGCTCTTGTTGTTGTTTTTCTTCCAAATCACATTGTAAAATCAACCTCGTACGTTTAGGTTGATCCTCTGCATGATTAGAAGACCCGACTGTGTTTTTACCTTTGCGACCCATAATTCTGCAAATCACAACAAACAAACAACACACGTTATTTCTTTACTCATTAACCCACAACATCCCCACACTTTCTTGTTACTATGGATATGGATGTAAGATAACACATGATGTTCATCTTTTGTAAAAAATTTGGGCATTATTTTGACTAGATTAGTAAAATTCTACCCAACATTATATTTTTATCACATGACTTAACATCCACCACTATAACCCATCAAAATTCATCAAGTTCATACCATCCTAAGAACTATAAGCAAGTGTGCTGGGAACTAAACATGAATCACTTACAATTCTTCAATGTACCATCAATAATGAGAATAAATTGCATACCTTACTTTGTAGAATGAGAGAATAACAAGAACTTCAATATTAGCCAAAAACCCACAAAAACCCTAAAATTTTCTGACACAAATATCCAAAATCGAGAACTAAAACGTGAAAATTCTCAAAATGCAAGCTCAAATTTAGATACTTGTGAAATTCTAGCCAAGATTGAACGAAAATCACTTGATTTGGTTAAGTATTGAAGATTTTTGCAAAGTTTTTAAGTATGGAAGTTAGCGTTTAAGTTTGGGGTGTGAATGGAGAAGGGAAAAGGGTACAAAACCCGTAAGTGTGGTTTAGAACTTTTATAACACCCTGTAAAATCGTGTCCAATAGTATAGTGACACGTGTTGTATTTTAAAATTTAGTCTATTAAAGACTAATAAGGACTAAAAGGTGTTAACATGCTCAAACTGAGCCTCTGAGTGACTGTCTGATGTCAACATGCATAAATAACAGTCTCTGAGTGACTGATAAGTCAACATGCTTAAATCATTAGCCTCTGAGTGACTGATATGTCAACATGCTTAAACTTGGCCTCTGAGTGACTAATATGTCAACATGCCCAGCCTCTGAGTGACATTGGAGTCAACATGCTTATAGTGGGCCTCTGAGTGATCCTTTACGAAGTCCTAACTCTCATACGTGCCATTTGATGGACGAGAGGGTTCAATTCTATAAATATATGAAAGTTGGATAATGGAGGGATTAAAAGTGTCAACATGTTAATTTATTCATCTGAGTGACCTTTTAACGAACCGAGAGCTCGACAATGTCTGGGCATAATCCCGGGTATGCCAAATATTGGTTACGGAGGGATAAATATACTAAAAGGGTGTTTTAGGAGGTTTTAAGGGTGTTTAGTAAGTTGAGGAGCTAAATGTGCTCGGTAGTGATAGAGGATCTTGCAAATCCTAGATCTGCCCAAAGTCTGTTTTAGATTCTTTCCATGTATAATTTATGATCCGCCTGTGGATCTTCTATTACGAGCTTGTATATTATTTTGTATTTCGAACATTTGGTTTGTAATAGTAATTTTACTCCAAGACTTCCGATGTGCCGTGTTTAATTGGCAATGATGATATCAACTGACGTCACGTTACTCCGCACCCGGGCCCACCGGTGTATGGATTTGTGTTGGAAATCCGGGGTGTGACAACTTTTTGTGATTTTCAGTTTTTTTTGTGAAACCTGGACCCGACTCGCCAGAGCCTACGGTGGCCACTGTAAGCTACGGTGGCCTCTGGCACTCTAAACTCACTGTAAGACAGTAGAAACATGGCGTAAAGGTTTTATGGACCCAGGGTCCACCGTAACCTACGATGGCACCGTAAGCTATGGCAACCACTAGGCCTTTTTTAATTTTTTTAATTTGTAATTTTAAAGGGTTTTTATATTAATTTTTAAAACATTAAAATTACCCTACCCCCACCCCCCCCCCCCCCCCCCCCCCCCCAAAAAAAAAAACCATGTTGTCTCCAATATTGTGTTAAAGAAAAATTCGTAAGATTTTCCCCGCACTTGGATCAAACACACTCCATGACGAGAATAGTAAAAATTTCAAACAAAACTATGCTAAACTAAACTAAACTGCAACTACACTAAGCAAACCTAGGCCTCTTAAGTTGTTTCCTCATTCGGCGAGCATAGGAAGTAGCCCACCACATCAACATCAAGCATGTTGATATCCTTGCCTTCCAAATAAGGTTTAAGCCGATATCCATTCACCACTTGTTTTATTTGATCTTTAACATCTTCAATTTCCACATCGCGAAACCGACGCACTCTTGTAATAACATAAGGCCGCACCCATTTTCTCTTTAATTTTCTGGGAAACAACTTTAGTCTTGAATTGTACAACCACACTTTTTGACCCACTTCAAAAGTTCTTTTCCGTAACTTCGCATCATGAACCTTCTTCAATTTTTCTTTGTATGCGGATGCACATTCATATGCCTCATCCCGGATTTCCTATATCTCGTTTAATTGCAACTTCCTCAACTGACCTGATTCATTATAATCCGCATTGACATTTTTAATCGCCCACAATGCCCAGTGAGCTAACTCCATTGGCAAATAACATCCCTTCTCATATAAGAACCGGTAAGGAGTTGTACCAATATGAGTTTTATAGGCGATCCGATATGCCCACAATGCATCATTCAACTTTCCTGACCAATCCTTTCTATCGACCCGCACCATCTTCATCAATATCTCTTTAATTTGTCGATTGAACACTTCAACTTGCCGACTCATTTGCGGGTGATACGGGGTAGCAATTCGGTGATTCACGTTGTAGCGTTTTAATAACTTCCCGAAATTGAAGTTTTTGAATCTAAACTACCATCACTAATAATAACTCGCGGATCCCAAATCGAGCAAATATGTTAGATTGAACGAATTTACACACCACTACATGATCATTGGTCCTTGTGGCTATTGCTTAGACCCATTTCGAAACATAGTCCACCGCCACCAAGATGTACAAATACTCATTCGAACTCGGAAAAGGGCCTATAAATGTGTTTACCAGGTAGCTTGTAAATTATTAAATTAAAATTAGAATGCAGAAAAGTAATTTCAATGATTTGGTTGTTTGGCTTTAAAACTAATTTTAACTAAAATGCACTTAACAAGATTTTAATTCAGAAATGAGAGGATATGTTCTCCCTCGGTTTTAGGTTTCTGCGAATGATAATGTGAAACTTTAATCTGAGATGAACTACATAGACATAGTTCGTGAATGCGTATTTGATTGTGATAAAAGGGGACAAAGTACTTGGATTACAAGAACGCAAGGTAGTCACCCGATAACCAGTTTAATATAGCCAACCCCAAATCCCTCCCAATAAATCCCGATTGCCTATGGCACCAAGAACTGATGGTTTAAAATACGAAATTCAATAATATAAACAACTACAAATCAAACTCATATCACCATAGTAATATAATCAAAATGACTAGAATACTATCCTAGAAATAACATAAACAATCACAAACATTCAATTCAAAACCTTACAATCCGAGGGAAAACATACAAGAACTTAGACACACATCGTTCGGTTGATCATCATTTCAATTCCGTTGTTCATTTGAATCTGTCACACCCTGACCCGCAGCGGAAATGGTAGTCGGGGCATGATTCCGTTTTTCATCAAAGCTCATGACATTTACTAAATAATTTCATATTTAATATTTCCAATTTAAAAGGGAAAATACATCAATCATATAAGCATAACATGTTCTAAACACCACATTCATGAACTCTTTATTTTTCTTCTAAGGCAAATTCCTATGTGTTCCCTACTTCAATCTGTTCACCTGTATCATGTGTAAAAAGAAAAATGGTTTTTGGGTCAACAAAAGTTGGCTAGTGAATCTTATAAAAACATTTGAATGAATTTGTTATATTGGTTATAAAAATGTGCATAACCACATATGAGTATACGTATATGTAAATTTAATCACAAAACACATAATATCAATTAATGCACACACACACATCAAATGATGAACAATGAGATCAAGGCTCAATCAAACGGAGCCGATCTAATGAGGCACCTGGTGCTCAACTCGTCTCCCACGAGGAACTGATGGGCCTAATGAATGATTTGCACGCAACTTGACAATAATATAAACACGCAATACAACAGATAACATTTACATCACACGTTAGATCATAAAATGGTAATAGCACAAGTGTTTGAATAAATGAAATGTATAAACGACACATGATACACCCCAAAACATAAATAAAAAGAGGAATTTGTAAGAATTAACTCACAGTGGGTGCGTTCCTAGGAATTGATAGCGATGGCGCACGATTTAAGATTTACTCGATGAAGGAATCTAACCTAAATGATAACGCAATACTTCGGTAAATATAAACAAATTATTATTTTGATTAAATTCTTTTTGTTAGATTTTTAGGTTATTTTTGTAGTATTTATTGAGATTTTTAATCCTAAGAAATCTTGTTTTTAAGTGTTTCAATTTGATTTTTAATTAAAAATACATATACAAAAATATAAAGTGAAATGAAATAAGAATAAAAAAAATAAAAACCTTGTCAGACTGACAAGGGTCTGACTTGTCGGACTGTGGTATAAGATACGTGTGGTGAGGCTCGAACTCGTGACCTCTTGGTTGCATGCACGCAGCTCTTCCAACTGAGCTACGTGTCTAACCCGAAAGGATTCTGATTTTAATTATACATATATTCATTTTAAAGTATTACAAAAATCACTTAATTTAAAAAGATTTTAAAATCAATCGAACCGGTGTCTACCCCCATATTCGAACTCGCGACCTGATATATGCGTGCACACAGCCCAACCAGTTGAGCTGTGTGTCTAACCCGTATATCCCTTGATTTATATTAAATTTATATACATGTTACGCGTAGATCTGATTAAGTATAGAATTTTTGATTTTTATTTCAGGAAATCGGTGACAAGAGAGGCTCGAACCCGGAACGTGCTTGACCGCGTTGCACACAGTCCACCGCTGGACTGTGTGTCTAACCCGGTTTAATACCCGTTTTTAATTATACTAATATACATCATAAACTTCATCTTCTTCATATAAAAACTCAACATTTAACCCGACTGCTAATTCAAACAGCTTTTTATTTTGAACTTGCTAATTGAATCAGATCATATAAACGACAAAAGAAAGGAAGTTTAGAGATAGATTGTGCCAACGTGAAAATGTCTTGATTTCTCCGACGCTGTTTCCGGCAACCACACCCAATTCCGACGAAGTGTTTTTCGAATACAGAGAATTTTTTTGAGTGATTAGAGAGACTTTAAGAGTGTGAGCGAGTTTAGATCTGCCTTCCAATGGTTATTTATAGGCTGCTAGGATGATTTGTTTTCGATTTTGAAACGGAGAAATCAAGGTCGATGATTTTGCAAACGGTTTGATTTTAATTAAGTTATGATTGAGGATTGGATGCTGGTTGACGATTATAATCAATCAATTGATGATTAATCGCTAAAGCAGTGGGGCGGTTATTGACTTGATGATATTGAATTTGCAGGTGATCGCATATTCATTATATGTATTTATTGATTCCAACTTTACACAATAAGTGCGTGTGGTATAGCGTTGTTTTGATGTGTCTTCCATGTGAGTGACCCGGGTTCGATTCCCGGTTACTCTTATACATATATATATATATATATATATATATATATATATATATATATATATATATTATTAACTTATTTTATTACTATATAATGATTTAATTTATTTATTTCTTAATGAATATTATTGTAAATATGCATTTTATTTATCAATAAAGATTATTAGAATAAATTGGTATATACTAATAAATGTATAACAAAAACATTGAATACTTGAATTTTCAAATTGAGCGGGTTTTTGAGACCCGTTTTACACAGATGTTACAGAATCAAATATGGAAAAGCAATAATAAACAAGCCCAAAATAGTATTTTGTCACCCTCAATTCGCCCCCAAACAGCTCTGAACCGAAAAAACAATGATAAGCCATTCAAAAGTCACCACCCACAACCATAAAAGAGTAGTTACAAATTTCGCATCTAGCTCCACCGTAAGCTACGGTGGCCAACGTAGCTTACGGTGGTCTTCAAGACACACCTACGGTAGCAAAGAACTGTCTTACGATGGTAATTTTGTGGATTTGTGGCTACCTACCGTAAGCTACGTTAGAGGCGAGACTTGCCCACTTTGTTTCTCTTCAAAACCTCCATCTCACCGTGTTGCATCCGTTAGTTGCCAAGCTTTCTTCCAACACTTCGTTTCCGCTCCTTTATACCTTTTTGTACCTGAGATAACAAGCAAGCCGTAGTCATCCAATCCTATAAAATAACTCACATAAACATATGATTCATTCTAATTGAGCCACTTAAGGGTTATCCAAGGGTCCACCCGTCAACACTATTTTGCACTAGTCTCCATGTAAACATATTACTCTTCGTTGTGGCCTATCTATTCCATATAAAGTCATTTGCCGCTCCATTTAGAGCCACCAGTTTCACAAGAGTTTGTCGCACAGAGAATCCCTCGTTTTCATCGTCTTCCACCATTCGTCGGTCTTAAAGGACACTTGATACCGCATTAATTAATCTTCTAGAGACTCCAATTCTTGCTTCTCTTCATCGGTACTCGGTGTTCTTATCCAGGACCAATCCTATACCTACCAAGTATCATTTTATAGCATTCTTCTTCGACGAAAGCCCTCTTTTGTTTTGTAATTTGATATAAATGAGGATACTACTCCCGACAAATATTGAATCATCGGCGAATAGCATATGTGTTAAGCATGGTCCATCTCCCGACAATTTTACACCAAAAAATAGATTACTTCTTTTCACCTTCTCCATCATAATGTGTTGAGCCTCCATCGCTACTAAAAATAGGAATGAAGATAAGGGGTACCCCTGCCATTGGAACTCTCCCGTAGGTGAACCGTTCACGAGAATCGAGCCCTTCCCTGCAAATAATATTCCCATAACCCAATCGGCCCGATGTTTTTTTACTTTCATAAAAATTGTATATTATGGGTTTTTATTTGATCCCGAGATTTCTTTGCTTGTAAAAGATCAATCTATAAATTCTGGATTTGAAAAACAAAGTAAAAGGCAAATAAAGTTAGCATTGAATTTTGATCAAGTAATGCAATTGTTCTTTCTAAATGGTTACCAATGATGTATTATGTGTTTGTGGCAGTGGTTACCTAAAAACCTTATTGTATCTCTTAGTTTTAGCGGTTGCAACGAGAAATTGACTTTATTTTTATATGACGCAGCCTAACCTGAACAAAAAATTCAGACATTGAGCATTGAAAAAAGTTGACCTCGTCGAAAAAGAGTTCCTCGGTCCGCCTCTGATCTCAGGTTGTTATTACGTGGGTTAGGGGTCTGTTTAGTGTCAAAACCTTACGGAGGTCATATGGTGATATGAGTCATTTGAGTTCCTAACTTTATTGACAAATGTTAATGCAATATAATGGTGATAAGAATAGACAGATATTTTTGATAAAAGGTTTTGTTTAAAGTTGTTTATGGTTGAAGAGGTTTATATTAGAGTACTGAACTAATGTTATACTTTTTGTTGTTGTTGTTGATTGATGTCGTGTCAGGTTGACGGGTGGGTGGGTTGGAATGTTCAACCCTAACCCATATAAATTCGGGTCAACCCTAATCCGACCCGTTTAACCCATATTTTTAAATGAGTCATATAAGTTGACGATCTATAAGAGATTTGTTGAGTTTTAAGCGGGTTATCGATAACTTGTTTAATGATGAGTATTAACATGACAAATAAATAATATAATGCGTCAAAACTAACATTATTGTAACTAACCATGTAAAATAGAAACAGAAAGACCAAAAAAACAAAAATATAAAAGATTTTTTTTTCTAAACAGTTAAACAAGTTAACGGGTCAACCCATTTTTATACCGGTCAACCTGAACCCGAGCCGTTTTAATACGGATCAACCCGAACCCTACCCGTTTTTTAACACATCGTGTTAATCGACCCAAACCTATTTTTTTCCGTGTCGAATTCAAGTCGGATTAACAGATTGTGTCCGCATTTAGTTTAACATACATTAAAAGATGTTAATGGTATTGTGTGGTGGCCTTTGGATATGAATGTGGATATGACCTTGTCTCACAGATGGGGTAGTTAGCTTGGATGCATAGATATGATTGGTGATAACTGATAGGTGTCACCTAATTGGTGGGGTGAATAAACACGTTATCATAATGATTGTGGTTAATTTTACCATTAATCTTGTTATCTTTAATAATTGTGGTTATTTTTATCTATTTGTTATTATCGTTGTATTAATGATGATTATGTTAGATATTATACAATGGATCTTGTAATGCCGTAAAGTCCACAGTGTGATATATTATCCTATATATGACAAATAGCAACATTAAAAGAGAGGGTCATGTTTATCTACCATATAAAAAAAAGGTAATGCACGGTACCCCTGACCGCAGGAGGGTTCTCCCTCCCCAAGCTAGCTTAGCCCCCATAGCTGCCTGACGGTTACTACCCAGCAAGATTATTTGGGCCGAGCTGGACTCGAACCTACGTCCACCCGTTTGGAATGGGTGAGGCTGGCCACTGGGCTAACACCCGTGGTTTTATCTACCATATAAGACTAGACGCTAGTTCATAAATGGACGTTGTTAATGAAAACTAGGAGCAAAAATTACCCAAGTTTTTCTTATATGTAAAAAGTATTATGGTTTCAAAAGTTTATTTTCGAAGTTTAAAAATACATTATTTTTTTTAAGAGATGAAAGTATGATTTCTTTGTTAGCTTGGAGTTGGGATTTAAGAGATGAAAGTATGATATTTACGATTTTTTTTTCTTTTAGCTTTGAGGGGATTTTCGAATGGAGACAAAAAAACAAAGAAAGAAAACTATATGTATAGTCCTCTAGCCATATGTGAGATATTTAACATTAACATTAATATTAATATATATTATTATTATTATTATTATTATTTTATTATTAATACGACAACGAATGAACAGTTGATTTTGTGGTTCTTAGAACTTATTGGGTCTTTTGGCGGTGACAACCTCATCACCAAACAAAACACGTCATTTCATCCGGAGGGGAGGGGGTTTAATGCCTTTGACCCCATCTTTCACACACACAATTTTCAGAATTCAGATGATAGAGAGAACAAGAGAGAGAATCGGAGGTGAGGAGGGGGCACTGCTAGAGAGAGAGAGAGAGAGAGATTGGAGGGGAGAAAGAATCGTGATGAAGCCGACGATAGTTGACGGCGGTAAAGGCCGATCTCCGGCAAGCAGTGGATTGGTCCAGTTGTGGTTGGTGATACATAAGAGATATTTACATAAATTTCATTTTTCTTTCAAAAAGAATAAAAAATTATATTTTATTTAACATTTTAAGCAGCATATATAAATGGTTGCATGAGATCGTTAACGATTTGGCATGACACCTAAATACACCTAAATACAATCGAGGAGGTTGATATCACACATGGTATCATGTCGTATGAATTCTTATCACATATATTATATATCACTAGTGGTAAAACCCGTGTGCAAACACTAGTAGTTTTTAGAAATTTAACATAATATATTTTATTAAACAACAGTTTTTTCAGCTATAATACAAATAATAACTTATTCTAAATAAGATCCCAGGCAATAAAAAAACATATCATAAATTGATATCATCTGATTTGAAACTTCAACACTAAAAAAGAAGAAAGTGGTAATAATTAGTAGAAGCCAAAATCTCTAAAACTATAATAAAAAAGGGTCAAATCCATATATTGATCTTGATACCTTATGAGCATCCTATCACTTTCATCATTTGCCGATACAGCTAAAGAATTGTCCTAAAAAAAGAATCATAGTTCAATAAGTTTGGTAAGGAAATCAAGATGCTTACCAAAATATATAGTATTACATCACTCGTATTTTCACAAGTATATCAAGCATCGCCTTTCTCCACATTCTCTCGACTTGTAATTCCATCAATTGGCTCTTGCAACTGAAAAAACTTCAAGAAAAGTACATGAATAAAAATTCTTAAATTACATTAAACAAAAAGTACATGAAGCTTATGCCATCCAGTTATGGCAGCTAAAAACAAGTCTCCTACAGGACACTTACTTCAACTACAGACAATATGTAAGCTACATAGGCCAAGCATTGAACTAGAGTCTACATAGCTTGAGAAGCTGGAGAATGAAATTGTTGTAAATTTTACATACCAAATTTTGATGATGAGTATAATGCCACAGTGGTTCCAAACTTGGAAAAACGATGGACATGGGAAAAAAAACTATATGTATTGCATTACAAAATGCATAGTTTGACTTTTAAAGTCAAAGTGTCGTCTTCTGGGAACAAAGGTACTTTTACTTAAAGCCGAAATCAAAGATTAACGAGATGAGCAAATAAGACTAAAATGATTTTATACATCCTTACAACATGACAAATCGGTTCCATTGTTGCAATCACATCCATGCTAGCATTAGCTTCTTGAGATAGCATGACCACTTCAGAAACAATATCAAGACTACAAATAAAACTTGTATTAATATTGTATAACAAAATATTTAATTGAATTGAAACATAAATGTTCATGTACATTTGAACACTATTTGACTTCCTTGAATCAAACTCTAGATTAGATTCATACACCTCCTCTGCAATGGTTATTTTTCTTTCCGTTAGACATACCACCCGAACCGCATCATACCCGAACACCTACCGGATGTTTTCAGCTGAATCAACATAGTCTTTTATTTTTCATATATTTGAAAAAGGTTTGAACAAAACAATACATGTCAACATTATATGAATTAAACAATACTCCAACAGCCACAAATGCTCTTGAACTACGTTCCATAAGATTTGCTAGATTTTTTTGCTACATTTTTGTGCTCTATTTTTTGTCTTCAATTTTTTTTTTAGATTTTTTGTGCTGGATTTTTTGTATTAGATTTCTTTGTGGTGAATTTTTTTGTGTACAAGATTTTCTTGTGCTAAATTTTTTGTACTAGATTTTTTGTGCTAAATTTTTTGTACTAGATTATTTTGTTGTGTTTTTTAGAAAACAAAAGGGGTGTTACACGTTATTTTCACACTTCTACTTATAAGAACTAAAATATTTTAGTACCAAAATGTACTCTCCTACTTATAAGGAGTGTCACATGTTATATCACAATTCTTCTTAGGCTACCTAGGCAAAATTCGCTTTTTAGTGGATCGTTCCCCATATATATATAAGCATTGATTAGTTTCCTTTGATTGGCTTTTGGCCGTATTTCCTCCACGAATAATCGTCCGGTGGTATATCGGCCATCTTCATGCTTCTCGCTAGCACTATCATGAATCTTTTCATCCTCGATTTCCTGAAATAATCGAGTTTATAATAAGTTTAGAAATCACAATTCAAACCATGTTTGACTCAACCTTTATAAGGGCCTAAAATATATTCTAGATAACTGACTTAAACCACAGCCATATCATCTATGTTTGAGTGACTGGTTCTCCAATAGGATAATCCAGAAACTATCTTCAAATCAATGTGCTTCCTTTATATATTATTGCAGCATAAAGAAACACAACCCGTTGTGGGTTATCTAAGTTGCAGTTTCAAAAACAACCAACACATACCATGTAATTAGTCGTGTTAAACTTAATAACAAGTTTAGACTATAAACCAAAAAATATGTTATAAGACTTCTGTGCTAAAATAGTAAAAATGCTTTTCTCCAATCGTAGCTCCACTAAAAACGAACAAAACCTCATCAAATCAAATGAAAAAGGTGGAAGCTTATTTCAACATTTTCACTTCTCTTGTTCTTTACGACGCTTCTCTTCCTCTTACTTCTTCTTCAGCTCCTTGCAAGTATTTCAAGATTTCAAAACAAAACCTCATCAACATCATGTAACGCTCTATCAGTGTAGCGAAAATGAAATTGAAATAATACCTGATGAATGAACCGAACGGTTAGATGAAGAGCAACATGACAATTCAGTTTCATTGTCGTCGTTCCATCTTAATGAATGTCCTACTCGACAATAAAAAAAAACAATGAGCCTGGTTGTTACAAAAACAAAACAAAGTAATCAACCATAGAACAAAGAACTTAAAAAATACAAATTGCATGTTCAAATCTTCAAATAATAATTGTACGAGAACATTCACAGAAGGAACTTATCTTGAAAAAATGGTTCAAAAAATTGGATCCAACAGCTAACTATATAAAAATGTAATCTGTTTGGAAGATATTTTAACTATCTTCGTCATCAGCCCAAATTAAAACAAACGAATATCATGATAAATAATCTTATTTACTCATCTAACTAATTTTCCCCATATTTCGTGATAAAAAGCACATATGATCTACGAAACACAACTTTTTTCTTAGAGTAAATTGCACAAAACATCCTTTATGTTTCCTCAAACTTGCAGGTTCCAGCCTTAATGTTTAAAAGTTGCTAAAAACAGCCTTTAAGTTTATTTTTGTTGCGGGTTCAATCCTTTACAGCTAACCACGTTATTTTCTTCAGTTAAGTTCCCTCACATGCATAACATGTGAGGGTATATTCGTCATTTTGGTTGATCATGTGAGGGAACTTAACTGAAGAAAATAACGTGGTTAGCTGTAAAGGATTGAACCTGCAACAAAAATAAACTTAAAGGTTGTTTTTAGCAACTTTTAAACATTAAGGCTGGAACCTGCAAGTTTAAGGAAACATAAAGGATGTTTTGTGCAATTTACTCTTTTTCTTATTTTAGAGGCCAACTTGTGTGACTTGCGAATCAAGATGATGTTCATAATTTGATCTCGATACACAATTAACCGATTAATACCAAATTGTAACTAATCAAATTTCACAATAGACATATTGTACGGATCTGAAACATTTAAACCTAAAATATTAAGAGATATAATTACTAAAAATTAAACAAACCTAAAAAGTAGATGCAAAAATTGGTTATATAAAATATCGATTTCAAGAAAGAACAACAATATAAGAGATTTCATTAAAATGAAATCGACATTAAGCTGTGTTTTGATGACAAAATAAACCTGAAAAACAACATACAATCGAAGGGTAAAAAATCATACCTGAAATATTGTCAGAAAGTCCAATTACAGAGATGAGAGATCGCTGGTGAGAGTAACGGCTGAAAATCCTGATTGAATCTAGAGTTTGGAGAGAACATAAATAAAATTAAAACCTAAGCAAAAGAGAGTCAAAGGTATAAATACGTACCTGCAATAGCAAAAGAAGTCTGATTAGGAGATGATTTAAAATTAATATAAATGTATTAAATAAAATCTGAAAATACATGATTTATAATATAATAATGAGATAAGATGGATAGACTAGATGGCTGCCATGTAAACATTGTAAAGTAATGTTAATCTCTTCTTTTATAGATAGAGGAGATTATTTTTTAGTTCTTGGTTTTATATGTATATGTATTTCATATTTGTATGTATAACATGACGATTGGATTCAATTGTTGTTTTGTGTGTGTATAACAAAGAAGATTAATTTGAAAATTAATTACATAAAGTGGTTTTGTTTGAGCATCAATTAGTCTTACACTGTTAAAAAAAATATTTCTTCAAAGGGAAATAAATGACAAATTTTAATTTTATTTTTTTAAAAAAGAGATATGACAACTAAAAAAGGATACGTTTACTTACCCTTATTAAACCTTCAAATCCATATGATAATTCACTAATTAATTATTTAAACTTTACCCTTATTAAACCTTCAAATCCATATGATAATTCACTAATTAATTATTTAAACTTTATATCAGCGTCTTACGCGAACACCGCTCCCACTGTGTGCACATGGCTTTAAAAATACTATATTTTGGTTTGAACATAAAATATGGTAGGTCACTTAGCCACGTCTGAACATAAAATTGAATTTCCTTAGCATGGAGTAATGAAAACAACATCTTTGTAACTTTATATCTGATAAATGCAATTATGTTAAATCCACGCTTGTTGACTTTAAGATAAGCCGAACCACTAAGAAAATATGTTTATAACTTTGTATTATATTAACTTGTTAGATAATATAGTTATGGATAAGATCAAATAAAAAGTTGATTTTGCATAAGTAGAATAAGAAGGAATCTTAATTATTCATTTTTTAAATCAATAGCTAAGATGAAAATGTAGAAAAAAGAGAAGTGTAAGGATATCCTAGGAAAATCATATTTATTGACTTTTTCTCCTCACATGCAAGTCACATACGTATTCATCCTCATTTTTAAACGTTCATAACTTTTTTATATGACATTACTTTTTCATAAAAATTTCACCATAAAATCGAACGTCTTTTTATCTTTAATCTAAGTACCATATTACTATATAAAATATGACGACCTAAAAAATCCACAAAAAATGTGCTGTATTTCTGAGTTATATAACATTTTTTGACAAAACCGAATTATACTTTATGAATAAATTATATTAAAAATATGACCTAGCCTACGGCTGCGGGTCGTAAGCTACGGTCTGCAGCTGCGGAAATGAGCCAAAAAGCGCGAATTTTTAATTTTCCTCTTTTTTCACCACAAATCACATCCTAACTCATTTAACTCTAACCCTAATCCATTCTTTTATAAATAGAAGCCTCCACTCTTCCATTTTTTCACTTTACAAACACTTAATCACTCCCAAAACACTCCAAATTATCCATAAATTCTGAGTTTTTGGCATAATTGTAAAAGTGAAAAAGTGAGTTCAAACTCACTTTTCTTCATCTTCTCTCCACCAAATCTTCATCTATAAAGCTTGGATTGCCTCTAGGATTATTTTCACAGGTTTTCATAGAAAACCAAGGTGGAACATTACCATTTTGAGGTCCAAACTTTCTGTTTTGAAAAATTATGGTTGCTACTTTAGTTAAACTTGTGTTTTCTTATACAAACTTGTGCTTCTTATGCTACTAATCAAGTCTATGGTTAGTAAGATTAGCCAAGATTGATTCATACAAATAGGAGGTGTAAATCACCCTCCAAACTTTCTGTTATGATAGGGTTATCAACCCACAAGTGATAAAACCATCCAAGCTTGTCACGATTCTTGTGACAAGACTTGTGTTCTGGTATGAGTGTGAATACTTGGAAGCTTTAGCTATCCTATCTTCATTCCACCACCTCACTTGATGTTTTACAATTGCTATCCTAAGTGGTTTGCTAGCTTGAAGTGACATAACCCCGTCAAGCCTCTGACACTTAGTTAACTATTTCTATGTCGATGTCGGCTCACCCGGGTTAAAAGTTACTTGGCTACTTGGTATAGTAATTATTGAACATTTCTTTTTCATTCATGACCATCCGAATCATCGTTGTGATGATTTGTGTATTGGTGAATCTTACAACGAGGTTAAAGGATGGTTATCCTCCTACCTTCATGCATGACTTATATGACAATCTATGATATCCTTGATAGACTTAGCTTAAAAATATTATAGAAACTATATAACATCTATATATATATATATATACACACACACATAACCGAACCCTTGAGGATAATCGACATGGTTACTTATCATGGTAATAGGTTATATTATCTAAGACTTGAACCTTTCGTTACGATTCTAATGGGCACTTAACCCATAAAATCATAACAACCCATACGGGATATAGAGTGTCAAAAACGAGTGTTTAAGGCACGATAATTACTTTTTTGAATACATACTTTTACATACTTTAATTTCGAATCCGAACCCTCCGTTATTATCCAAATACTTACACACCTAAGTTTCCTCATGTAGGATAACTCGGTGTTCCATCCTTCAAACTCTCCAACTCTTCACGGGATTACCAAAGGAAGCTTTACAAAACTGTGAGTACACTTGAAATCCCCTTTTTCGCTTTATACCTTTTGGGTGCAATGTGTTTAATCTATCAAAATACACGCAAACACACTTATACTTTATGAAAACACAAACAATCCATTATACATGCTTAAATACATGATACTTGATTTGTATTCTTGGAACATTCTTATGTGATTCGCTTGTCATTAACTTCGTACGAGCCTCCCCTTAACATGTATAGCTCTATAAGAGTAACGCACCGCCGTAGTCTTGTGGTCATGTTAAGTCTTAAATTCTTGCGGTAATCAGAGGGTTGACTTGTAAAATTGCATGCCTTGATACATTAATCTAGTTAACTATTTTTGTCATGTGGATTCGTTTAAATTTTTTTCATACTTACGCTATATTAAAATTGTGTACTCGCCAATGCCTTGTGTGTTGAACTATACTTTTAAACACTGTTGCAAGTTGATGACGTTGATATTGACGAAATCTAGTAGGGACGACTTAGACACACATCTAGATTCACTAGATTTTAACATTGTATTGTTATTGAGTTTTGTTATACTTTGAGGTTTCCAATTGTTGTACTTTGATTTCTTGTGATTTACTTGATAATTTTATTCATGAATGAAATCGGTTTGAATTAAATATTGTCACAATAGTATTATGAAGTCTCGAGCAATCTCGTTCGTCTCACTCCAATGTTTCCGCCATCGGTTAGGGTGTGAAACTAGGGCCGGCTTGATGCTGCGTCGTGCCTTCACACCGCCCCTAGGCCCATCCCCGTCCTCTCCGTCTTCCTTTCGACGGCAAAGTCGAACCTTTTTTTCAAAAAAGTAGTTATAACTGCTAGTTTTCTAAGAAAAATAATAAATATTAATTTCTTTATAAATAATAACAATTTACCCCACTTTTCAAACCAATTCAACCGAATCTATCTCTCTCTCTTTTTAAACAATACTTCAACTTTTAATTTTTTTTTGCCAAGGATCCATAAAATCAAAACAACCCAATCCCAAACTCGAACACAAACATTTTCTTGGTACCCGGCTACTATCCAATGATGGATCCGAGTTGGTCGGCATCACAATTTTCTTTTTCGGGTTTCCAACAAAAGCCCAATGCTTTCGCTCAAATGAACCAAATGCAATCGATACAACAAATGTTAATGCAAAACTCGTTTAACTCGCAATTTTAATCACAACTACAACCACAACCTTCACCGCCACCGGTAGATTCGTCTCAACCCGTAAAAGATGGGGTTGAAGGATATGTGCCGGAGACGAAATTCCAAACCTCCAAGCGAAAAAAGAGAAGCAAATGGCACGTCTAGCCGATGATCAACCTTCGAAACCGAAGGCACAACCATGGTCAAAAACCGAGGAGAAGGCATTAGCTATGCCGTGAATTAGTACGTCAAAATGCCCAATTGTTGGTATGTAAACATATATGAATTTTAAACTTTTTAATATATAAATTTTTAACTTTTTAATATATAAATTTTATTACATTTTAAAAATATAGGGAACAACCAAATTGGTGATGGTTTTTAGAAGGAAATATTAGCAAAATTCTTGGATTATGGAACAAGGTCCATATCGAGATCTTGATTCCTTCGCTTCGAAGTGGCGAAAGATGCATCCGGCCGTCAACCATTTTTGGGGGTATTATAACAATTTGTATGCTAATTGTCTAAGTGGGTGGAGTGACAAAAATGTTTTTAAAGAGGCCATGCATAGATATGAAGATGAGCATAGGCAGGTTTTCCCACACGTCCAGAAATGGGAAGTTATGCGAAACAATAAGAAGTGCACGCCGGTTTCAAACGAGGTTGCAAACGCTAAACGAACGAAAATCTAAGAGACTAGAAGTTATAGTGCGAAGGGTGGGGGTCGGACGCACTATGTCAAATAAATATAAACGACGAGCCGGAATTTGACGACGAAGAGAATGAAGTTCGAGAGTAGGTATGCCCCCCTGGAAGGGACAAAGCCAAAAGGGCAGCGACTGCAAAAAAACAATCCTCATCAGGGGGCCGTTCGAAAATGGACGACCTGATGGCCCCGTTCGGGGTTAGAATTTTATTCATTAGTCTAAGGAATTTTGCCTAGGTAACCTACGTTTTCATACTTGAGTTCTAGTCCATTCTCTAGTTGTCCGAGCTTGTTGTCTCTTTCGGTTGTCTATTTGTTCTAATTGTATTTGATTAAAATCCATTTTCATAGAAACAAAATTGTTAGGCTAGGAGTTAATAGAGGTCTAGTACCAAGAGTCGCTACTATTATGTTCACGATTCGATATTCGGACTTACTTGTTTTACTACGTTTTGACAAATACACTTGCCGGTAGTGTGTGATTGAGCGGGTTTTCCAATTTTAAAACTTATCTGAATTTAATTAATACACATTTCACACATCACACTAGATTTGAAACTTCCCAAAGATGTGTTTGACTTATATCTTGAAATCAAGTTCTTATATAAAAAGAGTAAGATTTACTTTCTGTATTTTGTAGTGTGTGGATGATACCTTCCGCAAACTTTGTAATTTCAAACCAATTTAAGAATGTTTGTGTTTTTTTCTGACAAGTTGGTTAAGTGGTTAGTCACTTGGTTTTTCTCATTGATGTCCCAAGTTCAACTCCCACTAGCATCACTTTGAAGGACATTGGTGCTGGCAATGAAGTTTCGAACTAGGCCTCAATGGAGGTCGCCAATTCGAAACCGAGCCGAACCGGGTTTACCATAGTGGACCTTCGGGCGAGCGGGTTTTCCTTGGAACTGCTGGCTTGGTGGCTCGGTATGCATCCAACTCTGCCGTTATGAAGGAGGGAATGCAATTGCTCGATTAAGGAAATCCCAATGTTTATTCGGTGAATAAGTTTGTTGCTAAAAAAACGTTTGTGTTTTCGATGTTAAACCATCCTTGGATTCATCCACATGTTAAACGATCCACCAATCAGTTTCAATTTCAAATTTTCTTTGGAAAATAATTGTTGTGATTTATTTGCAAGACCTTAAGTTTACAAAGCTTTTTCCATGGTTTTTTAAGAATATGTCTGGGAAAATCATGGTTTTATAATAATCTCATTTTTTTATAAAACATTTTTCAACAATTGTGCTTCGTATACTGGGATAGTGTTCGTTTCACAGAATGAATGGATTCTAGATGGAATAGAATGTAGATTTCAATACTTCTGTTTTTCATATCAACAAGGATTTGAATCTGCTAATAATTGTATCAACCAAACACATTATTAGATTTCAAGATAGTTATATCATTTTACATATTTTACAATTCAATTCTACCGATCATTATATCAATCAACCACACTAAGAGATTTCAAAAAAAACTCTTAAAATCGAATTCAAATTCTATTTTCGATTCTAATTTCATTATATTTCACGAAACGAACACTACCATTTCACTATCGTTGTGTTAGTCACAATGGGATCAGCAACATCACACTAAAACAATGGTTGAAATTTGAACTTTTTCCAATATCTTTATATTCTTTGCTTCAATTTGAGTTGTTGTTTTGACCTTACTTTTTCTTGTACATATGATTCATCATATTATAAGCTCTTTATATTCATTGAATCCATTAATAAAATATAACAAAAATGGTCATATGATATGACTAATAATGGACTTCATGTAAGAAACTCGACTAACAAATATTGATCAGTGATTCTAAAGAAAGGACATATATAAAGAAGCAATAATTGGCTCTATATAGAGGGCACACAATCAAGGGTTGTAATTAACCATAAGAATTTACAAATATTTTTAGAAAATAAACATTTCAGTTAACAATGCATATGTTGGTTACAATGTTTTGTTTGTTGATTATAGTATTATTTAACTACATACACAAAGAATCGATGTGTGATGTACAAGGACACAATGACATGATGTAACTTACGATCGATGAACAAGGACACAATGCAAGTGCGTACGTAACTTACAATGGATGGATAATGGCATAATGTAACTTACAATCGATCCAAAAGGACACAATGTAACTTACATTCAATGGTTAAAGCCACACTGTTACTTACAACCAATTCCATTTGATTACACAACAATTACAGTGGGTGATTAAAGACAAATTGTAACTTACAGCCAATTCCATTTGATTACACAACAATTACAATGGGTGATTGATGCAACCTGAATAGTGCTCAATGAAATAGCGAGTGACCGATAAATCAGCCATGTCCCACGGAATAGATAACTTTTGGTTCTTTAAAATTACATGTGTTTAAAGTTGAAAATATATTGTATAAACTAATGTTATAAAAAAGTAAAGTTTTAATGAATGCTATAAATTTTATTTAAGAAAAATGTTACAATTTCATTATGGATAAATATATAAACAAATAACTAAGAAAATTTATGCCCTCCATTTAACCTCTCACAAATGTATTGTTAAAATTAGTACAGAAAAAATAAATAAATTAGAATTTTTCTTTAAGAAAATGAAAGACCACCTACAATGGTGTCTTGAAGTGGCGTGGAGGGCAAAAAAAGCCCAATAATGTCGTTACCACTGTTCTCTAGGCGTGTTTTACAAAAAAAATAAAAATAAAAAATAAAGACATGTTATTTAAAATGCCGGATCGAAAGTGGAAGACCAATAGAAATTTTGTGATGGTTTTTTGTTTTTTATTTAATTCAATTATAATATCTAATCTTCAAGTCTCACTATACTATTTTTAAACTTCAAGCCCCTTTACCAACTAGGTGTCATGTGCTCTTTCATATCTAAAGGTGAAACATTTATTTCACTCATCACTACACATGATTTAATTGAATTATTGAAATCTTTTCATATATGGAATAGTACGCCAATCAAACTACTGACTAGATTACCCTACTCTTTCACATTTTTGTTAATATAATAAAATTCATAATAAAATTTATTATTACTTTATATTTTATTATGGATTTTATGTTGGGAATTTTGAATACCACGGATAATTAAAAAAACATGTAATCACTTTCACATCAAATTATTTCAGTAGTTCTGTCAAATAATTCAATCGGATACAACTCTAAATTCGAGAAATAGAACACCAATATGTTTTTATGAGAATTCGTAATGAACCAGTGTATAATCAAGAACCCTAATTTTGAATTTGGGGATGAGGGTTGATAACTGTCTCTTGGCAGTAACTGTTTTTTAGAATAAAATTTGTCTCCAAAATGCCTATATTTTTTATCTGAAAAATTATGACGTTTTTTAGGAAAATAATTTTCCTCTAAGGCATTTTCAATAGAGCAATTTGATACCCAGTCAGTGACTCTACCCCTTAGACCCTGCTCTCAGGAGTGTTGTCATCGAACCCCCGCCAAGGGGGCGTGGCCCCTTGGAACCTCCATTTGAGGCTCCGCCCGAATACTTAAAATTATAACAACTCGAACAAGTGTACGCTCCCGCACCTCTTAACTTGTTCGATGTATATTATAATTCCCTTTGGTCACCAAGTTAATCCTGATTACACTAAAATTCATTTTATTGTATTAACAAAGAAAGGTGAAAGAGTATATGATCAAATCGGATTTTATCTTTAAAAACTTGGATCATATTGCTAAAACTAATCCATATGACCATGTACTTCCTAATTTATAATCTTTTCATAATTGCAGCAGTGCATTAGTGAGACTAGAAGGTAGTTGAAGAATTGCACCAATAATACATAATCGCTTATGGGCCTTCTGGTATTGTCGTATTGATAATTGTCCCATAGAAAAATGTTATAAATTCAAATCCCTGAAACTCTGTGAGTAAAGATTGATTAGGTGATATTTAAAAATAAAAGAAACATGTTGTCAAAATATACTAAATTCATACCTTACTAATCTATAAGAAAATGTGAATATACAATGTTAACTAAATATGTAATATAAAGTAATAGATAAATTGGTAAATGAGATTTTAAAAACTTTTTTAAATTAGTTTCAACCGTCAATCTGGTTCGCCAGTATAACATGTTGACGACATAAAAGTCTGGCCCAAATAAAGGTAGTTTAAAAGAGTTGAATTGGACGAGTGTTATAGACAGTTCGTGATTTAACCGTCAATCCGGTCTGATTCTGAAAGCACCATTCGTTAAACTTTTTAAATAATCGTAATTTAGGAAATGCAAATCTACATTTTTTTTTATTTTTTGTAATGAACTGTTTAACCAATGTATTGACTCATGTTTATCAAAAATTACAGTAAGAGGGTTAGTTTAAGGCTATTTCTTTTATAAAAAAATTATTTTATATTATTTAATCTATTTAATTTCTAACTTACTATCCAACACTTTAAATGTATTTCATTTGACAGAAAAACAAACATTGCTATATAGAATTTTGGAAAACTTGATGGCAAATTAGTTTAATGTGTCGCATTCGAATACTTAAATGCTCCATAAGATTACGAGATTATATTTATTCTTATAATTTATAGCATATATACCAAAATTGAAAATATATGAAAACAAGAATATATTCATGCTAACACTATGCCAAATATAGAAATGAAAATAAAGCAATTCGAAAAAGGTGTTTGATTTGTTATCCTCCGTCAGAATAACAATAATTATTGGTTTATTGTTTTACAAAAATGAATAAATGTTAAAGTGTTAACTAAAACTAAATTTTATGTTAAAGTTATGTTTAAGTTAATAAAAAGTTAGTTATATATATATATATATATATATATATATATATATATATATATATATATATATATATATTATCATTTGTTTAAAAAAATGAACAACAATTTGTTAAACCTAAATAAAACTTAATCTTGCACTTGCAAGGATTTAAACTCACCACTTTAATGAGGGTCAAGCACCATATACCGCTAGATTCTTCATTCGCATCCTCCTAATTTAACTAAAACCATTTCTGTCTCTAAATTTGATTCACTTTTTAGAAAACTCATACATCTCATGTTCTATCTCCATCTTTATTCAATTAAAAACCGTACATCTCATTCCTGATATCTTTCTTCCAATATTAACACTCAACTAATATAGAAAATGAATATGAGGAATAAATAGTGAATACCTAAATACAGAATTGAGAAGTAAGTTCCTAAATTTTCACCATTTTGAGGATGAAATGAAGTGCCAAGTTTAAGTAAAGTTTTTCTCAAATTATAGGGATGGAGCCATTTTAGAGGATGGGATGTGAATGATTTAGCCACCAAAAGGCAACAATCACCATTTTAAAAGTGTTAACTTTTAACCTTTTAAATCTTTAATACCCAAGGTAAGGAGGTTATATAATTAGTAGTATGTTAACTTCTTAGTGCTTATGGATGAGCTCAAATAACTCCCTTTTTATGTTACACAACATAGTATTGAAATAGAATACTCTGGTAAAATGGAATACGACTGCGGGTTGTGGGGTATGGGTTGGGGCGGGGGAAGCCAGGCAATATCGCTTCAGCCACATCGGGTCAGCATAGGTTGTGGTGTTGCTCTGTTGGCGTGGGGTGGGGGGAGATGATGTGGATGGCTGGGACTGGCTGGGCATATTTGATCGTTTGGGGTAGCCGTTACCCAACGGCTAGATTATAGAAAATATATATTTCTTTTTTAAACTTGTAAATACTCACCCATTTTTAAAATTTTTTACCACTTCTCTACTTTTCACCTGCTTTTATCTCTATAATTTTTTTATAAATTCAACCCAGTTAATCCTTTACAATGCATCCATTTAACCCGACCCAAATACCTCTTACCTGCGGCCAACCATAAGGTTTTGTATACTCACCTTGTCCCGAGCTAGTTGGAATCTCGTCGTATATAGGGGGCGTGTTTACACGAACTTTCCATACGACGGTTCATCTATTCCAACTAAACTTTCCCAACCCAATTTCATACACGAAACACAACCGCAAGATGTTGGTGGTTCGTTATCCAAACCGGCCAAAAAAAAAGAAGTAACAAAAAAACGGATAAAGAGAAAGCAATTGCGGCCGCTCAACGAGTAAAAAAAAGTGGACGAATAAAAGAAGTCACAAAAAACGGATGAAGAGAAAACAATACGAAGTTTCTCGCCATTAACGTAGATCACCTTACCGGCGCAGAATTGGCAACGGCGTTGGAGATAAAGAGATCTTGTAAAAATATAACATGGATAAATGATAGAAGTTTTTATTTTTTTTTATTTTAATGTAGTTAGCTTTTTAATTTTATGTAGTTTTTTTAGTTAGTTGTTAATTTAATTAAGTGAAATTTTAATTAGTTTTTTTTTTAAATTATAGCAATGCCACATGCCTGGCCATGCCACCCCACACCCAAAAAAAGCCACGCCAGCCAAGCCGATCCCACCTTCACCACTTGTCAACCCAAGCCCCCAACCTAAACCCCTGCAGTCTAAGTATGACAATGCTTTTGTGGTGTTATGATAAGAACCAAACAACAACCAAAGAGAGGACAAAGGGCAAAATTGCTTAAATAAACGAGTACACATACTAAACTACTAATTGACCAGCTAAACTAGTAAAAACTACTCTCCATGAATACACACGGAACATTGACATCACTATGGTTACTAACTAACGAGTAATCCAAATGAACATTGACACCCTCAATTTCCACTTGCAGAGTTTTACCGCGAGGCGTGTGAACAAACCAGAATCTGAGACACTAGTACGTCGAACGACTCTATATGATTTGATAATACGTTTTCCAAAATCATTTGTTTAACCATTCATTGTAGATTTTATATTATCCTAGTTAGTTTTCAATGTTTAGCGGGAGCATTAGTTTTTATGGTTGAGGGGAAGCATAAAAATAGATAGAGAAATGGGCGCCAACACAAACGCCAAAACAAATGAAAAACCCAAAACAGTATTTGTAAATGTGACTCGATAAAAGGTGTCTTGATCAATGCAAGTGAGTGCACCTAGAGCTCCTAGCGTCCTGAGAAACATGTAAAGAAACAAGTGACAACATTAAAGATGAGTGAGTTCACAGGTTTTCATAAATTCGTTTGTTCGGTTATAAGTTTGTTTCCCCCGTTATCCCTAACCCGGGATAACGGTTTAGTTCCATTATTCCCAACCTGGAATAATACTGATAGTTCCATTATTCCCAACCCGGAATAATACTGATAGTTCCATTATTCCTTACCCGGAATAATAATGTTGTTGGTTCCATTATCCCTAACCCGGGATAATACTGTTGATTCGTAATTAAGTTCAATGTTAATATATATAGGTAGCTAGCCTAAAGTTATGTCACGTAAGTGTTCGCGATCGAAGCTGACTGTTGTGCCTCCGTGTTGCCAGGCCTATCACTGACCATGGCGAAGTTAGGCCAATTCACCCGTTGACCATACCCGGTCGGCTAGCGCGACTAGCTCGGATGGGGCTTGTCGGGCCCAGTAGTACTACTTATAATTTCCCCGCTATTTAAACCCAATACTAACGATCCGAGAGATTGTCGAGGACTTGTGTGATATAGCTGCTTAGTGACCATAACGTACATTAACATTAACTTAGTTACCGAATAGTTAAGTGACGTTAATTTCGTATAACGTAAAGAGATAGAGTTGTAGAGTGTATACATGTTTCTCCCCGTGTTGTTTAAAACCGGATAAAATTAGGGGCCGTGAACTCACCTTTAGTTGCTCGGTTAGTGTAACACAGAAGTTGCAAATGATGGGAACGCTAATCGCGTCCTAACAAGTCAATTGATTTCAAGTCAGTGTGTGAACACACTAATACAAATCCTACACATAATTAACGCACAAAGCGGTACAACACAATCAAAATTCCTAACACTCAAACATGCATGCAAGTATACTCATATGAACATAGTGATCAAAACAATTTATCATGAACATAATCCAATCCATGCAACACTTTGGTGCACACATTCGCAAGTTATCAAGTTTCAGCTTACATACTCGTAATTCGGCTGTTTTCGAGGATTTTTATAAAATAGTTCCAACATTCCAAAAATTCCAATTATTTTACATCAGGTGACAACTATACTGTAGAAATTTATATAAATTTTTCAAGTCCTAATACTTTACCAATTATCCACAAATATTAATATACTAGGCTGCAGTCAGATTCGTCATTTTCTGACTGCAGTCCACGGAAGAATTTATTTAAAAATCACTGTTCGTCCAATTAACAAAATTCCAGTGGGAGTTGCCCGGAAATTTCCATATCTAGTTGCTGTACAAATTTCATGATTCGACTCCCTACAGATTATTAAATCCAACTCGATAAACAACTAACAAATTTTCAGGATTTTCACAGCTTTAGTTACTGAACTTAATTGGCCACTTAAAAATATCAAACGACTTCAGAAAAATATGAATCCAGCGCCATTAGAATCGTTTTTCAAAACTCTACGTTTTAGACTTCAGAAAATCTGTTTTTCGATAAATAATGACCCAGTTACAGCCAGTTGAAGTTGGCTGTAACCATCATTCAGCAACCTGATTCAGCACTTTATCATAAACTAACTCGCTTAAACCGTCGATTCATTGAGCATATGCGATCAAGAACAGATTTTTCCAATCATATATCATTATATATATCATACCCATGCAAACCCTAATCATAATCTATAGTTTTTACCAATCAAAACGCAGCCTAATGTTTCTAGATTCGAAAAAACATCAAACTTGCAAACTTAGCCAAATAAATCCGAAAACAACACAACACCACATTCATACATATAAATCCGAATATGATCTTGCAAACAATGATAAATCCTAACCTTTAATAACAAGATTAATGAGCCGTGAGTGAGATGAGGAACCGATGATCAAAAAGAATCGCGACCGAGAAGGAGAAGGCAAGATGCTGTCGCGACCGAGAGAAAGGAAAAGGAGAAGGCTGTTGTGCGACCGAGAAGGGGTGTAGGAGGCTGCCGTCGGCTTCCTTAGATGCTAGGGTTTTGTATGTTTTTGTTTTGTGAAGCAAGATCATGCATGTGTGTGTATATATAGCGCAAAGAGATGGGTTGCGGTTTGGGTTGCACGCGGCCGAGGGGTTTGGGTGGGTTGGTTTGGGTTTAAAACTTGGTCCTCAAGTTTCGATTAACTACTTGAGTCGCAAGGAAAAGAGGCCGGCTCGTGTCGCGGTTCGGTTCGGTTCGTCTATATAGTTACTATATATATTTCCTAACTAAAACAATCACGTAATCGAAACATCACATATTCACCGACATTTAATACACATAGCACGTAATTCGTTTGACAAGTTCATGAGATTATCGTAATTATTTCGAGCGTGCAAACTTAAGTCTCCGAATCAAATTGACGTAGGAACAAATAATCGTGAAGTAGTGCGTTTTAAGATATCTGAAAAACCGGGATGTCACAGCGAGAGACCTGGCCTGAATCTCTCGCGCCCCGCCAGAATAGGTCTGACGCAGAAAGTTTTGTTTGGAGACCAAGCAAAGCTCCAAAACCATTTAAACGAAACCATGGCTTCTCTAAACTGCTATGCCACGTTTTGGGACACTTGTAAGCTTCTTCTTACACCCCTAAACACCTGGCTTCACCTCCTTTGAGCTCTCCAACTATAAATAGGTGTTCAAGTGTTCATTCCAACTTGCACCTTTCTTAAACATAACTCTTCTCCCTCCTCTGAAAGTTCCTAGCTGAAAGGAGCATCCAACTTAGTTCTCTTGCATTATAGGAACCTCTTGTAAGTGTTCCTTGCTCTTGCATTTTCGTTTTTAAGCTTCTATAGCCAAAAGTCAAGCGTTTTACGGTAAACGCTTTGACTTTCAGTTAAGACCATTATGGTCCAGCCATTGTTCAAAATGAACATGGCTAAGTGATCGTAATAAGGTAGGTGTTAGTCCCAATAGGGCACCTCCTGAAGATCACGTTTGCTAGACCAATTGACGGGTCAAATTTATGTTATTAAAAAGTCAAACAGGCCATTTTTCAGAAAAATCATAAATTGATCTTATATGTGTTATAGAACCTGTTTTGACACTTAAACAAGTTGGTAATAATTATTAGAACATGTATAAACATGTTCGGCTCGTCAATTTCAGTTCTAGGGTCGGTTCGCAACCGAAAGTCGCAAAATTTGACTTCTGCTTTGACTTTCGATTCTGACCCGATTTAGATTAGTCACCTACTGATTTAAAGTTGCATTATGATCATAATATTATGTAGCATAACCCTCTGAGGTTATATTACATGATCATAATCAGAATCTAATTTTATGCATAAGTTCCATAATTATGCCATTTTTTACCAAAATGCCCTTTTTGAACAAAACAAGGTTTTAATGATAATAAACTTGAAAATGAGTTTCCTACTGATGTAATATTATAAGTAGGATTATTTGGGATGTTAAACCAAGTTGTAAACTGAGTTTCCAAGCAGGTCCTTAAACTATGTCGATAAATGACGGTTTTAGTCCTTGTGACTCATAAAATGATTTTAATCAATCTTTTAAAGGTAAATCATTTACCTACTGATATGTTATATTAAATAACATATTTTAAACATTTTAGGTCTGACCCTAAGGTCATTTTTCATTAAACATCGCTTAACAACGTCATCTTACGACATAAGCGCCATTTTGGCGCATAGTATGGTTTTAAACCATATTATTGACCAAAACTTGATACCTACTGATTTCAAAACTTATTTTAAACATAATTATAGTAGGTACATGTTATAAACTCAGAATCCCAAATAATTTATAAACTATGTGTAAAATGACCAAAATGCCCATTCAGTGCATAGTTTGGTCATAAAAGATAATTTACACATATAATCGACATCCTACTATTACGTCATAAATAAAATATTTTTCTAGAATACTTATAACTATAACATTAAATTATATTCAAGATCTTTTTATATGGTATGAAATTACCAAAATGCCCTTATGAGGCATAGTTTCGTTTTAAAACCTTAATGGGCATATAAGTTGATATCCTACTGATATTTTAACTTATTTAAAGTATAATGGCATATAGAACTTGTCCATGACTTATCCGGTTATCCGATATCGCTATTATGCGCACAGTTACGTATATGTAACTATTTTACGGAATTTAACCGTAATTGGTTTAACCTTGTCATTTAGCCTCAAAATCTAGAATGTTTATAGTTTACCCATATTATACAAGTCAAGTCTTTGTCGGGTTTAAACTACATTATATCTGATCATCGTTTAATCAAGCGTTATACGTAATGATCATGTACACTATTCGGTTTATAAGACCGTTAGTATTTAATTGGCTAGCTTATGCATAATCAAGACTAGAGCCTTGCCGGTAAATGCTATCTGCACTTGGTACTTTTGTATACGGCTGAGTTATTTAAAAATAAAAGAAGAGACTAGCTCAGGTAAATACTCTCGACTTATTTTCCCTATACGGGCTTGGGATACGGTAAATTATTATCGCTTGGTCCCTTGCAAGGTCAACTTTCCCAAGTTAATAAAAGATTTTGGTCCCATTTGCACTTAAAACCATTTTTAATGTTTTCAAAATGAGTCAGTTGGGTGTATTTACCAGCGTAAGCTGACGTATCTTCCAAAGGCTAATCTGCAGGTATAATACGAAATAGGCCGGAAGCTGCTCGGTAGAAAACAAGAGGATCTTGCAAATCCTTAGATCTGCCTAAAGTCTGTTTTGTATTCTTTCTTGTACATTTTACGATCCGCCTGTGGATCTTCTATTACGAGCTTGTATATTATTTTAGATTTCGAACATTTCGGTTTGTAATAGTAATTTTACTCCAAGACTTCCGTTGTGTCGTGTTTAATTGACTATGACGTTATCAACTGTTGTCATGATACTCCCCACCCGGGCCCACCGATGTTTGGATTTCGGGGTTGGAAATCCGGGTGTGACACACAATAGCAACACGAATAAAAACCCTGTTTTTTTCCTCAAAAATTCGTCACAAATGTGTCATAAAGATTCTTTTAAAACTACTAAGTTAACTAATTGACTATTATCAAATTCAACGAAACCTAATTACAAATACTAATTCCAAGTATTGTGTCACTTGCTACGCATTTGTGACAGAATAAATACTATTATATGTGAATTATTATCAATTTCTCATAGTAAAAATCGAAAAGGGTAATACCTGATTGTGTAATATCACAGCATACTATTTTCATACAAAAATGTATGCCATATCAGATACCAGTGGGCTCAGATAGATACTTCGATCTAAACAACAACTCTAATTCCTTTTTGATTTTCGTTGTCCCACACAAACCTCACTTTGAAAAACCCTAACATCTTTCAATCTAATTTGATCACTTTATAGAAGTTGGCTAAAGGACGGATAAATTCAAAATTTAAGAGCTGATATCTATCTCTAGTCAACTTTACGCGAATCTAAGGTTCTACTTCAATTCATGATTTGCTTTGATGATGTTGTTAAATTGATGATATCGTATCGATTATGATGACGAACTGAGTTCTTTTTAGTTAATTACTGAACATAGAACAATTGATTTCCAGGTATTCATTAGTTGTATGTGAATTTAATCAGCTTTTGTTTGTATAATAATATGTAGAAACCCTAAGTATAGGAAAAGTTATGTTTAGTAAAAACATAATATAATGCTATTAAATGTGATATCAAGTAATCAACCATGTTAAACATGTTATTTTGAAGTAAAATTAATTAGGTTATCGAAATATATGGACAAAGTGTATTGGTCACTTCATTTGTTGTCTAATTGATGCACTTTTAAATATCTGGCTTTAATTTATGGTAGTAGAAAGGGTCGTAAGGCTATTCAGTGTGGGGTTGTTCAGGCCCGGTCTAACTCAGCGACGCCGCTTAACATCATTTCCGGGAGCTGCGTTGGCGTGGTGAACGTCTTCTCCAAGACGTTGCCGGTCCTCTCTCTTCTTCTCTACACACACCTATACATACATACATACACACACAAATATATATTTAGCCCCATCCTCCATTTCTTAGGTTCATTCCCTTAAGGCCCATCTCACACTAATCCTACGTAACGCTGACGTGTAGGATCATCCTCTAAGGACTACCTTCCTCCCATACTGAGTAGCCTAATATACCAAAATCGTTTAGAAACCCAAGGAAGTACACACAGGACAAATTCATTGAGGGGCATATTAGACAATAAAATTACTGATTTATCTCCCCGCTTGCCTGGTATAAAAGGCAGACGTATTATGCAATCTCGTGTGTATAAACTGATATATAGATATACATATGGAAGTGTGTCTACTTGGCTTTGATGCCAAACAACGGGATGAAGACTACCAAGATACATTTATATTTATTGAGACACCTTCACCATTCATGAATATAAAGTATAAAACTTTGCGTAAGAATCAATTCATACATATATAAACTTGTAATTGCATACATGTAATTATAAAATTACATATATTTAATGAGAAACTACCGTTGAATAGTATTAAGTATATAAAATAATTAAATAAAATGATTGGTCGTTAGGAGTTGTCGACATTTTTAAATTTTTGGAAGTTACGAAATGAACCCAACATATATAGGTTAGGAGTTGACTATAAAATTAAAAACTCCTAAAAAGTGTGAAAAGTCTATGTGTACATTGTGTTTTAAATTTTAGGCATGATGCTTTAGTTTTTTTTTTCTTTGCATGGTATTATATAGAAGAACACCAAACGTAACAATTTAAAACACAATAAAATATATTCTAGGTATGAAATTTAAAACACCATGCCAAGAAAGCTAATAAGTGTGTTTTAAATTTTATGCCTATAATACATTTCATTGCGTTTTAAGTTATGTTTGGTGTTTTTCTATATAATATCTGTAACATCCCAAAAAATGGATTTGGTAAATAAACCAAATTAACTGGCGGGTAAAACACCGTTAGTGGTAAAAGTTAACTTGATAAACATTAGAATTTTAAATAAATAAACCTAATGATTAGATAAAAGATGAATAAACGTTTTTATAAGATAAAGTTATGAAGGGTCCGGGCTATCAGGACTTAATCTAAGCCGGGTTGTAATGCCCCGACCTTGGTAAAGTGAATTTATGTTCATTTGACAAGTGACATGAAGTATACAACTATGAATATTTAATCTAGTTACTATATTTGTTTATTTAAAAGATAAAGAGTTATAACATGAAAATAGATAATAAAATATGGAGGGGCTAAATGGCACACTCTTGAAAGTTGTGTGTGTGTGTCGTGCAGAGAGAGAGAGAGAGGGAGAAGACCTCCCCAAAAATCTCAAGAAATGCCAAAACTAAAGAAGGATTCAACACGAAATCGATGTATGATCTTAAATTTGTGATCATCTAAGCTTTCCAAGTATAAGGTATGTTGTAAAACTTGATTTGATGAACTTAAGTTGAAGAGTAACTTGATGGTGGTAACCTTAAATTCAATATTATTGTTAGTATGATGAAATTGATATGAAAGTAAGTGTATGATCATCATACTTGTTGGTATATGTGAAATACTTGAAAATTTTAGAGGTTTAAGTATATGTCCATATATGACATGAAATGGGTTTTGTATGATATGATGAAACTGATGTTATATTGATGTTGAAATGTGCTTAAAGTCATCATGTATACAAGAATGTGTGAGGTACTTGACTAAAGTAGATGTTGGATGAATTTCATATATATGATGAAATGGGTTTTTACACAGTGATGAAAAACCCCAAATTCTTTTATGATAGTTTGATGAGTTAGTTTATGATAATCCGAAAGTTTATGTTATCTTGATGTTGAGAAATGCATGAACTTGTAGAATTGAAAGAAACATGGTGATTTTGTATAGGAAAATTAGTGTAACACCCCAAAAATATTAAATTATATATATATATATATATATATATATATATATATATATATATATATATATATATATATATATATATATATAACTAGAGACATTTAACCTAGTTGGTGATGGGTTGTTAAATAATAAAAATAAAACTTTGAATTGGGTCTTTTTTTTAAAATGAACTAAACATGAGGGACTCAAATTGTAAGAGGGTGAAAGTTGTTTTAATAAAACAAAAAAATATAACACACTCTTGTGTGTGAAGTGTGTGTGTGTATGCCTAGACTTGAAGAAAACCAACCAAAACCCTAGTTCTTAGAGGTGATCAAACTGGAGGGAGAATTGGGACCTTTAGTGGTGTTTGAGTTAAAAATATTGATCATCCATACTTGTCTAACATCTAACAAATTGGGTGAAGCTTCAAGTGGCCAAGACGGGATAGGCCCGCGCTTGAAAGGAAAGCTTTAAGGTACGCGGCTTTGTGTTTTATAGCATATTAATATATAAATTGATTTGACGAAAGATAGTTGAGAAGATGATGAAATAGATAAAGGTTTGGTTGAATAAAGTGATGGATTTCGTTAATGCAACCAAACGGGTCAAAATGATAAAATAGATAAAGGTTTGGTGGAATAGAGCGATGAATCGCTAATGCAACCAAACGGGTCAAAATGATTAAATAGATAAAGGTTTGGTTGAATAAAGCGATAGATTTCGCTAAAGCAACCAAACGGTAATGGAGTTTAAATGTATACCGGAAAGGATACATGAATGCTTACTTTGGTTTAAACGAGGTTAAAGGGCAAAATCGGAAAAGAAAAATACATATGCGTAAAAAAATCTAGTAATGGATGTGCAAATTATAAATAGCTATTCTGAAGAATGAGGATACTTATATAATTGCTAACTTTGTGAAGAACAATACGCCTATCAAGTTCGTTTGCTACAATTTTTGTAAACCGGTCAAAACTACGAGATTTACGAAAGTAGAATTTGAGAGATGTAAACACTCATAACGATAGTACTACAGTAATGAAAACAGGGAATATCATTTTACGGACGATTTTTTGTAAGTCTCGAGTCGTATGTTGATGTACGGAACTCGAAACGGGTCGAATGGGGAATTAAACAAATCAGCAGCAAAATTGCTGCAGTAGGTGCCCTCGCCGACACCACTTCTGGCTGTCGCCGACGCAACACTGTTGTTCCGACGCCCTATGCTATTGCCTACGGTAGTTCTGACCCGACGATGCCTTAGATATGGCGTCGCCGACGAAGCAATCAGCCGTCGCCGACGCCTTCCCGAAAGATTTTAGAAGTTTTTAATTTATTATTCGTGAAAATAATTATAATTTAACATCCTTATTCAATACGATACTAACCAAATTAAAAAGTTTGATTTCTGAAGGAATATTTTGAGAAGTTCACAAATGAAGATCAAGCTGGGATGAAGAACCAAACACTCAGAAATTTTAAGCTTCCGTTTGTTTATACATTTTATGTATTAATTTTTGTAAAAAAATGTTTAAGTTGTTTTAAATAATTATAAAGTTTAAACAACTTGGTATTTTGAAATGTAAGACAATAGTTTCGTTATTTTATAAGGAATATATATATATTTAATGTAAATATGGGTCATACAGTTAGCTAATATAATAGCATAAAAATGATGCCTACTAAGTGTTTGATAATATGCCTAAATGAGTTTTATGAATTGTTAGTGTAGTTATATATGTCAATTGGCATTTTGATTTTTTTAAAATTAAACTGACCTATATTAAAATTAAATAAGAAATGTGGTATAAAAGTCCATTAGGTGTGATGATCATGATTTAGGATGACTAATCTAATCATTTTGTGAATCTTATATAACAATTTGACTCATGACAAGCTAGGTAGTATCTTGAAACAAAATGGGTCAAGGAGGTCAAGCTAGGTGGACCACTGAAGCCCTAACCTGAAACCGTCTTCGTTCTTGAAGCATAGTTTCATGTTTATAAATAGGTTGTGCAGCCCAGACAAAGTATCATCCTGTTCTTAGCATCCTATTCACCTCCTGAAGCAAAGTCCCATCTTAAGCATAAACGAAAAAAAGGATAGAAGCCAATTAATAACAATGATACTGGTGAAGGATCCATAAAAAATACTTGCTTCAAATTCAACCTAAAAATGTTAAATACTGTGACAATCTTTAAAGACCTCAGGCTAAAAGAAAGATATCTCCTCAAGATCCAAGTTTCGTATTACGTCTAAACAAACAAAAAGGTATGAATATATACTGATATAGTATATAAAGAAGATATGTCAGATCACACCCTCTTTTGCCCGGTTCAGAGAGAAGTTATAAGTTTTGGTTATGTGGTGGTACGGTTTTGAGAGAGATAGAAAGAGAGTAGGAAAAAGATGAGTGCTGGGCTCTTCTCTCTTTTTTTTTAATTGTTTATGTGTAATCTAGTCATTTTATACATGCTTAACTGAGAAATTTAACATAGATTTGTGATAAGTATCATCCTAGTTTAAAAATTCAACCACTGGACCAACTCTGTAATTATTAAAATCTAAGGACCAACACTACAAAAATTGCAAACTAAAGGGATGAACCAGACATTTAACTCTTTTTTTAAATACTCCATCACAAAAAAAAATTGTTTTGTTGCAAATGTGCCGCTAACTTTACTAATAAAATAAAAAAATTGTAAAAAATATGTAGCAAATTAAAAACCAATAATTAAGAAATAGCGTTTTCGTCAACATAATTTGGTCAAAAATTGTGTAGCAAATGGTTTTTTAACAGTTTTCCTAACATTAAGATTTTGTCATGATAAATAGCTAATCAGAATTTGCGACGCATTTGTGATGAAAAAGTGCGTTGTAAATAACTAAATTTCTAATAGGAACTTATCAAATTAAAAGACAATCATACCCCTAAATTATTGTAGTGACATGTGATCATATGTGGATGGTGGTTTATTATGTATGTCAGTAAGTGTATATCAACACAAATGGGGAAAGTATAGGTTATTTCAGTTTAGTAATGTGATAAAACTGGACTTATAACTGATTATCTTTTGTGTTAGATATAGAATTTTTTTAAAAGGCGTATACATTTTTAGATGTTAATTCTATTTGTAATTTTTGTTTAGTTATCGCAAAAACCAAACCTATAAAAGTTGTTAGATGTCAATTCTTGATGTATGATTCTTTAAAAACTGAAATATATGAAGAAAATATTATTGGAAACGGATAAAACTGCTTTTTTGTTTCGATCAAAAAGAAAAGTCAATACCATATGTATTTATTGTTATTAGTGTCCCTAAAAAAATACATTTGTTATATGTATTTATTTATTTATTTTTATTATTATCATTACATATATAGAGATGTAAAGTATGTGGTGTCACGTGAGACGTGAAACAATTCTATGATCACAATATTATTTTTTCCTCTTTTGTTGTTTTATCAAGATAACCTGGTCCACAGCCTGTTTCTATTTTCGTTATTTTTCATGCACTCAAATAATCATTTGCTTATTTTCCTCTACATCAAATCAACAGAAAATTGCTAATATTTACTTCATTCATACAAGAGTTTCTAACTTAATTAATGTAAATGTAAATAATTACTTTGTTACGGTATTTTCCATTAATTATTTTAAATGAAATGAGTTCAAATCCCATGCAAGTCGAAAGTTAGATAAGTATTTATTTAGGTGCAAAAATATATTGATAAAAAGTTTGTTTGTTGGTTTATAAATGCTAAACATTCAATCAGTGGTGTAGCTTAGTGGGAATCGGACGTGCCCCCTCATGTTTCGGTTAGAATTGTAATTTTTTTTATTTTTCATCTGCAAATTTTAAAATTATATAGGATACCCTCCCTCACCATCCTCTAATTATTTTGCATAAATATTTATAAATTATATAAACTGGGTGGGTTCCCTGACTCTCCCCCCCACCTCCCCACCCTCACCGAAACTTTTGATTAAGCTCCGCCACTCCATTCGATTCATTCAATTACTTACCATATTAGTACCCATGACCACCATGTATTCTACGTCCTCATGTAAAAAAATGAAATAAGAACCTACCTATTATTTTTAAGGTATATAGCAAAAGTAAGTGTATATTAACGCCATACCGTGGGCGGTGGTAGACTTTTAAAGTGAAATACCCATGTGCAATAATAAGATTCGTGATACGTTAAAATATTTTTTAGTGCCAGAAAACAAGAGGATCGATAACAATACGTGTCCAGGCCATAGTTCTTCGATTCAATTTAGAGCCATAGAGAAGACAAAAAAATGTGTGTTGGAATCATGAAGCAACTTGAAGGTACTCAATGTAACAAATTACTCTACTATTTTTCTGAATGACAAAGATTACATTAGTATTACTTCTAAACTACACCCATGCCACTTTTCTCCAAGAAGCTATAGCCTCTAGCTAAGGGTGTAAATAAGCTGAGCCGAGCTCGAGCTCGTTTCACTTATGAAAGCTCGAGCTTGAGCTCAGCTTGATTCGAGCTTTGTTTCTAAAGCTCGAGCTCGGCTCGATTCGAGCTTTGTTTCTAAAGCTCGAGCTCGGCTCGTAGATAATTTTTCAAGCTCGAGCTCGAGCTTGTTTATCATATCTTAATTAATTTATATTAATTATAATTATTATTTTGTATATAATTTAGTTTTTTTCATAAATTTATAATATTAATCATTAATATTTAAATATGTATATTTAATATATTGATAAAAAAAATATAAACAGCAAGCTCGTTTAGACTCGCGAGCCGGCTCGAGCACGATAAGCAAAGCTCGGGCTTGTTTATTAAACGAGCTTGTTTTTTAGGCTCAGGCTCGGGCTCGTTTAAGCTTGGCTCATTCGAGCCGATCTCAAACAGCTCACTAGTAGCTTGGCTCGTTTGCACCTCACCTCTAGCCCTCTACCATCTAGCTATAGCTAGAATGGAAGGATTCTACTATTAATCCCTAAATTTATTATGTTAATTTTTTAGTTTTTTATTTTAAAATATTATGTATATATGTGTGTATTTTTTTAATACAAATTCAAATATACACTTATACAAACTAAGACGTATTTAGTTTATAAAAATATATAGAAAATGACTTAAATTCTTATAAATTTTATATTAACACGTATAAAAATAAAATAAAATAACGTATAGAAAGTTATACAAAATAAAATTCAAATATACACTTATACAAACTAAGACGTATTTAGTTTATAAAAATATATAGAAAATGACTTAAATTCTTATAAATTTTATATTAACACGTATAAAAATAAAATAACGTATAGAAAGTTATAAAATACGAGTTCTCTAAGTATCTTTTCTTTTGAATTGTAAATTCGAATCGCTGACAAACCACTGTAGTATCATCGTGGCACCAATAGAACTATCTGATCATATCTATCTCCACTATTTAGATGCTTATACGACAATTAAGGTGGAAACCCAATAAATCTGGGAAAAAACTCTTTTGTGGGAATCTAACCCGAACCTAATGGTCTCTAAGACTTATCTCACCTTCAAAATGTCATTAGGGTATAATATCATGGGCAGTTCTCCGAGTACTATTAGATAAACTTTGTATTATTTTATTATTTTTTTTTTGAAACATTAATCTCTCATTCTATATAGTGAGAATATAACAACAAAATGAAAAAAAAAGTAAAGAAGAAGTGGCGGAAAAAGCAAGGCGTATTGACAAGGCAAAGAGGTGTTTGATTGACTAGGTTCTTTATTCATATTTCCAACCCATTCCACCCGCAATTTCGATCTTTTGTCATCTTCAAGGGTTGGGTTGGTTGGTATCATTTATCTTTTTATTACATATTTATCAACAAAATACATTAAAATAATATAAAAATTCATTAAAAAAGAGCCACATCAACGCTGATGACAACGATATTCCAGGATACCCTAGAATGAGAATCAAAATAAGACGGTTAGACAGATATAGGATCTAAAACACTCTTTAAATACACACACGAAAAAAAATCTATGAAAATTTAATTTTCTATGATTCTGAATATTATATCGTTTGTATAAAAATAAACAATGATATGTAAAAAGAAGTGAAACTAGAATAGAAATCATATTTGGTCGAGTCAACATAACGAACCTAGTTATGAAAATTAGATTGTGCGACGGTTCACATTTGTCAATTGTATCCCATAATTCATTGTATGAGGCTCTTTGTTTCAGCTTTTAACGGTGCAGACTTTTAACTGGTTTAACACTTAATGATTCAGACTGCTTGTTTCGTAATTAAATGTCTCTCTTAATGGTTAAATATTATACTAAGTCTGAATGGTTAACATCTTTTATCTGAATTGATTAGACATTTGTCCCTAAAGGGTTAAACAAAAGTAGACAGAGCGTTCGTTATGAATCAATAATTTCTCCTTGCCATGCTCGATGTGGGATCTTCTAGGGTGTTACGATGGTGCCTATCAATCTTCTTGGTATTGTTACAACTTATTATTTTTTCTAAATTAACTTTGTATGTTTTTAAAAATCGAATTGACGTTAGATATTTAAATACATAAAAAGAATTGTATTTTTATACAAACCCGCTATTAGCTATGTTAAGAATATTTGTTGTAGTCCATATGGAAGGTGAAAACAAATTGTGTCATGTAGACAACGAAGCTTTATATTTTACACCAAGTTAGTAGTGTTGTGGTGTACGATGCCTCTAACACTCCCTTCTCCTTTTCACCACCACCATCGCCTCACGCATGCTAGCACACCTGCGCATCCCCCCCCCCCCCCCACATTGTCCGAATGTGGTGCTGTGCCACACCCGTCCGCATACGTGCCTTGTGAAACACAACTACTATAAAAGGGTAAAACATATACCCTTTAAAATCTACTTCTAAACCTCACTTATTATCAATTGTAGGACTCGAACCCGCATCACTTTGATAGAAAACACCTTATGCCCAGTTAAGACACAATCAACATAAGTACATAAAACAAGATACGTCTATAAAATCAATGTTATGAAATTAAAATCCGGATTTACAAGGAATCTTGTTGAGAATATGGAAAGGTTCAAATAAATAGTCCTCTAAAAATTTGAAGTCATAGTAAAGATATTAAACGGACTCCAATCGAACTCTACGATATTATATTTTAGGTTTTCGTTTTCGAATTTTTAGCTTGTATATTTTAGAATTTTTGTTTATATAATTGTATATTAATATTGGGAATATAGAATTTTTAATTTAAAGGCTATTTATTTTTTTATAAGAAAAGGAAAGAATGATTATGCGGTAAGATTTAAATAGCTGATAAATAATTGATACTATTTTTTTTATATTTTATTATCTTAAAGAAAGGTTCTAATTGATACTATTTTTATATTTTATTATTTTAAAGAAAGGTTCTCTATTCACGTACGGTACCCCACCTTCCGGACGTCAATCCCACGTTTCAATCCACTTCAATCTTTCCCAAACACAACCGACACGTTTTAACCCAGTCAATATCCTGTTTTCTTGTGTCAAGTTGCACAAGATCCAAAATTTTATTAGGGTGGTCGGGGTGTCATCGGGGAGGAGGGTGATTGAGTGGGGTCCTCGAGCGGGAACAACGCTGTCACCCCCTTTTCGTGGCTCGGTGATTCCTCACTTCGGCTACTAGTCACCGCTCACCAAACGTTTATTTGACCGTTATGGTTGATTGTTTGGACCGTATACCCCATTCTTTATTTGAGAACTGTTGTGGCGACGATGGTTGCCTGCTACTTGGCGTGGCAACTCCGGTTGTAGCCGTGGCGGCGTCTTAGCCTCTTTATTTTGCGACGATGATGATGATTGTAGATCTGAGTCGATTATTTTATATCTTTTCGTTTTATAGCTTTCTTTTGTTAATTTTGTGTTGGCGGTAGTTGTTTTGGTTATGGTGGTGGTCGGAATCCATAAAGACCGTCGTCACCATGGCACCACCGTACGCGGTGACCGTCTCTCTCTGACAGCCGTGGCGGCGTCTTAGCCTCTTTATTTTGCGACGATGATGATGATTGTAGATCTAAGTCGATTATTTTATATCTTTTCGTTTTATAGCTTTCTTTGTTAATTTTGTGTTGACGGTAGTTGTTTTAGTTTTGGATTTGAGGAATATATTTTCTAGAAATAAAAAATATAAAAAAAAAATCAAACACCCCATGTGTTTGAGCACCCCTAGTGATTGAGTGCAAAATGGGGAGTGAAGTGGTGAATTGACATGGCATGATATTATTGGGTAAAAAATTTTTTACCACTCCCTATTTAGGGAGTGCCCCTTCCACCGTTAGTTTAAACGTTTAAACATTTTTTGGCTTTTCTTTACGAAGAAAAGTCATCTTTTTATTTCCAAACAATAATCATTTTTGAGTACTTTTAGAGCATATAGTAGATTAAACGGAGTATTGTAAAATGACTCTAGTTCATCATAAATTTTAAGGAAAATCTGGTAATCCATCTGCTCATAAGCATGACCGTAAAACTATCGCTAAAACACGTTTGGCTCATAAATAAACCCGAAGAAAAGTCATATTAACTCGTGAATTGTGAGACTTATAAACTTCTATTATTTTAGATATTGTGTAAAAACTAGAAGTCATTGTAACATCCCAAAAGTATAAAAAAAATATATAAATAACCAAGGGCATTTGACCTAGTTACTAGAACCTCTTTAAGGAAGGGGTGGACTCGTAACATCCCTAAAATATAATATAACTAAGAGCCAAATGCTTGGTTGGTTCCTGTGGTTTGTAAAAATTTCAGACTTGATCCTAATGGTTTACGAATTACAAAGTTGGTCCTAATAGTTGTAATTTTTGCACTCGGGTGGTCCTTATCACTAACCCATGCTAAGTTTCTCAGTTAAGTCTATGTAAAATTACCACACTGCCCTTACTATTAAAAAACAAAAATAAATAAATAAATAAACATCTCCTTTCACCATGATCTCTCTCTCTCCTTTTCTCTCTCTAAAACTAGAACAACATCATCTTCAACATCCTATCTCTCAAAATCCACCACCACCTCCACCGCAAACCTGCAAATCTCTCTCTCTCCTCAGCTCTCTCAACTCTCTCTCTCTCCTCAACTCTCTCACTCTCTCCTGAGCTCTCTCACTTCTCTCTCTAGTGGCGCTCGAATGCTTGGCGGATCCATTTGTTGATGTGAATTTCGTTGGAACCATGTACATGAATTCAAAGAGAACAGAAATCGTGTTGCACGATAAGTCTCCTAGCGAGGTTCGAGTGGAATTTGAGGAGTTTAAGACGACGCGGTAAGGCTGCGTTTTCCGACGACGCAGTAGATCAAGCCTCCCAGCAATCCCCAATTTATTACCATTTTGCCACCCCAAATCTCCCTTTCTTGCAACCCTAGTTCTTTCTCTAAACCCACACCCACTTTCTCAAAGTTCAAATATTTTTTATCAAAGATCAAAAATCAAACAAAACCCAACTGCCATAATCACCTCATCAATGGCTTCCACAGCTCAGGGAGATAAAATTACAGAAAAACCCTTTCTCTGTTCTCTTTGTATGTTTGGGTAACATTTGCAGAAGCCCATCTGCTGAGACTGTCTAGCTGTGTTCACTGATTGTGTATATATTAATTTTACATGCTTGTGAATAGTAATATTTTCTTTTCTTTTTTACTTTTTATTCTTTTTGTTTCTTTTTTCTTTTTCCATTTTCCTTTTTTCTTTTATAATGTGTATGTATTAATTTTACATGCTTGTGAATAGTAATATTTTCTTTTCATTTTTACTTTTCATTCTTTTTGTTTCTTTTTTCATTTTCTTTTTTTCTTTTATAATTTTCTTTTAGTTTAGTGTTTTTTTATATATCGTTTTTATTATTTTAATATTATAAAAATAACATCACCTAGGGATAAGCAAATGGTATCGGGTACCGGTACTGAATCGGTACCGAAATTGACTTTATCAAACCGGGTACATTTTTGTTACCGATTCGGTACCGCCTTTTAACATTTTCCATACTGGTACAGTTCCGGTGTTTACCCCCAAATACCAGTAATGTACGGGTACCAAACCGGTACGGTACCATGTATATTCGGTACCGGTACCGGTTCCCATTTTCCCCGCTTTTCAGTAACTGGTACGTACTGATATTTATGGGTGAAACACCGGTAAGTACCGGTACAGTATTGGTACCAAACCAGTGTATTCGGTACCAGTACCGATACCGATACCACTTTTTCCCGTTTTAAGAACCAGTACAGGTTCGGTACCGAACGGGTACCGTGCTCTAGGACCGAACCGGGTACTTTTTCGGTACCGATTCGATACCGACTTTTGACATTTTCGGTATCGGTTCGATACCGGTCCGGTACCGGTTCGGTACCGGTACTTACCGGATTTTACCCTAAAATACCGATATCGTACCGGTACCGAACCGGGTATATTCGGTACCGGTACCCACTTATGGGGATTTTCGGTACCGGTTCGGTACCGGACGGTACCGTGCTCATCCCTACCGTATCGTAGCGAACATTTTCGGTGTCGGTACCTAATTTCGATGATTTTCGGGACCGGTACCGAGCTCATCCATATTTTTACGTGTTAATACCGTAATAACTGAACTGAAAACAACCGAATTTCCAACATGTAGGACGTGTGGGTCCTACTATTATACATTAGATTATATAAAATTGTTTTTTAGAACGGAGTGGCTATCGTTACTACGCCATTTTTATCTATGTTTTAATATTCGGTATCTGCTTGCCATTGCCGTCACACGTTCTGCAGACGCTGTATCCCCGCCGCAACGAGCGGGCGAAAATAACTAGTTTGGTTAAAAAAAGGAATTTGTCTGATAAATTTATCACTGATTCTGCTGCGTTTTTCCGGCTAGGAGAGAGAGAAGTGAGAGAGCTGAGGAGAGAGAGAGTTACAGGTTTGCGGTGGAGGTGGTGATGGATTGACGGTGGAGGTGGTGGTGGGTTTTGAGAGATAGGAGGTTGAAGATGATATTGTTCTGGTTTTAGAGAGAGAAAAGGAGAGAGAGATCAGGGTGAAAGGAGATGTTTATTTATTTATTTTTGTTTTTTAATAGTAAGGACAGTGTGGTAATTTTACATAGACTTAACTAAGAAACTTAACATGAGTTAGTGATAAGGACCACCCGAGTGCAAAAATTACAACTATTAGGACCAACTTTGTAATTAGTAAACCATTAGGACCAAGTCTGAAATTTTTGCAAACCACAGGGACCAACCAAGTATTTAACTCTATAACTAATAAATTTTATCTTCATGATATATATTATACACATGATTTTGATGGTGAAATTAAAGCTTAGTTAATTACTAGTTTATGACTAAGGAAACACTAGGATAGTGCCTTTGTAAAATAAACAAACATTGAGGACTGATTTGGACATTTGGTAAACTAGTTAATATAAATTGGAAAATTAGACTCAAATTTTGGTCGACCAAGTGAGAGCAAAGAAAGGGAAGAACTCCCCAAATCCTAAGTTCATCAATTCCTTCAAATGGAAAAGGAAATCAGATCATATGTTAGTACACGAGCTGAAATTTGTGATCATCCAAGCTAGGAGATCTTAAGGTATGTTGGATTTCAATGTTTAGTGATGATTATGATTTTGGTGAATACTACAAATCTCAATTCAAGCCTAAATCGTTGAGGTGTTAACAAATTAGAGGTGTAAATTTATCTAGGAGACAAATCCTTAAAAATAGTGACCAAAGGCTATAAATTGAGTATTTGAATGATAATTGTTGCTTGTGTTAAATGGGTTTTTAGGAAAGTATAGAATATATATGTTATCATGATTAATCCGTACCTACGAAGTTGATATACTGAAACCTTGATATGAACCGGGTCATAGTCGGACAAACTTATTTAACGTGCTAAGGATGTGTAGACAAATGATGTTTTACTTGTAATGCTGGATTTAGCGTGTAAAATTCGTGCTTACAAGGTGTTCGGTAGATTGCCTAAGTAAAAGTATCATACTTGGTGACGTAAAAATCCGATAAGAATTATACGTATTGACCGTTGACTAAGATTGATAATTATAATAGCCTTTAATATTGACCATTAAATAATTAGCCGAGTTGTTCACTATAGGCAACTCGAGTGAAAGGGCGGGTGACAAGGCCGAAGGTGACACACGACAAAAAGGAAAACTTTATAGTATGTGACTTTACGCTTTGTAGTGTTTCAATAAATGAAAAATGTTTTGAATTAAGAATAAATGCGATGGATTTCGCATGAATGACCAAACGGGTCAAAACAATATGATAAATGATGGTTTGGTCAAATAAAAGCGATAGATTTCGCTAGAATGACCAAACGTGTCAAAACAATATGATAAATGTTGGTTTGGTCGAATAAAAGCGATAGAATTCGCAAAAATGACTAAACGGGTCAGACAACATGATATATGAAGGTTTGGTTTAATAAAAGCGACAGATTTCGCTAAAACGGCTAAACGGGTCAAAAATCGTGATAAGTGATGGTTTAGTTGAATAAAAGCGATGGATTTCGCTGGGATGACCAAATTGGTCAAATAACATGATAAATGATGGTTTTATCGTATAAAAGCAATAAAGTTCGCTAAGGCGACCATACGAGTCAAATAACATGGTAAACGATGGTTTGGTCGAATAAAAGCGACGTGATTCGCTATGACGAGCAAACTGGCCAAATAAGAAAAGAATAAAAGTTTGGTTAAATAAAACGAAGGATTTCGTTGTGGTAACCAAAAAGGTCATAATTTAGTCGTGACATATGCTATGAGGTGTATGAACAGTTATTTGGATATAAACTTGATTAAAGGGTAAAATTGGAATTTAAGCATAAACTGAGTAACAGAAACGTAAAATATTCTAAAGTTATCCCGAGAAATTTTGGGTGTAACAAGGATAAAATATATGGTTAAAGGAGTTAGATTGTCGAAAATAAACAAACGGGTCAAAATGATTTTTATTTACGATCTTGAATTTCATTAGTATAAATGCTAGAAACAAAGGCACTACAGAAATGAAAATGTGAAATACTATATTATGAACATTTTCTGCAAGTATTGAGTCATGAATTAAAGTGCGGAACTCAAAACGGTTCAAACGAAACAATAAAAAATGCAGCAGCTTATGTGCTGCAGTAGATGCCATCGGCAACGCCACTTCTGGCCGTCGCCGACGCTGCAACATTTCTCCGACAGTTTAATCTACTGTCTACGGTGGAATAGCTCCGACGACATGAAATGAGGACCGTCGCCGACGCAGCTCTTAGCCGTCGCCGACGCGGCTCTTAAATTTCAAATTGCTTTAAAAAATAAAAAAAATATCGATTTGTTAAATTGATTATAATATGTTTCTTTTATTCAGTTATTTACTAATTAATAGTAAATTTAGATTTTTTGTAGAACGTAAGCTTTGATGGTGAAGGTGATCAAGTTAGAAAGAAGAACCGAACATCTTTTTTGTGCAAGCTTCCGCTTAATTAATTTACCCTAGTGTAGTAATTTTGTTTAAATGTAATTTGTTTTATTGGACTTATAAAGTTTAGATAATTTGGTGTTTAAAATGTAAGACAAAAATTATATATATATATATATATATATATAGAATTATATGTAAATTTTTTATTTTATAAATTTGGGTCTTACAGTTATACCCGTGCTTCGCGCAGGATAACGTTTTTTTAAAGTTACGCTTTACGGCTGGTTGTTTATAAAATATAAACATAGAAAAAACGCAGTTAACAACTATATATTTGAAAAGCACAAATCTGTATGTTGTTGTAAAAGTGTATGCATAGAATACCCAAAAACAAAATTCATAGGAAGTCGTTTATCATTTAATTTGACTCGATTGGTTTCCGAAAAAAAAAAAAACATTTCAAAACATGAACAAACAGAAAACGTACATAAAAATAAGCACGGAAACGTATTATATTTGATTTGACATATTTTCGAATAAAATTTATGCGAAACATAAACCAACTTTAATTTATAACGACACGTACATAAATATAAGCACGTAAGAAAATAGTGTTTTTTAAGTTGAAAAATGGTACGACACGTTGTGGCGATGTCGAAACGTAAAGTAGGTCAGATGTACACCGTCTAATGAAAATGTATTAAATTTGACCTGACTCCTTTTCGAACAAAATTTACATCAAAATGTAGACGAACTGAAAATTTAATGTATCTAACCCGACTCATTTTCGGAGAAAAAAATAAAATTTACGTCAAAATTTAACTTGAATTTAGACCACATGTAACTAAAGCTAAACACATAAAACTCGATTACAAAAATATATAGAAAGTTAAAGGGTTGTAAGGTCAATGCTGAAAGTTGAAAAAACACAAAAAAAAATTATGTCGAAATGTAAATCAACTTAAGTTTATATCGACACATAAATACAAATAAAGACGTTAAACTCGATTACAAAGTATTTAGAAAGTTAAGGGGTTGTAAGAGTCAATTATGAAAATTGAAGGTTAAAATTATAAAAACATATAAAAAGACAAAAAAAACCACCGTTCACCACATTTACAATTACAATTATACATATATAATTACAATTATATAAATATATATATATATATATATATATAAAATATAATATTAATATTAATTATTTGAGAGACCAACAATAATTTTTATTTCAATCTGTTTTAAAAAAGAAATATTAAAACGTACAAAGCACTTATGATTTTGTGTATGTAAGATATAGTTGGAGAGAAGCAATAATATTAATCATATAACTTAGTTAAACAATACTTTAATTTCAATCTATTCTAGACAACTAATTCGTTAAGGCCTTGAAACTCGAAACCAACTTATAAGGGTGGAAGCGGTGGGTTACTTGGAAAGCCACCGACTTATGTGAGTGGGTGTAGGTTGGGCGGGTAACCCGCCGCAACCAACCTAAGTAAAAAACACATGTACATATGATATATTTTTTGTTAACTATAAGAATTTGTTACAGAAAAAACTTAAGTGGCCTATCAATACTTTGATAACCTATTTGATTGGGAAAAATGTTGCTTGTGTTGGGTAATTTACCTTCAAAAGTGTTAACGTGTAAAAGTTGGAATCAAACCTAAGACATCTTTATTAGAAAGACTCAAACTCTTACCACTATGTCAGTCCCAGTTAAAAAGATAACATAACAAACAAATTGAAAACAAATTGTAAAGAGAATTTTATCAAGAAGTTTCCGCTTAAGTCTACGAAGTAAGAACTCAGGCTGGTTGTTTTGGGTTAACTGAGGCTTCGTTAACGGCGCCACATAGGCCGTTAACGGCCGCTACACCGCACCCCTCAATTAACTTTGGTAGTGAATGAAGATTTTGCTCATGAGTTAGCTATGTTAATGGAAAAAAAGTAATGATGGTGGAGCCCATTCCAATTTAAACCAATCATATGTTTTGCTTTATTTTTTATTTATTTTTTTGTGTTTAGTTAATTTAATACACTATTAACATGTATTTAGTTAATGGTCCTATATATGACAATGACGTAACATAAATTTAGTTAACACAAAACACATAGTCTAAAAAGCATCGCCATTTATACAATTCTAAATTCCTTATTGAAATTGTTACAGGTTGAAATCGATTAAATCCCCCTATTGGAATTAAAGAAGGGCCATATTTTCTCCTCTAATGCTCCCACCTCAAGCTCCACTAATTTCTTAGGTGATACGGCATTTTTTGGGTTTCACCAAAGTCACTTTAAGGTCGTATTTATTAGAATCCCACAAGAATCAACCCACTTTTTTCCATCTCAAACCGAATCCCATTTGGTCAATAATATCTTCATGAAAGTTCTAATTTACACGATCAAAGGTCCTTTCAAAATCCACAATAAAAAGTAGAAGTTTGATAGCCAACTTGAGGAAATGTTAGGTCGCTCTCATAAATGGAGCATGAGTTTATACTTAATGAAAATAATAATGTTGTTATGTATGTTTATCTTTGTTTCGTATATTTTCTAGTTTACTCATAAACTTTCTATACAAAAATCTACCTTTAAGTTTCAAGAATAATATATAATTCAATTGATTCATGATTACCATCGAGTCGTAGGATGCATAATTTCTAATTAATTAACAAAAACCAAGCTTACAATACTATAATCGAACTATTTTAACTTAAATAAAGCAAAAAAGCTAATAAAAAATATATTGGATAATTAACCGAACTTAACTGAAACCGACAATTACCAACAGTTTAGTCGAATAACGGTTAACCAACCATCGGTTATGGTTATGGTTAACACTTTACAATTAACCCAACCATCAGTTAACCGAACCCACGGTTAAATAACTTTGCACATAGCTAGACTAACGTGAACTCACAATACTGTTGGAAATTTTTGTAGTGTGAATAGATATTAATTTAGTAAAATTATACTTATTTACTAGACTCTTGATGTGGATGATAAACTCTTAAGTAGAGTTTTTATGTCAATTTATTTGTTGTTATTAGAGTTTATGTCTCTAATAAAATCTCTAATTAAGTGAGTCTCTTCTCCACCCCATATTTCTTGTATTAAAGTAGGTTATGTGCTTAACTTGAAGGGGTTAGAAAAATACAAGAGAAGTATTACAAGAATACACATGAATTCATGGAGAGTTCTTGGAAAAAAAAAGAGATACTTGAATACCCATTTGTTGGGTACTTAGAGAGATAAGTTTTCTCTACTCAATTTCATCTCATTCATATCATTATTTTTCCACAAGTTCTAACACTATAATTTATCCAATGTAACATCGGGCGCGTGGCCATTTCCGGCAGTACAGATTGCTTCGACTGTTGTACCCTGGGAGACAGACGCGTCATCTTTAGTAGAGGCGCGGAATCTGCTTTAAGTGAAGCGTGTTGAACACGTGCCTCAGCCACAACCGTCAACACTTGTTTGTTCATTTTGTAGGAAATTATTGTATAAGAAGATGTGGTTCAAGACCTCGTTGAAGCTCACACAAAGGATCATACAAGGAGACGCGATTCAAGAGTTCGTTGAAGACTACACAACGAACCATACAAAAAGACGCGGTTAAAACTCTTGTAGAAGACTATGGCTTGAATCAATTTAGTTACATATGTTTTATTATAATATTATTTCATTTAGATTTATTTATGGTAGATGTACTATAATTTCCCAAATATATAAAGAGAGTATGTTTACTATTTTTATTTTATAATTTTTTTTATTAAAATTATGACCCATATCAACAAATACAATATTTCATTCTGCATTTTCATACTTATATAGCAAGTATGTTTCTTCTTTGTTTGTTAAACTATTTCACTCTTCGTATTTTAAACTTCCATTTGCTAATCCAACTTTACACTTCTAGGAAACGTACAAGAATATAATCATATTAGTTTTAAAGGTTTATTGTTTCTCACCTACTTTTCCCATTTTAGTGACTACATTAAATTAAAACTCATATCATTAATAAAAACCTTCATATTTACCTCGAGTTTTTTCAAGAATGCGGCCATGTTAAAAAATTTCATCACAACTAATATTACTCTTAAAAATATTTCATGAGTAATGCAAACTCCATTGAGAATGATGAATTTGTATGGGTTCTAGCTTTTGTAAGTCATAATTAGGGAATGTGTAAGGATTAATCATTTATGAAGGTACAAAAGCCATTCTGAATGGTGAATTCTGCACCTTATGCCATTGTTAATGGCGAATTCTGAAAAGTGCTGACAAGATGCCATTATTAATGACGAAATCGATTAAAGGGTGCCATTACGAATGGCGATTTCAAAGCCATTTCTGAAAAAACTCATATAAAGACTAAGAAGTTTAGTTAAAGTTAAGGGTGTATATTAAAAAAATTATTGAAGGGGGGCAAATAGTATATATAAAAGTTTATACTTTATGCTATTGCACCATTTACATACAAATTTGTACTAAAAGGAATACCAAATGTTTTCTGGTACTGAGATACACCAACTTTACAAATTAGTATACACATATATAATTCGTCAAAAAAGATAACACGTTGATGTTTCAAATATTACAATAGCGAATTAGTTCAAATAACTACTAACTTGGATAAACTAAGACAACGTGAACGTACGCCGTTCACCCAAATTGATAGTGATGGCCCGAACAGTATCCTTTGCTAACTCGCTAACGACCTCATATTCCATGAATGCTCGTTCGATCATTCTACATCACGCTAACTCGGGAAGAAACAACCAATAAGAAGTCGCCAACACAAATGTCACAATTAATGGAGCCGTTAATGGTCGTGGCAAACACTTTGTTTGATTGAGTTATGTGAATTGGGAAACAAACCATTGCACAGAAGGTTAGGGGTGGGATGAAAGGTGATGAAAGGGGGCCTTTTTCGAAGGCGAAAAGGATGAGTTTGAAGTTTGCAAGCCATGAAAGGAAGAATGAATCGGACAATTATAGAATCTTGTACCTTTTTCAGCTTTAAAAGAATTTGCCTTTGTAAATGGAGATTGTGTAAGAACTTTTCAGAATTTGCCATTTAGAATGGCTTTTGGGAAGATTTCGTTATTCATAATGGCATGTTGACCAGAATTCGCCATTAACAATGGCATAAGGTGCAAAAGTCGCCATTCAAAATGGCTTTTGTAACTTCACCAATGATTAATTTTTACACATTCTTTGATTATGACTGACAAAGAATACAACCCATACAAATTCGCCATTCACAATGGAGTTTGCATTACTTGTGAAATATTTTTGAGAGTGACATTAGTTGTGATCAACTTATTCAAGGCAACATTTCTGAAAAAGAACTCTTTTTACCTCCTTATTTATATGTCAAGATGCAAAGATAACCACATCCTTTTATTCTCACACATACTAAAAATTTGATAGTACATGAATGGTAAAAATAGAAAGAATCATGTCTTGTTATTACTAACTATAGATCATAAATATGCACACAACACATACACCTAAAAGTAAATTTTGATTTTATGGAAAATAAACACCTAAACAGAACTAAAACAACTTGTTAATTTTATGATTAGGTGTGTTACATACATATGTGTGTATATTTTTTGTAGATAAATTTTTTTTCTAAATCATGTTTAGTGGTGTGTGGTTTGGCCTACCACGAGATGAACACCATCCCCACTTCAAGTGGTTTGTCAAATTCGTCCGGGTCATGTGGTTTAAACCACGAGATGTTATTGCCAAATTTAAGGAAAACAATAAAAAAAAGCCAATGGGGTGTAAATATATAACCTATTATCTTTTTATATTTTATTTTTTTTACAATTCCAAACCAAGTGATTTTCAACATTTACTGCTACATCTTTTCACCAAGTGGATTGGTTAAGACAACGTGTCAAAAAAGAGCATGTGGTTTGCCAAACCGCTACTCATAATCTTATCAGGTAACAAATACTACCGAACCCATATACAAGTTTTCTTAAATATGTTATCATGCTTGCGTGTTTGTGTGTACGTGTTTGTATATTTTGGTAAAGTAGTCCAATATGGCTTGTGTTATAAATTTACTGTAAATTATAATCACTATATAAGAAAGACTATATGGTGTGGTCATAACCCAAATGACTATCACCTTTTACGTTAGTGTCATGTTATCTCATCGTTATCCACCACCCTATATGGTGTGACCATGACCTCGTTATCATTCATTCCACACCAATCAAAATCTACTAATTAATTGAAAGAGGGTTATGGTTGTCATTGACTAAGCCACGTGAACCACCATGATTTGAAAAGGAGAGCGGTGTACCACGAGAACCATATCCTGTATAACAATCTATAATCCAATCTACCACCCCATACCCATAGCCTAACATTTAGGAATATACTGAACATACTTTGTATGAGTATGACTATCTTTGATACTTAATAAACTATATATGGTTTCTATACTTTTATTTATGTAAATAACCAGTACATCCATATCTTACAAATACTGATTTGATTTTTTTTTAATATTCAAAATGCATGTGATCTATAAAGTAAATGATTTGAATCATTGACGTACTATCGTGGTATTATCGTGTCATTAGTAGAACCATCCAATTATATTCATCTCTAATAGCTATCAGGGGCGGATGTATCTCATAATTAAGGGTAGCCTCCGCTAGACCTTGGCACTCTGGTGGCAGTGTAAATTTTAGAAAAATTTGACGTTTTTCGATTTCGTTGCCCTTTCTTTTAAGACGTTACCCTATGAAAGTTTTCTAGATTCGCCACTGATAGCCATAATACCTATACGCCAATTAAAAAAATCCATATTTTAGAAAAATCTATTTATCTTAAAATCTTATCCCACCCCTAAAACAAAACGAAAATAGGCTATAAACCCATGGAAAATCTTCCACACATCCTAAAGTTAAAAATTTTAAAAAACAGCATAATAATACATATGACCGAGGATCTGCCCCCACGCGCCCCTGTCTTTCGTGTCTCGTGATGGACACACAAAATAATAAAAAATTAAAAAAATAAAAAATAAAATCAAACTTTGTCCCTCCTATAAAACCCCTCATCGTCTCCTTTCCCACTTCACAAATCACAAACACCCTTTGTCTCCCTTAACATTCTTTATTCCCAAAATACCCTTTGTGTATAAATGGAATCACTGAGTTCCAAAAAACGAGTCCGTAACTCGGACGAGTCAGGACTTGACTCAGTGGAAGCCAAGAGAATACTCCTCGACATCCTGGACGACTCGGACGTGTCCACTCCGAGTCACGTCCTTGATTCGTTCATGAAAACGTTCCAAGACGAAATTTCTCCGGCGCCGGCGACGGATGTCGCCGGAATAAAATTCGGTGACCGGCCGGTGCTAGGGTTTCTCTTTGAAGCGTCGGATGATGAACTTGGTCTACCTCCGACGGAAACGAATGCACGAGTTTTGGCTGAGTCGGTTGAACTCAGTGAGTTGTGGGGGTTAGATGAACAGTTTTTGATTTATGACTCGTTCGAGTCAGGGTTTTTTTATGACGGTGATAATATTAACAACGGTGAATATGTGACGTTAGATGGACTTTTTGATCATACGGATGTAGGGTTTGGATCGTCGGATCTGACGTGGCAGCCGGAAACTTTACCGGCACAGTGATAAACTGTTTTTATGACGTTAGGATATTGTAAAGTTTCTTTTTTAATGATCCAAAAGGAATGTTGGGGAAGATTTATATGATATACACGTAGATTAACGCGCGACTAACGGCGTTTTATAGACCAAGGAAGGATATCAAATTATTAATCCATAATTATGCGAATATTTTCGGTGTTTGAAGTTTGAAAATTACCGTGGCTTTTTCTTTGGGTTTTGGTTTTGAAATTTAAGGTACCATTGTTGGAGTTATTATGAAGTGCAGGGAAACCTATGGTTCATAAGTCTTGTCCGTATATTTAAAAATATAGAGTAAACTTTTGTTTTACTTGGTTTGGTCGTTTTAACGGTTTTGCCCAAATCCTTTAAAAATAGTCATTTTACTTCTTGATCTATGTAACTTATCTCTATTACACTCCCCGCTCCAAACGATGTCCATTTTAAACGTTAAAATTTGTCATGTGCATAACATGTGAGGGGCAAATATGTCATTTCCTAACCCATCTTTAAAAATCCCCTTTTTAAACCTTATCTTTTTCTTCCTTCCAACATCACCCCAAAACTCATAACAAATTGTGTGATTCAGTCTACACATCTTCACAATCCAATTTCATGACCTAAAATCTAATTCTCAAACAACTATCCAGATCTGAACTTTGACAAGATGCTCGAATAAAGTGAGATCCATTCCGAATCTGAACAACTTTGATACGATGATGGTACTAGCAACTCGGATTCATTTTAAGAACAACTCGGATTCAGATTTGCGTATGATACATGAATATGAAGACGTGAAATACCACCACAACTTCAAATCTCTCTTCAATTTACACCACATAACAACTTCAGATGTATTATATGATACAGATGTGATGCTGAAGAATTTTTAATACACCATTCTGAACCGAAAACAACACTAAATCCAATCAGGATCTCAGTTCTAAAACTCATCAAAGTGTCGCGTATTACACCCGCGCTTAAGTGAAACGATGTTGTGCTTCAGATCTGTGCTTTGGGATGTATGATTATGCATCATTCATGTTGTGCTTCAGATATGTCCGAAACAAAGTGAAATTCACCGATTCAATCCAAAAGTCATCGATTCGAACAACGATTAACTCCGGTCCAAGAAGTAACACATGTGATTGGAGCTCCACAAGCACAATTGATGTCTGCCATTGAAGATTTTGTTATGAGATCTGGAGTGATGTTGGAAGGAAGAAGAAGATAAGGCTTATTAGGGTTTTAAAAGGGGATTTTTAAAGATGGGTTAGGAAATGACAGATTTGCCCCTCACATATTATGCACATGACAAATTTTAACGTTTAAAATGGACGCCGTTTGGGGCAGAGAGTGTAATAGAGATAAGTTACATAGATCAAGAAGTAAAATGACTATTTTTAAAGGATTTGAACAAAACCATTAAAACGACCAAACCACAGGGAGTAAAACGGAAATTTACTCAAAAATATATTATACAAATTATAAAGAATAAAACAGTGTTTTCTCTAAATTACCGATCAAGAGTAATGTTTTATCTCTTTTTCACTCGCAACAAAAAAAATCATTCTCTGTAATATAGAGGGTCCACTCAGGAGATTATTTTTCACAATTTTGCTACTTCATTCGTTTTTATTAATATAGTAGTTGTTTTTCACAATTTTGCTACTTTATTCGTTTTTATTAATTTAGTAGTTGTTTTTAGAAGTGTTTTGTTGGTTGTTTATAGAAAAACATGTAATTTATTAATTTAGTAGTTGTTTTTAGAAGTGTTTTGTTGGTTGTTTATAAAAAAAACATGTAAAAACAAGTTATTCATGTCGTGGCTACATTGTTCATTTTTATTAGCTTAGTAGTTTTTAGAAGTTTTTCGGGGTTGTTATTTAAAAAAAATGTACAAGCTAACAACTTATTTGTGTCATGGGTCTATCTCGATACATATATGATAGAGAGAATTAGTGGTGTAATGGAGTGATTAAAAATAAAAAAATGTGGTGATGATGTAGTAATGATAGTTGGATATTTTTAAGTTTTTTATTGCGTGATTTTTAATGCTTCTCTTAAAATAAGAGTATTTATGTTGTGGTAAGTGAATATACACATTTTTAAGTGTTTTTAAAGTTCTTTATTCTAAATAGTCTACCTTATCTATTAGTGTCTCACCTGATTTTAAATTACGATCCTTTAGAATGAAAATTATAAAATATATATGTTTAAAATTTATTGTTAGAAATTGATCTTATACAAAAATACATATTGGTTTAAACTTGATGCATGAGAGGGCTATTATTAACCGAATCAGAATCTTAGAGTTGACCTTCAAGCTTTTTCCCCTATAACATTTACTTCATCTTAGTAATTACATTAAAAAGTATTATATTTTTTCTTTTTTTTTCAATTAAATAATAATTTTTTATACTTTTATCACAAGTACTTTTCAAAAAATATTAAAAAGAGTAAACTTCTGTTTTGCTCCTTGTGGTTTGGTCACTTTAACAATTTTACCCCAATCATTTAAAAATAGTCATTTTCCTCTAATAGTTTGGTATGTTTTTTCCATTTTGCTCCCCACCTCTAACTCCATTCATTTTGTATATTAACTGGAAGGGTATTTTGGTAATTTCAAGTATAAACTAAAGGTATTTTAGTAATTTATATTTAACTTGATTTTTTATAAAATCAATTTCTTTTTATAAAAAATAAATACATTACTATTACTTAATATATATTCAGACATAACATAAACCACATTATCTCTCAAGTCCTCACCCTCAACCATCATCATCATCATAGCACCGCCACTACCACCACCATCCGCCACCTTCATTACCGCCTACTACCACCACAACTCTCTTTCTCTCTTGTTCTCAATGCCCCTCTCTCTCTCTCTCTCTCTCTTTACATCTGCCCTCACCATCGCTTTCTCTCTCTTTCTTTCTCACTGTCTCTCTATCTCTCTTTCTCACTGTCTTTCTCTCTCTCTAAACTTGCCACCAACCCCACCACTCTCTGGATAAACTCTACAGCAGCCAAAGGTTTCAGATCTGGCAGTCGGAGGTATCAGATCAAGCCGCCGGAGGTTAGGGTTTGCTCAGATCTGTTTTTGTGTGATCAAGTTTTGGTTGGGTTTCGTTGAGCTCCGATTTGGTTGCTGATGGTGGTTGTGCTTCAAAGAAAGAGGCGGTGGTTGATATTAGTTGTGGCTGCTGGTGGTAAGTTGTTGGTGACGACGGTGATTGACTCGTTGGTGGTGGTGATGTGGGTGTGGGGTGCTGGTGACTTGGTGATGGTTGGTGTTGGATTGAGAGTTCTGTAAAATGAATGTAATATGTATTTCTAAAACAAAATAAATTATTAGGATTGTGAATCGTTACATATAGAAAACATAAATGAATTTGGTTTGAATTAGTAATTACTATTATTATATAATATAAGCTTTATGTATAGTTTTACTAAAATACCTTATTTTATACTTGAAATTACCAAAATACCCTTCCGGGTAACATACAAAATGGATGAAGTTAAAGGCGGGGAGCAAAATGGAAAAAACATACCAAACTATCGGAGGAAAATGGCTATTTTTAAATGATTGGGACAAAACTGTTAAAGTGACCAAACCACTAGGAGCAAAATAAAAGTTTACTCTATTAAAAAAATATAGAGGTAAACAATATTGCCTTTAAATTTACTGATGAACAATAATTTTTTCTCCTTTTTCTCTCTCATCCACTCACAATAATTTATAACCATTCTCACAAATATAAATGTTACACTTACATATTTTTGGAGGATCCATTATGAATGCTCTAAAACATATTTTATACTTGAGGGGATTTCATTAAATAAAATTATTTTTAATCCGGTGATTTATAAAACATATTTTATACTTGAGGGGATTTCATTAAATAAAATTATTTTTAATCCGGTGATTTATGTATTAGACTAAATGGTATGCTCACCCTCTTCTCATCTCCATGTCATCATCCCCTATTTTATTCCCATCAAAAGATATGGCGTTTCCCTTCCCCTCACTTTCAAGCTTCAAGATCATCAAAAATCAATCGGAGAGGACGGAGGAATCATCCCAATTTCGCCGAATGCCTGGGGATGTGGTGATCCCAGCGATGCTGACGTCACATTCTCCCCGACCTCCTTCCCACACCACACAACCTTAGTTGTGTGTGTCTACATAATTACATACCCAAACCTCACCACCAAGTTGCCAACAGATCCCAAAACCCAAATCACCAAGATATAGTTCTTATTTAGAATTTTGGTGCCCTAGTGATCTATTAACGCACTGCAAACAAATGTTTATACAAACCTTATGTATCTTATTTAAACTTATTTAAAATTGAACTTACGGTGTATGTGTTTCGATAGGGGAAGTTTGTTTTTTTTTATTTTAATTGGAGATGATATTAAAATTGGAGGATCTTAAAATAATATAATCATGAATACTAAAATAAGAGATGATATTAAAATTGGCGGATCTTAAAATAATATAATCATGAATACTAAATATTTGCGTTGTAAAGTAACACCTGAAAAAAACAATCACCGCATAAAAAATTGTATGGGATGATTATTTTTTATTTGATTTAATTTAAAATGTAATAAAAAAGTTCGATGCCTTGATTCGGTATTAACTAATAAGTGTATCTTTTCAAATAAATTAACCTATTCTACACATATAGCCAAAACTATTATGAAAACAATCTACTTCCATTACGACTTTTTAGCGGCTATAACTTTTTATATGGTAATATTTAAAAAAAAATTACTATCATATTAACGAACATTTTATTTTCTTTAATTTGAGTAGGCTATTGTTATAGTTTCTTAATTTATTTTTTTACAGAATACATGATTACATACTTAAATACAAATCATTACGTGATTACACATTCAATATGATTTGTTATAATTGATGTTATTACAATCATTTTATTACGTGATTACACATTCAATAACGAGAACTTAATTGTTATACTTTATTACGCAATTAAATACGTAATATAGGGCATTACGTGATTATTATAGGTTGATTGTTTAATATTTTTTTATTACATTTATACTTATTTCATGATAATATCCCAAATATTAGGCATTCCGTGAATATTATGTATTATATGTTTTGTTTTTACTAACAGTTATGGTTAGTACATAATTACTTAATAACTTAGTGAGTTTTCATAAAATAATATAAAAAATTCACGCAATCATGTAATGGGTATTCAAAATCACGTAATAATACATAGTCAATTATTGTTACGCAATTACGTACTGATACATAATTATGTAACGTTACACTTGTTTCAAAAATAAAAATGCATATTATGAAATTACATATTGGTATATAATCACGTAACATTATAGCTTGTAAAATAAAAAAAAAGTTAAAAAATAAAGAAAACTACAGTAATAGCATACTGAAATTTAAGAGAATGAAATGCTCGTTAATACAATGTAATTTAAAAAAAATATTATCGTATGAAAAAGTTAGAACCGTTAAAAAATCGTGAGAGAATTGAGTTTATAAGTCAACTATATTGAATCTTCCTATTTTGTTATTTCTTCACTTATTTCCCATGTTTTGTTTATGTGAATTCTATATTTGATGACAACTTAATCTCAATTTTTAGATTTATTGATCAAAGACCCAAAATGTATCCGACACTTTATACGAATTACCTCTCTTGTACATGATGCTTTCATTACAGAAAATATATATTGTATTTGAATTAAGGTTATGAAAATGTGTTTTATATCAAACATATTTAACAAATAAAATTATATATCTTATTGAGATGAATGGGATTATACTGTTATAATATATGTATTCTAGAAAGACAAAGATTAACACTCATAAAACTTATGTCTAATAATGAAACTTGAAACTTTTTTATTATTATACGATTTTGATGGTGTTTGGTCAAATGTAGGTTATGTAATTAATCTAACCTAGAAAGGAAATTTAGCATATTTAATATAGGAATTAACATGTAGCAAACCCCTTTTGAAAGAGACAACATTTTAAATTTAATATACACGAGATATGTTGATTAACTTTTTCTATTCTTGTTTATTTGAAAGTCTTGAAATGATGGCTTTTCTAGATCTAAAATAAATCTTGAAAACAAACCAAGGTTGGGTGCACCAAACCTGTTGTTATGTTTGGCATGATTTCCCCCTAAAGTATATCTATTTAGAAAGTATATATTTTCTGAAATTAAAGCAATCAATATCTGTAAATCTACTTATTTTATATTATTTGTATAATACAAATTTTACAAAACTATATGTATTATATATTAAAAATCATATACTTTTTAGACTCATGAACTTACTCAAACTCGATATATAAAGCCTAAACTTTAATTAGATTTTTAAATTAGCTCTGGTCTAAGCTCGAGCTCATGCTCGAGTTTATGTAAGTTGTAATCTCATTTGAGTTTTTGGCGATTGACGAGCTGATCTTGAAAAGATCTCGAACTGTTTACTATAAAAAGGATAATGAATTGTTAGTTTATATTAAGAAAATAATAAAAGAAAGTGGGTTGAAATTTGGGTGGACGTGTCATTGTAATTAGAACTTGGAAGAAACTCGTTTTAAGGTTGCGATGTATGGTTGGAGCCTTTTAGGGGCTCCATCGTGACGCATCATTGACATGTAGGATAAGGGGCTCCATTGCCTTTCACGAATAAAGCCCACACTATGGGTTAAAGCCTCCCAATAGCGCCCTTATTTTTTTTGGTTTTAAGATTTAAAATTGAAGTGGAGCTCACAATTCCATCCGTTATTGCTTGTTATCGATTGGGCATCAATAGCACCCCATCAATGACGCCCATGGAACCGGCGCGTTGGGGGGAAGGGGTATTCATGATTTTTTGCTGAGGTGAAAGGGGTTGGTGCTCTATACTATGGAACCTAATTGTTATGCAAATACAAAGGAGTCAAATCAAGTGCACCTACCGGTTGCATCATCTATCCATTTCGAAGAAATTGAAGGGAGGTTTAATGCACGGGTCCATGTTCATTATCGTAATGTTTTCATTTTGGGTGCATTGAGAAAGTGCACATGACGTGTAGAACAAGGCATGATATTTTAAATATTGTATAACGTGTTATGTTCGTTTTTAATAATTAAATACAAGATAGAGGAATGGAAACACAAAATATATATTAATTTCTTCGGAAATTATCGTCTTCACATGTATCACCTTCACCCTTTTCATTTTGTCTTGGGAGCATAAACATCTCCCATTTTGTAAACAAATCGGACAAAAACAAAGAGGTAATTAGATTACTCACAGTGAAAGTAGCTTGAAGGGGGGTTTGGAGTGACACATAACTCTGACGTCAGTAGAAGAGGCTTTTCTCTTCATGCCCCAAAAAAGGAGAGTTTTCGGGGTTCTATTTTATAATTTAATTAAAAGTTTTCTTCTAAAAAACAAATGCATAAAATTAAAAAATGACATTTATATTAATTAAACCAATAAAGATTGATGTGGTTGACTTGGAGTTTTTTTGTGTGTGTTGGGGTTGCGAGTTGTTGCATATGTTGTTGGTGCATATGTTGTTGTGTATTGTTGCATATGTTGTTGGTGCATATGTTGTTGTGTGTATTGCTCGAGTTGTTGCAAAGATGGCGAGGGTTACGTTTCATGGGTTGGATTTATACAACCACTTGAACCATTATTTATTTATTTGCTTTTCATTTATCTGGTGGATATGTGGTGAAAAGAATTAAAATGTGCAAAGAATTAAAATGTTAGATGAATGAGAATTGTGAGAGTGGATTAGTAAGTTGTGGTGAGAAATTTAAATGTTTTGACGGTTTAAATAGGGAAAGAGGTGGTGGTTACCCTGGTATATCATTTTTTTTGAACAGCAAACATTTAGACACACATACAACTACACACCTAAAATCTACTCATAAAATTTACCTATTGTTACTTTGTCGAACTCAAACCCTCATAACGTTGGTGTAGAAAACATTATTATATATATAATTTATGAAATTATTAACTATAGTGATTTTGGCCTTTTTGTGATTTTTGTCCTTTTGTGAACATTTTTTCAACTTTTCTTTTTCTTTTCTATTTTTTGGTTTTTATTTTTTACGTTTCAATCTAACTGGTGTGGTATATGTAACAAAACAAACAGTCTAATACTGACCGAACAACGTCAGTACCGGAATTGATATTCGTTTTTATTGTTTCGATCGATGTAAACACATCTCGGTATTTTTTGGTCGTATCATGACTTTTTTTTTGTTTCTCTTTCGGTAAGTGTCGGTATCTTAATGAACCGAACCAATATCAAACGAATTTCTGTCATTAATGTTATTTTTACTATTGTGTCTACGTTTTCATTAAAAATTGAGTCGCTCCGCCGCAGAGCACAGGTGTAACCAACTAGTTTGGTAAAGAAAGTTTAGCGAACAAATATAAACGGAGTAATTAACGTAAAAAGAATTCAGCAAATATCAATAAACGTCAAAATAAAACCAGATAAAAAGCTTATGAAAAATATAAAATTTCTCTTTACCGTGAATGGAATATAAACTAGTACATGTCTATAGTAATATACCATTTAAAAAAAGCTATAAATACTTGTTTTGATGATATTTGAACTGTTGATGTTTGTTATATTAACTTTGAGGTTTTGATTTGGACCATTAACCATCTAACTTTATGATTTGGGCTTTTAAATGATCTTTTTAGTTTCTAGGCCCAAACAACTATGGCCTTTAATCGCGAAAAAGTTATCGAAATAGGTCCAAAACAAATATGGCCTTGTATTTGAAATCTTGAATTTTTAAATAGTCCACTGGCTTATGAGTTATGATTTATGAACTTATGATTAGATGAGTTATTATTTATGAACTTATGATTAGAGCTGTATAAACCGGGTATTTTTAATAATTGGCTCCGGTTATGAAATCGGTTTCGGTTTCTTGTTTAAAGGTTGGAACCAGTTATTGATATAACTGGTTCGATTCTGGTTATTTGACAAAAAAACCATACCTATGTGCACAGTTCTAGGCATGGTTCGGTTTCGGTTCTTCAGAAACCGAAAATTAATATACCCTATTTTCGGGTTTTTATACCCTATTTCGGAGTTTTTTTAGTACCCCGTTTTCAAGTTTTTTAATACTCTATTGCGTTTTTATTACCATGTTTTCAAGTCTTTTTATTATTATTATTATTATTATTATTATTATTATTATTATTACTATTACTATTACTATTATATGCATTGTACAAAGAAAAAAATAAAATAAAATAAATGCACTAACGTAAATTTAAAAGATAGATATTAGAATCATGTATCGGGTATAATGGGTTTCGGTATTGGTTATTGTCCGATTTCGAGTATTAATCGGGTATGATTGGTTTTAGTTTCAGTTCCAGGTATTGAGATCATAATGTATACTATATCTATACCCCTACGGGTAGGGTTGGTTTCAGTTTCGGGTATAGAATAATCGGGTATTAAAAAAACCGATTCCAGGTTGTGCACCTCTGCTTATGATAGCGGTCGTAGACCCGTTGTGATCACTTTTTTGAACCGAGAATTACATGAAGAAAAAATGACTAATATGCTATGAAACTTCATATATACGTGGAGTATATTTTTTGTACGAATTGAATAAAGTTAATAATGATAATACTCTCTTGTACCAAAGTTCACGACCATCACCATCAACTTCGGCGACCACCACTTTCTATAACCAACACCAAAAACACAATCATCACCACTGATTAAGACAACAGAAAACGAGTATACGAGTTAGTTCATGTTTAAAAAACAACCTAATCAATCTGGTATGCGGAGGAAAGACGGTTGTTGGAGGATTTGTGTATAAAATTAGTTGGTTAATCAATGGAAGTACTTACATAAAATTATTTGAATATGGTAATTGTAAGATGAAAAAACAAAGTCTTATTAGTAATATTTTTAAACGAAAATTCCATGAAAATGATTATTTGGGTTCAACTCCAAGTTCAAATATTGTTGATGATATGCAAATAAATGAAGTCTATGAAGATATCAGTCCAAGTTCAAATAATGATATTGATATGCAAGAAAATGAAAATATCAGTCCAACTCCAAGTCCAAATATTACTTCGGCTTCAAGTCTTTCAACTTGAAACAAAAACGATTTAAATGATCTTCCTTCGGATCCCTCCGATAGATCACCTATTACTAGTTATCATCCTAATCAAACAGACGACATAAGAAGAGCGTATCTGTAACATTCAAAATCAGGTATTTCATTAACTTATGAAAATCTATACTAGAATTGGATGGGAAGAAATGCAAATGTAATTCAAAAATAGTTTTGAAATAGCATTATTTAATTTGGTGGAAACACCCGTCGAGGTTGTAAGATTCCTTTCGAGTGTAGTTGTAAAATAATATTTTTATTAATTGCTTGGAATTAGTAATTGAGGAAGATAACTTGTTGTGTAACAATATATTTTAACGGCTTGTATTTTAGTAATATAAGATGAGAAATATGACGGGTTGCTTCAGGGAAATATCGTTACCGCATCTAGTGACTCACCAAACTTAAATGGGCATTGTTGTAAGAATCAAACTTTAGGGTGTATACTGCAATTAGGCAATAGCTGAATGTATAAAAAGTCATATTTAGGCTCATTTGTCACAAACAATAACTGGAGTTAGAGAGAGAAATGCATAGAATTAGAGAGAGAAAGAAAGTGGTGGTCCAATGGTGGTCCGATGGCGGTTTGCGGCGGCCGTGGTGACCGGAGTTGCGGCTCTCAACCCGAAACTATTTCTGGATGATACCAATGCAATGATAAGCTCCGTTTGCTCATAAATCCTAAGTTGAAGTTGTTTATAAATGTCGAAAAGTTAGATTAGTTAATTTGATTTCCGTTTTTATTTCATGTGGTCTAAAAGAAATGGTTGTATCCGGAAAACCGACCGTTGGATCGATCCCAAATGTTTACAGTAGCTTCCTGACACATATATTTTAATATCCAATGGTTGAAAATTCGAAATATATCATGGAGATATGAGTTTTACAGCATTTGTTTGGATTTTCGGTACTGAAAATGTAGTTGTAAGGAATGAGTTATTCCAAGAGATCCGACCGTTGGATTGAGCTGAAATTTGGTTAGTAGCTTCCTATGACGTGGGTCATAAATCCTACCAAAAGAAATTCTGATCAGATTTATGTAAGTGTAGTGTTGACACTAATCAGTTTGTAAAAGTTTGTTTGTGCGAAAATCAGGAACTTGATTGCGTTGCATGGATGTTCTAATGGAGTTGTATATGCAATCCGATACCGGAAAAACGTTTGTGATGAAAAAATGAACAAAACTACATATGTGGATCTTGTTGCATGTCAGCTACAAGAAAATCCGCGTACATGATCCATTCAAAGAAGGCAACGAAAGCTTGAGAGTTGACGGGACAAGATTGACAATAGCAATATCATATTTTCCTACAGGCAAAGGTGAGTGGTTTATATCCACTTTGGTATGTATTATTCGTTTTGTTTTCTTTTAGGTTACGCACATAATATTGCTTGTTCGATTATATATGTAGAAAGTCCATGTTGTTTATTGATTTTTAAGATCATGTAGGTCTTTTCTCAATACTGGAAGTATGATATAAGTGTTATGGATCAAACACTCTTAAAGCATAGAAATGTTAAATAGTTATTTACGGAATCATTCTTGATTGGCACGATTGTGTAAGTTAATCTTACTTCTATTATAAGAATGCGTATAAATTATTAGTATGTTTGTCTTTTAAACCCGATCGATTGTAATTTTGGTTTTTATGTCTTTAAGAAAGTAAGAATGGGTCGATTCGACCCGGTACAAGTATAAGCTAATTTATTATGTATTAATAAGTGATTTCCAATCAAAATACTATTGTTACATAATAAGTTTGAATTGTGAGACGTATGGGAATCACGTAAGGATGGGTAAGTCATGATAGAATGAATATAAGTATGTTCGTATTGGGTAAATTGTATGTTGGTTATGGTTAAAAATATCGGACACGATAAAATGGGTTTAACAAAGGAAACCAGCGTTGGCAATACAGTAGACGCGTCGCCGACGGGGCACCCCTCCGTCGCCGGCGCGGTGCCCTGCCTCCGACGCCCTGAACTTCTGTCGACGACCCTTATGTCCTGACGCTAAAAAAATATATAATACAGGCTGCGTCGCCGACGCGGGTTAAGCCCGTCGGCGATGCGATGTCCGAACTTGGTTTCTGTTTTCTTTGTTTCGCATGTTCGGTTGATCCTAGTTCCGTCCGGGTGGTTCGTAAGGTGCCCGCAATGCTCCTTAAATCCCATAAACCTGTAAAACTCAAAATACAACAAAACATGCTTTTCTAAACTCAATTACATGTAAAGGTGTGAACTTTAAATACGATTAAACACTGGATTCAGCCTCGCATAAAGGTGCTGGTAAGGATGGAACTAGTAGGCGAGTGCGAATCGGAAACTATTAATTATTTAGGTTACATAAGTGTGGGTTATGCGTATATATCTGATTATAACTCGCGTGAACGAATGTATTAGATGTATGATACACATGAAAGGAAGGAACTTGTTCAAAGCATCCACAGGTGGTTAGTTTTCTGTGCGGGATTAAGTATGGTAATTGAATGTGAATAAGTAACGTGTCTTGTATGTAAGTATGTACATATGGTATTATAATGGGTGTAAGTAGTGTGAACTTGCATGTGCGGCGTATGAAGAGGACACGTAAATAATTAAATGAATATGGAAGTGTGTACACGTATTGTTATCAAATGAATGTAAACCAATGGTAAATGTTTATGTGAAAAAATATGGGTTTTCAATATATCAAGATTATGTGTTGCTAATCATATTGCTTGAGTATAAAATGGAATTGCAGGTATAAGAACGATGGTCTCTCGAAGAGTTGAGGGCGGATTCAAGTGAATGATGTTGGAAGAGTAATCGAACAAAATAGCTTACGTAGTTAGAATGCGTTATGGTCGTTTAATTATATTCATTAAAATATATATATAATGCTACCATTTACTAATGGGTTGGTTGTTTATCGTGACCGCAGGTTACATCGATCATTACCATTTATCACGAAGGACAAGGGGGCTAAGATCGAGTTATTGAACATGGATTGTAAGGAAGGGTGGTCACTTAGTTGTATTCGCATGTTATATTTGGTACATTAATTAAAGATGAAGATGTAATTCTTTTAAAGGAATCGTTTTTAAATGGTTTTCAAGTATGTTGGAATATTTAAAAAGAAAGAAATTTTGAGGTCCGTATTTTCCGCCGCGACTTTTGGTTAAAACGTATTAAGGTCTAACAGTATCTTATAAAAAAGTCTTTTCAACCATGAGGTCATGACTTAAAATGGACAAACTATGCTAGTGGCTGGAGACGTTTTAATGTAAAATGGTTTGATAATATCATTGGTTGGAGTATAGCATTAAACAAGAAAAAGCATATTGTGTATGTTGTTACTCGTTTAATGAAAGTGTTGGTAATAAATGTGAAGAGAGACTTTTGTAAGTGAATGCTTTTGTAATTGGAGTAAACCGGGTGTCAAAAGTACATGTTGGATTAGTTAACAGTTTACATAATAATGTGGCGCAAAATTGTAAAAATCTATTTAACCAAAAGCGATCCTATGATGCGAATGAGAAAAGGCGTAACAAGGAAGAAACCGAAAGTATGTCATTACTAATCGATATCATTTTGAAGTTGAAGTTTTTAATACGGTTTTGGATATGCAAATTCAAGAACTTGGAAACCTATTAGTGACGTCTCAACTAGTTTGATAGAAAACATGTCGGGTTTAAATTCTTGTGGTTCGTTTGCTAAGTTTGACATATCTAAGATAGTGGTATTTTCTAAGATGAATCCGAATGACTTTAATGAGGAAGAAAGAGGGTGTCTTGCGGGTGATCTTTTGACCTTTTATCACACTTTAAAGGAAGATGATAAATTTGCAAAACTGACTGGATTGAGTGACCTTGCTCGTGTAATGATGGAAATCAGAAAAATTGAAACTTTTCCTTTGGTTTATCGAACATTAAAGCTAGCGTTGGTTTTACCAGTTGCAATCGCAACCATTGAAAGATTTTTTTTTTCTAAAATGAAGCTTATCAAGACAGATTTACGCAATGGAATGTGTGAGGAGTATTTGAACAATGCTATAATTTGTACAGTCGAGAAAGAAACTTTTTATAAAGTAAAAGAAGAGGATGTCATTAATGGATTTCAAGCTTTCAAAACCGAAGAGGAGAAATCATTTAGGTACATGTTTAAATTTATTTGTTATCGTGTTATTATTTTTGTTTCATTTACATTGTATGAACTACGTCACATTGTATAAAGTACGCTAAATTTTTTTTGAACATTGCCACTATAACTATTTTCTAGATCCGATAACTATTTTCTAGATCCGACACTGCAAATCATAGCAAAATGCATCAACGGAACAACTACTAAACATTTAAAGTAGTTCTAAAATATAATGACATCAATAGAAAATAAAAAATAATTCATATTACAAATAACACAACCAACATCACAATTCATATTACAAAGATACATATTTAAGCACTGATCTAGATCTCTCTCTTAACATACACACTCTCTCCCTAAACCCTTTCTTCCCCAACCAAACCCACCATCACCTGCCACCACACCATCATCTTCATGGAGTTACAGAGAAGAAAAAGAAAGGAGAAAGAGGGAGAGAAAGAGATATGGGTTGGGGTTTTTTTTTAAAAAGTGGGTCCCCTAAATTAATATTTAACTATATTAAATTAATTGAATGTTTTATATTAAGGGGATTTAGGTAATTTCACACAAACTTAACTGAGAAAACTAACCTTTATCCACGCTAGAGACTATTCGAGAACGAATGTGCAAACGTTGGGGACTATAGCTGTAATTTTAGAAGTGTAGTGGCTATAGGTGAAATCTGCGTGAACAACAGGGACTATCTAGGAATTTTTCTCAATTTCAAACTAAGAGAAGATGCTGACGTAAACTTAGATTCTATGGTTTGCAAAAATGTACAGCCACAATTCATCAGCTGACGTACGACATATGTCAACGGATGCATGGGACGGGTTCTTAAGAATGTCAGAAAGAGTATGTCAGGATGGGTAGTCGTGACAATTTCTATGAAGGTATTATTTTAATTATTATTATTATTATTATTGTTGTTGTTGTTGTTGTTGTTGTTGTTGTTGTTGTAATTTATTATAGTTTAATATTATTAGTTGTTATCAACCTCTACGGGGTGATATTTGAGAAATCCGACGTCTACCGACATCCCATTTTTATATGAAGTCCACCAACGAATAAACGGTTTTCCCGGGAGGATAGGTAGCCTAGACTGCACGCGTTGGTCGTAGGCAACTTGTCCAACTGCTTGGAACGGCTAACACAATCGAGGTGACCACGATGGTCCAACCCTAATACTTCAAGCAATCGCGTCTCAAGATCTCTGGATTTGGATGCGTTCTTTGGTATGTCTAGTGCAAACATTGATATCGTTGTTTACCAATCATCAAATATGTTCGATGATGTCAAAGACGAGTTGCACCAGATTCATCATTTTATACCAATGATGTGGAGTACAAATTTGGGTATTATCTTGTCTATAGTATTTATCCGGAGGGGCTGCGTTGGTGAAACCTCTTTCTTGCCCGGATGGCGTCAAACGTGTGTAGTACAAGAAGAAGCGTGAGGTGGCAAGAAAAAAATTTCGAACGAGCATTTAGAGTGTTAAAAAACGATGGACTATCATTGCCTAACCTTCACATATATTTGGAAAGAGAAAAAAAATGAGAAACGTAATGTGTACGTTTATTATCTTGCATAATATGATCTTGGAGGATACGGACAGAGCCTTTTGTTCCAACTTTGATGTTACATTTCAATCGACGAACCCACTATTAAACTACTCCCAGAAATAAGCTATCCGAATGAAGATACGTGACAGAGATACACACTTGAATCTTCAAGCAGATTTGGTTGAACATCTATGGAGTAACCGTGTTGATGAAGACGAAGACAAGTAAAATAGTATTATTTTAGTGCTTGCATGTCTTAATTTAGGTATTTATAGCTTTAATTTGTTGTTTAATTTAATTATAAAAATAATTAAATTAAAATTGAAATTAAATAACATTACTGATTGAGCAATTATGAGAAGGATTTTATATGGGTTTATCTCACTGCATTCCAGTTAAACTACACGGTATGGGGAGCCACCCCTATGCCATCTCAACGAGAATCACAATGTACCCCCCCCCCCCCACACATCTATACCTTAGGCTAGCATGGGGGCGCTATTGGAGTGTCATGGTTACAATAGCGATGAATAAATGAGATGTGTGTGTGACGTTATGGTTTCTCTCCAATAAAGGGGGCGCCATTGGTGAGAAGAGGCAATAAGGAACTCCATTCCATGCCATAAGTGTTACTAAGAAGAGGTAATAGAGTCCCCTGATTGACATGATACATATAAGGACCAATAGAGCCTATACAGGCTCCATTACATACCATTTAGCCTTAATAATAAAATCCTTGCTAAGTTGATGGCTATCTGATGCTGACATGCTTGACACCATTAGCCTTAGAATATGTAGTTGAATCTTAATTAATGGTAATCTAACGAATTTAGACATAAGGGCCCTTTAGACATCAACGTTTTTGGATCAATCCAATTTTTAAGAAAATAATAATACTAATGATCATAATCAAGAAAATAGTAATAATAAAAAATATTATAATTTTTATTTATTTATGTCAAGATTGAGTCATTTTTACTTATTAAAGGAAACGTTTATTGTTGATTGGCTAATGCCAAGATTTAGTTTGCCCATGAAAGTGGGTCATGGGACCAAACTATTGACTATTAACTATGATTTAAGCGGTCCATAATCTAATGTATTAAAAGTTGATATGTAATATTCTATTTTTCATAAACACATGGTGAATTTTCGATATCATATGTACATAGCACAAAATTTACCACACATGGTGAATTTTCTATATCAGATGCACCTAGCACAAAATTTACAAGTTTTAGATTAGTTTGAACAAGTTTTAGTTGATTCCGGATAAAATTTGTATACACATTAGCTAGATTGGTTGGTACCAGTGTATCACATAATCTAATGGGTTTATGGGTTGACCGGTTTATTTTATAAATTTTAAGAGATGTTTTCTTTGGTTAAATTCTAAACTAATTGGCGGATTTATGTCAAATTGTCACAGTCAAAAGAGTTGTATTGTTCTATAATTCAAGTGCAGTTTTTTTTATATAGTACTAGATTAGAACCTCGTGTATTACATGAGTTGAATAAATATAATTTTATATACTAAGTAATATAAAGTTACATCTTTAAAAACCCGTGCATTGCCAAATATATATAAATATTAATTAATGATAAAGATATTATTAATGCAGATAAAGATACTATCAATATAGATTAATACTATAAGAGTGCCATCGTATTTAAACTTAATCTTTATGAATCATAAGACTATATAGTAATCTATTAAAGTATAAACAATCTTACATTCTCTTAAATCGTTTTGATTTTTCATTGTTCTCCACTGGCCTTTTATTTAATTCCTCACATCCTCACTTACTTACATGACATATTTTATTTCTACATATTTTGTATGTTCTTTTAGCTAAAAAACATATAAATGATCATATATATATTTATTTATGCGTATTAGATTAGATTATACAAGATGAATGATTATATAGTTATTATTCTAATAAGCTACAATATATATATTTTGAACGGACAATATATATATATATATATATATATTATTAGTTGGCATATTATATATATCCGTATTTATAATAAATACGTATTTAAAAGTTTTAGTTAAGTTAATTGAATTAAAAGAAATCAAATATCATTTAAATTCTTCTTCGTAATCCTTCTGTAATTGTGTGACCTACAATTCTATTATTTAAGTTATATAAGAATAATGCTATAAGGTTTAAAATACCTTAAAGAATTTAAACATAATAAGATAACTATCTTTAAGATTATAGAATAACTATCGTTTATCAGATTACGTGAATTGAGGAGTAAAATAATTATTATATATAATTAAGTAGGAGAAAGAGGTGAGAAAACATAAAAAATATATAGTTTTAATAAATGATATGTGTCCTCTGTTAATTTAGTTTATTATATGTATAGATTATATTGTTTTATTTTGTAATTTTTTAATCTTAACAGTATTAAAAGTGAAAAGTTTTGAATTACACGTCACGTTTACTACAAGAATTGTGTTTAGGTTCGTGTATCTAACATGATTTTATAGTTCGTGTTTTTATTCATCTTTGTGTAAATTTTTACTTCAATCCTCTGTTGTCAAGGTTCACCCAGGCAAGCGCCTAGGCTCACTTTTTAGATCCAATCCAACCTTCTCGCTTCGCTTTAAAAGCCCGCTTTCAGACCCTCAGGCGCATTTTTAAGCCAAATTCCAACGAAATTATGGTCAAAGATCGTTTGATCATGTTTGAAACAATTATAAAAACCATAAACAAGCCTGGAAACACCCTAAATCAACTTAAACTATCCCTAAAGAAGCCTAAAATATGTCTAAAATTCCTAAAAACTATATTTTTATACTAAACGATTCGTCTAAAAGAACCCTCGCTTTTTAAGTGCCTTACTTTGAGGTCCAAGGCTCACCCTTTATGCTTTTAGTTCGCCTTACGCCTTTGACAACTATGCTTCAGTCCATTGTCTTGTGAACATGATGAGTTTTAAACTCACGATTTTGGAATACTATGAAGAATCGTGACCTAGTGTAGTGCTATTATTTATATCAATGATTAGTTTCAAGGTTGCTTAGTTTATTTTGTTTTCTCTTCTATCATGAAATATAATGTTTTGTTTAAATGTTAAAATATATTGTGTTAAATAAAAGTGTATACAAATGATTGATCACATGTGGTCAAAGGGGGTCGAGGTACATTGTCGCTCTATCCAAAATAAAAACATTTATTTTTTGTAAAAATATATTATCCAGTCCACTGTTAATTGACACACATTTTAGACCAATTTCAACCGGACAAAATTTTGTTTAATTTTCGTATTGGTTGATGGCTATCACTATCTTGAGTAAATCAGATAAATAAACGAGATGACATTTGAGTAAACGGTGTGTGAATTGTTTGAAAAGAAAATGTTCATATTCCTTGTTTATAAAATCCATCCATCATCTAGCTGGTAGCGATGTTCTATTCCTCAAATTCTAGTTACATTTTCGAGTGAATTATAAATTTTATCCTTTATTTTAATACCCAATTTTAAGCGGTTTTATTTGACTTTAAAATTAATTAGTTTTATATTTAATGTTTTAAAATCCTACAAGTTATATTCTTTGATTCTAACCCAGTTAGATTTTTTTGTTAATATAATATCTGCGAAGGATAAGAGTGTTGCAGGTTTTTTTGTTAATATAATATCTGCGAAGGATAAGAGTGTTGCAGGTTTTGATTTTGTGTGTGTTTGTTGAGAGAGAGAAAAGGAGCGTAAAGGCTCGTGGGTTACGGCTAGGAGAGAGAGAGAGAGAGAGAGAGAGAATGTGGGTGTGTTGGGTTGGAGGTGGCGGCAACAGGTGACAATGGGGTGGTGGATTGTGGTGGTGGTGATGGATGGTGGTAGAGGTGGTTAAGAGAGACAAAAATGGTTTGGTATTTAAGTTATTTACATATTTCTAAAACTCATTAATGTTAAAGATAAGTGATACCGTCTGAAATTAGATATAAAGATTAAAAATAAAATTTATAATTCACTTTATAATTTTTGGTTATATGATAAATAAACAGACACAAACAAACAAATTTATTAATATTTTTTTGATTATATGATAAATAAACGGACATCATCAAAGATACAGTAAACAAAAATATCATGTGCATATTAAACCAACTATATTTTATGACCGCCAATACATTTAAATATTTTATATTCCTTTGTGTATGCCAATTTATATTCGCTTACCTACGAATAAGCACAAATACACTTAATTTATTAACCGATGAATGCGAATAGAAAATTTTTATTTATAAGTGTATATTTATATTTATTTGATTAAAGCTTACACTAACTAGGGATGATAATAGGCTTGGTATCGGATTTTCTTAATCTCGGTCCAATATTAGGCATTCGTTACACATTATCCATTAGGTTTGCTAGTATACAAGCGAGTATCATGCATGTTCATTTATGATCTGATATGATTAAAAATTACTTGTTAAGATGTCAATTACCCAAAATTCAATCTTAAACTCATCTAATCAAAACATCAAATTGCATTATAAGATATTCAACTTTACTTTAACGCATTTATACTTTTGGATATTTTAAGTTTCTTACAGTTTTAACATACTCTTTTAAAGTAGATTATATAATTTTTTGATATACTCCACTTTAGTAAAGGTAAATGAGTTCGGGTAAGTATTAGTTATCAAATAGACCATACTTGTTTTAAATCTATAAAAATTCTTAACCTAATCATATACGTGATCCTATAACCAAATATGGAATGTCTATAGTTTTGAATGTGCAAAATTCTTTTACCATCCTTAAACCATGTCCAAATTCTTTTGGTTCGATCAACTTCTTTTTGTTCGGTCAAGTGTTTGTTGATGATTGTTATAAAAGCTATTTGTAGCGAATTAGCAAAATCAAATATTTAAATATTTAATTTCGTATTCTAATGAAAGACTTAGAACGGAGGTATAGCCTTTCAACAAACATAAACTCATGCACCCTACAAATCTACTAGACCGATGTCCACCATGCAAGTATGCGACTAAAACCCGCATACCTCAAGGGTTTGGTAAAGAAAAAAAAACTGGATGGTTCAGATTTTTATATTGGGCGGTCTTTACTAAAAGGACACCCAAAAATCTTTCTAAACATTTTATGTATAATAAACCACTTATAATAGATTAAAAACGCCTAAAAAACATTTCTTGAGCGTCTCTCATAAACCGCCTAAAACCCATTTTATTTTAGGCAGTTTTTAACATGGACCGCTCAGAATAATAGGCTCCAAATTTTGCCGCCAAATTTTCATATTTTTTGAACGGCAAATTTGGATCACTGACGAACCACTATAGTATTATTGTGCCACCAGCGGAATCACTCGATCATATCCATCTCCATTAGCCAATAATGATATAGACAAATTCAGAAGAAAACTCAATAAACATGAGAAAAACCTTCTTATAGAAATTGAACCCGGGACCCAATAATCCCTGAACTTTATCTCATTCCACAAAATGCCTCTAGACTTTATGGTTATGGACTAAATTCTCACAATTTTAAACCTTTAAATACCTCCTAGAATTTTATTAAAGTGGTTTATAATTGTTTTCCCCTCTTCATCTTTCCATCTTAATTAATCAAAGATAAAAGAACCTGAAGCGAAATACATACATACATATATTGAATGAAAAATTTGGATAACTGACGGACCATTAGAGTATTATCATGCTATTAGTAGAATCACCTAATTATCTTCACTAGACAATAATGTCTATATACCAATTCAGGAGGAACCCTAATAAATTTAGAAAAACTCCCCTGAGAATCAAATTTAGGGCCTAATGATTCCCAAATGATGCCACTATACTGTAATGTCATGGACTAAAGTTAAATATATTAAGTTATTAACCTTGAAATGCTTAAATAATCTAGTGACATTTTAATAAAATTATATTACTTTTTACTAGAATACTCATAATGGAGTTTTTATCCTCTTCCTTATGTCAATTATGAGGAAAATATGAGATTTGTTTATTATCTTTATAAACAGGAACGTTATATATAGAGTTAAATGCTTGGTTGGTCCCTGTGGTTTGCAAAAATTGCAGACTTAGTCCTAGTGGTTTACTATTTACACGCTTGGTCCTAAAAGTTGTATTTTTGCACTTGGGTGATCCTTATCACTAACCTATGTTAAGTTTTTCAGTTAAATACGTGCAAAATTACTAACTTACCTCTAAACAAATAAAAAAAAAAGAAAAAGAACTGAACCCCCCTTTATCTTCTTCATCCTCTCCCCCCCCCCCCCTCTCTCTAAAACCCACCACCCACCTCCACCGTCAGCCCATCACCACTACCACCGCCACCTTCAACCCACCACCACCTCCTTCAACCCATCACCACCACCTCCACCGTCAATCGACCACCACTAAAATACCTCTTTGAGCGAGACCCTACTTGGACGGGATATGGTTCATGAATGCTCGCCAACAGAAGATGTTGATTTTGGGCCGGACCCAATTGTTCCAAAGAGGCCACTTGAATCCGGGGATATCATGATTTAGAATCACAGCTATCACACGGAAAGGGGGACATGTTTGCAGGTATTGCGGTGTTTAGAATCTGTTTTATCGTTAGCAACTGATATTGCAGAGGTGTGTTGTAGAAATTGTGTGTTGCTACATACTTTATTTTTATCTTCATATAATCTGACTTTTTCAATTTAATGTTTCTAAGGTATTTTAGTGGTGGTCGATTGACGGTGGAGGTGGTGGTGATGGGTTGAAGGAGGCGGTGGAGGAGGTGGTGGTGGGTTGAAGGTGGTGATGGGTTGAAGGTGGCGGTGGTGGTGGTTATGGGCTGACGGTGGAGGTGGGTGGTGGGTTTTAGAGAGAGAGGGGGGGGGGGGGGGGGGGGAGAGGATGAAGAAGATAAAGGGGGTTCAGTTCTTTTTCTTTTTTTTTATTTGTTTAGGGGCAAGTTAGTAATTTTGCACGTATTTAACTGAAAAACTTAACATAGGTTAGTGATAAGGACCACCCGAGTGCAAAAATTACAACTATTAGGACCAAGCGTGTAATTAGTGAACCACTGGGACAAAGTCTGCAATTTTCACAAACCACAGGGACCAACCAAACATTTAACTCTTATATATATATATATGATACTTAATTTATTTTTTTAAGTATTCATACGGTGTTTTTCTCATATTTTTATTAAAATGTTAAAAAAATATGTATATTACATGTCCTATAACTTTTATAAAAAGAATATGTTGTTTTAAATAAGGGGTTAGAATGTAAGTTGGTTTTTATTCTAATTGTTAGGGGAAAAGTTGAACAAATTTTAGGGATAAATATGCATATTTTAATTAAACTATTTAAAAGGAAAGAATTTCACTATGAAAGCTTTTAAGTTTAAAATAGATCAAAATAAGGGAAAGAATTTCATTATGAATGCTTTAAAATAGAACTCCCATAGTGTCTAGAGACTGCAAAAATCAAAAAGCCTACAAATCCTGAACGTACCTCCTAATAATTATTATATTATCATCTCCAACTTTCTTATTTTACCATGCATATTAATTTATTTCTCCTTTTTATTGAGGTTTGATAATAACATCTTAAACCATTAAAAATGGTTTAAAGAGTTGAAAACATGTGTCATTTATTGTACTTAATAATCATGTTTTGTTAAAATACATTATACGTTGTTATCAAATATCTTGTTTATTAGCATGGCTCAAAACTATTTATTGTAAAAAAACATTTATATTGAAAGTTGTTAAGTCGACTCTCATGCACTAAACAAAGGTGCTGACAAGCACTACATTCATGTCATTGTGCAAAATCTATTTTATTAAGATTCTTTTTAACTTTTACAACATTAAAACATAACTAGCTTTAATCAAGCAATGTATCTTATTAGTGGCGAAACTAAAAACGTCTTGGTGACAAGGTCTTTCTAGATGGTCAAACTCATGTATTTTTAAAGGAAACTTTCTTTTTTATATAAGAAAAATAAACAAATTTCAATGATCGGGATAAAAAGAACCCTTTTGACCCTTTGATTCTGCCTTGTATCTTATAATTTAGTTATATTTAAATACAAAATTATTTATCACTAAAGAATTAAGAATTTATATTCTTATAACTTAAATCGGTTATATTATTTTCTCTCTGTTTTAATATAATTAATAATCAAAGTAAATTTATAACAATATTTGAGTTTATAACAATAACGATGCCCCAATCTAACAACTCATATGAGTTAACTGATCGAAACTGGACTACAATCAAGTATATGTTATGAACTTTTATACTTGATACACTTTTGATTGTTTTTGGCAGGTTCAAACCTGGCAAGAGAGTTAGAGGAATTTAAGATTTATTGGTGTAAAGTAGAAGAATAACATTTGCGGTTAAAAAAAATAATCAAGTAAATTGTGATGATATTAACTTTAACATATTCAAGATATTACTTAATATAAATTATTATTATTAATATATTTAGTTTTGATTAATGACTAAAACGTGTATGGTATAATGAACATCCATGCATCTTAAATATATTTGATTTTTATAAAAACACCATGAAGTATAAAAAAAGTAACTGGTTAATTTATTGATAAAGTAATACGATAGTTTATTTACTGATAAACTTAGGCTTGTAAAAAGACCGAACGAACACGTACCAGGCATGTTCGTGTCCGTTCGTCTAGTTTTAACCGGCAAATGGTCGAACACACTAACAGGGTTTTCTTCTCCGTTTCGTTTGTTAAGAAATTGAGTGTGCTTGTGTTCGTTATGTTCGTTTGTTAGTAATACAAACGAACCAGTTCACAAACGTAAATAAACACAAATGAATAGATTGCAAATTTAAACGAGAGAGCACCTACGTCTATTAAAAAAGCAAATGTGAAAATCAATATGCTAGGCCTAAATTAACAAAACTAGACTAACTTTTAAGAGGTGATAATTTAACTTTATATAACGAGACTAAAGGGTCTAAGGATTTTAATGAATATATAAACGAACTTACATAATTGAACGTAAACAAACAAAGATTAACGAGCATAAATGAAAGGACTAAACGAGTGTTCAAGAACATTAATAAACGAGCGAGACATAGCGTTAATATTCATTCATTTAACTAAATAAATAGTTTTTGTTTGTGTGTTAAATAAGTGAACATAAACAAACTTCCAGTCAAACGAACATTTCACTGAACACTCGATTTGTTTACAAGCCTAGATAAACTAATAAAATATTAATTATATCTTCTCTTAAAAACCTTATTTATGTCTACTTCCTGTACCTATCACATAAGCCACCAAATAAATCCAAATTATTTTCACTCAGTTCATAGTGATTTATGGCCATAAAAATGGTGACAAAATGCTAAAAGTTGACTTACACCATTGACCATCCCTTATAAATATGTATCAGTTTTAGCAGCTACAACCATAACTACACAACAATGGAAGACATACAACACACATCCCATGATCATGGAAAAAAGCCCAAAGGGGGACTCATCACTATGCCATTCATATTCGGTACACTCTTTCTTCTACAATTTATTTTTTTTTTAAAATGCATAAAGGCTTCATGTGTTGATTTTTAAAGGTTAACTTGATGTTTGTGCAGCGAATGAGTCGTGTGAGAGGCTGGCTATGGCCGGCTTTCAGACGAATATGATCAGCTATTTGACACAACAACTTCATATGCCGATGACTAAAGCTGCTAACACGCTCACCAACTTTGGTGGCACCAGTAGTTTGACGCCTTTGCTCGGGGCCTTTATAGCCGATTCATTCGCTGGCCGGTTTTGGACCATCACAGTTGCTTCCATTATTTATCAGATTGTAAGCTTTCATTTGTTCATGCAGGTTTTGTTGATAACTGGTAGTAAGCCTGGCAAAACGATCGGTTTGGGCAACAGGTTAAAAGGTTTTCGGGTTGATATGGACCATCTACAAAAAATCAGTTGGTTCGGGTCAAAATGGGTTATGAACAAAATGGACTTGAGTTGAACAAATGGTTTTAGAAAAGAAAAAAAAAACTTTACAAAATGGGTTGACCAACTTTATATTTTTTATGGCTGGTAGTAGCGCGGTGATGAGCAATAGCCGCGGGTGGTGTTGACCCATTTGGATCCGTTTTAAGTTAACAAGTTTTACAAGGGTGATCTGTTGTATTATTTGGGTTGACCCATATAAACTTCTTTTACCAACTACGCTCATTTTTTAAAGAACGGGTCATGACTGCCAGCCTTACCTTGTTCGTCAACACAAAATCTGACAAAAAAGTTTTAAAATTGTATCAAAATCTAACCCGGCTAAACTCAGGTACATCTTTAAGTTGTGCAACGTGTGCGATCGCACATGGCCCATATTCTAGAGGGGGGCTAAAAAACGATTCAGGTTTAGTTGATGTATATCGATACATATATAAGAAAATTAAAAAGCTAGCAATAATTGTATGTTCTAGATAGCCATTGAGAACAATATATATTAAAGAGTATAAATTATAAAGCGTTAATCAACAACTTTACTTCCACAAAATGCTAGGAAAGCCTTATGATTTATTTAACTGTATAAGATAAATCAGTCTGCTACAATAATTTGTTTTGTTTATTGTAATAACAATTAACATTGTACTAATGAATTTTGTTTATATATATAAGTTCCATTTTTAGTAAGGGCCCATTTTACTAAACTTTAATCTTCAAATTATTTTAGGGTATGATATCATTGACACTATCAGCAATACTACCAAAGTTAAGACCACCAACATGCCAAGATGGACAAGTATGCCAAGAAGCCAATACAGGTCAACTAGCAATATTATACATATCCCTTTTACTAACCGCAATCGGGTCAGGTGGGATCCGACCTTGTGTGGCGACATACGGGGCGGACCAGTTCGATGAAACCGACGAGAAACAGAAAGCTTACACATGGAAGTTCTTCAACTGGTATTATTTTTGCATGGGGACATCTACACTTGTGGCTGTGACCGTGATCGTATATATTCAGGATTATGTCGGGTGGGGGTGGGGTCTCGGCGTCCCATCCATAGCTATGGCTATATCGATTGTTGCGTTTGTTTTTGGGTACCCGTTGTATAGAAATATGGATCCGTCGGGTAGCCCATTTACGCGGTTGGTGCAAGTGTGTGTGGCTGCTTATAGGAAGAGAAAGTTGCCAATGGTTTCGGATGCTAAGATGCTCTATGAGAATGAAGAGCTTGATGCTTCTATTTCTGTTGCTGGGAGACTTCTCCATACCAAACAAATGAAGTATATTCTTTTCTCACCACTTGTCAAGCAAATTTGTAGCCCTATAAACAAACCGAACAAATTTGAACGTCGGTTTTTTCGTGCTGGTTCATTTTACTTTAAACTAACCACATTCAAAACCTTGTTCATATTTATTTGTTTATTAAACTAACTTCCGTGATAGTACGCTAAACATACGGTTCGTTTACAGTCCTAAGTTTTTTCAATTGCAGGTTCTTGGACAAAGCTGCCATTGTGACCCAAGAAGACTATGCAAACTCTCAATCAAAACCAAATCTATGGAGACTAAACACAGTCCACAGAGTTGAAGAACTCAAATCACTACTCAGAATGTGTCCAATTTGGGCTTCTGGTATTCTTCTATTCACAGCATATGTTCAACAAAACACTTTCTCACTTCAACAAGCCAAGACCATGAACCGACACCTCACAAAATCGTTCCAAATCCCAGCCGGTTCCATGTTGGTCTTCACCTTAGGCTCCATGCTGGCCACTATTGTCTTTTATGACCGCGTGTTCGTTCCCATCATGAAAAGATTCACAGGGGCAGAAAGGGGAGTTTCTTTCCTTAGTAGGATGGGCATAGGTTTTGCTATATCAATCGTAGCCTCATTATTAGCCGGTTTTATGGAAAGAAAGCGTAAAAATGTCGCTTTTGCCCATGGTTTAACCGATAAACCGCATGATATAATTCCCATAACGGTTTTCTGGTTGGTACCGCAGTATAGCCTTCATGGTGTGGCTGAAGCGTTTATGGCAGTCGGGCATCTAGAGTTTTTGTATGATCAAGCCCCCGAGAGCATGAGGAGCACTGCGGCTGCGTTGTTTTGGATGGCGATTGCGGCTGGAAATTACATGAGTACCCTTTTGGTGACTATGGTGCATAAGTTTAGCCAAGGGGCAGATGGCTCAAACTGGCTGCCTGATGATAATTTGAATAAAGGAAAGTTGGAGTATTTTTATTGGATAATCACATTGTTGCAAGTTCTTAATCTGGTTTACTACATGCTTTGTGAAAAGTTTTACACTTTTAAACCCCTTGAGGTTGTTCATAAGAAACGTCAACAAGATCATGAGCTTGAGTTAGTAACTCATGTTTAATTCGCAGTCACCTTTCGTTAGATGGTTAATGCAATCATAAGGCATGTTTAGTGGCCAAAGTCAAAAGGGGGTATATGCATGTAACTTATTCATAATAGTTTAAAGATTATGAGTTTTAATCTTGCTTTTGATTAATGATTATAGTATAATACATCAATTATACATGTTAATATAACCTCGTATATTTCTTTCGACCACGTCCAGTTTCACAACCGAGTCAAATATAGACCAGAACTAAACCTGTTAAAATAGATTTACTTTACATGCATTTATATTCAACCTCATAATTGACAGCAATTGTGATAATAACTACATTAAAGTTCATAGTAAACAGTAGAACATATATTCGTATGTTAAATGAGTTAGTTTTGTGACTAAGAGAGGTGTTTGCTGTTTGGTAGTTGGTACACATAAACTTACATCCGATAAGGTAATTCGCTCAAGATTATGCATATTATTAAAGAGGACCGGCAATATACTCCAACCTCGAGTAAATTTGATCCCCATCCCAAACTTAACCAGGTTAGGGAACCCGGACATGTTTAAACCACAGAGTTGGCTGAGAGCCTGCATAAACCAAACAATAAGCATCATCATCATCCAAATCCAAAGCTTTTATCACTATTAGTTATTGCTCACATCAAAAGTTCTTTCACTGTTTTTTTTTTTGCTAACTGTGAGAACCAGTTACTGAAAAACTCATGAGAATCACGGGGTAAAACGCAACTTGCGTTGGACAGGTGACCTTCAAGGGGGTTAAAAGGTAGAAAACCAGTGAAAGCTAGATTTGAGCCTAAGACCTCTGATAAAGGTTTTCTTTGCTTGTTTCATGTTTCGTTGAAACTTAACAATAACATGTTATGATATAACAGAATGAATATAACTTAAATGCGCTATGTAAGTCAATGCAATTAACCATTATAGTTTAGAGTCTGAATAATCAACTGAATATCTTAAATACCATCAAAAACGACGACGAAAGGCGTGTCACGAGTTGAGAATGGGTTCAACTTGGCCACCGCTTCGTATCTTGACGAGTTGACGTGAGCATTGGTTATAGACAAAGGTTATGTCAAAGAGTAGTTTGTTGACATACATCCAAAACACAAAGGTATGTTGGGTTCATACTTTGTAGGTCTTGTGGTTCCTACATGAGCTTAACTTGGGAAGCAAGTTTGCTAAACCCTAATTATTCCCTATAAATATATTTGATGTACTTGTAATTTGTTCAACACCTCAATAAAAAATATCCTAGTTGCCACCCGTGAACATTGGTCAGTTTAGACGAACCACGTAAATCTTTATGTGCGTTTATTGCCTTTTCTTTTCGTGTTTGTGTTTGTGTGTGTGCTCCACCGATCCTAACAAGGTATTCCAGTTTAGGAGCAAGAATCACAACATTCTTAAATTTCCCACTAACACTCAATGCAAATAACAACCTTAATCTCTTCAAAGATAATGACATGATCATAAATCTTTCCATGTAATCGAATAGACCTATCAAACGTCTGTCCACAAACAATTCTTCCAAAACATGACACCTGGAAATCATACACAAAACACCTACCACCAGAATACACAATGGATACCAATCATAAACACGATCGTAACTGCAGTTGTTAGAACCAACCAGATCAGCACTTGGGGTGTTAAGCATCAAGCCGTGGATGCTAAGGCTGCCTGTGAGTGTGTCACAACCATTACACCCAGTCTAAGGCCGTGTGTAGTGTTACTGTTATTGAGGCGTGATTGGAGGGCAGGATTCAATTCATGGGGCGTCAGGCAAGCCTATGTTATGTGTATGCGACTATGTGTATATACTTTAGTGATTATGTTTAATAACTTCTCTCTTGCTGACTTATTGGTTTATTTTTCATTTTATAATGAAAACGTTACAAATAGCCTAAAAGGACACATCATCCGGTTCATGCACCTTCTCTCAAGTGTATGAGAGAGACGTCATGGTCTGATCACACATCCATGGGTTATGTCACGCCACAATAACACACATGTGAAATCTTCCATGGGTAGCAAAGTCGAAAGAAAATATGAATCTATGTCACACATACAAATATGTAATACTGTAATTACACATACAAATATGTAGTATTGTAATCATCCACACATTATATTATATACTGATACAGTTAAGAACTAAAACTTTAAATAAACAGTAATATTTTTTTTGTATTTTATTATAATTATTATATCTTAATATATCCCTTTTTCTATAATTTCTAAGATATGATATTTAATCAAATTATGAGTAATGTGCTTATTTTTATATATGTCTCAATATAAAGTTTGTTCAAAATCGAATTGTGAATAGTAATGTACATGTTATCAAAGCATAAACGTACATGTCATCAAATATAATTTACGCTTTAGTTTTTTTATAAAGTGACGTCTTTTACTCTTTTCGTCATTCTAAAAATATAATATAACACGATATAAAATTCCGAATGTGACGCTAAAAAGTGTTTATTTTTCTACGTGTTGATAAAATATTTGTTCAAAATCGAACATGTCACGCCATGCTATTAAGTATTTTGATTTAAGTTCTTTTCTTTCTAAGAGGTGGAATAGAATAACCCGGTTGAAGCGTAATGATCATACGTCTGTAATGCATTGTCTGTCCCATAATGGGTCCCATTCTTCTAGCCTTTTGGCTTAGAACCAATCGTTCATTATCTAATGGATCTTTCCGTTCTAATACTCTATCCGAGAGTTATCAAAAAGAATAACTGAAACCAACTCCTCAAAACTTGGTAAATTCAACTCCATTAACAGATACTTATAAAGTTTTTTTCCGTTTACACCCATTATAAATATAATAGTTTCTTTTACCGTGACGAACCGAGCCAATAACATATGAACAACATCGGTTAAGGTACCGGAATTTTTTATAGTGTTCTTGACATTTCGGTATAAATTTCATTGATTGTTATTGTAAGCTATATCGCTACCGTCACGAACCAAAGCAATATTGTCTTAACCACATCGGTACCAGTATCGGTATGCGTTTTTAATGGTTTTCGGTTAATATAAAACACATGTTAGTTGCTATATCGAGTGTCTATAGCGTACGGCGACTGTAACGAATCATATCAATTCCGACCGAAACCCGCCGGGGAAATCCCACTAGTTTATACCAAAATCTCGTAAAAGTTATACTAAGGGAGGGCGGAGTGCCCTAGCAGGTTTGAACCCATGTTGCTAGGTTTGAACCCATGTTGTAACACTGCCGCCACCCCTTAGGGTAGCCCAAGCGATTAAGGTTTCTTGGTACTGTTTGTCACACGAGAAAGATGAGAGGTGATCGTTTAATGGTAAAAAAGTATGACCATTTGAAGTTTAAAAAAATATAAAATAAATCAATATTTAAACCTTTATATATAGTTCTTTCCACTCCCATTTTAAACCATGCTCATTCTCATTTTCACTCCAATTTTAAGCCAAACTCATTTCACTCCAATCACTCTCATTATAGATATGGTTTACAAAAAAAAATTCCTGATGTGCCGGTTCGATCAAACGAGGAGGCGGTTCGAGCTAGGTGGCATTTTTGGCGGTGATGTTTATAGATCACAACAGCCCACGCAACCTCTTCCAGCGCCACACCACCAACCTAATTATTTTTTTCACGGCCTATGGTTTCACCCGTTCAGCTCGATTTCTCTCAAGAAGCTAGGAATAACTTTGAGTCGTTTGGATCGTATAGGATCTCATCTCATCATTATCAAGACGAAAATGTGGATCGAGAAACCCTCCCCCCCTCCATTATCAAGACTTTGATGATGAAGGATATGTCCAAGAAACTCAATTCGATGCAAACTTGGATGAGATGAATGTGGCAAGTAATGACTTTTTAGAAGAGGATGTTGAAGTGAAAGGGAAGAAAAAGGGGAAATTCACTAACTGAGTCGAGCCGGTGGATTGTACTTCCGGTGAAGAAGTATTGTTTGATCAATCATATGTTCATGTTTCGGCCGATCGGGAAAAAGGAAATCAACAAAAAGAAAAGAGTTTGTGGAAACCCATTCTAAAACACTACATAACGCTTGGGGGTAGAAGCGAGCGAATGATGATCAACTAAACTCAATTTAAATTTATTTTTAATTTTAATTACATTCGTTATATAATTTTATTTAATTTTAATGTCTATTTATTTTTAGTTACATTCTTTATGTTATTTTTATTTTAGGTTTTAACCCTATAGGATCGCATACATAAAAGTGGTGTAACAATTTGAAGTTATAGAAAAAGCGCTTGAAGATTACCGAGATAAATACAATCATGCTTTCAAGCACCTTGGTGTGTGGAAGGTTGTTAAAGACCATGCAAAATGGAATAAGGTCTCGTTGTTGAACGGAGAATCCAGTGGTAGTTTCAACAAGAGAAAATCATCAGATTCTGCCAACTTCGGTGCATCCGAAGATTATAGGACAACCGATAAGTCGGTGCCGGACTTGAACGACGAAATCGATCAACATAACCAAAGAAAAGGGGTAAACAACCACCCGGACTTAACATGACAGTACATGATTAAACAAGGTAAAAGTAGTACTATTGATTACTTCTTCCACCCTAAGTCAAATATGGAGACGGGACATATCACATAAATCTTATTATAATATGTGAAACTTATCAAATACAAGTCCATTTTATCAAAGTAATCACAATCACAATATGTAACAAAGAATAAATTTCATATGGATGGTCCAATAGATTAACTGTATGTCCAAAGGGTTTATCTAAAAGAATGCGTGAGCTTTTACAATGTTTCTGGAAAAACGTAAGTTGACTAGTTGAGCGTATCTGAAACAATTTCTTCAACTTAACATTCTGACAAGTTGAACGGAAAGGGAGTTGACTTTGATCAAAATAAAAGAAAATCCACAAAGAGAGAAACTTAATGGAAGAAAGTTGACTTTGAATAGATTAAAAGAAAATTCACAAAGAATAGAGATTTGCGTGTCTGGCAAGGGAGTTTATGTGGTCGGTTTAGGCCTCTAAAGGAACGTTAGTTTATCAACTTATTTAGTAGGAAATTCGTTTATTTAATAAAGAAATAAAGATAAACATTTTTTTCATTTAATTAAAGAAATGAATATAAATACATATTCGTGAATATCCGTATACATTTGTTCGTTTATGTTCGTTTCAATTAACTACATAAGTATTCATATTTATATAAATATCAAACATAAAAAAACCTTCAAACAATTTATATAAATTTAACTAATTGGTAATTGAGCTTTCTAGTAATAAAAATAGGGTTTCCAATTGAATTTATCGTAAGTAATAACTAACTTATATAAAAAATTTACTTTATGTTTAGTCAATTATGTTCATTTGTGTTCGTGTATGTTAGTTCAATTATGTTCTTTGTATTGTTTGTTAAATTATGTTCGTTTAAGTTTGTTGTTTATGTTCGTGAACTGTTTATTTATGTTTTAAATGGACGAACATAAAGGAACACGAACATGCATGTTTTCTTATTAAACACGAACAAACATAAATGTGTTTAGTTATTGGTTCATGTTAGTGTTCGGTTAAAAGTTAGATGAACAAACATGAACATGTCTCTGTTCATATATGTTCGGTTCATTTACAGGCCTAGGTCAGTTACTCGGTTGTGCTTAGAGGTAGCTTATTGAACAAGGCAACTTTAGGATTTAGGGAAACCCATGATTCTCAACGGATTTAGCATCTTCAAGTATAAATGAGATGAGTTGCTTCTTAGTTATCTGAGATTGATCTTTCAAAAGTTTGAACGGAGCAGGGCTAAACGAGTCCAATCAAGGCGCAACTTTGTGAGGGTCACGGGGTGTCGCGACCCCTGCCAATGTTTCACTCATTATTGTAAAATTTGAAGTATTCCGTCCGAAAATTTTGTAAGTATCGAGTTCGGCCCCTACCAATTCTTTTGCCTGACTTTCAGCCCCACTAAACTTTTATTCAAGCTCCGCCACCGAGTCCAATCTCAAGCAAATTCATTTTATGAACAACCACGAGTGCAAACTATATATATTTTTGCAATTCCAAGTAAGGTTAATATTTATATAAAAATAACATATTTTATTCAATATAGTAATATAAAAAAGTGTAGTTATATATGAGAAAAAATAGTTAAGTATATGCAAAATAAAATTATACATATACAAATTATACATATACAAACTCTATTTAAAAAAAGTTATCTATTTGTCAAACTCTAGCTTGAAAAATTATAAGAATGTTTGTCTCAAGATGTTGACCGGTTACAAAATCTTCTATAAATATGTCCGGATAGAGTTTACAAAGAGGATTCAAGTCTAGAAAGCCGATCGCTTTTTTATTTCCAAATCCCATTTGAATTTTAGTTAACTTTTTTTTTCTGAACGACAAATTTATTTTAATGAGCAAAATCGTAATTTAGCTTAACAAACGAGGAAATGTGAGTGTAGCAATTGATCACCGATTTCAACCAATAACAGAAAAATACTATTTCTTGCCACGGTGATTATTGTCATAGGTAATTATTTATACCTACAACCAAATCAACGTTACTTATATATGCATAGTAGATGATACTCTCCTATAGTTCAGGTCTAGAGCTAACAGCCAAACATAGGTTGAATTAGGTATCCCTAGAAAAAGGGGCTTTACCTTCCTCTTTTCACTTTGAGCTAATCATATGCTCTCTTACTCTTTAGTTTAGTTAGATTACTCGGAGTGAGGAGCCGTCCAGGCCTGGTATGGAGCGGCGACGCCCTCTAACACCGCCTTGGATGCTGTGTCGGCGTCTTACCTGTCGGCAGGAAGACGTTGGAGACGGGCCGGCTTTTTTCAAACATATAGCCATTGAACGGCTAGTAAAATAAAAAAAATTTAAATTAATAAATTTACCTATAAATACACCAATACCATCCCACTTTTTTACACACTTTATTCACCTCCATCTCTCAAATTTATAAAATCATTCCCATCTCTTTATAATTCTCCAACTTTTTATAAAATCATTCAACTTTCGCCATGGATCAATACAACCCGAGCAACCCAAACGCGAACCCAAACCCAAACCAAAACATTTTCTCTGTACCCGGCTTCGATCCTAGTATGGAACCGAGTTGGTCATCCTCACAATTTTCGTATAACGCTTTTGGGGGTTTTCAACAAAGCCCCAACGCGTTTTCGCAAATGAGCCAAGTGCAACAAATGCAGTCGGTGCAACAAATGATGATGCGAAACCCTTTCAATTCGCAATTTCCATCCCAACCACAATATTCCCCAACACGGGAGTCGCCCCAACCACAACCCGAAGAGGACGACGTTCAAGAATTTGTGCCCGAGACCCAATAGCAATCGTCTAAACGAAAAAAAGGAAGCAACCTATGGTTGAGAAAGATCAACCTTCGAAAGGGAAGGCGAAACTTTGGACGAAGATGGAGGAGGAGGCGTTAGCCAAGGCGTGTGTTAGCACTTCCAAAAGCCTCATTATCGGTATATAACTTTTGCTACATTTTAAAAATATACAAAAAATTTATAGATTATACTTAGTTTAATTTAACTGTAACAACCATTTAAAAATGTACTTAAAGTATTAAATAAGGTTCGTATTTCATAATATTTTATGAGACGAACACACACTTCATTTTTTTTTACATTTAAAGTCTACCAAAAACACATAAGTTATTTGTTTTACAAAAGATTTAGAACAAAACGCGGAAACTAGATTCTTCATTTGTGTTCGGTTCTTCGTGTTGCTTGATCTTCATCCTAAATCCCTAGCGATCACCTATGTATCAAAATTTATCATTCACGTTAGTTATTTTGAATGTATAACATTTCTAGATAGACACATATATGCATATATATATATATATATATATATATATATATATTATATATATATATATATATATATATATATATATATCCAAACAACAATCAAAAATTTTTTGTTTCAATACCCGTCGTAAGCTACGGTTGAAGACCGTAGCTTACGGTGCATATACTGTCCGAGACAGCAAGTCTCAACCGTAAGCTACAGTTAGGGACCGTGGCTTACGCTGCAGCTTGGCTGCAGATTTTCACTTTTTGGCTCTTTTATGAAATTGTCCATAACTTCTACGTTTCTCATCCGTTTTGCTTCAAGTTTGTTTCTATATAATCGTAAATCAATCACCTTCATTTTAGCTTTAATCACGTCAATCAAATAGTGAATTCTTACACTTAATGTTATCGACGTAAAATTTATTTATAAAGTTATTTTTATCTGTTAATCGATTCAACCAAAATTCCTTCACTCTTATGATGAGAATAGTTCCTTACAGAAGACTCAACTCTCCTTTAAGTTTACTAACTCCAGTTTACGCATCCGTCACTTGGCTTGCGCCTTGTTATACCTTTTTCTCTTATAGTTTACCCATTTGGCTGTCTTAGCCAAACAAGAACCTCTTTTCAACCGTACCTTAAGTTTACGGTTTATAATCTGCGTTTCCGTCACTCGGTTTACGCGTTCTCATATTCTTGGTTAATTATGTGGATTCCTCCACTTACAAACTAATCCAGTTTATGTTCTAGCACCAATTGCTAGTTTAATTCATTCGTGCGAAATCCATCGCTTATGAATGATTAAATTTTTCCTTTAAGTATTTCTTCGGTTATTATCACTTTAACAATCAAGTAAATGAATAAAATCATACAAGGTATAAAACCACATACCTTAAAGTTTCTCTTTTAGTCGCGTGTCAACCTCGGCTTGGCCACTTGACGCCTTCCCAAAATTGCCTATAGAGTTCAACCCAATTCATAGCTTACAACTCATAGTATAGCATATGACACAATTTATCGAAATCTCATTTATAAGATCTATTTCCGAAATCTCTCGTTTCATTCAACTATCAGTCTTGATTTTAAGCATTTTATCAAACACCTTATAGGCATGGATCTTTTCATTGATTCTATTGAGTCTCTCTATTTCATGAATTTGTCATGTTTTACTTCAAATGAAATAATGTGACTAACATGTTTAATAACATCTCAAGTTCATTATAGTAATATCAATTTCAGTATCATATTTCATGTATTCAACCCATTTTCTCATACCCACTTACATTCCCATGGCAACATTATTCAAACACTCAATTGATAGTGTTGACCTAAAATTCTTCATCAAGGTTTGTTCTAAAGCATGTATACTACTATTATTCACTTTGATTTCAACAACTTATGCAAGAATTGAAATCTCTAGAACTCTATGATTCTTCATACATCATCAAATATCAAATTTTAACAAACCTTATGATCCCCTAGAAGTGGTGATTAATATTCTATACTCATGCAGAAATTTGGGACTCAATTTTGTCTTCAATTTGATCTGTTGGTTTGAAGTAGGGTTTCACCTTCTTCTCCTTCTCTCTGCTCGAACTCAGTACACACAATTGTGTGTTTTTATTATATATTTTTTTAATTTCCTATTTAATAAAAGAGATATCAAATTAACCATTTTAGTCCCTTATGTTTGGTTGTTGTTCCATTGCCCACAATTTAATGTTTATTGAACATTGACATGTTAATAACCAGGTTACTTATTCTTAGTTATTACACTCTATTGTTTTTACTCGGGGCAATGCCATATATATATATATATATATGTATATATATATATTGTATATATATATATATATGCGCGAAATCTTAATCATATAAGTTAATATTTTCGGGATGTTACAATTCCATCCTCCTTAAAAGGTTTCGTCCCCGAAACATTGAGAGTGAAGGGTAGAGTCTTTTCATTTCTTCTTGAGATTCCCATGTGGTGTCTGGTCCATTTCGATGTTTCCATTTAACCTTCACTTGGTCAATTTCTTTATTTCTCAATCCTTTGACTTTTCGATCGAGAATTTCTATCGACTTAGCTATGTAGCTAAGTTTGTCGTCGACTTCTATATCAGTAAGTGGTACATAGGCTGCCTCGTCCGCCAAACATTTGCGGAGGTGCGATACATGGAAAGTGTTATGTATTCCACTCAACTCATCCGGAAGTTCTAATCGATAAGCCACCTTGCCCACCCGACTGCTAATTTTGAATGGCCCTATAAACCGCGGGCTTATTTTTCCTCTTTTTCTAAATCGGATAATCCCTTTCCATGGAGATACGTTGAGCATTACTCTATCACCCGCTTGAAATTCAATTGGTCTTTGTCTTTTATCCGCATAAGACTTTTGTCGATCTTGAGCCGCTTTTAAATAAACTCGTACAGTATCAATCTTTTCGTTCGTGGCTTTAATCACATCTTTATGGGCAAGTTCCTTAGGTCCTACTTCACCCCAACGAACAGGGGTTCGACACTTTCGGTCGTAAAGCATCTCATAAGGCGCCATACCAATGCTTGAGTGATAGCTGTTGTTGTAAGAAAATTCAACCAGCGGTACATAGGCATCCCCACTACCTCCAAAGTCAATAATACATGCTCGTAGCATATCTTCCAATGTTTAAATGGTTCTTTCACTTTGCCCGTCTGTTTGAGGGTGATATGTTGTACTAACTAATAGCTTAGTACCCATCTGTTTTTGAAATTCTTGCCTGAATTTTGAAGTGAATCTAGTATCTCTGTCACACACGATGGATGCGGGCACTCCATGATGTGCGACAATTTCGTTTATATACATTTCTGACATCTTTTCGGAAGTATAAGTTTCACGAATGGGAATGAAATGAGCACTCTTAGTCAATCTATCTACTACTACCCAAATGGCGTCATAACCTCGTGCTGTTCTCGACAACTTAGTCAATAGGTCCATAGTGATATGTTCCCATTTCCAAACTGGTATGTCTAACGGTTGTAGTATTCCGTATGGCTATTGATGTTCTGCCTTTACTTGTAAACAAGTTAGGCACTTTTCAACGTACTTCGCCACATCTCTTTTCATCCCAGGCCACCAATAATTTCGTTTCAAGTCTAAATACATTTTGGTCGCTCCCGGGTGAATTGAATAACGCGTCTTATGGGCTTCGTTAAGTAAGAGCTCCTTAACACCACACGTGTTTGGAACCCATATTCTACCAAATCGGGATTTCAATCTGTTATCTCCATCCACTAAATCTTTCACTTGTCCCTTCACTCGTTCCTTTCTTAAATTTTCTTCTTTTACCGCTTCAATTTGGGCTTCTTGGATTCGTTCGAACAAGCCCGAAGTTACCACCAAATGCATCGACCATACTCGGATGGGAGTGTATCCTTCCTTTCGACTAAGGGCATCGGCCACTACATTGGCCTTTCCCGGGTGGTAATGTATTTCGCAATCATAGTCTTTCACTGTCTCCAACCAACGTCTTTGCCTCATATTTAATTCCTTTTGATCGAAGAAATACTTCAAACTCTTATGATCAGTGAAAATAATGCACTTCGTCTCATATAAGTAATGCCTCCAAATCTTTAAGGCGAATATCACTACCGCCAGCTCGAGGTCGTGAGTCGGATATTTCTTCTCGTGGACTTTCAATAGTCTTGAGGCATAAGCAATGACCTTACCTCTTTGCGTAAGTACACACCCAAGACCCAGGTGTGATGCGTCTGAGTATACTACGAAATCGCTTGTGCCATCTGGCAAAGTCAACACAGGTGCACTGGTCAACTTTTCTTTGAGAAATTGAAACGCCTTATCTTGTTCGTCGCTCCAGATAAATTTCTCCTTACGAGTTAGTTTGGTTAATGGCGAGGCAATCTTGGAGAAGTCTTGAATGAATCTCCTGTAATAGCCTGCAAGTACTTAAAAGCTCCTAATCTCTGAAGGGTTTTTCGGAGGGTTCCACTTTGACACTGCTTCTATCTTGGACGGATCGACTAATATTCCATCGGCACTAATGACGTGCCCTAGAAGTTGTACTTCTCGGAGCCAAAAGGCGCATTTTGAAAACTTAGCATAAAGTTTTTCCCGTCTCAATGTTTTTAATACTTCTTGTAAATGACTAGCGTGATCTGTCTCGCTTTTTGAATACACCAAAATATCGTCGATAAACACTATCACCGACTTATTGAGCATTGGTTTGCAAACCGGTTCATAAGATCCATAAAAGTCGTGGGTGCATTCGTTAGTCCTTAGGACATTACTAGAAATTAATAGTGTCCGTCTCGTGTACGGAACGTTGTTTTTGGCACATCTTTTTCCTTTACCCTCAGTTGGTGATAACCTGACCTCATGTCAATTTTTGAAAACCAACTCGCCCATTGTAGTTGGTCAAATAAATCATCAATTCTCAGAAGTGGGTATCTATTCTTTACAATAAGTTTGTTCAACTCACGGTAATCGATACACGTACGCATGCTCCCGTCCTTCTTCTTCACGAATAATACCGGTGCTCCCCAAGGGGAGACACTTGGCCGAATAAATCCCTTATCTAGTAATTCTTGTAAGTGCGACATTAGTTCTTGAAGTTCCGATGGTGCTAATCTATACGGTGCCCTAGCCACTGATTTCGCACCCGGGACTAATTCAATTCCGAACTCTATCTCACGCTCAGGTGGTACCCCTGGTAAATCTTCCGGGAATATATCTTCAAAATCTCGTACGACTGGTGTGTTTTCAACTTTGGGCAGCTCTTTTTCCGCATCATGCACATAAGTCAAATAAGCCTTACACCCATGTAATATGAGTCTTTGGGCTTTCATTATTGAGCATACCATAAGGTTACAACTCTTTTCTCCATAGATAGTGGTATGCCTTCCGCTCGGAGATGTTAGTTGTATCTCCTTGCGAAAACATATTACCTTGGCATGGTAACGAGACAACCAATCCATTCCAATCACTACTTGAAACTCCCCCATCGACATAGGTATTAAGTTGTAACACCCTGTAAAATCGTGTCCAATAGTATAGTGACACGTGTTGTATTTTTAATATATAGTCTATTAAAGACTAATATGGACTAAAAGTGACAACATGCTTAAACTGAGCCTCTGAATGACTTTCTGATGTCAACATGCATAAACTTAGCCTCTGAACGACCATTAGTGTCATCATGCATAAAAACATAGCATCTGAACAACCATTAGTGTCGTTATGCATAAAACATAGCCTCTGAACGACCATTAGCCTCGTCATGCATAAATTCGGCCTCTGAGTGACCGTTGTGTCAACATGCCTAGCCTCTGAGTGACATCGGAGTCAACATGCTTATACTGAGCCTCTGGGTGATCCTTTATGAAGTCCTAACTCTCATTTGTCCCGTTTGTTGGACTAGAGTGATTAAATCCAATAATATATGAAAGTTGGATAATGGAGGGATTAAAAGTGTCAACATGTTAATTTATACCTCTGAGTGACCTTTTAACGAACCGAGAGCTCGACAATGTCCGGGCATAATGCCGGGTATGACAAATATTGGCTACGGAGGGCTAAAAGTGCCAAAAAGGTGTTTTAGAAGGCTTTTAGAAGCCTTAATAAGTTAAGGGGTTAAAGTGTCAAAACTTGAAACTGGTTATGGGGCGGTCGCGGGCCCCGAGAGACCAGGCTTGGGTCTCTCGCGGGGCGCGAGAACAGGTCTGCTGCAGAAAGTTTGGCTTGGTCCCCAAACAAAGCTCCAAAACCATTGAATCGAAACCATGGCTTCTCCAAACTGCTATGCCACATTTTGGGACACTTGTAAGCTTCTTCTTACACCCCTAAACACATGGCTTCACCTCCTTTGAGTTCTCCAACTATAAATAGGTGTTTAAGTTCACCATTTCAACTTGCACCTTTCTTATTCACTCTTCTCCCTTCCTCTGGAAGTTCCTATCTAAAAGGAGCAACCCAACATAGTTCTTTTGCATCTAGGAACCACTAGTAAGTGTTCCTTCTTTGTGCATTTTCGTTTATAGGCTTTTATTGCCAAAAGTCAAGCGCTTTTCGGAAAACGCCTTGACTTTCGGTTTAGACCATTATGGTCCAGCCATTGTTCGTAACGAACATGGCTAAGTGATCATAATAAGGTAGGTGTTAATCCCTGTAAAGGGAACCTCCTGAAGATCACGTTTGCGAGACCAATTGACGGGTCAAAGTTATGATATTAAAAAGTCAAACAGGCCATTTTTCGGAAAAATCATAAATTGATATTACATATGTTATGAAACCTGTTTTGACACTTAAACAAATTGGTAGTAATTATTAGAACATGTATAAACATGTTCGGCCCATCAATTTCAGTTCTAGGGTCGGTTCGCAACCGAAAGTCGAGAAGTTTGACTTCTACTTTGACTTTCGATTCTGACCCGATAGATTAGTTAGCTACTGATCTAAAGTTGGATTATGATCGTAATATAATGTAGCATAACCCTCTGAGGTTATATTACATGATCATAATCAGAATCTAAGTTTATGCGCAAGTTCCGTAATTATGTCATCTTTGACCAAAATGTCCTTTTTGCATAAAACAAGGTTTTAAATGGTAATGAACTTGAAAATGAGTTTCTTAATGATGTAATATTGTAAGTAGGATTATTTGGGATGTTAACCAAGTCATAAACTGAGTTTTCAAACAAGTCCTTAAACTATGTCGATAAATGACGATTTTAGCCCTTGTGGCTTATAAAATGGTTTTAATCAAATCTTTTCAAGATAAATCATTTACCTACTGATATTTTATATTAAATAACGTATTTTAAACATTTTAATCGGACCATAACATTAGTTTTCGTAAAACATCGCATAAAGACGTCGTTTTACGACACAAGTGCCATTTTGGCGCATAGTATGGTTTTAAACCATATTATCAACCAAGACGTGATACCTACTGATTTTAAAGCTTATTTTAAACATATTTACAGTAGGTACATGTTATAAACTCAGAATCCCAAATAATTTATAAACTATGTGTAAAATGACCAAAATGCCCATCCGGTGCATAGTTTGGTCATAAAAGATAAATTACACATATAATTGATATCCTACTGATATTATATCATAGATAAAATATTTTTCCAGAATACTCATAATTATAAACTTAAAATATGTTCAAGTTCCTCTTATACGGTATATATTTACCGAAATGCCCTTATGAGGCATAGTTTCGTTTTAAAACATTAACGGCCATAAAAGTTGATATCCTACTAATAATTTAACTTATTTAAATTATAATGGCATATAGAACTTGTCCATGACGTATCCGGTTACCCATATTCGCTTATAAGCGTACAGTTGATTATACGTAACTAGTTTATGGAAATTAACCGAAACGGGTTTAACCTTATCATTTTAATCTCAAAATCCAGAATGTTAATTGTTTACCCATAATATGCAAGTCAAAGTACTTGTCAGGTTTAAACTGCATTATATCCGATCATCGTTTAATCAAGCGTTATACGTATTCATCATGTACACTATTTGGTTTATAAGACCGTTAGTATTTAATTGGCTAGCTTATGCCATAATCCAGACTAGAGCCTTGCCGGTAAAAGCTATATGCACTTGGTACTTTTGTATACGGCTGAGTTATTTAAAAATAAAAGAAGAAGACTAGCTCAGGTAAATACTCTCGACTTATTTTCCCAATACGGGCTTAGGATACGGTAAATTATTACCGCTTGGTCCAAAATGGGGTCAATCGAATGCTCGTTTGTGGCTAGTAAACCCCATATTTCGTTTTAATCAGTTTTGTTTGATAACTTAAACATCGGCAGTTAAATTACGGTAACCTGGATATCCTCGGTTCAATACATTAGTTATTGGCCACGACCTTAGCACGGGGTGTAGGCATACACATTTCAGATGCTCATATGCAAATTACCCAAGACTTTGGGGATAACTCCTTCGTGAGTTCATAAGTGGTGTGTATTTAATCATGGCTTGGTTTCTGTCCCGGGCCCTGTATGTATTGATAAACATATGATCTGATACAAGGTTGAAATATCAACTTTCCCAAGTTAATAAAAGATTTTGTACCGTTTTGCACTGAAAACTATTTTAAATTTTTTTAAAATGAGTCAGTTAGGTGTATTTACCAGCGTAAGCTGACGTATCGTCCAAAGGCTAAGTTACAGGTACAATACAAAATAGGCCGGAAGCTACTCGGTAGTGATAAGAGGATCTTGCAAATCCTTAGATCTGCCCTAAAGTCTGTTTTATATTCTTTCTTATACATTTATGATCCGCCTGTGGATCTTCTATTACGAGGCTGTATATTATTTTATTTTATTTTTGAACATTCGGTTTGTAATAGTAATTTTACTCCAAGACTTTCGCTGTGCTATGTTTAATTGACAATGATGTTATCAACTTACGTCACGATACTCCCCACCCGGGTCCACCGGTGTTTGGATTTCATGTTGGAAATCCGGGGTGTGACATAAGTCTACTAAGTAAGCCTCCCCATCAACGTTCATTTTGCAATCCAGACATATATCACAAACAACAATTTTATTATTATTACCTACTTCTACTTCCATTGGCATAGGTAGTTTTGTTAATATAAATGAAGAATGTCGAATAAATCTATGTGAAACACAAGATTTATTCACACCCGTATCAAACAATACGCGTATTATTTACAGTAAATGTACCTGAAACCACATCGGGTTCGATCTTAGCCCCGGCCGTAGTTATTTGGAAGGATCTTGCTTTTCTCTTAGAACCTCCGTTTTTGTGTCGGGTATCACCTTCTTTTCTGCCAATTCTGGGCATTCAGATTTCTTGTGACCCGGTTGGTAACATTTGTAGCATACCGACACTTTGCCAGTGCAAATTGAAGCTGTGTGTCCTGTTTTACCGCATATAATACACGGTTTGTCTTTAAAATAGCATTCACCCCGTTGGCCACGACTGCACGTCTTGCAGTTAGGTGATCCCCCTTTTGCACTTGTTTTCTTTGAGGACTCGGTTACCTTTGGTTTCTTTGTGGGACTTGGGTTTGCATCTAATCCCCTCGTTTCACCCCTTTCAACTTGTTTTCTCAACTCAATTTCACGCTCCCGTGCAGCATTGATAATCTCTGTGAGATTCTTATAATTTGAGGGAGTCATAAACTCCCTATACTTTGCACTCAACATATTGTGGTAGTGATATACTTTTTGTTCCTCAGTTTTTACTAGCTCATCACTAAACCTCAACTTATCCAGGAATATTCCTGTGATCTTGTCGATCGTTTCACCCTTATGCTTCAAATGCATAAATTCTTCCTTTATCTTGTTGATCACAGCTCTGGGGCTGTGGTGTTTGAGGAAGGATTCTTTAAATCCTTCCCTAGTCATGGCTCGCGTAGCCTCAACCCCTTGTTCATTCTTAAGATTGTTCCACCAATCTTTAGCTTGGCCTCTCAGTTGGCCAGTTACGAAGATACGCATCGGACCGTTTTCCCCCACGTACGTGCTTGGGAAATTTTGCGAACCAGTAACAAGTAGGCGCCGGTTCCAAATGAGGTTGTAACGGCCAAATGAACAAAAACCTCGAAGACCGGTAGTTACAGTGCGGGGGCTCGGACGCACGATGTCAAATAAATATAAACGACGAGCCCGATTTTGACGAGGAAGAGTTTTTGGTTCGAGAGGAGGAACACCCCTCGGGCAGGGACAAATAGAAAAGGGCGGCAGCTGCAAAAAAAAAGTCGCGACGGGGTCGGTTCCAAAATGGACGAGCTTATGGCTCAGTTCAAAGTGTTCACTGAGGTCACGGCCCAAAAGGTGAAGGTGAAGGAACGTGAGGTCGAAGAACGGGTTCAGCTGAAGCATGAGAAAAACGAGTATAAAGAGTGGGAGATCATGACAGCCGATATAAACTCGTATCTGGAAGAAGATCAACCGATTTTGCAAAGAATGAAAGAAAAATATCGCAAAAAATGGAGTTCATAGGATCTTTTAGGTTACGTTTTTTATTTTTTCGGTTATTTTTTTTATTTTTTACTTTTCTTAGGTTATGTAATGTGTGGGTTTTAATACTAATGATTTTATTTTATATAAGTAAATGTTAAAAACTAGTTTAATTAAAAAATAATAAATTAACTAGGTGGGGTCGTGTCGTCACCCATTTCCTTGCTTCCATCCCTGGAGGGGCGTCCAACAAGGACTCTGACGTGTATGCTGACGTGGCGGGTCTCCCTCCAGGGAGGCCCGTCACCCACACCGAGTATCTTTATCCTCTTCATATATTTATAATTAATGCGTATGTGTTACTTACAAAGGATGCCTCTATATGAATATATTGACTTTAAAGTAATTGTAAGAGTATGCGTTGGGTTCTGGCATCGGGAAATTTTAACATAGTGTTAATTGTTTTACATCCTCTATTCCGACTCAGGAAGACAATAATAGCGCACCTGTTAAAATGTTAATAACAGTTCATTCAATAGGTTGTTATAACTGATTTGTTATTTTGTTATAACTAATTTGTTATATTGTTGGTTTGTTGTGAGTTCAGGGGTTATTTGATAATATCTTGAAGTTGGAGGGTCTGGCGGCATATACTGGTACATAGCTGGAGGACCAAACTGTAAATTATGCATTTTGTGGTATAAAAGGTCTCAGTATGTGTTGTGAGATCAGACATCTCACACACACTTCACATACTTTGTCTATTATTCTCTCTGTTTGTAACTAGGGTTTCAAACTTCTTAGTTTGGTGTAGCGACAATCTCTCTTATGTTGTTGAAGAGATTGTTCTCTTGCGTTGCATGGTCATCAGTGGATGATCATCATTGTTTCTGTTGTATTTTGTATCATCAGAGATCTTATTATTGTAAGATCTCAGGTATTGAGGGGTAAATCTTTGGTTTGGGTTAATAAGAGTTTTGTCACTTCTTTTGTCGCTATATTTCTGTTGTTGTTTCAGGTTTTGTCATATTTCTGTTCATACCTCTGTTCGTGACATGGTATCAGAGCACAGTGTGTGCTCTTGAGTCCTGGTGGTGGTTCCACTGCAAGATCTATGTCACACCCTCAAATTCCACATGCGGGGTTTTACCGTGAGGTGTGTGACCGACCATGATCCAGCCAGTAATCATGTTAAACCAATTATTTAAGTTCTAAAATCATCACAATCAACACAATTAGTGATCAATATTTAAAATTCCAAAAACACAGTTTAAGTTAGGAGTGTAAAAATAAAGTAAACTATTATAAACTTAAAACCACAAGTTTAATAAATGTACGAAACATAAAGCTTTACGAACCACACACTTCAGCCGATTGCAACGTCCGTCCATAGCTGTACCTAACGACCTGCAAAGCATGTAATAGTATGTCAACATAAAGTTGGCGAGTTCACGGTATTTTTTTTCATTATTGTTTTCAAAAAGAACTTAGGTTGTTAAATTACTTAATTTATAAAACATGTCACGGGGAGCTACCCCATCTTTAAGCTACTAAACTGTGTGGTACGGAAACTTTGACTGTTTAAGTTGTTTGTGCCCCAGGTCAATGTCTATCATCATTGACCAGTTGCCAAGGCATAAAAGTTCACGCCTGTCCTCCCAGGTACGGTGTGAGGTTTGTCGAACCTAATAGCGCTATCAACTAATATCCCGTTCACCAGGCCCCGGCGATTAATCGGTATAATGTGTGGGGACTTTCAGATAGAGTTTGTTTAGTCTGCTAAAGACATGAAATATAAATAGCATTTAACAGTATTTCATCCCAAGGAATACTAGGCAATCCCCTAACCAGGAAAAGTGAAGTTAACAATATCCCATACCAGGAATACTAAGGCAATCCCATACCCGGGAAAGTGAGGTTCCCAACCACCGAGAATACATGCTTTTAGTAAAGGTGTGAACTCACATTTGTTTTGCTCGGTAAGAAATAAAGTGCAAATAGTAGCGAAGATGATCAACCGCGTCCTAATATGGTTACCAAGAACATTAGGGGTCGTTTATGTAATTCACGCAAGCCTTACACGCATCTAACAATTATCATGCAAACAAGTTGTCACAACATAATACCGAGTAGCTTTCAAGCATAGGTTCATAATGTACACTACGACATGCCATTCATCAATTATACAATTATCATACACGCGCGGACACTAAAGTTAGCAAATTCATCACTTAACAACTTAAAGCCATGCATAGGTAAAATCATTGAAAACAGGCTGTTTTGTGAAGCTCGTTTTACATACTTACAATGCTGCAAAAATTATGATATTTTTATATGACGTGACCCTCAGGAGTTTTGGACTTGTGTTAAAAGTTTAGAGTCTAACTCCTAACCAAACATTTAATAAAAATCATTTACTAAGCAGCAATCAGATTCGTCACTTTCTGACTGCAGTTTACCGAAAAATTCATTTAAAAATCCTCGATTATCCGATTGACGTAATTCCAGTTGGAGATTTTTGTAATCTCCTGGAATTACCTACAGAAAAAATTTGAGATCATAACTTAATTCCTACATTGAGTTATGACATTCGTAATAGGATGCAAATTCTGTCAGAAAACGCAGCCTAGACCTTCGATACAGAAAAATTCACAAAACATTCAATTTTCGTCGAAAAAATGCAATTCTAGTGGGGTTCGAAAGACATTTCCTGGAAGTACACAATAGAAACAACACTCTTTGTTAACTTTTGACCCAGTTACAGCCGATTAAATTCGGTTATAACGTTCTGGACAGATTCTGATTAATCACCCAAACCCCACAAACGATTATCTAATGCACCCAACGACCTAAAATCTTTACGCACAGCAGATTATCATTCTAAATTAAATAATATAACAATTAGTTCATCACAACCACAAGATCCAACCCATTATCAAAACCCTAGCGGCTTAACCGAACACATAAACAATCTCATCATCGATTAACATGATTTCTAGCAAACCCTAACACATAGCATCCATGTTATCATGCATCAATAATCACAACAAGATCAAGACTTCATGTAGAATCAAGAAACGCAGCTATGACTAACAAGTTATGAGTGTATGTTAGAGGGATTACCTGGAACGATAGAGATGAAGATCAAGAACCTGAAAATATGACTTTTCCTAGCTTCTTCTTGAGTTTTCTAGAGAGAGAGTAGAGAGAGGGGGAGAGGTCGACGTCTGGGGAATGGGGGTGATCTAGGGTTGGGTTTGGTTTTATTATATTTTTTAAACACAACTTTAGCAAATGCACAAAAGGTCCTCCAAGTTTTCCAATTCTCAAACTTGGACAAGAAGTTATTAACATAACTTTATAGAATGACACACAAGTCCCTTGTTTTGCAAAGTTAATCAACTTAACTTTGTTTGTTTGTTCGCGTGTTACTAACTTGTGCATTTAAAAATTATAATTAATAGAAAAGGGTTAACGGCATTAACCCTAAAGTACGGGGTGTCACAATCTAGTGGTAGATCTGGAAAATATTGGGCGTTTGTGTACCTCGGAAAGTGTGCCGTACAAGATCTCGGAAAGTGTGCCGTACAAGATCTGAAAGATTCTTGGAACCCTTGCTAGGGTTTGATTGCTGCTTCTTGGATCTGAAATTTGTAACTCTAGAAGGTTACAAATCAGATCTACTGCTTGGAGGGAGTTAAATGCTTTTGTGAGATCTTTCTATTCCCTACTTTTTACTTTCTGTACTCACTGCATTGTTGGGTCTAGGCATTGCTGTTACCGGGGTAGTCGGACCGGCCTTGATCGAGTCATTGTGGTGAATATTGCATTTGTTTAGAGTTGTGTGCAACTGAGTTAGCTTGTCCAGGCACCTATAGAGTGATGAACCTGGAATCTGAGCTCTGACTCGGTCTTGCGTTGGTTTTGAGTTTACTATCTGTTGTTCTTGTTGTTTGTGTTTACTATCTGTTGTTCTTGTTGTTTGTGTTTACTATCTGTTGTTCTTGTTGTTCGTGTTTACTATCTGTTGTTCGTGCTGTCTGTGCTTACTATCTGGTGTTCGTGTTGCTTGTGTTACTATCCTATTGTGTTTGTGGTTGATATCATGGCTGATACCGCTAGTACCTCTGTGACTCTTTTAGTAAATTGGACATTGGAGACCCTCTTTTTTTGCATCATAGTGACTCTAGCTCGTTAACAATTACTAATATAAAATTAAAGGGAACGAAGAATTATGATGTATGGTCAAGTGCAATGAAATTGGGATTAGAAGCTAAAAATAAATATGGGTTTATTGATGTAAATGTGTTAAGTCTGAGGATGATAGTGTCTTAGCTGCCCAGTGGGATAGGTGTAATTTTGTGGTTCTTACTTGGCTGTTGAATTCTGTTTATGAGGAGTTGTTTTTGGGGCAAGTTTTCTCTAAACTTACCTCTGAGGTTTGGATTGCTTTGAAAGAGACCTATGACAAAGTGGATGGTTCAGTTGTCTATGATTTGTATAAAAAAATAAACTGCATTTACCAAAGTGGTACCACTGTTGCTGAGTACTATAATAGGCTTACTACTATGTGGAAACAATTTGATGCAATGTTGCATCTACCTACATGTTCTTGTAAAGCTGCAAAAGATTATAATGATTTTTCAAACTTTAATAAAATTGATGCAATTTTTAATGGGATTGGATGATATATATCATCCAGTTAGAACGACTTTGTTAACTAGGGAACCACACCCTTCTGTCAAGGTCGCTTTCTCCATCATTTCAAGGGAAGAGTCTTATAGACAGACTAGTAGTGGGTCAAAAGGTTCACATGTATCTTTTGTGTCAAAAACAAATCAGTCGTTTGATCCTAAGAGAAGAGTTGTTAGGGGTCCAAATACTAGTCTAAAGTGCACACATTGTAATATGCTTGGTCATACTGTTGATAGGTGTTTCGAAATAATTGGTTATCCTCAAGGTTTTAAAAGAAGGGTTGGAAATCAAGGGAATAAGGGTAATGTTAGTAACAGTAGTATTAACAATGGGAAAGTTAATGCATCATCTAGTACTACTGTTATGCCTTTTACTGCTGAACAGATTTCCAAACTTCGTAATTTGGTGACTGAGAGGGAAAAAAGTGCATCTGAATCTACTGTGTCTAATATGGGTGGTAAGTCTGAAAGTATTGAGAATAATTCTGTTTTTAATACTGTATGTGGCAATTATGTGAGTTGTTCTAGTATTTTTAATTCTGAAGTTAGTTATAATTGGATTATTGACTCTGGAGCTAATCAACATATGGTTATGATAAATAAAGATATGTATGATTGTGTTGATGTGTCTGAGTATGATCTTAAAGTTTCATATCCTAATGGAACTAGTGCTAAAGTTTCAAAGATAGGAAATATAAAATTAAACTCTGGAGTCATCTTAGTTGATGTTTTCTTTGTTCCAAGTTATACTGTTAATTTGATTTCTGTATATAAACTTGCTAGGGACAACAAACTGACTGTTTTGTTTGATGAAAATAATTGTTGTGTTCAGGATTTGAGTTCAAAGAAAGTCCTGGTGATTGGTAGGCAGCTTAATGGTCTGTTTTTTGTCGGTAGAAATGGTAATTGTGCAAGTATGTGTTTTAATACTATGAATGGTGCTGAGTTATGGCAAAGTAGGTTAGGACATCCCTCAAAACAAGTTCTAGCCATTTTAAAAGATAGTCTCGGTATTGGTTTGCATGATGATATTGGTTGTGAAGTCTGTCATAGGGCTAAACAAATTAGAGTCCCTTTTCCTTTAAGTGAACGAAAAACAAAGAGTGTTGGTGACTTAATCCACTTAGATGTTTGGGGACCATACAAAGTAATAAGTAGGGAAGGATTTAAATATTTTCTAACAATAGTTGATGATTATTCTCGAACTGTTTGGGTCTATATGTTAAAAAATAAAGGTGAAGTTTTCGAGAATGTTAGTTGGTTTTATGAGTTATTACAAACTCAGTTTAAAACAAGAATCAAATGCTTTAGAAGTGATAATGGAACTGAGTTTATTAATTCTCAAATGAGTGTTTTTTGTAAACAAAAGGGAATTTACATCAAACTACCTGTAATTACACACCACAGCAAAATGGTGTGGTTGAGAGAAAACATCGACATCTCTTAAATATGGATAGGTCTTTGTTGTTTCAAGGGGGATTGCCTTTAAAGTTCTGGTCAGATTGTGTGTTAACGGCTGTTTACTTAATTAACAGGATTCCATTGTCTGTGTTGTTAGGTAAGAGTCCGTATGAGTTAGTTCATTGTTTTAAACCCTATCTTAATCACTTGAGGAATTTTGGGTGTTTGTGTTTTGGGACGGTCTTGGATAATTCTGATAAGTTTTCTTTTAAAGCTTATAAATGTGTTTTAATTGGGTATTCAAATCTGAAGAAAGGATATAAATTGTGGAATCTTGATGATAATGTTGAATTTTATTCACGGGATGTCAAATTTTATGAATATGTGTTTCCGTTTAAATCAAAATTAACTAATAATAAAGAAGTGGTTGATAACTATGAGTTGGATCACTTAAACTTCTTTGACTGTTTTGAAAACTTAACACCTAATATTTCAAGAAGTGAGAAAGTTACTATTCCCGATGATGAAGAGAGGGATTATGTGTCTCATGATGTTTCTAGTGATGATCAGCAGCCTGATCATTCGTCGACAGCTGCCACGACTAGGGAAAGTCAGACTGTAGAACCTAGGTTAGTTTGTAGTAGTGATAAGGGTCATGGCAGGGTTGAGGACACTAGTACTTCAAATGCTGAGACCAACCCGTCTGAGGGAAACTTACCTAGTGTTAGAAGGACCACTAGAAATACTATTGTTCCTAGAAGGCTTCAGGATTTTGTTCTAAGTACTAGTGTTAAATATGGGATAGACAAAGTTGTGAATTACTCTTATTTGTCTGCTGAAAATTTGTGTTTCGTTAGTCATTGAATAAAACATTTGAACCAAATACTTATAGTGAGGCTTCTCGAGATCCCAAGTGGGTAGAGGCTATGAACTTAGAAATGGAAGCCTTACATAGAAATAAAACTTGGGAGTTGGTTGAGTTTCTTGAGGGAAGAAAGCCGATAGGCTGTAAATGGATATATATAAAATAAAATATAGATCCAATGGGGAGGTGGAAAGGTATAAAGCTCGTCTGGTTGCAAAAGGGTACAACCAGCGAGAAGGGTTAGATTTTGGTGAAACTTTTTCACCTATAGTAAAAATGGTGACTGTTCGTGGTGTGTTAAGTCTTGCAGTTGTTAATGACTGGTCGTTATTTCAGTTAGATGTAAATAATGCGTTTTTATATGGAACTATAACTGAAGATGTGTATATGACACTTCCAGAGGGGTATTACTCTAAAAGTGAGTCAAAAGTGTGTAAACCTGTCAAGTCCTTATATGGACTAAAACAAGCCCCAAGGAAGTGGAATGAAAAGTTAACTAAAGTATTATGTGATGTAGGTTTTATTCAAAGTGCATGTGATCATTCGTTGTTTATTTTAAGTAAACAAAATACGTTAATAGTTTTGTTAGTATATGTAGATGACATTGTTATTACGGGTAATGATGAGTTAGAAATAAAACGAGTTAAAACTTTACTTAGTAATGTTTTTCACATAAAGGATTTGGGGTTGCTTAAATACTTTCTTGGGTTAGAAGTTTTGTATGATAATCGTGGGATATGCTTAAATCAAAGAAAGTATTGCTTAGAAGTTCTAAGTGAGTTTAGTTATCTTGCTTGTAAGCCGGTTAATACCCCTATAGAACTTAGTCATATTCTAAATACTAAAAGTAATGAAAATAATGAAAAGTTAACTGATATAACAAGTTATCAAAAGTTAATAGGAAAATTGATTTATTTATCTTTAACCCGTCCTGATATCAGCTACTCTGTTCAGTACTTGAGCCAGTTTATGCACAGTCCTTTGAGTTCACATGTGAAAATTGCGTTAAGGTTACTCAGGTACTTAAATTAAGTCCAGGATATGGGTTACTGTTTAAAAAAGGAGTTAACTTCGAGTTAACTTGTTTTTCTGATTCAGATTGGGCTAAGTGCCTGGTTACCAGAAAAGCTATAACTGGGTATTGTATCTTCTTGGGCGGAAATCTTGTTTTGTGGAAAAGCAAGAAACAAAATACTGTGGCGAGGTCCGCAGGAGAGGCTGAGTACAGAGCTATGTGCTCAGCCACTTGTGAGTTAGTATGGATTGTAAATGTGTTGAATGAGTTAAAAGTTAAATGTAAATTACCCATAAGCCTTTTTTGTGATAATAGCGCTGCTATTTCTATTGCGGCTAATCCAGTTTTTCACAAAAGAACGAAGCATTTTGAGATTGATTTGTATTTCTTAAGAGAAAAGGTCTCGATGGGGTTTATACACATAGTTAAAATTGACCCAGAAAGTCAACTTGCAGATTTGTGGTATTTCTGGCAGCATATACTGGTACATAGCTGGAGGACCAAACTGTTAATTATGCAATTTGTGGTATAAAAGGTCTCAGTATGTGTTGTGAGATCAGACATCTCACACACACTTCACATACTTTGTCTATTGTTCTCTCTGTTTGTAACTAGGGTTTCAAACTTCTTAGTTTGGTATAGCGACAATCTCTCTTATGTTGTTGAAGAGATTGTTCTCTTGAGTTGCATGGTCATCAGTGGATGATTATCATTGTTTCTGTTGTATTTTGTATCATCAGAAATCTTATTATTGTAAGATCTCAGGTATTGGGTGGTAAATCTTTGGTTTGAGTTAATAAGAGTTATGTCACTTCTTTTGTCGCTATCTTTCTGTTGTTGTTTCAGGTTTTGTCATATTTCTGTTCGTGACAGCACATAACACCGCTGCTGAGATAAGTCCAAAATGAAAATGTCTATCCATTTTGTACAACTATAAAGGTCTAAGCTCCACTATGGATTCATTTAGTAATATGCATCTGTTGTGAATGAAATAATCTTGATCATCTGTTAAATAATTAAATTGCATTGTTAAATAATTAAATTGCATCTTTAATTAAATAAATCTATTAAATTGAGTAAACATGTAATTTAATTCAAAAAGATAATTGAATTCAGATACTTTTTTGGAGAAAATAATGTTCTTGTGGCTTCAGTTTCAACTAACACAACTGTCACAGCCTGCCACAATGATGAGGGTACCTATAATTGACACCCAATGCCCCTTTGTTTTATATGTATATACAGTACAAGCCCTTTATGTTTTGAAACTAAACTTATGTGGCTTGTGGTCCAAAGTTAACGTGATCCACTCCTCTTAAACACGTGAACATATGCATCTAGAAGACACTATACATCTAGAAGATAGAGAAGTGGGATGAATCGAATGATATTCCTTGTAATATAGCTGGGTGTGAGGGTTTGGGTTGATATATGACAAAGGTGAAATTTATATGATGTGGTTTGGCTGGCGTGTCTTTTTTTGGGTGTAGGGTGGCGTGGCTAGTCATTTGGTATTACTATATTTAAAAAAAAACTAATTAAAATTTCATTTAATTAAATAACAAACTAACTAAAAGAAAATAAAAAAACTACATAAAATTTAAAAACTACATTAAAATAAAAAAAAATAAAAACTTTATCATTGATCCATGTTATATTTTTACAGGATCTCTTTTTTTATCTCCAATGTCGTTGTCAATTTTGCGCCGCTTAGGTGATCGGCGTTCATGGCGAGAAACTCCATATCCGCAAGTTTTTTTTTGTGAGATGCCATTTTTCGCGAGCCGCTTGGATGTTTTTCTTTACCTCGACCCTTTGTTGTTGCATGAAATTGAAGTTGAATATATAAAAAAAATATAGAGATAGAAGAAGGTGAAAAATAGAGAAGTGGTAAAAGTTAAAAAAAATAGGTGAGTATTTATAAGTTTAATATATATATATATATATATATATATATATATATATATATATATATATATATATATATATATATATATATTTATAAAAAAGCCGTTGGCAACGGATACCCCAAACGATCGAATATGCCTAGCCAGTCCCAGCCATCCCCACGCTAGGCTTCATAGCCACGCCCCACACCTCACGGTCTAACAACAAAAACAATAATGGGGGAATAGTGTCAGGCAATTTACGATTATAACTCCACTTTAAAATTACTATTTTGTCATTAGTTCAAAATTACGTTTTTGTCCCAGTTCAATATAAAAGTATGCTTTTGCCCCAACTAAAAATAGTGTCAGGCAGCTGCCTGACATTCACTCATTGGTCCAACCAATTTACGATTTATTTTATCGCCGCTTTAAAATTACGATTTTGCCATCAGTTCAAGATAAAATTATGCTTTTGCACTAGCTCAAAATTACAATTTTGTCATCGGTTCAAAATTACGATTTTGCCCCGTTTAAATATACAGTTTTGCCATTAGTTTTGTTTTTTTTCCTCCAAGCCAAATTACGATTTTGCCCCGTTTAAATATACAGTTTTGCCATTAGTTTTGTTTTTTTCCTCCAAGCCAAATTACGATTTTGCGCCCAGTGTAAAATTACAATCATGCCATCATTTTAGTTTTTTTTGACAAAATTGTGGTACTGTTTTGTTTTAATTGGTTGACTCGATGTAATTTATATTCGTGCGTTGTCCTTAAAAATTACAATTTTTCCCTGTTTAAAATTATAGTTTTCTCCGTCGTTTTTTGTTTTTAAAGCAAAAGTATGATAATGTTTTATTTTAATTGGTTGATTCAATATAATTTTTTTGAGATCGTGTTAGTATGTACAAGTAACCGATACACAGACGTATATATTATGAGAGAGGAATATTCGACTTAGTGCTTCACAACGCGAGCGAGGCAAAATCTAGTTGTTTATATAATTATCATTGTAAAGTAGAAAGAGTATCTAGTTACAAGAATTTTGTTTAACTTTCGTGACTTAGACCTAGTGAAAAAGCTTTAAGCAATTATAAACCGAAACAAGAAGAAAATCGAAAACAAAATTCTTGGATCCACCACTTAAAATAAGCCATTATTATTTGCTGTGTTTAAAACAAACCTTGCACTTTTTTCCGTGAGTAAACAAAAAATTAGGATGTAAACGAGACGAATCATGTGTGAGGTGCTTTTGATCGAAGTGCTAAAATCTTGAATCGGACAATGCTTAAATGAGCCCAAGCTTATATTGAAGCTCTTTTAATAAACAATCTCGAGTTTTACATATCGAGTTTGACTAGGCTTATATCGAAGCTCTATTAATATGTTAATATAAGCTCTTTTAATAAGTTTGTGTATTTATGTTTTATATAAAAACTATATATATATATATAGAGAGAGAGAGAGATAAAAAACTAAAAAATAATAAACAAGTCAAGCCTAAACCAAGTTCGAGCACTAAAAACTACTCAAAAGCTTAGTGCGGGGTTTCAAATATAATGTTCTAAACGCGTCGAGATTGAGCTCTCTTAAGTTAAACTAGCCTGACTCAAGATTAGCTTAGCCTGACTCAAGATTGAGCCCAACGGGTTTACCCGAAACCCGAAAGATATGGGACGGGTATACCTGAAACTCAACGGGTATGGGATTAGTTTTGGAACTTTTTTTTGCAGGTATGAGACGAATATGGGATTAGATGATACCAGACCCGATTACCCGAAACCACATACCTGTTTACCCGATCTATACACCCAAAGATTTATATTTATATTTAAAATATTTTATGGGTTTGAAATATACGAATAAAATATAAGATTTTTATTTATTTATGTTAAAACTTATATGTATATAATGTCTTTTAATTTTAACACTTATTATATAAATAAAATTATACAATAATTATAGTAGTAAAACATAAATATAATTATATAATGAAATCTCAGGGTTGGTTTCTTCTACCAAATTAACAGATATACCTGATACTCGACGGATAATAAACGAAGTATAAGACACTATTTTACAATCAAGTATGAGTATGAGTATGAGATTACTGATACCTGACCCGAATCCACTCCTACCAATAATAAAACCGTTTACATTCTCAAGGGGCCATATTATCACCACTCGAAAAACACAAGATCTTCCAAAGAAACTTCCTAATAATTGGAGAAGAATATAATCAAATCTGACGTGCGCTTACCCCAGCGCACAATCACATATTCCAGGCCAACCAGTCATCCACCACCTTCATATACACCTTCCCATCTTCCATCTTCACCACCATTTGCACAATATTATTATTATATTATCATTCATTTCCATTTGCAACTTCATCAATCTATGGATATCTTTTCATACTTCACAACATCTGACAAGTAAGTTGGTTAACTTTCACTTCAACCTGTTGCTTTTCATCGTATTGTTTGATTTGTTACGGTTTTTAACAATGAAACTTGTTTTTTTTTTATTTGTAGGATTAGTTTTGAGGATGATGAGTTTGAAGATGCTGGAGAAGGGACGGCTCTTGCTTTGATTGCGGATGCGTTTGAGGAAATTGCGGATTCGATTAAGAAGGGGAACAAGAAGGATGTTTTGTTTGAGTTGGATTTGAAGCCGTTTTGTGAGGCGTGTTCTTTGATCTCTGTACTGTTTGGTTCGCTCGGTATCGCTTTTAAATTCGCTGAAATGGAGTACATATCCAAGGTTTGTTGATCTGGATTTTGTAATGATATTGTGATTGGTTTGGAAACATTAGTTTAGTTTAATGATTGTTATCTGTTGATCTACCTGAATTGAACCGAAATTATTAGCATGTTTAAAACCGAATAGAAAACCGAATTTGAATTTGGTTTGGTTTTTGGTTTGACCTAAAAAACGAATATATTCTATTGGATTGGGTCGGGCTAAATAAGATTTGAGTTAAAATTATAATTGGATTGGGCTAAATTTAAAAAAGAAAAAAAAAACATTATTTGATATTCGGCTCAAACCGAATTCAGATTTTTGAAAACCGAATTTGACTTTGGTTTGGTTTTTGGTTTTTGACGGAAAACCAAATATTGGCTTTGGTTCGGTTTTGAATGGTTTGGGTTTGGTTTTGGGTTTATTGCAAATTACAAACAAACGGCAGGTAAACGGGCAACAAGCTGCGCCGCAACCCCCTGTTGAATTGCAAAACCGATCCTATTAGAGACGAAGCGACTCTTAAGGGTCGAGAAATTACTGTTTACGACCCACTGGACCCCAAAGATTAAGATCAAATTGAGACTGTATCTAGATTTGGAATTTATGATTATCATTTTTCAGGTCAATGATCTTGCGGATGCAGCAAGTGTTTACGGTACTTTAAGTAAAGTAATCGATTGCGATGTGAAAACCGACACAGTGCAAGCAGCCGAAAGCCTGACTCGCAAGCTTCGCAGAGTTAGGCAGGGTCTAGATCTCATCAGAGAGCTGTTTCAGAACTTTTTGTCCACAGAGTATGCATTTTTTCTTATCTTTTACATCTTTTAATCATGTGATCCAACAGCTTAGTTAATCATCTATTATTTCATGACATAATGTTCTGATGTTTTTGTAATGTTCCAGTGGTTACTCTTTGAAAGAAGCAGCTTCATCTGCTTATAAACAAGTTTGTGCACCATACCACACATGGGCCGTCAGAACCGCAGTTTCTGCTGGAATGTGTGCTCTTCCAACCAGAGATCAACTTTTGCTCAATCTGAATGAAACTGGTGAGCTAGTCAACTTACTTTCATGTAAAATTATGAAAAAAAAACTCTTATTCCTCTTAAAACCTTGATAAAATCCAAGTATCTTGTGAACCCGAATCATGTTTTTTTTTTTATTTTAAACTCAAAATTTTTCATAGATAAACAACATTTTAACGTTTTGATTTTGTAATGATCGGTGACAGATGAATCGGCTGAGAATGAAATGAGGAGGTACATAAAGGCGTCACTTCCGGTTATAAAGTACATTGATAAGTTGTTCACTGCAAGGGGCATCACATTGGATTGGTGATGTTGTTATACAAGATCTCTTATGTTGTTTTATGCTTTCAAGGTGTGCTGTTCTTAATTCATTTTGTATATTGCCCATTCTTTACTAGGGTTAGGTAAATTGTGTTAGACTTAGCTAGCTTTTTGTATCACCATTTTGCATCTTGGAATCTTTCCATATTTGTTCAAGAAAAGAATCACTTCCCATATGTACTTATGATTTTGGTTATTACTTCTGTTTATTCGACCATCTTTGCTTTGCTTCGCTTCTTATACGCGTGTAATTAAGTCTACAGCCCGTCGACATATCCTTTTGTTTCTCGAGCCATAGTAGTTATTGAAGGCTCCATTTTTTTGGGAACTTTGGCAGATATGCACTAGACTGGATCAATTTGGGTTTAAGTGTGTAAATAAAGTGTGTAGTTTTTTTCAATATATATAATATAAAAAAAATTGGGCCCCCCGGGGAGATCGGCTTGGGCCATCCCCACCCCTGCCCTCTTGGGGCTAGCCTTGATCGTATGCCATTTGATTGGGACACTAGTGCTTGATAGTGGGGATCATTTTATATTTTGCTAACGATTCGCTAACATTTGAGTGTGCCCTCCCTATCTGCTGAGTGTTCATTATCATAAGTTGGGCTAAAGGTCCTGTATCATATGCTCATACTTGATTGAGCACGTTAGATAAGAACCTTGTGTCATTTAAGGAAGTTGGTCCGAAGCTTGTGTTTTGGAGCCGCTCTCCAGGGCTCATGCTCTGGAGAGTGAGGTTGGTCTATTAATTGTATTCTAGAGTTGGTACCTACAATGGGGCTTGGGGTGGGGTTAGGAAGAGAAACATGAGGTGGGGGAGAGTGAGGGTGAGGTGAAAATGAGAGATGGTAAGGAAGTTCTTCGCTAAGAACTACTAAAACCGAGTGGTTGGAGTGAGGTGTGAGAAGAAAAAATATGTTAGTTGATTTTAGTTAGGAGAGAGAACATGTGAGAAGGCCAAGTGAGGTAGTGTTCTAATAAGAGAGAGGGTGGTAACTTGCCGTTTTCCAATCCACCCTTGATGACCATATAAATATAATTATTTGAATTTGTTATTCTATCATTCTATTATTATTGTTGTTATTGTTATTATTAGTCCAAGCATGTTTTGTTTTTCATTTATAACTTTTAATATATGATATATTATAAAATTGCAAGTACACCTTGTGACGTGTTGAATTCTATGTGCATCTAGATATAAATTTTAGTCAAAACCAAGTAGTCAATAGTAATGCATAAGTGATCACAAACGTATATGTTATGAAAGTTGTCTCGCGGTTTAGTTTACACACATGTATGTTGTATCATCCCAAATTACGCATACGTGACCATTTTAATTTTTATAATATGTTCTAGTAAGAAAGTAACATAACTAAATAATTACATGTAGTCTTTATAGAAGATAAAAATGTTTAATGAAATTTAAATATGGATCAAACATGAGGGGCAAATTGTGGCAAAATGGAAAGTTTAGGTTTAAAATGAATAAGAGTTGAAACATTGGCGGATCCAGGAATTTTTTCAGTGGGTTCACTGAAAAAATTAAAACAGTTTTAACCCCAGTAGGAGTCGAACCCATGACCTCAAGCATGGAACTACATGACTTAACCACTCCACCATCTATAAATTTGGTTACTGGTTCATCCCAGATGTTTTTTATGGGTTCATACCAAATTTTATATTAACATTTCTACTAAAAATTTGAAACCGAATGGGTTTGTGTGAACCCGTACCTCTGAACATAGATCCGCCCCTGAGTTGAAATTGATATGTATGTGTGTGTGAGAGTTCTGTACGAGTTCTAGAGAGAAGGGGAAGAACACCATCAAGAACAAAACTCAAAATTCCAGCAAATTAGAAGGGAAATTAATGGTTAATCTCTTGCATGAGCCTTAATACATGATTACCTAAGCCCGTTTAAAAAGTGGTAAGTTGTAATTTTTGATTTAAAGATTTTGATATGAAGAGTATGGATGAAATTGACAAATTGCTTAAGTATGTTAGCGATATAATGTTAGATAATAAAGAATAGATGATTAGAATCCATTGTGAAAGCAAATTCGTATGCAATTGATGGGTTCAAGTAACTTATAGAAAATCACCATGAAGCATGAAGTGAGTTTTTGGGTTATGATCATAGATTATGAAGAAATAGATAAGATTCATGTTAACAAATAATCATGACTATAGATTTAATGATTATTGTTGAAGGTTCTTATGATAATGAATATAAGTAAGATGTTGTATAAGAAGAAAACGGTAAATAATAACATACTAATCGTAGATTCTAAGCATTTTAAGATCGATGCACACCAAGTGCTCGATGAAATGCATTAGTTGGTAAATGTGTGAATTATGATAAATATTGATTATGTTTAAGTTTTGAATATAAAAACATTATATGAGATGATATGGGGCCATTAGAACTAAAGAATGAATGTGATAAGTGTAGGCGTGAAAGAAGAAGGTTCAAGCAACCGGAATACTCAAAGCTCACAAGATCGAGGTACGTTACTTGTGAGATACTAGTATGTTATACTTTCAATTGTAAATCATGTCTAGTTGTAACGAATTATTTAGCCTCATTACAAATGATTATAGTTATTATGTTGGACTAAAGAATGAGAAGTAATGGTATGGTTTCATGTTGACTTGTGATGAACGGGTCAACCGAACAAGAAATGAGAAAGTAATGGTATGGTTTCACGTTGACTTGTGATGAACGGGTCAACCGGATAAAGTATGAGAAGTTAAAAGTGTGATTCCGTGTTGACTAATGTTGAATGGGTCAACCAGATAGTAACAAGAATGTAAAGAAATGAATTTGGGTTGCATCCTATTAAGTGATCAATCAATTAAGAATGTGATATGTGATTAACTATTGAAATCATTATAAATTTCTATAAGAAATTTTAACCAATTTCTTATGATGTTTAGGTAAATCTGCTACTTGACGCTGCGCCTTGCTTGGAACGAACACACTTGTACCCTCCTTACCCTTCTGGACAAGATAATGTCAAACTGGTCAAATTTCTTTTGGTTGAAAATTTAGGAATTTTGGATTTTAGATTACCTTTGTTAGAAAATAATTAATCTTAGTAGTTAGCAGTTTAAACTTTATGTCGTCAAAGCATTTTGTGGCTGCGTTTATCGTATAAGACGTAAGGGTATTTTGGGAATTTTTACGTTATAATTTTAAAGACTTGAACTTATACGGCATTCTAGTCGTTATAAATGGATGGGCGTCACAAGTTGGTACCAGAGCCAAGGTTTGAGAGATTCAAGCATGAGTCGAAGTGCTTGAAATCAAACCGAAAGCTCGTGCATATGTGTGTTCGTTCGCGGCGTCAATCAAGTAAGTGTTCTTTTATATGAGTCGTAAACATGTGACGAATTAATATATAGATGATTGCGGGGTGTTATTGTCACACCCCGGATTTCCAACCCGAAATCCATACACCGGTGGGCCCGCGTGGGGAGTATCATGACGTAAGTTGATAACATCATTGTCAATTAAACATGGCACAACGGAAGTCTTGGAGTAAAATTACTATTACAAATCGAATGTTCAAAATAAAATAATATACAGGCTCGTAACAGAAGATCCACAGGCGGATCATAAATTGTACATGGAAAGAATACAAAACAGATTTTGGGCAGATTTAGGATTTGCAAGATCCTCTATCACTACCAAGCACTTCCGGCCTATTTTCGTATTGTACCTGCAGATTAATCTTTTGAAAATACGTCAGCTTTCGCTGGTAAATACACCCAACTGACTCATTTTAAAAACATTTCAAAAATGTTTTAAGTGCGTATTAGCACAAAATCTTTTTATAACTTGGGTTAATTGAGCGTCCAAACTTATTAACAGATTTACATGTTTGTCATACATACGGGGCCCGGTATGGAGACCGAGACACAATTAACGTACACACCACTTTGGACTCACGAATGAGTCAATTCCTCCCAACCTTGTGGGAATGCATAATTGAGCGTCTATCGGGTGTATGCCTACACCCGCGCTAAGGTCGTGGCCATTTCTATTGTAATGAGCCGAGTATATCCAGGACACGGTAATTAACCCCCGATGTTTAAATTATCAAACAAAACTGATTAAAACAGAATATGCGGATTTATTATCCCCGAACCGGCGTTCGATTGAATCTCATTTCCGACCAAGCGGAATTACCGTAACCCAAGCTCGTATAGGGGAAATAAGTCGAGAGTATTTACCTGAGCTAGTCTTCTTTAATTTTAATAACTCAGCCGTACACAAAAAGGACTAAGTGCAGATAGCATTTACCGGCAAGTCTCTAGTCTGGATTATGGCATAAACTAACCAATTAAATACTAACGGTCTTATTTAAGTCATAGACTTAGACCGACTAGCGTACTTGATCAAACGTATGACGCTAGATTAAACGATAATTGGATAGAATGTAGTTTGATCCCAACAAGTACTTTGACTTGTATAATATGGATAAACTATAAACATTCTGGATTTTGAGACTTAAATGACAAGGTTAAACCCTTTTCGGTTAATTTTCGTAAAATGGTTACATATACGTAACCGTGCGCATTTTAGCGACATCGGGTAACCGGATAAGTCATGGACAAGTTCTATATGCCATTATATTTTAAATAGTTAAGATATCAGTAGGATATCAACTTGTATGCCCCTTAAGGTTTTAAAACGAAATTATGCCTCATAAGGGCGTTTTGGTAATTTCATACCATATAAAAGGAACTTGAATATTTAAGATCACGAGTATTTTGGAAAAATAATTTATTTATGATATAATATCAGTAGGATATCAATTATATGTGTAAATTATCTTTTATGACCAAACTATGCACCGAAGGGCATTTTGGTCATTTACACAAAGTTTATAAATTATTTGGGATTCTGAGTTTATAATATGTACCTACTGTAAATATGTTTAAAATAAGTTTTAAAATCAGCAGGTATCAAGTCTTGGTTAATAATATGGTTTAAAACCATACAATGCGCCGAAACGGCGCTTATGTCGTAAAATGACGTCTTTATGCGATGTTTACGAAAATTGATGTTATGGTCAGATTAAAATGTTCAAAATATATTATTTAGTATAACATATCAGTAGGTAATTGATTTACCTTGAAAAAGATTGATTAAAACCATTTTATAAGCCACAAGGGCTAAAATCGCTATTTATCGACATAGTTTAAGGACTTGCTTGAAAACTCAGTTTATAAATTGGTTTAATATCCCAAATAATCCTACTTATGATATTACATCAGTAAGAAACTCATTTTCATGTTCATTATTATTTAAAACCTTGTTTTATGCAAAAGTGACATTTTGGTCAAGAATGGCATAATTATGGAACTTGCGCATAAACTTGGATTCTGATTATGATCATGTAATATAACCTCAGAGGATTATGCTACATTATATTACAATCATAATGCAACTTTAGATCAGTAGATAACTAATCTAAATCGGGTCAGAATCGAAAGTCAAAACAGAAGTCAAACTTCGCGACTTTTGATTACGAACCGACCCTAGAACTGAAATTGACGAGCCGAACATGTTCTAATAATTACTACCAACTTGTTTAAGTGTCAAAACAGGTTTCATAACATATGTAAGATCATTTTATGATTTTTCCGAAAAATGGCATGTTTGATTTTTTAATATCATAATTTTGACCCGTCAGTTGGTCTAGCAAACGTGATTTTCAGGAGGTGCTCTTTGTGGGGATTAACACCTATATTAATACGATCACTTAGCCATGTTCATTACGAACAATGGTTGGACCATAGTGGTCTTAACCGAAAGTCAAAGCGTTTTCCGTAAAACGCTTGACTTTTGGCTATAAAAGCCTATAAACGAAAATGCAAGGAACACTTACAAGAGGTTCCTAGAATTCAAGAGAACTAAGTTGGATGCTCCTTTCAGCTAGGAACCTCCATAGGAGGGAGAAGAGTGAATTAATGAGAAAGGTGCAAGTTGGAATGAAGCACTTGAACACCTATTTATAGTTGGAGAGCTCAAAGTAGGTGAAGCCAGGTGTTTAGGGGTGTAAGAGGAAGCTTACAAGTGTCCCAAAACGTGGCATAGCTGATTACAAGTACATGGTATCCAATTAATGGTTTTGGAGCTTTGTTTGGAGGCCAAGCCAAAACTTTCTGCAGCAGAGCCTTTCTCGCGCCCCGCGAGAGACCCAGGCCTGGTCTCTCGAGGCCCGCGACCGCCCCTGGCCACTTTCAAACTTTGACACTTTAGCCCCTTAACTTTAAAAAGCTTCTAAAAACCTTTTTAAACACCTTTTTGGCACTTTTAGCCCTCCGTAGCCAATACTTGGTATACCCGGGATTATGCCCGGACATTGTCGAGCTCTCGGTTCGTTAAAAGGTCACTCAGAGGTATAATTGATGCTTTTAATCCCTCCATCATCCAACTTTTACATATTTATAAAATTTGAACCCTCTCGTCCAACAAATGGCACATATGAGAGTTGGGACTTTACAAAGGATCACTCAGAGGCTTATTATAAGTATGTTGACTCCGATGTCACTCAGAGGCTGGGCATGTTGACATATCAGTCACTCAGAGGCCAAATTCAAGCATGTTGACATATCAGTCGCTCAGAGGCTGTTATTTATGCATGTTGACATCGGACCGTCACGCAGAAGCTCAGATTGAGCATGTTGACGCCTTTAGTTCTTATTGGTCTTTAACAGACTTTATTTAAAAATGCAAAACATGTCACTATACTATTGGACACGATTTTACAGTGTGTTACATCCTCACCCCCTTAAAAGAAATCTCGACCTCGAGATTTTATTCAGAAAGATGGGGGTACTTTTGTCGCATAGTGGACCTAACCTCCCATGTATACTCGGGACCTCTAAAGGTGTCCCATTTAACCTTTACTATAGGTATCAATTTTCTTCGGAGCTTCTTAACCTGTCAGTCGTCGATCGAAATTGGTTTCTCAACGAACCTCAGGTTTTCATCAATTTGCACATCCTCGTGCAACATTGCTAGCAACTCATCGGCTAGACATTTCTTAAGATTAGATATGTGGAATTGTCACACCCCGACCCGCATCGGAATAAAAGTCGGGGCGTAATTGGGTTATCACCAAAGCTCATGATGTTTACTAAAATGTGTCATATTTATTAAATTCAAATTACAACTTAAATATCCAAAACAAAATCCATACAATTACAAGAAAATGAAACTATATAATTATTCCAAAGCTTAAACTTGTTTATTTCTTCTAGGCCTTCCTATGTGTTTCTTGTCTCAGCTGGATCACCTGTATCATGGTAAAACGGGGGATATTTTGGGTCAACAAAAGTTGGCGAGTGAACCTTGATAAAACATTGTTACTAATTTCTTGTTTTATTTAATAAGGAAAATTTGTGCAATAATCACATGTGAACAAACATATATAGATAAACAAACACAAACCACTTTGGATGAGTATATGATATGAATGATGATGTATGTGAGATCAAGGCTCAATCAAACGGAGCCGATCTTATGAGGCACCTGATGCTCAACCCGTCTCCCACGGGGAACTGATGGGCCTAATGAAATGCGTGCACTGAAAAATGATAAATCCAATCTACATATAATTCACACAACAATTGATACACATTTGATCACGGATATGATGTATGCACAAGTGTTTAAATATAATAAAAGAATTATACGACACATGATACACCCCAAAACATGATTAACACGAGGAATTGGTAGAGATTCACTCACATTGGGTGCGTTCTTTGATGACGTTGGATGCGCACGAATTTTAGGATTCAATCGACGAGGGAAAAACTAACCTAAAATAATAACGAAGTGATTCGGTAAATAAATGATTTATTTGAGATTAATATTTTTAATTAGTGCTCTTAATGGGATTTTTAGATTTATTCTTGGGAGTTTAAGGAATTTTTCTAACTTTAAAATCCTTTTTTTTAGTATTTTTAAATAATTTCCAATTAAATAAATAAATAAAAAGAAAATAAAAAAAGTTGACTTTTTGACCGTTGACCGTTGACCGGGTCTTGACCGGTCAGACTGTGTTTCTATGCGCTGAGTGAGGTTCGAACTCGGGACCTCTCGTATACGTGCACGCAGCTCTACTAACTGAGCTACGTGTCTAACCCGAAATATACTCTGTTTTAATTATATATATATATTAATTAACTTTAAACTTATTTGGTTTTTATTAAAAATGATTTATATGGCCGAACCGGTTGCAGAGACCCGGAGTCGAACTCGGGTTCTTTGGTTCGAGTGCGCACAGCCTAACCAGTTGGGCTGTGTGTCTAATCTGTTTAACTACTGAATTATATTTCTCTTATAAACATTCTGTGACTTGATCTGATTAGGTTTTAAAATGTTGGTTTTATTCCTGAAAGTCGGTAACGGGTGCGATTCGAACTCGGGACGTGCATATTGTATTTGCACACAGTCCACCGCTTGACTGTGTGTCTAACCCGTTTGAATATCTGGTTTTAATTATATAAATACACGTTTGCATCTTCGTCTTCTTCGCTTAAAAATTACAGAACAGTGAAATCCGACTGTTCTGGTTAATCGATCATAACTTATACTTGTTTGAAATGGAAAGAAGATTAAGTGATAGGGTATACCAAGACGGAGCATTTTCTTCAGATTTCCGGCAGTGTTCGTCGGCTCTGATTTTTGCGATTTCCGGCTGTATGAACTGTTTTAACAGTTTTGATTATTGGTTTGAACGATTAAAATATAAATCAAAAGATAGCAGAGAAGTTTAGACAGTTATACCGTCTGATGAATGAATACGGTTTTCTGATTAGTGATTCCGGCAGGATTCCGGCGAAAATGAAAATCTCCGGCGACGAGCTTTGAAAGGACTAAAGCTTCGAAAGAGAGTGCAATTCTGAGCGAAAGGTTCACAGGAGGTTTGAGTGAGTATTTATTTATAAGGAAGAACTGGATGAATTGGGTCCGAATTTGAGTCTTGATTCGCGGTCAAAGGTTTCCGGCGGTTATGACCGAAATTGGCTGCCGGCAACGGTTATGATTTATGTCGTGATCAGTTATGCGCTTCAATCAAAGGAAAAACAGCCAAGATTGCGGAGTTTATTTTTTTTCCGGCAATTTCGCGTTCTGAGTGCGCGGTGATTTCCGGTTTTGAATTCGGGTTTACTTTAAGTATTATTTATTTCAGTATTGACACAAAGAAAGTGTGTGGCGGAGTGGTGTGTTGTGTGCTTGTGTTTGTGGGTGACCTGGGTTCGAAACCCGGCGTCTCCAATTTATTTTTTATTCACTATTTATTATTAATTATAAATTATGATTTTTAAATTCTAATATATTTATTAATTATGTATTGTTTAAAATTAATATGCACCATAAATACGCAACGAATCTTATAACTGATTATTTGTTTGATAAACGAAGCGGGTTTGGAAACCCGTTTTTCGACGAATGTTACAGTATCCCCTACTTTTAGGAATTTTGTCCCGAAATTTAAGTAGTAGTGGTAACTGGAAAAAGATGCGGGTATTTTTTGCGCATTGAGTCTTCACGTTCCCAAGTAAACTCGGGTCCTTGTTTCGACTCCCAACGTACCCTGACACTTGGAATACGACTTCGTCTTAAACGCTTCTCTCTGAAGTCCATGATTTCTACCGGTCTTTCAACGAAGTGCATCGATTCATCAACTTGAATGTCTTCTAGAGGAATGTGGAGATTTTCATCGGCGAGGCACTTTTTCAAGTTTGATACGTGAAATGTGGGATGAATTCTGTTGAGTTCTCCTGGTAGGTCGAGCTTGTATGCTACAGGACCTACTCTTTCGAGTATCTTGAAAGGTCCTACATAGCGTGGTGCTAGCTTTCCTTTTTGGCCAAAACGAACCACTCCCTTTCACGGTGATACTTTTAAAAGTACTTGATCACCAATGTCAAACTCCAAGGGCTTTCGTCGTTTGTCTGCATAACTCTTTTGACGACTTTGAGCCGCTAGAAGATTGTTTCGAATTTGAGTGATCTTGTCAGTTGTTTCTTGAATTAATTCTGGTCCGGTGATTTGCGCTTCCCCAATTTCGTGCCAACATACTGGAGATCGGCACTTACGACCATATAAAGCTTCGAAAGGAGCCATGCCGATACTTGAATGATAGCTATTGTTGTACGAAAATTTAACTAATGATAGATGAGCGTCCCAGTTCCCTTTGAAGTCTATGACACATGCTCGCAGCATGTCTTCAAGGGTTTGGATGGTGTATTCAGATTAACCATCAGTTTAAGGATGAAAAGCGGTACTGAGGTCTAATCGTGTACCCAAGGCGGTTTGTACGGCTCGCCATGTTCGTGAAGTGAAACGACCATCACGGTCTGAAATGATGCTTAAAGGTACACCATGACGGCTTACGATCTCGTTGATGTAGATACAAGCTAACTTCTCATTCTTGAAGTCCTCGCGAATCGGAATGAAATGAGATGACTTTGTAAGACGATCGATTATTACCCATATGGTGTCATACCCACTGGAGGTGCGAGGTAACCCGGTAATGAAATCCATGGTTATGTTTTCCCACTTCCATACAGGTATTTCGGGTTGGACTAGAAGTCCTGAAGGTCTTTGATGTTCAGCTTTTACTTTGGAACATGTAAGGCACTTGGAAACAAAAACAACGATATCCTTTTTCATGCCAGGCCACCAGTAGGTGTATCGTAGGTCTTGATACATCTTGTCGGCTCCTGGGTGTACAGAGTACCGTGTTTTGTGCGCCACATTCATGAGGAAATCACGAAGGTTATCGCGATCAGGAATCCATATGCGGTTTAAATAGTATAAAATACCGTCGGATTTGGTTTCGATTTTGAGTTCAGCTCCACATGACAGTTCATCGCGTACATCATTTTCTGTTACAGAAACATGTTGAGCTGCTCGGATTCGATCTTTGATGTCGGTTATGATTTGCGAACAGAGAAGACGAATTGAGTTCACATAACCTTTTCGACTGAGCGCATCGGCCACTACGTTTTCCTTGCCAGGATGATACCGAATTTCACAGTCGTAGTCGTTGAGAAGTTCGACCCATCTTCGTTGCCTCATATTCAACTCCTTTTGGTTGAAGATATGTTGGAGACTTGTGGTGTCAGTGTATATTTCACACTTGGTACCGTGGGTGGTGTAATTCTTCTCATGAACTTTGAGTTGCCTAGAAGCATAGGCTATCACTTTTCCTCTTTGCATTAATACACAGCCTAGCCCTTGCCCTGATGCGTCGCAATATACTACAAAGTCATCACAACCTTCAGGGAGTGTGAGGATAGGTGCGTCACAAAGTTTTTGCTTTAGAGTTTGGAAGGCCTCTTCTTGCTTAGGTCCCCATATGAAGGGTTTTCCTTTATGAGTCAAGGCCGTGAGTGAGCAATACGGGAAAAATTGGCAATGAAGCGGCGATAGTAACCAGCCAAACCAAGAAATGACCTTACTTCGGTAGGGGTACGTGGCGCTTGCCATTCCTGTACTGCCTTGATTTTTGAAGGATCGACATGTATTCCCTTTTCATTGACGACATGTCCAAGGAATTGTACTTCTCTTAACCAGAATTCGCATTTTGAGAACTTAGCGTAGAGCTTTTCAGTCCTTAAGAGTGTAAGGATGAGTCGAAGGTGTCGCTCATGATCGGATTTAGACTTGGAGTAGATAAGGATGTCGTCGATGAAGACTATGACAAAACGGTCGAGGTAGGGTTTGCACACCCTATTCATTAGATCCATGAAGACAGCGGGGGCGTTGGTTAAACCGAATGGCATGACCATGAATTCATAATGACCATAACGAGTCCGGAAGGCGGTCTTTGGGATATCTTCTTCATGTACTCTGAGCTGATGATAACCAGAACGAAGGTCGATTTTTGAAAAGCAGGTGGCGCCTTGAAGTTGGTCTAGAGGTCATCGATGCGAGGTAGTGGATAGCGATTTTTAACCGTTAGCTTGTTGAGTTCTCTATAATCAATGCACATGTGAAACGTTCCATCTTTCTTCTTCACAAAGAGGACAGGTGCACCCCAAGGCGAGGAGCTAGGACGTATGAATCATTTGTCAGTCAGCTCTTGCAGTTGACTGGCCAACTCTTGCATTTCGAATGGGGCTAACCTATAAGGAGATTTTGCGACTGGTGTAGCGCCAGGTACAAGATCGATGCGGAATTCGACTTCTCTCACAGGAGGGAGTCCTAAAATGTCGTCGGGAAAGACTTGTGGGAATTCTTTCACAACTGGAATATCTTCGAGTTTCCTTTCCTTGTTTCCCTTTTTGCTGACGTGAGTTAGGAATGCGACATAGTTCTTGCGGAGATATCTTCGGGCTTGAAGGCAGGACATTAGTTTGAGTCCTTTCGAAGGGGTTTCCCCAAAAATACGTAGGGTCTGACCGTCTGCAAGAGGAATGCGAATGAATTTTTCGCGGCACACTACTTCAGCGTGATGCTGGCTGAGCCAGTCCATTCCGATTATAACATCGAAACTTCCCAACTTCAAAGGAATGAGGTCAACTGGAAAATCGTGATCGTTTAGAGTGAGGGTACAATCGCGTATAATAGAATTTAATGAAACGGGTTTTCCGTCAGCAACTTCCACCGTTAGAGATTCCATGAGATTAACACGAGTTTGGTTGAGGATATGTTCAAATTCTAAGGACACAAAGCTCTTATCCACACCAGTATCGAATAATATGGATGCATAACTACCATTGATAAGAAACGTACCGTTGACCACGTTGTTGTCAGCCCTAGCTTGGTTGGCATTGATGTTAAAAGCTCTTCCTCTGGCAGGTGGAGGAGCTTGGTTGGCTTGGTTTACTGGGTTCGCTTGGGCTTGAGCATGGATGATGTTCACTAAGCGTGGACAAGTGTTTCTGAAGTGGTTTGGGTCCCCACAGTTGTAACAAGCTCGCATGGATTGCATCATGGGGTAGTTGGGTTGGTAGTAAGTTTGGGCTGCGTGTGGTGCAGGTGGTAGAAGTAAGGGTTGTTGGGCTTGACCCACTATCTGATGGTGGGTTTGGGTTGGGGGTTGATTGCGGTTCATTCGTTGAAGAGTACGACAGGTTTGGATGGTGTGACCTGCGCGGCCACAGCTTGTGCAATGTTGGCAAAGAGTTTCGGGAGGGTGATGGTATTGACAACGGTTGCATTTTGGGTGTGGGCCGGTGTATAGCTTTTTAAATGGTGCAGCTGAGGGAGCGATTTGGGTGATTGGTGCAGCGGTGATAGGAGGGTTGGTTTGAGTGACAGCAAAATTTTTGCTGTTTCGTTTCCTCTTACCAGCAAACTTTGAGGAGGAGACTGAGTGGTTTGTAGTTGGGGTCTCAATGGGTGTTTTCTTCTTCTCATCTTTAAATTTGCCGTTTCGGATGCGATTCTCAATGAATTCTGTAGCTAATTCCATTGCGGCTTCAAGTGTTGCAGGCGAAGTGCTTAAAACCGAGTCTTGAATTTTCGAGGGAAGACCTCGAATGTAGTGTTCAACCAAGCGGTACACGGGGGTGAACAAATAAGGGATCATCTGATTTAGCTCGAGAAATCTCTTATTAAAGGAAGTGTGATCTCCTTCCTTTTGTTTTAGTGAGTGGAATTCGTCCTCCAGCTTTTTGATTTCGCTTCTTGGACAGAAACGTCTTGTCATGAGTTCCCTTAACTCTTCCCATGTTAAGGCCATGGCATCTTCAACTCCTCGTTTACCCTTTTATGTGTTCCACCAGGTAAGGGCTACCCTAAACAGTCTTCCAGTCGCATAACGTACCTTGTGATCCTCGGGACAATCGCAATTGAGGAAAGTGTTCTCCATTTCTTCAAACCAGTGAAGGAGAGCAGTAACACCTTCGGTCCCTTCATACTTTGGGGGATCGCAAGATTTGAAGTGTTTGTAGGACCCCTTTTTGGAGGGAGGGTTGGCGACGCTCTGGTCTTCTTGATTGGGAGGGTTGATGGGATTTGCGGTGAGAGCTTGTTGAACTTGAATTACGATGTCAGGAAGCACTGCAGCCATTTGTTTAGCAATTTGTGTGGCCAAGCGTTCATTTGATCTTCCTGACTTTCTACCTCCACGTAGTTGCCTAGCCGACATCTACAGGAACATACATAGGAAGATTGTGAGTTTAAGAAGTTTCTAGGTGTCATGTGTCGTAAAAAAGAATGAAAAATAACATAACTGACAATAATTCAACTACATCCATAGGATGTCTTGGGTTTGCTCATGTTTGGGCCTCCAATGTCCCCCATACCATCGCCTGTGTAGTCATGTGGGCCCCCATGACTATTGGGCTTGATAGGATTCACATAATGTTGGCGGATTAACACTCGCACCACCCGAATGAAAATCGGAAAATATAATTGCGAGATGTATGGTAGGAGGGTGTCCAGGTGTAGACACGATGACAACTCAAAGTGGGGTTAGCTCACACGACGTTTGGTATAGCATGCTTTGGCCTAATAGGTCCTTCTTACTCTCATCGTTAGTCCCCAGGTAGGCAAACTGGTCCTTTATTTTGGATTTATACGAATGCCAAGCCTAGACAGGACGTTCGTACCCTTCTAGTTACTACACGCCCGTCATGAGAACTCACTTTGATGTGATTTGAAAATACAAAAATCATTGCAAAAATCATGGTAATCGTGAGGTGTGTGCTCTCATGGATATGATATGTTATGAGGATATGATTTATGATGAGCATTATATAATAACATGTATTTGTGAGCATGCTTGCATAACATTGAGTGTAAAAATAAACATAAAGCATATAAACATCATGAATTTTGTATGTAACGCATAAACAATTTAAAATTTTAATCAACTATAGTATAGGCTCTAAGGGTCTAATAACCTATCCTATATCCCTATAGTCATAAGCTCTGATACCAATCTGTCACACCCCGACCCGCAGCGGAATAAAAGTCGGGGCGTAATTGGGTTATCACCAAAGCTCATTATGTTTACTAAAATGTTTCATATTTATTAAATTCAAATTACAACTTAAATATCCAAAACAAAATCCATACAATTACAAGAAAATGAAACTATATAATTATTCCAAAGCTTAAACTTGTTTATTTCTTCTAGGCCTTCCTATGTGTTTCTTGTCTCAGCTGAATCACCTGTATCATGTGTAAAACGGGGGATATTTTGGGTCAACAAAAGTTGGCGAGTGAACCTTGATAAAACATTGTTACTAATTTCTTGTTTTATTTAATAAGGAAAATTTGTGCAATAATCACATGTGAACAAACATATATAGATAAACAAACACAAACCACTTTGCATGAGTATATGATATGAATGATGATGTATGTGAGATCAAGGCTCAATCAAACGGAGCCGATCTTATGAGGCACCTGATGCTCAAACCCGTCTCCCACGGGGAACTGATGGGCCTAATGAAATGCGTGCACTGAAAAATGATAAATCCAATCTACATATAATTCACACAACAATTGATACACATTTGATCAAGGACATGATGTATGCACAAGTGTTTAAATATAATAAAAGAATTATACGACACATGATACACCCCAAAACATGATTAAAACGGGGAATTGGTAGAGATTCACTCACATTGGGTGCGTTCTTTGATGACGTTGGATGCGCACGAATTTTAGGATTCAATCGACGAGGGAAAAACTAACCTAAAATAATAACGAAGTGATTCGGTAAATAAATGAATCTTATTTGAGATTAATATTTTTAATTAGTGCTCTTAATGGGATTTTTAGATTTATTCTTGGGAGTTTAAGGAATTTTTCTAACTTTAAAATCCTTTTTTTTAGTATTTTTAAATAATTTTCCAATTAAATAAATAAATAAAAAGAAAATAAAAAAGTTGACTTTTTGACCGTTGACCGTTGACCGGGTCTTGACCGGTCAGACTGCGTTTTCTATGCGCTGAGTGAGGTTCGAACTCGGGACCTCTCGTATACGTGCACGCAGCTCTACCAACTGAGCTACGTGTCTAACCCGAAATATTCTCTGTTTTAATTATATATATATATATTAATTAACTTTAAACTTATTTGGTTTTTATTAAAAATGATTTATATGGCCGAACCGGTTGCAGAGACCCGGAGTCGAACTCGGGTTCTTTGGTTCGAGTGCGCACAGCCCAACCAGTTGGGCTGTGTGTCTAATCTGTTTAACTACTGAATTATATTTCTCTTATAAACATTCTGTGACTTGATCTGATTAGGTTTTTAAAATGTTGGTTTTATTCCTGAAAGTCGGTAACGGGTGCGATTCGAACTCGGGGCGTGCATATTGTATTTGCACACAGTCCACCGCTGGACTGTGTGTCTAACCCGTTTGAATATCTGATTTTAATTATATAAATACACGTTTGCATCTTCGTCTTCTTCGCTTAAAAATTACAGAACAGTGAAATCCGACTGTTCTGGTTAATCGATCATACTTATACTTGTTTGAAATGGAAAGAAGATTAAGTGATAGGGTATACCAAGACGGAGCGTTTTCTTCAGATTTCCGGCAGTGTTCGTCGGCTCTGATTTTTGCGATTTCCGGCTGTATGAACTGTTTTAACAGTTTTGATTATTGGTTTGAACGATTAAAGTATAAATCAAAAGATAGCAGAGAAGTTTAGACAGTTATACCGTCTGATGAATGAATACGGTTTTCTGATTAGTGATTCCGGCAGGATTCCGGCGAAAATGAAAATCTTCGGCAACGAGCTTTGAAAGGACTAAAGCTTCGAAAGAGAGTGCGATTCTGAGCGAAAGGTTTACCGGAGGTTTGAGTGAGTATTTATAAGGAAGAACTGGATGAATTGGGTCCGAATTTAAGTCTTGATTCGCGGTCAAAGGTTTCCGGCGGTTATGACCGAAATTGGCTGCCGGCAACGGTTATGATTTATGTCGTGATCAGTTATGCGCTTCAGTCAAAGGAAAAACAGCCAAGATTGCGGAGTTTAGTTTTTTTCCAGCGATTTCGCGTACTGAGGGCGCGGTGATTTCCGGTTTTGAATTCGGGTTTACTTTAAGTATTATTTATTTCAGTATTGACACAAAGAAAGTGTGTGGCGGAGTGGTGTGTTGTGTGCTTGTGTTTGTGGGTGACCCGGGTTTGAAACCCGGCGTCTCCAATTTATTTTTTATTCACTATTTATTATTAATTATAAATTATGATTTTTAAATTCTAATATATTTATTAATTACGTATTGTTTAAAAATAATATGCACCATAAATACGCAACGAATCTTATAACTGATTATTTGTTTGATAAACGAAGCGGGTTTGGAAACCCGTTTTTTCGACGAATGTTACAGGAATACATCATGAATTCCACTAAGCTCCTCTGGCAACCTGAGCTTATAAGCTACAGTGCCGACACATTCGATTATCTCGAAGGGTCCTATATATCTTACGCTCAACTTGCCCTTCTTTCCAAAACGCATCACACCTTTCCAGGGTGTACTTTCAGCATGGCCTTATCCCCTACTTGGAACTTAAGAGGTTTACGCCTCTTGTCAGCATAACTCTTCTGCCTATCCCTGGCAGCTTTGAGACGATCACGGATTTGCACAATCTTTTCCGTGGTCTCCAGGACAATCTCGGGTCCTGATAGTTGGGCTTCCCCAACTTCCGCCCAGCATACGGGCGTTCGACACTTTCTCCCATACAAGGCCTCAAAAGGAGCAGCCTTGATAGTTGTTTATTGTAGGAGAATTCTATTAGGGGTAAGTGATCGTCCCAACTTCCACCTCAATCAATCACACATGCCCTAAGCATGTCTTCCAGTGTCTGGATAGTACGCTCACTTTGACCATCAGTCTGTGGATGATAAGCCGTACCGAAATTTAATCGTGTGCCTAACGATTGTTGGAAACTTTTCAAAAATGAGATGTGTATCTAGTATCTCGGTCAGATACAACAGATACCGGCACGCTGTGTAGGGACACAATCTTGTCCACATACAATTTAGCCAATTTGTCTGAATTATACGTTTCCTTTATTGGCAAGAAATGAGCTGATTTAGTCAGTCTGTCTACAATGACCCAAATAGTGTCATTTCCACTTTTGGTCTTAGGTAACTTGGTAATTAAGTCCATAGTTACCATTTCCCATTTCCAGGTTGTAATCTCAAGTTATTGTAGAAGTCCTGACGGTTTCTGATGTTCGGCCTTAACTTGCGAACACGTCAGACACTAGCTACATAAGTGGCTATGGATTTCTTCAAAATCATCCACCAATAATTCTTCTTTAAGTCTTGATACATCTTGTCACCACCTGGGTGAACTGAGTATCTTGAACTATGCGCTTCTTGGAGGATTAGATCTCTAAGTCCTCCGAAGATTGGAAACCAAATTCTATCATTAAATCTAAGGATTCCATCCTTTCCAGGCGCTAGGATCAACAGTTCCGCCTAATCCCTCAATAAGGATATTAGCCTCTAATAGAGCTTGCTTCTGCGCATTTAGTAGCTTCTCACTTAAGGTATTTCTGCGAGCTCAATGCTCTTGGCATTAATCCTTATTGGTTTAACTCTTTCTTTGCGACTTAAGGCGTCGGCAACTACATTTGCCTTGTCGGGATGGTAACGAATCTCGCAATCATAATCTCCATCCATCGACGTTGTCGCATGTTCAATTCTTTCTGACTGAACAGATGCTGGAGACTTTTATGATCAGTGTATATAATACACTTTGTACCATACAAGTAATGTCTCCACAGTTTTAGTGCAAATACAACGGCACCCAATTCTAAATCGTGGGTGGTGTAATTCCTTTCATGCACCTTTAGTTGTCGTGATGCATAGGCAATTACCTTACCATTTTGCATTAGCACACAGCCCATGCCGGTGTGCAAAGCATCACAATAAACAACAAAGTTCTCAATACCCTCGGGTAGAGATAACACAGGAGCGTTGCTCAACTTGTGTTTTAGAATCTCAAAAGATTCTTGTTGCTTTGGACCCCAATTATACTTAACATTCTTACGGGTCAAGGTAGTTAGAGGAGTGGCTATCCTTGAAAAGTTCTCAATGAACCTCCTATAGTATCCAGCCAATCCTAAGAAACTACGAATTTCTAATGGGGTCTTGGGCACTTCCCAATTCATTATGGCCTCAATTTTGGCGGGATCCACTTGGATACCACGCTCACTTACCATGTGTCCAAGAAATTGGACTTCTCTAAGCCAAAATTCGCATTTAGAGAATTTTGCATAAAGTTTCTCCTGCTTTAATAATTCTAGGATGCACCGAAGATGTTTCTCGTGATCAGCTTGATTACGAGAATAGATAAGTATGTCGTCTATAAAGACAATGACAAACTTATCTAAATACGGTTTGCAGACTCTATTCATGAGGTCCATGAATGTTGCAGGGGCATTTGTGAGCCCAAAAGGCGTCACTAAGAACTCAAAGTGACCATATCGGGTCCTGAAGGCAGTTTTAGGAACATCTTCACCTCTAACCTTCAGCTGGTGATATCCTGATCTTAAATCTATCTTAGAGAAGTAACTAGCCCCTCGAAGTTGGTCGAATAAATCATCGATCCTAGGCAGAGGATATCTATTCTTAATTGTTAGCTTGTTCAGCTCCCGGTAGTCAATGCACATCCGCATTGAACCGTCTTTCTTTTTAACGAAAAGGATAGGAGCTCCCCAAGGTGAGGAACTAGGCTGTATAAAGCCTTTCTCCAATTGTTCGTCTAGATGCGTCCTCAATTCCTTCATCTCTGTTGGTGCTAGCCTATATGGAGCTCTAGCTACTGGTGCTGATCCTGGTATAATATATATTCTAAACTCCACTTGTCTGTCTGGAGGTAGGCCTGGTAATTCTTCTGGGAATACATCGGGATATTCTGAGATGACTGGTAGGTCCTCCATGTTTGGCTTAGGCTCATTTATGGTAACTTGTGCCATGTAGATGATACAGCCTTTTCTCAAACACTTGGATGCCTTAAATAACGACACCTTGTCCGGCAGTCCATAATGTGAGTCTCCGGGGATGGTGATCACTTCACCAGATGGGGTCTTAATCTCGATGAGCTTTTTATCGCAGGCAATGCGGGCTTGGTTATGAGATAACCAATCCATTCCCAAGACAACATCGAACCCCGCCAATTTCATTGGCAGAAGAGAGATAGGGATGGAATGATATTTAATGGATATAGAGCATCCATAAAAAATGGAAGAAGCAGTTTCTAAGGTTCTATCGGCGAGTTCTATCTCATAAACTTTGTCTAAAGTTCTTATGGGCAGATTTAATAGTTTACTAAACTTATGGTCAACAAATGATTTATCCGCACCCGAATCAAAAAGAACTCTAGCGTAAATATTGTTAATGAGGAATGTAACTGTTATGATGTTGTTGTCGTTAATGGCCTCCCTGGCATTCATTTGAAAGGCATGGGCATTCCCCTTCTTGGCCTCCCCAGGCTTTGCATCATTACTTTTGGGTTTCTTGGGGCAATTGTACGTTATACGCCCTTTTTTATTGCAGTTATAGCAAACTGCATCCTTAAGATCTTTGCAATCTAAGGTGTTATGCCCTCTTCTTTTGCAAATACCACAGGGTTTGGTTTATGGATTTATGTCACACTGTCCCCAATGCCTATATTTACAATTCTTGCACAGAGGTTTGTCATTAGATGCGTGTTGGTTCTTCTTGAACCCGAAACTTCCTTTCTTTTTAAATCTTTGGGAGTTATTATCCTCCCGTTTCCTCTTTCCGTCAGTTTCAATCCTAACTGACTTTTGTCTTACCAGATCTAGGGTGAGGGAAAGAGATAGGTCTACAGCGGACCTATAGGTACTAGCCTGAGCAGCCTTTACCATGCCCTTAATCTCTGGCGCCAACCCATTTATAAAACGCGCAATGCGTTGGGATTCAGGGGTGATCAAATAGGAAACTAACCTAGATAGGGAATTGAAATCAGAGATGTACTTCCGACAGTCTAGGTTTTTCATTAAAAGAGACAAAAAGTCTGTCTCTAATTTCTCCACCTCATGGGTTGGGCAGTAAGTTTCCTTAACAAGGTCCACAAACTTGGACCATCCTAAATTGTACAGGTGTACCTTACCTGTTGATTGAATCATGGCTTTCCACCATATTAGGGCATTGCCCTTGAAGGATTGTGATACGTACTTGACCACATCCTTATGAGCACAATTGCTGATATCTACTAACGTCTCCATCTCGTCTAGCCATTTTAGGGCTTCTACAGCTCCTTTCTCCCCGTTAAAGTCTCGGGGTTTACAAGAGACAAAGTACTTATAGGTACATCCGTCCTTAACAAAACGGGACTTTTCAGTAAAATCTATTTTCTTTGGTTCACTCTTCGCATTTGAAGAGTGAACAGAGATCTCCCTATGAGCTGAAGATGGTGGAATAGATAAAGGTCTAGAGCGAGTAGCACTTGGCTCTCTAAGCCTTTCGATGGCCTTTCCCATGGCCTTTTCAACTGCCGCATCAATGCGAGCTTGAAAATTATCATCATCTATATTTTTGTTTTCAGCTTTGTTAGATTCAACATTCCTGTGGCTACTTTGTGCTTCATTTGAGTTAGCCATCTTTTAAGTCTTGGGTTCTATATACCAATAAAACTTTGTTTAGCCATGGTATATCAACCATATCGGCTTTCAACATTGGATATAACAATCCATTGCCTATATTAGTGTGAATAACATCACAACTCTTAGGCTTAACATATCTATATTTGGCCTAGGTCTTAATAGGACCATCATAGGCAAATTACAATTTGGACGTAGTCCATATATTATTGGACAGTGGATCACAATGTCACAACTATCATTGTCACCACTGACAATTTTATATAGCTCATAGGCTTGTCCCTAATTGACATAATAATTAAGCACATTGGCCGGTCGCATTAGACATAATATATATATATATATATATATTTCAGCCTGTCACTTAGGACATAATACATATGGCATAACAGCCTGTCCCATTGGACATAAATTGGGCACATTGGCCTACATCGTATCAGATGTATATGGCATATTAGCCTATCCCGCTGGACATAAATTGGGCACATTGGCCTACATCGTATCAGATGTATATGGCATATCAGCCTGTCCCGCTGGACATAAATTGGGCACATTGGCCTACATCGTATCAGATGTATATGGCATATAAGCCTGTCCTGTTGGACATAAGTTGGGCACATTGGCCTACATCGTATCAGATGTATTTGGCATATCAGCATGTCCCGCTGGACATAAATTAGGCACATTGGCCTACTTCATATCAGATTTATATGGCATATCAGCCTGTCCAACCTGTCACACCCCGGATTTCCAACCTGAAATCCATACACCGGTGGGCCCTGGTGGAGAGTATCGTGACGTAAGTTGATAACATCATTGTCAATTAAACATGGCACAACGAAAGTCTTGGAGTAAAATTACTATTATAAACCGAATGTTCAAAATAAAATAATATACAGGCTCGTAATAGAAGATCCACAAGCGGATCATAAATTATACATAGAAAGAATACAAAACAGACTTTGGGCAGATTTAGGATTTGCAAGATCCTCTATCACTACCGAGCACTTCCGGCCTATTTTCGTATTGTACCTACAGATTAATCTTTTGAAAATACGTTAGCTTTCGCTGGTAAATACACTCAACTGACTCATTTTGAAAACATTCCAAAAATGTTTTAAGTGCGTATTAGCACAAAATCTTTTTATAACTTGGGTTAATTGACCGTCCAACCTTGTTAACATATTTACATGTTTGTCATACATACGGGGCCCGGTACGGAGACCGAGACATTACACACCACTTTGGACTCACGAAGGAGTCAATTCCTCCCAACCTTGAAGGAATGCATAACTGAGCGTCTATCGGGTGTATGCCTACACCCGCGCTAAGGTCGTGGCCATTTATATTGTAATGAACCGAGGATATCCAGGACACGATAGTTAACCCCTGATGTTTAAATTATCAAACAAAACTGATTAAAACAGAATATGTGGATTTATTATCCGCAAACCGGCATTCGATTGAATCTCATTTCTGACCAAGCGGAATTACCATAACCCAAGCCCGTATAGGGGAAATAAGTCGAGAGTATTTACCTGAGCTAGTCTTCTTTAATTTTAATAACTCAGCCGTACACAAAAAGGACTAAGTGCAGATAGCATTTACCGGCAAGTCTCTAGTCTGGATTATGGCATAAACTAACCAATTAAATACTAACGGTCTTATTTAAGTCATAGACTTAGACCGACTAGCGTACTTGATCAAAATGTATGACGCTAGATTAAACGATGATTGGATAGAATGTAGTTTGATCCCAACAAGTACCTTGACTTGTATAATATGGATAAACTATAAACATTCTGGACTTTGAGACTTAAATGACAAGGTTAAACCCGTTTTGGTTAATTTTCGTAAAATGGTTACATATACGTAAGCGTGCGCATTTTAGCGACATCGGGTAACCGGATAAGTCATAGACAAGTTCTATATGCCATTATATTTTAAATAAGTTAAGATATCAGTAGGATATCAACTAATATGCCCGTTAAGGTTTTAAAACGAAATTATGCCTCATAAGGGCGTTTTGGTAATTTCATGCCATATAAAAGGAACTTGAATATAATTTAAGTTTATGATCATGAGTATTCTGGAAAATAATTTATTTATGATATAATATCAGTAGCATATCAATTATATGTGTAAATTATCTTTTATGACCAAACTATGCACCGAAGGGGCATTTTGGTCATTTACACAAAGTTTATAAATTATTTGGGATTCTGAGTTTATAATATGTACCTACTGTAAATATGTTTAAAATAAGTTTTAAAATCAGTAGGTATCAAGTCTTGGTTAATAATATGGTTTAAAATCATACTATGCGCCGAAACGGCGCTTATGTCGTAAAATGACGTCTTTATGCGATGTTTACGAAGATTGATGTTAAGGTCAGATTAAAATGTTTAAAATATGTTATTTAGTATAACATATCAGTAGGTAATTGATTTACCTTGAAAAGATTGATTAAAACATTTTATAAGCCACAAGGGCTAAAATCGTCATTTATCGACATAGTTTAAGGACTTACTTGAAAACTCGGTTTATAAATTGGTTTAACATCCCAAATAATCCTACTTATGATATTACATCAGTAAGAAACTCATTTTCATGTTCATTATTATTTAAAACCTTGTTTTATGCAAAAAGGGCATTTTGGTCAAGAATGGCATAATTATGGAACTTGCGCATAAACTTTGATTCTGATTATGATCATGTAATATAACCTCAGAGAGTTATGCTACATTATATTACAATCATAATGCAACTTTAGATCAGTAGATAACTAATCTAAATCGGGTCAGAATCGAAAGTCAAAGCAGAAGTCAAACTTCGCGGCTTTTGGTTGCGAACCGACCCTAGAACTGAAATTGACGAGCAGGGCATGTTCTTACATGTTCTAATAATTATTACCAACTTGTTTAAGTGTCAAAACAGGTTTCATAACATGTATAAGATCATTTTATGATTTTTCCGAAAAATGGCCTGTTTGATTTTTTAATATCATAACTTTGACCCGTCAATTGGTCTAGCAAATGTGATCTTCAGGAGGTGCCCTTTATAGGGATTAACACCTACATTAATACGATCACTTAGCCATGTTCGTTACGAACAATGGCTGGACCATAGTGGTCTTAACCGAAAGTCTAAGCGTTTTCCGTAAAACGCTTGACTTTTGGCTGTAAACCCTATAAATGAAAATGCAAGAGCAAGGAACACTTACAAGAGGTTCCTAGAATGCGAGAGAACTAAGTTGGATGCTCCTTTCAGCTAGGAACTTCCAGAGGAGGGAGAAGAGTGAACTAATGAGAAAGGTGCAAGTTGGAATGAAGCACTTGAACACCTATTTCTAGTTAGAGAGCTCAAAGAAGGTGAAGCCAGGTGTTTAGGGGTGTAAGAGGAAGCTTATAAATGTCCAAAAACGTGGCATAGCTGATTACAAGTCCATGGTTCGAATTAATGGTTTTGGAGCTTTGTTTGGAGGCCAAGCCAAAACTTTCTGCAGCAGAGCCTTTCTCACGCCCCGCGAGAGACCCAGGCCTGGTCTCTCGAGTCCCACGACCGCCCTGGCCACTTTCAAACTTTGACACTTTATCCCCTTAACTTTAAAAAGCTTCTAGAAACCTTTTTAAACACCTTTTTGACACTTTTAGCCCTCCGTAGCCAATACTTGGCATACCCGAGATTATGCCCGGACGTTGTCGAGCTCTCGGTTCGTTAAAAGGTCACTCAGAGGTATAATTGACGCTTTTAATCCCTCCATCATCCAACTTTTACATATTTATAAAATTTGAACCCTCTCGTCCAACAAATGGCACATATGAGAGTTGGGACTTTACAAAGGATCACTCAGAGGCTTATTATAAGTATGTTGACTCCAACGTCCCTCAGAGGCTGGGCATGTTGACATATCAGTCACTCAGAGGCCAAATTCCAGCATGTTGACATATCAGTCACTCAAAGGCTGTTATTTATGCATGTTGACAACGGACCGTCACTCAGAGGCTCAGATTGAGCATGTTGACGCCTTTAGTCCTTATTGGTCTTTAACAGACTTTATTTAAAAATATAACACGTGTCACTATACTATTGGACACGATTTTACAGGGTGTTACAGTTATGGGATGTTGTGGACAATATGGGACAGTTCGGATTGAATCGGGGCCCGTAAACAGGTTCCATAGCTGAAAAGGGAAAAACTGCATCTGCAACGCAGATGAGGCATCGTTGACGACCATATAAGGCGTCACCGACGCTACCCCTATACTCCGATGGCCAAACCTACTATCTACGCAACCAAGCTCCGACGCAACGAACTGGGACGGTCGTCGACGCCATGAATGGGCGTCGCCGACGGCCCTCCTGAACCCAACATGCTTTCTTTTACATTTTTTTAAACCAAGTTTCTTAAAATACAATCCGTAACTCACATGAAACCTGAAAAGTGAAATTTAAATGTAAGAAGTTGTATAAACTTATTTTTGGAACCACAATAAGGTATGTTGGAAACGTAACATGCCAAAACCAAGAATAAGAATGTGTAAAAGAATAAGTCTTACGAATTATTGAAGACGAGTGGATGATTCTTGATCATTTATGATCTTTATACAGAATGAACATTTCAAGTATGAAATATAATAACAATTGCTATGAATGATCATGACAAGATGAAGAATGAATATTATAATGAAAGTGAGAAATGTTTATGTAGATGGAAGAAGAAAGAGACTTGAATGATAACGATTTGGCCCGTCAAGAAGCAATGCATGAAAAGATCTCAGAGGAAGTGGCGAAAGCTATGCAAGCCAGTCTGCCTCAACTAGTGCAAGAAGTAGAAAGTCTTGTTTTAGAAACAGTAGAGGCAATCATGACTAGTAAGATTGAAGAGTTACTACATGCCCGTCGCAGAACTCACTCTGATGAGATTTGAAAAACGAAAATGCGACAAAATCTTGAATAACGGAAGTATGAAGATGATATGAATATGTGAACATTGAAATATGTATGATGAATATGTATGTAATTATGTATGTTTGACTGTACGTATAATTCACTATGTATCACAAAATGTAGTATCGGAAGTGTTTGCATGCATTTGTGTATGTAATAAATATGAAAGAAATAAATATCATGAGTTTGCATATAACCACATAAACAATTAAAATCTAAACAACTATAGTATAGGCTCTAAGGGTCTAATAACCTATCCTATATCCCTATAGTCAAAAGCTCTGATACCAATCTGTCACACCCCGACCCGCAGCGGAAAAGGTGATCGGGGCATGATTGGGTTTTCATCAAAGCTCATGACATTTATTATAATGTTTCATATTTATTATTACAATTTAAAGGAAATCATACAATCATATCATACAACATGTTCTATACATCTTTCTAGGCTTCATTATTTTTCTTCTAAGGCACTTTCCTATGTTTTCCTTGCTTCATCCTGTCCACCTGTATCATGTGTAAAATCGGTTTTTGGATCAACAAAAAGTTGGCGAGTGAATCCTATGAAAAGCATTTAAACAAGTTTATTGAATTGATTATAAAATAAAGTGCATAACCACATATGAGTAAATGTAGATGTAAATTTATTCACAATACACATAATAATAATATTGCACACACATACAACAATTGATTGTTTTGAGGCACGCGTTGTTCAACTCGTCTCCCACGAGGAACTGATAGGCCTAATGAATGAGTTTTGAGGCACGCGTTGTTCTACGAACTGATGGGCCTAATGAATGAGTTTTAAGGCACGCGTTGTTCAACTCGTCTCCCACGAGGAACTGATGGGCCTAACAAATAGTTTGCATACAACTTGACAATATGTAATACATAACAACAAACAATATTTACATTCTAAGTTTAAATCATAATATGGTATAGCACGAGTTTGAATAACGAATTAGTTTAAGCGACACATGATACACACCCAAAACATGAATAAAAAGGGGAATTTGTAAGAATTCACTCACATTGGGTGCGTTCGGTGGATGATGTTGAATGCGCACGAGTTTAGAGGATTGATCGACGAGGAATAACTAACCTAATTAATAACGAAAAGGTACGGTAAATAAGTGGATTTTATTAACAATTTAAATAGGATTTTTGGATATATTTTTGTGAGTTTAAGGCTATTTTCTAACTTTAAAAACGTTATTTTTAAGTATTTTTAATTGATTTTTAAATTTAATAAATAAATAAATAAATAAATGTTGACTTTTGACCATTGACCATGACTGTTGACCGTTGACCGGTTCGGTTGTGAATATTATTGCACTGAGTGAGACCCGAACCCGTGACCTGCCGTACGCGTGCCCGCAGCTCTACCAACTGAGCTACGTGTCTAACCCGAAATATTTCTGTTTTTAATTATATTTATATACTATTTAACTTAATCCGAAAATCATTTATTTAAAAAGGATTTAATTGTATCAACCCGGTGATCTCCACAGGTCTCGAACCCGGGACCTGTGGTTTAGTTTGGCACACAGTCCACCGCTGGACTGTGTGTCTAACCTGGTAAATATTCCGGTTTTTATTATACTTAACATCTTACTGTGAGTTAACCCGGTTCGGTTTAAAAAAAAACATTTTTTTTCTGAGGTTAGGCTTGTGATAGGAATCGAACTCGCGACGTGTGTGTATTATTTGCACACAGTCCACCGTTGGACTGTGTGTCTAACCCGTTCATAATATTGATTTTAATTAATCTTATAAACATAAACAACTTCGTCTTCTTCGCTCAAAACACAGACAACGGTTAACCAAACTGTTTCTTGTTTAACTCGATTAACGAACATTATAAGAAATTGAAAGGTAATGAATGGAGAGGGTTTGGGGAAAGGATGTACCGAACAGGTGTCTTTCACATAACTCCGGCAAGGATTCGTCGGCTCTGTTTTGTGAACTTCGGCTGTTAGGATCAATTAACAGTTTTGATTGATTAGATGTGAAATTGAGTTACTAAACAATGATTAACAGGAGGTTTAGTTGATCATACCGATTAACAGCGTGAGTTCGGAAATTCCAGCGATTTTTCCGGCGAGTACAGAAATCCAGCAACGTCGTCTGGGATCGATTCTGGGTGATGGATTGATGTTAGTAATGGTCTAACAATGGAATGGAACAGAAAGAGTCGAGGTATTTACCGTGTTGATGTGAGTCTCGGTTTTCCGGCGAAAGTCCGGTGATGGCAGAAAAGTTCCGGCGAGTGAAATTTCGTCGAGAATTGGTGTGATTTTGAGCGAAAAGATTACCAGAGGCTAGGGTGTGTATTTATAGGAAAGAATATCGATGAATTGGGTCCGATTTCTGTCTTGATTCGTTGATCAATTATTCTCTGGCGGTTATGACTGATGTCGCGGAACCGGACATCGGTTATAACCGATGTAAGTGTTAATACGCACGTTAGGTCACAAGAAACCGACAGTAATTGGCGAAATCGTCGGGATTTCCGGCGACTGCTAATTGGGCGCGTCGGTTGACTGATTTGAAATCGAGTTTTTGTTATTTGAATTAATTGTCTTGATACATCACTAAAGAACACAAGTGGCGGAGTGGTTTGGTGGATGTGAGTTAAGACTTGAGGTTCCCGGCTGACCCGGGTTCGAAACCCGGCATCAGCATATTATTTTTATTTCACTATTTTTAATAAATTTTCAATTATAAATTTTATATTCTAATATATTTATTAATTATGTATCGTATGGAATTAATTTAAGCATTAAATACGCAACGAAATTTTTAACTGAATGTTCGGTTAATAAACGAAGCGGGTTTGGTTAACCCGGTTTTTGACGGATGTTACAGACATGTCAAGGCAGATTGCCCGAAGCTGAAGGAGAAAGGGGGTAATGATGGGAAGAAAGATAATACCCCAAAAGCTAAAGGAAGAATGTTCCAAATCACCACCGAAGAAGCTAAGGCACTTTCGAATGTTGTGTCAGGTATTTTCTTGATCAATTTAATACCTACAAATGTGTTGTTATATTCTGGAGCAAGTAGGTCATTTGTATCATGCGAACTTATAACCCATCCCTCTTTTAGAATTGAACGAATGCCAACACCTTTAGAGGTAGAAATAGCCGATAGCAAGAAGTACTTATTGAATGAAGTATGTAAAGGATGTAAAATTGTTATAGAAGACGAGGAATTTGAAATATACCTTGTGCCCATGATTCTGGAAGAGTTCGAAGTAATAGTAGGCATGGATTGGCTATCCCGATACCATGTAGAGATCCAATGTGAGACTAAGACCATACGAGTGTTATCTCCGGGTGAGAAATGGGTAAGCATCTACGGAGAAAGAAAAGTTGAGTTGAAACTATGCACCCTTGTAGAGGCAGTCAAATACACACAAAATGAAGGTAAGGCGTTTCTAGCTTACATAATAGATAACTCTAAGAACGCGCCAAAATTTGATGATGTAGAAATTGTAAATGAATATCCGGATGTGTTTCCGGATGAATTACCGGGACTCCCGAGCGAGCGAGACATGGAGTTTCGCATGGAACTAAACATAGGTGCTACACCGGTGGCTAAGGCACCCTATAGATTAGCTCCTACTGAAATGCGGGAGTTAATGATCCAGATACAAGAATTGCTTGATAAGGGCTTCATACGCCCTAGCATGTCACCTTGGGGAGCCCCCGTATTATTCGTAAAGAAGAAGGATCGATCGATGCGCATGTGCATCGACTATCGAGAATTAAACAACTTAACGATTAAAAATCGATATCCTTTACCCCGGATTGATAACCTTTTCGACCAATTGCAAGGGTCAAGCTGGTTCTCAAAGATTGACTTGCGCTCGGGATATCACCAACTGAGAGTACGTGAAGAATATGTGGCAAAAACTGTGTTTAGAACCCAATATGGCATTACGAGTTCTTAGTAATGTCATTTGGGTTGACCAACGCATCGGCTGCGTTTATGGACCTTATGAATCGAGTATGCCGACCCATGCTAGAAAAATCTGTAATAGTGTTTATAGATGATATCTTAGTGTATTCCCGGAGCAGGGCCAATCATGCAAACCATTTGCGTGAAGTGTTAGAAATTCTTCGTAAGGAAAAGTTATATGCGAAGTTTTCCAAGTGTGCCTTTTGGCTTAGAGAAGTGCAATTTCTCGGCCACGTGATCAACAAAGCTGGTGTTTTAGTGGATCCGTCAAAGGTAGAAGTAGTTATGAAATGGATTCCTCCAAAGAATCCAAATGAAGTAAGAAGTTTTCTGGGACTAGCGGGCTATTACCAAAGATTTATTCAAGACTTCTCCAAATTAGCCCTACCCATGACCAAATTAACAAAGAAAAGCGAGAAATTTGTATGGGGTCCCGAACAAGAAAAAGCATTTCAAGTTCTGAAAGAGAAACTGTCTAATTCACCGGTGTTAACCCTGCCAGATGGAACGGAAGATTTAGTAGTGTACACGGATGCCTCACGACAGGGGTTAGGAGGTGTATTAATGCAACGAGGTAGAGTTATAGCATACGCCTCAAGACAGCTCAAACCGCATGAAGAAAATTACCCAACGCATGATCTAGAATTGGCCCTGTGGTGTTCGCCTTAAAATTATGGCGACATTATTTATATGGAATAAGGTGCACCATATACTCAGATCATAAAAGTCTCAAATACTTCTTTGAGCAAAAAGACCTCAACATGAGACAACGAAGGTGGTTAGAACTGATTAAGGATTATGATTGTGAAATCCTTTATCATCCGGGCAAAGCAAATGTAGTGGCGGATGCTCTTAGTCGAAAGGAACATCCACCCCCGATTCGAGTGAAGTCTATGAGGATGATTGTTACGCCTCATCTCATTGAGATGATACGAGAAGCACAAATCAGGTCACTAAATGCATTTGATCCCAAGAAAGAAAGAACAAAAGGGATTGTGGATAAGTTGAGGAAAATACAAACGGAATCAAAACTCGGTATGGGCGAATATGGATTCCTTGGTTATGTGAAGTAAAGGCGATATTACTTGAAGAAGCTCATAAATCACGATACTCAATACATTCAGGAGCAACAAAAATGTATCGAGATTTGAAGAAGAATTACTGGTGGCCAGGAATGAAATGAGATATAGTTAAATATGTTGCTAAATGTTTAACATGCGCACAAGTGAAAGCGGAACATCAGAAACCGTACGGTAAATTACAACCTTTGGAAATTCCGATGCGGAAATGGGAAAACGTGACAATGGATTTGGTGACTAAATTCCCCAAAACACGAAAAGGACATGATGCCATATGGGTAGTTGTAGATCGACTTACCAAAAGTGCCCACTTCCTACCAATTCGAGAGGCCTTTTTGTAACATTTGTAAAAAATCGGGTTTTCAAAACCCGCTCCGTTTTGTAATCAAGTATCAAGTTATAAAAGTTACATTAAATATTTATGATTATTTTGAGGTAAAACGATACATAATTAATAAATAAACTAAACTATAATAATTATATTTGATAAAAAGTTAAAACAAAATAAATAAAAAAATTATAAAGCTGCCGGGACTCGAACCCGGGTCAGCCAGTTACAACATCAAAGACTTAACGCACACACACATCACCACTCCGCCACTTGTTTGTTTTCTGTCATCCTTAGGAAACAAATAGGTTTTATGGACTAAGGTAAATCAATCGATTTTACACATTGTAACTGAAACCGGTTACCAATCACCCAAAGTCGATCTGGATACTCGCGATTCAGCGAGTATAACCGATAAACGGACGATTCCAATCAATGCTGCCATGAGTGTAACTTGAATTCGGAAGTGGATCGGTTTAATAACCGAAAGTTTTCAATTCTCGGATTACTTCAATCCTAGACCCTTCCTGCGACTCAAAACACTCTACAAGACTCCCAATTGCATTTCCGCAACCTTACAGTCCACCGGAGAAGCTTAAATCAGACCGCCGGAAAAATTCTGCAAGTCGCCGGAAAACCGGGACTCACATCCACACGGTATTTCCTCCGACTCTTTCTGTTTCAATCATGTGATTAATCAGTCACTAACACAACTCCACCGTCAGAATCGATCCTAGTCAACGTTTGTCGAAAATCTTACCTTCGCCGAAAAACTCCTGAAACTGCCGGAAACACACCGTGAACGGGTATGATCTCCCAAACTTCTGTTAAACCTTGTTTAAGTGACTCAACTTCTTAAATAATCTAACAAAGCTGTTAATTGGTTTCAACAGCCGAAGTTCACCTTCAGAACCGACGAACCTCTGCCGGAAATTCCGTGAACAACATCAATCGGTACATCTTTTTCCCCAAACTCTCTCCATTCCTTATTTTTAAATTACTTGTAATGTCTGAAAAGCGTATATGTCATGAATCGGTCATAACAGTCGGAATAAGTTTGTCTGTGTAAAATCAATGAAGAAGATGAAGACGCAACATAACTTAAGACTAATTAAAATTGGTATTTTAAACGGGTTAGACACACAGTCCAGCGGTGGACTGTGTGCAAAATACACACGCACGTCCCGAGTTCGATTCCTGCTATACGCACTCCTTATATTAATAACACGCCTTTTTGTTTAAAAACTAAACCGGGATAACTCAGTTAGTTATTAAGTATAATAAAAACCGAGATAATAACCGGGTTAGACACACAGTCCAGCGGTGGACTGTGTGCAACACTAAGTCCTACGTCGCGCGTTCAAAACCCGTCACTAGCACCGGTTCGTGGAATTAAAATGTTTTTGGCAATTAAAAGAAATTCGGTTAAATTGAATAAGTATATAAATATAATTAAAAACAAGATTATTTCGGGTTAGACACGTAGCTCAGTTGGTAGAGCTGCGTGCACGCGTACGGGAGGTCTCGGGTTCGAGCCTCACCCGGCGCAAATTAATTCGCTGACCGAACCGGTCAACGGTCAATAAACAATTTTTTTATATATTTTTATTTATTTAATTTAATTTAAAAATCAATTAAAAATACTTAAAAATAACATTTTTAAAGATAGAAAATAGCCTTGAACTCACAAAAATATATCTAAAAATTTCATTAAAATCCTTAATAAAATCCACTCGTTTAATATATTTTTCCGTTATTATTTAGGTTAGTATTTCTCGTTGTTCCGCTCATCTAATTCGTGCGCATCTCACCATCTCCAATCCAACGCACCCAAGGTAAGTGAATCTTTACAAATTCCCTGTTTTAATCACGTTTTGGGGTGTATCATGCGTCTTGATATATATATTATACTTAAACCATTGTGCATACATCATATCATGAACTAGTGTATACAGTTTGTTTCCTGTTATGTTGTTATTGTTGGATGCAAGTTTATTATTTTCAGTACATGCAATTTCATAGGCCGCCGCTCCCCATTACATTATGAGCGTTGAGCATGTTCCCCATTTCATTATGAGGTTGAACCTGGCGTGCCCACATACGATCAGCTCCGTTTGATTGAGCCTTGATCGCACAGACATTTTCATTTTCAGTACATGCAATACGATCGGCTCCGTTTGATTGAGCCTTGATCGCACAGTTTCATTTATGTTATTTACAGTATGATGTTGGTATGTTCATGTATGCTGTCATGTGTTATCGTATGTTATAGTTGTGACTGCTATTTGCCATTGCTTGATTATTTACATTTGCTCATCTATGATTATGCATAATTTTTCATTGATAAACTAACCATTAATTCATTAATAAATGTTTATCTAATAAGGTTCACTCGCCAACTTATGTTGACCCAAAAAAAACTCCCATTTTACACATGATACAGGTGAACCAGCAGCAGCTAGGAACACATAGGACTTGGACTAGAAGAATAAAACGATTTAGAGTTGGGATTGATATGTTTGGTTTATTTCCTTTGTATTGAATGAACATGTTTGGATATTTGAAAATGTAACTTTGATTTTATTAAATATGAAACATATTAGTAAATGTCATGAGCTTTGGTGATAACCCAATTATGCCCCGACTCTTATTCCGCTGCGGGTCGGGGTGTGACACTTTTCGTCAACAAGAATGGCAGAGATTTTTACAAATGAAATTGTAGCTCGTCATGGAGTACCCGTCTCCATTGTGTTGGACCGAGATACTAGATTTACATCACGTTTTTGGCAAAAGTTTCATGAACAAAACTTCATTTTAGTACCGCCTACCACCCACAAACGGATGGACAATCTGAAAGAACTATTCAAACACTCGTGGATATGTTGAGAGCATGTGTCTTAGACTTGGGGGAAAGTGGGACGACCATTTGCCATTAGTTGAGTTCGGATACAATAACAGCTACCAAAATAGTATTCATATGGCACCATACGAGATGTTGTATGGAAGAAACTGTAGAACCCCCATATGTTGGGGGAGGTAGGTCAAAGAGATTTTGCGCCCAAAGATGTAGTGGCTAAAACTAATGAAAAGATCGAGATCGTTCGGTCTCGATTAAGGGCAGCACAGGACCGATAAAAAGCCTATGTGGATCGAAGAAGACGACCCATTGAGGTTCAAGTAGGGGACTATGTGCTATTAAAGGTTTCACCATGGAAGGGAGTGATTCGGTTCCGTAAGCGAGGAAAGCTTGGCCCCCGTTACATTGGGCATTTTAAAATTATAGCTCGGATTGGAGAGGTGGCGTACCAGCTGGAATTACCACCGGCGTTAGATGGAATACATGATACATTTCATGTGTCACAGCTAAGAAAATGTCCCGTGGATGAAACTGCTTATTTTCCCCTTTATGATATCGAGTTGGATAAAAAATGAGTTATATTGAAAAACCGGTGGCTATAAAAGATTTTAAAGTTAAGCACCTTAGCAATAAGGCTATTAGACAAGTTTTGGTCCAATGGCAACATCGAAAGGGATCAGATCTGACTTGGGAGACGGAAGAAGAGATGCGCAAACACTACCCAAAAATATTTGGTACGTAATTAGGTTTCGAGGACGAAACCTCCTTTAAGGAGGGTAGATTTGTAACATCCCAAATTGCGCATACGTGGCCATTTTAATTTTTATAATATGTTCTGGTAAGAAAGTAACATCACTAAATAATTAAATGTAGTCTTTATAGAACATAAAAATGTTTAATGAAATTTAAATATGGTTCAAACATGAGGGGCCAATTGTGGCAAAATGGAAAGTTTAGGTTTAAAATGAATAAGAGTTGAAATTGATGTGTATGTGTGTGTGAGAGTTCTGTACGAGTTCTAGAGAGAAGGGGAAGAACACCATCAAGAACAAAACTCAAAAATCCAGCAAATTAGAAGGAAATTGATGGTTAATCTCTTGCATGAGCCTTAATACATGATTACCTAAGCCCGTTTAACAAGTGGTAAGTTGTAATTTTCGATTTGAATGATTTTGATATGAAGAGTATGGATGAAATTGACAAATTACTTAAGTATGTTAGCGATATAATGTTAGATAATAAAGAATAGATGATTAGAATCCATTGTGAAAGCAAATTCGTATGCAATTGATGGATTCAAGTAACTTATAGAAAATCACTATGAATCATGAAGTGGGTTTTTGGGTTATGATCATAGATTATGAAGAAATAGATAAGATTCATGTTAACAAATAGTCATGACTATAGATTCAATGATTATTGTTGAAGGTTCTTATGATAATGAATACAAGTAAGATGTTGTATAAGAAGAAAACGGTAAATAATAACATACGAATTGTAGATTCTAAGCATTTTAAGATCGATGCACACCAAGTGCTCGATGAAATACATTAGTTGGTAAATGTGTGAATTATGATAAATATTGATTATGTTTAAGTTTTGAATATAAAAACATTATATGAGATGATATGGGGCCATTAGAACTAAAGAATGAATGTGATAAGTGTAGGCGTGAAAGAAGAAGGTTCAAGCAACCGGAATACTCAAAGCTCACAAGATCGAGGTACGTTACTTGTGAGATACTAGTATGTTATACTTTCAATTGTAAATCATGTCTAGTTGTAACGAATTATTTAGCCTCATCACAAATGATTATAGTTATTATGTTGGACTAAAGAATGAGAAAGTAATGGTATGGTTTCGCGTTGACTTGTGATGAACAGGTCAACCGAACAAGAAATGAGAAAGTAATGGTATGATTTCGCGTTGACTTGTGATGAACGGGTCAACCGAACAAGAAATGAGAAAGTAATGGTATGGTTTCGTGTTGACTTGTGATGAACGGGTCAACCGAACAAGAAATGAGAAAGTAATGGTATAGTTTCGCGTTGACTTGTGATGAACGGGTCAACCGGGCAAAGAATGAGAAGGTAATGGTATGGTTTCGCGTTGACTAATGTTGAATGGGTTAACCGGATAGTAACAAGAATGTAAAGAAATGAATTTGGGTTGCATCCTATTAAGTGATCAATCAATTTAGAACGTGATACGTGATTAACTATTGAAATCGTTATAAATTGCTATAAGAAATGTTAACCAATTTCTTATGATGTTTAGGTAAATCTCCTACTTGACGCTGCGCCTTGCTTGGCAAACATACTTGTACCCTCCTTACGCTTCCGAACAAGATAATGTCAAATGGGTCAAATTTCTTTTGGTTGAAAATTTATGAATTTTGGATTTTAGATTATTTTTGTTAGAAAATGAATTAATCTTAGTAGTTAGCAGTTTAAACTTTATGTCGTCAAAACATTTCGTGGCTGCGTTTATCATATAAAACGTAAGGGTATTTTGGCAATTTTTACGTTATAATTTTAAAGACTTGAACTTATACGACATTCTAGTCGTTATAAATGGATGGGCGTTACATATGTGTGATGATGTCATTACTGTTTCGATATTTTAATAATATAATGTGTTATAAAATTTTCAAATATGTTATTGCAACCTGTTTATTGTTATCTACAATTTGATAAAAAAATTATATGAATGGGTAAATACAGTTGATTTTTTTGTTCTTTACCGTTTACGAACTGAACTACTACCATCATCACATCAATACCAGTACGATACCCGTTTTATAGTTTTCTCGACGTTCAAGTATAAAGTTCGTTGAAAATATAGTTGTATTCACAACATAATATTTTTTTTGGTAATGTGACAAACCAGCCTACCAACATCGGTACCGTACCGCTATTCGTTTTAATGGTTTGCGACGAATTTAAAACATACGTTGATATCCTATTAATCATATCTCTTTTGATTTCTATCGAGTGACGATATATTAATGGTACAGTAATGAACCAAGCTGACATCGGCCAAAAGTCTACCATGGAGTGTGGTAGGGTGTGCATGGTTCAGTTCAATCATTAGCCTTAACTCAAACCAAAGTCATTGGCTAATCTAATTTTTTAACCAATTAGTTTTTGGTTAATGGTTCGGTTTATTTGGTAAGTTTGTCAATTTCCAATTCGTTAGTAACCAAAATCAAATTTGGCTAAATTTTATTGCTTATAAATACATGGAAATAGGCATAAAATACAAAAAGTTATGAAAATATGAATAGTTTAATTCGATTAATTTCGGCTAACCAAGGGTAAAAAAGAGTGGCAACCCATTTTCGGTTTATTTGGTTATTTTCGATTCGGTTTCGCTTATTGCTCAAACAATTCAACATAGCATGGGAGTGACCCACGGGTTATCCGAAGCAACCCGAATGGGTTAGTTGCGGGTTACATGAACGAACTCGGATAGGCGATGTTTACAGAGTCCCCTGTTGCATTTGACACACTCGTCTTCTCCGCCTCATTCTCCCTCTTTCCATCCCTATATCTCTCCGCCCCCATTTCCACTCTTTTCTCTCCAACAACAACAACAATGTCTTCCTCTCTCCTCCAATCTAGGGTTCCATCACCACTCTCCTTCACTTCATCACTCAACAAATCACAATGGCGCTTCACCACTCCTCCCGCCGTTACTTTCACGCGCCGCGCAAAACACTCAACTGTCAACGCCAAAATCAGAGAGATCTTCATGCCGGCACTCAGCTCCACCATGACTGAGGGGAAAATCGTCTCCTGGATCAAATCAGAAGGCGATGTTCTCTCCAAAGGTGAGTCTGTTGTTGTTGTTGAATCTGATAAAGCTGATATGGATGTTGAAACGTTCTATGATGGAATTCTGGCTGCTATTGTTGTTCCTGAGGGTGAATCCGCTCCTGTTGGTGCTCCGATTGGCCTTTTAGCTGAAACCGAAGCCGAAATTGAAGAAGCTAAGGCTAAAGCCGCTAGTTCTGGTGGCTCTGCGCCGGCTCCGGCTGCACCACCGGCTGTGGCTCCGGCTGCTGCTGCTTCAACACCGGCTCCGGCTGCTGCTCCTCCAACACCGGCTGCTGCGGTTGCGGATGGACCGAGGAAGATTGTTTCGACGCCGTATGCGAAGAAATTGGCGAAACAGCATAAGGTGGATATTAATAAGGTGGTAGGGACTGGGCAGTTTGGGAGGATTACTCCGGCTGATGTGGAAGCTGCTGCTGGAATTGTGCCGGTTAAAAGCGCGGCTCCGGCTTCGAATGCTGCTACTGTGGTGACTGCTGCTGCTGCGGCTGCTCCGGTGAAAGCGGCACCTGCATTGCCGGATATACCTGGGGCAACTATTGTGCCGTTTACGACGATGCAAGCTGCGGTGTCGAAGAATATGATTGAGAGTTTGTCTGTGCCGACGTTTCGCGTTGGGTATCCGGTTATGACGGATGCGCTGGATGCTTTGTATGCGAAGGTCGAGTTTTAGATTTATTTAATTCTTGTTGTTTGATTATATGTGTAATTGTTTTATGATCTGATAGTTTGATTGAATTGGACTGTTGGTTGGTTGGTTGGTTGTGGATGTTTAGGTTAAGTCTAAGGGTGTGACTATGACTGCTTTGCTAGCAAAGGCTGCTGCAATGGCACTTGTTCAACACCCTGTGGTGAATGCAAGTTGTAAGGATGGAAAGAGTTTTACTTATGCCAGCAGCATTAATATCGCTGTGGCTGTGGCTATCAATGGCGGTTTGATCACCCCTGTTCTTCAGGATGCTGACAAGGTTTGTTGATTGTAGTGATTTTATGTGCCTTTTTATTTATTGAATTTGTTAAATTTTGGTGGTTAATTTTCTCTTTTTTTCTTATAATTGTAGTTGGATCTTTATCTGCTATCTGAGAAGTGGAAGGAGCTTGTGGAGAAAGCACGATCTAAGCAGCTACAGCCCCATGAATACAACTCAGGTAACAACCAAGTTAAATTAGTAATTTGGATCTTGTTTCATTACAAAAACTTGTGGACAAAATGGTATTGAATTATGTGTTCTGGATGCAGGGACTTTTACTCTCTCCAACTTAGGCATGTTTGGAGTGGATCGCTTTGATGCTATTCTACCACCTGGGCAGGCATGTGTTAACAAATAGTGTGATTTTTTCCAAAACATTTTCCTTTCCAAGTTAGATTTAGTCTTATTAACATGTCTATTTGTTGTAGGGGGCTATTATGGCTGTTGGAGCTTCAAAGCCTACTCCTATTGCTGATAAGGATGGATATTTGAGTGTGAAAAGTCAAATGCTGGTGAGTTTTTCATGTCTTAAATGATGTATTAGATCCATATGATCTTTATTTCAATGACCTCTAGACAAAAAGAAGATCGAATAGAAATACAACTATCATACGTCATCATAACCCTGTTGGTCTCCCCAATTCTTGCTAAGTGACCTAGATATTTAATCTTACTTGACAGTTGACACTAATCTTTGATGGAATGGGGAAAAAACTGTTTGGGTTGATGCATTTGCAGTATTAGATTTTGCTTGAAGAACTAAAATTTTATGAATTAAATAAAGATGGATTAACTCATAGCTCCTAAGTTAGAAAATGTCCTTAGTGATAAGAGAATGATGCATTTTCTGTTTGTGTGATAACTCACTAAACGAGAACAGGACCGGAAATATTTCTTAATGTGGGTGTTTCTTCCGTCATTCTATCGTAATTTTGTTTTCCCTTACTTTTATGAAAATAATTGAGCTGATGATCATTGTCAAATCCATATCTTGGCCCTTATTTACTTGGTCTACGTTTTATTTTATTTGACATCCTGTTCGATTTCGCTCTCTCATTCTCTAGTTCTGTTATAAAAGACTAGTTCCTATATGTCTTATTTCCTTGTTCATATATTCGCAAAGATGAAGGGAAGTTGAATTGGGGTTAACATCTTAAAGAATCACGAGGTTTATTCTTAAGAGGAAAACTATAGTTTCAGAATTTTTTAAGATAAAGAGGTCGGTAAGGGGTCAAAACGGGTAACTTTTGTAAAAGTCAGGTTGGCCGCAACACTGTTGTCCAAAATTATTTTAAAGTTTTTAGTAAGCTATTAAGTTGTCAGATATGATTATAAAAGTTTTATTATTTCAATTAGACTTCAACTATACGAATAAACTGATTTTGGAGGTTTCATGCACTAAAAGTAATCTTTGGGCACTTTTGACCCGTTTCCTTTTTTATTTTGCCTGCTTCTATTAGAGAAAAACATGACCTGAATATCTTTTTGTCTAAAGTTGTTCCATGAATCAAAGTACCTTGGATTTTGAATTTAGTAACAGAACCTACTTGAGCAATCCCCGTGTATTAGTTTAAATCATTGAATTTAGATTCTTTGAACAATATAACAGTCATATTGAGTAGACTAGAGGTGGCAATACAAGTTATTATGTGCAGGTCAAAATGGGCCGGGGTTGGGTGAACTCGTCAATACTTTTTTTTCCATATTTTCATTATTCTGTAATTTTTTTATTTATGAAATATGACTAATTTTTTTTAGAACACTTCTGTTTTACAATATTAATAAACTGTGGTGTGCAAACTAATTTGCAGGTTAATGTAACTGCTGATCACAGAATTGTATACGGAGCTGACTTGGCTGCCTTCCTTAAAACCTTTGCAAAGATCGTTCAAGAACCCGATAGCTTGACATTGTAAAATGTTTTGCATAACATGATACATCATTCGGGTCAATGGTCAATGCAGCTAAGAACATTGGTTTGCAGGGGTAGCATTGTTTGGTTTTAGCAGATGCCTGTTGTACTTCCATTTTCGTTTCCCTTTTTTTTCTCATTTTCCGGGTATTTTTTGAGGTGATTTTTGAACAATATCAATAAAGACTTGCACTTACATATGCGCACGTATATGTATCTATATAGAGACCGATTTTACGTAGATGCCACAGAACCGCATAAATCAATGTTGTTAAAATCAGATCGACTTGTTAGACTGGAACCGGGCCTCTAGTCGTTTTGGTTGGCATGGGTTTTTGAGTTCTAGTTTGACTGGGCTAACAAGTGAATCCAGTTCAATGAATCAAAACATTGCGCATAATGCATTCTATAATAAGAACACTTTTACCTAAAAACAAACTTATTTCGTTTATTTAAAAAAATCCAAATAAGAATAATCACTTTTTTTTAACTTTATTTCCAATAGTCAGGAAAACATATCTAATATTTTAAGATTTTATGCAAAAGTAATGTGAAACTTTTTACATATTTTATTTCTAAAAATGTAGGTATCACATAATCATTATAATAATAAGACACATGATTGATTAAATTCTATGATTCTATATATGGAATGGTGTGTGAGGAGGCCCATCACATACTTGAATAGAAATATGCAACTAATGTTGAAACAAAGTAACATATATGCTTTCCCTAACATGACATCAAGTAGTCCAAAAGGAAGCCTTTAATTGTTGAGAAAGGTGACTTAACCTCCTCATCTTTCTTCTCCTCAAGTTTTCCATCCTCATTCTTCCTTAAGTTCGACCTTAAAAACCGCCCTTCTTTCTAAATCCATCCAACACAAAACCGTCAACACGTGCATGCACATACACATATATGATATAAATCATTAGCCTACAAAGGTTTCCTATATACGTAGATCATTATCGTTATATACACGTTGGAGCTAACACCAACAGTTAGCAAATCCTTGGACGTGATGGACGGACAGGCAAGCATTAACTTTTTACAAAGAAGACTAGTTTCAGCATTTGAATCCAGAAAACTAAGATATTTGGCTAATTGTGTCGGAATTTTGTAGATATGTGCATGGTGATGAGAGTTAACCTTGATTGCAACTCATGTTGTAGAAAAATGAGGAGAAATATCTTAAACATGAAAGGTAAACATTAGTTTTTATGCACCAATAACAAATAAACAATTTTATTTACGTTATATATTAAATAAATCATACATTACATTACAATTACAATGAAGAAATAGAGAAGCACTTGATAGAAAAGCAACAAAACGAGTCAACGTGTGTGGGAGGTTTAAACCAGCGGACGTTGCCATCAAGTTAAGGAAAAAGATGAACCGCCGAGTTGAAATTCTTGAAATTGAAGAGCTGCCCGTCCATTATGAAGCAGAACAAGAAGCTCCGGTTGTAAATCACTACAAATATTATTAAAACATTAAGCTCTTATAATATAAATTATAAGATTGTGTGTATATAAACATGTAAATAATGTTTCAAATTTTCGTCATCCGTGTGATTTCATGGTTCCAAGCCTATCTGTACAACTAAACATTATTGTACATGCTTCAGTTACACAATTCGATTTGATTTAGGTCTTGATACATCTCACTCGCACAGGCAATGTTATAATGGATAATGTGTATGTTAAAGTAGCATATGACAAATCGTACTAAATCAGATTTTTGGTTGTCATAATTAACCGGTTTAATAAACAAGTCATGTTCGAGCTAACCTCTTTAACCTTTCTAATAAAACGGGCCAGTCTGCTAACCTACTTAATCCAATGTTTACAACTCACCACTGATTAACACATTACGACTTATATACAAGATAAACATCTTCGTCTTTAGTTTCAACAATTCAATCCGTCAACCTACTTTTAATATCCTATAATGTATTTATTTACAAAATAATCCATTACAAATTATAGAAAATTAATTAATAAAATAAAATCAATAATAATATACAACACATTCTCATTGGAGCAATACCAATAATGCAAGTCACCCCATCTAACATATACATACATACATACATACACCAACCCCTGTTCTAGGTTTGGCCAAAACATCCATATATTCCCAAATCCATCATAAAAACCATTTCTTCAATCTCATTACCACAATTAACCAAACCTCACTACCAATCTCCATCACTTTTCCCCAAATCTAAACCCTAGGGTTCCCCCATGACCAGCGACACCGAAGAACGCAAGCACCATCGCACCTCCGACGACGAATCGGAAGAACCGTCCAAACGCCACAAGCACCGCCACCACCACCATCGTCACCGCCACCACCGCCATCACAGCCGCAAGCACGAGAAGCACGACGATATACGCGAGGAAGATGATGAACAAATCACGGATATGCCACCGCCTTCTCTGCCGCCGTTGCTGGTTCATCGGATGGTTGATGATGATGATATGGAGGAAGGAGAGATTGTGGAAGAAGACGGTGGTGATGTGGTGGTGAAGAAGGGAGTGGATTCGGATGCTGAGTCTGGAGAAATTGGAGAAATTGAAACGGTCTGTTCGAAACCCTAGCTTGTTGTTTTAACCTAATTTTTTCAATTTTGTGAATTTTAGTGGTTTTGTTTTGTAATTAACTAATTTACTGTTGGATGCTGAGAAATTGATTGGGATTTGATACAACAGCTTACTTTAATTGCGTATTTGATTGATCTGATTGAGTCGAATTAGGGTTTCGGTTTCTCAGCAGCCAATCATGTTTCAACTTTACTCTCTTATATCGTAGATTGCTTAAAAACATTGTTATGACGGTATAAGTAAGTTTTTGCAATATAAAAAACTTGCTGTGAGAGTCATAGCAAACATGTTGCTTTTCTGGTTTTTTTTCTTCTCAGTTTTTATTGGTATTATAGAGTCCTTGGTACGTTTGTGGTGCTTACGAATGTGTTTAAGATCGTGTTTCCGAGACACAGAAAATGCGATACAAATGTTTCCACCACCAGTTACATCTATCTTCCAGGCCACAGTTAAAAAGTTTAGGGGAATCTTGAAGACTACTGATGATTTTCAACTGATTTGTAAGAATTGGTGACGTGTCTTGTTCTTTTTTTTCAATCTCAGTTTTTCAGTGTGCTGTCTAATGTTGGTCTTGTAGGATGCGTAGACGTTGTTAATACTCAATGTTTCTCTTGTTGTGTATCATTTGCAGGGAAAGCATGGTGATATGGTAGAGTCTAATCATAGTCTTAGTTTGCCTTTAGATGATGAAAGTAATGGCTCCAAGACTAAGGAGCGTGATGATAATGGGCACATGAGAATTGAGTCTAAAAAAGGAAGCAACAACAGAAAGAGTCATTATGATGATCATTACGAGACAAGGGACCGTAAAAAACCAAATGAAGACTATGTGAAAGCTCATAAAGACTCACCAAGCAAGCATGTGCATGAAAGAAAGCGTGAAGAAGATACTACAACAAGTAGATCCAGGTCTCATGACCACAGTAGGGCCCGTTCTAGGTCTCGATCCCAAAGTAATTCTCGAGGGGCTTCTCGACTTGAGAAACATGAGGATATTGAGCATCATAGAAGCAAGAAAAGTAGCAGGAATAGCGACGATGAAAGGACAAATGCACGCATGAAAGATTACAGACATGGGAGTCGAGATGTGGTTAGGGATAAAGAAAGAGAACGTAGTTCTAGTCGTAGCAGATATAGTCTAGATACCCGTGATGCAGATAGAGATAGATATAGAGAACGGGATTTAAAAGAGTTTGAGAGGGGGAGAATGAGAAAAGAGAGAGAAAGGGAAAGGGATAGGGAGAGGGGTATGAGGGATTGGGATAGGGATAGGGAGAGGGACATGAGAGATAGGGATAGGGAGAGAGACATGAGAGATAGGGATAGGGAAAGGGACATGAGAGAGAGGGATAGGGAGCGGGAGCGAGAAAGAGAGAGGGGAAGGCGGGACCGGGAGCGTGACATAGATTCAGAGAGAGAAAACAGTAGAAATAGAAGAAGCTATAACTACAATGATGGTGATCGTGACAGGAGCACTGATTACAAACACCATAGACATGAAGAAACTGACTACAGAGATAAATCTAGGAAATATGATCGGAAAAAAGATGATTCTTCCAAAGCTGTAGAGGCAGATACTGAGAAGATTAAAAGGTATTGCTTTTATAGTTTTATTACATATTACTGTTTATCAGTTGATGCTCTATGTTCTGAAATTAACTTTGCTGTAGGGAGGAGATTGATGAAGAGGCATATCAAGAAAAAAGTGCCTTGCAAGTTGAAGAGGATGACGAAGAAGAAGATTTGAACAGAATAAAGGAAGAGAGTAGAAGACGTATTCAAGCCATTCTTGAAAAGTACAAGACTAAGCCATTGCAGCAGCAGCAGCCGTCTCAGTTAGTGGATGAAGGTGAGTCTTTCTTTAAGCCCCTGTGCTGAGATATGATGGTTTATGGTTAATTTGATACTCATTTGGCATGATATCTATTGCATGAAACAGCTAAAGAGAACGTGGAAGAATCTGTAGGTGCAGCCTATGTAAACTCACGCAATCTTGACGGTCAAGGAGAAGGGTCCGATACTAACACTGGTGACACACCGTTTTCTGTTGGAAGATCTCCGCCACAAAATGGTAATTCTGGCGTTCAGAGGGCCTCTGGTACTGGCGGTCTCGGAGAGGGTACCCCAAAGGTGCGTTTTTATTTTTGTAATTTTGATTTAGGTAGGCTCTCTATCACTCTATGTGTACTCATTTATCTTTTAATGACTATTACAGAGTGAGAGATCAAACGAGGATGATATAGTTGGAGAATCTCCACCTAGAGCACGTGAAACGGTAAGTTATATATAGTTATTGAACTCCTTATTCATTAGCTCTGCAATGTTACAATTAACGATTTTTGTTCCTTTGAAATACACAGAATGAGAGATCAAATGACATGTTCTCTGATGATATATTCGGAGAATCACCAGCTGGCGTGCGAAAATCTGTAAGTCACAAGCCAATCATTTTTCTTTACATATGCATATATTCTATTAAAATTTAATAGCAGATTAAAATATTTGGTTGTTGTGCTTGCAGGGAAAAGGTGATGGTTTGACAATTCAGAGAAGCGGCCTTCAGGATAACTGGGACGATGCAGAAGGTTACTACAGTAAGTATCATAAATGCCTTTCATTCCACATTGTAATAGTGTATATATCAATTTAGATTTAAAATTTACATTATGTTCTCCCTGCAGGTTACCGTTTTGGGGAAATACTTGATGGTAGGTATGAAGTTATCGCTGCTCATGGTAAAGGTGTCTTTTCAACAGTGGTTCGCGCTAAAGATCTCAAAGCTGGATCTAATGATCCAGAAGAAGTAGCTATAAAAATCATACGCAACAATGATAAAATGTAAGCAATGATAGAATTCATAATCTTCATATCCAATTAGTAATGCACTTAAGTATAAAGCGTTGATGGGTTTTATCGATTTATTTGGTTTAAACAGGTATAAAGCTGGTTTAGAAGAGTTGGTGATACTGAAGAAATTAGTCGGTGCTGATTTGGAGGACAGGCGTCATTGCGTTCGGTTTCTTTCTAGTTTCAAGTACCGGAATCATCTTTGTTTAGTTTTTGAATCTCTTCATATGAATCTTCGTGAAGTGTTAAAGAAGTTTGGTCGTAATATTGGTCTGAAATTAACTGCTGTACGGGCCTATGGTAAACAGCTTTTCATTGCTCTAAAACATCTAAGAAACTGTGGAGTTCTTCATACAGACATCAAGCCTGATAACATGCTGGTTAGTACTCCTTAACTTTTTTATTATCATCTAATTTTTTTGTTTTATTATAGTGTTGTAGTTTGTAGACATTCTAACTTAGTATGATAATCAGGTAAATGACGCCAAAAATGTTTTAAAGCTTTGTGACTTTGGGAATGCTATGTTTGCTGGGAAAAACGAGATCACACCGTACCTCGTGAGTCGGTTTTATCGTGCCCCTGAAATAAGTAAGCACTATAATTATAATAATTTATCATAAAGTACACGGATGGTCTCTGTGGTTGACCAAAATTTTGGATTTTGTCCTTAGTTTTCCAAAACTACACGAATGGTCCTTGTGGTTTGTGCTTTGTAACACATTTAGTCTCCAAAAGTACATGGATGGTCCCTTTGTTTGCACTTTTTAACGCATTTAGTCCATAACTTGGACCTGCTGAAACCTTTAGATTTGTTAGCTGGGGACTAAATGTGTTACAAAGGGCAAACCACAGGGACCATCTGTGTACTTTTGAAAAGCTAGGGACCAAATATAAAATTTTGGTTAATCACAGGGATCATCTGTGTACTTTATTTATTATTATATTTTGCTATGCCATTCGTTGATTAGTCAAACATTGTATTATGCAGTTTTAGGGTTGACTTATGATCATCCTGTTGATATGTGGTCTGTCGGTTGCTGTTTGTTCGAGCTTTATACCGGGAAAGTTTTGTTCCCGGGTGCTACAAACAATGATATGCTTCGCCTTCACATGGAACTGAAAGGCTCTTTCCCTAAAAAGATGCTCCGAAAGGTGAGTTATATATATACATATATATTTTGTATGAAAAATGTTACTTATGATTTAGTGTTCTTATGGCCGCTTTTTTCGTAGGGAGCATTTACGGAACTTCATTTCGATCAAGATCTTAACTTTGTTGCAATAGAAGAGGACCCTGTTACCAAGAAGGTAAACTAAAAATAAGTAGTTTTGTGGTTAATTATCTAATCTGTATTAATAATATAATTGTTTATTTAATTTTCAGACTGTAAAAAGGCTGGTTAATATGAAGGCAGCAGACATCGGTTCAATAGTTACGGGCTCACCTGGAGAGGATCCAAAGATGTTAGCCAACTTTAAGGATCTTTTAGAGAAGATATTTATATTAGATCCCGATAAGAGGCTAACGGTGCAGCAGGCACTGAGTCATCCATTCATCACGGGCAAGTGACAATGATGCTGACTGAGAGAATATCAATTATGATCTTAATTTCATTTGTTTGTCTCTAATCATTGGACATTTATCTGTCTTTATCTATATGTCGGTGGCTTAAGACGTTTGGATACAGTTCCTGACATGGCCCAAGTCAGCAGTTGACCTCGTGGCGGTGGAATGTGTTCTGTTGATCTGTTCTATTGTAAGATAACTCGCCACATGGCGTTTTCTTCTCTTGTACTCATTCTTAATGGTGGCCATTAAGGAATAACTTGTTTCCAGTTTCTTTTTCTTTGCTTTACTTTGTATATTGAACAATCTCTCTTCTTTCAACCGTATCTGGATAATTTGTAGAAGTCTTGTTTTTAGTGTTTCAATTTTGCGGTTTTCTTTATCTAATGATGATGTGTTGTTAGTTGTTACTTCATCTTTTTGATGAACATTATTACTATACTAAAGATTTTATGAGTCTAATTTATTTTTTCATTCAGGAATCTCCCAGTATGAAGCGCCACCTGGCAGTGCTTTAGATCTTTAATGGCACTCTGTAGAAGGTATCTTGGTTTTGTCTGTTTGGTGTTTCTTATTGTGACAAGTTATGATTTTAAAGTCAGAAAGTCTTTCTAATTGTAGGATATATAGGTGTGCCGATTTAGATATCACATAGCTAGTTAGTTAGTTAGTTAGTTAGTCAGTTACACAATGAAATCTATATTCTAATGAATCTCTATTCCACCTGATTCATGGTTTGGTCACTCTGGATGATGATCATGCATGGACGCGATTGTGCTGGAGCTATGAAGCATGATTACATTCGGTGAGTGATTCTGTTCACCTTTGCTGTTTTTATAGCAGGGATTACTTCAAAGTTATTATATGTTTTCATATGTTCTTACATATTTTTCTTAATTTTGTCATGCAGGGTACAGTCCGTCTGTCAGGTTCTTCAACTTCTGTAAGTATAGATGTTCCTTCCCTCATTGTGAGCGTGCATCTACTAGTGATACACACATTCAGCATTGAATTTTAGGTCATTAGTAGATAGAATATGTAAGTTGAGTTAACATATAAAGCATACTAGAGGTGGCAAAATAGACAGGTTCAATTTTGGGTCCTTTTAGAAAGGGGGCCAGGTCAAAAATGGGTTGGGTTGACCTGCTTGTCTTTCAATGACGCAGCATTTTAAATTTTATCATGTTTCTTTAATAAGTTACAACAAGGTTCTTTTTTGCCTTCTTTTAAAGGTTTAGTAAGATAACATATAGTTTTTATTAGGGTAGAATAATTATTTTTTTTCAGGAAACTTTTAAAAGTAGTATAATTTGTTATAGAAGGTATTTGCTGATGTAGACGCCACATATCAACTTTGTGATATATGTCCTGCAAGTATGTAACCTGTGTTCAATCATTAGAAGTTGCTAGCAAATTGAAGTTATGTTAATTGTTGCTATGATTGATAAAAAGATGAAAGCGGGGTACTCTTTTACAGCCATTATTTTACACAATGTAGCAACTTTGTGTGAATAGTAATCAACTTTGATTGGTCAATTTCTAATTCTAGTTTTTTGTGCATATTAATCATTGAATAACGTGTGAAACAAAGTTAGTTATTTGTTTATCGAGTGTTTATATAATACTTAAATTCAAAAGTGTTTTGTATATATTATTGTAGTTAAATTTAAATTAATGATATAAAATCATATTTTTTTTAAATTGTTTGTCTTTTTTTCCTTATTTGTTTTTAGTCCTTTTCTATCATAACCATTCGTAAATCGTAAGTCTTACCTTTTTTTACAATTTTTATTTACCTTTTCGATTTTCTCTTTTTTATTAAAATCTCAAACACATCAATAGGATGATCTAATTTTACTAACACTTCCATATAAATTCTATTAAGACTATATTTTGTGTTTTTTTTTGTGACGCTACCTATAGCAAGTGTCATTACCATAATGAACTAAACATATATTTATCGAATTCCCGCATAGCAACACTCAGGTAATCTTACTAGTGTTTACTTAAAAATGTATGACTTATATCATTAAAGCACTTGTCAGTCACTCACTTTTAATATTTTATATACTAGAAAACCCACATGATAATGGGTTAAACTATTTCTGTTGGGGCAAATTTTGGTAATTTTGTGTTTGGAGGGTAAGACTGTTTGGAAGATGAGTACGTCAATAGACACTTTTTGGTTAGCCCGACACGACCCGTTTTAACCCGCACAAAAACCAATTATTTTGGTCCATATGCTGTGGACCTGATGATTATGATGACTGGTTTTTTTTCCTTGTGCAAAATTGTGCACTGGGGTTATGCATATGAAGAATGAGAAATAGCAGGTTTGCAGATCGTGTTGCGCAGAATGTTATTTTCTCATTTGTTTTTTCCAGTCATGCTCATATTTTGAGTGCTAAATAAGCTTTTGTTTTACATTTTTTTTAATTTTTAATATTGAAGGTTATTATGTGAATATGTTCATAAAATTTTTGCAAATATGTCTGCATTCTGAATTAACATGTTTTGTGTAATACTGTAATGTTTGTTTTATCAAATTTGGAATGGATTACACCAAGTTACATAAACACAAATCCCCATAATTTATAATATATTTATTTAAATTTAAAACTTCATAATGAAAAATATTATGTTAGAAACTAGAAAGTATAAAGCCTCCTAAAATAATAGAATTATAAAAGTGTAGTTGAAGACTGGCTGTTATTATAAGTGTTGTTAAAAATTAGTATGTAAAAGATTGATTTTATTAAAATATAGAGTATATAGATATATATTTTCTTTTTTATTTCAAGCAAGTTTTTTAAACAAGCTTACAATTGTGTATAAAGTAATTGCCTCATTTATAGTTATTTTATCATGGTTATCATGCTTACTAATATCCTTGTATTTTACCCTTTATTTCTTTTAATGATTAATTTATGTACCTTTTAAGTTACGTATTTAAAATTACTTTTTTTTAAGAAATAACTTTTTGCGAAATATTTGTCAAAAATATAATTGTGATACCATTACCTTAGAAGAAGCTAGGTCATGATGATTTTTTTAGTTTAAAAAATGATTTTAGGTTTAAGAATGATACCAATATGGGTGTTTTTATTTATTTAATTTTTTTATTAGTTTGTAGTTTTTTATTATAATTAATTTGTTTTTATTTTTATTTTTCTTTTTTAATTAATCTATCTGTAATTTTTTTCATTTTTTATTCAATTAACGTTTTATGGTTTTCACCGTATGATTTTTCTTCGTTTTTAGCCAACTCCAAATAGAAAAACAAAAAAGTTAAACAAAGCTTAAAACTTGATGGTCTTAATTTCAAATACAAGTGAGTAGGGGTGCTAAACGGGTTGGGTTGGCGGGTTCAATCCGACTCGAACCCGAAAATTTTAGATGAACCCGAACGCGACCCGACCCCGAATATTTTGTCATGTATATGAACCCGAACATGACCTGAATATTAGCTGGTTGACCCGAACATGATCCGTACAACACGAATTTTCAAAATTTTTTTTCGCAAATTAATATATTAAATTAACGTTTTATTTAAAAAACATAAAGGAATATAACAAACTTGCTTATAAATATAAAACTTTATGTCAATCTCTCCTTTTTAAGCTATAAAAACTAGATTTAGCACCATCAACGACAACCAATACTAAAGTTACGATCTGTTAATGCGAAGAAATTTGATTGTAATGTAAAACACATAAATTAAAATTTAAGTCGATTTAGGACCTGTGCGTTGTAACGTATCTATCAAACGGGGAAAAATAGACGACGTAAAAATGTTGAACCACACATGCACGTTGAGTCGTGTTAACTCGGAAAATCTAGTACGAATCGTAAAAAGAAACATAAAAACGTTGAACCACACGCACGTTACGTCGTGTTAACTTGCAAAATTTATGATGAAACCTAAAACGAAAAATCTGCGAAATATGAAAACTATGGGGGACCAAAGTTAAAAGTAAAAAAGTTGTAAAGTTATATATAGCAAAAGATGAAAACACTTAGGTTAAAAGTAAAAAGTCAAATAGATTTGGATTAAAGTGTAATATTAAAATTTTTTTTGAAAAACTCTCAAAGCATGATTACAACACACATGCACAATTATGTTGCCAATTTATAGTTTGCTAATTTATAGTTTGTTAATGTATAAAATACACACCCAAATAAATTTATGACATAAAATATATTGTAAATAAATTAAATAAAATAGAATATAAATTGGTTAAACAGGTTAACCCGTTAACCTGACCAGGTTGACCTGAACCTGACCAGCTAAACGGGTTTGTGGGTTCAACCTTAAACTAACCCGAACCCGTTTAGACTAAACCTAAACCCGCGAATTTTATGTTAGGTTCGTATCGTGTTTTCGGATCGTGTCAGAAATTCACACCCCTACAAGTGAGCATAAATATGTTATGTTAAGTAAAATCTATTCGGTGTAAGATACAGGTAAAAGAGATATATCAAAACAACTCGATCGGTTTAGGTAGCCACTTCTAGGCTTGGAGGTAATCATGCCAAATTGTGATCGCGTTGCCTACAATACCACACTATGTTGGTCTTTTTCCATTCTTCCTCCAAAGCCACACTATGTTGGTCTTTTTCCTTTCTTGGATGTTTATTCCATTTCGTAGCCTTGTTGAGCGACAACGACGACTCTTTTAATTTCGTGTTAGATCCAAAGCGGAAGGAATTCTTTAGTGGATGATTTGTGTGGCCAATATGCTCTTAACTGTAGAGTTAGCACTTGGGTCTTGCGTGCTATAAACAGATCTCGATATCTCGAGGCTTGAGAAGCCAAATCCTGTATATGTGTAAAAATGGTATGAACAAAACGAAGAACAACTTGAACACCAAAGATAGCGACAAAACAGATGACAAAAATCTTATTACTTTACCCAAGCCAAAAACCCCAAACCAAACCCTGATCTCACAAAGTGTGAGATCTTAACAATACAAGAACAAAAGATCAACTGATGAACTCAGAAGATCTATACAACAAATAACAAGATCTTGTAAACAAGATCAAACAAATGAACAAACAAAATATGAAACTCAAACCCTAATTGCCAGAGGAAGAGAGAGAGAGTCTGCGAAGGATCCAGAAAGGAAAAATGAAGTGTGTGTCCAGTCTTCAACAGTATACCCACTTATATATACCAAGAACTTACAATAAGACCTCTCAACATTCAAGACTCTCATGTATGACCGACACAATTCCCAATCTTCTGATATAGCCCCTGAACTTTCTCACCTGTACACTTTCACCCCTTATTCGTTATAACAGTTTTCTAACAATATGTAACCGAAACATAACAAACAATAAGTCCAATATAAGAAATGTTGCAACATGAATCACAATCACATTGCATTATTTTAACATGCCCCCATGATTCATGATCCAAACATGTTATGTAAACCCGAACTTTCACAAAAAAACTGGTGTTGGCTTGCATTTAAGCCTTTGGTAAAAATATCCGCCACTTGTATGTCTGAACTTACTATTTCGGGAACAACAATTTCTGCAGTGATTTTTTCCCTCAAAAAATGTAAATACAACCCGAAGTGTTTCGTTCTTTCATGAAACACAGGATTTTCCCCCAAATCTAAACCCTAGGGTTCCCCCATGACCAGCGACACCGAAGAACGCAAGCACCATCGCACCTCCGACGACGAATCGAAAGAACCGTCCAAACGCCACAAGCACCGCCACGACCACCATCGTCACCGCCACCACCGCCATCACAGCCGCAAGCACGAGAAGCACGACGATATACGCGAGGAAGATGATGAACAAATCACGGATATGCCACCGCCTTCTCTGCCGCCGTTGCTGGTTCATCAGATGGTTGATGATGATGATATGGAAGAAGGAGAGATTGTGGAAGAAGACGGTGGTGATGTGGTGGTGAAGAAGGGAGTGGATTCGGATGCTGAGTCTGGAGAAATTGGAGAAATTGAAACGGTCTGTTCGAAACCCTAGCTTGTTGTTTTAACCTAATTTTTTCAATTTTGTGAATTTTAGTGGTTTTGTTTTGTAATTAACTAATTTACTGTTGGATGCTGAGAAATTGATTGGGATTTGATACAACAGCTTACTTTAATTGCGTATTTGATTGATCTGATTGAGTCGAATTAGGGTTTCGGTTTCTCAGCAGCCAATCATGTTTCAACTTTACTCTCTTATATCGTAGATTGCTTAAAAACATTGTTATGACGGTATAAGTAAGTTTTTGCAATATAAAAAACTTGTTGTGAGAGTCATAGCAAACAAGTTGCTTTTCTGGTTTTTTTTCTTCTCAGTTTTTATTGGTATTATAGAGTCCTTGGTACGTTTGTGGTGCTTACGAATGTGTTTAAGATCGTGTTTCCGAGACACAGAAAATGCGATACAAATGTTTCCACCACCAGTTACATCTATCTTCCCGGCCACAGTTAAAAAAGTTTAGGGGAATCTTGAAGACTACTGATGATTTTCAACTGATTTGTAAGAATTGGTGACGTGTCTTGTTCTTTTTTTCAATCTCAGTTTTTCAGTGTGCTGTCTAATGTTGGTCTTGTAGGATGCGTAGACGTTGTTAATACTCAATGTTTCTCTTGTTGTGTATCATTTGCAGGGAAAGCATGGTGATATGGTAGAGTCTAATCATAGTCTTAGTTTGCCTTTAGATGATGAAAGTAATGGCTCCAAGACTAAGGAGCGTGATGATAATGGGCATATGAGAATTGAGTCTAAAAAAGGAAGCAACAACAGAAAGAGTCATTATGATGATGATTACGAGACAAGGGACCGTAAAAAACCAAATGAAGACTATGTGAAAACTCATAAAGACTCACCAAGCAAGCATGTGCATGAAAGAAAGCGTGAAGAAGATACTACAACAAGTAGATCCAGGTCTCATGACCACAGTAGGGCCCGTTCTAGGTCTCGATCCCAAAGCATTTCTCGAGGGGCTTCTCGACTTGAGAAAAAATGTAAATCCAACTCGAAGTGTTTCGTTCTTTCATGAAACACAGGGTTTTGTGAAGTAGATATCGCGGATTTACTGTCACAATACAGCTTAACTGGTAGAAATTGATCAATTTTTAACTCAGTTAACACATTCAATAACCACATGATTTTTCAAGTAGCTGAGCACATTGCTCTGTACTCAGCTTCTGCCGTGGACCTGGATGTAACACTTTGTTTCTTGTTTTTCCAAGAAACCAAAGTATTCACGGAAGAAAATACCAAACCCAGTGACAGACCGTCTGGTTTCCAAACACTTAGCCCAATCAGAGTCAACAAACCCTGAGACAATCAGGTTATCAGATTTTTTAAAACTTATACCACTCCCAGGTGACTGTTTCAGGTATCTTAACAGCCTCAATGCTAGATCAAGATGTATCTTACTAGGACTATGCATATATTGACTTAAGAACTGAACAGTATAGCTTATATATGGCCTAGTTAAAGACAGATATATAAGTTTTCCTATCAATCTTTGATACCCGTTTACATTTTCTAGTGGCTCATGCCTTTGACACAAGAAAACTCTGTTCAATGGGAGTTGTAACCGGTTTACATCCCAAATAACCAAACTCAGTTAACAATTCAAGGCAGTATGTTCTTTGTGATAAACAAATACTGTTATTAGTATATAACACTTCAATACCTAAAAAATACTTTAGGTGTCCTAGATCTTTTATTTTAAAGTTATCATTTAAAGACTTTTTTATTTATTTTTATTTATGCCTTATTGTTTCCAGTTAATACTATGTCATCCACATATACAAGCAAAACAACAAACACTTCTTGTTTAGATAACACAAATAAAGAATAATCACATACACTTTGAGTAAACCCCATTGACGTTACACAGGTGTTAACTTTTCATTCCATTGTCTTGGAGCCTGTTTTAACCCATACAATGATGTAACTAATTTACAAACTTTATTGTTATCTTTTGAAAAATAACCTTGAGGTAAAGTCATAAAGACTTCCTCAGTTAAAGTTCCGTACAAAAAAGCGTTATTTATGTCCAATTGATACAACAGTCAATTATTGTTTATTGCAAGCTTCAAGACAATGCGTACAGTGACCATTTTTACGACTGGTGAAAAGGTCTCACCAAAATCAACGCCTTCCTTTTGGTTAAACCCTTTTGCCACCAATCTGGCCTTATACCTTTCGACTTCCCATTGGCTTTATATTTTATTTTATATACCCACTTACAGCCAATGGGTTTTCTTCCTTTAGGAAGATCAACTAGAACCCATGTATTGTTTCTATATAAGGCTTCCATCTCATTGTTCATTGCCTCAATCCACCTATCATCTTTAATAGCTTCACTGTATGATGTGGGCTCAATGGCCTTATTCAAAGAAACAACAAAGCACTTATTTTCAAGAGACAAGTTAGTGTAATTAACGACTCTCTCTATTCCATATTTTACTCTTCCTTCGACAATAAAATCACTCAAACCTTTAGGCATAGATAAATTCCTAGAAGACCTGCTAACACTTTGACCACTTTGAACATCATTTCTAACATCTTGACCCTCAGACAGGTTGTGTTCGTCATTTAATCCTAAAGTGTCCTCTGCTCCGCCATTTTTACCCTGACTACAACTACCTTGCTGTTCACTATCAGGCATGCTGGTTATTCTCAGCACAAGGAACAGAAGCAGACGTTGAGGGTATAAATGGCTGCTGATCATCACTGACAGGATTATGAACACCATTTGTACCCTCTTCATCATTGGGAGTTAGATTTTCAGATGTCAAAGTTTCATACTTGTCGAAAAAATTTATATGGTTTAACTCTTGATTATCAACAACTTCTTGATAATCAACCTGTTTACCTTTAAAAGGAAATATGTTTTCATAAAATTTAACGTCTCTTGAAAAAACTTCTTTTTGTTTTCTAAATCCCACAGCTTATACCCTTTTTTTGTATTTGAGTACCCTATAAGCACACACTTATCAGCATGATAAGCAAACTTATCAGATTCAGTTAAGACAATGCTAAAACAAAGACATCCAAAATTTCTTAAATGTGACAAAGAGGTTTAAAGCCAAACACAACTTCATATGGACTCCTACCATTTAACACAGAAGTAGGCAACCTGTTAATTAAATATACAACAGTTAGCACACATTCGGACCAAAACCTAAGTGGTAAACCACCCTGAAACATCAAAGCTCTAGCTGTATTTAAAAGGTGTCGATGCTTCCTTTCCACCACACCATTCTGCTGTGGTGTATAGGAGCATGACGTTTGATGCAGAATCCCTTTATTTTTACAAAATAATGACATTTGATTATTTACAAACTCAGTTCCATTATCACTTCTGAAGACTTTTATCTTCGTTTTAAACTGTGTCAAAATAAGTTCATAAAAACTACAAAGATTGTCAAAAACTTCAGTTTTATTTGTCAACAAATAACACCACACTGTTCTAGAGAAATCATCTACAACAATTAGAAAATATTTATACCCATCATGACTAACCACTTTATATGGACCCCACAAATCTAAGTGAATTATGTCTCCAACTGATTTTGTTTTATGTTCACTTAAAGGAAAGGGAACTCTGACCTGTTTAGCCCTATGACATGTATCACAAGGCTCATGTTCAACATTTTTTATGCCAACAGTTTCTTTTAACACAGCTAAAACTTGATCGGATGGATGTCCTAATCTACTATGCCATAATGTTGACATTATAGAACTATTATAGCACACATTAACAGAGTTACCAGTATTACTCACAAAATACAACCCACTATCCTGACTACCAGTCACCAGATTCTCCTTGACTTGGAATCCTGTAACACGCAACTATTTTCAGTAAACAAAACACTAACATGATTATCTTTAGCCAACCTATGTACCGACAATAAGTTTACATTATAGCCTAGGACATAGAAAACATCCTGTAAAATAATGTGTTCATTTAATCTTATATTTCCAATTTTCAAAACTTTAACGGTTGTTCCATTTGGGTGTCCTACGTTAAGATCGTATTCCGACACATCAATTATGTTAAACAAGTTTTCATCAGTATTTATCATATGCCGACTTGCCCCAGAATCTATAATCCAATTAAAACACCGTTGAACATACACAGAACTAGAACAGCTAGCAAAACTATTGACAAAATTAGACTCACCTCCTACATTAGACGCATCACAACCACTCTTTTCACCCGCTAAACTCAACAACTTTGCTATCTGCCCAGACGTAAAAGGTAAACCAGGAGAAATAATACCAGCAGTCGACCCAACAGCAACATTAAACCTATTATTAACGAAAGTATTTCTAGCAAACACAAAACCACCATTATTAACTCTTTTTTTAAAACCTGCAGGGTATCCTACAATTTCAAAACACTTATCCACGGTATGTCCAATCATATTACAATGTGTAAATTATAAACTTGGATTGGGTCCTCTTTGATTATTCATTCTTCGTTTGGACTCAAAAGACCGAACAGATTTAGACACAAAAGACACACCATGACCTTTAGAACTATTACTAGACAACCTATGTGATTCCTCCCTAGAAACCACAGAAATAGCAACTTTAACAGATGGAAAAGATTCTCTGGTCAAAATATTTGTTCTTACAGGTTGATAAATATCATCAAGACCCATAAGAAACTGCATGAGTTTAATCAAAGCCGAAAAATCATTATAATCTTTTGCTGCTTTACAAGAACATGTGGGTAGTTTGAGCATAGCATCAAACTGTTTCCACATAGTAGTTAATCGGTTATAATAATCAGCAACTGAGCTTCCATTTTGAGAAATGCAATTTATTTTTTTATACAAATCATAGACTACAGAACCATCTATCTTATCATAAGTTTCTTTTAAATCATCCCAAACCTCAGAAGCAAACTTAGAAAAAACTTGACCCAAAAACAAATCCTCAGACACTGAATTTAAAAGCCATGTTAAGATAACTGAATTACACCTATCCCATTGAGAAGCAAGCACTTCATTATCCTCAGATCGTTTACAACTACCATCAATAAGACCAAATTTATTCTTGGCTTCAAGAGCTAGTTTCATAGAACTAGACCATACTGGATAGTTTTCAGTTCCTTTTAACTTTACACTAACAATTGTTAAAGAACTCGAATCACTAGGATGAATGTACAACGGGTCTCCAATGTCAAGTTTACTAATTAAGGTCTGTGATGAACTACCAGTATCACCCATGTTATAACACAAAAAGTAACAACCAAACAGAATATTAACAATCAATAACAGAACAAAGCAAGACTGTATCAGAGGCCAGATTCCAGGTTCATCACTTAATAGGTGCCTGGACAAGCATAACACAGTTACAGACACTAGCTATACACAATCACAGAATAGCACAGTATATCAGACTTCAACACAAAAGAACCAACCACATAGACATATCAAATAGACAGACTCGATCAAGTGCCGGCCCGACTAGTCCGGTAACAACAATGCCTAGACTCACAAGATGTAGTGATTTAACTGAAAGTAAAAGATAAAGGTTAGAATATTCTCACAATAGCGTTTAACTCCCTCCAAGCAAAGCTGCGTTACAACCTTCTAGGGTTGTAAACCAGACTTAAGAATCAGCGAGACACAATAACCGGTTAGTTTGCCCTAAACCTTCTTGGGTTTAGAGACCAACACGGCCTTCAAGTAGAATAACACCACTTTTCTTCCTCCTACCCTCTGTTAGGGTTTCAACACACCAGATCTACTCAGATCTGTTCCAAACACACCAGATCTACTCAGATCTGACCAGATCTATGCCTGCACACACTCCAAGAAACTATCAAACCAGTTCTATTGTAACAAATGCTTTCAAAAGAAAGCTGTAACTCCGATTTAAAACTTAAATCAAAGCAGCGGAAACTCAAAACACAACACCAAGAGCCAATCGGGCTCTGATACCATGTAAAAATGGTATGAACAAAACGAAGAACAACTTGAACACCAAAGATAGCGACAAAACATATGACAAAAATCTTATTACTTTATCCAACCCAAAAACCCCAAACCAAACCCTAGATCTCACAAAGTGTGAGATCTTAACAATATGTCACACCCTCAATTTCCACTTGCGGAGTTTTACCGCGAGGCGTGTGAGCAAACCAGAATCTGAGACACTAGTAACATCGAACGACTCTATATGATTCGTTTATACGTTTTCCAAAATCATTTGTTTAACCATTCATAGTTATTTTCAAATTGTCTTAGTTTGGTTTCATAGTTTAGCGGAAGCATTAGTTTTAAAGTTGAGCGGAAGCATTAAAGTAAAGTAAAGTAACGGCGCCAACACAAACGCCAAAACTAAAGAAAAACCCAAACAATATTCGTAAATGAGACTCGATAAAAAGATGTCTTGATCAATGCAAGTGAGTGCACCTAGAGCTCCTAGCGTCCTGAGAAACATGTAAAGAAACAAGTGTCAACATTAAAGAAGAGTGAGTTCACAGGTTTTTATAAGTTCATTAGTTCGGTTAAAAGTTTGTTTCCCCCGTTATCCCTAACCCGGAATAACGATATAGTTCCATTATTCCTAACCCGGAATAATAATGATGTTGGTTCCATTATTCCTAACCCGGAATAATATTGTCGTTGGTTCCATTATTCCTAACCCGGAATAATATTGTTGTTTCGTAATTAAGTTCAATGTTAACATGTAGGTAGCGAGCCTAAAGTTATGTCACATAAGTGTTCGCGATCGAAGCTGACTGTTGTGCCTCCGTGTTGCCAGGCCTATCACTGACCATGGCGAAAGTTAGGCCAAATTATTCACCCGTTGACCATACCCGGTCGGCTACCGCGACTAGCTCGGGTGGGGCTTGTCGGGCCCAGTAGTACTACTTATAATTTCCCCGCTATCTAACCCAATACTAACGATCCGAGAGTTTGTCGAGGACTTCCGTGATATAGCTGCTTAGTGACCATAACGTACATTAACATTAACTTAGTTACCGAATAGTTTAACGACGTTAATTTCGTATAACGTAAAGAGATAGAGTTGTAGAGTGTATACATGTTTCTCCCCCTGTTGTTTAAAACCGAATAAAATAGGGGCCGTGAACTCACATTTAATTGCTCGGTTAGTGTAACACAGAAGTAGCAAATGATGGGACCGCTAATTGCGTCCTAACAAGTCAATCGATTTAAAGTTAGTATGTGTACACACTGATACAAACCCTACACATAACTAACACACAATGCGGCACACACAATAACAAATTCGAAAACACAATCATGCATACAAAGTATTATCATACCAAAATAGTGATCAAACCAACTTATCATGAACACAAATCAACTCATACAACACTTTGGTACACACATTCGCAAGTTATCAAGTTTCAGCTTGTATGCTCATAACTAGGCTGTTTCGAGGATTTTTATAAAATAGTTCCAACGTTCCAAAAATTCCAATTTTTTTACAGAAGGTGTCAACTAAACTGTAGAATTTTATGTAAATTTTTCAAGTCCTAACACTTTACCAATTATTCATAAATATTTATATACTAAGCTGCAGTTAGATTCGTCGCTTTCTGACTGCAGTCCACGGGAGAATTTATTTAAAAATCATCGTTCATCCAATTAACAAAATTCCAGTGGGAGTTTCCCGGAAATTTCCATCTCCAGTTGCTGTACAAATTTCGTGACCCAACCCTCTACAGATTATGAGATCCGACTCGATAAACAACTAACAAATTTTCAGAATTTACACAGCTTCAGTTACTGCACTTAATTGACCACTTAAAAATATCAAACGACCTCAGAAAAATATGAATCCAGCGCCATTAGAAGCGTTTTTCAAAAATATACGTTTTAGGCTTCAAAAAATCCGCTTTTCGATAAATAATAACCAAGTTACAGCCAATTGAAGTTGGCTGTAAACACCATTCAGCATCCTGTTTTCGACTTTTACCGCAATAGAACACGCTTAAACAATCGAGACGTTAAATATAAATGATCAAGAACAGATTTATTAGTCACATATCATCATGTACATCATACTCATGCAAACCCTAATCATATAATATGATTTTTATCACAAAACGCAGTCTATGATTCTTGTATCCAACTAAACATCATAATCGCAAAACTTGCACAATTAATCGAACTAAACATCATAACACTTTCATAACAATGATTCCACCATTACATACATGCATGATCAAGAATTCATAAACCCTAATGTGATTTGCGAAAACAATAAAAACCCTAACCTTGCGACGATGTAGATTAACGAACCGAGAACGAGATTGGAATCACTTTGGGTTTTGGAGGAGGTTGCGATCGAGAGAAAGAGTGGGGAGGGCTGCCGTCGGCTGTTCTTGGAGCTAGGGTTTCTTATTTTTTTTTGTTAACACAACTCTCATGCATACATGTCTATATATAGCCCAAGAAGGAAAAGGAGGAAAAGGGTTGGGGCGTGCGCGACCGTAAAGGGGGGGGGCGGTTTGGGTCTTTAACTTGAGCCTCAAGTTTTGATTAGTTCCTTGAGCCGCAAGGAAGTGAGGTCGACACGTTTCGCGGCTCGGTTCGGTTCGGCTATCTATTTACTAATATTTTTTTTTGTAAACTAAAAATCACGAAATCAAAACATGACATAATAACTCACCAAACTTATAAACGTCTAATAACACATAGCACGTAATTCACTTGATAAGTTCACAAAGTTAGCGTAGTTATTTCGAGCGTGTAAATTAATTCTCCGAATCAATTTAGCGTAGGAATGAATAACCGTGAAGTAGTGCGTTTAAGATACCTGAAAAACCGGGATGTCACATTATCCCCATGTAGAATTTTCGTCCCGAAAATTGAGTAAACGCGGTTTAGAATGCAACGCACAAAGATTTAGTTCGTTAACAATGGTACAAGAAATTACAAGAAATTCCCAGGTAGTCACACAATACAAGAACAAAAGATCAACTGATGAACTCAGAAGATCTATACAACAAATAACAAGATCGAACAAATGAACAAACAAAACATGAAACTCAAACCCTAATCGCCAGAGGAAGAGAGAGAGTCCGCGAAGGATCCAAAAAGGAAAAATGAAGTGTGTGTCCAGCCTTCAACAGTATACCCACTTATATATACCAAGAACTTACAATAAGACCCCTCAACATTCAAGACTCTCATGTATGACCGGCACAATTCCCAATCTTCTGTTATAGCCCCTGAACTTTCTCACCTGTACACTTTCACCCCTTATTCGTTATAACAGTTTTATAACAATATGTAACCGAAACATAACAAACAATAAGTCAATATAAGAAATGTTGCAACATGAATCACAATCACATTGCATTATTTTAACAATATGTACGATTCTCAATTCCTTGGATCCACATCTTATTGGGTTCTGTCAATTTTGGTTTAGACGTTCGGCTCACCCCCTATGTTTTGAACGATGCTTGTACTACGTTTCTCTGATTCATTCTGATGAATAATAAATACTTAAAGTCGTGATCTATACAATGATCTGATGCATAAATGGTTTGATGTTTTATATCTGGTGCATTATGTGAAATAAATTACAGTTAATTGAACCAACACAAAATCAAGCTAATTGGAAGATATGTTAAACGCACAAACGCAAAACGTGGAGATAAATACAATATCAGACCACATAAAATCATTGAATCGAATAAACACAAAATCCTTGTTTTGAATCGTGGAGATAAACGGATCAATACAAAATTGTTGAAGGAATCATTAACGTCGTCAAACCACAAAGTTGAACGAGTACGACTGGCAAAATCAAGAACCTGATGAAGATGACGGGAATCGACCAGATGAGAATTATTGATGGCAAATTGCCTGTGAAAATTGCTCTGATGAGAATCACTCAATTGAGAGTTGATGAAAATCGCTAATGGAGGTATAGAAGAGTTGGTTTTACCTATTAATTTTCACCTATTTTGCTCATTGTTGTTCAAATCATTCATTGTAGTAGATAACAAGACTTGTCTTTACGAGAAAGTCTTGCTCAGGTGAGAAAATAGAAAAAAAAATCAAGAAATCATTTTTTTTCTTTATGTTTTTGTGGTTGTGAATGTGAGACACATAATGTGTTGCTACTTATTTGTCTAAGGTAAAAAAAAATTACCCACATTAACTTATGAGACCATGTGGTATGGTAGCATGGAGAATGGTGTAGTATGACGACAAAAGATCAAATACAAATAACTTTAACGTACAAAAGATCAACACTTTCTTCAAACCTTTGAAAAAAGATGGATCCCAGCCGCACCTTGTGATTGATGTCGTCTCCGCCTCCATCACAATACGATCCAAACTAAGAATATTGTCAACCACAATCACAAACGGCAAGTACGAGGACGTCAAATATAGACAAGTGCAATTAAAAGAAGAAGCGAACGACAAGGATCTTGAGTAGTTGTGATTTATGTTGTTGTTAGTTGTTGGTTAAGCTTTGATTCTCATGCGTTGTTGTCATTAAGTTTGAATATCACCATTGTTATTGCATATAATCATAGCGATTGATTAATCATTAAGTGTATAAGAACATGTATCTGGTATATCTTCTTTATTAATCAACAATTTAATAACAAAAGTTAATAATCTAATCATTATTAAAACAAAGGATTATAGGTGTCTAATTAGCACCATTATTAAAACAACGGATTATAGGTGTCTAATTAGCAATAGACCCTTGTTACTCCAACAAAATTTGTATAGAAATGGTGACAAAATAAACAAATCGCATCGCCATATATGTTTTTTGAATAATAATAAAGAATATGTTAAAACTTATAAAAGATGCATAAAAGTATATTTACATATTAAATAAAGTCACATCTTAGTCCATTTAGTAAAAAGGTTGGTGCAAATAGCCAAATAATAAGACCCATAATAAATTCTTTCTACTTCAACATAACTACTTTTTTTAGATAGAGCAAAATCGAGGACACAGGAATGAATCCCAACTCAATTTACACATTTATGTTGTTACTACAACTAGTTAGATTCAACTTTATAGAGTCAAACCTAAAAAAAAGAAATCTAATATCTTTGTTTCTCTCATTTAATTAAACGAACAAATATGAACACAAGTTTTGTTCGTTCGTTTATGTTCATGAACGTCCGTTTATGTTAGGTTATTTACATTTGTTTATGTTCGTTCGTTTTATGTTTGTTCGTGTATGTTCATTTCAACTTAAATACATAAGTAGCTATATTATTCTATATACTAAAAACCAAAGTTGGTGGTGAATCTACCTTCCGATTTTGGCCTTTCATGTTTGGTAATTGGGCTTTCTAGTAATAAAACAGGGTTTTAAATGAAATTTGTCTTAATTAATCGCTAATTCATATAAAAAATACTTTATGTTGGCTTGTGTTTAGTCAATTATGTTTATTTATATGTTTTCTTGTGTTAGTTCAATTATCATTTATGGTGCTTATTGTTTGTTACACTATTTTTGGTTAAGTTTGTTTATGTTTGCCAACTGTTCGTTTAGTTTTAAAAGAACGGACATACACGAACATGAGCATGTCCATTTTCTTAATAAATGAACATGAACAAAATAATGTGTTCGATTACGTGTTCATGTTCGTATTCGTTCGATTCGTTTACAAATATAATAAAATAGAACTTACAAAAGACTTTTTTTTACAAATGAACCAAATCATCTGAGAACTAATTTTATATATCTTATAAAAGGTGTATTAGAGGTTTATAAAAAAACTTTAAAAAAAACTTTGTATTTTATACAAAAGAATAGAACAAAAAGGTGGTTGAAACAATCTTCCACATAGATAGTTTTCTAACATGTTTCTAGAGTTTTGAAATTATCTACACAGGGTTATGTTCTTATGGTGATGACATTTTTCTATCCATTTTCTACGTATTTTAAAGTATTATTCATTTGAGTTGTTATAACAACAAAACTATAAATTTAGAAAGAAAAAAACGAATTCATCCGTTGGTTTTTAAATTTAGAGTTATTCATGAGACGAGCTATGGCAAGCTCGGGCTTGACTCGATTATAAACGGAGCTGGCTTCGCTTGGCTCGGCTCAGATCTAAAACGAGCTGAAAAATCTAAGTTTGGACTCGGCTTGGTTTTAAACCGAGCTGGCTCGGCTCAGTTTCAAACCGAGACATATCGAGCAAGCTTGTTCCAAGCTGAGAGCCACGAGCTTTTTGTGCAGTCCTACTTTCATTCCTTATTAGATTATCCTGAGTCAGATATTATATAATGTATAAATTTTTCGATTGTGGAGTAAACATGCATGTGATTGGTTTCGAATAACCAAGTGGGTATCACGTAATATCATATCATTTTTAAGTGCTGAAAAGACATAAAATACGCGTCCAAACATCTTTATCTTTTCAAATTTAAAATTATTTTTCGGAAGACTATTATTCCATTTAAAGAAGGGTCATAGTCGATGTTAAATCGTAGTATAAATGAGACTGGAAGTGGCACATGTTTTGAAAGCCATTTCAAGTTGACCTGGTTAACGCCAAAGTTAAATTGTCAAAATGACAAAACAACCCCTCTTCCTCAAGTGATAGAATTTAGACCTATATGATGTACTTTGCTTATTCCTTAAACAAAACAACACACGTTTTACAAAGTCAAAGGGATTAAAATATACAACTGACAAACCTTAAGGTACTATATTGATAAATATCCAAATATCACTTTGTTGACCACAATAGAAAAGTCTCCTACGTTGTATTTGCATATTCCTTAAAAAGGGTCCCATTCTCTTGTTTCTTAATTCATCCAACTTGTGCATAGCAATAGCATTCATCCCCAAAACACAAACACTATGGGAAGAAAGCTTAATGCACTCCTTGGCCGGGGATTCAAGACCTCTAAGCTCAAAACCGCCGTAAACCTCGCCATCTCCCGCCTAGCCATCCTCAAAAACAACCGCCATGCTCGCTACACCATAGCACACTCCGATCTTATTCAACTCCTTCGCCTTAACCATCATCACCAAGCCCTCCTTCGGGTACTTTCTCCACATCCATTATTATTTTATAGAACGCTGAATATACCAGGGGTGTTATGGACGGCTAAAATTATTATGAGTTGCTTAAAACAAAGCAAGTCAGCCCGTTTAGCCAGTTTAAGATCTAAACGGTTCAGTCCACTTTGAAACTTGGAACCGACCATGTAAACCGAACTAACTGTTTAACTTTTTTTAATACAAATTAATTATTTTGAAAATATAATAAAAATCAGTTTAAACCAACAAAGCTGATACCGGTCCGGCTGACCTACCCAATCTGGCCAGTTTGGTTTGTCGTTTCCCAAAACCGTAGTTAGCGTTCATCACGGCTGATCTAGACCGTGAACAACCCCAGAATATACATCTAATATTGATTAAATTATATGTGACAGGTTGAGCAAGTGATCAAGGACAAGAACATGTTAGTTGTATATGATATGATACATGACTATTGCAATCTTCTCAAACAAAGAGCCATCCTCATAGAACAAGCAACGTATGTACTTTTTCCAAATTTTCACGTTAGATCGCGTGAAATTCGATGTATGCCTTATTGTTTTCTTTATAAACTCTTTCCATAGTTATTGTCCAGAAGAGCTAAAAGAGGCGGTATCGAGCCTGTTATATGCAGGTCCAAGATGTGGGGAGTTTCCTGAACTCAAAGAGATCCGAGCAATTCTGACCGCTCGTTTTGGAAAGGAAGTTACTGATGGTGCTACTGAGTCAAGACATAACAGTGGAGTTTGTCAAAATGTAAGAAACAGGAAAATATGGTAATCATGTTTTCATCTAACAAACATATCTTGTTCTATAATTCTGACAGATAAAACATGTTTATGTGATGTTTAGATGATACAAAAACTATCGTCAAAGGAGTTGAGTTTGGAGAACAGAACGATGATGCTGACAGAAATTGCTAAAGAATACGGTATAGTTTTGCAACTAGACGCAACGGTTTTACCAGAAACGGTTGAAAAAGTTTCGAGTTTGTCTGAATCAGTGTCATATTACTCCATGAAGTCGAATCTTGACATGAGTGACTCAAGTCCACGATATGATTCTGAATCGGACGATGAGGAGATTACTGAAGAAGAAGAAGGTGAAAGATCAACATACAACATGAAAGCGGAAGAATATGCGGATTTGTATTCAGAAGATTATTTGGATGATGATGATGATAATATACAGTCATTTGAGAAGATGGATTTTGATGGAAGCAAATATAAGATGGAAAAAGAAGAAACAGGATTTCCGTCTAGGACTGTATACTTCTCGTCTTATAAGCAGTTTCCGTTCAGGCATCGTGTTGAAGATGCACTGTGTGCAACAACTGGATCATAGGCTTTGTGAGTGTTATGGTGATCATGTAGATTGGTTTCTTTAGCTATTTATTTTGATTATTTTTGTAAGGAGTAGAGGGTTTCATTTTTGTAGTGATTATGTAGCAAGTCACATTCTTTCTATTAACTTTCTGCAATAGTAACATATTTACCATAAAGAGTGTTAGTAGAGGTTCAAGATGGGTGTATTGGCGGGTCATGTAATGGGTCAAAACAAGATCGGGTTGAAATGGAACATTTCTACTATATCATAGTTATCGATAGCGAATAACGGTAAATGATGACAGGCTTTGTATATGCTACGTAGCGATAGCGACAAAATGGCGCCCACAATTTCATGTTTAGCGACAAAGTAGTAGAAAATTTAAAACATAGTTCACATTCAAGTTCAACTATTGTACCAATTATAATTAATAAATTAACATTCACACCACCAAAATAGCTAAAAGACGTAGATGAAGACGTGAGTACATGAACCATCGTTGAGCGTGAAATGAAAAAAGCCTAAAAACGTCACTATATTAAAATAAAAAAAAAAACTAATATATTTCCCGTTATTTAGTCGCTAACCATCAAAACAGCAACATAAAGTCACACCGCTCAACGTGTGCTATAATGGTGGCTATTACCGTTATTGACAACAGTGTACTATATTATTGTAATTTAATTACTTCAGACCTACAAGTAATTAGATATAATAATCCAGCATCAAACATGGTAAATGATTATTTGTGTACTAGGTTCTTACCAAGTTAGGTGTATCCAATTTTTACTAAGATAGCTGCTTTCTCTGACTTTAATTCTAATCAACTCTTTCGCAAATTGTACTACTTTACACATAACTTTTCATATAAAATTGTAAACTCGATTCTGAATTTTTCAAATAATCCAGGGGACCATTTATATAAAATGATAAATGTCAAAAGCTTAATAACTTTTCTATATTCTCTAGAAACAATTTACATGACATATAGAAAACTAGAAAGACTAATTCAATATCAAGGTCATAATCGTCAACAACTTTAGCCGTCACGAGACTACTAATTTAAAAATCTGACTTACTTTACTTGCTAAAACATTCATAGATGTGCCATGCTGAATGAAAGCTACTTTCCCCTAAGACGTTTATTCCCATGCGGCATTAGAGTAGCATACGTCTGCAAACTCACACCGATATCTTCATCATATTCAATACCAAGTTCCTCCTGCACAAGTATATCACATTACATAATAAAATTTGCAACAACAAGCATTTACAATATTAATATTAAAAAATATTTAATAAATAAAACCTTAAACTCATTTGGAGTTTTGGGTGAGTTTTCAGTAATAGTATCCCAAATGTCTTTAAACATCCTTTTCCTCTTTCTCCATTGACTGATTGCATCTGAGAACGTTTTCTCTACAAGCTTTCGTTCTTCGGGGCTTACCAAAGTTACCCCTTCACGCAATTTAGTCAGTCTCTCTTCCAATTCTTTGACCTGACACAATTATAAGATAAGTTAGTCTCAAAATAAGAAATAGAGTAAAATGCCATTTTCGTCCTTGAGGCTGGGCCAGTTTTGCGGCTTTCGCCCAAAGGTTTGTGTTTTTCTCATCTGGATCCAAAAGGGTTATCATTTTCATCCGGCTCGTTAACTCCATCCATTTATTTTCGTACATAAAGTGAAAAAGACCGAATTGCCCTTTAAGTTAGCAAAAAAGACGAAAATACCCCTTACTTAACAGAGAAAAATGGATGGAGTTAACGAGCCAGACAAAAATGGCAATATTTCAAACCTTTTTAGATCCAGATACGGAAAAACATTGTTATGACGGTATAAGTAAGTTTTTGCAATATAAAAAACTTGCTGTGAGAGTCATAGCAAACATGTTGCTTTTCTGGTTTTTTTTCTTCTCAGTTTTTATTGGTATTATAGAGTCCTTGGTACGTTTGTGGTGCTTACGAATGTGTTTAAGATCGTGTTTCCGAGACACAGAAAATGCGATACAAATGTTTCCACCACCAGTTACATCTATCTTCCAGGCCACAATTAAAAAAGTTTAGGGGTATCTTGAAGACTACTGATGATTTTCAACTGATTTGTAAGAATTGGTGACGTGTCTTGTTCTTTTTTTTTCAATCTCAGTTTTTCAGTGTGCTGTCTAATGTTGGTCTTGTAGGATGCGTAGACGTTGTTAATACTCAATGTTTCTCTTGTTGTGTATCATTTGCAGGGAAAGCATGGTGATATGGTAGAGTCTAATCATAGTCTTAGTTTGCCTTTAGATGATGAAAGTAATGGCTCCAAGACTAAGGAGCGTGATGATAATGGGCATATGAGAATTGAGTCTAAAAAAGGAAGCAACAACAGAAAGAGTCATTATGAGGATGATTACGAGACAAGGGATCGTAAAAAAACCAAATGAAGACTATGTGAAAGCTCATAAAGACTCACCAAGCAAGCATGTGCATGAAAGAAAGCGTGAAGAAGATACTACAACAAGTAGATCCAGGTCTCATGACCACAGTAGGGCCCGTTCTAGGTCTCGATCCCAAAGCATTTCTCGAGGGGCTTATCGACTTGAGAAAAAAATGTAAATCCAACTCGAAGTGTTTCGTTCTTTCATGAAACACAGGGTTTTGTGAAGTAGATATTGCGGATTTACTGTCACAATACAGTTTAACTGGTAGAAATTGATCAATTTTTAACTCAGTTAACACATTCAATAACCACATGATTTCTCAAGTAGCTGAGCACATTGCTCTGTACTCAGCTTCTGCCGTAGACCTGGATGTAACACTTTGTTTCTTGCTTTTCCAAGAAACCAAAGTATTCACGGAAGAAAATACCAAACCCAGTGACAGATCGTCTGGTTTCAAAACACTTAGCCCAATCAGAGTCAACAAACCCTGAGACAATCAGGTTATCAGATTTTTTAAAACTTATACCACTCCCAGGTGACTGTTTCAGGTATCTTAACAGCCTCAATGCTAGATCAAGATGTATCTTACTAGGACTATGCATATATTGACTTAAGAACTGGACAGTATAGCTTATATATAAGCTTTCCTATCAATCTTTGATACCCGTTTACATTTTCTAGTGGCTCATGCCTTTGACACAAGAAAACTCTGTTCAATGGGAGTTGTAACCGGTTTACATCCCAAATAACCAAACTCAGTTAACAATTCAAGGCAGTATGTTCTTTGTGATAAACAAATACTGTTATTAGTATATAACACTTCAATAACTAAAAAATACTTTAGGTGTCCTAGATCTTTTATTTTAAAGTTATCATTTAAAGACTTTTTTATTTTTTTTTATTTCTGCCTTATTCTTTCCAGTTAATACTATGTCATCCACATATACAAGCAAAACAACAAACACTTCTTGTTTAGATAACACAAATAAAGAATAATCACATACACTTTGAGTAAACCCCATTGACGTTAACACAGGTGTTAACTTTTCATTCCATTGTCTTGGAGCCTGTTTTAACCCATACAATGATGTAACTAATTTACAAATTTTATTGTTATCTTTTGAAAAATAACCTTGAGGTAAAGTCATAAAGACTTCCTCAGTTAAAGTTCCGTAAGCGTTATTTATGTCCATTTGATACAACAGTCAATTATTGTTTATTGCAAGCTTCAAGACAATGCGTACAGTGACCATTTTTACGACTGGTGAAAAGGTCTCACCAAAATCAACGCCTTCCTTTTGGTTAAACCCTTTTGCCACCAATCTGGCCTTATACCTTTCGACTTCCCCATTGGCTTTATATTTTATTTTATATACCCACTTACAGCCAATGGGTTTTCCCCATTGGCTTTATATTTTATTTTATATACCCACTTTGAACATCATTTCTAACATCTTGACCCTCAGACAGCTTGTGTTCGTCATTTAATCCTAAAGTGTCCTCTGCTCCGCCATTTTTACCCTGACTACAACTACCTTGCTGTTCACTATCAGCATGCTGGTTATTCTCAGCACAAGGAACAGAAGCAGACGTTGAGGATATAAATGGCTGCTGATCATCACTGACAGGATTATGAACACCATTTGTACCCTCTTCATCATTGGGAGTTAGATTTTCAGATGTCAAAGTTTCATACTTGTCGAAAAAATTTATATGGTTTAACTCTTGATTATCAACAACTTCTTGATAATCAACCTGTTTACCTTTAAAAGGAAATATGTTTTCATAAAATTTAACGTCTCTTGAAAAAACTTCTTTTTGTTTTCTAAATCCCACAGCTTATACCCTTTTTTTGTATTTGAGTACCCTATAAGCACACACTTATCAGCATGATAAGCAAACTTATCAGATTCAGTTAAGACAATGCTAAAACAAAGACATCCAAAATTTCTTAAATGTGACAAAGAGGGTTTAAAGCCAAACACAACTTCATATGGACTCCTACCATTTAACACAGAAGTAGGCAACCTGTTAATTAAATATACAACAGTTAGCACACATTCGGACCAAAACCTAAGTGGTAAACCACCCTGAAACATCAAAGCTCTAGCTGTATTTAAAAGGTGTCGATGCTTCCTTTCCACCACACCATTCTGCTGTGGTGTATAGGAGCATGACGTTTGATGCAGAATCCCTTTATTTTTACAAAATAATGACATTTGATTATTTACAAACTCAGTTCCATTATCACTTCTGAAGACTTTTATCTTCGTTTTAAACTGTGTCAAAATAAGTTCATAAAAACTACAAAGATTGTCAAAAACTTCAGTTTTATTTGTCAACAAATAACACCACACTGTTCTAGAGAAATCATCTACAATAGTTAGAAAATATTTATACCCCTCATGACTAACCACTTTATATGGACCCCACAAATCTAAGTGAATTATGTCTCCAACTGATTTTGTTTTATGTTCACTTAAAGGAAAGGGAACTCTGACCTGTTTAGCCCTATGACATGTATCACAAGGCTCATGTTCAACATTTTTTATGCCAACAGTTTCTTTTAACACAGCTAAAACTTGATCGGATGGATGTCCCAATCTACTACGCCATAATGTTGACATTATAGAACTATTATAGCACACATTAACAGAGTTACCAGTATTACTCACAAAATACAACCCACTATCCTGACTACCAGTCACCACGATTCTCCTTGACTTGGAATCCTGTAACACGCAACTATTTTCAGTAAACAAAACACTAACATGATTATCTTTAGCCAACCTATGTACCGACAATAAGTTTACATTATAGCCTGGGACATAGAAAACATCCTGTAGAATAATGTGTTCATTTAATCTTATATTTCCAATTTTCAAAACTTTAACGCTTGTTCCATTTGGGTGTCCTACGTTAAGATCGTATTCCGACACATCAATTACGTTAAACAAGTTTTCATCAGTATTTATCATATGCTGACTTGCCCCAGAATCTATAATCCAATTAAAACACCGTTGAACATACACAGAACTAGAACAGCTAGCAAAACCATTGACAAAATTAGACTCACCTCCTACATTAGACGCATCACAACCACTCTTTTCACCCGCTAAACTCAACAACTTTGCTACTGCCCAGACGTAAAAGGTAAACCAGGAGAAATAATACCAGCAGTCGACCCAACAGCAACATTAACCTATTATTAACGAAAGTATTTCTAGCAAACACAAAACCACCATTATTAACTCTTTTTTTAAAACCTGCAGGGTATCCTACAATTTCAAAACACTTAACCACGGTATGTCCAATCATATTACAATGTGTACATTTTAAACTTGGATTGGGTCCTCTTTGATTATTCATTCTTCGTTTGGACTCAAAAGACCGAACAGATTTAGACACAAAAGACACACCATGACCTTTAGAACTATTACTAGACAACCTATGTGATTCCTCCCTAGAAACCACAGAAATAGCAACTTTAACAGATAGAAAAGATTCTCTAGTCAAAATATTTGTTCTTACAGGTTGATAAATATCATCAAGACCCATAAGAAACTGCATGAGTTTAATCAAAGCCGAAAAATCATTATAATCTTTGGCTGCTTTACAAGAACATGTGGGCAGTTTGAGCATAGCATCAAACTGTTTCCACATAGTAGTTAATCGGTTATAATAATCAGCAATTGAGCTTCCACTTTGAGGAATGCAATTTATTTTTTTATACAAATCATAGACCACATAACCATCTATCTTATCATAAGTTTCTTTTAAATCATCCCAAACCTCAGAAGCAAACTTAGAAAAAACCTGACCCAAAAACAAATCCTCAGACACTGAATTTAAAAGCCATGTTAAGACAACTGAATTACACCTATCCCATTGAGAAGCAAGCACTTCATTATCCTCAGATCGTTTACAACTACCATCAATAAGACCAAATTTATTCTTGGCTTCAAGAGCTAGTTTCATAGAACTAGACCATACTGGATAGTTTTCAGTTCCTTTTAACTTTACACTAACAATTGTTAAAGAACTCGAATCACTAGGATGAAGGTACAACGGGTCTCCAATGTGAAGTTTACTAATTAAGGTCTGTGATGAACTACCAGTATCACCCATGTTATAACACAAAAAGTAACAAACAAACAGAATATTAACAATCAATAACAGAACAAAGCAAGACTGTATCAGAGGCCAGATTCCAGGTTCATCACTTAATAGGTGCCTGGACAAGCATAACACAGTTACAGACACTAGCTATACACAATCACAGAATAGCACAGTATATCAGACTTCAACACAAAAGAACCAACCACATAGACATATCAAATAGACAGACTCGATCAAGTGCCGGCCCGACTAGTCCGGTAACAACAATGCCTAGACTCACAAGGTGTAGTGATTTAACTGAAAGTAAAAGATAAAGGTTAGAATATTCTCACAAAAGCGTTTAACTCCCTCCGAGTAAAGCTGCGTTACAACCTTCTAGGGTTGTAAACCAGACTTAAGAATCAGCGAGACACAATAACCGGTTAGTTTGCCCTAAACCTTCTTGGGTTTAGAGACCAACACGGCCTTCAAGTAGAATAACACCATTTTTCTTCCTCCTACCCTCTGTTAGGGTTTCAACACACCAGATCTACTCAGATCTGTTCCAAACACACCAGATCTACTCAGATCTGACCAGATCTATGCCTGCAGACACTCCAAGAAACTATCAAACCAGTTCTATTGTAACAAATGCTTTCAAAAGAAAGCTGTAACTCCGATTTAAAACTTAAATCAAAGCAGCGGAAACTCAAAACACAACACCAAGAGCCAATCGGGCTCTGATACCATGTAAAAATGGTATGAACAAAACGAAGAACAACTTGAACACCAAAGATAGCGACAAACATATGACAAAAATCTTATTACTTTATCCAACCCAAAAACCCCAAACCAAACCCTAGATCTCACAAAGTGTGAGATCTTAAAATACAAGAACAAAAGATCAACTGATGAACTCAGAAGATCTATACAACAAATAACAAGATCGAACAAATGAACAAACAAAATATGAAACTCAAACCCTAATCGCCAGAGGAAGAGAGAGAGTCCGCGAAGGATCCAAAAAGGAAAAATGAAGTGTGTGTCCAGCCTTCAACAGTATACCCACTTATATATACCAAGAACTTACAATAAGACCCCTCAACATTCAAGACTCTCATGTATGACCGGCACAATTCCCAATCTTCTGTTATAGCCCCTGAACTTTCTCACCTGTACACTTTCACCCCTTATTCGTTATAACAGTTTTATAACAATATGTAACCGAAACATAACAAACAATAAGTCAATATAAGAAATGTTGCAACATGAATCACAATCACATTGCATTATTTTAACAATATGTACGATTCTCAATTCCTTGGATCCACATCTTATTGGGTTCTGTCAATTTTGGTTTATACGTTCGGCTCACCCCCTATGTTTTGAACGATGCTTGTACTACGTTTCTCTGATTCATTCTGATGAATAATAAATACTTAAAGTCGTGATCTATACAATGATCTGATGCATAAATGGTTTGATGTTTTATATCTGGTGCATTATGTGAAATAAATTACAGTTAATTGAACCAACACAAAATCAAGCTAATTGGAAGATATGTTAAACGCACAAACGCAAAACGTGGAGATAAATACAATATCAGACGACATAAAATCATTGAATCGAATAAACACAAAATCCTTGGTTTGAATCGTGGAGATAAACGGATCAATACAAAATTGTTGAAGGAATCATTAACGTCGTCAAACCACAAAGTTGAACGAGTACGACTGGCAAAATCAAGAACCTGATGAAGATGACGGGAATCGACCAGATGAGAATTATTGATGGCAAATTGCCTGTGAAAATTGCTCTGATGAGAATCACTCAATTGAGAGTTGATGAAAATCGCTAATGGAGGTATAGAAGAGTTGGTTTTACCTATTAATTTTCACCTATTTTGCTCATTGTTGTTCAAATCATTCATTGTAGTAGATAACAAGACTTGTCTTTACGAGAAAGTCTTGCTCAGGTGAGAAAATAGAAAAAAAAATCAAGAAATCATTTTTTTTCTTTATGTTTTTGTGGTTGTGAATGTGAGACAAATAATGTGTTGCTACTTATTTGTCTAAGGTAAAAAAATTACCCACATTAACTTATGAGACCATGTGGTATGGTAGCGTGGAGAATGTAGTATGACGACAAAAGATCAAATACAAATAACTTTAACGTACAAAAGATCAACACTTTCTTCAAACCTTTGAAAAAAGATGGATCCCAACCGCACCTTGTGATTGATGTCGTCTCCGCCTCCATCACAATACGATCCAAACTAAGAATATTGTCAACCACAATCACAAACGGCAAGTACGAGGACGTCAAATATAGACAAGTGCAATTAAAAGAAGAAGCGAACGACAAGGATCTTGAGTAGTTGTGATTTATGTTGTTGTTAGTTGTTGGTTAAGCTTTGATTCTCATGCGTTGTTGTCGTTAAGTTTGAATATCACCATTGTTATTGCATATAATCATAGCGATTGATTAATCATTAAGTGTATAAGAACATGTATCTGGTATATCTTCTTTATTAATCAACAATTTAATAACAAAAGTTAATAATCTAATCATTATTAAAACAAAGGATTATAGGTGTCTAATTAGCACCATTATTAAAACAACGGATTATAGGTGTCTAATTAGCAATAGACCCTTGTTATTCCAACAAAATTTGTATAGAAATGGTGACAAAATAAACAAATCGCATCGCCATATATGTTTTTTGAATAATAATAAAGAATATGTTAAAACTTATAAAAGATGCATAAAAGTATATTTACATATTAAATAAAGTCACATATTAGTCCATTTAGTAAAAAGGTTGGTGCAAATAGCCAAATAATAACACCCATAATAAATTCTTTCTACTTCAACATAACTACTTTTTTTAGATAGAGCAAAATCGAGGACACAGGAATGAATCCCAACTCAATTTACACATTTATGTTGTTACTACAACTAGTTAGATTCAACTTTATAGAGTCAAACCTAAAAAAAGAAATCTAATATCTTTGTGTCTCTCATTTAATTAAACGAACGAATATGAACACAAGTTTTGTTCGTTCGTTTATGTTCATGAACGTCCGTTTATGTTAGGTTATTTACATTTGTTTATGTTCGTTCGTTTTATGTTTGTTCGTGTATGTTCATTTCAACTTAAATACATAAGTAGCTATATTATTCTATATACTAAAAACCAAAGTTGGTGGTGAATCTACCTTCCGATTTTGGCCTTTCATGTTTGGTAATTGGGCTTTCTAGTAATAAAACAGGGTTTTAAATGAAATTTGTCTTAATTAATCGCTAATTCATATAAAAAATACTTTATGTTGGCTTGTGTTTAGTCAATTATGTTTATTTATATGTTTTCTTATGTTAGTTCAGTTATCATTTATGGTGCTTATTGTTTGTTACATTATTTTTGGTTAAGTTTGTTTGTTTATGTTTGCCAACTGTTCGTTTAGTTTTAAACGAACGAACATACACGAACATGAGCATGTCCATTTTCTTAATAAATGAACATGAACAAAATAATGCGTTCGATTACGTGTTCATGTTCGTGTTCGTTCGATTCGTTTACAAATATAATAAAATAGAACTTACAAAAGACTTTTTTTTACAAATGAACCAAATCATCTGAGAACTAATTTTATATATCTTATAAAAGGTGTATTAGAGGTTTATAAAAAAACTTTAAAAAAAACTTTGTATTTTATACAAAAGAATAGAACAAAAAGGTGGTTGAAACAATCTTCCACATAGATAGTTTTCTAACATGTTTCTAGAGTTTTGAAATTATCTACACAGGGTTATGTTCTTATGGTGATGACATTTTTCTATCCATTTTCTACGTATTTTAAAGGATTATTCATTTGAGTTGTTATAACAACAAAACTATAAATTTAGAAAGAAAAAAACGAATTCATCCGTTGGTTTTTAAATTTAGAGTTATTCATGAGACAAGCTATGGCAAGCTCGGGCTCGACTCGATTATAAATGGAGCTGGCTTCGCTTGGCTCGGCTCAGATCTAAAACGAGCTGAAAAATCTAAGTTTGGACTCGGCTTGGTTTTAAACCGAGCTGGCTCGGCTCAGTTTCAAACCGAGACATATCGAGCAAGCTTGTTCCAAGCTGAGAGCCACGAGCTTTTTGTGCAGCCCTACTTTCATTCCTTATTAGATTATCCTGAGTCAGATATTATATAATGTATAAATTTTTCGATTGTGGAGTAAACATGCATGTGATTGGTTTCGAATAACCAAGTGGGTATCACGTAATATCATATCATTTTTAAGTGCTGAAAAGACATAAAATACGCGTCCAAACATCTTTATCTTTTTCAAATTTAAAATTATTTTTCGGAAGACTATTATTCCATTTAAAGGGTCATAGTCGATGTTAAATCGTAGTATAAATGAGACTGGAAGTGGCCCATGTTTTGAAAGCCATTTCTAGTTGACCTGGTCAACGTCAAAGTTAATTTGTCAAAATGACAAAACAACCCCTCTTCCTCAAGTGATAGAATTTAGACCTATATGATGTACTTTGCTTATTCCTTAAACAAAACAACACACGTTTTACAAAGTCAAAGGGATTAAAATATACAACTGACAAACCTTATTGATAAATATCCAAATATCACTTTGTTGACCACAATAGAAAAGTCTCCTACGTTGTATTTGCATATTCCTTAAAAAGGGTCCCATTCTCTTGTTTCTTAATTCATCCAACTTGTGCATAGCAATAGCATTCATCCCCCAAACACAAACACTATGGGAAGAAAGCTTAATGCACTCCTTGGCCGGGGATTCAAGACCTCTAAGCTCAAAACCGCCGTAAACCTCGCCATCTCCCGCCTAGCCATCCTCAAAAACAACCGCCATGCTCGCTACACCATAGCACACTCCGATCTTATTCAACTCCTTCGCCTTAACCATCATCACCAAGCCCTCCTTCGGGTACTTTCTCCACATCCATTATTATTTTATATAACGCTGAATATACCAGGGGTGTTATGGACGGCTAAAATTATTATGAGTTGCTTAAAACAAAGCAAGTCAGCCCGTTTAGCCAGTTTAAGATCTAAACGGTTCAGTCCACTTTGAAACTTGGAACCGACCATGTAACCGAACTAACTGTTTAACTTTTTTTAATACAAATTAATTATTTTGAAAATATAATAAAAATCAGTTTAAACCAACAAAGCTGATACCGGTCCGGCTGAACTACCCAATCTGGCCAGTTTGGTTTGTCGTTTCCCAAAACCGTAGTTAGCGTTCATCACGGCTGATCTAGACCGTGAACAACCCCAGAATATACATCTAATATTGATTAAATTATATGTGACAGGTTGAGCAAGTGATCAAGGACAAGAACATGTTAGTTGTATATGATATGATACATGACTATTGCAATCTTCTCAAACAAAGAGCCATCCTCATAGAACAAGCAACGTATGTACTTTTTCCAAATTTTCAAGTTAGATCGCGTGAAATTCGATGTATGCCTTATTGTTTTCTTTATAAACTCTTTCCACAGTTATTGTCCAGAAGAGCTAAAAGAGGCGGTATCGAGCCTGTTATATGCAGGTCCAAGATGTGGGGAGTTTCCTGAACTCAAAGAGATCCGAGCAATTCTGACCGCTCGTTTTGGAAAGGAAGTTACTGATGGTGCTACTGAGTCAAGACATAACAGTGGAGTTTGTCAAAAAGTAAGAAACAGGAAAAAATGGTAATCATGTTTTCATCTAACAAACATATCTTGTTCTATAATTCTGACAGATAAAACATGTTTGTGTGATGTTTAGATGATACAAAAACTATCGTCAAAGGAGTTGAGTTTGGAGAACAGAACGATGATGCTGACAGAAATTGCTAAAGAATACGGTATAGTTTTGCAACTAGACGCAACGGTTTTACCAGAAACGGTTGAAAAAGTTTCGAGTTTGTCTGAATCAGTGTCATATTACTCCATGAAGTCGAATCTTGACATGAGTGACTCAAGTCCACGATATGATTCTGAATCGGACGATGAGGAGATTACTGAAGAAGAAGAAGGTGAAAGATCAACATACAACATGAAAGCGGAAGAATATGCGGATTTGTATTCAGAAGATTATTTGGATGATGATGATGATAATATACAGTCATTTGAGAAGATGGATTTTGATGGAAGCAAATATAAGATGGAAAAAGAAGAAACAGGATTTCCGTCTAGGACTGTATACTTCTCGTCTTATAAGCAGTTTCCGTTCAGGCATCGTGTTGAAGATGCACTGTGTGCAACAACTGGATCATAGGCTTTGTGAGTGTTATGGTGATCATGTAGATTGGTTTCTTTAGCTATTTATTTTGATTATTTTTGTAAGGAGTAGAGGGTTTCATTTTTGTAGTGATTATGTAGCAAGTCACATTCTTTCTATTAACTTTCTGCAATAGTAACATATTTACCATAAAGAGTGTTAGTAGAGGTATCAAGATGGGTGTATTGGCGGGTCATGTAATGGGTCAAAACAAGATCGGGTTGAAATGGAACATTTCTACTATATCATAGTTATCGATAGCGAATAACGGTAAATGATGACATGCTTTGTGTATGCTACGTAGCGATAGCGACAAAATGGCGCCCACAATTTCATGTTTAGCGACAAAATGGCGCCCACAATTTCATGTTTAGCGACAAAGTAGTAGAAAATTTAAAACATAGTTCACATTCAAGTATTCAACTATTGTACCAATTATAATTAATAAATTAACATTCACACCACCAAAATAGCTAAAAGACGTAGAGGAAGACGTGAGTACATGAACCATCGTTGAGCGTTTACGTGAAATGAAAAAAGCCTAAAAACGTCACTATATTAAAATAAAAAATAAACTAATATATTTCCCGTTATTTAGTCGCTAACCATCAAAACAGCAACATAACGTCACACCGCTCAACGCGTGCTATAATGGTGGCCATTACCGTTATTGACAACAGTGTACTGTATTATTGTAATTTAATTACTTCAGACCTACAAGTAATTAGATATAATAATCCAGCATCAAACATGGTAAATGATTATTTGTGTACTAGGTTCTTACCAAGTTAGGTGTATCCAATTTTTACTAAGATAGCTGCTTTCTCTGACTTTAATTCTAATCAACTCTTTCGCAAATTGTACTACTTTACACATAACTTTTCATATAAAATTGTATACTCGATTCTGAATTTTTCAAATAATCCAGGGGACCATTTATATAAAATGATAAATGTCAAAAGCTTAATAACTTTTCTATATTCTCTAGAAACAATTTACATGACATATAGAAACTAGAAAGACTAATTCAATATCAAGGTCATAATCGTCAACAACTTTAGCCGTAACGAGACTACTAATTTAAAAATCTGACTTACTTTACTTGCTAAAACATTCATAGATGTGCCATGCTGAATGAAAGCTACTTTCCCCTAAGACGTTTATTCCCATGTGGCATTAGAGTAGCATACGTCTGCAAACTCACACCGATATCTTCATCATATTCAATACCAAGTTCCTCCTGCACAAGTATATCACATTACATAATAACATTTGCAACAACAAGCATTTACAATATTAATATTAAAAAATATTTAATAAATAAAACCTTAAACTCATTTGGAGTTTTGGGTGAGTTTTCAGTAATAGTATCCCAAATGTCTTTAAACATCCTCTTCCTCTTTCTCCAATGACTGATTGCATCTGAGAACGTTTTCTCAACAAGCTTTCGTTCTTCGGGGCTTACCAAAGTTACCCCTTCACGCAATTTAGTCAGTCTCTCTTCCAATTCTTTGACCTGACACAATTATAAGATAAATTAGTCTCAAAATAAGAAATAGAGTAAAATGCCATTTTCGTCCTTGAGGTTGGGCCAGTTTTGCGGCTTTCGCCCAAAGGTTTGTGTTTTTCTCATCTGGATCCAAAAGGGTTATCATTTTCATCCGGCTCGTTAACTCCATCCATTTATTTTCGTACATAAAGTGAAAAAGACCGAATTGCCCTTTAAGTTGGCAAAAAAGACGAAAATACCCCTTACTTAACAGAGAAAAATGGATGGAGTTAACGAGCCAGACAAAAATGGCAAGATTTCAAACCTTTTTAGATCCAGATACGGAAAAACAAACCTTTGGCGAAAGTCGCAAAACTGGCCAAACCTCAAGGACGAAAACGGCATTTTACTTTAAGATAAAATTATAAAAATTTATCAAGATAAAAAAGATCAGATTAGTCATTTCAAGAACCTGCTTTCTTAGCTGAACTTCTTTCGATTGTATCTCATCTAGCGTTAGGTTTGACTGCAGAGACTTAATCTCTGCAACAATAAAGATTATCACGTTAGCATATAGCATGTAGTGATTAGAAATGTTTAGTAATTCAAAAATGATAAATAAACGGCTATGGAGAGTATACCTCCTTCAAGCTGACTGTTTGACTTTTTTTGTTCTTCCAGCATCTCTTGTAATTTGGCATTTTCTTCCTTCATTTGATTAAGCTCTTCGGTGTTTGGAATCTCAAATTGATCTTGTCTAGCAAGATATATCTTCTGTTTACCATATTCTTTGAAGGTTAATTTTCCACCCTCAGCAAGATTATCGAGAGCCTTCTGTACAGCGGTCTTTTTCAAGTTAAATTTTTGCAAGAAATCAGCAACAACTTGAGAATTCAGGGGTCTGTTTTGCTGTAGAATGCAACACCGCAAAAAAGAGATCAGAGACAAAATGATAAACAGTATATCGTTTAAAATAAAGTAATACTGCGTACAAAAGCAAACTCTAACTAATTGGAGGAAGAGATTTTGTAATGAATTTTCCTTGTAACTCAAAATACATTTCAAAAACAATAGCTCTAGAACTCAGTCGTTCTTCATGAGATAAAAACTTTTGCATTCACCAATGATCCCTCTCAATAACAATAAACTAACATTGTACACTTATTTTGATAAACTCTGGTGAACTGTGATGTAATAAGACTCATAATGCAAGATACCAGTTCATCAATTCCAAGGTTAACAAATATACACTAAATTCAGACCCCTTTGCATTAACAATCTTGACCGTATGGTATCATCATTCAGATAACTGTCTCCCTGAACTTTAAGTTTTAGGCATCAAGTCAAATTACTAAAGTAGATACATACAATTCACCACACAATATACAAGTAATCTGAGACTAGTAAAGTTTAAACACCAAACATAATATTATGCAGAAAGCCATCTATTGCATAAGAGAAGAAAAGAAACTCCAAGCAAAATTTCACAGTTAATTAATTGCAGTGATACTTATACCAAATACAAAACAACAAAATGCTTGTATCCTGAAGTGATATCATCTAAATCAAACTAGTGAAACACTGTCGCGCTCGTAGTTACAAAACGGAGCTACATTATAACCTTATCAGTAAAAACTGTTACAATACACTGCATTAACCGGTCCTACGCATTCCGTAACAACAGTTTTAGCTAAAAGCATTATAAAAAGCCTTTCTACAGAAGCTTCACAACAATATTGCCAGCAAAGAAACAAATAACACAAAAATCAGACTGATAACATCGCAAATTCTCAACACTTCAACTTCAAGTTGAAGATCTGACAAAAATCATATAGAAACTGAAAGAGATCCTACTTCCTACATCACTTAACAACTTTATAGAAAACTAAACTTACAAAAACTTCATAGCAGTGCTTATAACAATCTTGATTAGCATAATTTCGATGTAAAAAGTGAGATAGAGTACTTATTTTTACCTCGTTGACGAAGTTGAGCACGATTCCTGCAAATTATACAACGGCGAACAGGTTAATGAACTTATGGATGAAATGATGATAATCAATGAGTTGAAATTTAGAGATATGAGAGGAGATTAACCTTCGGCACTATCGGATTTTGGAGCCATCGTATCGATTTAGGGTTTAGACTGTACGGAGAAGCGCGGGAAAGCTTTATTGGACACCTTGATCAAATAACTCGCCCAAAATTGGAACTATGGAAATAAAAGCCTCAAGAGTTTATACGGTTTGGTTATTAGCATTAACGATAAATGTAATCGAAGTCATCAGTTGTTTTTAGTTTGGTTAATTTTAGTTAATAACCAAATTAAACAAGGGCTAAAATTTTGTACAGAAATACATGTAAATGTATAAATAAATGAAATGGAGGTTGAAGTACATGAAATGAACGTATAAAATATGAAATATATGAAATTGAGGTATAAAGTTAGAAACATATGAAAATATAAATGGTTTGATTCCGTTAATTTTGGTTAACCGGTGGTAAAAAATAATTGATAACCGACTTTTGGTTAATTCGGTTTCGGTATTTTTGGTTCAGTTTCGTCAGTTTTCAGTTTAGTTTCGGTTAACGGTTCGATTATTGCACACCCCTGGTGGATGGGGATCCAATACGACGTCGTACCAATTGAGCAACGTCAATAGGACATTTTTTAATATTTCGCGACGTTTATACACAACTAGCTACTATGAAACTTAATTTTCTATTGAAATAACTAAACTGACATCGGATTTTAGTAACTTCATATTAGAGTAAATACAAAGTTTAAGAATCTTTGTGCCAATACGGCGTATACCTATGAAGTCTTAAAAGAGGTAACAAGTTTAAGTTTAAGGTAAAAGTATGATTCACAAAAATACGGGTTCCATGGGGAAAACTCTTTGTACTAATTAACACATGCAAAATGTGTATAATTTGCTATTTGTAGGATTTACTAAGTATGATGATATGAACATAGAGTTATAAATCAACTTTGAGGTTTTGAATCACCTTTGCAAAAAAAAGCTACATTTAACAAATGAGAAACAAGGAACAAAACAAATGAAACTTATGTTGGGGATTACAACATGTTTAGGAAGTCAAATTGCCACCACTTTGTTGCCAAAGATTGATAATATCAGTGGCTTGATTAAGGAGGATGATCATCTTTTTTTGAGAGATCCAAGGCTTGCTTTCCAAAGTGGTTTTGAGTTCTTCCCAAGCATCTTTCCTAGGCCAAAAGAAGTAAGGGCTCAAAGGGATGGTCCCATGTCCTGGTATCTCTTGATCAAGCCCAAGCCCTATGTTCTTTTCCATCCATATGAACTTCAATACTACCCTTGGCTTTTGCACCTTGTTCCCCTAATATTGTCAAATTATAACCATTGTCAATCACGTTGTTAAATGAGTCGTGTCGCACGTTTGACACATGAACGTGTACACAACATGAGTTTTCACGGATTGACACGAACAAACATGTGTAACCTCAAAATCTATTTTATTTTAATGTCTTTTTGCATGCTAAGACTCTAAGAATACGCATTTAGAACAAAAAATACAAATGTATAGTATCTTATAGATGCACCTAATCTATCTATTTTAGCTTTTTGTGAAGAAAAAAAACACAATCAGTTGAAATTATATTACATATAAAGAACTTTATAACATATTTTTTTGCGAAAAAAAAATAAACAGGTAAAATGGGTCACCACGAACCTATAATGTTAACCCAAACACCACCCGCTTATTGTTTGTCAATTGGGTTGTTAAATTGGTCGTATTCCTAGGTTGGCAGGTCGTACCCAACACTAACGATAAAGTCGTGTTAGACATGTGAACAAGAACACAACGCGAGTTTTTGAGGATCGACACGAACACGACCCATGTTTAACCCGAACTTTTGTTTTACTTTAGTTTTTTTTTTTATGTTACTACACATTTACAACTACGAAAAGTAAAAATGTATATAGAATAGTCACATTTAATCTATATCAAAATTATCTTCTAAATTTTCACATAAAATACTCGACCTATTTAAATTATATAAAAAAAGTTACAAGACACCTTTTTTTTCTCTAAAAATAAGCAGGTTAAATGGGTCACCGTGAGCCTATAATGTCAACCCGGACACGAACCGTTGAGCTAAACATGTTTGCGGATTTAACCTGAAACTGACACGAACCCGTTTAAACAAAACCCGAACCCGCAAAATTTCATGTAACACTTCGTTTTAGAAGTCCACACACCTAAATTCATCAGCATCATAATTCAAAGTTACATGATGATTCCTTCACTAGTACAACTCAAGATAATCTATATGCGTGTGTATAGATAAAAAAAGAAAGAAAGAGACCTCATCTTCTTGATCAATGACAGGGGGCAATGGAGCTTCTTCAACAATGGCTTCTTCAACAGCAGCTGAAACAGATAGTTTGTGAAATCTCTGAACCTGTGTGGACTTGTTGCAGAAAGACAAAGAGTGATGAATCTTGTATAAAGAAGGGGATTTCAAGAATCCAACAGCATTGGGATTTTGACAAGGCAAAGGTTTGATTCCTTGATGAATAGACATTGACAACATCTTCTTGTTGTTGGAAGAAACAGATAGAGAGAATTATGGAGTTTGTAAAAAACAGTGAGCTCAGAACATTTGACAGTACTTTGGATAAGAGGGGATGGGATCATACTGGCCATACATTAAGATGACTTTAAAACAATATATTTGGGCCTACTAGTAAACTAAAGGCCCATTTCATGAATGGTTCACTATACGGCCCACAATTCACTAGAGAAAAGTCACATCCAATTACCAAACCTAAATAGTGAAGAAAAATAGTTATAACTAGGGGGCTCCCGCATGCTATGCGGTACGTGACGTGATTTTGATTATTATCGGTTTAACTCATCGGAAACTATAAAATCAAAGATCGATAAAAACGAATATTGATACCGGTTCCGATAATACCAGTTAAAAACAAAGGAAAAGAGTTTTTACCCCCGCACTACATGGCGATAGTTGATTGTTTTCCCCATGCTACCCGGAGTGACTTTGGTCATTATCGGCTCGACTCATCGGAAACCATAAAAACGAATATTGATACCAGGTTTTTCCTCTCGCGCTATGCGGCGGGAGTATGATCGGTTTTCCCTGTTGTTATGCGACATGACTTTGTTCGTTATTGACTCAACTTATTGGAAAACCATAAAAGCGAATATTGATATCGGTTCCGATAATACCGATTAAAAGACGGTTTAAAAGTGTTCAATTGAGCCATTTGTAGGACTTAAATCCGTACAGAGATAAAAGATTAAAGAAAAAAATTAATGTTACTAAACTAAGAGGCAACCAACTACTCAAATATACGAATTTCTAAACTATACAGTATTTTTTAAATATAATTTATTGAATAATGATTTACAACAATAAAATACATACAAAAAATCAAAATAAAAAGGTAAAAATATAAAAATCATAATAACAAAGAAGCCTAGAAATATCTGTTTGGACAAACCGACGCATGATTTGATGTAAACTTTCTCGTAAGTTGCTCGCTCATTCATTTCTCCCGATTTTCCCCTTTGTGGTGCTCAACGAACCAGAAGCCACTTCGAATCGCATTCCTCACCGCCGGTAACTTCCATTCATCTCTCATCTATACAATCATCTTTCATATCTCTATTCATTCGATCCAAGTTATACGCATATTAACAAACCCTAACCCTAGATATCATCTTCTACAAAATTATACGATTTCATGATTCCCTACGCTCATTTGTTATCAGTTTCTATTCGGATCTCGCATTTGTTTAGCTTAATCCGTTTGAAGCATTGTTGTTTATAATTTAATTCACTGGTGCTGTTAGGTTTAATCTGTTTGAAGCTATTGTAATTTTGATTTTAGCGAAAAGGTTGAGAAATGAGGAATTAAGTTTATTTGATTTGCTCATGTTAGTGTCAGGATTGAATTAGTTAAACCTAGATATCATGTTCTAGAAAAGCATAGATTCATTTCATGATTTCGTAAGCTTAATTGTTATCCGTGTCTAAAATCGTAATTCTAGGTTATTTCCGGATCTCGCGTTTGTTTAGGTAAAATTGTTTGAAGGATTGTTGTTTGTAATTTTATTTACTGATCTTAATTCACTGATACTGTTCGGTTTAATTTGTTTGAAGCATTGTTATATGTAATATATTTGCTGTTTTAGTTTACTGATACCGTGAGTGTGATTACTGTCATCTATTTCATTTTTAGCAAAAAGGTTGAGAAATCAGAAATTAAATTATTTGATTTGCTGATTTTGCTGTTAGGATTGAATTAGTTAACCCTAGATGTTATGTTTCAGGAATATCGATTATATGATTTAATGATTTCGTTACGTTCAATTGTCATTCCCCTTTAAATTTGTAATTCTAGGTTATCTCTGGATCTCGCTTTTGTTTAGGCTAGGTTTAATTCGTTTGAAGCATTGTTGTTTGTAATTTAATTTGCTGAAGTTAATTTGCTGATGCTAAGTTTAATCCGTTTGAAGTATTGTAATTTGCTGTTCTTATTTTACTGATACTGTGATCACTGGCATCGTTTTCGGTTTCATCAAATAGGTTGAGAAATCAGAAATTAAATTATTTGATTTGTTCATGTTACAGTTAGCGTTGAACTGTTGAAGCTTGAACAATGTCGATGGTTGATGAGCCTTTGTACCCCATAGCGGTGTTGATAGACGAGTTGAAGAACGACGATATCCAACTGCGGTTGAATTCGATTAGAAGACTATCGACAATCGCTCGTGCGTTAGGGGAGGAAAGGACAAGGAAGGAGTTGATTCCTTTTTTGAGTGAGAACAATGACGATGATGATGAAGTTCTTCTTGCAATGGCAGAGGAGTTGGGTGTTTTCATCCCTTATGTTGGAGGAATAGAGTTTGCACATGTGTTGTTACCCCCTCTTGAAACGCTATGTACCGTTGAAGAGACGTGTGTGAGGGATAAAGCTGTGGAGTCACTATGCAGGATTGGATCACAAATGAGAGAGTCTGATTTGGTTGATTATTTTGTACCTCTGGTTAAGGTTGGTTTATTCTGTTATCAAATATTTTTTAATCCTGCTTTATATTTGGATCTAGGGCTACAAACGAACTGACGAACAAGACCTTTTCGTGTTCGTTTGTTAAGGAAATATACGTGTTCTCGAACTGTTTATGAACACTTGTCGAACGAGATTTTATGTTCGTGTTCGTTGGTTAAGGAAATGATCGTGTTCGTTTGTTAAATTTAGGCAACGAACGCAAACGAACATTCGTGAACACAAACTAATGTTCATAAACACAAATGGAAACAAACAAACACAAACAAGCGTTCATGAATGTTCACAAATGGTTCGCTGAATGTGCGGTTCGTTTGCAGCCCTAGTTGGATCATTAAACTTCTTTTATTTTTATATTTATGTGATTAATTTTTTACGTATGCAGAGGCTGGCGGCTGGTGAATGGTTCACTGCTAGAGTTTCTGCTTGTGGACTTTTTCACATTGCGTATCCAAGTGCATCAGAGCCGTTGAAGGCGGAACTGACGTCGGTATTTAGTCAGTTATGCCAAGATGATATGCCGATGGTCCGGAGAGCTGCTGCAACAAACTTGGGGAAGTTTGCTGCTACTGTGGAACCTGCACATCTCAAGACTGACATCATGCAAATCTTTGAGGATCTTACGCAAGACGGTAAATTGTTCATTCCATATGTTTTATCTCTGATGTTTTAGAAGTTAGGCTAATTATTCGGATGAACAATAACCACTGCACGATGGCAAATTTATGTACTGGGCATTCGTTTGAAGCGATCACACATATATGGTTTTAAATTCTGAATATTAGTTTCCATTTAGTTTTTTCATCATACATTTATAGCTTTAATTATTTCTATTTTATTGATCTTATGACGGTGTATCTTTTTCTTCTTGTTATAGATCAAGACTCTGTTCGTTTACTAGCTGTTGAGGGTTGTGCTGCCCTTGGGAAGTTGCTAGAACCTCAGGACTGTGTTGCACATATTCTTCCTGTTATTGTTAATTTTTCTCAGGTGAGCCTTTTTATATTTACGTGTATTATGATCAGTTATATTTTTCCAAGTTTTGGGTTATCTTTTTGTTCTTTTGGTTCTGATAGATGTGATTTGTTATTGTTTTGTAGAGTATTTTACTTATCGGAAATTGTTATCATAAAAGTTATCTGTGTTCTATTATGTTGTTTATAGTCTGTTACAAACTTCATACTTTTTTAGAATACTTACTGTTTGAATGGTTTTACTTGAATCAGGACAAATCTTGGCGTGTTCGGTATATGGTTGCTAATCAGTTGTACGAACTATGTGAAGCTGTGGGTCCTGAACCAACCAAGTATGTTGAAATTTGAATCTTTTTCTTTTTTATATTTCACTACAAAAGTCTATATATGCATAATGTTCTGTATTAAATAAATATATAGGAGCATTTATATGTGATCTTTATATCAGTTATATCTGTTAATAAGTATTAATTTTTCTTTCCTTGCTGGTTGGGATAGGACGGACTTAGTCCCAGCATATGTGAGGCTACTTCGGGATAACGAAGCTGAAGTACGTATTGCGGCTGCTGGAAAAGTTACCAAGTTCAGTAGGATTCTTAGCCCAGAACTTGCAATTCAGCATATTCTTCCATGTGTAAAGGTGCATTTTCTGTAAAAGACATCTTTCCGCTCTATATGATTCTTGTTGGTATGTAATAGAGGTGGCCAGTTGGGCGGGTTGGGTAACAGGTCAAAATTGTTCAGGCTCGAAAGAGTACTTTTTAATGCAGGCCAGATCGGATTGGGATATTGGGTTAGCCTTTACAACAACTTTTGTTCCTTTCTTTTTGAATTTGTGAATAATTAATAATATGTTAAATCTAAATTAAAAACAAGAGTAAACTGCCATTTTGGTCCCTGAGGTTTGGTCACTTTTGCCACTTTAGTCCAAAACTCAAACCTTTTGCATCTTGGTCCTTGTGGTTTCAGTTTTATTGCCATTTTGGTCCAAAAGTGAAATCAAGTCATAAATGTCTTATAAAATCCTGCTATTTTGTCCTTTTCCTCAGGGGCAAAATGGTCAATATATATATATATATATATATATATATATATATATATATATATATATATATATATATATATATATATATATATATACATATTAAACACAAACCTGCAACACCCTCTATCTTCACCATAGCCTCACCACTACCACCATCGCCACCACAGCCTCACCACCACAACCATCACCACTACTGCCTCATCACAACCATCACCACCACCCGCTTAACCATCACCATCACCTGCACCCGACCACCCCCCCCCCCCCCTCTTTAGCGCTACTACCAGCCACCGCCACACCACTATCAGCCACCACCGCCAACAAACTGAAATGAACCCTAATCCGACGGTGGTGGTTCAGCTGTAGTGAAATTCAAATACTTGATATTCGACAAAGTATGTCCTAATAATCATGTTATGGATAAGATAGAATGATAATAACCAACTTGACCGTCCTTATCCTCCGCCGCCGCCGCAGTAGTCTCCGATGCAACAGATCTGCACTTCACTGAATCAAGCATACTCTTACTGATCTTGTCGATGAGGGTTTGGATGAGGCGTTTGATGACGGCATCTTGCACAGTGGTGACGGGGTGACGATTACTGTTTGTTCTTCGGTTTTGGTCCGTCATTGTTGTTTGACGGAGTGAAAAGGGGATGTGGTGGGGGTTGGATAGTGGTGGTTTCAACAATAGTGGTTTCAGCAATAGTGGAGATGTTGGTAGTGGTGGGTTGGTGCCTTGGTGGTTGTGATGGTGGTGACTGGTTGCGACTTAGAGAAAGAGAGATGGATGGTTGAGAGTTCTGGTATTAACTTATTTATAAAAACATATGTATTTTTTATTTTGGTCCAAAACTTGAACCTAGTTACACAAATAGTCCCTTGAATAAAAGCTTTAAATAAAATAAAAAAGAAATGACTATTTTGCCCCTGAGGAAAAGGACAAAATAGCAGGATTTTATAAGACAAATATGGCCTGATTTCACTTTTGGACCAAAATGGCAATAAAATGAAACCACAATGACCCAGATGCAAAAGGTTTGAGTTTTGGACTAAAGTAGCAAAAGTGACTAAACCTAAGGGACCAGAATGACAGTTTACTCTAAAAACTATATCATTAAGGTACTAACTAATATTTTACATTAACAACATTGAAGGGGATTTAACCATTTTAACGCACTTGGTTGGGGTGACCCTCGACCTGTTTGACTGAATAGTTGTAAATAGCGGTCGCTACGCTCGCTATAGCGAAGCGCGAGCTCCCAGCTGTTAGCGCCTAAAAAGCGATGAAATAGTAGTAAAGTAGGGTTTTTTCTTTTTAATCAATACAAGTATATACTGAAAATAAGCGTATTTAGGGTTTTTTGTTAGAGGATTGAAATAAGAAGCGTATATTCTTCCATATTTACCCGATTTTTTTTTGTAAAATATACATATAATGTATTTTTAGGTTTTCTTCTAGTGTATCGCTATCTATAAAATAGCGCCCACTATTTCATCGCTATCTCTACATAGTGCATAGGCAGCTTGTCGCTATTTACCGCTGTTCGCTATTAATGACTCATCGACCCATCACATGTAATTATATCCAGATCAACCCATTTATAGGTAAATGGGTCAAAATTGCCATCTCTTACTATATAATACCCTTGAATTTGACTATCTTAATTCTCGTAAAAAATTGTGTAGGAGTTGTCGTCGGATTCTTCTCAGCACGTCAGGTCTGCTCTAGCATCTGTTATAATGGGCATGGCACCTGTTCTAGGAAAGGTAATTATTTTTCTCTCAACCATTTCATCTCTCATTTAAATTATTTGATGTGTTATCTATGCCAATTGCAAATGTTGATAGTTCTGTCGGTAAAATGCAGGAGGCAACAATTGAGCAACTTCTTCCCATATTTCTTTCACTTCTAAAAGATGAGTTTCCCGATGTACGCCTCAATATCATTAGTAAGCTAGATCAAGTGAACCAGGTATTGAAATAACTCTTCTATTCAACGCATTTGTTTTAACACTTGTACCTGTTTTGCTTAGCTCGTTTAATTTTGTTTGGCTGTTTTTACAGGTTATTGGAATCGATCTTCTGTCTCAATCTTTACTGCCAGCAATTGTCGAACTTGCGGAAGATAGACATTGGAGGGTTCGTTTGGCAATCATAGAGTACATACCTCTATTGGCTAGTCAGTTAGGTGTAGGATTTTTTGATGATAAACTCGGTGCTCTCTGCATGCAATGGTTACAAGACAAGGTTATTTAGCTTTAATATAATTATTTGTGTTATGTTAAATGATTATAATTATCTTTAGGGCTGCAGACGAACCGAACGAACATGAACAAGCCCTTGCTTGTGTTCGTTTGTTAAGGAAATATATGTGTTCACGGCCTGTTCATGAACACTTATTGAACTAGATTTTCTATTCGTGTTCGTTTGTTAATTTTAGTTAATGAACGCAAACGAATGTTCTTGAACACAAATGAACACAAACAAGCGTTCATGAATAGGATACATAGTACACAGATGCTTATTAAATAATTTATTTGTCGGAATTTTGAAGTGTGTAAATAAAAATAAAAATTGACTACACTAATGAGATATCGAACACTAACAAACATGTTAACGAGCGTTCACGGACATAATTGAACGAATGTGACATTTGTTCATGTTCATTCATTTAACTAAACGAACGAAATTTCTTGTTCGTGTTTGTTCATTTTATTAAACGAACGAACACAAACGAATTTCCCGCCAAACTGTTCACGAATTGCTCAGTTTGTTTGCAGCCCTAATTATCATCTCTCTTGTGGCTTACAATCCGTCGTATATTCTACAGGTTTACTCCATCAGAGATGCTGCTGCAAATAACCTAAAACGCCTTGCAGAGGAATTCGGCCCAGATTGGGCGATGCAGCACATAGTCCCACAGGTTTGACTTTGACTTTGACCCTCATGAGTGACATTCAGCTCTTTTTAACACATGAATGTAGTCATTCACTGTGTATAATTTACGTTACTGTTTTCTTGGTAGGTCTTGGATATGATTAAGAATCCACATTACTTGTACCGTATGACGGTTCTTCGTGCTATTTCTTTACTGGCCCCTGTTATGGGCTCAGAAATCACTTGTTCTAAACTGCTTCCTGTAGTTGTTACTGCATCAAAGGACAGGTGATTGCATTTGTTGACTTTTTTTTAGTTGCCCTTTTTTTGTTTCTTATGAATAATGTATTTGTTTGTTCTTCAGAGTGCCGAATATCAAGTTTAATGTCGCAAAGGTCTTGCAATCTCTAGTTCCTATAGTTGACCATTCGGTAAGTATAGTTATCTTTTATCGTTTTTGGTGTTCCCTTATTATGTAGACGTAATCTTACTTGAGATCAAAACTTTTGACCCGTTTGCTTCTGAGTGGGTTGGATTAATAATTGCTTTTGACCTGAAGGAAGTCGGTTGGTTCAGCCGGTTTGAGAACCAAACGGTTTGATTTTCAAGCTTTAATGGTTTGGCCCAGTTTGAAACTTAAAACCAACCATATAACCGAACCATTCGGTTTGACGGGTGGCTCTGGCCGGTTTGACGGTTTGAACCATACCAAACGGTTCGGTTATATGGTTGGTTCCAAGTTTCAAACCGGACCAAACCGTTAAAGCTTAAAAATCGAACTGTTTGAATCTCAAATCGGCTGAACCAGCCGACTTGCTTTGGTTTGGGTGATTCAGTCGGTTCTAACAGGTTGAATCTCAAGTTGGTTTGAACACACTACCTAATCGTAATGGAATTTTCACTGTCTACTTATAATACATACAGTTAAACCAATCTTTACATATGATGCAGGTGGTTGAGAAAAGCATCAAGCCATGTTTGGTAGAGCTGGCGGAGGACCCGGATGTCGATGTTCGTTATTTCGCAAACCAAGCCCTTCAATCGATCGATCAAGTCATGATGTCTAGCTAAACCGTTTAATAGGTGCATCTTGATCTTGCCGTTTGTGGTTCTAGTATTGACCATTTATTTTTGCCACTTGCATGTGTATTGTTGTAATGTCAACAATTAGTCACCATATAATGCCTGCCCCTTCTTTATTTAGCATGAAAATGTTGCTGTTTATGGTCATCTGGCAGATACTGAAGCAGTGTGAAAGGTGTGACATGGATTTTCTAATCATAGGGTGTGTTTGGTTCAAGAGTTTATTATTTAAGGAAAGTGAATGATTCCCATTATGGTTGTTTGGTTCATAGGTTTGGAATTATAATATAGAAATAATACCCATAGACAAGTCAACATATAAACCAAACATTGTTTTGATATCATATTATTACAGAACAGTTTTTTTAGTCTGTAAGTTTCAAGTAAACTTCACACCATTATTATTTTATTGTAGTGATATACTACTTTATTGGGAGCGAGCAAGTTGCCTAAAAAAAACCCAAGAATAATAAAGAAAATGATGTGGTAGTTGTAATCCGGACCTACAAGGAAATTTTTTACCAGACCTCTAGGTTTGAACGTATGGAAACAATAAAGGTGGTCCATAATTCATTACAATGTATATTGAATGCGTATCAAATGGTTGGTAGCATGTTTGAAGAGAAAATACCAACTTCTCTAATCTATCACGTGCCTCTGTATATTTGGGGTTATACGATATGTGACAAACGTGTAAGAAATTAGAGTTGTATAATTGAGTATGTAGGGGGTTATACCCTTTAATTATACATATATATATATATATATATATATATATATATATATATATATATGTGTGTGAGAGAGAAACCCCCATGATATGCTTCTATGCATATCACGGAGGGAATATTTTTTTGCCCGTAGCACTATGGGGCTTGATGGTGGTATATGGCACCAATATAAGGCTTTACTATGAGTGGCCTAAACTATTTGTAATGATTTTAACTACATGTTATTTTTAAAATGTCACGTTATTGTGACATAAGTAATGTAACTTTAACTAAACCATATTTCATGTTTTCATGTGGTGTTTTAACTAAATATATAAAAAGAAAATATGAGATTGGATGACATCTTGTAGGTCCCACTCCTTTCTCCCCTAAGGCTCGTTAACACAATGGCCCTAAGGTAAAGAAAAAGTTCACCTACGCCCCTTTGGTTATGACTTCTCTTTTAAGTCGCATCTCATCTCTTTTAAGACCAACTTCAATTGCAACTGCAAGTAAGATTAGAGGGTATGGGGCTCATCCCCGGCTCGTCCAGGTGCGGCAATGGGCCGGAACACCCCCCCCCCTCCCCCGGGACATCGGAATCGTCGGCTCCTTGCCACCTACGACGCCCCACTTCTCTCTTTTCTTCTTTATACTAACACGCTCATACATACACGCGCGCGCGCGCGCGCGCGCGCGCGCGCACACACACACACACACACATATATATATATATATATATATATATATATATATATTGGGGTCCATCCCCTTTATGCTCATCCTCACAACCGCTTACGTGGACGCCTGCTTGACGGATCATCCTTTGAGGACTACCCTCCTCCACACCCAATAGCCTAATATAACTTAATAACATCATCAAAAAATGAACATTTTATACTATTATCACAAGCCGTAAATGTTTTATATAAATATACCCAAATTTGGTATGTTATATAATCACTGAGACAACCGCCTTTGGGCAAGGCATGCAATGAGCCATTCCTCGTCATCGCACTGAAGATATGAGTTAGTGAACGTCGGAACAATCTAATTTCTCATCCTATCAACACTCTTTTCGGGTGGAATTGAGCATTTAAATATCTTAACTTTATCGTAAAACTACCCTCCATATCTTTAGATAAGTTCTCTCACTTACTCTCACATCTGAACTTCGTAAGGTTAACAGTGTTGTTACTCGTCTTAGGTCAAAACACTTGGAACTTTAAACAACGAGAACTTAAGAATCATGTATTGCAATTTGCAACTAGTCCTTTGCTACAACACAAAACCAAAAAAAAGCCTGATGAATTAAAAAAAATATAATCTAATTTTACAACAAACCCTTATTAATCTTTTTCAAATGAAGACAAGTCATTACACTCCAAAAGAAAAGAAAGAAAGAATGAATAGATCATATATCAATATTACAAATCCCAATTGGAAATATATAAAACATATAACCTTTTATTAATCTATGTAAGTTTTTAATCAAACACAAAAACTAATACTCTAACCAACCATGTATCTATTTCCCAGCTGACACTCTTCTATCATTATTCTTTGTTTTCTTGTTATTACCCCTTCTCCTACCGGACCTCTTGCCATGGCGGCCCATGACGGCACCACGAGGTATGAAAACTCCGGTCCCTCCACCACCGGTAGCCCACAAGCTCTCCATCCAACTAGGGATCAAATACCTCTCAGCCTCGGACCAACTATAGTAGCTCCTAGCCACCAGTCTCGACCCAACCCCAACACCACTATAACGCACCGGTTTTCGCTTCAAGTCCTTCACACCATTCACATACACATCTTTGTCATCGTCATCTTCATCCGTAAGCATCAATATTTGTCGTGTGAGTTCTTCGTAAAACGTGTTGTCTTCGGTATCAACCGGGCTTAAAGAATCCCAACATGAATCCATGGTTGTATATATAATAAAATGAAAGAATTAAAGAATGAAATATAGATGTGTTACAAGTTATGTTTGTGTAGATGGTTAATAAGGGAGTGTATATATATAGTTAAAAACTTAAAATGAATGTGACCACATGGTTTGAATTTGGTCAACGGGTGGTGGGTGGGTGCATGGAAGGTGGAATTTGGGTGCAAGTTAAGTTTCCGGTTGCAGCCAAAATCATTGACGAGTTTACTTATAGTTAAACGAGTCAATATATAAAATTAAAGTTGGTTGAACCAACAAACAAGTCGACAAGACTTAGCCACGACCAAGACACTTGTGGTGATAGTAGTGGCACGATGACGGTCTTTGTTAATAGAATCTTCCCAGATTTTGTTAATAATTAAATATTTTATGTATTTTAATATATTTAAATTCATAATTAAATACTTTATGTATTTCAGGGCATTCCAAGATTTTTTGAGGCGTAAGGCGAAATAAAATTCTGGTGCCCTTTTTCTTCTTTGATTCTTATTAACAATATTCCGTTATCTGTGCTTGGAACCAAGAAAAAATCTAACACAACTATAACATAGAGTAGTTTGCTTGTATGAATAATCAAACTAATCTAAAACAATAAATTTGCATTGATATTAATAGTTAATATATTATTTTTTTTCTTTTAAGTGGAGGCTCTATTTTTTTAGAGGCTCTAGGCCCAAGCCTAGATTTACTTGTACTATCGGTCTGACCTAAAATAGATTAAAAAACATATTGGTTGTATATTACAAGTAATGGGTTAAGTTATCATACAAATGGGTCTTAACATACAAAATACCCTTAATGTAAGAAATAAAGGAGGATTTTTTTTGAATTTTTTTCCATCTTATTAAGCACGTATTTTAGTTCCAACATTAAAAAAAATATCGTAATTTTACATTAGTAGAGTAATTATGTAATTTTGTAAAGTAATAATCATTACTCTACAAAATTGTAGGGTAATTATAATACCCTACAATAATTACTCTAGTACGGTAAAATCATCAGGATTTTTTTGTTACATTTTGTAATTTAACATCATTCTTAAGTAGTAGAGAAAAAATTCAAAATTTCAAACCCTACTTCACTTGTTACGTTAAAAATATTTTGTATGTTAAGACTCATTTGTATATGATCTTTAGACAACAAGTAATATATATTAAATGTTTAACCACTCCCACACTGAAGCCCTCGCTGTCTCACCCGATCCATTCCCACGAGTCACCTGTGTTCTGTAGCTTGACACTATATAATAGGTTGCAAAGATTCAGCAGATCACTCAGCTCCACTCCAGCTGAGATATTTCTGGTCCAGGCCAAAGAGTATAAAGGCCCACTATTTTCGAAGTTAATCTGGTCATTGACCTTGCATCTTTTTTCACTTTCCAACTTGGGAATTTATCTTTTAACGATTCGTTATAGAGCCATTGATCAAGCCAAAAAATCGTGTCTTCCTCGTTTCCAACCCTTCCTTTGAAAAAGTTCCTAAGCAGAGTACCCTTGATAGAGGTTTTCGAGAGCACATTTGTAATATTGCACCATACTCCTCCCATCGACTTTCTAGCTGGGATAAAGTCCCAGCATAATCTCATTTTATGTATAGCTTCTATAACCTTCGACCATAACTTGCCTTTTTCCGATTTGAATCTCAACCCCCCTTAGCTAGAAGGGGAATATTTATATATTTGAGTTTATCTAACCATAACCTCCACATTTTTCGGTAACGCCACCCTCTCCCATGCAACCCAATGAAGTTTATTGACCGCTTTGCTCCCCCCCCCCCCCCACACACACAAGAATTTCCTTATTTTTGCCTCCAGGTCATTTATGACTTTGATCGGAGCCTTATACAAGGAGAAATAACAGTTATGTAAACTTTCGAGCACTGATTTTTATTAAAGTGACCCTTCCTCCAATCGACAACTGAGATGCTTTCCACTTAGATAATCTGGTATCAAATATATCATAAACCAGGCTCCAATTAGATGTCACACCCTGACCCGCAGCGGATATGGTAGTCGGGGCATGATTGGGTTTTCATCAAAGCTCATGACATTTACTATTATACAAGTTTCATATATATTATTTTAAATTAAAAAGAAAAATTCCAATCAACACATAATCCATACAAACACAAAATGTTCTAAAGAAGACTTTCAAGTAACGCTTTATTTTTTCTTCTAAGCCCAAGTCCTATGTGTTCCTTGTTTCAACCTGATCACCTGTATCATGTGTAAAAAATAGAGATTTGGGTCAACATAAGTTGGCGAGTGAATCCCGTTAAATTGTTAGAAAGAAATTTGTATGTTTATTATTTTAATTAAATGTGCATTAACCAAAGATGAGCAACGTATATGTAATCTAAACCACAAACCACACAATCATCTAGCAATGTACATGTGAGCACGATAAGCGATATGGTGTGAGATCAAGGCTCAATCAAACGGAGCCGATCTAATTAGGCAACGCGACACTCTACCCGTATGTAACAGGGAACAAATGGGCCTAATGTGAGAGCTTGACTGAAATGAGAAAATATAACCACGAATAACAATAAACAAAAATATCACATAGCACGTTAGATCTGTCACACCCCGACCCGTAGCAGAAAAAGGTGATCGGGGCATAATTGGGTTATCATCAAAGCTCATGACATTTATTATGACGTTTCATATTCATTAATACAATTTAATGGGAAATATACAATCATAATTACATCATGTCCTAAACATCATTCTAGACTTCATTGCTTTCTTCTAAGGCATCCCTATGTTTTCCTTACTTCATCCTGTTCACCTGTATCATGTGTAAAAATGGTTTTTGGATCAACAAAAAGTTGGCGAGTGAATCCTATGAAAAACATTTGAACAAGTTTATTGAATTGATTATAAAATAAAGTGCACAACCACACATGAGTAAAAATAGATGTAAACTTATTCACCAATCATTTAATATTACATAATGCACACACGAACAATAATGGATTTGTTTTGAGGCACGCGTTGCTCAACTTGTCTCCCACGAGGAACTGATGGGCCTAATGAATGAATTGCATATAACTTGACAATATGAAATACATAACTACAAACAATATATACAATCTAAGTTTAGATCACAATATGGTATGGCACAAGTTTAAATAAACGAGTTAATTTTAGTGACACATGACACACCCCAAAACGTGTAATTAAAAAGGGGAGTTGTAAGATTCACTCACATTGGGTGCGTTCGGTTGATGATGTTGAATGCGCACGAAGTTGGTTTTAACCACGAGTGAAACTAACCTAGATAATGGCATAATTGTTCGGTAAGTAAGCGGATTTTATTAATCAATTTTAGTAGGATTGTTGGATATATTTTTGTGAGTTTAAGGCTATTTTTTAACCTTAAAAATGTTATTTTTAAGTATTTTTAATTGATTTTTAAATAAAAATAAATAATAAGTAAATAAAAAAATATTGATTTTTGACTGTTGACCTGTTGACCGTTGACTTGTTGACCGATTTTATTGTATAATTGTGTGCGCCGGGTGAGGCTCGAACCCGAGACCTCCCGTTCGCGTGCACGCAGCTCTACCAACTGAGCTACGTGTCTAACCCGAAATATTTCTGTTTTTTATTATATTTATACCTTAATTGAATTAATCCGAAAATCATTTATTTCAAAAACGATTTAAATGACTCGCTCGGTGTTCTCCACAGGTCTCGAACCCGGGACCTGTGGGTTAGGTTAACACACAGTCCACCGCTGGACTGTGTGTCTAACTTGGTAAATACTCTGATTTTTATTATACTTATATACAAACTACATTATTTCATTTCTGCCTTATATAAAAAGTTTGATAATTGTCCGGACCGGTGCGGTAGTCTGGACTCGAACTCGTGACATGTGATTTAAACGTTCACACAGTCCACCATTGGACTGTGTGTCTATCTTGGTTATTATTCCGGTTTTTATTAAACTTAACATCTATTGCAGTGAATCCGATTCGGTTAAAAAAAGAACATTTTTATTAAGGCGAGTGTGCGTGGGACAAGAATCGAACTCGGGACGTAAGCGTGTTTTATTTGCACACAGTCCACCGCTGGACTGTGTGTCTAACTCGAGATATATCTTGATTTTAATTAAACATATACAATACTGAAACTTCGTCTTCTTCGTTGGACTTAACCAGAACTAATGTCCGACTGGTTCGACGATTTAATCATGTTCTTTTAGTGTGTTGCGCTTAATTACAGGTGATATTAATAAAAGAATGAGAGATTAAGTGTAAGATATCCAAACAGTGGCTCCTCTGTTTCGTCGGCGAAGCTCCGATGTCAGCAGGTTATTCCGGCGACGTGTGTCTTGCGGCAGAGGGTCTTCAGGGAGTTTGAGATGAGTGTGGGTGGCTTCGGTATGAGCTCTGGGTGTTCAGTAAGGCTCAGAGGTGAAAGGCTCGGTTTTCCGGCGAGTTGCAGAAATTCTCCGGCGAGTGAATTTACGTCGGGAAAGAGTGTGATTGTGAGCGAAAAAGCTAACAGAGGTTAGAGGGGGTATTTATAGGGCAGGACATCGACGAATTTAGTCCGTTTTCCGTCTTGATTCGTTGGTCAATAAGTTTTCCGGCGGTTATGACTTGCATCGCGGGTTCAGACGTCGGTTATAACCGATGTAATAGTTAAGGCTTCGGTTAAAACAGAAGAAACCGTCCAATCTCGGCGAAATCGTCGGGATTTCCGACGACTGCGATTAGGCGCGTCGGTTTTGAATTCGAGATTCATGTTATGTATTAATTATTTCTAATAATGAACAAGAAACACAAGTGGCGCAGTGGTTGGAAGGTTGGAAGTTAAGGCTTTGCTGAATCCTGGCTGACCCGGGTTCGAAACCCGGCAGCAGCCTTTTATTTTTATTTCCTTATTTTAAATACTTTTTCAAATATAAATTATATATTCCATTATACTTATTAATTATGTATCGTTTAAAATTAATTTGGGCATTAAACACGCCACGAAATTTTTAACTGATTGTTCGGTTAATAAACGGAGCGGGTTTGGTAAATCCGTTTTTTTTACGGATGTTACAAGATCATATAATGATAATAGCACGAGATTTGAACAAGTAATATAAACAAAATGACACATGATACACCCCAAAAACATGAATAAAAAGGGGAAGTTGTAGGAATTCACTCACAGTGGGTGCGTTTTTTATTTGATGAAGAGTGCGCACGATTTAGGTTAGAGATACCAAACGACGAGAAAGACTAACCTAAATATTCACGTAATAATTCGGTAAAAATATATTTCTTTTTAGTTAAAAGTAGCATTTTTTCCTAATGAATTTTATTAAACATTTTAGATAATTTTATTGTATTCATTACCATTTCTATGTGTTTAAAAAGAGGTTATTTAATTATATATTTTATAGTTTTTAAGGAAAAATAAACAAAAGTTTAATTAAAAAAATATGTTTTTATTCGCATTGAACCGGCCGAACAGTTTGCAGCGTGTGTGGTTCGAACTCGAGACCTCTCATTTACGTGCACGCAGCTCTACCAACTAAGCTACGTGTCTAATCCGGAATATATCCGATTTTAATTATATATACACATACACATACGGAGGTAAACCATATTTTTAATTAATTAAAAAGGTTTGTTAAATTATAAGAACCGTGTGGAACCGGTCTCGAACGCATGACCTTAGCTTCGTGTTGCACACAGCCTGACCAATTGGGTTGTGTGTCTAACCCGAAGGATATAAGATTTTAATTAATTTTATATACTATGAGTTATTTTATATATTAGTTATAAAAAGGTTGAACTATATATGGAAATCGGAAACGTATGCGAGACTCGAATCGGCGACCATCTGGTTTATATGTACACAGTCCACCACTGGTCTGTGTGTCTAACCCGGTTTAAATACCGTTTTTAATTCCTCTTAACCACAATTTCAACTCATCTTCATTATTCCAAAAGAACGTTAAACTGACAAAAACCAATTGAATCTGGTTTTGCTTATATTCACTTATATTGTTTACAAAATATCATTAGAATAAAAAATGAGGAGAGAGTGAAGGTTTTGCTTATATTCAATTGAAGTTACGGTGATGTTTCCGGCGATTATTCCGGCGAACCTTTGATCTTCGGCAAAGTGAATTTTGAAAACAGAAGTTACAAGGAGTATGTGCAAGTATGTGCTTGATCTAATTGAGTTTCTGAATCCTCTATTTATAGAGAGAGGCAGTAGTATGGTTTAAATGTTTCGGTTTCGGTCAAGAGTTAATGACCGTGATGATTGTATAACTGAATTGAACATTGCCGGCTCAATGATTGAGTCTAACACATGATTGGAAAACGGTTTCTCGATTTAATTGGCAAAAGAAACGGAGTTTTGATGATTGATTTGAAGGTTTCAGCCATTACTGGGCGGGCGTTTTGAAACTTGATTTCGGGTGTTGTTTTAATATAAAACTTATTTGATTTGATATTGTATCAGATGTTGTGTGTGTGGTGTAATGGTGTGTTGTGTGCATTGTTTGGGTGGAGACCCGGGTTCGATCCGCGGTCCACCCTTTTATTTTGTTTTTAACTTAATAAACTTTTTATTTTATATTTTATCTTGTATTAACTATTATTACTTCATTACTATTTATATTTATTAATATTACAAAATAACTATCAACAACTAATGTGAATTCGAAACAGGAGATTCATGACATATGCTTGATTACAAAACGGAGCGGATTTTAGAACCCTTTTTACGATAAATGTTATATTAGAGGCCTGATTCATGGTAGCTTCAAGTTTTAACCTAAGATATAAGAAAGGAAACACCCCCGCTTGTAACACCATGTAAAATCGTGTCCAATAGTATAGTGACATGTGTTGTATTTTAAATATAGTCTGTTAAAGACCAATAAGGACTAAAGGCGTCAACATGCTCAAACTGTGCCTCTGAGTGACGGTCCGATGTCAACATGCATAAATAACAGCCTCTGAGTGACTGATATGTCAACATGCTTAAAATCATTAGTCTCTGAGTGACTGATATGTCAACATGCTTAGCCTCTGAGTGACATCAGAATCAACATGCTTATAATAAGCCTCTGAGTGATCCTTTACGAAGTCCTAACTCTCATACATGCCAAATGTTGGACGAGAGGGTTCAATTTTGTAAATATGTGAAAGTTGGATGATGGAGGGATTAAAAGTGTCAACATGTTAATTCTTACCTCTGAGTGACCTTTTAACAAACCGAGAGCTCGACAATGTCCGGGCATAATTCCGGGTATGCCAGGTATTGGCTACGGAGGGTTAAAAGTGCCAAAAAGGTGTTTAAAAGGTTTTTAGAAGCTTAAATAAGTTAAGGGATTAAAAGTGTCAAACTTTGAAACTGGCCAAGGGGCGGTCGCGGGCCGCGAGAGACCAGGCCTGGGTCTCTCGCGGGGCGCGAGAAAGGCTCTAATGCAGAAAGTTTGGCTTGGCCTTCAAACAAAGCTCCAAAACCATTAATTCGAAACCATGGACTTGTAATCAGCTATGCCACGTTTTGGGACACTTGTAAGCTTCCTCTTACACCCCTAAATTACCTGGCTTCACCTCCTTTGAGTTCTCCAACTATAAATAGGTGCTTAAGTTCACATTCCAACTTGCACCTTTCTCATCAATTCACTCTTCTCCCTCCTCTGGAAGTTCATAGCTAAAAGGAGCATCCAAAATAGTTCTTTTGCACCTTAGGAATCACTGGTAAGTGTTCCTTCTTTGTGCATTTTCGTTTATAGGCTTTTATAGCCAAAAGTCAAGCGTTTCATAGAAAACGCTTTGACTTTCGGTTAAGACCATTATGGTCCAGCCATTGTTTGAAATGAACATGGCTAAGTGATCGTAATAAGGTAGGTGTTAATCCCTATAAAGGGCACCTCCTGAAGATCACGTTTGCTAGACCAATTGACGGGTCAAAGTTAAGTTATTAAAAGGTCAAACAGACCAATTTTTGGAAAAATCATAAATTGATCTTATATATGTTATGAAACCTGTTTTGACACTTAAACAAGTAGGTAATAATTATTAGAACATGTAAGAACAAGTTCGGCTCGTAAATATCAGTTCCTGGGTCGGTTTGCAACCGAAAGTCGCGAAGTTTAACTTCTGCTTTGACTTTCGATTTTGACCCGATTTAGATTAGTTACCTACTGATCTAAAGTTGCAGTATGATCATAATATAATGTAGCATAACCTTCTGAGGTTATATTACATGATCATAATTAGAATCCAAGTTTATGCGCAAGTTCCATAATTTTGCCATTTTTGACCAAAATGTCCTTTTTGCATAAAACAAGGTTTTAAATGGTAATGAACTTGAAAATGAGTTTCCTACTGATGAAATATTATAAGTAGGATTATTTGGGATGTTGAACCAAGTTATAAACTGAGTTTTCAAGCAAGTCCTTAAACTATGTCAATAAATGACGATTTTAGCCCTTGTGGCTCATAAACTAGTTTTAATTAATTTTTTTAAGGTAAAATATTTTACCTACTGATATGTAATATTAAATAACATATCTAAGACATTTTAATCTAAACTTAACATCAGTTTTCTTAAAAATCGCATAAGAACGCCAGTTTACAACATAAGCGCCATTTAGGCGCATAGTATGGTTTTAAACCATATTAATGACCAAGACTTGATACCTACTGATCTTAAAACTTATTTTAAACATATTTACAGTCCAAATAATTTATAAAGTATGTGTAAAATGACCTAAATGTCCTTCGGTGCATAGTTTGGTCATAAAAGATAATTTACACATATAATTGGTATCCTAACTGATATTATATCATAAATAAAATACTTTTTCCAGAATACTTATAACTATAACATTAAATTATATTCAAGTTCCTTTTATACGGTATAAAATTACCAAAATGCCCTTATGAGGCATAGTTTCGTTTTAAAACCTTAACGGGCATAAAGTTAATATCATACTGATATTTTAACTTATTTAAGGTATAATGGCATATAGAACTTGTCCATGACTTATCCGGTTACCCGATATCGTTAATATGAGCACGGTTACGTATATGTAATTTTTTTACGGAAATTAACCGAAACGGTTTTAACCTTGTCATTTAAGTCTCGAAATCCAGAATGTTAATAGTTTACCCATATTAAACAAGTCAAGGTACTTGTTGGGATTAAACTATATTCTATCCAATCATCGTTTAATCTAGCGTCATACGTTTTGATCAAGTACGCTAGTCGGTCTAAGTCTTTGACTTAAATAAGACCGTTAGTATTTAATTGGTTAGTTTATGCCATAATCCAGACTAGAGACTTGTCGGTAAATGCTATCTGCACTTAACTCATTTTGAATACTGTTGAGTTATTAAAATATACTCTTGACTTATTTCCCTAATACGGGCTTGGGTTACGGTAAATTATTACCGCTTGGTCAGAAATGGGATTCAATCGAACGCCGGTTCGGGGATAGTAAATCCGCATATTCTGTTTTAATCAGTTTTGTTTGATAATTTAAACATCAGGGGTTAACTACCGTGTCCTGGATATCCTCGGCTCATTACAATAGAAATGGCCACGACCTTAGCGCGTGTGTAGACATACACCCGATAGACGCTCAATTATGCATTCCCACAAGGTTGGGAGGAGTTAACTCATTCGTGAGTCCAAAGTGGTGTGTACGTTAATTGTGTCTCGGTCTTCGTACTGGGCCCCGTATGTTTGACAAACATGTAAATCTGTTAACAAGGTTGGACAGTCAATTAACCCAAGTTATAAAAGATTTTGTGCTGATACGCACTTAAAACATTTTTAAAATGTTTTCAAAATGAGTCAGTTGGGTGTGTTTACCAGCGAAAGCTGACGTATTTTCAAAAGACTTAACTGCAGGTACAATACGAAAATAGGCCGAAGGTGCTCGGTAGTGATAGAGGATCTTGCAAATCCTAAATCCGCCCAAAGTCTGTTTTATATTCTTTCCATGTACAATTTATGATCCGCCTGTGGATCTTCTATTACGAGCCTGTATATTATTTTGTATTTTCGAACATTCGGATTGTAATAGTAATTTTACTCCAAGACTTCCGTTGTGCCGTGTTTAATTGACTATGATGATTATCAACTGGCGTCACGATACTCCCCACCCGGGCCCACCGGTGTATGGATTTGGGTTGGAAATCCAGGGTGTGACAGGTTGGTATCAGAGCCAACGTTTGAGAGAATTAAACACTATCCTTTTGTGTTTAATCTCAAACTTACACAAGAACATTCCTTAGACTTCCGAGTCTAGGCATTGACCTAGAATTACTCATTTCATTATTAAGTTATTAGTATTGTTTTTGAATTAATTTTTAACAGGAAAATGCCGCCACGTGTACGAGGACAAAGTGGGAGAGGAAAAGGTCCAATGAGGGGAGGACCCTCGGGGTGCATTCCCCATCAACCTCACAACTCAGATGCCTACCAAGAATCAGGAGATTCATCTCCTTGGCAACCAGCGAGACGTTCTGTCTCTAATAGACACTCACCCCTACATCCCCAAAATTCTTTCCACTCTCACCGCTCCTATCATTCACACCATACTCACCATTCTCATCATTCCCATTCACACTCTTACCATGAAGAATTTAACCCTAACCATTACTTTAACACGCCTCCAGCCGATCAAAATCAGTTGGACCAGCCACACCCTATGGACGAGGACTCCGACCCGGAGATGCCGCCGTCGGGATCAAATACGTATCCCATTGAAATTTCAAGCGATTCAAATTCCTATGCTGGATCGCCCTACCAAGGTCCTAACGAGTGGGACCAATATTTGAATCAATTCACTTTCGCCCACACTCCTTCTCACCACTCTCAACCACTTGTTCAAGAAGATGTCCACATGGAACCGGTGGACCAACCTCAACCACCACCTGAACCGCCAAGAAGGAAACGTGGTGCACGTATGTCGGTACGTGCAGGACAAAGTTCGGGATCGCTGCCACCTTTGCCCAACTCCTACCCCACAATTCAAGAGGACCCACAAACGGGTGGACCCTCTAATGTTTCACCTATAGTGGAACCAACACCAACACCTGCTGTTCAACCACTACCATCGGGTTATACTAACCCAATCCCCACATATCCAAACACGTCTGGATATGATCCTTTTAACCCGTCTACACCGGTAGATTATCAGGCATGGTCGCAAGACCCATATATGCAAGCAGTTATGCACAACGCACTTTACCCGTCTCCTTTTCCACCTACTTATCCACCGACTGGATATCCAACTTATGGATACCAATATCCGGTTATGCCACAACCTCCGCCACCACGTTAGGCCATTAATGAGGCCTTAGAAAGAATGAAAGAAATGCAGCAACAGGCGGAGAAAACGAAGAAGAAAACGAACAAATTTTTCAAGAAACTCTCCAAGCTGGTCAATGGAAAGAAGGACGAGTAAAGTCTCTTCTAAATAATATGTAGTCCCTACAAGGACATTGTTGTTTCTTTAGTCCCTGCGTGGACATTTTTATTTCTTTAAAAGTCCTTGCATGGACAGTTTATTTCATTATCTAGTATTGTAATTTCTAATTTAGAATTTAATAAAATACTTTTGGAATTATATATATATATATGTGTGTGTGTGTATGTATGTATTCATCCTCTCGATAATGAGCGTCTCGATTTTACTCGAAATTTATGCTCTGCTATATAATTCCGAAAGATCTTAATGGATTGATTATGCCAAGTGGCGTAGACCACATATTGGCAAAGAAATGATAGTTAAGTACGAAGGGGTCTTCTATCAGGATAGTTAAGGGAAGTTATCCTTCTATCAAGAGGTAAGGGACTAGGTCCAAACCTCCAAGGTCGTTAAGGTCGAAGGTGACCGGGACCATTAATCAATCATTAAAGTGCTCTTATGTTAACATTAAGAAATGTTCATACTCTTGGTAGTGTGGCTTGAGGAACCACACTAACCGTCCGGCGGGACAGGCTGATATGCCTAATACATCTGATATAATGTAGGCCAATGTGCCCAATTATTGTCCAACGGGACAGACTGATATGCCAAATACATCTAATATGATGTAGGCCAATGTGCCCAATTGATGTCCAGCGGGACAGGCTGATATGCCATATACATCTGATATGATGTAGGCCAATGTGCCCAATTATTGTCCAGCGGGACAGGCTGATATGCCAAATACATCTGATATGATGTAGGCCAATGTGCCCAATTATTTTCCAGCGGGATAGGCTGATATGCCAAAACATCTGATATGATGTAGGCCAATGTGCCCAATTTATATCCAACGGGACAGGCGGATATGCCATATACATCTGATATGATGTAGGCCAAGGTGCCCAATTTATGTCCAATGTGACAAGCTGATATGCCATATGTATTATGACCTAAGTGACAGGCTGATGTGCCATATGTATATATTATGTCCAATGTGACCGGCCAATGTGCCCGGTTATTATGTCCATAAGGGACAATCCTATGAGCTACATAATTGTCAATAATGACAAAGACAGTTGTGACAGTGCGATCCACTGTCCAATAATATATGGACTACGTCCAAATTGTAATTTGCCTATGATGGTCCTATTAAGACCTAGGCCAAATATAGTTACGTGAGCCTAAGAGTTGTGATGATATTCACACTAGTATAGGCAATGGATTGTTATATCCAATACTGAAAGCCGATATGGTTAATATACCATGGCTAAATAAAATTTCATTTGGTGTATAGAAACCAAGACTTAAAGATGGCTAAGTCGAATGAAGCACAAAGTAGCCACATAAATGTTGAATCTAACAAAGCTGAAAACAAAAATATAGATGATGATAATTTTCAAGCTCGCATCGATGCGGCTGTCGAAAAGGCCATGGGAAATGCCATAGAAAAGCTAAGAGAGTCGAGTGCCACTCGCTCTAGACCCTTATCTATTCCACCATCTTCAGCTCATAAGGAGAGCTCCGTTCACTCTTCAAATGCGAAGAGTCAACCAAAGAAATTAGATTTTGCAGAAAGGTCCCGTTCTGCTAAGGACGGATGCACCTATAAGTATTTCGTCTCATGTAAGCCCCGAGACTTTAATGGGGAAAAAGGAGTTGTGGAAGCTCTAAAATGGCTAGATGAGATGGAAATGATTGTAGATATCAACAATTGTGCTGATAAGGATGTGGTCAAGTACGTATCACAATCCTTCAAGGGCGATGCCCTAATATGGTGGAAAGCCATGATTCAATCAACAGGTAAGGTACACCTGTACAATTTAGGATGGTCCAAGTTTGTGGACCTTGTTAAGGAAACTTACTGCCCAACCTATGAGGTGGAGAAATTAGAGACATACTTTTTGTCTCTTTCAATGAAAAACCTAGACTGTCGGAAGTACGTATCCGATTTCAATTCCCTATCTAGGTTACTTTCCTATTTGATCACCCCCGAACCCAAACGCATTGCGCGTTTTTAAACGGGTTGGCACCCGAAATAAAAGGCATGGTAAAGGCTACTCAGCCTAGTACCTATAGGTCCGCTGTAGACCTATCTCTTTCCCTCACCCTTGATTTGGTAAGACAAAGGTCAGTTAGAACTGAAACTGACGGAAAGAGGAAACAGGAGGATAATAACTCCCAAAGATTTAAAAAGAAAGGAAATTTTGGGTTCAAGAAGAACCAGCACGCGTCTAATGACAAACCCCTGTGTAAGAATTGTAAATATAGGCATTGGGGATAATGTAGTATAAATCCACAAATCAAACCCTGTGGTATCTGCAAAAGAAGAGGGCATAAGACCTTAGATTGCAAGGATCTTAGGGATGCAGTATGCTATAACATAATGGAAAAGGGCATATAACGTACAATTGCCCCAATTTACCCAAAAGTAATTATACAAAGCCTGGAGAGGCTAAGAAGGGGAATGCACGTGCCTTTCAAATAAATGCAGCAGAAGCTGTTAATGACAATAATGTCATAACATGTACTTTCCCCATTAATGATATTTATGCTAGAGTTCTTTTCAATTCGGGTGCATATAGATCTTTTGTTAATCATAAGTTTAGTAAACTATTAAACCTGCCCATAAGAACTCTAGATAAAACTTATGAGATAGAACTTGCTGATGGAACGATAGAATCCACATCTTCCATTCTTGATGGATGCTCTATATCCATTAAGAATCATTCCATCCCTATCTCTCTTCTACCAATGAAATTGGCGGGGTTCGATGTTTTCTTAGGCATGGATTGGTTATCTCATAACCAAGCCCGCATTGCCTGTGATAAAAGGCTCATCGAGATTAAAACCCCATCTGGTGAAATGATCACCATCCATGGAGACTCACACTATGGACTGCCGGACAAGGTGTCGTTATTTAAGGCATCCAAGTGTTTGAGAAGAGGCTGTGTTATCTATATGGCACAAGTAACCATCAATGAACCTAAGCCGAACCTTGAAGATCAACCAGTTATCTCGGAGTATCCCGATGTTTTCCCTGAGGAATTACCAGGCCTACCTCCAGATAAACAAGTGGAGTTTAGGATTGATATTATACCAGGATCTACACCAGTCGCTAGAGCTCCATATAGGCTAGCACCAACAGAGATGAAGGAATTGAGGACGCAGCTAGACGAACTCTTAGAGAAAGGCTTTATTCAGCCTAGTTCCTCGCCTTGGGGAGCTCCTATACTCTTTGTTAAGAAGAAAGACGGTTCGATGCAAATGTGCATTGATACCGAGAGCTGAACAAGTTGACGATTAAAAATAGATATCCTCTGCCCAGGATCGACGATTTATTCGACCAAGTTGAAGGGGCTAGTTATTTCTCCAAGATTGATTTGAGATCTGGATATCATCAGTTGAAGGTTAGGAGTGAAGATGTTCCTAAGACAGCCTTCAGGACCCGCTATGGTCATTTTGAATTCTTGGTGATGCCTTTTGGGCTCACCAATGCACCAGCAGCATTCATGGATCTCATGAATAGAGTCTGCAAACCGTATTTGGATAAGTTTGTCATTGTCTTCATAAACGCCATACTTAGCTATTCTCGTAATCAAGTTGATCACGAGAAACATCTTCGGTGCATCCTAGAATTATTAAGACAAGAGAAACTTTATGCAAAATTCTCTAAATGCGAATTTTGGCTTAGAGAAGTCCAATTCCTTGGACATATGGTAAGTGAGCATGGTATCCAAGTGGATCCCGCCAAAATTGAGGCCATCATAAATTGGGAAGTGCCCAAAACTCCATCTGAAATTCGTAGTTTCTTAGGACTGGCTGGTTATTATAGAAGGTTCATTGAGAACTTCTTAAGAACAGCCACTCCTTTAACTACCTTGACCCGTAAGAATGTTAAGTATAATTGGGGTCCAAAGCAACAAGAATCTTTTGAGATTCTAAAACACAAGTTGAGCAACGCTCCTGTGTTATCTCTACCCGAGGGTATTGAGAACTTTGTTGTCTATTGTGATGCTTTGCACACCGGCATGGGCCGTGTGCTAATGCAAAAAGGTAAGGTAATTGCCTATGCATCACGACAACTAAAGGTGCATGAAAGAAATTACACCACCCACGATTTGGAGTTGGGTGCCGTTGTATTTGCACTAAAACTATGGAGACATTACTTGTATGGCACAAGGTGTATTATATACACTGGCCATAAAAGTCTCTAGCATCTATTCAATCAAAAAGAATTGAACATGCGACAACGTCGATGGATGGAAACACTTAATGATTATGATTGCGAGATTCGCTACCATCCCGACAAGGCAAATGTAGTTGCCGACGCCTTAAGTCGCAAAAAACGAGTTAAACCTATAAGGATTAATGTGAAGAGCATTGAGCTCAAGAATAGCTTGAATGAGAAGCTATTAGATGTGCAAAAGCAAGCCCTATTAGAGGCTAATATTCCTAGTGATGGATTAGGCGGAACTATTGACCAGTTAGCGCCTGGAAAGGATGGAATCCTTAGATTCAATGATAGAATTTGGGTTCCAGTCTTTGGAGGACTTAGAGATCTAATCCTCCAAGAAGCGCATAGTTCAAGATACTCAATTCACCCGGGAGGTGACAAGATGTATCAAGATCTAAAGAAAAATTATTGGTGGATGGGTTTGAAGAAATCCATAGCCACTTATGTAGCTAAGTGTCTGACGTGTTCGCAAGTTAAAGCCGAACATCAGAAACCATCAGGACTTCTATAACAACTTGATATTCCCACATGGAAATGGGAAATGGTAACTATGGTTTTGATTACCAAGTTACCAAAGACCAAAAGTGGAAATGACACTATTTGGGTCATTATAGACAAACTGACTAAGTCAGCTCATTTCTTGCCAATCAAAGAAACGTATAATTTAGATAAATTGGCTAAATTGTATGTGGACAAGATTGTGTCCCTACATGGTGTGCCGGTATCTATTGTATCTGACAGAGATACTAGATACACATCTCACTTTTGAAAAAGTTTTCAACAATCTTTAGGCACACGATTAAACTTTAGTACGGCTTACCATCCGCAGACTGATGGTCAAAGTGAGTGTACTATCCAGACACTGGCAGACATGCTTAGGGCATGCGTGATTGATTTAGGTGGAAGTTGGGATGACCACTTACCCCTAATAGAATTCTCCTACAATAACAATTACCATACTAGCATCAAGGATGCTCCTTTTGAGGCCTTATATGGGAGAAAATGTAGAACGCCCGTGTGTTGGGCAGAAGTTGGGGAGGCCCAACTATCAGGACCAGATATTGTCCTGTAGACCACAGAAAAGATTGTGCAAATCCATGATCGTCTCAAAGTTGCCAGGGACAGGCAGAAGAGCTATGCTGACAAGAGGCGAAAACCTCTTAAGTTCCAAGTAGGGGACAAAGTCATGCTGAAAGTATCACCCTGGAAAGGTGTGATACATTTTGGAAAGAAGGGCAAGTTGAGCCCAAGATATATAGGACCCTTCGAGATAATCAAAACGTGTCGGCACAGTAGCTTATAAGCTCAGGTTGCCTAAGGAGCTTAGTGGAATCCATGACGTATTCCACATATCTAACCTTAAGAAATGTCTAGCCGATGAGTCGCTAGCAATGTCAAACGAGGATGTGCAAATTGATGAAAACCTTAGATTCATTGAGAAACCAATTTCGATCGAGGATCGACAGGTTAAGAAGCTCCGAAGAAAAATGACACCTATAGTAAAGGTTAAGTGAGACGCTTTTAGAGGTCCCGAGTATACATGTGAGGTTGAGTCCACTATGCGACAAAAGTACCCCCATCTTTTCGAATAAAATCTCAAGGTCGAGATTTCTTTTAAAGGGGTGAAGATGTAACACCCTGTAAAATTGTGTCCAATAGTATAGTGACACGTGTTGGATTTTAAATATAGTATGTTAAAGACCAATAAGGACTAAAGGCGTCAACATGCTCAAACTGAGCCTCTGAGTGACTGATATGTCAACATGCTTGAAATTTGGCCCCTGAGTGACTGATATGTCAACATGCCCAGCCTTTGAGTGACATCAGAATCAACATGCTTATAATAAGCCTCTGAGTGATCCTTTACGAAGTCCTAACTCTCATACGTGCCAAATGTTGGACGAGAAGGTTCAATTTTGTAAATATGTGAAAGTTGGATGATGGAGGGATTAAAAGTGTCAACATGTTAATTCTTACATCTGAGTGACCTTTTAACAAACCGAGAGCTCGACAATGTCCGGGCATAATCCCGGGTATGCCAGGTATTAGCTACGGAGGGTTAAAAGCGCCAAAAGGTGTTTAAAAAGGTTTTAAGCTTTAATAAGTTAAGGGGTTAAAAGTGTCAAACTTTGGAACTGGCCAAGGGGCGGTCGTGCGCCGCGAGAGACCAGGCCTGGGTCTCTCTCGGGCGCGAGAAAGGCTCTGCTGCAGAAAGTTTTGGCTTGGCCTCCAAACAAAGCTCCAAAACCATTAATTCGAAACAATGGACTTGTAATCAACTATGCCACGTTTTGGGACACTTGTAAGCTTCCTCTTACAGCCGTAAACACCTGGCTTCACCTCCTTTGAGCTCTCCAACTATAAATAGGTATTCATCTGCTTCATTCCAACTTGCACCTTTTTCATTAATTCATTCTTCTCCCTCTGGAAGTTTCTAGCTGAAAGGAGCATCCAACTTAGTTCTCTTGCATTCTAGGAACCTCTTGTAAGTGTTCCTTGCTCTTGCATTTTCGTTTATAGGCTTTTATAGCCAAAAGTCAAGCGTTTTACAGAAAACGCTTTGACTTTCGGTTAAGACCATTATGGTCCAGCCATTGTTCGAAGTGAACATGGCTAAGTTATCGTAATAAGGTAGGTGTTAATCCCTATAAAGGGCACCTCCTGAAGATCATGTTTGCTAGACCAATTGACAGGTCAAAATTAAGTTATTAAAAGGTCAAACAGACTATTTTTTGAAAAAATCATAAATTGATCTTATATATGTTATGAAACCTGTTTTGACACTTAAACAAGTATGTAATAATTATTAGAACATGTAAGAACATATTCGGCTCGTCAATATCAGTTCCTGGGTCGGTTTGCAACCGAAAGTCGCGAAGTTTAACTTCTGCTTTGACTTTCGATTTCGACCCGATTTAGATTAGTTACCTACTGATCTAAAGTTACAGTATGATCATAATATAATGTATCATAACCCTCTGAGGTTATATTACATGATCATAATCAGAATCCAAGTTTATGCGCAAGTTCCATAATTTTGCCATTTTTGACCAAAATGTCCTTTTTGCATAAAACGAGGTTTTAAATGGTAATGAACTTGAAAATGAGTTTCCTACTGATGAAATATTATAAGTAGGATTATTTAAGATGTTAAACCAAGTTATAAACTGAGTTTTCAAGCAAGTCCTTAAATTATGTCAATAAATGACGATTTTAGCCCTTGTGGCTCATAAACTAGTTTTAATTAAATCTTTTCAAGGTAAAATATTTTACCTATTGATATGTTATATTAAATAACATATCTAAGACATTTTAATCTGAAATTAACATTAGTTTTCTTAAAAATCGCATAAGGACGCCATTTTACAACATAAGCGCCATTTAGGCGCATAGTATAGTTTTAAACCATATTAATGACCAAGACTTGATACCTACTGATTTTAAAACTTATTTTAAACATATTTACAGTAGGTACATGTTATAAACTCAGATCCCAAATAATTTATAAACTATGTGTAAAATGACCAAAATGCCCTTCGGTACATAGTTTGGTTATAAAAGATAATTTACACATATAATTGGTATCCTAACTGATATTATATCATAAATAAATTATTTTTTCCAGAATACTTATAGCTATAACATTAAATTATATTCAAGTTCCTTTTATACAGTATAAAATTACCAAAATGCCCTTATGAGGCATAATTTCATTTTAAATCCTTAACATGCATATAAGTTAATATCATACTGATATTTTAACTTATTTAAGGTATAATGGCATATAGAACTTGTCCATGGCTTATCCGGTTACCCGATATCGCTAATATGCGCATGGTTACGTATATGTAACTATTTTACGGAAATTAACCGAAACGGGTTTAACCTTGTCATTTAAGTCTCGAAATCCAGAATGTTAATAGTTTACCCATATTAACAAGTCAAGGTACTTGTTGGGATTAAACTATATTCTATCCAATCATCGTTTAATCTAGCGTCATACGTTTTGATCAAGTATGCTAGTCGGTCTAAGTCTATGACTTAAATAAGACCGTTAGTATTTAATTGGTTAGTTTATGCCATAATCCAGACTAGAGACTTGTCGGTAAATGCTATCTGCACTTAACTCATTTTGAATACGGCTGAGTTATTAAAATAAAAGAAGAAAAGCTCAGGTAAATACTCTCGACTTATTTCCTTAATACGGGCTTGGGTTACAGTAAATTATTACCGCTTGGTCGGAAATGGGATTCGATCGAACGCCGGTTGGGGATAGTAAATCCGCATATTCTGTTTTAATCAGTTTTGTTTGATAATTTAAACATCGGGGGTTAACAACAGTGTCCTGGATATTCTCGGCTCATTACAATAGAAATGGCCACGACCTTAGCGCGTGTGTAGGCATACACCCGATAGACGCTCAATTATGCATTCCCACAAGGTTGGGAGGAATTAACTCATTCATGAGTCCAAAGTGGTGTGTACGTTAATTGTGTCTCGGTCTCCGTATTGGGCCCGTATGTATGACAAACATGTAAATCTGTTAACAAGGTTGGACGGTCAATTAACCCAAGTTATAAAAGATTTTGTGCTGATACGCACTTAAAACATTTTTAAAATGTTTTCAAAACGAGTCAGTTGGGTGTATTTACCAGCGAAAGCTGACGTATTTTCAAAAGACTAAACTGCAGGTATAGTACGAAAATAGGCCGGAGGTGCTCGGTAGTGATAGAGGATCTTGCAAATCCTAAATCCGCCCAAAGTCTGTTTTATATTCTTTCCATGTACAATTTATGATCCGCCTGTGGATCTTCTATTACGAGCCTGTATATTATTTCGTATTTTCGAACATTCTGTTTGTAATAGTAATTTTACTCCAAGACTTCCGTTGTGCTGTGTTTAATTGACTATGATGATTATTAACTGACGTCACGATACTCCCCACCTGATCCCACCGGTGTATGGATTTGGGTTGGAAATCCGGGGTGTGACAGCGCTTGACAACCGACGAAAGACGCCAAATTATCGAGCTCCGAAGATTCCACACCAATAGCATACAAACTCGACTTAGCAAGATTAATTTTGAGACCTAAGCACATATGGAAAATCCGAAGTATACGCCCAACGTTTGAAATATTTTCCTTAGACCACCAGAGAATCATGGCGTCATCCGCATACAAAAGGTGAGAAATAACAGGCCCATCGTTTGGGGTTTTAATACCGGTAATTTCTCCCAAGCTTTTAGCCTTTTCCAACATGTACGAGAGCACTTCCATTACCGTAATAAAAAGAAAAGAGGATATAGGATCTCCTTGCCTTAATCCTTTTGAGTATTGGAATTCAAACGTAGGCGACCCATTCACTAACACCGATGATCTTGCGTAATTCAAAATACCTTTTACCCATGACCGCCATCTCTCCGGGAAACCCCTTTGGTCCATAATGTTTAAGAGAAAATTCCAATTAACGTTATCATACGCTTTCTCGAAATCAATTTTTAAGAAAAAACATTTCTTTTTAAAATTTTTACCCCACCTTGAAACCTCGTTTATCACAAGCGGCCGTCCAAAATATAGTTCCCTTTCAAAAAAGCCGACTGAACCGAACTGATAGCTTTTTGAGCCTATTAGCAAGCACTTTTGACACCAACTTGCTAATTATCCCAATCAAATTATTCGGTCGGTAATTGTTTAATTCAACAGGATCTTTGATTTTAGGAACTAGCGTAATAAACGAAGATTCGCTACCAACACTAAATTCCCCATAATTAAAAAATCTGTCCAAAACAGCTTTGAAATCCTTCTCGAATAAATGACAAAAAGTTTTTATGAGTTTTATGTTCATACCGTTGGGCCTGGGGCCTTATCACTGCCACAGTCATATACCGTTTTTTTTATTTCGCTTTCTAAAAACCGGCCCTCCAACATTTGTTTCTTAAGGATAGAAAGTTGTTTGCAATCTTCACAAGCGATCTGAGGCCTCACACTAACTTCTTCTTCAAAACACTTTCTGAAAAAACGCATCACTTCCTTTTTAACAATTGAGCATCTTCTACCGATATTAAGCCCGGGTATTTTATTTTTTGCTTTCCTACCATTGACTTTGGCGTGAAAAAAATTCGAATTTTCATCACCATCTAAAGCCCATTTCATCCTAGCTCTTTGTTTCATATCAATGCTTTTCTTGAAACCAATACTCATAAAAAGAATTGTTTTCCACATAACTCCATTCTTCCTCTTCCGAAAGATCCCAAACTTCCATAATTCTTTCTAGTTCTTCTAGTTCCTCCGAAGCTGAGATGAAATCCTCTCCTTTTTTGACATATTGTCTCTCCACTCCTTAAGTGCAGTTCTAATGGCAAAAAAAATTTTAGTCAGGCCTAGGTCCGGAGGCCCATCAGAATTGCACTGCTCTACTACCCTTTCTACCGTCTCGCTGTAACCCTCTTTATCCATCCAAAAATCAAACACTGGAACGGCTTTGCTCCAAAATTTTTGTCTTCTAAACAGATAACCTGTTTACCATTTGTTTGTTGAGGGGCAGTTGGCTTAGTCATGTTTATCTTGATCCTTACGTAAACATTAATAAAATTCAAAGTATCTTCACTTCCTTTAATTCGGCCACTTATTAAAAGGTAATTCCTTTTTTTGATGGCGTTCTCTGCCTGAAACACACTCGAGTTCTAAATACACAATAGGCCCCCAGATTGCCCCTCCGATCCGATATACTCACTTCTGAACGGGTCACCCCCCCAGAAATTATACAAATTAAAACCCTCCAAGTTTTCGTGTCTCGTCTCTTGGACAACAATAAAGTCAATTTTATGTTTCAACCTTAACCCCTTGATCCACCCATCTTTCACAGCACCCCTAATACCTCTAGCATTTAAAGACATAAAATTCATAATTTAACAACATTGATACCTTTTTTAATGATGACCTTCTTCACCAAAAGACTATTGTTTTCCATCCTGACTCCCACTGCTTTGCCCAAACGAATGGTTTCTTCGATCTCTTTTTTGAATCTGATCCTCTGTCATTTTCCTGCATATCCACCACCTGGGTATTATTGACAATGTTTACCTCCTGGTAATTACCGGCCAGTGGATTCGAGCATCCTGGTTTGTCGTTTTTTTCCGAACAGAGCTCCTCCTCATTACCTTGTGTACCTTCTCCTTCTTGAAAACTTGAGCTTTGGATATTATTGTTCGATAGAGATTTTAAATTTCCAAGCCAATTAAGATCATTGGGCTCCTCCATATCCAACTTAGGTGGTTGTTACTGGGCCTTGGTTTGTGTTTCTCTTTTAATAAATTAGACCCTGGCAACTTCATTTGAAGCATTACACACATGTTCCTGACCAATAGAATAATTGTTTGGAAGAATTCATTCCTTCGGTTCTCTCTCCAGCATTAACTATCAGTGAATTATTATTTTGGGTTTCGAAGGCAAACGTTTAACCCGCCCACATGTTCCATAGCCTCAAGGAATTCTTTCGCTTCATATACTTCCTAAAAGACTATCATCAGGTTGGTTCAAACCACCAATATAGTGTATCCTTCCTTGGTTAAACCCAACCGTCTTTAAGCTTATGTACATTCTAGTTAGCACCTGGAAGTCCCTCGTCCTCCCTAGTCGAAGAAAGCGCTAGTCTCATCATGCACCTCCACTATCATCTCTTCCCCTTGACCATCTTCTGCCTTCACCGTATCATGAGTTTCTAGGACCGGGGATAGGCCTTCTTTGACAAAACTGTTAAGCTTGATGTTGTTATTTTCCACTTGCTGCTTCCCTTTTTGTGTGTCTTCTTTTTGAACTTTCAGTTCTTCATGTTCCCATATACCAGCATTTTCAACCGCAAACTTGGCAATATTAACAACATACAGTTTGCTTCCCCCCATTTTTAAGTCCTTCTCCAGAGCTTTTGCATCCTTGAAATCTTTGAAACTTATGAACCCGAACCTGTTTCCATTTTTGTTTCTCTTCCTGGCTATGTAGCAGCCACTAACTTCACCTGCCACATCCCATAGGCAGGTTGGTAACATAAAACTTTGTAATATTTTCCTTCTCTCGAGCTTTCTGGTTGTCTTGTTTCCGGCGAGCCATCCATTCCTCTTCCGTCTTGTAACGTCGTTAGAACTAACTATTACAAAATTCTGGTAGCAACTTTTTTTTATCCAAAAAATGTGTCTTCACCGAAGATGAATTGGGGTGTGGTGGGACTTGAAGATGAAGGGAAGTGGAAGTCACGGAATAAAGGGAGATGGTGGGTTTTAGTATTTTTTTTATTTTTTCTTTTATTAGAGGAGTAAAGTAGATTTTTGATGTTTTAGTTTTATATTAATTTAAGTAAATTACAAAGCAGTCTGTGTGAAGAAAAATGACATTTATACTCTTTACTTTTTTTGAACATTATAAACAAACAAAGTTAGTGATATGGACTGGAATGGTAAAAATTGAAAACCACAATGTCTTATTTAAGAAAAATATTTGAATTGAAATCAAGAATTTGACCATACCGGAGGTACAAAACTCGCAAATAAATGAATTTTCTAGAATAAAGAAAAGATTAAGGTGTGTTTATTAGGTTTCATTTGTTCTAATTTGATGAAAATGAGTTTGAATTTAACTTTTAACCTATTTGGCTAGAAGAATTCATTGGAGTTGAAATTTGAATTCAATCATAATTTACTAATGATAATTTACTAGGTTGGAAATGAATGTAACTGGAATTTGATTAAACCTTTTTTAGTTACTTCAACTATATATAGTATTTAACATTCCTTTGAAATTACGAATTACTAAAACCAAATAAACCGAAACATCTCACTTCGTTATCACTAGTATCATACTTACCCTTTCCATCGTCACCCTCATTGCCGCCACCATCACCGCTAGGGTGACCACTATCGTCGCAACTACCATTATCACCGCGACCAACTTGGCGTTGCCACGCCTACTGCCACCAACATCGTAAAGCATAGCCACCAGCACTACCCCGCCGCCACTACGTTCCAACCTTTTTATTAACAAATTAACAAACCACAAATATTTATTTCTATCAAACTAATGTTTTGCAAATTATTTTTAATAACAATTTTAACTTGTTTTGCAAATTTCAATTTCTAATCTAATTTCTTTGTTTTTCCTATTTATATAAGAAAATGTGAAAGCACTGGATCGATAACGAATATCAACATTGCACTGGATTCATGACGACAAACATTATAAACATAAAAGATGGAGAAGAATATGTAGGAGAAACTCATTCATTTCATTACAATCAACACAAATTACATACCTAACAAGTATACATCATCTTTTATAAGCTGGTTTAGATCACAAATATCTAAACCCTAGCTTTCTCTCATTAACACATAGTATCTCTCTCTCTAAAATGTGCACACCAGGAGGATTACAAGAGGTTGTGAGAGGTGCACAAAACTTACCCTAATCTAACCTATACACCACATATATATAGGGTTAGGGCAACAAACTTGGACACATAAGTCCTAAACAAAATCTAATCCAAATTTATACACATATTAGGACTCCCTTTTAAACTTGGACAACACATATCCCAACTAAACAAACTCTAACATCATCCCTATCTGAATTCAACTGATAAATTCAGACACTTATAATACAAATTCGGAATCCTAACTTGGACCTTTGACTTGTTTTACCAGAACTGATAAAGCACAGTTACCCAATAGGAACTTCACTTACAGAAAACTATGTGAAAAATAATAAAAAAAGTCATGAACGTGCCCCAAAATAGTGGTTACTATAAAAGGTCAATTCTTACAAACCAATAACAACTAAGAGGTTAGGGCATTTGGGTACTACATTGATTAATACTAAGCTACTAAATAATTTCCATCGATCCGTCCCTAGTCGGATGCCAAAACATGCAATCACCAATGAAAATAATTTATTTATATTTCACTACAAAAATATTCTGTCCCTTTTTTCCCTTCCACTCGAAGAACGGAACATGGTGACCTGATCTACCGTCCCATTAGAAAATCTACAACGGGAAAACCCCTTATTTCAACCTTGAACAAAAGTTTCTCAGACGAGACTCCAACCAATGACTCAAAATCAGTTGGTAAAATCAAAACGAACAATAGGATTTTGGGCTACTTAAATTTTTATACTTGGACTTTTAATTAGTTTAAATTGTGTTATACACGTAGTGCGGTTTATACAACGAGTCAGTCTTTTAAGTTTTAAGTGTTAAAACAATACCGCTTCTTTATTTTGATTGTATTTTATGTGTTTTTTATGTGGCTTGATAAACCCAAATCATTAAACCAAACTGAAGTCAGGCTCTTAGTAATTGCTTGATTTGGTTCAGTTTTATTATTCAATGGTTTGATGTTGGTTTATAGTGAAGAAAAAAAACACACACACTTAATGTGATAAATGAGATAACTAAACAATAAAGGGGTTGCATCTCGGGCAGTGAGCTAGACAGGTATAAAGGATCAGATTTTGTTAACGGAATGACGACCAGAGAAATTCTAGAACATTTGATATCTTGGATTGATGGAAAGGAAAGGAGTCTCAGTTTTTGATCCTGGTCTGTAATTTACTAACCATCCAAGCATCTATGGTAGCTTTTCACATACAAAAAGCTACTATTCATCATTCTTTAAAATTATTGTGAGTGTATAAAAATGAGAAACACAATAAAATAAGTGTTTATTACTAAAATAAAAATAAAAATGATGGATAGGAGTGAAAGGTATTTTAAAATCAGACACAAATTTAGAAAAAAAATACAATTTTTAGTTAAATTATGGGTAGAAAATGATAGATAAAATGCTCTTGATAATGTTAAATGCCGGTTCAAAAAGCTCGTAACTTGGCCTCGCTCAAAAAAATTTCAAAAAAGTCTATCTATTTAAACAACCTAAGCCGAGCCGTATTATGCATCCGTCAAAAGCATGACTAGGCCCATACAAGCACTTAAACCCATCAAATATTGTTTTTTGAGTTAATTACTATTTTCGTCCATGTGGTTTGTCAAAAATCACTATTTCAGTCCATTAATTTAAAATTTGCGATTTCAGTCCCTATGGTTTCACTTTCGTAACCATTTCAGTCAACCTCGCAACAATTTCAGTCCCTGTACTTACAGAATAAATGGATTGAAGTGGTTATAAAAGTGAAACCACATGGACTGAAATGGTTACGAAAGTAAAACCATAGGGACTGAAATCGTAATTTTTAAACTAATAAACTGAAATACTGATTTTTAACAAATCAAAGGGACGAAAACAGTAATTAACTCTTGTTTTTATTACGATTCCAAATAACAGAAACAAAAAATAATAACTCCCCTTCGCCCTATCTGAGATCGCCTCTACCCTCCACCATACCGCCGTCCCCCGTCGTCTTTTACTCCGACCAACGTCAACATCCGGCGGCGTCGGTGACAACTTCGCTGCAGCTCCGGTGAATATCACTTTTCCATACATCATTTACTCGTAGGTAATAATATGTTGTAAACTTCTGAAAAATATTTCTTCACTTGTGGATCATAAGCTTTACTTGATTCTGTTAAATGTAGAGCCAGATTTTGTAATTAGTTACGCATCGTATCATTTTTCAAACGAACCAATAGGATTAGTTACTAACGTATGCATCAAGGTGCCTGTAAGTGTTTGTTTTAGGTGCTCGATATAAAACCCTAGAAATATGTTCTCAACGATGAAGGTGCTCTGAGACCAGATTGACTGTTCCTAACAACAATTAACAGTGTAATACAGATCGTTAGTACAGTTTAGAGTGATTTTTGTTAGTGTTTGTATTGTTTTGTTTAGGGTTGTGCACGGTTCGGTTATTGGCATTAACCGTAGCCATAACCGAATTCATCTGTTAATCGGTTCGGTCAATTCCGTTATTTTGTCGGTTTCGGTTCGGTTAGTAACCAAATTAAACAAGGGCTAAATTTTTTGCTTAGAAATACATGTAATGGAGGTATAAATACATGAAATGGATGTATAAATAAATGAAATGGATGTATAAATACATGAAATAGAGGTATAAATAAATGAAATGGAGGTATAAATACATGAAATGAAAGTATAAAACATGAAATGGGGGTATAAAATCTAGAAATATATGAAAATATAAATGGTTCGGTTCGGTTAATTTCGGTTAACCGATGGTAAAAAATAACCGATAACCGACTTTCGGTTAATTCGGTTTCGGTTAATTTCGGTTCGGTTTGTTGGTTTTCAGTTCGGTTTCGGTTATTGCACACCCCTAGTTTGTTACAGAATGTGGCTAATGACTGTTCTGATGTATGTTTTTTACTCTGAATCAGATAGGTGTACCATAAATGAGTCTTGTTGATGAATCACCGGTGAACTCGTCAAGCAGTGATGATTTTGCTGCATTTCTGGATGCAGAGTTGGATTCCACCTCTGATACTAATCCTCAACAAGAAGAAGAAAACGATAACTATGATAACGTTGACGGCGACGATGATGAGGATAATGAGACTAATGCAGTTGTTGAAAGGTCATGATAACATTCTTTTACTCGTCTAATTTGGTTTAAGAGCTTTAGACCTAGATTTACTTGCATCAAATTTTTGTATGTGTAGAAAGCTAATGTGTCATTTGCTTTGTAGGAGTGAAGTTATTAGGTCTCTTAGTGTCTTCAATGAGACATAACTTCTGATTAATAGTAATTAACATGTTACTTAGATGGATCTCTCACATATGGTTTCATGTAAATTGTTAATAGGCTTAAATATGGATATCGGATTACAAGGTCTTAACATGTGTATTTTAGCGCCTCCAAACCTGATCATATGCTTAATTGATTTTTTGGGTATTTGGATGCTGTAGTGAACCTTTTGCATGTGTGCTTGGTTTTAAAAAGCGCGAGGTAATCTTGAAAACGCTCCAACATGTACATATAATTCAAAATTAGGGATGAAGAACTTATGAGAGGTTTACTTGATAAAAAGGTTGATATGTATAAGACACACTAGAGATGTAGCTTCCGGTTGTACATAAAGCTTACTGGACCTGCATACCTCCAAGTGCTTTTCGCTTTTTAAAACCAACCATGTGTGTGTCTGAAGTTGAGCTTAAAATACCTTTTCGTCTTTTACGATATCAGTTTTGGTTTAAAGCATTGGTTTTGCAAATTAAATGTTAATTTAATACGGTTTGGTTTTCCACAGGACAAAGAGAAGGAAGATCAGTGTAGTGGATAATACAGAAGAACCTAACGGTTCAATATCTCATATAGTTCAAACAGAAGTAACAGGTGATGCATCTATTCTTTTGTTTATACATTGGTTTTATTATGCTTGTTTTCTCGAAAAAGAAAAAGAATCTATATCTAAGAACCATGTAAATACTTTTGGAACTCTTCAGAACTTCATGTACAAGTTTTCGTAATCTTTGTTAATTGTTATGTTCAGAAACATCAGTGAAGGAGGATATATGCATACATCCTGGTTTTATTGGAGGAATGTGCATAAAATGTGGAGAAAAAACGGATGATGATACTCCGTCTAGTGTGGCATTTGGTTATATACACAAGGTTATACTTTTTTTTTTCGTAAAACATGCATACCTTCTTCCTTCTCACATAAGTTGTGTAACTAGTTAATCTTATAGTATTGCAGGATCTACGACTTGCCAATGATGAAATAGCTCGTTTGCGTGACAGAGATTTAAAAAATTTGCTACGCCATAAAAAGCTTTATTTGGTTCTTGATTTAGACCACACGTTACTAAACTCAACAAGGTTTTCAGATTTAACTCAAGATGAAGGATATTTATTGAACCCAAATGACCCTATGCAAGGTATATCTTATAATAACTATATTATGTTTCCTTGCTTCTATATATTTGTTCCCATGAAATGATTTGTCGAGGTGGTAAAATGGACTGGTTAGACAGCGGGTTGGGTGAGATTAACATGTGTAATATTTTGTTATGGTAGTTGCAGGTTGGTTCACTCAACACTTTCTTTGTTTATGCTATCTAATATTGTTTTCATGTAGTAATTGTGTAAGGTTTTTTGAACAACAATTTTTTACTAGTAATTGTGTTAGGTATGGTTACAGGAAGTTATATGATTTGAGTAAAATGTCATTTTCGTCCCTGAGGTTTGGCCAGTTTTGCAACTTCCGTGCAAAGGTTTGTTTTTCGCATCTGGATCTAAAAGGTTTGAAATCTTGCCATTTTCATCTGGCCCGTTAACTCCATCCATTTTTCTTTGTTAAGTCAGGGGTATTTTCGTACATAAAGTGAAAAACACCAAATTTCCCTTTTAAGTGAATACTTGTACATTATGCTAAATGCTTGTACATAAAGTGATCCAAATTTGCTGTTTAAAAGGAAATAAAATAAAGTGAAAAGCACCAAATTGCCCTTTAAGATAACAAAAAAAACGGAAATACGGCCGATTAAATGGAGAAAATGGATGGAGTCAAGGAGCTGGATGAAAATGGGAAGATTTCAAATGTTTTGGATCCAGATGCGAAAAAACAAACCTTTAGACGAAAGTCGCAAAACTGGCGAAACTTCATGGACGAAAAAGGCATTTTTAATCTATATAATTTTGATTAAGGTTTAAGTTACTCATATTATGATTCAGGCTGTTTTGCACATTCAAAATACAATTTGGATTTTGGATAACTTTTGACTCAATTAATCAGTTTCCTTTAAAGAGTCTTTTTGTTGATTTTGTTTAATCTGATTGACTCATTAGATATAAAACATAACTCAAATCGGTCCATCTATAAATAATTGACTAGAAATGCCACAAGCCAATATTATAATCTATAACCATGGGTATAACTTCATATTTATGACAGATGCGCTAAAAGGTAGTTTATTCAAATTACCATTCATGAACATGGTGACAAAACTGAGGCCATTTGTTCACACATTCCTTAAAGAAGCAAGTAATTATTTCGAAATGTACATCTACACCATGGGGGAGCGTGCTTATGCATTAGAAATGGCAAATTTACTTGACCCTGGTACGGTTTACTTCGACTCTAAAGTCATTGCGCAAGGTGATTGCACTGAAAGACATCAAAAAGGACTCGATGTAGTGTTGGGACAAGAAAATGCCGTTTTGATTCTTGATGACACAGAACAAGTAAATTTTTTTTTATTTTTTATTTTTAAAAACCAATCTGTCGCATGATTGATTTCGTGTAGTGACGGTTTCTTTTCTTTTTAGGTATGGTCGAAGCATAAGGATAATTTGATTTCAATGGAACGCTATCATTTCTTTGCTTCGAGTTGTAAACAATTTGGTTACAAGTCTAAATCTCTTTCGGAACTGAGAAGCGATGAAAGTGATACTGATGGTGCTCTTGCAACTGTTCTTAAAGTTCTTAAACGAGTGCACAGTATGTTTTATGACTCGGTATGTTTTGGTAATCTTTTTTATTACTTTATACAAATTATAATATGTTTTTGACAGCTTGGTTTTATTAATGTTAAAATAGGAACTTGGGGAGAATTTTGCAGGACGTGATGCAAGACAGGTGGGATACCATTTGATGATTGTATATTCATATCTAAATCTTTTACTCACCCAAAAACACGCACACACACATCTGGTCGTTAGTTATCAACAAAAAATGAAAAACTCTCAGTACTTCTAATCTTCTAAATCTTCTAATTTGAGATTTGACGCGTTTACTTTCTGAATGAGTTTGATTTGGGATGTGTGCTACGTGGGTGAAAAAAGTGAAAAGAAATTAACTAATAGGGGAACCCGTCAAAGATTTAATGCACACAACCTTGATACCATTTTATTCAAAGATCTAAACATTATTGTTTTTTATATTATAATTGAGTAAAATGCCATTTACATCCCTGTCGCCAGTTTTATGACTTTCGTCCAAAGGTTTGTTTTTTCGCATTTGGATCCAAAACGTTTGAAATCTTGCCATTTTCATTCGGCTCGTTAACTCCATCCATTTTTCTCCGTTAAATCAGAAGTACTTCTGTCTTTTTTGTTATCTTAAAGGGCAATTCGGTCTTTTTCACTTTATGTACGAAAATACCCCTGACTTAACGAAGAAAAATAGATGGAGTTAACGAGCCGAATGAAAATGGCAAGATTTCAAACCTTTTGGATCTAGATGCGCAAAAACAAATCTTGGGACGAAAGTCGCAAAATTGGACAAACCTCAGGGACAAATTTGGCATTTTGCTCATTATAATTAATACAATAGTTGTATATGTTTTCTCTCTCTCTAAAATAGACAATTTTTCATGGGTACTCGAAAACGAGCCCTTGTGACTTTGGCCCATTTGCTACCCCTAGCATTAATGATAAATTTGAAATCTTAAAATGCTTAATTGTTATGTCAGATGTTGCGGGCGGTTCGTAGCGAAGTTTTGAAGGGATGCAAAATTGTATTCAGCCGAGTTTTCCCAACAAAATTCCAAGCAGATAACCACCATTTATGGCAGCTGGCAGAGAGATTAGGAGCTACATGCTCTACCGAGGTTGACTCATCGGTGACACATGTCATATCCACAGATATCGGAACTGAGAAGTCACGTTGGGCGATTCAAGAAAACAAGTTTTTGGTTGAACCGCGGTGGTTGGAAGCTGCGAATTTTCTATGGCAGAGGTTACCAGAGGATGATTTTCCCGTAAAAGACGTAAAAGGTAATCATTGACCTTATCTTTTGACCATATGTTCTAGACAATGTTAAGGTAGTATTTCACCATTTTGTGGCTTCTTATATAGGTGATTAGTTAGAGAGATACGATTTTAGAATTTAAACTCTTACATCTGCAACCTGACACGTTTTGTGGTGAAATGGAAGTCCATTGTATATGATGTCTTATGTTGACCTTTTAGATATGTGATTGTATGTTTATATGAGAGGTTGATTATGAGTTTATATAAAAGTAGGGTTAAAAGTAACTTCTGTTTTCCATGATATAGAAAATTTACAAAGAAGACCAAAATGGGTTTGTATTTGTGATGTGGTACTTAACGAGGTTTATAATCATGAATTTGTCGTATGCATTTTGTATGTTTGCTACACCAAAAAGAAAATTCTGTACGAACTTTGTGTAACAAAATTTGAAAAAAAAAATAGTTTTGTTCATTAAATATTTTTTTTAAAGTTAAGTGTATTTTGTATCGTGACTGGCTTCTACTGTCTGCTACACACACGAGTGTCGGGTGGAGTTTACTTATGGCCAATAGGAGCACATGCCTCGCTATTTTTAGGCTTAAAAGTGTAAATCTAGTCAATTATTTTTTAATAATAGTATCTTTTAATGACTGGGTCTCTCCCAATTCAAAAGTCCTAATTAGACACATGTTATTCACCCCAACCTTCAATTTAAATGTTTAATTTCCGCCACTAGTCGACTAGCGACTAACAAGTGACTTTTTGAAGCTTTATGTCCTTAATCTTAGCAATGGGTTATATTAATTACCAGATATGATATTTTAGTTGTATTTTGAAAGTAGAAGTGAGATTTGAAGGTAATATCTTTGCTTAGATAATTTGTTGTGAAAGCCTCTATAGCCTACATGGATAATAAATCCATCACAAGCATTTAAATTTTGCAGTTTTGAGGGTGTTTCTTGATTGCTCGATGCCCACCAGTTTTTGGGTTCGAAAATGAAGAAAAAAGATAAAATACACAATATCTTATCGTACAAAACGTACGAATAGAGTGAAAAGTTAAAAAACGCGGTGACATTTTCGTTATTATTTTACTTGTAGGGTAATTATCAAAATTACTTTACAAATGATCTTGTAGGGTAATTTTGTAAAATGATCTTGCAGAGTAATTTTGATCTTGTATGGTAATTTTGTAGAGTATCATAATTACTCTACAAACGATTTTGTTGGGTAATTTTAATCTTATAGTGTAATTTTGATCTTTTGGGGTAATTACGAGTAAAATAATTATAAAAATGCCACCGCGTTTTTTTACTTTTCTTTGTCATTCGTACATTTTGTACGTTAAGATACTTTGTAAAGAATCTTTACTCCGAAAATGAAATCCTGGAAGAGGATACCATTAAGCTCCGATGTCTAAGATTCTTTCTTACATGATTGGAATTGGATCTATTAATACATATGGGTCAAACTAATTAGCCATATTTTGTCCCTAATTTGTGATGTTTTGAGTGAACTAGGTTTTCATCAAATCACTCATATGATTTAGGTTTATAAGATTCTCAAGTTGATTCAAAGATCAGAATATTCGGTGAAATAACATTCATAGTTATTCAAATATAATAAAATCTCCATCATACATGTGACTCAACCCAAATTGAGATGGATCGAAAATCCTGTAATTGATTAACAAGCATGCAAACAACAAAAAAATGCCTTATATTTTTTACTTTGTCTAAGACCTCAAAATGGTTGAGCCGCCTCCCTTTTCAATATATAAAAATCATCTAAAAACATGCAATTGTCATAAATTATTATAATAATTCAAGGTTGGATGACACATTTTCAGGGAATACCTTTTACGTACACTTCTATATGAACACTCATTTTCTTTACGATTCTCTTTAAAGTCCTTACTTACACCATTAATCTTATGCTAATTGTATCACTATTATAACAACATTATTTAAAGTACAAGATCATAGTTATTTTGCCACTACACTTTTCCTCATAAATAGATTATAAATTCATTTAATACATTAATTAAGTTTATAGTTTATTAGTTTACATCCATAGAAAAAGTCTAGAGGGAACTAAATGCATTTTTCTATTTTTTAAATATAAAACTCGATCAAAATTAGGTATGAAAATTCAGTTCGTTGTGATTTAAATATATTGGCTGTGTGAACTACTTTCAGTTACGTTTTGATAATTGAAGATCATGGAATTTATTACGTGAAGAAGATGTTTTGTGTAAAGTTGTATCCCTAAGATCTTAAAATGTATATATTATTGATATTAATTTGATTTATATATATTTTTTTATTTTTATATATTCTACCATTAATTTAATATTTCTTCTTTATTTAATATTTTTAACTTAAAAACAAAAACTAGAATATGGTTTTAGACTTAGGTTTTTTGAATTAAGACAAATTGAATAAAAGACAATACGAGATCTTAATAATCTTATAGTTTCAACAACTATTGTTTTCACTCGGGTCACAAAAAAGTTGCATTTTTTCATTCTTATTCGTTTGATTTATTTGTAAATATATTTGAGCCTATAAAGTTAAAATCACATACTTTTGTTTCTTAGAATACCAGTTTTAAATTCATAACCAAAACCTAAAATGATTGGTTTGCAACACACCAATTAAGATTAAATTATTTCGATAGTAATCTTTAAGTATTTTATTTGATAATTACTAGACAAACAAGAATAAGTATTTATTTTATGTATAGAAACGTGTACAAAAACGTATGTGAAACATACTAAAGACTTCCGTTTTTTTAGTTAGGGAACCGTCACCACATGTAGTTGAAACGACACGACGCTTAATGAAAGAGTGTCAGTTGGCGGTTAAACAGACCACCCAAGTTGCTACTGATGCAAAGTATATATTAATAGTATAGTTAGCGTTGATAGCCGCTACTGCTAATTTTTGCATAATCATTTGTGGAGATCATGACCTAAATTTGAATTAAGCCGGCCAAGACTTCTATGTATTAGATCGATCGAGCTTGAAAGCTCCCTCCTCATTCTTCCTATTATCCTACAACATATCTATTTTTTTCTGCTAGTATATTCCCTCTCTTCTTCTGTGCTTACGTATATTATGTACATTTTAAATTATTTTATATTAATATAAATTAATGACTTGGTTGTCAAAGAGTGTTCCTATACAAAAGGTGCTCAATCCAAGTCCTATTAATTAAGCTTAATTCATGCATATACCGATCTATAAATAACAAAGCTATTAGTAGCGTATGGGAATGGTGATATGTAGGTAAACATTCTGCGGTGAATACAAGGGTGTGCGGGAAGACTACCGCACAGGGCCCGTAATTTTGATGAGCATGAGAACGAATGAAAAACCGCAAGAACTTAATAAAAACCAATTCAATTCAATTTTTTTACATTTATCATTATTATTATTCGAACACAATGTTAAAAATTTAATTTACATGTTTAAATTTACTTGACTTTGTAAATAAAGAAAATCTACAGATGTATAAATTTGTCATTTACAGAAGCGTAAATTTGTTATATTTATGCATGTGTAAAAAAATCTAATAAGCGGGATTTTGAGGGCAGAAATGAATTATTGGTGTAAATTCTTTTCCTGATGTTGTATCTTAATTACAATGAGGTTTGTATTAAAAATATGGTTTTAATTGGTTTTCTCATTGTTCTCACGATTCTCGCAATATTTAGCGTTCTCAAGATAACCTCCCATATATATATATGAGAGGTTTAAATATCGCGAGAATCGTGAGAACAAATTAAAAAACCGCGAGAACTTGGTAAAAAACAATTCAAATTCAAATTTTATTTTTACACTTATCATTACTATTCGAATACAATGTTAGAAATTTAATCTACACGTTTAAATTTACGTGAATTCGTAAATAAAGAAAATTTACACATGCGTAAGTTTGTCATTTACACATATGTAAATTTGTTGTATTTACACACGTGTAAAAAATCTAATTAAAGTGATTTTGAGAGAATTAATGAATTATTTGATGTTGTAAATTCTTTTTTTGAGGTTGTATCTTAATTACAATGTGGTTTGTATCAAAAAAATTGTTTTTGATTGGTTTTGTCATACGTTCTCATGGTTCTCGCAATATTTAGCGTTCTCAAGATAACCCTCCCATATATATATATATGTGTGTGTGTGTGTTTGTGTTAATTTTTTTAAATAGTATACCCATACCAACTCTAAGATAATCTCATTTACAAAACAATTTTTATAGTATAGAAGTTAGCCCATTAGCATTAGGTTTAATGTGCCAATTACCCATTTGATAATAGTAATAGTAATAGTAATAGTAATAATAATAATAATAATAATATTACGGAATGACACATTTTTTCGAGCTCAAACAGGATAAATGAATTCTTAAAACTTTTCAAGAGACCCCACGCCTCAATAAATAACAATAGACAAACAACCAGGCCTAAAAAAGTTAAAAATAAAGAATCACCAAATAAGTAGACCAGGCGGTTGCCTCGTCTGCGTGACGGCTTCCAGGGTGGAGCACGCGTGGCGTAGGAAGAGGGATCCGTATGGCGCGATTGTGTTACGTGTTCGTATAAGCTCGCGGGGATGACGTGGCGTGTGCGCGCCTGCGTTGCGCGGACCAACGGTTCACTCGTCTATGTGATAGGAAACAACATGCAGACTGGCGCACCGATTCCGGCGTACGTGGGTTTCGCAACTGCTTCCCATACTTTAGCAACAAAATAGTTTCAAGTTTGCAGTTGAAACAGATGAGTCAAGAACCTTGACGGAGACTTAAATGACGAGTTAAAATGCGTTGAAGACGTTTAAAGCAGTTTTGATTTTCTTCTTTAATTCCTTTTTGTTGTTTCGACTCAATTTTGACTATAAAACCAAGGAGAGACTTAGCTGCAAGACACGCTAATAACCAAAAACACATGCAAAGAATTCTCTGCAGAACGTTGATCTTTTTTCTTCTTGCTTCTGGGTATGGATGAGCAAATGATACCGGGTACCGATATCGAATTTACCGAACTGAATTCAGTACCGATTCGATACCCACTTGACTTTTTGGTACAAGTTCAATATTGGTATTTACCGGTTTTTACCCTAAAGTACCGGAACCGTACCGGGTATATTCGCCTATTCGGTACCGGTACCCATTTTTGGGGATTATTAGTACCAACATTTTCGGTATTTTTGGTACTTGTTGGTACCGAGCTCATCCTACTTCTAGGTACCTTTCAACAGTACCATTGCTCCGGTTGTTGTACATTGGGAGAAAAACGAGATCTCTCGGGAGACTCGAAATTTTTTTAAGGGTCATGTATCAAAACACAATCCTTAGCCATAGTTTTCCATTCTATTCATCTAATTTCTTGTATGTTGGTTTATTTTAGTTGTATTCGTACTATAATTTTTTTTATTCTTGTAATGTAATTCATAATAAAATTGTTTTTCATTTATTTTATACACGAACGGTTCTTACGCGATTCTCCTTCCTCATTCGACTTATTGTTCTTCTTCGCTTGGTGTTCGTTCATGGTTCCTCATTTAGGAGCCTGCATATCTATTGTATGGATATAGCTAAGTAAAGGGCAAATTGGTCATTTTTATAAACTTAACTAGAAAAGACAAAGACATATTATAACTAATTATAAAGGACATTATGATGGTTGAGTTGTGTAGTTTACTACAAAAATTTTAAGAGTTTAAATCCTCTAAAATGCAAATTATGGTGTATTGATGCTAGAAAATTTAGGATTTTTTAATAAAAAGGTGAACGCTAAGATTGTTGATCAATTATAAAAAAGGAATAAATCCATCACCACATATCCCATCTATGGTTGTAAACGAATATTTGTTTTCGTTTGTGTCCGTCTACGTTCGGTAAGTATTCATAAATATGTTCATTTCCTTGATGAATGAACAAGAACAATAAATTTCGTTTGTTAATCATTCGTGAACCATAATATGAACATGTTCATTTCTTAATGAACGAATCTTGTTCGTTCGGTCATTTACAACCTAATCTCATCCACGAAATTTACTTGAATTTTAGAAACATAAAAGTTCTTTTATGAATTATTATAATTATAATTAATTATATGTGGAAGGGGTGTAATAGTAGCTTCGGATGGGGTGTGCTCGCACCCTCCTGAGTTTTTAAATAGTATATACAATATCTAATTACGATTGGCTCTGATGAAATACTGGCATCGATAATGAATTACCGATACCAAACCCTATGAAAATATAATTTAGAATTTTACAATTTCACAAACATAAACCTATTTTAAACTAATTAAAAAAATAAAACAATCAATTACTATTACTATTACTTTACTATTTTTATTTATTTATTTATTTATTTATTTACATTGTATTAAAGAACAACAAACTACTACCACTTATTTTATATTTATTTACAACAATGTCATCATATATTGCGAGAAGATTTGGTGTTGGATTTTAGTGTAATGTAATAAAAGGAGTGGAATTGTAATGGGAAAGAAAGTGCTAAAGTAAGTTTGAACAATCTTTTTTTTTATAGTTTGATGCTACAAATACAATGTATACTGTATATAGCTACAAAATGAAGTTGCATATACACTAATTATAATAATATTTATTTCACTTTTTTAATTCTTATATTTTACAATTTTTTTTGTCTTTTAAGTTTTTTTTAATTTTTTATTTTTACTTTTATACTACAATATTTAATATTGACATTTATAACCCCTCATCCTTTTAAAGATTTTGTAATCAATCTTTACGTGCTTATTTTTATATACGTATTTGTATAAATTCAGGTTAATTTACGTTTCAACGTAATTTTTTAATGAAATGGGTAGGCTCAAATATAATATGTGTTTGTGCTTTTTTTCGTACTTTTCTACTCGGTTTACATTTTGACATAAATTTTGTTTTTAAAACAAGTCGGGTTAAATGTATTACGTTTTCATTAGATGATAAAAATTTGAGTTACTTTACGTTTCGATGTTGCCGCAGCGCGACGTACCATTTTACATACTTATTTTTATGCACGCGTCAGTATAAGTTAAAACTTTTTAGCGTTTCAACGTAAATTTCTTTCATAAATAAATCAGATCAAATATAGTACGTTTTCGTGCTTATTTTTATGTATGTTTTTAGTTTGTCTAAGTTTTGAAGTAAGTTTTGTTTAGAAACAAGTTGGGTAAAATATAAAACGTTTTCATTAGACGGTACAAATTCGAGTTACTTTACATTTCGAACCTGCTGCAACGCGCGGGGAAATTTACAAAAACAAGATACATTTGCAGTACTTAATGTGACTTTTTTTGTCTTTTAGTGTCATTTTATTTTTTTTCTTCTTACAACTTCAACATTTAGTATTGGCGTTTACAACCCCTCAACTTTTTAAATACTTTAAAATCAATTTTTAAGTGGTTATTTTTTTAAGTATTGATATAAATTCAAGTTGATTTACGCTTCAATGTAATTTTTTTTTTGGAAATGGATATGGTCAAATATAATACGTTTTTGTGCTTTTTTTGTACATTTTTAGTTGATTTACATTTTGACACATAGTATTAAAATAAGTCGGCTCAAATATAATATATTTTCACTATATGGTAAAAAAAAATCGAGTTATTTTATGTTTCGAAGCTGCCACTTTTTTTTGGAAATGGGTAAGCTCAAATATAATACGTTTTTTTTTTTTTTTTTTGAACATTTTAGTTGATTTACATTTTGACATAAATTTTGTTTTAAAACAAGTCGGGTCAAGTATAATACGTTTTTATTAGATGGTAAAAATTCGAGTTACTTACGTTTCGATGCTGCAGCAACGCGGTGTACCGTTTTTTAACTTAAAAAAACTTAATCTTCCAACGTAAGTTAGTTAACGTTTCAACATAAATTTCTTTCGCAAATAAGTCGGATAAAATATAATACGTTTTCGTGTTTATATTTATGTGAGTTTTTACTTTTCTACGTTTTGACGTAAATTTTGTTTAGAAACAAGTCGGGTCAAATATAATACGCTTTCATTATACGGTACAAATTCGAGTTACTTTATATTTCGAACCCGCCGCAATGCGCGGAAAAATGTACTAGTCATTTCTAATTTGTACATTTCAGCCTTCTAAAATTATGCTAGGTGCTTTTGGCCCCAACAACCATAAGTGTTACATTTTCAATACCTACTTTTATATGTTAAAAAATCAAAGAACAAGAGTTAATTATATGGAGCATTTTTTTTTTCGGATTTGACATAAAATTCGAGTGTAATAACTCATCATCAAAATTAAAGTTGATATCAAAGTTAAATAGTCTGTCATATTGTCACGATCTTTCAGGTTTTCTCTTTTGCTAAAAATACAGTCTCAAATCAAACTGCTATTTACAGAATATCCGCCACAAAACATAAGGTCTCACACTAGTTTAGATAATTCAATCCCCTTTTAAAAAATAGTTTGGATAATTCAAGTAGAAACAAATTGATTAACTAGTCTATTTAAGTATTAACTTATTGAGTCAGTTTATTCAATTAATTATTTATGCAAGCCCTATAAAATAATTATATCAGCGACATTTGAAAACAACAATGACATTAGCAATATTTGAAGTCACACAATTGAAATTTGATGCCTAGCACTCTACGTCTATACACTATATTGAATAGCAAGACCAAATGTAAGAATATATTAATGACATGTTTCGGATTGTTTTTTAAACAGTTTATTGATTAATGGCTTTTAAAAAAAACAATAAGAAGAAATAGTGTTTGGATAAGTGAAAAGAACCTTTAAAAATAACTTTTTATAAGGGGGAAAAGTCATTTTAAAAAGTTAGGAAATCCTGACTTTTTAAAAGTCTTTTTAACTTTTGAAGAAACAATTACAAAAATGTCCTAACCTAACTCTTTTACATGAATAAGCTAAACCAAACACCTTTTATAAAACAACTTATTGACTTATTAATTTTTTCCACCATATAAGCTAATCCAAACACTTTTTTTTAAAAAACTTCTTATTGATAAGTCATAACTAATAAGTTCTTTTGCTAAAAAGTCATTTTTGAGTTAAATAAGCAATCCCAAATACCCCCTATATATATATGTAGTTCAGCTACAAAGTTTAAATTTTTTAAAAAGTGTAAAAAGTCATAAAACACTGTAATTTCAGTTATAGAACATACCTAAAAGCCACGAATAACATTGTGAAGATTTCTAAAACACTATATTCCAATCCTAATAATTCATAAAACCTTCAAACACACCATCATAAAATTATTATTATAAAACACAATATGCTATTCAAAATAAAACACAACAATGTTTATCATTCCATAGTCAGAGCCTTATCAGCCAAAACACAACACAAAACCCACAGATATGATGTTTTAGTAATCTTCATTATGTTATGTGTGTGTTTTCGGTGTGTTTTATGGCTGAAATTATGGTGTTTTAAAACTTCTTACACTTTTTAGGAAAATTTAGAGTTTGTAGCCAATTCCTAGCCTATATATATATATATATATATATATAACAAATAGTTTATTCGTCCTCTTAAAATCACTCTTATTAGATTTTTTTACACATGTGTAAATATAACAAATTTACACGTGTAAATGGCAAAATTACATGTATGTAAATTTTCTTTATTTATGAGTTAACGTAAATTTAAATGTATAAATTTAATTTCTAACATTGTATTCGAATAATAATAATGATAAGTGTAAAAACGATTTTTGAATTTGAATTGTTTTTTATCAAGTTCTCGTGATTTCTTCATTCATTCTCACGGTTCTCACAATATTTAGCGTTATCATTTAAACCTTTCCATGTATATATATATATATATAGGGGCAAGATCCAGAGAAAAACCTAAAAGTGTGAAAATGGTGAGAATGATTTTGGTGTTGACATGTGGCGCTGGTGCTAACTTACACCAAGGGTAATATTGTCAAAAAACCCATGCACATGCCACTCACATGTCAAAGGCCATGCACATACAAGTCGCATGCATATTTCACCATCTTTTTTAAACTTCCGTAACTTTTTTATACGTGATTATTTCAAAAAATAAAAAATAAAATTAAGTATTTTTCATCTTTACAACGAGTATAGTATTGCTGTACTTTTGAAATTAAAAAATAACATGAACTGGGTGTCCAAAATAAAAACGTCATAAACACACAATTCATTAAAAAAGGCCATGAAAATACCCAGTTTGAAAACGCAATAAAACACCCAATTCAGAAAAATACCCATTTTAGAAAAACACCAATACAACCCACTTGAAAACGCCATAAAAACACCCTAGTCAGCTAAACGCCATAAAAAACCTAGTTCAGAAAAAACACCATAAAAGACCCAGTTGAAAACGCTATAAAACACAAAGTTGAAAACGCCATAAAAAACCCAATTCATTTTTTTCGAAAAGTATATCAGTAGTATATTCATTGGAAATGTAAGAAAACGCTGGATTTTATGGTGTAATTTTTTCAAATAATCACGTATAAAAAGTTATGGACGTTTAAATATTGTGAGGAAATGACATGTGATTAGCATGTGCACCTTTGTTAGGATCTTTCTATTTTACCTTTCTTAGTAGTTCCAAGGCCCTAGTATTTACAAAAATGCAACCACGTCAATCTCAACCACAAACGACTAAGATCTTGTGGTTGAGAATCGATCTCACCGTTTTCACACTTTGAGACGTTTTCTCCTGATCCGTTTCTATATAAATAACGAACATTTCTACTCTATTAACTTAATATCGATCAATCATACCCGATAAATCCCACAAATAGCAAAGCTACTTATAAGGTCTGAGGAGAGTGGGATGTAGGCAAACCTTACCTCCATATCTAGGGATAGAGAGGCCGCTTCCAGAGAGACCATCAACACCAGTAAGAAATGATAAAAAAAAACAACATGCCTCAAGATATAAACATAACCAACAACCCCATAAGAGAGATAAGGTTGTGAATGAGTAACATAGTAATAGTAAAGTATAAACAAACATAAAAGTCATAAGGGCGGAAGGGGCACTCCCCAAATGGGGAGTGGTAAACTTTTTTCTACCTAATAATATCATTTCATTTCAACTCACCACTCCACTCCCCATTTTGCACTCAATCACTATGGGTGCTCAAACACTTGGGGGGTTTGATTTTTTTTATTATTTTTTACTTCTAGAAAATATGCATCAATAAATAAAACATATTTTAAACAAAACATTAAAATATAAAATACATTTTAAAACTAAAACTAATTAAAATAATCGTTGTCGGAATCTGCAAAAAGGTGGGGTCAATCTTGTTCTCCAAGATGCTCCACAAGATCATATTTTAGTCTATATGTGTGTCTTCATCAATGAGCTCGTTATAAACAGTTTCATCGAAAACGGGCTCAACTGGAGGATCACGAATACGTATCGGTGCAATCGCCTTTCCGTCGTCTTTCAGAATCATGTTATGCATAATAATGCACGCATATACGACATTCCTAATCTTTTTTACAGTCATAGCACGCATTGGTCGATTTAGTACACCCCATTTTGCCTTTAGAACACCAAAAGCCCGTTCCATGTCTTTTCTTGCCGCCTCGTGTTGCCTCTTGAACTTCTTTTCTTTCAGAATGCGAGGATACGGAAAGGATTTCACAAACACAGACCATGTTGAGTAGATTACATCGGTAAGATAGTATCCACACTTGTACAAATGGTTGTTCACGTAAAATGTGGTGCAGTTTCATTCCGTTGAGTAAGGAATAACGAAGATTGATGGAGCATGTTGATATCGTTTTGTGAAACTGGTGGACCACAAAAAGCAGGCCAAATCCACAAATCTTGAGAGGCCACCGCTTCGAGCATAATTGTCGGGTACCTGTGATCCCCACTCATATATTGGCCACGCAACTCTGTTGGACACATTCTCCAAACAAAATGTGTACAATCAAGACTACCCAACATCCCGGGAAGGTGATGTATATCCTCATGAGCCTGATACAAGAGTGCGACGTCGTGACTTGTTGGTCTATGTAAGTACTCGGAAGCGTATAATTTACATACCGTTTCCTAAAATAATATAGACACTCTCGGGAAGTCCTTTCGGCCATATTTAAATACTCGTCGTTCTCGTCTGGAGGGTTACCAGTTGCAAGTTGCTTAATCGCCGATGTAACTTTCTGCAATGGTGTAAAACTCTTTTTCATTCTCCCATCCAGGCCCTCTTGAAACCACGAGTTATTCGCTTGCACGTTGCTCACAATTTTTTAAAAACAGCCTTTTCGACATACGAAACCTATGACGGAAAACATCTTTGTTGAATTTGGGCTCCTCGGCAAAATAATCTGACACAAGGGTTTTGTGGCCTTTCTCTCGATCTCGACGGACAAGTTTCTTTTTTCTAGAAGTACCGGTGTCTTCCAGCGCGGCGGCTTTCGTAATCAGATTTTGGAAAAAAAAAAACTAAACTACCATCGCTTGAAGAACAATCGACGTTTTCACTGATATCAAATGGAATGAATAGCGGGTGTATGTCATCCGCCATTAACGAGGTTAATTTTTTGGATTATACAAGAAAGGATTTTGTGGAATATAGGTGAAAATTGGTGTTGGAGATGAGTGAAATGTGTGGGTTTTAAATAATATTTTTTTTAACAAACGGTCAAGTCTCATGTAACGGTCAAGTCTCATGTAACAGTCCATACCCTGTCTCAACGATCGAATTCAAACACGGTCACTAATCACCGAAATGGGAAGTCACCGAAACGCGGGAAGGGGGTGGCGGCGGTGTTACCGCTCGGTGAACACACTCAATCACCCCACTTCCCGAATACCCCCCGACCACCCTAAGACCACATATAGACATAGATGCAAAAAGGTACTCACATGTAAGTCTACCTAAAAGTTAGGAACTCTAAACCCCTACAATCCAGTTAAGCCCCCCTCCCCCTAAAGGTCCTTAATGCTAATCCTACGTCTCCATAGACCCCTATCATGTACTATGTCCTCAGCGAGGTGCAACTCTAATAGATCTTGTTTAATCCGCTCCTCCCAAGTCATTTTAGGCCCATCTCTACTGTTCCTCCCATCCACAGTCAAAGATTCCACTGCTCTACCCAACGTTATCGATTATCTCCTCTTCACATATCAAGGATTCTACTCTATTAACTTAATAAAAATGTCAAAAATATTAGCAGCTTTATCTTAACAAACCAATTTAGTCAATGACTTGTCTTATTAACAAACCGGTTTGGTCATTAAGAAGTTATAGTAATATACTATTAGCTTTGTCTAAAAGGTATATCATTATAAAAATGCAAGTGTAAGGTACAACTTTTTTCTTAATTATCAAAATATTCAACTTGAACTTTTTATTGAAGGATACTACGAAACGAAGGTTAACTTTTTTTTTCTTAATTATCAAAATATTCAACTTGAACCTTTTAATGAAGCATACTACGAAACTAAGGTTAACTTTTTTTTTCTTAATTATCAAAATATTCAACCAAACTTTTTAATGAAGCATACTACGAAACTAAGGTTAATAAAGGGTCAACATGTTACCGCTTACCTTATAGTTTGCATAGACGTCCACGCATGTCACAATTTACACCTAATGAAGGGTCAACATGTTACTACTTACCTTATAGTTTGCATAGACGTCCACGCATGTCACAATTTACACCTATATGTCAAATAATGCAAGCAACCACTTCATTCTTTCAGGGTTTTTATAAAAAGTATAATTTTTTTACACCTCATCATCATATATACTAGGTATCTTCTAAACCATTATAAAAAGTATATTTTTTTACACCTTATCATCATATATATTGGTTACCTTCTAAACCAGTATATTTCTTTAAATAAGGATAATGATATTTTTTAGTTGACAGAAACATAAAAAAGTTCTAAACTTTTTAAATAACAATCTAGTGTGCTTGTAATTCTAAAAAACCTTTTGGAGAGGGAGATCACCAAGTTATTGCTAGGTTAAAAACAATTTGATAATATGATTAAAGCATGACCCAATAAGGTGTTTTGTAGCACCAGATTTTTCTTGATTTTTCACCTTAGAGGGTTTTTTTTTTATTACCATTGTGGAGTTCGTTTCTGGCATGTGGTTTGAAGGGTAGTTGTTTGACAGGAACTAGAAATAACGAATTGAGGTGAGGCCTATTGTACTTATTATTTACTAAATATATGTATAGATAGAGTCACGTAGTTAAAAAAAGATTAATAATGATGTGACAATTTTTTTGAATTTTTTATTATATGAGTTTTAAGTGTTTTTAAAACATGTTTAATCTTCTTATGTATAAACTGCCTAGTATAGTTTTAAGCGTTTTAAAGTTTCGGATGATGGTGTGTGTAATTTTACATACTATAATTTTGTAATATCTTTATGCATTGAGTGGCTGTACCCCATGCTGATGGGAGTTAAAAATTAATATTATATTTTAATCTAAAACTATTTATTTTTTTTACTTTTACTTAAAAGTTTTCATTTTTTACAATTTAATCTCACACATTTTTTACTTTCAACTTTGGTCCCCTATACTTTTATAATTCGCAATTTTTTTTGTTTTACGTTTTAAATTTTACGAGTTCATATGGTGTAACGTACATGTGTGGTTCAACGTTTTTTACGTTTCACGCTTCGTTCTAAATTTTGCGAGTTAACATGACGGAACGTGCGTGTGTGGGTTAACATTTTTACATCGTCTATTTCTTCCTGTTTGACAGGTTCTTCGCAATGCACAGGTCCTAAATCGACTTAGTTATTATTTTCCATGTTTTGCGCTTCGATCTAATTTCTTCGTATTAACATATCGCAACTTCAGCGTTGGTAGTCGTTAACAGTCAGTGCTATTTGACATGATTTTATTCCTCCATCACAATACGAGAGGCTTAATACCGGTTGGAGTCAGATACATACAAGTCATACAATGATACAAATACCGTTACATATAGATATAATCCCTAAATTAAATAGCCTTAAATAAGGATCAAAGTCGTTTGACCACGCAATACGAATCACCCAACCCTTCTTCTCTCTCACACACCCAGATTCTCTCACCACCACCAACACTCTTTGTTCGCACTTGCAGATCCGACTGCCACTTTCATCACCCGAATCACGCTTTATTCCTCCACCATCTCATTCTTAATTCAAATTTTGCTATCCAGAATCAACTCTAGCAACAATTGTTTGTTTGCTTCAAACGCTTATAGGGTTTATCAAATTATCAGTCATGAGTTTATCAATTGTTCAAGTAAGTTCCCTTTTCTATTTTAATTTGCAAATTAATTGTGCATATGGATCTGCTGTTGAATTGAATTTGTGTTTTGTGTGTGTTTATATGGTGAAATATAGGGGTTTAGCAAGTCTCTTGCGATGACTGTGCTCTCTGAAATTGGGGATAAAACGTTTTTTGCAGCTGCGGTGAGTTCAATTGCTTTCATTTTGATATGATAATTGTTTATGGATTGGTTGATTAAGTTTTGTTTATGATTATTGTTTATTCTGTTCATGTTCTTATGGTTTGACCAAGTGTTGGAACAGTTGAAACGTTGACTTGATGAATTTTACTAATTTAATATGTGGTTATGGTTTAATATCAAGTTTTGTTATCAAGTTTAAGTATTCATGTGCGGTTTTTGTGGTCACAAGAAACTGGATTTAAGTTATCTAGAAGGTGTTAGTTATACTTTTATTAGTTTAAAAAATCTAGATGGTATTTTTGGACATCCTTTTGGACAAAAAGGTGATTTTGGGAGTTCCAAAAATGACTCTTGTCCATGAAAACAGCTACACCATGTTACTTGATGCCATCATGTTAAATTTGTAGATTTTAATTGCAAGAATCAAGAAAAATGTTGTTGGAAAAGTTAAGCTAGCGATACTCTTATGTCTTACTCATGTTTTAAAGTCTAATTTACTTGGCAAGTTTTTCTTGATTCTTTTGCAAGTTGCAATCCATGTTATTTGTGAAGTCCAGAAAGTTTCCAAAGTCAGCATGACATTAAAGTATCAAAAATAGTTGTCAATAGCGGCTATAGCGCTCACTATAGCGTGCTACATAGCAATGCGCCCATATGGCGCTATAGGGTGTTAGCGACTTTTTCTGTAATTTTTTTTATAAATATAAATAGCGATGCCCATTAGGGTTTTATTTCACGATTTAAAAAAGAAGCGTATTTAGATGAAATATACATGTAAAAATAGCTTATTTTGATAAAATATACATGTAAAATATTTCTACTACTTTATCCCTAAACATGAAATAGCGGGTGCTATTTCATCGCTATCGCCACGTAGCATATAGGTAGCTTGTCGCTATTTACCACTATTCGCTATTGACAACTATGGTATCAAACATGGTTTTTTGTTCTTGTGTAGTCCATAAAGTAGGACAAACTACATCATTGCTTTTTTTTTTAATGGATCAACATATTTCTCAAAATTTTCTTGGACATCACCAGTACTTTGCTAACCGATGGGGTTAGGTAATACGCAGCTGGGTAGGTGGCCTTTAAGGGGGTTAAAGGCGAAAAACCAGTGGAAGTTGGATTCGAACTTGAGACCTCTGCTAGAGACTCAAGCACTTACCATTGCGTCACCCCCTTGAAGGTTTTATGTTTTAGAGGATGGTGGTACTCTTTATGCTTAAGAAACAAACGCGTTCATAGGGAACCGTGTGCTTTTGCTTATTTTTTAAAATTTTTTCTATATATTTTATCTAATTTAGTTTCGTTTCTTTTCTAGCTCCTTCATGGGAGACCAGAACTACCTATCACTGTTCATGTATATACTAGACAGAATTAAGCTTTGATTTCACTATTTACAACATTATTATGGTGTTAATTTCTAGATTTTGGCTATGCGTCACCCCAGAAGATATGTTTTGGCAGGCTGTCTTTCAGCTTTGATAGTAAGTTTTTTCTCCGTTTTCCTTACCATTATTGTCGTTGTTAACTCTAGTTATCTGAGTGGTTAACAAGTCGTTTTTTTAATTCAAGGTTATGACCATTTTGTCTGCTGCTGTTGGCTGGGCTGCTCCAAACCTGGTATGCCTGTTACCTATGTAACACATAGAAAAAGTCAACTTTTATTATTTTTTGTGTTATTAAATTGCAACAGGGTGAGTGGTTTTTTCTGACTTTTTGATTGTAATAATGCAGATATCGCGAACATTGACTAAGCATATAGCCACTGTATTGTTTTTGGGGTTTGGGCTATGGTCTTTATGGGATGCATTTCACGAAGGGTAGATCAGTCTTGTACTATTTATTTGCAATCCATCAATCAACATTAACATCTTCACAAGAAATTGCAATTAGCATTTATGAAGTCTATATTTTTTTTTCTGTTAACAGGGAGTCGGAAGAATTAGCTGAAGTTGAAGCCGAATTGGTTTGTTACTGTTGAGTTTTCTTGCTTACCCATGTGATACTTTTGAAAATAAAAATCTTATGATTTTTTTTATTCTGATTATATGTGCGTAGGATGCCGATTTAAAAGCCAGCAGTGAAACAACAAGAGCAAATGGCAAGGTAATATATAAGATGTACTTATAGCTTAAAGTTGAAAGTTTTTATCTGTTTACCTGTAACTGGGCCGGTTCGGGTCATGGTCTATCTCTAATGGATCAAATGGGTCAAGCTCAAATTATTAACTAAAAGGGAAACAGTCGAACGGTAAAACATACTCGGATGTGTGTTCAAACGCACAAACCGCTCTATTAAAGAAGTAAATTTATTACTGTAATAATTTAACTTCTCTAATCATATTTCACACTCTAAATATGTATAAATTTGTAAAAAGTGGACAACAAATTTAACTTTTAGTCCAACCTGACCGCCTTGACCTAAAAGCAGACATTATAGTTTAGATTTATGGTTTTTTATTCATATTTTGTTTTTACAGGGTGATGATGATGCTAAAAAGAAGAACAGACCGTTATTATCTCAATTTTTGTCTCCCATTTTTTTGAAGGTATCGCTCCTGAAACTTAATTACTTCACTCGTAAACTGTATCATGTCTAACCGGTGTTTTCTTTTTCTAAACAGGCATTCTCCATAACTTTCTTTGGAGAATGGGGTGACAAAAGCCAGGTCAGCGTCATTTATCTGAATTTTTTTGACTCTGCTTTTCACTTTTGACACACTCTTACTGAAAGTAAAATTTACTACTTTTTTCAGATAGCTACGATCGGTTTGGCTGCAGCTGAGAACCCACTTGGTGTCGTTCTTGGGGGAGTTTTGTACGTTAATCATCTTCCATTATTTTTGATTTCTTGACACCTGTAAACAAATGCTGAAACCGTTGTGTTTTGCTATTATTTTTGGTTATTTAGAGGGCAAGCGTTGTGTCAGACTGCTGCGGTTTTTGGAGGGAAGAGTTTGGCCACACAAATATCTGAAAAATTTGTAATTTTCTCACTGATTTAATTGATTTCTTGCTTGCTCTTGTTTTTCCTGTTTGTAACGAAATTGAAACTTTTACTGAATCTGATGTAGATTGCACTATCTGGTGGAGTTCTGTTCATTATCTTTGGAATCCAGTCCTTCTTTGCAACTGTTGAATCATAATTTGCGCTATGCCGACAATTGTTAGTATAAATGCCAATACCTTTTTTTTTTTACTTTTTTCCAATTCAATTCTAATTCTAATTCATTATTGCATGAAGTTAGTAATAAGGTCACACACCTTTTTAAATATTTTCTTGTTAACAGGCTTTATAGATTTTTGATCGAGTAAAATGCCATTTTTTTCCATGAGGTTTGGCCACTTTTGTGACTTTCATCGAAAGGTTTGTTTTTCCGTATCTGGATCCAAAAGGTTTGAAACCTTGCCATTTTCATCCAACTCGTTAACTCAATCCATTTTTCTCCGTTTAATGAGGGGCATTTCCGTCTTTTTAGACATTTATTTATTAAAATAAAAAACTACTATAAGAAATAAAGATCCACCTCTGTTGACTTTCTTCCCACCCAAACCCTTTAATCATCACAAAAAATGTCTAAAAAGGCCGAAATACCCCTGAGTTAACGTTAATAAATGGATGGAGTTAACGAGTTGGATGAAAATGACAAGATTTCAAACCTTTTGGATCCAGATGGGGAAAAAAAAACCTTTGGACCTCAGGGACGAAAGTGAGATTTTACTCTTTTTGATCATAGTCGTACATCTATTTCCCCATGGTATTTCCGTGTTCACTGGGCATCAGATCTTTAACTGATGTTCAGAAACTGCTAACATGACATCTTTTTGTCATTTTAGTGGTTTATTTATATGCCACATGGCATCTAGCTTGACGCTTAATGCTTAATTTTATACTCAAAATCTGGAAAGATCAGTTTTTAAACTTGTAAATACATTTTTAATTTTTTTTTAACATGAGCATTTTTTTAATATGCAATATACTTGTAAAATAAGTTAAGATGACTAGATGAGGATGGTTGCGAAAGCCGATAGTAATTTGAAGTTCTTTTTATTTAGTGACCAACATAAGTTGGTTGCTGAAATTGCAAAAATAAAATAAAATGTAGAGTTAGTTTTTTATTTCGTGCAGTTTGCCTAAATAAGGTTACCATGTTTTTGACGGTTTCGCGTTGCTTTTGTGCAGATAATAGGAACTGGGTGTCTGTGTCAAAGAGACACATTGTTATGACATTCCAGTAAGTTTTATAATGTGCAAGTCTTCAAGAACCAATTACCATGAAAATTCAAAACTAGATTATGCAATATCAGTGACATCATTATGGTGGTCGATAACTTTATGCCTTCTTTGCCACCACAACCTTTGTTTTTTCTATACATCTTGTGCATGACATGTTCGGTAGCTTGATATTCATCGATTCTGAAAATCTTTTTACCGATATCACCCTGTTTGTTTTCGGCTTTGGATGCACGGGTCATCATATAATTACTCAAATCTAAAGTATATTTTGATCCTACAAACCCATTTATGGCCTCCAATCTCCATAACCCATTCCAACCCATAAACCCATTTAGCATTTTTATGAGCTATATACCCTTCAACTTGTTGACATCCCGGTTAACCCATTCCAACCATAAAAACTAGTTAAAAAGCTTACAAACTCAACTCATTTAACTTTGTTTAGATAAATGAATTAAACAGATCGTGTTTGGGTTACACCATGTTAACTTTGTCTGCTTGGGTTGATGTCTTTGACACAAAATACACAAGATTTGTTCCAAGTCAATGGTTCAACTTAGAGGTGTACAAAAAACCGGTTTTAGAACCGAAACCAGAAAAAAAAAACCGAAACTGGTTTTTTTTTAACCGGTTTTAGAACCGAACCGAGCTGGCGGTTATAGACCGGTTAGTGATATTTATCTTCGAAACCGGTATTAAAACCGAAACTGGTTATAAATAACCAGTTTAAACAGGAAAAAAACCGGTTTTTTTGGGCATAAACCGGTAAAAACCAGCCCTAACCGGTTAGACCGGTTATTGTTTTGAGTTAAAAAACCGGTTAGTAACCGGAACGGATAAAAAAAACCGGTAATTCTTTTTGAAGAGATAAACCGATTTGGTTAATAACATGAACCGGTTTAAAAAAAAACCGATTTGTACACCTCTAGTTCAACCACAACACGATTGACACCTTCATTTGTAATTAGAGTTGCAATTTGCTAAGCGAGATCTCATGGATTAAAAGGTTCACTATATTGGGTTATGCCATCTAAATAACACAAGTCACTTAATTTACAAGGACAAAAACACTACAAAATGAATCGACTGTCACCAACATTCATATCCGTAGGTGACAACCCATCAAACTTTTTGCGATAGAATATTGGCCTACTTATTTTCTTCTTATTTTTTCACCTGACATCTCTCAGTAATTACCGATCGATTTCACTCGTCGGTAACTGTCCTTGTGATACTTTATAGTACTGGAAATTCGTTTTTAGTGTTCTTTTTTCATTGTAATTTTGTTTCACTAGATTTTCCGGTCTAAAGGATTTATAAAAATAGAACTCCTCTTCGTATCAAAGGAGTTATGTACCCTTTTTCTTTGTTAGAAGAATAAAGTACAATTTTCGTCCGCGTAGTTGTCTCACGATCACACTTTCTGTCCCTGAGTGCCAAAATTGACCTTTCCCGTCCTTGTGATTATCGATTTGAATCAATAACGTCCTAGCTAATGGAAAAGGTTAGTCAACCATTGGTTGACTAGGGCAATATTGTCTTTTCAAGTTGATTATTAAGAGTATGCTGGTCTTTTGCCATATTATTATTATTATTATTATTAATTTAAAACTCATATATCATATTCACCTTGATCACCTAGGTGCAATTTGTTTCTTAAGAGGTCAAACATCTGCAGTATACGGACCACATCTGCAAACACCTGTAGAATAAGGGGTGAACCAAACCTCTGCAGTCTGCAAGAAAAAGTTTGTTTTTTAACGTATATAGACTTCTAAAATAAACTAGTGGTGGGTGATGGTGGACGGTGGTGGTGGGTGGTGGACGTGGACGGTGGGTGGTGGACGACGTTGGTGGTGATGGACAGTGCTGGGTGGTGGTTTTTAACCCTTTTCAGACCTTAGAAGATGCTTAGCCAAGTTTGCACCAAGAACAACTTGCACAAACGTTTTTTAATGAAACATCTTCTGAAAAACAAACAGCATGCAGATATCAATGTCTACGCATGGTCTGTGCAATGCAGACGGAAGAGCGTGCGCAAATTCTTTTTAGAAAAACAAACACCACCCATTCAACTAAAAGCCGAACCCTCTCCTCGTCGGTCACCAAATCACACCTACACAAACCAAACCTAGAACTACATCGATTAAACTACGTAATATGTGGGGTTATACAAGGTACCCTGTGAACTAATCAGTTACATCGATTTTGCATTACATCTCAAGTAAACAAAACCATAATCACATCATTTTCTACTCGAATCAAAGAAACTGACAAAGCTAATAGCAATATGAAAGACTTAGAGTAGCAATATCATATTAGGTAGACTCTTTTCAGTAGAAATCGTTGTTTTCATTTTATAAACTATGTTTAAAACGGTTGGATGGCTTTGTATTACAACTTTGCAGCTCCTTATACTTGATCATAGAAGTAGCCATGGGGCCTTAGGATATTAGGGTGTCTATGTTGGTGGTATTCCACTCGACCAAAAAATCTCCCATTCGAACCTTTCCTCGACACAGCCTCTGTAATCGCTTTGTCATTTGTCGGACCACGCAATTGGTACAATTTACTTGTGTATTTTGTTTGTATAAACTTCCTGATCATAAGCCCTCAACCACTTGATTTTAGCAGTGTTAGATTTGGGTTAATTTTCGGAAATAAACGGATATGGTTGTTTAGCTGAAGATGAAGATGAAGTAAATTAGAAAGTTTTTTTTAAAGTTGAAATATTATAACATGAGGGTATCTTAGATATTTCATTGGTTAACTAACGGTTGACCAAAGTATTCTGTTAACAAAGACGTTATTGATCCAAATCGACAACCATAAAAATAGAAATGGTCAATTTTAACACTCTAGACTGAAAGTGTACTCGGGAGACAAAAAATAACAAAAATTGTACTTTAATCTTGTTAGAATTTTGTGCCATCGGATTTATAAAAATAAAATTCCTGTTCATATCAAAGGAATTGTATACCCATATCTTCTTATATGCTTTATTTGTCACACCCCGGCTTTCTACAGCCAATCTAATCACCGGTGGGTGTGGGTGGGGAATATTGTGACGTAATAACATCATAGACAATTAAACACAGCACAACGGAAGTCTTGGAGTAAAATTACTATTACAAACCAAATGTTCAAAATACAAAATAATATACAGACGGCTCGTAATAGAAGATCCACAGGCGGATTGTAAAATGTACAAAATGTTTATAACAGACTTTGGACAGATCTAGGATTTGCAAGATCCTCTTATCACTACCGAGCACTTCCAGCCTATTTTCGTATTGTACCTACAAGCTTAGTCTTTTGAAAATACGTCAGCTTTCGCTGGTAAATACACCCAACTGACTCATTTTGAAAACATTTGAATGTTTTAAGTGCACGTTGGCACAAAATCTTTTATAACTTTAGAAAGTTACTTTGTAACCTTGTTAACAGATTCACTTGTTTGTCCATACATACAGGGCCCAGTGCGAAAACCGAGACATGATTAACGTACACACCACCTACGAACTCACGAAGGAGTTTTCCCCAAATTTGTGGGTAAATGCATTTGAGCGTCTGTAAGGTGTATGCCTACACCCCGTGCTAAGGTGGTGGCCATTATCTAATGTAATGAGTCGAGGATATCCATGATACGATAGTTAACCCCCGATGTTTAAGTTATCAAACAAAACTGATTAAAGCGGAATATGCGGATTTACTAGCCTCAATCCGGCATTCGATTGATCCCATTTCCGACCAGCGGTAATAGTTTACCGTAACCCAAACCCGTATAGGGGAAATAAATCGAGGGTATTTACCTGAGCTAGTCTTGATTTAAATGCAAGATTTAATATCTCGGCTGTACACAAAAGTACTAAGTGCAGATAACATTTACCGGAAAGTCTCTAGTCTAGATTATGGCATAAGCTAACCAATTAAAATGCTAACGGTCTTACTTGAGTCATAGACTTAGACGGACTAGCGTACAGGATCAAAACGGTATAATACGCTAGATTAAGCGATGACCGGATAGAATGTATTTTAAACCCAACAAGTACTTTGACTTGTATAATATAAACATTCTGGATTTTGAGACTTAAACGACAAGGTTAGACCCGTTTCGGTTAATTTTGTAAACTAGTTACATATACTTAACCGTACGTATATCAGCGATATCGGGTAACCAGATGAGTCATGGACAAGTTCTATATGTCATTATATTTTAAATAAGTTGTAATATCAGTAGGATATCAACTTATATGCCCGTTAAGGTTTTAAAATGAAATTATGCCTCATAAGGGCGTTTCGGTAATTTCATGTCGTGTAAAAGGAACTTGAGTATAAATTTATTTTATGACCATAAATATTATGGAAAAACAACTTATTTATGATATAATATCAGTAGGATATTAATTATATGTGTAATTAATCTTTTATGACCAAACTATGCACCGAAAGGGCATTTTGGTCATTTTACACATAGTTTTATAAATTATTTGGGATTCTGATTTCATAGCATATATTTACTATAAATATATTTAAAATAAGTTTTAAAATAAGTAGGTAACAAGTCTTGGTTGATTAATATGGTTTAAAACCATACTATGTGCCGAAACGACGCTTATGTCGTAAAATGACGATTTAAGCGATGTTTAATGGAAACTGATGTTAAGGTCAAGTTAACATGTCTTGGATATGTTATTTAATATAACATATCGGTAGATAAATGATTTACTTTGAAAAGATATGATTAAAACAATTTTATGAGCCTCAAGGGCTTTATCGTCATTTATCGACATAATAAAAGGACTTTTTCATAAACTCAGTTTATAACCTGACTTAGCATCCCAAATAATCCTACTTATAATATTAAATTAGTAGAAAACTTATTTTTAAGTTCGTTATTGATTAAACCTTATTTTATGCAAAAAGGACATTTTAGTCAAAATGACATAATTACGGAACTTGTGCATAAACTCAGATTATAATTATGATCATGTAATATAAATTCAGATGGTCATGCTACAATACATTACAATCATAATGCAAGCTTAGATCAGTAACTAACTAATCTAAATCGGGTAGTCAAGGCAGAAGTCAAATTTCACGACTTTCGGTTGCGAACCGACCCTAGAACTGAAATTGATGAGCCGAACATGTTCTTACATGTTCTAATAATTATTACCAACTTGTTTAAGTTCCAAAACATGTTTCATAATATATATAAGCTCAAATTATAACATTTCGGAAAAATGGCCTGTTTGACTTTTTAATATTTAAACTTTGACTCGTCAATTGGTCTAGCAAACGTGATTTTCAGGAGGTACCCTTAATAGGGATTAACACCTACCTTATTACGATCACTTAGCCATGTTCATTATGAACAATGGCTGGACCATAATGGTCTTAGCCGAAAGTCAAGGCGTTTTCTGTAAAACGCTTGACTTTTGGCTATAATAGCCTATAAACGAAAATGCAAGAGAAAGGAACACTTACAAGTGATTACTAGGATGCAATAGAACTAAGTTGGATGCTCCTTTCAATTAGGAACTTCCATGGGAGGGAGATAGAGTGATAAATGAGAATGGTGCAAGTTCAATTGGTGAAGCGTTGCACCTATTTATAGTTAGAGAGCTTGAATGAGGTGATGCAAGGTGTTAAGGGGTGTTAGAGGGAGCTTACAAGTGTCCTAAAACGTGGCATATCAGTTTGGAAGACCATGGTTTAGAATCAAATGATTTTTGGCAATTTGTGTGGAGGCCAGGCCCTTGCCTCTCGCGCCCCACGAGCGCCCAATGTCAGATTCAAAGTTTGTCACATTTAGCCCTCAACTTGTAAAACCTCCTAAAACGCCTTGATAGCATATTTGGCCATCCGTAACCAATATTTGGCGTACCCGGGAGTATGCCCGGACATTGTTGAGCTCTCAGTTCGTTAAAAGGTCACTTAGAGGTATAAATTAACATGTTGACACTTTTAACCCCTCCATTATCCAACCTTTACATATTAACAGATTTAATCTCTCTCGTCCAACAAATGGGACATATGAGAGTTTAGGACTTCGTAAAGGATCACTCAGAGGCCCACTATAAGCATGTTGACTCCGATGTCACTCAAAGGCTGGGCATGTTGACATATCAGTCACTCAGAGGCCAAGTTTAAGCATGTTGACATATTAGTCACTCAGAGGTTAAGTTTAAGCATGTTAACATATCAATCACTCAGAGGCTAATGTCTATGCATGTTGACATCAGAAAGTCACTCAGAGGCTCAGTTTTGAGCATGTTGATACCTTTAGTCCTTATTAGTCTTTAATAGACTAAAATAAAAAATACAACACGTGTCACTATACTATTGGACACGATTTACGAGGTGTTATATTTTTTTGAATGAAAATTTTGAATTACTAAAGTACCACTGGAGTCTTATCATGCCACCAGTGGAACCACCCGATCATATCTATCTTCCCTAGGGAATAATGTTTATACACAAATTCAGGGGAAAACCCAATAAATCTGGGAAAAACCCATTTGTGAGAAAACTCATATCTATCTCCCATAGGAAATAATGCTTATACAACTATCTTTTCTCTCACCTTTTTAATTAAATAATACTTTTTAATACATTTTGATTACATTTTCTCTCCCTCTCTCTCTTCCACTCACCATAAAATTCTAAATACAATACATTATTTTCTTGCCATGTGATGGCATATATTGTAGAGATTCCCACTTGTGATGATAAGGCTATAAAAGCATATTGTTGTAGAGATTCCCACTATGAACATTTTATTGTAGAGATTCCCTTATATGATGGAGGGAATCTTTCATATCTTTTGTTTGCTTTCTTCTTTTTCTTTTTTGGGCTTGCTTTGGGAGGATTCTCCTTGGGGGTCCCCAAACTCTTCTTTCATGTTTGTCAAATATTCCTATACTTGTGTATCAAGAGCTTTATCATCAATTTCCTCGGTGGGTTGAGCCTCTCCTTCTAAACAAGAGAATTGACTATAATCTTCTTAGCTATTCGTTTTTCAAAGGCCATGTCCATCTCTTCAAATAGCCAAGAAGATTATAGCCAATTCTCTTGTTTAGCAGGAGAGGCTTAACCCATCGAGGAAATTGATGATGAAGCTCTTGATACACAAGTATAGGAATATTTGGCAAACATGAAAGAAGAGTTTGGGGACCTCCAAGGAGAATTCCCCCAAAGCAAGCCCAAAAAAGAAAAAGAAGAAAGCAAACAAAAGATATGAAAGATGTCCCTCCATCATATAAGGGGATCTCTGCAATAAAATTTTCATAGTGGGAATCTCTGCAACAATAGGTTTTAATAGCCTTATATCACAAGTGGGAATCTCTGCAATAATATGCCATCACATGGCAAGAAAATAATGTATTGTATTTTGGAGTTTTATGGTGTGTTTTTCTATATATAGGTTACTTATTATATGTAGAGGCATGCTAATTTCTAGCACCTCTCTTTCTTTCCTTGTATCTTGCACTCTTATTGTAATAAAATAAATAAAAGTATTCAAGCTTTGGAGTCTCTTTGGTGTTCCGAAATATCTTGGTGTTCAAGTAAGATATTCTTAAACTCTACTTTAAATTCTATTATTTAATACATAAACTATGATGGGCTAAGGCCATAAAGTATTAAATCATGGCATAAATAACACCCCTTTAGGAAATGGTCCTAATATTATGAGTAAGTCTTTGTAAAAGGTTAAATAATAAACTTGCTGGGTTAAAATTATAAACTGGCAGTGAAGTGATCTAAGGGAGCCTCGTCCGTGTGCTTCCCACTTTTAAAAATTTAGGGAAATCGTAACCGCGTGACCGGTTTTAATTTGCCTTATAGACTAACTAGACGGTTTATGATTTTGTAAAAGCTTACACCTATTCTGGCACTTTATGATTTGTAAAACTATTAATTCCTGATATTCATTACTTATGTGTGTGCGTGTATATATATACACACACACGTGTTTAAAATTATAACGTAAGTATTGCACATCTATGTTTGATAATGTACATATATGTACAAATATGCATAAATGATTTTACACATATGTATATAAAGGAAGATTATGCTTCTAAATATGTTTTTTTTTTTCTAGTGTACATGTATGTAAAATACGTGTTTAAAGTTGAAAATTAAGTATCGTACATATATGTTTCATAATATACATATATGCATAGTTTAAGAATTTACAATATACATATATGTATATATTAAAAAAATCTTAAAAACGTGTGATTAAAAGGAAAAAAGAAAAGGCTTATAGAAAATGTATGGTCCAAAATTCTTCTCACATTTCTTAATTAACATGTGTTCGGATCTGAGTTTTGGATTGTGTGTGTGAATAAATGAAGTGTTTGACGAATTAAACGAAGTATAATGAAAATGATAAGATGAATCACAACGGATTTAAATACACACAAACAAATTTGGAAAGATGTCATAGTTTTCCATTAGGTATGAGCATTATAGGGGTGTGAAAGAGTTTGATAATGCCCTCACACCATCCCCCGTAGGCATTATAGGGCCATGAAGGGGGGGGGGGGTTTGGCATTTCTAGAATCATGCCAATGTGGAGGAAAAACATGGAAAATAATGAATAAAAAGGCATTAAAAGGCCTTAACTATTACATGGTGCATTATGATGCTGATGTGGCGAAAATGCCCTTAAGAGGCATTAACCATTATGGATGGTCTTAATAATCAAAATGATTACAAATTACAGATATGATTGTACACTTCCTTTTAGCATGATCACACAACTTTCAGTTCGTATAAAAGGATTTAATGTAACATCTAACATTCCTAACAGAAAAGATTCCACAAATGCATCTGATGGAACTTAATTGTTCTAAGATATCTAATATCTGTTTATACATACAACTGTTACATTGGAAACAACTATCCTTTACACATTTGTTGACATGTAACAAATATCTATTAAGGCCTAAAGAGATGTTTGGCCTTCTATATAGTGCTTTGTCTTTAACAGGGTTTTGACTTTTGAATAGACTTTTGGTCTTCTCCAACCGTGCTTTCATGTCTTCAATAGATCTTTGAAGTTTTTAAACAAATGTTTTGTTTGTGTTTAAGATTCATTATCTTTGGGAGGATATGAACATTATAACTTGTTTATTTCTTGATCAAGATAACATATTTTGGCTTTTGCAATCATTTCTTTTGTAGGTCCAGAACCATGTGTTTCTCTTAGGATCCATACCCTATATATGTGGGCTCCAGCTATTGGCATACGTACATGCTTATTTTGACGCCCAATCAATTATACGACTCGTATACAAACATACTACCTGTATAATTATTTTCCTTGATTTTGGTTGTAAGTCGAAGTCAGATCTCTGGCATATCCCAACAGTATTCTTTTAGATGAAATTTTCAATGACTATTCAAAGTCAGATCTCTGTCATTTCACATTGCAACAATATGCTATTAAGTCAACACTTAGACAAAGATTATGTGTCATCAAACAAAACATTAAAGAACTCAAGAATACCTGAAAGTTATCAGATAATCAGCAACATGTGTATGTGCACTTACACAAAACTCGAGACAAAACCTCTAATAGATAAAAAGTGGAACAAAAGTGGTGTTTGTGTGTGTGTGTGTGGGGGGGGGGGGTATGGGCCATCATTGCGACGGGGGCGACGCCTCCAACTTGTTACATATCTTTCATAGCATGCCATCACAAGACTCCAACTTGCCACCTTGAGATTGTGTATAGTTCAATAAAAGCCGGACATCAACCCTCAGATTAGCCATCCCCTCCGATGTTGTAGCTCTTAATCCACGAGTTCCATAGTTTCCACCAGTTGCATCTGCATCTTTTCTACTAAAGAATGATGACAGTGCTTTGAAAAGTTTTGTATTATTTGATCTGATCTGCAAGACAAATTTCTCCATCTTATTCATATATTTGTCTAACACATTGTTTTGACTTATCTTTTGAACAAATTGATTTGAGATCATTCTCTATCTCTTGACGAAGTAATGGCTTCTAAGGTTTACAATCCAGTCTTAAATGATCAAACTACCAACATCAACCAAAAGAATTGAAAAAGAACAGTTTGTTGTAAAAAGAAAATGCTTAGAGTGTTGGCATATGTCTTACCTCATACGCTTATATCCCATAACTAACACTAAACTCTGTAATCGAGTTCATATTTATAGTTAAAACATATTATTAGCAAACGAAAAAAAAGGGTCGACATGATTGGTATAATTTTCTGTATCACATAGAAGATTGTAAAGATTTGTTGGCACTCTCAAAGCGTAAAACCTGCTAGTGAGATTCTTGATACACTCATGTAGTGTAGTATCTGTCCCAATGCCCGCCTATAAGATCAAAAAATGAAAATGAAATAAAAGGAATTTCAATTTCTGTGACAATAATCTTTACTACTTGATGATAAAAGAAGGCAAATAGAAAGCCAAGGATTGTTTCTTCACTTTGTCCATACAATCTAAGAGTTCAAATCAGTTAAGAGTTTCAGTGGCCTTGTAGCCCCTGATACAAAAGTAAAGAATAGACGGATCTGCATGATTGTCAAGCACAGTAAGTTGTAAGTGTCTTTCATCCAAATATAAATAAACCGAGTATACACCCAAAAGAAAAGATTACTTAAACTTTTTTAGCTGTCAGATCCAATTGTTTTTACTAAGAATATATATTAAAAATTTACATCCTTGGAATACCATATTTATAACCAACAATCCAACACAAACGTTCTCACGAAACTTGTACTTTAGGTTTTGAAATTTGCCCCTTGATTTGAATCAATAGACATCTAAATAAGTAGCTTGTACAATAGGTATATCTGGTGACTGATATACCACCTGACTGGTCTAGTGTATATCATTGCTTACTTGGACACGCAATCGGGATGTATATTAGTCACCACATATACCTATTGTACAAGCTACTTATTTGGACATCTATTGATTCAAATCAGGAGGTAAATTTCAAAACCTAAAGTACAAGCTTCGTGAGAAGGTTTGTGGTGTATTATATAGAATTAGATATAAATATGTTATTCCAATAATGTAATCTTTTAATTTTTATTCTTAGTAAAACCAATTGAATCCCATCTTTGGAAAATTTTGATTAATCATTTATTTGTTGTGATATCTTATTTATTAATATTTGGATGAAAGACACTCGTATCCAACTGTGCTAGATAATCATGCAGATCCGTCTATTATTTATTTTTGTATCAGGGGCTACAAGGCCATCGAAACTCTTAATTGAATCTGAACTTTTAGATCATATAGAGAAGGAGGGAAACAATCCTTGGCATTCTCTTTGCCTTATTTTATCATCAAGTAGTAAAAATTATAGTCACAGACTCATTGAAATTTCTTTTATTCATTTTCATTTTTTAATCTTATAGGCAGGCATTGGGACAAATGCTACACTGCACGAGCGTATCAAGAATCTAGATAGCAGGTTTTATGCTACGAGAGAGCCAACTAATCTTGTAAAATGTTCTATCCGATAATAAAATGATACAAATCTTGTCTCCCCCCTTTTTACTTATAATATATGTTAACTGTAAATGTGAACTCAATTACAAGGTTTGAGGTTAGTTATGGGGTATGAGTGTATAGTGTAAGACATATGCAAACACTCCAAGCATTATCTTTTTATAACTAAATTGTTTTCACTTCTTTTGCTAGTTTGATAATTTAGACTTAGTTGTGAACATTGGAAGCCATTATTTTGTCAAGAGATAGACAAGGACCTCAAAGCAATTTGTTTAAAAGATAAGTCAAAACAATATGTGCTGAACAAATATGTGAATAAGATGGAGGAATGCTTCTTGAAAATCAGATCGAATGAAACAAAACTTTTTGAAGCATTGTTGATAGTCTAAAAGTAGTTAATTAAAAACAAAACAAATTACCCCAATTCTAGACTCAAATTATATTCTAGACTCCCAAACTATACTAAACTACTAACCGAAAAGTGGATCGATCAATTGTAGAATAGTATTAAGCAAGTCCGGATTATCGAACCCACATGACTCTCTAATTGCTAAGACTACTAATTTAGACTCAATTACACACTATGTATATTTTAGGGGGGGGGGTTACTAATAATTATAAATTATCAATTTAACTAAAACTACTAAATTGGAATGACCAAACTATGAACTTCTAGGGACTTATTAGGATTTTTATCAAGAGAAAAAGAACTAGTTACCTAGGTTAGATTTTTAGACCACTACTCCTTCAATTTAATAATAATTAATCTGGTTGAATATTTTACCGGGATCTTAGCATATCAAAGTTCAGGTTTATTAAACAGGACCCCGACCCTTCTCAGGAAGACACCTACAATAACCTATCCTTTTTATTCATTTACCGGTCCTAAAGATTCCTTTTCAGTTATCTTTTCAAATTAGTAAAGTGTCTAATTATTAATTACCTCTCAATAATTAACCTAGACCAACTACAATTTTCTAGTTTAGATTAACTGATTCAATTATGACAAGGAAATTAGACTCAGGAATTTCTCAAAACCCTAACCTAACAATTTACCACATTAATTCAGCCAACTAATTGCAATTTCTCAATTAACAAGTTAGGTATAATGACAAGTTTGATTTTATGGTTAATTTAATTGTTTCCCCGGTTTTATTGGCCAATTTTACCGACAACTTCACGAATTCCTAAGAACACGAAAAGTAACATAAACCTATTATATGAAAGACATCCACCAAAGTTCATGCAAATCAACCAAACAATCATAAAACAAACAAGATCATGCAAATACCCTAAACTAGATCATTAAAGTTGTGACCTTTACCAATTAAATATTCAAACCATATATTAAATTATATAAATCAAAGTTTCATAAATTCATCATCCAAAACCTAGGTAACTGAATAAGATCTAGCCTAAAAACATGTTTGAAAAGTAATTAAAACAAAGTTGATAACAAGGTAGCATTATTGATCAAAACAAGGAAATCAAAGTGAGGACTGGTATGATAAACCATGACAAGCTCCTGCCTTGAACTCCCTTGATCACCACCACAATCCCTGTCGCTTAGATCCACTCCTTGTAGCTTCAAATCTCCAGAAAGTAGCTCCAATTCTGCCCTAGTTCGTCCAAAGTTGCCCAATATGAGTTTTACCTCAATAATGAGTCTTTAAATAACAAAACAAGTCCACATTCAACCAGGTTTTGAAACTTTCTGGATAAACACCTCTCTCGCGCCCCGCGAGAGAGTTTGGGCAGGCTGGTCGCGCCCCGCGACCGAGGTGACTTCCGGAATGATAACTATCACTCTCTCGCACCCCGCGAGAGAGTCTATGTGTGCCGGTCGCGCCACGCGACCGGGTTGTAACTCCTGTTTTCTGTTTCGTTTTCTCGCTTCCAATCCACTCGCGTCCCGGCTCGGTTCTTTTCATCATTTTCGCTCGTTTTTCCCACCCTTCCGACCGTTTTCACGAACCAAGACCTGCAAAACGTGTTTGGATTAAAAGTAGATAAATTCTTGACAAATCGAAACGAAAACGCGCTAAAATTATATAAACTCTTCAAGATAAATGGATGTATTATTCAATACATCAAACATCCTCACACTTGCTCTTTTTTCGCCCTCGAAAAAGAATTGTGCATAAACGGAATCACAACCAAACCATTACTCGATTTCAAAGATTACTATTATTTTCATTAGGGAACAAGATTCATGTTAACCGTGATTGCAAGTATCGGATCCACTTAAACTCAAAATTCGGTTCAAACTTCTTATCATGTAAATTTAATTTCAGTGCGGTCAATCCACCTAGGGTCTCACACTAGAGTCCATAGTATCCCTAATCCCACCTCAAGCTTATGAAACACAAGGAACGAATTGTTTAAACCCTTTCCTAACCGTTTTATACCAAAATATAACGAATTTAAAATCAAGCACTTTTCTTTTTCTCTTTTTTTCTCATTTGAGCATTTTGATTTCTTTTTGCATATCTAACCTAGAGGCTGTCTCAACCAGAGTCACCATCCCCGACGTAACATCCGTCAAAAACCGGGTTAACCAAACCCGCTTCGTTTATTAACCGAACAACCAGTTAAAAATTTCGTTACATATCTAATGCTCAAATTAATTTTAAACGGTACATAATTAATAAGTATATTAGAATATAAAATTTATAATTGAAAATCTATTAAAAATAATGAAATAAAAATAAGATACTGAAGCCGGGACTCGAACCCGGGTCAGCCGGGTTGACCCCAAAGTCTTAACACACACACATTCCACCACTCCGCCACTTGATGTTTTTGTAAGATTTAGGGAACAATTAAAACTTATGAACAACCATGAATCAACCTGTTGCGCCAAACTGAAACCGTAATCGGCTTTCAACCGTCCAAAACGTTTGAGTGATCGCGGATTCTGAATTATAACCGATGCACCGACGATCCTAATCAATTCAGTCTTGAATTAACTTAAATTTTGGTGATGTTCGGTTTTTATAACCGAAGATATTCAATTTCTGAATTACGCCAACAATTGCTTCCTCTCTCGACTCAAAATCATCCGCATAACCTTCAATTTCACTTTCGCTATACTTTCAGTTCGTCGGAAAAGCTTTTTGAACTCGCCGGAAAATCTCTGCAAGTCGCCGGAAAACCGAGACCTTCATTAATACGGTAAATACCTCGACTATTTCTGTTTCAATCCGTTGTTAGACTGTTACTAACTTCAAACCAACAATCAGAATCAATCCCAGACGACATAGCCGGAATATTCAGCTCTCGCCGGAAAACTTCTGGAATTTCCAATCTCACGCGGTGCATCGGTATGAACATTCAAAACTTCTGTTAATCCTTGTTTAGTACCCCACTTTCATAACTAATCAATCAAAACTGGTAATTGACCCGAACAGAGGAAGCTCACAAAACAGAGCCGGCGATCCTTGCCGGAGTTCTGAGAACGACGACCTGTTCCGGTACTTTCTTTCCCCAAACCCTCTCCGTTCATCACCTTTCAACTTGTTCATATTATTCGTTAACCGAATTAAACAAATAACAGCTAGTTAACCGTTGTCTGTGTTATTGACGAAGAAGACGAAGTAGTGAATGTTATTAAGATTAATTAAAATGGGTAGTATAAACGGGTTAGACACACAGTCCAGCGGTGGACTGTGTGCACACATATATCACACGCCGCGAGTTCGATCCTTGACACACGTATGCTCTGTAATAAAAATGTTTTATTTTTCTAACTGAACCGGATCCTTTTCGCCGTTAGATGTTAAGTATAATAAAAATCTGTATATTAACCAAGTTAGACACACAGTCCAGCGGTGGACTGTGTGTAACGTTAAAGCACAGGTCCCGGGTTCGAGACCTGTTGACAGCACCGGGTTGATAATTAAAATCCTTTTTAAAAATAAATGAATTTTGAATAAACTGAATTAGTATATAAATATAATTAAAAACAGGATTATTTCGGGTTAGACACGTAGCTCAGTTGGTAGAGCTGCGTCACGGGAGGTCTCGGGTTCGAGTCCTGCCCGGCGCATACATTTACACAATAAAACCGGTCAAACAGTCAACCGGTCAATGGTCAACGGTCAACGCAGAAGTCAACATATTTTATATTTTTATTTATTTAATTTAGTTTAAAAATCAATTAAAAATACTTAAAAATAATGTTTTTAAAGATAGGAAATAGCCTTAAACTCACAAAAATATATCTAAAAATCCTATTAAAATTGTTAATAAAATCCACTCATTTACTATATCTTCCGTTATTATTTAGGTTAGTTAATTCTCGTTGTTCAATCCTTCCAACTCGTGCGCATCTCATCATCTCCAACCGAACGCACCCAATGTGAGTGAATCTCTACAAATTCCCCGTTTTAATCACGTTTTGGGGTGTATCATGTGTCTTACCATTTATTATATTTAAATCATTGTGCATACATCATATCATGAGCAAATGTGTTTTCAGCTTGTATCATCTGTTGTGTGGTTATTGTTTAGATTTAATTTATTATTTTCAGTACATGCAATTTCATAGGCCGCCGCTCCCCATTACATTATGAGCGTTGAGCAGTTCCCCATTACATTATGAGCGTTGAGCAGTTCCCCATTACATTATGAGCGTGAACCTAGTGTGCCAACATACGATCGGCTCCGTTTGATTGAGCCTTGATCGCACAGACATTTATCATTTTCAGTACATACATTTATCATAGGCCGTCTGTTCCCCATTACATTATGAGCGTGAACGTGACGTTGCCAACATATACAGTTTCATTCATGTTATATATTCATGCAAGTTGGTGTGTTATTGTATGTTAATGTATGTTATCGTATGTTAATGTATGTATTGTATGTTATTGTTTGTGGATTGTATGTTAATGTATGTTATCGTATGTTAATGTATGTATTGTATGTTATTGTATGTTAATGTGTTATTGAAATTCCTTTTATTTCATTTTCATTTTTTAATCTTATAGGCAGGCATTGGGACAAATGCTACACTGCACGAGCGTATCAAGAATCTAGATAGCAGGTTTTATGCTACGAGAGAGCCAACTAATCTTGTAAAATGTTCTATCCGATAATAAAATGATACAAATCTTGTCTCCCCCTTTTTACTTATAATATATGTTAACTGTAAATGTGAACTCAATTACAAGGTTTGAGGTTAGTTATGGGGTATGAGTGTATAGTGTAAGACATATGCAAACACTCCAAGCATTATCTTTTTATAACTAAATTGTTTTCACTTCTTTTGCTAGTTTGATAATTTAGACTTAGTTGTGAACATTGGAAGCCATTATTTTGTCAAGAGATAGACAAGGACCTCAAAGCAATTTGTTTAAAAGATAAGTCAAAACAATATGTGCTGAACAAATATGTGAATAAGATGGAGGAATGCTTCTTGAAAATCAGATCGAATGAAACAAAACTTTTTGAAGCATTGTTGATAGTCTAAAAGTAGTTAATTAAAAACAAAACAAATTACCCCAATTCTAGACTCAAATTATATTCTAGACTCCCAAACTATACTAAACTACTAACTGAAAAGTGGATCGATCAATTGTAGAATAGTATTAAGCAAGTCCGGATTATCGAACCCACATGACTCTCTAATTGCTAAGACTACTAATTTAGACTCAATTACACACTATGTATATTTAGGGGGGGGGGGTTACTAATAATTATAAATTATCAATTTAACTAAAACTACTAAATTGGAATGACCAAACTATGAACTTCTAGGGACTTATTAGGATTTTTATCAAGAGAAAAAGAACTAGTTACCTAGGTTAGATTTTTAGACCACTACTCCTTCAATTTAATAATAATTAATCTGGTTGAATATTTTACCGGGATCTTAGCATATCAAAGTTCATGTTATATATTCATGCAAGTTGGTGTGTTATTGTATGTTAATGTATGTTATCGTATGTTAATGTATGTATTGTATGTTATTGTATGTTATTGTTTGTGGATTGTTATTGTTATTCTTGGATTATTTACATTTGCTCGCATATGACTGTTGCACAATTTTTTCTTGATAAAAATAACAAGAAACCAATAATAAATGTTTAACTAACAAGGTTCACTCGCCAACTTATGTTGACCCAAAAACCCCCATTTTTACACACGATACAGGTGAACCAGCTGCAGCAAGAAACACATAGGATTGGCTTAGAAGAATAAACTGGTTTAGAGCTTGGATTGTTTAGTTGGTTATTTTTCCTTGTATTTGTATGGACATGTTTGGATTATTGAGAATGTAATTTTGACTTTAATAAATATGAAACATATTAGTAAATATCATGAGCTTTGGTGATAACCCAATTATGCCCCGACTCTTATTCCGCTGCGGGTCGGGGTGTGACAGATTGGTATCAGAGCCATGACTATAGGGATATAAGATAGGTTATTAGACCCTTAGAGCCTATACTATAGTTGATTAGAAATTTTTAAGATTTTTGTGTGTTACATGCCAAATTTCATGATGTTTATATGTTTTATGTTTAATGTTACATTCAATGTTATGCAAGCATGTTCATAAGTATATATTATCATATAATGCCTATCATGAATCATATTCTCATAACATATCATATCCATGAAAGCACACATCACATCATTTTCATGATTGCTTTTACAATGATTTTTGTATTTTCAAATCTCATCAAAGTGAGTTCTCATGACGGGCATGTAGTAACTGGAAGGGTACAAGTACCGGTAGTCGGAACGTCCTGTCTAGGCTTGGCGTTCGTATAAATCTTAAATAAAGGACCAGTTTGCCTACGTGGGGACTAACGATGAGAGTACGAAGTACCTATTAGGCCAAAGCATGCTATACCAATCGTCGTGTGAGCTAACCCCACTTTGAGTTATCATTGTGTCTACACCTGGACACATTCTGACCATACATCTCGTAAACATATTTTGTGGTTTTCATTCGGGTCATGCGAGTGTTAAATCGCCAATACTAATGTGAATCCTACCAAGCCAATAGTCATGGGGGCCCACATGACTATACAGGTGAAGGTATGGGGGACATTTGAGGCCCAACATGAGCAAACCCAAGACATCCTATGGATGTAGTTGCATTATTGATATTTATGTTATTTTCATTTTCTTTAAGACACATGACACCTAAAAAGACTCCATAAACTCACAATCTTCTTATGTATGTTCCTGGAGATGTCGACTAGACAACGACGAGGGGGTATAAAATCAGGAAGGTCACACGAACGCTTGGCCACTCAAATCGCAAAACAAATGGCCGCGGTACTTCCTGACATTGTAGTTCAAGTCCAACAAGCTCTCACCGCAAATCCCAACAATCCTCCCCATCAAGAGGACCAGAACGTCGACAACCATCCCTCCAAAAAGTGCTCTTACAAACACTTCAAGTCTTGTGATCCCCCGAAATTTGAAGGGACCGAAGGTGTCACTGCTCTCCTCCACTGGTTTGAGGAAATGGAAAACACTTTCCTCAATTGCGATTGTCCCGAGGATCGCAAGGTACGTTACTCAACCGGGAGACTATTTGGAGTAGCCCTGACATGGTGGAACACAGAGAAGGGTAAGAGAGGAGTTGAAGATGCTATGGCCTTTACATGGGAAGAGTTAAGGGAAATAATGACAAGGCGCTTCTGTCCAAGAAGCGAAATCAAGAAGTTGGAAGATGAATTCCACTCGTTAAAACAAAAGGAAGGAGATCATACTTCCTACAACAAAAGGTTTCTAGAGTTGAACCAAATGATCCCCAACTTGTTCACACCAGTGTACCGCTTGGTGGAACACTACATTCGAGGCCTCCCCTCAAAAATTCAAGACTCAGTTCTAAGCACTTCGCCTGCGACACTTGAAGCCGCAATTGAACTAGCTACCGAACTTATCGAAAATCGCATTCGGAACGGTAAATTCAAAGAGGAGAAAAAGAAAGCCCCCATTGAGGCTCAAACTTCAAACCATTCTGGTTCCTGTTCGAAGTTTACTGGTAAAAGGAATCGAAACACCAGGAACTTTGCTGTCACACAAACAAATTTCCCTATCCCTGCTGCACCCATCACTCAAGTTGCCCCCTCACCTGCACCATATAAAAAGCCATACTCCGGCCCATTACCAAAATGCAACCGTTGCCAATACCATCACTTTCCTGATCATCCCTGCCAACATTGCACCGGCTATGGTCGCGCAGGTCATACTGTTCAAACCTGTCGCATACCTCAGCGAACGAACCGCCGCCAGCCTTCAACCCAAACCCACCAACAAATAATGGGTCAAGCCCAACAACCCCTACTACTACCACCTACCCAACATTTAGCCCAATCATACTACCAACCCAACTATCCCATGGTGCAACCTATGTGGGCTTGTTACAACTATGGAGACCCAAACCACTTTAGAAACACTTGTCCACGTTTGGTGAATATCATTCATGCCCAAGCTCAAGCAAATCCGGTGAATCAAGCTTACCAAGCTCCACCACCTGCAAGAGGAAGAGCTTACAACATCAACGCCAATACTGTTGAAAATAATAACGGCCCAAACGAATCACCCAACTAGTTTTTCCTCACCAAGAATCAAGACTCAACTCCAATCGTCTAGTTTTAATGTTTTCTTTATGTTATCTCAATCTTTCCGTATCCCAGTTGTAAAATTTGGAAATTATGTATCCAAGAATTTTAATGCGATTTGATATTACAGTTTTGTTTTATACTCATTGATTTAACATTCATATCATCATACATCTCGACGTATCTCAATCTCATCATTTAAAGAAGTTGGGTTGTGTCACACTTTTACATAGACTGACCCCTTCATCATAACCAACGAGAGAGGTACTGTCATCATTTAGTCATGTATCATTTCAGAATTGAGACTCAAGTTTTGTTCGTTGTGTTGTTTATGTTTTAGAGTCACATAGAACTGATCATGATTTACTGATAAAGCCAACGAAAATTTGACAAGAATATGGTGGATACGCCGCTGGTACTTCCTATATATAAGTATTCTTGGCAAAGGATCAAAAGCATTACCAGGAGGTTATGAAAAGTTCCGTGTAGGTTTAAATATCGTTATGGTTGAAGTTTTTGTTTTATGATACATACCTTATCATTACAAACGTATCAGTTCCCTCAAAACTATTATGCATAAAATCGTAAGCGACATCAAAGATCAAATCCGAGAAGCCCAGCATGTTTCAGTAACAGAAAAGAGACGTACGCAAGGAGCTGTCTTGTGGAGCTAAACTAAAAAATTGAAACTAAAACCGACGGTATTCTATACTGTCTAGATCGCATATGGATTCCTGACCACAATAACCTTCGTGCTTTTCTTATGAATGTGGCGCACAAAACACGATATTCTATACACCCAGGAGCCGACAAGATGTATCAAGACCTTCGATACACCTACTGGTGGCCTGGAATGAAAAAGGATATTGCTGATTTTGTTTCCAAGTGCCTTTCATGTTCCAAAATAAAAGCTGAACATCAAAGACCCTCAGGACTTCTGGTCCAACATGAAATACCTGTATGGAAGTGGGAAAACATAACCATGGACTTCATTACCGGGTTACTTCGCACTTCTGGTGGGTATGACACTATATGGGGAATCATTGATCGTCTTACAAAATCAGCTCACTTTATTCCTATCCGCGAAGATTTCAAGAATGAAAAACTAGCTCGTATTTATATCAGCGAAATCGTAAGCCGACATGGTGTACCGTTAAGCATTATTTCAGATCGTGATGGTCGTTTCACTTCACGAACATGGCAAGCAGTACAAGCCGCTTTGGGTACGCGATTAGATCTCAGCACCGCTTATCATCCTTAAACTGATGGACAATCTGAACGCACCATTCAAACTCTTGAAGATATGCTTCGAGCAGGTGTCATAGACTTCAAGGGAAATTGGGACGCTCATCTACCATTAGTTGAATTTTCGTACAACAACAGGTATCATTCAAGTATCGGCATGGCACCTTTTGAAGCTTTATATGGTTGTAAATGCCGATCTCCAGTATGTTGGCACGAAATTGGAGAAGCTCAAATTACCGGTCCAGAATTGATTCAAGAAACCACAGACAAGATCCATCAAATTCGAAACAATCTCCTAACGGCTCAAAGCCGTCAAAAGAGTTATGCAGATAAACGACGAAGGCCTTAGGAGTTTAACATTGGTGATCATGTACTTTTAAAAGTGTTACCGTGGAAGGAAATAACTCGTTTTGGCCAGAAGGGCAAGCTAGCACCACGCTACGTAGGATCTTTCAAGATACTCGAAAGAGTAGGACCTGTAGCATACAAGCTTGACCTACCAGAAGAACTCAACAGAATTCACCCTACGTTCCACGTGTCAAACTTAAAGAAGTGCCTCGCCGGTGAAAACCTCCATATTCCTCCGGAAGATATTCAGATTGATGAATCTATGCATTTTATTGAAAGACCAATAGTGATCATGGACTTCGGAGAAAAACGTTTAAGACAGAGTCGTATTCCAATTGGTTAGGGTACACTGGGAGTCGAAACGAGGACCTGAGTTTACTTGGGAACGTGAAGACTCAATGCGCGAAAAATACTCGCATCTTTTTCCTGTTACCACTACAACTTAAATTTCGGGATGAAATTTCTAAAAGTAGGGGATACTGTAACATCCGTAAAAAACCGGGTTGACCAAACCCGCTTCGTTTATTAACCGAACAACCAGTTAAAAATTTCGTTACATATCTAATGCTCAAATTAATTTTAAACGGTACATAATTAATAAGTATATTAGAATTATATAAAATTTATAATTGAAAATCTATTAAAAATAATGAAATAAAAATAAGATACTGATGCCGGGACTCGAACCCGGGTTGAACCCCAAAGTCTTAACACACACACATTCCACCACTCCGCCACTTGATGTTTTTGTAAGATTTAGGGAACAATTAAAACTTATGAACAACCATGAATCAACCTGTTGCGCCAAACTGAAACCGTAATCGGCTTTCAACCGTCCAAAACGTTTGAGTGATCGCGGATTCTGGATTATAACCGATGCACCGACGATCCTAATCAATTCAGTCTTGAATTAACTTAAATTTTGGTGATGTTCGGTTTTTATAACCGAAGATATTCAATTTCTGAATTACGCCAACAATTGCTTCCTCTCTCGACTCAAAATCATCCGCATAACCTTCAATTTCACTTTCGCTATACTTTCATTTCGTCGGAAAAGCTTTTTGAACTCGCCGGAAAATCTCTGCAAGTCGCCGGAAAACCGAGACCTTCATTAATACGGTAAATACCTCGACTATTTCTGTTTCAATCCGTTGTTAGACTGTTACTAACTTCAAACCAACAATCAGAATCAATCCCAGACGACATAGCCGGAATATTCAGCTCTCGCCGGAAAACTTCTGGAATTTCCAATCTCACGCGGTGCATCGGTATGAACATTCAAAACTTCTGTTAATCCTTGTTTAGTACCCCACTTTCATAACTAATCAATCAAAACTGGTAATTGACCCGAACAGAGGAAGCTCAACAAAACAGAGCCGGCGATCCTTGCCGGAGTTCTGAGAACGACGACCTGTTCCGGTACTTTCTTTCCCCAAACCCTCTCCGTTCATCACCTTTCAACTTGTTCATATTATTCGTTAACCGAATTAAACAAATAACAGCTAGTTAACCGTTGTCTGTGTTATGGACGAAGAAGACGAAGTAGTGAATGTTATTAAGATTAATTAAAATGGGTATTATAAACGGGTTAGACACACAGTCCAACGGTGGACTGTGTGCACACATATATCACACGCCGCGAGTTCGATCCTTGACACACGTATGCTCTGTAATAAAAATGTTTTATTTTTCTAACTGAACCGGATCCTTTTCGCCGTTAGATGTTAAGTATAATAAAAATCTGTACATTAACCAAGTTAGACACACAGTCCAGCGGTGGACTGTGTGTAACGTTAAAGCACAGGTCCCGGGTTCGAGACCTGTTGACAGCACCGGGTTGATAATTAAAATCCTTTTTAAAAATAAATGAATTTGAATAAACTGAATTAGTATATAAATATAATTAAAAACAGGATTATTTCGGGTTAGACACGTAGCTCAGTTGGTAGAGCTGCGTGCACGCGTACGGGAGGTCTCGGGTTCGAGTCCTGCCCGGCGCATACATTTACACAATAAAACCGGTCAAACAGTCAAACGGTCAATGGTCAAAGGTCAACGCAAAAGTCAACATATTTTTATATTTTTATTTATTTAATTTAGTTTAAAAATCAATTAAAAATACTTAAAAATAATGTTTTTAAAGATAGGAAATAGCCTTAAACTCACAAAAATATATCTAAAAATCCTATTAAAATTGTTAATAAAATCCACTCATTTACTATATCTTCCGTTATTATTTAGGTTAGTTAATTCTCGTTGTTCAATCCTTCCAACTCGTGCGCATCTCATCATCTCCAACCGAACGCACCCAATGTGAATGAAAATCTACAAATTCCCCGTTTTAATCACGTTTTGGGGTGTATCATGTGTCATACCATTTATTATATTTAAATCATTGTGCATACATCATATCATGAACAAATGTGTATTCAGCTTGTATCATCTGTTGTGTGGTTATTGTTTAGATTTAATTTATTATTTTCAGTACATGCAATTTCATAGGCCGCTGCTCCCCATTACATTATGAGCGTTGAGCAGTTCCCCATTACATTATGAGCGTTGAGCAGTTCCCCATTACATTATGAGCGTGAACCTGGCGTGCCAACATACGATCGGCTCCGTTTGATTGGTGTGTTATTGTATGTTAATGTATGTTATCGTATGTTAATGTATGTTATTGTATGTTATTGTATGTTATTGTTTGTGGATTGTTATTGTTATTCTTGGATTATTTACATTTGCTCGCATATGACTGTTGCACAATTTTTCTTGATAAAAATAACAAGAAACCAATAATAAATGTTTAACTAACAAGGTTCACTCGCCAACTTATGTTGACCCAAAAACCCCCATTTTTACACATGATACAGGTGAACACCCCTAGGCTCTTATCCAAGCATGTAATCAAGGGCCCGCAATAAACCCTTGCCCCGGGGCCCTTCCTCCACAATCGCTTCATCGACCAAGCAAATATTGTGGCTAGGTTTGCCGGCCGTCCCTCTACCATACACATCAGACAAAATAAACTCACCTGGTTGACCTTGTTGTCCCCCAGTCCTCTCCCAACTAGCGTAGCGGCAAGAATCTTATGGAGAAACCAGTGAATGGGATCAGTAATATCGCTCGCCACTATGTTGTTTGAGTACGAGGCAGAAGAGATGGTACCCCAAAATTTGGCGAGCTCGTCTGTCTGGACACTATGGGGGTACCTCCTTTTGAAGACACCCTGCAGGCTCGTGGCAAAGTCCGGTGACTGAACCTCCTCATCTGCGTATATTTGTGAATCCCCCGCAAACTGTGGGATTGTCATCTCAAATACTTGCCCCCCCAAGGAAAAAGAAACCGCGTCATTCTCGTTAAACTTCCCTTGTTAGTATTCGAAAGTGGAGTGGAACTCATAAGTGATTTCCTTGTATTGTCTCGCTCCGTAATCTAGCACCCTTCGAAACTTATCCCCTAATAACTGCTCGATCCGACCCCTCTGACCCAAATTATCAATCAATTCCCAATCAATTCTCCTGTAAAGTAGCAACTCACAAGTGAGTAAATTTGAGAGCCTCTCCCACTCGTGGGAGTCTAAATCGAACTGCAAGAGAGGGCTGTCCACGATTCGCGTACTTTGCCCATGGTGGACACCTACTCCCCGATATCTAATTATGCGCCTGCCGAAGTAAGAGGGTTGTTGTGGCGCATCGGCGGGGTCACCTCTCTGACGAGGCATTGGTCCCCTTCTCTTCCTTCCAGCCCTGCTCGAGCTACCTTCTCCTGACATCTGCATAAAACACAAGTAAGACAAGCATGACCTTAGAAAGAAAGCAACCACATAGAAACAAACAACCGTATAGCATTTAATTCGTGGTCATGGTCTGCAACAGATAAACAATTTACGTCATGATTAAGATACATTTGAAACAAGTGTAACATTATAATTTGATAAAAACTGAATCTCGCCCGAATGGAGATTGAGTACGGGCGAGACCGAATCTTATGTGCATGGTCAATCAGATGTTACTAACCCCCCGAAACATATCCAAAACCAAACAACTACCCCCCTCTCGGCACTTTATTGTCCTCAATTAAACCGAGGTGCCGAGATACGGGCCCACATTGAGTGTATAATGAAAGATAAAACAGTTTGAATCATGGCAGAACTAACGGTTGTCTGTCTTAAAAAAATCAGATTTTTAAAAAATAAAGCTAGCCAACCCTCATCCCCACGCTCAATGTTAGACCGCACCAAACCCGCTAAAGACACCCTGCATGTACATAATATATCCACAAAATATAACCAGTACCACTATCAAAACTCAAGTGAAACCCAGTTGAACCCAACCCGAACTTAACCGAACAGACAACTAGCACAATATCAATCATCAAAATAACTGCAACAACGAGATAGATAATAAAAAAAAAGCATAAAAGTTGCAAAAAACCATACCTTGTTGTAGATCTGTAAGACTAGTGCACAAAAATTGAAACTTTAAATCACCGGTGAAATGCGAGTGGAAAGGTGAAAACTGGGTGGAATCACGTAAAGATGAGTGAAGATTGACGTAGTGAAGAAAATGTGGGAGATTTCAGTGAACTTGGGTTGAAAATGGCGGATTTTTGGTTAAAATGGGGTGAAAACCGTAAGGGAAATGGTGAAGAAAGTAGTGAAATATGTGAGAAATGGAGGCTAGGGCTTCTTATGTGCAGATAAGGTCTCTCGCGGGCCGCTGATACATGGTTGAAAACCGTTGCTTTTATTGAGTTTAAGTTAACGTTTTACGTAACTTTTAGTTTTGAATAGCCTACTTTTGATTGGATTTGTATTTTGCAGGTTTACGAAGTTTAAGGAGCTATTCGGGAGCGTTTCAGAGCATCGGGGCGGAAAACGGGTCAACCGGGAGCGAAAAATGGGAAAACAGAAAAACACGATTTAGGGAGGCGGTCGCCGATGCCCATATGGACCGTCGGCGACGCCCCCCAGATAACCCCGTCGGCAAAAATTGTTCGTAAACAGTGGATTAAGGCGTCAGAGGAAAACCCTAAGATGTAGGGGCCGTCGGCGACGCCCCATTGGCGACGCCCTTCCTTTTATGCTGTCGCTGAAATTCAATTTTGAACGGGTTTTTATGTTGGTGTTGACCCATTTGTGAGGGGTTACGGGATTTTGAACCAAAAACAACTATCTTGGAGCCAAGAACACCATAGCCTTCAACCTCAATCCATCTCTTCCATCCATCTTCAACTGAATCAATCATCCACCATTCCTAACCCTAATCCATCATCATCATCCTCACCAATCCTTCCACCATAATCATCCATTCCCAAACCCTAATCCTCACCATCACCACCATCAAAGCGCAAGATGTTCATGTTTGAGTTTCAATCTTCCTTTGATCAAGTCCCGTTCACCATGAGCGGCTAATTTCTGAAGGTTTCACCCCGATGTAGGTTTTGTAAGTTCTAGGCTTTGACATTGTTTTAAGTTTTGATTTGTGACAAATTGTGAATTGATTTGAAAACCTATGATAATTGTCTCGCATTGGTATTGTATTTGTGAATTGTCGAATGAGTTATGAAATTTGACTTTGCGAAATGTTTATGTGCGATTATGCTTTGTCTAGGTTAGAGTTTACAAATTCTTGGTAATGAAGTGTATTGTAGTCCGTTGTCTATGACGTTGATTGCTTTTAACACCTAAACCACGCAACACTAAATTCGTTGATCATTGTTTGCAATTGAGTTGAAATTAAAATCGTGTAGGAACCCTAGGATTTGCATTACTGAACCAGGTGTGAACCTTGTTCTCAAATTATTGTTTTCATCAAGTTAATCAAAGTTTTCTTACAATCAATTGAGTTTCAAAGTTAGTAAAGAACACACAAATTCGTCGGGCCATTCTGACATTCTTTCAAACTAATAAATCAAATTAAACAATTTAAGTAGCAAGCTTCATAAAGTGACACTTTTACCGAAAATCAACCACATCCATTTGCAAACCACAAACTCTTCGTGGTTCGACCCCTTACTACCACTAACGCATTGTTAAGAGTAATTTGGGTATATAAATATTATCTTTGACCGGGGCGCGACACTCCGATCAGCCGCGAGAGAGACTGCTAATTCTCTCGTGCCCCGCGGGGGAGTGAGGATTCCGGGATTTATTGGTCTCTCGCGGGCCGCGACCGAGGAGGCTTGTGACTCTCGCACCCCGCGAGAGACCTGTTTTCACAGAAAGTTTCTTGCTTTTTGAAGTTTGATGCCTTAGAAAATATTTTGATTGTAGAAACTATCATGTTGGCTCTTAAGTTTACGGAATCCCACTCGTGCTACTAGATTTATCAAACGTACATGCAATCGTCCGTGCTCTATGAATGATGCGTGATGTGACCTGCAAGAACAAACTAAACCGACCCACAAACAAATACACAAAATACGAAACATGAAAACACAAATTGTAACTAACTACCAAACTTTACACACTCTACACTTGAGCCGAAATCCGAGAATCTACGCGATCTGAGGTGGAACTTCGAGAGGAGTCTCCTCCGTCTCGGTGGGATCTAGCGGTCCTCCTAAATAATGTTTCAAGCGATGCTCGTTGACCTTCCATGTCCCTCCGTCAGCTTCGTCTTTCAGCTTGATAGTTCCATATGGGAAAACCTCATTTACCACGTACGAGCCGGACCATTTTGATTTCAGCTTTCCCGCAAACAGTTTCAATCGCGAATTATATAGAAGCACTTTGTCGCTGATTTGAAACTCCTTCACATTCTTCAATCTCTGATCGTGCAGCGCCTTGGTTTTCTCCTTCAAACTCCATGACCGCTCATACGCCGTATCCCGAAGTGCCTCTAACTCGTGAATTGGAAAGAATCGTCGCTTGGCCGCTTTGGTGAGGTCCAAATTTACGGTCTTCAATGCCCACAGTGCCCTATGCTCTAATTCGACCGGGAGATGGCATGCTTTAACGTATACAATAATCAAGGGCGTGGTGCCAAGTGGTGTCTTATAGGCGGTGCGAAACGCCCATAAAGCATCGTCCAACTTGTCAGACCAGTCCTTTTGACTCTTACCTACCGTCTTCTCCAGGATCCGTTTTACCCCCCTGTTCGCGTTCTCCACTTGACCGCTAGTCTGCGGATGATAAGCGGTGGAGAGGCGGTGAGTGACACCGTAGCGCGCCAATGCCTTCTCCATGACGGCATTGCAGAAGTGCGTGCCACGATCACTGATAATGGCTCGTGGGGTACTAAAACGGGTGAACAATTTCTTTAAGAATCTCACCACCACTCTGGCATCATTTGTGGGTAAAGCTTGAGCTTCAACCCACTTGGAAACATAATCAATAGCCACGAGGATGTACCGGTTCCCGCTAGAGACGGGAACGGGTCCCATGAAGTCAATCCCCCAAACATCAAAGACTTCAAGAATCTGGATGGGATGTTGGGGCATCTCGTCCTTGGATAAGATGTTGCCGGTACGCTGGCAACGATCACACATCTTCACAAACTCTAGGGCGTCTTTCACAACTGATGGCCAATAAAAACCGCAATAAAAAACCTTCTGTGCGGTGACGTGCGGACCATGGTGACCTCTTGTCAGTCCCTCATGCACGTGCCTCAATATCTCTGCCCCCTCTTCTCGACTCACCAGCGCCTCAAAATTCGGTCTCCCCTACCTGAAATAGAAATGGGTCGTCCCAGATATAACGCCGGACAACGCGGAAGAATTTCTTCTTCTACTGCATGGTCATCCCCTTCAGTACCACTCCATTCGCTAGATAATTCGCGAAGTCGGAAAACCACGACATTCCCTTCTTTTTGGCTGTCACAAACTCTACTGACTGGTGGGGAAATCTATCACCGATCTCTTCTTCCCTAATTTCTTCTCTACTAGGATCCTCTAGTCAGGATAGATGGTCAGCAGCCACATTATCCGCTCCCTTCTTATCTCTAATCTCTATGTCGAACTCGGAAAGCAGGAGAATCCATCGAATGAGACGAGGCTTCGCGTCCTTCTTTTGGAAAAGGAAATGCAGAGCCGCATGGTCCGTAAAGACGATGGTCTTGGACCGGACAAGGTAAGAGCGGAATTTATCAAACATGAATACCACTGCTAAAAGATCTTTCTCTGTAGTGGTGTAGTTCTCCTGTGCGTCATTGAGGGTTTTGCTAGTGTAGTAAATAGGGTGGAAATGTTTGTCCCGTCGCTGATCCAAAACGGCGCCCACATCATAATCGCTCGCATCACACATGAGCTCGAAAGGCAAGCTCCAGTCGGGTGAGACGAGGATAGGAGCACTCACTAGTTTCTCCTTAAGGATCGTGAAAGCTTTTAAGCAGTCGTCATAGAAGATGAAGGGTACATCTTTCTCGAGAAGTCGAGTCAAGGGGCGGGTGATCTTAGAAAAATCTCGAATAAACCGTCGGTAGGAGCCCGCATGACCGAGAAAGCTACGGATGGACTTGACGCTAGTCGGTGGGGGAAGTCTGCTAATAGTATCTATTTTCGCCCAATCGACCTCTATCCCTGCTCGCGAAATGTTGTGCCCTAGCACTATACCCTCTGTCACCATAAAGTGACATTTCTCCCAGTTGAGCATCAGTCGCGTCTCGACACACCATTTCATCATCACAACTAAGTGAGTAAGACATTGATCAAAGGTGTTTCCATAGACATAGAAGTCGTCCATGAAAACCTCCATGGAGGTTTCGATCATGTCATGAAAGATGGCTACCATGCAGCGCTGGAAAGTAGCCGGAGCGTAACCCGAACGGCATGCGGCGATATGCATAAGTACCATACGGGCCTGTGAAGGTTGTCTTTTCTTGATCCTCGGGAGCAATCGGGATCTGAAAGTAACCTGAAAAGCCGTCAAGAAAGCAATAGAATTGCTGTCCTGCGAGTCGCTCCAGCATCCGATCGATGAACGGGAGCTGGAAGTAGTCCTTGCGGGTGGCGTCGTTTAATTTACGATAGTCTATGCACACCCTAGCCCGTGACTGTTCGCGATGGGATAAGCTCCTTATTTTCGTTCATAACCACTGTCATTCCCCCCTTCTTGGGAACGACCTGAGTGGGGCTTACCCATGCGGAATCGGAGATCAGATAGATGAGACCAGCCTCCATCAGCTTAAGCACCTATTTCTTTACAACTTCTTGCATGTTCGGGTTCAGACGGCGCTGTGGCTACACTACTGGCTTAAAGTCGTCCTCCATGAGGATCCTATGAGTAAAGAAGGTAGGGCTTATCCCCTTGATATCAGACAGTTTCCATGCGATGGCCTCCTTGTTTGACTTCAGGACCTCGATTAAACGCTCCTTCTCCTCCATTGACAATTTCGAAGAAATGATCACGGGTAAGCTCGAACTGTCCCCTAGGAACGCGCATTCTAAATGAGATGGGAGAACCTTAAGCTCTACGGCTGCTGGTGTCGACAATGGTGTGCTCTCAGTAGCGGCACTCACCTCACAGAAATCTAGAGTCTCGGGGATCTCGAAGACATCGTCCCCTATATCCTCACTATCTCTCTCCTCGGGTACTAAACTCTCATTCACTAAGTCAGCTCCGCTAATATAGTCTAAACAGTGATCAACGCATGAAATGAATGAGTTTAGGAAGTATACGGAGTGACAAGGGCCACTATCGCTGTCGCCACCACTCGGGTGTTGCATCGATCTTGCGATCTCGAATGTGACGTTCTCGTCACCGACTCAAAGAGCAATTTTCCCATCATGAACATCTATGAGCGCTTTCGCGGTGCGCAGAAATGGGCGACCTAAGATGATGGGAACCTTCTCGTTGGCCTCCATATCGAGGATGACGAAGTCTATAGGAAAGACAAATCTATCAACTTTAACCAACAAATTCTCTACGATTCCCCTCGGGTACTTAACCGACCTATCGGCTAATTACAGAGACATGCGCGTAGGGGTGAGCTCCCTAAACCTAAACGCTCGTACAGTGAAAAAGGCATCAGATTTATGCTTGCCCCGAGATCGGCTAGAGCATGAGTTGGAGCAATGGAGCCGCCGAATAGGCATGGAATCGTAAAGATACCCGGATCAGTCAATTTCTCGGGCAACTTGTTTAAAACCACAGCGGAACATCCTCCGGTCAATGGGACATTCGAAAGCTACCCCAGCCTATCTTTACATTTTAAAATATCTTTCAAAACTTAGCATAGTTAGGCATATGTTGGAGGGCCTCGATAAACAGGAGATTGATTTTCAACTGAGTAAACATGTCAAGGAAATTTCCGTATTCCTTGGCATATTTCTGCTGCTTCAGACGTGCTGGGTAGGGTAGGCGTGAAGTGTCTATGATCGGTGATGGCCTAACCTCTACCGGTTTTCTCTCTCCTCTACTCTCAACTGAAGGTCCAATGGCTGGTGCGGTACTTGCTGGGTCTAACCTGGTGTGCACCCTGGGTGGAGCCTCCATCTTGATTTCTTCATCTACCTCTTCATCTCGCTCCTCTACCTCTACCTCTACACCCTCTCTACCTACCTCCTTTAGAGTCCTACCACTGCGCGTAGTAATCGCTTTCGCGTGTTGGTTCACGGGGTTGGGTTGGGTATTACTCGCGAACTGGCCGTGTGGCTGCTCTTGCAGCTACTTAGTGATACTACCGACCGACCTTTGCAGATCTAAGAGCGCAGGCTGTTGATTTTTCAAGAGCAGATCATGTTCCACGAGAGTTTTCTGAGTAGCCTGATCTTTGCAACTAGTTGGGATAACAACTCTTCGATCCTATCTAGACTACCTCCTGACCCTCCACTCCTAGTCTGAGCCTCCTGATTTGAACCCCCTCCACTAACCTGACTGGTGTGACCTGAACCTCCACTATTGTAATGACCCTGCCCCCTGTTCTGATAAGAGCCTGATTGGAAACCAGGGGGGTTACCGGAAGATCGATAATTATTATTATTATTACGCCAGTTTTGATTATAATTGGAAGTATTATTATTGAAGGGATTCGTAGGACCTCGCTTCTCACCGGTGATAAACTCAACCTGCTCAACAGTGAGTGTGGGACACTCTAGCGTGTCATGATCCCCTCTACACACCTCACACCTGTCTACCTTTTTCTTCAGCTCTTGTATCTCCTTCGTGACCTCCCTCTTGAAGCTATCTAAAGCAGCAACTACCGTAGTTTCCAAGCTAACTTGGTGTAAACCCCGGTTAACAGGAGGTGTATGAGAAACAGGAATTGAATTCCTGCCGGCAGTGCTGTAATCGACATCAGAATGGGCAAAGCTCTCGAAAAGGTCATTGCACTCAGCTACTGTTTTCTTTCCCATCAGGTGGCCACCAATAGAGTTGTCGAATCGAGCACGGGTCTCAGGGGTGAGACCGTTGTAGAATTTCTCTACAAGTGCCCAGTCTGATAGACAATGTTGAGAGCAACGGGATACTAGAGTTTGGAACCGCTCCCAAGCTAGGTGGTAGGGCTCGTCAGGCTCCATTCGGAACGAATAGACCTGATCGCGAAGGCGGGATGCTTTGGCGGGTGGAAAGTATTTCTTAAGGAAAGCATCCCGAAGAGAGGCCCAAGTAGAAAAAGTACCAGGTGGTTGGGAGTCAAGCCAAATGGCGGCCCGACCCCCGAGAAAGAACGGAAAGACTTGGAGAAAACGGGCATCATGGCCCGCGCCCTCCATATTGAATGTATGACATAGACGGGTAAGGCGGTTGATATGTGCGGTGCATCCTCATCATCACGACCGTGGAATTGGCAAGAGTTAGTGATGGCGGTCATGATGTAGGAAGGGATTTGCTAGGCTCGGTCATTGTTCATGGGGGGTAAGGTAATGGGTGATTTTGCACCGGTGAAACCGGTGGTGGCCTGTTGGTATATGGTCTGATTGTTATTATCGGCCATGTGGAAGTTAGGTGGTGGCTATGGTGGGCTCACGTTTCTATGGACTACACGGGGTGATGGAGAAACGGGTGATGAAGGTTTAGGGGTAAAATCGAAATCGGGTGGTACGAAGGAATGGGATGAACTTGAAAAAGTTGAGGAAGAAATACTTACCTTTGGTGCGAGGGAGAATGGCGTGTCGGTCGGCGGCTTAGGCAGAGGTCCTTGCGAGCGCGTATGGGGCATCCACTAAACCGGAAATATGACAAACACAAGAAGTTAGGACAAATAATTCAATTATATAAAAAATTAAATATTAAATAATTAAACAACTAAGACTCCTACGACACAAACGACTACAAAATAAACACAAGTGTAAAAGAAAAGCCTAAATCGAGTAATCAACGCAATTGCCAATGAGAGAGTCAACGACTACGGCGCTAAAAACTTGATGTTCTAAAAGTAGTTAATTAAAAACAAAACAAATTACCCTAATTCTAGACTCAAATTATATTCTAGACTCCCAAACTTTACTAAACTACTAACCGGCAAGTGGACCGATCAATTGTAGAATAGTATTAAACAAGTCCAGATTATCGAACCCACATGACTCTCTAATTGCTAAGACTACTAATTTAGACTCAATTACACACTATGTATATTTTAAGGGGGGGGGGGTACTAATAATTCTAAATTATCAATTTAACTAAAACTACTAAATTGGAATGACCAAACTATGAACTTCTAGGGACTTATTAGGATTTTTATCAAGAGATAATGAACTAGTTACCTAGGTTAGATTTTTAGACCACTACTCCTTCAATTTAATAATAATTAATTTGGTTGAATATTTTACCGGGATCTTAGCATATCAAAGTTTAGGTTTATTAAACAGGACCCTGACCCTTCTCAGGAAGACACCTACAATAACCTATCCTTTTTATTCGTTTACCGGTCCTAAAGATTCCTTTTCAGTTATCTTTTCAAATTAGTAAAGTGTCTAATTATTAATTACCTCTCAATAATTAACCTAGACCAACTAAAATTTTCTAGTTTAGATTAACTGATTCAATTGGAATTTTTCAAAACCCTAACCTAATAATTTACCACATTAATTCAGCCAACTAATTGCAATTTCTCAATTAACAAGTTAGGTATAATGACAAGTTTGATTTTATGGTTAATTTAATTGTTTCCCCAGTTTTATTGGCCAATTTTACCGACAACTTCACGGATTCCTAAGAACACGAAAAGTAACATAAACCTATTATATGAAAGACATCCACCAAAGTTTATGCAAATCAACCAAACAATCATAAAACAAACAAGATCATGCAAATACCCTAAACTAGATCATTAAAGTTGTGACATTTACCAATTAAATATTCAAACCATATATTAAATTAAATAAATCAAAGTTTCATAAATCCATCATCCAAAACCTAGGTAACTAAGATCTAGCCTAAAAACATGTTTGAAAAGTAATTAAAACAAAGTTGATAACAAGGTAGCATGATTGATCAAAACAAGAAAATCAAAGTGAGGATTGGTATGATAAACCGTGACAAGCTCCTGCCTTGAACTCCCGTGAACACCACCACGATCCCTGTAGCTTAGATCCACTCCTTGTAGCTTCAAATCTCCAGAAAGTAACTCCAATTCTGCCCTAGTTCGTCCAAAGTTGCCCAATATGAGTTTTACCTCAATAATGAGTCTTTAAATAACAAAACAAGTCCACATTCAACCAGGTTTCGAAACTTTCTGGATAAACACCTCTCTCGCGCCCCGCGAGAGAGTTTGGGCAGGCCGGTCGTGCTCCGCGACCGAGGTGACTTCCGGAATGATAACTATCACTCTCTCGCGCCCCGCGAGAGAGTCTATGTGTGCCGGTCGCGCCCCGCGACCGGGTTGTAACTCCTGTTTTGCGTTTCGTTTTCTTGTTTCCGATCCACTCGCGTCCTGGCTCGGTTCTTTTCACCATTTTCTCTCGTTTTTCCCATCCTTCCAACCGTTTTCATGAACCAAGACCTGCAAAACGTGTTTGGATTAAATGTAGATAAATTCTTGACATCGAAACAAAAACAAGCTAAAATTATACAAACTCTACAAGGTAAATGGATGTATTATTCAATACATCAATTGTCACTATTCTTTATGGAACTTATGGAACTCATCGAGAAAGAGCCACAACATCAAAGGGGATGATTGATCTGAGGGCTTATGTCCGGCTGTTGTTGAACTATGCACAATCTTAGGGTGGCAGGTTGGAGTCTTACGAAGCCATGCTATGAAAGATATGTAAAAAGTTGGAGCTTCCCCCTATAGTTGGCCCATAACCCCCCCCCCCCCCCACATACACACACCACACTTTGTTCCCCTTTTTGTCTATTATAGCTTTGTCTCTGGTTTTGTGTAACTAGCCATTTTCACACCTTATGAAAGATTTTATTAGTGGTTAGATTATTTCTTAGGAGATGATCCAGACATTTAGTTATGAAGTAGTGTCCTTTTTTACTTGTGCATTTGAGAATTTTCATTTCACGAGTTCTTTAATGTTTGGTTTGATGAAACACAATTTTTGTGCAAGTGTTGACTTGAGAGCACATTGTTAGGCTGTGAATTGCCAGAATCTGACTTTGAATAGACGTTGAAAATTTCATGTAAAAGAATTTGGTGAAGAGCGGACTAAATGTAATATAATTTAGAAACACTACTTCCCATTTATATCTCAATCTTACAACCAAAATCAAGGAAAATAATCTTACAATTGATTAGGTGTCAAAATAATCATGTGGATGTGCTAATAGCGGGAGCCTATATTTATAATTGATTGGGTGTCAAAATAAGCATGTGAATGTGCCAATAGCGAGAGCCCATATATATCATGTTGTTGAGAAGACTAATTAAAATTGTTAAGGATTATAAAACAAGGGTTAGGGCAAATATGTCAAGGGGAAATGCCAAACTTTGAAGTAAAAGATGGTACATAGGTCATAAAAGACTAGGAAAGTGAATCTTGGATGGTGAAGACATTGATCACTGATCATAAATGTCTTCAAAGTAGAAACATTTATGCTTACACTTCTACATTCCTGTCTAAACAAATGCTTGAATAGATTGAAGAAAGTCTGGAATACGAGTCAAAGCTGTACAAGAACAGTTACAAAGGAGGTATGAGTTGAATGTCTCTAAAATGAAAGCATACATGGCCAATATTAAGGCAAAGAAACATGAACAAGGGGATTACAAGTCACAATATACTTTGCTGAGGTCATATGTTAAGGAACTGGCAGATACTAACCCAGGGTCAATAGTTAAGATTGAGGTTGAACCTGTTAAAAATATAAATATTAGATGACAAAAAATATAGATATTAGACGACATTTATATAAATTATAATTAGAGGGTTCTAGATGTAATTATGTTATGTATATATACATTGTATTTACCCATATCAATTGACACAGTAATACGTTCCTTTTACCTAAGTTAATTGGGTATCAGAGCTTAGGGTTCCCTAAGCTCTTCTGCCGCCAACAACCCTCCCCATCGCACAAAAAAAGTGCTAACTTCTCCTCTTCAGCAACAGTAATTTAAGTGGGCCTCAAATCAAAACTTGGTTTATGGGACATGTAACAGGTGAGGAATCGGTCACCTTCCATCACAATGTCCGAATCGTGGCCCATCCACCTTCCGGACGTGACAAGTGTCCGCAAATTATGCTGACGGCTCACAGGCTTCTACCTGTTTAATTTGGGACACAGGTTCGAGTGATCATGTAGCACAGGGGACGTATGGATTTGACCATGCTGAACCTTACTACGGTGATGATAGTCTGCATGTTGGAAATGGTATGGCGTTACTCATTTTACATGTTGGTTCCTCTAAATTTTACTCACCCAATAAAACCTTTTCTTTAACTAACATTCTTCATGTTCCTCAAATTAAGCACGATCTTCTTTCTGTTCAAAAAGTTCGTCGTGATAATAATGACTATTTTGGATTGACCCCACCTTTTTTGTTGTGAAGGACAAGTTTACACGCATTACCCTCCTCACGGGTCCAAGTGACGGAGGTCTCTACTCAATTCATCTTCATACAGCTCAACCAGTTCCCAAAGTCGCTTTTTCCACTTCTCGTGCATCTAGTACAACATGCATCAAAGATTGGGGCATCCACACCAATAACTTTTTCTTTCCATGTTATTGTTTACCTACTTCTGATAAAAAAATTGATTTGGATTATAATTCCTGTTCTGTTTGGAAATCTTCAAAATTTCATTTATTAAGTTCTGATTACAAAAGTACTCATGTTTTGGATTTACTACTTTGTGATGTTTGGGGACCTGTATCGTTTACCTCCTTTGATAGTCATAATTAGTTTTTATTGTGCGTTTATCACTTCTCTAAGTTAATGTGTTTTTTTCCTTTAAAATGTAAATCTGATGTGTTTGAGGTTTTTAAACGCTTTGTTACCATGGCTGAACGACAATTTACAACAAAACTAAAAAGTGTTCAAACCGATTGGGGGTTGAGTTTAGGAATCTTTCTTCTTTTTTCTCCTTTATTGGAATCCCTCATCGTATTTCTTGCCCCTACACCAGTAAACAAAACAGTGTATTTGAAAGACGTAATCGCTATGTAGTTGCGACTAGTCTCACCCTAATGGCCCAATCCAATATGCGTAAGCATTTCTAGCACTTTACCTTAGCAACCGCAGTCTATCTTATCAATCGGATGCTCTCACGTGCCAACTCCACCACCTCTCGTTTTGAACTTCTGTTCAAACACAAACCCGACTTCATTTTCCTACGGATTTCGGGTGCCAGTTCTACCGTCATATCCGTCCATACAATCCCAATGAGATGGATTTTCGCTTCACACTATGTCTTTCTTAGGTATAGTACCTCACATCATGGGTATCGATGTTTTGATCCAATCACCAAATGCATGTATATCGCCCGTCATGTTCGCTTTCATGAATCATTTTCCCCTTTTTGCACCGAGCCTATTGATCTCTCCCAATCTTTCTTTCCTAATATCTACTACTCCACCTACCCCACCCCCGTACATCCCACTACCCCCGTACATCCCACTGAACCAACATTATTGGTCCCTGACCCTCTGCTTACGTCACCGTCACCCAACACTAATGTTGTTAACCTACTAACCGAACCGAACCCAAACCCAAACCGTAAACCCAAACCCAACCATAGATCAACAAACCAACTAGCAAACCCCACCCAAACTGTGGACCCTCCTACTAAAACTTACAACCGCCACCCTCCACATCCACCTGCGGCTACGAGTGTTATTCAAACCATGCTTCACCTGCGGCTACCCAACATTCGTTTACTGTTGCTTCTTTAAACCGTCCTTTACACTGTCCACAACCCTTAAACTTGCGTGCCAATCCTAAACAAACTCAGCCATATCAACCTGCCGCCAATTACACTACCTCCACACAATACACCACTGAACCAACTACCTTTGCTATTGCCAACACAAACCCTCACTTGCCCTCGTAGTTTTGGGGTTAATGTTGCCGACTGTACATGGGTTTATAAAATCAAATTTGATCAACCCAAGTGCAATTAAGCGTTACAAAGCGAGGTTGGTTGAAAAAAGGTTTAACCAACAACACGGTATTGATTATACAGAGACTTTTAGTCCAGTGGTAAAATCCAACACTATCAGAGTTGTTTGATCGATTGCTCTCACTCACAAATTGTCTCTTCGACAACTTGATATACAAAACTCCTTTTTGCATGGAGATTTGAAAGAAAACGTATATTTAGAGCAACCCCCTGGTTTTGTTGATCCTATCAAACCTAATTACGTTTGTTTGCTTTACAAGTCCCTATATGGCTTTAAATAGGCTCCACGGGCCTGGTTTCAGCAATTGTCTCAAGCTCTCTATGATCTCGGTTTTACAGGCTCTAAGACTGATCCTTCATTGTTTATTGTTCATTTACTCGGCTAATGGTTTTCGTCTTTGGATCTCACTGGTCATCGAATAGTGGCAGCGGCAGGGGCAGTAGCAGTAGTATTAGTGTACACTTTAGGATCCAGAAATAAACACACTTTAGGATCCAGAAATAGACACAATGGTAATCACATAAACACTAGAACTCATGTTAAAAGCCTAAATATTCAACATCCCTTCTATTTATTTCTCTTGGGCTTACTTTGTTATGGTGGCACTTGAAGACAAGCAACATATGTAACACATCATCTTTAAGGACTTTTGTCCAACGATCATATCTCGTCATATCATGTTTTTCAATCATCCTGACATCTCTAACTCACTTGAAGGACACATAAATAATAAAAGGAAGTAAACTGTATTTTTATCCAAAGCATATTCTATAAGTTTAAGAAACAAACTTTGTTGCATAATAAAAGCAAATGGACTTACTGGACTCTGGGGTAATTAGGATTTAGGACTCCTTGATTAGTTAGAATTTTCTTCTCCACGTATTACAATTAGATGTTCAAGCAGAGGTGGTACTTTCTGATATGGCTTACTGAAAGTTGTCATATCTAATAACCACTTTAAGTAAACATAAAGTGTTTGGGTTCATTTTTAGTCCGTTTGATTAAACAAATTAATCTATTGTGTTCCAAATATAAAATAAAGATTTTAAAAAATATATTTTGTTTAGAGGTGCACAAGAAAACCGGTTCCATACCCGACCAATTTTCTACCTGGTAGTAAGAGGAACCGGTCTCAACCCATTTATACCCTATTGGTCCTACCCGGTTCCACTATTTTTGGCCAACATCAGGTCTTACCCGGTTTTTGTGACAACTCGTAAATCCGCGATGTCACACCCTCAATAATCCACTTGCGGGGTTTTACCGCGAGGCGCACGACAAACCAGGATCCAAGACACTAGTCACATAGAATGACTCTATATGCAAAAATACGTTTAAACAAATTTAACCATGTAGTTAAAGAAATGGGGAAACATAAGTAAACGTAAATAAAGTGTGCGTCAAAACAAACGCCCAAACCAAAGAACTTAAAAGTAAAGATGCAAAACGTTTAAATGAAATAGTTTTCATGCTCGTGATGTGCTCCTACTCTGGAATGATATCTTAACAACCTGAGAAAACATGTAAAAACCAAGTGTCAACAATTAATGAAGAGTGAGTTCACAGGTTGTAGTTCACAATTTTTAAAAATAAGTTGTTCCCACTGGTTCAACCCCGAACCAGTGTGTATTAAAGTTTCCCTGATCCACCCGAATCAGATTATTGTAAGTTTCCCGATTCAGTTCCCGAATAGCGTTGTTATATTGTTTAGCAATATATGTTATATGTTTAAGTAGCTAGCCTATGTCATGTCAACAAAGTGTTCGATCCAAAGCTGACGTTGCTGCCCCTATTGTGCCAGGTTTATCACCAACCATGGCTAAGTGTTAGGCAAATTCTACACCCGTGACCAACAAAGTTCATCTAACTGGCGCGACCAGCACGAGTGGGGCTTGTCGGGCCCAGTAGTACTACTAAAAATTCCCTCACTATAATCTAATACTAACGGCATCGTAAGTTTTAAGGGGACTGACATGTGATATAATGCTTCCTTGTGACCATAACCGTATAACATAACTCCTCCCAATATAGTTCGTTAATACGTAACAGTAAAAGCGTTACATTACCGTAACGGTACGTGTTTTCTCCCCACGTGTATTTAAAACCGTATAAAAATGTAGGGGCCGTGAACTCACCTTTGTTTGCTCGGATTAGACTCTAACACAATTAAAAGTCGAGGTTTGGTCAATCTAGTCCTAACATGATTAACGTTTGATTGTTAGTGTGTGCTTACGCGAAATACGAATTCCTACACGTATCTAAACATGTAACATGTAGCACTTAACCATACGAATACTATTTTTCACGTTTCAGCAACATTACTAATTTCTGGGCTGTTTTCGGCAATTTTTTTTCTAAAATAGTTACAGGTCATGAAAAATTCCCAAAGAAATACAAGATATGTAAAAGGGTCTCAGTGGGTTTTTATAAAATTTATAAAGTCTAATTCAGTGTAGATTTTACGTGAAAAATTGTTCAACGGACACCGACCCCTGCCCACCGTTTATTTTATTTAAAAATCACCTGTAACATTTGTCGTAAAACGGGTTCTAAAACCCGCTCTGTTTTCTAATACAAGTATACGTTATGATGTTCTTTACGAAATTATGTTAAACGTCTAAAGAATTCATTAAGTTATTAGTGTTAAATAATAAATAATAATAAGGTTTATAATAATAATACTAATAACTAAAATATAATGATAAAACAAATAAAAATATAAAGAGGGTGACCGCGGGTATCAAACCCGGGTCTCCACCTAACCAATACACCCAACACACCACTACACCACACACACAACACCTGTTAAAAGCCAAGATCAATAACTTGTTATATACTTACTACTCCTGATCCAATATTCAAAAGAGAAACCGTCTGTATTAGGCACGGTTAATCCGGAAATCAATTAAAGCTTCGAATCTCCGCAATTTCAAGGTGAAACCATTTTCAAAATTTGTAATTAAACCCACTCATCATGATTAGATCGGTTATACAAGTTTCACGACAATCAATCCTTTTAACCGAAATCTTTGAAACCGCAAGCTCGATCAAATCATTATCCCACACTATAAATAAGACCTTTCGATCACAACTAGAACGCACATACTCACACAAACTCACTGTAAACTCTGCTCTCAAATCACAATTTGCCGAAGAATTTGCTCGTCGCCGGAACTTCACTGGAGGAATCAAAGATCACTCTATTCGGTATAAAAACACTTGAACCTTTTTCTTTTTATTTATTCTTATTATCAGTAGACGTAAATCAATTAATCCAATAAGTGTTATTCGATTAACAACCGGGTTATCAATCTGTTCATATGAACAGAAGAAGATAAAGTTGAAGAAGTGTTTAAATGAATTCGAAATCGGTAATTATACCGGGTTAGACACACAGTCCAGTGGTGGACTGTGTGCATTTTAAACACATGGTCCCGGGTTCGAGTCTTACCTACGCTCCGATTTCCTATTTTATCTCAACCTTTTTATAACTAAAATATATTAAGCCTCAGTTAGTGTATAAATTTAATTAAAAACCCATATCCTCTGGGTTAGTCACATAACCCAATTGGCCGGGCTGTGTGCAACACAAAGCCTTGGTCGCAGGTTCGAGTCCGGTCGGTTACATGCTTTCTGAAATTGCCAAACCTTTTTAATATAAGCAGATTACGGTTTAACTTAGTAAGTATATATATATATATATATATATATATATATATATAATTAAAACGGGATAGAATTCGGATTAGACACGTAGCTCAGTTGGTAGAGCTGCGTGCACGCAAACGGGAGGTCACACGTTCGAGTCTCACACGCTGCATAACTCATCCGGTACGACCCTTAAAAGGGGGTATATTTTTTAAATTAAACTTTTGTTTATTTTACTCCAAAAACTATAAAAATATATAATAAAATAAGTCCTTTTTAAGCATAAAAATTAGTATCAAATACTATAAATTATCTAAAAAGTCTAATAAAGTTCATTAAATAAAAATACTAATTTTAAGTAAAAGAAATATATTTACCGAATTATTACGTGAATATTTAGGTTAACTTTTCTCGTCGATTGGTATCTTTAAATCGTACGCGCTCATTATCAAATCAAGAACGCACCCACTATGAGTGAATTCCTACAAACTTCCCATTTTTATTCATGTTTTGGGGTGTATCATGTGTCGTTTTATTTATATCATTTATTTAAACACTTGTGCTATTACCATTATATGAACTATCGTGCTATGTCATATTTGGTTTATTATTATTTGTGGTTATATTTTCTCATTTCAGTCAAGCTCTCACATTAGGCCCATTTGTTCCCCGCTATATACGGGTAGAGCGTCGCGTTGCCTAATTAGATCGGCGCTGTTTGATTGAGCCTTGATCTCACAGCTTATCGTTTATCGTGCTCACATGCACATTGTTAGATGATTATGTGATTTGTGGTTTGATTACATATACTTGCTCATATTTGGTTTATGCACATTTTTATTAAATTAATAAACATATCATTTCTTTCTAATGTTTAAACGGGATTTCATCGCCAACGTATGTTGACCCAAATCTCTATTTTTCCACATGATACAGGTGATCAGGTTGAAGCAAGGAACACATAGGACTTGGGCCTTAGAAGAAAAATAAAGCGTTATTGAATGTCATGTTTAGAACATTTTGTGCTTGTATGGATTATGTGTTGGTTGGAATTTTTCCTTTTAATTTGAAATAATAAATATGAAACTTTATTATAGTAAATGTCATGAGCTTTGATGAAAACCCAATCATGCCCCGACTACCATATCTGCTGCGGGTCAGGGTGTGACATCACCGAGTCTCCAAACGAGGTGAATCCAGTTGGACAATTTCAGTTCACTTACATATTTTCTACAATTTAAATTTCGTAATTTATTTCCCATTATACCCTCAGATATGACTTAAACCGTGACCTGCAATTTTTGCAGAAAACGGACAGCCCAGCATACTCTAACTGAAAAATCCGTTTACAATAACAAACGACGTCAGAAAATTATGATTCTAGTGCCATTTGAACCGTATTTCGAAATATTAACTTTTGGACTCCAGAAAATTCAGTTTTAGTCGTATTACGACCCGGTTACAGCCAACTGAAGTTGGCTGTAATGACAAACAAGTTTCTGCTTTTCAGCTTCTACTTCCTATCGCGAGTCCTAACGGTTCCGCTATCATGTTTAACAATCAGGCAACCTATCAACAACACTTATGTATGGGTTTATACCCGACCTTTACCATATCCATCGTGACACCGCCCGTCTTGATTAATCAACAACAAGAACACGATTTTTAATCACCCTAAACATGCGTAAGTACTCTCTATGCCTAACCAAACCCATGTAAACCCGCATGCACCAAGCGTTATGATCATGGACTCGACAAGAGACTACCAACACTATTACATAATAACCATGTCACTAATTATATATATACATATTCATCTACGCTAACAAAAACACGTATCCAAAATATTTATCAAGACATGATATATACTCATACTAAGGATTCCATATCACGACCCCATTCCTTGGGTCGACTTTTCCACCCCTAAACCCAGTTATAGCAGCCCATATAACATACACACACAATATCACAATACCTCAACAAAACATAACAGTTACCTAGTGGTTTGCTTGCAATCGTCGGCCGGAATGATCAAGGTGAGGAGGGAGCCGTGAGAGAGAAGAGGTAGTGAGAGAGAAAGATGGAGTGATTGCAGATTTTCAGTTTGGAGGTTAGGGTTTGTGAGATTATAATATAACAAGTAGTTAAGTAATATGGAATGTGGCGGTTTGGGAACTTGTATGTGGGCCAAAGATTGCAAGGGAAATAATGAAGGGACATGTGGGCTTGGGGTTGGGCTGTAGAGATCGAAGTGAGGACCCACAAAACGTAAGGGGAAAAACATGGAGGTGGGTAGATTGTTGCATATATGTATGTATGTATGTATGTATGTATGTATGTATGTATTATTATTATTATTATTATTATTATTATTATTATTATTATTATTCAACAACTGATACTATTAAGCATCAAATCAATTAATATAATATATGTTAATCAAGTTACAGTTCAGGTCTCATAAGTATCGGGTTACGTGAGTTATGTCATGGTTCAAACGGTTCGGTTCAGTTAAATCAAACTAAGTTATAAACACATAATGTAAACACATAACGAGAATTAAATCTGGTAAGATACCTGATTTTCCGGGATGGCACATGATCCCCAACTTGAAGAAATTTTTGTCCCGAAAATTAAGTGAGCAAGAGTTTGAAAGTGTTGGAGTAAGAGAGATTTTCTTCCGAGTTGTCACACGCGACATTATTCGTACGTCTAATTAATTATGTTTTGCATTAATTGCGTGCATTAGACTTGGTTAATGATTAATCATGTCCGTTATGTCTAGCAAAGTCCGGGTAAATGCATGGGATTGCATTTGAAACCGTTAGATATAGATTTGTCACGTAACATTGTAAAATGTTGAAGCTGTTCCAATATGCCCGGAACTTTAAATCAATGACATTATTATGTGTTTGGTGTGAATAATAGATAAAACTTATTATGGGTAAGTAAGTATCGTATTTATTCGACGTATCGCGTAAATGTTATTTCGATCACGTTTTAACATCTATATTTATTGTTTTCACCAGACAAGGTGCTAATGTGTGATTATTATTGTCTAGTAGTATTAGACAAGATTAGTGTTATGACGAAAACCTGAAACTTCCTAAGTAAATTAAACACCTAAAAGTAAACTAAACACCTAAATATCTTGCAAACACTATCATTTCAAGAAGGCACAAAATTGTCAAATCAACCTCCACCCCCTTCCCACTTGTCCTTGTGATGTGATTTTAGGAGAAACTTGTTAGACAAAGAAGCATGGTTATAGCATGAGTATGGTGGAAGAATGATTTTGTTGGAAAAATATTTGTGGACCTGATTATATAAGCTTGCTATTCACTCAAACAAACACTACTCCACAACTCACTCTCCCTTTCTTTGCTCTCGGCCGAACCCTCCCCTCTCCTCTCTTCCTTTTTTTATATATCATTTACTACACATATAACCCTAAGTTTCTAAATGTTGGCGCAAAACTTGGATCTTTACCTCAACACCTAAGTTTCTACCATCCATTTTCAAGAAAAAAATCTTCCCTAGTTATAGACTAGTGGTGAGGACCTTATTTATACACTTGTTTAATGTCTATTTGTGCATAGTTGGTAACCATAAGAGATGTTAAAAGGTGTTTTGATAAAGCAAGTAAATTAAATGTAAAATGGATGTTTTCAAGTATATGGATGTGTGTGTTCAAGCCGTGGGATATATGGTGTTTGTGAGTGTGATTCTTGCTTGTTGAAGAGTGATGTTGAGCACTTATTTGTAACAAGATGTAAAATACAGGCCTTGGAATGTGTTGTATGTTGATGATGAGACTTGTTGAAGATTATCATATAATATTTATTCACTAAAAAGGGGGCAATGGTTTGAATATAAGAATAAAAAAGTTGAATAACATAAAAAATTTAGAAGTATCTACATTTGGACATATTTTTCTTTAAATTTGTTTATTTAAAAAAAACTCTTTCACATCAAACTCTTTATCTTTATCTCTATCCTACTAACAAACACTTATTTTATTATTTTTTTTCGTTTTCCTACAAACTCATACAAAAATTTAGAAGGTTGAATATGGACTTATATATATAGAGGTCTACTTTAGTTTCCTCTAAATGTTTCTATGTAATAGAGATTCTAGTGTAGTGGTCTTTTAGTTGTTTTCTCTATATTATATATAAAGTTTGGATATAGGGGTTTCAATGTATGCTAATCCTCTAACATGGAAGAAGTTTGGTGGGAGTAGCTTGAATATTCGATGAAGTGATTCCTGTTGTGCGAGTTTGCATTGAGATGACCAAGTGTCCCTCTCTTCCCATGTCCATTCATTTTACTTCTTAGGTTCCTTTACATATGTAACAATAATTTTTTTCATTAATATAGTTAATATGTTCGTTAAACCACTTGTTTTCATTGATATTAAAATAATCATTATTATCAACCAAAATTACTGCTAGAATGCCTGTCACCGATATAAGTGACAAATAAACTACCTAAATCCGATGCTAATCATGATGGGTACTAGTTTGAGAAAAAACCAACGAATTTATGGAGTTGTTGCCAAATTAACAACGATTAGCAACGAGAGCGTTAACTTTTTAAGTCATTTTTAGATTAAGAAAATTGGATATATATAGCAGTGAGTTATTGTACAAATAGGCTTAATACAAAGTGAATAAGTTTTTTTTTAATTTTTCCACATCTTATCAAGCATATTTTTGTCCTAAAAATGTAAAAACAGAATGATAATTAGGTTAATAGATTAATTATCTGTAGTGTAGATAATTTCTCTATTAAAGTAATTATTACATAATATTATATTTTTTATATATATTTCATCTAGAAAAGATGGTTAAGTGGGAAAGAAAATTCCCCTTTCACTTTGTATTTTTAGTACCATAATTGAATTTTATCTGTATTTGAACATGACTATATATATATATATATAGGTTTGTAATTAGGGTTTGTAAATTATAATATGCGTAATTTTACAACCAATATGCGTACTTTACTCGCATACGCTTCGCACGTTAAACAACTGTATACGTTACATTAAAAATTAGCCTTTAATTATCGTCAACTAGCACTATGAACTTATTTAATAAACATGACAAGTACATTATGAATTCTTCCAAGCACTATGAACTTATTCAATAAACATGACAAGGTACATTATGAATTCTTCCAAGAAATAATGTAAAATGCATTATGAATCGTTCCATTAAGCTTCATATAAATCACTCTCAGAATGAAGCTAGTTCATTTTCGGTCTTTCCAAGAATTACAGCTAAATGTAATTGTACTTTATAATAGAAATGAATTTATAATAGAAATGAACATAGGTTCATTTTCGGCCTTTTCAAGAACTACAACTATATGTTATTTTCCTTTATAATATTTTATATGAGCGGAGATAGGAAGAACTTCACATCCACGGGCGGATCTACCTTGTTAGAAGGGGTATATTGCCCCTTTACACTCCAGCGGTAATGTAAATTTTGAAAACAATTGATATTTTTTAGATCCGTGCCCCCTTTTCTTTGAAACATTGCCCCTATAAGAATTTTCCAGATTCGGCACTGCTCACATCTTTGTTCGAAACTATATTTTGAAACTTTTGCTTTGACTTAGAATAATATTTTTTTATAAAATCTTTGTGCACGCTAGATTCCAAGAATGGTCGATGTAGCTAGCTTGCATTACATTCCATCATTTTTAGTAACTTTCAAGTACTTATGAGTGATTATGATGTCTAGTAGCAGATAAAGGTTGAAATTAGGGATCATTTAGTAGCAGTGAACTTATATATAGATCTGACCTTAAACAGATCTAGAAGCAGGCCCACTTAAAATGATACAACCCACAATCTTGAATGAAAGTAAAAGAGTGATGCCAATGAGACACCACTCTGAATTTGTACACCAACACGTCTGTCATCTCATATTGGTCGTATGATGTCAAATCAAGTCTATACACTAGAGATCTACTGTTACATCGTATGGGTCATGTGATAGGGCGAAACATGATCATGTGGGCCATATGATTTTGTGAGTGTTTACATTAGTCATCTATGTATCAGGCAATTAGGTCATATGGGTTGTATGATCTGTCGAACACCACATATGACCCATATACCCATTTTTCACATGTCATATGCAACATATGATTTTTTTTTCTTTTTTGCATTTCAGCGACATGTATGACAAGTTAGTGGTGTATGTATTGTGTGAGTGATGTTTCTTTAGCGAAGCCCATATAAAAAGATAAAAACTGGAATGGAAACATTGGCGCAAGTTTAGTATGTTCTCGTAGAATTGTAGCATGTACTGTTATGTTTTATTTTCTTTCCTGTACTGTAACAACACATTTGAGCAGCTTGCTTAAGCTGTTTTCTTTAATGAAATTGCCGCCTTTTAGAAAAACTGAACCTCCTCTGAATAACTATCATTCAACATATTTGACATCCAAAGCTTAGTCTCTCGAGCATATCAAAGGACCTCGGAATAAACTTAGAATTTATTGACTAAAATGAATCGAATTGAGTATACACAAAACTATCATGGTTGCGGTACATAATTTGAAGTAGAGAGTTTTCTTGTTCAAACAGTTAAACTTTACATTCGCCTAATGCATAATGAACTAATGATTAATGTACATAGATTAAGTAATGTGTATAAATACTATGGAATCTCATATATAGCAATCTAATGTATCCAAATAAAAGGCAAACGGGTAACAAGCGGTGCGGCTAGCCCCTTTTTTGAATATTAAAACTAAGTCTTTTAAAAAACTTCATTAATAAATCTTGAGTCATGACATTATTATGCATGACCGTTTGACTCGACTAAGTACCTCCACAACCTCATGTGTAAAGAAACAAAAAAAAGTATTTATTATTAAATGCAAATAGTACAAACCCGTTAAGTAATTAGGTTAACAAACCCATTGTTTTTAATAGCATATATATGATAAATATATTGAGATCCCTAATATCTCTTCATTCATAAATATTTTGAGATCCCTAATCTTATTATACAATGATCAATACAATGAGCAGAGGCATCCATCCTTTTATCATCTTTCATAAGTCTTCATGGTATCAAGAGACTACACATAACCCTAGCCGCCGATATCCATCTCCCCTCTGCATCCTCACTTCACATCTTTGATATCTCCCTCTCCTCCTACATCCTGTCCATCTTGGAGTCCAAACTCCATCCCGCCACAACTTTCAACAACATTAAAAGCCTAATCCCCTAATATATACGCTATTAGTTTTAACAATCTAACAATAATAATCCTTTATCTATTGAATATGCAATATTTAATCCTTTACCTTCTACATGAAATATTTAAAGGAAAGACAATTTTTATTTAGTTCATTAAAACACATTTCTTATATACGTAGTAGAATGCCTAATTATACGTGTTCGGCCCATTTGAATACCTGCTAGCATGTGCCACAATATATACATGCAGATGTATATATGATATTATGTTGGTAAGGTTTATTTTAATCATGAATATGAAACAATGTTTAGTTGTTGACAAAGAGAATTTGGCTCTTTGCTTTCTCAAGGGACGTCTTTAATTTCTTGATCTTCACAATAGCAAATCCTGTCATGTTCTTCCATGCCTTATCTATTTGCATTGTATATATTATCTGTATCTATTATCTATCTTTCCATATATAGATGCAACTAAAAACCATATATTATAATACAAGAATGCTTTTAGTGTGGCTTGACAGATTCAACAATAATTAGATACTACACCCTACGCATGCAACGCCAGTTTATAACCTAATAGTACTCATTTATTAAAATCGTTAACAAATTACTTTAATCTACACCTTTCTGTTTATTTTTGCTTTTTTTATGGATGAACATACACCTTTCTAAAATCTACTTCTAAATTTCATCTATTGTTTATTTTGTGAAACTAAAACCGATCGGTCACTTTAGTAGGGATAAAGCAGCTGACTAACACTAGACCAAGAGAACGCTGGCACTTCTACACTTTTAATTGTTTAGTTTTGTAAGAGTACGTAAGCGATGACACATTGTTTGTTTTGAAGTACTATGTTTTTAATAATTTAGTAAACAATTTTCAATCTTCTTGTAATCACAAAGTTGCCTGGATATTCAAACTTCAATCTATAACGAAGACTGTAGACGATATTTAAGATCAAAATATAATAACATGCTCATTCTAAGTTGACATTCATATGACCTCTCAGTATTTCCAAAGATTCTCTCTTCAGATCACGACCCTTTACATAGCAATGAAATTAAGATGACCCCTTGTTGTTGCACTGGTTCAAAGCCTAAGCCGCTAAAGAACCCTTGTTTTTTTTTAATCTTCATTAGTTAAAGATAATCTAATTGACATCAATAATGCATAGATGTTTCAAAATATGGCCGTTTCTGCCTTAATAAAATGTTTTCATCCTTAAACCAGTTTTTTCTTAACGCTAAATTTCTTTAATTCATGTTGTCCATGGGACATGAACACAAAACCTCTCTCTCTCAAATCAGTTATATATATATCCCTATGAAATCGATAGAACGTGAAAATAAAAGATTAGAACATATTTAAGGATACAATAAGTATAACCACAACATAAACATAGTAAAATTATATTATTACTATAAACTCTAACTGGAATATTTTTATTTAACATGGGTCATGTTATACTAAATTTAATGTAGGTAAAATCCCGATGCTCCCGTCGAAAGTGTGGTTGAACCTCTCGTTCGCACCTCTTGAAAATAATTTCTAGTTAGCCACTCATGTTATATTACAAACGTAGAGATACGAACCGGATTACAAAGGTTTTTGTCTTGCATTGTTAGTGAATATTGAATTAGGTCAACAAAAAGTAGGATTTAACTAGATGCCAATAGAATATTCTTGAACGAGGCAAGGTTGGAGGATCGAAAATGGTTCATCGGCTTAGCTAGATGATAATATAAACAAATGAAGAAAATGAAGAATATACTTTTCCAAATGGTAATAACATTGACAAATCTTATGATACTTACGTTAGAATATCCGAATATTTTCCGCACTTGTTTTTAATTTTGTTTACCGTATCATGCCTGTATCATATTGTTAATTTCATAATTATTATAATTTCATCCGTCTATATAGTATAAATAAGGACAATTTGAAACTCTCTTGTTTTATGGTAAACGATAAGGCAATTTAAAACTTTCTTGTAGGCCATTTTTTTCAATTTCTTTTTAATTATATATTAATATATTTTAAATGATGATAATTATTATAATAATAATAATAATAATAATAATAATAATAATAATAATAATAATAATAATAATAATAATAATAATAATAATAATAATAAATACTGTTTGAAAGGGTAGCACAATTGTTTTGTATTGAAAATATATCACTTCAACAATGTAAGCACTTTCACAAACTCCACATGAGTGTTTTGTGTATGTAATATCACTTTTTATTCCTGGCATAGTCACGTAAACTGATATATTAATGATCTTACGACGACTATTCAAGACTACAAATCTCTGTTGTGACACTCACTAATTTACTAACCAACGGCACACATAACCACATGCAGTTTAATAATGCTCATGCATTTTATAACATAGTAAACATCTTGAATGCATAGAAAAAACTTAATCATTTAACCAACGTAAACATAATAAACATGTTTCACATAATATCACTTTAAATAACGTTTGCAACCTTTTAAAACACACAGTTACGATTAACAGTAATTTTCATTGTATCTACTAGTGTAATATCATTTGTTTAAAAATTTGAATATTACAAACAATATAATTACAACTCAAAAGAGGAAATAATAAAATATCAAAAATAATTTTAAGTCTAACAAATTCCAAACGTTAGCGGTATAGTACTAGGGATGAGCACTTGGTACCAGGTATCGGTATCGAACCGGTACCGTATTGGTACCGAACCATACCGGGTATATTCGGTACCGGTACCTACTTTTTTCGTTTTTGGGTACTGGTACCAGTACAGTACCGGTATTTGCAGGTAAAACACCAATAAATACTGATACTGAACCGGTGCCTACTTTTCTCGTTTTTTGGTACCGGTACCGAATAGGTACCATGCTAATCCCTATACAGTACTATAGCTTAGTACTAGATTGTACTTTCTCCCCGGAAAACACATGAAACTCACCTAATATTATCCTATCTTTGAAGCCATACTTTTGTTCTTATAAAGAAAATGAGTCTTTTTCCGTAAAATAAAATTATAAGGGTGCTTTCTTAATTCGTATACCGTATGCAAGAACCACCTATAATAAATAGAAGATATAATTTTATGTAAACGAAATTGATTCAAATGGATGTATCTGGAAGATGCCTTCTTGTAGCATTATTGGTTGCATGATCGGAATAAACTAGGATGTTAGCATTACTTCAGGTTTGATCTTCAATACGGGTCTTTTAAAATAAATTTTAAGTCTTCTATGAAAATTTGTCTCTTAGGCTACACATGTTGGAGCGGTAATAGTAGCATGGTTGGAGATGGCTCATGTTGTAGTGTTTTAGTTTTATGAAAAAAAATAAAATAGTAGTGGTGAAACGAATAGAGTGTACTTCTCTCTAATTGTTTGTGAAAGGTTTCAAAGTAGCTCATAGCTCTCGGTTTCTCATGTGTGTTATTTTGTTTTTATTCCAACATCTTGAAAATGAACTCCTAAGTCCAAAGCATGAATTTAAAACAAACATACACATTAATCTTGTAATAAACAAAATATTGAAGTGGACAATTAAAACTTCCATTTCATTTCCAGATGATTTTTAAGTGTTCAACATTAGTTAATTAAGCAATGGGGAAGTGTGTGATCGAGCATTGGGAACACACGATACCCATCTTTTCGGGAGCACGATTGGGATATACGTAACTAATTGATTACATAATTTTTATAAGGGTAAAGATAACAAAGGTTAAACTATTAAAATAAAAGTTCTAAAGAAGTTTAACAAAAGTCAAAGATCAAAATACACAAGAGTTTGATTAAAGGCGAAACAATGTTGTCTAAAATACAAAAGCTTCAAAAAGACTCTTGGGTGATATCATAGGTCTTGGTTTAAATAATTACAAGTGCCTTGGACCGTTTGGGCCGGAACATTCCAACTTTTACGTCTAACGAACACCTGAGAGTCAAACTTTAAAATGTGTCAGCTTTCGGTAGTAGGTACAGTTAACAGACACATTTTTGTAAAATGAATATAGTCACTAGATGAGTATATTGATTCACCAAATTTCACAATTTACACATTTGACTTAATTGCATGAAGTAACTAAGTTTAACCGATTAAATTGTAAGCCTACATAAATAATGTTTCATGACCACTCCAATAATGTTATGACCCGTACCGACTTATGCATAGAGATAGCCCAAATGCACTTTCATGATAAATATACTATAGTGAACTGAGTTATCACACCATGATGAACACGTAATTAAACGTACACCGCTTGGCATAAAGTAACTAAGGGCGTGTGTGTGGAGGGGGGGGGTATACATATACATGAATATGATTATTTGTTTAGTATAAAATGACAGAATATCATGGTACACAAATGGTATTACCATACACTAATATAATTTGTGCACATGTCAATTTCAAAATGAAGTTCAGGACGAGAAAACATATGCGTGGGCATAAGTTTATGAACAAACGATGGATATGCATGTCCTATGTTTATTTACCATCACTAAATCGAAGTTTAGGAAGACAAGCAACTAAAAGCTTATACACAACGTTATTGTCACATAACAAACAACCATTTGTATTATATTTTTTTGACCTTACTATAAGAATTGACATTCATAGATAAATAACTAGGTTTCACTATTTTTTCTTTACTTAAGCATGCTAGTTTAGTCAGTAATATCAAGGATACGTGTAATAGTTTCTTTAAAAGTGAAAAAAATAGTTTAGTCGATAACATCCTACCTTTTTATATTTTAATTTTTCTAAAGCCATGTTTAATAGCTTCTTTAAAAAGTGAAAAAGTGGTATCACGTCATTGGCACATAAGCATCAGTGATTCCACAAATCACGTTCGTAGATTTTCCCACCCCTCTGCCTGACTCGCAAATCGGATAAAGAACATAACTTTGATTATTTTTTTTATTACTTGGTATTCGAGTTCAAATGAAAACAACCCAATTGCAGGTTAAAGGTAGCGCCATCATTTTCTATTTTGTAAGAAACCATAAAAGAAGTTGTCCTTAGATGATAAATAGATACCAATAGAGCAAAACATAGTATAAAAAAGGTATCCAAAATATTATAGAAATTACTATTCTATCCTTAATTATTATTTTCTTAATTGAATTTTGTTTGTTTAATTAGGGGAAAGTTCTTTAAAAACCTCTGTTACTTTTAGATATTCTAAATAGTTTCTGTAGGCTGAGCGTCTTTTCGAATGAAATTACGAATAACAATAATGATTAAATAGTTTTGATTCTTGATAGACACCCATGTGGGTGGTGCTCAATGCCAAAAAATGGGTGAAATGGCAAAGGGAGTACACCCATTACTTATAGTCTAATTATACTATTCACATTTAATTTATACATGTTGTTTTCTCCATCTTTCCATAAGTTTATTCTGGATAAAGAGTAACTTCAAAGTAGGATCTTAGCCATTTGTAATTACCTTCGTAGTGAATTAACAATAATTGACTGAATCCAAGAATTAGGGTTGATTTGCACTTAATACAATCCAACATGTTTTATTTTATCTTCAACTGAGAGAAAATATGATATTACCAGTAACAAGTAATAACGTTGTTATAAAATATTTCAATCCCCTGGTACTAAATTAAAGTATAGAAATATAATAGATCTAAAAAATGTTTAGTTGTAAAATAGTTTAAGTTACTTTTATACAAAATAATTTTGTCTTAAGGTGTGTGAGATGATGAAATTGATAGTATTATCATTATGTGATATTTTCAGTATTATCTCCGATGTCAATGTGTTAGGTCTAACATTATTATTTGGACCTCTGAAATACAATAACCTATAATTTACTTTAGGCTCTAACTATTCCCAAACCACTAAAATCTTATTTTTACAATCCCTACATGTGTACATGAGCTGTATAACTGATTGTTGCACAAAAAAATATATCAGAGAATATTTTTTTTCCATGTATACGGGCCATATACATTATACAACCAGTATAGAATGTTATATAAGTCGTATAACATTATACGAGCCGTATAATATTATATAGCCCAATACTTATCTTGTCAAATTATACGACCCGTATAAAAGATGTAAAATTAAGATTTTAGAGTGTGGAATTATTAAAAACTTATTTATTATTATGAAGTAAAATACAGAGTTGACAAAATACCGAATCAGATTGGTGGATTTGTTCTTCCACTTTCATTTCACCTTCATTTTAGGCTATCTTTCATTATTTGATTTAAACCCGTGTTAGCTTTTTAGTCATTCTTTAAGGAAATATACCTAACATTATTATTTATCAACGCTCTGTTGTTAACTTATTATTATCATATATCTTCAACATAACCAGTAAAGTGTTAACTGTTACATAATTACGATCAGAGTTTCACTAGAGTTTGTCAGGTATGTATCTTGAGAGCACATGTTAACGTGTGTTGTAATTAAATAAAAATAACAACTCAAAGTCCACTTATTTAATATTTAGGATGTAGGTACACTTTTTTCTAATATATTTAGAGAATGCACCTTGGCATGTACTTATTAGTAAAAAATCTTGTATCTAAGGAACGTACATAATTTTCCTTAAAAGCAAAAATTATTAAATTTTATGATTGTGTATTAAAAATACATATTAAGATTTATTTAATGTCATAATTTGTTTTTGCTAGTAGTTTTTTCTGTTCTTATGTACTCAAGACAATGTTTCCTACAGTTATATATGGGTTGCAGATAAAGTTATATCAAGGGACATTTGCATAACTCTTTTGTATATACATATGTTTTTTTAATTCTATTTTATATCGCAAATATTGCATTTCCACTTTTAGCATCAGACCTTCTGTTCTAGTGTTCTTCTCTAAAGGCAGGTTTGTCATTTTGATACGTAACTTTGACTAAATCAGATTTATTATCTTAAAATAAGCTTTATATATTCAAGTAAATGAGGAACAAATTAGCTATAAGAAATGGCTAACCAACTTTATTATTCTGCTTTCCTTTCAATAGAAGATAAGATTAAATATAATATCAATACTAATGTATATCCTTTTCTTTCAAGAAACAATGACAACTTATTCTTCACTCACCAAATCTTGGCACATAAAAACAATCAAACATAAAAATTGACCAACCGAAATGTGACACATCACATGGTCTACAAGTATTATGGTCCATTCGTTATCCCCAAATGGCTATGGGAAGGCCTATGAATATGATATTCATTAAATTGCCTTTCTCGTTCTAAGTCATCAACATGTGTAAAGTAGAATTGTGATTTACTTTTGAATGCAAAGTATGAGGAATCACACCCGGAGTGGTACCATAATAATTTTCAAATTTTTATTTCACCTTTGTACTGTAGATTTCATGACGCTTAAGGCAAATCTCACGTGTTTTGTATAGAAGATAGATTTTGTGTCATAAGAAATTGCCTTACCTAGAATACAATTAACATGTTTTTAGTTTCTTAGTTGTGAATGACGGGAGAATATTCTAACTAAAAGTAATTGGGTATAAGAAATTATATATAAGATGGATGACTTCATTAGAAGTATCAATGGCGAACGTCTATCAACGAACTCCACCTGTTGGTAATGACCAACATAACTTCGAAGGATTCCACAAAACTAAAAAAAATGTAAAATATGAAGTAAATAAAAGCTGTTAGAGATTTTTTTAAAAGGCGTAAACTCATGGTTGCAAAGTCGTGTGAGGCAAAACAATCAATATTAGTTGTTATATGTCCATTTTTAACTTAACCTTATCTACCCACTAATTATTGTCATTGAAATGAGCATAATGTGTTTTTAACTAGATGAGATTTCATGTGCATGGTATTTTAAAAACATTATAACTTGAAAAATAGATTAAGTAAGAGAAACATAAGTCAATAAGAGAAAAAGTACAAACTGAAACTAATTTTGTCATGCAACATTCCAAGACTTTATTACATTTTGTCAAGTATACTCTCCACCTATAACTATAAACATGAGAAATTGTTAAGGCCTTAAAGGATGGTATATATAAAGTACATATATAAATTTAGACGGTGAAAAAATCTAATAGATAGAAAAGAAAAAAATGACAGTGAATGAAACAAACATTAAAAGTAGCCTTGTACCCAAGTATCTTTCAAAAAAAAAAAAAATCACATTACTCTATATAAACAAACATGTGGCCGCGGTGTGGTAGCTAAGAAACTCCGAAATCCATCTGGTGACTCGGTGATTGTGATTGAGACAACTATTGCTGCATTTCTCAGCTAAACAGGGCTCCTGCTTAATTGCATTGTTTTGTTTTGTATGAAGATGCGATTAAAGACGGCGGTAGAGAAGCTATTGGAGCATATACCACATTCGAGCTGTTGACATCATTTGTTAGCGGAGGCGAAGAGGCATTGGGGGTATACCCCGGTGGTGGCATCCATATTCGGCCAACCACCACTAGCTGGGGAGTATGTGTGTCGACGTTCTCAATTGTAGGATTCAACCTTCTTGTATGCAAACGATATTTCTGTTTAGAACCAAAGGTTTAGAACGTGAGTTATTAAATCATGCACTAGATCTGCTAAATATGTTAGTAGTAAATAGTAATAGTGTACGTAACATAACATTAAAACACAAACCTGTAAGTGACTTTTTATTTCATCATTTGTCAGCCCATTGACCTTCATTATTTCCCTAATTTGTTTTGGTGTAGCAACTGCAAGGAAAAAATGTTATCATTTCAATATGATTACAACTATATATTATTTAAAGAAAGAAACTTTTAGAAAGATAATAAGATTTGGGGTTGGCTAAATGTAAAGCTATATGCTAAAAATATATGAAAACGTTGAGGTATGAAATGACTGATTTAGTATCAGAAGGGAGTACATTCAGTAAAAACAATAACGATGGGTACGTTTTTAATAACCCCAAGGTTTTACTTTATAAATATTTAATGGTATACTCAAGTCAATTAACAATGAAAATGAATCATACCATGAGCACCACCAAGTTGTTGAAGAGCATGGAGGAACCTTCTGTGCAATTCTGGAGACCAACACCTCCTTTCTTTCTTATTAGACCTTCCTTTATCTCCACCATTACGTCCATCGTCGTTGCCGCCACCCCCACCGCCATCTGTGTCCGATGATGAACTGTCGGAGATCTTTTTCTTCTCAAAAGGATGAAAATTGTCACACCCATTCCTTTGTTCATCCATAGTCAACTTCTTCATAAACAAGTCCTAAAAGATATAAAAAAAACAATAAGAAAACTCCAGTCTTTAATTTAATTTACTCAGAAACATAAAGCTTGTTTATTTACATCTTCATATGTTGGATCTGGTGTTTGAATTGAGAGTTGAGCAGATGCAAGCCAGTCTTTGTTACCAGTAAACAATTCATGGGATAACTGTGGCTTTTGTTGCTCCTGATCATCAATATCTTCATTTGTAGATGAAGTTGACTTCATGGGAATAAACTCTTCCAAAACTGGACACTCACTTGATGTTTGATCAGAAAAATAATGATCAGACATTTGTTGTTTGCATCTTTCAATAGCTACATACCCAGAAACCAAATTTCATTAACAACCAAAAGAAACTATTAACTATACTCTTATTCTTTTTTTAATAAAATTTACCAGGGTACCCGTCCCCTTTGATGTTATCAAACGTACCTTGAGAAACAAGTTCAAGACAAAGCGGAAGCTCACGTTCGAATACTCGAATCTTTTTAAATTCTTCATCTAAAGCTCCAATATACTCTTGACATTTCTGCACTTTTTCTCTAAACTCACTTGGATTTTTGAAAGAAACCATCCTATTAATTCTCTATAAAAATACCCACACGAACTATTGTTAAATTAGACTGACTGACAGTTATATATATGTATATATATATATAAGGGGATGGTTACATAGAGATATACGGTTTGTACGAGAAATTACAAGGATCTAAACTGGAATAGGAAAGAGGAATAAACTTGGAATAAGAGATAATTATATAAATATTCGATAAAACGAAATGGAGAGAGAATTTGGTGAGTTATTTTTCTTGGAGAAAAGCTTCGTAGAAATCGGAAGGTATCGAAGTCGGGGCGTCGCGTACCCAAACAGACCTGTCAAATGATTTAAATCCTTTACAATATATAAAGATAAATGAAAGTGAATTTTTTTATTTACTGGCAATATATTTACGTAGTATTTCATGTCAAATGTTGATAGTTGACAAAAAAAAAATTATTTACTGGAAAGGGACTTTTGGACTTTCTTTTTCAATTAATAAAACTTACACATGACCATTTTTATTATGTTTTGTCAAGTTTATCTTTGCTATATTTGCATACAAAATATATTCAATTAAATTTTTAAATTTGGCTCTGTAATTATTATTTGTTATAACCGATACGAAATAGAATCTGTTTCATATTATATGCAATGTATACTCTTGTTTTTTACACGTTTACAAAAAAAAATCGAAACAAAAGACTTAAATTAATCTGTATGCATTAAATGCACTTACAAGATAATTAAGCTTTTAGTATAAGTATGCTAAATGAGAATATTTTATGTACATATAGATTTTTAAATACTTTTATTTCATATATATATTTTTAAATACTTTAGTTTTTTTTAACTAAAGTTGTACAATAAAACTACAGTATACCATTAATATTTGTTGTTACTTGAAGAACATTTAAAACTCTATCACTGTCTATACAATTTTATCATTAATTAACTTTAATGCTTCAATTGGTAGATGGAAAACGAAAAATATGTACATACATTTTAAATTGGTCAAATCCACGTTAGATACCAAATTAACTGATTTATAATGTGTAAAAAAAACAACTCTATATTCCCACTATCAATATTATCATCAAATCATTTTTATGATATCCTGAGTAATAGATACAACATTTCTTAACCAAGCTTATTACAGTCTGAAAAGGAACCAATTATATCATAGGAAGTAATTGTTGCTATCAGAACTCGAAAGGTACAACTACAATTGCTGAATCTGATTTTCTTTTAACTACAATTTCGCTTACAATCTAGCTATCTTTCCTCTAACATTGTATAATATCAATAATGCATCTAACATTGTTGAATTATCTCTATTTTCTAATATTTTCTGTATGACTTCCTTGACGTGCTTATGATGATGAAATGAAAGTTATGTTTTGTAATTGTATACGGTCACCATTTAAAACTTTCCATCATACAGTAGTGCAAGAAAAGTATTAATCAATACGTTCTAATATTCTAATATAGTTAATGAATCAATGCTAGAAATACCCTTATTACAAATTAATTAATTTAAACTACGACATTATATAAAGATCTCTTAACAATTTTTCGCACATAAAACTCATATCACACATTAAATTTGGAGAAAATTGTGATTTTTTACTTATCAATACCATGTAAAAAAATGAGACAAATTAATGTTTTAAATTTGTTATGTGGCAAGACAAAGTTTGTTCAACGTTGGTCTTTCATTTGTCATTTTTAATTCAATAAGTTGATAATAATAAGTAATGTTGTTAGTATAATAAAGATACACAAGTATGGATGATGTAACTCAAAAGAAAAACTAAAAGCATATAAAAATTTTTAAATCATTAAAATGTTATAAACAAATGATTTGTATCACGATTGTAAAATAATTTGTCAATTAATATTTCATGGATTTAGTCAAATACTTTGAGATAGTTTGTATTTTGCAGGCCTTAACAGGTTTAAAGTGCATTCTGAAACCTTCATGGGGCTTTTTGAATTAAGCAAAGAGAAAATGAGATGCTTGGAGCTTAGTGGAGCTTAAGTGGATGCTTTCGGTCATTAATTGAGAGATTGGAAGCAACAATGATTGATCATATGAAGAAAGGAGAAGAAACCATGTGAGGATAGAAGTTGCTTTCTATAGGATGCAAGTTAGGTCCCAGTAACTTAACATGGATGCATTGGACAACAGAAGTCAGGGGAAAAACAAGGAGAAATAAGTAAGTTGCGTCCCGTGAAAAAGCATGCTGCGTCCCTGAGGACGCAACTTGCGTCCTATATCAGTTACTAACACAAAGTTCTCCTTTTTAAATAGTTTTAATAAGGTATTGAAGCTCATTCACCACACACTCGATCTAGGGCTGTTAGTGGGTTTTGGGTAATTCTTGGCCTCAAATTCCTCCAATTTCAGATCCCAATCAAGGTTTTCAAAGATCAATCGTCAAAAATGTGGCTAATCTCTTCAATATTAACCCTGGGTGCAGGGTTGTGAGTTTTAGTATTTTATTTCTTGCATGAATGGATTGAATCCACAGCCGTTGTAATCTTTTGGTTGAAATTGCAGGAATTGATTGTTAGTATTGTTATAAAGTCATGAAAGTTATGATTTTCTTGAATTATTGACATTGTGAGATGATAATTGATAATTGTTTTGATTCATACTAGGGTTTGTTAATTGTTCTTGAGTTATAAACATACAATTACCTAATATTCATATTCTGAAGATTTCTTACTCCATTTGCATATGATAGACGAAAGTTGATGTTTACAATTAAGGTTTTAAATTAATGAATTCAAGAAATCAGTTGTGTTTCATTAAAAATCAACCTTTTGTTTAAGTTTACCCTAATTACTTGCTAATGTGCGTCCTCACTTGGTTCCTTCTCCTTTCCTCATATGAGCAATCTATGTTGCTTCTAATCTCTCAATTAATTGTCTAAAAGCATCTGCTCAAGCTCCAAAGACCTCATTTTCTTGTTAGTCTCGCTCCAAAGCCCTGTGATCTTTTCATAATGCATCTTAAATCTGTTAAGTCCTCCAAAATACAAACCATTTCAATGTAGTGTATTCTAGAACTCAATTTTCATATAAATTGATATAATTAAACACGTTACGCTTTGAAAATTCACCAACTCATCTATATATGTAAATTAAAATTTGAAATTAATTTCACATTTATTTTAAACTTTCGTTGATTATTCATATTATATTCAGTGATTTAGTTACAAGTTATTATTATTATTATTATTATTATTATTATTATTATTTATTTATTTGTTTATTATTATTATTATTATTATTATTATTATGTTTCGATGAATAGCATCCCCAACAAGTAACAGGCTACCAGTTGTCCTTTTATCTACAACCAATTTAACCTTTTAAACCATAAATAATTTGAGTCAATTTCATATATATATATATATATATATATATATATCCATACAAACGTGCAAAATATTGTATATAACCTTGCAAAATTTTAAATATCATATATACACTTACAAAATAGTTGAATATCATATACATCCAATTCGTTAAAAACAATTAATGAAATGACAATTTTATCCTTATTTTTTAAAACTTTGAAATCTCATATACGAACTTTCAAATATTATATTTACTCATTTCTAGCGTAAATCTTATATATGAAGAATACAATGATTTATAAAAATAAAAAAATAGGTAAAAATAAATTTAAGCTTAAAATGTGTTACATAAAAATATGAAGTTAAAAGATAAGCATATATGAAAACCTAAACTTTTAAAAATAAGGGTAAAATAATTATTTATTAGATTTTTTAAATAATTTGGGTATATTTGATATTTTAACTATTTAATAGGACATATATAATATTTTTAGTTTTTGTTAAATATATATAAAAATTTTCAAGTTTGTAAGGGTATATATGAAATTAATTTTAATAATTTACACTTTTAACCTATTTAGTTTATTAACAATATTATTTTTCTCTAATGAATTGTGTTTGTTAAATAAAAAAAGAAAACTAAAGAAGGAGTTGTGTTTTATTTTTTTTCCCTAAACATTTATGTATAGATATTATTGAAAACTGAGTTTTATTCAAAACAAAATTTTTTTGCTATCTTAAGCTATGCTGAGTACTAATGACATAAAGAATCGAACCGATTCTAATTCTGACCAACAAAATTGGTACCAGTATTGGTATTATTAGAGTCGATATTGATATTCGTTTTTTATAGTTTTGATCAATGTAAAACACACGTCGGTATCATTTTGAGCATATTACAACTTTCTGTTTTTCGCTTTTATCTTTTGGTTACACCAAGCGCCATATATGCTGATGTAAATATCTTTTATTAATTTTTTTACCATGCATTTTCCCAGCAACATCGCTTGAGTGAAACTTTTTTACTTCTATATAATTATTATTACAATAGTGTATTGGTTATTTATACCGAAGTTAATGTATCTGTTGTTATATTGAAATTGTTATTGAACTGTGATTTATGAAGTAAAAAACGAAACTCTAAAGATTTGGAAACTTTTAACTTGGATGTGTATCAAAGAATCACCTAGTTTATTTCTCGAATAGGAAGGAATGGGCCGAATTGATTACCGAAGATCCTAGTTTAATTTAGAAGAGTTAAACTCATTAGACATTTAGACCAGTGGGTTAAGCCTACCACTTTGCTTTTATTTAATAAATAAATTCTCTTGCATATGTTAATTATCAAGTTTTCTATAATGTATGAAACATTTGTATATATGATACGTGACGGTTTCGAAATGTCTCTTATTTGTATGATACGTGACGGTTTCTACTTCCATATATTGCGTTACAAGTTGGAATTCTTTTGAGAATGTTCGAACACAAGAAGTTATATGAAAGAAATTGTCATATATAAAATTCTGTAACAAGTAAGAAAATATTGGATTCATGGTGTTGAAATTCAAAAAAAAAACTTATTCTTATCAGGGAAATTGGTCGGTAATAATCCCTACCAAACATCATTAGTCATTGACAATTCCACTTTTGAATATTCCTCATCCAGTCCAACTTTTCACATATTTTTCCTCAACTGGTCTCCCATTAAAAAAACTTAACGGACCCGTTAAATTTTTTTCCGACTTACAAACATATGTTTTTGAGTTTTTGATCAGAACGACGATACGAGTTCATCGATATAAAACTTACATAGAAATGATGCTTCAAATGACGAAAACGATGCTTCAATTCAGATGTTTAAACTTTCGATTAACAAAATGAGACTACTAATCACCAATAACGTCTATTAAGGATTATTACAGACAAATTTCTCTTATTATTATTTTTATAACGACAACCTAAATTTACACTAATGGCTTACAATGGAATTTTAACCCTCGGAGTGATCATTTCTAAACCTTAATACCACTGACATATGTCATTTGGTAATTTTTCTTTTAACAATAATGCAAAAGGGTAACAGTAAAATTTAGAAAAATAGAAGTCATATTACTAATTAGAAGACGAATGAGCATCTAGATATTTCTTTTTGAACGGCGGCAAAGATATTTAATTATTCTATCGCATAAAAATCTTCCAACAAGAAGCTAGAATGCTCCACATTGGTCCTTATACCTTGCATTATGATACTTCCAATACTAAATGAAGAACACTACATGCAAGAAGGTTTGGTGGGAGTAGCTTGAATATTCGATGAAGTGATTCCTGTTGTGTGAGTTTGCATTGAGGTGACCCTCTCTTCCTATGTCACTTTAGTTTCTTTCTTTGTATTTTACTTATTGTCTAGCTTCCTTCATATCAACTAATAATTTAGTTTTTCTTATGTAAAGTCCATAAGTTATAAAATCATAAAAAAGTAAAAAAAATAAAATTTGGATATTATAATATAATCTCTATTATCAACCAACATTACCACTAAGAATATCTATCACTAACACTAATGACAACTAAATCATTGCTTAAGCGTCTAATTTTTTTTGCTAATGATGATCGGTATTAATTTTAGAAAAAAGGAACTTTTGTAGTCGTTGCCAAATTAGCAACAGTAGCATGATAGGATCAACATTTTAAGTCGTTTTTAAATTAGAAAAAAAGTTTTAAGTAAATTATACTGTAATTACTTGTATATTTGGCATGTACACTAAACTGAAAAATGCGATGAATACTCATCGACTTCAGGGAAAGGCTAGCAGAGCAGAAGAGCCGTTTGCAAGTAGTGTTCGATCGATTATGTACTGGGCTATCTAATCTTATTCGCTCCCCTAGCTTTCGTCTCTCAGTGTCAGTGTCGGCACAACACGTTTTCGATAAAACCCTCTCGTAAAAGTATTTTAACAATACTATGGCTGATAGTAGAAAGTTTCTTTAAACACGTAATCTTCGTATAAAATTTGAATAATGGGCTAAAGTTCACTTGATGTGTGGCCCATTAGCATAAGATGGTTGTCGTGGAACCATGGATCAAATCCGTATTAACTTTGGGCTTATATTTTTAACCTTGAATCTGTAACGTGATACTCAAAACAACCTGTACGTACTATATTTGAAAAAAAATAAAAATAAATCGAACCAATTATGTCACAGTTGGTTAGGTTTTGGTTCATTTTTATGTTAATTGAGTTTTAAAATGTATCATTTTGTATTATGTACTTGTGTTCTGTGAGCACAGGTAACAATATTGAAACATTACACGTCTATCATAAACTCTTATCGTTAAATACAAGGATCGTGAATTACATGATATTTCTTTTTCTTTCAAGAAACAATTGTCCACAACTTAATTCACGTATCAAAGGGATTGTCGCTTAATAGTATTAAGGCATTTAGTTTTTTAGAAGTGATCGAAGGTTCTAGTCTTATGGTGGCCATTGGTATAGATTTAGGAGTAAATTTAGAGAGGGTGTGAATTATTAGTTTTCTTAAAACAAATCCTAAATTCATGTATCATCAAATGAATACATGATGTCATACCAGGTTTGATTGTAAAATATACTAATGATAGGAGTAGTTCATCAATGGCTTTTAGAATTTTTTTTTACGTATGTGAGGATTGGATTGCACCTAAGAATCCCCTCCTCAGACCCATGCCTACATTGAGCCTCCTCTATAATGATATTTCATAAACCACACATTACTTATTCTACCTGAGCCATGTGCTCTACTCTAAAATGAACGACACGTCAATGGCGGATCAAAAATTTTTGTCAGCAGAGGCAAAATTAGGCCATGTTCGATAACGGGTCGAGTATATAGACTACACTAATTCGTAGCAAACTCTCACGATTATGACACGACTTTAAGTTATAACGTAGACGGTTAAACCACAATAATAAATAGTTTGATCGCAAATATGTTTGGGTGTGACACCACTAGCCTCGACCAAAAGATGCAAATTGGCATAAATGCCCGCAACTATACATATTCATATACACCCAAACCTACATAGAATTATATACATTCATAACATTCATAACATCTACTCATACATAAATAAACCTATATACGCATACATACATGGCCGGCCTAGGGGTGGGCGAGCCGCATCCCCCGCCAAGGCCCGAAAATTCTGGAGGGCTCATTTTAATAATATATATATATATATACCGAGAAATTTATTGGATCCTCTATATAAAAATTTAATCTAATAATTTATCAGTCTCAAATAATGTTATTTGATCCCTATCTAATATCTTGTAACTTATTGGGCTTGATAATCATTTTTGTTCCATATCTAATCTAACTAATAATAATAAAAAAACTAAAAACAGAAAAAGGAACTTGACGAACGTTGCTGCTTTTGTCGTTGCTTGATTCCGGAATTGAAGCCAGCGACCACCAAAGGCCAATCGATGTATTTTTTATAGTCCACTTTCTTGATTTACACAATTTTACCCTAATTTATAATTGTTAATTTCTCCATAAATAGGGTGTTTTATTGAATGTTAAGCCCTTAGTTGAGTGTGTTGTTCTTTTGAATGTTGAACCCTGAATTGGGTGTGTTGTTGGATGTTGGGCCCTAAATTAGGTGTTTTGTTAATTGTTAGACTTAGAAATTGGAATTGATTAATTGCTAATCTTCTTTATCAATAAAAAAAAAAGATATGCATTACATCACAATGCTTACGTGGCAGCCATCTAAGCTATCCAACAATGCCAATCTTGTGTCATTATTACATCATTAAAATCACTTTCATTATTTAAAAAATAATTTCATTTCTATAAAATACATAAATTATTTAAACCTTTTCATTTGAATTTTAAAATTCAAATATAGGTTATTAAGAGGGATGTCAATTAATATTCTGTATCATTTCAAATTTTAAATAAACATTTCAAATTTCAAACCTATCTCACACTCTCTCTCTTTCTTAAATATAAACCTATCTCCCAAATCAATGAACAATTAATATTCGATTCCATCTGCTTTCTCTATCTCTCTCTCTGCTGATTCAACAAAATGAAGGCGATTCAAGCCAATTGGTGAATATTTCACCAAATCAATGAACAATCTAACCTCTTAGGTTTCGATTTACAGGTATACAGGTTTTTAGGATTTGATTTTTGAGTTGGTATGCAGGTTGATTTTATAATATCAAACCCATTGTTGTCAAATCTCACTTTCTTGCTTAGATTTGAAGAAAGCCTAACCCCGCCATCACCGCCACCTCCCTTGCCAAGGTATATCTAGGGTTTTTTTTGTGTGTTTTGTGGTGATTTTGCAGTTAGTATATACCATAATATCTCATAAGTTCTCATTCTTCTTCCACATTTTAATATAGGCACAATTTTCTACAGGTTTAAGATTCGAACGTAAACGCCATTGTTGTAATCCTTTAAATGTTCCGGTATATGTGTTTCCATTTGGTACAGAGCACAAAGGTATATTCAAATAGTGAAGGTCAGTAATATTTGAATTCAATTTGAAAAAAAAAACATATCTTATTGATTTGCATTCTACTAATATTTGTTGATGATTTTAGATTCATGTTGCAAATTTATAGATATGCTAATCTTTGGATTAATTAGATTAGTTTGTATCGTGAAAGCAACATGTATGATAAATTTAGCAAAGTTATCATCTTGGTTATACATGCATATATTGTATTCGTTTTGTTTTCTTTTTTATGAAATGAAAATTTAATATTTGTGGATGTTATATAATATAGGTGGTTAGGCAAAGATGCTTTTGTTTGTTCACAAAACGCCAAAGTTGGATTATGTTGGAGAAACAGTTAGTACACAAAAGGCCAGAGTTGGATTCAGTAAGGTTGAATCAGTCTTTGGTGGTTTTTGTTATTAAATTTAGTTGAAATTGGGCCACTTGCAGATTTCATATGTCTTCTAATTCTTTAGTCTACTGATTGTCATTTAATTACTTGATGTTCTAATTAATATAGTATAAAATTGTTGGAACAACAATTGTGGCACCAGTAGGAGAAAAGATTGATTAGCATTTGGATCGTTCAAGAGGCTTCTAAAACAATGTGAGTGGGTCTCATGTATTAAAAAATAATTTCACTTTTAGTTAATAAAAATCAAGATGTGTTATCTGTAACGAAGTTTGAAGAGTTGTCAAAGATGTTGATCGAAAGGTTTATGTGAATTATACAACAAAATAATTACATATGGTTTATTTAGTTTTTTTTTCATATTGTTCTCATTAGTTTGATTATTCATGGATATTTTGCTAATTCTTATGTTTGGTCATATCTTCGAATGCAAATTTGATGCAATAACCATGTTAGAAAGATTGAGGATCTGATTGGCTCTGCTTTTTCATGACAACTGACAAGTATGCAATCATGATTATTGGTTATTTTAGCAGATGCAACTTTAGGTGCATAAAATTAACCATTCTTATATTCGATTTAAGTTAGTTAGATAATAAGAAACTTATTTTGTATTTGTGTTTTAATGTAATAAATACTTTTGAAGAATTTCGGAATGGTTGCTAAATTTTAATTATTTTGGTTATTTCTTAGGTTTGCATGGAAGGACAAGAAATTATAGGCCTGTAACACTAACATTGTACATTGATATGAAAAATTGTTTCAGATCCAATTTTTTTTTTAATTAAAAAGGTTAGTGGAAAAACAAGTTTAAAGTGAAAGTGGTTTGGGTGGTGACTTAGCCGTGAAGTTATATTCCGTTGTCGGTTCATAAAGCGGTGTTACAGTGAATCAAGATTTGCTATGGAGAAAGAAATAGAGGCTAACATCAAAGGTAGCTCCTTTCAATTCTTTTTTCCTTTAAGTGATGGAAATTATATAGTAAAATAATTACAACTGAGCATTCAACTTCCCCAATTTTGATTATCTATCTGATTAGATTTGGAATATATTTGTTTTCTTATTTATTTTGTGGTGCATGGTTTGATAATATTCACATGTTTACTGGCTTCAAATAGCTGCATCATATTTGTTTAAGGTCATCCTGTAGTTCCGATTGGGCTTTTGTTGATGCAACAAATTTGTTTCAAAATAGGTACGGTTAACTTTCGTTCTCTGATTTATGATATTGTTCTGAACACGTTTGCACACTTTCAGAAATTATGGTCTTGATTTACTAGACTATTAACTTAAGTTATGTTTTTTCATCAGTTTCTTGCATCAGTTCTAATCTACAACTCAACAATACAATTCTCAAGGATCAGTTGTTTGATACTTTGATATCTGGTCTTCAACTCCATTCAGATCAGTCTTTTTTGCATCAGTTCTAATTTACAACTAAAGGGAGAAGCACAAATGGAGGTAAGAATAATGCATCTTAAAATATGGGTGACATTAACTGTTTATTAACTTTAAATAATAATTTTGATTATTTCTTAGGTTTGTTTGGAAGGAAAAGAAATTATAGGCCTACAACGCTAACATTGTACATTGATATGAAAAATTGTTTCGGATCCAATTTTTTATTAAAAGGTTAGTGAAAAATTATAGGTCTAGTATGACTGAAATCCACTCTTAAGTGTCTACAATCATATAGTTTGGTTTGTGTTATCCTGAATTTATATAATGTGATTTGTGTTATGCTGAATTTAGACAAGGATTTGAGATACAAGAAAGAGGAGCTAAAAGAAGCGGAAGGACAGCTGAAGGTCGTTTTTGTTGAATTCTACCGCAAACTTCATCTTTTGAAGCATTACAGGTGGTTAATGGATCTTGAAATTTAAAATATATGTGTGTACAACTGTTATATGTTTTAAACTTTTATTCTATATATGCAGATTACATTAAGACGGACATCGAGTTTGTATATGAAAACTGTGGATGATTCTTACATTGGGAGCTCCGATGAGGTCCGCGAAAAGTTTAATTGTTTTCTTTTCCTTTTTTTAAAGATATTTGATTAATAACTTCTGATGAATATGAATTTAATCGATTGATGATTTGATGAATTGTGGTGTTTGGTGATCAGGTTGCATCGGTCGACCAACATCATGATCCGCCTACAAATATGACTTACAAAAAGGCATTCTTCTCATTTACTTTTTTTACATCTATACATTTTTTTCTTTTTAAACATTTCAAGCTTACCTGCGCGTTACGATGATTTGTTTTTCTCCTTTTATTAGGTCTTCAACTCCATTCATATCAGTCTTTTTGCATGAGTTCTAATCTACAACTAAAGGGAAAGCAGAAATGGAGGTAAGAATAATGCATCTTATAATATGGGTGATAATAAGTTGTTTATTAACTTTAAATAACAATTTTGATTATGTTTTAGGTTTGCTTGGAAGGACAAAAAATTATAGGTCTACAACACTAACATTGTACATTGATATGAAAAATTGTTTCAGATCCAGTTTTTTATTAAAAGGTTAGTGGAAAATTATAGGGCTACTTTGACTGAAATCCATTCTTAAGTGTCTATAATTATATAACTTGGTTTGTGTTATACAGAATTTATATAGTGTGATTTGTGTTATGCTGAATTTATATAGTGTAATTTGTACTATACCGAATTTATATAATTTGATTTGTGTATAATCTGATATATATTATAGTGAGTTTATATAATTTGTTATGTGTTATGCTGAATTTTTATAGTTTGATTTGTGTAATACTCAATTTATATAGTCTGATTTGTGCTATACTGAATTTATAGTTTTATTTGTGTTTAACTGAATTTACATAATTTGATTTATGAGATATTTGATAGATGGAATGTTTGAAATCATCAGGTTATTTATGTATGTCATACTTTGTTTGCTAATTGATCACTGATAATTAAATGGTATTTTATTCATTCGATAAGTTATGTTAGGAACTAAAGGGTAAAGTTGTTATTTCACCAATTAATCACTGATAAAATGATTGTAACTCTACAAAAAACAAAGTCCGAGTTTTCTTCATTCGATATTAAATGGTGAATAAAAAAACTCTGATTTTAAAAATATTAAACATTACATGCTACAATTAACACTTCCTAGGATATCTATGACTCTCGCCTTCTTCCATGCAATTTTAATTTTTTCTTTTAATTTGCAGATCAACTAGCATATCGCAAGTCTTCTGATCCTGTTTCAGCAACTGTGTTATAAACTCTTCTTCTTTATCGTTGAACTCTGATGGAGTGAAATGGACAACTTCATCCAGCGGTGAAATGCTACTCCAGGTTTGCTTCTAGTAATTGTCACTCATGATAGCAACTTTTTGGTTGAGTTCTTCATCTGTTCTTTGTTCTTGTAGTAACCATCTTGAAAATTCAATTTTAACAACGTTAGTATATGCCCAGTGGTAGAAGGTTCTGTTTGCCATTTAGAAAGAGTGTGAGTGTTTTTGGATGATTTGTTTTTGGATGAACAGTTTTTTAAAAGTGAATTGTGGATGTTTTCAACTAAACTAATCATGAACCTTTTATAGTGTTTACAATGTTTGATATGTTAAATGAAGAGATGATTCCTAATTATGATAACCTGATTTTGAAAGTTTAAATTTTGTCCTTTGGGTTTTAGATATTTAATTTACTTGTTTTCCCATGAAAACTCGCTTTTTGAAAGGTTTTGCATTAAATGCACAAGGTTTTTAAATATAAATGTATATGTTTATATTAAATGTACACGTTTTTCACTCTTAAATAATTAAATGTACATGGTTTTTAAATATAAATTTTTATTTAATACTTGCATTTAAATATGACATTTGGACTGTTAGATAGTTCATTATATTGTCAATTCAAATGTTTTTTCATCATACACTGATTCATTAAGTGATATAGAAGAACAACTGTTAATTTTTTGCATCAGTTCTTATAAATACATTAAAATGGCATCATATACTTCTGCACAATCTGATGTTTAAAGCAACACTTTATTAAACAAATTGAAGATCAAGTTTATGCTGATAGGTCTACTCTTCAGGAGTTGAAGAGGTGTTTTAATGGACTGCAACTTGGTCTGCTGACAAGAGACCAGGTTTCAAGAGACCTAAGGGCGATGCCGACGACTTCTGTTCGTGACCGGTGTGGTGCGAGTAATATAGAGTGCGGAGATAGAGACCTGGAGTTCATGACAAAGATTAAGGACATACATCGAGAGGTTCAGTGCTCGATGGAGTTGAAGTTAAAGTTTCTTGGTATTCCTATTAGAGTTTAAGTGTCTGATTAGTTTTCTTTTTTCATATGTAATTTTTATTTTTTTAATACTTTAAATTTTAATCATATTAATCTTTCTTGTCACAATTTATTTTTACTTATTTTTATGTGTTTAAAGATAAAAGATAGCGTTCCATTGTCGATAAATTAGAAAATGTTGCATCTGAATTTCCTTTTTAAGGTTGTTGTTTGGTACCAGTTTGTCTATAGATGTTACGTGTCACATAAATCTTATTTCAAAATGCGATAATAATTTAAGTTTTCTTTCTTTTATCCTTTACGGTTTTATGTTGCTACTGATGAGGTTATTGTTGTGATTTGAAGATGATAATGTTCAAAAGGTGAGACGTTACATTTACTGTTCCAAGGTAATGTTGTTTTGATTAATATGATTCATATTATTAAATTTTCTTTTGGTGATGAGATTGCAGCAAGGCGGCCAGTTAAGACAAAGAGATAGGAAATAGATTATGTTCGAGTGCACCATTCACTGTTTCAAGGTAATGTTGTTTTGATTAATGTGATTGTAGGTTATAGAACTATGATGTATTGTTGATCTTTAATGCAGTAGGTATCTTGTAGTTTGTAGAAAGCTCCTTATGTCGCAAAGGCAGCTAGAAAGAAAGTAGAGTATGAGACTGCGATTAAACAGCACAATGACAATCTGGTAATCATTCCTAAAGTTTATTTTGTCACATTATTAATTAGTTATATATTTAAGAAATAAATTTTGTTGTGTGTAATCAATTAGAGCAAAACTTCAATGGAGATATTTATCATCATCTATGAACAGTCATGAGGATGTTGAGCTGGAAGTTAGCTTCAGGTAATCTGCTAAACAAACAAATAATTAGATCTGCATTCGAGTTAGTCATAATAGGTTTTCTTGAATTGAAGTTGATCAAGCTGTTTATTGTTTCTGCGGATTGTAAAGCTCCTGTGATAAGTGAAGAGCAAATATAAGCGGATGTTTTAGAGTGGATGTAGCGGTTAGATTTCATGTTGTAATCTATTTCCGCCTTCTGTTGTTTGTTGTTTTGTTCCCTCTTCTCCCACTGGCTTGCTGGGTTGAAGTTGTGGCTGTTTGTTAATGAATTAAACGGTTCAAAAAAAATACAAGTATATTTTGTTTCTAAATGCGATTACCATTAAGGTGCCATGAACTGTTTTACAGATTACTCAACCTTTTGTAAGTGAATGCATTTATCACATAACAATTATATAATTTGGTATTAAAATTTTCTAAAAATTTGGTATTAAATTTTTTTAATATTTGGTATTAAAAATTTCTAAAAACCACTCGTGTTTGCACATGGGTTTTAGTACTAGTTGTTAGATAATAATATAGAATTGAGTAATAGTTTCGACTTTTGAATTTGGATTTGATTTTTAGAAATTATATATGCCTCCTAAACAATCATCCGATGCTCAAAAATGTAAAAAGAGAAAACTATCCAGTGCCTCCTAAACAACTATGGGTTAGCTATCACAACATATAATTTTTTTTATTCTAGTACCATATTTTTACTATGTTTATTCCTATAAAGTTAATCGTTGTTTAAAAAGTGATCCTATAACCAACTCATTTAACTCTTGGGTTGGGCGGGTTCGGATACTTAGGGTAAGGGTTCTTCGGGTTTCCTTGTTGGATTCTGCTAGTATCATCCATGGATTATGGCATTATGCTACATATTATGTTCATCATCCATGGATTATGGCATTATGCTACATATTATGTTTCTTTCTTATCATTATAAGTCCATTTTAAAACGTACTTCTTATGTACCCACAAATTATTTGCTTTTCTTTTTGTTTATTACTTTTCAATATGTAGAGACTTGAAACATATTTGTTACTTGAAAAAATTGACACTTAAAAAGAAAATATTTTGTGAATCCTGGTTTTTTTTACAAGTATTAAACCCGTCTCGAATTAATCTGAATCCAACCATCCTGAGAGTTAAACGGTTTGGTTAGCGGGTAAATTTTTCTCTGTAAAAACCCTGAATAACTTAATTCGAAAAACCCAAAACCTAATAAAAAAACCAGCCCGAAAACACCCCTATTTTTGGATTGGGTTTGTTTGGTAACCAGGTAGCCTTTTAAGAGCTTTTTGAAAAATAACGGAGGGCCCAAACATTTCTAACAAAAACAACAATATAAGTTAGTGGGGGCCTTGCTCCCCACTGAGCCCAATGTCAATCCGCCAATGCCATTATTGTTCGTAAAGAAAATTCTTGCATGCAATATTTATGTCAACATTTGGGTGATTTGTCGAGCAAGAAATGATAACATGCAACATCAAATCATCTGTATCCAAAACGATATATTGCATAGGGAATAGTATATATATATATATATATATATATATATATGGAAATGTTCATTTAGAAGAAAATTAATGTGAGAAAAAAAAGAAGAAAGAGCATAATGATAAAATATTAAATAGTTTATAACTCCTCTCATTAATTATGTTATCTTTAATTAATAAAGAAAAAACATTTTATTCTACACATTTCAAAATTTATCCTACATATGTCTTACACTTAGCGGAATTTACCCTACACACATGTAAATTTACCCTACACATTTCAAAATTTATCCTACACATACTAAAATTTATCCTACAAATGTCGAAAATTGTCCTTCACCATAAATTATTTTATCTTGAAAGAATTAATTAATTAGTTAATTAATGACAATTATAGATTTACCTATATGCCCTTTTTCATAATATTAAATAGTTTATAACTTCTCTCATTAATTATATTATCTTTCATTAATAAAGCAAAAACATTTTATCCTACACATACTAAAATTTATCCTACACATGTAAAAAATTTTCCTATACCATAAATTATTTTATCTTGAAAGAGTATATGAAAAAAATGAGTTACAAGTTTAATTAATTAGTTAATTAATGATAATTATAGATTTATCTATATGCCATTTTTCATAACATTAAATAAACGCATTAAATTAAGTAAATGAAGATTTTCTATTGGTTTAAAAGTTTTTCTTTTTATTTTTACAAAATCTTTCTTTTCATTTGAACTCTCCAAAATATATATATATATATATATATGTTAACTTGTTTAAGTGTTTGCGTGTCAATACACAAGTGGGTTCAACATTACTATTTTTGTTTGTCCCATATTGATTGTTAATCTAAAAAATTGAATAGTTTTTTTAACAAGCAGTTATAAGTTTGATTTCTTTAGACTTTAAATTAAAAAAAAATGTTAAAACATCATAGTCGTTACTAACTTCTTTCGCACATTTAATGTGAATTCCGTTTCTAAAATATAGAATCTTTATAAATATGTTTCAAAATTTAAAAGCGGTTTCATATGTGTTTGTTTAACATCAAACTCTGCACACTATCTGTTATGTGGTAGTTAATACCAACAGCAAGATATTATTCTACAGTCGAAACTTCTATATGATATATGCATATACGCATGACCATTGATTCTTACAATCTTGTTTAAAAACGGAAGAAGTATAAATCGTGTAGTGATCCATAAACATTGAGTTTTTTAATCTTTTGTTACGTCACTGCTTGACAACTTAAGCGGAGTTGGTGTAATTTCTTTAGTTGAAAGGATCTACGGTGGACGGTAATTAATACCAAGGGTTTTGGTAAATATCCATTTCATAACGTCGTCGTTTTTTATAGTGAAGATAAGAGACAGTCAACTATTCTTTATGTTTACATTTGTTAATTACCAATAATGTTAGTACTCAAGTGTTAATTAAAATTTATTATGTGGTCCAAAGTCGTACACCATAAACGTGCTACTTAAAGCAAAAAAGAAAATGAAAGTTGGCAAATTGCCAGCTTTTTTGGAATTTAGGAAGAAGATACGTAGAAAAAGAAGTTGAATAGTCCAAACTTGACTCTAACTTTGTCAACATTAGCTAAACACCTAGACTTTTGAACTTGAAAAGTCTAACTTATCATCTGTTTTCTGATGAGAGATTAATTAGTAATCTAATACTTATTTCTTAGCTTCTCGAAACACACATATGTATCCTTTAATGCAAGATCTTTATGCAGAATCTCAATATATTTTTCATGGTAATATACGAAACCCTTTACCGGAAAACCAACGGAACTACCTCAATGTAAATCATGGGTATTAGGTACATCCGAGCTTGCACAGGGCAGATGACCTTTAAAAGGGTATGACAAGAAACCAGTGAAAACAAGATTCGAACTTATTTAGTAATTGTTTAGAAGAGGTTGTCATCATTAAAATAATAAACTTAACTAGCTATTGTTTTCTTGATTAAGCATGTGACATCAAAACACGTATTATAATTTGAATACAGATTGTAGCCTGCAAATGACACGCCCCATTTGGTGGTGTTATAGTGCTATCCTTTCTATTAAAAGACATACTATATACCCACTAGGATTTTTCTTAAATAGCTAAATCTGTAATACAGATACCAAAGTTTAAACTCAATCATGGTTAGTTAAGATAGAGGAAAGATGACACTAGATCTTGACTGCATTAATATTGGAAGTTAACCATGGTTAGTTAGGTAATTAAGAAAGACCACCCACACTAGTTTAATTGTGAATGTTGTACTTGAATTATACCGTATAAATTACTATGGTATCAATATGCAAACATGGAAGAAGATGATAAAAGCACTTCTCCATTTGTTCATCTTGAGAGATGAAGTTTTATTAATCTTTGAAAAGTTTTGAATTTGTTATTACAATGGAATAAAATATTTTGAGGTATTCTGAACATACTAATATTAGCGAAGTCAACTAATATAATTCTTTGTGGAAAACAAGCAACAAGTGAATGAAAACGACCTGGCATGACAAAAGTTTAATAAATTTATTGCATGCAAAACAATGATATTATAGTCGCGTCAACCAAATAATATTAAAAAGAAACCTTTACAAAGGGGTTTTGTTTTTTGAGTTATTATCATTCATGACACACAGAAAAAGGTCATTAAAAGCATAAATGATGTATTTACCTTGCATATTCCTTGACGATAAACAATGAAAGTGATTTTTTTATCCTTAATTTGTGGTTTTGTGTTCGAAAAGATTTAGGTTTTTCTTAAAAACTCAAGTTTAATCATCACTAATGCTATATTTGATGGATAAAGGCAATGAAGGCTAGTTCTCTCAGATCTTAGGTCAAGAGTTGTAGGCCGAGCCAACTCGGGTTTTAGTCCACCGAGAGTTACGTCAGAGAGATTCTCTCTTGTGGCGGCGTAATCCCCTGCCACTAGCAGTGTGTGGTATGGTTTCCCGGGGAACGCTATTAGTCAAACTCTGACGCCAGCGTGGCCCGGTGAAAACAACATTGTCTGGCTAGAGTGGGATTAGGACCCTCAGTTTAGGAGGGTGTAAGATCTCTCTCTCAACTGTTAAAAATTCTCACCGTTCAAAAAAAATGAAAGTGATTTCTTATCCCCTACATCAAGGTAGAGGCGTGATTGTTTTAGACAACATAAAGCCTAACAATAGATTTATGAGTTGTCATGGGGTTAGCTCATTTAATAGAGGTATATACTTCTTAGAGGAAAGATCCTAGGTTTAATTCTAGGCAAATGTGATTATGTGAATTATCAGTGTAATATAATATAAGCAAGGGTTTTCATAAAAAAAAAAGATTTATAAGTTTGGGTATAGTATAAATGGTTCGAGTTAGGTTTAAAGCGAACTTATGAATGTTTTAGCTAAACAGGTTATGTTCAAGTCGATCTAGTGAGTTTATGTGTTAACCCTTCTTAAGAGAAAACATGTTTTACGCCATATCTTAAACCAATTAAGGGTAGTCGGGGTGGTTCCGTGATGGACCACCATGACACGTGATGACGGATGAAACACCGCTGTAAGCCCTTGATCACATGTGATGGGCATGAATGTCATGATGTCTATTGCGTGCGTGATAGATGAATGTGTGTGAAATGTAGCCTTTCAATGGCTATATGACCGTTGTGAGGCTTTATTTATTAAAAAAAAGTTGTACCCTATATGTGATCAACAAATACCCCATTTTTATACACACTGTATTTCTTTAAAAGACACTAAAACACCTGACATTTAACAAAAAAAACTCTATGGAAGGCTCAAGTAAAAAATGTGCAACGAAGAAAAAAAATTAGGCGGAAGCCTTTTGCTAATCTAGATGAAATGGCTACGTTTCATTTACAAGACGAACAACCGTTTCACACACAACCGAAACCCACCTAATCGTACCCACTTTATCCACAACACTTTAGTAGTTTAATTTTTTTGTGGCAGTGTTTGTTTCTTTTTATTTAAATCCAGTAATTTATTTATTTATTATTATTTTGTTGTACTTTTTTTAAGATGAATGCAATTTTTAATTGTTTGTGTTACATATTTTATTTTAAATAAAAAAGATGAGTCTTGGAATGTGATGAGTGATGACCATTGTAAGTATAATAGAATACTATGTGATTAAGTGATGTGACAAATGATGAGTGGATGAGATGTGTGATGTAGTGTGATAAGTGATGACCACCTTATATAACCTATGTATTTATGGCAAAGTTGAAAAGATAAAAATATGAACATTAGTTTTGATATATAATCGTTATCATGATTGTGAATTTGTCATTTTAGATTATTAATATACAAAATAATAAACAAATTAAAATACACAAGTTTTGGTTGATTGATGAGTTTTTAGCTAAGTAGGTCGACATGCTTAGTATCCTTTAAGGTATATGTTACATTTGGTAAAAGAAAATAAAAAGAAAGAAAAGAAAAAAACAAATAAAATAACAAACTTTGTATTCATAGAATTTCGCGAAAGTTAAGGCGAAAGTTAGCCAAAAAGAGCAATCCTGTGTGCTAAGTTCTAGAATTCTACAAATTGCTATTGGGCTGTAAAACCATGTAGGTTTTGTATAGTTGTATTTTTGAGTTAGCATAGCTTATGGGTTTTAGACACTTTGCCACTTTTATATTCCTATATTCATTCTTTTAGCGATATCCCAATTACAACACAATCAAAGCCTTCTTGATTTATGTAATTGTTTTATGTTAGTGGTGAAAATTTGATCCTTTAACAAGCTTATGATACTGCATGATTAATTGTCTCGGTATTGGGTGTTCTATACATAAACTATTATGTGTATTACCACATATATAGCTGAGTGTGTGTGAACACTCTGAGTAGTGTAAGGTTTTGTATGCCAAGGATTTTATAGGCGAATTATTGTTTATTGGTTATCACTACATGTATTTCTATGTACTCATTTGGTTTTTATCTAGTTGGTTATGTCTTTTTGAATCTCGTCTAAACCTTTGCATATCTATTTAGCATTCAGTTTGCTAATTAATTTATGATGCCATTGGGAGTTTTGTATCAATTTAGCTTGCTTGAGAATAAGCAAGGTTCAAGTGTGGAGATGTTTGATGTGTTTCAAATTATGCATCTGTATATCACGACTTCTTTCCCATTTTATGTATGATTATTGGAAATTTATTAAAAATTGGCACTTAATTCTTTTATTTGTGAAACTATAGGTTTGAGTGATCATTTGTGAGAAATTGGAAGAACTATGAAGGAAGTGGATGCATTATTGGAAAGGGAACCAAGGCCTTGCCTAGAAGCAAGCATGACCATGCTCCAAAACATGCAAGCAAGGCCATGTCCTTCCTAAGCAAGGCCCCACTTAGCCCTTAAAAAGTATACTCTCGAAGTTGATGTTCATGAACAGTACCATCAGCCATCGGAGAACCAATGGAAATTACGGATCTAGTTAAACACAAGCAAGGCCATGACCAAGCACAAGCAAGGCCATGCTCCCACACAAGCAAGGTCTTGCTTGTTACTTTCTAAAAAAACATTTGTAAATAGTAAACTTTTTTTTCAGGATGGGAAGTCTAGGGAAGAAAACTCACTTTATCACGAATTTGGTGACTTCCACCCATTTGCAAGCAACTTCGAAGGATTCCAACATCAAGAGAGGATCATTAACCATCAACCAACCTACTTGCCTTGCTTGCTTACGGTTTGAATTCTCTTGATTTCTAGCCATGAATTTTGGTAGTTTTGTAAGCATGCTTGTAGTTCTTGTACGTCCTATGGGCAAAACATTGTTAGTTCTCTAAATCATGTTAAAACTTTTATTTACGTGATGATTTTGTAAGACTTTGTAATGACAAGTTTATGTTAATCTTAATGATGAAATTTTAGTATTTTTCTTGGACTATACATACAAGTCTAAAGTTGGATTCCATGGATGTTTGATGAATGTTTACTCATGATATGTTGGAAAACCCATGTATAGGTGTTGATTATTGAATCTTGTTTCTTTTACACTAGGTTCATGACATGAAACTAGAAATGATAATTGTTAACAAAAAGAAGATGAAGATTTGAACAATGTGTTTATTATTTCACTTGGATTTGGAAGAATCATATGGTGTTGAGTTGAATTCTTGAGTAAGTTAAATTTTGTAAGTTAGTGATTAAGCCAAAATTATCTTCTTGCATGATCATGTTGTTGGTTCATAACTAGAAAAAAAAATTTAGAAGATTATCTATGTAAAACCAACTTAGGTGATTAATATGTTTTTCCAGATTAATTTTCCTTAGGTTGTCGAGTTAGGAATTTTGACAAATGAGTAACTCGTCCTTAACAGTTAATATTAACTTTTCACGCGAACTTCAAACAATAAATTTTAGGTATTTAGAGTATTTTTCATTTTAATTTTCCAAAGAAATTATAAAATTAAGCACCCTTGATTGAGACTTAATTACTTGAGAGTTTGCGTCATCAATATTAGTCTTGCTTATAGGTCATTACATAGCATTAATGGATACTTGGTTTAGGCAACTTCTTATTGATCTTGTTGGAATTTATTAACTTAGGATTTTTATTATTTGCATGATAAATTAGAAAACGGAACTTGTTATTTGATACGGCTAAATGTTAACAAAGATTTAGTCATAGGAGCTATCGAGTCCATGGATTGATACTTGGTTCTTATCGATACTACACTACATACACGATAGGTACACTTTCCAATATGTGTGTGGTTTAGTCATGAGGTGAAAATCATTTTTATAATTTTAAAACTTAATTGTGTGAAAAACTACCATCGACCATCATCGTCTACAAGCTCCAAAATTATTGATTTTTGTTTTGATTATCAAAGGCTTATATTCGATTCACCGCGACTAGGTTTTGGTTCAACTAATTTGGAATGTTTAAACCAAAATTGTTTGTATGTGAATAGATTTGTTTGTAATGTAGTCTTTTGGATCTGCTTTCTACTTAGATGAATTTGTTTTAGGTTTGAATGGTTTTGTGAACACTTACGATGTTGCGAGTCTACGTACCATGAATTTGTAATAAGTTGGACATACATACATACATACATACATACATACATACATACGTACATACATACATACATACATACATACATACATACATACATACATACATACATACATATTATATCTATATATAGGGGATCGATCATGAGCAAACTAAAAAACTACAAAAAATAGTATTACAAATGCATAACACTACGAAAAAACCTAAACCCCACCCCCGGCCGAAAAAAAATTGAACCGTAAACCTAAAGTCTCTAAAAGCTAATCGAAAAAGCTAAAGTAAACCGAAAATCTAAACCCTAACGTTAAATTGCATGTGCAACATAACATATGTTGCACATGTGTAATACTAATTTATTTTTTTTATTTATATTTTTCAAAAAAAAATTCTTTTCTTATCTTAAAAATGCTAAACTTATCGCCAAAAAATATTAAAAAAATTGGTGTGTTTTTAAGCTATTTTTGGTAGTTTTTTAGTTTATAATTAGTTTTTTCATGATTCTCTCCCTACATATATCTCATGTTATAAGAATTTTCCCAACTAGGGCGTAGTCTTTGTGCGCCCAACTTTCCATTGGTATGTTGAACCGAAAAACTGGGTGGGACTTGGGTAATATCAAACTTTAACTTGTACCAGCTTAGTTGGTTTGTGTTAATCTCGATGTTGTTTAATTGAATGAATACGGAAACGGTATGCTTTGTTTCAGTTATGATTCCAATGGCTTGTGTTTATGAGAACTAGTTGTTTGTGGGGATTACTAAGATATCAGTTGTCAGGTTTAGAATTTGGTTGTTGGTTCTGTGCCAAGTTTGGGGATTACGATTTTTTAATGTGGAGAAGATACGATCATTGTTGTTTCGCGTTGATTTGGGAAAGTTTGGTTCAGATATAACTGTTAATTATGGAAAATCATGTTTTCAAATGTGGGAATATGTCTGTTTTACTTCGATTGGTGCTATAATTATTTTCATATTTGGGATGATGTTGATGTCGGGTTTCTAACTTTGGGAGCTTTGACTGTTGATTTGATTGTTAACTTGTTTATTAAGTGTTGATTGGAAAACTGGTTTTGCATGTGTGGATTATGAATGAATTTTGGTGAAGCTTGTCTTAGTTTTGTTATATGGGTAATTTGTTTTGGGTTGGTTTGATTAAAGTTAGGAGCTCTATTTCTTTTTACAATTTGATTTATACTATGAATAATAATTAAACATGAAACGCGCTTTTAAAATTTGTTTTTATTTAAGTGAGTAAAGAGGATGTTGGCTCGACTATGAATATTGAATATAATTGCAACAAACAATATTGTTACTTTTCAGAAAATGATTTCACTTTTGATTATGCTAGTGTATGCGATGGCCGAGGCCATGGTGCTGAGGATCCACCACTTCCCTTCAGTAGCGGGTGAGGCCATCCTGAGATTTACAATAAGTATTATTATAATTACATATTTACTATATTTAGTCATTTATTATGAATATCGTGACTAATAATTTTTAATTATAATTGTAGTTGTTCCACACAAAAAGAGTTAAAAATATAAACAAGAGAGAAGGCTAAAAACACGCAACTCAGAAAACATGTGTTGAAAATGGTGGGCCTTTACCTTTTCATTTTGTTATACATGCTATGTTTATACCAGTTGGTCATAGTAATGATCTATTCACTGCAAAGTGGGAATTTATGTGTGGTGGTTCATTCCATTTGATAAAACTTCTTGGAAATATATTTTCAGCAATGCCTTGTAAAAGCATCTCAAGGTGAATGATTTATTTAATTATATTTTATATGTTGATTCGTTTTATAAATGACTAACTTCTTTTGTATAATTTTCAGGCACGCCTCAATTTGGATGAGATTCAATGGGATACGGAAAGTGCTCAATTGTAGGGTGGCATTAACGCGGCACTCCAAAAGCCACATAGAGACCGCAAACACGATGCAAAATGCACTTTCAAGAAGTGGGAGTGTACTAGGATGTACAGAGAGAGGGCTAACACCCCCAGGTATGACTTATGGAATTCGGTGGAACGCTATAGCGTTTTTCTTGTCGGATGCTAATACAAAACTATCATCATCTAACCAAACAGTTCGTCAACTACAAAATATACAAGTCGTGTAGGAACAAGCAAATATAGTAGTGCGTGCTACAAAAAATAATGATATATATATATATATATATATATATATATATAAAATTTATAATCAAAATTTTAATGTCAAACAGAATAAGAGTAGACTCGAAGCGTTCCACGATGCTCATACTTGTAGAGATAGGACATTTGACAATGAGCGCGTAACAATATTATGTAAGACTTTATTTAAAGTATAATTTCCAAATATGTGTATATAAATCTATTAAATCATCTTTGTAAAATACAACACAAATTAGCATGAGAGTTTGAGTCCCAAACTTAACCCCAAGCGAAGAAAGTAGTTCATCACACCATAATGATGTCGCGGTATTCGAAAAAGGTGTTCGATGCTCAGCGCGGACATACTAGACGGATTGGGGGTAAAGTTCCTTAATCTACATCGTCTAGTTTCTTTGTGAGGAAGAGCAGAAAACTCCACCACTTACACATGTTAAATGTTAGTAGCTTGGTAAATCTTTGTAGAATTGGTAAATGTTAGTAGATATGTACATGTTAGATTAATAATCGCTAGTAGATTGGTAATTAGAATCTGACTTTATTATTAAGGAAATGTTTTGCTTGTTTAAAAGTCTTTGTATTGGTAATATGTAGTTTTGTTTTAACTTATAATGTATTCTTTATTTTGCAGGCTCAAATTGCGAGATTGTTTCAAGTCCCGGGGATGAAGGTGATATAGAAAAGGGGAATGAGAATGATGATATGGAGTAACTAGTTTTATGTTGTAACTGTATTTAGGTTTAGAACTTAATTAGACAAGATATTTGGATTATGTTAAGTAGTTTTTATGTTTTAGACAAGATTTTTATGTTTATAAATTGGGTTTTTATGATTATGTCAAAACTAGAAAATCTGCAGGTACTTGTCGCGCTAAAAGTTGTTACTATTTGTGGCGATTTTGGCTAGTAGCGACGAAGCATTAGTGGCGACATTTTAGTGACGACATGTCACCGCTAATACTTTTAGCGGCGATTTTAAGGGTTATTAGTAGAAGGAAATTATTTCCCTAATAGTTCGAATCTCCGTAGTGACATACTTAAATACATATGCAAATACAAATACAAATATATCACATCCCGATTTCCGGTGGCTCGGTCGGTGGATTTATGTATGACGGTTGATAACAATTTCACAAATATGCAACGGAAGATAGGATGATAAAATAATAATATAAAAAGTTCAAAATTTATTAAATAAATTTTATAAGTTGTTCGATACAATATCCCACAAGTAGGATCCAATATGAAGCGAACAAAGGACATCATATTCCTTTAAGCAGAGGAGTCACAAATTCCAAATCTTTTCATTTGACCAAGCCATTCCACCCTATATTCAGGGTTCGTTACATGTGGTTTAATCTTTTGAAAATACGTCAGCTTTCGCTGGTAAATCCAATTAACCGACACATTATTAAAATCATTTTCATAAATCATTTAATACATTGATAACCTGTGGGTTGATCATTTAATATTTTTTGCGATAGATTTCTTGTCACCAGTTTTACATTCTATGCCGGTATGTGATGATGGTACACACCACCTTTAATACAACGTCTTCCAGGAGTATGCCTACAACCATGCGCGTATTTTATATGGCTATTTCTAATTGATGAGTCGAGACACCAGGATATGGTACCATTACCGAAGTGTTTAATGTTATTCAAGCAATACAGATTAAATCAGATTCTTATATTTATGAAAGCATTTGCCCATTTATATAATACCCGATCCAAGCGGCTAATGTCGTATCCCAAGTTTTCAAATAAAACTAGGCTAAGAGTCTTTACCTTTGCTAGCAATTAAACTGTTAAATAATTCTTTAAAGCAAAGCGGTATTTCAATTCGTTTCACGATTATCTGGAGGGCTCTATAGTCTTTTGTAAGTTAAATTACTTGACTTGATACTTAGAATATTATTCGGTTTCGCTAGATTAATCGTTGACCAGTTAGAATGTGGTTTATACCCTCTTGAGTGTGAAGCCTCGTTGTATATATGTTATCTATCCAAACATTCTGATTTGAATTGATTTTAAAAGGTTTAACCCAATTCAACTAGTTTATATACTTTATATATATTAAACTAGTCACTTGTGTAAACGCGACATCAGGTGGTCGAATGGTTTTATGACAAGTCTGTTATGTCAAAACGTATTTCAAAATATTATATAATCAGTTTTGAGGTCAGATTATGTGCTTCGTAGGTTTTAAATCCATTTTTATGTCGTAGGGGCATTTTTGACATTTTTAAAGTAAATATAGTGGACTTATCGATTTACCCTTCAAACGGTATAACCATAAGATATAACCTCAGAGGGTTATTTCCTATAGTCTTATGGTCATAAAACATGCCTTGATTGGATGTGAAAGTAGACCAAACGGGTCAGAATTGAAAGTTAAAGCAAAAGTCAAACTGCTTAACTTTCGATATAGAATTGAAGTCTAAACTGAATATGATGAGTTGAGCATGTCAAAATAGTTTTATTAGTTTATACAAAATGATATTATGTGAAAACAATTGATTTAGATAGTTTAAAGTTCAATTATCGCAAAAGGCATATTTACTAGTTTTGACTTTTTAGATATAACATGCTTGACTCATCATTTTGCCTACTTCACGTGATTCTTGAATGGTATGATCGCAATGAGTTCATACCATCGTTATCACGAGCACGTATGAATGTTCTATTCAAACTTTGACTTGACCATAGTTGTCAGAACTGAAAGTCAAACGAAAAGTCAAACTATTTGACTTTTAGTTGAAAGCTAGCTAAATTAATGAGATTGAGCAAAATAGGAAGACTTACCGGACTTGAGGACTCCTAAGAAGGATTGAGAGCTGATCCTAAACTCTAGAGAAGCTCCAAAGAAGTGTTTTAGAGTGAGAGTGAAGGTGTGAGTGCAAATGATCACAAGGACCTTCTATTATACTAATCAAAATGGTCCCAAATCATGACAAGTGTGAGTTGAGGTGTCTAGGAGGTGCTTAATGTCTTCCCAGGTGTTGAAATGAGAGTAATGGTGGCAAAAATTGTGAGATGAGTGGCAAGAGAGTAAGCTGGGATGTTGCCAGTAATATTTTGCTGTCAGCGCACCTCTTACGGACCATAAGAGGATGCTTACGGTCCGTAAGGGGTATAACTTACAGTCTGTAAGAGACCTTTAGAAATGAAATTTTGGTATTTTTGCCATTTTAGTCCTTGGACTTTATTTCTATTCCCTTTTTGACGTATTTGGTCCATCTCCTTCCACAAATCGAAACTAAATGAGAGTTTGGACACGTGTCGCGTTATAATTCGATATATTTATATGGGATGCTACAAAATACATGTGTTATATACGATAAAAACCTTCAGATTTCTTAACAAAACATATAGAAACAAACACATATATACATACACCTACTTAAATACAGTTGACTGGTGAGCCGTATGAGGTAGGAAACTCTCAAGTACGGTTCTAAGGGAAGGAATTAACCCACCTATCCGACCGGGGATAACAGGCCATTCGCCAGGGGGGTTCTGAAATTGCGGAGGCTTGGTTCGATCAAGCCGCTGAGTATTGGAAACAGGCTATAACACTTACTCCTGGTAATTATATTGAAGCTCATAATTGGTTGAAGATCACTAGACGTTTTGAATAGAAGATCAGACCTTTTCTTTATTTTAGTTATGATTTAGATTGTTTTAGATACTTTTTGATTTGTTATAATTAATTGTTTGTTGGCACTATCAGTTAAATAAAATAAATCATTCCTTTGGGAAGAACCAATCAAATAATTTCTTTATATCCATTATTCTAAGCGTTCTATTTCGTATGGTATTTTGTAGGACTGATACATGGATAGCTTACAAAACCTATTTTTTCTTGTCGTTTTTAAGAGTATTAAAATAAAACTAATAAAAAAGCCTTCGAATCACTGAATCTATCAAATTTTTTTAGTAATAGCTAATGTCTGCTCGCATGATTTGGAATATTGCTCTATCTAAAAAACACTATACATATAAACACATAAATACATTCATATATATATATATATATATATATATATATATATATATATATATATAGCTTGGTTCAAATGAGTACCACCACGAGTTGTGAGTACCATGAGAACTTTTTCTTCACGCGTGAGTTGAGCAAAATTTTTTTTACACAAACATAGATAAAAATATTATAAACAATAGTTTTAACTGATGTAAGTTCTTTTTACGCACTGGTGTAAATTTTGTAAGAAAGGAAAAATATTTTTTTACGCCTCATTTAAATGTGGATATGCGGCATTTAAAATTTTTTGTTGCTGAAACAATTGATTTTCTTATGACTTTTGAGAAAAAATGTGTTTTCGGAAACACCTTTTGGATGACCTATTTCTCACGGTTCTCACAACTCAAGGTGGTTCTCCTTTTAACCCATATATTAAGGGAAGGGTTTTAATGAGAATACTAAATATTATGAGAACGAATGAAAAACCGCAAGAACTTGGTCAAAACCAATTCAAATTCAAATTTTTTTTACACTTATCATTATTGTTCGAATACAATGTTATAAATTTAATTTACACGTTGAAATTTACGTGAATTAGTAATAAAGAAATTCTATACATATGTAAATTTGTTATATTTACATCTGTGTAAAAAATCTAATAAGAGTAATTTTGAGAGAAGAAATGAATTATTTGATGTTGTAAATTCTTTTTTTGATGTTGTATCTTAATTACAATGAGGTTTGTTTTAAAAAAATTGGTTTTCTCATTCGTTCTCATGGTTCTAGCAATATTTAGCGTTCTCAAGATAACCCTCCCCTATATATATATATATATATATATATATATATATTTTTTATATATATATATAAACACAGATCTATAGAGACGAGATATTGTCGGAACAAGTCTAAATACCTTTAAAACCTTCAAATATCTTCAATAAAGCTTCAAATTTCTCCAAAACACGGTTTGGGTTTACCTCAATAATTTGGAGAAAAACCATAATAAACAATTACAAAGGATTCGAGTTAGTATCTTTAACCGAAGTGGTGTTCCGAGGTGAAGATGGCTCACCGTGGCGGGACGTTGGTAATAGACGGCGGCACGATGACGTTTAGGTCAGAATTTAGAGATAGAACCAACTTAGAGATGAAAAGAGCGTAATAAATGAGTTGTGGTGCGTTGATAGCCTTTTAGGTATGGAAACCCTATCCTGACAACATGTCGTTGGCATAGGGTGTGAGCAAAATTAAATAACCATTAAGAGCGACTTGTCATCGGGATATAGTGTGAGCAAAAGCCCCAAACAATTTCAATATTGAAAGAAATGAAAAAAAAGTTTACTACTGACAAGCCATCGAAACAAAGTTTAGAAATTACACCCTTTTTTTCATCATTCAGATCTAACCTATTACGACGACGTGTCATCGGGATAGGTGGAATAAAAATTATAAGGCAGTCACTTGACTAAGCTATTAACCAACGATGATACTAGCCACCTTATATGATTAGTAAAGCACTTGAATTTTGAAGAATGAAAGATGATTAGTAAAGCACTTGAATTTTGAAGAATGAAAGAGATGTAAATGAAATAAATAAAATGAAAATTAATATTAAAATAAAATGAAAACTAAAATTAAAATAAAATCTGGTATTGTCATGTTCTTGTTAACTAATGCTAAAGTATGATCACATTTTTGTTTTTTATTTCGTTTAGAACTGGTGGGAGATTCTCTATGTTTTTTCTCTTTTTCTCCTTTTTTTTTAGTTTTTCCCTGTTATATGTCATCATTTGTAGATGTATCTGTCATGAGCATCCAATTCCATGTATGCTTATATGAACTCATCATGAAAGTTTTCATGTGCAAATATGGATGTTAGTTATATTCTTTTGAATTCATTTCCCAATAGTTAATCCTAATAAAATTGCATTTTTTTATTGTATAAGGCTAAACAATATTAAATTCACTGCAGCCACTAGTATTATATATCCCAGAAAAGAGCCATCGGAGAACATCAAGGTTCCATTTCTATATTAAAGCTACTTGGCTATATTTTAATAAAACAGAAACTCATGAATCACGATGTGGTGACTTATTAATTTTTATTCTGTAAACTAGTTTACATACGATAACAAAACAACAAATTAAATGCACCCGAATACGATGTTACGCAAATACTATCTGGATATCTTTTCTGTAACCCGCATCCCATTAAGAAACGTATGATATACCCACAACGGTAATGTTAGTGACTCATATATGTGTATCCATTCACATACAGTCTACAAAAGTATTACTTTTTTGTTTATTTGTGTGACATAGCTAACGCAAGAGTAGGAATATTAGAGATGTCTTTTCTGACCTTTACGATGTTTGCTAATATTACTAGAGAGCATCTTCATGGGGAAGGAAATTGAGCTGGTCATTTAGGATCTCATTTTGGCATTAAAATTATTTAGACAATTAAATAAATTTAATTGGGATCCGCATGCCACTAATCTATTGACGGTGGTAAAAGCTAAAACACCATTGTGTGTAAGTGTGATTGTGGTATTGAATGTTGTAAAGGATAAGGGATACAAGGGAGAGGTATATATATAATACTTATATTTACACAATACTATCTTTATCTAACCATAATTACATTTGTGTCTAATGTTCCTCCTGCGAGCTAAGGTCGGGAAACAATCTGTAGCTTTGATCGTAAATAAATAAATCTACGAGTAGGTAGAGGCTTTGTTAAGATATTTGCAATTTGATCTTCTGTAGATATGAACTGGACCTTTAGTTTTCCTTGTGCAACCTTCTCTCGTGTCCAAGGTACCACTATTCAATAACTATGAGACTCCTTTGCTCGAACTTATGCTCCACACACTACATCCAGGGAATACATGCTTAAGGCACAACTCTTTAAGCTCAAGATGGGAGGAGTTGAAACACCGCTTGCTTATCTTAGTCATGCCCAGGAGTATGCATCTGCACTTGCCAAAATTGGTGAACCAGTAAAAGACCAAGATCTGATTCTCTATCTTATATATGGTTTATGTGCAGAACTGAGCAACCTAAAAACCATTGTTCTCACTTCCTCAATTCTCTTGGCATTTACTAAGCTTTTTGTTTTCTTACAGATCATGACTACATGGTTACAAAGCCTCCATAATCTACTAATGTCGCCACCATTGTTGCCTCCACCACTCTTGCCCAATCTCCTCAGCAACTTTTGAATCTTTAATAAATGGCTTTTCAATTTGGCTAACAACTCATGCCAAATGTCAATGTTACCGTTCCACATCCTCAAGCCCTTTACAGTTCTCAAACCTCAACAATAGAGTCTCTACAACTTTGGGAGGACTAGGGTCTTACCGTGGTGGAAACAACAACAAGATCAATAACAACAATTTCAATGATAGCAATAGAGGCTGTGGTCGTGGTCGCAATCAATTTCTTGGGTCTATGCGCATAACACTATCTATGGTTCTACGACAAATGTGGAATTGGACACAACATGTAGAGATTAAAACATGGAGGACATTCATGTGATTTTGTTAGTTAAAGGATATTGCCTGAAATTTAGGTGAAATATAAAAGACGAAAAATGCAATTTACTAAAAGAAAATAGAATGATCAAAATTATCTAGTACGTAAACTAGTTGGTAATAAGTAAAAAATTGTAAGTTAGCATAATCCAATTGAACTAACACTTTTATGTAACACATTCTAAAAGCCTAAGGTAGTTTATATTTGACGGTGAAAGTAAATAATGTCTACAATATGTGATATATGTATGCTAAAACGCTCGTCATATAACTACTACAACCCTCCACTAACAGGGACTATTTATACATTTCCACAGTTGGATTTCATTTCCATAGTAAGAAAACGAATCTTTGAAGACATTGGTAGTTCTTAGACTATAATGTATCAAAGTGATTATAGATTTGACACATGTGGTAGGTTGTTGAAATTTCATACTATACATGATTATTGTTCACGTATACGTATGTATCTATTTTGGGATTATGTTTAATATGATTAAAAAATGATACAATTATTAGTATATGAGTGCGTACCATTTTCGGACATAATTTACACGAACACAAGTTGATACGCAACCATGTATTATCGCGTATGTCATGGATATATGTTTGAAATAGTTGTGAATAAATGTATAGCACACCCATAAAAATGGACTATGTATATATATATTGTGATTTTCTGTTAAAATTCTTTCTTGTATTAACATGTCTTTTTTTTCATACCTGATTATAAAATTATATTTTATACATGTCAGGTACCCCATACTTGATACCCATCGGGTTCAACGATGTCTATACCTATTGATGGTCTTATATGTGGCTAAAAGTTAACATTCTGATGTTCACTATACGCAATATGTTTCACGATTTCCCATTAGATTCAGGTTAATTTGCCATCACGACAGTACCCACCCAGATCTAAATCACAGTAAGAGTATGAAAAACCAGACTCAATTAACACGGTTCTATAACTGGAAAAACTTGTAACTTTTTGTCAAGTAGGCCAGGAATATTAACTTTCTCTCATTAAAAAGAAACCAGAGATCAAACATTTAGGAATCTTGAAAATTAATAGAAATTGAAAGGAAAATGCGTCTGACTTTAATATGTTAGGGAGTTGACGGGCAATGAATTTTTTGGTTGATCGAGTTTGATTACTTGAATCTTTTAATCAAGAGAACTTGTTTCAGAGATTCATTGTATGTATACATGGATATGATTGTTGTTGTTGTTATTATTATTATTATTATTATTATTATTATTATATAAGATAGTATATTATGTGATATCTTTCTGGATGTAGTAAATGATCTCAGGGTTGTACGTAAAGACCAGGAACTATTCAAATATCACATGTACCCTAGATCCAGAGCATCATATCATATCTGATTTGCTTGTATGTGTATGTCCTTTTTTCTCATCTGGAAAAAAAAACTTTTCTGTATAGTCTGTACTCTATTACCTTACCCAGGTAATTTATTTTTTTAACTCTTCTAAAACTATATAATATATCAATAGGGAAACAAAATTACAAAATGACTTAAAGATGAAACCCTAGTGATAGCTATATAAACAACAATATTTTAGTTTTAATCACATAGTTTGATATAAACATTGTGTAATCTGAAATTAATGTCATCAGGATATATAATTAATATGGAGCATATACAAATTTACATAATGATATTTAAGAGGTAAAATTTTGACTCTTGTTGATGTACCTAATATTTGATTGAACAACAAAAGTAAGCAAGCTAGATAGAACTTTTTAAGAAAAAAAAGTTGGGTTCTTGATTTGAAGATATGTTTGAAAACAGAAACAGTTCCCAGATATTAATGGAGGTACTACAACCACACAATTGTTTATTCCATATGTGGTAAAGCTATAGTATCTTAGCAGGAAAGGTGAAAACTTTGCTCCATCTATTATTTGTTGAGTGATGGCCCATGGTATACCAATACTTGTACTGTAATGTACAAACACTGTGTGTGTGTGTGGTGGTGTGTGGGACTTGTCATGAAACATAAGCAGATATTTAAACAGTTGTTATGCTCAGCTGAAACAAGAAAGTACCATGAAATATTTTCAACCAAAACTGGAAAGGTTCTTGATGAAAAGTATTCATTATATCACATGTATATCATAACATGGATACCCTTTTTAACCAAAAAAAAAATCAGATTTTTTGAGATTGAATTTCTTTTCATTTTTTTGGAGATAAAACAGAATATACAAATTAGAGAATCAAACTCCATAAAAGATGAAGAGCTGAATGGAAGATATTATACATATGAAGAAGTGACTGAAAATTAATAAGAAAACCAATAATTAAGATCTAAAGAAAGAGAAGCGTTTTCTTGAAGGATTAACATCATATTGAAATACTAAAGATTAGTCAAAGGCAACTTGCATGTAACAGTTATGACAAAATACAATTTGATATTAGCTATAACATATTTGAACACCAAAGATTAATTAATCAACAACCTAATTGATATGATGAATATAGAAAAACAAAAAGTTTCTATTTTTCTTGGGATTTTTCTAGAATTAAACATCGAGCTTTCTTTAGCTGAATTATCTTTATATTTCTAAAAATCAATATACAAACTTTTGCAACTTGCATCCTCCTCTATTCCATTCCCACCACTTTCCAGCTTCATTCCCCATCATCATCATCTCTAGAAGAAAAAGGCAGACCAACATGTTACCAAACAAACCCTGCAAACATGAGAGATTGTCACAAAGGGTCAATAATCTTTTGCTTCTTACAATTCTCCATTCCCAACAACACCATTTCTATGTTACTTCTCTTTCCATTGCAAGTGCTGCTATCAACAGCAAGAGTATTATTATTATTATAATTAGCACTAAATATGTTGACTCCAAACAACCTAAACATCTGCACTGGTTGGACCGGTTGGATTGGTCTTGAACTCGTGTTACCAGATCCGGTTTTCGTCTTCCAGTCGATGTAAAGCTGCTTGTCTGGACCGGTAGATCTTTGAAAACTAACAATGTCACCGGCTTTTAAGTTCTTTTCCTTCACAAACCGGCTCCAACCTTTGGTCAACACGTAGCTTTGACTACTGTTCCAGTAAGAGTAACGAAATCTCCATACTTTCATACCAATATCTTCGAAATGTAGAAGAACTCCTTTGGATGTGTTTCCAATTTGCAGCGGAAAGTGCTTTTCCGCATGCTGTTTTGGTATTACCAGTCGGTTTAGTTTTCCAACGTCACTGGGAGTAACTGTTTTTTCAAATAGTTGCTCCCTGTGGTTGACCGACTGGTGCCCGGACCGAACACCGTCCGGTCCGATACCTTTCTGCAGGATGCCGGTTCTTTTACTTTGCTCAAGCTCGTCATTGTATGTGTGTTTTCTCAACATATCTACAATCTCGGCTTTCGAATGCGAGTTTAGAAAACTCGCCTCTTCCGTGTCGGCAGGAAGACGTTTGAAGTTTGTGACCGCGTCACGGCCGCGAAAGCGTTGCACCGCCGTGTCGTACGCTTTCGCGGCTTCGTGCTCTTCGTTAAAGGTCCCGAGCCACACGCGCTGGTGTTTCTCGTAAATCTGAGCACCCCAGCGCCCGTTCGGCTGCGGGACCACACCCTTGAACCTAGAGGAAGGCAGCTTCCTCGACTCGGCTTCCAAGCCGAGTTCCATGTCAAGAACCACGCTGCTGCCGCTTCCGATCAGCGGCGGCGTGTTCACGGGAGCCGCAACCGTTGAGGTTGTTTCAGTAGTTGTGCTTTGATCTTCTGTGGAGCTTGCATCCATTGTAAGTAGTTAGAGAGAGAAAGAGGAGAGAGAATAACTGAATTAGGGTATTTGGAAGAAGAAAATATGATGCCTATGAAGTGGGTGTAGGAGAAAGATGGAGTATATATAGGAACATGTATAAAGCTATAGTGTATGGTGCAAAAATTATATTTTATAATATAACAAGTCTCAAATAATAATAGTAAAATCTTGTTTGTTTTTAGTTATGGTGATATATGTTGATATACGTAAAATATACGGAAGGTGGGTCAACTCAGAGATGGTGAGGAACCAGGAAGATTCATGGCGACTTGTAAAATTATATACAAGTTGCATTATAATTATTGATGGATAACACAACATGTATGTGCATACACTATTATAACACAACATGTATGTGCATACACTATTATAACACAACATGTATGTGCATACACTCACGCATAAATAATACGTACAGATATGTATGTATAGACTGTACGAGCTAGAAAGATGAATGAGGGAGCAAGTGGATGAGTGAATTCACATGAGAGGGGACCTCGTTTTAAGTGCATCCCCCCAAAGCTTTGCTGATTGTGCTATACTAGCTAGCTAATAAGAGCATGGTCTCTCTCTCTCTCTCTATAATATATATAATATAAATGTGTGTGTGATGATGTTTATCTCACCTCCCATTGGTATGTACCAACATATAATAGAGAAGATTTTGATGAAGTATGTGATGAGATAAGATGACGAGATCGAATACCTTTTTACTCATGGAGCACTTGCGTTATTATATTTGAGTATCCTACATATACAACGATCTTACACACATATATACATTGGGAGAAGTTATGCTAAAAAATACCCTAATTACTTAAAAACGTCATAACCAATAAGAATGTGTCACATTTACCAAAGAGTGAAACTCTTATAATGCGATTAATTAGATGTACATAATTTGATTATATAACCGTATAGTATGTTTCTCTTTCTACTATCTTATTATATTTTTATTTATTATATACAACTATATATACGTTTATCTATTTAAAATTATTGAATGTATACAAAGTTATACAATTGAAGTTTCCATACATTTATTCAAAATGCCATTTTTGATAAAAACAAATTTGAAAAACAAGATTACACAACAATTCAAACATGAAGAAAATATGTTCAAACTATTTTGGCTTTAATGAACCGGGAAGGTGTAGGGACTAATAATAATATATGGTAAAAATTTATTTTCACATGTTGGATACGGGTCGTATAACATTATACGACCCGTATAAAATAAATAAACTTCAAAAGGTTGCTGGCATAGCTTTTGTCATTTTATTTTATTCTATACAAGCCGTATAATAGTATTATACGACCCCCGTATACATCATGTGAAAATAAGTTAGTTGGTCGTATACAATGTATACGGTTTTTTATACGGGCCGTATAAGGTTATACATCGCGTATACTTCGGATTTTTTTTTGTTTTTTTTGGAGTTAATGTTCACAAATTAGGGCTTTGATTTCGTACTTTTTAAAATTCAATACATTTATTCCCTCACATCATTACAAAAAGTAAGAAATGAAATTTTGTACTTTTTAAGATGTACTATTCATGTGTTTCATGTTTTGATAATTTGTAATGATGTATTGATATGATTGAATTAAATGCATGTATGAAAGATAAAGCAGTTGGTATGTGTTCCTAGCGAATATGTCCATACATGCATTTAATTCACTTACATTATTTACAAATTGTCAAAACATGAAATATATAGTTGTGGACTCAATTTCTTACTTTTTGTAATGATGCTTGGGAATTAAATGCATGTACATGAATATTAAAAAAATACGAAATCGAAAACCTAATTTGTGAATATTAACTAAAAAAATGGTGACTACCCTTAAATATATTACTAAACCCTTAAAAGTCACTAGCAGAAGAACCCGACATGTCTTTTTGTTTCTTATTAAGCAAAGCAGATGCGGCCTAAAAAAGATGAAGCACGGTGAATAACCAACAATTTTAATCTTTGTTATATATTAACGACTAAACCCTTGAATCCCAACGCTTCTCCTTACAATATATTCGGAGTGTGTTGGGTTGTTTGCAGCTAGGGTTCAGAATGCTTGAAATAAGATCAAACAATGGCGTCTAAACTCTTGAATCCCAATGCTATGGAAACAGTGAGCGTTAGAAGCTCGACAAAGAGTGAGCGCATAAGATCAAACCATGGCCTCTAAATCGTTGAACTCGAGTTCCAAATATATATAACTAGGGTCTTTGAAGAAACACTGATTCCAAATTCCAATGTCCTACATTATTGAAAATCACTGTATCACCAACATTTATCTTCTTCCATACGTCTTCCTCCTTTTATTTTTATTATGACTGTAATAAAACGGAACATAATCCCAAATTGTCTAAAGAAGCGTTTTTTTCATGTGTAATATGTTGGACATAATATAGTTCAAGTAGAGGAGATGGGTAAAGAAAAGTCAACTAGAGGACGAAAACTATCAATGGGGGGATGGGTACAAAAAAAGAAAAAATGGGATTTGTTTCAAAGTAAAAGATTGTTGACGCCGGTATATCAAAGTTAACTTTCAGATTCAATAACTGTATCACCCCGTTTATTATCTACAATACGTCTTTCTTCTTTCAAAATTCAGATCAAACTCACCGATCATATAATCCTACTACCGGAACTTTATTCTCATAAACAACTTCACCATTTTTAAACCCAATGGACTTCACTTTCCGAACAATTTATAAGTAGTAGCAGCAGCACCACCACCACTTTTCCAACCACCCCATCATTGGTATGCGATTACTAACTTTACTTTCTTATCACAAGCACCTGAATTCTTGCACGAGTGACGTTAGCAATGTTTTTACTTTGAAACAAATCTCATTTTTTCCTTTTACAGACACATGAAACCTCCAAGCTGCTTCTAAAGTAGTGAAACCGAGATTTTGGGAGAAGCGTTGGGATTCAAGGGTTTAGACGCATGGTTTGAGTAGTTATGGAAACAGTGGCTATGGAAACGGTGGCATTGCAGATGTGGTTTCTGTTGAAGATGCCATTGAGTTCATTACGAACAATTTCCTGAATTTGAGTTCAGTAGGAAGTAATAACTGCTGACTAATTGCAAGACTGTTTGTCGGGCTTCCAATGCTCACACAGGGTGATAAACAATACATGTATGAAAATATTCGCTCGAAACACATACCAACGGCTTTATATTGAGTCCATACATGCATTTAATTTAATCATATCAATATATACCAACTGCTTTATATTGTCGGACTTTCTGTACCCATCCATGCGGTGATAGCTTCCGTCCTCTAGTTGACTTTTCTTTATGCATCTCCTCTAGTACTATATTATGTCCAACATATGACACATTAAAACAACGCTTCTTTAGACAATCTGCGAGTATGTTCCGTTTTATTACAGTCATCATGATCAATTCCTGTAGAGTGATCAAAAATATTTGTTTTTGAACAAGTCACCCTGCTTTGAGTATATCATCAAGACGAAGTGCGCAACATCTACTATTGTCACGTACATGTGTTTAATTCCCCACATCATTACAAATTGTCAAAAGATGAAACAGACGAACAGTTAATAATGACGTTATTAATTTAACGTGACAATAGATGTGATTTATAAGATTATGGTGACTACTACTTGTGCCGCGTGCGTGAAAAGTTTGAAGATTTGTAATGATGTGTGGGAATTAAATACATGTAAGGAGAAGCATTGGGATTATTTCATTACATTAAGGTTGATCTTATTTCATGTTTTGACAATTTGTAATGATGTGAGTGAATTAAATGCATGTATGGACATATTAGCTCTGAACACATACCGACTACAAAGTTACTAGTTAATCTTAAATTGCGACAACCTTCCTTTTCCTTCAATTTCCAGAACATTCTCCCCAACCGAACCAGCTCCTTTGTAAGAACTCTTATTCGATTAACACGGTTTATAATAAAACTTCAAGCATTCTGAACCCTAGCTGCAAACAACCCAACAAAATTTGGATACTGAAAAACATCAGTAATCATACTCTCTAAACTCTCACAACCCACCGTCCGCCACCCAAGCTCAAAACTTCAAGCATTCTGAACTCTAGCTGCAAACAACCCAACAAACTCCGGATACTGAAAAACATCAGCAATCATACTCTCTGAACTCTCACAACCCACCGCATCGCCACCCAACAAACTGCGGATACTGAAAACCTTCCGCAAGCTGGCGCAAAACTTCAAGCATTCTGAACTCTAGCTGCAAACAACCCAACAAACTCCGGATACTGAAAAACTTTCAGCAATCAAACAGTTTATCAGCCTTTCACGGTTTGACATGACTTCAGCAATCAAATACTTTCACTGTTTCACAAAAACTCGATAAACTATCAATATATATATATATATATAGACACACACACACGACCCGTATACATGTGTTAAAACCCAAAAACCTGATTCGACCTCCAAAATAAATCCATTTTGCCGTATAATGTCATATTACTCGTATATATATGTATACGCACCATATAGCGTTATAGGGCTCGTATACCTAAAAAACAAAAACAAAAACTCCACTGCATACAATAAAAATGACATTATGTTCAATTGAGTTGGATTCATTGGTTGTTTCAATAATATTCGCTAATTAATATGAAAGGTTAGTATATAAATGGTTTGTTATATGTAGTTCACTACTGGTATAATGTTACAAGTCACGAGAATTGAATCATTTGCCAACTCTTAAGATTCATAGTTGTATGTATTAGTGCATGAACACAAATTTTATTGAATTATACATGTTACAGAAGTTCCAACTTCGTTTCCATATACATGGGTGGAAGAACATTACATGTTCTATCTCCATTAATATATGTGTATATATATAGATATCTATAATTCATATCTTTAGACATGGTTTTAGAACATCATAAATTTATATACGATATCTCGTGAACTAATCATATGACCAGAAACACAACACAATTTGAATATCCATGTTTAGTTTGATATCTCTAACATGAATAAATATGTGTCTGGTGTGTTTATGTTCGAATGAGCAAGTCACTATTGACATCCTAAATTGTTCAGTGTTTCTTTTATCAACCTTTAAATATATCACATGTAAAAATGTTTTAAAGCCTAAAAACGAAAACTAGTTTTCTAAATTTGGTTTGCATTAGGCGTTATGAAGTCCCTATAGTATTGTGTTGTTTGTTTTGGTGATAATTTGATTAAAAGTAAGTCAATTAATCTATGTCTTCCATCAATATTTATATACGTCTTTAGTGGTAGTTAGATCATATGTAGTGGGGAGTGATTATCAATGTAACATCCCAAAAACGAGTTTTGTAATCAAACCACGTTAATATTAAAGAGCAGGTAAAAGACTGTTAGCAGTAAGAGTGAACCCGTAAACAAAATAACTAGGAACAAATTAACCTAGTTAGTAACAAGTATATAGATTATAAAACAATGAGTAGTAGTAGCTTCACTTAAACAAAACTAAACTTGAGGGGTTAAAAAGGGAAGAAACCTAAAGTTTAGGTTTAATAAAGATTAAAACACAAAAACACACACACTAAGTGTGTGTGTGTCGATTACGGCTGGAGAACAAGGAGCAAACCCTTGTTCATCTTATATCATCAAATTGGAGGACAAATTGAATCCAGAATCGATGCATGAACGCATTATAATGATCACCCGAACTAGGGGGTCATGAGGTATGTCAAAAATCCCAATTTGGTGACATTATGAATTTAAGTTGATTTCATGGATTTCAATCCATGTATGAATTTCAGTAATTGAAGTAAGATAGAGATGAATACTTGTTTAGGAACAAACCCTTATTGAAGATTTTGAATAGATTGCTATGAATTGGGTGTTTGAATAATTTACCACTCCTAGTTAAATGGGTATTGATAACATGATGAAATTGATGATATATAAGTGTTTATGGTCATCATACTTGTATATAAAGTGTTTATGATCATCATACTTGTATGTATGTATGTATAAGATATTAAAACATGGGAAAACCGGACGGGATACCCATCTATGATAAGGTTCCCAAGAGAAATTGGGCAGGTAATACGCATTATTCACAATCGTGAGTATTAAAAATATAAAAGAGATCAGATCTAAAATCTTGGATGGGGTGACCATCCAAGTAGAAATTTTCAATAAGATTTTATTGAGGAAAAGTAAAGATCACATAGATAAATGTGGTTACATAAAAGTCTTATAAAAAGGAAAAAACATTTATATATTTTGAGAGGAGAAGGGTAAAATCTAATAATTGTTAAATAACAATTAAACAAAGTTTTACCAAATAAATCAGAAATATGGACATGAACCGAGGATTTACTTACATGGGAAGTAATGTATTAGTTATAATAAGGTCATGTGTACCATGTGTTGATCGCTTACTCTGGCCAAGTAAATGATAAACACATGATATCATGAACTTGTTATGATAAACACATATACATTCGATGTGGTAAAGACGATGTGAATGGGAATGAGTCATTATGGACAAAAGAACCATGGTTGACAAATGGCACGTAAAACCAAGTATAAATGACTTGTGAGGTCATAGAAACGGAGGTAGTGCCCACACGAGAAATTATCAAGTCGATGACTATGATCGTAGAAAAGATAAAAAGAGAAATGAAAGAAATGATGATGATAATCATCATTCATGGTCTGTGAGGCTATAAAGGATGATCGGATAAAGAATAAAGTTTGACTGTTCAGAAGTGATGGATTTCATACGAACAAGTCAAACGGATTAGATAAAGGATAAAGTTGATTGTTCAAAAGTGATGGATTTCACACGAACAAGTCAAACGGAAGGATAAAGTTGATTGTTCAAAAGTGATGGATTTCACACGAACAAGTCAAACGGAAAGATAAAGTTGATTGTTCAAAAGTGATGGATTTCACATGAACAAGTCAAAAGGAAGGATAAAGTTGATTGTTCAAAAGTGATGTATTTCACATGAACAAGTCAAACGGATCAGATAATGAATAAAGTCTGACAGTTCATAAGTGAGGAATCTCACAAGAGCGAATCAAACGGGTTAAATAAAGAATTAGATTCGATCGCTCATAAGTGATGGATTTCACACAAGCAAGCCAAACGAGTCAAAAAGAAGTATAGTGATTGAATTTAAAAATAAACGCAAACCGGGTAACGGGAGCGTTAAAGCAAAAGAATAATGAGCCCGGGTAATGGGACGTGATTAAATATACTGTAGATGCAACCCGAATAATGGGAGCGTGAAATAGAAATGAACCCATAAAATGGGTCGTGAATGGATATAAATGAAGACGTAAAACGGATAACGGGAACGTTAAAAACATTAAGATAAAAGAACTCGAGTAACGGGTTATAAAGCGATATAGACTTAAACCGGATAACAGTAAAGGTGAGACAAACCGACACATAAATGACATATGAAGTCATAGAGTCGGAAGAATTCTCCGAACGAAAATGATCTAGTCATGGACTACGATCGCACAGACGGAATAGCTATCAACAGACAGTGTCTGATCTGAGTAAATGTTTGGGACAACATACACAAAATGATGTGGTTGCCACTAAAGATGGTAGTTGTGACTCGGTGGTGACAAGTGGTCAACGCCAGTTGACATTGCGCCTGGTTTAGACGCAAATGATTATCACCCAATAGAGATGAAACGACTAATAGATCCGACAAGTGAAAGTGATTCATAAATGACTCGCGGAGTCATAGAAAACGAAAATGTTAAAAAACCAGATCAAACATGGTCTGAGGGCCATAATTGAAGTAAAATAAATTAGCCTTTGTGGCAGAAGGGAGCCATGATTTGGCGAATAAAGAAAGGATAACTTGAATAATTTTCCTTTCAAGTACAAAAGAGGTGCATTGACACCAAATATACTTAAAGAACGACACGGGTAAAAGGATGATCTAAAGGATCACCACGACCTTCGGGTTATAAATAGTGTAATGATCTACAAGGTCAAAACGACCTTGGGATCACGAATCAAGGGAAATGATGCATTAAAAGACCTCATCTTATGAGGCTAAATAAAAGGAAAGAAGAGGGAGAAAGCCTAAGTAAATAGCTTACAAGGCTAAGCAAAAAGGGCTTAAGGGTTATTTAAACCAAGCATGGGAACTGGTTACGATTCCCCGCATAAAATAAGAACAGTAAGGAAGAAATACTTGGCTACCAATTGCTTGATACGAGTAATTGACAGGAGTTAGAGAAAAAACGTTAAACTGAAATTTAGTTTAGTTAGAAACAAGGTTTAAACAAATATAAATAGAATGAGAGGAATTAGAAAATGATTAATGTTAAAGGAAACAGGTCTTGACACCAATAGGTGCGAGACGATAAATTCGAAAAGAAATTTTAGAGAACGAAAAGATAGGTATAAACTTAAACATGACGTGATGCAATCACAGTCAATAACAAAAAAATATAACATGGTATATAATTACCTTATAATACGAGCATGAGGCTAGGTCTCGAAAGTTAGTAAAAAAAGGGGGGGTCTTGCGAAAGCAATATGAGCATACCTAAATTATGAGGTATAAGATAACCGATGACTAATAAGTCTAACCGGTCAAGATCAAATTAAATTTTAAAACTTGTTTAATATGCTTATCATTATATGATTAGCATGAATAAATATGATGACAGACTCATACGACCGAGTAGCCAAATGGTGACTCACTCTAGTGAATTAGGAGGAAGAGGAATGCTAATCGGATTTGATGGCAAGGTATATGACAACCTTTGGTCGAAAGAGTAAATGCCTTGAATACAAAACATCAATCAAGAAAAAGAACAAGAAAGGAGTCGGGCATCATTTGGGAGTCCGAAGGACATTGTCTATTCTTCCGGTAAGATTTCTGAATAATTAAAATATGAGCAACGCTTAGTCGAAAATGAAATCAAGTACATTGGGTTGAACCCAAGGAATTACGTAAGAAAGGTTTCGGGGACGAAACCTCTATAAGGGGGTAGACTTGTAACACCCCAAAAACGGGTTTGGTAATCAAACCACGTTAATATTAAAGAGCGGGTAAAAGACTGTTAGCAGTAAGAGTGAACCCATAAACAAAATAACTAGGAACAAATTAACCTAGTTAGTAACAAGTATATAGATTATAAAACAATGAGTAGTAGTAGCTTCACTTAAAAAAAACTAAACTTGAGGGGCTAAAAAGGGGAGAAACCTAATGTTTAGGTTTAATAAAGATTAAAACACAAAACACACACACTAAGTGTGTGTGTGTGTCGACTACGGCGGGAGAACAAGGAGTAAATCCTTGTTCATCTTATATCATCAAATTGGAGGACGAATTCAATCCATAATCGATGCAAGAACGCATTATAATGATCACCCGAACTAGGGGTCATGAGGTATGTCAAAAATCCCAATTTGGTGACATTATGAATTTAAGTTGATTTCATGGATTTCAATCCATGTATGAATTTCAGTAATTGAAGTAAGATAAGAGATGAATACTTGCTTAGGAACAAACCCTTATTGAAGATTTTGAATAGATTGCTAGGAATTGGGTGTTTGGATAATTTACCACCCCTAGTTAAATAGGTATTGATAACATGATGAAATTGATGATATATAAGTGTTTATGATCATCATACTTGTATGTATGTATGTATAAGATATTCGAACAAATTAGAGGTTCGAATAGATGTTCATACATGACTTGAAATGGGTTTTGATGATAAGATGAGATTTATGTTAAACACATGTTAATAGATGCTTAAAATCATCATGTGAATGTGATTGTTTAAAGTATTTGGCTAAGTTTAATGTTTGGGTAAATCCCATATATATGATGCAATGGGTTGTTTCATAGTGATGAGACAATCCCAAGTTCTTGTATAAGATTGATAAATTTGATATAAAATCCGTAAGGTGGAATAGTCGTGTTAGATGATGACTAACCTAACCATCTTGCGAATGATAAATGATAGTTTGACGCTTGACAAGCTAGGTGGAGGCTTGGGAAGAAGCGGGTCAAACGGAACAAGTACGCGGAAGAAGGCATAATTGGAATTCAAGGTAAGTAAAGCTTACAACCTTAAAATAGTAGAATTACTTACAGTTGGAATAAGCGTTTTGGGTATTCGGAACAAGATTCTGAAATATAAAAGTTTCAATACGGACAGATATGGTTGGAATAAGTGAAAATGGTATTAAACCATGATTTATGGTAAAAAGGGTAAAACGGTAAATTAGTCTTGTGATGACGACTAAATAAGAAGTTTTGAAAAGGATACGACATGGCGTAAGCCATAATGGGTCAAACGAATTAAGAGATAAAATTTAAGTAATATGATCATGTGGTGTAAACTGAAACGGATACATGATTAGATGGTAGATAAATACCATCTCGTAATGATAAAATGGTCATTTAGACCAAATGGATCAAATGGTGATGATATCACCATTTGACAACAATATATAATGAACGCTTGTCGAGTTTTTGTAATCACAGGGAAATGGCGTTTGGTTCGCATAGCTATTAATTAGTAACTAGTAGTGCAAAGTAATTAAACGGGTCAATGCTATGACCCGAGTCAGGTATGTGTTATGGGTCAAACTCTCATTTAGGAATTCAAGTTCCGATGAGAGTTAAACGAGTCATGAATGAATATCGGATTTCCCAAAGCAAGGTAAACGGCATAATATAAATGGTAGATATCGGGTTTATAGGAACCTATTCGTTTTAAATAAGATTACAATTCAAATGTGCTCTTTTGGTCAAATTATGCGATCGAATGTCCTTCGTCGTAAAACAGAGGTCTAAGTTGACCAAAATGCCCTCAAGTAGTAAACGGCCTTGAGGGTAGTTAAAAAAATGAGTTTTATAAGATGGTTTACCCTTGCGGTAGTGTAATAGCAAATGGCATAAGCCGTTTTGGCTCAATGCCTCATATTGGTCTTTTTCGTAAAATGTCAACCGAAGGGTAAAATTTAAAAATATAACATTTTCTATAACCAATCTACCTTAAGTATAGTTGTGGTAGAAGATAAATAGATATTTAAGTATTATAAAGAGAAATAAGGTAAGAGGGAGTGAGATTTATGCTTATGCGCTTAAATCTCTTAATGGGTCAAAATGAATATGCGTATAAACCAAGAGTAAATGCGTAATTCATAAGAATTAAGAATCCGGGTTAAGGATTTCAAGCTAAATATGTAGATAAACGCTTTACAGATATTTAGAAACAAGTTTCGAGTAAAACGGATGAAAATCGAGTGAGTTACGGAAACTATCGTAACTAAAACAGCAAATAAGAGAAAATCTGCAGCAAATATGATAAATTGTTTAAATAAGTTGAAAAAGTTTTAATAAACTACAATATTGAGTGACGAGTATTGGTATTTACATGTTCAAATACGAAACTTTTAATAGAAATTCAGTAAATAAAGATAGGATCTTACAATCAAGCCCCTCCTTTAGGCATGAGTTGACATATGACATAAGACCAAAAAAGCAAAAATTAAGCCCGTTTTCACAATCACACCAAAAGCAAATTAAAAAATCAACGATCACATCCACGAAGACGGTATTCCAGCATTTTAAAACATGAAGTGGAAAAAATCACACCACTTTACATTACCATTGCATATATGGTCTTACATTTATTTTTATGGTAATCATTGATTCAAATTCATTTCCACTTGCTCTGAGTCTAAGAACTAATGATGTGTACAGAAGAATTTCTGTAGAATTAGAAAGTAAATATATAAACCTACAAAAGTGGTGATTACGGGTGCAAACGAGTCAAACGGCTCACGAGTTACTCGAGATTGGCTCGATAAAAAGCTTGAACGAGCCGAACTTTATCGAGCTCGAGCCCGAGCTTGAAATTAAGATCGATTAGATATTGAGCCCGAACTTGAGCCTTGTATGTGTAGCTCGTTTAGGCTCGACGACCCTATCGAGCTTAGTATACTTTAGGGTTTAAACTATGTGTTACTTTTTGAATGATCTAGATGTTCTTTTTTAATTGAGTTCTCAAACTATCGAGTCGAGCTCGAGCCGAGCCTTGGCTCATTAACAGCCAAAAACGAGCTCGAGTCGAACTTTAGCTTGTTTTAACTCGTGCCATAGATGCTTAGATCGAGCTTTCGAGCCGAGCTCAAGTTTTAAGTTTTACTAACGAGCCGAGCTCGAGCTTCAGAAAGTTGTAACGAGCCTAGGTCAATTAAGGTAAGGTAAGCCTCGTTTGCACCCATGATCTTAGACATCTTTAATTACATTAATCATTGATTCAAATTTATTTTCTCTTGCTCAGTCTAAGAACTGAAAATCAGTAAAAAGAATTTCCAACATAGAATAAATAAGGATATTTATAGACCTACAAAAGTTGTGATATTTATTTAGCACTTTCCTCATTTGGTATGACGTATACATGTACTTTCACACAAATGCACATAATTCATTAGATGTTTGCGACTCATGTCACAAACTATTATATTTCTCAGAAATAGACAATTCATGATACATGTAGACCTACTATAATATAAAGTGTGCTTTTAGTAGATAGTTTTCGTCTACATTATGATGTATCTAACTAAAGCACTATCCTATGTCCATCTCTAGATAAATATGAGTAATACCAGGTTCAATCGTAATGCGTTTGTCTATTAGGACATGCTTAGGGCTACTTTATGGAAAATAATGTTTTGTGTGTCCAAACATGATTTGATTCAAGTATAGTTTACCATAACAGGATCATAAAAGTGTTATATTTCATCCTACATGGCATTTTGAAGAAAAGTTCACCTTAATTATTAATAAGTTAAATACATCTCTTTTGAGCTATAAATATTCTGACCACATAATCAAATTTGTGCTATGAACATTAATTACTTAAGAGTAAATTGTGAAAATGGTCCCTAAGGTTTGGTTATTTCTGTCATTTTAGTTCAAAACTCAAAATTTTTGAATCTGGGTTCTGTGGTTTCAATTTTGTTGTCATTTTCATTTAAAATCAAAATCTGGTCAGATTTTTTCAGTAAGCATCCAACTTTTTTGCCTTTTTCCTCACTTTTAATGAAGGGCAAAATGGTCTTTTAACGTTTTATTATAACAAATTAAAACAATCTGACCATTTTGCCCTTCATTAAAAGAAGGAAAAAGACGAAAAGTTGGTTGTTAACTAAAAAATCAAACCAGATTCTGCTTTTGGATGAAACGATAATACAATTGAAAACACAAGGACCCAAATATAAAAGATTTGAGTTTTAAACTAAAGTGTCAAAAATGACTAAATCTTAGGAACCACTTTAGCAGTTTACTCATTTCTTAAAAATGAAAGTACCATCCATATCTATCACGTTTATGTATATATTCCATTATCTTTTCTCTTTTTCTCCTTTTGTGTGTTTACCACTGTTCCTTACGGCTCATAATCAGCTTCTCTTTGTGGAGTGGGGATGTGGGGAGGGCCTCAATTCGACTTATATTGCATAAAGAATGAAAGAAAAGGAAAAGGTACTCGTAGGAGATGCTCTTTCGTCTGCAATTTATCTCCCAAATATGTAATGACAAGAAAGTGGGCCTCACTTACATATATCTAGTGTATGTATATAGGGTTACATACATGTCAGAAAGTGTGACAAAAATTGCAAATCTACAGCTACTAGGATGGGAAGGTCATGGGCCATTTAATGGGAGCATGGATACACTTAAAAGGAGAAAAGAAACGCTTGAGATTTAAAGTTATTTCTTGATATTATCAACTAATGATAGTCAAAACTTTATGTAAATAATTTGCAAAGGGTAAAATATTGTTGGGTATCTTAAAAGGTCATGTTATCTATATCTAGTGAGAATATTTTCTCTAGTAATCTTCTAATGAGAGACCATCTTCTCTTATGAATTTACTCTCATTTTCAAACTGAGAATTCCAAAAAAGTTCGCAAAGACAATTTGTGCCTACATTTTCATTTGTCTAAAGAAACAACAATAGAAAAGAAAATTGTGAAACATTGTGCTTCACTACAAGAGATTTATGGTTATGATAGGTGATATTTCTTGTAGTGCTTACCCACCAATATTACGTTATCATTACAAGAAAAGTAGCCTTTAGCGATGGAAAAAGTGCCGCTAAAAGCAATGCGGCGACATGACGTTGATAATGGGTCACCTCTAAAAGTTGGTCGCTGATAATCAAAAAAATGTGCCATTAATGCTCAACGAGTATCAGCAGCGACTTGTTGCCACTAAAAGGCCATCACTGTTACTTTTGTCTCTAATACTCATTGAACACTAGCGGCTTATTTTTAATTTTCAATATTTTAAAGTTTTTTTTTCAAATACAGTACCTGCCGATTTTCGATTTTAGAACACACAAACTACATACACATATAAATTACATAGATATGATAAATCATTCATTTCGGTACAATTTAAGTCATAAAAATCATAAAATTACTTTAAACGTAAGACAATATGATCACCATCAACATTGTTGCCACCTTCATGATCGTCTCCAACTCCTACATTTGATCCCTTAAAAGTCAGAGTCATAAACTTGTGGAGTTCATCTCTAAACGTCAGATTTTGAAACAAACCCGCAATATGCTCCTTCAATAATAGCAACACTAACCAAATTATCATACTATTTACACATACCAATATTATAACAAAAATGTACCAATATATACCAAATACCAATATTCTAACAAAACTACCAATATATATACACACACCAAATGTGTTAACCAAAGAAAGTTTACGGTGAATATGTCCATGTCATGCACCCATCACCTTCTCCAATACTAAACATCATCCAACTGTAAAGAACTACCACCTTCTTCGCTGGAGCGTTGACTCTGAGTGTCAAACTCTTGCACTAAATTATGATGTATTTTACAAAGATGTTTTAATATATATATATATATATATATATACATATAACTGTAAAGAACTACCACCTTCTTCGCTGGAGCGTTGACTCTGAGTGTCAAACTCTTGCACTAAATTATGATGTATTTTACTAAGATATTTTAATATATATATATATATATATATATATATATATATATATATATATATATATATATATATATATATATATATATATATATATATATATATAAGAACTGTACTTTAAATTAATACTTACATATTGTTGGCTTGCTGCTCGGCTAGCGGGCTGTCAAAGAACGCTTGGATTCGTTTCCAATTCTTTTTAACTGTCACACCCCGGATTTCCAACTACATTCATAACCGGTGGGTCCGGGTGAAGAATATCGTGACGTAAGTTGATATCATCATAGACAATTAAACACAGCACATCGGAAGTCTTGGATTTAAATTACTATTACAAGCCAAATGTTCGAAATACAAAATAATATACAAGCTCGTAATAGAAGATCCACAGGCGGATCATATATTGTACAAAGAAAGAATGTAAAACAGACTTTGGGCAGATCTAGGATTTGCAAGATCCTCTTATCACTACCGAGCACTTTCAGCCTATTTTCGTATTGTACCTACAAACTTAGTCTTTTGAAAATACGTCAGCTTTTGCTGGTAAATACACCCATGACTCATTTTGAAAATATTTTAAAATGATCTTAAGTGCACAAAGGCACAAAATCTTTTATAACTTGGGAAAGTTGACCTTACAATCTTGTTAACAGATTTACATGTTTGTCCATACATACAGGGCCCAGTACAAAAACCAAGAAATGATTAACGTACACACCACTTATGAACTCACGAAGGAGTTATCCCAAACAAGTGTGGGTAGTTGCATTTGAGCGTCTGTCAGGTGTATGGCTACACCTCGCGCTAAGGTCGTGGCCATTATCTAATGTAATGAGCCGAGGATATCTAGGACACGATAGTTAACCCCCGACGTTTAAGTTATCAAACAAAACTGAATAAAACAGAATATGCGGATTTACCGCCACAATCCGGCATTCGATTGATCCCATTTCCGACCAAGCAGTAATAATTTACCGTATCCCAAGCCCGTATAGGGAAAATAAGTCGAGAGTATTTACCTGAGCTATTATTCGTTTAACGCAAGATTTATAAACTCAGCCGTACACAAAAGTACTAAGTGCAGATAGCATTTACCGGCAAGTCTCCAGTCTGGATTATGGCGTAAGCTAACCAATTAAATACTAAAGGTTTTATTTAAGTCATAGACTTAGCCCGAGTAGCGTATAGGATCAAAACGTATAACGCTTGATTAAACGATGATCAGATAGAATGTAGTTTAAACCCTACAAATACTTGGACTTACATGATATGGTTAAACTAAAAACATTCTGGATTTTGAAACTTAAATTACAAGGTTAGACCCGTTTCGGTTAATTTCCGTAAACTAGTTACATATACTTAACCGTACGCATATTAGCGATATCGGGTAACCGGATAAGTCATGGACAAGTTCTATATGCCATTATATTTTAAATAAGTTGTAATATCAATAGGATATCAACTTTTATGCCCGTTATGGTTTTAAAGTGTAACTTTGCCTCATAAGGGTGTTTTGGTAATTTCATACAGTATAAAAGTACTTGAATATAATTTAATGTTATAACCATAAGTATTTGGAAAAATAACTTATTTATGATATACTATAAGTAGGATATTAATTATATGCGTAATTTATCTTTTATAACCAAACTATGCACCGAATGGGCATTTTGGTCATTTTACACATAGTTTATAAAATATTTGGGATTCTGTGTTCATATCATATACCTATTGTATAAATATTTAAAATAAGTTTTAAAATCAGTAGGTAATAAGTCTTGGTTGATAAATATGGTTTAAAACCATATTATGTCCGAAATGGCGTTTATGTCGTAAAATGATGATTTATGCGATCTTTAATGAAAACTGATGTAATGATTAGATTAACAAGTCTTAGATATGTTATTTAATATAACATATCTTAGACTTGAAAAGATGTGATTAAAACCATTTTATAAGCCACAAGGGCCTTTTCGTCATTTATCGACATAATACAAGAACTTGTTTATAAACTCAGTTTATAATCTATTTTAGCATCCCAAATAATCCTATTTATAATATTACATCAGTAGGAAACTCATTTTCAAGTTCATTATCATTTAAATCTCTTTTTATGCAAAAAAGACATTTTAGTCAAAATGGCATAATTACGGAACTTGTGCATAAACTCAGATTCTGATTATGATCAGGTAATATAACCACAGAGGGTTATGCTACATTATATTACGATCATAATGCAACTTTAGATCAGTAGCTAACTAATCTAAATCGGGTCAGAATCGAAAGTCAAAGTAGAAGTCCAACTTTGCGACTTTAGGTTGCGAACCAGCCCTAGAACTGAAATTGACGAGCCGAACATTTCTTACATGTTCTAATAATTATTACCAGCTTGTTTAAGTGTCAAAATAGGTTTCATAACATATAAGATCAAATTATAACGTTTCCGAAAAATGGCTTGTTTGACTCTTTAATATAATAATTTTGACCCGTCAATTGATCTAGCAAACGTGATCTTCAGGAGGTGCCCTTTATAGGGACTAACACCTACCTTATTACGATCACTTAGCCACGTTCATTATGAACAATGGCTGGACCATAATGGTCTTAACCGAAAGTCAAGGCGTTTTCCGTAAAACGCTTGACTTTTGTCACCCCCGGATTTCCAACCTTGAAATCCATACACCGGTGGTCCCGGGTGGGGAGTATCGTGACAACAGTTGATAACGTCATAGTCAATTAAACGTGGCACATCAGAAGTCTTGGAGTAAAATTACTATTACAAACCGGTTGTTCGAAAATACAAAATAATATACAAGCTTGTAATAGAAGATCCACAGGTGGTTAATGGAATGTACAAGATAGAATACAAAACAGACTTTAGGCAGATCTAAGGATTTACAAGAATCCTCTTATTCTCTACCGAGCAGCTTCCGGCTTAATTTTGTGTTGTACCTGCAGATTAGTCTTTGGAGGATACGCCAGCTTACGCTGATAAATACACTCAACTGACTCATTTTGAAAATATTAAAAATGATTTCAAGTGCAAACGACACAAAATCTTTTATTATCTTAGGAAGGTTAACCATGCAATGGACCATGCAATAATAATTTACCATATCCCAAGCCCTTATAGGGGAAATAAGTTGAGAGTATTTACCTGAGATTGCTTTCTTCTTTTATTTTTAAATAACTCAGCTGTATACAAAAGTACCGAGTGCAGATAGCTTTTACCGAGAAGGCTCTAGTCTGTTTTATGGCATAAACTAGCCAATTAAATACTAACGGTTGTATAAACCGAATAGTGTACATGATCATTACGTATAACGCTTGATTAAATGATGATCAGATAGAATGCAGTTTAAACCCGACAAGTACTTGACTTGTATAATATGGATAAACTATAAACATTCTAGATTTTGAACTTAAAATGATAAGGTTAAACCCGTTACGGTTGAATTCCGTAAAATAGTCACATTGCGCATAATAGCGATATCGGGTAACCGAATAAGTTATGGACAAGTTCTATATGCCATTATACTTTAAATAATTTAAGATACCTGTAGGATATCAACTTGTATGCCCGTTGAGGTTTTAAAACGAAATTATGCCTTATAGGGGCATTTCGGTAATTTCGTATTATATAAAGAGAACCTTAAATAAAATTTAAGTTTATGATCATGAGTATTCTGAAAATAATTTATTTATGATATAATATCAGTAGGATATCAAATATATGTGTATTTTACCTTTTATGACCAAACTATGCACCGAAGGGGCATTTTGGTCATTTTACACATAGTTTATAAATTATTTGGGATTCTGAGTTTATAACGTGTACCTACTATAAATATGTTTAAAATAAGTTTTAAAATCAGTAGGTATCAAGTCTTGGTCAATAATATGGTTTAAAACCATACTATGCACCGAAATGGCGCTTATGTTGTAATATGATGTTGTTGAGCAATGTTTAATGAAAACTAACCTTAGGGTCAGATTAAAATGTTTAAAATATGTTACTTAATATAACATATCATAAGGTAAGTGATTTACCTTGAAAAGATTCGATGAAAACTATTTTTTAAGCCACAGGGGCTAAAACCGTCATTTATCGACATAGTTTAAGGACTTGTTTAAAAACTCAGTTTATAACTTGGTTTAACATCCCAAATAATCCTACTTATAATATTATATCATTAGAAATTCATTTTCAAGTTCATTACCATTTAAAACCTTGTTTTATGCAAAAAGGGCATTTTGGTAAAAGATGGCATACTTATGGAACTTGCGCATAAACTTGGATTCTGATTATGATCATGTAATATAACCTCAGAGGGTTATGATACATTATATTATGATCATAATACAACTTTAGATCAGTAGGTAACTAATCTAAATCGGGTCATAATCGAAAGTAAAAGCAGAAGTCAAACCTTGCGATTTTCGGTTGAAAACCGACCCTAGATCTGAAATTGACGAGCTGAACATGTTTATACATGTTCTAATAATTATTACCAACTTTTTTAAGTGTCAAAATAGGTTTCATAACATATATAAGATCCATTTATGATTTTTCCGAAAAATGGCATGTTTGACATTTTAATATCATAACCTTGACCCGTCAATTGTCTAGCAAACGTGATCTTCAGGAGGTGCCCTTTATAGGGACTAACACCTACCTAACTATGATCACTTAGCCATGTTCATTTTGAACAATGGCTGGTCCATAATGATCTTAACCGAAAGTCAAAGCGTTTTACGTAAAACGCTTGACTTTAGGCTATAGAAGCCTATAAACGAAAATGCACAAGGAAGGAACACTTACCAGTGATTCCTAGATGCAAAAGAACTACGTCGGACTGCTCCTTTTAGTTAGGAACTTCCAGAGGAGGGAGAAGAGTGAATAAGAAAGGTGCAAGTTGAAATGGTGAACTTAAGCACCTATTTATAGTTGGAGAGCTCAAAGGAGGTGAAGCCAGGTGTCTAGGGGTGTAAGAAGAAGCTTACAAGTGTCCCAAAACGTGGCATAGCTGATTAGGAAGGCCATGGTTTTGATTTAATGGTTTTGGAGCTTTGCTTGGGCTCCAAAACAAACTTTTTGCTGCATGTCTGTTCTCGCGGGGCGCGAGAGACACAGGCCGGGTCTCTCGCGACCCGCGACCGCCCCTATTTCAGTTCTAAAATTTGACACTTTGGCCCCTAAACTGTATAAAGCTTATAAAAATGATTTTAAATACTATTTTGGCACTTTTATCCATCCGTAGCCAATACTTGGCATACCCGGGATTATGACTTGGAGGCTTGAACTTAGTCCACCACCTCTAGATAGAAGGATAACTTCCCTTAACTATCATATATTTGGCCAAATATGTGGTCTGTGCCACTTGGCAAATCAAAACCATTAAAATCTTTTTGGAATTATATCGCAGAGCATAAATTCCGAATAAAATCGAGGCGCTCGTTTTCAAGAGGATGAATATATATATATATAATTCAAAGTACTTCATTAAATTTGCATAAGAAATTACAATACTTGAAACAAATAAATGAAACTGATTGTCCATGCAAGGACTAAAAAGAAACAAAATGTCCATGCAGGGACTAAAGAAATAATGTCCATGCAGGGACTACATATAATAGAAAAAGACTTCACTTGTCTTTCTTTCCCTTGACAAGTTTGGAGAGTTTCTTGAAGAACTTATTTGTCTTCTTCTCCGTTTTCTCCGCCTGCTGCTGCATCCCTTTCATTCTTTCTAAGGCATCATTAATGGCCTCTAGTGGTAGCGGAGGTTATGGCATAACCGGATACTGGTACCCATAAGTTGGATATCTATTCGGTGGATAAGTAGGTGGGAAAGGAGACGGGTAAAGTGCATTGCGCATAACTGCGTGCATGTACGGGTCTTGCGACCATGATTGATAGTCTGCCGGCGTAGACGGATTAAATAGATCATATCCAGACGTGTCTGGGTACGTGGGAATTGGGTTAGTATAACCCGTTGGTGGTGGTTGAACAGCAGGTGTTAGTGTTGGTTCCACTATAGGGGAACATTAGAGGGTCTACCCATTTGTGGGTCCTCTTGAATGGTGGGGTAAGAATTGGGCAAAGGTGGCAGCGATCCCGACCTTTTTCCGGCACGTACTGACATACGTGCTCCACGCTTCCTCCTTGGTGGCTCAGGTGGTTGTTGAGGTTGGTCCACGGGTTCCATGTGGACATCTTCTTGAACTGGGAGTGGTTGAGAGTGATGGGAAGGTGTGTGGGAAGGTGAATTGATTCCAGTATTGGTCCCACTCGTTAGGACCTTGGTAGGGCGATCCGGCATATGAGTTTGAATCGCTCGAAATTTCAATGGGATGCACATTTGATCCCGACGGTGGCATCTCCGGGTCGGAGTCCTCGTCCATAGGATGTGGCTCATCCAACTGATTTTGATCGGCGGAGGCGTGTTTAAGTAATGGTTGGGGTTAAACTCTTCATGGTAGGAATGATGAGAATGGGAATGGTGAGAATGATAGGAATGGTGTGAGTGCTAAGAATTTTGGGAATGTGAAGGCGAGTGTCTATTAGAGACGGAACGTCTCACTGGTTGCCATGGAGACGAATCTCCCGATTCTTGATAATTATCTGAATTATGAGGTTGAGGGGGAATACGCCCTGATGGTCCTCCTCTCATTGGACCTTTTCCCTGTCCACTTTGTCCTCTCACACGTGGCGGCATTTTCCTGTTAAAATCAATTAAAAACATACTATAACTTAATAATGAAATGAGTAATCCTAGGTCAATGCCTAGACTCGGAAGTCTAAGGAATGTGCTCGTGTAAGTTTGAGACTAAACACAAAAGGCTAGTGTTTAATTTTCTCAAACGTTGGCTCCGATACCAACCCTGTCACACCCCGGATTTCCAATCTTGAAATCCATACACCGGTGGGCCCGGGTGAGGAGTATCGTGACAACAGTTGATAACGTCATAGTCAATTAAACGTGGCACAGCTGAAGTCTTGGAGTAAAATTACTATTACAAACCGAATGTTCAAAAATACAAAATTATATACAAGCTTGTAATAGAAGATCCACAGGCGGATCATAGAATGTACAAGAAAGAATACAAAACAGACTTTAGGCAGATCTAAGGATTTACAAGAATCCTCTTATTCTCTACCGAGCAGCTTCCGACTTAATTTTGTGTTGTACCTACATCTAGTCCTTGGAGGATACGTCAGCTTACGCTGGTAAATACACCCAACTGACTCATTTTGAAAATATTAAAAATGATTTCAAGTGCAAACAGCACAAAATCTTTTATTATCTTAGGAAGGTTAAACATGCAATGGACCATGCAATAATAATTTACCATATCCCAAGCCCTTATAGGGGAAATAAGTTCAGAGTATTTACCTGAGATTGCTTTCTTCTTTTATTTTTAAATAACTCAGTCGTATACAAAAGTAGCAAATAGCTTTTACCGAGAAGGCTAGAGTCTGGATTATGGCATAAACTAGCCAATTAAATACTAACGGCTGTATAAACCGAATAGTGTACATGATCATTACGTATAACGCTTGATTAAACGATGATCAGATAGAATGTAGTTTAAACCCGACAAGTACTTGACTTGTATAATATGGGTAAACTATAAACATTCTGGATTTTGAACTTAAAATGATAAGGTTAAACCCGTTACAGTTGAATTCCGTAAAATAGTCACATATACATAACCGTGCGCATAATAGCGATATTGGGTAACCAGATAAGTTATTGACAAGTTCTATATGCCATTATACTTTAAATAAGTTAAGATACCAGTAGGATATCAACTTGTATGCCCGTTGAGGTTATAAAACAAAATTATGCCTTATAGGGGCATTTCAGTAATTTCGTATCGTATAAAAAGAACTTAAATAAAATTTAAGTTTATGATCATGAGTATTCTGAAAATACTTTATTTATGATATAATATCAGTAGGATATCAAATATATGTGTATTTTACCTTTTATGACCAAACTATGCACCGAATGAGCATTTTGGTCATTTTACACATAGTTTATAAATTATTTGGGATTCTTAGTTTATAACATGTACCTACTGTAAATATGTTTAATATAAGTTTTAAAATCAGTAGGTATCAAGTCTTGGTCAATAATATGGTTTAAAACCATACTATGCGCCGAAATGGCGCTTATGTTGTAATATGATGTTGTTAAGCAATGTTTAATGAAAACTAACCTTAGGGTCAGATTAAAATGTTTAAAATATGTTACTTAATATAACATATCAGTAGGTAAGTGATTTACCTTGAAAGGATTTGATGAAAACTATTTTATAAGCCACAGGGGCTAAAACCGTCATTTATCGACATAGTTTAAGGACTTGTTTAAAAACTCAGTTTATAACTTGGTTTAACATCCCAAATAATCCTACTTATAATATTACATCAGTAGAAATTCATTTTCAAGTTCATTACCATTTAAAACCTGGTTTTATTCAAAAAGGACATTTTGGTCAAAGATGGCATAATTATGGAACTTGCGCATAAACTTGGATTCTGATTATGATCAATAATAACCTCAGAGGGTTATGATACATTATATTATGATCATAATACAACTTTATATCAGTAGGTAACTAATCTAAATCGGGTCATAATCGAAAGTCAAAGCAGAAGTCAAACAATGCGACTTTCGGTTGCGAACCGACCCTAGAACTGAAGTTGACGAGCCGAACATGTTTATAATGTTCTAATAGTTATTACCAACTTGTTTAAGTGTCAAAACAGGTTTCATAACATATATAAGATCAATTTATGATTTTTCCGAAAAATGGCCTGTTTGACTGTTAATATCATAACTTTGACCAGTCAATTGGTTTAGCAAACGTGATCTGCAGGAGGTGCCCTTTTTAGGGACTAACACATACCTTACTATGATCACTTAGCCATGTTCATTTTGAGCAATGGCTGGACCATAATGGTCTTAACCGAAAGTCAAAGCGTTTTACGTAAAACGCTTGACTTTAGGCTATAGAAGCCTATAAACGAAAATGCACAAGGAAGGAACACTTACCAGTGATTCCTAGATGCAAAAGAACTATGTTGGACTGCTCCTTTTAGTTAGGAACTTTCATAGGAGGGAGAAGAGTGAATAAGAAAGGTGCAAGTTGAAATGGTGAACTTAAGCACCTATTTATAGTTGGAGAGCTCAAAGGAGGTGAAGCCAGGTGTCTAGGGGTGTAAGAAGAAGCTTACAAGTGTCCCAAAACGTGGCATAGCAATGGTTTTGGAGCTTTTCTTGGGCTCCAAAACAAACTTTCTAGTGCAGGTCTGTTCTCGCGGGGCGTGAGGTCTCTCGCGACCCGCGACCGCCCCTATTTCAGTTCTAAAATTTGACACTTTAGCCCCTAAACTATATAAAGCTTATAAAAATGATTTTAAATACTATTTTGGCACTTTTATCCATCCGTAGTCAATACTTGGCATACCCGGGATTATGCCCGGGCATTATTGAGCTCTCGGTTCGTTAAAAGATCACTCAGAGGTATAAATTAACATGTTGACACTTTTAATCCCTCCAATATCCAACTTTCACATATATACAGAATTAAACTCTCTCTCGTCCAACAAACGGTACGTATGAGAGTTAGGACTTCACAAAGGATCACTCAGAGGCTTATCACAAGCATGTTGATTCCGATGTCACTCAGAGGCTAGGCATGTTGACATATTAGTCACTCAGAGGCCAAGTTTCAAGCATGTTGACATAGCAGTCACTCAGAGACTAATGATTTAAGCATGTTGACGCATCAGTCACTCAGAGGCTATGTTTCAAGCATGTTGACATATCAGTCACTCAGAGGCTAATGATTTAAGCATGTTGACGTATCAGTCACTCAGAGGCTATTATTTATGCATGTTGACATCGGTTCGTCACTCAGAGGCTCAACTTGAGCATGTTGACGCCTTTAGTCCTTATTGGTCTTTAATAGACTATATTAAAAATACAACACGTGTCACTATACTATTGGACACGATTTTACAGGGTGTTACATCCTCACCCCCTTAAAAGAAATCTCGACCTCGAGATTTTATTCAAAAAGATTGAGGTATTTTTGTCGCATAGTGGACTCAGCCTCCCGTAGATACTCAGACCTCTAAAAGCGACCCACTTAACCTTTACTATAGGTATCATCTTTCTTCGGAGCTTCTTAACCTGCCGATCCTTGATTGAAATTGGTTTCTCAATGAACCTCAGGTTTTCATCAATTTGCACCTCATTGTGCAACATTGCTAGCGACTCATCAGCGAGACATTTCTTAAGATTAGATATGTGGAATACATCATGGATTCCATTAAGCTCCTCTGGCAATCTGAGCTTATAAGCTACAGTGCCGACACATTCGATTATCTCGAAGGGTCCTATATATCTAGGGCTTAAATTGCCCTTCTTTCCAAAACGCATCACACCTTTCCAGGGTGATACTTTTAGCATGACCTTGGTCCCTACTTGGAACTTAAGAGGTTTACGCCTCTTGTCAGCATAGCTCTTCTGCCTATCCCTGGCAGCTTTGAGACGATCACGGGTTTGCACAATCTTTTCCGTGGTCTCCAGGACAATCTCAGGTCCTGACAGTTGGGCCTCCTCAACTTCTGTCCAGCATACGGGCGTTCTACATTTTCTCCCATATAAGGCCTCAAAAGGAGCAGCCTTAATGCTAGTATGATAGCTATTATTGTAGGAGAATTCTATTAGGGGTAAGTGGTCATCCCAACTTCCGCCTAAATCAATCACACATGCCCTAAGAATGTCTTCCAATGTCTGGATAGTACGCTCACTTTGACCATCAGTCTGCGGATGGTAAGCCGTACTAAAGTTTAATCGTGTGCCTAACGATTGTTGGAAACTTTTCCAAAAGTGAGATGTGTATCTAGTATCTCTATCAGATACAATAGATATTGGCACACTGTGTAGGGACACTATCTTGTCCACATACAACTTAGCCAATTTATTTGAATTATACGTCTCTTTAATTGGCAAGAAATGAGATGACTTAGTCAGCCTATCCACTATGACCCAAATAGTGTCATTACCACTTTTGGTTTTAGGTAACTTGGTAATCAAATCCATAGTTACCATTTCCCATTTCCAAGTGGGAATTTCTGATTGTTGTAGTAGTCCTGTCGGTTTCTGATGTTCAACCTTAACTTGCGAACACGTCAGACACTTAGCTACATAAGTGGCTATGGATTTCTTCAAACCCTTCCACCAATAATTCTTCTTCAAATCTTGATACATCTTGTCACCACCCGGGTGAACAGAGTATCTTGAATTATGCGCTTCCTGGAGGATTAGATTCCTAAGTCCTCCAAAGATCGGAACCCGAATTCTATTATTAATTCTCAGGATTCCATCTTTTCCAGGCGCTAACTGATCAACAGCTCTGCCTAATCCCTCATTAGGGATATTAGCCTCTAATAAGGCTTGCTACTACGCATCTAATAGCTTCTCACTCAAGCTATTTCTGAGCTCAATGCTCTTAGTGTTTATCCTTATAGGTTTAACCTTTTCCTTGCGACTCAAGGCATCGGCAACTACATTTGCCTTGCCTGGATGGTAGCGAATCTCACAATCATAATCGTTAAGTGTTTCCATCCACCGACGTTGTCGCATGTTCAATTCTTTCTGATTGAATAGATGCTGGAGACTTTTATGGTCTGTGTATATAACACACTTTGTGCCATACAAGTAATGTCTCCACAGTTTTAGTGCAAATACAACGGCACCCAATTCCAAATCGTGGGTGGTGTAATTCTTTTCATGCACCTTTAATTGTCGTGATGCATAGGCAATCACCTTGCCTTTTTGCATTAGCACACAACCCATGCCAGTGTGCGATGCATCGCAGCAGACTACAAATTCCTCAATACCCTCAGGTAGAGATGACACAGGAGCGTTGCTCAACTTGTGTTTAAGAACCTCAAAAGATTCCTGTTGCTTTGGACCCTAATTATACTTAATATTCTTACGGGTCAAAGAAGTTAAAGGAGTGGCTATCCTTGAAAAGTTCTCAATGAACCTCCTATAGTAACTAGCCAGTCCTAAGAAACTACGAACTTCTATTGGGGTCTTGGGCACTTCCCAATTTATTATAGCCTCAATTTTGGCAGGATCCACTTGGATACCACGCTCACTTACCATGTGTCCAAGAAATTGGACATCTCTAAGCCAAAATTTGCATTTAGAGAACTTCGCATAAAGTTTCTCCTGCCTTAATAATTCTAGGATGCACCGAAGATGTTTCTCGTGATCATCTTGGTTACGAGAATAGATAAGTATGTCGTCTATGAAGACAATGACAAACTTATCCAAATATGGCTTGCAGATTCTATTCATGAGATCCATGAATGCTACTGGTGCATTTGTGAGCCCAAAAGGCATCACTAAGAATTCAAAATGACCATAGCGGGTCCTGAAGGCTGTCTTAGGAACATCTTCACTTCTAACCTTCAGTTGATGATATCCTGATCTCAAATCTATTTTAGAAAAGTAACTAGCCCCTTGAAGTTGGTCGAATAAATCATCGATCCTGGGCAGAGGATATTTATTCTTAATGGTTAGCTTATTTACTCCCGATAGTCGATGCACATTCGCATCGAACCGTCTTTCTTCTTTACAAACAGAATAAGAGCTCCCCAAGGTGAGGAACTAGGCTGAATAAAGCCTTTTTCTAAAAGTTCATCTAATTGCATCCTCAATTCCTTCATTTCCGCCGGTGCTAACTGATATGGAGCTCTAGCAACAGGTGCTGCTCTTGGTAGAATATCAATCCTAAACTCCACTTGCCTATCTGGAGGTAGGCCTGGTAATCCTTCAGGGAAAACATCGGGATACTCCGAGATAACTGGTTGATCTTCAAGGTTCGGCTTTAGTTCATTTATGGTAACTTGTGCCATATAGATGACACAGCCTCTTCTCAAACACTTGGTTGCCTTAAATAACGACACCTTGTCTGGCAATCCATAGTATGAGTCGCCAAAGATGGTGATCATTTCACCAGATGGGGTCTTAATCTCGATGAGCGTTTTATCGCATGCAATGCAGGCTTGGTTATGAGATAACCAATCCATGCCTAAGACAACATCAAACCCCGCCAATTTCATTGGCAAAAGAGAGATAGGGATGGAATGATTCTTAATGGATATGGAACATCCATCAAGAATAGAAGAAGCAGTTTCTAAGGTTCCATCAGCAAGTTCTATCTCATAAGTCTTATCTAGAGTTCTTACGGGCAGATTTAATAGTTTACTAAACTTATGATCAACAAATGATTTAACTACACCCGAATCAAATAACACTCTAGCAAAAATATCATTAACTGGGAAAGTACCTATTATAACGTTATTGTCATTAACAGCTTCCTTAGCAGTTAGCCGAAAGGCGCGTGCATTCCCCTTCTTGGCCTCTCCAGGCTTCGGATTATAATTCCTTGAATTCTTAGGGCAGCTAATTGCAATGTGCCCTTTTTCATTGCAAATATAACATACAACATCCTTAAGATCTTTACAATCTAGGGTCTTATGCCCCCTTCTTTTACATATGCCACAAGGTCTAGCTTGTGGGTCAGGATTACACCTGTCCCCAGTGTCTTAGGTTGCAAGTTTTATAGAATGGCATCACAGCTGACTTGCTTTGGTTTCCTTTGAACCCGAACCTCCCTTTATTTTTCTTATTAAATCTATGGGAGTTGTCTTGCTCTCTCTTCCTTTTCCAGTCAGTTTCAGGCTTGACTGACTTCTGCCTCACTATATCAAGGGTGAGGGAGAGAGATAGGTCAACAGCAGACCTATAGGTACTAGGCTGAGCAGCCTTTACCATGCCCTTAATCTCGGGCGCTAATCCAATTATAAAACGCGCAATGCGTTTGGATTCAGGGGTGATAAGATAGGAAACTAACCTAGATAAGGAATTAAAATCGGAAACGTATTTCCGACAATCTAGGTTTTTCATGGAAAGAGACAAGAAGTCTGTCTTTATTTTCTACATCTCATGGGTTGGGCAATAAGTTTCCTTTATCAAATCAAATAAATTGGACCATCCCAAGTTGTATAGGTATACCTTACCTGTTGATTGAATCATGGCCTTCCACCATGTTATGGCATCGCCCTTGAAAGATTGTGATACATACTTGACCACATCTTTTTCAGCACAATTGCTGATATCAACTATAGTCTCCATTTCGTCTAACCATTTAAGGGTTTCTATGGCCCTTTTTCCCCATTAAAGTCTCAGGGTTTACAGGAGACAAAATATTTGTAGGTACATTCGTTCTTGGAAGAACGGGACCTATCAGCATAGTCTATTCTCTTAGGTTCACTTCTGGCATTAGACGAGTGAACCGAGCTCTCTTTATGAGCTGAGGATGGTGGAATAGATAGAGGTTTAGAGTGAGTGGCACTCGGCTCTTTTAGTCTTTCTATGGCCTTACTCATGGCCCTTTCCATAGCCGCATCAATGCGAGCTTGAAAGTCGTTATCATTTATGGCTATATTTTTGGCGTCTTTGACGTTCATATGGCTATTTTGTGCCTCATTAGAATTAGCCATTCTTCAAAGCTTTGGTTCTATATACCAATAACATTTTGTCTTAGCCATGGTATACAAACCATATCGGCTTTTAATCATCGGATATAACAATCCTTTGCCTTTACTAGTGTGAATAACATCACCACTCTTAGGCTTAACATATATATATATATATATATATATATATATATATATATATATATATATATATATATATATATATATATATATGTATTTAGCCTAGGTCTTAATAGGACCATCATAAGCAATTTACAATTTGGACGAAGTCCATATATTATTAGACAGGGGATCGCAATGTCACAACTGTCATTTGTCATACAGACAATTATACATAGGTCATAAGCCTGTCCCTTAATGGACATATTAATTAGGCACATTGGCCGGTCACATTTGACATAATATACGGCACTTAGGCCTGTCACTAGTGGACATATAATAGGGCACATAGGCACAATATCACTAATGGTTATTTATCATCACACTGATGATAGTAGCCGGGATCGAATAGATCACATGGGCTTTAAAGAATAGATTTTAACCCGAAAGGGTGATACATCACTAATGGATGTTTGATTATCATCACACTGATGATACTAGCCGGGATCACACGGATCACAAAGGCTTTTATGCCGGGATAACACTGATCACAAAGGCTATATAACCGGGATCAAATAGATCACAAGGATTATATAAAATACATCTCTAATGGATGTTCAATCACCGCACTGGTGATACTAGCCGGGATCATACAGATCACAAAGGCTTTTAAGCCGGGACCACATAGGTCACAAAGGCTATATAACAGGGATCAAATAGATCACAAAGGTTATATTTTAATACATCTCTAATGGATGTTTTATTACCGCACTGGTGATACTAGCTAGGATCATACAGATCACAAAGGCTTTTAAGCCGGGACCACACAGGTCACAAAGGCTATATAACCGGGATCAAATAGATCATAAATGTTATATTTTAATACATCTCTAACGGATGTTTTATCACCGCACTGGTGATATTAGCCGGGATCACACAGATCACAAAGGCTTTTAAGCCGGGACCACACAGGTCACAAAGGCTATATAACCGGGATCAAATAGATCACAAAGGTTATATTTTAATACATCTCTAATGGATGTTTTATCACCACACTGGTGATCCTAGCCGGGATCACATAGATCACAAAGGCTTTTAAGCCGGGACCACACAGGTCACAAAGGCTATATAAACCGTGATCAAATAGATCACAAAGGTTATATTTTAATACATCTCAAATGGATGTTTTATCACCACACTGGTGATACTAGCCGGTATCACATAGATCACAAAGGCTTTTAATCCGAGACCACATAGGTCACAAAGGCTATATAACCGGGATCAAATAGATCACAAAGGTTATATTTTAATACATCTCTAATGGATGTTTTATCACCACACTGGTGATACTACCCAGGATCACATAGATCACAAAGGCTATATAACCGGGATCAAATAGATCACAAGGGTTATATAAAATACATCTCTAGTGGATGTTTTATTACCTCACTGGTGATATTAGCCGGGATCACACAGATCACAAAGGCTTTTAAGCCGGGACCACACAGGTCACAAAGGCTATATAAGGTTAGGACATAGTCCATAACCTTGAAGGCTAGCGTGATTCCTCAAGTTACACTACCAAGAGTATGCACATTACTTGAATGTTAACATAAGACGATCTTAATGGTTGATTATAAGTCACGGTCGCATTGACCTTAATGACTTGGAGGCTTGAACTTAGTCCACCACCTCTAGATAGAAGGATAACTTCCCTTAACTATCATATATTTGGCCAAATATGTGGTCTGTGCCACTTAGCAAATCAAAACCATTAAAATCATTTTGGAATTATATCGCAGAGCATAAATTTCGAATAAAATCGAGACGCTCGTTTTCAAGAGGATGAATATATATACATATATATATTTATATATATATATATAAAATTCCAAAGTACTTCATTAAATTTGCATAAGAAATTACAATACTTGAAACAAATAAATGAAACTGATTGTCCATGCAAGGACTAAAAAGAAACAAAATGTCCATGCAGGGACTAAAGAAATAATGTCCACGCAGGGTCTACATATAATAGAAAAAGACTTCACTCGTCTTTCTTTCCCTTGACAAGTTTGGAGAGTTTCTTGAAGAACTTATTTGTCTTCTTCTCCGTTTTCTCCGCCTGCTGCTGCATCCCTTTCATTCTTTCTAAGGCATCATTAATGGCCTCTAGTGGTGGCGGAGGTTGTGGTTGAGGTTGTGGCATAACCGGATACAGGTACTCATAAGTTGGATATCCAGTCGGTGGATAAGTAGGTGGGAAAGGAGACGGGTAAAGTGCATTGCGCATAACTGCGTGCATGTACGGGTCTTGCGACCATGCTTGATAGTCTACCGGTGTAGACGGATTAAATAGATCATACCCAGACGTGTCTGAGTATGTGGGAATTGGGTTAGTATAACCCATTGTTAGTGATTGAACAGCAGGTGTTGGTGTTGGTTCCACTATAGGTGGAACATTAGAGGGTCCACCCATTTGTGGGTCCTCTTGAATGGTGGGGTAAGAATTGGGCAAAGGTGGCAGCGATCCCGACCTTTGTCCGGCACGTACTGACATACGTGCTCCATTCTTCCTCCTTGGTGGCTCAGGTGGTTGTTGAGGTTGGTCCACGGGTTCCATGTGGACATCTTCTTGAACTGGGAGTGGTTGAGAGTGATGGGAAGGTGTGTGGTAAGGTGAATTGATTCCAGTATTGGTCCCACTCATTAGGACCTTGGTAGGGCGATCCGGCATATGAGTTTGAATCGCTCGAAATTTCAATGGGATGCACATTTGATCCCGACGGTGGCATCTCCGGGTCGGAGTCCTCGTCCATAGGATGTGGCTCGTCCAACTGATTTTGATCGGCGGAGGCGTGTTTAAATAATGGTTGGGGTTAAACTCTTCATGGTAGGAGTGATGAGAATGGGAATGGTGAGAATGATAGGAATGGTGTGAGTGCTAAGAATTTTGGGAATGTGAAGGTGAGTGTCTATTAGAGACGGAACGTCTCACTGGTTGACATGGAGACGAATCTCCTGATTCTTGATAATTATCTGAATTATGAGGTTGAGGGGGAATACGCCCTGATGGTCCTCCTCTCATTGGACCTTTTCCTTGTCCACTTTGTCCTCTCACACGTGGCGGCATTTTCCTGTTAAAATCAATTAAAAACATACTATAACTTAATAATGAAATGTGTAATCCTAGGTCAATGCCTAGGCTCGGAAGTCTAAAGAATGTGCTCGTGTAAGTTTGAGACTAAACACAAAAGGCTAGTGTTTAATTCTCTCAAACGTTGGCTTTGATACCAACCCTGTCACACCCCGGATTTCCAATCTTGAAATCCATACACCGGTGGGCCCGGGTGAGGAGTATCGTGACAACAGTTGATAACGTCATAGTCAATTAAACGTGGCACAGCGGAAGTCTTGGAGTAAAGTTACTATTACAAACCGAATGTTCAAAAATACAAAATAATATATAAGCTTGTAATAGAAGATCCACTGGCGGATCATAGAATGTACAAGAAAGAATACAAAACAGACTTTAGGTAGATCTAAGGATTTACAAGAATCCTCTTATTCTCTACCGAGCAGCTTCCGACTTAATTTTGTGTTGTACCTGCAGATTAGTCTTTGGAGGATACGTCAGCTTACGCTGGTCAATACACCCAACTGACTCATTTTGAAAATATTAAAAATGATTTCAAGTGCAAACGGCACAAAATCTTTTATTATCTTAGGAAGGTTAAACATGCAATGGACCATGCAATAATAATTTACCATATCCCAAGCCCTTATAGGGGAAATAAGTTCAGAGTATTTACCTGAGATTGCTTTCTTCTTTTATTTTTAAATAACTCAGTCGTATACAAAAGTACCGAGTGCAAATAGCTTTTACCGAGAAGGCTATAGTCTGGATTATGACATAAACTAGCCAATTAAATACTAACGGCTGTATAAACCGAATAGTGTACATGATCATTACGTATAACGCTTGATTAAACGATGATCAGATAAAATGTAGTTTAAACCCGACAAGTACTTAACTTGTATAATATGGGTAAACTATAAACATTCTGGATTTTGAACTTAAAATGATATGGTTAAACCCGTTACAGTTGAATTCCGTAAAATAGTCACATATACATAACCGTGCGTATAATAGCGATATTGGGTAACCAGATAAGTTATGGACAAGTTATATATGCCATTATACTTTAAATAAGTTAAGATACCAGTAGGATATCAACTTGTATGCCTGTTGAGGTTTTAAAACAAAATTATGCCTTATAGGGGCATTTCAGTAATTTCGTATCATATAAAAAGAACTTAAATAAAATTTAAGTTTATGATCATGAGTATTCTGAAAATACTTGATTTATGATATAATATCAGTAGGATATCAAATATATGTGTATTTTACCTTTTATGACCAAACTATGCACCGAAGGAGCATTTTGGTCATTTTACACATAGTTTATAAATTATTTGGGATTCTTAGTTTATAACATGTACCTACTGTAAATATGTTTAATATAAGTTTTAAAATCAGTAGGTATCAAGTCTTGGTCAATAATATGGTTTAAAACCATACTATGCGCCGAAATGGCGCTTATGTTGTAATATGATGTTGTTAAGCAATGTTTAATGAAAACTAACCTTAGGGTCAGATTAAAATGTTTAAAATATGTTACTTAATATAACATATCAGTAGGTAAGTGATTTACCTTGAAAGGATTTGATGAAAACTATTTTATAAGCCACAGGGGCTAAAACCGTCATTTATCGACATAGTTTAAGGACTTGTTTAAAAACTCAGTTTATAACTTGGTTTAACATCCCAAATAATCCTACTTATAATATTACATCAGTAGAAATTCATTTTCAAGTTCATTACCATTTAAAACCTGGTTTTATTCAAAAAGGACAATTTGGTCAAAGATGGCATAATTATGGAACTTGCGCATAAACTTGGATTCTGATTATGATCAATAATATAACCTCAGAGGGTTATGATACATTATATTATGATCATAATACAACTTTATATCAGTAGGTAACTAATCTAAATCGGGTCATAATCGAAAGTCAAAGCAGAAGTCAAACAATGCGACTTTCGGTTGCGAACCGACCCTAGAACTGAAGTTGACGAGCCGAACATGTTTATAATGTTCTAATAATTATTACCAACTTGTTTAAGTGTCAAAACAGGTTTCATAACATATATAAGATCAATTTATGATTTTTCCGAAAATGGCCTGTTTGACTGTTAATATCATAACTTTGACCAGTCAATTGGTCTAGCAAACGTGATCTGCAGGAGGTGCCCTTTTTAGGGACTAACACATACCTTACTATGATCACTTAGCCATGTTCATTTTGAGAAATGGCTGGACCATAATGGTCTTAACCGAAAGTCAAAGCGTTTTACGTAAAACGCTTGACTTTAGGCTATAGAAGCCTATAAACGAAAATGCACATGGAAGGAACACTTACCAGTGATTCCTAGATGCAAAAGAACTATGTTGGACTGCTCCTTTTAGTTAGGAACTTTCATAGGAGGGAGAAGAGTGAATAAGAAAGGTGCAAGTTGAAATGGTGAACTTAAGCACCTATTTATAGTTGGAGAGCTCAAAGGAGGTGAAGCCAGGTGTCTAGGGGTGTAAGAAGAAGCTTACAAGTGTCCCAAAACGTGGCATAGCAATGGTTTTGGAGCTTTTCTTGGGCTCCAAAACAAACTTTCTAGTGCAGGTCTGTTCTCGCGGGGCGTGAGGTCTCTCGCGACCCGCGACCGCCCCTATTTCAGTTCTAAAATTTGACACTTTAGCCCTAAACTATATAAAGCTTATAAAAATGATTTTAAATACTATTTTGGCACTTTTATCCATCCGTAGTCAATACTTGGCATACCCGGGATTATGCCCGGGCATTATTGAGCTCTCGGTTCGTTAAAAGATCACTCAGAGGTATAAATTAACATGTTGACACTTTTAATCCCTCCAATATCCAACTTTCACATATATACAGAATTAAACTCTCTCTCGTCCAACAAACGGTACGTATGAGAGTTAGGACTTCACAAAGGATCACTCAGAGGCTTATCACAAGCATGTTGATTCCGATGTCACTCAGAGGCTAGGCATGTTGACATATTAGTCACTCAGAGGCCAAGTTTCAAGCATGTTGACATAGCAGTCACTCAGAGACTAATGATTTAAGCATGTTGACGTATCAGTCACTCAGAGGCTATGTTTCAAGCATGTTGACATATCAGTCACTCAGAGGCTAATGATTTAAGCATGTTGACGTATCAGTCACTCAGAGGCTCTTATTTATGCATGTTGACATCGGTTCGTCACTCAGAGGCTCAACTTGAGCATGTTGACGCCTTTAGTCCTTATTGGTCTTTAATAGACTATATTAAAAATACAACACGTGTCACTATACTATTGGACACGATTTTACAGGGTGTTACACTTTTGGCTATAAAAGCCTATAAACGAAAATGCAAGAGCAAAGAACACTTTCAAGAGGTTCCTAGAATGCAATAGAACTTAGTTGGGTGCTCCTTTCAGATATGAACTTCCAGAGGAGGGAGATAGAGTTGTGAATGAGAAAGATGCAAGTTTAAATTGTGAACTTTGGCACCTATTTATAGTTGGAGAGCTCAAAGGAGGTGATGTCAGGTGCTAAGGGGTGTAAGAGGGAGCTTATAAGTGTCCTAAAACGTGGCATAGTTGTTCAAAAGTCCATGGTTTCAAATCAAATGGCTTTTGGCAATTTGTGTGGAGACCAAGCAAATTTTTTGCAGATACAGGTCTCTCGCACCCCACGAGAGGCACAGGGCTTGCCTCTCGCGCCTCGCGAGCGCTCCATAGGCAGATTTGAAGTTTGCACTTTTAGCCCCTCATCTTATTAAAACCTCCTAGAACATACAAAAACACCTTTTTAGCATATTTAGCCATCCGTAGCCAATATTTGGCGTACCCGGGATTATGGCCGGACATTGTCGAGCTCTCGGTTCGTTAAAAGGTCACTCAGAGGTATAAATTAACATGTTGACACTTTTAATCCCTCCAATATCCAACTTTCACATATTAACGGATTTAATCCCTCTCGTCCAACAAATGGGACATATGAGAGTTAGGACTTCGTAAAAGATCACTGAGAGGCTCATTATAAGCATATGTTGACTCCGATGTCACTTAGAGGCTGGGCATGTTGACACAACGGTCACTCAGAGGCCAAGTTTTAGCATGTTGATACTAATGGTCACTCAGAGGCTATGTTTAAGCATGTTGACACTAATGGTCACTCAGAGGCTATATTTTAAGCATGTTGACACTAGTGGTCACTCAGAGGCTCTGGTTATGCATGTTGACATCAGAAGATAACTCAGAGACTTAGTTTGAGCATGTTGACGCTTTTAGTCCCTGTTAGTCTTTAATAGACTTAAAAATAAAATACGACACGTGTCACTATATTACTGGACATGATTTTACAGGGTGTTACATTAACATTAAAACCTTGATTAGACATTAAATAAACACACATACACACACATATATATAAAGCATTACTTGTTTGTAACAAGTACTACTGTATATGTTTGTTCCCGCGGTTTTGGTATTTCTAGGGTTAATGGACTTCTTTGTTAGTTGTTGATCGTCTTTGACGTTCATCCGATAAGAAATGATCTACAACTTTTTGCCAATTCTCATAATTCATATCCTCAATGGGGATGAGGCCTTGCTCCATTTTTTTTATTACAAAGTCAATGCCACCCTTCAACTGAGGAAATTCCAAATCCTGACAAACCTTATCCAAATTGAAGTTTGCCTTGAATTTAAATAAAAGAAGTTAGTCAAGTTAAAAAATCAACAGAGAACATGTAAAATATATATTTATAAATCATTTACCCTGAGATGCTCATACAAGGCATTCTTGTTGGCAGCGGAAACATTTTTCTAACTAGTTTTATCAAATGAAATGGTCCACCAAATTTGCATCCCTACTTCGCGAGTGAAGAAATCATTACGCACGCCAACTGGGGTACATGTCGCCTTCCTATCAAATGGAAGAGACAACCCCCCCTGTTTGGGCCACCTGTTAGGAAGTCGAGGTTTTTAGCGTTCCACCTGACCTTTTATACAAAACAATTGCAATTATAATTAAAAATTGTTAGTCACAATATTTATAATAAATGAAGTAAAAATAGTAAAAAATATTGTGTAACAAGACTTATGATCCCGCTCATGAGCACTACGTTAAAAGCCATTGGGAGGCAGTGGATTCTTGGCTCCATTGCCACCATGTCCTTAGCCCATCACATCAGCCATCATTAAAATGAGTATATTCCATAATGAAAACATTTCCTAAAAAGTTACAAATAGAAATTACAACATGTGTCTCTCACATAAAAATGAAGATTATAACAAGTGTTTTATCAAGTACAAATTAATAGAAATTACAATAATTCTTCTTTTAATCTAACTCTCCGTCAGATACTTCAGTTTCTCTATCAATGTCATAGTCGGGATCTTTCTCATCATAATCAGTCTCGCCCTTAGACAATTCATCGTCGATAGTTGTTGGCGGATCAACTTCACTTGTAGGCTCAGCCTCAGTAGCATGAGAAGACCTATTTTTAAAGTATTGGGCAAGTTCGATGAAAAGTATATTGTTAGATGAAGAGTTGTTGTGAACGTCCAGATCAAGAGTAAAGTGATTGTCAACGTTTTAAACGTTCTCGACGTGACCATCATTTAATGGTAGATTCTAAATTATTCAATGATTAACATTCTCGGCGACTCACCTATGGTTATTGTTTTGTTTCATGGAGAATGTTCTTGGATGTAGAACACTTGTTTGACTTGGGAAGAAAATATGAGTTGATGTTCTTTGTCCCATTCGTGCTCTGTGCTGATTCGTGTGACATTATTTTCATATCTTACACCCCTTGGAGCATCGAACCACTTGCACCGAAATAGGGTAATTGAATAACCATTTGAATTACACAAACTCAATAATTTCTTCTAATTGGCCATGCAACTTCTCACTGTTCTCTCCCTCCGCTAGAACCCTTGAGTTTTGTGTTATCCGTTTTGCATCATGTTCAAGTACTATAAACCTAATACCGCTGACTGTACAAGCAATGTAAGTAGAGGCATTTATTTCCGCACCCATTGAAAGAGCATACAACTGTGTGCGGATAACTAGAGAATTTTTTGTTTTCTTCAAATAGACCTAACAAATATAAAGTAATAATGCTTGTTATATATGTATTACCTAACAAAGATAAAGTAATGTGTGTTATATTTGTATTATACCTTCTCGAGAAACTACTTTGGAAATTTGGTTCTAACATATTTTGGGGTTGTTTAGATTTGAATTCACTACGTTGATGACAAATATAAGCAAGTAAGAAAGGGAAAAAAATACTAATTTACAGATAAAGATAAGTTAAAAATTGGAACACTCACTTCATATAGTCCTTGACTTCTTTGCAGTTATTGATGATAAGCATATCTTGACTTTTTCGCTTACTAAAAGTTGTTTGCTCTTCGTTGCGCTAGCTGGATGACATTTAGACTCAAACATCAACAACTTTCATTTTTCAACAATGAAATCCTCGTTTCTATTAGGGCGATTGAACTTAGTCTGGACATCTGAAAAAACATACTATGCTAATCCACGAATGGTCTAAGGAAAACGTTTATGTCCTTCCTGGGTGATTTAGAGCCTAGAATCAACAAACACAACATAAATGAGGACTCTTTCATGCATAGCCATGGAGGCAAATTCTATGTGGTGAGTGTAACTGACCTCATGTTATGACTCTAACTTAAGTTACCAGATGGATTAAACCGTCAGCTGCAAACCTATACTCTCTATACCTTGGTTGTCTTCATCAAGAATTATATCCTCTTCCACACGCTTCCCTATAAGGTCTTCAATAACATACTCTACATTGTTTCTTGGCACAACTTCATTTACAACTAAAAGCATTAACCTTTCACCGTGATTTACCCACTTCGTGTAACGCCGATAGAAACCAAATGAATGCATAAGAAATTTCATCTTTGTGAAGGGTAGTAAGCCATAATTATGACATTTTGCACCTGTACATCTAACATTGCCTTTGTTGTCGACCTGCTATTTGCACGTCTTGATAAAAGACTTAGGTCCTTGTTGGTACTCAGGTGAGTTACATGGATAGGTAAGCCAGCTTTTAGCAACAGGTATGATGCAACTAAACTAATTAAAAGTTAGGGTCTAAAAGACAAGGGTAGGCTACTAAAGCCAGTTTTTGAACACATTATCTCATATATGAATGTGTATTACATGATCGTTTGTATAAGAAAAATTCGGCAGCATTTCCCTTTAGCTCCGACGTATATATATATATATATATATATATATATATATATATATATATATATATATATAAGGATATATACTCGAGGATCAAAGAAAAAATGGCAACCAAATAATTCTTAAACAAACAATCATGTCATACACATTCACATCCTAAATAAAATAAAGTATTCAAAAAATAGTCCCAAATTAAACGTTATGTCTTACATGACGATTTCAATTTCGGGCAGATATTTCTAAGCTCGGTATGTTTTAAATGATTATTTCAATTTCGGGCGGATATTTCAAACCTCGTTATGTTTCAAATGTTGATCTTAATTTTGGGCGAATATTTCTAAACTAATATAATAACTTTCAAGCGAAGGCATACTAGTTTCATAATATAACAACGTATATATTTTCAAACCTATATATATATATATATATATATATATATATATATATAAATTAAACATACAAATTATCAGAGTTACATACACACTTACATACTTGCATAAGCACATTATCACCAAATACACATACATTTACATACTTACATGCGCACATTTACATATATAAGTACATACAAGTACATATTCATACTTAGATAAACACATTTTCAATAAATACACATACATTTACATACTTACAACATGCATACTCACATACACACATTTACATATATATGTACACACATACATACATACACATATTTTCACCCAATACACATACATTTACATACTTACATACATTCAATTTCACAAAATACACACACATTTACATGTATATACATATATACACAAATTTACATATATACTTACATACACACACCTAGACACACACACATACATGCAAACACACATTTTCATCAAATACATATACATTTACATAATAACATACACATGTACATACTCAGATTTTCAATAAACTGTAAATTCTTTCCAAGAATATCAAGATTCACATCGTTAACTTCAAAATTTTCTAAACAACTACATAAATCCTAAACTAATTAGCCTAAAATTAAAAAAACTATCTAAATAATCTTCTAAAAAAATTAAAGAGAAAACTAACCTTAAATTGATGTTTGAGAAGTAGATGGTGGTGTGAGAGTAGTAGCGAATTGGTCTACGCAGCTATGAGTAATGGAAAATTGGGGGAAATGAGGAAGGTGGTTAGATTATAAAGTATACGATATAACAACAGTTATTGGATCATACAAAATCATACAAAAAAATGGTGGTAAGATTATAAAGTAAACCCTTCATTCGAATCATACACCTTTAGCGAAGACATATAAGTTGTTGCTGCTATTACCACTTTTTCTTACAGTGTTCTAACAATACAACTTTGTATTTACTGTATGTGGTTAATGTAACACCCTGTAAAATCGTGTCCAATAATATAGTGACACGTGTTGTATTATTAAATATAGTCTGTCAAAGACCAATTAGTACTAAAGGCGTCAAGATGCTCAATATGAGCCTCTGAGTGACGATCCGATGTCAACATGCATAAATAACAGCCTCTGAGTGACTGATATGTCAACATGCTTAAATCATTAGCCTCTGAGTGACTGATACTTTAACATGCTTAAAATTTGGCCTCTGAGTGACTGATATGTCAACATGCCCAACCTCTGAGTGACTTTGGAATTAACATGCTTATCATAAGCCTCTGAGTGATCCTTTGTGAAGTCCTAAGCTCTCATACGTGCCATTTGTTGGACGAGAGGGTTCAATTTTGTAAATATGTGAAAGTTGGATGACGGAGGGATTAAAAGTGTCAAAATGTTAATTTATACCTCTGAGTGACCTTTTAACAAACCGAGAGCTCGACAATGTTAGGGCATAATCCCGGGTATGCCAAATATTGGCTACGGAGGGCTAAAAGTGCCAAAAATGTGTTTAAAAAGGTTTTTAGAAGCTTTAATAAGTTAAGGGGTTAAAAGTATCAAACTTTGAAACTGGCCAAAGGGCAGTCGCGGGTCGCGAGAGACCAGGCCTGGGTCTCTCGCAGGGCGCGAGAGAGGCTCTGTTGAAGAAAGTTTTGTTTGGCAGCCAAGCAAAGTTCCAAAACCATTAATTCGAAAACCATGGACTTGTAATCAGCTATGACACATTTTGGGACACTTGTAAGCTTCCTCTTACACCACTAAACACCTGGCTTCACCTCCTTTAAGCTCTCCAACTATAAATAGGTGTTCAAGTGCTTCATTCCAACTTACACCTTTCTAAATCATAACTCTTCTCCCTCCTATGGAAGTTCCTAGCTGAAAGGAGCATCCAACTTAGTTCTCTTACATTGTAGGAACCTCTTGTAAGTGTTCCTTGCTCTTGCTTTTTCGTTTATAGGCTTTTATAGCCAAAAGTCAAGCGTTTTACGGAAAACGCTTTGACTTTCGGTTAAGACCGTTATGGTCCAGCCATTGTTCGAAATGAACATGGCTAAGTGATCGTAATAAGGTAGGTGTTAGTCCCTATAAAGGGCACCTCTGAAGATCACTTTTGCTAGACCAATTGACGTGTCAAAGTTATGATATTAAAAAATCAAACAGGCCATTTTTCGGAAAAATCATAAAATGAACTTATATATGTTATGAAACCTGTTTTGACACTTAAACAAGTTGTTAATAATTATTAGAACATGTGAGAACATGTTCGGCTCGTCAATTTCAGTTCTAGGGTCGGTTTGCAACCGAAAGTCGCGAAGTTTGACTTCTGCTTTGACTTTCGATTCTGACCTGATTTAGACTAATTACCTACTGATCTAAAGTTGCATTATGATCATAATATAATGTAGCATAACCATATGAGGTTATACATGATCATAATCAGAATCCAAGTTTATGCGCAAGTTCCATAATTATGCCATCTTTGACCAAAATGTCCTTTTTGCATAAAACAAGGTTTTAAATGGTAATGAACTTGAAAATGAGTTTCTACTGATGTAATATTATAAGTAGGATTATTTGGGATGTTAAACTAAGTTATAAACTGAGTTTTCAAGCAAGTTCTTAAACTACGTCGATAAATGACGGTTTTAGCCCCTGTGGTTCATAAAATAGTTTTAATTGAATCTTTTCAAGGAAAATCATTTACTTACTAATATTTTATATTAAATAACATATTTTAAACATTTTAGTCTGAACCTAATGTCAGTTTTCATTAAACATCGCATAAAACGTCATTTTACGACATAAGCGCCGTTTCGGCGCATAGTATGGTTTTAAACCATATTAATGGATCAAGACTTGTTACCTACTGATTTTAAAACTTATTTTAAACATATTTACAGTAGGTACATGTTATAAACTCAGAATCCCAAATAATTTATAAACTGTGTAAAATGACCAAAATGCCCATTCGGTGCATAGTTTGGTCATAAAAGATAATTTACATATATAATTGACATTCTACTGATATTATATCATAAATAAAGTATTTTTCTAGAATACTTATAACTATAACGTTAAATTATATTCAAGTTCCTTTATTATGGTATAATTTTACCAAAATGCCCTTATGAGGCATAATTTCGTTTTAAAACCTTAACGGGCATACAAGTTGATATCCTAGTGATATCTTAACTTATTTAAAGTATAATGGGATATAGAACTTGTCCATGACTTATCCGGTTACCCGATATCGCTATTATGTGCACAGTTACGTATATGTAACTATTTTACGGAATTTAACCGAAACGAGTTTAACCTTGTCATTTAAGTTTCAAAATACAGAATGTTAATAGTTTACCCATATTATACAAGTCAAGTACTTGTCGGGATTAAACTACATTCTATCCGATCATCGTTTAATCAAGCGTTATACGTAATGATCATGTACACGATTCGGTTTATAAGACCGTTAGTATTTAATTGGCTAGCTTATGACATAATCAAGACTAGAGCCTTCCCGGTAAATGCTATCTGCACTTGGTACTTTTGTATACGGCTGAGTTATTTAAAAATAAAAGAAGACGACTAGCTCAGGTAAATACTCTCGACTTATTTTCCCTATACGGGCTTGGGATACGTTAAATTATTACCGCTTGGCCCAAAATGGGGTCAATCAAATGCCCGCTAGTGGCTAGTAAACCCACATATTTCGTTTCAATTAGTTTTGTTTGATAACTTAAACATCAGGGGGTTAAATTACCATGTCCTGGATATCCTCGGCTCAATACATTAGTTATTGGCCATGACTTTAGCACGGGGTGTAGGCATACACGTTTTGATGCTCATATGCAATATGCCCAAGACGTTGGGGATAACTCCTTCGTGAGTACCTGAGTGGTGTGTATTTAATCATGTCTCGGTTTCTGTCCCGGGCCTTATATGTATTGACAAACATGTGAATCTGATACAAGGTTGCAAGGTCAACTTTCCCAAGTTAATAAAATATTTTTTGCCGTTTTGCACTTAAAAACTATTTTAAAGTTTTTTTTTTCCAAAATGAGTCAGTTGGGTGTATTTACCAGCGTAAGCTGACGTATCGTCCAAAGGCTAAACTGCAAGTTCAATACGAAATAGGCCGGAAGCTACTCGGTAGTGATAGAGGATCTTGCAAATCCTAAATCTGCCTAAAGTCTGTTTTATATTCTTTCCATGTACAATTTATGATCCGCCTGTAGATCTTCTATTACAAGCTTGTATATTATTTTGTATTTTCAAACATTCGGTTTGTAATAGTAATTTTACTCCAAGACTTCCGCTGTGCCGTGTTTAATTGACAATGATGATTATCAACTAATGTCACAATACTCCCCACCCGGGCCCACCGGTATATGGATTTCGGGTTTGAAAATCCGGGGTGTGACATGGTTGGTATCAGAGCCAACGTTTGAGAGAATTAAACACTAGCCTTTTGTATTTAGTCTCAAACTTACACGAGCACATTCCTTAGACTTCCGAGTCTAGGCTTTGACCTAGGATTACTAATTTCATTATTAAGTTATTAGTATGTTTTTGAATTGATTTTTTACAGGAAAATGCCGCCACGTGTGAGAGGACAAAGTGGAAGAGGAAAAGGTCCTATGAGAGGAGGACCATCGGGGCGTATTCCTCCTCAACCTCATAACTCAGATACTTATCAAGAATCAGGAGATTCATCTCCTTGGCAACCAGTGAGACGTTCTGTCTCTAATAGACACTCGCCCTCACATTTCCAAAATTCTTACCACTCACACCACTCTTACCATTCTCACCATTCCCATTCTCATCACTCCTACCATGAAGAGTTTAACCCTAACCATTATCTTAACACGCCTCCAGCCAATCAAAATCAGTTGGACCAGCCAAACCCTATGGACGAGGACTCCAACCCGGAGATGCCGCCGTTGGGATCAAACATACATCCTATTGAAATAACAAGCGATGCAAACTCTTACGCTGGATCACCCTACCAAGGTCCTAATGAGTGGGACCAATACTGGAACCAATTCACTTTCGCCCACACTCCTTCCCATCACTCTCAACCACCTCCAGTTATAGAAGATGTCCACATGGAACCGGTGGACCAACCTCAACCACCACCTGAACCACCAAGAAGAAAGCGTGGAGCACGAATGTCGGTATGTGCCGGACAAAGGTCGGGATCGCTGCCACCTTTGCCCAACTCTTACCCACAATTCAAGAGGACCCACAAATGGGTGGACCCTCTAATGTTCCGCCTATAGTGGAACCAACACCAACACCTGCTGTTCAATCACCACCATCGGGTTATACTAACCCAGTCCCACATATCCAGACACGTCTGGATATGATCCTTTTAACCCGTCTACACCAGTAGACTATCAAGCATGGTCGCAAGACCCCTACATGCAGGCAGTTATGCGCAACGCACTTTACCGGTCTCCTTTCCCACCTACCTATCCACCGACTGGATATCCAACTTATCGGTACCAGTATCCGGTTATGCCACAACCTCAACCACAACCTCCGCCACCACTAGAGGCCATTAATGAGGCCTTAGAAAGGATGAAAGCGATGCAGCAACAGGCGGAGAAAACGGAGAAGAAGACGCATAAGTTCTTCAAGATACTCTCCAAGTTTGTCAAGGGAACGAAGGATGAGTGAAGTCTCTTCTAATTATATGTAGTCCCTACGAGGACATTGTTATTTCTTTTAGTCCCTGTGTGGACATGTTTATTTCCTTTAAGTCCTTGCATGGACAAGTTTATTTCATTTTTTTTCTAGAATTGTAATTTCTAATTTTAAATTTAATGAAGTATTTTAGAATTATATATATATATATATGTATTCATCCTCTTGAAAACGAGCGTCTCAATTTTACTCGAAATTTATGCTCTACTATATAATTCCAAAAGATCTTAATGGTTTTGATTTTCCGAGTGGCACAGACCACATATTTGGCCAAATATATATAAATGATAGTTAAGAACGGAAGGGTCTTCTATCAGGATAGTTAAGGGAAGTAATTCTTCTACACAGGGGTAAGGGACTAGGTCCAAACCTCCAAGGTCGTTAAGGTCGAAGGTGACCAGGACCATTAATCAACCATTAAGGTCCTCTTATATTAACATTCAAGTAATGTGCATACTCATGGTTGTGTGACTTGAGAAATCACAAAAACCTTCAAGGTAAAGGACTATGTCCTAACCTTATAAATAGCCCTTGTGATCTGTTTGATCCCGGCTGAATATCACCAGTGCGGTGATGAATAAAACATCCATTAAAGATGTATTTATATAGCCCTTGTGATCTATTTGATCCCAGCTAAATAGCCCTTGTGATCTATTTGATCCCAGCTAAAATAGCCCTTGTGATCTGTTTGATCCCAGCTAAATATCACCAGTGCGGTGATGAATAAAACATCCATTAAAGATGTATATTATATAGCCCTTGTGATCTATTTGATCCCGGCTAAATAGCCCTTGTGATCTATTTGATCCCGGCTAAAATAGCCCTTGTGATATGTTTGATCCCGGCTAAATATCACCAGTGCGGTGATGAATAAAACATCCATTAGAGATATATTTTATATAGCCCTTGTGATCTGTACGATCCCGGGTAATATCACCAGTGCGGTGATAAAACATCCATTAGTCATGTATTACCCTTTCTGGTTATGATCTATTATATAAAGCCCATGTGATCTATTTGATCCCGGCTAATATCATCAGTGCAATGATAAATGAAACATCCATTAATGATGTATTACCCTTTTTGGGTTATGAATTATTTTATATAGCCCTTGTGATCTATTTGATACCGGCTAAATATCACCAGTGCGGTGATGAACAAAACATCAATTAGTGATGTATTGCCCTTATGGCTATGATTTATTTTATATAGCCTATGTGATCTATCTGATCCCGGCTAATATCGCGAGTGCAGTGATAAATAAGACATCCATTAGTGATGTAGTGCCTATGTGCCATATCTTATGTCCATTAGTGACAGGCCTATGTGCCATATCCTATGTCCATTAGTGACAGGCCTATGTGCCATATTTTATGTCCATTAGTGACAGGCCTATGTGCCATATTTTATGTCCATAGTGACAGGCCTATGTGCCATAATTTATGTCCATTAGTGACAGGCCTATATGCCATATTTTATGTCCATTAGTGACAAGCCTTTGTGCCATATTTGATGTCCTTTGTGACAAGCCTATGTGCTATATAATTGTCAAATATGACAATGACAGTTGTGACATTACGATCCCCTGTCTAGTAATAAATGGACTATGTCCAGATGTTAATTTGCCTATGATGGTTCTATTAAGACCTAGGCCAAAATATAGTTATATTAAGCCTAAGAGTTGTGATGTTAATCACACTAGTGTAGGCCATGGATTTCCTTATATCCAATGTTTAAAAGCCGATATGGTTATTATACCATGGCTAAGAGAAATTTTATTTGGTATATAGAACCAATACTTTGAAGAATGGCTAATTCTAATGAAACACAAAGTAGCCATCGGAACGTCAAGGACGCCAAAAATATAGCCATAGATAATAATGACTTCCAAGCACGCATCGATGCGGCTGTAGAAAAGGCCATGGGTAAGGCCATAGAGAAGTTAAGAGAGTCGAGTGCTACTCGCTCTAAGCCATTATCAATTCTACCATCCTCAGCTCATAAGGAGAGCTCTGTTCACTCATCAAATGCAAAGAGTGAACCTAAGCAGATAGACTATGCTGATAGGTCCCGTTTCTTCCAAGGATGGATGCACCTACAAGTACTTTGTCTCCTGTAAACCCCAAGACTTTAATGGGGAAAAAGGAGCCGTAGAAGCCCTAAAGTGGCTAGACGAGATGGAGACCATTGTAGACATCAATAGTTGTGCTGATAAGGATCTGGTCAAGTACGTATCACAGTCCTTTAAGGGCGATGCCCTAATATGGTGGAAAGCCATGATTCAGTCTACAGGTAAAGTATACCTGTATAATCTGGGATGGTCTCAGTTTGTGGACCTTATTAAGGAAACCTACTGCCCACCACATGAGGTGGAGAAAATAGAGACAAACTTCTTGTCTCTATCAATGAAAAATCTAGACTGTCGAAAGTATGTTTCCGATTTCAATTCCCTATCTAGGTTAGTTTCCTATTTAATTACCCCTGAATCCAAAGCACTGCGCATTTTATTAATCGGTTAGCGCCCGAGATAAAGGGCATGGTAAAAGCCGCTCAGCCTAATACCTATTGATCTGCTGTAGACCTATCCCTCTCTCTCTCACCGTTGAGCTTGTGAGACAAAAGTCAGTTAAATCTGAAACTGATGAAAAAAGGAAGAGGGAAGATGACAACTCCCATAAGTTTAATAAGAAAAATAAAGGGAGATTTGGGTTCAAAGGGAACCAAGGCAAGTCGGCTATATTGCCATTTTGCAAGACTTGCAACCGCAGACACTAGGGACAGTGTAATTCTGATTTACAAGTTAGACCTTGTGGTATTTGTAAAAGGAGAGGACATAAGACCCTAGATTGTAAAGATCTTAAGGATGCTGTATGCTATATCTGCAACGAAAAAGGGCACACTGCAACTAACTACCCTAAGAGTTCAAAGAATAATAATCCGAAGCCTGGAGAGGCCAAGAAGGGGAATGGACGCGCCTTTCGGCTGACTGCTAAGGAAGCTGTTAATGACAATAACGTCATAACAGGTACTTTCCCCATTAGTGATATTTATGCTAGAGTTCTTTTCGATTCGGGTGCGGATAAATCATTTGTTGATCATAAGTTTAGTAAACTATTAAATTTACCCATAAGAACTCTAGATAAAATTTATGAGATAGAACTCGCCGATGGAACCTTAGAAACTGTTTCTTCCATTCTTGATGGATGCTCTATATCCATTAAAAATCATTCCATCCCTATCTCTCTTTTTCCAATGAAATTGGCGAGGTTCGATGTTGTCTTAGGTATGGATTGGTTATCTGACAACCAATCCCGCATTGCCTGTGATAAAAAGCTCATCGAAATCAAAACCCCATCTGGTGAAATGATTACCATCCCTAGAGACTCACTCTATGGACTGCCAGACAAGGTGTCGTTATTTAAGGCATCCAAGTGTTTGAGAAGAGGTTGTGTCATCTATATGGCATAAGTTACCATAAATGAACCAAAGCCGAACCTTGAAGATCAACCAGTTATCTCAGAGTATCCCAATGTTTTCCCTGAATAATTACCAGGCCTACCTCCAGATAGGCAAGTGGAGTTCAGAATAGATATCATACCAGGATCAGCACCCGTAGCTAGAGCTCCATATAGGCTAGCTCCAACCGAAATAAATGAGTTAAAAATTTAATTAGCTGAACTCTTGGAGAAAGGCTTTATCCAGCCTAGTTCCTTACCTTGGGATTTTCTATCCTATTTGTAAAGAAGAAAGACGGTTTAATGCGAATGTGCATCGACTATCGTGAGCTGAAAAAGTTAACAATTAAGAATAGATATCCTCTCCCTAGGATTGATGATTTATTCGACCAACTTCAAGGAGCTAGTTACTTTTCTAAAATAGATTTGTGATCAGGATATCATCAACTGAAGGTTAGAAGTGAAGATGTTCCTAAGACAGCCTTCAGGACCCGCTATGGTTATTTTGAATTCTTAGTGATGCCTTTTGGGCTCACAAATGCACCGACAGCATTCATGGATCTCATGAGTAGAGTCTGCAAACCGTATTTAGATAAGTTTGGCATTGTCTTCATAGACGACATACTTATCTATTCTCGTAATCAAGATGATCACGAGAAACATCTTCGGTGCATCCTAGAATTATTAAGGTAGGAGAAACTTTATGCAAAGTTCTCTAAATGAGAATTTTGGCTTAGAGAAGTCCAATTTCTTGGACATATGGTAAGTGAGCGTGGTATCCAAGTGGATCCCGCCAAAATTGAGGCCATAATGAATTGGGAAGTGCCCAAGACCCCAACGGAGGTTCGGAGTTTCTTAGGATTGGTTGGTTACTATAGGTGGTTCATTGAGAACTTTTCAAGGATAGCCACTCCTTTAACTTCCTTGACCTGTAAGAATATTAAGTATAATTGGGGTCCAAAGCAACAAGAATCTTTTGAGATTCTTAAACACAAGTTGAGCAACGCTCCTGTGTTATGTCTACCTGAGGGTATTGAGAATTTTGTTGTTTATTGTGATGCATCACACACCGGTATGGGCTGTGTGCTAATGCAAAATGGCAAGGTAATTGCCCATGCATCACGACAATTAAAGGTGCATGAAAAGAATTACACCACCCATGATTTGGAGCTGGGTGCCGCTGTATTTGTACTAAAACTGTGGAGACATTACTTGTATGGCACAAAGTGTGTTATATACACAGACCATAAAAGTCTCCAGCATCTGTTCAATCAGAAAGAATTGAACATGCGACAACCCGTTAGATGGAAACTCTTAATGATTATGATTGCGAGATTCGCTACCATCCAAGCAAGGCAAATGTAGTTGCCGATGCCTTAAGTCGCAAGGAAAAGGTTAAACCTATAAGGATTAACGCTAAGAGCATTGAGCTCAGAAATAGCTTGAGTGAGAGGCTATTAGATGCGCAAAAACAAGCCTTGTTAGAGGCTAATATTCCTAATGAGGAATTAGGCGGAAGTGTTGATCAATTAGCGCCTGGAAAAGATGGAATCCTAAGATTTAATGATAGAATTTGGGTTCCGATCTTTGGAGGACTTAGAGATCTAATCCTCCAAGAAGCGCATAATTCAAAATACTCTGTTCACCCGGGTGGTGACAAGATGTATCAAGACCTAAAGAAGAACTATTGGTGGATGGGTTTGAAGAAATCTATAGCCACTCATGTAGCTAAGTGTCTGACGTGTTCGCAAGTTAAGGCGAACATCAGAAACCGTCAGGACTTGTACAACAACTTGAAATTCCCACTTGGAAATGGGAAATGGTAACTATGGACTTGATTACCAAGTTACCTAAGACCAAAAGTGGAATTGACACTATTTGGGTCATAGTGGATAGGCTGACTAAGTCAGCACATTTCTTGCCAATTAAGGAAACATATAATTCAGATAAATTGGCTAAATTGTATGTGGACAAGATTGTGTCCCTACACGTGTGCCAGTATCTATTGTATCCGATAGAGATACTAGATACACATCTCACTTTTGGAAAAGTTTCCAACAATCCTTAGGCACACGATTAAATTTCAGTACGGCTTACCATCCGCAGACTGATGGTCAAAGTGAGCGTACTATTCAGACTTTGGAGGACATGCTTAGGGCATGTGTGATTGATTTAGGTGGAAGTTGGGATGACCACTTACCCCTAATAGAATTCTCCTACAATAACAGTTATCATACTAGCATCAAGGCTGCTCCTTTTGAGGCCTTGTATGGGAGAAAATGTAGAACGCCCGTATGTTGGGCAGAAGTTGGGGAGGTGCAACTATCAGGACCAGAGATTGTCCTGGAGACCATGGAAAAGATTATGCAAATCCGTGATCATCTCAAAGCTGCCAGGGACAGGCAGAAAAGTTATGCTGACAAGAGGCGTAAACCTCTTAAGTTCCAAATAGAGGACAAGGTCATGCTAAAGGTATCACCCTAGAAAGGTGTGATGCGTTTTGGAAAGAAGGGCAAGTTAAACCCAAGATATATAGGACCCTTCGAGATAATCGAATGTGTCGGCACTGTAACTTATAAGCTCAGGTTGCCAGAGGAGCTTAGTGGAATCCATGATGTATTCCACATATCTAATCTTAAGAAATGTCTAGCCGATGAGTCGCTAGCAATGTCGCACAAAGATGTGCAGATAGATGAAAACCTGAGGTTCATTGAGAAACCAATTTCGATCAAGGATCGACATGTTAAGAATCTCCGAAGAAAAATAATACCTATAGTAAAAGTTAAGTGGGACGCTTTTAAAGGTCCCGAGTATACATGGGAGGTTGAGTCCACTATGCGAAAAAAGTACCCCCATCTCTTTTGAATAAAATCTCGAGGTTGAGATTTCTTTTAAGGGGGTGAGAATGTAACACCCTGTAAAATCGTGTCCAATAATATAGTGACACGTTTTGTATTTTTAAATATAGTCTATCAAAGACCAATAAGGACTAAAGGCGTCAACATGCTCAATATGAGCCTCTGAGTGACGATCCGATGTCAACATGCATAAATAACAGCCTCTGAGTGACTGATACGTCAGCATGCTTGAAATTTGGCCTCTGAGTGACTGATATGTCAACATGCCCAGCCTCTGAGTGACATCAGAATCAACATGCTTATCATAAGCCTCCGAGTGATCCTTTGTGAAGTCCTAAACTCTCATACGTGCCATTTGTTGGACGAGAGGGTTCAATTTTGTAAAAAGTTGGATGATGGAGGGATTAAAAGTGTCAACATGTTAATTTATACCTCTGAATGACCTTTTAACAAACCGAGAGCTCGACAATATCTGGGCATAATCTCGGGTATGCCAAATATTTGCTACGGAGGGTTAAAATGCCAAAAAGGTGTTTAAAAAGGTTTTTTGAAGCTTTAATAAGTTAAGGGGTTAAAAGTGTAAAACTTTGAAACTGGCTAAAGGGCGATCGCGGGCTGCGAGAGACCAGGCCTGGGTCTCTCGCGGGGCGCGAGAGAGGCTCTGCTGCAGAAAGTTTTGTTTGGCAGCCAAGCAAAGCTCCAAAACCATTAATTCGAAAACTATGGACTTGTAATCAGCTATGCCATGTTTTAGGACTCTTGTAAGCTTCCTCTTACACCCCTAAACACCTGGCTTCACCTTCTTTGAGCTCGCCAATTATAAATAGGTGTTCAAGTGCTTCATTCCAACTTGCGCATTTCTAAATCATAAGTCTTATCTCTCCTATGGAATTCCTAGATGAAAGGAGCATCCAACTTAGTTCTCTTGCATTATAGGAACCTCTTGTAAGTGTTCTTTGCTCTTGAACTTTCGTTTATAGGCTTTTATAGCCAAAAGTCAAGTGTTTTACGGAAAACGCTTTGACTTTCGGTTAAGACCATTATGGTCCAGACATTGTTCGAAATGAACATGGCTAAGTGATCGTAATAAGGTAGGTGTTAGTACCTATAAAGGGCACATCCTGAAGATCACGTTTGCTAGACCAATTGACGGGTCAAAGTTATGATATTAAAAAGTCAAACAGGTCATTTTTCGGAAAAATCATAAAATGATCTTATATATGTTATGAAACTTGTTTTGACACTTAAACAAATTGGTAATAATTATTAGAACATGTGAGAACATGTTCGGCTCGTCAATTTCAGTTCTAGGGTCGGTTCGCAACTGAAAGTCGCGAAGTTTGACTTCAGCTTTGACTTTCGATTCTGACCCGATTTAGACTAATTACCTACTGATCTAAAGTTGTATTATGATCATAATATAATGTAGCATAAACCTATGAGGTTATATTACATGATCATAATCAAAATCCAAGTTTATGCGCAAGTTCCATAATTATGCCATCTTTGACCAAAATGTCCTTTTTGCATAAAACAAGGTTTTAAATTGTAATGAACTTGAAAATGAGTTTCTACTGATGTAATATTATAAGTAGAATTATTTGGGATGTTAAACAAAGTTATAAACTGAGTTTTCAAACAAGTTCTTAAACTATGTCGATAAATGACGGTTTTAGCCCTTGTGGTTCATAATATAGTTTTAATTGAATCTTGTCAAGGAAAATCATTTACTTACTAATATGTTATATTAAATAACATATTTTAAACATTTTAATCTGACTCTAATGTCAGTTTTCATTAAACATCGCATAAAACGTTATTTTACGACATAAGCGCCGTTTCGGCGTATAGTATGGTTTTAAACCATATTAATGGACTAAGACTTGTTACCTAATGATTTTATATTTAACTTAAACATATTTACAGTAGGTACATATTATAAACTCAGAATCCCAAATAATTTATAAACTGTGTAAAATGACCAAAATGCCCATTCGGTGCATAGTTTGGTCATAAAAGATAATTTACATATATAATTGACATTCTACTGATATTATATCATAAATAAAGTATTTTTCTAGAATACTTATAACTATAACGTTAAATTATATTCAAGTTCCTTTATTATGGTATAATTTTACCAAAATGCCCTTATGAGGCATAATTTCGTTTTAAAACCTTAACGGGCATACAAGTTGATATCCTACTGATATATTAACTTATTTAAAGTATAATGGGATATAGAACTTGTCCATGACTTATCCGGTTACCTGATATCGCTATTATGCGCACAGTTACGTATTTGTAACTATTTTACGGAATTTAACCGAAACGGGTTTAACCTTGTCATTTAAGTTTCAAAATCCAGAATGTTAATAGTTTACCCATATTATACAAGTCAAGTACTTGTCGGGATTAAACTACATTCTATCTGATCATCGTTTAATCAAGCGTTAAACGTAATGATCATGTACAAGATTCGCTTTATAAGACCGTTAGTATTTAATTGGCTAGCTTATGCCATAATCCAGACTAGAGCCTTCCCGGTAAATGCTATCTGCACCTGGTACTTTTGTATACGGCTGAGTTATTTAAAAATAAAAGAAGAAGACTAGCTCAGGTAAATACTCTCGACTTATTTTCCCTATACGGGCTTGGGATTGTAACATCCGTTAAAAACCGGATTTACCAAACCCGCTCCGTTTATTAACCGAACAATCAGCTAAAAATTTCGTTGTGTATTTAATGCTCAAATTAATTTTAAACGATACATAATTAATTAGTATATTGGAATATAAAAGTTAAATTTGAAAAGTTTTAAAAATAGTGGTTTAAAAATAAAACAAGGCTGCCGGGTTTCGAACCTGGGTCAGCCGGGTCAACCTGGTCAACAACGATTTAACTCTCATCCATTAAACCACCCCGCCACTTGTGTTCTTTAGTAACATATCAAAACAATTAATTCAAATATCAAACTCGAATTTAAAACTGACGCGCCCAATCGCAGTCGTCGGAAATCCCGACGATTTCGCCGAGATTGGACGGTTTCTTCTATCTTAACGTAAGCATTAACCTCAACATCGGTTATAACCGATGTCCAGTCCGCGACACAAGTCATAACCGTCGGAAAATTATTGACCGACGAATCAAGACGGAAAACGGACCAAATTCGTCGATGTTCTGCCCTATAAATACACCCTCTAACTTCTGTTAGCCTTTTCGCTCACAATCACACCCTTTCCCGACGTAATTTCACTCGCCGGAAACCTTCTGCAACTCGCCGGAAAACCGAACCCCTTCACCTCTGTGCCTTACTCTAAAAACTGAACACCAGAGCTCATACCGAAGCCACTCACACTCATCTCAAGCTCCCTGAAGACCCTCTGCCGCAAGACACACGTCGCCGGAATAACCTGCTGTCATCGGAGTTTCGCCGGCAAAACAGAGGAGCCCTGTTCGGTATAATATCTTCACATAATCTCACATGTAATTAATCCAAACATAGAACTTGATTAAATCTCAACCATCGAATCGATTCTTTAAGATTAACAAACATAAGATTTGGATTAAATCGTTCGAACAGTCGGACATCGTTGGTTAAGATTAACGAAGAAGATGAAGTTTTCGGTATATATTGTTTACTTTAAATCAAGATATTCTCGCGGTTAGACACATGTCCAGCGTGGATGTGTGCATAAAAAAAACGCATACGTCCCGAGTTCGATTCTTGTCATACGCACACTCGCCTTAATAAAAATGTTCTTTTTTTAAACTGAACCGGATTCACTCTAAATAGATGTTAAGTTTAATAAAAACCGGAATAATAACCAAGATAGACACACAGTCCAGTGGTGGACTGTGTGAACGTTTAAATCACACGTCGCGAGTTCGAGTCCAGACTACCGCACCGGTTCTGGCAATTATCAAACTTTTTATATAGGCAGAAATGAAATTATTTAGTTTGTATATAAGTATAATAAAAATCAGATTATTTACAAAGTTAGACACACAGTCCAGCGGTGGACTGTGTGTCAACCTAAACCACAGGTCCCGGGTTCGAGACCTGTGGAGAGCACCGAGCGAGACATTAAAATCGTTTTTGAAATAAATGATTTTCGGATTAATTCAATTAGTATATAAATATAATTAAAAACAGAAATATTTCAGGTTAGACACGTAGCTCAGTTGGTAGAGCTGCGTGCACGCGAACGGGAAGTCCCGGGTTCGAGCCTCACCCGGCGCACACAATTACACAATAAAACCGGTCAACGGTCAACAAGTCAACGGTCAAAAAGTCAACATTTTTTTATTATTTTTATTTATTTATTTTATTAAAAATCAACTAAAAATACTTAAAAATAACATTTTTAAAGTTAGAAAATAGCCTTAAACTCACAAAAATATATCCAATAATCCTACAAAAATTGATTTAATAAAATCCACTTATTTACCGAACCATTATGTTATTATCTAGGTTAGTTTCACTCGTGGTTAAATCAAACTTCGTGCGCATTCAACATCATCAACCGAACGCACCCAATGTGAGTGAATCTTACAACTCCCCTTTTTAATTACACGTTTTGGGGTGTGTCATGTGTCACTAAAATTAACTCGTTTATTTAAACTTGTGTCATACCATATTGTGATCTAAACTTAGAGGGTAAATATTGTTTGTAGTTATGTCTTTCATATTGTCAAGTTGTATGCAAATCATTCATTAGGCCCATCAGTTAGTAGAACAACGCGTGCCTCAAAACTCATTCATTAGGCCCATCAGTTCCTCGTGAGGGACGGGTTGAGCAACGCGTGCCTCAAAACAATTTATTATTGTATGTGTGTGCATTATCTGATATTAAGTGTTTTATGAATATGTTTACATCTATATTTACTCATATGTGATTGTGCACTTTATTTTATAATCAATTCAATAAACTTGTTCAAATGCTTTTCATAGGATTCACTCGCCAACTTTTTGTTGATCCAAAAACCATTTTTACACATGATACAGGTGAACAGGATGAAGCAAGGAAAACATAGGAAATGCCTTAGAAGAAAATAATGAAGTCTAGAATGATGTGTAGGACATGATGTAATTTTGGTTGTATGTTTCCCTTTAAATTGTATTAATAAAAATAAAACGTTATAATAAATGTCATGAGCTTTGATGATAACCCAATCATGCCCCGATCACCTTTTCCGATGCGGGTCGGGGTGTGATAGATTGGTATCAGAGCCATGACTATAGGGATATAGGATAGGTTATTAGACCCTTAGAGCCTATACTATAGTTGACTAGATTTTAATTGGTTATGTAGTTACATGCAAACTTATGATATTTATTTGTTTCATATTTGTTTATACTTACAGTCAAACATACATACTTACATACACATTCATCATACATATTTCAACGTTCACATATTCAAATCATCTTCATACTTTCATTATTCAAAGATTTTGTCGCATTTTTCATTTTTCAAAATCTCATCAAAGTGAGTTCTGCGACGGGCATGTAGTAACTGTAAGGGTACAAGTACCGGTAGTCGGAACGTCCTGTCTAGGTTGGCATTCGTATAAATCCAATATAACGGACCAGTTTGCCTACCTGGGGACTAACGATGAGAGTACAAAGGACCTATTAGGCCAAAGCATGCCACACCAAACGTCGTTCGAACTAACCCCACTGTGAGGTGTCACCGTGTCCACACCTGGATACATTCCGAATATCAACACCTGGATACATTCCGAATATCATACGTTACATACATATTTCTCGATTTTCTTCGGGTTTTAGTGTACGTAACCAGGCTAACACATGCGAATCATATGAAAAACCCGGTATTCATGGGGGCCCACATGATTACGAAGGTGAAGTATGGCGGCATGCAATGCCCAATTACGAGCAAAGCCCAAGACATCCTATGGATTTAGTACATTTATTATTTAATATTTATTTTATAAATGTTCGTTCCTAAATACGACCCATGATCCCAAAAACATCCAACTCATACTCTTGATATGTATTCCTTGTAGATGTCTTCTAGCCTCGCTCGTAGGAAGATGAGAGCAGGAAAAGCCCGCGAACGCATGGCTGCCCTAATCGCTCAACAAATGGCTATCGTAATACCCAACATTGTAGTTCAAATCCAACAAGCCCTTACCGCTAATCCCATCAATCAAAAAGATCAAAACATTGTCAATCCTCCCCCAATTACCACCAAATGCACCTACAAGCATTTCAAATCCTGCGACCCTCCAAAATACGAAGAGACTGAAGGTGTCACCGCTCTCCTCCATTGGTTTGAAGAAATGGAGAACACTTTTCTAAATTGTGATTGCCCCGATGATCGCAAAGTGCGATATGCTACTGGTCATTTATTTGGAATAGCACTTACTTGGTGGAATACAGAGAAGGCCAAACGAGGTGTTGAAGATGCTATGACTTTGACTTGGGAAGAGTTGAAGGAAATCATGACAAGACGGTTTTGCCCAAGGAGCGAAATCAAGAAATTAGAAGATGAGTTTTATTCGTTGAAGCAAAAGGAAGGAGACCACACCACCTACAACAAAAGATTCCTCGAGTTAAATCAAATGGTTCCCAACTGGTCCACTCCTCTTTACCGTTTGATCGAGCACTACATTCGAGGTCTTCCGTCAAAGATTCAAGACTCTGTAATAAGTACCACGCCTGCAACTTTGGAAGCAGCAATGGAGTTAGATACAGAGCTCACCGAGAACCGAATCCGGAACAAGGACTTCAATGAGGAGAAGAAGAAGGATAAAGCATCGACAGAAACCTCCAACTCCACCCAAACTGAATCCCCTTCTCAACCCATTTCTAAGAGAAAACGAGACGGGCAACTTTTCGTTGTCACCCAACGTAATAAACCAATTTCACAAGCCATACCCATCCAAGCTATCCTAATCACGCAAGTAGCACCCAACTCAACTTACCCAAAAAGAAACCATACCTTGGACCTCACCCTCGATGTAACACCTGTTTTTATCACCATCCATCTACCTTACCTTGTCGACTATGTGCGAATTGTGGACGCTATGGTCATTTGAGCAAGGTTTGCCGCACCTCTCAAAACCAAATCTCTCCCCCTACTCAAAACATGATCCAAACATATCAACAACCCCAATACCCCATGTTCCCATATGTTCGAGCTTGTTTCAATTGTGGCGACCCTACCCACTTTAGAAACACGTGCCCTCGATTGGTTAACATCATAAACGCCCAAGCTCAAGCAAACCCAGTTAACCAAGCAAATCAAGAAAACCCAATCACTAGGCCACCAGCAAGAGGAAGAGTTTTCAACATCAACGCCAATCCTGTTGAAGATAATGACGGCCCAAACGAAACCACCCAACTAGTCCCCTTCACCAAAAATCAAGATTCAACTCCAACCGCTTAGTTTTTACATTTTCTTTATGTTATCTCAATTTTCCCGTATCCCAGTTATATATTGGAATCTTATCCAAGGATCCTAATGCGAATTCCTATTTCAGTTTGTTTATGTTTTAAAGTCACATAGAACTAATCATAACTTACGGATAAAGCCAATGAAAATTTGACAAGAATATGGTGGATACACCGCTGGTACTTCCTATATATAAGTATTCTTGTCAAAGGATCAGAGGCATTATCTGGCGGTTATGAGAAGTTCCGTGTAGAATTTAGTATTGTCTTGATTGAAGTTTGTTTTGTACTCACTGATTTAGCATTTATAGCATCTCATCATTTAAAGAAATTGGATTGAGTTCCATTTCTAAATAGACTAACCTCCCCATAATAACAAACGAGAGAGGTATTGTCATCATTCAAACATGTATACTATCAGAATTAAGACTCAAGTTTTGGTTATTGTGTTTGTTTATGTTTTAGAGTCACATAGAACTAATCATAACTTGCGGATAAAGTCAATGAAAATTTGACAAGAATATGGTGGATACGCCGCTGGTACTTCCTATATATAAGTATTCTTGTCAAAGGATCAGAGGCATTATCAGGCGGTTATGAGAAGTTCCATGTAGGATTTAGTAATGTTTTGGTCGAAGTTTGTTCATCATACATTTCAACGTATTTCAATTTCATCATTTAAAGAAGTTGAGCTATGTTTCACTTCCACAAGGACTAACCTCTCCATCATAACAAACGAGAGAGGTACTGTCACCATTCAAACATGTATACTATCAGAATTAAGACTCAAGTTTTGGTTGTTGTGTTTGTTGTAGAGTCACATAGAACTAATCATAACTTGCGGATAAAGTCAATGAAAATTTGACAAGAATATGGTGGATACGCCGCTGGTACTTCCTATATATAAGTATTCTTGTCAAAGGATCAGAGGCATTATCAGGCGGTTATGAGAAGTTCCATGTAGGATTTAGTATTGTTTTGGTTGAAGTTCGTGTTATACTCCCTGATTTAGCATTCATATCATCTCATTATTTAAAGAAATTGGATTGTGTTCCATTTTCTACATAGACTAACCTCTCCATCATAACAAACGAGAGAGGTACTGTCATCATTCAAACATGTATACTATCAGAATTTAGACTCAAGCTTTGGTTGTTGTGTTTGTTTAAGTTTTAGAGTCACATAGGACTGATCATAATTTACTGATAAAACCAATGAAAATTTGACGAGAATATGGTGGATACGCCGCTGGTACTTCCTATATATAAGTATTCTTGCCAAAGGATCAGAGGCATTATCAGGCGGTTATGAGAAGTTCCATGTAGGATTTAGTATTGTCTTGGTTGAAATTTGTGTTACATTCACTGATTTAACATTCATATCATCTCGTCATTTAAAGAAATTGGATTGTGTTCTATTTCTACCTAAACTAACCTCTCCATCATAACAAACGAGAGAGGAACTGTCACCATTCAAACATGTATGCTATCAGAATTTGGACTCAGATATTGGTTGTTTTGTTTATTTATGTTCTAGAGTTACATCATAGAACCAATCATAACTTACTGATAAAACCAATGAAAATTTGACAAGAATATGGTGGATACGCCGCTGGTACTTCCTATATATAAGTATTCTTGCTAAAGGATCGAGGCATTGTCAGGCGGTTATGAGAAGTTCCATGTAGGATTTAGTAAATTTCTTGGTACATTGGTTGTGGTGTTTATTTATGTTCTAGAGTCACATCATAGAACCAATCATAACTTACTGATAAAACCAATGAAAATTTGACAAGAATATGGTGGATACGCCGCTGGTACTTCCTATATATAAGTATTCTTGCCAAAGGATCAGAGGCATTGTTAGGCGGTTATGAGAAGTTCCATGTAGGTTGTAGTATTAGAAATTTTGTTTTAAGATATAACCTTATCTTTCCAAACATATCAAAACTCTTGCACATGAAATCATACTTAGTGAATAAACTCTGCTTATCAATATTTTTACCGTAGGCAACAAAAAGCGATTCCTGTAGCATGGTACTCAACCCTTACAAGGAACGTTACCGCCTCAAACAAAATTTAAACCCTTATTCTTTTCTAAATATGTAACCGTCAAACTAAACACCATCATTTTTAGACAAATATATCACTACTTAAATTTCAAGACGAAATTTCTAAAAAGTAGGGGATACTGTAACATCCGTCAAAAACCGGATTTACCAAACCCGCTCCGTTTATTAACCGAACAATCAGTTAAAAATTTCGTTGCGTATTTAATGCTCAAATTAATTTTAAACGATGCATAATTAATAAGTATATTGGAATATAAAAGTTAAATTTGAAAAAGTATTAAAAATAGTGGTTTAAAAATAAAACAAGGCTGCCGGGTTTCGAACCCGGGTCAGCCGGGTCAACCTGGTCAACAACGATTTAACTCTCATCCATCAAACCACTCCGCCACTTGTGTTCTTTAGTAACATATCAAAACAATTAATTCAAATATCAAACTCGAATTTAAAACTGACGCGCCCAATCGCAGTCGTCGGAAATCCCGATGATTTCGCCGAGATTGGACGGTTTCTTCTATCTTAACGTAAGCATTAACCTCAACATCGGTTATAACCGATGTCCAGTCCGCGACACAAGTCATAACCGCCGGAAAATTATTGACCGACGAATCAAGACGGAAAACGGACCAAATTCATCGATGTTCTGCCCTATAAATACACCCTCTAACTTCTGTTAGCCTTTTCGCTCACAATCACACCCTATCCCGACGTAATTTCACTTGCCGGAAACCTTCTGCAACTCGCCGGAAAACCGAACCCCTTCACCTCTGTGCCTTACTCTAAAAACTGAACACCAGAGCTCATACCGAAGCCACTCACACTCATCTCAAGCTCCCTGAAGACCCTCTGCCGCAAGACACACGTCGCCGGAATAACCTGCTGTCATCGGAGTTTCGCCGGCGAAACAGAGGAGCCCTGTTCGGTATATCTTACACATAATCTCTCATTCTTTTTATTAATCTCACATGTGATTAATCACAACACACTAAAGAACTTGATTAAATCGTCGAACCAGTCGGACATCGATTCTGTTTAAGATTAACGAAGAAGATGAAGTTTTCGGTATTATATATGTTTAATTAAAATCAAGATATATCTCGGGTTAGACACACAGTCCAGCGGTGGACTGTGTGCAAATAAAAAACGCATACGTCCCGAGTTCGATTCTTGTCATACGCACACTCGCCTTAATAAAAATTGTTTTTTTTTAAACTGAACCGGATTCACTGCAAATAGATGTTAAGTTTAAATAAAACCGAAATAATAACCAAGATAGACACACAGTCCAGTGGTGGACTGTGTGAACGTTTAAATCACACGTCGCGAGTTCGAGTCCAGACTACCGCACCGGTTCTGGCAATTATCAAACTTTTTATATAAGGCAGAAATGAAATTATCTAGTTTGTATATAAGTATAATAAAAATCAGATTATTTACCAAGTTAGACACACAGTCCAGCGGTGGATTGTGTGTCAACCTAAACCACAGGTCCCGGGTTCGAGACCTGTGGAGAGCACCGAGCGAGACATTAAAATCGTTTTGGAAATAAATGATTTTCGGATTAATTCAATTAGTATATAAATATAATTAAAAACAGAAATATTTCAGGTTAGACACGTAGCTCAGTTGGTAGAGCTGCGTGCACGCGAACGGGAGGTCTCGGGTTCGAGCCTCACCCGGCGCACACAATTACACAATAAAACCGGTCAACAAGTCAACGGTCAAAAAGTCATCATTTTTTATTATTTTTATTTATTTATTTTATTTAAAAATCAATTAAAAATACTTAAAAATAACATTTTTAAAGTTAGAAAATAGCCTTAAACTCACAAAAATATATCCAATAATCCTACAAAAATTGATTTAATAAAATCCACTTATTTACCGAACCATTATGTTATTATCTAGGTTAGTTTCACTCGTGGTTAAATCAAACTTCGTGCGCATTCAACATCATCAACCGAACGCACCCAATGTGAGTGAATCTTACAACTCCCCTTTTTAATTACACGTTTTGGGGTGTGTCATGTGTCACTAAAATTAACTCGTTTATTTAAACTTGTGCCATACCATATTGTGATCTAAACTTAGAGTGTAAATATTGTTTGTAGTTATGTCTTTCATATTGTCAAGTTGTATGCAAATCATTCATTAGGCCCATCAGTTCGTAGAACAACGCGTGCCTCAAAACTCATTCATTAGGCCCATTAGTTCCTCGTAAGAGACGGGTTGAGCAACGCGTGCCTCAAAACAATTTGTTATTGTATGTGTGTGCATTATCTGATATTAAGTGTTTTATGAATATGTTTACATCTATATTTACTCATATGTGGTTGTGCACTTAATTTTATAATCAATTCAATAAAATTGTTCAAATGCTTTTCATAGGATTCACTCGCTAACTTTTTGTTGATCCAAAAACCATTTTTACACATGATACAGGTGAACAGGATGAAGCAAGGAAAACATAGGAAATGTCTTAGAAGAAAATAATGAAGTCTAGAATGATGTGTAGGACATGATGTAATTTTGGTTGTATGTTTCCCTTTAAATTGTATTAATAAATATGAAACGTTATAATAAATGTCATGAGCTTTGATGATAACCCAATCATGCCCCGATCACCTTTTCCACTGCGGGTCGGGGTGTGACAGGGATAAGGTAAAATTACCGCTTGGTCCGAAATGGGGTCAATCGAATGCCCACTTGTGGCTAGTAAACTCGCATATTTTGTTTTAATCGGTTTTTTTTTTATAACTTAAACATCGGGGGTTAAATTACCGTGTTCTGGATATCCTCGGCTCAATACATTAGTTATTGGCCACGACTTTAGCACGGGGTGTAGGCATACACCTTTTGATGCTCATATGAAATATGCCCAAGATGTTGGGGATGACTCCTTCGTGAGTACCTGAGTGGTGTGTATTTAATCATGTCTCGGTTTCTGTCCCGGACACTGTATGTATGATACAAGGTTGCAAGGTCAATTTTCCCAAGTTAATAAAAGATTTTTTGCCGTTTTGCACTTAAAACTATTTTAAAGTTTTTTTTTTTGAAATGAGTCAGTTGAGTGTATTTACCAGCGTAAGCTGACGTATCTTCCAAAGGCTAAACCGCAGGTACAATACGAAATATGCCGGAAGCTGCTCGGTAGTGATAGAGGATCTTGCAAATCCTAAGTCTGCCTAAAGTCTGTTTTATATTCTTTTCATGTACAATTTATGATCCGCCTGTGGATCTTCTATTAAAAGCTCGTATATTATTTTGTATTTTCAAACATTCGGTTTGTAATAGTAATTTTACTCTAACACTTCCGCTGTGCCGTGTTTAATTTACTATGATGATTAACTGACATTACGATACTCCCCACTCGGGCCCACCGGTGTATGGATTTCGGGGTTGGAAATCCAGGGTGTGACAGTTAGGAAATAAGTTTGCAAATTCATTTATATTAAAAACAATCTAACCAATAGAACTTGAAGTTTTATTAACCCGAGTTTTATATGTTTGAAACAATTCGTACATGAATAATCAACCACATCATTTATTAAAACGCTTATTCTCTGTTACTTTATTCAAACCCTAAATATGTTCTCTACTTTGTTATGCAGAGATCGGTTTCCACCTTCTTTTCTTTACTTCTCAAATATGTTTTCTATTCTTTTTACAAACTTAGAGTGCCTTCTACTTCATATTTTAAATTGGTGCAAAGATATATACATGTTTTCCTACTACACTTTTTCGGAGTCAAATTTCTTATAACAATGCAATAAAATTTTTGGGTTCTAATTGGGTCGAATTTCTCACAAATAAAACATCAATATAAATATACTTGAAGAAGAGATATCTTTGTTGACGTCATTACCCATGTAATTACGCAATCTTTCAAATGTTAATATGATTGTTCAAAACTGGAAGGATTTTGATGGAAAGGTGTTACACATGCTAAGATTTGAACCAGTGAACTTTACAACTACCACACTCTTGAACTTGTTACTATGGGTTCATTCATATTGTTCTTATGGGTTCATTTAAACATATTACGATTTAACATTTGGTGGGATCAGGTCCCGATCATCTCTGATTCATAAACATATTGAAAGTACACCTAAGCATTTACTATTAGCTATTACAACTTCTTTTATGAAACAGGTCTTAATAGATGTAAAATGGGTGAGAAATGAAACCATTTACTATTAACGATTACAACTTTTCACGCGGTGACTAAAAATCTTGATAAGATGTATCTTTTTTCTTTAACTTGTCAAGTGTCAGTTTGATTATATTTCCGTAAGTTAATAAAACTAGACCTTAATAAAGTAGAGTTGTACATTCTCTAAGATAATATTTAAAATGTTTATAAATAACATATAAACTTATTACTTGAGGAAACCATTTTTCTCTAAATTAATCAGGTTCTTTTAAGTGTAACAGTGCCGTGTTTCTTATGCATAGACAAATTATATTAAGAAGAATATAGCATCAGGTTCCACAGAATAAATATAGCTATATTGTTTGATGTGCTCAATTTTACAACCAGGTCATATAATAGTGTTAAACTAATTTTGTCATAGTTTACTAGTTAGAGAGGTTATCTAGTAAGTTTTAATTATAGAGTCGTATTTTTGGTAAAAATAAAATATGAGTTTTTATTTTGTTATTTAGTTATCAGTTTGAGTGGTTTGGGTTTCTTACTTTCTAAGATGTTGATTTGGTATAAATAGATGTTTAGGGTTATTATAATTGGTGTGCTTTGGTTGATAATAAAAGGAGATGATCAAAGATTTTTTTTATCAAACCTAGTATTCTATGTTTTGCTCTTGCATTTTAATTTGGTTCTAAATTGAAGTTCTATATCTAATTGGTATCCGAGTTGTAAACCTCTAGGACCTACAGAGAAGTAGCGAAAGTCCAACGCAATAGTATTTTTGAAGTGATTCAACACAACTTTAACACTTGATTAATCGGCCGAGTTTTTCCCTCTATGGATAAGAACATAATAACTAGTATAGGTTGTTCATTTGGTAGAATACATCCGATCGGATTTGCAGGTAGGCTGACAAAAGAAGATTTGTCAAAGAAGGATGCTTTGAATCTTGTTGTGCCTAGCAAGGGATGAAAGTATGGCAAAAGCAGTGGTTAAGTGGGATTGAAGCAATGAAGAAGAGCATAAAACAAGACCGGGGGGGGGGGGGGGGTAAAAGAAAGGAGTTCCCTTTGGATCCAGTTTGGTTTAGCAAGTGAAAGAAAACGTCAAAAGCGAGAGGCTTTGTTTTCTTGGTCGATCGAAGAAAGTTATTGAAGAGCGAGGTTCCATCCTAGTTTGATCGTGTTGTTTCATTTGTTGGAGACTCTTTCTAGCCAAGGAGGAAGAGTTGTAAGGAGGCGGCTTGAGAAAAACCAATGAGTGTAGCCGAAAAGAAACGATACATCTAGAGTAATAAAGTTACCAACTCGGTAATGGTACAACAAATGGTTGTTTCATTGGTGGTTAACACTCGATGAGCGGATATAAAGAAAGGTTATGACAGTTTAATGAATCCATGATCAAAGAAGGCTTAAATCTAGGAAATTTCAACATGGTCCAAAAAATGAGGAACCAACATTTTTGTGAAGGATGATATGTCCATGAAAAGATTAAAGGGTAATTGTTAGACTAATATTGTCGTAGTTTAATACTTTGAGGAATTAATTAGTAAGTTGGAGTTAAATTTTAAGTAAAAATATGAGTCTTTACTTAGTTATTATTTTGGGGATCTGGATTTTAATAATCCAAACTTTGCCCAGTTGGCCGACATTAGTCTCCACTTAAGAAATTTCTGAGAACAGTCCCAACTTTCAAAATAATATCCTCCACCGAGCCTTTTTTAAATGAGGTCTAACCAAGTTAGTTTTTTCCCAATATGGAGTAAAACTTAGTTATTTGCCCAGGACACTATTTATGTTGTACCATCACCATCTCCCCTTCCATCATCATCACCACCACCGTACCTAACCCCAACATACTACCTCCATCATAATCCAACATCTGCCACCACCACTTTCCCAAGCCCTAATCTGACCTTATCATCTTCTTCATTCAACTCACCTAAAGACTTAGTTTTGCAAACCCAACCGTAATATCCATCATCATACGAGATTTCACATTTAAACCATGGAGAGGCTTCATCAGAGACAAGTGAGAGGCAGTGGCGGTAAAGATTTCTATGTTTTTGAGGGGCGGTGAGATCATAGAAGGTCAGAGATGACTGGTAGTGGTCTTAGGTGGTGGTTTATAGGTAAAGAGGGTCGCTGAAACAAGTTGAAAGTTGAAGGTTACTAGAGTTGTGTAGAGTCACTTGGAATACGTAAGAACTCACAAGAATCAATTTTGTGTCATTGGAACTTAATGAAAATAGTTTCCAACAGTTTGGTTAAAGTCATATTGGTGGAATGGTGGTGGCTGATGGTGGATCATGGTGGTCGTAGCATGTTGGGGTTAGGTACAATGGCTAAAGGTGGTGGTGGAAGTTGAGGTTGTGATGGTTTAAAGTCATAATGGTGGAATGGTGGTGGCAGATGGTGGATCATGGTATGGTGGTGGGGAATGGTGGTGGAAGTTGAGGTTGTGATGGTGTGACATAAGCAGCTACTGTCCACCCCGACCCACAGCAGAATAAGAGTCGGGGCATAATTGGGTTATCACCAAAGCTCATGATGTTTACTAAATGTTTCATATTTATTAAATTCAAATTACAACTTAATGTTCAAACCAAATTCATACAAATACAAGGAAATGAAACAAAGTAAAACAATCTAAAGTCTAAACTGATTTATTCTTCTAGGCCGTCCTATATGTTTCTTGCTTCAACTGGATCACCTGTATCATGTGTAAAAATGGGGGAAATTTTGGGTCAACAAAAGTTGGCGAGTGAACCTTGTTAAAAACATTTGTTATTGATTCCATGTTGTATTTAATATGGAAAAATTGTGCAATAATCATATGTGAGCAAACGTATGTAACCAAACAATCACAAACCACCTTGCATGAGTATATGACATGAATGATAATGTATATGTTGGCAACGTCACGTTCCGCTCATAGGGAATGGGGAACAGACGGACTATGATGATGTATGTGAGATCAAGGCTCAATCAAACGGAGCCGATCTTATGTTGGCAACGTCACGTTCCGCTCATAGGTAATGGGGAACGGTTCTGCTCATAGGTAATGGAGAACATACGAGCCTATGATGATGTATGTACTGAAAATGATAAATTTAATCTAAACATTAAACACACAAACAATTGATACATATTGGATACACATTTGATCATGGATATGATGGATGCACAAGTGTTTAAATGTAATAAATAATAAGCGACACATGATACACCCCAAAATGTGATTAAAACGGGGAATTGGTATAGATTCACTCACATTGGGTGCGTTCATTTGATGATGTTGAATGCGCACGAGTTTAGAGAGTTGATCGACGAGGAATAACTAACCTAAATAATAACGAAAAGGTACGGTAAATAAGTGGATTTTATTAACAATTTTAATAGGATTTTTAGATTTATTTTTGTGACTTTAAAGTCATTTTCTAACTTTAAAAATATTATTTTTAAGTATTTTTAATTTATTTTTAAATTAAATAAATAAATAAAAATATAAAAAAATGTTGACTTTTTGGGTTGACCGTTGACCTTGACTGTTGACTTTGACTGTTGACCGGTTCGGACTTGTGTATGTATGCGCTGGGTGAGGCTCGAACTCATGACCTCCCGTATGCGTGCACGCAGCTCTACCAACTGAGCTACGTGTCTAACCCGAAATATTTCTGTTTTTAATTATATTTATATACTATTTAATGTATTCAGAATTCATTTATTTTAAAAAGATTTTGATTATGTCGAACCGGTGCACATAACAGGTCTCGAACCCGGGACCTGTTGTTCAACGTTGCACACAGTCCACCGCTGGACTGTGTGTCTAACCTGGTTAAAATACTGGTTTTTATTAAACTTAACATCTTACCGCAAGTTAATACGGTTCGGTTTAAAAAAAAAACATTTTTTATTTCAGAGGATAGGGTCGTGTCAGGGATCGAACTCGAGACGTGCACTGTGTGTTTGCACACAGTCCACCGCTGGACTGTGTGTCTAACCCGGTTTAATATCCTGTTTTAATTACACTTATACATAAGTTCGACTTCATCTTCTTCGTTCAAAGACACAGACAACGATTATTCAACTGTTCTTGTTTAATTCGATTAACAAAACTTATAAGTGATTGAAATGTGATGGATATATAGGGTTTTGGAAATGAATGTACCGAAACAGATGTCTTTCTCAGAACTCCGGCAAAGATCGTCGGCTCTGTTTTGTGAATTCCGCCTGATCGGATCAATTAACAGTTTTGATCGATTAGTTGTGAAATTGAGTTACTAAACAATGATTATTAGAAGGTTTAGATGATTATACCGATTCACAGCGTGATTTTGGAAATTCCAGAGATTTTCCGGCGATTGCAGAATATCCGGCAACGTCGTCTGGGATTGATTCTGGTTGATGGATTGAAGTTAGTAATAGTCTAACAATGGATTGAAACCGAAAGAGTCGAGGTATTTACCGTTTTGATGTAAGTCTCGGTTTTCCGGCGAAAGTCCGGCGATTGCAGAATATCTCCGGCGAGTGAAATTGATTAGAGAAATGGTGCGATTTTGAGCGAAATGATTACCCGAGACTTGGGTGTGTATTTATAGGGAAGAATCAAGATGAATTGGGTCTGAATTTAGTCTTGATTCATGGTCAGCCTTTCTCCGGCGGTTATGACTGATGTCGCGGGATTAGACATCGGTTATAACCGATGTCGATGTTAATACTTACGTTAAGTCAAAGGTAACCGTCGATAATTGGCGAAATCGTCGGAATTTCCGGCGAGAGCGATTTGGGCGCGCTGATTCATTGGGTTTGATTTAGCGTTTCAATATAAATGTTATTTGTTTCACTAGATAACACAAGTGAGTCAAGTGGCGGAGTGGTTAAGTGTTTCGTTGATTATGTCTTCCGGCTGACCCGGGTTCGAAACCTGGCAGCCTGTTTTCTTTTTTATTTATTTTATTTTTACTTTTTAACAATTATAGTTTTTTTATCCTAAATTGTTTATTAATTATGTATTGTTTAAAATTAAAATTAATCATAAATACGCAACGAAATTTTATAACTTGCTATTCGATTAATAAACGAAGCGGGTTTTGGAAACCCGTTTTTTGACGGATGTTACAGCTTGCCTTTTTGGCCAAAACGAACCACTCCCTTCCACGGTGATACTTTTAAAAGTACTTGGTCACCAATGTTAAACTCCAAGGGCTTTCGTCGTTTGTCTGCATAACTCGTTTGACGACTTTGTGCCGCAAGAAGGTTGTTTCGAATTTGATGGATCTTGTCTGTTGTTTCTTGTATTAATTCTGGACCGGTGATTTGAGCTTCTCCAATTTCGTGCCAACATATTTGTGATCGGCACTTACGACCATATAACGCTTCGAAAGGTGCCATGCCGATACTTGAATGATAGCTGTTGTTGTACGAAAATTCAACTAATGGTAGATGAGCGTCCCAATTCCCTTTGAAGTCTATGACACATGCTCGAAGCATGTCTTCAAGAGTTTGGATGGTGCGTTCAGATTGTCCATCAGTTTGAGGATGAAAAGCGGTCTGAGGTCTAATCGTGTACCCAAACCGGCTTGTACGGCTTGCCATGTTCGTGAAGTGAAACGACCATCACGGTCTGAAATGATGCTTAAAGGTACAAAATGACGACTTACAATCTCGCTGATGTAGATGCGAGCTAACTTCTCGTTCTTGAAGTCCTCGCGAATCGGAATGAAGTGAGCTGATTTTGTGAGACGATCAATGATTACCCATATTGTGTCATACCCACTGGAGGTGCGAGGTAACCCGGTAATGAAGTCCATGGTTATGTTTTCCCACTTCCATACAGGTATTTCAGGTTGGGTTAGAAGTCCTGAAGGTCTTTGATGTTCAGCTTTTACTTTAGAACAGGTAAGGCACTTGGATACAAAAACAGCAATATCCTTTTTCATGCTAGGCCACCAGTAGGTGTATCGAAGGTCTTGATACATCTTGTCGGCTCCTGGGTGTACAGAGTATCGTGTTTTGTGCGCCTAATTCATAAGGAAATCACGAAGGTTATTGTGATCGGGAATCCATATGCGATCTAGATAGTACAGAATACCGTTGGATTTGGTTTCGATTTTAAGTTCTGCTCCACAAGACAGCTCATTGTGTACGTCGTTTTCTGTTACAGAAACATGTTGGGCTTCTCGTATTCGATCTTTGATGTCGGTTATGATTTGCGAACATAGAAGACGAACGGAGTTCGCATAACCTTTTCGACTGAGCGCATCGGCCACTACGTTTGCCTTGCCCGGATGGTACCGAATTTCACAGTCGTAGTCATTAAGAAGTTCGACCCATCTTCGTTGCCTCATATTCAACTCCTTTTGGTTAAAGATATGTTGGAGGCTCTTGTGGTCAGTGTATATTTCACACTTGGTACCATAGAGGTAATGTCTCCATATCTTAAGAGCGAACACAACGGCTCCAAGTTCCAGGTCGTGGGTAGTGTAGTTCTTCTCATGAACTTTGAGTTGTCTAGAAGCGTAGGCTATCACTTTTCCTCTTTGCATTAATACACAGCCTAGTCCTTGCCCTGATGCGTCGCAATATACTACAAAGTCATCGCAACCTTCGGGGAGTGTGAGGATAGGTGCGTCACAAAGCTTTTGCTTAAGGGTTTGGAAGGCTTCTTCTTGTTTAGGTCCCCATATGAAGGGTTTTCCTTTATGTGTCAAAGCCGTGAGTGGTACAGCAATACGAGAGAAATTTGCAATGAAACGGCGATAGTAACCAGCCAAACCAAGAAATGATCTTACTTCGGTAAGGGTACGTGGCGCTTGCCATTCCTGTACTGCTTTGATCTTTGAGGGGTCGACATGTATTCCCTTGTCATTGACGACATGTCCAAGGAATTGTACTTCTCTTAACCAGAATTCGCATTTGGAGAATTTAGCGTAGAGCTTTTCGGTTCTTAAGAGTGTAAGGATGAGTCGAAGGTGTCATTCATGATCAGTTTTGGACTTTGAATAGATGAGGATGTCGTCGATGAAGACTATGACAAAGCGGTCGAGATAGGGTTTGCATACCCTATTCATTAGATCCATGAATACAGCTGGGGCGTTGGTTAATCCAATTGGCATGATCATGAATTCATAATGACCATAACGAGTTCGGAAGGCGGTCTTTGGGACGTCTTCTTCATGTACTCTGAGTTGGTGATAGCCAGAACGAAGGTCGATCTTTGAAAAACAGGTGGCCCCCTGAAGTTGGTCTAGTAGATCATCGATGCGAGGTAATGGATAGCGGTTCTTGACCGTTAATTTGTTGAGTTCTCTGTAGTCGATACACATGCGAAACGTTCCATCTTTCTTCTTCACAAACAGAACAGGTGCACCCCAAGGCGATGAGCTAGGACGTATGAATCCTTTGTCAGTCAGCTCTTGCAGTTGACTGGCCAGCTCTTGCATTTCGGATGGGGCTAACCTATAAGGAGATTTCGCGACGGGTGTAGCGGCAGGTATAAGATCAATGCGGAATTCGACTTCTCTCATGGGAGGAAGTCCTGAGATGTCGTCGGGAAAGACTTGTGGGAATTCTTTCACTACAGGTATATCTTCGAGTTTCTTCTCCTTGTTTCCCTTCTTGACAACGTGAGTTAGGAATGCGACATAGTTCTTGCGGAGATATTTTCGAGCTTGAAGGCAGGACATTAATTTGAGTCCTTTCGAAGGGGTTTCTCCAAAGATTCGTAAGGTTTGACCGTCTGCAAGAGGAATACGAATGAACTTTTCGCGGCATACTATTTCAGCATGATGTTGGCTGAGCCAGTCCATACCAATTATAATGTCGAAGCTTCCCAACTTCATAGGAATGAGGTCAACTTGAAAGTCGTGATCATTTAGAGTGAGGGTACAATTTCGTATAATAGAGTTTAATGAGACCGGTTTTCCATCAGCAACTTCCACCGTTATGGATTCCATGAGATTATCACGAGTTTGGTTGAGGATGGGTTCAAATTCTAAGGACACAAAACTCTTATCCGCGCCAGCATCAAATAACATGGATGCATAACTACCATTGATGAGAAACGTACCGTTAACCGCATTGTTGTCGGCCCTAGCTTGATTGGCGTTGATGTTGAAGGCTCTTCCTCTAGCAGGTGGAGGAGCTTGGTTAGCTTGGTTCACCGGATTTGCTTGAGCTTGAGCATGTATGATGTTCACCAAGCGTGGACAAGTGTTTCTAAAGTGGTTTGGGTCTCCACAGTTGTAACAAGCCCGCATGGGTTGCATCATGGGGTAGTTGGGTTGGTAGTAGGTTTAGGCCGTATGTTGTGCAGGTGGTAGAAGTAAGGGTTGTTGGGCTTGACCCACTATCTGATGGTGGGTTTGGGTTGAGGGTTGGTTGCGGTTCATTCGCTGAAGTGTGCGACAGGTTTGGATGGTGTGACCTGCACGGCCACAGCTGGTGCAATATTGGCAGGGGTGTTCGGGAGAGTGATGGTATTGGCAACGGGTGCATTTTGGGTAGGGGCCGGAGTATGGCCTTTTGTATGGTGCAGATGAGGGGGCAACTTGGGTGATGGGTGCAGCAATGATTGGGGGGTTTGTTTGTGTGACAGCAAAGTTTTTGTTGTTTCGCTTCCTCTTGCCAGCAAATTTCGAAGAGGAGACAGAACGGTTTGTAGTTTGAGCCTCAATGGGGGTTTTCTTTTTCTCCTCCTTGAATTTACCGTTTCGGATGCGATTCTCGGTAAGTTCGGTAACTAGTTCCATTGCAGCTTCCAGTGTTGTAGGTGAAGTGCTCAGAACCGAGTCTTGAATTTTCGAGGGGAGGCCTCGAATGTAGTTTTCAACCAAGCGGTACACTGGGGTGAACAAGTTAGAAACCATCTGATTCAGCTCAAGAAATCTTTTGTTGTAGGAAGTATGATCTCCTTCCTTTTGCTTTAGCGAGTGGAATTCATCTTCCAACTTCTTGATTTCGCTTCTTGGGCAGAAGCGTCTTGTCAGTATTTCCCTTAACTCTTCCCATGTTAAGGCCATAGCATCTTCAACTCCTCTCTTACCCTTCTCGGTGTTCCACCATGTCAGGGCTACCCCAAATAGTCTACCGGTTGCGTAACGTACCTTGCGATCCTGGGACAATCGCAATTGAGGAAGGTGTTTTCCATTTCCTCAAACCAGTGGAGGAGAGCGGTGACACCTTCGGTCCCTTCATACTTTGGGGGATCGCAAGACTTGAAGTGTTTGTAGGAGCGCTTCTTGGAGGGAGGGTTGTCGACGTTTTGATCCTCTTGATTGGGATGGTTGATGGGATTTGCGGTGATGTTGGACTTGAATTACAATATCAGGAAGCACCGCGGCCATTTGTTTTGCAATTTGAGTGGCCAAGCGTTCGTTTGACCTTCCTGACTTTCGACCTCCACGTAGTTGCCTAGCCGACATCTACAGGAATATACATAGGAAGATTGTGAGTTTAAGGAGTCTTTAGGTGTCATGTGTCATTAAAAATAATAAAATAACATAATCATCAATAATGCAACTACATCCATAGGATGTCTTGGGTTTGCTCATGTTTGGGCCTCCAATGTCCCCCATACCATCGCCTGTATAGTCATGTGGGCCTCCACGACTATTGGCTTAGTAGGATTCACATTGGTGTTGGCGGTTTAACACTCGCATCACCCGAAGGAAAACCATGAAATATGTTTGCGAGATGTATGGTCGGAGGGTGTCCAGGTATAGACACAATGACAACTCAAAGTGGGGTTAGTTCACACGACGTTTGGTATAGCATGCTTTGGCCTAATAGGTCCTTCGTACTCTCATCGTTAGTCCCCAGGTAGGCAAACTGGTCCTTTATTTTGGATTTATACAAATGCCAAGCCTAGACAGGACGTTCCGACTACGGTACTCGTACCCTTCCAGTTACTACATGCCCGTCATGAGAACTCACTTTGATGTGATTTGAAAATACAAAAATCGTTGTAAAAATCATAGGAATTGTGAGGTGTGTGCTCTCATGGATATGGTATGTTATGAGAATATGATTCATGATGAGCATTGTATAATAGTATGTACTTATGAACATGCTTGCATAACATTGAATGTACAATAAACATAAAGCATATAAACATCATGAATTTTGCATGTAACACACAAACAATTTAAAAATTCTAATCAACTATAGTATAGGCTCTAAGGGTCTAATAACCTATCCTATATCCCTATAGTCATGGCTCTGATACCAATCTGTCACACCCCGACCCGCAGCGGAATAAGAGTCGGGGCATAATTGGGTTATCACCAAAGCTCATGATGTTTACTAAATGTTTCATATTTATTAAATTCAAATTACAACTTAATGTTCAAACCAAATTCATACAAATACAAGGAAATGAAACAAAGTAAAACAATCCAAAGTCTAAACTGATTTATTCTTCTAGGCCGTCCTATATGTTTCTTGCTTCAACTGGATCACCTGTATCATGTGTAAAAATGGGGGAAATTTTGGGTCAACAAAAGTTGGCGAGTGAACCTTGTTAAAAACATTTGTTATTGATTCCTTGTTGTATTTAATATGGAAAAATTGTGCAATAATCATATGTGAGCAAACGTATGTAACCAAACAATCACAAACCACCTTGCATGAGTATATGACATGAATGATAATGTATATGTTGGCAACGTCACGTTCCGCTCATAGGTAATGGGGAACAGACGGACTATGATGATGTATGTGAGATCAAGGCTCAGTCAAACGGAGCCGATCTTATGTTGGCAACGTCACGTTCCGCTCATAGGTAATGGGGAACGGTTCTGCTCATAGGTAATGGAGAACTGACGAGCCTATGATGATGTATTTACTGAAAATGATAAATTTAATCTAAACATTAAACACACAAACAATTGATTATATGATGGATGCACAAGTGTTTAAATGTAATAAATAATAAGCGACACATGATACACCCCAAAATGTGATTAAAACGGGGAATTGATAGAGATTCACTCACATTGGGTGCGTTCGTTTGATGATGTTGAATGCACACGAGTTTAGAGAGTTGATCGACGAGGAATAACTAACCTAAATAATAACGAAAAGGTACGGTAAATAAGTGGATTTTATTAACAATTTTAATAGGATTTTTAGATTTATTTTTGTGATTTTAAGGTCATTTTCTAACTTTAAAAATATTATTTTTAAGTATTTTTAATTGATTTTTAAATTAAATAAATAAATAAAAATATAAAAAATGTTGACTTTTTGGGTTGACCGTTGACCTTGACTGTTGACTTTGACTGTTGACCGGTTCGGACTTGTGTATGTATGCGCTGGGTGAGGCTCGAACTCATGACCTCCCGTACGCGTGCACGCAGCTCTACCAACTGAGTTACGTGTCTAACCCGAAATATTTCTGTTTTTAATTATATTTATATACTATTTAATTTATTCAGAATTCATTTATTTTAAAAAGATTTTAATTATGTCGAATCGGTGCACATAACAGGTCTCGAACCCGGGACCTGTTGTTCAACGTTGCACACAGTCCACCGCTGGATTGTGTGTCTAACCTGGTTAATATACTGGTTTTTATTAAACTTAACATCTTACCGCGAGTTATTACGGTTCGGTTTAAAAAAAACATTTTTATTTCAGAGGATAGGGTCGTGTCAGAGATCGAACTCGAGACGTGCCCTGTGTGTTTGCACACAGTCCACTGCTGGACTGTGTGTCTAACCCGGTTTAATATCCTGTTTTAATTACACTTATACATAAGTTCGACTTCATCTTCTTCGTTCAAAGACACAGACAACGATTATTCAACCGTTCTTGTTTAATTCGATTAACGAAACTTATAAGTGATTGAAATGTGATGGATAGAGAGGGTTTTGGAAATGAATGTACCGAAACAGATGTCTTTCTCAGAACTTCGGCAAAGAACGTCGGCTCTGTTTTGTGAATTCCGTCTGATCGGATCAATTAACAGTTTTGATCGATTAGTTGTGAAATTGAGTTACTAAACAATGATTATCAGAAGGTTTAGATGATTATACCGATTCACAGCGTGATTTTGGAAATTCCAGAGATTTTCCGGCGAGTGCAGAATATCCGGCAACGTCGTCTGGGATTGATTCTGGTTGATGGATTGAAGTTAGTAATAGTCTAACAATGGATTGAAACCGAAAGAGTCGAGGTATTTACCGTTTTGATGTAAGTCTCGGTTTTCCGGCGAAAGTCCGGCGATTGCAGAATATCTCCGGCGAGTGAAATTGATTCGAGAAATGGTGCGATTTTGAGCGAAATGATTACCAGAGACTTGGGTGTGTATTTATAGGGAAGAATCAAGATGAATTGGGTCTGAATTTAGTCTTGATTCATGGTCAGCCTTTCTCCGGCGGTTATGACTGATGTCGCGGGATTAGACATCGGTTATAACCGATGTCGATGTTAATACTTACGTTAAGTCAAAGGTAACCGTCGATAATTGGCGAAATCGTCGGAATTTCCGGCGAGAGCGATTTGAGCGCGCTGATTCACTGGGTTTGATTTAGCGTTTCAATATAAATGTTATTTGTTTCACTAGATAACACAAGTGAGTCAAGTGGCGGAGTGGTTAAGTGTTTGGTTGATTATGTCTTCCGGCTGACCCGAGTTCGAAACCCGGCAGCCTGTTTTCTTTTTTATTTATTTTATTTTTACTTTTTAACAATTATAGTTTTTTATCCTAAATTGTTTATTAATTATGTATTGTTTAAAATTAAAATTAATCATAAATACGCAACGAAATTTTATAACTTGATATTCGATTAATAAACGAAGCGGGTTTTGGAAACCCGTTTTTTGACGGATGTTACAGCTACGTCATCAAATAACTAACAATCTGTCCACGTTAGCAAAAAATTAACTAGGTTAGACCCCATTTGGAAAGGCTCGGTGGAGGAAATAGCCTGAAAGTTTGGTATGTCATGAGGAATTTTTTAAGTTGGGATTAATGTCGGCTAACGTGTCAAAGTTAGGATTATAAAATCCGATTCCCTTTTTTTGAATGGAAGATGTTACTCTTATTTTACTTTGCCAATAATCCTAAAATACTCATTTTTTGCTTAGATTTGAACCTGAAACCTCCCCTCTAAGAGGTATATGCCTTTACCAAGTAGGCTAACCCGTCATTGATATTAGTTACTTAGTCATTTAGTTTCCTATTTGAGTGGTTTAGATTTATTTTGTTCTAAAATGTTGATTTAGTATAATAGATGTTTAGTGTTATTGTCATTGTTATGTTTTAGTTAATAATAAAATAGAGTTATCAAATATTTTGAATAAGTGCACTTTAGAACTAAGGTAGGGGTTACCACTTCAACACTCTTCAAGTTTTTACTATGGATTTACTCAAAAAATCTTATGGATTCACCCAAGTAATTCTTATTACGTCTACTAAATTTTTTATAATCAACGGGTTCCGTGACATCGACCCATACAACCTGGGTCTGCCCCTAAACATATAACATAATATACGAAGCTCTATGTTTAATATACAATACAATGCTTGCAATATTTTTCATCTCGTTATAACTTAGGGTTATTGGATTTTAATAACCCTAAGTTTCACCTGTTGACCGATAATAATCTCAACTTTAAAAATTCTCTCCAATGATCCCAACTTGAAAGAATTTGCCCCCATTGATCCTTTTTGAGTCATAGGTGCACTTAAATCATTTAAGGAGTCTGTAGGTGCAGTTGAATCTATTGAGTTGGCCAAATTCTTATATGTTAGAAAAGGATTAATAGGTGGCCAAATTCTTACAAGTTGTGATCGTTGAAGAAAATTTTAAAGTTAGGATTATTATCGGCCAACAGGTGAAACTTAGTATTATTAAAATCCAATAACCCTTTAATTTATACATTATGGGGAATGTTCATTTAAGAAGAAATTTCATGTGAGAAGAAAAAGAAGAAATAGTATAATGGTAAAACATTAACTAGTTTATAAATTCTCTCATTAATTATGTTATCTCTCATTAATAAAACAAAAACATTATATCCTACACATTTCAAAATTTATCTTACATATATCTTATTCTTATCGGAATTTACCCTACACACATGTAAATTTACCCTATACATTTCAAAATTTATCCTACACATACTAAAATGTATTCTACACATGTTAAAAATTGTCATTCACTATAAATTATTTTATCTTGAAAAAGTATATTAAAAAATGAGTTACAAGTTTAATTAATTAGCTAATTAATGACAATTATAAATTTACCTATATGCTCTTTTTCATATTATTAAATACACACATTAAATGAAGTAAATAGAGAATTACTATTGATTTAAAAGTTATTCTTTTTATTCTTACAAGATTTTACTTTTTATTTCAACTCTCCACTATACATTATTTGTAATTTATAATACTACTTGTAGGACGTCGTACTTATGGATAGTCTCATGATAACTAATGTTGTAAACGTTACGAGTAATAACTTCATATCTCACCTCATTTTCTTTCTTGACCTACCACTTGCAATCATCTTATTTTTAAATAGAAAATATTGAGCGATATCACACTAAAGAAAAACGTACTTGCTAGAAGTGTAGTTTGAGTACTACTGGATGATAACTAAAATTTATGTGGTGATTGTTTTTAAAGCATTTAACATGTGTACCAACTCAAATAGGACAATACTTTTAAGACGATTTTTATTGCACCCACAACTTCTGTGGCCAAGAATTTGAGCTTAGTCCCGTCATGTGACAAACTACGATTTAACATTTGGTGGGTTTAGGAACTGATAATCACCGCTTTATAAACATATTATAAATACTCCTAATTTGACATAGCTATTCCAACTTTTGTATGCGGCCACTAAAAATCTTGATAAGATGTATGTGCTTTCTTTAACTTGTCAAGCGTTGAAGTTCGATTATGTTCCTTTAAGTTAATTTAACTATACTTCTCGACTTCTTATAATAGAGTAGAAAGTTGTAGTTTCTTTGAAATAGTATTGTAAATGTTTACAATAACGTATAAGCTTGTTATTTGAGGAAATTAAAATCTTTTGTAAACATCAAGAATACAATACAAAACCCTTCTTTCTATAAAAACTAGGTTCTTTTAAGTGTAGTAGTGCCGGTTTCTTTTTTTTTTTTTTATGAATTAGCATATTATATTAATAGGAATATAGTATCGAGTTCCATAGAACAAACATGGTTATGTGTCTTGATGTGCTCACTTGTACGACCAGGTAATATGATTATATTAGACTATGCTCGTCATAGTTTAATTGTTAGAGGAATTAATTAGTAACTTTATAATATAGAGCTATATTTTTGGGTAAAAATATGAGTCTTTATTTAGTTGTGTATTTAGATTTCTATTTTAGTGATTTAGATTTCTTGTTTTTTAAGATATTGGTTTAGTATATATATATATATGTTAAAAGTTATTTTAATTAGTGTGCTTTGGTTAATAATAAAAGGAGTTTATCAAACTAAGTATTATGTGTTTTGTTCTTACTAATTTTATTTTCTTCCAAATTCAAGTTCTATACCATTAATTAATTGGTATCCGAGCTATACAAATATAGGACCTACAGAGAAATAGCGTAATTCCATGGTAGTAGTAGTTTTAAATTGATTCAACACAACTTCAATACTTGATCTATAGACTTGGATTATCATGCCAAAAATAGACTTGGATTATCATGCCAACACAACTTCAATATTTGATCAACACAACCATCTAGGACGTGCAACATTCTCGAAGGATTTGATCATATATGTTCAAAGAGTTGAAAAGGCAAAGAAAAATGTTAAAGAGTTGAAAAGACAAAGAAAAAGAAACCAAAAAACAAGTGGATATGCAGTCTATATTAGTGGAAATAATTATATAAAAAACAAAATATGTATAATGTTATGATGCTCAATCTTCCGATCCCTCACAATTTCTGTTAATTTCATTTATTATTTGTATAAATAATTCGTTAGAGACCAAGACTTTTCCAAGAAAAATAAATTCGTACACGGCCCCATTTTTCGCTATATATGTATCTTCTTGTGTCCTTTACTGTGGAAATTAAAAGAAGAACAGTACATAGTTTCCCATAATTCTATTATTTGTATGCCACAAGGACCATTTCTTACCCAACCTGACTGGACCAACTTTTGCCACAACTCTATGGAATCTTAAATAGCTTAAAGAATTTGGAACCTTCTTAGCCATCTCTTTTTACTATTTAGGCCAAATCTTGTGTGAAGACTATGGGATCCGGGTATGTCGGGTCAACTTGGATCTAATGTACGCATTCACACCTTGTGTTATTTTAAGAGACTCTTTCAACAACTCGTTTGTATTATCTGTATTTCTTGTTAATATCTAAACTCCAAAATGTATAGTGAATATACATAGAGCCAATGAATTCCTACACCTAAATTTGTTTATGCGTGATTAGGATTGGTTAACTTTCCGAAGAAGTGATTCGACTAAAAGGGAACTGCAAATTGAATAAATAGTCATAGTAAATATAAGCTAGATAAAGAGTAAATTGCACAAAACATCCTTTATGTTTCCTCAAACTTGCAGGTTCCAGCCTTAATATTTAAAAGTTGCTAAAAACAGTCTTTACGTTTATTTTTTGCGGGTTCAATCCTTTACAGTTAACCACGTTATTTTCTTCAGTTAAGTTCCCTCACATGCATAACATGTGAGGGTATATTCGTCATTTTGGTTGATCTTCCACCCACTTCAATTATAAAAAAAAAGAATATTTAAGTTTTAACCTAGTTTAAACAAAGTTTGATAAAACGTACGCGACTACAGAGGAGCACGATTACCGTTTGATAGTGTTTAAGTCTAACTTGCGGCGTCCTAAGCGTCACTAGTTGCTGGATCCGACTACTGAACACGGTGTTACGAAGTTCTCTGATTTGACGACATCAGAGTTCCATGAGAGGTATCTAGGGTTGAAGAGTCGTTTGTCGTTTCCGTCTGATGCGAATAAGGCACCGATTCTTCCAACTGATGATAATCCTAAAGAGTTTGATTGGCATGATCAAAATCTGTGTTAATCTTTACAGCTTAGTGGGCTAGCTTAACAAGATTCCTATCTTAACTCCGGGTTCGCCGGAATCCGGCGAAGTCGCCGGAGAAGAAGACCGGAAAAGAGGGTGTTTGGTTTTTAAAAGTTTGGTTTTATTGCACATTAGTCCCTGCGGTTAGAATTTTTTTAAAATAGGTTAAACCTTAAATATTCTTTTTTCTTATAATTGACGTGGGTGGAAGATCAACCAAAATGACGAATATACCCTCACATGTTATGCATGTGAGGGAACTTAACTGAAAAAAATAACGTGGTTAGCTGTAAAGGATTGAACCCGCAACAAAAATAAACTTAAAAGCTGTTTTTAGCAACTTTTAAATATTAAGGCTAGAACCTGCAAGTTTGAGGAAACATAAAGGATGTTTTGTGCAATTTACTCCTATATAAAAGAACCTTGAGATCTCATTATACTATATTATATTATATTATATTATATATATACAAAGTTCATACTTGTGAATAGTGTGGTGGTGCTAAAATCAACCAACTCCTTTTGCTAAAATAAGCTACGCTATATACGCTAAAAGGAGCCATTTTTGTGGTTTCTGTCGTTTTGGATTTTTTTTAACTTTTAGCCGCACCTGTATACTTTATATAACTTGTGTTCGTTAATTATACGGATTGTCGGTATTGTACTTTTAGAGTTTTTCCTTTTGGTTGCTATAATGAGTGTCGGTACTGTATCAATATCTTAACGAACCAAACTAATACCAACTGAATTCCCACTACAACGTGTAGGGGAAATTTACTTGTTATAAACATGTAAGAAAAATAAGAAAATAAGTTGGAAATTTTTTAAATTGGGAAAAATAATGTGAATTTTTCAAATAAAACAATATCTTATCTTCTTTTTCCTCGCATAAAATAAGAATTTCAGCACCACTTGTTCGATAGTAAACACGTCACCATCCGTGGTCTATGCATGTGGTTTGATGGTAAATTAATGACGTACAAACTTATATTAACTATCAAATAAATGTATATTTAGATATCAAGCATTTTGTTGGTTAAATACATTCAGTGCTAGAGATATCAAGTTTGTAAGTTTCTGAGTATATAAAGAAATACCTTGAAGTTAAATTAGTTTGTAAGCAGTATCCAACAAACTTCCCTAGCTATGTTTAACACTTGTATAGTAACACTTATCTTTTGTATTACTAAATCTCTATCAATAAAGGACACTATACATGTACATTGAACAAGTAAATTAGCTCCAATTGAATGATCGAACCTCTGAAGAACGACATCTGATTTGAATCTACATATATGATTTAAAAAACACAATTATCTAATGATAAAAATTTGAGATGGAAAATTAATGTGGTCGAATAAACAAAAAATGAGTCACTTAATTTATACGTAGGATTGACTATTCTTGATTTTCGGTACACTTTGTGAGAAAATCATAAAATGCTCAACAAGTGGCACTTCCAAGGGAACTATTCGATTATTACCTTTCAACACTTAAAATTCATGTTCCTGGAAATATCACTATTTCATGACTAAAGTTGAGGTTTTGGCAAAGCTGTATATAATAATACTAGGGAGTTATAAATAGGCGAAAAGGTAAAATGAATTATAAATATTCATTGTTGACTCTTTTTTGTTTAAAGCAAGTTCCACTATTCTTTAAACTCAGTTTTTGTATGCATCATTACTTTTAAGACAAGTTATAAAATTAAATCGAGAAATCTTTTATCTATATGAGTATAGTTTTGATTTATATTTTTTTTAATAAGAGGAAAAGATTTAGAAATAAAATTGATGTATTGTGTGCATAAATGTCAAAGTAAATAAAATTGTGCTTTATTATATTTCTATTGATATATATATATATTCTTCATTCTGGCATAAATGCTATTGAGAACAAAAATGTATTCAAGTAATGTATCTTTTTTTTTTTACAAATTACATATATTTAATTTGTATTCAATTTAGCTTTTTTCTAATAATTAATCTTAGCGTTCCTTAACTTTTTCAAAAAACTGTAAACGGAGCTTTATGTATTTATTTTTTCTTGACACTCTGACATAAGTTTTGTTGAAAACAAAGATGAATTCAAATTGATGTATTTTTGTGTCGCAAGTGATATGAGTGCAGATACCGTACCAGTACCATGGCGAAGCGAACCAATTCCGATCAGGCAATATCGGTACCGATAATTGGTATTACTGAAACCAGGATTCTTTTTATGGTTTTGATAGATAAACGTGTTGCTATCCTTCTGAACCTATCACTACCTTATTTTTTGAGTTCTCTCTGAATTGATTCAAAAAGTTTCGTTTGTAATGAGCCAAAACGACGTCAACTGAATTCCCACAATATAACATAAAGAAACCAACAACTTATATATAATTGAGTGTTGGTCATATAAATATATTGCATAATAATTAATACGTGATGTGTGATTATATTAAACACATACATCTATCCCTTGATGAATTCCTATATATTGTTTTAAATGTTAAAAATATTAGTACAATAACAGCCCAATATACATATAGGTTGTTCTATATGTCAATCAATGTAAAATTAGGACCGTTTAAATTGCTCGATGCTCGATACTTGTTTGGTGCATACTTGAAATTTGCTCGATTGATTCAGCTTGATTGAAAAAAACTCTCGTTCAGATCGGTTTGGTTTGTAACAAATCAACCATGAGCAAGGTCCACTCAGTTCGGTCCGGATGACCTTGGCTTGATTTATTTTCAATATATATATATATATATTTGTTTAATTCCCTATAAAATGACATTTTTAGTGAGAAGTATGAAAAGACATAAGAATTGACATGTAGGCATCATGTTTTGACCCCAGACATGATGTTTTGAATTGTTTTGGCAAGAAAACCACCAAACATAACAATTTAAGACCAAATACAATGAATTATAGGCTTAAACTTACATGACAAAAATGTTAAGTAGTGTGTTATAGTTCTGTTTTAGATTTCATGCCTAGAATTAATTGCATTGTGTCTTTATTGTTATGTTTGATGTTTTTCTTGCCAAACCATCATGCCTAATTATAAACATGATGCTTATATGTCAATTCCTATACATTCTCACAATTTTTACTAAAAAAGTCCTTTTTACAGGAACTTCAGCCGCATCGGTCGATTGGCATGGCTGTGTCTTGGGGACACTACTCCCCAAGGAGCCGAGAACGGTCAAGGAATAACTCTTAACCACTTACCCAGTCGTCTTCTTTTTTTTGAAAAAAGAATTTGATACGCTTTCGTTAACTCAGTCGTGGTCTCATTGTCTGTGCATTGTTGAGTTTTGAGAGCGTTGCTAGGGGGCGAATTGGAGCAACATCCGGAATGGGTTGGAGAGGAGACTATATCATTTTTAATTACATGATTAGAGGCTCATATTTACAAGGTTTGGTCCAAGATCCATATAGAGTTTATTTAAGTAATCAGAATTGAAGTCCAATACCAATAGTCCATTGTCCTATACTTCAATGTCCACTTGAGTAATTGAGTTAAAATGTCAAATATTGAATTGTGAAGCGTTGATCAATACTCAAGTCTCAACCTACTATTCGATTCAGAAGTACAAGTTCCTAATCAAATCCCCCATTAGCCATCATTATTCGATTTCTCCATCGCTACTCGCTAGGGTTTTGCTTCAACCGATTCATTCATTTTCGAACTTCCGATAGGACAAAAGGTCTGCTTCAATCGGTCGAAGATTTATCTTCCTGCTCAGTTAATTTCGATAGAACTAGTTGAGTCTTTTTGTATTCCGTGTTATTTGTTGAATTTATAGTTGTGTTCTAATTAGACGAACCCTTATGGACGAAAACTGCGCTTTATTCTAATAACTAACACCCCGATTGTCACTTCTCTATTTTGTTCTGCGACACTTGATACTCTTTTGAAAAATGATAGGATCGAAAGACGCTCGCTCAACTTTCTCTTGGTTGAAGAGACACTCGGTTTGGTTCGGTATGATTTATTAACAAACTGAGTACGAGCAAAGGTATGGTCGGTTCGATTCGAGTCGTGAATCCTAATCTAGAATACGTAAATAAGTTGCTTCATAACCTAGAGGGTTATATTGTGCCTACCTTTATAGAAACTCAAATTGTTATTTGCATTATTTAGTATATTGCACTCTGTACTTAATCTATGCATGCAAACTCCATTTACTTGTACTTTTATTTATAAATAACGTTATAACCACGGCTTTCATGTGATACCGATTGCATTTGCCCTAAGGATAAGTTGGTAAAAAACATGAGGTCAAATCAACGAACTTTGATCATGCACGCTGGCCACACAAATTTCATTCTTTTGATTCTTTTGAATACAATATGATAATATTTATTCGTGTGTAAATTTGTTCTAGATATTTTATATTATGTCTTCTCAATTAAGTTTAGACGTTTTGCATAATACATAGTCAAAGACCCAGCATATCAAATGGAATCTGTTTGTTTTATAACATTCACGCATGCATGACATGAAAATACGTATAAGCATTGATTGAAACTTAATTATGACTTATTACTGGCCTTTATTTCGTATCAACGTAAGTTTAGGTCAACCCTAGAATTGAAGAATTGGTAAAACACTGTAGCTTGAATATATTAGATGTTGATTCAAGTATTAAAATAAAATATAATCAACTTGTTGGGTACCAGTCAACCTGTCTACCGTTAGAACACGTGAAGTGTGTACACTATGATAGACGTCAAGTATATGGACTCGGTAAAAGAATGAAATAATTAATTCTGATTTTAATAAATATGTTGGTAAATATATATTTTTATTCTATTATGTGATATAACATGTAATAAAAAATATATTACTGTTTAATAAAAGGTACTTCTTTATACCAAATAGCGATTCTCGCGCGTTTCGTTGCGGGCCCTTGGTCATTATCGGTCTGGTTCATTACAGTACTCGTACGATACCGGCACTCGGCATAATAATCTTTGCCAATCGACATTTTTTTTGCATCGATTAAAACCAATCGAATAATTATACCGGTATCGATGTTGTTTGATCAATATCGATCCATGTGTGTAGGAGCTATATATGCATTGCCCATTCTTCCATACAAATAATAAAACGGTGATATCTTTGTAATTATGTGAAAAATAATGTGTATATAAATAACTGAAAATATTGAAAAACAAAGTGATGCAAGTATCGTAAATCAGTGAACCCTTAATAATTGTTCTCATTGATAATTACACTATGTAGGTATAGAAATTTCACACAGACATTTTTTACAGGAGTGAAACATTGACACTATATGGTGCATTAGATAATTGCAATACATTTGTTAGTATTCGTACATTAGCATGATCGTTATTGCATAACTAGATGTTAGTTGACTTTAGTGTAAACATAATTGCATCCGCTACATTCGTTAATCATGCATTGGTAATTACAATGCATGTGTTACTGATCAAGGATATCAGAGCATAATCATGTATATATACATTATATGTGTTATCGATATACAATATTGTAATAGTTATTTTTCTCATCAAACTTGGAGTTGTTCTTATGTTTCATAAACCTTTTCGTTAATTATTTTTCTCTGACTATCCGAATCATAGTTTCCATGTTAATCCTTTTCCTTTTCATTACATCACTACTAGGTTTCTAGTTTTCTATCATATGTTTGATCTAATGACGCATTACATTTAGTTTGTGATTATTTGAGTTGATGGAAGATATACTGTTTTTGAGAATAAATAGCAATGATTATTTGCTTCTTAATGAAAACAATAACTTTAGCTTGAAAATGAATTTAGTTTTAGTTAATTCAGTTTACATGATTTATTGTATACAACAGAATTTTTTATGTAATTAACTTTCTAAAGTAAATATGGTTATATCCTCAATGTTCGATGGTTAGTGTGAGTTAACGTTGACTCTTAGGCAAATCTCACACTGTTCGCTTCTTATATGCCACGAGAGAGATGTCAAAATATAAGGAATTACCACCTCATATATCATTAACACATTTTGAACGTATTTGGCTATAGATGGGTGGAGAACTCCGTGTGTTTGAGTGGGAGCAACCCATAATGGATGACCTTTTCGGAAGTTTCCTCTCCTACAACAAAAAACAAATATGTAAGGTGCTTCTTTGCAAAAGTGGACAATATAGTTTGGTATGAGAGTCTAGATGTTATAAATGATATCAAATCCACTCATGTCATATTTTGTTTAAAACGGTGATGTAAACCTTTTCGAATATGATGATTCCCAAGAGGGATGTTTATAACACTTTAGATAAATCTCACATCTTTGTTTTGTCCGTAGGGGAGATACTGCGCTATGAAAGGTGCCACACCTCAAATATTATAAACATGCCTACGGTGTATTGTAGTGGATATGAGGAGAACTCCACGTTTTATTACGTTTAAGTGAGGGCAATTAATGATGGGTGTCGTCATAGGTGAGTCTTAACTCAGGCAACCACAAACAAATTCAGGAGCTCTTAGTGAGCAAAGCAAACAATACATCAGTAGTTCATGGTTTTATGAAAGTTTTAACCTATTAAGTTTTTCACTAATAATTTGTTTCGAGTTTACCCCTATACTTTCTTTACCTAAATTCTATTTTTTACATGTATATTTTTATTCAAAAGTTTTTCTGGAAATATGATTTGCTCTACGTTTCAATGAAAAGTTTTTTTGGAAAACGAGTCAGGTCAAATATAATATGTTTTCATTAAAAAACCATTTTTTACGTGCATATTTTTATGTACTATAAATTTGAGTTGGTCTATGTTTTGATTTGGGAGATGAGTCAGGACAATATAATATGTATTCGTGCATGAAGTTAAATTGTAGTTTCTTTTCTATGTATAAGTCGGATCACATATAAAGTCGATTACTTTACGCTTTGATCAAATCGCAATTCTCATATAGGTTATTTTGATTCGGATACGTCAAAACGCGCGTTTTCATACGGTTAACGCATCATACAACATTTAGACTAATCAATTTGAAGTTTGTGATGTTCTCGACGCTTTGATCAACCCACGCAGGTCTTATTGCTAGGTGACAATTAATTTTCATGTTATTAAATGGTTTAGGTTAGTGAGAACCCTTCTAGATTGGTTTATACTTTACTTAAATGACACATCATTATTGATAATCGGAAGACTTAGTGTTTGTTTTGGAACGAGTTGACGTCACCCGCACGTTGCAGCGGGATGTTAATTATAAATTTTCTTAGTATCATTATATGCGATTCGAAAAATATTTAAGTCACCCAATCCAATCCAACCCAACCCAACCCAACCCAACCTATAAAGACCTTTTTAATTCAAGAATATAATAAACTAATTATACTAATATTATAATATTATGTAGGTTTATGGGGATGATGGGTCAGATTTGTTGCAAAAGGTGATGCGGTGTAAGCCTATGGCTAATGTTTTTATGCCTCTCATGTTCTTAAATAACTAACATATAAATCCTTTAATCGACGTCCACATTTGTTTCTATTCTTTAATCAGAATTTAAAGGTTTTAATATCCTACTTCCAGACTTATGTTGTTTTTATTATTGATATCATCTTCTATAATTGTATTCTGGTTATATTCAAGGCATAAACGTTAAATTATTCTTCCATTAAAATCAATTTCATTCAATTTTGTTGTGAGCAGTGACACCATGGCATCATTCAAAGAAATTTTGTCATGCTTGAATCTCACATATGTTTGACCATAGCATCCAAGTGTCATACTATTATAATGGCATGCATCAATATTTCAATCCTGAAACGGAATCATAAAGGGTACATCTGTTAAGGAACTTGAAATTGTATTTGCTAAAAAACACATGTCTTCTTGATGCCAAACAAACAAAGAACAAATATTTTGTTTAGACGCAACAAATGGAAATCCATATACGAACTGTAAACATGAAAACTCAGAATTTTCTTGATGCCAAACAAAGAATAGATTAGGCTTTCCTTAAGTGGCAACAAAGGGAAATCAATATACTAATTGTAAACATGAAAACGCAAAAATTTCTTAATGCCAAACAAACAAGAACATATATGGCTTTTTAAGATGCAACAAATGAAAATCAATATACAAATTGTAAACATGAAAACGCAGAATACCATACAAACAAGGGAAAGAAATTCAAGTTATCAATTATGGAAACATGAAACTATGAACACACTGGAAGCAAAACTTCAAATGAAGTCGGTTATAATATAATATAATATAATATAATATAATATAATATAATATAATATAATATAATATAATATAATATAATATAATATAATATAATATAATATAATATAATATAATATAATATAATATAATATAATATAATATGTATTTGGAATTGCCAACTCGCTTGACGGAAAGACGCGTCTGTTACTTTTTTAATCAAGTATATTTATGTTACTTGTTTATGATTGCCGTCCTATTCGACAATCGACAGGAATAAAGTCGCAACGTTTTGTTAACTACTTAATATAGTATACATGTTATTTATATGGGATTGCCACCCATTCGATGGGTTATGTGGTGGAAATTTATGAAGAGGTGTGGCGCAAAAGGGATGAAAGTTAATTGTTAGTTGTGTGAAGGGTGGAAGTAAATTGTCTGTAACCTCTGATGCTTTTTATAGTTATATGAAAAGGCATGTGAATGTCAAGATACACTAAGTTACTATTTGTATAAGAGCATAATTAATTGGTAATGAAGACCCTCATGTTAATTATGTAGGATATTGAGTATTAGAAAATGAAACCAACAATCAGTGTCTTTAAACTAACATAAAAAGTGTCCTAACTAGTTTTGGGCATCCGTCTTAAACTAACATAACTGTGTCCTAACTAGTTTTGGGCATCCTATGGGAGAGTTGTGTGTTTGCAAGCATTTCTTTTCCTATTATTGATTTAAAACCAATTTCTTTGTTTTTACTATTTCATGTTTACTTTCCTTTATTTCATTCTCAATTCATGCATCTAAATACGTGAAACACAACCCCCTTCCCCAAAACAAATCACAAAAAAAAAATTAAATGGATAAAAAAATAACCGCCTTGAAATAAATTCATAATTTTATATTTTTAACCATGTATTCATATTTATGTAAGGACTATTAATAGATAGGTAGCTTGTAGAGAAAATACGATTGTGGGGTTTCTCATTGTAATATTCCGAAATCTTGGGTTTGAATATAAAACTCTCTCTACACATTATTAAGTTTATATTCATCTTTGTGTACTTGATTTGATCCTTGTTTTCCACAACGAATTCAATGGATTCCACACTTTGAATTCATATATCTAGTGAACTGGGATCGTCACAAGGATCTACACCACCGATTGAAGTCCCACTCAATTATGGGGATTTGATCCTTAGTTACCTCGTCCCCATTTCATCACAAACTCGTCACCGTTTCACCATCGGTTGTTTCACCACCAATCTAAGACCCACTTGGTTTTGTGGGCTTGAATATGAAACCATAGGCGGAGATTGGTTACCTCGTCACTGAAATCGACTTATTTTACCTTATCGATGATCTATTTCTACCTATCAAACATTACATGTCAAAAACCCTAACGCCTAATTCTCTCTGAAGTCGGGCCATACCCCATCGTTTAACCTCTTTCGACCTGAGAAGGAGATGTAATCTAATGGTGCAAGTGAGGGTGATGAATAACTTAAATGTAAACCGCTTAATACTTATCTTGATTAATTAAGGGATAATTGCATATTTCCCCCTATAAAATTCTATTTGTGACCATTGATCTACATGATCTAATGGTTGGGAAAATAAGAGGCTTTATTAGTTTCATTTTATGGTGTTTATACTCTAAGAAAGGACACTAGAGGGGTATTTTGGTAAAAGTTGATAGCAACAGTTACAAACAAAATCATATCCTTTCACACATCATATCACATCTCTCTTCACACCTTACCCTTTCTCTTTTTATTACCTCTCTCTTCTCACCTTCTCCTTTCTCTTTCAAATTCTAAAACAGAAGATCAACTACAATGTTTCACCATCAATGGAAAAAAGAAACCAAACAAATTTGTTCACATGTTCCTTTTTCACAATTTCGATCGGTGGTGAACGACGGCAGGATGAAGTTTTTTTAGAGAGAAAGTTGTTGTTTTAGAGAGAGAAACAACAATCTTCATCATGTTCATCTAGAACACCAAGAACACACGCACAAGTGTGCGAGATAGAAGCAGATTTGAACCTAATTTACCATGATTATAGAGAGAGACAACAACCTTCATCGTGTTCATCGAGGGGTTCTAAATCCGGTAAATGTTTTAAAAAGAGAAACAACAATCTTCATCGCGTTCATCTGGAACACCAAAACACACGCACAAGTGTGTGACGGAGAAGTAGGTTTGAACCTAATTTACCACGATTTTTTGAGAGAGGAACAACAATCTCTTGAGTGTTTTATTATGAAAAATCATGTCACACTTGATTTTTTTTTTGTTAAGATTGTTTTTAATATGTTTTTGTGTGCTCGGAGTGTTCTAGTTAGTGGGTAAATGTTTATGTAGTTTGCAGGTTTTTGTTTGTGTTAAAATCATTTTGAGTTTCTGATATTCTCAGTTGTTGTTTGATTACAAATCAATATCTTTAAAATGTTGAAATGTTGTTTTAGATGGGTTGTTAGTTGTCTTGTATAAACTTCACTCGAATATCACATATTCATTATCTTTAAAAGTACATAATTTAATAGTTGATGATCTCCTTTATTTTACAATTAAAAAGTTATGTTTTTTGCTGGCATAATTAACAGGTACATATGTTGCTTATAGTTACACCAGCCCTTATTTGGACACAAAAAAGGGCTGCAAAATATGTAACACATGTATAGCCACGTTACACGTGTTGTCCTTCATGATTATTAATATTTGCGTTTTTCGTTTATTATACAGTTACAATAGGGGTATGATTGGAACTAGAAAGAAACATAACAAAAGTGTCTTCGACGTTGGCAAAACAAAATAAAAATCTTCATTTGGTGTGTGTTAGAAATTTAGTGTCATTTTTTTGTGTAGCTTAATTTGGGGAAATTGTGTAGGTGTGAAGGATATACTTTGTAGTGTATAGCCAGGTTACACATGTTACCTTTTATTTGTAACACGTGTTACACCAATTGTATCATATTTTTAGATAAACAAGGATGTTACATGTGTTACACATGTTACATAGAGTAGTTGCATGTTCTACACCAGAGGCTAGCACTTGTATAGCCACGTTACATATGTTACCACATGTTACCTTTATGTGTAACACATAGATTTACATAAGTTAGAGAAAACATGATATAGTATTGTTACACATGTTACCTTGAAAACCAGGTAACACATGTAACAAACTAAAAAGAGATCAAATTAAGTTGCACAAGCAAAATGACACCATATTTTTTATCAACCACCATAGTTCATATTTTTTGGTCTCTGGTATAGATCATGTAACTACACTATGTAACATATGTAACTTGGTTGTATATTTGTTATCCACTTTGGAGTAACACATGCAAAACATGGAAATTGATAAAAAGATAGTATCCAATCAAATATACTAGTTAAAAATGGTGAAATATGATGTCACATATGTTAAACCAATATACGCTTACGTATGTTGCGGGTTTTGATATGTTTAAAAATTTGTAAGATGAGGGTGGAACAAAGATCCCAATACATAACCATGTAACAGATGTTCCAAGTAGTGTTGCATGTATTATATGTATAAAGTGTCGTACAATCCAATAATATTACATCATTTATCGAGTAAAAAAACATGAAGGTGTAAGAAGATCCTGATATGTAACTTGTGCCATAATCCCACCATTTAAAAATGTAACTTGTGTTACGAGTGTCAAATGTAACTTGTGTTACGTTTAACTTTCTAATTTAACACATAAATAAATGGAAAAGGAAATTTATAAGGGTGCAAACACTTCAAATGTAACTTGTGTTACGTGTAGATTCCTAATATAACACAATGAGAAAATAAAGAGTAAAATTGATGCTTCATAATATAGCACATAAAAAGATGGAAAAGGGGGAATTTATAAGGGTGCAAACGCTTCAAAATAATTGATTCTATTATATAGTCCAGACATGTAAAAGATCACACTTTTGTTTTGCGCCTTTTTTACTGAAAAACCTGCTTGATCACCAAAAGTTTTATACATGGCAAGCAGGATGGAACTGCTTGTCAACAATAGGTATCTAAGGTGGAATTACTTGTCAACAATAGGTGTCCAGTATTTCGTGGCTTGGTGCCTTGTAAGGTCTCATAAACGTAGTAGCGAGGGGCTTTGTTAATCATTTGTAGAAAAGTAGACATGTTAGAGGTTAAAAAACACATTAACATGTGTATACTCAGGTCGTAGGCCAAAGTCTAGCTTACCACTTTGTAAGACATGTAACACCATGTATGTAAAATATGTTACATGAGTTACGCATACATATAACATGTGTAACCTGGATTTACATGTGTTATCCTCTAGTATAAATTATGCAAAGACTCTATGTAACATGTGTAACCTACATATACAGTAATTATAAACCAGATTAACACAAAATGTTGGTCGCATCATTCCTTTTGTCTTAGCGTGTAACATCGAAAACAAAGATGACACCTAGCTGGTCGTTAGATATTTAACAATGTGTTCTTGCATATGTAGTTGTCAAAAACAGTAGAATATATATCTGTAAAAAAAGTAGCTGACAGAAAATGTAACATATGTAACAAAATAAAGGGACAAATAGATTGTATATATTATAAAAAAAACATTACAATCAAACTTAAACATAACATAAGTGTTTTATACGAACTTAAATATATAAAAATATCCAAAAACTATCATAAGTTAACAAAAATCTAACTATGCTTCGCTTCTTGAAAATCATCTTCTTCTTGAGCACAAAACATCCATTCACCTATGAACAAAACAAGTACATCACTATTAATCTCCTATAGTTAAACTTATTAATCTGCTATGTAACATGTGTACATGTGTAAAGTTTTGCTATAATACATGTAACAACTATATGTAAGATGTGTAACGTGACTATACATGTGTTACCTATCTAGTGTAACACACGTTACAAACATGTGTTACATATGTGCAGCCCCCTTTGTGTCCAAAAAAGGGGTTGGGGTAACTATAAGTCACATGTGTAACGTTGTTACTACAGAAAAGTAACTTTTCTTATTTGTAAAATAAACGAGATATTTTGAATAAATTATTAAGTTTCTAAAGGTAACGAAAATGTGTTACCCAAGTATAGTCCATCTAGAAAATATTTTTTCATTTAAACTCACTATTACATTAAGTATATGTGTGTAACACCCTATAACAACATATATTACCCAAAGTGTAACACATGTTACAAGATATAGGACAAATAATTTAAATGTAACTGGCAGAAATGTAACATTTTTAAAATAAATAAGATCATAAAAAGTATACCTCCCTCCACCAAAAAAAATCCAACTAAAAACAATCATTAACTCCAAATCGGTGAACAAACAGTTTAAAAATTCAACATTAATCTTCGTAAAAGAAAATATCAATATACTAAAAAGTTGAAATAAACAAACTAAGCTTTGATTTTAAATATGTCAAACAACATAAAAAGTATAAATCTAAACAAAATACATAAATAACAAAAGTAAGATCTTTAACTTGTTTTTCTCTTACACACTTGTGCGTATATTCTTGGTGTCAAGATGAAGATTGTAGTTTCTCTCTAAAAAAAACTAGCTTTCTCTCTCTAAAAACAGAAACAAAGATGTGATGCGAGCAACACCTTACTACTTTTCTTTGAGAGCTTCGATGGTGGCTTCAAAAAGAAAGGGATGAGTACAACATCACACGGTGGCTTCGATCTTCAATCTTCAGATCTCGTGGTTTCGATGGTGGCTTTCAGAAATGGATTATTCAGATCTTGGTTGTGTGAGAAGATGAAACTAAATCAACGGTGATTCATCGCTGATGAAGTTGTTCCGGAATAAACGGCTAGGAGAGTAAGCTTGAAGATCATCCACGAAGTCATGTGGGTCACCCATGAAACACGGAGAAAGGAGAAACACTATATGTATGGTTGTGTGTGAGAAAGAAAAGAATGAGGATAATGAAGAATGAAAATGGAGGATATGGAAGTTGCAACTAAACTTGCACAAAAAGGTGAAGGTTGGTTGGGGGGTTGGGGGGGGGGGGGGGGGGGGGGATGAAACATGGGGAAGGGTAAAAAGTTGGTAATGTACAAAAGGTTGGTATGGTACAAATTGAACAAATGACCGAATTACCCTTTAGACATCTACATATAATGGATGAGGTGAATTAACCTTGTCCACACAAACCAAGTTTCCATAGTTTTCTCATTTGTAGGGGTTTTCTTTATATACTTACGTTATATATATATGTGTGTGTGTGGTAAGGTTTATTCGAGAAAAATCTTCTTGTAAAAAGAAAACTAAATTAATCTAGGCCTTATATTTTTTTGATTAATGGTTGTGAATCAAGATATCAATTTTGTCCACTTTTAATTAATGTTTTAATTCATAAGGGTAGAATAGACAACTTGATATATAATACTATTATATATTATACATGGTTACTCAAGTCTCATTAATGTCATCATAGTTTTCTAGTTCACCACCATTAATGTGCTGGGTTCTAAACCAATTTTATTAGAAACGGTAAAATTATTTAAATTATTGTGTCTTACAAATATTTAATTATGAGTCGCAAAAGTATTTAAAAGGGTTTGGATCCTACACATTTTGTACCAAACACCAAAACATTGTTTTTATGGTGTAAGAAACATTGAATCTGTAGGATCATGTGCATGAACGTTTTTATTGTATAAGGTGCACAACTATTTTGTATGATAGACTCATTAAATTATTATGGTTTTTTAATAGCAAAAATAAAGGATAGACTAATTAATTGTTTGTTTAAATTATCTTTGTACATTTATTCATTTTATTCTTAATTGTGATTTTTATCATTTGAACTTTTCACTCTTTCTCTCTCTCTATATATATATATATTAAAAGGTGCAATTGATTATTCATACGTTTTACACTTTCTACCCCTTAAAGTTTACTTAGTTTACTTCTTAGAACCTAATAAAGTTGTCAAACAAACTTTAAACTTCAATTAACTTTTCTTAGGACTTTATTTTTATTTTTTCTCTTTCACTTGTAATACCAGGTGTCGGTATCAGTTATGAACCCAATCGATATCAACCAAACTCCCATCGTAATGTGCGGACAATTTTATTAGTAACTTTACAAAAAGAAAGAGACAGAGAGGTTACCATTTCCCCTTAAGAAAATTGTTAGTATTTCTATTTCTAATCTAATTCTAATATGCATATCAAGTGGAATTATGAGAACTTTACTTCATAATATTATGTGTCGTGGATTTGCTGATCTAATTTTCATCCCATGCACCAAGTGAACAATTTAGACTTTCTTTATACATTTAACACAAGAGTTACACTAATCTATACTAGTTACGGTATCTATCCAGACATACGTTAACTTACTAATTTAGTTTATGATAATATAAGAGTTACACTAATCTATACAAGTTACGATACCTATCCAAACATACGTTAACTTACTTAGTTTCTGATCTGCAATCAGTTACATGTAATAATCAAACATTATTAACTAGACCTTCTTAAAAGGACGTATTTAGTGAAAAGATAACAGTTAACATCTAAAAAAATGTGATAAACTGTACATTTTTAGAACTGTGTCTGAAACTCTCAATACATGTATTACGGAATGGTGGGAGTATTAATATATTATATATATATTAAACTTAAAATCTAGAAGGTAATCTGTTCCTTTAGCGGTGGAAGTATCGTTAACATCTTTACACTAACTCCCAATTGTCCACCGACTCATGCCAGCTAGCTAGCTCCATCCATGAATTGAATTTCCACTTTCTTAGACAGATAACTTCTTGACTTTTTGCTTACTTAACCTGTAGCCATTGTCCTTCTCATTAGTTTATTACACAAAAGCCTAATTTTCTACCAGACTTCTTTGAATGCAAATAAAAGTTTCTTATGTTTGACAAATTTTCCATCATTTTTGTTATGATTATTTATTGGATGAAATGTTTTGTAATAACTTGGATTTTTTTTTGTTATTATTTTTTAATGCCATATTTATAGCATTTATGTTGAAGTCGATTTAAACACTGCATGTGATGTTAGAAAAGTCAAAAACAAACTGGTCCATCATTGGCCAACACCTCTCCATCCCTAATTATAGATAGCATGTACTCCAAAAAAAAAACGAATCTGATATGTCATGGCTAGCCATAAGGAAACTTGTCCGTACAACAAGAAAAAAGATTGAAAATTTATATTTATAGTATATATTCATTTGTCATGTAGTGTTAACCAAAGAAACCATGTCTTTACCGGATAAGATATGGGAGAAAATATTGAAGTTAACATATATGGAGTTTTTTTTTTTTTCTAAAGTGGTCTGGGCGAAAAAAATATTTATCATTTGAAAAGTATTTATCAAAATAGATATTTTTCTTTTTGAAAAATATACTTCTTACTCCTAATTTTATTGAATAAAAACAATCTGAATAAAGTAATTTTTTTTAGAGTTAAAAGTAGTTTCTAAATTTTTTTTTTGGTTCATAAAATTTTAAAAATGTTTTAAATGTTTTTTTTTTCTAATTCTTCTATACGTAGTCCGTGTTAACTTTTTTTTAACTAGTTATTTCGTAATGATGTTATTCATTTAGAATTATTTTTCTAATTCTTTAAAACTTATTCTTTTAAAAGCTTTTGCTTTCTTTTAACTATGTGGTATTTAAAACTATTCCACTTCCTGATTGGGTCAAATGCGTTTAGTGGCATTTAAATCGTATCTTTATGAATATTTATAACATAACTCGTTTTAACGAATACAAATTATTAGTTTTAATACTACAAATTTTCATATAAAAATAGTGTCTTATATAAGTATAAGCTTGGAAAATAGTCATATTAATAGAATGTCGTGAAAGACTTATAACAAATATATCAGTAAGAATATTATTTACGGTTTTAAGAAATCTAGAAAAATATTTAATACTGTCCTCTTTTAGAAATCTTCACATGATACCATACCTGTATATATGTATATGAGACAAAAAAAAAATTTTTTTTTGGTTTTAATGTTTAATTTAAAAAAATAAAAATAATTAAGACACAATGGTCTTAAAAATATTTAATAAATAGTTTAAAAACACATTTTGTTTTGATCGTGACATTTATAAAAAATGTGTTTATAAATAGTGCATTTGTATTTCCTATTAAAAATTCTTTTTCTACTACATATTTAAAAAAGCAAAAGCTTTTAAAAAATAGTTCTAAAGCAATTAGAAACATATCATGAAAGAATGTCTCTATAAATAACCATTTGAAAAAAGCTAAAACAGAGACTACCTATAGAAAATTTATAAAAAGCATTAAAAACATTATAAAATTTTGTGATCCAACAAAGTATTTCAAAAATTTTATTAGAAACTTTTTTTTAACTCTTAAAGAGAATACTTTTATAGAAATTGTTTTTATCCAACAAAATTAGGCGTGAGAAAAAGTAGTTATTGAAAAAACACCCATTTTGGTAAATATTTTTCAAATCACCCATTTTGGTAAATAAATTTTCCACCACCACCACTTTGGGAAAAAACTCACATATATGTATATATACACAATTATACATAGATATATACACACTTGTATATATAGTTATATAGCGAGGTGAGATCAAACAAGTATCACTCGGTTTGAGAAGCACTTTTTTGATCTAGAACCACTTCTCAATCGTCAAATCAAGTGAAAATCTTGTGCTTAGAGTGCTAAGACATCCAGGAAACAAAAAAACAACTAAAAAATGCCTAGACATATGTCACAAAATAGAAAACTCATTTCTTTAAAATCAAGTGAAAATCTTGTGCTTAGAGTGCTAAGACATCCAGGAAACAAAAAAACAACTAAAAATGCCTAGACATATGTCACAAAAGAGAAAACTCATTTCTTTAAAGAGTAAATTATAACTGGTGTCCTTTACGTTTACATTAAATTTCAACTGGTATCATTTAACTAAAGAAATTACATGCTCTGTCTTTTATGTTACCGGTTTTTAACATGTTATGTTCTTTACACCTAACCTAGTTAAGTTTTTCTATGTGCCTCTCATATGAGGACAACACGGTTTTTTCATCGGAATTTTATATTAAAAAAAGAAATAAATAAATCTCTTTTATCCCCTCCATTTTTTCAATCGATTGCTCCTTTTTAGTTAATCCAAACAAAAATATAATGCATGCTTTGGAATTGGAATTATAAAATCAAAATAGAATATTTTAACAATAATTAGTCTTATCTCTTCATTACCTATTAACAAAGTAAAATATTTAAATAATTAGTAGTCTTATCAAAGTGAAATATTTATACCATGTTGCCCTCATGTGAGAGGCACGTCACATAATAAGACTTAACCAAAAACTTTAACTAGGTTAGTGACATAACATGCTAAAAACTAGTAACATAAAGGATAGAGTCTGTAATTTCTTTAGTTAAATGACATCGATTGTAATTTGATACAAACGTAAATGACACCGGTTGTAATATACTCTTTTGTAAAAATATCCAAAACTTATCTAATAAGAAAACTCGAAAACACATATAAAAAATTGCCACATCATCACCAATTTTTTTATTTCAATTGTTTATTTCTCTTTCTATATATATCTTTATAATTAAAAAGTACAATAAACCACACCCTTAATCTATTTTTTCTAGTTCTTAGCCAAGAACCTGATAGTTTAAAATAGATAAGAATTACTGACGTAAAAATTGAGAAAAATGGATACTAAAAACGCTTTATTGGCCATTCTCTAAATGGGCGGACAAAAAATAACATGGTATTGTAATTTATTGAAACAATAAAAGTTTAATGTGGGAAATACACTATATTTACATTCTAGTGTATTCCATTTTTAATGGATGATTTACGAATTCCTAGAACTCATTCTTACTTCGCCTGTTCCCGGGAGAATACGCTGTATGTGAATACATTCTTACTTACAAATTCTTGGTATATCATTGTGTTCAACGTTAAATACATTGATCTAAAGATTTTTATGTAGTGTGATTACTGGTTAATACCCAAAGTACACTAGTGTATTCATCAATATATGGCTAGCATGTGAATACACTACACATTTTAGTGTATTCATTGATAAATACACTAATTAAGTTTTATTGAATCTTATATTTTATTGAACCTTGCATATCAGGATTCTAACATTCTAGAAGTGATACTGTATTTGCTTCTATGATCACTATAGTCACTAAATTGTTATTTTACAGTTTAAGATTTCTTAATCCAGTTATAATCTAATTTATAATTAATTGTTATTACATTCGGGATTATACAATAGGAATTATGTGGCTTACTACGAATTCTTGCTCATTTTAGTCAAAATGTGAGGGTAGTTCACATTCCTTCTTGCTCAACAATAGTAAATGCGGGTGTATATATCGCCGAAGAGACATTAAAGTCAAATTCTTTCTTTTATGCCCATATTAATTATTTGTATTTGGTTATTAATGTGCTAATTTGTTGTTAAGAAGTTAATCAAAATAATTATAGTGCATGTGCCTGAAAACATACTTTCCATTAATGTCTATATTTGTAGTTAAGAATTTGTTTTAGTAAGGGGTGATGTTTGTTTTTCTAAAGAACATATTCGCAGGCTCTTATGTTTGCGTCATGCAGATCACGGGGAGACATTTTCATCTGTAGGTTGTTTGTACTTTCGAACATATTTCATTAAAAAAACGTATGTGCGAGCTCTTCTTGGTGCAGATTTGGCCAAACCACTTTTAAGATTTTCTAAGGTCTGCAGAGGGTTAAACACCACCACTGTCCATCACCACCACCGTCCACCACCCACCACCACTGTCCACGTCTACCACCTTCCACAACCACCACCCACAACAGCCATCCATACATCACAATCAGTTCATTTTAGAAGTCTAGATACGTTAAAAACATATAGTCCTATTTTTGTAGACTTCAGAGGTTTGATCCACATTTTTTTCTAAAGATGTTTGAAGATGTGCTTCGAATACTACAGACATTTTACCTGTTAAAAAACAAACTATACCTTCCTAATACAATTTTTTAAATCTTATAAAGGTATCAACAAAAGAAACTTTTTTAATGTTCCATACATTGTCAACTTTTAATTAATATTAATATTCTTAACAAACTGCATCAAAATCTTCTATTTTCATCATGAAAAGTTCAAACATGTAAAAGGAATCAATTATTTTTTTGCAGGAACATATGTACGAATCTCTATTCATCTTCACGCCGTTTAATATGCATTATTAACATTGTTGGTGATTATGATTAAAATTTGGGACTGTCGGCCCTCTCAGAAAAGAAAATATTAATAATTGTATCACGCTTTTTGTAATATCATTAAATACTCATCTAATATGAAATACTTGTGAATTAAGTGAATCGGGTCATGTGACATAGTACGTCAAAAAGAAAAAAAAAGAGTCTAAATTAGTTGTTTAAAGATGCTGAGGTTGTCTTGTGGATGTCATCATAAAATAAATGCTATCGACTTAAGCAGTTTTAGTGGAAAAAATTAGAAGATAATGATTTAAAATCAGAAGCCAATGAAGCTTGGGAGTTTCACATTAAATATTTATATGGAGTCGTCGGCTATTAATAGAAAATAGGGTGCCACATATAGAATACAATCCGTTACTGATAAGGCATTAATTAAAGACAATGGTAGAAGTTAAGAGACAAAAGACTTTGTTGCTATATCAATAAATTGATTATACGGATGAACGATGGCTATAATTTGTAAAATTATCCAACAAGTCGTAGTGAGTCCATCTTAAAATCCTAAATTTATCGATTTTTTTTTAACCGCAAACCACTTTATATCTATATATAAAGAGCTAGCAAGCTGCTGAGAAGCTTACAACAGAGAAAAAAATAAAAAGACAACAAGATAACCACAAAATGGAGTCTTCCTTTATTTTCTCGACCAGCTCGATAACACGAAGGGACCTTTCTTCAAACACTTTTTGGTTCCTAGCGTACCAGATTCTCCAAAATGTAGCCTTCATAACGGTATTGACTAGTCTCTTCCACTTTTTGGACCCTGGGGCGTTATCGACTGGTTATACCGACATATTATTGATTGAATTAAAATATATGGTTAAGTTTACGTACAAAGTGCCTTATCGTACAAAACGTACGAAAGGCATAAAACCAAAAAAATGCTGTGACATTTTCGTATTATTTGCTCGTAAGATAATTATTAAAATTACTCTACAAATGATCTTATATAGTAAATTTGATCTTTTAGGGTAATTTTGATCTTGTAGGGTAATTATCAGAATTACTTGTAGAGTAATTTTAATCTTATAGGGTAATTATCAAAATTACTTTACAATGTGTATCAAAATTAGGTGTATCAAAGTTACTCTGCAAGTTTATCAAATAACATACAATTCAAAATTACTCTACAAAAACATTTATAGAGTAATTATGATACTTTACAAAAGTACCTTACAAAATCAAAATTACCATACAAGATCATTTATAGAGTAATTATGACACTCTACAAAATAACTTTACAAAATCAAAATTACCCTACAAGAATATTTAAGAAAATTACTCTACAAGATCAAAATTACCCTACAAGATCATTTGTAGAGTAATTTTGAGAATTACTCTACGAATAATTAATTACGAAAATGCCACCGCGTTTTTTTTTACATTTTCACCCTATTCGTACGTTTTGTATGATAAGAGTATTTGTATTTAATCTTTTGTCTTAAAATATAACTCGTAGCTTTTTTTAACAGCGAATATTCTGTGATTTATAAAACATGAGCCATGCAAGTTGTAAAACCCAAAAGAGTACAACAAAAGAAAAAAAGGAAAATCACACGATTACAATTCTTATGTTAAATTCACACCATCTATCAATTCAAATTCTGAAATTTAGATCAATTTATAACAATGATTCTTCCATCGTTTGTGATGTTTATTGTTTGTACCGTTTAATTCTTTACCATTTCTTGATTTCCAAATCTGCCACATAGACGTTAACATTATCATCCCAATCTTCTCCTTCCATTCTTTCGACCCAGTGGTGTCACTCACAAATCCCAACATCTGTCGACATGATCCAAATTCGTTTGAGACAGGGAGCGTCAACTATACAAGTATGTTAATATAATTGTTAATGGTTGTTTGTTTTCTCCAAACATTCTTTGTTAATTCAGAAATGTCTTTCTTTAAGGTTTCAATTGTTGTTTTAAATTCCTTTTCATTTTTCTTAAGAGCTGTGTTTGCCTCACTACACTTTTCAGATCTACAATCAAACTCTGATGATGTTTCTTCGTATGATCAAATTTACCTTCAAGTTCTAAGTATTTGCCTTTTAAAGCTATACATTCAAAACACTTAGAAACAATATGTTTATCGAAACTTACCTGACTGGATTGACAATCTAAACGGGCCATGGATGCTCCAAGGAGAGTGGAGGATCCGATTGATGAGAGATGCTTGGAAAACTCATCAGATGACCCTTCAGTTTCATGCTCCAAATTTTCTTCGCCTCTATCCGTCGATTAAGTTTCAATAATTGACGGGTGGTCTTTTGGACAACCCGTAAGTGAATTAAAACGTTAAATATTCCATGCTTTAAACGTTTATTTGTTACGATTTGATGTCGACGATGTGTTTGGTTTTGCAGGTACCGAAGAGCGTAATGAGGGAGTTTAAACGTGCTTTAGCGGGTATTTACAAGAGCCTAATCGAAGAGGGGACTTAAGAGATTGCACGAAGGGCAAAAATGGAAAAATGAAGCTGACCACCATAAGCTACGGTGCCCACCGTAGCTTACGGTGGGCAACATTTCATTACGGCATCCAACTTCTGTCTTATGGTGGTCTTTAAGAGTGGACTCCACGCAACATTTCATTACGGCATCCAACTTCTGTCTTATGGTGGTCTTTAAGAGTGGACTCCACCGTAAGCTACGGTGGGCACCGTAGCTTATGGTGGTGGGCTACGGGAAATGTCTAACTGCCCAATTTAAGCTGAGTTATGGTGTCTTTTCACATGATCAATGATTGGAACGATTTGCAGAGTAATTGGGAGGCGATTTTAGGTGTTTTTCATTGATTCTAACAAGTTCTAAACAATATTGGAGTGTGTTTGATTCGTATGAACAAGACAATTGAAGTTTGTTTGATTGTGAGAACATGAGTGGCTAAACAGTTCGGTGATCGTCTTGGGTGAAGGTTTGTTGAACAATTGTGTTTGAATTCTTGAATTCTAGAATAATTACTATGTTATGGTTTTTATGGTGTTGATTGATTGTTTGTAAATTATTGGTTGATATTGTGCTTATTGCTTGTTCCGTACGTTCTTGGTGTCGTTGACAATCGAGATATCACGGGAAGGTTTACGGGTTGGGTATTAATCAATTGGTCATCGGGTAACAACCTCGCATTTTAATCTGAGTACTTTGTTCCCTTTTATCACAAATAGTTAATCAAACATGAGTCATGTCTATGTGACTCTTTCTAGTAGAATTGAACACATGCGTTTTGAACCGGAGCCCAAGATGGTCATTCCCTTATTAATCTGTTAAAAACCAATTTTTGAATCGCTAGTAATTAAGTTTAAAATCCATCAACCGAAATCTGAAATTAAATTATTGCAAATTAGGTAATTTAGTATAATAGTACAACCTTTTGATAACATTAGTTCCACAAATCCTCGTGTTCGATACCCCACTTACCGCTATCTAGTAGCAGTTTTGGGATTAAATTTACGTGTGACAACGAGCTCATGTCAAATTTTGGCACCGTTGCCAGGGATTTGTGCGCAACATGTGTGATTGTGTGTTAGTATAGTTTTCTATTTTTCTGGGTTTACGCTGGTTGTGTTAGTGTGCAGGTTCTCACAGGTGTATGCATACTAGAGGATCCAACAAACTATCGTCATTGGTATTTGATCCGGAAATTGAACGGACTTTACGACGCAACAGGGTTTTGCTAAGGGAGAATAAAATTAGTGGTTCCCCAACAACACCATCAACACCTTTTTCACCACTCCACACCATGGAAAATTTACCTACCATCACAAACCAAACCTCACCATCTACACCTCCACCAAATTCCACCACTCACCCAACTTCGACACATGAAGTTGACCCATCCAACGCCGCATCACTAGTACCACCATTCTCATCTTTCTTTCCCACATCCGGTCAATCCTCATCCACCCAATACCCTTTACCAAATCAACCTTTACCTAGTTCCACCATTATCCATACTTCACCTACATTTCAAACATCAAGCCAACCGGGCTCCCATAATCCTTCGTCACAGTTTTGCAAACATCGGGTGTAGGAGGAGACGGGTATGATGACGGTTATGAAGAGGAATTCAGAGGATATTAAGATGAAGGTTACTATTATGGGGGTGATGGAGGTCACTTGGGACCTCAAGGGGGAATGGGTTATCCGCCAAGGCAACCTACGGGGGTGCAACAAGTTCATCCTCAAGGACCACCATTTCAACAACCAATGCCTCTACAACAAATTCAAGTTCAACATAAACAATCACAATTCCAAAGACCGATGCATCAACCTCCACCTCAACACTTTGTACCTCAAGGGTTAAGACAAGGTCCGGTAGGCCGACCAAGAGTACCACTGGGTGCCCCGCATCGACATCATCGAGAAGTAGTGCGGGGAGTTGAGGCGCATTTTCGCCTGGTTATTACCAATAATCCCTCACCGGTAGTAATACCTCAACGCCCGGATGGGAGGACATTTGAGGTAAGGATGACTGCCTTGCAAAGCTTGCCGAAGTATAAGTGTCTAGCAACGGAGGAACCTTATTTCCACTTGGAAACTTATGATTCCATTTGTAATACTATCGGGGGGCAAGGGTTTTCATCGGATGATGTTAAGTTGGTGTTATTTCAATTCTCATTGGAGGATAAAGCGAAAAGGTGGTTTCATACTTTACCGTCCGCATCTATATATACTTGGGCCGATATGCAACAACGATTCCTTGAGGAATTCTTTTCAGCCCAAAAGACAAATGAAGCAAAGCGAAGTATAAGGAGTTTCAACAACAGCCACGTGAAACATTCCATGAGACGTTTGAGAGATTTACATGATGTTGAAGAATTGCCCTCACCATGGTATAGCATTGTGGGAATTGTTAAATGCATTTCATGAAGGTTTGAGCTCGGAGGATGCAAGGGATTTAATGTCTATCACAAATGGTACTTTTGGAACAAATTACGAGCAAGATGATTGGGCATTTCTAGAGCAAATGGCGGTCACATCAAAAATAAAAGCACAATCATCAAGGCGAGCTAGACATGTAATCACAAGGCCTCAAGTGTATGCGGTGGAGGATGGAGAAGTACAAGCATCGAACTAGGTATATAATGTTTGTACTAATTGTAATGAACTTGGTCATGCAGCGGAGGTGTGCTTGGTGGGAGTAAACACAAATCAAGTAGAGGAGGTGAATGCAATTGGAGGGGGTGGTCGTAACTTTAATATGAATTCGAACACGTATCACCCCGGATTACGGAATCATCCAAATTTCCGCTATGGGAACCCGGCTAATCAGGCTAACCCTAATTTCCAAGGGAACTTTAGGGGCGGAAATAATCAAGGGTACCAAAGTCAAAGTCAACATGGGGGTGACCAAGGTGGAAACATGGGTCAAAATTCATCGAGCGGTAATGAAGTGATGGATATGCTCCGCATGATGCAACAACACATGCAACGGAGGAATCAACTTGATGAAGCCCGTTTGCAAAAGGATGAATTCCGGGACAAAAGCATCCAAGCACTCACCACACAAATGGGTCAACTTGCATCGGAGGTAGCAGATCTTAAGAAAGGTAAGGGTCAACTTCCGAGTGATACAAAGGTAAATCCCTGTCATAATACTTCACGTAATATCAATATTAACCATGTAAGTGTCTTACGAAGCGATAAAAAATTTAAAACAAATTTAGAACAGGTTTTGGTTGAGGGGATGGTTGAGGATGTTACGGGTAATGAGAGTGATGAGGATGATGTCTCATCAACAAATGTGTCTAAGGAGCCTCTTGTTGAAAATGTAACTAATAAACCGGGTTTGGGTGAACTGTTAAATAAACCAAAGGAGGAAGGGGGACCAAGTCAAGTCCCGTTTCCTTCCGCTTTAGTCGACCCCGAAAAGAAAAATTTTATTTCAACAAGGGGTCCTCGAAAGGAAGAACTCCTAGACGTTTTTAAACAAGTGAAAGTGAACCTTCCATTATTTGATGCTATTAAACAAGTACCCGCTTACGCAAAATTCTTAAAAGAATTATGCTCTAAAAAACGACAACAAAAAGAAGTTGCCTAAGCGGGTAGATCTGACCGGACAAGTTTTTGCGGTGCTAAAAGGAATTCTTCCTCCAAAGCTCCAAGATCAGGGAACGCCTTTAATTAATAGTCAAGTTGGAAACTTTCCAATGTCAAAGGCGTTGCTAGATCTTGGAGCGGGGGTAAGTATTTTACCGGGTGGGTTATATGATCAATATGATTTTGGTCCATTGGCTCGGGTTGAGACAACGGTAGTGTTAGCCGATTTGTCTCACAAACTACCCCGAGGGATGGTCCAAGATGTAATTGTAAAAGTTGACGAGTTCTACTACCCGGTAGACTTTTTGGTGCTTGACTACTCGTCCGCCGACCCAAAACAACAACAGAATGTTATTTTGGGCCGGCCATGCTTAAGCACTGCTCATGCTGTAATTGATTGTCGACTTGGTACGGTTGACATGACATTCGGCAACAGAAAAATGCGTTTAAATGTTTTTACTAACATATCTAATTCTGTTGGTGTTGACGAGTGTTTCATGGCAGATTTGGTGGATGGGTGCAACCCACATGAATATACGGAAGAGGATACTTGTGTTTGTGTTTGTGATGTGTTTGAACAGGTACATGCTAATGACTTGCGGGTGGAGGAGGAGAAGCAAGATGTGATGGTATTGAGAGAGGGGTGACCACCATGGACTCATCAGTTTGAGAGTCTACCGGCGGAAATTGATTCGGGAACAAAACCATCTTTGGAAGAAGCCCCTATGTTGGAATTGAAGGAGTTAACAAGCCATCTGAAATATGCATTTCTAGGGGATAATGACAAATTACCGGTCATTATTGCCTCTAACTTAGAGGTGACTCAAGAGAAGGAATTGCTAAGGGTGCTCAAAGTGAATCGGGCGGCTATAGGATGGGCAATTGCTGATTTGAAGGGGATCAGCCCATCTATTGTGATGCACAAGATAATTACAAGTGAGGATGCAAAGCCGACGAGGGAAGCACAAAGGAGATTAAATCCGAACCTACGTGAGGTAGTGAAAAAGGAGGTAATAAAATGGTTGGATGCAGGTATTATCTATCCTATATCCGATAGTGCTTGTGTAAGTTCTACCCAAGTAGTGCCTAAAAGGCCGGTATTCAAGTTGTTAAAGATGAATATGGTGAACAAATAGCCACTCGACCGGTCACCGGGTGGCGGGTTTGTATCGATTATAGAAAACTAAATACCGCAACCTCCAAGGACCATTTCCCATTACCTTCTATTGACCAAATAATTGAAAAACTTTCGGGTAAAAAATACTACTGTTTTTTAGATGGGTATTCAGGATACAACCAAATTGCAATTCACCCTGATGACCAACACAAAACTACCTTTACTTGTCCTTATGGTACTTTTGTCTTTAGGCGAATGCCATTTGGCTTGTGCAACGGTCCTGCAACTTTTCAACGATGTATGATGAGTATTTTCTCGGACATGGTTGGAGAGTCGCTTGAAGTGTTCATGGATGACTTCTCCATTTTCGGCACAATTTTTGAGTCATGTCTCGACGAATTAGAAGAAGTTTTAAAAAGATGTGTCGAGAAAAATTTAGTGTTGAGTTGGGAGAAGAGTCATTTCATGGTACAGGAAGGTATTCTGTTGGCCATGTTGTGTCCGAAAAAGGGATGGAGGTAGATAAAGCAAAAATTCGGGTAATTTCATCGCTACCTCCTCCTAAAAATGTTAAAGGGGTAAGGTCATTATTGGGACATGCGGGTTTTTATAGAAGGTTTATTAAGGGATTTAGTGTAATTACCAAACCCTTCTGTAATTTACTATTGAAAGAAGTTCCTTTTGATTTTACAGATGAATGTTTGCAAGCCTTTAATGTTTTGAAGGAACAGTTGGTGAAGGCCCCTATCTTGCAGCCACCAGATTGGTAAAAACCGTTTGAAATCATGTGCGACGCCAGCGATACAACTATTGGTGCGGTTTTGGGGCAAAGGGTTGATAAGAAACCGGTGGCGATCTATTATGCAAGCAAAACTCTATCCGAGGCGCAACTGAATTACACCACAACCGAGAAAGAATTATTAGGGGTGGTGTATGCCTTGGATAAGTTCCGGTCATATATTTGGGGGAGCAAAGTAGTGGTTTATTTTGATCATAGTGTGGTGCGGTATTTAATGGAAAAGAAAGATGCTAAACCTCGGTTGATTCGATGGATACTTTTATTGCAAGAATTCGACTTGGAGACTAGAGACAAAAAGGGAAGTGAAAATGTGGTGGCCGACCACTTGTCTCGGATTTTGGTTGAAGAGGTTGATGATCCAAGTGAGATTAATGAACGCTTTCCGGATGAACAGTTGCTCGCTGTCTCGACTTCTACGGCTCCGTGGTATGCACATTACGTAAATTATTTGGCCACGGTGATATTCCCGAACATTGGACAAAGAGAAGACGACAACAGTTCATGGTATAAGTTAAAAAGTATATTTGGGATGAACCGGACTTGTTCAAAATTGGGCCTGATCAGGTAATCAGAAGGTGTGTTTCGGAATCGGAAGTGGTTGAAATCTTAACCCATGCTCACTCCTCTGCTTGTGGGGGACACTTTAGCGGTCATAAGACGGGGTACCGGGTGCTCACGTGCAGGTTCTATTAGCCCACAATTTTTAAAGACGCTTGTGAGTTTGCCCGGAACTGTCTGAATTACCAGAAGTTGGGAGTATTTCAAAGAGGGACAAAATGCCGATGCAGCCTATCTTGGTAGTAGAAATCTTTTATGTGTGGGGATAGACTTCATGGGGCCGTTTCCAAGTTCAAATGGGTTTTTATATATATTGGTGCCCGTTGACTATGTCTCAAAGTGGATTGAAGCCATACCAACACGGACTAACGATCATTCGGTTGTATGTAAGTTTGTGCAATCGAATATTTTTGCTCGTTTCGGAATTCCACGTGTCATAATTAGCGACGGAGGTTCACATTTCAAGAATTTTAATTTTGGCAAATTATTGAAGAGATATAGTGTGAATCATCGCGTTGCCACACCATATCATCCACAAATCAGTGGACAGGTCGAAGTGTCTAATCGTCAGATCAAAGAAATTCTAATGAAGACGGTGCGAACAGACAGAAAGGATTGGGCAAGTAAATTGGATGATGCGTTGTGGGCATACCGCACGACTTACAAGACTCCTATTGGTACGACCCCTTATCGGATGGTGTTTGGGAAGGGGTGCCATTTACCAATGGAGTTGGCACATAGAGCACATTGGGCCATTAAATCGGTAAACGCTGATTATGATGAAGCGGGAAAGATCCGGAAACTTCAATAGAGTGAGATCAAAGAGATTCGAGATGAAGCATATGAATGCGCAGCTGCGTACAAGGATAAACTCAAGAAGGTTCATGATGCAAAGATCCGGAAGCGAACGTTTGAAACGGGTCAGAAAGTATGGTTGTTTAATTCAGGGTTGAAGATGTTCACGAGCAAGCTTAAGAGCAAGTGGATGGGCCCATATGTTATTACATGTGTGGGAAGGTTTGGAGATGTTGATATCTTGGATGAGAAAAGACCAACAAGAAGCAAACGGTGAACGGGCATCAGCTCAAACCGTACTTAGAGGGTAATGATATCAAGCATCTTGAACTGGACAAAGTGGGCTACATCTTACGGCCTTTAGACGAGAACTAATGAAAAAGTCCCAGGTTTGGTATTGCAAAATACTTTGTTGTTGTTTAGGTGTTTAGTTGGTTTTTTGTCTTTATCCATACTTGTTGATTTGTGTTTGAAACAAGTGTGGGGAAGTTTTTCGAAATTTCTCGTACACGGTGTTGAGGACAACACGGTTTATTCAAGGGGGTGGTATTAAAATAGGTAAATGTGTTAGCTATAAAAAAATGAAGGAAAATAAAAAAAATTTGAAAAATTTTGAAAAAACATTTAAAATAGGTAAATGTGTTTCTTACCCAACACCGCTGTTGCATCATTCTCAATGGGTGAACCCTCGGTATGGGCAGCAACAACAGAGCTCGGAGCAACAACAAGGAGACGGAGGAAGTGGCGCATTTGTACAGTTTGTAGTTTGGTTTTGTTGCTTTGTGTTTATGGTTGGGAAGGTTGGGGGGTGTAACATGGTTGATAGTTTTGTTGGGTTGGTGTTTGTGGTTGAGTTTTTGATGTATATATAAAAAAAGAAACATTGGGATTTGAGAGTTTTACCGAAAGGTGATGTTGAAGAAAACAAGTGATCATTCCTCTAAACCCATACATTGGGGACAATGTATCCCAAGTGTGGGGATGGGGGAAAATTTTTAGGAATTTTGAAAAAAAAATTGTGAACTGAACGAAACAGTTGTTAAAGTTTGAAAGTAATACCATATTATGCATGACACATCATTATCCCAATTCCATTCTTTCTTGGTGAGGATTGAGTCACACATATATGTCATTGAGAATTTATTGTTTTATTTGATTGAGTGGCGGTGTGTATAGTGTGTTAATAGAACTTGGATAATATATGCTTGTCGAAACTTGAGTTTACATGTTGGTGAATATGATGAGGGCTTTTAGGTAGCCTCGTCTGGATGTGTGTTGAGTGTGGGTTTGGGGGGTTGGACCTCACAAGTTATGGATATGAGCTTGGTAGTGAGTGGGACGGGGGGTTGGACATTAGTAGCCAAATTTGAGCTTGTAGCTTTTCAATTATCACCCGAACCTATGTCCTAAAAATTCTACCTTTTTAATCGACCCGGTTTAGATAGTTGTTCTTGTTATGTTAGTATGTTCTTTTTCAATATTGTGATTGAAAAAAAATTTGAAGAAAAGAGAAAAAGAAGGAAGATTAGTTGTACAATTTGAGTGTGTTATTTATATTGATGTAATAATAAATCGGGTCGATTAAGTAAGCTACATAAATATTCCCATCAAGTCCTACCTATACACATAGCCTCGTTACAACCCGAAAGTCCTTCTGATTCACGAGCATGTTAGACGAATTGTAGGTAAAGACTCGATTGTTATCCAAGCTTATTGTCACATATTTGCACACTATTGAGTGATTTTGCACCATCTTGCTAGTGCTACTTTGTCGTCGAGAGAAGAATTTAGTGAGGGATGTGTTATGTGTTATGATGGTAAAAGTTGATAACGGGTCAACTTGATTGTGTTTGGTTTATATGATGATCACTTGCTTGTTTAAAACTTTTGTGAAATGGTTGCTTGGGGCAAGCAACGTTTAAGTGTGGGGATGTGACGGGTGGTCTTTTGGACAACCCGTAAGTGAATTAAAACGATAAATATTCCACGCTTTAAACGTTTATTTGTTACGATTTGATGTCTACGGTGTGTTCGGCTTTGCAGGTACCGAAGAGCGTAATGAGGGAGTTTAAACGTGCTTTAGCGGGTATTTACAAGATCCTAATCGAAGAGGGGACTTAAGAGATTGCACGAAGGGCAAAAATGGAAAAATGAAGCTGACCACCGTAGCTTACGGTGGAGTCCACTCTTAAAGACCACCGTAAGACAGAAGTTGGATGCCGTAATGAAATGTTGCCCACCGTAAGCTACGGTGGGCACCGTAGCTTACGGTGGTGGGCTTAGGGAAATGTGTAACTGCCCAATTTAAGCTGAGTTATGGTGTCTTTTCACATGATCAATGATTGGAATGATTTGCAGAGCAATTGGGAGGCGATTTTAGGTGTTTTTCATTGATTCTAACAAGTTCTAAACAATATTGGAGTGTGTTTGATTCGTATGAACAAGACAATTGAAGTTTGTTTGATTGTGAGAACATGAGTGGCTAAACAGTTCGGTGATCGTCTTGGGTGAAGGTTTGTTGAACAATTGTGTTTGAATTCTTGAATTCTAGAATAATTACTATGTTATGGTTTTTATGGTGTTGATTGATTGTTTGTAAATTATTGGTTAATATTGTGCTTATTGCTTGTTCCGTACGTTCTTGGTGTCGTTGACAATCGAGATATCACGGGAAGGTTTACGGGTTGGGTATTAATCAATTGGTCATCGGGTAACAACCTCGCATTTTAATCTGAGTACTTTGTTCCCTTTTATCACAAATATTTAATCAAACACGAGTCATGTCTATGTGACTCTTTCTAGTAGAATTGAACACATGCGTTTTGAACTGGAGCCCAAGATGGTCATTCCCTTATTAATCTGTTAAAAACCAATTTTTGAATCGCTAGTAATTAAGTTTAAAATCCATCAATCGAAATCTGAAATTAAATTATTGCAAATTAGGTAATTTTGTATAATAGTACAACCTTTTGATAACATTAGTTCCACAAATCCTCGTGTTCGATACCCCACTTACCGCTATCTAGTAGCAGTTTTGGGATTAAATTTATGTGTGACAACGAGCTCACGTCAGTAATCACATCATCTACTTCAGCATTAACATCTTCAGATCGATCTTCACTCGAAGTCGATTCTACTTCATATGAACTGTTACTATCCCATGAACTATCATCATTTCTGGACGATTCTCCTTTGGTATCAATTTTTGCAATTTCGGCATAGTATGCAGTTCCTCCTCCTCCACTGTTTCCCAATTGAACAGACCAATCACATCATTTATCTGATTGAACTACTAATGCTTGGTTGGAATTGTTTGCGGGAACCATTGCTCTTTCATTGTTTGTAACTTGATTTCTGTTGAAAGGATATTGATTCCCTTGCCGTGGAGGCTTCGTGCATTCTCTTCTAAAATGCCCCTTTTCTCTACAGTTGAAACTAGTTGCTTTCCTTTTGTCAAAACCGTAGGCAGTATCCTTGTTGCTCTCTAGATTAGTTCTTCTTGTTTTCTCCATAAAATCTTTTGCCCTTCTCACTGCACTTGCAAATGCCCATTTGATATCAATCAACTCCATCTCCTCCTTATCGATTTGTGCATAGTCTTCACTGGTTAGATTGATGTTACCAATTTTTCCAGCTTCTAATTCGCAGTAGGAACTTACCAAAGTGTTTAGAAGCTCCATGTGTTCCCGGGCAACTTCCGCACTCACTTTAGAAAGGTTTGATATATCGAGTCTGACAGTGTTAGGGTTTGAGGGTTGAAAGTTTTTACCATAGAAAGCTTGTTGTGGAACTTGTGGTGTAACAACTTGTGGTTGAGGAAGATATCCTTTTGGATCAAATGCTTGTTCATAGACTTGAGCCTTTGTTGGTCTAACATCTTGTGGTTGAGGAAGAAAGGCTTTTGGATCAAAAGCTTGTTCATAAACTTGAGCACTTGAACTAACAGATTGATCTGGTTGAACCTGCGGTAGAAAAGGATTTGTATTTGACACAAATGCTGTTTGAAGCTTTAGTTGTTGATTTGTACTTATACCTGTGTTAATGCCTCCATAATACATCTCTGGGTTTTGCGGAACTGAAAATCGTTTTGCTTTACGAATTTCTTCTTCATTTTTGTTTTCAATTTTCTGAACAAATTCGTAAATGTTGACTACATCCAAAACACCGGTATGTTTTAGCAATTCAATAAATTGACTCCACTTAGGTGGTAAGGCATCAGCAAAACGCATAACAATCTCCTATTGTGATGCGCTAACCTTGTATGAGCACATCTCACTAAGAAAATGATAGAAACGAGTTGTCATATCACTTAGTGTTTCACTTTTTATAAACAGAAACCCTTCAAACTCTTTCTTTAAAATATCATGTCGAATCTTTCTCGTTGCTGCATTTCATTCTCTTCTCGATTTCAAAGAGTCCCACAAGCTCTTCGTAGTGGTATAATACATAAATTGATGATAAATATCCTTGTGAAGTGCTTGTGTAAGAATGGAAAAGGCATTCTTTTCTAGATCATAATCCCTTTTATCATTCTCGTCCAATTCGGCTAAAGAGGTTGAATTTCATACAACTTCTTCGAGAGATTCTTTGTACGGAGTAGTAAAACACATCCAAAACTCGGTATTCTGACCAAGGACATACGTATGAAAATGACTTTTCCGTGAAGGATAATCATTCATATGATTTAACTTTGGTGGACGGTTGTTACTTCTAGTTTCACTCTCGCTAAGGAGAAGAGTTTGAACGCTTTGATTTTGATTCATAACACATGCCCGTTGACTAGCGGTAATCCTTTGTGGAGGTATTAAAGAGTTTACCCATGAGGTTGCGGAGCTAGATTGTGGTGAATCTTGGCTTGTACTCGAACTACACTGATACGTGGTCGAAAACTGATGCTCCTATTAAGCTAAGTTAATGTTTTACGTAACTTTTAATTTCTAATAGCCTACTTTTAATTGGATTTGTATTTATAGGTTTACAGAGTTTAAGGAGCTATTCGGGAGCGTTTTGGAGAAACAGGGCGGAAAACGGGTCAACCAAGAGTGCAAAATGGAAAAACAGAAAACCAAGAGTTAGAGAGGCCGTCGCCGACGCCCCACTGGGCCGTCGACGATGCCCCTTAGATGGCCCCGTCGGAGAAAATTGGTCGTAGACAGTGAATTAGAGCGTCGGAGAAAAAACAGACAAAGTAGAGGCCGTCGCCGACGCCCCATATGGCGTCGGCGACGCCCCTCCTAATTCCTTGTCGCTGAAATTCAAGTTTGGACGGGTATTAACATGGGTTTTGACCATTTTGTGGGGAGTTGCGGTTTTTGGGAAGTTTAAACTTATTCTTGGAGCCAAGAAGCACCCAACCTTCATCCCCAACACCTTCGATTCTGTAACACCCTATAAAATCGTGTCCAGTAATATAGTGACACGTGTCGTATTTTATTTTTAAGTCTATTAAAGACCAACAGGGACTAAAAGCATCAACATGCTCAAACTAAGTCTCTGAGTGATCTTCTGATGTTAACATGCTAAACCAAGCCTCTGAGTGACCATTAGTGTCAACATGCTTAAAATATAGCCTCTGAGTGACCATTAGTGTCAACATGCTTAAAAACATAGCCTCTAAGTCACCATTAGTGTCAATATGCTAAAACTTGGCATCTGAGTGACCGTTGTGTAAACATTCCCAGTCTCTGAGTGACATCGAAGTCAACATGCTTATAATGAGCCTCTAAGTGATCTTTTATGAAGTCCTAACTCTCACATGTCCCATTTGTTGGACGAGAGGGATTAAATCCGTAATTTTATGAAAGTTAGACATTGGAGGGATTAAAAGTGTCAACATGTTAATTTATACCTCTGAGTGACCTTTTAACGAACCGAGAGCTCAACAATGTCCGGGCATAATCTCGGGTACGCCAAATATTGGCTACAGAGGGCTAAATATGCTAAAAAGGTGTTTTAGAAGGTTTAAAGGGGTTTAATAAGTTGAAGGGGCTAAATGTGGCAAATTTTGAAATCTTACATGGGGCGCTCGCGGGGCGCGAGAGGCTAAGGCCTGGCCTCTCGCAGGGCGCGAGAGGCCTGTGTCTGCAGAAATTAACTTGGACACCACACAAAGGTCCCAAAAACCATTAAATCGAAACCAGGGACTTTTAAACAGCTATACCACGTTTTGGGACACTTGTAAGCTCCCTCTTACACCCCTTAACACCTGGCATAACCTCCTTTGAGCTCTCCAACTATAAATAGGTGCAAAGGTTCAACCTTTGAACTTGCACCTTTCTCATTTTCAACTCTTCTCACTCCTCTGGAAGTTCCTAACTGAAAGGAGCATCCAACTTAGTTCTCTTGCATTCTAGGAACCTCTTGTAAGTGTTCCTTGCTCTTGCATTTTCGTTTATAGGCTTTTATAGCCAAACGTCAAGCTTTTTTCAAAAAATGCATTGACTTTTGGTAAAGACCATTATGGTCCAGCCATTGTTTGTAATGAACATGGCTAAGTGATCGTAATAAGGTAGGTGTTAGTCCCTATAAAGGGCACCTCCTGAAGATCACGTTTGCTAGACCAATTGACGGGTCAAAGTTATGATATTAAAAAGTCAAACATGCCATTTTTTGGAAAAATCATAAAATCATCTTATATATGTTATGAAACATGTTTTGACACTTAAACAAGTTGGTAATAATTATTAGAACATGTGAGAGCATGTTCGGCTCGTCAATTCAGTTCTAGAGTCGATTCGCAACCGGAAGTCGCAAAGTTTGACTTCTACTTTGACTTTCGATTCTGACCCGATTTATATTAGTTAGCTACTGATCTGAAGTTGCATTATGATCGTAATATAATGTAGCATAACCCTTTAAGGTTATATAAGATTATCATAATCAGAATCTAAGTTTATGCACAAAGTTCCGTAATTATGCCATTTTGACTAAAATGTCCTTTTTGCATAAAATAAGGTTTAAAAGATAATGAACTTGAAAATAAGTTTCCTACTGATGTAATATTATAAGTAAGATTATTTGGGATGTTAAGTCATATTATAAAGTGAGTTTATGAACAAGTCCTTGTAATATGTCGGGAAATGACGATAAAAGCCCTTATGGCTTAAAATAGTTTTAATAATATCTTTTCAAGGCAAATCTTTTACTTACTGATATGTTATATTAAATAACATATCTAAGACATTTTAATCTGACCTTAACATCAGTTAAACATCGAGTAAATCGTCATTTTATGACATAAGCGTCGTTTCGGCGCATAGTATGGTTTAAACCATATTTATCAATCAAGACTTGCTACCTACTGATTTTAAAACTTATTTTATATATTTTACAGTAGGTACAAGATATAAACTCAGAATCCCAAATAATTTATAAAGTATGTGTAAAATGACCAAAATGCACATTCGGTGTATAGTTTGGTCATAAATGATAAATTACACATATAATTAATATCCTACTGATATTATATCATAAATAAAATATTTTTTCAGAATTTATAATTATAACATTTAAATATATTCAAGTTCCTTTTATACAGTATGAAATTACCAAAATGCCCTTATGAGGCATAATTTCATTTTAAAACTTTTGGGCATATAAGTTGATATCCTACTGATATTACAACTTAATTAAAGTATAATGGCATATAGAACTTGTCCATGACTTATCCGGTTACCCGATATCGCTGATATGCGTACGGTTAAGTATATGTAACTAGTTTACGAAAATTAACCAAAACGGGTTTAACCGTATCATTTTAAACTCAAATCCACAATGTTAATTGTTTACCCATTTTATACAAGTCAAAGTACTTGTTGGGTTTAAACTACATTCTATCCGATCATCGTTTACTCAAGCGTTATACGTTTTGATCTTATACACTACTCGGTCTAAGTCTATGACTTAAATAAGACCGTTAGTATTTAATTGGTTAGCTTATGCCATAATCCAGACTATAGCCTTCCGGTAAATGCTATCTGCACTTAGATCATTTTGGATACGACTGAGATATTAGATCTTTCATTTTTAAATCAAGACTAGCTAAGGTAAATACTCTTGACTTATTTTCCCTATACGGGCTTGGGATACGGTAAAATATTACCGCTTGGTCAGAAATGGGATCAATCAAATGCCGGATGTGGCTAGTAAATCCACATATTTTGTTTTAATCAGTTTTGTTCGATAACTTAAAAATCGGGGGTTAACTACCGTCCTGGATATCCACGGCTCATTACATTAGATAATGGCCACGACCTTAGCGCTAGGTGTAGCTATACACCTGACAGACGCTCAAATGCAAATTACCCAAGACGTTGGGGATAACTCCTCCGTGAGTTCTAAGTGGTGTGTACTTAATCATGTCTCGGTCTCTGTACCTGTATGTATGGACAAACATGTGAATCTGTTAACAAGGTTACAAAGTAACTTTCCAAAGTTATAAAAGATTTGTGCCCTATGCACTTAAATCTAATTTCTAAAATGTTTTCAAAATGAGTCAGTCGGGTGTATTTACCAGCGAAAGCTGACGTATTTTCAAAAGACTAAACTTGCAGGTACAATTCAAAATAGGCCAGAAGCTGCTCGGTAGTGAAATAAGAGGATCTTGCAAATCCTTAGATCTGCCCTAAAGTCTGTTTTATATTCTTTCTTTGTACATTTTATGATCCGCCTGTGGATCTTCTATTACGAGCCTGTATATATTTTATTTCGAACATTCGGTTTGTAATAATAATTTTATTCCAAGACTTCCGCTGTGCCATGTTAAATTGACAATGATGTTATCAACTGACGTCACGATACTCCCCACCCGGGCCCATCGGTGTATGGATTTGGTTGGAAATCCGGGGTGTGACAGGTTGGTATCAGAGCCAACGTTTGAGAGAATTAAACACTATCCTTCTTGTGTTTAGTCTCAAACTTACATGAGCATATTCCTTAGACTTCCGAGTCTAGGCATTGACCTAGGATTATTCATTTCATTATTAAGTTAGTAGTGCTGTTTTTGAATTGGTTTTTAACAGGAAAATGCCGCCACATGTACGAGGAAGAGGAAAAGGACCAATGAGGGGAGGACCTTCAGGACATATCCCTTCACATCCACATCACCCGAACCCTTATGAAGATTCGGTGGATTCATGGCCATTACCACAATATTCGCCTACCCACACTCAAAGTTCATACCACTCGTACCATTCACACCACTCCCACCACTCTCATCATTCTTACCATGATCGGTTCAATCCCAATCAATACTTTAGCACACCCCCAGCTGATCAGAATTAGCTGGATCAGCCAAACCCAATGGACGAGGACTCCGACCGAGAGATGCCGCAGTCAGGTTCAAATGCGCATCCCATTGAAATCTCAAGCAATTTGAACTCCTATGCCAGATCGCCTTACCAAGGTCCTAATGAGTGGGACCAATATTGGAACCAATTTACCTTTGCCAACACTCCTTCCCATCACTCCCAACCACCTCCCATGCAAGAAGATGTGCACATGGAACCGGTGGAACAACCCCAGTCGCCACCAGAACCACCAAGGAGGAAAAGAGGAGCACGTATGTCAGTGCATGTGGGCCAACGGTCGGGATCACTGCCACCTTTGCCTAAACCTTACCCAACTATTCATGAGGACCCACAAATGGGTGGACCCTCTAACACCTCACCTGTGGTGGAACCAACACCAACACCTACAGTTCAACCACCACCATCAGGTTATAGTAACCCAATCCCCATATATCCAGACACATCTGGATATGATCCTTTTAACCCGTCTACACCAGTGGACTATCAAGCATGGTCGCATGACCCTTACATGTAAGCGATCATGCATAACACACTTTACCAGTCTCCTTTCCACCTGCTTATCCACCTACTAGATATCCAAGTTATGGATACCAGTATCCGGTTATGCCACAACCGCAACCACAACCTCCGCCACCACATGAGGCCATTAACGAAGCCTTAGAAAGAATGAAAGAAATGCAACAACAAGCGGAGAAGACGGAGAAGAAGACAAACAAGTTCTTTAAGAAACTCTCCAAACTGGTTAAGTGAAAGAAGGACGAGTGAAGTCTCTTCTAATATATGTTAGTCCCTACGAGGACATTGTTATTTCTTTAGTCCCTGCGTGGACATTTTGTTTTCTGTTGTCCTTGCATGAACAATTTATTTCATTTTGTTTCTAGTATTGTAATTTCTATTTGGAATTTAATGAGGTATTTTTTTGAATTATATATATGTATTCAACCTCTTCAACGAGCGTCTCGATTTTACTCGAAATTTGTGCTCTACGATATAATACCAAAAAGATCTTAATGGTTTTGATTAGCCAAGTGGCACAGACCACATAATTGGCCAACATTATAAATGATAGATAAGGATAAAAGGGCCTTCTATCAGGATAGTTAAGGGAAGTTATCCTTCTATCCAGAGGTGGTGGACTTAAGTTCAAGCCTCCAAGTCGTTAAGGTCAATGCGACCGGGACTATTAATCAACCATTAAGGTACTCTTATGTTAACATTCAGGAATGTTCATACTCCTGGTAGTATCACTTGAGGAACCACACTAGCCTTCAAGGTAATGGACTATGTCCTAACCTTATATAGCCTACGTGATCAAATTTGATCCCGGCTAATATCATCAGTACGATGATTAAGCATCCATTAGTGATGTATTGCCCTTGGGGCTATGATTAAACATCCAATAGTGATGTATTGCCCTAGGGGCTAGAGAGGGGCATAATAACCGGTTCCAAACCCGAACCGGTAGAAACGAACTGGATCCAGTTCTAGTTCCTACCCGACATAAAGTAGAACCGGTTCAGGGTTCAAAATACCTGATGGTTCCTATCCGGTTCCAATTTTTTTAATTTTAATCGGGTCGTACTCGGTTCCAAACCGTACCCGGTCACTACCCGTACCCGGTTCCTAATGTACCCGGTTCCACCCATACCCGGTCCCGGTTCCTAATAATTAGTTATTATTAATGTTTTTAATGTAACTAATTTATTATCAATGAATAAAAAAACATTAAATTTACTAAACTCACTAAACATTAGTAAAAATTAAACATAATAAACATCTCCATATGACCGGTTCCCCGTTATACCCGTAACCGGTTGCACACAGTACCCATACCTGGTTCCACACAGTACCCGTACCCAGTTCCTACTGTACCCGGTTCCGGAATACCCGTACCCGGTTCCAAACGGTTCCAGATTCTGTTGTGTAAAGCCTAAATGGTAGAATTCTGTTTCTAGGTAGGAACCGGACCCGGTTCCACATCAAACCCGGTTCCATTGTCAACCAAATGGAACCGGGTTCGGTTTGGAACCGGTTCCGGGTATTAAGAAAACCCGATTATGCCCATCTCTACTTGGGGCTATGATTAAACATCCATTATTGATGTATTGCCCTTGGGGCTATGATTAAACATCCATTAGTGATGTATTGCCCTTGGGGATATAATTAAACATCCATTAGTGATGTATAGCCCTTGGGCTATCATTAAACATCCATTGGTGATGTATTGCCTTTGGGGCGATGATTAAACATCCATTAGTGATGTATTGCCCTTGGGACTATGATTAAACATCCATTAGTGATGTAGTGCCTTTGGGGCTATGATTAAACATCCATTAGTGATGTATTGCACTTGGGGCTATGATTAAATGTAACGCCCCGCGTTTCTATACTTTCTGTATTTGGAAACCTTGTACCGTACTTCTATTTTCTGTAATCGTTGTATCTTGTATTCATCTTTTGTTGTAAACGTTGTAAACCGAGACTTGGATCGTAATGAGAAACTCGTATTTTATTCATGTTGTGTTAATCATAATCTTGTTACACTTATACTTGTTCATACTCTAAACATGTAAACGTATTCGTGGTACTCTCAATCGTAAACGTGTGATAACTTGCAAACATGGTATGTATGCGTAATCGAGACTTAAACGTGAAACTTGTAATCATTAAACTAAATTCGTTACGAAAATATAATTACCTATTCATTTATTAAGTTAATTAATTAAATTAATTAATTAATTAATTTAATTAATTAATTAAATTAGTTAATAAAATTAATTAATTTCTTTTTACAAAAAAAATTAAAATGCTATTTAGTTTATATATATATATATTAACATTTAGTTTTTAGAAGTTAATATATACCATTTTTTTAATAAGTCTAAGGTTTAAAGTGTAATTCTTGGATTCTCAAACTACAGGGGCTATTTTTGTCATTTATGAAACCTGATTTAATGATTTTTAAATGAAAAAAAATAAATAAACAAAAGCGGATCCGCGGGACTCGAACCCGGGACCTCCGGTTCAACAAACACCAACACAGCCACTCCACCAGCGGGCTACTTGTGTTAGAACCTGGAAACACAAAGCTGTTAAGCTTTGTTCCGGGTAAGGCTGGTCGCAAAGGGGGGCGGACAGCATCCCTTTTGGGCGGGTTTTTTGTATTTTTTGTGTTTTTGAGCCTTTAATACTCACTTAAACCCTACCTAACTAACCCTAATCCTTCCCCTATAAAACCCACCTCTAATCCAAGCACTTTTACACTTTAATCTCCCTCAAAACCTTCCAAATCAGCTGCAAAATTACAAGTTCGAGCAGAATTACTCATCTTCACTAAAGTGAGTGTAACTCACTCATTTCTTAACGAATCACTCCATTCTTTTTCCTACTTGCTTGGATAAACTTTGGGTTGAATTCCTAGGGTTCTCCATGGAGAATCCAGACCTAGAAATGCCACAAAATGTCCACAAACTTTCTGTTTTGTCTAAACTTTTATCAAACTTGTGTTTTAACTTCACCAAACTTGTGTTCTTGTGTTTACAATCAAGCTTATAATTTGTAAAGCCTAACCAAGCTTGTTAACATGAACTAAGGGCTGTTTTAACACCCTAAACTTTCTGTTTTTGAAGAGCATTAAGCTCACAAGTGATGCAAGCTATTATGCTTGTTCATGTGTGTCCACAAGGAAGCTTGGGCTATCCTAACTTGAGACCACACATCAGTTGATTATTTTCATCAAGATCCCAAACTAGTTTGCTAGACCTAAAGTGTCTCAACCCCACAAAGCCGTTGACGATTGTCCTCGTGTGCTCGTCGGGTTGTTGAATACTTGGCTACTTGGTATCTAGATGACTCCTTATCATTCTTGTCTTTACATTCTTGTATAGTATATAGTTCTTGTACCCTCCTTGTTACCAATGGTAACTTGTGTAGTGGTGAACATAATCCGAGGTTCAAAGTGGATGGTTTAACCTCCCACCTCATGCTTGACATACATGACACTAGAGGTTACAAAGTGGATGGTTCATCATCCCACCTCCTACATGATTATAATGATATATATATAACTATATTATAATTCTAAAACTGAAACCTTGATAATGAACTTATAATCACCTATCAAGTTACTAAGTTTAACACTAAAGTATGTAATTCCTTGTCACGATTCTAATAGGTCCCGAACCTATGAAATCACATCCAACTCGTAAGAGTTACTATAGTGTCAAGAACGAGTGTTACATCTTAGTGAATACTTTCGTATTATAATACTTTATCAAACTTATTTTTAATCATGCTCGAATACTCCTAATCTCCCGTTGAAACTCTATACTCATACGCCTCGTTTCCTCTTGTAGGATAATTCGACGTCATCCTCGAACCAACGTCTTCACGAATTGTCAAGTGTAGAAAAGACTTAGCAAAACCGTGAGTACACTCGACCCACTTTTGTTTATAACACTTTTCGGGTGTAACATGTTTCCATATACAAAATCACGAACACTTAAACTTTATGAAACACACAAACGATCCCATATACATGAAAACTTGAATCTTATACTTGATGCTTGTCTTGGATATTCGTTATGCTATGCTTTAGTCATTAACTATTTTTAGCCTTTGTTTGACATGCTTAACGCTATAGGAATTCACGCATCCACCTCCATCGTGTTATTCGTGAGGTCATGTTAAAACATCGTGATTGCGTTAAGGGTTTGATTATTAGTAATGCATGCCTTGATATTGCTCTTGTATAGATTTGGTTGCCATGAGGATTGTTTAAACTTATTCGTATACGTATGCTATGCCTAAACTTGTGTACTCACCTTTGCTTTCGCATTAAAATTATTTTAAAACATGTTACAGGTTGAAGGAGATGATGCTATGAAAACAATAGAGCAAGGACTAGATACACACAAATTAGACGTTAGGTTTAATGTCGATGTATCAATTTTGTTATGACTTTGCAAATGTTATGTTGTTTCTTTGTTTTGTTACATTGATGTCTTTGACAATTCTTATGAAATGAAATATGGTTTAATTAATTATTGTCACTTATTAATGTTGTGAGCAATGAGCAATCTCGTTTTTGTCTCATCCTGATGTTTCCGCCATCGGTTGGGGTGTGACAGATTGGTATCAGAGCCATAACTATAGGGAATTAGGTAGAATTGCCATGTTCGACCTAGTCTATAGTTCTAAGTACCCGTTGTGACCATTCTTGATTATGCTTAAAACTTTATGCTTCCTACTTTGCTTCTCTCTTTCCTTTTGGTCTTAATACATATACATGGTGTCTTCCTAAGACACTTTTACACAATACACGCTTGGACGCTTGAAGACACTCGTAATATAAACGAGGCGACTTCACTAAAATAGTTGTGAAAACCGCAATTTGGTGAACGACTCTCAATCTGCTATACTTATTCTTTTTGCACGCAATTATGCCATCAAGTTAGGAGTGAAATCCAAACCTTGATGAAAAATTTCCAACTCAAAACTCTAGTGGACCCTTACCAACGAATCGGAATTTGCTCTTCATTTGGTAAGTACCAACCACACTTAGGGTACGAAATAGTCAAGTTAGGGGTGATACTCGCACCTTGTCGATTAAGTCCCATTCCTTGATTTTCGCTCTCGCCAAGGTCTCGATTTTCCGATCGGTTAGAGACGTGTAGTAACTGGAAGGGTAAAATGTCGTTAGTCTCTTCTTGATGAGAGCATTTTACCTATAGGCTAAAGCACGTTTCTCTAATTCGAAAAGATCTTCGATTCACTTTGGAATTGTCGACGATTCTCTACCCGAATCATTCCCATGTTTTATGAGCCTATTATTTTTATGTGACTCAAATTTTATGTGTTTTAATACTTGTTACCTCGTTCATTTCAAACCGTTACACACTCGCACGTTTATCGCAATCAAAAACAATACTAATCCTCGTGAACAAACTAAATTTATACTCTTTATATGTGAACCATACTTGATGACACGTGCTTCTTATGTGAAACTTATGTGAACTTTATTCATACTCATGCGTGCAAAACCTATTTTCTTTATTACAATCAAGTCTCATGATTTTGTCTTGTTTACAACCTCTAGATGCCTCCTTTCCGTAACTCGTTGAACCGCCTCAAGAAGTCCAAGAAGACGGATTCCCAGAGGAATCCAACAACGAGGACTCGATATCGAAGCAAGAACTGATTGGGCTCGTTTCGGAGCAAACGGCCGGGCAAATGGCTAATATCATACCCGACATTATTAGCCAAATCCACACCATACACGCCGAAGCCACACCTAAATCATCCGCTGATTCCAAAGCCGATACCCCCAAACCATCTTACCAATTCAAGCATTTCATGGCTTGTAAATGAGTGGAATTCACTGGCATTGATGGTGTTACCGCCATGATCAATTGGTTTGATTCAATGGAGCTTATCTTCCTTCAGGGCGGCTGCCCTGAGGAACTCCGAACCCTTAATGCCACCGGGGTCTTCCGCAAGAGAGCCCTCGAGTGGTGGACCACCGAACGAAACAGGCATGGCAACGAAGCAGCCCATGCGATGACTTGGGAAGAGCTTAAGGAGCTCATGAAGGAGCATTTCTGTCCTCCCCATGAGACCCAGAAACTTGAAAACGAGTTATGGAATCTCACACAACAGGGGAGCGACGCTGAAGGATTGATCGCGCGCTTCAAACAGTTAAGTATTATTTGCCCTGGGCAAGTCGATACTGTTCCCAAGTCAATCGCCAAGCTCATCCGTTGCTTCTCACCGGTGATCATGAACCATATAGCCGCAGCCAACCCGAAAACCCTCGAGGAAGCCTATGCGATAACCCTCCAACTCAACCACAACTGCATCCTTCAGGGGGCCTACGACAAGGTCCCTACGAAGTATGCGCACCAAGCCATTGCCAACACCACCTAATCACCTACCCCTCCAGCCAAAAAGCCCCACAGCAAGAACAAGAAGCGGAAGGCTTCTTCTCAAAACAATGCGGTCGTCACTCCGCCTACCCAAAACACCAACCAACCTGGACAAGGTTACATTGGCTCTCACCCCAAGTGTACCACTTGCAACTACCATCACCCTGTTGGCACCTCATGCCGAAAATGTGCCAACTGTAATAGGTTTGGACACCTCTCCAACTACTGTCGCCTACCCCAGAACCAGCAAACCCAAGCCCTTTTACCCAATCCTAACCCAAACCGCCAAACCCAAGCTACACCTGGTCGAACCTGCTATAATTGTGGCGATCCTAACCATTTCGCCAACGTTTCCCGAAACGCACCAACAACCAGCAGCAACAACAAACTGAACCTGCGAAAGGACGAGCTTCGTTCTCACCTCAGCTCAAGCCCAAAGTTAGAATGATGTCATCACTGGTATGTTCCTTGTGAACCATATCTATGCTACTTGTCTATTTAATACTGGCGCGGATAGAAGTTTTATATCCGTTGAATTTGAACCCTTGCTTAAGTGCGAACGAACTAAAATGCCTAATCCTTTTGCTGTCGAAGTCGCTAATGGTAAGACCATCTCCGTTGACTCTGTTCTTTCTTGTTGCTCCCTAATCTTAAACGATCATAAGTTTTCCATCGACCTCATACCTATGCAAATGGGTAGCTTTGACGTCATAGTAGGCATGGACTGGCTTAAGCGAGTTCGTGCTGAAGTCGTTTGTTCTGAGAAATTCATTCGTCTTCCCCTACCTCAAGGTGACTCTTTACACGTCTATGGTGAGAAACCTTCTAAGGGTCTCAATCTTATGTCGTGCATCAAAGCGAACAAGTACTTGCGTAAGGAGTACCTTGCCTTTCTCGCCCACGTTGTGGAAAAGAAAGACAAAGGTCCTAGCATAAGTGATGTTCCTGTCGTTTGTGAGTTTCCTTCTGTTTTCCCGAGGATCTCCCTGGTCCTCCGCCTCCTTGAGCTGTCGATTTTCGTATTGATCTGATCCCTGGCGTAACTCCTGTTGCGAAAGCTCCCTATCGTTTAGCACCCTCGGAGATGCAAGAGCTATCAAGCAAACTTCAAGAGCTTCTTGATAAAGGCTTTATACGCCCTAGTACTTCCCCTTGGGGCGCTCACGTGTTGTTCGTCAAGAAGAAAGATGGGTCTTTTCGGATGTGCATTGATTATCGTGAGCTTAATAAACTTACAGTAAAAAACCGATACCCACTTCCTCATATTGACGATCTCTTCGATCAATTGCAAGGCGCGAAGTGCTTTTCAAAGGTTGACCTCCGTTCTGGCTATCATCAACTTCGGGTTTCCGAGGAAGATGTACCCAAAACTGCATTTCACACACGTTATGGATACTACGAATTCGTGGTCATGCCTTTTGGTTTGACCAACGCTCCTGCAGTGTTTATGGATCTCATGAACCGTGTGTGTAAGCCTTTCTCGATCATTTCGTCATTGTATTCATCGACGATATCCTAATCTACTCCAAGACGAAAGAAGAACATGGACGACATTTGCGTCTTATTCTTCAGCTTTTGCAAACCGAACGTCTTTATGCCAAATTCTCCAAGTGTGAATTTTGGCTAAAAGAGGTTCAATTCTTAGGTCACACCGTCAATGAACTTGGTATTCATGTTGACCCTGCAAAGATAGAAGCTGTGAAGAATTGGATTGCATCTAAGTCGCCCTTTGAAATTCGTTCGTTTCTTGGCCTAGCTGGGTATTATCGCCGTTTCATCTCGAACTTCTCGAAGATTGCCGTTCCTTTGACTTCGTTGACTCAAAAAGATAAACCTTTTGTTTGGGGTCCCGAACAAGAGGAATCTTTCCAAACGCCCAAGGACTTGCTTTGTAATGCTCCTATCCTCACTCTCCCCGATGGGAACAACGATTTCGTCGTGTATTGCGATGCCTCTAACCAGGGTCTTGGTTGAGTTCTCATGCAACGGGACAAAGTAATCGCTTACGCGTCGAGACAACTCAAAATTCATGAGAAAAACTATACTACTCACGACCTTGAACTTGGTGCAGTTGTTTTTGCATTAAAGATTTGGCGACACTACCTTTATGGTACAAAGTGTACGGTCTTTACCGACCATAAGAGCCTCCAACACATCTTTGATCAAAAGGAACTCAACATGCGTCAACGTCATTGGGTAGAATTGTTAAACGACTACGATTGTGATATCCGCTACCACCCTGGTAAGGCGAATGTCGTGGCCGATGCACTTAGTCGTAAGACTCATGTCAAGAGTGCTCGTTGCTACCAAATCGTGGGAAAACTCAATGAGTTGATTCGACAAGCACAATTTGCCATCATTAACGAGGGTAACATCGATAACGAGTTGAATTGTGGAATCGAAAACCCACTCGAAGCTAAGCCTGATGGTATTCTTTACTACCATAGTCGCATTTGGATTCCCGATCGTCTCAATCTTCGGACTACTTTGATGGACGAAGCTCACAAATCCCGATACTCCGTTCATCTTGGAGCTGATAAGATGTACCATGACTTGCGCGCATCCTATTGGTGGCCTGGAATGAAACGTGATATCGCTCTCTACGTCTCCAAATGTCTTACGTGTTCCAAAGTCAAGGCAGAACATAAACGTCCCTCCGGTTTGCTCGAACAACCAGAAATTCCTGTCTAGAAATGGGAGAGCATAGCCATGGATTTCATCACAAAATTGCCTCGTACCTCGTCTGGTCACGACAACATTTGGGTTATCATCGATCGTTTGACCAAATCCGCACACTTCCTCGCCATTCGTGAAGATTACAAAGTCGAGAAACTGGCTCGTATCTACACGAGTGAAATCATTAGTCGTCACGATACTCCTCTTGATATTATTTCTGATCGTGATGCTCGTTTCACTTCTCCCCTTTGGCAAACTTTCCAATCTGCCCTTGGCACTCGTTTGAATCTTCGCACCGCTTTTCATCCTCAATCTGACGGTCAGACCGAGCGTACTATTCGAACTCTAGAGGATATGCTTCGATCATGCGTAATCGATTTTGGCGGCAACTGGGATTTGCACTTACCCTTGGTAGAATTCTCGTACAACAACAGCTATCACGTAAGTATTCAAATGGCTCCATTTGAAGCATTGTATGGTCGCAAGTGCCGTTCACCTATTTGTTGGCACTAGATCGGAGACGTACAACTCACCGGTCCCGAACTTATACAAGAGACGACGCACAAGATCCTACAGATTCGTGACAACTTGCTCAAAGCTCGAAGCCGACAAAAGAGCTATGCTGATAGAAGACGCAAACCTTTGGAATTCGACATAGGTGACCACGTACTTCTCAAGGTTGCACCTTGGAAAGGTGTTGTTCGTTTTGGTAAGAAAGGCAAACTCGCTCCTCGCTATGTGGTTCCTTTCAAGATTCTCGAAAGGATTGGCAAGGTAGCCTATCGACTGGATCTACCTCAAGCGCTCAGCAACGTGCATCCTGTGTTTCATGTTTCAAATTTGACAAAGTGTCTAGCTGAAGAAGGACTCCAAGTTCCACTCGAAGATCTTCAAATCAATGATACTTTGCACTTCGTGGAGAAACCGGTCGAAATCATGGACCGAGGAACCAAGCAACTGAGGCGCAGTCGTATTCCTATTGTCAAGGTTCGATGGGAAGGTAAACGTGGCGCCGAATTCACTTGGGAACTTGAAAGTGATATGAAGACTAAGTATCCGTATCTCTTCGTTACATCTTCCTAAATTTCGGGACGAAATTTCCTAAAGGAGGGGAGACTGTAACGCCCCGCGTTTCTATACTTTCTATATTTGGAAACCTAGTACCGTACTTCTATTTTATGTAATCGTTGTATCTTGTATTCGTCTTTTGTTGTAAACGTTGTAAACCGAGACTTGGATCGTAATGAGAAACTCGTATTTTATTCATGTTGTGTTAATCATAATCTTGTTACACTTATACTTCTTCATACTTTAAACATGTAAACGTATTCGTGGTACTCTCAATCGTAAACGTGTGATAACTTGCAAACATGGTATGTATGCGTAATCGAGACTTAAACGTGAAACTTGTAATCGTTAAACTAAATTGGTTACGAAAATATAATTACCTATTCATTTATTAAGTTAATTAATTAATTAATTAAATTATAAAATTAATTAATTTCTTTTTACAAAAACAAATTAAAATGCTATTTAGTTTATATATATTATATATATATGTATATATATATATATATATATATATATATATATATATATATATATATATATATATATATATATATATTAACATTTATGTCACACCCTCAATTTCCACTTGCGGAGTTTTACCGCGAGGCGTGTGGACAAACCAGAATCTGAAACACTAGTACGTTGAACGACTCTACATGATTTGATTATACGTTTTCCAAAATCATTTGTTGTCGATTTTATATTACCAATATTTAACATGAGTATCAGTTTTTAAAGTTTGAGCGGAAGCATAAATAAGTAATGATGCGGGCGCCAACACAAACGCCAAAACAAAGGAAAAATCCCAAAACAATATTAATAAATGAGACTCGATAATGATGTCTTGTTCAATGCATGTGCGTGCACCTAGAGCTCCTAGCGTCCTGAGAAACATGTAAAGAAACAAGTGTCAACATTAAAGATGAGTGAGTTCACAGGTTTTCATAAATTCGTTTGTTCGGTTATAGTTTGTTACTCCGTTATCCCCAACCCGGGATAACTAATCAGTTCCATTATTCCAATCCCGGAATAATAAGTTGTTGCTTCCAATATTCACAAACCAGAATATTAAGTTGTTGTTTCCATTATCCCCAACCCGGGATAATAAGTTGATGTTTCCAATATTCCAAACCCGGAATATTAAGTTGTTCCGTAATTAAGTTCAATATTAATGTATATAGGTAGCTAGCCTAAAGTCATGTCACTAAGTGTTCGCGATCGAAGCTGACAGTTGTGCCTCCGTTTTGCCAGGTCTATCACATGACCATGGCGATGTTAGGCCAATCATACACCCGTTGACCATACCCGGTCGGCTAGCGCGACTAGCTCGGATGGGGCTCGTCAGACCCAGTAGTACTACTTATAATTCCCCCGCTACTTAACCCAAATACTAACGATCCGAGGAGATTGTCGAGGACTTAAGTGATAAAGCTGCATAGTGACCATAACATTACATTAACATTAACTTAGTTACCGTATAGTTATGTGACGTTAATTTCGTATAACGTAAAGAGATTGAGTTTGAGAGTGTATACATGTTTCTCCCCCTGTTGTTTAAAAACCGGATAAAGTTAGGGGCCGTGAACTCACCTTTATTAGCTCGGTTAGTGTGGCAAAGATGTTATAAGAGATGGGACCGCTAGTTGCATCCTAACAAACCAATTAATTCCACGTCAGTGTGTAATCACACCAATACAAATTCCACACGCAATTTACTCACAAAGTGATACACACAAACAACATATCTAACACTCAAACATGCATGCAAGTATTCTCATATAATCATAGTAATCAAACAACTTATCATGAACACATTCCAAATCCATGCAACACTTTAATGCATAAAATCACAAGTTAACCACTTTCTGCCCAACACTCAGTTATTCAGCTGTTTTCTAGGATTTTTATAAAATAGTTCCAGCATTCTAAAAATTCCCATATTTTTTTACAGTAGGTGACATTTATACCATAGAAATTTATATAATTTTTCCAAGTCCTAAATCTTTACCAATTAACCATAATTATTAATCCACTAAGCTGTAGTCAGATTTACTGCTTTCTGACTGCAGTCCACGGAAGAATTTATTTAAAAATCACTGATCATCCGATTAACAAAATTCCAGTTGTAGTTGCCCGGAAATTTCTATACCTAGTTGCTGTACAAAAATCATGACTCAACTCCCTACTGATTTTAAAATCTAGCTTGATAAACAACCAACAAAATTCCAGAATTTTAACAGCTTTACCTACTGAACTTGTTTAGCCCTTTAAAAATATCAAACGATTTCAGAAAATTATGAATCCAACGCCATTAGATTCCTTATTCAAATCTCTACGTTCTAGACCTCAGAAAATCCGTTTTTCGACAACTAACGACCAAGTTACAGCCAGATGAAGTCGGCTGTAACTTTTAATCAGCATCCTGTTTCAGCATCTCTTTATAATAAGTTCGTATAACTCGTTCATGCGATTAGCCTAGGCGATCAAGAACCGATTTTTAATCATAGATTAATACTAATAATCTATCCATGCAAACCCTACTCAATAACTTCTAGTTATTATAACAAAACACACTTGCAACTTCATGAGATCCGCAAACAAGTATACATGCATATCAACAATGATTAATTCAGCCGATTACATATAATACATCTAATATCCGAAAACAATCATGCGTATACATACAGTCAATTCAGCAGACTACTTGTAAGCACATATAGTCCGAAGACAACTAATCAATTAATCATATGTCCGAGACAACAATTCATTCAAGCATATGTCCGAAACAACTAGACATTCGATCATGCATATTTATCCGAAACAACTAGACATTCAAACATATACATAATCCGAAAACAACACACTCAAGACACGTATATCCGACTATGATCTAGCAACAAAAGATAAATCCTAACCTTAAGTGACAAGGTAAGCGGCCGTAACTTTGGATGTGAATGGATTTGGCTTGAAAGTGATCCGCGACCGAGAAAGGCTTGTTGATAGAGTAGGCTGTTTGATCGACTAGAGGTGAGCAAAGACTAATCTCGCGACCAAGATGATGATGGCTTCGGCTGATGTTTGCTGCGACCGAAAGAAAAGAAAAGGAAAGGTGTTCGCGATTTATGGAGCAAGAGAAGGCGATTAGAGTTTGTGTTTTAGAAGGAAGCATGCATAAGTTTTGTAGATATAGGCGCAAGAGATAAGGATTTCGATTTGGGATAGGTATTGTGGCCGAGGAAGTTGGGTAAGTTAGTTTGGTTCGGATGTGATCTCGCGGCCAACTCAAACAACAAACGAGCCACAATCCGCTACACCACCTTAAACGTTTGGTTTGGTCTTGACCGAATAGCTTTAATTTAAGGTTTTGGTTTGATCTTTTGGCCGAACATGTTTGGGCTGTTTTGGTTTGGTTTTGAACAAAATATATTTGCGGTCTTGGGCTTGATATCGACCGAGAATGATTTGAGTTGTTCACAAAGGGTTTGCGGCTTGATCTTGTAGCCGAGATAGGTTTGGGTTTAAGGTTTGATATCGGTTCCGTTCGTATACATATTTATTATACATACATATATAACTAAAAATCCACACAGCACACAATACGTATTTAATTCATGCATACTTAGCCTATATATTATTCGACAAATATCACGTGTAAGTTATCCGAAAAACCCGGGATATCACATTATCCCCATGTTGAAAGAATTTTCGTCCCGAAAATTGAGTAAACGCGGTTTAGCATGTAACGTACATGTTTAGAGTGCCACGCACAAAGAGTTAGTTCGTTAATGATAGTACGCAACGTTACAAGAAGTTCCCAAGTGTCATACACAAAGATTTCCAAGTGCCATGCACAAGAATTTAGTCAACAATAGTACACGAAAGTACGAGAAATTTCCAGGTTGTCACATCATCCCCTTGTTGAAAGAATTTTCGTCCCGAAAATTTAGTTACTGGTATCGTTAGTTTGCTGCTCAGTTGTGAAGAGGTGTGGTATTTGCTTTTCATTTGATCCTCTCTTTCCCACGTGAACTCCGGTCCACGCTTAGAGTCCCAACGAACTTTAACGATTGGAACCTTGCTGTGCCTCCGAGTCTTGATCTCACGATCCATGATCTCGATAGGCTTTTCTATGAAGTGTAGTTGTTCATCCACTTGGATCTCATCCAATGGAATAACTAAAGTTTCATCTGATAGACACTTCTTCAGATTTGACACGTGAAATACGTTGTGAACTCCACTGAGTTCGGTCGGAAGGTCTAATTGGTATGCTACGGGTCCGATACGTTTCAAGATTACAAACGGACCTACGTACCGTGGGTTAAGTTTGCCCCGTTTTCCGAAGCGGATTACACCCTTCCAGGGTGACACCTTTAGTAGGACGCGATCGCCTACTTGGAATTCGAGTGGTTTGCGTCGTTGATCAGCGTAGCTTTTCTGTCGATCTCGTGTCGCCGCCATGCGGTTTTTGATTTGTACAATCTTTTCAGTAGCCTCAAGTATTAACTCAGGGCCTGTGAGTTGACTGTCACCGACTTCTGCCCAGCAGACCGGTGATCTACATTTACGACCATATAATGCCTCAAATGGTGCTGCCGAAATACTCGTGTGATAGCTGTTGTTATATGAGAATTCTACTAGAGGCAGGTGAATTTCCCAATTATTTCCGAAGTCCACTACGCATGCCCTAAGCATGTCTTCCAAGGTTTGTATGGTCCTTTCGCTTTGACCATCAGTCTGAGGGTGATAAGCTGTGCTCATATCCAAGCGTGTTCCCAACGCTTTCTGGAGTGACTGCCAGAAGTTTGACGTGAAGCGAGCATCTCTATCTGAGATGATGGACGTTGGCACTCCGTGCCGAGAAACTACTTCCTTGATGTAGATGCGAGTCAACTTCTCCATCTTATCTGTTTCTTTGATAGCTAGGAAGTGTGCGGACTTAGTTAAACGATCCACAATCACCCAGATGGTGTCGCAACCACCCAAGGTTCGCGGGAGTTTAGTGATGAAATCCATTGAGATCTGATCCCACTTCCACACTGGGATCTCTGGTTGTTGGAGTAGCCCCGATGGCTTTTGATACTCCACCTTGACTTTTGCACAAGTCAAACATTTACTCACGTAGGTGGCTATATCGGCTTTCATGTTAGGCCACCAATACGCAACTTTAAGGTCCTGATACATCTTATCCGAACCCGGATGGATAGAGTATCGAGATTTGTGAGCTTCATCCATGACTAGCTCTCTGAGGTTTCCGTAGAGAGGTACCCATATGCGATTCATGAAATACCGGGCTCCATTGGGCTTTACCTCCCAATCGCGTTCCATTTTTCCCACTGATTCGGCTTTGATGTTTTCCTTCTTAACTGCTTCTAATTGGGCGTCGCGTATTTGATCGGGTAGCCCCGAATGAATAGTGAGTTGTAGTGCTCGTACGCGACGAGGTTTCAAGTGTTCCTTCCTGCTGAGGGCATCGGCTACCACGTTAGCTTTACCCGGGTGATACCGAATGGCACACTCATAATCGTTCAAGAGTTCGACCCAGCGACGCTGTCGCATGTTCAACTCCTTCTGATCAAAGATGTGCTGGAGGCTTTTGTGGTCAGTGAAGATTGTGCACTTCGTTCCATAAAGGTAGTGTCTCCAAATCTTAAGTGCAAACACTACTGCTCCCAATTCTAGGTCATGCGTCGTGTAGTTCTTCTCGTGAACTTTCAGCTGTCGCGACGCATACGCGATGACCTTATCGCGTTGCATGAGTACGCATCCCAATCCTTGAATGGAAGCATCACAATACACTACAAAGTCATCTGTCCCTTCCGGCAAGGACAGAATGGGTGCACTGCAAATAATGATTATAATGATATATATATAACTATATTATAATTCTAAAACCGAAACCTTGATAATGAACTTATAATCACCTATCAAGTTACTAAGTTTAACACTAAAGTATGTAATTCCTTGTCACGATTCTAATAGGTCCCGAACCTATGAAATCACATCCAACTCGTAAGAGTTACTATAGTGTCAAGAACGAGTGTTACATCTTAGTGAATACTTTCGTATCATAATACTTTATCAAACTTATTTTTAATCATGCTCGAATACTCCTAATCTCCCGTTGAAACTCTATACTCATACGCCTCGTTTCCTCTTGTAGGATAATTCGGCGTCATCCTCGAACCAACGTCTTCACGGATTGTCAAGTGTAGAAAAGACTTAGCAAAACCGTGAGTACACTCGACCCACTTTTGTTTATAACACTTTTCGGGTGTAACATGTTTCCATATACAAAATCACGAACACTTAAACTTTATGAAACACACAAACGATCACATATACATGAAAACTTGAATCTTATACTTGATGCTTGCCTTGGATATTCGTTATGCTATGCTTTAGTCATTAACTATTTTTAGCCTTTGTTTGACATGCTTAGCGCTATAGGAATTCACGCATCCACCTCCATCGTGTTATTCGTGAGGTCATGTTAAAACATCGTGATTGCGTTAAGGGTTTGATTATTAGTAATGCATGCCTTGATATTGCTCTTGTATAGATTTGGTTGCCATGAGGATTGTTTAAACTTATTCGTATACGTATGCTATGCCTAAACTTGTGTACTCGCCTTTGCTTTCGCATTGAAATTATTTTAAAACATGTTACAGGTTGAAGGAGATGATGCTATGAAAACAATATAGCAAGGACTAGATACACACAAATTAGACGTTAGGTTTAATGTCGATGTATCAATTTTGTTATGACTTTGCAAATGTTATGTTGTTTCTTTGTTTTGTTACATTGATGTATTTGATAATTCTTATGAAATGAAATATGGTTTAATTAATTATTGTCACTTATTAATGTTGTGAGTAATGGGCAATGTCGTTTTCGTCTCATCCCGATGTTTCAGCCATCGGTTGGGGTGTGACATTAAACATCCATTAGTGATGTATTGCCCTTGGGGCTATGATTAAACTTCCATTAGTGATGTATTGCCCTTGGGGCTTTGATTAAACATCCTTTAGTGATGTATTGCCTTTGGGGTTATGATTAAACATCCTTTAGCGATGTATTGCCTTCGGGCCACAATTAACTTCCATTTAATGATGGTTTGAATTTGAGCAATATTATATTGTCAAAATGATAACGACAGCTGTGGTTAATATAACCCTCTGTCCATATTTTATGTCCGTTAGTGACAGGCCAATGTGCCATATTTTATATCCATTAATTACAGGCATATGTGACATATTTTATGTCCATTAGTGACAGGCCTATATTCTATAAATTTTATGTCCTTCGTGACAAGCTTATGAGCTAAATAAAATTGTCAATTATGACAATGACAGTTGTGACAATGCGATCCATTGTCCAATATCATATATGGACTATGTCCAGATTGTAATTTATCTTTAGTGGTCCTATTAAGACCTAGGCCAAATATAGATATGTTAAGCCTAGGAGTTGTGATGTTATCACACTATATTAGGCAATGGATTGTTATATCCAATGTTTAAAGCCAATATGGTTATTAATACCATAGCTAAAAGAAATTTAATTTGGTGTTTAGAACCAAAGCTTTAAAGAATGGCCAACTCGGATGAGGCACTGAGTAGCCACCGAGATGTTAACTCTAATAACACAGAGAACATATCCATTAAAGATGACAATTTCCAAGCTCGCATTGACGCAGCCGTTGAAAAGGCCATGGAAAAGCCACAGAAAAGCTTAAAGAGTCGAGTGCTACTCGCTCTAGACCATTATCGATTACCCATCCTCAGCTCATAAGGAGAGCTCCATTCACTCTTCAAATGCGAAGAGTGAACCAAAGAAAATAGATTTTGCTGATAGGTCCCGTTCTTTTAAAGACGGATATACCTATAAATATTTCGTCTTTTGCAATCCCCGAGATTTTAATGGGGAGAAAGGAGCTGTGGAAGCCCTAAAGTGGCTGGTTGAGATGGAGACAATCATAGATATCAATAACTGTGCTGATAAGGATGTGGTCAAATATGTATCACAATCCTTTAAGGGCGATGCCCTAATCTGGTGGAAAGCTATGATCCAAGCTACGGGTAAGTCCACCTGTACAACTTAGGATGGCCTAAGTTTGTCGAATTAGTCAAGGAAACTTACTGCCCACCTCATGAGGTGGAGAAATTAGAGACAGACTTTTTGTCTCTTTCAATGAAGAACCTAGATTGTCAAAAGTACGTTTCTGACTTTAATTCCCTATCTAGGTTAGTTTCCTATCTGATCCCCGCTGAAACCATACGCATTGCGCGTTTTATCAATGGGTTAGCACCGGAAATTAAGGGCATGGTAAAGGCTGCTCAGCCTAGTACCTATAGGTCCGCTGTTGACCTATCTCTCTCCTTTACCCTTGATTTAGTAAGGCAAAAATCAGTTAAGTCTAAAACTGACGGGAAAAGAAAGAGAGAAGATGACAACTCCCAAAGGTTTAATAAGAAAAATAAAGGGAGATTTGGGTTCAAAAGGAACCAAGACAAGTCGGCTGTGACACCAACATGTAAGACTTGCAACCGTAGGCACTGGGGACAGTGTAATTATGTTCCACAAGCCAAATCCTGTGGTATTTGTAAGAGAAAGGGGCATAAGACCCTAGAATGCAAGGATCTTAAGGATGCCGTCTGCTACGTCTGCAATGAAAAGGGGCATATTAAGACTAACTGCCCTAAGAATCTTAAGAGTAATAATGCGAAGCCTAGAGAGGCCAAGAAGGGGAATGCTCGTGCCTTTCAGATGACTGCAAGAGAGGCTGTTAATGACAACAATGTCATAATAGGTACATTCCTCATTATCGATATTTATGCTAGAGTTCTTTTCGATTCGGGTGCAGATAAATCTTTTATTGATCATAAGCTTAGTAAACTATTAAACTTGCCCATAAGAAATCTAGATATAGCTTATGAGATAGAACTTGCTGATGGAAGTTAAGAAACAACATCTTCAGTTCTTGATGGATGCTCTATATCCATTAAGAATCATTCTATTCCCATCACACTTTTACCAATGAAATTGGCGGGGTTCGATGTAGTTTTAGGCATGGATTGGTTATCTCGTAACCAACCCGCATTGCCTGCGATAAGAAACTCATCGAAATTAAAACCCCATCCGGTGAAATGATCACCATCCCTGGAGACTCACACTACGGATTGCCAGACAAGGTGTCGTTATTTAAGGCATCCAAGTGTTTGAGGAAATGTTGTGTCATTTACATGGCACAAGTCACTATTAATGAGCCTAAGCCGAATATTGAAGACCTACCAGTTATCTTGGAGTATTCCAATGTTTTCCCTGAAGAATTACCTGGCCTACCCCCAGATAAGCAAGTGGAATTTAGGATTGACATCCTACCTAGATCAGTACCCATAGCTAGAGCACCATACCAATTAGCACCAACGGAAATGAAGGAGTTGAGGACTCAGTTAGATGAACGCTTAGAGAAAGGTTTTATTCAACCAAGTTCCTCGCCCTGGGGAGCTCCAATTCTTTTCGTTAAGAAAAAGGACGGTTCAATGCGGATGTGCATTGATTACCGTGAGCTAAACAAATTAACAATCAAGAATCAATATCATCTACCCAGAATCGATGATTCATTCGACCAAGTTCATGGGGCTAGTTATTTCTCCAAGATTGATCTAAGATCTGGATGTCATCAGCTGAAGGTTAGGAGTGAGGATGTTCCTAAGACTGCCTTCAGGACCGGATATGGTCATTTTGAATTTCTAGTGATGCTATTTGGGCTCACAAATGCACCTGCAGCATTCATGGATCTCATGAATAGAGTCTGCAAACCGTATTTGGATAAGTTTGTCATTGTCTTTATAGACGACATACTTATTTACTCTCGTAATCAAGTTGATCATGAGAAACATCTTCGGTGCATCCTAGAACTGTTAAGGAAAGAGAAGCTTTATGCCAAAATTTCTAAATGTGAGTTTTAGCTTAGAGAAGTCCAATTTCTTGGACATGTCGTAAGTGAGCGTGGTATCCAGGTGGATCCCGCCAAAATAGACGTCATAATGAATTTGGAAGTGCTGAAAACCCCATCAGAAGTTCGTAGCTTCTTAGGACTTGCTGGTTACTACAGAAGGTTCATCAAGAACTTTTCAAGGATAGCCACTCCTTTGACTACCTTGACCCATAAAAATGTTAAGTTTATTTGGGGTCCAAAACAACAAGAATCTTTTGAGATTCTAAAACACAAGTTGCGCAATGCTCCTGTGTTATCCCTACCTGAGGGTGTTGAAGACTTTGTTGTTTACTGTGATGCGTCGCACACTGGCATGGGTTGTGTGCTAATGCAAAAAGGCAAGGTAATTGCTTATGCATCACGACAGTTAAAGGTGCACGAAAGGAATTACACCACCCATGATTTGGAATCGGGTGCCGTTGTATTTGCACTAAAGCTATGGAGACATTACTTATATGGCACAAAGTGTATTTTATACACTGACCATAAGAGCCTCCAACATCTGTTCAATCAGAAAGAACTGAACATGCGACAGCGTTGTTGGATGGAAACACTCAATGATTATGATTGCGAAATTCGCTACCATCCGGGGAAGGCAAACGTAGTTGCTGATGCCTTAATTCGCAAGGAACGAGTTAAGCTTATAAGGATTAACGCCAAGAGCATTGAGCTCAGATTTAGCTTAAATGAGAAGCTATTGGATGTGCAAAAGCAAGCTCTATTAGAGGCTAATGCTCCTAATGAAAGATTAGGCATAACTGTTGATCAATTAACGCCTGGAAAAGATGGAATCCTTAGATTTAATGGAAGGATCTGGGTTCCAGTCTTTGAGAGACTTAGAGATCTAATCCTCCAGGAAGCACACAATACGAGATACTCAGTTCACCCTGGAGGTGACAAAATGTATCAAGATCTGAAAAAGAATTATTGGTGGATGCGTTTGAAGAAATCCATAGCCACTTATGTAGCTAAGTGTTTGACGTGTTCGCAAGTTAAAGCTGAACACCAAAAGCCATCAGGACTTCTACAACAATTGAAAATTCCCACATGGAAATGGGAAATGGTAACGGTGGACTTGATTACCAAGTTACCTAAGACCAAACATGGTAACGACACGATTTGGGTCATTGTGGATAGGTTGACTAAGTTGGCACATTTTTTGCCCATAAAGGAAACGTAAAATTCAGACAAATTGGCTAAATTGTATGTGAACAAAATTGTGTCCCTACATGGTGTGCCAGTATCTATTGTATCTGATAGAGATACTAGATATACCTCTCATTTTTTAAAGAGTTTCCAACAATCTTAAGGCACACGAATAAACTTTAGTACGGCTTACCATACGCAGACTGATGGTCAAAGTGAGCGTACCATCCAGACTTTGGAAGACATGCTCAGGGCATGTGTAATTGTTTTAGGTGGAAGTTGGGATGACCACTTTCCCCTGATAAAATTCTCCTATAATAATAGTTATCATACGAGCATGAAGGCTGCTCCTTTTGAGGCCTTGTATGGGAGAAAATTCCGAACGCCCGTGTGCTGGGCAGAGGTTGGGGAAGCCCAACTATCAGGACCAGAGATTGTCCTTGAGACCACAGAAAAGATTGTGCAAATCCCTGATCGTCTCAAAGCTGCCACGGATAGGCAGAAGAGCTATGCTGACAAGAGGCGTAAACCTCTTAAGTTCCAAGTAGGAGACAAAGTCATGTTAAAAGTGTCACCCTGGAAAGGTGTAATGTGCTTTAGGAAGAAGGGCAAGTTAAGCCCAAGATATATTGGACCATTCGAGATAGTCGAATGTGTCGGCACTGTGGCTTTTAAGCTCAGATTGCCAGAGGAGCTTAGTGGAATTCATGATGTGTTCCACATTAGTAATCTTAAGAAATATCTAGCTGATGAATCGCTAGCAATGTCACATAAAGATGTGCAAATAGATGAAAACCTGAGGTTCGTTGAGAAACCAATTTCAATCGAGGGTTGGCAGGTTAAGAAGCTCTGAAGGAAATTAATACCTATAGTAAAGGTTAAATGGGATGCCCTTCGAGGTCCCGAGTACACATGGGAGGTTGAGTCCAGTAATATAGTGACACGTAAAATCGTATTTTATTTTAAGGCGGTGAGGATGTAACACCCTGTAAAATCTCGAAGTCGAGATTTCTTTTAAGGCGGTGAGGATGTAACACCCTGTAAAATCATGTCCAGTAATATAGTGACACGTGTCGTATTTTATTTTTAAGTCTATTAAAGACTAACAGGGACTAAAAGCATCAACATGCTCAAACTAAGTCTCTGAGTGATCTTCTGATGTCAACATGCATAAAACAAGCCACTGAGTGACCATTAGTGTCAACATGCTTAAAATATAGCCTCTGAGTGACCATTAGTGTCAACATGCTTAAAAACATAGCCTCTGAGTGACCATTAGTGTCAACATGCTAAAACTTGGCCTCTGAGTGACCGTTGTGTTAACATGCCCAGCCTTTGAGTGATATCGGAGTTAACATGCTTATAATGAGCCTCTGAGTGATCTTTTATGAAGTCCTAACTCTCACATGTCTCATTTGTTGGACGAGAGGGATTAAATCCGTAATTTTATGAAAGTTGGACATTGGAGGGATTAAAAGTGTCAACATGTTAATTTATATCTCTGAGTGACCTTTTAACGAACCGAGAGCTCGACAATGTTCGGGCATAATCCCGGGTACGCAAAATATTGCTACGGAGGGCTAAATATGCTAAAAAGGTGTTTTAGAAGGTTTAAAGGGGTTTAATAAGTTGAAGGGGTTAAATGTTGCAAATTTTGAAATCTGACATGGGGCGCTCGCGGGGCGCGAGAGGCTAAGGCCTGTGTCTGCAGAAAATTAACTTGGCCACCACACAAAGGTCCCAAAACCATTAAATCGAAACCAGGGACTTTAACAGCTATGCCACATCCTGGGACACTTGTAAGCTCCCTCTTACACCCCTTAACACCTGGCATAACCTCCTTTGAGCTCTCCAACTATAAATAGGTGCAAAGGTTCAACCTTTGAACTTGCACCTTTCTCATTTTCAACTCTTCTCACTCCTCTGGAAGTTCCTAACTGAAAGGAGCATCCAACTTAGTTCTCTTGCATTCTAGGAACCTCTTGTAAGTGTTCCTTGCTCTTGCATTTTCGTTTATAAGCTTTTATAGCCAAAAGTCAAGCGTTTTTCAGAAAACGCCTTGACTTTCGGTTAAGATCATTATGGTCCAGCCATTGTTCGTAATGAACATGGCTAAGTGATCGTAATAAGGTAGGTGTTAGTCTCTATAAAGGGCACCTCCTGAAGATCATGCTTGCTAGACCAATTGATGGGTCAAAGTTATGTTATTAAAAAGTCAAACATGCCATTTTTCAGAAAAAATCATAAAATGATCTTATATATGTTATGACACATGTTTTGACACTTAAACAAGTTGGTAATAATTATTAGAACAAGTGAGAACATGTTCGGCTCGTCAATTTCAGTTCTAGGGTCGGTTCACAACCGAAAGTCGCAAAGTTTGACTTCTGCTTTGACTTTCGGTTCTGACCCAATTTAGATTAGTTACCTACCCGATTTACATGATCATAATCAGAATCTGAGTTTATACACAAAGTTTCGTAATTATGCCATTTTAACTAAAATGCATTTTTTGCATAAAATAAGGTTTAAAAGATAATGAGCTTGAAAATAAGTTTCCTACTGATATAATATTATAAGTAGGATTTTTTGGGATGTTAAGTCAGATTATAAACTGAGTTTATGAACAAGTTCTTGTAATATGTCGGTAAATGACGATAAAAGCCCTTATGGCTTATAAATAGTTTTAATCATATCTTTTCAAGGCAAATCTTTTAGCTACTGATATGTTATATTAAATAACATATCTAAGACATTTTAATCTGACCTCAACATCAGTTTTCGTTAAACATCGCATATTATGGTTTTAAACCATATTTATCAATCAAGACTTGCTATCTACTGATTTTAAAACTTATTTTAAATATTTTTACAGTAGGTACAAGATATAAACTCAGAATCCTAAATAATTTATAACTTATGTATAAAATGACCAAAATGTCCCTTCAGTGCATAGTTTGGTCATAAATGATAAATTACACATACAATTAATATCCTAATGATATTATATCATAAATAAAATATATTTCCAGAATATTTATAATTATAACATTTAAATATATTCAAGTTCCTTTTATACGGTATGAAATTACCAAAATGCCCTTATGAGGCATAATTTCATTTTAAAACCTTAACGAACATATAAGTTGATATCCTACTGATATTACAACTTAATAAAAGTATAATGGCATATAGAACTTATCTACGACTTATCCAGTTACTCGATATCGCTGATATGCGTACGGTTAAGTATTTGTAACTAGTTTACGAAAAGTAACCAAAACGGGTTTAACCTTATCATTTTAAACTCAAAATCCAGAATGTTAATTGTTTACCCATTTTATACAAGTCAAAGTACTTGTCAGGTTTAAAATACATTATATCCAATCATCGTTTAATCAAGCGTTATACGTTTTGATCTTGTACACCATCGGTCTAAGTCTATAACTTAAATAAGACCGTTAGTATTTAATTGGTTAGCTTATGCCATAATCCAGACTAGAGCCTTCCGATAAATGTTATCTGCACTTAGATCATTTTGGATACGGCTGAGATATTAAATCTTTCATTTTAAATCAAGAATAGCTCAGGTAAATACTCTTGACTTATTTTCCCTAGACGGGTTTGGGATACGGTAAAATATTACCGCTTGGTTAGAAATGAGATCAATCGAATGCCGGATTGTGGCTAGTAAATCCACATATTCTGGTTTAATCAGTTTCGTTTGATAACTTAAACATCGGTAACTACCGTGTCCTGGATATCCTCGGCTCATTACATTAGATAATGGACACGACCTTAGCGTGAGGTGTAGGCATACACCTGACAGACGCTCAAATGCAAATTACCTAAGACGTTGGGGATAACTCCTCCGTGAGTTCTAAGTGGTGTGTACTTAATCATGTCTCGGTCTCTGTACTAGGCCATGTATGTATGGACAAACATGAGAATCTGTTAACAAGGTTACAAAGTAACTTTCCCAAGTTATAAAAGATTTGTGTCCTGTGCACTTAAATCTAATTTCTATAATGTTTTCAAAACGAGTCAGTCGGGTGTATTTACAAGCAAAAGCTGACGAATTTTCAAAAGACTAAACTTGCAGGTACAATACGAAATAGGCAGGAAGCTACTCGGTAGTGAAATAAGAGGATCTTGCAAATCATTAGATCCGCCCTAAAGTCTGTTTTATATTCTTTCTTTGTACATTTTATGATCCCCCTGTGGATCTTCTATTACGAGCCTGTATATTATTTTATTTCAAACATTCAGTTTGTAATAGTAATTTTATTCCAAGACTTTCGCTGTGTCATGTTTAATTGACAATGATGTTATCAACTGATGTCACAAATTCCAAACCGGGCCCACCGGTGTATGGATTTGCTTGGAAATCCGGGGTGTGACAAATTCCATCCAATCATTCGAGTTCATCATCTTCATCATTCCTAACCCTAATCCATTACCATCATCTTCATTCATCCATAAATCCGTTCATCCTCACCATCAAACCTAGACCCTAATCACCATCCATCATCATCATCATCAAGCTCAAGATATCAATGTTCAAGCTTTCATCTTCCGTTGATCAAGTTCTGTTCACCATGAGCGGCTAATTTTCTTGGGTTTCACCCGGGTGTAGGTTTTGTAAGTTCTAGGGTTTTACATAGTTTTATTTGTGACAATTTGTGTTTTAAGTTTGAAACCTATGATAATTGACTTGCTTGAATTCATGAATTGTCGAATGAAGATTAAATTTGAGTTTATGAAATGTTTATGTGCAATTATGCCTTGTCTAGGTTAGAGTTTACTTGTTTGTGATAACAAAGTGCATTGTAGTCCGTTGTTCATAACGTCGATAGCTTTTGGCATCTAAATCACATAACACTAAACTTGTTGGTCATTACCACAAATGAATTGAACTTAAAAGCGTGTAGGAACCCTAGAATTTTCATTACCGAACCGGGTGTGAACCTTGTTCTCAAATTATCGTTTTCATCAATTAATTAAGTTTCGTGCAAGTGTTTACATTTTTAGTAGTTAAGTAGTAAAAAATCAATTTGGTCGGAACATTCCGACATCTCTTTCAAACACACATAACTAATCCAATTATTAGCAAGCTTCATAAAGTGACAACAACCATTACAAATCAACTGTATCCATCATAAACAACAAACTCTTCGTGGTTCAACCCCTTCCTACCACTAACACTTTGTTAAGGGTAATTTGGGATTATAAATTTTATCTTTGACCGGGGCGCGACACCTCGATCAAATTTTATTAAGGATTTGTACCCATTTTGCTTGTTTGATATGAAAATCAGCTTAAAAATTCAAAATTCCAAAGATTAACTTGAAATAAAAGTTTTCTTGTGAAGATTCACAATTTAAAAAACCACCAAGTATTGAAAACTGGTCGCGAACAACAAATCACAAAAAACTTAGTTCTTCGTACGAACCACTGATTCGTACGAATCACTTGTTCTTCGTACGAGTTAATGATTCTTCGTACGAGTTAAAAGTTCTTTGTACAACCTTAAGTACTTCGTACGAATAAGTTGTTGTTCGTACGAACAGGTAGTTCTTCGTGCGAACAGAGGTTCTTCATGCGAATCAATTGGTCTTTCGCACGAACAGTCTTATTCTTCGTGAGGATGGGTTATTCGCACATAGGTTTTTCGAAGGAAGGAATCTTTTTGTAGGGTTGGTTGGTGGAGAAGTTTCCTTTTTAACAGAAAGTTGTTTCTGAGTTTGTTTGAAAGATGTCAGTTGTCTACACAGATTCGGTTAAAAAGACAAACATTCCAATATCAGCTTTTCAGTCAAATCAGTCAAGTCTTAAGATCTGGTCAACCTTAAAGGAATATTCCGGTGAATTTTCCGGTAAGTGCTTCACCGGAAAATATCTCCAACTGAACTTAGATAGAAATTTTAAGAAAAATTGTATCCTAACATGTCTCCATGTATTCTAACAAGGTTTTTATAAAAATGTTCTGGATACACAAGTTTTACCGAAGTTTTAAGCTAGTTATCTTTTAAAAACTTAAGTTTCTTATTAGAAATTCAAGAACACTTCCAGGAAGCGTCATAACTTGCTCAAACACAACACTATGCTTGGTTTTAAACAAGGAAGAGAGCCAAAGCTCTGATACCACTTGTAGGTCCCCTTGGAAGATCAAGATAACCAACTTCCTTGTTGTTTAACACACACACACGAGTGTAGAATCCAAGTGTATATGCAAACCAAGGAAAGAGCATAACCAATATAACAAGGGATATATCTTCAAATGTTCACTATATTGATTTGTAGAGAGACCCAGTACATACACTCTTAAATAAACTGCTTATCTCTCTATACACTCTTAGTGTTCTCTCTATGTGCTCTCCTGCTCACACTTGAACTATGAAGTGCATGTCTGTATATATAGGCCCAACACCCAGTAAAATCACAAAGAATGTTACTGGTCGTACGAAGCACTACAAAGCCCACGAAGAACATTCGTGGAAGAGTTGCTCGTACGAATAACATATGGCTCGTACGAACAAGTAACTCAGTCGTACGAACAGTTATCTCGTTCTTGAATTTTCATTCGTACGAACATGCAATGGCTCGCATGAACAAGAAATGGCTAGTACAAGCAAGCAACTTGCTCGTACAAAGAACAATTCACTCGTACGAATATGGGGTTCTTCGGAGAACCTTGCTAACAGCCATGCTACACAGTCAGCAAGATCAGAAACACAAAACTTAACAGTATGCACACATGCAACTGTTTTACAACACAGACAACCTAAGCATCATACTAGATCAAGATAGGAGGATATCTTGATTTGGTTGACACGACCAAAACTTTACAGACGCAACAAACAAAGACAGTACAGCTGTCGTAAGAACAATTGCCAGACACAAAAGTGTATCAACAAATTTCATAACTCATTCGACAATTCACGAATACAATACAAATGCAACTCAATTATCATAGTTTTCAAAATCAAATCACAAGTTGTCACAAATCAAAACATAAACAATGTTTAACCCTAGAAACTTACAACAACCTACACCGGGGTGAAACCTGAAGAGACTAGCCACTCATGGTGAACGGAACACGATCGCCGGATGATGAGAGCTTGAAGTTTGTCATCTTGAAGCCTTGAGGAATGATGGTGATGATGTCTAGGGTTTATGGTGAATGGTTAAGGTGAAAGGATAATGGATTGGATGATGATGATGATGATGGTGGTGGTGGATTAGGGTGAAGATTGGTAGGATGATCCGGTGATGATGGATTAATTAGATGGATTGGAATTGAAGAGGATTATGATCTTGGCTCCAAAGTGTTGTTCGAAACTCAAAAACTTCGTAACTCCCCGAATATGGTCAAAACCACTTATATACCCTTCCCCAATCATTCAAAACATGAAATTCGCGACTGGTATCAGGAAGGGGCATCACCGACCTGGCGTTGGCGACGGCACCTGGTTGTTCCAGATTCCTCCAACGGCTTATTCTACTGCCTACAGAGGTTTTTGGCTGACGGGGATATCTGGGAGGCGGCGCCGACGACCCAGGAGGGCGTCAGCGACAGTGCCTGCTTTTGGTGTTTTTTGTTTTGGCCATTTCTCGCACTTGGTTGACCCGTTTTCCATTTCGGTGCTCCGTAAAGCTCCCGAATAGCTCCTTAAACTCCATTAGACCTGCAAAACACATTTCCAATTAAAAGTATCCCATTCGAAACTAAAATTTATGTAAAAACATAAACTTAAACATATCTGAATGCTAGTTTTCGACCACACATCAACTATCCATGAGAAATAATTCACTTTTAGTAAAGCCTAACTTTTCTAAAATGGCCAAGCTTCTTTGGCGTTTGTCTTGAAGCCGCGTTTAAGGATTCCCTAATACCAACCACTGAGATGTTATGTTCTTTTGCGTCCTTCCACCGTACCCGATCCAAATCGTTTCTAAAATTAAAACCCATTTGTTCCTGCATAAGCCCCCTGAATTAGGCCTATTCTAGATCCGATTTTGGGATGCTTTTGCATTCCCGACTCCATTGATTTCCCAAGGACGTTTTCGTCACACCCAACCGATGGTAGAAACATCGTAATGAGACGAACGGGATTGTTTAAAACATCATAACGTACTAATTGTGACAATAAATTAATAATTTGAATTTTCATTTCATTCATAATTTCAAGTAGTACATGGTTTTGAAGGGGGGAAATGCAACAAGTAGGGAAATAACTAAACAACATGAAAGAAAAAAACATAAAGATAGAATATTGGGTGTGTTTCTAGTCCACCCTAAGTTGTGTTTCTTGTAATTTCATCATCAATTTACAGCAACATGTATATAAAGTATCCAACAACACAAAAACGTTAGTGAGCATACAAGTTTTGTCTACATAGCATATGTACAAAAAATGTCTCAGATCCACATGACAATTGTATACTAAGTTAAATAACATACTAGCATGCATCAACTATAAATCAAACCAAAATGTCCACTAGCGTAATCCCATCACCGAAGTGAACAAGTCCGTATTGATTGAATACTTAACAATGACCACAAAACGGGCGGTGTGCTACTCATATAGCACTATACATGTTAAGGAATGCTTGCAAAGTTAATGATAGAGAGCATGCATAATAGGGTTCTAGTATATATAAACAAGTAGCATGTTTAAGGATTGAGTGTTTGCATGAGATTGATTATTTGTGTGATCATGAATTTTATAATGATACATGTTACAACCCAAAGGGATTTAAAGCATAAAATGGGTCAATATTATCACAGTTTGTGTAGCTAATTTCCACAAAAGCGTGCGTTGATTTTGGAAGGATGGAATTCACCAAGTTATCCTAGAAGGATAAACAAAGGTGTGTAAGTCCATAGAGTTGATAGGATTGCATTCGAAATTTTAAATATGAAAATACATAAAGTATATCTTGTTTAGATGCTCATTTGGCAACCATTTTTGTTAGTATTCTTCATGAGTGCTACACTCATTGGAAGTCCAAAATGAGGAGTCTAAAACTAAGATAAGTCCTACCTTAACACATGATGTTCAATCATGAAGTAGTCAGTATAACGGTTTGCTTTAGGAGATATGTATATTGTACACACACACACACACATATATATGTATATATATATGTATATATGTATATATATATATGTATATACATATTAGTATGTAGATGGTCAATGTATTCGTCAAGTCATATATTGTCATGCATGGGTAGGATGAATCCTTTAACCCTGTAGTTCACTAATGCACAAATCATCACATTGATGATTCAGATGGTCATGAATATAAGTACAAGAATGTAAATCAAATGTTAAGCATGTTTTGGATGTTTCAAAGTGTGTACAAGTATGTATAGTGTATAATCATGTATGTAAGTCACCATATTTGTATAAAACTTGTATTTTGGTGGTCGTTTACGCATTGCATTAGCATGATCTAATAAGTGTAACATAAAATGTATTTCCATTATGATCAAGTATTGTAATTACAAGGATTGAAAAGAAAATATGGTTACAAGTTTCTAATAATACGAAACGTTACAGCCCCTCCTACTTTAGAAAATTTTGTCCTGAAATTTATTCAAGAGGAATACTTTGAGAAGAGATGCGGGCACTTGGTCTTCATCACTTTCACGTTCCCAAGTGAATTCGGCACCATGCTTTCCTTTCCAACGTACCTTAACTATGGGGATACGAATTCACCTAAGTTGCTTAATTCCATGGTCCATGAGTTCTACCGGCTATTTGATGAAGTGCATGGACTCATGATGTGTATGTCGTTGAGTGGAATTTGAAGTTCTTCATTGGCTAGGCACTTTCTGATATTAGAAATATGGAACGTTGGATAAATGTTGTTGATCTCTTTAGGCAAGTCTAGTCGATAGGCCAACTTGCCAATGCTCTCAAGAATCTTGAAAAAACCTACAAAACAAGTATCAAGTTTTCCTTTCCAAAGGGATACCTTGAGAAGTACAAGATCCCCGACGTTGAATTCCAAGGGCTTGCGGCATTTATCGGCGTAACTCTTTTTACGACTTCTTGCTTTAAGGAGGTTGTCACGGATTTGTAGAATCTTATCCGTTGTCTCTTGTATAAGTTCGGGACCTGTGATTTTTGCCTCGCCGATCTCGTGCCAACAAATAGGCGAATGGCGTTTACGACCATACAATGCTTCAAACGGTGCCATTTTCATACATGAGTAATAGCTATTGTTGTTCGAAAATTCAACCAAACGTGTATGTCCTAGTTGCCACCAAATCCAATTACACTAGATCGAAGCATATCTTCAAGAGTTTGGATAGTACGTTCCGTTGACAATCCGATTGAGGATGGAAGGCCATACTAAGATTGAGTAGTGCCCATATTTGTTTGAAACGTTTACTAAAGATGGGAAACGAAACGACCATCACGGTCCGAGATGATGTCAAGAGGAATACCATGACGAAAAATTTCTTCTTCGGTGTAGGTATATACGAGCTACTTTCTCAACTCGATAATCTTCACGAATGAGGAGTAAGTGAGTCGATTTGGTCAATTGATCAATGATTACCCAAATACTATCGTGCCCGAACGATGTCCGTGGGAGTTTGGTAATGAAATCCATGGCAATACTCTCCCATTTCCACATTGGAATCTCGGGTTGTTCGAGCAAACACAAAGGGCAATGTCCTTTTTCATGCCTGGCCCACAATAAAAGCGTCGAAGGTCTTGATACTTATTGTCCGCACTGGGATGAATGGAATAACGCGATTTATGGACTTCGTTTATCAAAAGATCATGAAGGTTATCACGGTTTGGAACCCAAATACGATCAAGATAGTGGAGGATACCATTAGATTTAGACACGAGTTGACTTTCGGCACCACATCTTGTCAAACATATGGTTTTCGTTGACATATTAGTATTGCGCTTCGCAAATACGAGATTGGATGTCGGTTTGAATTTGGTAGCAACAAGAGCGATCGGTTACACGAATGCCAAAAGCCTTGACGTGAGTCTTCCGGCTAAAGGTGTCGGCAACAACATTCGCTTTACCGGGATGGTAGTGAATCTCGCAATCGTAGTCATTTAACAATTCGATCGATCTCTGGTTAAATATGTGTTAGAGGCTCTTCTGGTCGGTGAAGACCACACACTTGGTACCATAAATGTAGTGTCGCCAAATCTTTATGGCAAAAACAACACACCGACTTCGAGATCATGAGTGGTGTTATTCTTTCAAGGATTTTGAGTTGCCTTGATGCATAGGCGATGACTTTGTCTCGTTGCGTAAGGATGCAATAGAGACCTTGATTGGAGGTATCACAATAGACAACAAAATCATCGTTTCCATCGGGAAGGGTTATGATCGGAGCAGCGCAAAGCATACGCTTGAGAGTTTGAAAAGATTCATCTTTCTTGAGACCCAAACAATAGGTTTATCCTTCTGGGTCAACGAGGTTAGAGGCACGATGATTTGGAGAAGTTGGAGATGAACCAACGGTAATAACCCGCTAATCCAAGGAAGGATCGGACTTCAGTTGGAGACTTCAGAGCAATCCAATTATAATCTCACACCACCTTCTTAACTTCTTCTTCAAAAAACTCATGAATCAAATCCAATGCAATGCATCTACTGATCTTAACTTCTGATAGCCTCCGATAATCCATCTTGGGTCTCGTCTCAATTGGTTTTGAAAATCTGACCTAGATCGTTCTTTTTATGACTTCTTTTATCTCGTCCGGTTTACACACCATTGCAGCATTTGCCATAATTGAACTTATAGGTTTTCGTCGAAGCCTACAGTTTGCAAACTTGTGAAAAAAAGGAAGAATTTTCGTCACCTATTCTTGTCGATCTCATCTTAGCCTTTTACTGCCAATCTAACATCTCATAATTTTCAAGTGTTTTTATCACCCATTTTTGTTGTACCATTTCCTCCTTTTCTTTCTTTGTCAATCTTCTCTCTTCTGCCAAGACTTTGATTTTTTCTCTACTCTTCTTGCTTCCAATAATTCTTTCTCCTACCGTGTCCTTTTTTCGCTTCTCCACCTTTTTTTATGTTTATCTTCAGTTTTTTTTATAAAATATTCACCCGTCTTTATTTCCCCTCAATGTTTAATGTACCTTCTTTCTTTATCCATTCTTAACCAAAATCCACTTCTAAACAAGACAATAGAAGTAGAGGTTATCTGGAAAAAAGAACCTCGATAGGAAAATGAGTTAAGCGCTCGGCGATTTGTATAGAATGAGTCGCATACCAAAATTCTACCAATCTTGTTGAAACTAGAACCATCCTTTGACATGAATATGTACTTTGACGCACCCTTTTGGTGTTCCAGAAGACCTGCTTTATCAATGAATGTATTGAACAACGTCGATCCTTGACTATCAAACCTGGAAAACATTCTACCTAACTCCTCTTGTACTTCATTGAAGTCCTCAGCCATTAACCAACTTCCATTTAACTGTTCTCTAAACTGAGCTACATTTCCCATAACACACATCTCTTCATTATGTCATTAGGGGTATAAACATTTGCAATATTTAGTTGTTGACTCAAACCCGCCACACCACAAGAAATTATTAGTGTTGATTCATGTTTCATCACCCCTGTAATTTCTAGTATATTTGGGTACCAAACCGAAACTAATCCTCCTGACCTTCCCAATGAGTCCACTCCATCCCAAGACATTTCCATATTTACCCAGAATTTGTTCAAGAAATTATTCATCAAATCCTTCCACTTGTGTTTCCTATAAACATAGATTGATATTTGGTGTTCCTTGGCTAACCTTCTAAACCACACTGTCTTATCATCACTCCTTGCACCTCGTATGTATATTGATAAAAACATCATTGGGAAATATGAATAGCAGATTTTCCTTCTACCATCTCTTTAAATTTCCCCTAAAATTGTTTCACTTTCATACTGAGCTTCGTTCACACCGTTACCATTTACCTTGTCTCTACTAGGGCCTTATCAATTGGTTCTTTTGAAAGCCCAATATTCTCGCTGGCCAGACCCATTTCCACTGATCGTTCTGGTAGGGGTTTCGACGCCTGGGGTTGTGATTCCAATTGTAACACCTCGTAAAATCGTGTCCAATAGTATAGTGACACGTGTTGTATTTTTTTAAAAGTCTATTAAAGACTAATAAGGACTAAAGGTGTCAACATGCTGAAAACTTGGCCTCTGAGTGACTGATATGTCAACATGCCTAGCTTCTGAGTGACTGATATGTCAACATGCTTAAACATTGGCCTTTAAGTGACTAATATGTCAACATGCCTAGCCTCTGAGTGACTGATATGTCAACATGCATAAATGAGCCTCTGAGTGATCCTTTACAAAGTCCTAACTCTCATGCGTGCCCGTTGTTAGACGAGAGAGGTTAATTCTGTAAAAATGTGAAAGTTGGATAATGGAGGGATTAAAAGTGTCAACATGTTAATTTATACCTCTGAATGACCTTTTAACGAACCGAGAGCTCGACAATGTCCGGGCATAATCCCGAGTACACCAAATATTGGCTACGGCGGACTAAATATGCTAAAAGGGTGTTTTAGAAGGTTTTAAGGGTGTTTATTAAGTTGAGGGGCTAAATGTGGCAAATTTTGAAACCTGACATGGGCGCTAGCGGGGCGCGAGAGGAATGGCCCTAGCCTCTCGCGGGACGCAAGAGGCCTGTGTCTGCAGAAAGTTTGCTTGGCCACCACACAAATTGCCAAAAACCGTTTTCTTGAAACCATGGCTTCCCAAACAGCTATGCCACATTTTAGTACACTTGTAAGCTTCCTCTTACACCCCTTAACACCTGGCATCACCTCCTTCAAGCTCTCCAACTATAAATAGGTTCTAACATTCGTCAAAAACCGGGTTAACCAAACCCGCTCCGTTTATTAACCGAACAACCAGTTAAAAATTTCGTTGCAAATTTAATGCTCAAATTAATTTTAAACGATACATAATTAATAAGTATTTTAGAATATAAAATTTATATTTGAAAATTTATTAAAAATAGTAAGAAAAAAATTAAATGCTGAAGCCGGGTTTCGAACCCGGGTCAGCCGGGAACCCCAAAGTCTTAACACGCGCTCATATAACCACTCCGCCACTTGATGTTTTTGTGAGTTCTATGAAACAATTAAATCATATCTACAACTGGGAATCGACCTGTTACGCCAACTGAAACCGATATCGGCTTTCAAACCGTCCAAGACGTTTGAGTGCTCGCGGAATCTTGAACATAACCGATAGACCGACATTTTAAATCAATTCGATCGTTAATGAACTTGAATTCAGGTGATGTTTGATTTTTATAACCGAAAACATTCATTGTATGTTTATTGGTTTGTTATTGTATGCTATTTGTTGTTATTGTATGTTTATTTACGTTTGTTCATATATGAATATTGCACAATTTTTCCATATTAAACACAATAAGAAATAAATAATAAATGTTTTCTAACAAGGTTCACTCGCCAACTTTTTTTGATCCATAAAAAAACATTTTTACACATGATACAGGTGAACAAGATGAAGCAAGGAAAACATAGGAAATTGCCTTAGAAGAAAAATAATGAAGTTTAGAAGGAGGAATAGAACATGTTGTATTTGTTTGATTTGATTGTAGGATTCCTTGTAAATTGTAATAATAAATATGAAACATTATAATAAATGTCATGAGCTTTGATGAAAACCCAATCATGCCCCGATCACCCTTTTCCGCTGCGGGTCGGGGTGTGACAGATTGGTATCAGAGCTTTTGACTATAGGGATATAGGATAGGTTATTAGACCCTTAGAGCCTATACTATAGTTGATTAGATTTTAATTGTTTATGTGGTTACATGCAAACTCATGATGTTTATTTCTTTCATATTTATTACATATACAAATGCATGCAAACACTTCCAATATTACATTTTGTGATACATAATGAATTATACTTACAGTCAAACATACATACTTACATACATATTCATCATACATATTTCAATGTTCACATATTCAATTCATCTTCATACTTCCGTTATTCAAGATTTTGTCGCATTTTTCATTTTTCAAATCTCATCAAAGTGAGTTCTGCGACGGGCATGTAGTAACTGTAAGGGTACAAGTACCGGTAGTCGGAACGTCCTGTCTAGGTTGGCATTCGTATAAATCCAATATAACGGACCAGTTTGCCTACCTGGGGACTAACGATGAGAGAACGAAGGACCTATTAAGCCAAAGCATGCCACACCAAACGTCGTTCGAACTAACCCCACTTTGAGGTGTCACCGTGTCCACACCCGGATACATTCCGAATATCATACGTTACATACTTATTTCTCGATTTTCTATGGGTTTTAGTGTACGTAACCAGGCTAACACATGCGAACCATATGAAAAACCCGGTAATCATGGGGGCCCACATGATTACGAAGGTGAAGTATGGCGGCATGCAAGGCCCAATTACGAGCAAAGCCCAAGACATCCTATGGATGTAGTAGATTTATTATGTTATGTTTATTTTATGAATGTTCATTCCTAAATACGACACATGATCCCAAAAACATCCAACTCATACTCTTGATATGTATTCCTTGTAGATGTCTTCTAATTCCGCTCGTAGGAAGATGAGAGCAGGAAAAGCTCGCGAGCGTATGGCTGCCCAAATCGCTCAACAAATGGCTGCCGTAATACCCAACATTGTAGTTCAAGTTCAACAAGCCCTAACCGCTAATCCCGTCAACCAAGAAGATCAAAATGTTATCAACCCTCCCCCAAATACCACTAAATGCACCTTCAAGCATTTCAAATCGTGCGACCCTCCAAAATACGAAGGGACTGAAGGTGTCACCGCTCTCCTCCATTGGTTTGAGGAAATGGAAAACACTTTTCTAATTTGCGATTGCTCCGATGATCGCAAAGTGCGATATGCTACCGGTCGTTTACTTGGAATAGCACTTACATGGTGGAGCACAGAGAAGGCCAAACGAGGTGTTGAAGATGCTATGACTTTGACTTGGGAGGAGTAGAAGGAAATCATGACAAGACGATTTTTCCCAAGGAGCGAAATCAAGAAATTGGAGGATGAGTTCTATTCTTTGAAACAAAAGGAAGGCGACCACACCACATACAACAAGAGATTCCTCGAGTTAAATCAAATGGTCCCCAACTTGTTCACTCCTCTTTACCGTTTGATCGAGCACTACATTCGAGGTCTTCCTTCAAAAATTCAAGACTCTGTAATAAGTACCACACCTGCAACTTTGGAAGCAGCTATGGAGTTAGCTACAGAACTCATCGAGAACCGCATAAGAAATAAGGACTTCAAGGAGGAGAAGAAGAAGGATAAAGCATCAACTGAAACCTCAAACTCCACCCAAACCGAATCCCCTTCTCAACCCATTTCTAAGAGAAAACGAGATGGGCAACTTTTCGCTGTCACCCAACACAATCAACCAACGTCACAAGCTATACCCCTCCAAGCTATCCCAATCACTCAAGTAGCACCCAACTCAACTTACCCAAATAAGAAACCTTACTTTGGACCTCACCCTCAATGCAATACCTGTTCTTATCACCATCCATTTACCTTACCTTGTCGACTATGTGCGAATTGTGGACGCTATGGTCATTCGAGTAAGGTTTGCCGCACCTCTCAAAGCCAAACCTTACCCCCTACTCAAAACATGATCCAAACATATCAACAACCTCAATACCCCATGCTCCCATATGTTCGAGCTTGTTTCAATTGTGGCGACCCTACCCACTTTAGAAACACGTGCCCTCGATTGATTAACATCATAAACGCCCAAGCTCAAGCAAACCCAGTTAACCAAACAAATCAAGAAAACCTAACCACTAGGCCACCAGCAAGAGGAAGGGTTTACAACATCAACACCAATCCTGATGAAGATAATGACGGCCCAAACGAATCACCCAACTAGTTTCTTCACCAAAAATCAAGAATTCAACTCCAACCGCTTAGTGTTTATGTTTTATTTATGTTTATCTCAATCTTCACGTATCTCATTTGTAAATTGAAAATTGAATCCAAGAATCTTAATGCGAATTACTATCTCAAGTTTGTTTTATACTCATTGTTTTAACATTCATATCATCAGACATCTCGACGTACCTCGATCTCATCATTTAAAGAAGTTGGGTTGTGTCTCACTTATATATAGACCAACCCCTTCATCATAACAAACGAGAGAGGTACCGTCATCATTCAGTCATGTATCCTTTCAGAATTGAGACTCAAGCTTTGGTTGTTGTGTTTACTTATGTTTTAGAGTCACATAGAACTAATCATAATTTACTGACAAAACCAATGAAAATTTGACAAGAATATGGTGGATACGCCGCTGGTATTTCCTATATATAAGTATTCTTGCCAAAGGATCAGAGGCATTGTCAGGCAGTTATGAAAAGTTCCATATAGGATTTAGTAATGTCTTGGTTGAAGTTTGTTTTATACTCACTGATTTAGCATTCATATCATTTCAATCTCATCATTTAAAGAAGTTGGGCTGTGTCTCACTTCTACATAGACTAACCTCTCCATCATAACAAACGAGAGATGTACTGTCTTTATTCAAGCATGTATACTATCAGAAATAAGACTCAAGCTTTGGTTGTCGTGTTTGTTTATGTTCTAGAGTCACATCATAGAACTAATCATAACTTACTGATAAAACCAATGAAAATTTGACAAGAATATGGTGGATACGCCGCTGTTACTTCCTATATATAAGTATTCTTGCCAAAGGATCAGAGGCATTGTCAGGCGGTTATGAGAGGTTCCATGTAGGTTTTAGTAGTAAAAGTTTGTTTTAGGATATAACCTTATTTTTCCAAACATATCAAAACTCTTGCGCATGAAATTATACTTAGTCAATCAACTCTGGGTATCCATGTTCCGTATTCATACACTTTAGGCAACAAAAAGCGATTCCTGTAGCGGGGTATTCAACCCCTACAAGGAACGTTACCGCCTCAAACAAAATTTAAACTCTTACTCCCTTCAAGGTATGTAACTGTTAAATTAAACACCATCCTTTTGAGTCAAACATGCCACTACTTAAATTTTGGTACAAAATTTCTAAAAGTAGGGGATACTGTAACATCCGCCAAAAACCGGGTTAACCAAACCCGCTCCGTTTATTAACCGAACAACCAGTTAAAAATTTCGTTGCAAATTTAATGCTCAAATTAATTTTAACGATACATAATTAATAAGTATATTAGAATATAAAATTTATATTTGAAAATTTATTAAAAATAGTGAGAAAAAAATTAAATGCTGAAGCCGGGTTTCGAACCCGGGTCAACCGGGAACCCCAAAGTCTTAACTCGCGCTCATATAACCACTCCGCCACTTGATGTTTTTGTGAGTTCTATGAAACAATTAAATCATATCTACAACTGGGAATCGACCTGTTACGCGAACTGAAACCGATATCGGCTTTCAAACCGTCCAAGACGTTTGAGTGCTCGCGGAATCTTGAACATAACCGATAGACCGACATTTTAAATCAATTCGATCGTTAATGAACTTGAATTCAGGTGATGTTTGATTTTTATAACCGAAAACATTCATTTCTGGAATTACTTCAACAAAATCTTCATCTCGCAACTCAATTACATTCCCAGAGCATCTAATTTCACGTTTACTCTATTTTCTAGTCGTCGGAATTTCTTTTTAAACATCGCCGGAATTCTCTGCAAGTCGCCGGAAAACCGAGACTTTCATCAACACGGCAAATACCTCGACTTTTTCTATTTCATTCCATTGTGAGACCAATTCTAACATCACTCCATCACCCAGAATCAACCCCAGACGACGTTGCCGGATTTTCTGTTTTCGCCGGAAAACTTCTGAAAGTTCCAGAATCTCGCTGTTTGCCAGTATGATCATTTAAACCTACTGATAATCGTTGCTCAGTAGTTCAATCTCATATCTAATCAATCAATCTGATTTTTGAATCCGAACAGAGGGACTTCACAAAACAGAGCCGACGATCTTTGCCGGATTTCTGAAGAAGACAATCTGCCCGGTACAATCAATCCCCAAACCCTTTCTGTTCAATACATTACGATTGCTCATAATGTTCGTTAACCGAATTAAACAAGAAACAGTTAGTTAACCGTTGTCTGTGTTTTGAAAGAAGAAGACGAAGTCGTGTATGATATAAGATTAATTAAAATCAATATTATGAACGGGTTAGACACACAGTCCAGCGGTGGACTGTGTGCAAACAATATGCATACGTCCGGAGTTCGATCTTTGACACACACACATTCGTTGTAATAAAATGTCTTTTTTTTAACTGAACCGGATCCACAACAGTAAGATGTTAAGTATAATAAAAACCAAAATATTTACAAAGTTAGACACACAGTCCAGCGGTGGACTGTGTGCCAAACTAAACCACAGGTCCCGGGTTCGAGACCTGTGGCGAGCACCGAGTTGATGCAATTAAATCCTTTTTAAAATAAATGATTTTCGGATTAACTTAAATAGTGTATAAATATAATTAAAAACAGAAATATTTCGGGTTAGACACGTAGCTCAGTTGGTAGAGCTGCGTGCACGCGTACGGGAGGTCACGGGTTCGAGTCTCACCCAGCGCACACATACAAACGACCGAATCGGTCAACGGTCAACAGTAATGGTCAACGGTCAACGGTCAACGGTCAAGTCAAAAAGTCAACATTTTTTTTATTATTTTATTTATTTATTTAAATTAAAAATCAATTAAAAATACTTAAAAAAATAACATTTTTAAAGTTAGAAAATAGCCTTAAACTCACAAAAGTATATCCAAAAATACTATTAAAATTGCTAATAAAATCCATTTATTTACCTTACTTTTTCGTTATTAATTAGGTTAGTTATTCCTCGTCGATCAACCCTCTAAACTCGTGCGCATTCAACATTATTCACCGAACGCACCCAAAGTGAGTGAATCTCTACAAATTCCCCGTTTTAATCACGTTTTTGGGGTGTATCATGTGTCCTATTATTTATTTTATTTAAACTATTGTGCATCCATCTTATCCATGAACAAATGTGTATTCAACATGTATCAACTGTTTGTGTGGTTATTGTTTAGATTAAATTTATCATTTTCAGTACATACATTATCATAGGCCGCCGCTCCCCATTACATTATGAGCGTTGAGCTGTTCTCCATTACATTATGAGCGTGAACCAGGCGTTGCCAACATACGATCGGCTCCGTTTGATCGAGCCTTGATCGCACAGACATTTATCATTTTCAGTACATACATTATCATAGGCCGCCGCTCCCCATTACATTATGAGCGTTGAGCTGTTCCCCATTACATTATGAGCGTGAACCAGGCGTTGCCAACATACGATCGGCTCCGTTTGATTGAGCCTTGATCGCACAGACATTTATCATTTTCAGTACATACATTTATCATAGGCCGTCCGTTCTCCATTACATTATGAGCGTGAACGTGACGTTGCCAACATATACAGTTTCATTCATGTTATATATTCATGCAAGTTGATATGTTATTGTATGCTATTGGTTTGTTAGTGTATGTTATTGTTTGTTGTTGTTTGATATTGTATGCTATTGGTTTGTTATTGTATGTTTATTTACGTTTGTTCATATATGAATATTGCACAATTTTTCCATATTAAACACAATAAGAAATAAATAATAAATGTTTTCTAACAAGGTTCACTCGCCAACTTTTGTTGATAAAAAAAACATTTTTACACATGATACAGGTGAACAGGATGAAGCAAGGAAAACATAGGAAATTGCCTTATAAGAAAAATAATGAAGTTTAGAAGGAGGAATAGAACATGTTGTATTTGTTAAATTTGATTGTAGGATTCCTTGTAAATTGTAATAATAAATATGAAACATTATAATAAATGTCATGAGCTTTGATGAAAACCCAATCATGCCCCGATCACCCTTTTCCGCTGCGGGTCGGGGTGTGACATAGGTGCCAAAGTTCACCATTTGAACTTGCACCTTTCTCATTATCAACTCTATCTCCCTCCTCTGGAAGTTCCTAACTGAAAGGAGCATCCAACTAAGTTCTATTACATTCTAGGAACCTCTTGTAAGTGTCCCTTGCTCTTGCATTTTCGTTTATAGGCTCTTATAGCCAAAAGTTAAGCGTTTTACGGAAAACGCCTTGACTTTCGGTTAACACCATTATGGTCCAGCCATTGTTCGTAATGAACATGGCTAAGTGATCGTAATAAGGTAGGTGTTTGTCCCTATAAAGGGCACCTCATGAAGATCACGTTTGCTAGACCAATTGACGGGTCAAAGTTATTAAATTAAAAAGTCAAACACATAATTTTTCAGAAATGTTATAAATTGATCTTATATATGTTATGACCTGTTTTGACACTTAAATAAGTTAGTAATAATTATTAGAACAAGTAAGAACATGTTCGGCTCATCAATTTCAGTTCTAGGGTCGGTTCGCAACCGAAAGTCAGGAAGTTTGACTTCTGCTTTGACTTTTGATTCTGACCCGATTTAGATTAGTTAGCTACTAATCTAAAGTTGCATTATGATCGTAATATAATTTAGCATAACCCTCTGCGGTTATATTACATGATCATAACCAGAATCTGAGTTTATGTACAAGTTCCGTAATTATGCCATTTTGACTAAATGCCCTTTTTAAATAAAAAGAGGTTTCAAAGATAATGAACTTGAAAATGAGTTTCATACTGAGGTAATATTATAAGTAGGATTATTTGGGATGTTAAATCAGATTATAAACTGAGTTTATGAACAAGTCCTTGTAATATGTTGGTAAATGACGATAAAGCCCTTATGGCGTATAAAATGGATATAATTATATCTTTTCAAAGTAAATCTTTTACCTACTGATATGTTATATTAAATAACATATCTAAAACATTTTAACCTAACCTTAACATCAGTTTTCATTAAAATCACACAAATCGTCATTTTACGACATAAGCGCTGTTTCAGCGCATAGTATGGTTTTAAACCATATTTATTAACCAAGACTTGTTACCTACTGATTTTAAAACTTATTTTAAATATTTTTACAGTAGGTACATAATACAAACTCAGAATCCCAAATATTTTATAAACTATGTGTAAAATGACCAAAATGCCCCTTCGGTGCATAGTTTGGTCATAAAAGATAAATTACATGTATAATCAATATCCTACTGATATTATATCATAAATTAATTATTTTTCCAGAATACTTATAGATATAACATCAAATTATATTCAAAGTTCCGTTTATAAGGTATGAAATTACCAAAATGCCCTTATGAAGCATAGTTTCACTTTAAAGACATAACGGGCATAAAAGTTGATATCCTACTGATATTACAACTTATTTAAAGTCTAATGGCATATAGAACTTTTCCATGACTTATCCGGTTACCCGACGTCGCTGATATGCGTACGGTTAAGCATATGTAACTAGTTTACGGAAATTAACTGAAACGGGTCAAACCTTGTCATTTAAGTCTCAAAATCCAGAATGTTTATAGTTTATCCATATTACACAAGTCAAGGTACTTGTTGGCATTAAACTACATTCTATCCAATCATCATTTAATCTAGCGTTATACGTTTTGATCAAGTACGCTAGTCGGTCTAAGTCTATGACTTAAATAAGACCGTTAGTATTTAATTGGTTAGTTTATGCCATAATACAGACTAGAGACTTGCCAGTAAATGCTACCTGCACTTAGTACTTTTGTGTACGGCTGAGTTAATAAATTAAAAGAAGACTAGCTCCGGTAAATACTCTTGATTTATTTCCCCTATACGAGCTTGGGTTACGGTAAATTATTACCGCTTGGTCGGAAATGGGAACAATCGAATGTCAGATTGTGGCTAGTAAATCCGCATATTCTTCTTCAATCAGTTTTCGTTGATAACTTAAACATCGGGGGTTAACTACCTTGTCCTGGATATCCTCGGCTCATTACAATAGATAATGGCCACGACCTTAGCGCGGGTGTAGGCATAAACCCGATAGATGCTCAAAATGCATTGCCCAGAAGGTTGGGTAGAATTGACTCCTTCGTGAGTCCAAAGTGGTGTGTACGTTAATCATGTCTCGGTCTCCGTACCGGGCCCTGTATGTATGGACAAACATGTAAATCTGTTAACAAGGTTGGACGGTCAACTTTCCCAAGTTATAAAAGATTTTGTGCTGATACGCACTTAAAACATATTTTAAATGTTTTGAAAATGAGTCAGTCGGGTGTATTTACCAGCAAAAGCTGACGTATTTTCAAAAGACTAAGCTTGCCGGTACAATACGAAAATAGGTTGGAAGTGCTCGGTAGTGATAGAGGATCTTGCAAATCCTAGATCTGCCAAAGCCTGTTTTATATTCTTTCTTTGTATAATTTATGATCCGCATGTGGATCTTCTGTTACAAGCCTGTGTATTATTTTCTATTTCGAACACTTGGTTTGTAATAGTAATTTAAATTCAAGACTTCCGCTGTGCTGTGTTTAATTGTCTATGATGTTATCAACTTACGTCATGATATTCCCCACCCGGGCCCACCGGTGTATGGATTTGGATTGGAAATCCGGGGTGTGACAGGTTGGTATCAGAGCCAACGTTTGAGAGAATTAAACACTATCCTTCTTGTGTTTAATCTCAAACTTACACAAGCACATTCCTTAGACTTCCGAGTCTAGGCTTTGACCTAGGATTACTCATTTCATTATTAAGTTATTAGTATTGTTTTTGAATTGATTTTAACAGGAAAATGCCGCCACATGTACGAGGAAGAGGAAAAGGACCAATGAGGGGAGGACCTTCAGGACACATCCCTTCACATCCCCATCACCCGAACCCTTATGAAGATTCGGGAGATTCATGGCCATTACCACAACATTCGCCTACCCACAATCAAAGTTCATACCACTCGTACCATTCACACCACTCCCACCACTGTCATCATTCTTATCATGATGAATTTAACCCAAACCAATACTTTAATACACCCTCAGCCAACCAAAACCAATTAGACCAAACCAATCCCATGGACGAGGACTCCGATCCAGAAATGTTGCCTTCGGGATCACACACGCATCCCATAGAAATCTCAAGCGATTCGAACTCTTATGCCGGATCGCCTTATCAAGGTCCTAATGAATGGGACCAATATTGGAACCAATTTACTTTCACTAACACTCCTTCCCATCATTCCCAACCACCTCTCGTGCAAGAAGATGTGCACATGGAACCGGTGGAACAACCCCAATCGCCACCTGAACCGCCAAGGAGGAAGAGAGGAGCATGTATGTCAGTGCGTGCGGGCCAACGGTCGGGATCGCTGCCACCTTTGCCTAAACCCTACCCTACTATTCACGAGGACCCACAAATGGGTGGACCCTCTAATGCGTCACCTGTGGTGGAACCAACACCACCACTATCGGGTTATAATAACCCTATTCCAACATATTCAGATACATTCGGATATGATCCTTTTAACCCAACCACACCTGTTGATTATCAAGCATTGTCGCAAGACCCTTACATGCAAGCGGTCATGCATAACGCACTTTACCTGTCTCCTTTCCCACCTGCTTATCCACCTACTAGATATCCAAGTTATGGATACCAGTATCCGATGATGCTACAACCACAACCTCCGCCACCACTAGAGGCCATCAATGAGGCCTTAGAATGAATGAAAGAAATGCAACAATAAGTGGAGAAGACGGAAAAGAAGACAAGCAAGTTCTTCAAGAAACTCTCCAAGCTGATTAAGGGAAAGAAGGACGAGTGAAGTCTCTTCTAATATATGTTAGTCCCTGTGAGGATATTATTATTTCTTTAGTCCCTGCATGGACATTTTTGTTTTTGTAGTCCTTGCATGGACAATTTATTTCATTGTTTCTAATATTGTAATTTCTATTTGGAAGTTAATGAAGTATTTTTGGAACTATATATATATATATATATATATATATATATATGTATTCATCCTCTTCAAGCGAGCGTCTCGATTTTATTCGAAATTTATGCTCTGCTATATAATTCCAAAAGGCCTTAATGAATTTGATTATGCCAAGTGGCGTAGACCACACATTGGCCAAAAAATGATACTTAAGGACAAGGAGCCTTCTATCAGGATAGTTAAGGGAAGTTATCCTTCTATCCAGAGGTGGGGGACTAGGTTCAAGCCTCCAAGGTCGTTAAGGTCGAAGGTGACCGGGACCATTAATCAATCATTAAGGTACTCTTATGTTAACATTAAGGAATGTTCATACTCCTGGTAGTGTGACTTGAGGAACCACACTAGCCATCTAGGTAAAAGGACTACGTCCTAGGACCTATTATATAGCCTATGTGATCAATGTGATCTCGGCTAATGTCATCAATGCGATGACAAGTGACAAGCCAATGTGCCCAATTGACAGGCCAATGTGCCCAATTTTATGTCCACTGTGACAGGCCAATGTGTCATGAATTACATCTGTTATGATGTAGGCTAATATGCCATAAATTTACATCTGTTATGATGTAGGCTGATATGCCATGAATTACATCTCTTATGATGTAGGCTGATATGCTATAAATTTACATCTGTTATGATGTAGGCCAATGTGCCATAAATTTACATCCGTTATGATGTAGGCTGATATGCCATGAATATACATCTGTTATGAAGTAGGCCAAGGTGCCATGAATTTACATCTGTTATGATGTAGGCTTATATGCCATGAATATACATCTGTTATGATGAAGGCCAAGGTACCATGAATTTACATCTTTTATGATGTAGGCTGATATGCCATGAATTACATCTGTTATGATGGCCACATTGGACATTTAAAATTAGGCACATTGGCCGGTCACACTGGACATTTTTAAAAAAATTTGGGCACATTTTCCTACATCATAACAGATGTAAATTTATGGCATATATACAGCTCATAGGCTTGCCAATGTACCCAATTTTTTTAAATGTCCAAAGTGACAGGCCAATATGCGAGGCCAACGTGCCGTATTTTTATGTCCATTAGTGACAAACCTATGAGCTGTATATAATTGTCGATTATGACAATGACAGTTGTGATCTTACGATCCACTGTCTAATAATATATGGACTATGTCCAGATTATAATTTGCCTTTGATGGTCTTATTAAGACCTAGGCCAAATATAGATATGATAAGCCTAAGAGTTATGATGTTATTCACACTAGCTTAAATAGGCGATGGATTGTTATATCCAATGTTTAAAGCCAATATGGTTGTTATACCATGGCTAAAAGAAGTTTTATTTGATGTTTAGAGCCAAAGCTTCAAAATGGTAAACTCGGACAAGGCACAGAGTAGCCACCGAGAGATTAGCTTTAACAACGCTGAAAATATAGCCGTTAACAATGATGACTTGCAAGCTTGCATAGATGCAGCTGTGGGAAAGGCCATGGAAAAGGCCATAGAAAAGCTTAGGGAGCCGAGTGCTACTCGCTCCAGACCATTATCAATCGCACCATCCTCAGCTCATAAGGAGAGCTGAGTTCACTCTTCAAATGTGAAGAGTGAACCAAAGAAAATAGAATTCGCTGATAGGACCCATTCTTATAAAGACGGATGTACCTATAAATATTTCGTCTCCTGCAAACCCCGAGACTTTAATGGGGAAAAAGGAGTAGTAGAAGCCTTGAAGTGGCTTGACGAAATGGAAACAATTGTGGATATCAGCGGTTGTGCTGTAAGGATGTGGTCAAATATGTATCACAGTCCTTCAAGAGTGATGCCCTGATATGGTGGAAAGCAATGGTTCAATCTATAGGTAAGATACACCTGTATAAGTTTGTAGAACTAGTCAAGGAGACTTCATGTCCACCTCATGAGGTAGAGAAATTAGAGACAGACTTTCTGACTCTTTCGATGAAGAACCTAGATTGTCGGAAGTACGTTTTTGAATTCAATTCTCTGCCTAGGTTAGTTTCATATCTAATCACCCCAGAATCCAAGCGCATTGTGCATTTTATTAATGGGTTAGCGCCTGAGATACAGGGCATGGTAAAGGCTGCTCAGCCTAGTAGACCTATCTCTCTCCCTCACCTTAGATTTAGTGAGGCAAAGGTCGGTTAAGATTGAAACTGACGGAAAGAGGAAACGGGAGGATAATAACTCCCAAAGGTTTAAAAAGAAAGGAAATTTCGGGTTCAAGAAGAACCAATACGCATCTAATGACAAACCTCTACGCAAGAACTGTAACTACAGACATTGGGGACAGTGTAGTATAAATCCACAGACTAAACCCTGTGGTATCTGCAAGAGAAAGGGGCATAAGACCCTAGAGTGCAAGGATCTTAAGGATGCAGTTTGCTACAACTGTAACGAAAAAGGGCACATTACGTTCAATTGCCCCAAGAACCCAAAAAGTAACGATGCAAAGTCTGGAGAGGCTAAGAAGGGAAATGCTCGTGCTTTTAAGATGAATGCCAGAGAGGCCGTTAATGATAATAACGTCATAAAAGGTACATTCCTCATCAATGATGTATATGCTAGAGTTCTTTTCGATTCGGGTGCAGATAAATCTTTTGTTGATCATAAGTTTAGTAAACTATTAAACTTGCCCATAAGGACTCTAGATATAACTTATGAGGTAGAACTCGCTGATGGAACGTTAGAGATAGCATCTTCCATTCTTTATGGATGCTCTATATCCATTAAGAATCATTCTATCCCTATCACTCTTTTGCCAATGAAATTGGAAGGGTTCGATGTAGTTTTAGGCATGGATTGGTTATCCCATAACCAAGCCCACATTGCCTGCGATAAGAAACTCATCGAAATTAAAACCCCATCTGGTGAAACGATCACCATCCCTGGAGATTTACACTACGGATTGCCAGACAAGGTGTCGTTATTTAAGGCATCCAAGTGTTTGGGGAGAGGTTGTGTCATTTATATGGCACAAGTAACTATCAATGAGCCTAAGCCAGGTATTGAAGACCTTCCGGTTATCTCGGAGTATTCCGATGTTTTCCTGAAGAATTACCTGGCCTACCTCCAGATAGGCAAGTGAAGTTTAGAATTGATATTCTACCTGGATCAGCACCGGTAGCCAGAGTTCTATATCGGTTAACACCAACGGAGATGAAGGAATTGAGATTACAGTTATATGAACTCTTAGAGAAAGGCTTTATTCAGCCGAGTTCCTCGCCTTGGGGAGCTCCTATTTTATTCGTAAAGAAGAAAGACGGTTCAATGCGAATGTGCATTGATTACCGAGAGCTGAACAAGTTAACAATTAAGAACCGATATCCTCTGCCCAGGATCGATGACTTATTCGACCAACTTCAAGGGGCTAGTTACTTTTCTAAGATTGATTTGAGATCAGTATATCATCAGCTGAAGGTTAGGAACAAGGATGTTCCTAAGACTGCCTTCAGGACCTGATATGGTCATTTTGAATTTCTAGTGATGCCTTTTGGGCTCACAAACGCAACTGCAGCATTCATGGATCTCATGAATAGAGTCTGCAAACCGTATTTGGATAAGTTTGTCATTGTCTTCATAGACGACATACTTATCTATTCTCGTAATCAAGTTGATCACGAGAAACCCCTTCGGTGCATTCTAAAATTGCTAAGACAGGAGAAGCTTTATGCTAAATTTTCTAAATGTGAATTTTGGCTTAGAGAAGTCCAATTTCTTGGACATGTTGTAAGTGAGCATGGTATCCAAGTGGATCCCGTCAACATAGAAGCCATAATGAATTGGGAAGTGCCCAAGACTCCATCGAAGATTCGTAGCTTCTTAGGATTGGCTGGTTATTATAGGAAGTTTATTGAGAATTTTTCAAGAATAGACACTCCTTTAACTACCTTGACCCGTAAGAATGTCAAATTTGTTTGGGGTCCGAAACAACAAGAATCCTTTGAGATCTTAAAACACAGGTTGAGCAATGCTCCTGTGTTATCTCTACCTGAGGGTATTGAGGATTTTATAGTCTACTGTGATGCTTTGCACACTTGCATGGGTTGTGTGCTAATGCAAAAAGGCAATGTAATTGCTTATGCATCACGACTGTTAAAGGTGCACGAAAGGAATTACACCACCCATGATTTGGAATTAGGTGTCATTGTATTTACACTAAAGCTATGGAGACATTACTTATATGGCACCAAGTGTATCATATACACTGATCATAAGAGTCTCCAGCATCTGTTCAATCAGAAAGAATTGAACATGCGACAATGCCGTTGGATGGAAACACTTAATGATTATGATTGTGAAATTCGCTACCATCCCGGCAAGGAAAATGTCGTTGCTGATGCCTTAAGTCGCAAGGAAAGAATTAAACCCATTAGGATTAATGCGAAAAGCATTGAGCTCAGAAATAGCTTGAATGAGAAGCTATTAGATGTGCAGAAGCAAGCCCTATCAGAGGCTAACATTCCTAATGAGGGATTAGACGAAACTGTTGATCAGTTAACGCCTGGAAAGGATGGAATCCTTAGATTTAATGGAAGAATCTGGGTTCCATTCTTTGGAGAACTTAGAGATGTTGTTAATTCGATTGTTAAACCTTGCACGGACAGTAGATTAAAATACCAATTTTAATTATACTTATAGTATTATCAAAGTTCATCTTCTTCGTTGAATTTTACCGACAGTAGATTACACCATTAAATCTTGTTAATTCGATTGTTAAACCTTGCACGGACTAATATGAGATAACAGAGATGATAATTAGAGGAAAAACATACCGGTGAACGATTGATTACAGAGTTCCGGCAAGGCGTCGGTCTCTGTTTTTAAGGACTTCAACTGAGAAAATCAATTAATTGTTTTGATTAGCTAATCATGAAATTGAAGTGCTAAACAAACGTTATCAGTGTGTTTGAAGGTCCTTACCGATTCACAGAAGAAGATCAGATTTCCAGCAATTTTCCAGCGAACTGGAATTATCTGATAACAGTGCCTGAATTTGATCTCAAGTGGAAGGTTTGAGTTAGAAATAGCTTAAAAACTGTTAGTCTATGATGGTATTGAAGAACTTACCGATTTGAGGACAAATACGGTTTTCCGGCGAACTTGCAGAATTTTCCGGCGAGTTGATTTAAGCTTTCTGATGGACCGAATGTGTGACGAAAGTGAAATGGAAAGTTTGTATGATGTTTCTGAGTCGCGAGAGGGGTCTTGATTGTAGTAATTCAGACTGTTGAATTGTTTCGGTTATAACACTCATCATTCTCAGAATTGAAGTCAATTCAAGTCTGAATTGATTAAAATCGTCGGTGCATCGGTTATAAACCTGAAATCGCGATTATTCAAACGTTTAGACGGTTGAATAGCCGATTTCAGTTTCTCAGTTGGCGTAACCGGTTTATCTAGGTTTGTATATAAGAATCATTTGTTTCCTAGAGTTGACAGAAAACAAACAAGTGGCGGAGTGGTGATGTGTGTGTGTGTTAAGTCTTTGGATTTCACTTCCGGCTGACCCGGGTTCGAGCCCCGACAGCAACATTTTATTTTTATTTATTTTGTTTTCACTTTTTATCAAATATAATTTTTATAGTTTAGTTTGTTTATTAATTATGTATCATTAAAAATCAAAATAACCATAAATATACAACGTGACATTTATAACTTGATATTCGATTACAAAACGGAGCGGGTTTTGGAAACCCGTTTTTGACAAATGTTACAGTATCCCCTACTTTTAGGAATTTCATCCCGAAATTTAAGTAGTTGAAGTAGTAGGAAAAAGATGCGGGTATTTTTCAACCATTGAGTCTTCACGTTCCCAAGTAAACTCAGGTCTCCGTTTCGACTCCCAGCGTACCCTAACAATTGGAATGCGACTTCGTCGTAAACGTTTTTCTCCGAAGTCCATGATCTCTACAGGTCTTTCAATAAAATGCATAGATTCATCAATCTGAATATCTTCCAGCGGAATGTGGAGGTTCTCATCAGCGAGGCAGAATGTGGGATGAATCCTGTTGAGTTCTTCTGGTAGGTCAAGCTTGTATGCTACAGGTCCTACTCTTTCGAGTATCTTGAAAGGTCCTACGTAGCGTGGTGCTAGCTTGCCTTTTTTACCAAAACGAACTACTCCCTTCCATGGTGATACTTTTAGAAGTACATGATCACCAATGTTAAACTCTAAAGGCTTCCGTCGTTTATCTGCATAACTCTTTTGACGACTTTGAGCCGCTAAAAGATTGTTTCGGTTTGATGGATCTTGTCTGCGGTTTCTTGGATCAATTCTGGACCAGTGATTTGAGCTTCCCCAATTTCGTGCCAACATACTGGAGATCGGCACTTACGACCATATAAGGCTTCAAAAGGTGCCATGCCGATACTTGAATGATAGCTGTTGTTGTACAAAAATTCAACTAATGGTAGATGAGCGTCCCAATTTCCCTTGAAGTCTATAACACATGCTCGAAGCATATCTTCAAGAGTTTGAATGGTGCGTTCAGATTGACCATCAGTTTGAGGATGATAGGCGGTACTGAGAGCTAATCGCGTACCCATAGCGGCTTGTACTGCTTGCCATGTTCATGAAGTGAAACGACCATCACGATCAGAAATAATGCTTAACGGTACCCCATGTCGGCTTACGATTTCGCTGATATAAATACGAGTAAGCTTTTCGTTCTTGAAATCTTCGCGGATAGGAATAAAGTGAGCTAGTTTTGTAAGTCGGTCAATTATTACCCATATAGTGTCATACCCACCAGAAGTGCGAGGTAACCCGGTAATGAAATCCATGGTTATATTTTCCCACTTCCATACAGGTATTTCAGGTTGGACCAGAAGTCCTGAGGGTCTTTGGTGTTCAGCTTTCACCTTGGAACATGTAAGGCACTTGGAAACAAAAACAGCAATATCCTTTTTCATTCCAGGCCACCAATAGGTATATCGTAGGTCTTGATACATCTTATCGGCTCTTGGGTGTATAGAGTATCGCGTTTTGTGAGCTTCCTTCATAAGAATTTCACGAAGATTGTTGTGGTTAGGAATCCAGATACGATCTAGGTAGTACAGAATACCGTCAGATTTAGTTTCAATTTTAAGTTTAGCTCCACAGGACATCTCCTTTCGTACATCATCTTCCGTTACTGAAACATGTTGGGCTTCTTGAATTTGATCTTTGATGTCAGTTATGATTTGCGAACATAGAAGACGAATGGAGTTCGCATAACCCTTCCGACTAAGTGCATCAGCCACCACATTTGCTTTGCCAGGGTGGTACCGAATTTCACAGCCGTAGTCATTTAGAAGTTCGACCCATCTTCGTTGCCTCATGTTTAACTCCTTTTGATTGAAAATATGTTGAAGACTCTTGTGGTCAGTGTATATTTCACACTTAGTACCATAGAGATAATGTCTCCATATCTTAAGAGCGAACACAACGGCTCCAAGTTCTAGGTCATGGGTGGTGTAGTTCTTCTCATGCGTCTTGAGTTGTCTCGAAGCATAAGCTATAACTTTTCCTCTTTGCATTAGAACGCAGCCTAATCCTTGCCCTGACGCGTCGCAATAGACCACAAAATCATCACAACCTTCAGGAAGAGTGAGGATTGGTGCATCACAAAGTTTTTTTTAAGAGTTTGGAAGGCTTCTTCTTGCTTGGGTCCCCATGTGAAAGGTTTTCCCTTATGAGTTAAAGCCGTGAGTGGTACAGCAATGCGTGAGAAGTTTGAGATGAATCGACGATAATAACCAGCCAAACCAAGAAAAGATCTTACTTCAGTTAGTGTACGTGGAGCTTGCCATTCCTGTACCGCTTTGATTTTTGAGGGGTCGACATGTATTCCCTTGTCATTGACTACATGTCCGAGGAATTGCACCTCTTTTAACCAGAATTCGCATTTGGAGAATTTGGCGTAAAGCTTTTCATTCTCTAGAAGTGTAAGGATGAGTCGAAGATGACGCTCATGATCAGACTTAGACTTTGAATAAATAAGAATGTCGTCGATGAAGACTATAACAAATCGATCAAGATAAGGTTTGCAGACTCTGTTCATTAGGTCCATGAAGCCTGCTGGAGCGTTGGTTAAACCAAATGGCATGACCATGAATTCATAATGACCATAACGAGTTCGGAATGCGGTCTTTGGGACGTCTTCTTCATGTACTCTAAGTTGATGATAACCATATCGAAGGTCGATTTTGGAAAAGTAGCTGGCACCTTGGAGTTGGTCAAGAAGATCATCAATGCGAGGTAAAGGATAGCGATTCTTATTGTTAATTTGTTGAGCTCTCTGTAGTCGATGCACATACGAAACGATCCATCTTTCTTCTTTACAAAAAGGACAGGTGCACCCCAAGGCGATGAGCTAGGACGTATGAATCCCTTGTTAGGCAACTCTTGTAATTGACTGGCTAGCTCTTGCATTTCAGAGGGGGCTAACCTATAAGGAGACTTTGCAACTGGTGTAGCACCAAGTATAAGATCAATACGGAATTCGACTTCTCTAACTGGAGGAAGTCCTGAAATGTCATCAGGAAAAACTTGCGGGAAGTCTTTTACTACTGGGATGTCTTCAAGTTTTCTCTCCATGGTTCCCTTGTTGATGATATGAGCTAAAAACGCGACATAATTTTTGCGAAGATATTTTTGGGCTTGAAGACAAGACATTAAGCTGAGCTCTTTCGACGAGGTTTCTCCAAAGATTCGAAGAGTCTGACCGTTTGAAAGAGGAATACGTATAAATTTTTCACGACATACAACTTCTGCCTGATGTTGACTGAGCCAGTCCATACCAATTATGATATCAAAACTTCCCAGCTTCATAGGAATAAGGTCGACTGAGAAATCGTGGTCGTTTAAGGTGAGTGTACAGTTGCGTATAATAGAGTTTAATGAAACTGGTTTCCCGTCAGCAACTTCTACCGTTATGGATTCCATGAGCTTATCCCGATTTTGGGTTAAGATAGGTTCAAATTCTAAGAACATAAAACTCCTATCCGCACCAGTGTCAAATAACATAGAGGCATATCTACCATTTATAAGGAATGTACCGTTAACCACGTTGCCGTCAGCTCTAGCCTGATTAGCGTTGATATTGAAAGCTCTTCCTCTTGCAGGTGGAGGAGCTTGGTTCGCTTGATTCACCGGGTTGGCTTGGGCCTGAGCATGAATAATGTTTACCAACCTTGGACAAGTGTTTCTGAAATGGCTTGGGTCTCCGCAATTGTAGCAAGCCCGCATAGGTTGACCCATAGGATAATTGGGTTGGTAATATGTTTGGGCTAAATGTTGGGCGAGTGGATATTGTAGGGGTTGTTGGGCTTGACCCATTAATTGTTGGTGGGTTTGGGTTGAAGGCTGGTGGCGGTTCGTTCGCTGAGGCATGCGACAGGTTTGAACAGTATGACCGCGCGACCACAGCCGGTGCAATGTTGGCAAGGATAATCAGGAGAATGTTGATATTGGCAACGGTTGCATTTTGGTAAGGGCCAGAGTATGGTCTTTTGTATGGTGCAGGTGAAGGTGCGACCTAGGTAATGGGTGCAGCAGGAATTGGGAAGTTGGTTTGTGTAATGGCGAAGTTTCTGGTGTTGCGCTTCCTCTTGTTAGCAAACTTAGAGGAGGAGATGAATGGTTTGAAGTTTGACCCTCAACAGGGGCTTTCTTTTTCTCTTCTTTAAACTTCCCGTTGCGAATTCGATTCTCGATCAATTCAGTTGCTAGCTCCATAGCAGCTTCAAGTGTTACCGGTGAAATGCTGAGAACTGAATCTTGAATTTTCGAGGGAAGTCCTCGAATATAATGTTCGATCAAACGATAAGTTGGGGTAAACAAATTTGGAACCATTTGGTTCAAGAACCTCTTGTTATAGGTGGTGTGATCACCCTCCTTCTGCTTTAAAGAATGAAATTCGTCCTCCAACTTTTTAATTTCACACCTAGGACAGAAACGCCTAGTCATGATTTCTCTTAACTCCTCCCAAGTTAAGGCCATTGCATCATCAATTCCCCTCTTCCCTTTTTCAGTATTCCACCAAGTGAGAGCTACCCCAAATAGTCTCCCGGTGGCGTATCGAACCTTGCGATCCTCAGGACAATCGCAGTTGTTTTCCATCTCCTCAAACCAATGGAGGAGAGCAGTGACACCTTCGGTCCCTTCAAATTTAGGAGGATCACAAGATTTGAAATGTTTGTATGTGCACTTGCTATTAGGAGGGTTGCCGATGTTTTGGTCATTCTGTTGGGGAGGATTAGTGGGATTTGTGGCGAGAGCTTGTTGTACTTGGACCACAATGTCAGGCAGTATCGTGGCCATTTGTTTCGCGATGTGTGTGGCCAAGCGTTCCTGAGACCTTCCTGATCTTTTACCCCCTCGTCGTTGTCTGGACGACATCTACAGGACCATACATAAGAAGATTGTGAGTTTATGGAGTCTTTTTAGGTGTCATGTGTCTTTAAGAAAAATGAAAATAACATAAATATCAATAATGCAACTACATCCATAGGATGTCTTGGGTTTGCTCATGTTGGGCCTCAAATGTCCCCATACCTTCACCTGTATAGTCATGTGGGCCCCCATAGCTATTGGTTTGGTAGGATTCACATTAGTATTGGCGATTTAACACTCGCATCACCCGAATGCAAACCACAAAATATGTTTACGAGATGTATGGTCGGAATGTGTCCAGGTGTAGACACAATGACAACTCAAAGTGGGGTTAGCTCACACGACGTTTGGTATAGCATGCTTTGGCCTAATAGGTACTTCGTACTCTCATCGTTAGTCACCAGGTAGGCAAACTGGTCCTTTATTTTGGATTTATACGAATGCCAGCCTAGACAGGACATTTCGACTACCGGTACTGGTACCCTTCCAGTTACTACATGCCCGTCATGAGAACTCACTTTGATGAGATTTGAAAACACAAAAATCATTGAAAAAGCAATCATGATGTGGTGTGTGCTTTCATGGATATGATGTGTTATGAGAATATGATTCATGATAGGCATTATATGATAATATATACTTATGAACATGCTTGCATAACATTGAATGTAACATTTAACATAAAACATATAAACATCATGAAATTTGGCATGTAACACACAAAAATCTTATAAGTTTCTAATCAACTATAGTATAGGCTCTAATGGTCTAATAACCTATCCTATATCCCTATAGTCATGGCTCTGATACCAATCTGTCACACCCCGACCCGCAGCGGAATAAGAGTCGGGGCATAATTGGGTTATCACCAAAGCTCATGATATTTACTAATATGTTTCATATTTATTAAAGTCAAAATTACATTCCCAAATATCCAAACATGTCCATACAATACAAAGAAAATAAACCAAGCAAAACAATCCCAAACGCTAAATCATTTTATTCTTCTAGTCCAATCCTAAGTGTTTCTTGCTGCAGCTGGTTCACCTGTATCATGTGTAAAAATGGGGGTTTTTGGGTCAACATAAGTTGGCGAGTGAACCTTGTTAGATAAACATTTATTTTTGATTTACTTATTAGTTTATCAATGAAAAATTGTGCATAATCATAAATGAGCAAATGTAAATAACCAAGCAGTAGCAATAGCAATCACAACTAAAACATACAATAACACATGATAGCATACATTAACATACCAACATCATACGATAAATAACATGAATGAAACTGTGCGATCAAGGCTCAATCAAACGGAGCCGATCGTATTGCATGTACTGAAAATGAAAAATGTCTTTGCGATCAAGGCTCAATCAAACGGAGCCGATCGTATGTGGGCACGCCAGGTTCACGCTCATAATGTAATGGGGAACATGCTCAACGCTCATAATGTAATGGGGAGCGGCGGCCTATGAAATTGCATGTACAGAAAATAATAAATTGCATTTAACGATAACCACACAACAGTTGAAACAAACTGAATACACATGTTCATGATATGATGTATGCACAGTGATTTAAATATAATATATAGCAAGACACATGATACACCCCAAAACGTGATTAAAACGGGGAATTTGTAAAGATTCACTCACATTGGGTGCGTTTGAATGGAGATGATGAGATGCGCACGAGTCGGGAGAGTTGAACAACGAGAATTACTAACCTAAATAATAACGGAGAAATATAATAAATGAGTGGATTTTATTAAGGATTTTAATGTAATTTTTAGATATATTTTTGTGAGTTTAAGGCTATTTTCTATCTTTAAAAATATTATTTTTAAGTATTTTTAATTGATTTTTAAATGAAATTAAATAAATAAAATATAAAAAAAATTGTTTATTTTTGCGTTGACCGTTGACTTGTTGACCTGTTGACCGGTTCTGTCAATGTGCATGTATGCGCTGGGTGAGACTCGAACCCGAGACCTCCCGTACGCGTGCACGCAGCTCTACCAACTGAGCTACGTGTCTAACCCGAAATAATCTTGTTTTTAATTATATTTATATACTAATTCGATTTATTCAAAATTCATTTGTTTTTAGAAAAAGATTTTAAATCATCGAACCGGTGCCGTCAACCAGACTCGAACGCGTGACGTGCGACTTAGTGTTGCACACAGTCCACCGCTGGACTGTGTGTCTAACCTGGTTAATATCTCGGTTTTTATTATACTTAACAACTAACGGGGTTAACCCGGTTCAGCTTTAAACAAAAAGGCATTTTATTACATAGGGGTTGCGTGTATCAGGGATCGAACTCGTGACATGTGCGTATTATTTGCACACAGTCCACCGCTGGACTGTGTGTCTAACCCGTTTAAAATACCAATTTTAATTATACTTATAGTATTATCAAAGTTCATCTTCTTCGTTGAATTTTACCGACAGTAGATTACACCATTAAATCTTGTTAATTCGATTGTTAAACCTTGCACGGACTAATATGAGATAACAGAGATGATAATTAGAGGAAAAACATACCGGTGAACGATTGATTACAGAGTTCCGGCAAGGCGTCGGTCTCTGTTTTTAAGGACTTCAACTGAGCAAATCAATTAATCGTTTTGATTAGCTAATCATGAAATTGAAGTGCTAAACAAACGTTATCAGTGTGTTTGAAGGTCCTTACCGATTCACAGACGAAGATCAAGATTTCCAGCAATTTTCTGGCGAACTGGAATTATCTGATAATAGTGCCTGAATTCGATCTCAAGTGGAAGGTTTGAGTTAGAAATAGCTTAAAAACTGTTAGTCTATGATGGTATTGAAGAACTTACCGATTTGAGGACAAATACGGTTTTCCGGCGAACTTGCAGAATTTTCCGGCGAGTTGATTTAAGCTTTCTGATGGACTGAATGTGTGAAGAAAGTGAAATGGAAAGTTTGTATGATGTTTCTGAGTCGCGAGAGGGGTCTTGATTGAAGTAATTCAGACTGTTGAATTGTTTCGGTTATAACACTCATCATTCTCAGAATTGAAGTCAATTCAAGTCTGAATTGATTAAAATCGTCGGTGCATCGGTTATAAACCTGAAATCGCGATTATTCAAACGTTTAGACGGTTGAATAGCCGATTTCAGTTTCTCAGTTTGCGTAACCGGTTTATCTAGGTTTGTATATAAGAATCATTTGTTTCCTAGAGTTGACAGAAAACAAACAAGTGGCGGAGTGGTGATGTGTGTGTGTGTTAAGTCTTTGGATTTCACTTCCGGCTGACCCGGGTTCGAGCCCCGGCAGCAACATTTTATTTTTATTTATTTTGTTTTCACTTTTTATCAAATATAATTTTTATAGTTTAGTTTGTTTATTAATTATGTATCATTAAAAATCAAAATAACCATAAATATACAACGTGACATTTATAACTTGATATTCGATTACAAAACGGAGCGGGTTTTGGAAACCCGTTTTTGACAAATGTTACAGTTGGGATGACCACTTACCCCTGATAGAATTCTCCTACAATAATAGTTATCATACGAGCATCAAGCCTGCTCCTTACGAGGCCTTGTATGGGAGAAAATGCCGAACGCCCGTGTGCTGGGCAGAAGTTGGGGAAGCCCAACTATCAGGACCAGAGATTGTCCTAGAGACCACGGAAAAGATTGTGCAAATCCGTGATCGTCTCAAAGCTGCCAGGGATAGGTAGAAGAGCTATGCTGACAAGAGGCGTAAACCTCTTAAGTTCCAAGTAGGGGACAAAGTCATATTAAAAGTGTCACCCTGGAAAGGTGTGATGCGCTTTGGGAAGATGGGCAAGTTAAGCCCAAGATATATTGGACCATTCGAGATAGTCGAATGTGTCGGCACTGTAGCTTATAAGCTCAGATTGCTAGAGGAGCTTAGTGGAATTCATGATGTGTTCCACAACAGTAATCTTAAGAAATGTCAAACTGATGAATCGCTAGCAATGTCACATAAAGATGTGCAAATAGATGAAAACCTGAGGTTCATTGAGAAACCAATTTCAATCGAGGATCGACAAGTTAAGAAGCTCCGAAGGAAATTAATACTTATAGTAAAGGTTAAGTGAGACGCCTTTAGAGGTCCCGAGTATACATGGGAGGTTTAGTCCACTACGCAACAAAAGTATCCCCATCTTTTTGAATAAAATCTCGAGGTCGAGATTTCTTTTAAGGGGTGAGGATGTAACACCTCGTAAAATCGTGTCCAATAGTATAGTGACACGTGTTGTATTTTTTTAAAGTCTATTAAAGACTAATAAGGACTAAAGGTGTCAACATGCTGAAAACTTGGCCTCTGAGTGACTGATATGTGAACATGCCTAGCCTCTGAGTGACTGATATGTCAACATGCTTAAACCTTGGCCTCTGAGTGACTAATATGTCAACATGCCTAGCCTCTGAGTGACTGATATGTCAACATGCATAAAATGAGCCTCTGAGTGATCCTTTACAAAGTCCTAACTCTCATGCGTGCCCGTTGTTAGACGAGAGAGGTTAATTCTGTAAAAATGTGAAAGTTGGATAATGGAGGGATTAAAAGTGTCAACATGTTAATTTATACCTCTGAATAACCTTTTAACGAACCTAGAGCTCGATAGTGTCCGGGCATAATCCCGGGTACACCAAATATTGGCTACGGAGGGCTAAATATGCTAAAAGGGTGTTTTAGAAGGTTTTAAGGGTGTTTATTAAGTTGAGGGGCTAAATGTGGCAAATTTTGAAACCTGACGTGGGCGCTAGCAGGGTGCGAGAGGCATGGCCCTGGCCTCTCGCGGGACGCGAGAGGCATGTGTCTGCAGAAAGTTTGCTTGGCCACCACACAAATTGCCAAAAACCTTTTTCTCGAAACCATGGCTTCCCAAACAGCTATGCCACATTTTAGGACACTTGTAAACTTCCTCTTACACCCCTTAACACATAGCATCACCTCCTTCAAGCTCTCAAACTATAAATAGGTGCCAAAGTTCAACATTTGAACTTACACCTTTCTCATTTTCAATTCTATCGCCCTCCTCTGGAAGTTCCTAACTGAAAGGAGCATCCAACTAAGTTCTATTGCATTCTAGGAACCTCTTGTAAGTGTCCCTTGCTCTTGCATTTTCGTTTATAGGCTCTTATAGCCAAAAGTCAAGCGTTTTACGGAAAACGCCTTGACTTTCGGTTGAGACCATTATGGTCCAGCCATTGTTCGTAATTAATATGGCTAAGTGATCGTAATAAGGTAGGTGTTTGTCCCTATAAAGGGCACCTCATGAAGATCACGTTAGACCAATTGACGGGTCAAAGTTATTCTATTAAAAAGTCAAACAGGCCATTTTTCGGAAATGTTATAAATTGATCTTATATATGTTATGAAACCTGTTTTGACACTTAAACAAGTTGGTAATAATTAGAACACGTAAGAACATGTTCGGCTCATCAATTTCAGTTCTAGGGTCGGTTCGCAACCGAAAGTCACGAAGTTTGACTTCTGTTTTGACTTTCGATTCTGACTCGATTTAGATTAGTTAGCTACTGATCTAAAGTTGCATTATGATCGTAATATAATGTAGCATAACCCTCTAAAGTTATATTACATGATCATAACCAGAATCTGAGTTTATACACAAGTTCCGTAATTATGCCACTTTGACTAAAATGTCATTTTTACATAAAAAGAGGTTTCAAAGATAATGAACTTGAAAATGAGTTTCCTGCTGATGTAATATTATAAATAGGATTATTTAGGATGTCAAATCAAATTATAAACTGAGTTTATGAACAAGTCCTTGTAATATGTTGGTAAATAACGATAAAGCCCTTATGGCTTATAAAATGGTTATAATTATATCTTTTCAAAGTAAATCTTTTAGCTACTGATATGTTATATTAAATACCATATCTAAACATGTTAACCTTACCTTAACATCAGTTTTCATTAAACATCACACAAATCGTCATTTTACAACATAAGCGTCGTTTCGGCGCATAGTATGGTTTTAAACCATATTTATTAACCAAGACTTGTTACCTACTGATTTTAAAACTTATTTTAAATATTTTTACAGTAGGTACATAATGCAAACTCAGAATCCCAAATATTTTATAAACTATGTGTAAAATGACCAAAATGCCCCTTCGATGCATAGTTTTGTCATAAAAGATAAATTACACATATAATAAATATCCTACTGATATTATATCATAAATTAATTATTTTTCCAGAATACTTATAGATATAACATCATATTATATTCAAAGTTCCGTTTATAAGGTATGAAATTACCAAAATGCCCTTATGAGGCATAGTTTAACTTTAAAACCATAACGGGCATAAAAGTTGATATCCTACTGATATTACAACTTATTTAAAGTGTAATGGCATATAGAACTTGTCCATGACTTATCCGGTTACCCGATGTCGCTGATATGCGTACGGTTAAGCATATGTAACTAGTTTACAGAAATTAACCGAAACGGGTCAAACCTTGTCATTTAAGTCTCAAAATCCAGAATGTTTATAGTTTATCCATATTACACAAGTCAAGGTACTTGTTGGCATTAAACTACATTCTATCCAATCATCATTTAATCTAGCGTTATACGTTATGATCAAGTACGCTAGTCGGTCTAAGTCTATGACTTAAATAAGACCGTTAGTATTTAATTGGTTAGTTTATGTAAAAATCCAGACTAGAAACTTGCCGGTAAATGCTACCTGCACTTAGTACTTTTGTGTACGGCTGAGTTGATAAATTATAAGAATACTAGCTCAGGTAAATATTCTTGACTTATTTCCCCTATACGGGCTTGGGTTACGGTAAATTATTACCGCTTGGTCGGAAATGGGATCAATCGAATTTCGGGTTGTGGCTAGTAAATCCGCATATTCTGTTTTAATCAGTTTTGTTTGATAACTTAAAAATCAGGGGTTAACTACCGTGTTCTGGATATCATCGGCTCATTACAATAGATAATGGCCACGACCTTAGCGCGGGTGTAGGCATACACCCGATAGACGCTCAAAATGCATTGCCCACAACGTTGGGAAGAATTGACTCCTTCGTGAGTCCAAAGTGGTGTGTACGTTAATCATGTCTCCGTCTCCGTACCAGGCCCTGTATGTATGGACAAACATGTAAATCTGTTAACAAGGTTGGACGGTTAACTTTCCCAAGTTATAAAAGATTTTGTGCTGATACGCACTTAAAACATATTTTAAATGTTTTCAAAATGACTCAGTCGGGTGTATTTACCAGCAAAAGTTGACGTATTTTCAAAAGACTAAGCTTGCAGGTACTATACGAAAATATGCTGGAAGTGCTCGGTAGTGATAGAGGATCTTGCAAATCCTAGATCTGCCCAAAGTCTGTTTTATATTATTTCTTTGGACAATTTATGATCCGCCTGTGAATCTTCTGTTACAAGCCTGTATATTATTTTATATTTCGAACATTTGGTTTGTAATAGTAATTTAAATCCAAGACTTCCGTTGTGCTGTATTTAATTGTCTATGATGTTATCAACTTACGTCACGATATTCCCCACATGGACCCACCGGTGTATGGATTTGGATTGAAAATCCGGGTTGTGACACCAATCCTTTTCTAGTCTAGATTTCTTATGAGTTTGTGACTCCGATTCGTCAAAAGATATCACCAGTTCTCCACCTTTCCTCTTTTGTTTTTACCCCTCTGCTTTCTTTTCCCGATATTACATATAATTCGTAAAATCACTAGAAAATCCCTAAATTACATCATGCAACATGAGAATACAAGTTCATAAAAATAGATTAAGCCCCAAAAACTAAACTTTCATGTAACAAACTGCAACTTTCGTGGACAACCTTCAACTCCCGTTAGACACTTGAATTGTATGCGAGAGTTGAATAGTGATTCTATTTTATTTAGTATTTGTTTATTTTTCTTTTATAAATTTGATTTTTTTATTCGACTATTTTTTTCTACTACTAATAATAATATCAGTACCAGTATCGATATGTATTTTATTGTTTCTACATTCGATATACATCAATTAATTTTATTTTTCGATATATAGATTTGTTGTTTTTGCTTCTATATCGCTACCAGTATATGCATATATATATGCATATATATATATATATATATATATATATATATATATATATATATATATATATATATTAAATTAAAAAGGAAGGATGAGAAACAGTAATTCTATTTATTAGAATTTATTTATTTTTTTAATAGATTTCATGTATTATCATCATTTAATTTTATTTTTTATAACATCGTTATCGGTAACGGTATTTATTTTTACTTTATTTGTATTCGATAAACTGACACTAGATCGCTACCGTATAGAATAACATCAGTACCTGTACTCATTTTTTATGGTTTTAGGTTTCGATAAGTTTTTTATTTATACAACTGTATCTGCGACACTACACAGATATCGGTACAAATACTATGACGATTGGAATGATCGATACCGTTCGAGCATCATTGGTGCCGGTACAAGTTTTCATTTTAATCATTTTTGGTCGATATAAAACACGTGTTAATTTTTACAATAAGTGCATGCATGGTACTAGTATTATAGCGTAACTGTTGCGAACCGAGCCGATCCCCATGGAATGCGCAACGAGGAAAGATATACCCCAGTTATTATTATGCCCTAAAATTGTTACTGCACGTGACTAATTAAACGCAAATAGGTGACGATGGCCATTAAAATGAGAACCATATACCAAAGTCTCATCTTTTCCCTTTTATCACGTGGGTCCAGCAACTTCCTTAGTCCTTATAGATACATACCACCAAATTAAGATAGTGACTTCAAATTAAATTTAAGTATTATTTGAGGATACAAAAAGGATACCAATTTTTGCACGTTTATGTTGCAAGTGGTTCACTTTTTTGTTTTCATAAAAAAGAAAAGGTAAAACAAAAATTATAATCGACGTTAGTGTTTACGTGGGGCCAAAGTTCGTTCATCAAGATATATATGGTTGTATTGTTTTTAGGTTTTTATATTCTTGCATCATAATCTACTCCACCGACGACTTCCTCTCTTTGCATCTTTTTGCTTTACATCCCATCTTTTTTTGTCCATCTGACTTTTCTTTGCAAGTAAAGATTGTTAAAATATCAAGTGCTTCCATTTTTATCTTCTATGGTTTAATGTAAGATTTTCGTTTACGTGTTTCTAGCAAAATCTCTTTTTCTTTTATCAAAAATGAAAAATAGTTACATTAGAGATAGAAGAGATATAAGTGGGCCTTTTCTGTGATACCCTTAGCTCGCAACTTCCAGAAATGGGTGTGGGACACTGATACTAGTCACATATATATACTCACATACATGAAGAGTGGACAGATGATGCTAGCGATGAGAAAACCCTAAATCCTTAATAGAGTTTTTCATTACCGAGAAAATTATATAATGATATGTAAATAGTGTTTTAATTTTGATACACAAAATTGTGATGTTATCACATTATCATTCTATTTCAGATCTCCTGCTGATCTTTTATAGTATAAAAGATATTGTGGGCAATACATAATTGCTTCACCATATTCTTTTGTAATTTGTTTATATGGAAAAATCAGGCAAATACGTAATCACTTCACCATATATTTTTTTTGTGAATTGTTTATATGAAAAATATGCTTACAACGAGTAGATTAGGATGCCCAAGAAAATCAACCTTTCAAAAGCATCTATGCCTCAGTCAGAGTCGTCCAAAAAAGATGCTTAAAATTTTTTGAGCCCATGGTTAGTAGAAAAGAGGTCTCAACTAGATCAATTTTAAATGAATTTGATGTTAAAAAAAAGATATAGATCTTTGAGCATTCATATGTCTTTTATTAAATTTACCCTATAATTTCATTAAAAATAAATATATTTTTTTCTATGAATTAAATAATATTTTTTTAACATTTTTATATTTTTTCTTTTATTCACTCACAAACTATTTCAAAATATATTAAAAATTATTGAAGGTAAACACTGTGCACTCAAATATACAGATAAACAATAACATTTTCTTTTTTTCTACTCATAACCATTTATAAAACACTTTTTACAATATAAAAACCCTACTCACAAGTCACAAATATGATAGACGGATTGTGAATGCTCTAATTAATTCACACACATATATATGGTAGAAAATCATGGAAAAACTATATATAAATGAGAAAACCAACATGTATATGTCGTACATGCAATTTAGTTTGAAGGTTTAGGTTTTACGTTTAGTTAGTTTTTAGGGTTAGGTTTTTGAAGGGAGGGGGTTTAGGTTTTTGGGGGTTGGGAGTTAGGTTTTTGGGGGTTTACGTTTTAGGTTGTTTTTTTGGTGGAGGTGGCATTGAAGGGGTGGGTTAGTTGGTTTATGTTTTTTCGTATTAATGCACATGTGCAAGTATTTATTTTTAATATAAATTAAAAATAGCGACTTTTAAGAAAAAATTTAAAATTAAAAATTAGTGTTTTTTTAGGCTTTTTAGTTACTTTTTGGTTTTCTCATTTAAACTAGGTTTTAGGCTTTTTTTTATTACCTTTTGGTTTTCTCATTTAAACTAACTAAAAAATCTAAAAACATGCCAATTTTTTTTTTATAAAAAATCGCTATTTTTATGTATAAAAAATTTTAAAAAAAATTATACTACACGTGTGCATTATATGTATATGCTGCACATGTGAATTACATGCTTATAATTAGCTTTTAAGTTTAGATTAGTTTAGCTTTTAAGGTTAGGTTTTTTTGAAGGTTTAGGATTAGGTTCTTTTGGGGGTGGGGGTGGGGGTGTAGGTTTTTTGGGGGTGGGGGAGGTTTAGGGTTTTTTTTTTTTTGGGGGGGGGGGTTAGGTTTTTGGGAGGTGTCGGTGTGGAGTGGGTTAAGTGTTTAGGCTTTTTCATATTATTGCACATGTTCATTACAACTTTTTTTATATATTAAATATAGCGATTTTTAATAAAAAAATTGATATTTTTTAGGTATTTTTAGTAAGTTTTTTTGGTTTTCACATCTAAGGTAGTTTTTTCATGATCCATCTCCCTATATATATATATATATATATGGTGTATTTTTAGGCTTTTTTTAGTTTTCTCACTTAAACTAGTTTTTTTATGATATCTGCCCATATATATATATATATATATATATATATATATATATATATATATATATATATAAAAGAAAATGGTTAACATTATTCACCAGAAAAGTCAAAATTATCGTAATAAAAGATAAGAATGATATTGTAGCTTAATATATGGTTTTAGAACAATTGTATAAGAAATATTCGTCATCTTAAGTAAGACTATTTAAAACAATTACCGGATAATATGAAGCCTTGGTGTAATGACTCTAATACTTGTGAAGCTGTGATTGTATTTAAAGATGGGTCACAAAACTTCAGATGCTGAATGCTGGATCTAATGTGGATTGTTAACATGTCGCAGGGAGATATACATAAGTTGTTTAACGATGAGATCTTCTTCGAAGACAAGGATGCTTATCAAGCAATGAAGTACCAGAGAGTCGTTCGTATCTTTACCTATCATCTCCGGAAGTAAATAGTCTGAGGTTTATCAAGATGTTTGCAAGAATTAAAAGATTGAAGACCAAGCTGCAGCCAATAGGGAGTTTGTTATTACATTTAGTGTCTGTAGCTTGTGTTTATGTTCGTTTTGTTTTGTACTTCGAGCTATAAACTCGTGTTTTGTTTATGTTTATCCCTATGTAAGTTAATCAGGTGATGGTGTCCTCTTATCATCACTTGACAACATTCTGTAAATATTTTGTTGTCCATCAATACTGTATATCGATGAGTCAAGTCCATAGATAGCCATCTACATTGTATTGTATATCGATAGTCTGCCTTCGATTGTTATTATCGATATGATTTAATGTCTATCGATGCATATGTATTATCGATAGTCTCTTTATCGATAGACTTGGAGACCATCATGGACTATCAATTAGCAAATTGTGTGTCAATGTAAGACATTCCTGGTATGCAGTATAAATACCAACAATTGTCACCTTGTTTCAGTAGGACACTCAGAGAATTGTATAGCATATTGTGAACTTACGTAATGTTACTCTGCTGAAATCAATACACGGAAACTTTGAAGTGTTATCTGCGTGTTATTGACTGTGTTCTTACTTAGTTTGTGTATAAACTTGGATTCCGCACTTATGTATACATCATACAATAGGGAATAGGTGTTTATATAAATCTTATAAGGATAGTTTTTGTGGTACTCTAATTGTAATATTAGATGGACTGAGTGGATGAAAAATCCGCTTATAAACATGTAGTTATTTTTTTATTTTTCCCCGAGGTAGAGACTTGCTAACCGGGTAAGTCGTTTTTATAAAGGCTTTTGTTTTCAATAATTAAAATGATGAGTTGAATCAATTAGTGTCTAACTACTGTTAATATTCGTATAATACTTAATAAAAATTAACAATTACCAAAATGTTTTCATAGTTATGAACCGATAAATATAATGAGATTTAACAAGCAAACAAATTTCGAGCATTATCCTATATTATATCCTATATGTTATATAACATGAGCATTGTATTGTTGGTTTTGCATAATCAAGACACCGGCATGCTTAATAATATTTTAAAGAACAAAGTTTAAAAAACAACCGTCAAAAGAATCTTGTCATTCTTTTCATTAGTTTAATTTTTAAAATTATGAAACCCACGTCAATTCCAAGTCATTATATTGAAAACAAGAATACTGGTAATAATAAAAAATTAATTATAATACGAATACAACTACAAAAAAAAATAACTCTAAGTATTCTTTGTAGCATCTGATGACATTTTGCAACTACAATTTACAAGGTGAACAATCATCCATTCATCCTGAAACTATGTAATTCTATTCTAACATTATATTAAGAACGTCAAACCCATATGTATTCAGAGTGATCAAGCTATATTTTTAAGAATGTTAATCAGGGTCGTTTCAACGTTTTTAGAGACTTTAAGTTAACTTTTCAGAATGATAAATTTCTTCAATATTTTATAACATATATAGAAATTTATATACAAAATTAGCCGTTAAAATTAACCTACTTTGAGTAATTAGTCTTAAATTCACCCATAAAGCCTCCCCAATCCCGACGGACCCGATGCCATGAGTGATTATTGTTGGTGTAGCCGATAGCTTAGAAAATTGACATAGTAGGTTGCGATGGGAAGTGGGAACAATGATTGTGGTCCTATTTTAGAGATTTTAGGTGCTGATTCATTGAATGATAATGGGGTCGAGTGGTCGATGGTTGTTGTACTTATGTTTGTAGTTTAATTTCAACACTTGGCCTTGAATGTGGACATTTTTCCTAAACGATTTTTATCTGGGCTCCTTTAATAAAAAAACACTAGTTTAGTTTTGCTTTTATTTGGCCTAATACATATACAATATATAAAACTTACTAAAAATTGGAGGCCTTTGATTTTCGGTGACCCTAAGCCTATGCCTAAGATAAAAAAACTAATGGTCCGGCCCTGCAATGTAACCATCTGTATTCGAACAAGTCTTATGATTAGTCTTGTTCATCATTTTAGGTTCATTATGTCAACAAGGTGTCTGCTACGTATATCTATACATATAATAAAATAAATCAATCTGAGACGCATGACAATCATTGCGACCATTTAAAAATTTATTTTCTCGTCTTAAACATAATCCTTTTAGTTTTATTAGTTAATCCTAAATTCAAAAAAATATATATTAATCCTTAAATATTGAAAAAAATAAATTAATCCCTACCTAATATTTTTATCCAACTCTTAATTTTCAAATTCAAATTAATACGATGACATTTTATTAATATTGATTACATTTTATTAATATTGATTACATTTTATTAATACTGTTATACTTATTTTTGTAATTTATAATTGTTTATATTTTATTAATATTGTTATACTTTCTATTTATATTGAATGTTGTTATACATAAATATAATATTTTTTAATATAAATATTAATAGATATGTATGAGAAAAAGTAATATTGTTTTATTAATATCATTATTGTCACTGCTATTTGTATTATTTATAATTGCTATCATTATTATTATTATTATTATTATTATTATTATTATTATTATTATTATTATATTATTATTATTATTATTATCCTACCTTTCAGATATTGATATATTTGTGTATGAAATTTTAATCAAGTTATCGGAAAAGTCTACGAGCAGGTCTAGGAGTGTGCGTAAGCAGTGGCCGTTTTTACCATCAACACGTAATTTTGTTATGTTGCATTGTGATCAAATATCCACAGACATCCACTTTAACTATCTGTCGGTTTTGCAATGACAATTAATATAAGCCAAGGTTAGTCATTATCCAAGGTTGGTTTGTTTTTAACATTACTGGATTCACCCATGGTCAATTATATCTGACATTATCAATAATTTAAAGTAGAGACACGGTGAAACTACTAATTCTAAATAGAGATGGTAAAGTTTTGAATAAAAGGTGTAATGTTGTGTACAAATAAATATATAGATATTTATGAATTATGTGAATATTTCTTGGATTCAAATTATTTTCGGTAGTGTGTGAGTTATAATTGTAACCTTTTATTTCTCATTAATGTAATGTAATACGTAAATATAATAATAAGTATTATATAATATATTTATTTTTGTATTATTTTCAACGACAGTTTAATTACATCCTTTTTGATGAATTATATAATACTAACATACATCATCTTTATATTAACTCAGTTATGTCAATTTGGAATATAAATGTCTTTGTCTTTGATTTACATTTACAAAAAAAATATTTATTCTATAGTTTAAATTGTTCAACACATGTAACACTTAAAGAACTAACCTAATAGTTACATATAACTAGCGATGAGATATTTTTGTTAACAAAGTGATATATTGTTAGTACTAGTTATTAGTTACGTTGCCATGCGATGAGATATTTCTGTTAACAAAGTAATACATTGTTAGTACTAGTTATTAGTTATGTTGCCACTAAATTGTAGATGGGTTTTTATTTTGTTGATACAGCGTCAGCAACACCGCATATCATTTGTTTTTCTTTCACGTTCATGCCTGCAACTTGCTTTCAACTGCTTCGTGTTTTCCAAAAAATTATTTAATTTATTCTGCAAGTCTTGTTATTTTAGACGTTTCTGTGGCTGCTACTTACGTTAGGAATGAAAATGAGACGGGTATTAATGTTCTAGTTTCATATCAGATTTTATAAACTATGTTCTGCGTCCGATTCATTACCCCTTGAGTATTTATAGTGTAATTATCCATTAGCTATCAAGCATATCTATAGATACACGGTATACGTGCAAATTTATTAAAACTTTTCCATTGTGATCCCACATATCTATACTATTTTAATTTTAATATAATATTCTTACCTGACGAATCCCTGCTGTTATCAAAGAATCTAGAGGGTTTAAATGTCACAAATTATTCTCTAATGTGCTTGCAAATATGTCCGCTCTTTAATAATACATATGATCTCTAGTTAGAATACATAGAACTGCTTTATTACATCATGAATCGACTCTTTAATAATACATATGATCTCTAGTTAGATATACGGAGAACGATAGTCAATCATGTACAAGAGAGATTTCTTGTACGAAGGTGACAAGTTTAGTCATTGATCTTTCAAGATCAATAGCTCAAAACTAAGCGGTCACATTTTCTTAAATGCACGGTTCAAACAATTGAACAAATAGAAAAAGAGTATCTGGTTCTTTCTCACTTGAACACTTTCCATCCTGATTTTCAAACAATTATAACTTTTTCATATGTTGGTATTAAAAAAAATACACCGTATTTACGAATATTTCATTCTCTTTAATTAGAGCAGCCTATTTTTATAGTTTTCTTAAAAAAATCTACATGATTTTGAATATTCATTACGTGATTACGTGATTTTAAATACCCAACACATGACTACATGATTTTGAATACACATTACGTGATTACATGATTTCATATAGCATGTGAAACCACACTTAGTGATTACGTAATTAGGCAACAGTGGTTGATTATGTATTATTACTTGACTACGTGATTTTGAATACACATTTTGTTATTACGTAATTTCATTATAGTATTTTATGTGAAACCACACTGTGTAATTACGTAAAAACAAAAACATGCAATACATAATATTTCATATGAAATATCTAATATTTCAGGTCTAGTCACGTTTTAAGGGTAAACTATATACAAAACAGTAGCCAAAATCAACCTATAATAACCACATAATGTCGTGTATTAAAGATAATCAACCTATAATAAACATATAATGTCGTATATTAAAGATTTAATCACGTAATAAAGCATAAACAATCAAGAGTTCTTATTATTTGAATGTGTAATAATGTAATAAGCATAATTGTACTAACATTAGTTATGACAAATCATATTGAATGTGTAATCACGTAACAGGTATTCAAAATCACGTAGTCATATGTTGGGTATTCAAAATCACGTAAAGGACTAATGGGTATTCAAAATCCTGTAATTTTTTAAGAAAACTAGCAATAGGCTACTCGAATTAAAGAGAATGAAACATGGGTAGCCCTCACTACCCCTCAACTTTTCCATCAAAGTGCAATTTCTTTGGCGTTTTATGTATTCCGCTATTCCTCTTGAATATATTAAACGGCCAATACCTTTTCATAGGCATTCTCTTTCTTGTCACATGTGATTAGGCTACTACTTAAATGATTAGAGTAGCTACCTTTGATAAAAAGTTGAACATCACAAAGGAAGATGGAGAGAAAAATATGAGTTTAGGGTTTAGAAAATAGAATCCATTGGATAAAAGAAGCGTGTGTAGAATGAAGCGTGTGTATCTTTTGAGGTTTAGAAAATGAAAATAGCGAGGGGAAAAGAAAAGTAATTAGATTTTAGGTTTACAAAATTTGACGTCAATTTGTTAGTTATTTTCATAACTTTCCTAAACCTTTTGTAGTTTGTTTATTTTATTTCTTATTTTGTTTCTTTAGTTTTAATTGTTGTACATATAGTTTGATTAGTTGTACATTGAGTATGCATAGAGATTTTATGTTTTTAGGTTATATATATATGTTATTTATATATTAGACTGTGTATAAAACTTATTATTGTCTGAAATTAGGTAAATGATGATATAAACCTATGAGAAATATTTTAAAAAACTAAATAAATACATTGTGTTTTGGGTACGAAAAGCGGTGAGCTTTTTCACTTTGTGCCTAGCTTTTAGACCATGTCGCCTCGCTCCAACTCTAAGTTCAAATATTGCTAATGACATGCAAGAAAACGTTGATGTTGTGTTTTTATTTTTGTGTTTAACTTTCTTTATTATCATGTTTTTATTTTTGTTTCGCTTACTTTATATGAAGTACATTAAAAATATTTGAACATTACCCCTGAAATTTTGGTCTAGTTCCGCCACTACTGACGGATATTCTAATGGAACTCCATCAATAATTTTGAGTTTTGTAAAAAAATTTATTTAAATTAGCATATATATAAGGTAGTGATCCTAGGAGAAATACATGGTAATTGAGAACTGTGAAAAATATTCTGGACCACTCATTTCTTTCTAAGCGAAGAAAAAAGTTTGTTAAACGGTCACGCTCCGACTAGTATTTTTTTTAATTGTACATATGTGTATATTAACAAACATGTTTGTACGATACTTATTTTTCAATTTTAAACACGTATGTATACATGTACATTAGAATACCATGTTTATAACCATAATCTTCCTTGTTATATATATATATATATATATATATATAATACATATTTTTCCAATTTTTAAAAGGTATGTTCACATGTGTATAAATCAAAATAAAATCTTAGAAAAAAAATTCAAAATCACTTTTTTTTTCTAAAACAACTCTCATTTTATAAATAAACATAACACTAAAAAGAAAAAAAAATTCAAAATTTTTTTAGTACAACTCTCATTATAATTAAAACACAACACTAAAAAACTTACTCTTTAGGTAATTCATCTTTACTCATAAAATCACCTTTAATAATTTTTACACATATGTAAATACAACAAATTTATATATGTGTATTTTTATTTATGAATATATGTAAAGTTTAATGTGTAAATTTCGTTTAAATATTGTATTTGAATAATATTAATAAGTGTAAAAAGTGTTTGAATTTGATTGGTTTTCTACTAAGTTCACGCGCTTCACATGAAATATATGTATTCTCATTTTAACCTTACAATTTCTGAAATACAAAAGTTAGAAAATCTACAACTATATTATGAATAATAAATACAATGATGAATTATATAGCTAGAACAAGGGAGGAGCTATAGTGTTTTTAGGTGTGGCATGGGCTACGGCTCAACCCCTCTTCCTAGTGTAATTTTTTTTTATTCGTTCGGTTTTATAAAAATATACCCTTGAATAAATACGAGGATACCCCTAAAAAATAGAATGCTTGAATTTATTAAAATCCTTAATCCTTTTAAGCCCCAACATTTTATAGCCCCATAATTCATTAGCTCAAATGATAAAGTTAGTCTAAATTAAGAATATTTAAATTGAAAGAAGGCTCATTTGATAAACTTAACACAAGCCTCAAAGTCCAAAACATAAAATCTCCATTTTTGATTAAGGGCTACACTCGAATGGGCCCAGAATATTTAAACAGTTGTCGAAAAAGAAAATTTTGATAAAGTAAAAGACGACAATTTGATGGAACGATTCAAAGCTATGAGAACAAGAAGAGGACAAATCTATTAGATATTTATTTTACTTTATTTATTATCATTTTTTATTATTGTATGATTGCACAATATTTTTTATACCCGGTAAATTAATGGATTAGGTCGGTCTGGGAGTTCGTTTTAGTATTTGCGCTCGCCTTGGTTTTAGCATATGTCTCGTGTAGTAAGTAATCAACCTTATCCTGATTTAACAACATAGAAAATGTTGTATATTTGTAGAAATTCCAACATGCAACATAACGACTGTAAATTAAACATTTTCATTATTCGATTCAAACACTTAGTTTTACGAATACGATGATATTCACAATGCCATCAATTTAGTTTAATTATCCTAATGTAAGCAACAACCCTCGTTAATAATATTACTTCAACAAAATATGTTTACTTATTTTGAAAATATACCAATACTCTACCCAACTTTAGAGAAACATATTATTACATCGCGATAGCTCGTATATTCCTCTTGGAATGCAAAGCTCATTATGGTTGAGATTTGTGTTTCTAAGCTCTTTCTTATGATTTTCAAAAAACATTATTAACTTGAGATTAGTAAGATATTAATTATTTTAAGATAAAAAACTTAATGCATAATTTGCGGAACTATAGAACATGGAGTAACAAATTTGGTTGATAAGCTTATATGATTAAAAAGTAATCAATTATATAGTCTACTTATAACTTTTAAGTCCTGGTGACAATGTAAATTTCCAAAAGTGGTATGAATTGATCATTGAATGTGGCCTAATTAGTAAAAATCACTTACCATGCAAAAGAAACAATATAATTAGGTGATTCAAACCATCACGTTATTGGAAATTGACAAAAGTGTGAATGTAGTTTCATGCTTAAAGATCGAGAAGCTGAAAAGCACCTTCATGGAAAAGATTTATCAGAGCTTAATTAAAGAGACGTGAGCCAAAATAATACATGAAGGTTCCTAGCTAACAAACTAAGGTTGATAATAGACGTGAGCTAATATAATACTTGAAGGTTCCCAGCTAATAAACTGAGGTTGATAATAAATCAAATAATAAAAACATTCAAAGTCACCAAGTCAACAAAAAGTGAAACCATGTACTCGCTAGGTAGCCAGTATTAAGCCACTTGGTGTAATAATAGAGCCACTAGTTAGGCCTTTTAAGTAGGGCACGTATGGTACCAACACAGTTTCCTTTGATGGATAGATTTGAAATAAAAAGACAACCACTAAGCAATTATTTATAAATCTTCTCGCCTAGTCCTAGTCATGTGTCCCACATAAACGTTCCCATTGGTTGAAAAGGTTTATTAGTTTCTATATATAGAAGGCTGCAAGTGGATAAGAGCATTAAAGATATTCTTTGGGCAAGTTGGTCACATTAGTTAAATGGTGGAACCACCACTCAATTTATATATAACAATCCGTTGTTTTTTCTCCAAAATAAAAGCATTATGATTCTCTTTTTCTTTTCCAGATGTTTAGAGCAGGTTTAGCCTCACTTTAAAGTTTAAAATATGGAACATAACCCATAAAATACCTGCAGGCAAGTTGTAGTCATCTAAATGAATATAGACCACACAAGACCTTGTTAGGTGCACTCCAGATAAGAAATGAAATACACATATTATACACGATCCCGCAAGTAGGGCATATATAATTATACTTATATGTCGATGTTGTATCCTCTTAATTACAAACTTAAAAAAAGTTTTAACCAAGAGGATGGTGGTGGTCCACTGGAAAAAGCAAAGTCTTTAAGCACCTGAGTTTCGAAAGTGAAGGTGTTGGGTTTAAGTCTCACAGACAACAACGGTGATTAAAAAACAATTACCGTTCAAAACAATGAGCTAGTTGAAACTAAAAAGAAAATTCAAAGATTTTCATTGTCATACAGATGATAACTATTGAGACTCTCAATTTGAGATCACATATATATTTTAAAATAGTTTCATAGAGTAAGGATTAGATTAATTAATAAGCTAGTTGAAACTAAAAAGAAAATTCAAAGATTTTGATTGTCATACAGATGATAACTATATATTGAGAATCTCAATTTGAGATCTCACCAAATCACCAAGATCATTTTTATATTCTAGCTAGCGGGAATCAAAGAATAGAAGAGATGACGGAATAGCCGAATAGATCAGAACCTGCATCCACTGGAATTGTTAGATCATAGGAAAATAGAATATAGAAGGAAACAATTTTGATGAAGACTATTAAATCCCATTTTCTATACTTTTAGAGTATGTATTGTTAATAGTAAGTTTATAAATATTAAAAACACCTTCTAGAATATTTTCCTCCGCATGAAACCTCTTAATCTTGATTACTTCAACATTGGGGAATTTTCCACTATTATATAATACAGAGGTACGCATTGTTTCTCTATAAAATAAAAAAAAAAGATTAAAGTTGCATACATATATTTAACCCTCGTTACTCCTACAACATGGACAAAGTACCCATTGTTTTTCTCGTTAATATTTTTAAAATATACAGTGTATATCATCTAAAAAGTTAGGACCAGTACCTAAAACTTGAAAAGTTTAACAAAAATTTGTGTATTGTTACAAAACAGCAATACGTTTGTCTTATGATTTCTACTACACACCAAAAGATACCAAAAATATTTTACAAGAAAGAGTTAAAATTCTTGGAAACATGGATTAAATCAAAGAGAAGTAGACATACAAAGTATAACCCTTTTTCCTTGGAAGGCATAACTTCGAAGTTCGAACAATATAAAATAGGGTCAGCTATCAATATGCTTGGTGCTAAATCAGTGACTTTTGACCCCCCAACTCTTTTAAACCCTATTTTGTAAAAAAAAACAGCATTTTACTTAAGCTAGGTTTTCACTAACCATTGGTAACGATAGATGCTTAAGCACTGTTGCAATCATAACAGGAAGTGTTTGAAAGAGGAAGGGTAACGTGAATAGTTAATTACCATTGGCTATGTGAAAACACTGGTGTTCCACCCATACTTATTACATACGATAATGACTAGTTTGTGGCGCAGTCTCCCACGAGACAATTGGCATCCCACTATGTTAAATGTATTCTTATTTAAAGACAATTGTTGAATCTTTAAGTAGCGTGGTTATTTAAATTTTAAACTTCCGATGGTTTGACATCCGTCAACATACTTGTAAACCTGACTCGTTTTCAGAATTGATTTTAAATTCCCAATTAATCATATTATTTATTTAAAAAAATATTCATAATAAAAGAATATTTGTATTTTATAAAGTATTAGTATTATTTTTCATAAATAACTATATACATAACACATTATTTCATTTTAAATTATTTTCTAGATTTATTTTTATAAAAATATGATTTTAAAAGTTTTATAAAATAAAAAATAATAAGCTTATTTAGCTAAAGTTTAATAAAAGTAGAAACACATGCCCAATGAACAAAGAAATCATTCTTAGTCAAATCCCTGCATCAATGCAATCATACTAACCATCTTTATGGTGTAATTCAGAACCTACTAAACTCACTTGATTCTCTTAATCAATTCTATTTTTTTATAGAAATTGAGGATCAAAATATTCTTCTAATACCATTTCTAACATTTCTACATAAAATCCCACTCTCAATTCACTGAATTCCTCTGCAACTTTGAAGAACACAAATCTAGGGCTCCAATCTTCTTTCAAACAATTCACACTCAATTCTAAGTAGTTTGAGGTAATTCTTGAGTCTATTCTGCTTCACTTTTAATTTCTACAAAAGCATTCTATCAATTTTGGTTGATATAAGGCAATTCTAATTTGTTTAGATTTAGGTTTTTTTTATAATTTAGACCAATAAATATTTTCATGATGATCTTAGACATATCATGATGTAATTTTAGTAATTATCATATAAATCATGTTTCACTATTTCTATAGGATTTATTTTGTCATAACCTAGTTGTTAATCTTTATAATTTGTTAGATTAATTAAGCTTGAAAATTCATGTTGATTATTCTAGATTAGTAAAATTATTAATTTTTAAAAAAATCTTGAATATATCTTTTACTAACTTAAGTGTTGCTTATTATATTAAATTTTATTTTATGTTATATATATAATACTAGAATCTATATTTTGGTTAAACTAAAATTTATGCCTTTAGTTGTAAACATTTTAGATATGACATTTTAACCATATTTTTAATCAATTTAATGTTCGATTTTAAACTAATTTGTTAAAATAATATATTTAGACATAACTAAACATTTGGACAAATTGGACCACATACACTTTTTTATGCCTTTGGATAAAATTATGGACTATTTGAATTACAAACACTATTATATAATTTTTGTAACCATATTTAATCTCATATTAACTAGAAATATTTACTTATTAAATAAATATTTTTTCGTCACATTATATCTTGTAACTAAATAGTTGGTTTGTAAAAACTATGCTTATGACCAAAATCTATTTTTATAAAACTATAAACTTATTTCTTTAATCATTTTAGACAAATATTCATGTTCGATATCATTAGACATACGTTTAGTCTAAATTGTTAGTTGGATGTATTCGTAGTTAACCATAAAGTTAATTCTCGCATGAACCTTACCATATATATATATATATAGGGTGAGGTTATTGTAAGAAAATATAAAAGTGTCAGAAGGATAAGAAAGAATCTAAACCATTAGATATTTAATCTAACGGTTGAGATACTGATGGCAATCTTGTAAATAGTGTTGACTATTAAACTAACTTCTAGATTAAGGGTATAAAGGTAAATTTAACATTTTTCAATTAAGAAACTAACATTAATACACATGCAAGTTCCCCCTTCTTTTTTAAACGTCAATAACTTTTTATACGTAACTCTTTTTTAAATAAAAATTACACCATAATAACGGGTGTTTTTTTATCTTTAATATGAGTATCATATTGATATAATTATGTAAAGAAAAAAATTACGTCTCACTTGGATGTTTTAGTGGTGTTTTTTCTATGTTCATACAATGGTGTTTTAATTGTAGGGTGTTATTTCTGTTATATTTCTGTTCTTCGTAAGAAGTCAGATTTTATTAGTTAAATTGCACCTATACCCTTAAACTACCAAAATAAAAAGGGACATGTGTCACCCCCAAAATCTTTCTTATCATTCTCACACTTTTATATTTTGTTACACGAAGTTACTTTTTTATCCTACTAAAGGCACCAGAAACCACAGCAATGCAAGGACCTTTGTCCTCACATTAAATATAACAGGAATAACACCGTAACTCATAAAAACACCACAACATGTATATTGAAGGCATACATCTTATGAAGAACATAAATATAACAGAAATAACACCCTACAATTAAAACACCATTGCATGAACATAGAAAAACACCATGGACTAAAACATCCAATCGAGACGTAATTTTTTTCTCTACATAAGTATATCAATATGGTACTCATATTGAAGATAAAAAACACTCGTTATTATGGTGTAATTTTTTTAAAAAAGAGTTACGTATAAAAAGTTATTGACGTTTAAAAAGAAGGGAGGAACTTGCATGTGCATTAATGTTAGTTTCTTAATTGAAATGTTAAATTTACCTTTATAAGCTTAATCTAGAAAATTAATTAGTTTAATAGTCAACACTATTTACAAGATTGACATCAATATCTCAACCATTAAATTAAATATCTAACGGTTTAGATTCTTTGTTATCATTCTCACACTTATATATATATATATATATATATATATATATATATATTCGGTTCAAGGAGGAACCGCTATCAGTTGCGAGAACCATGAGAACTCTTATCATCTAATAAAATTTTAACACATCACCTATAATCAATTTAATTTCAAAGTGCATTGTAGTCTTTTTCTCTCAATGTTACATCCCACTCTCTTATCTTTAAAACATATTAAATCATCATTTATATGTTCGACATGACAATATCTCTCTCCTTTCATCTATTTTATACTTTTTATATTTAAAATTGAGAAAAAATATCTTAGTGTTTAAATTCAAACACTAAAAGTATTACGTAATTGAGAAAATACAAAAATATAAAAGATGATATATATTTATTTTTGCTCTCTTTTCCCTAATTATAACATAATGTTCTTTATAAAATGCAAGCTATATTTGCTTATATGTTTATTAGAAAATATAAAATTATCGAAAATGATAGCTATTTCTTTTTGTTCTATTCCCCAATTCTGAAATAATTTTCTTTATAAAAAGAAAACTATGTTTGTATTATATGTTTATTGAGAATTTCTATTTCATTCGTTAACTTTTGATAACTTTGCACTACAACTTTTTAAAAAAGACACTGGACAATGTGCGTTAAAAAAGTTTTGACAACTTGCATAAAAAAGTTTTGCAAATGTGCGTAAAGAACGTTTTGACAACCTGCGCAAAAAAAGTTTGGCAACGTGCGTAAACTTTACACGAATGGAGTATGAGAACACCACTATGTAAAAATAAATAAATGTTTTGACAACATACGTAAAAAAAATTTACGCCCCTGATCGCCGATCCGAGCTTCTATAAACATCACACGTAAATCTAATTTTCAAACGTATGTAAAATGGAAGGCGTAAAATAGTTTTTATGTACGTTTGAAAAATGTTTTTATGTAAGTTTTCGAATGTAAAATATTTTTTTGCGCTCGAAGTCGAATGAAAAAAAAATGTTTATTTACGCCCCTGATCATCGGTACAAGCTCCTTTAAACGTCACGCGTAATTCTATTTTTGAAAACGTGTGTAAAAACGACATGCGTAAATGTTTAGTTTTCACATATTTTTAAAAAATTGTTTCTCGTACGTTGTCGAATGTAAAAAATATATTTTTTTATTACACAAGATAAAAAATGTTTTTTTTACAGATATGATCGCTGGCCCAAGCTCCTATAAATGTTTGTGGAATGTAAACGCTCTGTTTTTTCTTTGATTTTCGTAGGTGTTGGGACTTAACGTTCAAATGACGAGGATAACGAACAAAAAATGAAGATCAAGATCAGAGATTGAAGACGTTTTGTTTTTATACATGTACTGTAATTTTTTGTATAAATAATCATGTCATAATTTATTTTTTTTAAATTGATATACGTAACTAATGTTAACATAAAGAGTGATGTTGTCTATAATATTTCATTGTTAGTTTGACATGTTGACATGAATAGTACACAAGTCAATTTTTTTAAAATACGCTTCTTTTACTATTTATTCTTTTTTATCAACAAAAATCATTACAATACAAATCAAACTTAAACATTCAATCTCAACCACTCATACATGAGAGATCTAGGATAGATAATGGTTCCTACGGTTCTCGCGTCTAAAGGTAGTTCTTATTTTACCACATATATATATATATATGGGGATGGTTCATGAAAAAACTAGTATAAATGAGAAAACCAAAAAACTAACTAAAAAACCTAATAAACCTTAAACATAAACCCCCAAAAAAATTAAACCCCCCACCCACACCTCTCAAAAACCTAACCTTCTCCCCCCCCCCCCCTTTAAAAAACCTAAACCCTCTCCCCCACACACAAAAATCTATTCCTAATCCTTCAAAAAACCTAACCCTAAAAGCTAAACTAAACTTAAAAGTTAATTATAAGCATATAATGTGCAGTATATACATATAATGCACATGTGTAGTACACATATAATGCATATGTGCAGTAAAAGTTTTTTTCGAACATTTTTTTATACATAAAAATAGCGAATTTTTATAAAAAAAGCTGTAAAAAATTGCGTTGTTTTTAGGCTTTTTTAGTTTTCTCATTTATATATAGTTTTTTATGATACTCTTCCTATATATATATATACACACACAAAATCACTTTTATCACTTAAACTAAAAAACTAAAGAATCAATGAATAGCATTGGATCTTAATTCTGTATACATTAGCGTATGCATTGTTAATAGCAACTATATAAAGAGTGAATTGAAAGTTTTGTTATTTATTTTTATACCCATTTTCGGGCGGTGTTATTTATGTTTAAAATTGATGAGTTTTATACTTTATGTTTTAAAATTCTACACCTTCTATCCTTTAGGCCTAACCCGGTTTGTTTTTCAATTGCCTCTGATCATGTGAGTTGCAAATAAGGGCAAATCAGTCATTTCATCATTCCTTCTCATCTCCCCCAATTTAAACCCACCACAACCTAACCATTTTCACTTTTCTCATTAGTTTCAACATTAACCAGATTATAGATGGAGATGAAGTAGGTTTTCACCAGAGATGAATTCTTTTTTCCACTATCACCATCTTGTACATGGGGAGATAAATAAAGGTAGTGACGATGACAACTTGTGGTGGTGTTTAGGCAATGATAATGGTATGAATGTAGTGGTGTTTATGAGACGGCGGAGGCGGTTGGTGTTTTGGCAACTGGTAGCGACGAAGATAATTTGCAGTGGTGTTGAGGGGGACGATTGGTGGTCATGAATTTGGTGGTTACAACAGATCAGAGAGATAGCTAAGAGAAGGGGAGAGAAAAGTTTTGTTTTTGGGTTATTTGTGTTTGTTCACAGTACAAGTGTAACACCCTGTAAAATCGTGTCCAATAGTATAGTGACACGTGTTGTATTTTAAATATAGTCTATTAAAGACCAGAAAGGACTAAGGCGTCAACATGCTCAAACCGAGCCTCTGAGTGACTGATATGTCAACATGCTTAAATCATTAGCCTCTAAGTGACTGATACGTCAACATGCTTGAAATTTGGCATCTAAGTGACTGATATGTCAACATGCCCAGCCTCTGAGTGACATCGTAATCAACATGCTTATCATAAGCCTCTGAGTGATCCTTTGTGAAGTCCTAACTCTCATACGTGCCATTTGTTGGACGAGAGGGTTCAATTTTGTAAATATGTGAAAGTTGGATAATGGAGGGATTAAAAGTATCAACATGTTAAATTATACCTTTGAGTGACCTTTTAACGAACCGAGAGCTCGACAATGTTCGGGCATAATCCCGAGTATGCCAAGTATTGGCTACGGAGGGCTAAAAGTGCCAAAAAGGTGTTTAAAAGGTTTTAGAAGCTTTAATAAGTTAAGGGGTTAAAAGTGTCAAACTTTGAAAGTGGCCAGGGGGCGGTCGCGGGCCGCGAGAGACCAGGCCTGGGTCTCTCGTGGGGCGCGAAAAGCCCTCTGTTGTAGAAAATTTGTGTCACACCCCGACCCGCAGCGGAATAAGAGTCGGGGCATAATTGGGTTATCACCAAAGCTCATGATGTTTACTAAAATGTTTCATATTTATTAAATTCAAATTACAACTTAAATGTTCAAGTCAAATTCATACAATACAAGGAAAGGAAAATTAACTAAACAATCCAAAATCTAAACTGATTTACTCTTCTAGGCCGTCCTATATATTTCTTGCTTCAACTGGATCACCTGTATCATGTGTAAAAATGGGGAATTTTAGGTCAACAAAAGTTGGCGAGTGAACCTTGTTAAAAACCTTTGTCATTGATTTCTTGTTGTATTTATATGGAAAAATTGTGCAATAATCATATGTGAGCAAACGTAAATAAACAAACAATAACAAACCACCTTGCATGAGTATATGACATGAATGATAATGTATAAGTTGGCAACGTCACGTTCCGCTCATAGGTAATGGGGAACGGACGAGCCTATGATGATGTATGTGAGATCAAGGCTCAATCAAACGGAGCCGATCATATGTTGGCAAAGCCACGTCCCGCTCATAGGTAATGGGGAACTGTTCCGCTCATGGTAATGGGGAACAGACGAGCCTGTGATAATGTATGTACTGAAAATAATAAATTTAATCTAAACATTAACCACACAAATAATTGATACATATTGGATACACATTTGATCATGGATATGATGGATGCACAAGTGTTTAAATGTAATAAATAATAAGCGACACATGATACACCCAAAATGTGATTAAAACGGGGAATTTGTAGAGATTCACTCACATTGGGTGCGTTCGTTTGATGATGTTGAATGCGCACGATTTTTGGGATTTGATCGACGAGGAAAGACTATCCTAAAATAATAACGAGATGGTACGGTAAATAAGTGGATTTTATTAACAATTTTAATATGATTTTTAGATTTATTTTTGTGAGTTTAAGGTCATTTTCTAACTTTAAAAATATTATTTTTAAGTATTTTTAATTGATTTTTAAATTAAATAAATAAATAAAAATATAAAAAAATGTTGACTTTTTGTTGACCGTTGACCTGTCCGTTGACCGGACCGTTGACCGGTCGGACAGTGGTAATTGGTGCGCTGAGTGAGGTTCGAACCCGGGACCTCTCGTACGCGTGCACGCAGCTCTACCAACTGAGCTACGTGTCTAACCCGAAATAATCTGTGTTTTAATTATATATATATACAAATTAAATGTTAATTTATTTGGTTTATATTAAAAGGTTTTAAAATGGTCGAACCGGTTTGTAGGGAGCCGGATCGAACTCGGGTCCTTCGGTTTGTAAGCGCACAGCCCAACCAGTTGGGCTGTGTGTCTTATCTGTTTAACTTACGGTTTATATTAATCTTATAAACAAACTGGAATCTGTTCTGATTCAGTTTTTAAAAAAATGGTTTTAATTCGGAAAGTCGGTGCGTTTGTATGGTTCGAACTCGTGACGTGCGCTATGTGTTTGCACACAGTCCACCGCTGGACTGTGTGTCTAACCCGGTTTAATATTCAATTTATGTTATACTTATACACAACGTCGACTTCGTCTTCTTCATTCAAAGACACAGAACAACGATATTCGACTGTTCTTGTTAAAATCGTTCGTCGAACATTTTATTGATTGAATTGTAATGGATAAAAAGAGTTAAGGAATCGAATGTACCGAACAGACTGATTTTCTCAGAACTCCGGCAATGGTCGTCGGCTCTGATTTGTGAATTCCGTCTGATTGAATCAATTAACAGTTTTGATCGATGAGTTGCGAAATTAAGTTACTAAACAAGGATTATCAGAGGGTTTAGATGTTTGTACCGATTCACAGCGTGTTTTCGGAAATTTTCAGAGATTTTCCGGCGAGTGCAGATTATCCGACAACGTCATCTAGGACCGATTCTGGTTGAAGGATTTGAGTTAGTAAAAGTCTAACAATGAATTGAAAATGAAAGAATCGAGAAATTTACCGATTTGATGTATGTCTCGGTTTTCCGGCGATAGCAGATAACGTTTCCGACGAACAGAAGTTAGAGTGAAAATGAAATTGAGAGTTCTGCGAGTGTTTCCGAGTTATGAGACGATGATATTATTAGTGTAAATTGAAAGTAAATTTCATTTCGGTTTCAATCTTCAACAATCATATGAATCGAGGCATTGAAGACTGAATTGATTAGAACGTGGGTTGTAACTAGCATTGAATTATCGGTTATACTCAGAAACTCGCGACCATACCAAAGGTTTCTGGATATCTGAAAGCCGATGAGCGGTTTCAGTTCTTGGCGCAAACAGATGAAATCACGGGTGAAACTTAAGGTTTATTTGATTCATTGATTACACAAACGAGTCAAGTGGCGGAGTGGTTAAGTGTTGCTTGTTTCATCCGGCTGACCCGGGTTCGAAACCCGGCAGCCTTATTTCCTTTTTATTTAATTTATTTTTACTTTTTAACAATTATAGTTTCTAAATTCTAAAATGTTTATTAATTATGTATTGCTTAAAATCAAAATTAATCATAAATACGCAACGAAATTTTATAACTTGATATTCGATTAATAAACGAAGCGGGTTTTGAAAACCCGTTTTTCGACGGATGTTACAGTATACAGGAAAAAGATGCGGGTATTTTTCGCGCATTGAGTCTTCATGTTCCCAAGTAAACTCAGGTCCTCGTTTCGACTCCCAGCGTACCCTAACAATTGGAATACGACTCCGTCTTAAACGTTTTTCTCCGAAGTCCATGATCTCTACTGGTCTTTCAATGAAGTGCATAGATTCATCGATCTGAATATCTTCTAGGGGAATATGGAGGTTTTCATCGGCGAGACACTTCTTTAAGTTTGATACGTGGAACGTGGGGTGAATTCTGTTGAGTTCTTCTGGTAAGTCAAGCTTGTATGCTACAGGTCCTACTCTTTCGAGTATCTTGAAAGGTCCTACGTAGCGTGGTGCTAGCTTGCGCTACTGGCCAAAACGAACTACTCCCTTCCACGGTGATACTTTTAAAAGTACTTGATCACCAATGTTAAACTCCAAGGGCTTTCGTCGTTTGTCTGCATAACTCTTTTGACGACTTTGTGCCGCTAGAAGATTGTTTCGAATTTGATGGATCTTGTCTGTCGTTTCTTGAATCAATTCTGGACCGGTGATTTGAGCTTCCCCAATTTCGTGCCAACATACTGGAGATCGGCACTTACGGCCATATAACGCTTCGAAAGGAGCCATGCCGATACTTGAGTGGTAACTATTGTTGTACGAAAATTCAACTAATGGTAGATGAGCGTCCCAATTCCCTTTTAAGTCTATGACACATGCTCGGAGCATATCTTCAAGAGTTTGGATGGTGCGTTCAGATTGTCCATCAGTTTGAGGATGATAAGTGGTACTGAGGTCTAATCGTGTACCCAAAGCGGCTTGTACGGCTTGCCATGTTCGTGAAGTGAAACGACCATCACGGTCTGAAATGATGCTTAAAGGTACACCATGACGGCTTACGATCTCGCTGATGTAGATACGAGCTAACTTCTCGTTCTTGAAGTCCTCGCGAATAGGGATGAAGTGAGCTGATTTTGTAAGACGATCAATGATTACCCATATAGTGTCATACCCACTGGAGGTGCGAGGTAACCCGGTAATGAAATCCATGGTTATGTTTTCCCACTTCCATACAGGTATTTCAGGTTGGACTAGAAGTCCTGAGGGTCTTTGATGTTCAGCTTTTACTTTGGAACATGTAAGGCACCTGGAAACAAAAACAGCGATATCCTTCTTCATGCCAGGCCACCAGTAGGTGTATCGAAGGTCTTGATACATCTTGTCGGCTCCTGGGTGTACAGAGTATCGTGTTTTGTGCGCCTCATTCATAAGGAAATCACGAAGGTTATTGTGATCGGGAATCCATATGCGATCTAGATAGTACAGAATACCGTAGAATTTGGTTTCGATTTTAAGTTCTGCTCCACAAGACAGCTCATTGCGTACGTCGTTTTCTGTTACAGAAACATGTTGGGCTTCTCGGATTTGATCTTTGATTTCGGTTATGATTTGCGAACATAGAAGACGAATGGAGTTTGCATAACCCTTTCGACTGAGCGCATCGGCCACCACGTTTGCCTTGCCAGGATGATACCGAATTTCACAGTCGTAGTCATTAAGAAGTTCGACCCATCTTCGTTGCCTCATGTTTAACTCCTTTTGGTTGAAGATATGTTGGAGGCTCTTGTGGTCAGTGTATATTTCACACTTAGTACCGTAGAGGTAATGTCTCCATATCTTAAGAGCGAACATAACGGCTCCAAGTTCCAGGTCGTGGGTGGTGTAGTTCTTCTCATGAATTTTGAGTTGTCTAGAAGCATAAGCTATCACTTTTCCTCTTTGCATCAGTACACAGCCTAGTCCTGCCCTGACGCGTCGCAATAAACCACGAAGTCATCACAACCCTCAGGAAGTGTGAGGATAGGTGCGTCACAGAGTTTTTGCTTCAGAGTTTGGAAGGCTTCTTCTTGTTTGGGTCCCCATATGAAGGGCTTTCCTTTATGAGTCAAAGCCGTGAGTGGTACAGCAATACGGGAGAAATTTGCAATGAAACGGCGAAAATAACTAGCCAAACCAAGAAATGATCTTACTTCGGTAGGTGTACGTGGCGCTTGCCATTCTTGTACTGCCTTGATTTTTGAGGGATCAATATGAATTCCCTTGTCATTGACGACGTGTCCAAGGAATTGTACTTCCCTTAACCAGAATTCACATTTCGAGAACTTAGCGTACAGCTTTTCTGTCCTTAAGAGTGTAAGGATGAGTCGAAGGTGTCGTTCATGATCAGACTTAGACTTTGAGTAGATGAGGATGTCGTCGATGAAGACTATGACAAAGCGGTCGAGGTAGGGTTTGCATACCCTATTCATTAAATCCATAAATACTGCTGGAGCGTTGGTTAAACCAAATGGCATGACCATGAATTCGTAATGACCATAACGAGTTCTGAAGGCGGTCTTTGGGACGTCTTCTTCATGTACTCTGAGTTGATGATAACCAGAACGAAGGTCGATTTTTGAAAAACAGGTGGCGCCTTGAAGTTGGTCTAGAAGATCATCGATGCGAGGTAATGGGTAGCGGTTCTTGACCGTTAACTTATTGAGTTCTCTGTAGTCGATACACATGCGAAACGTTCCATCTTTCTTCTTCACAAAAAGGACAGGTGCACCCCAAGGCGATGAGCTAGGACGTATGAATCCTTTGTCAGTCAGCTCTTGTAGTTGACTGGCCAGCTCTTGCATTTCGGATGGGGCTAACCTATAAGGAGATTTTGCAACTGGTGTAGCTCCAGGTATAAGATCAATGCGGAATTCGACTTCTCTCACGGGAGGAAGTCCTGAAATGTCGTCAGGAAAAACTTGCGAAAATTCTTTTACTACTGGGATGTCTTCGAGTTTCTTCTCCTTGGTTCCCTTTTTGACGACGTGAGTTAGGAATGCGACATAATTCTTGCGGAGATATTTTCGGGCTTGAAGACAGGACATTAATTTGAGTCCTTTCGAAGGGGTTTCTCCAAAGATTCGTAGAGTCTGACCGTTTGTAAGAGGAATGCGAATGAACTTTTCGCGGCATGCAACTTCAGCATGATGTTGGCTGAGCCAGTCCATACCAATTATAATGTCGAAACTTCCCAACTTAATAGGAATGAGGTCAACTGGAAAATCGTGTTCGTTTAGGGTGAGAGTACAATCGCGTTTAATAGAGTTTAATGAGACCGGTTTTCCGTCAGCAACTTCTACCGTTATGGATTCCATGAGTTTATCACGAGTTTGGTTGAGGATGTGTTCAAATTCTAAGGACACAAAACTCTTATCCACGCCAGTATCAAATAACATGGATGCATAACTACCATTGATGAGAAACGTACCGTTAACCACATTGTTGTCAGCCCTAGCTTGATTGGCGTTGATGTTGAAAGCTCTTCCCCTAGCAGGTGGAGGAGCTTGGTTATCCTGGTTTACTGGATTTGCTTGAGCTTGGGCATGGATGATGTTCACCAAGCGTGGACAGGTGTTCCTGAAGTGGTTCGGGTCTCCACAGTTGTAACAAGCCCGCATAGGTTGTATCATGGGATAGTTGGGTTGGTAGTAGGATTGGGCTACATGTTGAGCAGGTGGTAGGAGTAAAGGTTGTTGGGCTTGACCCACTATCTGATGGTGGGTTTGGGTTGAGGGCTGATTGCGGTTCGTTCGCTGAAGTGCGCGACAGGTTTAGATGGTGTGACCTGCGCGGCCACAGCCGGTGCAATGTTGGAAGGGATGCTCGGGAAAGTGATGGTATTGGCAACGGTTGCATTTTGGGTATGGGCCGGAGTATGGCTTTTTATATGGTGCAGCTGAGGGGGCAACTTGGGTGATGGGTGCAGCAGTGATAGGGAGGTTTGTTTGTGTGATAGCAAAGTTTCTGCCGTTTCGTTTCCTCTTACTAGCAAACTTTGAGGAGGAGGTGGAATGGTTTGAAGTTTGGCCCTCAATGGGGGCTTTCTTTTTCTCGCCCTTAAATTTGCCATTTCAGATGCGATTCTCGGTAAGCTCGGTAGCTAGTTCCATAGCAGCTTCAAGTGTTGCAGGCGAAGTGCTTAGAACTGAGTCTTGAATTTTCGAGGGGAGGCCTCGAATATAGTGTTCGACTAAGCGGTATACTGGGGTGAACAAGTTGGGGATCATTTGGTTCAACTCTAGAAACCTTTTGTTGTAGGAAGTATGATCTCCTTCCTTTTGCTTTAACGAGTGGCATTCATCCTTTAACTTTTTGATCTCGCTTCTTGGACAGAAGCGTCTCGTCATGATTTCCCTTAACTCCTCCCATGTTAAGGTCATTGCATCTTCGATTCCTCTCTTACCTTTTTCTGTATTCCACCAGGTAAGAGCTACTCCAAACAGTCTCCCGGTTGCGTAACGTACCTTGCGATCCTCGGGACAATCGCAATTGAGGAAGGTGTTCTCCATTTCCTCAAACCAGTGGAGGAGAGCAGTGACACCTTCGGTCCCTTCATATTTCGGGGGATCGCAAGACTTGAAGTGTTTGTAAGAGCACTTTTTGGAGGGAGGGTTGTCGACGTTCTGGTCTTCTTGATTGGGAGGGTTGATGGGATTTGCGGCGAGAGCTTGTTGGACTTGAATTACGATGTCAGGAAGCACCGCGGCCATTTGTTTTGCGATTTGGGTTGCCAAGCGTTCGTTTGACCTTCCTGACCTTCTACCCCCACGTTGCTGCCTAGCCGACATCTACAGGAACATACATAAGAAGATTGTGAGTTTAAGGAGTCTTTTAGGTGTCATGTGTCGTCAAATGAATAAAAAAAATAACATAATTATCAATAATGCAACTACATCCATAGGATGTCTTGGGTTTGCTCATGTTTGGGCCTCCAATGTCCCCCATACCATCACATGTATAGTCATGTGGGCCCCCATGACTATTGGCTTGGTAGGATTCACATTGGTGTTGGCGGTTTAACACTCGCATCACCCGAATGAAAACCATGAAATATGTTTGCGAGATGTATGGTAGGAGGGTGTCCAGGTGTAGACACAATGACGACTCAAAGTGGGGTTAGCTCACACGACTTTTGGTATAGCATGCTTTGGCCTAATAGGTCCTTCGTACTCTCATCGTTAGTCCCCAGGTAGGCAAACTGTTCCTTTATTTTGGATTTATACAAATGCCAAGCCTAGACAGGACGTTCCGACTACCGGTACTTGTACCCTTCCAGTTACTACATGCCCGTCATGAGAACTCACTTTGATGTGATTTGAAAAAAAATACAAAAATCGTTGCAAAAATCATGGAAATTGTGTGGTATGTGCTCTCATGGATATGATATGTTATGAGGATATGATTCATGATGAGCATTGTATAGTAATATGTACTTATGAACATGCTTGCATAACATTGAAGGTAACAATAAACATAAAGCATATAAACATCATGAATTTTGTATATAACACATACACAATTTAAATAATTCTAATCAACTATAGTATAGGCTCTAAGGGTCTAATAACCTATCCTATATCCATATAGTCATGGCTCTGATACCAATCTGTCACACCCCGACCCGCAGCGGAATAAGAGTTGGGGCATAATTGGGTTATCACCAAAGCTCATGATGTTTACTAAAATGTTTCATATTTATTAAATTCAAATTACAACTTAAATGTTCAAGTCAAATTCATACAATACAAGGAATGGAAAATTAACTAAACAATCCAAAATCTAAACTGATTTATTCTTCTAGGCCGTCCTATATGTTTCTTGCTTCAACTGGATCACCTGTATCATGTGTAAAAATGGGGAATTTTGGGTCAACAAAAGTTGGCGAGTGAACCTTGTTAAAAACCTTTGTCATTGATTTCTTGTTGTATTTATATGGAAAAATTGTGCAATAATCATATGTGAGCAAACGTAAATAAACAAACAATAACAAACCACCTTGCATGAGTATATGACATGAATGATAATGTATATGTTGGCAACGTCACGTTCCGCTCATAGGTAATGGGGAACGGACGAGCCTATGATGATGTATGTGAGATCAAGGCTCAATCAAACGGAGCCGATCATATGTTGGCAACGCCACGTTCCGCTCATAGGTAATGGGGAACAGTTCCGCTCATAGGTAATGGGAACAGACGAGTCTGTGATAATGTATGTACTGAAAATAATAAATTTAATCTAAACATTAACCACACAATTAATTGATACATATTGGATACACATTTGATCATGGATATGATGGATGCACAAGTGTTTAAATGTAATAAATAATAAGCGACACTTGATACACCCCAAAATGTGATTAAAACGGGGAATTTGTAGAGATTCACTCACACTGGGTGCGTTCGTTTGATGATGTTGAATGCGCACGAGTTTTGGGATTTGATCGACGAGGAAAGACTATCCTAAAATAATAACGAAATGGTACGGTAAATAAGTGGATTTTATTAACAATTTTAATAGGATTTTTAGATTTATTTTTGTGAGTTTAAGGTCATTTTCTAACTTTAAAAATATTATTTTTAAGTATTTTTAATTGATTTTTAAATTAAATAAATAAATAAAAATATAAAAAAATGTTGACTTTTTGTTGACCGTTGACCGGTCCGTTGACCGGTCGGACAGTGATAATTGGTGCGCTGAGTGAGGTTCGAACCCGGGACCTCTCGTACGCGTCCACGCAGCTCTACCAACTGAGCTACGTGTCTAACCCGAAATAATCTGTGTTTTAATTATATATATATACAAATTAAATGTTAATTTATTTGGTTTATATTAAAAGGTTTTAAAATGGTCGAACCGGTTTGCAGGGAGTCGGATCGAGGGTCCTTCGGTTTGTAAGCGCACAGCCCAACCAGTTGGGCTGCGTGTCTTATCTGTTTAACTTACGGTTTATATTAATCTTATAAACAAACTGGAATCTGTTCTGATTCAGTTTTAAAAAAAATGGTTTTAATTCGGAAAGTCGGTGCATTTGTATGGTTCGAACTCGTGACATGCGCTATGTGTTTGCACACAGTCCACCGCTGGACTGTGTGTCTAACCCGGTTTAATATTCAATTTATATTATACTTATACACAACGTCGACTTCGTCTTCTTCATTCAAAGACACAGAACAACGATATTCGGCTGTTCTTGTTAAAATCGTTCGTCGAACATTTTATTGATTGAATTGTAATGGATAAAAAGAGTTAAGGAATCGAATGTACCGAACAAACTGATTTTCTCAGAACTCTGACAATGGTCGTCGGCTCTGATTTGTGAATTCCGTCTGATTGAATCAATTAACAGTTTTGATCGATGAGTTGCGAAATTAAGTTACTAAACAAGGATTATCAGAGGGTTTAGATGTTTGTACCGGTGTTTTCGGAAATTTTCAGAGATTTTCCGGCGAGTGCAGATTATCCGACAACTTCGTCTGGGACCGATTCTGGTTGAAGGATTTGAGTTAGTAAAAGTCTAACAGTGAATTGAAAATGAAAGAATCGAGAAATTTACCGATTTGATGTATGTCTCGGTTTTCCGGCGAAAGTCCGGCGATAGCAGATAACGTTTCCGACGAACAGAAGTTAGAGTGAAAATGAAATTGAGAGTTCTGCGAGTGTTTCCGAGTTATGAGGCGATGATATTATCAGTGTAAATTGAAAGTAAATTTCATTTCGGTTTCAATCTTCAACAATCATATGAATCGAGGCATTGAAGACTGAATTGATTAGAACGTGAGTTGTAACTAGCATTGAATCATCGATTATACTCAGAAACTCGCGACCATACCAAAGGTTTCTGGATATCTGAAAGCCGATGAGCGGTTTCAGTTCTTGGCGCAAACAGATGAAATCACGGGTGAAACTTAAGGTTTATTTGATTCATTGATTACACAAACGAGTCAAGTGGCGGAGTGGTTAAGTGTTGCTTGTTTCATCCGGCTGACCCGGGTTCGAAACCCGGCAGCCTTATTTCCTTTTTATTTAATTTATTTTTACTTTTTAACAATTATAGTTTCTAAATTCTAAAATGTTTATTAATTATGTATTGCTTAAAATCAAAATTAATCATAAATACGCAACGAAATTTTTTAACTTTATATTCGATTAATAAACGAAGCGGGTTTTGAAAACCCGTTTTTTCGACGGATGTTACAATTTGTTTGGTCTCCAAGCAAAACTCTAAAACCATTAATTCGAAACCATGGCTTCTCTAAACTGCTATGCCACATTTTGGGACACTTGTAAGCTTCTTCTTACACCCCTAAACACCTGGCTTCACATCCTTTAAGTTCTCCAACTATAAATAGGTGATCAAGTTCACCATTTGAACTTGCACCTTTCTAAATCATAACTCTTCTCCGTCCTCTGGAAGTTCCTAGCTGAAAGGAGCATCCAACTTAGTTCTCTTGTATTGTAGGAACCTCTTGTAAGTGTTCCTTGCTCTTGTATTTTCGTTTATAGGCTTTTATAGCCAAAAGTCAAGCGTTTTACGGCAAACGCTTTGACTTTCGGTTAAGACCATTATGGTCCAGCCATTGTTCGAAATGAACATGGATAAGTGATCGTAATAAGGTAGGTGTTAGTCCCTATAAAGGGCACCTCCGGAAGATTGCATTTGCTAGACCAATTGACGGGTCAAAGTTATGATATTAAAAAGTCAAACAGGCCATTTTTCGGAAAAACTATAAATTGATCTTATATATGTTATGAAACTTGTTTTGATACTTAAGCAACTTGGTTATAATTAAAGAACATGTAAGAACATGTTCGGCTCATCAATTTCAGTTATAGGGTCGGTTCGCAACCGAAAGTCGCAAAGTTTGACTTCTGCTTTGACTTTCAATTCTGATCCGATTTAGATTAGTTAGCTACTGATCTAAAGTTGCACTATCATCGTAATATAATTTAGCATAACCCTATGAGGTTATATTACATGATCATTAATCAGAATCTAAGTTTATGTGCAAGTTCCATAATTATGCCAATTTTGACCAAAATGCCCTATTTACATAAAACAAGGTTTTAAGTGATAATGAACTTGGAAATGAGTTCCTACTGATGTAATATTATAAGTAGGATTATTTGGGATGTTAAACCAAGTTATAAACTGAGTTTTCAAACAAGTCCTTAAACTATGTCGGTAAATGATGGTTTTAGCCCTTGTGGTTCATAAAATAGTTTTGATCAAATCTTTTCAAGGAAAATAATTTACTTACTAATATTTTATATTAAATAACATATTTTAAACATTTTAATCTGACCCTAATGTCAGTTTTCATTAAACATCACATAAAACGTCATTTTACGACATAAGCGCCGTCTCGGCGCATAATATGGTTTTAAACCATATTATTGAACAAAACTTGATACCTACTAATTTTAAAACTTATTTTAAACATATTTACAGTAAGTATATATTATAAACTCAGAATCCCAAATAATTTATAAAATATATGTAAAATGACCAAAATGCCCATTCGGTGCATAGTTTGGTCATAAAAGATAATTTACATATATAATTGATATCCTACTGATATTATATCATAAATAAAATTTTTCCAGAATACTTATGATGATAAAACTTCAAAATATATTCAAGTTCTTTTTATACGATATATAATTACCGAAATGCCCTTATGAGGCATAATTTGGTTTTAAAACCTTAACGGGCATATAATTTAATATCCTACTGATATTTTAACTTATTTAAGATATAATGGCATATAGAACTTGTCCATGACTTATCCGGTTACCCGATATCGCTAATATGCGCACGGTTACACATATGTAACTATTTTACGAAAATTAACCGAAACGGGTTTAACCTTGTCATTCAAGTCTCAAATCCAGAATGTTAATAGTTTACCCATATTAAACAAGTCAAGGTACTTGTTGGGATTAAACTACATTCTATCTAATCATCGTTTAATCTAGCGTCATACTTTTTGATCAAGTACGCTAGTCGGTCTAAGTTTATGACTTAAATAAGACCATTAGTATTTAATTGGTTAGTTTATGCCATAATCCCGACTAGAGACTTGCCGGTAAATGCTATCTGCACTTAGTCCTTTTTGTGTACGGCTGAGTTATTAAAAATTAAAAGAAGACTAGCTCAGGTAAATACTCTCGACTTATTTCCCCTATACGGGCTTGGGTTACGGTAAATTATTACCGCTTGGTCAGAAATGGGATTCAATCGAACGCCGGTTCGGAGATAATCAATCCGCATATTCTGTTTTAATCAGTTTTGTTTGATAATTAACATCGGGGGTTAACTACCGTGTCCTGGATATCCTCGGCTCATTACAATAGAAATGGCCACGACCTTTGCGCGGGTGTAGGCATACACCCGATAGACGCTCAATTATGCATTCCCACAAGGTTGGGAGGAATTGACTCCTTCGTGAGTCCAAAGTGGTGTGTACGTTAATTGTGTCTCGGTTTTCGTTTCGAGCCCCGTATGTATGACAAACATGTGAATCTGTTAACAAGGGTTGGAAGGTCAATTAACCCAAGTTATAAAAAGATTTTGTGCTGATACGCACTTAAAACATTTTTGAAATGTTTTCAAAATGAGTCGGTTGGGTGTGTTTACCAGCGAAAGCTGACGTATTTTCAAAAGACTAATCTGCAGGTACAATACGAAAATAGGCCGGAAGTGCTCGGTAGTGATAGAGGATCTTGCAAATCCTAAATCTACCCAAAGTCGGTTTTATATTATTTCCATGTACAATTCATGATCCGCCTGTAGATCTTCTATTACAAGCTTGTATATTATTTTGTATTTTTGAACATTCGGTTTGTAATAGTAATTTTACCACAAGACTTCCGCTGTGCCGTGTTTAATTGACAATGATTTTATCAACTAACATCACGATACTCCCACCCGGGCCCACCGGTGTATGGATTTCGGGGTTGGAAATCCGGGGTGTGACAACAAGTAAACAAGTTTTGTTTTTGGGTTGTTTGTGTTTGTTCAAAGTTTTGTATTTCAAAATAGAGAGAAAGAGAGATGCATTGCATCAAGTAAAAAGTTTTGTTTTGGGTTGTTTGTGTTTGTTCGCAGTACAAGTAAAAAAGTTTTATTTTTAGGTAGTTTGTGGTTGTTCACAGTTTTGTTAATGGTTTCGAGTACTTATACCAATCAGAATTTTTATGGCTCTTGTGGGTTTATCGGTCTGGGGTGGTAGCCGGTAGCAAGTGTGACAGTGGTGGGCAGTGAGAAAAGTGGTGGCGTTATTGATGTTGAGAGTGGTGGTTGGTGGCGGTTATTGGTGGTGGTGGACAGAGGTAGAGATGGGGGAGAGAGAGGTAGTAATATACATATATGTATATTAATTATATACATAATATAGTATATATATATATATATATATATTAAATATAAAATTTAATATATATATATATACTATATTATGTATATAATTAATTATTTTTAGGTTGTTTGTGGTTGTTCACAGTTTTGTTAATGGTTTCAAGTTCTTATACCAATCTGATATTTTATGGCTCTTGTGGGTTTATCGGTCTGGGGTGGTAGCTGGTAGCAGGTGTGATAGTGGTGGGCGGTGAGAAAAGTGGTAGCGTTATTGATGTTGAGAGTGGTGATTGGTGGCGGTTATTAGTGGTGATGGACAGAGGTAGAGATGGGGGAGAGAGAGGTAGTAATATACATATATGTATATTAATTATATACATAAGATAGTATATATATATTAAATTTTATATTTAATTTTGTTTTATTGTTAATTTAAATATATATATATATACCTTTACGTGATAGATTTAACTGAAAAATTAAACTGTTTACGCTTAAAGGATAGAACATGTAAGATGTTAAAACATAAAGTATAAAATTTTTCAATTTTAAACACAAGGAAAAAAATGGTGTATAGATAAAAGACAAAACTTACGATTCACTCTTATATAAATAATAAAAACACCTTCTACAATATTTTTCTCTGCATGAAGCCTCTTAATCTTGATTACTTCTACACAGGGACTTTTCCACTCTATTATATGAATATAGAAGTACCCATTGTTTCTCTATAAAAAATTAAAGCTGCATACAGATCTTCTACCCTTGTTATCCCTACAACACCGACAAAGTTCCCATTCTTTTTCTCGTTAAGTTTTTAAGATATACAGTGTATATCTTCTAAAAAGTGAAGACCGTACCGAAACTAGAAAAGTTTAACGGAAATTTGTGTATCGTTACAAAACAGTAATACATTTGTCATATGATTTCTAGAGCACATTGAAAAATACCGAAAAATATTTTACAAGAAAAGAGTTATAAATTCTTAGAAGCATATGACTTAAATCAATTAGAAAAGGTAGATATACAAAGTCATAGCCCTTTTTCCTGAAAGGAATAAGTTCGAACTTTACAAATTAGGGGCTGGTATCTAAAGGCTTGGTGCTAAATTAATGACTTTTGACTGCGAACCCTTCTGAATCCTGATTTATAAAAAAATAAAAATAAAACAGTTTTTTCTTATGCTAGGCTTTCACTGAATGTAACCATTGGTAATAGATACTTGAGCACTGTTCCAATCATAACATGATGTGTTTGGAAGATGAAATGGTAACGTACTAATGTGAATAGTTAATTACTACTTGCCACTGTCGTTAGCCATTTGTTTTACTTGTAACTTCTGAATATTTCCCTATGTGAAAACGTTGGTGTTCCACCCACACTCATTAGATACGATAGTGACAGGTTTGTAGCGCAGCCTCCCACGGGACGATTGGCATCCCAGTATGTTAAATGTATTCTTATTTAAAGACAATTGTTGAATCTGTAGATGGCGTGGTTATTTACATTTTAAACTTTCGCTGCATTGACATCCGTCAACAATCCATGCTTTTAAACCCCGACCCGTTTTCATAACTGATTTTAAATTCCATGTTAATCATATCAAAGTTCAATTGCTATTTATTTATAAAAAAAGTTTATAATAAAAGAATATTTGTATTTTATAAAGAATTATTATTCGTAAATAATTATATATATATAATACATTATTTCATTTAAATTATATTTTATATATATAAAAATATGATTTTAAAAGTTTAATAAAATTAAAACATAATTACCTTATTTAACTTGAGTGCCCCTTCCTACTTAATTGTATTTAAGACATTATCTTCAAGTTAATGATTATGTACTTGTTTATTCAAATCTAACAACCAATTCTAATAAGGTTAAAACTGTAATATATCTTGTTCGTAATTTTTTCTTTTAAAAAAAGTACTTCCTTTAATCAAAACCTTTACGACTACAATAGTTCTTATGACTTCCATTGTTATTTAACTTTATTTTTTTTTTACAGCAGAAGAGAGTTTTAACTTTTAAAGCATAGTACAAACTGAAACTTGTGAGAAAATCGAAAACAATGCAATCCCATAGCAGCCTGGACCGACCCCCCAATTCAACCAGGATTTTGAAAAGACACCACACCTGCTTTTAATCTATTGAAATGACTGGGTTTAAATGTAAACAATGACTAACCAAGAGGCCCGCAAATCTTATATCTAATTCGATAATGTTAACAATATATCCACTACGTATTTAATGTATGTAGGGCTTAAAAAGTGGGAAGCCCTTCAATAGTTTTAGTTTGAGTTACGCCTATACTAGGTAGCCGATTATTATTTCTTCCCAATGTTAATCTTGTCTGTGCTTTCTACCTTTGTGTATAGTATTCTAAAACCGGACTGGTTATTGTATCGGTTGCTCTATTAGTTTACTGGTTGGACCGATCAAGCCGTGAAAATATTGATGTAATGCTGCTCCAGCACCTTGAAAGGAATACCATATATATCTCTTTTGACTTATTATTAACATGTATACGTTGATCAACCGAGATCAAGTTGTTATTATCATTGGTATTACTACTTCTTGTACTATTTATTGTTGTTGTTATTATTATTATTTCAATAATAAGTTTTGGTTGTAATGCGTTTCGAGTTAAATTTAGTAGGGTTGTTTGGCTTACCTAAGGTTTTAAAGTGACGAAGAACAGCATCCAAATTAAATTGATTGTGACTTTACAAGCTTAATTGTGTTTCAAAAGTTGAATCACAACAAATATTTGGGTTGTGTATAGCGAAACTAAATTAAAACGTACTTTTAAGCATCTGGATATATTGAAATACAAACAAACAAACATTTATTAGTGCCATATGTGAGAAAGGAAATGGGGTTCTCATGACGCGTTTACATTATTGTTATATTCAATGTGCTTACTTTCAACACTCATGCAAGTTGAGATATATAAAATAAATGATATCTAAGAATACTGTTCAAAAGACTGCAATAAATATACAATATATGTTCTCAATCTAATGCGAATATGAAGAAAAAAATTGTCCGACTAAATACTTTAAATGAATATTTTCCTGAAACGAATAAAATCTACAAACTGACAAGTGTGTAGAAATAGTTAAATATTACGTGCTTTAATAATTCAAGATTGGAAAAGTTCATGTATAAAAACACATAGGTTTGAATATGTGAAATACTCTTTTATTTTCTTATTGAAGTCATGGTAATTATGTGTACGATTTTATGTGCGAAATTTATAAAGACTATACATTTATATGTTGAGATTTAGAATATGTGCGGAAATTTATAAAGACTATACATTTATATGTTGAGATTTAGAAACAATTCATTATGAGATCTACTAGAACGCATGTTCATAACTATGAAAAGAGGACTTTTAACCCATCAGAAATCCCTTGGTGAAAAGGGTATCCGTCAGTAATCTTTCTGTGACAAGTAATATTACGTAGGTAAATAATTTACTGATGGATCCATGGATTTTACCTTTGGATTGCATCTGTTCACTGCCAGAGAATTAAAGCAGCATTGGTAGGATCATATTTTGTGCCGACCCAAGTCAACTTCTGGTAGCAACCGAGTTCTACACCACCCAACCACTAGTGAATTTGTTCCAATCGATTTTCTTTCTCCAACAAATTTGGGAGAAATCCATCAGTATCATTAGTTTCTAAAGAGGATATATCTCATAAATTAATTGGTATTTTGAGGTTTTTAAAGAGGAGATATCTTATAAATATGAACCCAGTCGACACGAAACTTGGAGGGACAATTTTTGGGAGTACAAGGGCAGACAATGGAGTGTCAGATTCGAGAATCGAAGTCTGAGAGAGCGTATTGAAGATTGTAACCCTTAGGCATTTGGTTTAGATTTTTCCTTTGATTTGAACACGATGTTCTCTGCGTTTGAACTTGGTTTTGATTATACAAACATGTTTAGAGGCTAATCTTCTGTAACTGCCTAGGTTTGTAAACTAATTGCATGTTTTGACTTCATAAGGTTTTGCTTTTATTAAATTCTTGTGTTTGATTTAAAATAGTTTTGATTGTTGCTTATTAGGATCATGTGTGCTATTGTAGGCTGATTATTATTGATTGGTTTCATTATTGATGTTATTGTAAAGAAGAAATTCACCATAGACACGTTAAAACCATTAGTTAATTCGTTAATTTGGTTAATTCCCGTTTTAACCCTATTATTATAGATAATATAGGTAACTTAATCAATTAAAATCAGTAGACATTAGTGTTCAACAAATTCCTTTGAACAGAATTATAATTTAGGATTGCTAGGGTTTGTTTAGTCGTTGTTTGGTAGTTTTAAGCAGTCGATAGCTCGAGATCTTCATATTTGTATGCGTCTAAAGGATTCTAGGTTTTCGGTATATCAATTTAAAACTAGCTTCACCATTAAAGGTGTTAAAGTGAGTTACTTTTTCATGTCTCTAGTTGTGTGATTCGGTTTCGATAACTCGAGTCGTTTCAATCGATCACCTCATTCACTATCTGATTGAACGTCACATATCGGTTTTTAGGCTTTTGTGTATGTGTCACATTCATCTTTTCTAATTAATACAGGATTTGTCCTCTTTAACGAGAGGGTGGTCGGTCTAAAATCAGATAACTTGGTAATTATCAACAATAGATATTTTGCATGCGGTTAGGGATTCTTTCCTAGATGGTTTGCTCATCATTACTGGTTAAACTCGTGCTTACTATTTGTTCTAGTCTTTGTCTTAGTTCTCGTTAGTTAATTTAGGTTATTAGTTAGTTAGTTAATGAAAATAAATAATTAAAAATACAAATTAATTTTAGCTAGTAATACGGTTTAGGTTGACTTTTAGAGTTTGCCACATCTAGTCCCTAGGTTCGATACTCAATTTTGCTTACTCTACTATTTCATGACCGGTACACTTGCCGTTAGTGAATAGTTTTTAGGTAATTTCGTAATTAAAACTTGGTCGTAAAGTGAGTACAGATTCACACACATCAAGGGATTTTACTTTGATTAACTTCTAACCCAAAGATGGGTATGTTTTGACCTCGGCTATTATAGGTCAATCCGGACCGGTTTACCTTGAAACTTCAGGTCGTTACTTACTCGCTAGAGACTCCAACATCATATCCTGATAATTCCTTGAAACACACTCTTTGCAGGCTCATTCAAATCGACATGTTTGTAAACCTCTAGAAGATCTTCAAAAGAAAAGGCAAAGACGTATGGCCGGTGCTTAATTAGAAAGTGGTGGTGAAGAGAGAGAGATATATAGAGAGGGGGGAGGGTGGGTGGGTGAAGTTGGTTTTATAAATAATTTTTATGTTTTTTATTTAAAAGTAAAAAGAGAATGAAAAGTTTTAAAAATAAAAACAAATCGGTAAAATGTCCAAGTTGTCCCTAACTTTTAAATTTAGACGGGGTTAATGAATTGCATGATAATGACAAGGTTCGTCAAACCTGAAGTGCTCAACTAAAGAGAAGACAAAATAATTTGGATAAATCTGATAAATATGATTAAACCTACCACTGCGACAATCTTTATACTTTACTCTTTTTATAATTATAGTTATAGTAACAAATATTAAGTGATCTATTTAATTACACTACAAGAAAACGGGGCAATAGCTAAAGACCCTGATCTGCGTCGCTATTGGTAATAGCGGCGACATGTCGCCGCTAAAGGTTGGACGGTATTGCTCCTCATGTCGCCGCTATTGGTACCTTTTGCCGCTAACTTGCATAAGATCGAAGGACAAGTTACACTAGCTAACATTACAATCAATATAAGTAGTTAAACAGAACTTTTATAATTTATATAACTTACTAACACTCTAGCGGACTTTAAAGAAACGTAATATTTTAAATCTGTCATTACAAAATGACACATAAAATTTTGAAAACGTATTTACAACATATTATAAATATACAAGAGTACCACATACTCAACCAACATTTTGAGTCTCAATATATTACAAAATGCTAGTTGTTTGGAGAATGATTAAACTAAATGTGTCGATCTTCATTTATGGTTTTATTTTATGTGCTTTAAACTTTCTGCCCTAAACTTCTCATCGTTGCTAGCATCCTCGCTATTATGAGTACTGACTTCGATGACCTCGCAGGTGATAAAACAAATGAGTTGGTTATTCTCGTTCACTTTTGTAGATGTTAAAAGGTTTGGCCTTACGTTGAATTGAAATAATTATTCTCCTTCTGAATTATCATCATCGGCAACTTCTTTAATACATTTCCTTTGGTATTTGCATATGCTAATTTCAAAGTTTTAGCAAATGATTGGTATCCATTGATACTAACATAACCATAATATGTCATGTTTTCTATATAATTAATTTGATATATGCTAACATATAAAAAGTGTACGTTAACCATTTCAATCACAAACATGCCGAAACGTTAACCATATATATATATATAGAGAGAGAGAGAGAATAACCATCACCAGAATAACCACCCGATCATATCCATCTCCACTAGATATAATACATATACCCCATCTCCATCTCAAAACTTTTATGCCGTTACGACGTTCATATTTTTATTTACGTCTCGACATAATTAATTTTCAAATGGATTGTGAGTAATAATGTACAAACGTATATGTTATCAAAATGGTCTAATATTTAGTGTTTTCTTATAAATTAACGTTTTTTACTCTTTTCGTATAATAAAATGTAATTATTTATAAAACTCGAATATTCTGTTGTGCATACTTTTTATGTCTACGTTTCGATAAAAGGTTTTCAATATCGAGCATGTCAAATGTAATTGATTGTTTTGTTATTTACCGCGACAAACTGAACCTATATCATCCGGGAACTTTATAGCTATAGCGGTATTTGTTTTTATGGTTATCGATATAAATTTTGTTGAAAATAGAGTTATGGTCAATAGAGTATGTCAATACCGTACTAGTACCATGACAAACCAATTTGCTATGGTCCCAACAATGTTGGGACCACATCAGTTCCGATCGAACCACATCAGTAATGATATCCATACTATTTGAACCGTTACTAATATTTATTTCATATGGTTTTTGATCGATATAAAACACGTGTCGATATCCTTATGTGATATTTTTACTTTAATTTTCGGATTTATCTTTTGGGTAATTACTATATCGAGTGCGAGTAACATATCGATACCATAATGCATTAAAGCGATGCTGACCGAATTTCCTTCGCTATGCGTGCTAAAATTCCATTGGTTTTAAACAAAAAGCAAATCAACTTCTCGATCGAGTGCGAATAACATTTGTTACACCAATATCATCGAAGTACATAGGTGTATGTAACATAACTATTTTTAGATACACGTGAACTTCTTGAAAGCTACTTCATGATAATTAAGACACTGAATTTATGACCTGACCTAAAGTGGTTACCAAAATGATTCTTATTCAATATATTGACTGTAGGTGTATACGGGAATTGATGTCACCATCACATCTGGTATATTTGTACCCGCATTGAATGGATTTTAAATATACCACGTCAGGACCAGAAAATTTTATTAGACTAGGTAATATGCACCACAAAAATAACTCTGATATGCAAAAGTTACTAAGGAAACGACACGATTCTAGGATAGTTACAATAACTATTGTATAACCACTTTAACTAATTTAATCTGGAGGACTATTTTGCTTGATCTCCTCCTTCAGTATATTCTCCGATACCCCTCTCAAACAAACGTGTGGCAGATGAATCTGTAATTTATCACGAAATGATTCGAATAGAGGTCTTGGTAAGGGTTTTATGATGATATTGGCCACTTGGAGCTTTTGGTGAGAACAAATTTGTATGCAATTTGCTTGAAGACACAAGGTCTCGAATAAAGTGGTAGTCGAATCAATGTGTTTTGCCCATCAATGAGCGCATGGGTGAAGCTTTTAAGGGGTGGGAGGGGGCGGCCGACCCCCCAAAATTTTTGCTTAGTAGTAAAGAGTATGTAGTTTTCTATATAAAATTTGGGTATATACACTTTGATCCCCCGGTTCTGTAGAAATTTTGAAGTTCGGTGACTTCTGCCCCCGATTGAAACTCTCTAGCTTCCCCACTGAATAAGCGACCGACTTTTGGTTAAGAAAGAGAGCACTCAAGTTATCACATAACAACCTTGGCCGAGTGGATGATAAAGCATATAAGTCACGTAATAAATGAGGTATCCATATTAGTTCAGCCGCAGTGTTGGCCATTGCCTGATATTCAGACTCACAACTGGATCTAGACAAGGTCAGTTGCCTTTTTTGCGCTCCAAGACATTAGATTTCCTCATGAAAAGATAGAGTAACCATAGGTGAAACGACGGGTTTTAATGCAACACGCCCAGTCGGCGTCGTAGTGTCCAACTATAGTTATTTTAACATGTCTCATTATTCGCTTAACGAGTTGGAATGATGGACCGTTTGCGAATGAAGAATTTGACTTGCTTGTTTACGGCATATGATAAATTAGGACGTGTTGTAGTAAAATATTGAAGTGCACCCACGAGTGATCTATATAATATGAGATTGTGAAAGACTTTGCCTTTGACTAGTGAAGACATCATTTGTGGCAGGGGAGTGCCCACGGGTTTGGCATCAAATAATCCAACTCGAGTAAGGATGTCGTAAGCATACTAGGTTTGACTAAGAAATAAGCCATCGATATTGCATGAGACTTGAAGACTAAGGGAGTAACTTAAATTCCCAAAATTTTTATGGCAAATTCATATTTTAAGCGAGTAACAAACCATTGTATAGAAAGGCTCATTAGATATGGTGAGACTGATGTCATCAACATACACTAAGAGGTATAAAAGACATGATCCACGGTGAAAGATGAAAATTGAAGTGTCTGCTTGACTATAAATAAATCCTTAAGTAATCAAGAAATTACTTTAGTCATTGAAACCATGCCCATGGGGTTGTTTTAGCCATAGAGGTCCTTATTAAGGCGACAAACATAGTTTAGGTTTCTCTCATCAACGAAACCTGGTTGTTGATCCATGTAAATGATTTCTTTTAGGTTCTCTTTAAGAAAGACGTTTTTGACATCAAGTTGATGGAAAGTCCATGGATTTGTCATGGCAAGAGAAAGTATCATATGAATGGTAGTAGCCTTCACAATGGGACTAAAAGTATGGGATAAATCAAAACCGGGATTTTTTGTGAATCCTTGAGCCACTAGACGTGCTTAATACCGACCGATAGATCAATCCATACGATATTTTGTGCGAATACCCATTTGGATCCAACAACATTTGTATTGGCGGGTCGTGCAAGTGTCCATGTGTGATTTTGATGCAAGGACGTGAGTTCTTCGGTCATGGCATCATACTAGTGTTTATGTTTGGTTGTGGTTTTGAAACCTTTTAGTTCATGAGTAATGAGTAAGGTATGGTGAAGAGGAGTAGGTGAAATAGCAAGTAAGTCTAGGATGGGTTTTGGTTTCAAAATTCTAGTCTTACCTCTAGTAACCATAGGATGAGAGAATGAAGGTATTGGTTGCATGGGAATTGATGATGTTTTGGGTGAAGGTAGGGAGTCTGATGTGGATTCTGGATAAGGTGGAGGTTGAGTTAATGACGGTGGAGAGTGATTTGGTGACTACAATGAAGGGATGGTTGGTTATGGTAGAACGCTTTGCATGGGCGGAGGAGTTGGGTCAATGGTATAAGAACAAAAAGGGCAGTGGGATTGTGAGGTTGGTGGTTAGGCTTGTGATCTGGTTTGGGTAGATAGGCAGTGAATGTGTGAGAGTGGAGTTGAGGTGTTATTGGTAGTAGCTAGAGTACGTTTAATTTGTGGTGTAGGATCAGAGTAAGAGTGTACAAATAGGTTGTCCATGCCAACAGTTTTGTTAGTGATGGGAACCGGAAACTAGTCTTCATCAAATCTCGCATGGCGTGTTATACATGTTCAAGAGGTGCTTTGATCAAAACATTGGTACACATTGTATTGAGTGCAATAACCATTGAAAATATACTCATATAATTTGGGGTACTAGTTTATGTGGAGCATATGGGCGTAAGTAGGGGAATACTCGACATCCGAAAACTTTGAAGTTTGTGTAATTTGGAATCGCATGAAATGGAGATGTGTGATTTAATTATTTTGTAGGTAGATGATTGATGATATGTGTAGTGGAAGAGAATGTGTCAACCCAAAAAGTAGCGGGTGTGTTGACACGAAAAAGCATGGCTAGCCCGGTTTTGTTAAGGTGATGATGTTTGCGTTCGAATCTAACGTTTTGTTTAGGTGTATAGGGGCAAGACATCCGATGATGAGTACCAATGTTAAGTGATAAATGCCAAACTCTATTATAAATTTGGTTGCCTCATCTTTCTGAAATACTTTGATTTTGCAGAAGAATTGTGTTTGAGTAAATACTATAAAATTGTTGGGCACTAAAAAAAAATCTAATTTCGCCTTCAAGGGATAAAACCATATAAATCTTTAAAAATAATCAGTAAACACAACATAGTATTGATACCATCCTCATAAATCACAATGTACTAAATCAAGAACATGTAACGATCTCTTATCATTCAATTGAAAAGGTTACCTATGTTGCTTCGAAGGTTCACAAGAGGAACAAAGTGATGATTTGGGCAAAATAGATGTAAGATTTAAACATCCATGTTTATTTAAAAAGGAAACTACATTAAAGGCAATATACCTAGAAAATTTATGCCAAAGATCAAATGATGCTTTTGAAGAAGAAAAAAACTGTAGCCTCAAGTGCTTGAAAACCGGGCCTCAAAACGTAGAGTCCATCTTTATGTGTTTTTTTTGCTAGAATCGTCTTTGTGACCGGATCCCGAATAGTAAAGTAAGATCGGGAAAACACAAAATCAACGTGTAATCGTTGGTAAGTTTGCTAACCAAAGCAATATCTTCGTAAGATTGGGAACAATTAGAACATTTAGTTTAAAGTTTGGATTAATACGAGAAATAAGAAAATATTATCATTGCCAAACGACATTTTGTCATGACCATGATAAGTTGCTGAAAATTCAACATGAGTTAGTGACGATGCCATGTGAGTGGTATCATCAGAGTCGGTGCACCAATCTAGTGTGGAGTCGGTTATATTACAATCCGCATGAAAAGCTTGGGCTAAGTTGGCAGCCAAAAAAAAGATGTTTGTTGTGCAAAAGTTTTGAGATTAAGAAAAGCATTTGCATAATGGCCATTATTTTTGTAACATCCGTCAAAAAACGGATTTTACCAAACCCGCTCCGTTTATTAACCGAACAATCAGTTTAAAATTTCGTGGCGTATTTAATGCCCAAATTAATTTTAAACGATACATAATTAATTATTATATTGGAATATATAATTTGTTTTTGAAAAATTGTTAAAAATAATGAAATAAAAATATAAGGTTGCTGCCGGGTTTCGAACCCGGGTCAGTCAACCGGTTCAGCAGACTTAACACACACACACTCAACCACTGCGCCACTTGTATTTCTTGTTAATTATTAGAATCAATTAATTCATATCATGAATCCCAAATTCAAAAACCGGCGCCCAAATTTCAGTCGTCGGAAATCCCGACTAACTCGCCAAGAATTTACGATATCTTAAGTTATAACGTAAAACTTAATCACTACATCGGTTATAACCGACGCCTGAGTCTGCGACACAAGTTATAACCGCCGGAGAATTTCTAACCGACGAATCAAGTCGGAAATCGGACCAAATTCATCGACGACCTGCCCTATAAATACCTCCTCGAACCTCTGCAAGCTTTTTCGCTCAAAACAGCACCCTTTCTCGGCGAAAATTTACTCGCCGGAAAATACATGCAAATCGCCGGAAAACCGGGTTTTTCACTTCTGTGCCTTACTCTAAACACTGAACACTCAGAACTCATACCGAAGCTACCCACATTCATCTCAAGCTCGTTGAAGACCCTCTGCCGCAAGACACACGACGCCGGAATCTTTGCTGTCACCGGAGTTCTGCCGGAGAAACAGAGAAGTCCAGTCGGTATACCTTACGCTTAAATCTTTCATTCTTTTTATTTAATCTCACATGTAATTAACCATCAGACACTAACGAACATGATTTAATCTTCGAACCAGTCGGACTTCCGATTCTGGTTAAAATCTAACGAAGAAGACGAAGTGTCCGTTGTCTATAAGTTTAATTTAATTCAAGTTATAACTCGGGTTAGACACACAGTCCAGCGGTGGACTGTGTGCACATTAAACACGTAAACGTCTCGAGTTCGAATCTTGTCCCACGCATGCTTGCCTTAATAAAAATTTCCTTTTTTGTTAACCGAACCGGAGTCACCGCTGTTACATGTTAAGTTTAATAATAACCGGAATAATAACCAAGTTAGACACACAGTCCAGTGGTGGACTGTGTGTATGTTTAATCACAGGACACGAGTTCGAGTCCGGGCTACCGCACCGGTCCGGATAATTATTAAACTTTTTATTTAAGACAGAAATGGAAATGTTTAGTTTGTATATAAGTATAATAAAAATCGGTTTATATAACAAGTTAAACACACAGTCCAGCGGTGGACTGTGTGTTAACCTAAACCACAGGTCCCGGGTTCGAGACCTGTGGAGCGCACCGAGTCACTGATTAAAATCTTTTTAGAAATAAGTTGATTTTCGGATTAATCTAATTAATATATAAATATAATTAAAAACAGAAATATTTCGGGTTAGACACGTAGCTCAGTTGGTAGAGCTGCGTGCACGCGTACGGGAGGTCTCGGTTTCGAGCCTCACTCAGCGCACACATACACGCATGCGAACCGGTCAAAGTCAACAGTCAACGGTCAACGGTCAAAAAAGTCAACTTTTTTTATTATTTTTATTTATTTATTTTAATTAAAAATCAATTAAAAATACTTAAAAATAACATTTTTAAGGTTAGAAAATAGCCTTAAACTCACAAAAATACACCCAACAATCCTACTAAAATGGATTAATAAAATCCGTTTACTTACCGAAACATTATGCCATTATCTAGGTTAATTTCACTCGTGGTTAAAACCACTTCGTGCGCATTCAACATCATCAACCGAACGCACCCAATGTGAGTGAATCTTACAACTCCCCCTTTTTAATTACACGTTTTGGGGTGTGTCATGTGTCACAAAATAATTAACTCGTTTATTTAAACTTGTGTCATACCATATCGTGATCTAAACTTAGATTGTTTATATTGTTGTGATTATGTATTTCATTTTGTCAACTTATATGAAATTCATTCATTAAGCCCACCAGTTCCTCGTGGGAGACGAGTTGAGCAACGCGTGCCTCAAAACCAATCCATTATTGTTCATGTGTGTATTATTATTTAGTTTATATTGTTTGTAGTTATGTCTTTCATATTATCATGTTTATGCAATTCATTCATTAGGCCCATCAGTTCCTCGTGAGAGACGAGTTGAGCAACGCGTGCCTCTAAACGATCCATTATTGTTCATGTGTGTATTGTTTAATATTAAATTGATTGATGAATAAGTTTACATCTATTTTTACTCATGTGTGGTTGTGCACTTTATTTCATAATCAATTAAATAAACTTGTTCAAATGTTTTCCATAGGATTCACTCGCCAACTTTTTGTTGATCCAAAAAACTCTTTTTACACATGATACAGATGAACAGGATGAAGCAAGGAAAACATAGGAAATGCCTTAGAAGAAAACAAAGAAGCTTAGATTGATATTTAGGACATGTTGTAATATTGATTGTAATTTTCCATTAAAGTGTATTAATGAATATGAAACGTTAAAATAAATGTCATGAGCTTTGATGATAACCCAATCATGCCCCGATCACCTTTTCCGCTGCGGGTCGGGGTGTGACAGATTGGTATCAGAGCCATGACTATAGGGATATAGGATAGGTTATTAGACCCTTAGAGCCTATACTATAGTCTGCCTAAATTTTAATTGATTAGGTGGTTACATACAAACTTATGATATTTATTTGTTTCATATTTGTTTATATTTACAGTCAAACATACATACTTACATACACATTCATTATACATATATCAATGTTCATATATTCAATTCATCTTCATACTTTGATTATTCAAAGATTTTGTTGAAATTTTCAAATCTCATCAAAGTAAGTTCTGCGACGGGCATGTAGTAACTGGAAGGGTAAAAGTACCGGTAGTCGGAACGTCCTGTCTAGGTTGGCATTCATATAAATCCAATATAACGGACCAGTTTGCCTACCTGGGGACTAACGATGAGAGTACGAAGGACCTATTAGGCCAAAGCATGTCACACCAAACGTCGTTCGAACTAACCCCACTTTGAGGTGTCACCGTGTCTACACCTGGACACATTCCGAATCTCACACGTTATACACATATTTCTCGATTTTCTCCGGGTTTTAGTGTACGTAACCAGGCTAACACATGAGAACCATATGAAAAACCCGGTATTCATGGGGCCCACATGATTACGAAGGTGAAGTATGGCGGCATGTAGGGCCTAATGACGAGCAAAGCCCAAGACATCCTATGGATGTAGTAGATTTATTTTCCTATAATTATTTTATGAATGTTCATTCCTAGTGCGACCCATGAACCCAAAAACATCCAACTCATACTCTTGACATGTATTCCTTGTAGATGTCTTCTAGCCATGCCCATAGAAAGATGAGAGCTGGAAAAGCCCGCGAACGCATGGCTGCCCTAATCGCTCAACAAATGGCTGCCGTAATACCCAACATTGTAATCCAAGTCCAACAAGCACTTACCGCTAATCCTGTCAATCAAGAAGATCAACACGTTATCAACCCTCCCCCAAATACCACTAAATGCACCTACAAGCATTTTAAATCATGCGACCCTCCAAAGTACAAAGGGACTGAAGGCGTCACCGCTCTCCTCCATTGGTTTGAAGAAATGGAGAACACTTTTCTAAATTGCGATTGCCCCGATGATCGCAAAGTGCGATATGCTACCGGTCGATTATATGGAATAGCACTTACTTGGTGGAATACAGAGAAGGCCAAACGAGGTGTGGAAGATGCTATGACTTTAACTTGGAACGAATTGAAGGAAATCATGACCAGACGATTTTGCCCAAGGAGCGAAATCAAGAAATTAGAAGATGAATTTTATTCGTTGAAGCAAAAGGAAGGAGACCACACCACATACAACAAAAGATTCCTCGAGTTACATCAAATGGTTCCCAACATGTTCACTGCCCTCTACTGTTTGATCGAGCACTAAATTCGTGGTCTTCCGTCAAAGATTCAAGACTCTGTAATAAGTACCACGCCTGCAACTTTGGAAGCAGCAATGGAGCTAGCAACAGCGCTCACCGAGAACCGAATCCGGAACAAAGACTTCAAGGAGGAGAAGAAGAAGGATAAAGCATCGACTGAAACCTCCGACTACACCCAAACCGAATCCCCTTCTCAACCCACTTTTAAAAGAAAAAGAGACGGGCAACTTTTCGCTACTACCCAACGTAATCAACCAGTTTTACAAGCCATACCAATCCAAGCTATCCCAATCACTCAAGTGGCACCCAACTCAACCTACCCAAATAAGAAACCATATCTTGGACCTCACCCTCAATGCAACAACTGTTTTTATCACCATCCCCTTACCTTACCTTGTCGACTATGTGCAACTTGTGGACGCTATGGTCATTTGAGCAAGGTTTGCCGCACCTTTCAAAACCAAATCTCTTCCCCTACTCAAAACATGGTCCAAACCTATCAACAACCCCAATACCCCATGTTCCCATATGTTCGAGCTTGTTTCAATTGTGGCGACCCTACCCACTTTAGAAACACGTGCCCTCGATTGGTTAACATCATAAACGCTCAAGCCCAATCAAACCCAGTTAACCAAGTAAACCAAGAAAACCCAACCGCTAGGCCACCAGCAAGAGGAAGAGTCTTCAACATCAACGCCAATCCTGTCGAAGATAATGACGGCCCGAACGAAGATACCCAACTAGTCCTCTTTCACCGAAAATCCAGATTCAACTCCAATCGTTTAGTTTTATGTTTTTCTTTATCACATAGAACCAATCATAACTTAAGGATAAAGCCAATGGGAATTTGACAAGAATATGGTGGATACGCCGCTGGTACTTCCTATATATAAGTATTCTTGTCAAAGGATCAGAAGCATTATCTGGCGGTTATGAGAGGTTCCATGTGTAAACTGTTTGAGTAATTATTGTTTATTATTTTCAGTACATGCAATTTCATAGGCCGCCGCTCCCCATTACATTATGAGCGTTGAGCATGTTCCCCATTTCATTATGAGCGTGAACCCGGCGTGCCCACATACGATCGGCTCCGTTTGATTGAGCCTTGATCGCACAGACATTTTCATTATCAGTATCTTGTGGTTGTTGTAGAGTCGCATAGAACTAATCATAACTTGCGGATAAAGTCAATGAGAATTTGACAAGAATATGGTGGATACGCCGCTGGTACTTCCTATATATAAGTATTCTTGTCAAAGGATCGGAGGCATTATCAGGCGGTTATGAGAGGTTCCATGTGTAAACTGTTTGAGTAATTATTGTTTATTATTTTCAGTACATGCAATACGATCGGCTCCGTTTGATTGAGCCTTGATCGCACATACATTTTCATTTTCAGTACATGCAATACGATCGGCTCCGTTTGATTGAGCCTTGATCGCACAGACATTTTCATTATCAGTATCTTGTGTTTGTTGTAGAGTCACATAGAACTAATCATAACTTGTGGATAAAGTCAATGAAAATTTGACAAGAATATGGTGGATACGCCGCTGGTACTTCCTATATATAAGTATTCTTGTCAAATGATCGGAGGCATTATCAGGCGGTTATGAGAGGTTCCATGTATAAGCTGTTTGTGTGATTGTTGTTTAGATTAAATTTATTATTTTCAGTACATGCAATACGATCGGCTCCGCTTGATTGAGCCTTGATCGCACCGACATTTTCATTTTCAGTACATGCAATGCGATCGGCTCCGTTTGATTGAGCCTTGATCGCACAGACATTTTTTCAATTTCAGTATTTTTGTGTTTGTTGTATTGGTTGTATAGTCACATAGGACTAATCATAATTCACTGATAAAACCAATGAAAATTTGACGAGAATATGGTGGATACGCCGCTGGTACTTCCTATATATAAGTATTCTTGTCAAAGGATCAGAGGCATTGTCAGACGGTTATGAGAAGTTCTATGTAGGATTTAATAGTTTCTTGGTAACTAATCATAACTTGCGGATAAAACCAACGAAAATTTGACAAGAATATGGTGGATACGCCGCTGGTACTTCCTATATATAAGTATTCTTGCCAAAGGATCAGAGGCATTATCAGGCGGTTATGAGAAGTTCCATGTAGGATTTAGTATTCCCTTGGTTGAAATTTGTATTACATTCATATCATCTCGCCATTTAAAGAAATTAGACTGTGTTCTATTTCTACATAAACTAACCTCTCCATCATAACAAACGAGAGAGGAACTGTCACCATTCAAACCTATATGCTATCAGAATTTGGATTCAAATATTGGTTGTTGTGTTATTTATGTTCTAGAGTTACATCATAGGACCAATCATAACTTACTGATAAAACCAATGAAAATTTGACAAGAATATGGTGGATACGCCGCTGGTACTTCCTATATATAAGTATTCTTGTCAAAGGATCAGAGGTATTGTTAGATGGTTATGAGAAGTTTCATGTAGGTTGTAGTATTAGAAGTTTTGCCTTAGGATATAACCATATCCTTCCAAACATATCCAAACTCTTATGTATGATATCATATTTAGCGAATCAACTCTGCTTATCAATACTTTTACAGTAGGCAACGAAAAGCGATTCCTGTAATAGGGTACTTAACCCTTACAAGGGACGTTATACCGCCTCAAACAAAAATTTAAACTCTTACTCTTCTTCTAAGTATGTTACTGTCAAACTAAACACCATCATTCTTTTAGTCAAATATATCACTACTTAAATTTCGGGACGAAATTTCTAAAAAGCAGGGGATACTGTAACATCCGTCAAAAAACGAATTTTACAAAACCCGCTCCGTTTATTAACCGAACAATCAGTTTAAAATTTCGTGGCGTATTTAATGCCCAAATTAGTTTTAAACGATACATAATTAATTATTATATTGGAATATATAATTTGTTTTTGAAAAATTGTTAAAAATAATGAAATAAAAATATAAGGTTGCTGCCGGGTTTCGAACCCGGTCAGTCAACCGGTTCAGCAGACTTAACACACACACACACACTCAACCACTGCGCCACTTGTATTTCTTGTTAATTATTAGAATCAATTAATTCATATCATGAATCCCAAATTCAAAAACCGGCGCCCAAATTTCAGTCGTCGGAAATCCCGACTAACTCGCTAAGAATTTACGATATCTTCAGTTATAACGTAAAACTTAATTACTACATCGGTTATAACCGATGCCTGAGTCCGCGACACAAGTTATAACCGCCGGAGAATTTCTAAACCGACGAATCAAGTCGGAAATCGGACCAAATTCATCGACGACCTGCCCTATAAATACCTCCTCGAACCTCTGCAAGTTTTTTCGATCAAAACCGCACCCTTTCTCGGCGAAAATTTACTCGCCGGAAAATACCTGTAAATCGCCGGAAAACCGGGGTTTTCACTTCTGTGCCTTACTCTAAACACTGAACACTCAGAACTCATACCGAAGCTACCCACATTCATCTCAAGCTCGTTGAAGACCCTCTGCCGCAAGACACACGACGCCGGAATCTTTGCTGTCACCGGAGTTCTGCCGGAGAAACAGAGAAGTCTAGTCGGCATACCTTACGCTTAAATCTTTCATTCTTTTTATTTAATCTTACATGTAATTAACCATCAGACACTAACGAACATGATTTAATCTTCGAACCAGTCGGACTTCCGATTCTGGTTAAAATCTAACGAAGAAGACGAAATGTCCGTTGTCTATAAGTTTAATTTAATTCAAGTTATAACTCGGGTTAGACACACAGTCCAGCGGTGGACTGTGTGCACATTAAACACGTAAACGTCTCGAGTTCGAATCTTGTCCCACGCATGCTTGCCTTAATAAAAATTTCCTTTTTTGTTAACCGAACCGGAGTCACCGCTGTTACATGTTAAGTTTAATAATAACCGGAATAATAACCAAGTTAGACACACAGTCCAGTGGTGGACTGTGTGTATGTTTAATCACAGGACACGAGTTCGAGTCCGGGCTACCGCACCGGTCCGGATAATTATTAAACTTTTTATTTAAGACAGAAATGGAAATGTTTAGTTTGTATATAAGTATAATAAAAATCGGTTTATATAACAAGTTAAACACACAGTCCAGCGGTGGACTGTGTGTTAACCTAAACCACAGGTCCCGGGTTCGAGACCTGTGGAGCGCACCGAGTCACTGATTAAAATCTTTTTAGAAATAAGTTGATTTTCGGATTAATCTAATTAATATATAAATATAATTAAAAACAGAAATATTTCGGGTTAGACACGTAGCTCAGTTGGTAGAGCTGCGTGCACGCGTACGGGAGGTCTCGGTTTCGAGCCTCACTCAGCGCACACATACACACATGCGAACCGGTCAAAGTCAACAGTCAACGGTCAACGGTCAACGGTCAAAAAAGTCAACTTTTTTTATTATTTTTATTTATTTATTTTAATTAAAAATCAATTAAAAATACTTAAAAATAACATTTTTAAGGTTAGAAAATAGCCTTAAACTCACAAAAATACACCCAACAATCCTACTAAAATGGATTAATAAAATCCGTTTACTTACCGAAACATTATGCCATTATCTAGGTTAATTTCACTTGTGGTTAAAACCACTTCGTGTGCATTCAACATCATCAACCGAATGCACCCAATGTGAGTGAATCTTACAACTCCCCCTTTTTAATTACACGTTTTGGGGTGTGTCATGTGTCATAAAATAATTAACTCGTTTATTTAAACTTGTACCATACCATATCGTGATCTAAACTTAGATTGTTTATATTGTTGTGATTATGTATTTCATTTTGTCAACTTATATGAAATTCATTCATTAAGCCCACCAGTTCCTCGTGGGAGACGAGTTGAGCAACGCGTGCCTCAAAACCAATCCATTATTGTTCATGTGTGTATTATTGAGTTTATATTGTTTGTAGTTATGTCTTTCATATTATCATGTTTATGCAATTCATTCATTTGGCCCATCAGTTCCTCGTGAGAGACGAGTTAAGCAACGCGTGCCTCTAAACGATCCATTAATGTTCATGTGTGTATTGTTTAATATTAAATTGATTGATGAATAAGTTTACATCTATTTTTACTCATGTGTGGTTGTGCACTTTATTTCATAATCAATTAAATAAACTTGTTCAAATGTTTTCCATAGGATTCACTCGCCAACTTTTTGTTGATCCAAAAAACTCTTTTTACACATGAGACAGGTGAACAGGATGAAGCAAGGAAAACATAGGAAATGCCTTAGAAGAAAACAAAGAAGCTTAGATTGATATTTAGGACATGTTGTAATATTGATTGTAATTTTCCATTAAAGTGTATTAATGAATATGAAACGTTAAAATAAATGTCATGAGCTTTGATGATAACCCGATCATGCCCCGATCACCTTTTCCGCTGCGGGTCGGGGTGTGACAATTTTGACATATTTGACAATGACGAGGTCTGCAACCTCTATCACAGGATTTTATTGTACTAGAAAGATTACCTCTGCTAGAACGTCCTCGACCCCAAGAAGATGACCGAGATGAAGTGTCATAAGCTGTGAAAGCAACGAGGCAGGTTCTGGTCCATGAAGTACTGAGACAAAAATCTCATGTCCTTTGATACTTGTAAGCATAGTACGGAATGAAGGGAGAGGGTGAATAGCCCTCTTCGCAGTTGAAAATATCTAAAATGCAAACTTTAAACCGCAAAGAAACTAGTGACTTAAGTCGGTTTCTGGTACCGACTGTCCGATAGCAACAAGATTATCACATATGGACTTGAATTTACGTCCATACTTAGCAATAGAAAGAGACCTTTTCTTTCCAAGGAATCGTGACTGTATGCAGATTCTAGGACGTGCCAGACATCGTGAGAAGATGAAACACCTAGGACTTTAGCCATGGCCTCTTCGATTAGAGAAGTCTGAAGGAGGGGAAAAACTCTTTGGTCGGTTTCGAACCACGATGCATACTCAGGGTTGGAGCTCAGGGTTGATGACTGATATGTCTACTGGGTGATGGTTTTCGATGGTGCTAGATAGGAATCATCAATATATCGAAACCAATCTTAGTGATAAAGCAGGGGCTTGATATGATTTCGCCATAAAAGGTAATTTGAGGAGGACAACTTGATGGTTAACATATGTAGAAGAGTGTTCATGGGAAGAGATATGTCTGTGGAAGAAGATGCCATGGTGAGAAGAAGGGATCAAGACGAAAGAGAAGGGGAGCAGCGCTGTTTAACGGGAAGAGGGTAAGGACCGATGTGTTTAGGCTGATACCATATTAGACTAGGTAATATTCACCACAAAAAAAACCCTATGATATTGAAGGAAATTTATAATACAAAAGTTACTAAGGAAACAACATGATTCTGGATAATTACATTAACTATTGTGTAACCATTTTGACTAATTTAATATGGAGAATAATATGGAGGATTATTGTGCTTGATCTCCTCCTTTAGTATACTCTCCGATATAAGTAAGTACTAAACATTGGGAGATTACACTTACATTCTACTTTGTGCAACCCGGTGCATAATACATCTCTTCATAGAACATAGAATATGATAAAGGCATAGACTATGATTTCATTACTAAATAGATGTGCATTACATCTCTTCATAGAACATGGAATATGATAAAGGCATAGACTATGGTTTCATTACTAAACTGATGTGCATTACATCTCTTCATAGAACATGGAATATAATAAAGGCATAGATTATGATTTCATTACTAAACAGATGTGCATCATTAACGAACAATGCCTTTGAAAACGTCGATAAAGTGGATTACACACGAGAACCCATTAGTGATGATTTGTCAGAAATTTGTTAGTGGGTAATTTGATTTTCAACTGGATCTACCGATGGGCAACTTCAACAGTTGATTGCTGATAAGTCTTCCTCACACTTAAATTAGCAACAGATTGCTACTGAGGTATTACGAATGGTACTTTTGAAATTTTACCAACGACCTTTCCCCTGATAATCCGTCGGACATGAAGACTGAAAAAAAAGTAACATGACTTGGTGAATATCGGATCTACCTAGACGTGAGTCATAACCTTAACAAACACATATTGGTGGCACCTTTAAATTAAGTTTATAACAAGAAAAAAATTATAGTCCTGCAAATGCATTTGTGAGCTTTATTTAGAAATAATTGGAAAAAGAATACAGTGGTATAGTTCAAGGACGAGTTTTGTGATTTACTCAAAACTAAAGAAAGAACCGAGCTTTGGTCAGAGTTAGAATCAAAATATTAATAAATTATGAAATTATTGATTTGTGGCCTTTATGTGGTTTACGTGGCTCACTTCATAACATATGATTAACCTCTTAACTAATGCACAAGTTGCTAACCAACAGATATGTCACATGCATATGTACACTAAGCAAGCTTGATGCTAGCTAGATATTTATGTTATTAGATGATTTATCTTAATAGATTTATTAGATGTTTGTTAGACTACCCTTTAATTATTTCTCATAAGTTATTTCCCGTTAATAGTAAACAAAAATACCTATTGCATCAAAGATAAGTATATAAAATAGTTAAACCGTATGTCAAATTCAAAATTAATTAAGTTGGTAGATTTTAGTCCTTTTAATTAGGCCTTATAATCACTTTTTGAAAAAAAAAAACTAATATTGTCACGTACTCCCGTTTATTAAAAAAAAACCCACAGGCTGAAAAATAAAAATGTTTAATAAATTAAGAGCAAAACTTTTATAATCATCTGAAAACCTTGAGAATTTTGCAACTCATAAAGGTCAACTTCGGGAGTTAAAATTTACACACATACCCGGTCAAGGATGCCAGGATGGCTTTACTATCGTAAATTGCAGACTATGCCGTCATATTGATTAAACAACTAATAGATATATAAAAATAATTTGATATAAATGTATTAATGAAATCATAAAAATCATTAAGAAGTTTGTTTAAGAAAATTTATTTAAATAATCTCAATTTTTGTGGTTTGGTCGATTGCACTTTAACTTACGAATTGTATTGCGCCACTCTCAACTTTCAACTAACTTTCCTCTACCACTTCTAAGCTAACTGAACCATAATCCAGTTAGTAGATGTCTGACGCCACATAACTAAACAAGGGCCACACAGATGTCATGTCATTAAAAAGCCACGTCAGCTGACACATCACTAGATAAGTGACACATCAGATTACACGTCATTAAAAAGAATACGTCACTAACTACACAATTGCAATATCAGCAAAAATAAAAAATTAGCTGAGTTAGAATTTAAGAGTGTTAAAGAAAATAAATTAAAAGTTGTGAATAATATAACACAATTTGTAAGTTAAAAATACTATCAACTAAATAGTAAAAATTAGGGTTATAAAGCCAATAGCCCTTTGTTTAATAAATTATTTCAGCCTACTTCTATAAATTAAAATAAATTTGACCAGTTTGAATATATATGTATATATTTATTGGCCTTTATAAAATGTCAAAATATAACAATGGGCAATAACAGTTTCAACTAAATAAGGTTTAAAATATAATTATGAAGATATATATATATATATATATATATATATATATATATATATATATGAATCCCTAATGAATAGTAAATTAAAGTTTAAATTTAAATATTACATTTATTTTGATTTATTCTAATTTGATTTGTTTTTATCAAAAAGGAATATTAGTTTATTTTTTTCCTTAAGTGTGTATAACAATATTAAAAAAGTTACATTTTTTTATCATAAACTATACGAGTAATGGATACACGATTAACAGAACCGACTTCAATCAAACAACATCTGTATCAACATCAATAGTATCGGAACCAATATTTTTAATGGTTTTTTTATTAATATAAAACATATATCCTTTATGGCATATCACGACTTTATTTTTTTCGTTTTCTCTTTTAGCTGCTATAGTGAGTGTTGATGCTCGAACAAATCGAACCGATACCAACTAAGTTCTCGCCGCATAGCGAGGGGAAAACCACTAGTTTTACATATAGTTGTTGAAGACCATGAATAGTAAATTCAAATTTACAATAATATATAGTTTTTAAGATTTTATTATTTTAATAATATAATAATTTATTATTATATTTATTTTTAATATAATTTATTTTTTTCTTTTTTGTAAACCATATTTCATTTTGTCATTATTTTTTATTTTTTATATCTTTTTTAAATTATATTGTCTTTATCAATTAATTTAATATTTCTTTAACTTTTAAGCGTTAATTAAAAAAAACTTTAGCATGCAGTTGTGCTTATATTTCCCCCGGACATTCTGATATAGGTATTGTTAAAAATAAAATTGTATTCAAAACATAGAATTTATTTGGTATCGTTCTACGATACTACGATACGATGATAAACTAAACTGATTTTGTTGGTAGCTTTCAAAACAAAATGCTTCATTTTCAAATGACGTTTGTTTAACATTATCATTTACTTTGTTTCGCTGCAACGTGCGACGTCAATAAAACCCAGTACTTTTTAATGAACACTTTAAGTATTGTATAGTTATTAAAGCCGCATTTAAATTTTGATATATGGTTAAAAAATAAACAAATTAAGATATTTAACTGATCGATAAAAAGGGTGAATTACAACTATAGTTAATTATTAATCATTTTACACACCCGTAAAGGGCATATTTATGTTAAAGTTTGTAACAACCCCTTGAAAATGCGTGGGGCTAATCAGATTGGTTTATGTTTGGATATAATGTTTTTCTGATAAGTCAAATATATTACGTTTTCTTGCTTATTTATATACGTGCTTTTAGTTATTATATGTTTGATGTAAATTCTATTTAGAAACGAGTTAGGTTAAATAAATGACAATATATATATATTTAAGTTACTTTAATTTTTTGACGTTGTATCAATGTGCGACAGGTCAAATCAAGCTGAGAAATCTTGGGTTTACCGCGCCGCATCGCGGGCGGGGCACATTAAAATAGTTATCTTATTTAGATATGGATGGTGTGGTCTATAATTTATTTTGAATAAGTGTTAGGTACACGTGTGTGTGTATATATATGTGTGGAAATGATTATTTGAGAAAAGAGTAAAACAATAATAGTTTATAATTTTTCTCATTAGTTACACAAAAACACTTTATCCTACACATTTCAAAATTATTCACACATATTAAAATCAATCTTAAATATATCCTACACATATCGTAAATATATTGAAATATTATATTATAGAAATGAGTTAGCTAAATTAAGAGAATAAATTAATTAAAATATAAATTTAACTATATGCACGTATAATAACATTAAATACACATGTTAAATGAAACATTTGTATTGGTTTAAAACTTATTATTTCTATTTCCACATAAAAGTTTTTCTCATATATATATATGTATATATATATATATATATGTGAAGGTTCATTTGAGAAGAAATTTAATGTGAGAAGAAAAAGAAGAAATGACATAATGGTAAAACATTAAATAGTTTATAACTTCTCTCATTAATTATATTATCTCTCATTAATAAAGCAAAAACATTTTATCCTACACATTTCAAAATTTATCCTACATATGTCTTACATTTATCGGAATTTACCCTACATACATGTAAATTTATCCTACGCATTTCAAAATTTATCCTACACATATTAAAATTTATCATACACATGTCGAAAATCGTCCTACATCATAAATTGTTTTATCTTGAAAGAGTATATGAAAAAAATGAGTTACAAGTTTAATTAATTAGCTAATTAATGACAATTATATATTTACCTATATGTCCTTTTTCATAATATTAAATACACATATTAAATGAAGTAAATGGAGAATTTCTATTGGTTTAAAAGTTATTCTTTTTATTCTTACAAAAATTTTCTTCTCATTTAAACTCTCCACTATATATATATATATATATATATATATATATATATATAAGGTGGGGTTCTAGAGTGAACACTAGTGTATTTGTGAACTGGGTAAACAAATCTTTGCCATTAAAATACACTCGTTTGAACAAATTTAAAATTTTAAAATGGTTTATTAAAACGCCTATCTAATTTAGATCTACCTATGGCTCAGCTTGTTAGTAAGCAACCCAAGTAGGTCAACAAATTTAATTACAGTATGATTATTTATGCAGGTTTGGTTAAACAAGGGTAAAAATAGTGAGAACTACCAGATGACACTATTAGTCTTGATAATTGTTTCTTTATTCTAGTACTTTCTGGATAAGTGATTAAGTAACAAGATCAATTAGGGATAGCAAAAAAGTCTGAGCCTGAGGGGTATACCCGAAACATATTGGTTAGGTATACCCGAAGCCCAATGGGTATGGGTCGGGTACGAGATTAAAAAGATAAAAAAAATCGGGTATGATTATGGGATTTAGTGATACCCGCTTGAGACTCGGCTCATTTACCCGAATAATACCCAAAAATTATATTCATTTAAATTTAATCTTCCATTTATTTTAACTTTAGTACCTACATTTATTCATTATTCATAGATTTTGCTCGGTAGTTTGTCTTCAAGACTTTAACATACACATACAAGATTTTATGTTTAGTTATATTGTTTCTATGCAGATTAAATGTGTGTTTGTTTTGGGATTTTTTAAAAACATTTCAAGTTATTAGAGGGATTACTTAGGTCCTTATTAATGCTACTATTTTTCATTCTGGTGTTTGACAAAATGAAAATACGTAAACTAACATTGTGTGTTCCAAAGTAGTAGTATCTTAATTAGTTAATTATGTATATATATGTTTCAAATATGCATTTGAATATGGTATGTATGTATGTTATTGGATATATTATTCTTTATTGTAGTTATTAAAATAGTAAATTATAAAAACGTTAGTAAAAAATACACATAGGAGTTTCAATGATTTTTTTTAACAAATTGACGGGTATACCTTATACCCGATGGGTAATTACCCGACAAATACCCGGCGGGTAACGGGCCAGGTATGGGGCAAAGAATTATAACTGTGTACGGGCTTGGTATTACCAATACCCCGCTAGAACCCGGCCCGTTGCCATTCCTAAGACCAATTCACACAAATACACTATTAGTCTTGACAATTTATTTATTAGTCTAGCAGTTTCTAGCTAAATAATTAAGTGCCAAGACCAATTCTCACAAATATACTATGTGTTTAAGTCATCACAGATTTGATTAATTTAAAAACACGATTAGTCTTAATAGTGGTTTCTTTAGTACAACGGTTTCTGGCTAAATGAAATATTAATGTTGGAAACTGTTGTAACATCTAATGCTGGTTCATCAAATATAGCAACAGATTAAGTAATAAGACCAATTCACATAAATAGAAACACAAGGTGACAATGAAGTCATCACAGAATTGATTAATATAAAAACATTATTAGTTTTGACAACTGTTTCTTGCTACTGGAAGTGCTGGAACATCCGTCTGGAGGGGGTGATGCTATTCTTTCTGGAATCCTCACCCCTTGCTGGGAAAGTGGTGGAACATTTAATGCAGGTTCCTTTGTGATGCCAATACTATATGTACCTCTTTCAACGTCTTCATTGGACTGGAAGACATGAATTCTACTTGGCAGTCCATCTGCAATTACGGTCTTTTCTTCTAAAGTAAAATCATTAGGCCAATGTTCATAGACCGTATTTTTATTCATGTTATCAAGAAATTTTCTCACAATTTCTGGGTTGCAGTGGAAGATAGATGTAGGATTACACGGTGTTAATCCAACATATTCATTAGTTGGTTTTCTTCTCTTCTTTGGAACAATGATGTCTAAATTGGATGTATCAATAACATGAGGATATTTCTCAGGATTCTTGGTCCTTAAGTCAACAAGTCTTCTACAATTATCCTCGTATTTTTTTTTGTCCATTCTATTCACTTCATTTTGCTTGCTATGTTTGCAGCTACCACTTCTTTCCTCATAATAGTTCTCTTGGCTGCTATTTCAGGATCGGTTTTTGCGTCCAATCTGCCAATCAGGAGCGGTATAGAAATGTTGGGATCTTCCTTCATAGTTGTAACTCTCTCACATTCTTCTCTAAGTTGAGTTAAGGACCAGTTGTCATAACTTTTGATTGAGTAGGGAGCATTTTCGTTAAGCTAGTCAATACAGGCGCGCTTTGAATCATGTGCCACTAGAAGATCATCTATTGATGCGATCTTAGACTTCTCTAATGACTCTTGGTGCATGTTGGTTTCACAGTGCCTGATTTCAAGCAGTTTCATTTCATATGTTCGCATGGCATCCTCTTGTGACATCTTTTTGGAGTTGATAGTAAATTCATCATCAGCAGCATTTTCCATTTATCTCACATTATCTACTGAGTTAAGATTTAGGTTACCCATTAGGTTAGGCAATGCAGTCACGTAACAAGTTTTTCCGAAGGAGCATGAGGTTTTGATACAACTGGTTTTTAAGTGGAATCAGCTGGATCATTGAGAGCTGTTGTTGAAATAGCTTGTGTCTTTTTGTAGTTGATCTAATCTTTTTTGGGGTATAAGATTTATGTGCCAAAAACTTTTGCCTTTTGGATGGAGTCTCAATGACTCAAGGATTTGTCTTTTCTCTCCAACACTTTTGGTTGGTATGGTGGTAATATAGTAGATGGTGGAAGCATATGCGGAATCGGCGTAGAAATAGAGGTAAAAAAGGTTTAAGGGTAAAAAGAGTTTTGCTATTAAAAATTAAAAATGAAATAGAGGTAAAAAAAAGTTTAGCTATTATAAAAAACAAACAATTAGATTTATAAAAATAAGAGTAAAAACATGTTAATGATTTTTTTAAACACAAATAGATTAATTGAAAAAAAATAAGTGGACCACATGATTCACTTTTGATTCAATAGGGTTTTGACATTTTGACCGGCTCTCCCTCTAATCCATCCTCCTTCCCAAAACACCCTTTCAACCCTATTTTCATCATTTTCTGCGAACCAGATACATTTCACCAACACATCGTTATTTGTCAAAACACAAATAAAAATATATTTAATTATGTTAAACCTTTTTATATAAACACTGAAATATTGACATCACACATTCATGTCAGCATGTGCTTGTATTCGTGTGATTATTTGAGTATGTTGCAAGTTGGTTAAAGTTAAAGCGACGTCATGACCCACTCGCTGATGCCAAGTTTACCTAGCTCTGCACTTTTGAAGGGTCACGACAAGATTACTAATCCATACCCATTCAATTGATATGAATAGGAGCTATCACGATGATATATTTATATCTTTAGTTGTGAAGCAAGTTGACGATAATTATTGTCATATCATTACTTTTTAGAGTTCTATAGAACCGTAGACCATATATATGTGGGCGTTTCTTTTTCAAGTGGTTAGCACAGTTCTTTTGTTTTTTGTTTTTTTTATCAAGTTGCTTGAACCGACAATGTCAGGACGACATATGTCTCACTAGTTCAGTCGAAATTTGTGGGTACATAGAAACAAGTCTTCTAGTGGTGAATCTTGTTCCTGCTATGTGATCTGGAGGTCTTGCGTTCAACTCGTGGAAACAGACTCTTACATAAATATCAGGGAAGGATGCGTATATCAAGTCCAAATTGGCCCGACACACCCTGGACATGTGCTTGCATAAGTCTTGTGCACTGGGTTTGCTTTTTTTTTTTAGTTTTACCAAATCTTCTGATCTGGCGCATTTCAGCACCTTTATTGTCATATTCCATCTTCGAGATTGAAGAGCAAGTTATAGCATGGATCAGTACCAATAGTCACAATGGTTGTAAAAATTCAGACTAGTCTCCGATTAGTCATCAATTAATCACTAAGATGAGGTTTAATGATTAATGTCCGATTAATCATTAGGCGGTCAATGGCGATCCTATTTTGGCCAGATCCCGGCTAAATTTCGACCAAACCTTATAAATTCCCTTCAATTACCTAAAAATGTGCTAATAAGTGGTTAAAACATGTCTACTTAAAAAAACTACATATAAAAATGTGTGTGTATATCACTAAAAATTAAATATAAAATCCTGATCCGATTAGTCTCTATTAATTACCAGCTAGTCGGTACCTCACCGACCTACTAGCGCCTAGCGATTCTTAGTCACAACAACGGTCAAGTGGCAAATATTCTTAATTGTGTTCTCATAATATGTCAAATGGCTAAATATATTAACATTAACAGAAGGAAATACTAACTTGATCTATAATAATAAGCCTCCTTCCAAATTTTATGTTTATAATTCTTTCTCCAACATACCTAAACTGAGGGAAGATATTATTCTCTCGGAGAAATATGTTCCTAAAATTTCAAAAGGCCCTCAGCTCTAGCTGATCAGTATGCAACTACAACATATTAAAATTCATGTAAGAACTGATACATTCAATATTATATTTTAAAGTTTATTTAGAACGATAGCCAGAAACACAGATTCTAACTTCCACACCTTTACCTTTGTCCCAACTGAAGAGTTTTGTAGTTGTTATTATATGTATTACATTATTACACATCTTAAGTATTTCTATAATTTCTAAAGATGTTTAATATTATTTCGAATTTACGTTGGTTGGAAGTTAGAGGAGTGCAACTATAAAATTGCTTAAAAAAAGTATAAAAGATAGTCAACAATTTGTGGTCAGACTTGTGAAATAAACCTCCATGAAAACTTTCATCAAGGTAAAACTTTCAAGTCTCCTGGTTTTTATTTGAGTTTTACCATAAATTATGTGTGCATCTATGTACCTTGGAGTACATTGTACTACCGTAGGAGTTTTACATATATTTGCATACAAATTCATAACTTTGGTTGTGTTGTGTTGTTGAAAATGGATTTCAAATGGGTCAATGAAGGACAAAAAAAGTTCCGTTTTGTAACTTGCTGAAAAATAGTAATTTACAAGTCTTATGTAACATAAAAGTTATAAATAGCCCTATATATTATTAATTAGCTAGTTTTGTAATGTTTTAAAGAGGTCCATATACCAAGTATACATTAAGCTGATCTTTGATACTAAATTCTCATATTTTTTAGTTAATTACTTGTGACAATGTTCTAAGGTAGGTAAGCTGAGCTTGTAAAATGAAGTGCATGGGATTTACTTTACTAGGAGGGCAGTGTACGGATATATTGCGTGTCTTGGTATTATTGTCTCGCAACGCTAATATATCTCGCAACGTGAGTATGTCTTCTTGGTATTATTATCTCGCAACGTTAATATGTAGTATTGTTTGCAGTTCTCGCCATGCATAACTTACCAATGGGATTTCCTCGCTCATCTAGTCGATCCGGATAATACTAATAATGATGTCTATATGGAGAATACATAAACATAATAACTAAGTGAGAGATTAGTGAATTGAATAGTTTATGGATTATAACATGTTGATATTTAAGGAATGTATCTTCTAGTGTTCATGTTAGCATATTTCTTTGAATTTCATTCTTAGTTTATTTATATTTTTTCAATCTAGCAATCCCACCTAGCTTAGAAAGTAACGCTTTTTGGATATAGAGATACGTAGCATAATCTGATTTCACTACCAACCAAGAGCCACAACTTGTGACAGATCCACAATATTTTGTTCAGTGGCGGCCAAAAATAAATCAGGTTAGAATTGGTCGGGCAAAATCAATATTTATTGAATCACAATAATAAAAAGTCGAACTCCCAAATTTATGACATACAAACTACTTTGTTAAAATTAAACCTCCTTAACTAGTAATACGTTATGCATCATGAGAGAAACCAAAAAAACCCATTTTAGTACTTCAGTCCAACAAATGAGCTACACCCATATTTTCCCAAATGTAAAACTGATATTAATTTGTACAAAATCCGATTCTAACAAGGTTAAGATGCTATATGTGTAGTAACAGAGTTATTTAGTTAAATTTGGTCAGCAGCAAGGTAGAGAACTTAAAACCAAAACCAAAAGTATTAGTTGAACCAAAATGAGCTCCAATAGAACTTCATTTTACCAAAACGGTTACTCTGAAATAATAGTGACATCCATTTAAAAGTAAAAAAAATATAAGTATTTTAAGTGAAATACATTAACTTCTCCCGTATCAACACACATCAAACATATATATATATATATATATATATATATATATATATATATATATATATATATATATATATATATATAAATTTACATCTGAAATTACATTTTATGTATTACACTTTACCACCACTCGAAATCCGACCATCGCCATTACCACCTCTGTCATAATAGCTACCATCTTTAACCACCACTACCACCCCAATCCTCCGCAGATTAACCACCTAGTTGCTCCATCTTCATCATCAACCTTCACTCCCCGTCGCCATTTTCCTCACCAACCACAGACCGACCACTCCACCATCCCAAACCAAACCAACCCAAAACCCTAACAGATCTTAACACCGTCCAAGCCACCACATTACCGCAAACCACCTCCATATCGTAACCTCCAACTATCTCCGTCACTGCAAACCACCTCTATCCTGTCACCTGCAACCATCTCCTTCACAACCATAAACGACATCTCTGTAACCCACCTACACCTTCCCCATAACAAAACTACAACCACATATCTCCACCTGAAAATTAAACCTGACCACCATCTCTGTACCAAATCACTTCAATAGCCATAAAATGTTAGTAATCCTAAAGCTTTAACCAAGAACTTAGACTGTAACTGAGTTTTATTTGCCAATTTCAGACGCATTATTTCCTATGATCACTAATACTATATCATCAACATACACAAGAAGTATAAGAAAAACAGACTTTATTTTTATAAACAAAGAATAATCACATTTTGACTTAACATCTCAACTTCTTAAGACTGAGATATGACCTTTCTTTTTTGCAATGCCGCTAAGGATCTTTAGTCGTTGATCTTCAAATGGCTGGGTATTTCGACATCTATAATTGTACGGGTTCAATGCAATTAAAAGAAATTTGAAGATAAATCTCTTGAAACCGGAACTTATTTATTGCTTGGGGCCAATAAATCACGAGACAAATTTGCATCCTGTTTAGGTTGTTCATTTAGTGTTGACTGATTAGGCCTTGTTGTTGGTATTATGGCTAGTGTCAAAGTACCTATATTATTTGTGTGTTGAGCTACTTTTGTCATGGAAACGATGTTGGATAACTTCATTTATTTATTGCTTGACTAACTAAATGTCACCTTGTTGTTGACTTGTCCAATCAATTTAATTACTATTTTAAAGCTTTATTGAGTGAATAGTACGTCATCAAATAATCATATAATTATTAATCACAATCTCAATCATGAGATTTTGCTGTTAATATGATCGGTTATGTACTATTGTGAAATACTTAATTCTTGATATTGTTGATTTTTTGTCAAATAATACTGAATAGTTCATTTAGTTTATTGTTTGACTAACTAAAGTCCACTAAAGTGTTAGAAGAAAAACTCAACCAGTTCTGAATTTAGCAATGTTTTAAAAAAAATTATAATTCTGCTGGTTCAACAGGATGGACAGCAAAAAAGGAGGCAAACATTGGCGGTTTTTCACCGATTTTATCATGTTCATTTGAAACCAACTGGTTCATTTGTGCATGGTCCATTAACTTGTAACTAAAGATCGGTTACTTGGTCAGACCGCTTGGTGTCAAAACACTTATTAGTAGTATCATTTGCAGGTTGACTAAATAGTCACTGATGGTAATATAATTGCTTAAACACTATTAGCTTTTATCACTACTGATACACCTAATGTATAGGTGGTAATGTCATGTGAGTTACTTGCGTTACAAAGTCCAAAATGACAAAGGAGAGAAACCTTGTGAAGCTTCTCATTTGTGCCCAACCAGTTGTTGAGGATATATGAATCAACTCATGAAATATTAGTTTTTATTCACATACTTCGCCTTTATAAAAACCTTTGACGTTTAAAGCATACGCCTTGGTGTTTGACTCAATTATGGCGGTTGTTTGATACATATACATATATACTAACTGAATTCATCATACATGTTATATTGCAACAAAAATAATGTTAGTTTGAGATGTTTCAAATCAATTTTCAACTCAAAGGTTGACTATTTTATCATGAAATACAACTGTGTTTATCTTCATAATATCCTGGATATCATATCTTAACATGGAATTTCTATAGCACGGTAAGCACTTCCCATATTAATATTAATATATATTATAATATATGGAGAATATTAATTTCAACCCAATAGTTGACTGTATTATTGTCAAAACTATTTTTTGTAAACGAAAATATAAATAAAGAGTACACGAAATCTTTAAAGATTAAATGGTGAATAATAAGATGCAAAATAGTTGAGTCCAATCTTTATGTTCTACCATATAACCCATTATCACGTGGCATGCCTGTTGGAGAACAATAATGTAATGGCCATGCAAGTATTAGTTATTTTTGCTTTGACCACCAAATATCAAATATTGTTTAATTTAAGTCTGATTAGGAAGAATTTGGTTCAATTATTAGTAGGTTAAATTAACTTAATTTGCCAGTTTGGTTGGAAACAACTCAGATTTCTTGGCTCTTTGGTTGAAGACAACAAAATCATACTTATACAAACTTTAATTACTTCTCCCTATATTAGCTAAGTTATAAAGTATAGCTACTTGAGTTTTGATGAAAATTTTATATTATAAAAGACTTACTCCATATTCCATATACCTACCAGAATAATATATTTATATCCGCGCTATACACACAACAATGGATTATCTTTATATATCATTTTATTTGACTCTTTGTATGAAAAGTGTCCTTTATTTTAATTTATATTGGAATATATTAGTTTACGTCTAATGTTACCTATACCCAGTGACAAAATACATACAAACAGATATATTTAAGTTCAAACATTTATTCAACTTATTAGTTAAAGACTGTAGTTTCAAAATTCTTTCAAGTGTAAGTATCTGAAATATTTAGTCATCTTAAAAAACATACAATATAGTCAAATTCAAATCTCATATGAACTAGTGATGTCATATAAATGGTCTAGAGGATCAACATAGATTATTGATTTATTGCTCTATCCTTAAAGCAATTATAGTTAAAAAAGGTTATAATGTATTTTATAAAAAAGAAATTAAAAATAAATACTTTAAGAGTAGCAAGTAGAAGAATTAAGAAAATATCAAAATGATTGATGATATTAGAAAAAGGAAATATGTAAACATTCATTTAATAGTTTATTAAGGGTAAAATAGTCATTCTAAGAGTAATTTAAATAAAAATGGGAATATGTAATATATATAGGATAGTAAGGGAAAATATGTAATTGTTTTTTTTGTTTCGGAAAATACGTAATAAGTCACCTTTAAGATGAGGAAATATGTAAATAAACCCTTATTTATATACAATTATCAATGTGACTTTAACATGTAACTCATGTAAACATATTTACTCACTTATAAGTACCATAAAAACTCATTATTATACTTATATTACTAAGACATAGATTTCATATATTTGTTGCAGTCTTGCCATCAGTGGAACTATAGGAGGGTCTGGGGTCATCAGACCTTCCGGTTGGCCAAAACCTTATGACATGAGTTGTAGAATTTGTGATCTTTTATTATGGTTTTGACCCTCCGTTTTGGTACGTAGAGTAATTAAAGTGAATATAGAAGAGTTAAAAAGAAAGATTTCATGGATGTTTTTTTCTCACAGTGATGGTAGACGGTAACAAAGCGAGACTATGTCTCTTTAATGTAGGTAAGAAGATGTGGAGGTATTTAAGTATAATCCTTTCAAATGGTTTTTAAAGTCAACCTAAAGTTTAATATTTTATCCACTAATTTTTCCGCTTTCCAGTTGTGACTTGTCTATTGCGAACTTCACATCATATTTTAGTTTCATTTATTTTAACTTCACACTTTATCATTGTTTTCATTACCTATATCTTATTTATATTTATAACTTCTATATCTTATTTATATTTATAACTTTATAGAATAGTAACTAAATTTTAAAAGTGTTTTGATTAAATTACTCAAGTTTCATAAGTGTTTCAATCAGATCACTCAACATTCATTTTTATATGAACATTAAGAATTTTTTCATCTATTTCATAGGTAATCGTGATAATGTGCATTTTTGTTTCTTTTTTCTCTTTTATTTGATGCTACATCGAGTGATGACATGGATTGTAACTTGTTTTTTAAAATTTTTGATGTAATTAAGGTGTTTTATTTTTAATAATATAATTTCATACATCAAAATAATCCGACCCCAACACCTTATGCTCTATTTTTTTTCTTGACACATGAAAAAAAGGACATGACTCGATTTAAATGTTCAATTATCTAATTGGGACAAAAACGATATGAGTGATCTAATTAGAACGCTTCTAAAATTTGGTTACTATTTTGTGAAATTTTCCCTTATGCAAATACTAATTTGCAACATGTTAAAGCATTAAAGTGTTGTACTTTTGCCTTAATCTGTGTTTTGTGCAAATGTTAAGTTATGTCTGGGTTTGTGGGTTGTGTTTTGTTTCTACCCTACCATGTGTATTAAATGGTGCCACATCTTGCTTCCACTGCATTTGATTTGGTATGTGTTCAGTGTCTTTTCTCTAATCCAAAGCATCCCACTTTTTTCTTACATAGTACAATTATAGAAACAGAAATCTCTCTTTCCTTCTGGGTAGTGGTGGTGGTGCGACAAGCGGTGGTGGACAACAAAGGTTTGAGTTGGAGACGCAGCCTCGAAAGACAGCCATCACTACTTCCTTCTTCGTTGGCATCTCTTACATAAGAACCCTAAATCTATTATCGCCGCATCCATGGAGGCTCTTTCCTCCTCCCATCTAAAATCCTTCTTCATGTACATTAACTTTCCTTGATTGATCCTTATTTAGGGTTCTTATGCTCGATACTTAGTTTGTTAGATAAGATGATGGTAGGTATTGATGTTTGTTTTACAGTAATTGAGAGGTGGAAAGTGGGGAAAGTTGTTTACAGGAGATATTTATGTGTCTGTTGTACAACATGAATAAGGTTAAGTCTTTTGTGTTTGTATGTAAATATTTTGTTGAAAACCTACAACTTTTAGGTATCAAGAAAAGAGCTTGTGGATTCTATATTTAGTTTGTCTTCAATTTGTTGATTGAAAACCTTTAAGCGACCTACAGGATTTTGTTTTTATGTTTTTACTCTTTCATGTCAAACCTTCTTCTAAAATTAATTATATAGATTTCAAATTTGAACACATGGGTTAATTTAGGGGACATGTATTGCAGAACACTATTGTTAGAATCACATATTTGTTTAGGAAATGTGTTGTTCGTTAAGTGGTTGTAATCAGTTGGTTGATGCGTAGAATTCCAACATACAATGCTCAGCAGGTAATTGTGTGTTATTTTGTGTAATTTACTATTGTGTTTGTGATATTGTGTAATAACTTGATGTCTCGATGTTTGTGAATTTAAATCATGGACCACAAAACGAAACCAGTCAACCTGGTTTGGATTTAGTCAAAGTTTGCTCAAATCCTTTACCATGTAAGCCACATTGTGTCCACAAGTCCTCCAATGTTGTGTATATAGAGGCAAAGGAGGTTCAGGAACTATAAAGAGCAATAAGCTAGTTGGTGTTTCCTCTTTTGTTTGTTCAGGGAATAGTTGTCACACCCTCAATTTTCACATGCGGGGTTTTACCGCGAGTCACGTGACAAACGAAGATCATTGACATTAGTTACATTCAACGACCACCAATTGATATTTAGAAAACACATTACTCAATTAAATGAGAAAACATCTATTTTGATAAGTTTAAGTAAAATGAAGAAGCCTAAAGTAAAAGTAAAGTTTAACCAAATGTACAAAACAAACGTACCCAAAAAGTAATACAATAATGTATAAAAAATAAGTTCAAAGTTTTAATGATGTGACTCCATGAATGTCCCTAATTGTGTGGTGTAACATTCGTCGAAAAACGGGTTTTCAAAACCCGTTTCGTTTATTAATCAAATATTCAGTTATGATTTTTCGTTGCGTATTTATTTCTTAAATAAATTTTAAACAATACATAATTAATAAATATATTATAATTTAAAAACCATAATTTATAATTAATAATAAAAAGCGAATAAAAAATAAATAGGAGACGCCGGGATTCGAACCCGGGTCTCGCCTATAACCAAACACACTTCACACCACTCCGCCACACGCATTTATCGGTTAAGACTCTAAACTAAACAAAATTAATACAAGTCTCGAAATTTAATTCCTGAACACCCGCCCAATGTAACGGCACCCAGTCAACCGGAAATCACCAAGATTTCCGTTTCTCTTCAATTGATCACGAAACCGACTCTCAATCATGCATCTAGACTCAAACCAAGTCAAACCGCAGTTAATTGTGATCTGCTAACATCTCGCTATAACCGATTTTGGACCGAAAAACTCTAAACCGAAAACCCAATTCAAGCTATCTCCTTCAACTATAAATAGGGGTTCTGGGAACTGTTTAGAATGCACGCAACCCATCTGCAAAACCTCTGATCATCAGAATTCATCACCGGAATGGTCTGGTAGTCGCCAGAAAATATCGCCGGAAAACCGAAGAATCTATTCCACTATTGCCTTACTCTATAAATAGGACTTCTAGAGCTCAGACAGAAATCACCGCACTCACCTCAAACTTCTTGTAGAGCCTCTGTCGCAAGTTAAACTTCACCGGAATTTCTTTCAGTCGCCGGAGTTTCTGCACAATTACCGGAATCCAACCGGAACTTCCATCGGTATGAATTCTTAATCTTTTCTGTCAGTTTTATTCGATTCATTTGATTAATCTAAAACAGTAGATCACTAAAATCAAAATGTTTAGCAAATCTGTTTTCAATTCCGAATTGATGAAGAAGATGAACATCGAGTCGTATATGAATATAATTAAAATCGGTATTTTAAACGGGTTAGACACACAGTCCAGCGGTGGACTGTGTGCATTTCATACTATCGATACCGAGTTCGATCCTTGACACAACCCTATCCACTGTAATAAAATGTTCTTTTTAAAACCGAAACCATATTAACTCGCTGTAAGATGTTAAGTATAATAAAATTACAATATATATCGGGTTAGACACCCAGCCGAGTTGGTTGGGCTGGGTGCAACACAACACGGGAAACGCGGGTTCGAGTCCAGACTCTCACACCGGTTCGACAGTTTAAATCCTTTTTAAAAATTGAATAATTTCTGAATACTCTAAATAGTATATAAATATAATTAAAATCAGAAATATTTCGGGTTAGACACGTAGCTCAGTTGGTAGAGCTGTGTGCACGTATACGAGAGGTCCCGAGTTCGAACCTCACTCAGCGCATATAAAAACACAGTCCGACCGGTCAATGGTCAACGGTCAAAAAGTCAACCTTTTATTTTCTTTTTATTTATTTATTTAATTGGAAAATTATTTAAAAATACTTAAAAATAAGGTTATTAAAGTTAGAAAATTTCCTTAAACTCACAAAAATAAATCTAACAATCTCATTAAGAGCACTAATTATAAATATTAATCTCAAATAAAATTTATTTATTTACCGAATCATTTCGTTCTTATTTAGGTTAGTTTTTTCCCTCGTCGGTTGAATCATAATATTCGTGCGCATTCGTCGTCATCAAAGAACGCACCCACTGTGAGTGAATCCTTACAAATTCCCCTTTTTATTCATGTTTTGGGGTGTATCATGTGTCGCTTTAATTATTTCGTTTATTTAAACTTGTGCTATTACCATTATATGATCTAAACTTGTGATGTAAATATTGTTTGTTGTGATGTGTTTACATTTTGTCAAGTTGCGTGCAAATCATTCATTAGGCCCATCAGTTCCTCGTGGGAGACGAGTTGAACATCGCGTGCCTCATTAGATCGGCTCCGTTTGATTGAGCCTTGATCTCATTGTTTATCATTTGGTGTGTGTGCTTGTGCATTAATTGATATTATGTGTTTTGTCATTAAATTTACATTTACGTTTACTCATATGTGGTTATGCACCTTTTTATAACCAAAATAACAAATTCGTTCAAATGCTTTCACAAGATTCACTCGCCAACTTTTGTTGACTAAAAACCCTATTTTTACACATGATACAGGTGATCCAGTTGAGAAAAGATACACGTAGGATGGCCTAGAAGAATAAACAAGTTAATGCTTTGGAATGGACATTTAGTTTTGTTTTCCTTTGTAATTGTACTTTAGTTTGTAATTTGAATGAAAATGTATTTGAACATGTTACGTTTGTATGTTTATTGTAACTTCTTCTTTAAAGAGAAATAATAAATATGAAACTTTATAGTAAATGTCATGAGCTTTGATGAAAACCCATCATGCCCCGACTACCATTTCCGCTGCGGGTCAGGGTGTGACAGATTGGTATCAGAGCTTTTGACTATAGGGATATAGGATAGGTTATTAGACCCTTAGAGCCTATACTATAGTTGATCAGATTTTAATTGTTTATGTGGTTACATACAAACTCATGATGTTTATTTGTTTCGTATTTATTACACACACAAATGCATGCAAACACTTCCACTATCATTTTGTGTGATACTTAATGAGTTATACTTGTTGTCGAACATAACATGTTTACATATACATTCGTCACGCATATTTCAATGTTCACATATTCAAATCATCCTCATATTTCCTTTATTCAAGATTTTGTCGCAATTTTCGTTTTTCAATCTCATCAAAGTGAGTTCTACGACGGGCATGTAGTAACAAGGGTACAAGTACCGGTAGTCGGAACGTCCTGTCTAGGTTGGCATTCGTATAAATCCAATATAACGGACCAGTTTGCCTACCTGGGGACTAACGATGAGAGTACGAAGGACCTATTAGGCCAAAGCATGCCACCCCAAACGTCGTTCGAACTAACCCTACTTTGAGTTGTCATTGTGTCCATACCAGGACACCCTCCGACCTTATACTTTGCTGTCATGTTTTACGATTTTCATTCGGGTGGCGCAAGTGTTAAACAGGCCAACTCCAATATGAACCCTACCAAAGCCCAGTAGTCATGGGGGCCCACATGACTACCAAGGCCAAAGTAAGGGGACATATGGGAGCCCAAACATGAGCAAAGCCCAAGACATCCTATGGATGTAGTAAATTTATTATTATTCATTTGTTTTTGTGAATGTTCATTTCTAAATACGACACATGACACCTAAAACGTCAAACTCATACTCTCGATACGTATTCCTTGTAGATGTCTTCTAGTCTCTCTCGTAGAATTATGAGATCAGGAAAATCCCGCGAGCGCATGGCTGCCCAAATCGCTCAACAAATGGCTGCCGTAATACCCAACATCGTAATTCAAGTACAACAGGCCCTTACCTCTAATTCCGTCAACCCAATCAACCAAGAAGATCAAAACATTGTCAATCCTCCCCCAAAAGCCACTAAACGCACCTTCAAGCATTTCAAATCCTGCGATCTTCCAAAATACGACGGGACTGAAGGTGTCACCGCTCTCCTCCATTGGTTTGAGGAGATGGAAAACACTTTTCTCAATTGCGACTGCCCTGATGATCGCAAGGTGCGATATGCTACCGGTCGTTTGTTCGGAGTAACACTTACATGGTGGAATACAGAGAAGGCCAAGCGAGGTGCTGAAGATACTATGACTTTGACTTGGGAAGAGTTGAAGGAAATCATGACAAGACGGTTCTGTCCAAAAAGCGAAATCAAGAAATTGGAAGATGAGTTCTATTCTTTGAAACAAAAAGAGGGCGACCACACCACATACAACAAGAGATTCCTTGAGTTAGATCAGATGGTCCCCAACTTGTTTACTCCCCTCTACCGTTTGATCGAGCACTACATTCGAGGTCTTCCTTCAAAAATTCAAGACCCTGTAATAAGTACCACACCTGCAACTTTGGAAGCAGCAATGGAGTTAGCTACAGAGCTCACCGAAAACCGCATACAAAATAAAGACTTCACGGAGGAGAAGAAGAAGGATAAAACATCAACCGAAACCTCCAACCCAATCCAGACCGAATCCTTTTCTCAATCCACTCCTAAAAGAAAACGAGATGGGCAAAATTTCGCTATCACCCAAGGCAATCAACCAGCTTCACAAGCCGTACCCCTCCAAGCTATCCCAATCACTCAAATAGCACCCAACTCTACTTACCCAAATAAGAAACCTTACATTGGACCTCACCCTCAATGCAACACCTGTTTTTATCACCATCCATCTACCCTACCTTGTCGACTGTGTGCAAAATGTGGGCGTTATGGTCATTGGAGCAAAACTTGTCGCGCCCCTCAAAACCAAGCCTCACCCCCTACTCAAAACATGATCCAAACATATCAACAACCCCAATACCCCATGTTCCCACATGTTCAAGCTTGTTTTAATTGTGGCGACCCTACCCACTTTAGAAACACGTGCCCTCGATTGGTTAACATCATAAACGCCCAAGCTCAAGCAAACCCAGTCAACCAAGCAAATCAAGCAAACCTAGCTCCACCACCAGCAAGAGGAAGAGCTTACAACATCAATGCCAATCCTGTTGAAGATAATAACGGCCCAAACGAATCCCCCAACTAGCCTTCCTTCACCAAGAATCAAGACTCAACTCCAACCGTTTAGTTTTTATGTTTTCTTATGTTATCTCAATCTTTACGTATCTCAGTTATAAATTGGAAATTTATGTATCCAAGAATCTTAATGCGAATTACTATTTCAGTTTTGTTTTATACTCACTGATTTCACATTCATATCATCATACATCTCGACGTATCTCAATCTCATCATTTAAAGAAGTTGGGTTGTGTCTCACTTTTACATACACTAACCCCTTTATCATAACAAACGAGAGAGGTACTGTCATCATTCGATCATGTATCCTTCAGATTTGAGACTCAAGCTTTGGCTGTTGTATTTGTTTTGTAGATTTTAGAGTCACATAGAACTAATCATAACTTACTGATAAAGCCAATGAAAAATTGACAAGAATATGGTGGATACGCCGCTGGTACTTCCTATATATAAGTATTCTTGTCAAAGGATCAAAAGCATTGACAGGCGGTTATGAGAAGTTCCGTGTAGGTTTAAATATCGTCATGGTTGAAGTTTTTGTTTATGATATAACCTTATCTTTCCAAACGTATCAATTCTCTCAAAACTCTTATGCATAAAATCATGTTTAGTCAATCAACTCTGTTTATCCATGTTCCACATTCTTATACTTTAGGCATCAAAAAGCGATTCCTGTAGCAGAGTATTCAACCCTTACTAGGAACGTTACCCGCCTCAAATAAGATTTAAACTCTCACCCTCTTCTAATTATGTAATTGTCAAATTAAAACACCCTTCCTTCAAGTCAAATATACCACTACTACTTAAATTTCGGGACGGAATTTCTAAAAGTAGGGGATACTGTAACATTCGTCGAAAAACGGGTTTTCAAAACCCGCTTATTTATTAATCAAATATTCAGTTATGATTTTTCGTTGCGTATTTATTTCTTAAATAAATTTTAAACAATACATAATTAATAAATATATTAGAATTTAAAAACCATAATTTATAATTAATAATAAAAAGTGAATAAAATAAATAGGAGACGCGGGGATTCGAACCCGGGTCTCGCCTATAACAAAACACACTTCACACCACTCCGCCACACGCATTTATCTGTTAAGACTCTAAACCAAACAAAATTAATACAAGTCTCGAAATTTAATTCCTGAACACCCGCCCAATGTAACGGCACCCAGTCAACCGGAAATCACCAAGATTTCCGTTTCTCTTCAATTGATCACGAAACCGACTCTCAATCATGCATCTAGACTCAAACCGAGTCAAACCGCAGTTAATTGTGATCTGCTAACATCTCGCTATAACCGATTTTGGACCGAAAAACTCTAAACCGAAAACCCAATTCAAGCTATCTCCTTCAACTATAAATAGGGGTTCTGGGAACTGTTTAGAATGCACGCAACCCATCTGCAAAACCTCTGATCATCAGAATTCATCACCGGAATGGTCTGGTAGTCGCCAGAAAATATCGCCGGAAAACCGAAGAATCTATTCCACTATTGCCTTACTCTATAAATAGGACTTCTAGAGCTCAGACAGAAATCACCGCACTCACCTCAAACTTCTTGTAGAGCCTCTGTCGCAAGTTAAACTTCACCGGAATTTCTTTCAGTCGCCGGAGTTTCTGCACAATTACCGGAATCCAACCGGAACTTCCATCGGTATGAATTCTTAATCTTTTCTGTCAGTTTTATTCGATTCATTTGATTAATCTAAAACAGTAGATCACTAAAATCAAAATGTTTAGCAAATTTGTTTTCAATTCCGAATTGATGAAGAAGATGAACATCGAGTCGTATATGAATATAATTAAAATCGGTATTTTAAACGGGTTAGACACACAGTCCAGCGGTGGACTGTGTGCATTTCATACTATCGATACCGAGTTCGATCCTTGACACAACCCTATCCACTGTAATAAAATGTTCTTTTTAAAACCGAAACCATATTAACTCGTTGTAAGATGTTAAGTATAATAAAATTACAATATATATCGGGTTAGACACCCAGCCGAGTTGGTTGGGCTGGGTGCAACACAACACGGGAAACGCGGGTTCGAGTCCAGACTCTCACACCGGTTCGACAGTTTAAATCCTTTTTAAAAATTGAATAATTTCTTAATAATCTAAATAGTATATAAATATAATTAAAATCAGAAATATTTCGGGTTAGACACGTAGCTCAGTTGGTAGAGCTGCGTGCACGTATACGAGAGGTCCCGAGTTCGAACCTCACTCAGCGCATATAAAAACACAGTCCGACCGGTCAATGGTCAACGGTCAAAAAGTCAACCTTTTATTTTCTTTTTATTTATTTATTTAATTGGAAAATTATTTAAAAATACTTAAAAATAAGGTTATTAAAGTTAGAAAATTTCCTTAAACTCACAAAAATAAATCTAACAATCTCATTAAGAGCACTAATTATAAATATTAATCTCAAATAAAATTTATTTATTTACCGAATCATTTCGTTATTATTTAGGTTAGTTTTTCCCTCGTCGGTTGAATCATAATATTCGTGCGCATTCGTCGTCATCAAAGAACGCACCCACTGTGAGTGAATCCTTACAAATTCCCCTTTTTATTCATGTTTTGGGGTGTATCATGTGTCGCTTTAATTATTTCGTTTATTTAAACTTGTGCTATTACCATTATATGATCTAAACTTGTGATGTAAATATTGTTTGTTGTGATGTGTGTTTACATTTTGTCAAGTTGCGGGCAAATCATTCATTAGGCCCATCAGTTCCTCGTGGGAGACGAGTTGAACATCGCGTGCCTCATTAGATCGGCTCCGTTTGATTGAGTCTTGATCTCATTGTTCATCATTTGGTGTGTGTGCTTGTGCATTAATTGATATTATGTGTTTTGTCATTAAATTTACATTTACGTTTACTCATATGTGGTTATGCACCTTTTTATAACCAAAATAACAAATTCGTTCAAACGCTTTCACAAGATTCACTCGCCAACTTTTGTTGACCCAAAAACCCTATTTTTACACATGATAAAGGTGACCCAGTTGAGAAAAGATACACGTAGGATGACCTAGAAAAATAAACAAGTTAATGCTTTGGAATGGACATTTAGTTTTGTTTTCCTTTGTAATTGTACTTTAGTTTGTAATTTGAATGAAAATGTATTTGAACATGTTGCGTTTGTATGTTTATTGTAACTTCTTCTTTAAAGAGAAATAATAAATATGAAACTTTATAGTAAATGTCATGAGCTTTGATGAAAACCCAATCATGCCCCAACTACCATTTCCGCTGCGGGTCAGGGTGTGACATGTGGAGTACCTAGCGACTCACGGAAGTATGCTAACAAGTGTTAACATGGGATTGGTGAGTTCATAAAATGTAACTGTAATAAAAAAAGTTGTAAGATAAAGTAAATTCCAATTATATCTTAGGGAGCTAGCCTGTTACAAGTTTCTAAACGTTTTGAACCAAAGCTGATTGAATGAGTTTATGCCTTCCACCACGTCATATTAAATGATGGTGCAAATGTTAGGTCACTATTACACTGTCCAGTCATGCTAGCGCAACCAGCCCGGGTGGGGTTTTTCAAACTCGGTAGTAATACTCAAGATTACCTCACTAACTACCTACATTAACTATTCAGGTGTGTAAGGACTTTCATGATATATGTAGCGTTTAGCAAACATGTGATATAAATGAATTACCAAATCTAAAGAAAAAGTTGCAAAAGTGTTTCCCTCCTAGAAAGAGTAGCGTTTTAGTTTCCTGCTAGGAGAAACGTAGGTAAGAGAAGTAGTGAACTCAATTTAGGGTGCATATGATATATCCAACCAAGAAAATTGAATAGAAAACCGCTAACGGTAACTAGTTTGAGTTGTAGAGTGTTAGAAACGATCAAGAACACGCCCAAATCCAAGATTCAAGCTCCAAAAGGTGAACTAGGGTATGTGACTTATGTGTGAGACTTCTTGAATTCGTGAAAGAGAAGAGAGGGATCATGGATATTGTATGGGACATAAGTGAGGGTGTTAAGTGTTGGCTTTGTTTATTATTATTTTTTAAACAACCAAGGAGGATCCATGGGTAGGAATGGCAATGCGCCGGGTATTGGTAATCCCAAGCCCATACCCGGTTGTAATTATTTGTCCCGTGCCTGGCCCGTTACCCATCGGGTATTTGTCGGGTAATTACCTATCGGGTAACGGGTATACCTCTTAAATTGTTAAAAATATCATTGAAACTTTTATGTGCATTTTTTACTCTGATGTTTATATAATTTACTACTTTAATAACTGCAACAAAGGAAAATATGACCAATAATATACATAAATGCATATCATATTCAAATGCATATTTGAAACATATATCTACATAATTAACTAATTAATGTACTACTACTTTTGAACATGTAATGTTAATTTATTTATTTTGCATTTACTGAACACCAAACATGAAATATAGTAGCATTAATCAGAATCCAAGTAATCTCCCTAACAACTTGAAATGTATTTAGAAAATCCCAAAACTAACAAACATTCTTAATCTGTATAGAAACAACATAACTAAACATAAAATATTGTGTTTATGTTAAAGCCTTGAAGACAAACAACATAGCAAAGTATATGAATAATGAATAAGTGTATCTACTAAAATTTATATAAAGGGAATATTAAATTTATAATAATATGCTTTCGTGTATTATTCGGGTGAATGGGCTGGTATCACTAAATCCCATACCCGTATCCAAAAGTTTTATATTTTTAATCCCATACTCGCCGGGCTTCGGGTATACCCGCCTGTATTTTTCAAGTTTCGAGTATACCCGTCAGGCTTAGGCTTTTTTGTCATCCCTATCCATGGGATTAAATCTTGAGATTTTTATTAACCAAGGCCCTCATTCTAGTAACAAAACTATTTTTACAAGTATTCCCCATAATTATCTTTTTTCTAAAAATTGCTAGAAACTAGTAAATTACGAAACAGAACAATTTACACGTAAAAGCGCGCAATTCACGTATTTTACATACAATGCACGTAAATACCGAGAAGCATATAATTTCACATAAAATATCCATTTAACTTATCCAAACTTATTATTTCACTTAATCACCATTGTTTAGGGGCAGACTCGTGTGCGGTTCGGTAGTTTGGTCAATTCACCAATTTCCGTTATGTGGGTGTTCGTGTACTAACTGACACACTTAATTAACCCTAATAAAGTGTAATGCAATAATGAATGTTTGTGATAGCGTTAAAAATAACAGAGTTTTGTTAACGGAGTTAACCTAAAATGCCTGATGTCACATCATTCCCTTGTTGAAAGAATTTTCGTCTCAAAAAATGATGTTGATAAAGAATGCATGAGAGAGAAAAAAATTCCATTTGCCACATCACCCCCTTGTTGAGAGAAATTTCATCCCGAGAATTTAACTAGTAGGTTCAGTTTTTGGCGTAGAATTTTGAAAAACTAAGGGTATTTGCACATCATTTGACCCCCGCGTTCCCACGAGAACTCCGATCCAGGTTTCAAGTTCAACGAACTCATACAATGGGAATCATGTTGTGCTTAAGGGTTCATCAATTAAGCATATCTGGTCATTGATGTCACACCCCGACCCGCAGCGGAATAAGAGTCGGGGCATAATTGGGTTATCACCAAAGCTCATGATATTTACTAATATGTTTCATATTTATTAAAGTCAAAATTACATTCCCAAATATCCAAACATGTTCATACAATACAAAGAAAATAAACCAAACAAAACAATCCCAACTCTAAATCATTTTTTTCTTCTAGTCCCATCCTAAGTGTTTCTTGCTGCAGCTGGTTCACCTGTATCATGTGTAAAAATGGGGGTTTTTGGGTCAACATAAGTTGGCGAGTGAACCTTATTTGATAAACATTTGTTATTGATTTTCTTGTTAGTTTATCAATGAAAAATTGTGCATAATCATAAATGAGCAAATGTAAATAACCAAACAGTAGCAAATAGCAATCACCACTATAACATACAATAACACATGATAGCATACATTAACATACCAACATCATACGATAAATAACATGAATGAAACTGTGCCATCAAGGCTCAATCAAACGGAGCCGATCGTATTGCATGTACTGAAAATGAAAAATGTCTGTGCGATCAAGGCTCAATCAAACGGAGCCGATCGTATGTGGGCACGCCAGGTTCACGCTCATAATGTAATGGGGAACATGCTCAACGCTCATAATGTAATGGGGAACATGCTCAACGCTCATAATGTAATGGGGAGCGGCGGCCTATGAAATTGCATGTACTGAAATAATAAACTAAATCTAACAATAACCACACAAACAGTTGAAACAAGTTGAATACACAGGTTCATGATATGATGTATGCACAATGGTTTAAATATAATATATAACAAGACACATGATACACCCCAAAACGTGATTACAACGGGGAATTTGTAAAGATTCACTCACATTGGGTGCGTTTGAATGGAGATGATGCGATGCGCACGAGTCGGGAGAGTTGAACAACGAGAATTACTAACCTAAATAATAACGGAAAAAATATAATAAATGAGTGGATTTTATTAAGGATTTTAATGGAATTTTTAGATATATTTTTGTGAGTTTAAGGCTATTTTCTATCTTTGAAGATGTTATTTTCAAGTATTTTTAATTGATTTTTAAATTAAATTAAATAAATAAAAATATAAAAAAATTGTTTATTTTGCATTGACCATTGACCGTTGACTTGTTGACCTGTTGACCGGTTCGGTCAGTGTGCATGTATGCGCTGGGTGAGACTCGAACCCGAGACCTCCCGTACGCGTGCACGCAGCTCTACCAACTGAGCTACGTGTCTAACCCGAAATAATCTTGTTTTTAATTATATTTATATACTAATTCGATTTATTCAAAATTCATTTGTTTTAAGAAAAAGATTTTAAATCATCGAACCGGTGCCATTAACCAGACTCGAACGCGTGACGTGTGACTTAGTGTTGCACACAGTCCACCGCTGGACTGTGTGTCTAACCTGGTTAATATCTCGGTTTTTATTATACTTAACAACTAACGGGGTTAACCCGGTTCAGCTTTAATCAAAAAGGCATTTTATTACTTAGAGGGTGCGTGTATCAGGGATCGAACTCGTGACGTGTGCGTATTATTTGCACACAGTCCACCGCTGGACTGTGTGTCTAACCCGTTTAAAATACCAATTTTAATTATACTTATAGTATTATCAAAGTTCATCTTCTTCATTGGATTTTTTCCGACAGCCGTTTACATCATTAAATCTTGTTAATTCGATTGTTAAGCATTACACGGACTGATAAGAGATAGCAGGGATGATAATTAGAGAAAAAAATACCGGTGAACGATTGATTACAGAGTTCCGGCAGGCGTCGGTCTCTGTTTTTAAGGACTTCAACTGAGCAATTCAATTAATTATTTTGATTAGCTAATCATGAAATTGAAGTGCTAAACAAACGTCATCAGTGTGTTTGAAGGTCCTTACCGTTTCACAGGCGAAGATACGGATTTTCAGAAGTTTTCCGGCGAGCAGAAATTATCCGATGACGACGTCTGAATTTGATTTAAATTGGAGGGTATGATTTAGAAATGGCTTAACAACTGTTAGACTATGATGGTATTGAAGAACTTACCGATTTGAGGACAAATACGGTTTTCCGGCGTACTTGCAGAATTTTCCGGCGAGTTGATTTAAGCTTTCTGATGGACCGAATGTGTGACGAAAGTGAAATGGAATGTTTGTATGATGTCTCTGAGTCGCGAGAAAGGTTTTGATTGAAGTGATTTGGACTTTGATTATTTTCGGTTATAAAAACCGATGATGAAAAAAATTGATGTTCATTCAAATCCGAATTGATTAAAATCGTCGGTGCATCGGTTATAAACCTGAATGTGCGATTAATCAAACGATTAGACGGTTGAATTGCCGATTTCGGTTTCTCAGTTGGCGCAACCGGTTTAACTATATTTGTGTATAAGACTTATTTGTTTCCTAATGTTGACAGAAAACAAACAAGTGGCGGAGCGGTGATGTGTGTGAGTGTTTAGTCTTTGGATATCAATGTCCGGCGGACCCGGGTTCGAGTCCCGGCAGCAACTTTTTATTTTTATTTATTTTGTTTTCATTTTTTATCAAATATAATTTTATAGTTTAGTTTGTTTATTAATTATGTATCATTAAAAAAATCAAAATAACCATAAATATACAACGTGACATTTATAACTTGATATTCGATTTCAAAACGGAGCAGGTTTTGGAAACCCGTTTTTGACAAATGTTACAGTATCCCCTACTTTTAGGAATTTCGTCCCGAAATTTAAGTAGTAGAAGTAGTAGGAAAAAGATGCGGGTATTTTTCGCGCATTGAGTCTTTACGTTCCCAAGTAAACTCAGGTCCCCGTTTCGACTCCCAGCGTACCCTAACAATTGGAATGCGACTCCGTCGTAGACGTTTCTCCCCGAAGTCCATGATCTCTACTGGTCTTTCAATAAAATGCATAGATTCGTCAATCTGAATATCTTCCAGAGGAGTGTGGAGGTTTTCATTAGCAAGGCACTTCTTCAAGTTTGATACGTAGAATGTGGGATGAATCCTGTTGAGTTCTTCTGGTAGATCAAGCTTGTATGCCACAGGACCTACTCTTTCGAGTATCTTGAAAGGTCCTACGTAGCGTGGTGCTAGCTTGCCCTTTTGACCAAAACGAACTACTCCCTTCCACGGTGATACTTTTAGAAGTACATGATCACCAATGTTAAACTCTAAAGGCTTCCGTCGTTTATCTGCATAACTCTTTTGACGACTTTGGGCCGCTAGAAGATTGTTTCGGATTTGATGGATCTTGTCTGTGGTTTCTTGGATCAATTCTGGACCAGTGATTTGAGCTTCCCCAATTTCGTGCCAACATACAGGAGATCGGCACTTACGACCATATAAGGCTTCAAAGGTGCCATGCCGATACTTGAATGATAGCTGTTGTTGTACGAAAATTCTACTAATGGTAGATGAGCGTCCCAATTTCCCTTGAAGTCTATAGCACATGCTCGAAGCATATCTTCAAGAGTTTGAATGGTGCCTTCAGATTGTCCATCAGTTTGAGGATGATAGGCGGTACTGAGATCTAATCGCGTACCCATAGCGGCTTGTACTGCTTGCCATGTTCGTGAAGTGAAACGACCATCACGATCAGAAATAATGCTTAACGGTACCCCATGTCGGCTTACGATTTCGCTGATATGAATACGAGCAAGCTTTTCGTTCTTGAAATCTTCACGGATAGGAATAAAGTGAGCTGATTTTGTAAGTCGGTCAATTATTACCCATATAGTGTCATACCCACCAAAAGTGCGAGGTAACCCGGTAATGAAGTCCATGGTTATATTTTCCCACTTTCATACAGGTATTTCAGGTTGGACCAGAAGTCCTGAGGGTCTTTGGTGTTCAGCTTTCACCTTGGAACATGTAAGGCACTTAGAAACAAAAACAGCAATATCCTTCTTCATTCCAGGCCACCAATAGGTATATCGTAGGTCTTGATACATCTTATTGGCTCCTGGGTGTATAGAGTATCGCGTTTTGTGAGCTTCATTCATAAGAGTTTCGCGAAAATTGTTGTGATTGGGAATCCATATACGATCTAGATAGTACATAATACCGTCAAATTTAGTTTCAATTTTTAGCTCAGCTCCACAGGACATCTCCTTTCGTACATCATCTTCCGTTATTGAAACGTGTTGGGCTTCTCGAATTTGATCTTTAATGCCGGTTATAATTTGCGAACATAGAAGACGAATGGAGTTCGCATAACCCTTTCGACTAAGTGCATCAGCCACCACATTTGCTTTACTAGGGTGGTATCTAATTTCACAGTCGTAGTCATTTAGAAGTTCGACCCATCTTCGTTGCCTCATGTTTAACTCCTTTTGATTGAAGATATGTTGAAGACTCTTGTGGTCAGTGTATATTTCACACTTAGTACCATAGAGATAATGTCTCCATATCTTAAGAGCGAACACAACGGCTCCAAGTTCTAGGTCATGGGTGGTGTAGTTCTTCTCATGCGTCTTAAGCTATAACTTTTCCTCTTTACATTAGAACGCAGCCTAATCCTTGCCCTGACGCGTCGCAATAGACCACAAAATCATCACAACCTTCAGGAAGAGTGAGGATTGGTGCATCACAGAGTTTTTGTTTAAGAGTTTGGAAGGCTTCTTCTTGCTTGGGTCCCCATATGAAAGGTTTTCCCTTATGAGTTAACGCCGTGAGTGGTACAGCAATGCGAGAGAAGTTTGAAATGAATCGACGATAATAACCAGCCAAACCAAGAAAAGATCTTACTTCAGTTGGTGTACGTGGAGCTTGCCATTCTTGTACCGCTTTGATCTTTGAGGGGTCGACATGTATTCCCTTGTCATTGACTACATGTCCGAGGAATTGCACCTCTTTTAACCAGAATTCTCATTTGGAGAATTTGGCGTAAAGCTTTTCATTCTCTAGAAGTGTAAGGATGAGTCGAAGATGACGCTCATGATCAGACTTAGACTTTGAATAAATTAGAATGTCGTCGATGAAGACTATAACAAATCGATCAAGATAAGGTTTGCAGACTCTGTTCATTAGATCCATGAAGACAGCTGGTGCGTTGGTTAAACCAAATGGCATGACCATGAATTCATAATGGCCATAACGAGTTCGGAAAGCAGTCTTAGGGACGTCTTCTTCATGCACACTAAGTTGATGATAGCCAGATCGAAGGTCGATTTTTGAAAAGCAGTTGGCACCTTGAAGTTGGTCAAGAAGATCATCAATGCGAGGTAATGGATAGCGATTCTTGATTGTTAATTTGTTGAGCTCTCTGTAGTCGATGCACATACGAAACGATCCATCTTTCTTCTTTACAAAAAGGACAGGTGCACCCCAAGGCGATGAGCTAGGACGTATGAATCCCTTGTCAGTCAACTATTGTAATTGACTGGCTAACTCTTGCATTTCAGAGGGGGCTAACCTATAAGGAGACTTTGCAACTGGTGTAGCACCAGGTATGAGATCAATACGGAATTCGACGTCTCTAACTGGAGGAAGTCCTGAAATGTCATCAGGAAAAACTTGTGGGAAATCTTTTACTACTGGAATGTCTTCAAGTTTCTTCTCCATGGTTCCCTTTGTGATGATATGAGCTAAAAACGCGACATAATTCTTGCGAAGATATTTTTGAGCTTGAAGACAAGACATTAAGCTGAGCCCTTTCGACGAGGTTTCTCCAATGATTCGAAGCGTCTGACCGTTAGAAAGAGGAATACGAATAAATTTTTCGCGACATACAACTTCTGCCTGATGTTGACTGAGCCAGTCCATACCAATTATGATATCAAAACTTCCCAGCTTCATAGGAATAAGGTCGACTGAGAAATCGTGGTCGTTTAGGGTGAGTGTACAGTTGCGTATAATAGAGTTTAACGAAACTGGTTTCCCGTCAGCAACTTCTACCGTTATGGATTCCATGAGCTTATCCCGATTTTGGTTTAAGATAGGTTCAAATTCTAAGGACACAAAACTTCTATCCGCACCAGTATCAAATACCATAGATGCATATCTACCATTTATAAGGAACGTACCGTTAACCACGTTGCCGTCAGCTCTAGCCTGATTAGCGTTGATATTGAAAGCTCTTCCTCTTGCAGGTGGAGGAGCTTGGTTCGCTTGATTCACCGGGTTGGCTTGGGCCTGAGCATGAATAATGTTTACCAACCTTGGACAAGTGTTTCTGAAATGGCTTGGGTCTCCGCAATTGTAGCAAGCCCGCATAGGTTGACCCATAGGATAATTGGGTTGGTAATATGTTTGGGCTAAATGTTGGGTGGGTGGTAATAGTAGGGGTTGTTGGGCTTGACCCATTATTTGTTGGTGGGTTTGGGTTGAAGGCTGGTGGCGGTTTGTTCGCTAGGGCATCCGGCAGGTTTGAACAGTATGACCTGCGCGACCACAGCCGGTGCAATGCTGGCATGGATAATCAGGAGAATGGTGATATTGGCAACGGTTGCATTTTGGTAACGGGCTAGAGTATGGTCTTTTGTATGGTGCAGGTGAAGGAGCGACTTGGGTAATGGGTGCAGTAGGAATTGGGAGGTTGGTTTGTGTAACGGCGAAGTTTCTGGTGTTGCGCTTCCTCTTATTAGCAAACTTAGAGGAGGAGTTGGAATGGTTTGAAGTTTGACCCTCAATAGGGGCTTTCTTTTTCTCTTCTTTAAACTTCCCGTTGCGAATTCGATTCTCGGTCAGTTCAGTTGCTAGCTCCATAGCAGCTTCAAGTGTTACCGGTGAAATGCTGAGGACCGAATCTTGAATTTTCGAGGGAAGTCCTCGAATATAATGCTCGATCAGACGATAGGTTGGGGTGAACAAATTTGGAACCATTTGGTTCAACTCTAAGAACCTCTTTTTATAAGTGGTATGATCTCCCTCCTTCTGTTTTAAAGCATGAATTTCATCCTCCAACTTTTTAATTTCACTCCTAGGACAGAAACGCCTAGTCATTATTTCCCTTAACTCCTCCCAAGTTAAGGCCATTGCATCATCAATTCCCCTCTTCCCTTTTTCAGTATTCCACCAAGTGAGAGCTACCCCAAATAGTCTCCCGGTGGCGTATCGAACCTTGCGATCCTCAGGACAATCGCAGTTGAGGAAGGTGTTCTCCATTTCCTCAAACCAATGTAGGAGAGCAGTGACACCTTCGGTCCCTTCAAATTTAGGAGGATCACAAGACTTGAAATGTTTATATGAGCACTTGCTGGTAGGAGGGTTGTCGATGTTCTGGTCATGTTGTTGGGGAGGGTTAGCAGGATTTGTAGCGAGGGCTTGTTGTACTTGGACCACAATGTCAGGCAGTATCGTGGCCATTTGTTTCGCGATTTGTGTGGCCAAGCGTTCCTGAGACCTTCCTGATCTTTTATCCCTTCGTTGTTGTCTGGACGACATCTACAGGAACGTACATAAGAAGATTGTGAGTTTATGGTGTCTTTTTAGGTGTCATGTGTCTTTAAGAAAAATGAAAGTAACATAAATATCAATAATGCAACTACATCCATAGGATGTCTTGGGTTTGCTCATGTTGGGCCTCAATTGTCCCCCATACCTTCACCTATATAGTCATGTGGGCCCCCATGGCTATTGGCTTGGTAGGATTCACATTAGTATTGGCGTTTTAACACTTGCATCACCCGAATGCAAACCACAAAAATATGTTTACGAGATGTATGGTCGGAATGTGTCCAGGTGTAGACACAATGACAACTCAAAGTGGAGTTAGCTCACACGATGTTTGGTATAGCATGCTTTGGCCTAATAGGTACTTCGTACTCTCATCGTTAGTCCCCAGGTAGGCAAACTGGTCCTTTATTTTGGATTTATACGAATGCCTGCCTAGACAGGACGTTCCGACTACCGGTACTGATACCCTTCCAGTTACTACATGCCCGTCATGAGAACTCACTTTGATGAGATTTGAAAACACAAAAATCATTGTAAAAGTAATCATGATGTGGTGTGTGCTTTCATGGATGTGATTTGTTGTGAGAATATGATTCATGATAGGCAATATATGATAGTATATACTTATGAACATGCTTGCATAACATTGAATGTAACATTTAACATAAAACATATAAACATCATGAAATTTGGCATGTAACACACAAAAATCTTATAAGTTTCTAATCAACTATAGTATAGGATCTAAGGGTCTAATAACCTATCCTATATCCCTATAGTCATGCCTCTGATACCAATCTGTCACACCCCGACCCGCAGCGGAATAAGAGTCAGGGCATAATTGGGTTATCACCAAAGCTCATGATATTTACTAATATGTTTCATATTTATTAAAGTCAAAATTACATTCCCAAATATCCAAACATGTTCATACAATACAAAGAAAATAAACCAAACAAAACAATCCCAACTCTAAATCATTTTTTTCTTCTAATCCCATCCTAAGTGTTTCTTGCTGCAGCTGGTTCACCTGTATCATGTGTAAAAATGGGGGTTTTTGGGTCAACATAAGTTGGCGAGTGAACCTTATTAGATAAACATTTGTTATTGATTTTCTTGTTAGTTTATCAATGAAAAATTGTGCATAATCATAAATGAGCAAATTAGAGAAAAAAACATACCGGTGAACGATTGATTACAGAGTTCCGGCAGGCGTCGGTCTCTGTTTTTAAGGACTTCAACTGAGCAATTCAATTAATTATTTTGATTAGCTAATCATGAAATTGAAGTGCTAAACAAACGTCTGTTTGAAGGTCCTTACCATTTCACAGACGAAGATACGGATTTTCAGAAGTTTTCCGGCGAGCAGAAATTATCCGATGACGACGTCTGAATTTGATTTAAATTGGAGGGTATGATTTAGAAATGGCTTAACAACTGTTAGACTATGATGGTATTGAAGAACTTACCGATTTGAGGACAAATACGGTTTTCCGGCGTACTTGCAGAATTTTCCGGCGAGTTGATTTAAGCTTTCTGATGGACCGAATGTGTGACGAAAGTGAAATGGAATGTTTGTATGATTTCTCTGAGCCGCGAGAAGGGTTTTGATTGAAGTAATTTGGACTTTGATTATTTTCGGTTATAAAAACCGATGATGATAAAAATTGATGTTCATTCAAATCCAAATTGATTAAAATCGTCGGTGCATCGGTTATAAACCTGAATGTGCGATTAATCAAACGATTAGACGGTTGAATTGCCGATTTCGGTTTCTCAGTTGGCGCAACCGGTTTAACTATATTTGTGTATAAGACTTATTTGTTTCCTAATGTTGACAGAAAACAAACAAGTGGCGGAGCGGTGATGTGTGTGAGTGTTAAGTCTTTGGATATCAATGTCCGGCTGACCCGGGTTCGAGTCCCGGCAGCAACTTTTTATTTTTATTTATTTTGTTTTCATTTTTTATCAAATATAATTTTTATAGTTTAGTTTGTTTATTAATTATGTATCATTAAAAAATCAAAATAACCATAAATATACAACGTGACATTTATTAACTTGATATTCGATTTCAAAACGGAGCGGGTTTTGGAAACCCGTTTTTGACAAATGTTACAATTGATTTTCAACTCTTTGAATAGAACCACGGGTGTTTCATCCGATTGGCACTTCTTTAGATTTGTGACATGGAAAACGTTATATACACCGTTGAGTTCTTCTGGTAGATCTAACCTGTAGGCCATAATACCAATTCTTTCCAAAATTTTGAACGGTCTTACATAGCGCGGATTCAACTTGCCCCGTTTTCCAAAACAGGCCACACCCTTCTAAGATGAGACTTTCAACAAAATCTTGTCACCCACGTAGAATTCCAACGGTTTTTTGTGTTTATCAACACAACTTTTCTAACAATCACGAGTTGCTGCCATACGATTCCTGATCTGAACAATCTTCTCCGAGGTTTTAAGTACGAGTTCAGGACTTGTGATTTGGTTGTCACCAATTTTAGTCCAACAGAGAGGAGATTGACATTTCCGTCTGTACAACGCTTCGAATGGTGTTTCCTGAATGCTATAAGGGTAACTATTATGGTAGGAGAATTCCACCAGAGGTAGGTATCTTTCCTAACTATTACCAAAGTCTATAACACATGCTCGAAGCATGTATTCAAGAGTCTGAGTGGTACGCTCACTCTGACCATCAGTTTGGTTTGGTGATGGTATGTGGTGCTCATATCTAAGCATGAGCCTAAATATTTCTACATTGATCGCTAGAGGTGAGATTCAAAACGAGGGTATCAATTAGAGATGATTGGAAATTGGCACTCTGTGCCGAGAGACTACTTCCTTCAGGTAAATACTAGCAAGTTTATCATACTTGCCTATTTCCTTGATTGCGAGGAAGTGAGCTAACTTGGTTAAGCAATCCACGATCACCCAGATGGTGCCATTTCCTCTTGGAGTCTAGGGTAACCCGATAAGAAAATCCATGGAAATTTTTCCCATTTCCACAAACCAGACAACTTTTGGTACTCGATCTTGACCACAGAGCAAGTCAAGCACTTGCTTACATAAATGGTTATGTTAGCTTCCATATTTATTAACCAGTACATGGCTTATAGGTCTCGATACATCTTGTAAGAACCGGGATGGATGGAATATCGAGACTTGTGTCCTTTGTCCATCTCAAGTCTAAAATCCCCGTATAGGGGGACCCATATTTGCTCCAAGAAATAGCGAATACCGTCCGATTTAGTTTCAAGTCATAATTCCATGCCCCGCATGGATTCGGCCGAAAGGTTTTCCTCTTTCATGGCTTCAACCTGGGCATAAGGGATTTGATCATGTAAACAAGAGTGAATGGTGAGTTGCAAGGCTCGAACACGTTTGGGTTTGGTTTTTTTATGGCACGGGGCATCAGCTTCAGCGTTACTGTTTCTCGAATGGTATTTGATGGCATAGTCATTATCATTTAGAAGTTCAACTCAACGACGCTATCGGATGTTTAACTCCTTTAATTCCAAAATGTGCTGGAGACTCTTGTGATCGGGGTAAATGGTGCATTTGGTATCGTACAACTAAGGTCTCTAGATTTTGAAAGCAAATATCACGGCTCCCAACTCTAATTCGTGAGTCGTGTAGTTCTACTCATGTACTTTCAGTTGTCGAGGGGCGTACATGATGACTTTCTCGCGTTGCATCTGAACGCAACCGAGACTTTGGATTGAAGCATCGCAAGTCTACGACGAAATCATCGATTCCATCAGGTAAAGATAGAATAGGCGCATTGCAAAGCTTATTGCTTCAATAGCTAAAAAACATATTCTTGTGTGTCACCCCATTTGTAAACAGTGCCCTTATGAGTCAAAGCGGTAATAGGTTGAGCGATTTTTGAGAATCCCTCAATGAATCTACAATAATACCCTGCGAGGCCATGAAATTGGCGCACATCAATAGGAGTTTTTGGTGCAGCCTAATTCTTGATGGAATAGCTTTGTTGACTACATGTCCGAGGAAATGGACTTCGCGAATCCATAAGTCACATTTAGAGAACTTAGCATAAAGTTGTTCTCTTTTAAGAAGCTCTAAGATAAGGCATATGCGTTCTTCGTGCTCCTCCTCGCTCTTAGAGTATATGAGAATATTGTCAGGTAAAACGATGATGAATTATCTAAGTATGGTTTGCACACTCGGTTCATGAGATCCGTGAAGATTGCGGGTGCATTGGTTAACCCGAAGGCCATACTAGGAAAAACAATTTTGGAAATATCTTTGTCTCAGACTCTCAACTGATGATTGCCCGATCTCAGATTGATTTTTGAATAAAAACTGGACCCTTGAAGTTGGTTGAATAGATCATCAATGTGCGGAGGTGGATACTGGTTCTTGATAGTTACCTTGTTGAATTCCCGTTAGTCAATACATATACGAAAAGTCTCGTCTTTCTTCTTGACAAAGAGAACTGGAGCCCTGGGGTGACAAGCTGGGTCAGATAAAACCCTTATCCAATAGCTGTTGCAGTTGGGTAAATAACTCTCGCAGTTCTTTCGGTGCAAGACGATATGGTGCTCAAGCAATGGGCGCTGCTCCAGAAGTTAGCTCAATCTAGAACTCCACTTGCCTATGTGGTGAAATACTGTGCAAGTCTTGGAGAAACACTTCGCGAAAGTCATGAACGATAGGAATATTTTTTATCTTCTTTTCCTCAGTTTGTTTATCAGCGATAAGAGCCGAAATAGCAGTATGGTCCTTGCATAGACACTTCTGTGCTTTTAAGTATGAGATGATACCTACGATCAAGGGCGTAGGATACTGGGGGCTGGAGGGGGTGGCTGACCACCCGAAGTTTTCGCTCAGTAGTTTTCGTATATAAATTTTTGGATATATACGTTTTCGACCCCCCGTTTTATATAAATTTTTGGATATATACGTTTTCGACCCTGATCAGAAATCTCAAGCTTCGCCATTGCCTACGATGACACCATTCTTTTCGCCCTGAAAGGATAGGGCTACTAGGAAGGGGAATACAAACGATTATTATAACATCACACTAGCTAGTTGTAGAAATGCTTTAAAAAAAGCCAGTTGTAGAAATTACGAGAGTTATTATGATCATTTTTTTTTTCAAAAGTAATGTTTTGTTTTTTTCTCTGGTATGACAATTACAATTTTTAACTAAAATGTTAGTCAGTTGATCCATAATTAATGGAATGTGATTAAGTAGTGGAAAATATTTTAGTTTGACCAAAGACTGTATAAAGGTGGCACCAACTAGACCACTTTCAATCATTAAACCCAAAAACATAACATGGATCATAGCCTTTAAGCATAATTAGTACTCTCTTACTATCATCGTGTTATCTTTTTAGCCTAATCATACATATCATCTTCCTAATCCTTTCCTCTAGTGGCATTGTAAATACTAAACATTGTTATTCATGGTTAAATAAATATATGAAAAAGTATATATCACCTAAGCATGGAGAAAAAGATGGTGATAATTGATAAATCGATGTTATATCTTCATACTTAAAAAATGTGTTGAAACTTTTTGAAATAGACACACTGAAGCTTATAATCTTATCTGGATATCTACGTTTCAATAAAAGAGAACATTAACTAATGACTTACTTTTTAAGTTATAGCCAAGAAACCCGAAATAATACACAAAATTATTAAAACTGTGAACAAATTGTTTAAATGTTCACGTATAGCTTGTGATTGATCTACAATGACTATGAATTGATTAACAACAAAAACCATTATAACATGCATGAATATATCTTTACCACTTCTAGCTTATCGTCAAATATACTAAATTGTTCATAAGAAAGTATTTTCCCTTTTGTAATCCTTCACTAACTAAATTGTTCATAAGAAAGTATTTTCCTTTTTGTAATCCTTAACTAACTACTAAATTTTATTTATATGATTCCTTCCTTTTTGCCATATTACTTCTTTAGTTACCTACAAAAACTTAATTATCAACCAAAATAACTGAAAATAACATAGATTAATAACCAAAAAACTGAAAATAGCGAACCATTTTTTCATTTCATATATAATGTCAATATGTTAAAATAAATTAGTTCCCAAAATCACATTGGAAAAAAAAGGAACTAATCTAACACAAGTAGAAGTTACATTGATCAAGGGCCAACCAACTACAAAACTGTTGAGCTCTTTCAAGCCACATACTTTCTATATACAAACTGCTTGATCAAGTCTAGATTAACCGATCAATCAAGTTCGAATATATCAATCGTGGTAACAAAGAAGCATGACGACACATCTCTTGATGATGTAAAGCCTTGCTTTATGCTCTTTAAGAACCCTCCAAGTCCTTTGCTTGAAATCCTTCTCTTGGAGCTTCCCATCATCATCTTCATATCTCCCTCTCTCTCTCTTCAAAAACCGAACCTCACAACAGTTCGTTAGGTACCAAAAAAGATTATTCTAGAGAGAAAGATAGATCAGTGTTCTCTTGTTGTTCTGTGAAAGAAGGTGTGTTAGAATTATGGAAGAACATGATGGAGGGACTTGTTTATATAGGGGGGTGGGGGTGGGGTGGTGGGACATGTATAGATAACTGAATAGTTTATATGTATAATATACTTTGTAGCTACTTTGGGTGTACAAGTCATCTTTTAAGAGGGTGGGTGTAGCCTGGAGGCATCATCATCAGACATAGTGGGTCAGGTATGATCTTAATGAGGTAGCATCCATCCATAATATATGAGTTTTTTCATCTTGTTAATTTCTCATGACCTTAATTGTTATATGCTACATGTTAATTTTCTTTTCTTATATATACATGTATAAATATAAAAGTAGAGTTGATAAAAATTGTATATCAATTTCTGAATTCATTTTGTCAAATAAATTAAACTACTAAAATGTTGTCGGTAGAATGAAAAAGTTTTCATGTTCTCATTTGCAGTTCTGAGTCTTTGCTGTTTGCACGAACGAACCCTAAAAATCCACAATGAAATATATTTTTATAAACATTGGTAAGAGAGAAGCACTTTGGCCAACAACATATTCCAGTAAATGAGCATTATGTCAAAAGAACTGAATCAAAATAACAGTCAAACCCTCACGTGAGTTCCCAAATACCGTGCCAAATTCCCATGAATACAAGCGCCATAAATTTAGGGAGCTATTTCAATGTTATGGCCAAACACTTGCTACTTAATTAAGTAAACTCTACAAACCCTCAAAAGGCCCGTAATTAAACCAATTATTTTTTTTATCGCAAACCTCACACGTCCACTATAATCCTATGTATAAATTTATACATTTTGTCCACCATAAAAATTGAACTGTTAACCTTATAAGTTATAAGGAAAGATACCTTTATATTACACCAAATACCACTAGACTATAGACCTATCATTATTAACTCAATTACTTAAATGGCTTTTATCAGCATTTAGAGCATTTGCAATCCAAAATTTTACACATGTCGCGTTTTTATATATAAAATTTGATATTGTATAATAAAAACATGAGCTGGATCTCTTACTTGTAGCTAGTAGATAAAAGAAAATTATGCTAATATAGGGATAATTCACCTAATATAATACTGGTGTAGATTAGAAGTAAGTAACCGTTTTCACTCATAAAAAAGCAAATAACAAACATTGTGAAGGCTCTATGGTTAAAAAGATAAAAGAGAACATTTTACAAACGCAAATAAATGTGTTCACACACCAATCAATTTAGTATAGCAAATATCCTTACAAAATACATATTTCATCCGCAATGCAACAATATATATCCACATAGTCATTACCTTTTATATGTATTTTCATAATCAAGTCAGTTGTAATAATAACTACTTAGCTTTTTATATCGTAACAAAATAAAACATATTTAGAAGTTTAATAAGTTGATATGTTTATAATTTGTGTAAATTAATTGGTCTTCTTTAAAAGTTTAATGGCATATAAATTCTTAAGTAAATAAGTTGATAACATATAATATGTATGTATATATAGATAGTAATATAATAAGTGTATCATTTTCATAATATAAAGAAATATAAAAATAGAATTTTTTTAAGGAGGATCTACCATTACCATCATGACAGCATTGGGTTTTTGTGGTTACAAACATGAAGCTTAAACACACAACAAATAGAGTCACTTGATAGGGAAGGATATCACCTAGACGTTAATTAGATAGGTTCTACATATTCACACACCCATTTGCCTATTTAGACACCCTTTAGATGGGTCGTCTAGATCTAGACGGGGCGTCTAGGGTTTTTTTTCTCCGACCACATTCCTGCACCATACAACGTCAAATCAGTCATATCAGACGGGGCATCTAGTAATAGACGGAGTAGAAGACGACCAGGCCAAGACGGGGCGCGTCTAGAGCTAGATGACCCGTCTTGAATGTTGTGCTCTGCATGCATGTCAGCCAAGTTGCAAAGTGATACGCTCCGTCTAGGCCTAGACGGGGCATATATATTGTTCTTAAATAGAGCCATGCAGAGCATTTGTGTCACAGAAATTTTTTCGATTCGTCGTCGGAATTCTCTCCGAGTTCTTCTTTGGCTTATATTACTTTCTCTGATATCATTCAATGCATGTCGGTTAGACGGGGCGTCTATTTCTTTGTTAAATAGACCCATGCAGAGCATTTGATGTCGCATAAAACTTTCAATTCGTCATTGTAATTTTGTTTGTCGTGAACTTTGGCTTGTATTACTTCATCTAATATCATCCAAAGGTGGTGAAATGTCATTAAACTAGAACGGGTCATCGGTGCCTGAAGTGAATACGGTAACAGTTATTAGGTTAAACTAGTTGTTGTTTTAATTATTTACTAACGATGATATCGTTTTTAGGGAGGAGCGGTGTTCCCAATTCTAACGACCAAGAGGAGGTTGTGTCTAGTGTACAAGACATTATTCGTGATGGTGGAGGATATGGTGGTGCGGCACCCCCATACGCAGGCACTTCGTATCTCGCGGAGATCGTTTGAAAACGGGTGAGGTTTACCGTGAATATAATACGTATTTATCCGATGGAGATCAGCCTTATATATTTTGAAAAAAAAGTATTGGAGGGACGGTTTCCAGCGTGCAAATTTGTATCTCAATCGACTACACGTCAAAGAGTGCCTTGTGCTGAATCGAAGACTGTAACCGAAGGGAAACTCGAGGAGTAAATGTAGTAAATGAGAAACACTGTCAATTTTTAAATATATATGGTTTTTGTTTGCGTAATAGAGTGTGTTGTGGTTTAACATAGTGATATGTTGTTGAACTTATTTCAGGTGTTTCTACAGCACCTAACGAGTCTCAGTCATCGTCTGATGATTAGTCCTGGTCAACCACGGTCAAGAAAGCAAGAACAATGGCTCGATCTTTTTTATGTTTAATATGATTTATTTGTATAAATAATACAAAGATTTTTTTTACTACAATAAAAAAACTTTTGGTATAACTAATAGGATTTTATTTACTTAATTTGAACTTTGATATAAGCCGACATTCTTCAGTACACCCAAGGCACAACAATTAAACCATACAAAGCTTTGTATCTAAAAACAACAAACTATGGGTATTGACAAACAGAGGGTAATTATACTCTCCGAGCTCTCACGTCCAACCGTCGGCACCGGCAGATGACGAAATGTCAATACTGCCCGTGGCGACGGTTGGGCATGAGAGCTCGGATACTATGATTACCGGCTGTTTGTCAACACCCGAGTTTGTTTGGATTTTAGATACAAAGCCCATCTAAAAACAAACAAACTCTGGGTATTGATAAACAACAGCAATTATACTCTCCGAGCTCTCACGTCCAACCGTGGGCACCGGCAGATGATGAAATGTCGATACTGCCGGTGGCGACGGTGGGACGTGAGAGCTCGGAGAGTATAATTGTTGGTCAATACCCGGAGTTTGTTGGTTTTGGATAGGCTTTGTACGGTTTAAAAAAACCATACAAGGCCCATCTAAAAACCAGCAAACTCTGGGTATTGATAAACAACAGCAATTATAGTCTCCGAGCTCTCACGTCCCACCGTCGGCGCCGGCAAACGACGAAATGTCGGTACTGCCGGTGGTGACGGTGGGACGTGCGAGCTCAGAGAGTATAATTGTCGTCTGTTTCTCAATACCCGGAGTTTGATGGTTTTTAGATAGGCTTTGTATGGTTTATTTGTTGTGCCTTTGGTGTACTGGTAGAATGTCGGCTCCTAAAGTTCAAATTACGTAAATAAAATACTATTAGTTATACCAAAAAAAATTAAATGTATATATACGGGTCGTCTAGACCTAGACGCCCCGTCTAGACCTAGCCAGAAGACCATTCTACCCCCGGCTTCTTGGCCGTCTAGGCCAAAACCAGGGGCAAAACGGTCATAAGTCAGGATCTAGACGAGTCGTCTAGACCTACGCACCGTACAGTGGCGGGATCTTAATCCCTGAGAAAATTTGAATTTTAAATTTAAAATGTAAATTGCCATTTTACCCATGAACTGCCGCCGTCTAGGCCTAATTCAGGGGCAAGATGGTAATTAATCATGCTGAGCTGTAAAACACTCAGCTGGTTAATTACCATTTTGCCCCTAAGTTAGGCCTGGACGGGCGCAGCTCAGGGGTAAAATGGTAATTTACCGTTTATTCCATACGGGTTGTCTAGGCCTAGACGATCCGTCTAGGCCTCGTATATGTCTGACCGCCTAGACGATCAGAGATAGACGACACAAACACACTCAACCCCACACACATACGTATCCTGCCGTATTCTATCCTATTCCGGGCCGTATTTTTGCGAAATCAAACCTTCTCCGGTGAGTATTTTCAACTATACTTCAATACATTTTAATGTGTTATGCATTCAGAATGTAGGTTGGTTGTGAATTTAAAAGATTTCGGGGTTTATGCGCTGTTAGGGTGTTCTGTTTGGGATTTCCGATGAACAAGACGGGATGTCTAGACCAAGACCACCCCGATAGACGACCTTGAAAATTATTTCTTTTTCTTTTATAATTTATTGTTTTATTCGTGTTAAATTGTATTATACAATCGCAGATTAGTTATGGACGAGATTGGAGATCCGATACACGGGACCCACATCCGCATGGTCCGCGATGGGCCCCGGCAGCGCCGGTGGATCCGCTCCACGGCCACCCATACCTTGAGTTCCCGCCCGACACCGAGGCCGCCCGATTCTGCGGCAAGCTACGCCGGATGCAGGTCGGATCGCACTCGGCGGTCGACTGGCACGCGATCGAGGCGATCGAGGAGACGCCCAGACTTCGATTCTTCATTCCTGTTGATTCCCCGTGGCACCCACTGTTTGACCTGGCCGGCACGGCGACTTACAGGGAGCTGCTCGTCGAGTTTCTGTCCACCTTCACGTTCCACCCTCCACGGGTCGACCAACCGCCTCCCCAGCCACAGGGTCCTCCCCCTCCGCCGGAGGTTTCATTTAGGCTGGCCGGTGTGTTGGCGTTCGATGACGCTTGCAGAGTTTGCCGTTCATAGTGGCATATACCTGCAGGAGGAGATTGCCACCGATGTATATACGGAGGGGCTTGTGGTGGTGGATAAAGCCACTCTTTTGGGCTTTTGGGAGGTGGTCGCAGGCCCTGACACTTGAGAGCATGTCAGGGTGAAGGGGAGGATTTCTCACGTTGTCGACCCGCTGTATAGGTACATACGTTTATTACGTTAATTGTTTGATTATTGTTGCTATGAATTAATTTCCGGTTTTCGCTAACATAATGTGCAGGTATCTACATCGGATGCTCTCTACGTCTATTACCGCTCGCGGACAAAACCGTGAGTGGTGTACGAGCACCGACTTGTTTTTTTCTATTACCTTTTGTACAGGAGGCGTGCGCACTTGCGCACGGTCTCGCCCAGTATTTCGCCTCCGCCCACCACCGGCAGGAGCGCGACCTTTTGTACGGCGGGGCGTACGTCACCGTCATCGCCCAGTCGTTGGGTCTTGTGCCGGAGTCAGACCCGCACTTGCAGCCGGCCATACTGTCCACGCGGATGGGTTTACTAACCTTGCGGGGGATGAGGCTGGTGAAGAGGTTCGGCATGTTAGGCGAGCGGTTTAAAACCCCCAAAGGTGAGCCATGGATTCCGGAGCCGATGCCCGATCACTTCGCTCCAGTCCATCCGTCGGCAGATGAGGCAGCGGTAGTCCAGGACTCTCCGGTTGATGTTGACGGACCTGCCCCGCCACCGCCGCCACCACCTCACGGGGCGCCTCAGTTTCCACAGCACTTCCTTCCACGTCATGCCCCGGGGGTTGCGGCATACCCCGCGTTTACGAGCCGACGTCGACAAGCTTATGGATCTCATGGGCTGGGTGGTCCGGGAGATGCAGGATAGACGTGAGAGAGACGGGTTACCTCCCATACCGCTCCCACCACCTCGAGCACCACATCAACAGCAGCAGCCGCAGATGCCAGATCCCGATCCCGACTCCGATGCCGACTCGTATGTATAGACATTTTGTATTTACTTTTCAGCTGTACAGATAAATATTGTTTTCGTTGTACAAATTTATGTTATATATGTTATATTTAACTTTGTTTTCAGTTGTTCAATTACTTGATGATTGTTTGTGTTAAATCGACATTGAAATGTAATACGGAAACCACATACACTTGTTGCATTCATCTTAAAATGTTGAAAACAGTATTAAATTTTAGTATTATATTTTAAAAAAAATATAATGTAAAAACAATTAAATATATAAACGATTGAAAAACATAACTCACTTTTAAGTACAACAAACAAAACTTTTAAAAAACCTGAAATTACACCTAAAAAAATCAACCTCCAACAACAACCAATTTACCTCACCAAAACACTATTTTTTCAATCTCCCCACCAAAACAACCATTTTCCAACAAAAAAAACACAACATCCTAGACGGGTCGTCTAGGTCCAGACAGCCCGTCTAAACACCAAAATAGTGACCAAAACAGCCCTTTTCCAACAAAAAAAACCCAACATCCTAGACGCGTCGTCTAGGTCCAGACGGCCCGTCTAAACACTAAAATCTATAGGCCCTGTCAGGTACTTGCTGACTCCTCAAAATCAGTGCTATACGGGACGTATAGACCTAAACAACTCGTCTATGTCTCAGGGGTGTCCAAATAGGCAGCAAGGATGTATAAATAGATTGAGCCATTAGATATCACCAATATCATCATGTACGAAAACCTTTTACGATCAAACTCTCCGTACCTTGTAACCGCATTAGGACTACAAACCTTCAATTATGTCGTCAAAATTAATGCCCTTTTGTCGGTGTTGCGGCTATCTCACGTAATTTTATTTAATTAATTTGTTTTGAAGATAGTAATCGTCTATTTTTAACATAATATTTTTAGTTAAATACCATCTAATTTTACATTTAAAAAGATTAAAACACACATCACTTTCCAAACACTATACCACTAGGCTAGTCGGTGTGGGTGACGGGCCTCTCTAGAGGACGACCCGTCACGTCAGCGCCACGTAGGATGGGTGTGAGGACAGGCCTAAAGGGGATGAACCTAGGAAATGGAGGACGAGACTATATATATATATATATATATATATATATATATATATAATATGTATGTATGTATGTATGTATGTATGTATATGTGTGTGTAGAGAAGGAGAGAGACAGCATCGTCCCCATCGTCCGCAGGAACACTTGGTCGACGACGACGGGCCACCCGGCGCGGTATTAGAGGCGTCGTCGGCCAGCGACAATCCAGGAACGGCCCCACACCGAATGGCCTTAGGGTATCATGAATGGTTATACTCGATTCATGATTAATAGTTGCTTAATCAGAAACCTGTAAAAGTAGGCCACTACCACTGGATGTTTCTTGTGCTCCTCAACATTTACTAAAACCTATCTACAATTTCCGTGTATTTGATTGCTAATTTTGAAGCTGGCAGTCTTTGAAATGTGAGCTTAACCTGATCTCCTTCAATTGTTCTTTTTACACTTTATTTTTTCCAAACAACTTAATCTATTGGTTATTCATTTGGATTTTTTCTTTAAGTTTTCAAGTTAACTATCATTAGCATCACTTTGAAGGACATTGGTGGTGGTAATAAAGTTTAAAACTAGGCCTCTTTGTAGATCGCCAGTTCGGAACCGAGTCGAACCGGGTTTTACCGCAATAGATCTTCGGGAGGGCGGGTTTTCCCCGGAACTGGTGGGTTGGTGGCTCGAGTATGCATCCAACTCTGATCATTATAGAGGAGGGGATGCATTTGTTTGATTGAGGACATCCCAGTATGCTTATCCAATAATTTAGTTGCCCGTTCAAAATAGATTACCCTTTTTTACACGTATACCATTATGCATAAGTACATTGTTGAAAGTTACGAGGACTACAAATTTTCACAACTATACACATAATTTGTACTGTTTAGTTTTTTTTTCAGTTAATAGATATCCATTTTCGTTTGTTAAAACATATATGAATTTTATATAAACTTGAATAGTAAAAAATCTCATGTGTAAATCTATCTTGTTTGGGATTATATCCAAGGTTGACTCCTCGACCGCCATAAGACCGTGCTCCCCTAATGTGCGGGAATCGCATGCAATCCGTAAACTCTCGCCTCCCGTCAGGTTCAACCCTAGAATTAAAGCCGCGATTCATCCCTTCACCCAGATGTCCCTGGAAAATGGCCCAACCGAGAATCAAACATAGGTCTCCACTAGGGAGGGCAAACCTTTTAACCATTGTACCAAGGTCCCAGGACATATATACCATACTTAAATACATAGTTTGAAGTTGCAACGAAACCACCCCTTCTTAGGAAGAGCAACATAACATGTTTGTAACAATTTTTTATGTTCGAAGCCTTGTATCCAAATACATATATGTTTTGCATAACTAGTTTATAAAGGTGCTAGATTATAGCCTCGTGTATTATACGTGGTTGAGTATAAGATATAAGAGCATTTACATTAGATCATTTATATTAATATGAAAGAGTTCTCTATATTATATAGAGTGGTTGTAAATGTTTGTAAGTTGATCTAAAAATTCAAATTGACACCCCGTTATTAAAAATTTACAAATACATAACTAGGTTTCATGAAAAACTACAAAAATTTATGTGAATCATATACTCATCTAGTAGATAATCCTAGACTTAAGAATGGTCCTATTTAGTAACGCCCCAAAACCTGATGTTTGACTCACTAGTATGGTTTCATGAGATATGGAATGAAAAGTGATAACTAAGTTATTTAACTTAATTACAACTATAAGTCTTATAGTAAAATACAAGGTTTGTGTGAATGAATTAAGATGGCAAACATGAGGGACTAAATATAGCAAGTCGATTGAAAGTTTTTATAAAAAGAAAATCAAACACTAGAGTATGTGTGTGAATATATGTTGTATATGTAGAGAGAGGATGAACAAGAACTTCATCTCATTCAATCCATCACAATTCTTCCAAATCAAGATCAAAATTTGATAGTGAAACTTTGCATGAATGAGGATTCCATATCATCTCAACCTAATAAACATGTGGAAAATTGTAATTCGTGATTTTGTGATTATATATGAAGTGGGTTTATGCTCAAGTCTTGAAATTGTATGAGATTAAGTATGAAGGTGTGTTAGAATCACCAAATAGGACTTGGATTATGAATGATTTTAAGTAAGTTGATGATTGAAGGTGAAACCCACCATTAATGGTGAAGGTGGTGACATGGGTGAATCACCCATGTTCAAATGGTGAATCACCCATGTTCAAATCATCAGCAAATTCGATTCATTATGCTGTATGTGATGAATTCTTGTTAGTTAGGTTGAAGTGTAGTATGAAATTTATTTGATGCTTAGGTATGTTTATGAATGAATGCAAGAAGTAGGAATGAAAGCATGAATGGGTTGTACATTATGCTTAGATAGTGGTACGCACGCCAAGTGTTTGATAAAATGTCTAAATGACAATAATATATGAAGTTGTATGCAAGTTGTGGGTCAATATGTATAAAACTGATAATGAAGTATTTATTAGCAAACTAACATGATAAGTGTGTTTTATATCGAGTTCATGTGGAATTTTGATTTGTTAGTATGATGTGGTAGAAGCGTGCATTAGGAGCTTGTACTCTATGATTGAAGATATGATACACCTTATGCGCTTAGTTGATTGTGTAGTAGAGATCAAGAGGCGAAAATGGTCTCATTGTATGGCATGAGGATTTACTAGCAAGGATAATGTTAGAACCATGGGTAATGTTAAATTAGTTAATCTTGAATGGTGTTGTTAGTTGTAGAATTATGAGATGACGAGTATGGATGGAATTGATTGTGTTTGTGTGCGACCTACGACATGGGTATGAAGTGCATATGGTATCATTAGTATGATCAACTTTATTAAACTGAATACATGTTCGTAAGTTGAATATGTGTAAGCTAGACAGTTGAATTTTGAAAGTCAACAATGAATGAATACCACTCTTGAGGTTTTGGACACAACTGTGAGAATATATACATCATGTGATATGTTTTAAATCTATGTGTGGTGTATGATGATCTTTTAAGTTGCATGAATGTGAAACAAAGTGACTATCAATCTATGTTTTATGTATGTGGTATTTTGTTTATGAAAGTTAAGGTACGTATGAATGAAGAGAAATTAACGATTGTATGAATGAGTGTGTGTACTAATCATAATGCGAATGTGAAAACATGAATGGATAGGAGTCATGTCGAGATGGACTCAAGCACGGAAGGCTAACAGTCAAGAGGAGGCAAAGAAGCGAATACAAATACGGACACAAAAAGTAAGTGATTCCCGAACTTATTTCCTATTGTGTAATGTTGTTTTAAATATGAGGAGGTTAGGAATCGTGAAAAGATGCCAAGTAATGGTAGGACTAAGGTGAACAAGGTTGCTTTGGACTATAGATAGTTTGGTCATAGTTGAATGTGTTGGGTAAAAGCCAAACGGGTCAAACTTGGAATATGTTTATCACAAGGATTGAGTTATGAAATACTTCTTGGAAAGGATTAGAAATGATAATATAATGCCTCTTTATGTACGAGTTAACTTGTTAGAGGATTAAGTATTAAATGTTAGAAAAAGAGGGCCGAAGGCCACAAAAAGATGTAAAGTAATAAAAAATGCCCAACTCAGTTGCCCGGTCGTGTTGAGTTCTGACCGGTCGGGTCAGTGTTTAATAAAAATGCCCAGCTCAGTTACCCGGCCGTGTTGAGGTCTGACCCGACCGGGTTAGTGTTCTGTCCCAAATTTTTATATATGAGCAAGGTTGAGAGTTTATGCACATCAATTGGTTATCACTCGCTTGTATCGATTATGCTAAACCCTTGAGGGTATATAACCAACATGATAACGTGAATTACACCCTAAGACTTGGACGTTTAAATGTGTTAGGATGTAAAGTGTTAGTTTGTGTATGGATAAAAAGGAATGTATGCACATGTTAGAATTTAGTATATGCGAATGTATGGAAATTGTATATATGTATACATGGGTTTTAATACGAACGATATTAAACAATGCTAAACAAATTACTTGAGAATGAAATGAAAGTGCAGATAATTGATGATGGGCTCTCGAAGAATCGAACCGGAGTGGCATGATTGAGTTTGGAAGGATAAATTGATATATCAGTATATGTAGAAAGAACGTGAAGTGGAAGTTAATTGTGTATATGTTTAATTTATGTAAGGTGTCACCAATTACTAATGATGTGGATATATATGGTGACTGCAGGTTACGCAGATAAACTTCATTATGCAATGCAAGCGGTTGAAGATCGAGTCAATACATGGGTTGTACGAGAGTGTGGTCAAGTAGTTTTGTAAAAGTAGGTACTATATTTTCTCTTAAATAAGAATGAAAGATGTAATTTTTTGTAAAAGAGTCATTTCAAATGGTTTTCAAGTATGTTATAATGTTTTGAATGAAACAAATTTTAGGTTCCTATTTCCGGTGCGTCTTTTCGGTTAAAACATGTTAGGGTGGTTCATATTTTGGATTAGTATGTTCAGGTTATGATTAAAGCAAATTTAGGAAATTCTGCAGTAACATTCCTACGAGTCCATGCAATGTCTAACCTTCAAGTTTTCATCATGTAATGTAAATAAAGTTTCCCCTTTCGGACACCCTAGAAGGTCTAACATAAAACACATAATTTGCTTGTGTCAAATTTTTCCATGCATCCTAACTAACCCACAAAAACCAGATTTGATCATCAAACAAGGCTAACATGAAATCCTACACACTTTTGTTTTACAAAAGTTTTCATTATATGCAAGTAGTGAACAAAATGATCTAGCAACAATTTCATTGTTGTTATCATGTCAATATGCTTAATTACATTTATACACATCATGGGAATCAACACATATCATCTATTATGCCAAGAATCACCTAAACTAAAATCATCATCAATAAAGTTTCTATTCTAGGCAAGTATGAACAATGCATCAAATCAAGTTTCCTATCATCAAGATTACTTCAAATCATAAACCCTAGACACTAGTTTTGAATCATCAAGAACATGTTTTACTCAGTTAGGGGTTCATTCAAATCACCAAGAATCGCATAAAAGATAAAAGCTAGGGATAAGACTTACTAGATTGCCCTTAGATGGCTTAGGGTTTATAAAAAATTCCAACAAACTTCAATATTCAAGCTTCAAACTCGATGGAGTAGGGCTGATTTATGGAAGTTGTACGTGTCAGAGGTCTCAAGGGGGGGGGGGGGATTGTGGGTTGTGAGTTGCGACGCAAGTATGGGGTTTTGATTAAAAAATGTCATTACAATAATTCCACATAGTTATGTGTTTTAAAAAAAATCGCCACAAAGTAGTAAAACACGAAACTGAACAACTTGCACGTAAAAGCACATAATTCACTTAATGTACATACAATACACGTAAATACCGAAAAACATATAAATTCACATAATATATTCATTTAACTTTTTTCATAATTATTATTTCACTTAATCACCTACGTTTTGGTAAAGACTCGTGTGCGGTTTGATAATTTGGTTAATCACTGAATTACCGTTATGCGGGTGTTCGTGTACTAACTAACACACTTAATTAACCCCAATCAAGTGTAATGCAATAGTGAATGTTCATGAAAGTGCTAATGGAGTTAACCTGAAATGCCGGATGTCGCATTTACAATATGATTAAGAGGTTTGATTCTATTTGACATTAGAAATTGAATGTCTTTATTTAGCGTTTTGAAAGTGATTTGGAGGAATTGGATTGTTTTTGCAGGTTATTAGTGAGGTTTTGAGATTATGTCATGTTGTAGAAGCTCTATGTGATGCGGAAGAACAACGGTTGAAGCAAATGTTGTTGATTGATTTATATATTTTGGAATAATCACCAAAAGAGCTAATTACGTCATTATTAGAAGAACGAGGGTTTGAAGACTTGATAAAAAAATTATGTTGTGTCAACATTGTACAAAAATTGTTGATTTTGAGATTCTTGTTCATGGGTTAAGTTACCAGTTTTCTAATAACAACAGATTTTCTATAAATTGTTTGTGTTTTTAGCAAGAATGAATTTAACTTTACATAAAAAAATACATTATAATGAAAAACGTACAATAAGAGGTTCGTAAAGTAGTGAGGTGTACTTGAGTGACATGTGTGTTATGTTTGATTGAGAGAAGGTTAATAAAAATGAATAATTTTTTAATCACCAAACGGATTTTTTTCTCTGTTTTATATATATGATAAAAACAAAAAGTGGAAGTGGAACTAGATATAGAATGTGGATTCGTGTGATTGAATTGGTGAAGAAGGTTGAAAGTTTCAGGAGTTTTAATTAGAAGATGAGGTTACCAAAATGCACTTTATGCAAATGATCAAACTAAGGATCAATAAATAGAAGGTTGTAAAATGTAGCGAATTACACCATTAACAAGAGATAGTAAACACTCTTTTCACGTTTTAAATATATTTTAATGCGTTATTTTGTGTCAAAACATACACGAATCTAGCATATAGAGTGTGGGGTCCAATCGATTCTGCAATTTTTTATACTTTTTATACATAATGTATATGACGATTTTTGACCGACCTTTGAAATTTTTGAATGTTGACCCCTAATATCTTTTAATTTACCTACTCATAAATCTATAGATGTTGCATTAAAAAAAGTGAAAAAAAAATAATATGTATTCATTTTAGAAATGACTATTTAAGAGTGATTCACCTTTCGTGATCATAATTCCCTCCGAAACATCATTTTAACAGTGATTTACCACATTTTGAATTCCCGATTCTTTAATCTTATAAAATGGCAGACCCATCTTAAATACATCTCTTAAGAATAATATGTTGATTACACCATTAATATATTACTCATATCCGTCTCAGTGTTGTAGAAATTCGTCAGAAAAATAATCGAATAGAACTGAGTGCTTTTGATAGAGATCAACAAAAGAATATTTAGGTATTAAATAGAACTAAGAAAAATAAAACTATTAAATAGGACTGGATGCTTTTGATAGACATAGCAACTACCATAAAAAAACTAATATACCTTTTGTTTTTTTTTTTTTTAAAGTCTTTTCACTTTTTTTGACATTTAAAAAATCATTATATTTTCTTTTTTCTAATAAAAGTCTCTAAACAACTTTTTACATATACAAGTTCCTCTAAATATTAAATTTAAACGGTGAATATTCTTTTTACTTATTGAGATTACATTAGAAAAGAATTGAGATTAATTAATGTTTTAAATTGATTATATGACAAACCAAAGTACGTTTAATGTTTGTTATTTCTTTCCATTTTAATTTCAATAAATACTATTCGGAAAACAATATAATAAAATTCACAAGCGTGGATGACATAACTAAAATAATATAAAAAACATATAAAATGGTATGTATAACTTAAATCGTTAAAAAGTATAACATAATTTGTAAAATAATGTTTTCTTGATTTCATCCAATCATAATTAAGAGACTTTATGTAAAATTTAACATTTTAAGGGACTTTTATGATACAAGAGTAGAAAATATGTTATTTTTATGTATAAAATGGTTTGGAAAATTTAATGAAACAAAAAAAGTATTTTGGTTTTTTATGTGTCAAAAAGAGTTAAGGGATTTTCATAAAACAAAAAATAAGTATATTGGTTTTTTAAGTGTAAAAAAAGTGAAAGAACTATAAGAAAAAAATAGAAAGTATGTTAGTTTTTTATAACATTTACTGAAAAAAGTTCAAAAATATATGTTATTTGTTATTAAACTAAAAAATGAAAAGGATAGAATTAAAAATTATTATAAAGGCTGCCTAGTCAGGTGCACGTGAAGGCCTTGTGACCGATGTTGCTGTTGTTCCTCCCATACTCGACAGTCGACACCCTTTTCTGCTTTCTTAATTTGTACTTTAACTCTCGTTTTCATGTCTCGTTTTCATGTCTTACGTAAATGTTTATTTAAAACTGTAATTTAATTCTAGATGTTTAGACTAGGATATTAATCTAAAGATCTATTATTCTTATAGTTAAGAAATCAAATGAAAAAAAATCTTACTGTAATAATAATAAGTTTAAATCAATAACATTATCATTTAACATTTGTGTTGAGTCTAATGTTATTATCAGGACATAAAGTAAATTCACATAATTGATTAATCTATTGTATTTCCTTACTTTACCTAATTAAATGAAAATAGTAACTTATATTCAAAATATATCCTTTTAAAACAAACCTAAACCTAATTCACAGTAAATGATAAATTTTGATGTTTATATCATTAAGTCTATGATAAATGTATAATAAATTTTGATATATGTAAAATATAAGTAGACTTAATTTTAGCATTCGTAGGATAAAGTGTTTTTCATTAATCGATTAGATATATTAATTAATGGGAGAGATAAACTATTGAGGGACTTAGATTTTTCGATTTGTTTGTGTGATGTTTGATTTTTAGCACGGCGTCACTCTGAAGTAGTCTGTGTATTCTAAAAATAAAGTCAAGGTTTGTCTACATCTTAATTTTCTCAAACCCTACCAATAACTTTGTTATGCATATAATTCACCGGTTTAACCTTCTAACTATTATATCATTAATTCTCTCTCTTTTCATATTAATTTTTTTTTCTCGAGTTATCCTTCCTCTGTATTGTTATATGTATCAAATTTTAAATTTAAATTTTCGTCATAAAAACTTTTTATAAATATATATATGTTGTAAAATATATAAAGTTTGATTCAATCTATACATTAATAACTAAGTATTAAAAGTTTTTTTAAAGATTTGATTGGTACGGGGTAATGGAATAAATGAGGGGATGGATCGATGAACGAGGTAATTTTATGGATTAGGGAATGCAATAGATCATTACCATTCCATGTCTTGTTTAGTTCCCATATGAGAATGAAATGAATTATTATTGTGTATTGTTTGGTAAGCAAGAAAAACAAAGGAATAAAATCAGCGGTGACTGGTGGTGGTCTGTGGTCGCAATTGTAGGTGGCGGTGGAGGCGGCAACGGCGGGTGGCGGTGACGAAGGTGGCGGCGGCGGCTGTCGGTGGTGGTTGGTGGCGGTGGTGGTTGTGGCGTCGACGGTGGTGGTTGGTGGCGACGGCGAGTGGCGTTGGCGGCGGTGGGTGGCAACGGTGGCGGGCGGGTGGTGGCTGTCGGCAGTGGCGGACCCATGATTTTTTTCCAATTGGGTCAATTTTTTTCGGTATTCAAAATTTTCTTAACAAAACGTTAAAATTTTTTGGTCGGTTCTCGTTTGGGTGGAGGTTTGAACTAGATTTAGAAAATAGGAAAAATGAGCTATACAAGGATTGAACCTATGACCTCTTGTTGGTAAAGAGAGGGAAGGGTTACCACTACACCAACTTTGTTTTTCTTTCTATAGTGTCCACCTAATTGTATCTATGGGGTACTTATACAATGTAATATACCGGATCTACTTATATTTTTTAAAACATTGGGGTCTGGGACCCCGATCCACTCTATGTGGGTCCACCCCTGTCGGGGTGGCTGCGGAGCGGTGACGGGTTGCGGGTGGAGGCAGCGATGGCGTCAGTGGTAGGTGGTGGCGAAGGTGGTGGCGAAGGTGGTGGGTTGTGGTGTTGTTGATGAATGGTGCTAGAGGGGATGGAATGAAAAAAATATGTTGGAATGATTTTTTAGGGAATGGAATGCATTATGGAATGAGTGATTCTATTCTATTGACCAACCAACACCTTTTTCTTCATTCCCTTATAATCATCCATTCTATTCTGTCTCTCATTCCTATATACAAAACACTACCTAAACTTTAAAAATTCATATAGATGGTGTTAGTGTTATGATATTTTTTTGTAAAATGGTTTCCTTTTTGCTTTTATAATTTTAGGAGCATGCATGCATTCGAGTCGCACTGAAATCAAGATCTAGCCATAAAATGTTAGCTTTCTCTATTCACTCGAAGGACATTTGGTGGTGTATCTTTGTTTGGCTTAAATTACTGATCTCCTAGAGTTTAATTCCTGTGTGGAGCTAAAATTGGGTCAAATTTAGCAGGGATGCAAAGTTTGGAAGAAGGCGATCTATGTGGTTCTCTATACTACTATACGGTGAATCTCGAAGGCAAGGAACAAGGAGTTCAATAGAAGTTTCATCCTTATCGCTTGAACGGTAGAGAATATTAGAATGGTCTCATTTATTTGACTTAGGAATATTATTAAATTAGGAGAGATAGTGTGACTTTAATGTTAGAGATGTAATTATGTATTTGTTTTTCTTTCTTTTAATAAGAGCAGTTAAAAAAACTTGAACAATTTAAATTGTGAAATAATTTTTCATAAGATAGAGATCCATTTTATGCCCATCACATCCCTAGAAAAAGGACAAGGAAGTAGGACTAACAGCATACCAATGACAAATGAATCTGGATTTTATTGACCAAGTGGGTAGGGGTTAGAAAAAGGTGATTTTAAGAATCAAAATTATCTTAAAGAATTTAGTCCGTAAATATTAGAACCCATGACAGTGAGCTGTAAGATGAGAATAACAAACCAGTTGATCTAAATGACAATTTTTTTCTATCATTTTTATGAAGTGATGTATATGGCTTTTGAAGTAAGTTATTTGTGATTTTGAAAATTGGCAGAGGTTGTAAGTGCACTTGCTACAAATTAAAAGAAATTGGGGTTTTGTTTATAAACTTATGGTCGGTAAAAGTGTAAATCAAAGTTCAACATTACCATTTGTAACAAGTTTACACAATTCTATAACTATTGTTGAAGTTAACTTTGAACTTATTTTACACTTTCACAAACTATAGTTTTTTATATATATGAACTTCGATTCAAATTTAGTTTAATTTGTAACGCTTGTCTAGAGTGCACTACCAAAAACGTCTCTACCAATTTAGGCCACCACAAATGACCTCATTACAAAAGCCATATGTATCACTTCTTAAAAATTATTACAAAAGGGTCATTTTGATCAATTGTTTTGTTGATTCTCATCTTACAATTTTTTTGTCATGGGTTTTACTAGCCCCCTTCTTAACTCTATCAAACTCAATCCACTTATTCTATAGAACTCCGATTCATTTTTCACTAGTCCATCTTTGTCACTAGTCCATTGTAAGTCCTACTTTTTCTAGGGAAGTGATGAACATCAAATTAATCTATATATTTTGAAAAACTTGTCTCACCATTTAATTGGTTTGATGAGTTAGCATTACATGGCCTGATCGTGGTTCCAATGTGACTCGTATCCTTAATCATTGTTGTTACTCTCCTAACTAAAATCCGCTGAACCTTCCACTTCTCGTTAAAAGTATTGGTGGTTGTAGCTAGAGGTAGTAATATAACCCATTCTATAATATTGATTGATTTGGGGTATATTAATATTTATGAAATAGACGTATTTGTGCCACTCAAATTATCCAATGGATCAAGATGACTCGCCCCACAAAGCTTGCTAGCTTATGACTGTTCCAAACGGGCAAGCATCACCCAACACCTCTATTTGTTTGTAGACACTAAACAAGTAATTACATGAGCACCAAAACATTGTCGTTGTGTCCTAACAAGTTGGTCTATTGGTTAGTCATTTGGTTTCTCTTTTTGAGGTCCCAAGTTCAACTCCCACTAGCATCACTTTGAAGGACATTGGTGGTGGCAATGAAGTTTAGAACTAGGCCTCTTTGGAGGTCGCCAGTTCGAAACCGAGCCGAACCAGGTTTTACCGCAGTGGGCTTTCGGACGGGTGGGTTTTCCCCGGAAATGGTGGCTTGGTGGCTCGGGTATGCATCCAACTCTGACCGTTATGGAGGAGGGGATGCATTTGCTCGATTGAGGGCATCCCAGTACCGTTAAAAAAAACATTTTCGTTGCTACACAAACAACCACTATCTTCTCCTCCATCTTCCCCACTGTCAATGATACTATCGTTACCTACATACCGATCGTCATTGGCATAGCCACGATCATCATCGTTGCACTTGCCACCACCATCGTCATAACCACCACACCACTACCACAACCATTAGTCATGGTAAAAACAAATATATATTCTAAACTACTTGTTTCAACCTGGACCCATTTTGCTAAGAATTCGTTTTAACCTAAACAAAATTGATTTTTTTAAAAGACCTGTTTTAACCCGAATCCGTTTACATGAACTCATTTAGTATCGTTTGCTAACATGACCTATAACCCATCTCAGTCGTATTGTCATACAAAGGATATCCCCTCCTACCTTGACGCTAATCCAAGTACTCTTGACCATGCGCACATAATCCATGAATTTGGTGAATGTAAACGTTTTCGATAATCCTTTTTGGTGCACATTCAATTACCAACTGTGAAAATGAGACACTTTCGTAAAATAACTATTATAAAAGAAATATACAATATAACAAACACTATAAAGAAATTCATGATGAGAAATATCTAGCAGTTAGAAATTCAAGGTAAACAATATCACGGATACTAGATAAACCTTAACGAGTTTGAAGTTTGTGTCCATATCTCATAGAAGATTCCGAGCAGCGATCCACAGTATAGTGTATGAAGAACATACGACTATATGTCTATGTCATTCCTCGAAAATTCCACGGTGTTGTCTAGTTTGATGAAGAATTGAACAAATCAAACCAAACCGAAGCTTGGATAATCATATTCTGCAAGACTTGAAGGGATGTAGGACGTTTAGTATTCCCCCGTCTTGACCTAGATTTTAGTTAAAATATAACATGCTAGTCTGTAGCAAGTATGTAGTCCTAGTTTTTGGGCTTAATAAAGTTACGATCTTAAACTTATTTTCTATCACACATAGGTCGCGTTGTTCATAAGTCATTCTTATGGTATTCATGATGTCTTGTGTCATTCCAACTATTGTGCAAGGATCTCTTGAGACATGATTATAGCTTTTCTCTCTTTGATTACATATAAAACAGTTAATTCAACTTTTCTCTCTTCTGACTAGCCTGAGAGCATTTACATCCCTTCCATCATTTTCTATCTAATAGTTTAACTAAAGATTATATTTTCTGAAATTTATCTTTTATTTTAAAAAATTCTCACGTCCCATCCATTACTTTATCTTACTCCATAACCACTTATTTTATTATATTTCTTGTTTTATACACTCGATGAATAATAGTTTTCCATATATGAAAAATCACTGTAGCAAATTTTCAAATATAGGAGTGTGGTAGAGAGATAGTGGACGAGATTTAGTAAGTTACGGTAGCAAACATTTTTTAGATTGAGGGGTTGATGCATGGGATGTGAATGCTCTAAGGTCCTTGAGCAAAGGTAAAGTGGCGGGCTTAACCCTGTATTCTGAGGAGCTTAACTCTTCCAAAGGAAACTAGAATCTCTGGTAACCAATCAAGCCCATAGCCCTCTTAGTCGAAAAATAAACTAGGTGATCCTTGGATATACATTCAAATTGAAAATTTCCAAATCTTTAATGTTTGATTTTACTATGTAAATCACAATTAAAAACATAAAATGGTTAAGTGGTACAACATTTATAATTTATAAGGGCAAATCCATAAAAAACCAATATACTTTTTATTTTTTCTCATAAAAGTCTTTTCACTTTTTTTTGCACTTAAAAAACGAACATACTTTCTTTTTTGACTTATAAAAGTCTCTAAACAACTTTTTGTATATAAAAGTTACTCCAAATATTAAATTTGAACAAAATTATGAATATTTTTTTACTTATGGATATCACACTAAAATAGAATTAAGATTAATTATGTTTTAAGCGGTATATGTTGAATTTTTGTCATTGTTTTTCCATTTTAAATTTAATTAATGGATAACAATAAATATTATTCGGAAAATAATATACTAAAATTCACGAGCGTGGATGACATAACTTAAATAAATTATATTAAAAAACATATAAAATGGTATGTATAATTTAAATCGTTTAAAAGTATAACATAATTTGTTAACTAATGTTTTTTTTATTTCATCTGATCATAATTAAGAGATTTTTTTTGTTAAAGTTTAATATTTCAAGGGACTTGTATGATACAAGAGTAGAAACTATGTTGTTTTTTATGTATAAAAACGATTAGGGGTTTTATAAGAAAAAATAAAAGTACGTTGGTTTTTTATGTGCAATAAAAAGTTGAGACACTTTTATAAGACAAAAAAGAAAGTATGTTGGTTTTTTAAGTGTAAAAAAAAGTAGGACTTTTATAAAAAAAATAAAAAGTATGTTGGTTTTTAATGGTATTTACCCAATTTATAATTAAAGACATTCTTATTTTTGCGATTGACATAACTAAGTGTATTATAATAAAATATTGTTTTTTAATTTATCTAGAACCACTTAAATTCGTGCATAGCAGAACTAGAATCGAACCATGTGAAAACATATGTTTTAAGATACGAATATTTCGGTAATAATAGTTTATATACTTCTCCAAACTGTCCTTAAAAGTTAGTTGTAATTCTTAATATGACCCATTTGATTTGACTTGGAGGAAGTACAACACGTATGTTGCCTGCAAAACTGAGAGATAAATTTTTTTTAACGGCTAACAAATTAATTCCGATCATTTTTGAGGTACCTACCGGATAAACGGAGTACTCAGAAAGTAACCCGAGTTGTCCATCACCACTTCTAAAGAAAACCCGGTAACCCACCAGTCCGTAGGCACGACGATAATATTACCAGTAAAACCCGTTTGGCTCAAGGATCGAATCCAGGTTTCCCCAGGTCATCTATCATTGTCCACCAATATCTCATTCCTTTTTGTATAAAATGGGAATTGTACTTGAGTATTCATAGAAGAACTCAAGTCCTCCTACCGCTTGAGCTGGAGGTAATTGGCAAACTAAGAGATAATTACTCGTGTATTTTGGAATAATCCTGAGTTAATTCGAATGTGAAAGAATGAAGAGAAATAAAAGTAAGGATGGCAATGGGTCGGGTTCGGGTCGAGTATTGGTAATCCCATGCCCATACCCGGTTATAAAATCACGTCCTATACCCGACCCAATACCCGTCGGGTATTTGGTGGTTAATTACCCGTCAGGTATCGGGTATATCTGCGGGTATCGGGTATACCCATTAGTTTGTTAAAAGATATACGTTGGGATTCCGAAATAATTTTTTTTACTATTGTAATTATTATATTATTTTATTTATACAACAACTATTATAAATTAAAAATGCACATTACGTACATATAAGTTTTATCATAAATTAATAATAACTTTATAATACTTATACATTTACATGTATATACTTCATAACATAACAAAATATAAATACTATTATCAAATGCATATACTAAAAGAAAAATTATTTTTTAACATTATCAACATACTAAAAAAATCACTAATAGATAATGGATTAATAGAAAAAATATAAATTAAAAAAAAATCGGGTATATGATCGGGTATATAGTTCGCGTAAACGGGTATGCGGTTTCGGGTAATCGGGTCGGGTATCACCTAATCCCATACCCCCGACCCATACATGTGAAAATTTTTAAAACTAATCCCATAACCAGCCAATACCCGTCGAATGTCGGGTATACCGGCACATTTATGTCGGGTTTCGGGTATGCCGTCAGGCTCAGGTATTTTTGTCATCCCTAGTTAAAAGAGGTAACATAAGAATGTTAGAAGATAAGTTCTGTTTATAATTTGTTATTTTTATCGGTTAGATTTATTTGATTATTTAAATTGAGTTTGCGTTGCATTTTTGGCCCAACATTATACCTATTAACATGGTTAGCCTGTTAATTACTCATGTAATCTATGATACTACCAATATCAATTTGTCAAGACTTAAGAATGTATTAGATTAAAAACACACTCAAAAGACAGCTGGTCATATGTGATGTAAATTCAAAGAAATAAAGATCCAATAATGGTCGTTTTTTTTATTTTGTTATAGTCCAATCGATACGGGTAAGATTAAATAAAAAAATTATTTTGTGTAAATAGGATGAGAAAGAATTTTAACCATTCATTTTTCAAATCAATGGCTAAGATAAAAATGTAGAAAAAAATGTAAGGGCATTTTGGAAAATTCTATTTATTAACTTTCTTTCTTCACGTGTAAGACACATGCATATTCCATCCTTAGTTTTTAAACGTTATAATGTTTTTATATGACATTATTTTTTCATACAAATTTCATCATATAATTGGGGGTCTTTTTATCTTTAATTTAAGTACCATATTGCTATATAAAATATGACAACTGAAAACCCACATAATGTGTTGTATTTCTATGTTGTATACCATTTTTTGTACTTAATTTTTTTTCTGAACCTTTTGTGCTGGATTTTTTTGTACTAGATTTTTTTGTTATATTTTTTTACTTGGATTTTTTATGCTATATTTTTTGTACTGGATTTTTTATGTTATATTTTTTAGAAAACAAACACTACTAGAAAATCAAGTCTTTTCTCACGGCGTATTTTGTGGCAAATTTGTGGGAAACAAGTAGTAGCAACAAATTTCCCACGAATTCTTTTGGTGTGAAAAAATTCATCGGAAATGGCATGAGCAACAATTTTCCTACAAAATTTCTGGCGATGTTCTCACAAACCGAACTCGTCTCAAGATTTGCGTCAACATTCCCACAAAGTTTGTTATAACTATTTTCTTTATGTTTAACGGCAAATTTGTCACAAAATATATATTTTTAATATATTTTAAGTATTTTAAAGACAAAATTCCTACTTTTGAAATAAATGTTGTGACAAAGTTCCCACGCTTCTAACAATCATTATTTAAAGTTTGTGACAAAATTCCCACGCTTTTTAAATTTACTTTGTGAAAAAATTCCTATGGTTTAAAAAAATAAAATAAGTTCCTTTAAACATACCGAGAAAATTCCCATTATTTTGTAAATCAAATTAATATTAATTTAAAACAAAAAGAATTGAAAATCTAATTCTTTTAAATAAATTGCAGAAAATCCTAAAAGATTCCAAAAAAAACATGTTTACAATCTTAGAATAAAAAAAAAATGCACGTTTTTGTAGCAAAACTAACACGATCTTTAACATAACAAAAAAAAAATATTTTTTCCATTTATTAAACTTTGCTTCCATGTATTTCTGCCTTCGAGCATGTTCGGTCCGCTCTCGTTCACGTTCAATACGTTCTTGTTCTCGCTCTCGTTCACGTTCAACACTTTCTCCTTCACGCTCTTGTTCAAATTTTTCAAAATGGGCTTTTATGTTTTGCCGAGCTTCTCGTTCCTTTTCTAGTTCTGCTTGAACTTTTTAAAGCTAAAGTTTGTCAAAACGAATATAATTAGCACATATTAATAAGTAACGGGTCAATCCAAAAAATTGACCTAAAAAAACATACATAAATATATCAGATAGCACACACACTAGTCAGATACATTCATACATATATATACACATATATATAACGAGAACATTCATTTATATATATACATACATAATAAATACTGTTAAATATCAACAAATCTTTGTGATCACCTACCCAATTTTATCATAAACTTGACATCATTATATTATATAATAGAAAATAAATGATGAATATACATAAGCAGCACGTTAACCATTCACCACAACTGAACAAGGGTTTATAAACATAGAAGATTGCTTAATCTAATCTACCATCATATGACCCACAAACAGCCCGTATTCAATATTTTGTCATAATTATGTACTAAGGAATCTAAATAACAATTTGAATGTAAAAAAATGTAAAAGATAAAACATTCCATGGAATAAGCCTAAATGTGAAAAACACCCTCACTATTGAAAACCTGTTCTCCCTGCCTAACATTGTCACTCAAATCGCTTAAAGCTAAAAAACCTATATGATCCATAAATTTTTGTTTACAACCATCGCCAATTCATATATTTAAGTAGTGTTACACCTAGTATACATTCATTTAGAACACACATACAACAATTATTCCTACACACAATTATATAAATTATTCAGAACACATACATAACACACAATTATATAAATTATTCAGAACACATACATACATGCAGATACATTCTTTGCGATGTCTAAAAAACAATGGTTTCCTAAACCGATGCGACTAGCCTGGAAACAATAATAATTAAACAATAATAACAATAAGAATACCTCATGCGATTGTCGGGTATCTGACACACTAGTTGTGGAAGATGTTGTTCCGGTCGGCACAAAATTTTTGGATCAGAAGATCCTACCCGAAAAATGGACGACTCTAACACTCGGGATGCAGACTCTCCCACACTTCCATATCATCGCAATTCGTATTCCCATACATATTTTCAAGTTTTTTCATATAGGAGACCTACAATTTATCAAAACAAATGGCTTGATATTGTACTAAAAGTAACTGGACTAAAAATCAAGAACTTTGTTTTTTTTTAAACTTTAGCAATAATTTAAATGTTGGATAAAAAATCAAGAACTATTTCAAAGAACTTTCAAAAAGAAATTAAGAATTCGTAAAGAAAAGATTGTGAGATGTGCAAAATATACAGATGTTTATGGGATAGCTTGCTTTGAAAAAGTTTGCGGGTCTTGTGTAGATCAAGTGACTAGGAACGTTTATAGTGTGAATACGATAGACAACTTAAAAAACTTATAAGGTGTTCAATTCACACCTTGAGTTCCTGAAGTTGTGCTTCTGTTAATCCACCATCTTTCTTAGTTCAGGATCAGGCCATGAGATGAATGATCCATATGACAGCTTCGGTATAGTCCTGCTGTGTGGCCCGAAAAAATTGTAGCCTAAGATTCTGTATGACGCATAAAGCTAGAAGACCTTCTTCATCAAAACAACTTGTTTTAAACAAGGATGGGCTAAAGCCACTACTGGTTCGTTCTCACCCGGTTCCAGCATCTAAATCTAACAACTCGAACCCTTTTCAGTGATTGGGGTTTGCACGAGGCTCGACACTTTTTCTCCATGCAATGAGGTCGTAGTTGTTGAGAATCAGTGTATCAGAACATATTCTCCAGAAGAAGTAAAAGAACATATTCTCCAATCACCTTAACAGCAACTCTTTGTCCATTGCCAACATGGACCTCTAAGTCATCCTGTTTCAACATCCTAATCTTTCTTAGTCCCTGCAAAGCATTACAAATGTGAAAACCACATCCTGTGTCAAACACACATGTTTTGCCAGAAAATGCAAAGATTTCAATAACATATATACCTAAGGACTCTCCTCCTGAAGCCTTGGCTTACTTCAGTTCAGCTAAATACTTAGCACAATTCCTCTTCCTGTGCCCAATTTCATTACAATGAAAACACTTGGCATCCTTCTAAGGCTTCTGTCTGCTACATATTTGCCTTTGCGTTGATTGCCCTTTTTCTTGGCATTAGGTTTCTTAACATGACCCTCCCTGATCATCAGCATTGGTGCAGTCTTGCTGCGTATATTCACCTCAGCAATTTTGAGCATCTGATGCAGCTCTACAAGTGTCTTCTCCATCCCATTCATATTGTAGTTCATAGTGAACTGATCATATGACTTGGGCAATGAGTTGAGGATGATATCCCCAGCTAACTCATCACTCAAGGGGGATTTCAGACGAGCCAAGTGATCAACATATACCTTTATATTTAACACATGAGCGCTAATTGATGTACCCTCTTGCATACGAGTAGTTATGAGTGATCTCATCACATCAAACCTCTCATGACAAGCCTTCTGTTGGAACATTTCTACCAGGTGCTCATTCATCTCGTATGCCATCATATCATCCATGGTCCTTTGAAGTTCTAGGATCATGGATGCTAACATCAGTCATGAGATTTTCAAAGCGTCATCAAAGTGCTTTGTATAGTTTCTATACGCAACAATTTGCTGATTGATGGGTTCATCAGGGACTGACGTTTCAAGAACATACAGTTTGTTCTCCGCCTTGAGAACAATTTTCAAGTGGTGGTGTCAGTCCATGAAGTTGAAGTGGTTTAGTTTGTCCTTCTCTAAGATGGACTTGAGAGAGAATTGAGAGGAATTGTTTTCAGTTGGCATCTATAAAATTCAAATTAATTTATTAGTATTTTATGTTTTAAATATCTTAATTTTATTTTATGACACAAAAGCAAAATTTTAATTTAAGATGAGACCCCGATTCATCGAATCATAGTGAATTGGCTTAAGTACTATCCACTAATATGATTATGTAAGTAAACAACAATTGTTAATTGTGTCTACTATATAACTCTCCATTTTGGGTTATCACTTAAAAGCGATGTATGTTTAACACCAACTACGCCCATTTGATGAACAAGCGATGTTTTTTCCTTTACTGTTAACTATAACACCGACCTATGTTACACAGGAAACGCGATGATTACCTTTTTTCATGATAGATGCCCAGATGCAGGGTATAACACTAATATTTGAGTTCGATTTAGAATGATGTGTTAACTCGTTAAGGGTGGCATAAAACATCAATTTAAAATTTGGGATTTATTTAATATTTACCAAAAATATTTTGAATAACTCGTAGCATGAGGCGAGTTAGACAACAGTTTATAAAATCCAATTCTATTTGATTCGTGATAATAGAAACTACTTTCCACACTCAATACGATATAGTTTTAAATAACCTATTAAACAATGTTGGTCGTTTTATTGCGAAAGATCCTGTTCTAAATTTTAACAAAACTCTTTTATTAAATATATTTTTTAGTTTTATAAAACTTGTTTTAGTAAAACCGTTGTCTCGATTGTGAAAAAAAGTTATTTATTTTGGGTTATCTAGTTTATTTACAATAAATACAACACAACCACAAAACACAATAATAAAATAATCGAATCGAGCCCCTAATAGGTTGCCCGTTTCATTTTAGCCAGAAACAAAACGAACTAGTCTAAAGGGTTTCAAAAGCTAATTTTTGAAAGCTCTCACTTGACCCGCGATCTCTATCTTCATGGTACATGTTCGCCATTTATCTTGATCTTGTACTTGAAGGATTACAATCATAAATTTGAGAATACAATAAAACCAAATCCATTCTAATCCTTTGTATTACATCGGATCCAATATCCGTAAAAAATACAAATAAAAAAATATTATTACATCGGATCCAACATCCGAAAAAAAATACAAATCAAAATAAAACTGCAATCATAACAAACACAACCATGAAAATGGTCATAACCTAGGGCTCGATTCACAGACAACCAAAATCTTTTGATCTTTTGTCAAAATAATTTTTTTTGACAAATAAAACATAGATCAAAATTATAACTTTACCATCTATACGCGAGTAACCGTGGCTCTGATATCACTGTTGAGAATTGGTGTATCAGAATAATAGCGGAAGTGGTTTATATAATTTACCAAAAGCCGATTATATATACATATATATAATCGATTTTATATATAAACTATAAGTTTGATTTCTTAATCCAATTAACAAATATTCCCAATCAAGATGAAGGTTATACACGCCTAAACAAATAAAAGGAATAAACAATCATAGAGGGTTTTAGTAATCAACCTTTGACGACTACACCAGGATTGTAACACGCGGATTACAACGAATCCTTGCTAATAGGAAGTTTACAACCGAGCACAAGATACCCAAAGGTAGAACCGGCCAAGAAGGAGGCGGCGGCGGTGCTTGGTCGACGGCAGGCGAGCGACAACGCTAAGAGGAGGCCGGCCGAACTTTTTGGGAGGGAGGCTAGGGTTTTGTGTTTTTATAAAAGTGTGTCTACGTTTTGCACCCTAATCATCTTTTTATAAAACCCAATCTTACATTAAGGCCTTTTAAGATTATACAATTATAATCCTCTTAATAATAATCTAGTTAATATTAAGTCCCTCGGGTTTTAAACTATTATTTTTTCACAAATAATAATCCACCTACTCGTGAACATATGCGATTTGTGTACCAACGGGTAACTTTTCAGATTGTACCGAGTTAGTTACGTTGACTTAAATTATGGTCGAACATACATATCTCCAACAGTAGTCACATCCTTCTAATTAGTTGGTGGTTGAATTGTAAGAGACCGCTGTTTGAGCGCAATGAAGGGCATGGCTGTAGTACATGGATACTATAAACTATAAAAATCTTGTCTTATAATGATAATACAAATGAAATGGAGAAATTCGGTTGCTTCCATTTGGAGTAATATGAGACCGGTGATGTAAATGTGAAAACGATTTGGGAGGTTCAATTGTTGAAGGGTTTTCACAATCGAAAGGAATAATCTTGAAATCCTGAGATATATAACAAAGTAGGTAATATTAATGGATTCTAGACGTGGATATTTCATTCCATTTTATTATAAATGGGTCGATTCAAGTTATGTTGTCATCAAGAATTATTGAAAGGAAAAAGTCATTAGTTGAAACTTGAAAGCCGCAAAGTGTATTTAATGAATTTAAATTGTTTTATGTCAAAAAACTACATTCTGCTTTTAGTAGGATATTATTTGACACGCTAACCTTTTAAACGTTAACAAGTTTTGACAAAAAAAACTACACAGTTAACCATAGCATTTTACGTAGAGGAAATAGTGTACTGCAACAGACTAAGGTGGAGTTACAATTTTGAGGAATATTTGAAAAAGATTGGATGTTTAGGCTTCAAGAATAAACTTTAAATTTCATCCCTATATCTCATAGACGAGATCAACGATCACATCTTATTTACTTTCTATATACGACCAGCATAATGAACTTTTTACACATGTAATCTTTAATTACTAAGCCTAACGGGCATGTCAGGTGACGAGTCAAACTGGTTCGGGTAAAATATGAGCCATCTTAAAAATATCAATTTAGTTCGGGTCAAACGGGACCCTGGCTTTAATACCTTGGTTCTAGAAGAAACTCCAGGTGGATACAATAAATCCCAACTCATGAATCCGCTGCAGTTCCTATATCAATGATCTTGAATGTGGGGGACCCTCATTTCAGAATAAATAAACAAATAACCATCTGGAGTATAAATATGTAGAATGTAGCTAGAATGTCAATATATATAAAAAAGATGTAACGTTTACCTTCAGAAAAAATAACATTTTGCGGTTTGGTATCTCTATGAACAATCCCTGTTGAGTGAAGACCGTCTAACGCAAACAAGAGTTGCCTGAGGATCGTTTGAATGATTTTGTTCTCTCTTTCTAATCCTTTAGGCAAGTCTTGTACCTCCCCGAGTATCATCGATTCAACCTGAAAATATATTTGCAGAAATAATGTATTCAAATTGGAAATTAAGTAGTTTAAATGATATATTTGAGGAGGAAAGAACACTCTGGGTCAATTCAGATGCAAGTATCAAAAGTAGAGGGAGCTATTTTAACTCATTTGTTTTAAATCAGTGGATTTAGATTGTACTTTATCTCAGGTGGTTAAAGTACTGAAACAAGTCAAATCGGTCATGGGGGGTTAAAAGTCCTCGTGTCTCTATTTTTAATGCAGATAACCTCCTAAATCGTATTGTTAAAATATCTAGATTATTACTATAATAATGTTACGGTACTAATAACTAATTACTCTTAGATAACAATTTACGTATCATCTTTGGAACAGTAAATTAATTAGACAAAGTTTGCTTATTAATATTTTTCCTTTTTTCTAGACCTTCAAACCAACTTCTTTTTTCTTTGGATGCTTTTCATATTACTTTTAAAGTTGAATGATAATCTGTTAAAACTTTGAAAAACGTAAGTGGTATTTTAAAACTTCATTGCTAACTTTAGTATTCAGAGCGTTTAATCTAAAAGTTCTATATAAAATTAAACGGGTGAAATATATCTAAGTTTTTAGCGTGACGATCCGAATCGATATCATCGACATCGTTAGCGATACTGATATTCATAATTATGATTTGTCGTCAGTCCTACAGGTGACGTGATAACCGAACCGCTTCCAACAGAATAACATCGATACTTGTATCACTATCATCCGACCCAGTATTGTTATATCAAGTGCCGGTATCCTACCAATACTATAATAGACAAAACTGATACTAACCGAATGTCTGTGGAAATGCACGGATAACCCCACTAGTGATTCATAAATTATAATAAGATACACAAAAGAAAAGAGACTGTTTGCGGGCCAAATGGTATAAAAGTGGCCATTTCTAACCCAACGCCTGGCCCATCTATCTTGCAACCTCTGCTCAAATGTATGTATTAGATGATTAGTTTCTGGTGTTAAAATCACATGAACTGGAGACTTCCTTCCATCACACTATATCTAGTGGTGTCTCATTGTATGTTACATTAGATCTGAACTTGATAGAACAATAGAACAATAAAACCGAAACAAATAAAATCCAATATCGAAATACCAAAAACAACTTTGAGATAAGTTACCAACGTTGTAAGGGAACTCTTTATTCAGCATCAAATCAACAAGTGTGGACTCCCCTTTCAACCTCCAGATGAGCCAATACTCTGCTCCTTTTTAAAGAACTCTACAAAGTACAGTCAAAAGTTATAACAATCAATAATATTGATTTTGACATTTAGTATGATAATTATGGAAGATAATTATAGAGCTAAAACAAAATTATATATTAGACTTTACTAGACCATACCTCAAGAAAGCCATAGACGAACTAGGCACAACTATTTGCACAAGCCAGTCTCACACGCTCGTTCAATCAAATCTCCACCGTAACATTTTCTGTAGCTTTTTGAAGTACTAAATCGTCTTCCTTTTAACAACCACCAGAAAAGCCATTGTCACTACAATATATTTGTTTTGGAATTTAGAGGTCCAAATATGAGAATTTCTCTAAATAGAGTGCCATATTGGTTGACATATATGCAACCAATTCGACCCTGGAACAACAGTTGAGTTCGGGGTGCTGAGTTTTTGGGTGAAAATTCAGCCTCGGGGTGCTGAGTTTTGGTGGTTTAAACTTCAACCTTTTGGCTGAAAATAGAGATGGTGGGATGAGTAGAGGGAATGAAGCTTTACATAACCACCACCTAACCATAAAAGTTGCCATATCAGTCACTTCATGTGCATACGTATTTATATTTGCATATACTATGTTTCAACTACATGAATTTGATCGAGTCATGGAGAGGGCCATACCTAGGGAGGATTGAGTTTGATCATATGATACGTTGAGACTAGTTTGGTCAGACTAGCTATATTTGAGATTATCTTATAAACGGACCAAGACAAAACTAGTAGTTTATTGTATAATAGATATTTGGGAATTTATATCGTCATAACCGCTTAATTTGATAATTTTAGTTATCCACTTGTCTTTTTTTAAAAGCGAAAGGGGGAAATGGTTTGTTTAAATTTGATAATCATATATGGCAGCCATAAGTTAGCTTATTAATTGGGTTAATGCAGCCTTGAAAATCAACCATCTCGAGCGCCTCACTTAACACACCGAATTTCACCCAATAAACCAACCTCAAAAATTCGACGTTGGAGCTAAGCACCGGTTAGAATATTCAGTTGAAAAGATCAAACGACATAACCATCAAAAGGGTGATCCGGAAAAAGAAAAGTCACTTAGCAAAGTTCCTTCCTGGAGTACTGGTTCTCGAAAGCATGTATATGGACCGTGGACGTCCTCGATAACCACATAGGCAATAGGGTATGGGGTCATAGTGAGGCTCATGGGATCCCACAAGGACATGATGATGGTGGTAGACCGCCCCCTCCTTCTCCATGCGTGGAGTTTGTGGATATATCCATGCTAACCACGGACCACATTCCAAATTTGAGGCATTTGATTGGTGACGGAGGATGGTGGTGGACCATCACCATACCACATAGGTTGTGATGGAGGATGGTGGTGAAGGATGTAGTGATGTGGCAATGACGTGGATGGTGGTGATGCTCATTAACTTCCATACCTTATAACTTTATATGTCATTTCTCTTTCAAGCATAATACGTATTATTGAATAGTACGATGCAACAATGTAACCTAAGACTATCAACATTATCATCATGACTTCTTAAAATATGTTTGTATCACCGAGTTGAACTGTATCATGTCATTTCACTCATTCAAATTTGTCAATCTAAAATAGAGTAAACTACAATTTGCCACATGTGGCTTATCCCAGCTTGCACTTTGACACCCTATCTTCCACTTTTTTTGAAGAATCGCTCCTCGTGGCTGCATTTCATAGTAGTTTGACATCCTCTATCAGTCAAATGTTTGATTGACTGTCAAAAAACCAAGTAAAAGACTATTATACCCCTGAAGCACTCTTTCTGCTACATTATGAGCCCTAATTCAATGATTCTTTAATTTCCCAAATCTCTGATTCCCCAATCGTACTAATCGATCAGCTGTTACAGTTCTAAGTCACCCAAATCGAATGATCTTAGCTACTCCATGTCTCAGTACTCGTCATCTTCAACTTCGAAATGGAGCTCACAGATGGTTGATGGGTTAAATGGGATTTTCAGTGTGTGATGCAATTACATGCATTAAAATCTGGAAGATTGAAGCTAACCCTTACTGACCATTCCTTTATTGTGCAAGTGTTGATTTTGGTTTACTTGAAGTTAATTGTAGTGTAACTGAAGTGTTTGTTATGACAATGGTAATGTGAGTTATGACGGTGTACATGTGTGTGATCAACATGTTGACTTGTGTGTTTTGATTATGTGTGTGTTATGACTATGTACATGTGTGTGATCAGTGTGTGTCATGATCCTATTTTTTACTAGATTGTGTGTGCTCAACAAAGGGTAAATGTGGTTAACTAAGATGGGTTGATACTCCCATATGTGATAGATGTGAAAGTGTATTTCCCGCTTTGTTATGGACTATCAACAAGAAAGACAAAATGCTCAAAACCAAATCTATGCAAGTCACATTTTGGAAGATTGTTTTAGTAGTTGGTTGGTTGTTGTTTATTATGTATGTTATTATTGTTTGAAATGTACTCCACCTTTTAATGCTTATAATGGATTTGATGTTTGAAGTTATGCTAAATATGTTGAAGCATGTTTCAATTTGTCAAATATGTTGATTATGTTGATAGCGTTCTTGTAACCATGTGGTTGAAAAAGAAGTTGTAAATGTGGAAGTGAAATAAGTGGTTGAGGATAATTTTGTAATGGATTTGATGTTTGAAGTTATGCTAAATATGTTGATGTGTGTTTCAATTTGTCAAATATGTTGATTATGCTGGTTAATATTGATTAATATGTTGATTAAGTTAATAGCAGTCTTGTAACCGTGAGGTTGAAAAAGAAGTTGTACAGGTGGAAGTGAAATAAATGGTTGAAGATAAATTTGTTAAGGTCTTCAATATGCCCGAAGAAAAGTTGCAAGCACTATATGCAAGGGATTACATAAGCTTCGTAGAAGATGTGGAAGAACAGTATGTAAAGGATCTGGAGTCGGAAATTGACAGTGAGCTGGAGTTTGATAGTGAGTCGGAAATTATAATATCAGTCTTACATTGCAGGTTGACTTTCTGAAGTCAAACTGTTGATCAAATTTGTTAGGATTCAATCCATATGAGATTTACATGTTCGTTTGACTTTCTGAAGTCAAAATGATGGTGAGATTTGTAAATGATTTATTGGCTTACATTTTACAAATTTGTTTGGATTAAACCATCATAAAACCAATACAAATTAACTAAAACATGACCTATAATTATTCCATTTCTGGGAAAACCAGCCCTAATACCATTTCTAGACATATTTTAATACCAACTCTAATATTATTTCTAGACAGCAAACTTTAGACACCCAATTTTTATAAATACCAACCTTAATACCATTTCTAGACATGTCCTATTTTGCAACAACAACATGTTTACAGTGAAGCCCAGTCAAATCCCACTTTCAACATGAGCATGTTTTCAAATCCGTATTCACAACCACACACTGAGATATGGGACCATTCACTTAGTATTTTGATGCATTAACCATAAGAATATTCATCTGTGAACCTTGTTCTTTAATTTCTTTGATTACCCCTTCAACATATGGTGTTAATGGACCATTTGATTTGGCTTGCACAATCTGATTCATCTAGTGCTTATCTTCATTTAGTTCCCAAAACAAAATGGATTATATTGGTAAACATTTTTTTTCTTTGCTTCTTAATTCTCCTTGCTACCTGTTTTAGCATTCAAACATCATCATCATCATTCTCAATGTTAGTGTCAAAGTTGTCCATATCAACATTTTTGTCTTTGTCTAAATCATCACTATGCTCATAAAGTAGGTTATCCTCTAATACATCTGATCATATATTGCCTTAAAGTGCTCATGTCCACTTCCACATCAATCCCTGGATCGTCTTCCACTGCCATATAGTCGGGATCATCCATTTTTGAGTCATTAACACCTTGAAATCCTTCTAAATCACCTTCTAATCCTAATCCTTCTGATCCTGCATCACATTCTGATCCTACTTCACTTTCTGATCCTTCTGATTCATTAACACCTCCACTATTTTCCGATTTTAATTCTATGCCAGACTATAAGGAAGAAGTTCACTAGATTCAATTACAACAGATGATCTGAATGGTCCAGCTAGACAATCTTGAGATGATGAGATGGAGTTTAAAAACACATGTAAAACCTAATGTTCAACGTATATTTCAATTAACTTTACTCATGCTCGTACATGATCAAAAATATTTTCAAAATCATGATCAACAATTAGAATTTTTAGAGCCTCATCAAAAGATAAATTTGGAACTTTTTAGTGGTAGTAAAAAAAACCATATCAACATCATAACCAATACACTTAACTATTTCTTCCAACGCATCAAGTCAAGCATCTATCTCAACAAAGCCAATATATACAATGTTACCATGCAAGTATTTCCTACCAGGTATTTAAGTAAACTCACCTACATGGAATATCTTCAACGTACACAGGGTGAGTTCGTCAACTACAAACAAAAATATAAAAAAGTTTCAGTTTGGGTGGCAACTTTCGTTATTAAAGAACATCAAATGATACTTACTGTATAATTCGTATAGGTCAAAATTGTCTTCAAGCCTCAAATTCTCCAATATCCACAAGCCATTAGACGATTGGAGATGTCGACTTTCGGTTCGTGTTCTTAACTCCTTTTTGAAACAAGCTCCAATTTTGGATACCACGGGTTTGCATACTACAAAGACATCGATTTAGGCAGGATCTAGGGGGAAGGGATGGAAGATTACCAATTTGCCCCTCGGATAGACAATCAAACAAACGTTTGACTGACGAAGGGTGTCAAACTGCAATGAAATGTAGCCACAGTGAGCCATTCTAAAAAATAAAAAATAGGGTGTCAAAATGTAAGTTGGGACAAACCATATAGTGGCAAATTTTCTCTAAAATAAAATGCAAATTCTACTTGAGATTCCCATATATAAAAGCCAAACCTAATAATATTTTACATGTAACCTTATATTAAATTAAGTATACATATTTATAAACTAGGCATTTGTATTTAGAAAGTATCAACATTTCAATATCTATTCACATAAGCGAATCAAATTAGCACAGAACAGAAGCATATTTGAATTTTGTTTAACATTTGATATCGGGTTTAACCGTAAACTTGGTCAAACAAATTAAATAATACTTATTTATTCATTAGTTAAAATAAATTACCAAACAAATAATTCAACTATTAATTTAATTAAATTTATGTAAGTCAACACATGGTATTTTGGGTTCTCGACAATCCAAAGGTCCACAAGTCAAATCCCGTAAACCCACGGCAAAGATTTCAACAGTTTGTGTTTAAAGAAACCCAACTTTCAAACCCGGAAACCCAATTAATCAGAATGGACACCATTAAATCAGTCCTCCGGTTCTCACAAACCCGAGTCAAATGGTCAACTTTCGGGATCCCATGTTCTCATATTGGAAACCCATTCAACGCTCCATGGGTTCACATTAACTTGATCAACAATTTAAGTATCGAGAACCTGGATCCCCGTTAACATCTCATGGGTTTTCCTAAACCCGGATCCATCGTTAACATCTCATGGGTTTTCCGTTCTTGATAAGATTCTAAAACGGAAACCCTAATCAAACAGCTTTGATAACGGTGTCGACTCCATTCCAAAATAAGTATCCTGTAAACTCAGCCTAGAATCTCATGCATCTTCCCAAATTCAAACCTTTTAAAAACCTTAGTCGACCATTAACACCATCTCCAAAGCCTACAAATCTTGTTCATCATGACTAATCAAACAATATAACATCAAAATCATCATCTTTAACTTTACTTTTATGTCTGATTGAAAATTTTTAAACTTGTCTGGTTAGATTATTCCTTTTACGGTTTAAAAATGAAGCCCACGTGACAAACCCAACCACTTATGAGATAACAACATCGTTGCTGGTACGACATTAATGTTCGCAGGCCGGCTTGGAAGGGAGGCGGGGTGGGTGACGGCTCAGGGCCCAAACCCTTCGATGGCCCGAATTGTTTTGTATATAATTATTGAACTGGAAAAGTGTATGGTGAAGTCCTTCGTTTGGTAGTTCGCATGTCCCTTTAACATCAAGAAGAATCGGGTTCGAATCCGGGCGTCATCAATTTTGTTTTTCTTTTTTTATATCTTACCTATTCATTAAGTGCAAATGACATTAATTGGTTAAATTTGTCAGGTACATGAATAATTTATTAATTCAGAAAAGATTACTTAATTCTTAAATTATCATTCAATCTAATATTAACTTTGCATATTACAAATTTTTTTTTATTAAATAAGCCTTATTTCGTTTTTCATTCAACTCTATGTATTTTCTAAAAGAATGGATAGATTAAGGGGGTTGTACATGATCTTAAATTACGAATTTTAAAAATTACGACATAACTTTTTCGTATTTTCTGAATATACCTTTATAACGTGTTTTCTTTCACGTCTCGATGTTCAAATGCGTGTGTGGTTTGTTTTTTATCTATGATTCCACATAATAAGTAACCTGCCTAATATGCCCATAGATTTTAATCTTTTATATATATATATATATATATTTTAAAAAGTTTATATTTTAGGGCCCATATTAACTATTCGCCCAGAGCCCACAGATTTTCGAAGTTTTTCGAAGACGACCATGGTTCGCGTTTATGTTTTTCTACAAGTCAAACCGATAATGATCAATCTCTTGTCCCTTTGCGTGGGGAAAAAAACGACCTTGGCCCCACAGCAAAGCGTTGCTAAAAAAGCTAGTTGAGGATAGTTAGAAAATCGAAAAGATCACAACGGATCAACATGTTGGAATTAATTATAAAGATTATAATTGCACATGTTTTAACTATGTAGGTGAAGCATGTTGGTGACGTATACACTATAAAAAGCAACAAAAAGATGCCAAGAACAAATTCAAATTAGTTGTGCTGCAATTCAAGTTAATTGGGCCTGCACTAAAATTAATTTTCATGAATTTGGATATCAAGAACTAAAATCGCCCAAAAGTGAAACAATGTCCAGACTGTCCGTGAGAACTGACAACTGAGGAATTAAAAACGAATCCACCATTCCTGCGGCCATTTTCGTTATGTCGATTAGAGTTGGCAAAAAAAAAACCTGGTTCGGGACCGAAACTAGCAACCCAAACCGACCTGACCCGTAGCCAAACCGATTTCTCCCAAAACCAGTATCAAACCGTTTAAAACCGGTGGTTCTGCACCGATTTCACTCCCGGGACACACAAACCGCCCCAAACCGGTTTCACATCCAAACGGGTCCCTGACCCAAACCGATTGAAACTAGTTTCCACCATTGGGCTGGTTCTGGCCAGTATAAGACGGTAATTTGATTGTTTGGAGTTGATTTCTAGCCGTTTTGACCCCCAAAATAACCACTTTGCTATATTATTATAAATAGCTAGTGGGTGTATTTGGTTGATCACAACTTACAAAAAAACACTGTCTTCTTGCAAACATTTCACTTTACCATACTTCCGAACTGCTACCAAGTGTTCTCATTTGGACCGAAGACGAGGAATACTCCTTGGGCCATGCTCTTGTAATGTTTTTTTGTAGAATACAAAATGTGCGAAAAAAACCACACTGGTTTGAAACCAAAACTGATACCTAACTGAAACCAAACCGGTTTGGAACTTGACCAAAACCAATACCCACACTGGTTTGGCCCACAACCGGTTTGTAAACCGGCAAAAACAATTTTTAGCCAACTCTAATGTGATTGTTGTACGATGATGGCGCATATTTTTTGTAATAGGCTAAAAAGGTCTATCTTACCCATACAATCATGCCTTTTAGAAAAAAACTAGATTTTACCAGGGTCGCGCGTTGCGGCGGCAATGTCACGTTTATGACTTCGTTACACGCATGACGATGATGACATTGACGTGTGGTAAAGTCTATAAACTTGAGGGTAAAGAAAAAAGAAAACTTAAGACCATGGTTATTTCTATTAGTATATATGTATAATGTCTGCGCTCCGTGACGGGCAGGTTTTGTCTTTTCCGTTATGGCCACACAACAAAATTTATAAATCTTATAAAACTAAATCTTCCTAGTAATCCCACCTGTTACAATTTGTTTTTGTTATAGCGATAATCTGATATTGGGAGTTGAGATATATATACAAAAGTACAAAACAACAAAAAAAGTATTCAGATGTTCCTTCAACTTTTAGATAACAAAAAAATCTAAGTTGCAACCTAAATAACTTTGGTGTAATTGTACTTCCAGCAACAGTTGTGAGAGAATCAGTTGTACCTTGACATTACCATCCAGACCGGTTGCAATGTGACAGAATCAGTTTTTCCTTGACATTACCATCCGGATTGCCCCGCCAAGATGTAGATAACCTCAGTTTCGTTCAAGTCCACTTGGAGGTAGAAATCCCAAATATATTCATTCATAATCTTGCTGAAAAAAAAAAATTAAGGTTCATTAATAGAACTGATTCTGTTGATAAATATAATAAAATCACAAAGAAACTCAAGAGATTACATGAGAAATAAAACTTACTGAGAATGGTAAGAAAAAAAACATGAGTAAGTTGAAAATGACCAAAGTGTCAAAGTTGAAGCCATAGAATTTACCTTTGTCCCTGAAATGTGTGAAAATCAAAATTTTCTCCCAACATGCACCACTTCAACAAACTTATATTAAATTCTACTATGAGACTTTCCCATTTCCATCACTCTCACCATCAGCCACCAAAGTTATTGGTCTCACGTGAAATACTTCATCTATGATCCCAAAATCCTTAGTTTCTTCTGGGGTTGTATAATAATCTCAGTCCATAATATTTTGAGTTACTATAATGCATTTAGTGAACCCAAAAATAAGCATCATATGCAGAAATACATTGGCTTGAGAAACTTTCTAAACTGCAAATTAAAAAATTATTGAAGGAAAGACAGACATACCCATGGTGCATGAAACCATGAACTAGACGTCACGGCCAAAACTGAAAGTCTAATCATTCCCATCCTTAAAACTACAAGGGTTTATTAGTAATTAAAGAATAGTATGGCGGTTACAAAGTATAGGGGTTGCTCTTGTCATTTCAGAAGTTATCAACCAACACCCCAAGGGGTGCGAAACCCCTAGGGACGCCTCCATTCAAGATCGCAGCCGTACACACACACAAGGAGACACACCTATTCGGCCAAAGACGCATCTATTCGATTGAACGGACAAGATTAGAAGACAAGAGACACACCTCTTCAAGGATGATCACAACCATTCGTTCAAGAGACATGCCTATTCGTGAAGAGACACGTCTCTACACTCGTGACTCTAGGAAAACTATAAATAGGGGTTAGATTCATTTGTACAATAACACTCATGCATATTTTCGATTCACACATACGATCATTGTAAGTTTACGATTCAAGTTATTCAAATTTTAGTTTATCATTTTGCGATTTGCGATCTAGAGATCAAAGATCAGTCTGGGCAACAATTGGTATCAGAGCATTAGGCTCTACGGCATCGCAGGGAATTCGCGATCAGGTTCTACCGTTCAATTCGCAAGTTTCAATTAAGTTATTAGTTTCGGTTCGGGGATTTCGAACCAGGGGTTAGAAATCAAGGGTTTTGATTTCGGGGTTATAAAGCAAAGTTGATTGATTGGTTATTACGCGTTTTGGTATCCCGCTCGCTGGTTAGAAATAAGTTTGGTTGATTACAAGTTTGTCAAAAGTGAAAATTGTTCGGTCAGAAAATATGTCAGGAGTGACAAGGTCAAGTCCACAAATTGTAATCCAAAAGGAAGGAAGTTCTCTTACCCAGTTTCAGTGTCCAATTCTAAAATCGACAAATTATACGGTTTGGGAAATTCGTATCAAAACGATTTTAGAAGCGAACGGACTATGGGAAACGATTGAACTAGGAGAAAATACACAGACAGATGTTAAGAAAGATAAGTCAGCAATCGCTTATCTGTTTCAAGCAATACCAGAGGATGTTGTATTGCAAGTTGCAAGTTGTAAAACTGCAAAGGAGATTTGGGAAAATCTGAAGATAAGACACGTTGGTGTTGATCGGGTACAAAAGGCGCGTTGGCATACACTCATTTCAGAATTTGAGTTAATGCAAATGAGGGAAGATGACACTATAGACTCTTTCACCGCAAAGATAAATAGTGTTGTTACCCGGGCAAGTGAATTAGGGACAACGCTGAGTCAACTAACTCTGGTACGCAAACTCCTAAATGCCGTGCCAGATAAGTTTACCCAGCTTGTCGCCTCGATGGAACAGTACTCCGATCTAGAGACAATGACACTAGAAGAAGCAGTCGGAAGGTTAAAGACGTTCGAAGAAAGGTAGCCCAGGAGAAAGTCAAGACAGGTTGATGTTTACACATCAAGATAACAACACTGGTAGAGGAAGACAGTTTGGAAACCGCGGGCGTGGAAGGTTCAACCCACCGCGAGGAAATTGGCGAGACAACAGAGACAGGCAAAGCATTAAGAATGAAGGATCTTCATTCAGACCTAGAGGTGGAAACTCTAAGAATTGGAGGAAGTTTGGAAGGAGCCAAACATACCTGAGTAAAGTTCAGTGCTTCAAATGTCAGAAGTTTGGACATTACAAGAAAGATTGTTCCGAGAAAGACGTCGTACAAGAACAATCAAAACTCGTCGAGGAAGATGAAGCACCAGTGTTACTAATGGCGATTGAAGAAGAACACATTGTTCAAGAAAGGGTTCTGCTAAACGAAGAATGCATAGAACCAGCAAGGTACGCCACGGAAGATGAAAGTCTATGGTACTTAGACAACGGTGCAAGCAACCACATGACAGGTATGCGAAGTCACTTCAGAGAATTAGACGAAAAGGTATCAGGACAAGTACGTTTTGGTGACGGGTCGCACGTAGAGATTAAAGGCATAGGTTCAATACTGTTGGAATGTCAAAACCAAGAGCAAAGGATTATATCTCAAGTATACTACATTCCAAGTTTGAAGTCCAATATATTGAGCCTAGGACAACTCACGGAAATCGGTTGCAAAGTAAATATGGACGGAGATCTTCTAACACTCCGTGACAGAAATAGAAAGTTACTAATGCGAGTCAGGAGGATGAGGAACAGGCTGTACAAAGTAAAATTGAAAATTGGAAGACCAATCTGCCTGCTCTCAAACACAGAAGATTTAGCATGGTTATGGCACGCAAGGTTAGGCCATTTACACTTTGACGCTATCAAGGAAATGACTCGGAAGAACTTGGTACATGGAGTTCCCCAAATAAGTCATGCTAGTCAAGTATGTGATGCATGCTTATTAGGGAAACATAGTAGGACACCATTTCCAAACCAGGCGAAATTCAGATCCTCAAAACCTCTGGATTTAGTCTATGGAGACTTGTGTGGTCCTATATCCCCATCAACACATGCTGGGAGGAAGTATATATTTCTACTTGTAGACGATTGCACTCGCTACATGTGGGCATATTTGCTAACCTCCAAGGATCAATCATTCGAAACTTTCAAACAGTTCAAAGAAATGGTGGAGACAGAAACACGAACCAAGTTAAAGATGTCACACCCCGACCGGCAGCGGAAAAGGTGATCGGGGCATGATTGAGTTATCATCAAAGCTCATGACATTTATTATAACGTTTCATATTCATTATTACAATTTCAAGGGAAACATACAATCATAATTACATCATGTCCTAAACATCATTCTAGACTTCATTGTTTTCTTCTAAGGCATTTCCTATGTTTTTCCTTGCTTCATCCTGTTCACCTGTATCATGTGTAAAAATGGTTTTTGGATCAACAAAAAGTTGACGAGTGAATCCTATGAAAAGCATTTGAACAAGTTTATTGAATTGATTATAAAATAAAGTGCACAACCACATATGATTAAATATAGATGTAAACATATTCATAAAACACTTAATATCAGATAATGCACACACATACAATAATAAATTGTTTTGAGGCACGCGTTGCTCAACCCGTCTCTCACGAGGAACTGATGGGCCTAATGAATGATCTGCGTACAACTTGACAATATGAAATACATGACTACAAACAATATATACATTCTAAGTTTAGATCACAATATGGTATGGCACAAGTTTAAATAAACGAGTTAATTTTAGTGACACATGACACACCCCAAAACGTGTAATTAAAAAGGGGAGTTGTAAGATTCACTCACAGTGGGTGCGTTCGGTTGACGATGTTGAATGCGCACGAAGTTGGATTTAACCACGAGTGAAACTAACCTAGATAAACATAATGGTTTGGTAAATAAGCGAATTTTATTGATCAATTTTTACTGGGATTATTGGATATATTTTTGTGAGTTTAAGGCTATTTTCTAACTTTAAAAATGTTATTTTTAAGTATTTTTAATTGATTTTTAAATAAAATAAATAAATAAAAATAATAAAAAATGTTGACTTTTTGACCATTGACTTGTTGACCGTTGTCCTGTTGACCGGTTTGATTGTGTAATTGTGTGCGCCGGGTGATGCTCGAACCCGAGACCTCCCGTTCGCGTGCACGCAGCTCTACCAACTGAGCTACGTGTCAAACCTGAAATATTTCTGTTTTTAATTATATTTATATACTAATTGAATTAATCCGAAAATCATTTATTTTAAAAACGATTTTAATGTCTCGCTCGGTGCTCTCCACAGGTCTCGAACCCGGGACCTGTGGGTTAGGTTGACACACAGTCCACCGCAGGACTGTGTGTCTAACTTGGTAAATAATCTGATTCTTATTATACTTATATACAAACTAGATAATTTCATTTCTGCCTTATATAAAAAGTTTGATAATTGCCAGAACCGGTGCGGTAGTCTGGACTCGAACTCGCGACGTGTGATTTAAACGTTCACACAGTCCACCGCTAGACTGTGTGTTTATCTTGGTTATTATTCCGGTTTTTATTAAACTTAACATCTATTTGCAGTGAATCCGGTTCAGTTAAAAAAAACATTTTTATTAAGGCGAGTATGCGTGGGACAAGAATCGAACTCGGGACGTATGCGTGTTTATTTGCACACAGTCCACCGCTGGATTGTGTGTCTAACCCGAGATAAAACTTGATTTAAATTATATATATATATAACTGAAAACTTTATCTTCTTCGTTAATCTTAACCAGAATCGATGTCCGACTGGTTCGACGATTTAATCAAGTTCTTTAGTGTGTTGTGATTAATTACATGTGAGATTAATAAAAAGAATGAGAGATTATGTGTAAGATATACCGAACAGGGCTCCTCTGTTTCGCCGGCGAAACTCCGATGACAGCAGGTTATTCCGGCGACGTGTGTCTTGCGGCAGAGGGTCTTCAGGGAGCTTGAGGTGAGTGTGAGTGGCTTCGGTATGAGCTCTGGGTGTTCAGTTTTTAGAGTAAGGCACAGAGGTGAAAGGGTTCGGTTTTCCGGTGAGTTGCAGAAGTTTTCCGGCGAGTGAAATTACGTCAAGAAAGGGTGTGATTGTGAGCGAAAAGGCTAACAGAAGTTAGAGGGTATATTTATAGGGCAGAACATCGACGAATTTGGTCCGTTTTCCGTCTTGATTCATCGGTCAATAATTTTCCGGCGGTTATGACTTGTGTCGCGGGTTCAGACGTCGGTTATAACCGATGTAATAGTTAAGGCTTCGGTTAAATCAGAAGAAACCGTCCAATCTCGGCGAAATCGTCGGGATTTCTGACGACTGCGATTGGGCGCGTCAGTTTTGAATTCGAGATTTATGTTATGTATTAATTGTTTCCAATAATGAACAAGAAACACAAGTGGCGGAGTGGTTGAGCGCGTGTGTGTTAAGGCATTGCTGATAACCGGTTGACCCGGGTTCGAAACCCGGCTGCAGCCTTTTATTTTTATTTCATTATTTTAAATACTTTTTCAAATATAAATTATATATTCCAATATACTTATTAATTATGTATCATTTAAAACTAATTTGGGCATTAAATACGCAACGAAATTTTTAACGGATTGTTCGGCTAATAAACGGAGCGGGTTTGGTAAATCCGGTTTTTTTTACGGATGTTACAGTATCCCCTGCTTTTTAGAAATTTCGTCCCGAAATTTAAGTAGTGACATATTTGTCTAAAAAGGATGGTGTTTAATTTGACGGTTACATACTTAGAAAAGAGTAAGGGTTTAAATTTTGTGTGAGGCGGTAACGTTCCTTGTAAGGGTTGAGTACCCTGCTACAGGAATCGCTTTTTGTTGCCTACGGTAAAAATATTGATAAGCAGAGTTGATTCACTAAGTATGATTTCTTGCGCAAGAGTTTTGATATGTTTGGAAAGATAAGGTTATATCCTAAAACAAATTACTATAACCTACATGGAACTTCTCATAACCGCCTAACAATGCCTCTGATCCTTTGACAAGAATACTTATATATAGGAAGTACCAGCGGCGTATCCACCATATTCTTGTCAAATTTTCATTGGTTTAATCAGTAAGTTATGATTGGTTCTATGATGTAACTCTAGAACATAAATAAACACCACAACCAATGTACCAAGAAATTACTAAATCCTACATGGAACTTCTCATAACCGCCTGACAATGCCTCTGATCCTTTAGCAAGAATACTTATATATAGGAAGTACCCGCGGCGTATCCACCATATTCTTGTCAAATTTTCATTGGTTTTATCAGTAAGTTATGATTGGTCCTATGATGTAACTCTAGAACATAAATAAACACAACAACCAATACTTGAGTCTCAATTCTGATAGCATACATATTTGATTTGTGACAGTTCCTCTCTTGTTTGTTGTGATGGAGAGGTTAGTCTATGTAGAAATGGAACACAATCCAATTTCTTTAGATGATGATATGATATGAATGTTAAATCATTGAATGTAACATAAATTTCAACCAAGACAATACTAAATACTACATGGAACTTCTTATAACCGCCTGATAATGCCTCTGATCCTTTGGCAAGAATACTTATATATAGGAAGTACCAGCGGCGTATCCACCATATTCTTGTCAAATTTTTATTGGCTTTATCCGCAAGTTATGATTAGTTCTATGTGACTCTAATACATAAATAAACACAATCAACTTAATTCTGATAGCATACATGTTTGAATGGTGACAGTACCTCTGTCCTGGGGGTAGGTCCTGGTGGGGAAGTTATAGATACTTTTCCATACTTTGTATCTGGAGTACTTCATTTAATTTCCTCTGCAGTGTTTGTTGTGATGGAGAGGTTAGTCCTTGTGGAAGTGAGACATAGCTCAACTTCTTTAAATGATGAAATTGAAATACGTTGAAATGTATGATGAACAAATTTTGACCAAGACATTACTAAATCCTACATGGAACTTCTCATAACCGCCTGATAATGCCTCTGATCCTTTGGCAAGAATACTTATATATAGGAAGTACCAGCGGCGTATCCACCATATTCTTGTCAAATTTTCATTGGCTTTATCCACAAGTTATGATTAGTTCTATGTGACTCTAATACATAAATAAACACAATCAACTTAATTCTGATAGCATACATGTTTGAATGGTGACAGTACCTCTCTCATTTGTTGTGATAGAGAGGTTAGTCCTTGTGGAAGTGAGACATAGCTCAACTTCTTTAAATGATGAAATTGAAATACGTTGAAATGTATGATGAACAAATTTCGACCAAGACACTAATTCCTACATGGAACTTCTCATAACCGCCTGATAATGCCTCTGATCCTTTGACAAGAATACTTATATATAGGAAGTACCAGCGGCGTATCCACCATATTCCTGTTAAATTTTCATTGACTTTATCCGCAAGTTATGATTAGTTCTATGTGACTCTAAAACAAAAACAACAGCCAAAACTTGAGTCTCAATTCTGATAGTATACATGTTTGAATGATGACAGTACCTCTCTCGTTTGTTATGATGGAGAGGTTAGTCCTTGTGGAAGTGAGATATAGCTCAACTTCTTTAAATGATGAAATTGAAATACGTTGAAATGTATGATGAACAAACTACGACCAAATCCTACATGGAACTTCTCATAACCGCCTGATAATGCCTTTGATCCTTTGACAAGAATACTTATATATAGGAAGTACCAGCGGCGTATCCACCATATTCCTGTTAAATTTTCATTGACTTTATCCGCAAGTTATGATTAGTTCTATGTGACTCTAAAACAAAAACAACAGCCAAAACTTGAGTCTCAATTCTGATAGCATACATGTTTGAATGATGACAGTACCTCTCTCGTTTGTTATGATGGAGAGGTTAGTCCTTGTGGAAGTGAGATATAGCTCAACTTCTTTAAATGATGAAATTGAAATACATTGAAATGTATGATGAACAAACTACGACCAAATCCTACATGGAACTTCTCATAACCGCCTGATAATGCCTTTGATCCTTTGACAAGAATACTTATATATAGGAAGTACCAGCGGCGTATCCACCATATTCTTGTCAAATTTTCATTGACTTTATCCGCAAGTTATGATTAGTTCTATGTGACTCTAAAACAACCACAACAATCAACACTTGAGTCTTAATTCTGATAGTATACATGTTTGAATGATGACAATACCTCTCTCGTTTGTTGTGATGGAGAGGTTAGTCTATGTAGAAATGGAATACAATCCAATTTCTTTAAATGATGAGATGCTATAAATGCTAAATCAGTGAGTACAAAACAAACTTCAATCAAAACAATACTAAATTCTACACGGAACTTCTCATAACCGCCAGATAATGCCTCTGATCCTTTGACAAGAATACTTATATATAGGAAGTACCAGCGGCGTATCCACCATATTCTTGTCAAATTTTCATTGGCTTTATCCTTAAGTTATGATTGGTTCTATGTGATTCTAAAACATAAACAAACACAATCAACCAAAGCTTGAGATAACATAAAGAAAAACATAAAACTAAACGATTGGAGTTGAATCTTGATTTTCGGTGAAGGGGACTAGTTGGGTGGTTTCGTTTGGGCCGTCATTATATTCAACAGGATTGGCGTTGATGTTGAAAACTCTTCCTTTTGCTGGTGGCCTAATGATTAGGTTTTCTTGATTTGCTTGGTTAACTGGGTTTGCTTGAGCTTGGGCGTTTATGATGTTAACCAATCGAGGGCACGTGTTTCTAAAATGGTTAGGGTCGCCACAATTAAAGCAAGCTCGAACATAAGGTAACATGGGGTATTGAGGTTGTTGATATGTTTGGATCATATTTTGAGTAGGGGGTGTGGTTTGGTTTTGAGGGGTGCGGCAAACCTTGCTCAAATGACCATAGCATCCACAATTCGCACATAGTCGACAAGGTAAGGTAGTTGGATGGTGATAAAAACAGGTGTTACATCGAGGGTGAGGTCCAAGGTATGGTTTCTTATTTGGGTAAGTTGAGTTGGGTGCTACTTAAGTGATTGGGATAGCTTGGATAGGTATGGCTTGTGAAATTGGTTGATTACGTTGGGTAGTAGCGAAAAGTTGCCCGTCTCGTTTTCTCTTAGAAATGTGTTGAGAAGGGGATTCGGTTTGGGTGGAGTTTGAAGTTTCAGTTGATGCTTTATCCTTCTTCTTCTCCTCCTTGAAGTCTTTATTCCGGATGCGGTTCTCGGTGAGCTCTGTAGCTAACTCCATTGCTGCTTCCAAAGTTGCAGGCGTGGTACTTATTACAGAGTCCTGAATCTTTGACGGAAGACCTCGAATGTAGTGCTCGATCAAACGGTAGAGGGGAGTGAACAAGTTGGGAACCATTTGATTTAACTCGAGGAATCTTTTGTTGTATGTGGTGTGGTCTCCTTCCTTTTGCTTCAACGAATAAAACTCATCTTCTAATTTCTTGATTTCGCTCCTTGGGTAAAACCGTCTTGTCATGATTTCCTTCAACTCTTCCCAAGTCAAAGTCATAGCATCTTCAACACCTCGTTTGGCCTTCTCTGTATTCCACCAGGTAAGTGCTATTCCATATAAATGACCAGTAGCATATCTCACTTTGCGATCATCGGGGCAATCGCAATTTAGAAAAGCGTTCTCCATTTCTTCAAACCAATGGAGGAGAGTGGTGACACCTTCAGTCCCTTCGTATTTTGGAGGGTCGCAGGATTTGAAATGTTTGTAGGTGCATTTAGTGGTGTTTGGGGGAGGGTTGATAACATTTTGATCTTCTTGGTTGACAGGATTAGCGGTAAGGGCTTGTTGGACTTGAATTACAATGTTGAGTATTACGGCAGCCATTTGTTGAGCGATTAGGGCAGCCATGCGCTCGCGGGCTTTTCCTGCTCTCATCTTCCTACGGGCGAGGCTAGAAGGCATCTACAAGGAATACATATCATGAGTATGAGTTGGATGTTTTTGGGATCATGGGTCGTATTTAGGAATGAACATTCATAAAATAAATATAGAAAAATAAATCTACTACATCCATAGGATGTCTTGGGCTTTGCTCGTAATTGGGCCTTGCATGCCGCCATACTTCACCTTCGTAATCATGTGGGCCCCCATGAATACCGGGTTTTTCATATGGTTCGCATGTGTTAGCCTGGTTACGTACACTAAAACCCGGAGAAAATCGAGAAATATGTATGTAACGTATGATATTCGGAATGTGTCCAGGTATGGACACGATGACACCTCAAAGTGGGGTTAGTTCGAACGACGTTTGGTGTGGCATGCTTTGGCCTAATAGGTCCTTCGTACTCTCATCGTTGGTCCCCAGGTAGGCAAACTGGTCCGTTATATTGGATTTATACGAATGCCAACCTAGACAGGACGTTCCGACTACCGGTACTTGTATCCTTCCAGTTACTACATGCCCGTCGCAAAATCTTTGAATAACGACAAAATATGAAGATGATTTGAATATATGAACATTGAAATATGTATGATGAATGTGTATGTAAGTATGTATGTTTGACTGTAAGTATAAACAAATATGAAACAAATAAACATCATAAGTTTGCATGTAACCACATAAACAATTTAAAATCTAGTCAACTATAGTATAGGCTCTAAGGGTCTAATAACCTATCCTATATCCCTATAGTCATGGCTCTGATACCAATCTGTCACACCCCGACCCGCAGCGGAAAAGGTGATCGGGGCATGATTGGGTTATCATCAAAGCTCATGATATTTATTATAACGTTTCATATTCATTATTACAATTTCAAGGGAAACATACAATCATAATTACATCATGTCCTAAACATCATTCTAGACTTCATTGTTTTCTTCTAAGGCATTTCCTATGTTTTTCCTTGCTTCATCCTGTTCACCTGTATCATGTGTAAAAATGGTTTTTGGATCAACAAAAAGTTGGCGAGTGAATCCTATGAAAAGCATTTGAACAAGTTTATTGAATTAATTATAAAATAAAGTGCACAACCACATATGATTAAATATAGATGTAAACATATTCATAAAACACTTAATATCAGATAATGCACACACATACAATAATAAATTGTTTTGAGGCACGCGTTGCTCAACCTGTCTCTCACGAGGAACTGATGGGCCTAATGAATGATTTGCATACAACTTGACAATATGAAATACATGACTACAAACAATATATACATTCTACGTTTAGATCACAATATGGTATGGCACAAGTTTAAATAAACGAGTTAATTTTAGTGACACATGACACACCCCAAAACGTGTAATTAAAAAGGGGAGTTGTAAGATTCACTCACAGTGGGTGTGTTTGGTTGACGATGTTGAATGCGCACGAAGTTGGATTTAACCACGAGTGAAACTAACCTAGATAAACATAATGGTTTGGTAAATAAGCGCATTTTATTGATCAATTTTTAGTGGGATTATTGGATATATTTTTGTGAGTTTAAGGCTATTTTCTAACTTTAAAAATGTTATTTTTAAGTATTTTTAATTGATTTTTAAATAAAATAAATAAATAAAAATAATAAAAAAATGTTCACTTTTTGACCGTTGACTTGTTGACCTTTGTCCTGTTGACCAGTTTGATTGTGTAATTGTGTGCGCCGGGTGAGGCTCGAACCCGAGACCTCCCGTTCGCGTGCATGCAGCTCTACCAACTGAGCTACGTGTCTAACCTGAAATATTTCTGTTTTTAATTATATTTATATACTAATTGAATTAATCTGAAAATCATTTATTTTAAAAACGATTTTAATGTCTCGCTCGGTGCTCTCCACAGGTCTCGAACCCGGGACCTGTGGGTTAGGTTGACACACAGTCCACCGCTGGACTGTGTGTCTAACTTGGTAAATAATCTGATTTTTATTATACTTATATACAAACTAGATAATTTCATTTCTGCCTTATATAAAAAGTTTGATAATTGCCAGAACCGGTGCGGTAGTCTGGACTCGAACTCGCGACGTGTGATTTAAACGTTCACACAGTCCACCGCTGGACTGTGTGTTTATCTTGGTTATTATTCCGGTTTTTATTAAACTTAACATCTATTTGCAGTGAATCCGGTTCAGTTAAATAAAAACATTTTTATTAAGGCGAGTATGCGTGGGACAAGAATCGAACTCGGGACGTATGCGTGTTTATTTGCACACAGTCCACCGCTGGACTGTGTGTCTAACCCTAGATAAAACTTGATTTAAATTATATATATATATAACTGAAAACTTCATCTTCTTCGTTAATCTTAACCAGAATCGATGTCCGACTGGTTCGACGATTTAATCAAGTTCTTTAGTGTGTTGTGATTAATTACATGTGAGATTAATAAAAAGAATGAGAGATTATGTGTAAGATATACCGAACAGGGCTCCTCTGTTTCGCCGGCGAAACTCCGATGACAGCAGGTTATTCCGGCGACATGTGTCTTGCGGCAGAGGGTCTTCAGGGAGCTTGAGATGAGTGTGAGTGGCTTCGGTATGAGCTCTGGGTGTTCAGTTTTAGAGTAAGGCACAGAGGTGAAAGGGTTCGGTTTTCCGGCGAGTTGCAGAAGTTTTCCGGCAAGTGAAATTACGTCGAGAAAGGGTGTGATTTTGAGCGAAAAGGCTAACAGAAGTTAAAGGGTGTATTTATAGGGCAGAACATCGACGAATTTGGTCCGTTTTCCGTCTTGATTCATCGGTCAATAATTTTCCGGCGGTTATGACTTGTGTCGCGGGTTCAGACGTCGGTTATAACCGATGTAATAGTTAAGGCTTCGGTTAAATCAGAAGAAACCGTTCAATCTCGGCGAAATCGTCGGGATTTCCGACGACTGCGATTGGGCGCGTCAGTTTTGAATTCGAGATTTATGTTATGTATTAATTTTTCCAATAATGAACAAGAAACACAAGTGGCGGAGTGGTTGAGCGCGTGTGTGTTAAGGCATTGCTGATAACCGGTTGACCCGGTTTCGAAACCCGGCTGCAGCCTTTTATTTTTATTTCATTATTTTAAATACTTTTTCAAATATAAATTATATATTCCAATATACTTATTAATTATGTATCTTTTAAAATTAATTTGGGCATTAAATACGCAACGAAATTTTTAACTAATTGTTCGGTTAATAAACGGAGCGGGTTTGGTAAATCCGGTTTTTTTTACGGATGTTACAAAAGATGCTAAGGACAGATAGAGGAGGAGAATTCACATCGGCTGAATTCAACAAGTATTGTAAAGACAACGGCATAGGAAGACAGCTCACAGCGCTGTATTCCCCACAGCAAAATGGAGTAGTAGAAAGAAGAAACAGGACGATGTTGTCAACTACTCGCAGTATGTTATAGGCAATGAACATGCCACAAAATTTTTGGGGTGAAGCTACACGACAAGCAATATACGTTCTAAACAGGGTTCCAACGAAAGCCTTGGTGAACAAGACACCATATGAAGCTTTGAAAGGAAGAAAGCCGAATCTGGAACACCTAAAAGTTTTTGGTTGCACAGCATACGCTAAGGTTTTACCACTTCAACAGAAGAAGTTGGATGACAGAAGTGCACCTATGGTTATTCTTGGATTTGAAGAAGGATCGAAGGCATTTAGATTATACGATCCAGCAAAGAACAAGATTTGTGTAAGCAGAGATGTGAAGTTCATGAAAGGTCAGCCATGGAACTGGAATAGCTATATGGAGATGGTAGATTCAGGAAATCCTGAATGGACAAACTTTGTCATTCAAGATGATGACAACCCTCCAGAGTTAGAGGAGGATACGCCAAGTAGTCCAGGAAACAATGGTCCACATCATGAAGATTCAGGAGTAGATCAGTCAGAGAATCTAGACTCCTACATGACACCACCAGCACACTCAAACAATCAGAACTCATCGGGAGGTTCAAGCAGTTTGTCAAGTGGAGGTCCATCAACATCAGAAAGTACAACAGAGAGTATAAGCGATACTCCAGTAAAGCTAAGAAGTCTCAAAGAATTGTATGACGAGACATAATAAATTCAAGTAGATCCACACGAATTACTACTTGCTGAAGAAAAACCAAGGAATTACAAGGAAGCATCTAGTGACAGCAAATGGATTGAAGCAATGGAGGCTGAGTTAGACTCAATAAACAAGAATAACACTTGGAGATTGACAGAATTGCCAGAAGGTAACAAGGCAATAGGATTAAAGTAGGTATTCAAGACAAAGAAGGATGCAAATGGAAAGGTCGCTAGACACAAAGCAAGACTGGTAGCAAAAGGATACGTTCAGCAACACGGTATTGACTTTGATGAAGTATTTGCACCAGTAGCACGTATTGAGACAGTTAGACTTATGTTGGCTTTAGCAGCACATCAAGGTTGGGAGGTACATCACTTAGACGTGAAGTCTGCAATCTTACACGGAGATCTCAAGGAAGAGGTCTATGTCTCACAACCAGAAGGATTCGTAAAGCCAGGAGATGAAGGTTTACAAACTATCAAAAGCACTGTATGGATTAAAACAAGCACCACGTGCTTGGAACACGAAGTTAGATCAAACCCTAAAGTCACTTAACTTCAAGAAGTGCACTTTAGAACATGCAATCTATACAAGGACAAGTAAGACTTCTACACTAATAGTTGGAGTCTACGTTGATGATTTGATAGTTACTGGAACATCAAGGAAGGAGATAGATGTTTTCAAGTCTCAGATGGAGAACAAGTTTGAAATGAGCGATCTTGGATTGCTAGCATACTATCTGGGAATAGAAGTTATTCAAGCAAGGGGTGAGATAGCCATCAAACAAACAGGCTATATCAACAAGATACTCAAGGAAGCTGATATGTTGACCTGCAACGATACAAAGATTCCTATGAATCCAGGAACACAATTAACGAAGACTGAAGAAGGAGATCCGGTAGATGCAACGCATTACAGAAGCCTGATAGGTTCTCTCAGGTACCTACTGCATACAAGGCCAGATCTATGTTACTCAGTCAGTCTGCTTAGTAGATTCATCCAAGAACCAAAGGAGCATAACTTGAAAGCAGTAAAGCAAGTACTACGTTATATCAAAGGAAGGAAAGAGCATGGAATTATCTATAAGAAGCAAGGAGGATGTAAGATCACAGGTTATAGCGATAGCAGTTATGGAGTTAACACAGACCAAGGAAAAGGAACAACTGGTCTGGTATTCTACTTTGGAGATTCACCTATAACCTGGTGTACACAAAAGAAACAGACAGTGGCACTCTCATCATGTGAATCGGAATTCATGGCAGCCACTGCAGCAGCATGCCAAGCACTATGGCTTAAAAGATTATTAAGTGAGATTACAGGCTGGAAAGAAGAGAAGATAACACTGAGGGTGGATAATGTTTCTGCAATAGCACTCATGAGGAATCCAGTCTTTCATGGAAGAAGCAAACACATTAATACACGCTATCATTTCATAAGGGAATGCGTGGAGAATGAGGACATCAATGTGGAATACATCAGTGGAGAACTACAACGGGCAGATATACTAACAAAGGCACTAGCAAGAGTCAAGTTTGCTACAATGCGAGAACTGCTCGGAGTTCAAGATCTGCAACAAAGTTAAGGATGTTCATGATTAGGGGGGTGAATGAAAGTTTAATCATTCCCATCCTTAAAACTATAAGGGTTTATTAGTAATTAAAGAATAGTATGGCGGTTACAAAGTATAGGGGCTGCTCTTGTCATTTCAGAAGTTATCAACCAACACCCCAAGGGGTGCGAAACCCCTAGGGACGCCTCCATTCAAGATCGCAGCCGTACACACACACAAGGAGACACACCTATTCAGCCAAAGACGCATCTATTCGATTGAACGAACAAGATTAGAAGACAAGAGACACACCTCTTCAAGGATGATCACAACCATTCGTTCAAGAGACATGCCTATTCGTGAAGATACACGTCTCTACACTCGTGACTCTAGGAAAACTATAAATAGGGATTAGATTCATTTGTACAATAACACTCATGCATATTTTCGATTCACACATACGATCATTGTAAGTTTACGATTCAAGTTATTCAAATTTTAGTTTATCATTTTGCGATTTGCGATCTAGAGATCAAAGATCAGTCTGGGCAACAAAAACATTAGATAGTTGTTGATAACTCTTATACAATTTGAGGTCCACTTCACAAACGCCACCGCCTGCACCAGCCATCATGTTCTGAGTTTCCTTGTTGTTGCTCTTCTGAGCCATCACATTCTAACCTGTTACATCAGAAATAATCAACATGTTAACAGCTAGGGCTGTCCATTTTGTTTGAAACCTAGAACATATGAACGACAAAGAAAGAAACCTAATTCGTATCATGTAACCTAACTGGCTGGTCATAGAATATATGGATTTAATCCAAAGCGAGGATCATTTAACCTTACTTTTCCATAGGTGCGTCAATGATTTCATATGAACAGTGGCTCTTTTGCTCAAGTTCTTGCTCTCTAAAATTTTGAAAAGGATCTTTTTTAATTCAGTTTAGTGTGTTTTTGGTGTTTTTTAGATCAGAACAAAAGCAATTTGCACTGGTTTTGACTATTTTAAGTTGAATTTGATTTTGTTTTTTTTTTCACTTGAATATTGAATCCTTCATTGTCTGTGTGTGTTTTTGTATTTAGCTATAAAGAGTGTTTAACTACTCTAATTTGGGCTTGTAAGTTCGACCCATGTTCAAAATGACCAAAAGTCAAGTCTTTTGTCATGGGTCATCTGGTCACGACATCGTTTATAAGGCATTATAGATTAACGTAAAGTATTATTGGAGAAGATTCTTATTTATTATTGGAGTTATTTCATATATATATATATATATATATATATATATATATGTGTGTGTGTGTGTATTGTTAGCTAATATTAAAGTCATCAAAGCTCAAACATATGATAGTTGCTTACTGAACAAAGCAAATATACGGAATGGAAGTGTTGTGCCCAAATGTTAATTCTGTAGTACCTTGCAAAACGCATTATAAGGTAGGAATTGAACGGATAGAGCAAGTTAGAATTGACGTAACATGTAACCTATTGCAGCCTAACTTTGATGCTGAAAACGATTAGTAGATCATCAAAGGGAACTACAACTAAAGCTATCATCACAAAATTCCAAAATCTGCTTAGAAATACTGAGAAAAAGACATATCTAACCGGCTAATTACAACCCTAAAGAATTGCAATCCTGTTAAATCAAAATAAAGAAAAAAACCTTGTTTTGACCTTACGTGGTCAACACTTCAGATTTCGATTGGATCCACCAAAACAAAGCAAATGAAAATAGAATGACAACAAAATTTGAGAAATATGCATGAAACGAAGCAGATGTAACACCTTAGCTGCCTTATGAACAACGTCCAGGCAAATCGTTGTAGTTTTCTCGGTCCAATGTGAACAGTACTCATCGGAAAGTCAGTAATACGCTCCATCTCCATGATCCGATGCTGATTTTCACAAACCTAAGACTGAATTATTCGCCGATCCTGATTTGTAGAGGCTGATGCAAGGATAAAGGAACTTACGTGAAGAAAAGCCTATTAGGGTACATTTAGGTTTAGTGTAGAAGAAGAGAAAACCGTTTAGATCCCAGCCCTCCATGGTGGTGGTTCTGTAACCTTAGACAGAGAAAGAAGACAACTGTTGTAATTATGCCAGTGCACTGTTACACCGACCATGCTCTTTAAGACAATATAAATATCACAATAGTTATAGACTTTTTTTTGTTTCTTTTTCCCTTTTTCTTTTCACAAGAACACAAACCCCTTAAAATCAACAAGGGTAAATGGCAGTTTGGTTAGGAAAAAAAACATATCCCTTCTCTCCTAATTGTTCTCTCTTTTATTTGATTTAACAATATACAGCATAAACCCTAAATCTAAATTGCAGAGCCGCCATCCTCTCATAGTTGTTCTACCACTCGACCGCCTCCACACCATCTATATATGAATACTTCGCTTGATTTTGAAATTAGGTAGAGAACAAAGATGACAGCCCAAGCCTATGTGGTGGCAAAAATCTAAATAATCGAGACCTAATTCTTCAAACACCTATCAGTTTGTTGAGCGATTTCATATTCATATATAACATTGTGATGCTCGAATAGTAATCAAAACAATGGAAGGAAAAAGTCCAACTAAACAATCAAACATGAAAGTGGATGAGGAAGTGGCTAATGAACCCTAAAATACCTTACAAACAAGTCTTAGTGTGAGCTCCATGGTTAAGGTCACACGGTGCTGCCATTAGTAATTTAATGTGTAATGAAGTGAAAAAGGTATGTTTCATGATAAAATGAAAAGATTTTGTTTCATGTGTAGAATTTAAAACTTGTAGTAATTTGTTTATCTATGTGGTCTCAAGCTCAGCTATGTGATTGTATATGATTTTTGTTATATCAAAAGACATGTAGCTTTTATGGATATGTTGAATTTGTTCTGACTAGAAGAAGAAATTGATTTTATAAATGTGTTTGGTTTCTTTGAGAATGTTGCATTTTTTATTTGAATGTGTTGGAACTTAAAACAGCAACAATATACAGCATAAAATTAAACCACAACAATTCAGCACAGAAATACAACTAAACAATACAAAACAACAATTCAGCATAGAAAATGCAACATAATTTTTGATTTTTTTTTAAATTTTTTTATATAGGAATACTATACCAAAATTAAAAATACTTGATTATATGATGTAATTTTTCTAAAACAATAACATCGTATCAATAAGTTATGACGTTTAACAGAAGTGGTAAAACTTGAAAAAAATCATCAAAAACAGTTATTTCAAAGATTCCCTTACACTACTCTTTTTATTAGAAAAACTGAATGCTAGGAGGCCTTCTTAGCCTACACCCACGCAAGAAGGATGCCCGCACGAAATGTTAGGGCACGCGTATATCGATAATCACGTAACATGTAAATTTTTTTAAATAAAAAACTATAACAATACCATTCTTAAAATAAATAAAATATTTGTACCGTATGTTTTAAAAACTATAATTATTTAAACTCTTAAAAAGTATGTAAAACTACCTTGTATGCATGTATGTATGTAATATGTATGTATGTATGTATGTATGTATGTATGTATGTATGTATGTATGTATGTATGTATGTATGTCTGAAATTACATCACTATGTAACGTTTTTCATTTATAATTTCTTCAAACAAAAGATGTAAGATTACATCGTACACAATTATATTTTTACATTGCGTATTTTATACATGGAGTTCTTTTGAAAGTCCCTGATTAGATATTGTTCTTTGATGTAGACGTCGACGAACAAGAATATGTACTTATATCGTCATTTGAAGTGTGGAATCCAACAAATGTGATTGTGATTATCACAAGACAATGTAACTAAACTTTTGTATATTCCAACAGAATTTTGGCAATGTAACATTTCAAAGTTACTCCTTTCAAAAGCTAGATGTCCGAAGTTATGACACTAATGGCGCATGACTATCTATTTATAGACAATCTCAAACTAGCGCATGACTCCTATTGAGCATGACTCATGCGTTGCGCATCACATATGTGTTGCACATGAGTCTTGCGCGTCACCAACAAACACAAACTCATTACACTGCCATACATTACAAAGACAGGTATAAGTAAACTAGAAAGTTTGTAGTTGTGAAAATAAACCTTAAGTATGAAAGCAAACTTTATATAACTTTTAACTAGAAGATAAAGTGGGTAAATCCATAAAAAATAAAATAAACTACAAAAGCTTTGATTACATGTTCAAACAAAATTTATATCGAGATGAAGAAAAAGACAAACACGTCAAAATGACGCACACTTAACTTTTTGAAAATTGTATATGTTAAAAGTTATAAGAAAAATAAATTTGCTCAAAAGTAAATATAATAATAATGAATGTTGGTTTTTTGTACCAATGTTGTTTGAACGATATTAGTTGGTTCATCATAGTAAAGGATTCAAATATATTTGACTTGTTTGATTTTGAATAAAATTTTTATTTAAACCTAGATAAAAAAACGCCGTCATATTTGAAATTTTTCAACGCATTGTATTATCATATTAGAATGCCAGAAAGTGTAAACGACGTTTCTTTATACAAAAGATAAATAAACTCTATGAAAACTTTGATAACTATATATATAGATGTACCTTGATAACTTTTTATTATCGACAAGTCAGTTTTGAACAAAATTTATATCAAGAAGTATATAAAAGTAAGCATATCGCAACGTTATAATCAGAACTTTATAAAACGTCGTATTTTAAAACTTATAAATAGAAGAATAAAATATGCTTAAAAATATCTAGATGAATAAACAATTATTATTTTACTATTCATTTAATTTTTTTAAATATATATAAAATATAATATAATATAAAATAGAGAAAATTGTAATTTCATCCTTAATGTTTCAAAGTTTCTGAAGGCGGTGTCCGTTAACTATGAAAATTATAGTAGTCATCATTTACGTATGCACATGATTACAGGCGGCGTACTTTTGATCTAACCCAGTTAATGTCTAAGGTTAAGTCAGGTCATTTGTCACTCATGTGAAGTTATACTGGTCCTTTGACCAACCCCCACCCCCCTGTTAATTTTATTTCAAAAATCTTAAATGAACTTTTGAAATTAGGGTTTAAAATTCATTCTCCATTTTAAAAAACTTCAACCTCTTCAGGCATTCTCTTTCAATTAATCTAGTGCCTATTTCATTGCACCTGTTTCGATGTCAATTTCACCAAATTCTTCCACTTTGTACTTCTAGTTTCATAAAAAAAAAAGTGTATTAGCAGCTGTAAATTACATGTGCGTTATAACCGATTGTATATTTTTGGATCTTAGGGTTTTGATTGTATGTTAGACGCGTTTCAAGCTCTTGAACTAAAATTCATTTTTCTTAAATTTTGATGGTTTTGAAGAGTTCTGGTGTAAATGTGTGTGTTTAGAGACCATGAGGGTGTTTGGTGGTGGAGGTTTGGTGTCAATGGTGGGTGTGGAGAGAAGCAGATAGAGATAAAGGGGTTGAAGACAGGTATTTCTTGCTTTTTTTGTTTTTTTAAATAAGATTATCTTTAGGACAACAGTAAAAAGACCAACTTGCTGTGTGCACATATCAAACCTAACTCTAAAATTTAACTGAGTTAGGTTAAAAGGGCGATTCCTGTAATCATGCGCAAACATAAAGGACAACAACCGTAATTTTTATAGTTAAAAGACACTGCCTGCAGTTTTGAAATATAAAGGACGAAAAATGCAATTTTCTCTATGATATAATATAAAAGTAATAGATAGTATATTGAAGGCTTAATCTATCCGGACATCCCTGCTGCCTATTTGGGCACCCTTGAGCCCTAAACGGGTCGTCTAGGGCTAGACGACCCGTCTAGGCACTGATTTTTAGGGGTTAGCAGGTGCATGGCAGGGCGTAGAAATTTATGTGTGTAGACGGACCATCTAGACCTAGACGAGCCGTCTAGGACCATGGTTTTTTTTAGTTGGAAAAGAGGTGTTTTGGTGGGGTAATTGGTTGTTGTTGGAGGTTGAAAAAGGGGTGTTTTGGTGGGATAAATTGGTTGTTGTTGGAGGTTGATTTTTTTGTGGTGTAATTTGAGATTTTTAAAAAGTTTTGTTTATTTTATAAAAATAAGTTAGGTTTTCGATCGTTTAAATATTTAATTGTTTTTACGTTGTATTTTAAAAAAAATAGAATATTTAAAATTAATAATGTTTTCAACATTTTAAGAAGAATGCAAGAAGTATATATTGTTTCCGTATTACATTTCAATGTTGATTTAACACAAATAATCAACAAGTAATTGAATAACTGAAAACAAAGTTAAATATAACAGATATAACATATATAACATAACTTTGTACATCCATAACAATATGTATCTGTACAGGTGAATACTAAATACAAAATGTCTATGCATACGAGTCAGAGTCGGAGTCGGGATCTGGCTGCTGCTGATAATGTGGTGCTCGAGGTGGTGGGAGCGGTATGGGAGATAACCCGTCTCTCTCTCGTCTATCCTGTAACTCCCGAACCACCCAACCCATGTGAGATCCATAAGCCTGTCGACCTCGGCTCGTAAGCGCGTGTATACTGCCCCTCCCAAAGCATAACCTGGAATAACGTGCTGCGGAAACTGGAGCGCCCCGTGAGGTAGTGGTGGCGGTGTCGGTGCCAGTCCGTCTAAATCCACCAGAGGCTCCTGGACGACCGCTGCCTCATCTGCCGGCGGATAGACTGGATCGAACTGATCTAGTTGCGGCTCCAGAATCCATGGCTCACCTTCGCGGGTTTTAAACCGCTCGCCTAGCACGCCGAACCTCTTCACCAGCTTCATCCCCTGCAAGGTCTGAAAACCCATCCGCGTTGACGGTGTGGCCGACTGCAAGTGTGGGTCTGTCTCCGTCAAAAGACCCAACGACCGGGCAATCACGGTGACGTACGCCCCGCCATACAAAAAGCCGCGCTCCTGCCGGATGGGCGGATGCGAAGTACTGGGATAGACCGTGCGCAAATGTGCACAACCTCCAGTACAATAGGCAATACTAGAAAAATAAATCGGTTCTCGTACACCACTCACGGTTGTGTCCGCGAGCGGTAATAGACGTAGCGAGCATCCGATGTAGATACATGTACATAATATTAGCGAAATACGGAAATTAATTCATAGCAATAATAATCAAATAATTACTGTAATAAACGTACGCACTGTACAACGGGTCGGCAACGTGTGAAATCCTCCCCTTCGCCGTGACATGCTCCCAAGTGTGATGGCCTGCGACCACCTCCCAAAATCCCAAAAGAGTGGGTCTATCCACCACCACTAGCCCCTCCATATAAACATCCGTAGCAATCTCCTCTTGCAGGTATATACCGCTATGAACAGCAAACTCAGTAAGCGTCATCGAACGCCACACACCGGTAAGCCTAAATGAAACCTCAAGCAGATGGGGAGGCCCCTATGGCTGGGGAGGCGGCTGGTCGACTCGTGGAGGGTACAACGTGAGTGTCGACAGGAACTCGATGAGCAGCTCCCTATAACTTGGCGTGCCAGCCAAGTTAAACAGACAGTGCCACGGGGAATCAACGGGAACGAAAAAACGCAGTCTCGGCGTCTCACCAATCGTCTCGATTGCATCCCAGTCGACCACCGCATGCGATCCGACATGCATTCGGCGTAGCTTCCCGCAAAAACGAACGGCCTCGGTGTCGGGCGTGAACTCGAGATAGGGGTGGCCGTGTAGCGGATCCATCGGCGTTGGCGGAGCCCATCGCGGACCATGCGGACGTGGGTCCCCGTGTATCAGATCTGCAATCTCGTCCATAACTAATCTGCGATAATAATAACAATATAACACAAATAATAACAATAAACCAAATAATAACACATAATACTAAACATTAAATTATATAAGGTAAATAAAAGAAAAAAATAAACTGGTCGTCAATTGGGGTCGTCTAGGGATAGACTCCCCTTCTTGTTCAACAAAAACCCTAAATACTTGAACATCACAGCCCAAAAACCCCAAAATTCATCAAATTCAAACACAACCTACTGTCTAAATGCATACATAATACATTAAAGATTAATGAAGTTTATGTGAAAATACGTACCAGAGATGCTTAATTTCCTCAAAAATACGCTCCAAATACGGTAAAAAGGCTAGAATACGTATGTGTGTGTGTGTTTGAGTGTATGTGTGTGTTTGATGGTCGTATGTGGCTGGTCGTTTAGGCTGGCCAGTCATATATGAGGCATAGACGAGTCGTCTAGGTCTAGACGATACGTATCAAGTAAATGGTGAATTACCATTTTACCCCTGATTGGCCACCCGTCTAGCCCTAATTCAGAGGAAAAAATGGTAATTAACTACCTGAGTCCTTTACAGCTCAGAGTGGTTAATTAGCATTTTACCCCTGAATTAGGCCTAGACGGGTGGCTATTCAGGGGTAAAATGCTAAATATGAATAGACGTTGCGTACAGGGCTAGATGACACGTCTATTCAAATGGTGAATTACCATTTTACCCCTGAATGGCCACCAATCTAGGCCTAATTCAGGGGTAAAATGGTAATTCACCATTTACCTTTAAAATTCAAAAGTGGCCACTTTCAAAGTTGCCTCTCAAATTGTACGTGGCGTCTAGGTCTAGACATGTCGTCTAATTCGACAATATTACCCTTTTGCCCCTGGTTTGGGGCAAAAGCGGAGTGAAATCCAGGGGTAAAAAGGTCTTGTAGCAAAAAAAAAAAAAAGACTGTCCGTCTAGATCTAGACGACTCGTATATACCAAAATTTTTTTGTTTTTATTTTCCTTTTAGATATAAAATCATACTATTTATTAACACACTTATAAAAATTCGTATTAATTATGAAAAACCTTATTAATTATACGAAAACCTTATTAATTATAAAAAAAGTTTGTATCAAGTATACAAAAATTTATATTAATTATAAAAAAATCATATTTATTATAAAAAAATCGTATTGAATATACAAAAAATCGTATTAAGTATACAAAAATTCTTATTAGGTATACAAAAAACGTCATTCTTCCGATTCACTTTCGACGTAATTAATACTCGGGTTTGGATTTGGTGGGGGATTCATTATCGACGTATACCATTCTAAATGGGGCATGTACATGTATAGCCATTGTTCTGCAACGGCGCTTCGGTAGGTCAACCATAGCCCGTTTACTGTTGGCATTGGAAAACTGGCCTTCCAGCTTAATATTTATGAAGTGGTTATTGTTAACATGTGCAGGCGTTGTCGTTTGTGGTTCTCGATCCGTCGGAGGATTCATTATTGGGAAGAAGGTGGAACAACCATCGATGCTTAATAGGTGAACCACGATACCGTACCTTTGTGCGATAAGAAGCCCTGCGTGGGGGAAGTCAATCTAGTGAGTGGGGGGACAACGCTCCACTGAATCCCAGATTAGGCTCTGACGATGTGTGTAAAAGTATCATTCCTCCCATGCTTCAAATACTGGCGCCCGGATCGATGTGTTCGGATCCATCTCCTATAGAAAGTCTTTTGGAATGTGGCTCCACGCACGTTCTCCCATACCCAAGCCCACAGCAACAGACCGAAACCCACAATGACCGTCTGGCCTCACGTCTTGTATGCACGAGATGTACGGGTGAAACAACGTCAGAAGGAGAGACTTAAACTGTTTGATTGTTGACACATACTCGTCGCCCACTATCAACGAAAAACCGTTATCGTCTCGAATCTCTCTTTGTTTGGAAGTCGTTGAACGACTTCGGCCGCTCTGGGTTTTTGAGACTTTATGACCGACTATTGAGTGGCCTGCGACGGAACGTACGAGCTGTGGCAGGGGGCATCGTATGTACTTTGTTGGGAACCCTAGGACGGAATGTACGAGCTATGGTGGGGGGCGTCGTCAAACCGAAGTTGTGCTTGCTTTGTTGTTGGTCGTCCACGAGTATTTTGTTGGACAACCGGTGGTTTCTTCATGGATTTGGTTGGAGTTACCACTGCTTTAGTCTTTCCCAGCAAGCTTTTTTTCTGAGCAGGGGGATGTGACTCTAACTGTTGCCGAATAATACCACGTCAACGTCATCCGATATCAATTTACATGCCTAGACGTTAAGCTTCTGCCAGAAGATGTCTACGTCTTCGAGTTGAATCGGACGCTCTGCACGGTTAAAACAACGCACTGTTTAAAGTCACGTGAATAGCGGACATATAAAACACACATCACTTCACGTTTAGCAAGTATTACCTATACGTACGTACTTTTCCAGCCTACAAGCACACGGCAACCCACAGCTATACCACATATGACATCCACAAGATGAATGCAAGCGCTGCAGCACGTCTAGTTTCCTAAGTAACTCGCCACTCAACAAGTCAAGCGCTGTAGGGAAACTTTTCCACGTAGGTGGTCAAATAACAGGTTTTTGGGGTGGTTCGTTATTTTTCGATGCTTTCTCGAAAGCTCCTCCTTATTTCACCGTATTGTGTTTCAACTATATCCTTGTCACAACCTACTATACGGTCCAACGAGCTCCCATCTTGTACGTATCTCTTTAAATTCGCGTGTTGACTCTCCACTCTGTATGTGGTACATTACCCGAAGTTGCGACTCTGATAATTCCACGCAAAGATGAACATTTCCTTGTAGTCTTTCAGCCAGTTATCATACACGTACGTAAACACCCCTAAAAGGTAGTTAAATGTACATAGATAGGTCACATTTTATTACAAAAACTTACTTGAACATTTGCACTCCACAAGTCCATTTTGCAGGTTGCGCAAGTTGTACTCATATATGGGTATTGATGGAGACTCACACAATCTCCCCCAGGATGACAAAGATTTTTGCCAGTCTTCTTCTGTGAATGCGCTCTTGAAGTGCTTACAAATATTCTGTTGTATATGAAACCTGCAAAGATATCGAGAGGCATTTGGAAAAACCTTAGCACACGCGTTAATTAGGGCCAGGTCTCTCTCCGTTACAATCACACGTGGCTTCATACATTCGCCCAACATTGACCTGATCCTCTCAAGCGCCCATACAAAGTTATCACTACGTTCTTTGCAGATAACGGCATGCACGATATAAAACGAATAGTTGGTGGGCATCATACCAACTATCTGGACAAATGGCATGTTGTATACATTTGTCTTGTACGTGGAATCGATCAGCAAAACGTGCGGGAACGCACGCCACATTTCACTCGAGTAGTGATGAACAAATAAGATCTCTGTAACTACCTCTGTTTCGGGTTCCTCCCGTGTCTCGTAAATAAATTCGTTTGTAATAAGAATGTTTTCTAGTGACTGCATAGGAGTGTGAGTCCCAAAACATATTCGGATCACAGTGGTTGATTGTTTTCACCCAAACAACTATGGATTAGTTGTTTGAATGTGCAAATACTAAGAAAAACCAAGCAAAGAAGCTGAAGAATCTTGTTTGGATCAAACAACTAGTGTTGTATATGAAATCCCAATAACATGTAATCAGTAACAGCACCTGGATATTCGGATGAAAGCATAATAGCAAAAATCACAACATAAGAAGATCACCAAAATCTGTCCAAGAAACTCCGACATAACTTCAGTGAACATGATATTTATACAGACTGATCACCCAGCGTATTTATTAAATACGTTGGGCAATTAATTACGCCACGTACATAGATGTTTCACAAAATGACACTTTTGACCCTTTTGTTTTTCTAACTATTACAGAATCAGCTCAAACTATGGTTTATCAAGTACCAACGGTCTCCAAAAGTTCCAACAATATCCCCTAGACCGTTGCGTGCTTGATTTTCTTCATTCTTGTTTCCGAGCATCAGGGTCTGCGGCTGGATCTTCAGCTTGCTGTTCGGTTGCTGCATCAGTTGATTGTTGAATAAAAGCTTCACTAATGGTTGGATGGGCCTCCATTGTGACTTCATATGTGGATGAAGTCGGAAGTGGTTGAATGATCTGGACGTCTGGATCTGGAGATGGATCTTTGGTTGGAGTAGAGGATGATTCTTGTTCAGCTGCTTTCTTCTTGCTTGACGCTTCTTTTTCCTTTTTTGCTTCCATTCTGAGCAGGATTTCCATTATTTCAATCTTTCGAGCTCTAGCACGTTCGAATGCCCTCTGAAAGAGCATTCCCTCCTCAAGATATTCATTTCCAGCCCCAACGTTTATCTTATGTCCAAACAAGATGTTCAGGTCGGAAAGACAGAACATAAAAACATCCATAGGGTCCAGAAGGCGAATGTCTTCGTTTGAATCTGACCTTATGACTGCCTCACCTGTTTTGCCGTCATAGAACCACTTCTTGAAATTGGTGAGCGTCACAGGTTGCTCTGGAGGAAGCTTCACCCTGGTAATCACCTTTGCTGGATTTATAACCCACGTTATCTTTCCTTTACCGGTGAACGGATCCTTGGTGGTTTTAGACACACGTTTTCTGGGGCACTGAGGCTTGAACACTGAAAATCCTCGCAAGCATTCTCGTTGTATTAATCTTTCTAAATCTCCACCTATGCTGCTGTTTGTTGGATTAATCAGCTCATGCTTGCTAAGCTCACGTATGTCCCATGTGGGCAAACTCTTCATATCTTGAGCGCTTCGAAAATATTGAATCACTCCACCTCTTCGTTTTACAACGAACCACCCAGTCAGATTGCAGTACTTCCAACTAATGATTTTATCAGTAATCTCAGTTTTCTCAAATGTGATTACCTGATAAAAGTCAGGCATTTTCGCTCGTTCCTTTTTTAACCATTCTGGATGTTGTGGTTCAAATTCATCTCCCTCATCCGTTTCATACACCACATCTTCTTCCAACCCCCATTCCAAGAACTTTGCAGGCATTTCAGCTTTATCAACTTCCTCTTCGTCGCTGTCGTCATCAAGTCCAACATCAACCGCTGATTCAAGACGCTTTTCTTCTTTTCAGCTTTGTCTGCTTTCTTTTTCTGCTCTCTTTCCTTAAATAAGTCAAAGTTAAAGATGTCTTCATTTGAGTACTTTGGCTTTCTGTTTGCAGCACCATATAGCTCTTGAACCATTTCATGAAGTTTCTCCATCCCTTCCTGCTGAAATCTAATGAATTCTGTTTGCTTAGCAACGTATGCATGCAGTTCTTTGTTCTTCAACCTTTGCTCTTTCAACTTTCTCTTGAGAACATCTGTGTCAATTACTTTGTTCTTTAACAGACAAAATTCCTTAGCAGAGAAAGACCTGATTCCCTAAGATAGACGGTTGTAGAGCTCTTTCGAGAAGGAATTTGCTGACGAGGGGTTTGTGCCGATACTGGAGGTTTGGGTGGAACGCTTGCAGATGATCCTTCTCCTGATTTTCTCTTCTTTGGTGCTGTAGCTTCGCTTGGAGAAGGCTCATGTGGATCCGCAAAAAGTCCCTCCACGAATCTATCTAACTGTTCTTGCTCCGATGTAACAACCTCCGGGGTTTCAGATTCGGTCATTTCCCTTCTTTTCATTCTCCTCTCCCGTTTCTCAGCCTCTGCCACTGCATGAATGGCCTGCATCCTTTCGATCTCTTCCCAAGTCGATCCAGCGCGAATGCTGTCAGCCATGATTTGCTCTGGGTTTGGCGTATCTTTCTTGCTCTTCTTCCTCGAAGGTTCCTCTTCTACTACTTTCTTTCCTTTTTCTTTCCGCTTACATACCAGAGGAATTTATTCTTCTTCTTCAGCTTCTCTAGAGACATCAACTGGATGACTTCCACCTTCCCTACTTTTTCTTGTCTTTTCTCGATATTTGTTGTAAGCAGCAAGAACAACTGGAAGTCTTTCCTCATAATACATCCAGTGATGCAACATCACCCACTCTTTGGTTTTTAGCTCAGTGATCTGCCTTCCTTTTGGTAACTGAAACTGGTACGTGTTTCCATCATGTGGCAAGTTTCAATGCTGATCGTCAATGAGCAATTGCACGAATCTAGGATACATTGCCCATGCACCTTTATTGATGTTGTCAATCATGCAGTAAAAAATCAATCCAGAAATATTGAACGGCTTATTTGTACACAGATTCAGCATAGCCGCGGACCACTCTAGATTCAAGCCATCATAATCGCCCTTTCGATGATAGATGCTCATACAAAACGTGTGCAAAATGAATCTCCAGTCTTTCGTTAGCCCTGACTTTTTGATTTCGTTTTTGTGATGAAAATCTCTGACGTAGTTCATTCCACGAAATCCCTCTAGAATTTCCTCCTTCTTTAGCTTCAATGGATCATTTGCATTATCTCCTAGGCTCAGAACTTTCCGAATTCGTTCCTCGGTCACTCTAATTTCTTTGTTTCTAACAGTCGCTATGATATGTTTGACGTTGTTCAGCGTTCTTGCTCTTGCCGTTCTCCAAATTCGTCTATGTGAATGGAGTAAATAGTAGGTTAGCTTGGCTTGCATAGCTAATTTTACTACGTGACAACCAATCCATCACGTCTTCAAAATCTGGCTCCAGAGGCACTAGAGTAATTGGTTGATTATGCTTCCTCGTACCGTCCCATACCAACTGCTGAGCCATGTCTGAAGTGTGGAAACGAGTCAAGTTAGATTTTCATACAGTGATGTAAGTTTATAATTTTATATACATATATACATATACAAATATTAAAGTAAATTAAAAAAATTACATATATATATACAAAATAGTTAAAATCGCTGATAAATACGCTGAATCATCAAGAACAAATACGCAGACCAACTGGCTTGGCGGAATTAAGTGAGTTTCTGCTTAAATGATTTATTACGTTGTCATGACCGGCGTATTACTCTAATACGCCGGTTGCAAATGCTTTTGTTTAAAACTTAAATCCGCCATTAGATATCTTGAACTAATACGCTAATCAAACATATTATGCTGATCATAGATGAGCGTATTTAAGTGCCAACGTAGATGACTATCTAAACTTAGAGTAGCCGGCGTATTTGACAAATACGCCGGTTGCTTGAACTCGCGTTCAAGACTTAAATCCGCCAATCCTTGACCTGACTAAATACGCCATCTTCAACATAAATACGCCACATTCAAACTTAAATACGCCATATTAAAAAATTTCTTGATAAACCCTTTTTAAAACCTGAACAGATCCGATCAAAATCTCTATTGAACAGAACAGAAATCTGAAATCGATGATTGAAACACATTCAAACAAAGACCGATGTACACAAGAATATCAAACACATACCGATATCGATTCTGATTTCGGATTGAAAAGAAAACAGAGAGTGTGGGTGTTTGTTGAGTGAAGAAGAAGATGATGATTGGATAACTTTTTGAAAATATTTACAAATGGTGAAAAATTAAGTATTTATACTATTTTACATTCCAGCGTAATTATTAATTACGCTGGATAAATAAAAACACAGCCTTGATATTTTTCAAGGTTTCTTCAAACCTAAGAATTTGAAATCAATTACGCTCAAAAACTTCAAATTTTCTCGAAAAATGTGCCCTTTTTGGTTAAAAATATTGCAAGAAATTAAAAATAAGCTTAATGAAAATAGAAAGTTTCAATTTTGGATCCTGAAAGTTGTTTTTGGGTCCGGAAGCCTCCTTTTTCACAAAATTTATGCTAACTGACTTGAATCCTGTGATTTTCCTGCAAAAGATCATACTGGTAACATTCCGTTCGTTTGAAATGAAATATTGGATATATTCAATAATTATGGCACAAGAAAAACTGTCAGTATGTTTGTCCTTTTAAATCCATGCACTTATCTTTCAACATGCGATCGGAGAGCCTTTTTATCATGTTGCGGTAATATTGACAAGAACTTCAATGTTCCCCACTCATGCCGAAACAGTCAGAATGTTGTGCTCGTGAGCCCCACGTCAGGCCATACCCCCGCGATCAAGGTATGCGCAAAGATTCCTCATAACAGGTGAATATACTGACTTCATTCATTTTTGAGATTTCAACGTTAGACAGTTGGTGTTCAGGTCAGTACTTCCGTACAGCAAAGACCAAGGTCTAACGAGGGCTATGGCAGATACCAGATGCGGTACGATTTAAGAACTTGAATGATTCTTAATGAGAGATTCATTTGTGTAGGGTTTTGGCCGCATAGGCTCTTTTAGAAAAGATATCATAGCTGTGTCTAGGTCAGCATATATCTGGATGCAGCAGAAGAGCAACTATGATATCCCCGAATGATTAGCCAATATAAAGACCCGAAATCTCATACTTTGGCAATCTATCAACGCAAGATTTAAGACCATTAAGCCATACGCCGCAACGTGTTACCCGCAAGTTGCACAACATTGTGGGTATTCAGAATTCTTGTGTGATCATTAGAGTTTGTCTCTGTTTCGCAGTTTACTTCAAGGTATTGCTGAATCTACTGACACGTTGTTGCTTGAGGCCTTAATCCTTTTCTGTTTTAAGATCAGAGCAAAAGTGTTAGCAGTTTTTCTATCATTTCTTGTGCAGGTGCCAAAGACGGAATCAGTCTCAACAATATTTTCTGGAAAACTTCCCCCCTTAAAATTTTATTTTCGAGAATCCATTGCTTGAAAAAAAATTTTAACCTTGCAGAAAATCTTTTTGTTGGACACATTTTATAAGATTGTTATTTATTATGAAACCTCTTTTTTTTAACAAAAGTCAATTCCACTCAAGGAAATTCATCATTTCCAACCAAGTTACCAACTGGTTGAATCGAGCTTTATCGAAGGCTTTCGTAAATATATCAGCTTTTTGTTGCACTGAATCCACTGGCACTACTTGGATGTATCCTTTCTCGTACGCATCTCTAATCGCATGAATGCAAATTTCGATGTGTTTCGTTCTTGAGTGGTGGATGGGATTCTTCACAATCCCCAGACACGCTTCATTGTCGATGAATATCGGAGTCTTCATGATATTGATCCCATAATCGAACAACTGATTCTGTATCCAAAGGACTTGTGAACAACAACTGTAAGCTGCCGTGTATTCAGCCTGAGCGGTAGATGTAGAGACTGTTGTCTGCTTTTTGCTCTGCCACGAAATAAGACGATTTCCCAAGAATTGGCAGCCTCCAGAGACAGATTTTCTGTCTACTTTGTAACATGCATGATCACTGTCAGAGTAAGCTATTAGATCAAAATTACTATCTTTAGGATACCACAAACCAAGCTTTGGAGTTCCTTTGAGATAGCGAAAGATTCTCTTGACGGCAGCATCATGCGATTCTTTGGGATTTGTCTGAAAGCGGGCACAGAGACAGACAGCCCACATTATGTTAGGCCTACTAGTGGTCAGATACATTAACGACCCAATCATTGAGCGATAGAGAGATTTGTTCACTGGCTTTCCTTGAAGATCAGAAGTGAGTTCCGTCTGAGCAGCAAAAGGAATGCTGGCGGATTTGCAGTCATTCATGCTATATTTCGAAAGAATATCTCTGATATACTTAGCCTGATGAATGAGGATACCATATTTTCTTTGCTTCACTTCTAATCCTAAGAAAAACGTGAGTTCTCCCATCATACTCATCTCAAACTTCGCTTTCATCACCTTCTCGAATTCTCTGCAAAGGGCTTCATCTGTAGACCCAAAAATGATATCGTCTAAGTAGATTTGAACCAACATCACATCTTCTCCAATCCTTTTTGTGAAGAGAGTCATGTCAATTTTGCCTCTTGAATATCCACACTCCAGAAGATATGTTGACAAAGTCTCGTACCATGCTCTAGGAGCTTGGTGAAGACCATAGAGAGCTTTGTCAAGCTTTTATTATTTCGTCTGAGAATGAGGATCTTCAAAACCTGGATGTTGACAAACATAAACTTCTTCTTTCACTTTCCCATACAGAAAAGCACTCTTTACATCCATTTGAAACACCTTAAAGTTTTTAAACGAGGCATATGCTAAGAAGATTCTGATGGCTTCTAAGCATGCAACCGGTGCAAAAAACTTCTTCGTAGTCAATCCACTCTTCTTGTCGAAACCCTTGAACCCCTAATCTAGCCTTATTCTTGATAACAACACCACGGTCGTCCATCTTGTTGCGAAACACCCACTTGGTACCAATTGGATACTTTCCGTCTGGTAGGTCAACGAGTTCCTAGACTTTAAGTTTCCGAAATTGTGTCAATTCTTCCTAGATAGCTTGTACCCAACTTGAATCTTGAATAGCTTCTTCGATATCCCTTGGGACAGACTGCGAAAGAAAGGTTGCATGCAGTCCTGTGTTGATGGTATGTGTTTGACCACGTGTTCGAACTCCATCTTCAACAGAACCAATGACATTTTCAATTGGATGGTTTCGATTGGTCTTGTACCTTGCATTGGTGTGAGTTTCAATTTGATGAGGCAGATTAGAAAAATGGTCATCGACGTAGATAATTGGAGGTTCGTCTTCTTTGGGTGGTTCATCCACAGCCTGATGTGAAGAAGAATCATCATGTGCGGATGCATTCTCAGCAGATGTGTCATCAATTTCTTCGAACACCGGAAGAGTAGGAAAGGCAGAGGCAGTGGTGAAACGGGTTGTAAAAGGAGTAAAACCAATGTCTGAGGCATCAAACAAAGGTTCCAAAGGAGTGGATTCTGCAGGTTCAGATTCAGTGATGGGTTCATCGATGGTGAAAGTATTGAATATAATATCCACTTCATAAAACCAGTTCGGAGCGCTTCCAGTGTTAGTGGAGTTTCCTTCTTGAAAATCGACGTAGTACGATTCAATCACCATCTGAGTCCTTTTGTTGTAGACTCGATATGCCTTTTGAGAAGATGAATAGCCCATGAAGTAGCACGCGTCACCGACTGCTTCAAACTTGATGAGATTGTCTTCAGTGTTGAGAAGTGTGCATGAACACCCGAACGGTTTGAAGAAATCTATCAAAGGCTTCCTTTTGAAAAGTAGTTCATAGGTTGTCTTTCCGTGAGTTTTGATGATAAGAACACGATTCAAAACATAGCATGCTGTGTTGATTGCTTCAGCCCAGAAGATTATGGGAAGCTTAGAGTCGACAAGCAGTTCTTGCAGCTTCGATGAGAGTTCTGTTTTTGCGTTCTGCTACTCCGTTTTGCTGAGGAGTCCTGGCAGCGCTGTACTAGAGGTGAATTCCCTTATCTTCAAAGAAGGAGACAAACGTATGATTTTTGAATTTAGAACTGTTGTTGCTTCTGATGGAGATGACTTTCAGCTTGATCACGTTTTCAATCATGGGAATGAAGCTCTTCAGAATGGATGTCGTTTCGCTTTTGGCTTCAAGAAAGAATACCCATGAAAACCGTGAGAAATCATCTGTAATCACCAAACAATAAGATCTTTTAGCTAAACTTTTAACGCTAACTGGGCCAAAAAAGATCCATGTGAAGTAATTGCAGAGGAGCAGATATCGTATTCACTGCTTTGGATTTATGAGGCTTTTTATGTTGCTTTCCTTGGGCGCATGCAATATACTTTTCTATAAAAAGGAAAATCTTTCATAGGTAAACCTCTTACTAGATTTAATTTTGAATGTTTATTTATGTTCTTAAAATTCACATGCCCCAAACGCCTGTGCCACAACAATGATTCCGATTCAGATGCTTTTGACATAAGACATGTCATTGGCTCATTTGATTTGGCATTCTTCATATTTAGCACGTAGGTGTTATTTTGGCTAGGAGCTCTAAGCATGATCATTTCTTTAGGGACGGAGTAACCGGGTTTGAGGAATAAGCACTCTGTGTCATTGAACAGCACCGCGATTCCTTTGTCACAAACTTGTGAAACACTCATAAGATTGTAACATAATTCTGGAACATAGTTCACATTCTCCAAAGTGAGTGCTTCTGACACGACGTCACCCATTCCAACGATTTGCCTCCCTTTTCGTCTCCGGCAAAGGATACAAAGTCACCATCAATAACTCGAAAGTTGGTAAGCAGATCCTTTAGCCCGGTCATGTGCCTGGAGCAACCGCTATCAACGTGCCAGATATACTCCATGAGCATCCGAAGCCATTTCTGAATTTTATTCTGTTATACAACAACAACAACAACAACAACAACAAAAATATGTACAAATTTAGCTAGCTTTTGGAACCCAGACTTGCTTTACATTAGTTCTATCATGATTTTGAGCAAGAGTGTTGTCTTTTCTTTTCCAAAAACAGGTTGAATCAATTATGCATTTTACTGATTTCTTTAAACTGTCAAATTGATCAGTAAATCTTTTAACTAGATCTTGACTGGGTTTAGAAAATTTCTTTCTTTTACAATATGTCGTCGTATGTCCTAAATGACCACAGCGAAAACTTTGTTTTTGACTCGATCTTTTCTTCCTGGGTGCTGAGTGTGAAGATGATGTATGTGATGAGAGTCTTGAGCATCTTGAGGAGTTTGATGATGTAACGTGGCTTGAATCTTTAGCTTTATTCAGATTCTCTTCAGGATGATGTTTATCTTCAATGTCGACTTCACTGTGCTCACTATCTGATGAGGAAATTGATTCTTGACTTTCATCTGACCTTTCTTCATCGCTTTCTGAAGTTGTTGTGCTTGAATCGTCAGTGAAATCTTTATCAGTCTCTGATGTACTTGTAACTGATGGAACAAATTCTGGAATTTCCTCTGTAAGGAATTTTCCAAAACTGTTTTTCTTTAACTCTGGTACAAATACAGGAGATTCAAGCATAACATTTTCATCATTGAGAGCAAAGTTTAGGTCATGACCCTCAACCTTGGCAAACCCTTGGTTGTGAGCCTTAAGTGTAGGCACATTGCCGTTACAGTCATCCTGAATTGTCAATTTAGGCATACAGCCATTACAATCATCCATCCTAGATAAACTATTACAGTTATCTCGAATAGAAATATTGTTCGTCTTATCACAATTCCAGGCGAACCTGTTAACAGTTGAATAAATGTCGCCTGAATAGCCTATTCCTATTTTCATCCCTCCACAATCATCTTCCCCATCGCACACATCTTCCTTACTCTCGCACAGATCTGCATTACTTTCAGAAAGGTTAATGTTGTTATCGGATTTATAAAAAGTACTTTGATCCAAAAGATCATTTTTATTGATTAAGTCGTTCTTATGATGAGGAGATCGCATATGAACATAATTTTTGCTGTGCGGAGGAGGAAATAATTTTCTTTCGTTTCCGAATTTATCTTTATATTCAATTCCATCCTTTATGAATGTCGGTCGTTGGCAGTTTACAATGTCAACCAGTGCTTTTTGGCTAATTTTCCATTTATCAATAATGATTTGTAACTTATTGTTTTCGTTTTGAGATTTTTCTAACTTTTCGGTCAAATCATTTATGATAAAATCTTTTCTGAAAACCAAATTCCTTTAGAGTCTGCATTTCAGCTATGGTTGAATTCAACTTTCGCTGATAAGCAGCCTCATTTTCTTTAGTTCTTGATTTATTTTCAAAACTTTTTCTTTTTCTTTAATTATATCACGGTTGAGTGATTTGTAGTGTGCCACGACGTTCAAACATGGTTTTGAGCACAGCTTTGCTTTAAATTCATATGGAATGCTGTTTGCCAAATCCTTATCCTCGGCTTCTGATTTCATGGCGGTAGAGGATGTTCCAACCGCTTCATTCTTGCTGGTACTGATGACTTCTTGAACAGCAGGCTTCGACTCATTCACTTCAGCTTTCTGTTGTCTCTTCTCTGAGGTAGGAGATGATACTTTTCAAATCAGTGTTATCTTTTGGAATCTTGGAGGTTTGTTTTTCAACACCATTTGAAACAGACATGGCAGAGACAATGGTAATGTTTGCCATGAGGGCCTTGTTTACTTCTCCCTTTGCCTCAGCTATCTCCTCCGACCAATCATAATCTTCCACCACTAAAGCCTTATGATTATTTTCAGCAGCATTATTATTTCCTTCAATGGCAATCGGCATCCTTGTCTGGTTGATTTCAGTATTCTCATTCTTCAGCAACGAACACTCTCTTTTGAAGTGGCCCAAGTCTTTGCAGTTATAACATCTAAGCTTGGATTTGTCAAATCCAGCTTTTCCAAGAGGCAACCTCTTTCCCGTTTTATCTTGGAATTTCTTCAACCGTAGAGTAATCATTGCCATCTGCCACTTCAGATCCATCTCCTCCATGTCGTCTGGATCTACTTGATACATGTCCTCTGTTGTGAGGAATTCTCTCTTCAACTCTCCTGACATAAGCGCCTCATAGCTGCTTAAGAAAGTATTAAAAAGAGCTACATGTTCTGTGGAAATTTTAAGTCCTTGAGTGTCGCTGGCCACGGTGGTCTTCTCGGAAGATGACGAGGCCTTCACAGAGTTTGCGGAAGCATTTGAATAGGATTCGACAGCACTTTGGGGATTTGATCCACATGAGGTGACAGGAGCAAAAAATGTCATATTCTTGGGGACCGAGGTTGCAGCAGCTTGCTGAGACGTCTTCTGAGAATATCTAGTTTGATTCATCTCTCGTTTCACGATGTCCATTTCAAAGGCTTTTAAAGTGTTAATCAATTCTGAGAGAGTAACTGGAGTTGTGCTGGTGAGGAAAGTTCTCTTAATCATCATGCATTGTAGAGTCCATTCTTTTGGTAGAGAATCTAGCAGCTTCATGATCGATGCATAATTTGCAACTGGGTTTCCCACCTTCTTCATCTTGGTCAACACCCACAGAAATCTGCTTATGTGGTCGGATAAGCTTTCGCCACGAATACTTTCAAACATATCATATTCTTGCTGCACCATGTCTCGTTTGTTCTCCCTGAGTTCCTCATTGCCTTAATAATGGTCGATTAGAGCCAACCACAGTTCATGTGCTGAGGTGTATTCTTCAAACAGATTGTTATCATCCTTTGACAGAGCCATAATGAGAGCAGAGTGAGCCCTCCGGTCACGTTGAATGAATATCCTATCTTCATCTATGAATGTTGAAGGATCTTCATTGATAGTACGGATGTCGTCATGTATTATCATGGGAACATGCGGGCCCATAGTGACTGACATCCATTGAGTGTGATCGGTATACTCAAAAAAGGACTTGATCCTGTTTTTCCAGCTGCTGAAATCTTCCGAGCCTTTCAACTTTGGTGGCCTTGTAGCGGTTCCGGTTTCTAGTTCGGCTTGAGCAATCGGATTGAGTTGATTGAGAGACATGATGGATGAAAGATGATCAATTACGCTGAGATTTACTGAATCGGAGTACAATTACGCTCGCTAGGAGGTAAATATGTTGGACCAGAGATTAAATACGCTGCACTTGGAAACAATTACCCTGATGGGATCCGCGATTTTGTCCTGCAAAAAGCTAAATCCGTGGATATTTGAAAACAAGCAAAGGTTTAGTTAATTTCGCTGAACACCATGATAAAATCGTTGAGGATTAGTATCACTGATTTCGAAGTCGCCTTCGAGTAAATTCGCTGGAAAATTACGCTGACAAATTTATAACCCCGCTGATTTAAGAACCAGCGTAGTTGTTAACTACGCGAAATTCAAGTTAAATACGCTAGATTCAAAATAAATACGCTAACTTCAAATATATCTACGCTAGCTTCAACATTAAATACGCCCAGAAGGGTTTTAGTACGAACAAAAACCCTCTAATCACACAAAAACGACCCAAAACTCATGTTTCTTTGCAGCTAAATGACCAAAATGTTTACCAAACTACTGATTAACAACAACCCAAAGATTAAACGCCCCAGATTAAGCCATTTTAATCCCAAAAATTTGAAAAACCATGAAACTTTGAGAACTTTTGTAAAACCTTCAAAACTTGACAAATCTTAACAAAAACTCAAACAATCAAGAGCACAAAGGCTCTGATACCAAATTGTGAGTACCAAAACAGATTCAGATCATAGTGGTTGATTGTTTTCACCCAAACAACTATGGATTAGTTGTTTGAATGTGCAAATACTAAGAAAAACCAAGCAAAGAAGATGAAGAATCTTGTTTGGATCAAACAACTAGTGTTGTATATGAAATCCCAATAACATGTAATCAGTAACAGCACCTGGATATTCGGATGAAAGAACAATAGCAAAAATCACAACACAAGAAGATCACTAAAATCTGTCCAAGAAACTTCGACATAACTTCATTGAACATGGTATTTATACAGACTGATCACCCAACGTATTTATTAAATACGCTGGGCAATTAATTACCCCGCGTACATAGATGTTTCACAAAATGACACTTTTGACCCTTTTGTTTTTCTAACTATTACAGAATCAGCTCAAACTATGGTTTATCAAGTACCAACGGTCTCCAAAAGTTCCAACAAGGAGTCAGTTCGTATCTTTGTTCGGCCCTAATCTTCTGAATTGCGTTTTGAACGTCTTTCTGAACATGGAAACTGTCGGGAAACTGTTTCCTTATTGTTTGAAAAATTCTGCGCGACTCCATCTTTTAAGCTGTCAGCTGCTCAATCAATCTGTATTTGTTAGGAGTAAACCTTCGCACAAATGCGTGGCCCGACAAGTCCTTACAGAGTTCGTGGTTATGTTCACTCGTTCCACCTTTTATCCCCCATGTTCATACGGATGGTCTCGCACAGCCACCAGGTAAAACGGGCAACCGGTTTTCTTGCTTCCCTCTTTTCTAAACGTTGTTGTAGTATGGTGCTCACCACCACGGTCACATTCAAGCCATACCCTCCCGGTCCTTCCACCAATTTATTTGAACGTCGGGTCACAATAACGAAACCATCCGCCTTTGCTGTTTCCCGTGCCTGGTTTTTTAGCTCATCCAGAGAGTTGAAAACCTGCAAAATCGATATAGTTATGCTAGATTTTATGTTTACTCAACTGCCCAACATAAATAAATAAGTTTTGATACCATCTCTGAGGTACGGATTGCCTGCATATGGGGGTGCCTCACCACCATAACCTCCACCATCAGGATAGATCTCTTGATCGTACAAAGATTGTGTTGCATTGTAACTTTCGTAAGAGTCTCCTACGTATCCATCCAGACCGTCTTGTTGCACGTACGAATATTCACACCCGTATCCATAATCCGGAAACCCATGTTGCGTAGGATCACATGGTGCATCTACTTGGTACGAGTCGTCCACATGGGATCTTTCATCAACGGGGGGAAGCTCGTTGAAATCTAGATACAGTCTGTTTTGATTTCCTTGTACACTTGACACAACCTCCTCTTGCTCGTTATAATCGGGAACGACGGTCTCCCCCTAACAACGACATCATCATTAGTAAATAATTAAAACAACAAGTAGTTTAACCTAATAACTGTTACCGAATTGGCTTCGGGCACCCATGACTCGCCAGAATACGGCCCAAAGAAATAGTTGTCGTCCCATTATGATGGCGTTTCACCACCTTTGAATGATATCAGATGAAGTAATATAAAATTTTAATTTGATTACACTTCTTATAAAAATGTCATTTGTGTGTATTGAATAAAGAAGTTGAAATTTAAAAAATTACAAAGGTTGTCTTAAACACTCAAAGTTATAATTTTAAAAACTCTAATCCTGTTTCTTAAACAAATATTATTTACCGTATGATTTTTTTAAATATATAATATTATCTATACTAGGATGATATTCGTATCTCATCTTATTATCATTATTTCCTAAAGTAGAAGTTATATCAAAATATTTATTATATCACTATTATACATAATAGAATAGAATATAATCACAATTCATTTATCACAACTTAAAACTTACAATTTATTTTTAAAGTCATTCCTAATCTTATCATTGTTAGTGTTTTGTTTTTTTAGTGTTAGTGTTTTACTGGGGTAAATAATAAGATGACTTATAGTGATTGAATAAAGAAGTTGAAATTTAAAAAATTACATTTGGATAGCTGACAATATAACTTTTATTTTGTTTTACTATTTTATGTAATAAGTCAATTCTCTCCTAAGAATATATACATATTTATGATTTATATTTTTTAGATATTCAATCCATGTAAGAACTAATTTGTAACCTAGTATGCTATACTATATAAAATAACATTTTACTTTCTAGTTAAAAAAAACTAATTACATATAAAAGCTTAAGACTTACAAAACTGGTCTTATGTAACCTTAGGAGATTAAAGATCAATTTTAGTTTTACAATTTTAGTTTTACTTTATTTACGAGTCTTTGTTAGAGACCCAAGTAGTGGTCTGGTCATACGCATGGCCATTTTGGTCCCCCACTATTTTATTGGTTTTTAGTAGATATCAATTTCTTTATAATTTATTATTCGAAGATATGATGAGATCCACACGACCACTAGTGAACGAATGGTTTATAATGACATCACCCGTACGTCATAATGACGTATATATGTTTTTCATCTATGCAAATCCTTTTTTCACGTTGACATATAGATTACACTCTCATAGACGGTTTGGCATTACTTGGAGATCGAATTCTTTTTCTTTTTTCTTTTTGACGTTGTTACATGGTAGTCCATACTATTTCTTATATGGTAGTGTAGGTATTTGATCTTTAAAGGACACCAAGTCATCACACATCTTCGAAGAGTGACCACATTAATTAAAAGAATCATGAACTAACACTGCTTATGATATTTTTCGACATACACAATGTCTACCAAATGAACAATCACACTCTTTATTTGTGAGTGTCACACTAAAAATAAAGTCTATGGATGTTGGCAAAATTAGTGGTTTTGGTCAATATTTGATGGATACCGAATATATAAAAATAAATATTGAACGTATTCTCATATTATGAATTGAAACTAAATATTTCAATGATAATGAAGAAAGATCACATTAAGGGAACAAACATAGGCTTAGACCTAAAATTCTCTGAAAAACAACCGGAATTCTTGAAGGTATAAGCCTACAAAGACGTACAATGGTTAATTAGCCAATTTGTTCCATGAATTTGATCAAAGAGACCTAGGATGATGTAATTTTTATTTGTTTTTCTGCCTCTTAGTAGTCACAAAAGAGGAATCATCCCTATCATTTGTTTTCTCAACTATTGCCTTAAGCGCTTCTTCAATGGCGTTTATCCAGTGATTCACCCCTTGTTGATTATCAACACTACTACCCGAATGTTGCTCTTCTCTGGTTACAAACAAAACATTCTTCACACGTCTTCCAAGGGTTGTGATCTCGGCTTTTAGGGTTCTTAGTCCAAGCATTTTCAAAGTTTTTATTAGGTCTTGCAATAGATCTGACCGATCCTCACAGCATAATGATGCCTTGATCACTATCCTACCTTCTTCATCGGATGTGTTGTCAATCTTTAACTCATCTATCTCACTCGGAACTGATATTTGTTCAGCGATGATGGAAGTTTGACACTTAAGCTCCTTCACGTGTTGTATCACTTCAGCAAGTAATGAAGCCTTGTCCGTCTACAAGTGTTAAAACCCACAACAAACATAATATTAGTAACAATTAACTTAAAAACATGTCACAGCTTGTATAGTATGCCGAGTTATCACATCCTTAACCGATATAGTGACCCTAATCAATCGTTAATTATTTCTAAATCACTCTCTAACTTTCTCATCCTGTATATACACCTTTTGGACTTTGGAAAATGTTAAATCACAATGATGATACATGAACATATTTTGTTTAAATGGCTGACCTCTCAATTTGATGCTCCTAGAAGCCTTGCTTCTTTTATTGGGCCACCAACCCCCTAATATACATGAACATATATATTCCATGTCTTGTGTGTACGAATATGAAATCAAAATTAAACAAAAGGAGGCTAATCAATTACATTCTATCTTTATCCGCTAGCTATTTCATAAGTCCTCATTAACTTTTAATTAATCAGAATTTATCACCAAATAAAAAAACATGAGAGCATGAGGAAATTGCGGCCATGTGCGACTCACAAATAGAATACTAGATTTCTTTTTATAAACATGATGCCTTTTGGATGACCAATACACGAGTCTGAATCATTCGTTTCATTTTTTTTTTTAATTTCTAATATCAGAAACTGTAACACAGACCTTATATATTAAGTTTCTAATATTCTAAAGTGTAACACAGACCTTATATATTTAAAGTTGTATATGATATTATATATTCATTTAAATGCTAATGTTTAATATCATGGGCAAGAGCGTGATCAGTCTAACAATTAGCATTATGGGTTAAATTGTATACATAAGTTTGAAAACAATATAGCAAGATTTAACTTAATATTTTATGTAGTCGAAAGCTAGCAGTTCCTTTATGTTAATTGAACTTTCAAATAAAAAACAAATAGAACAAACTAAGACAGCTTACTTTGGTGGTGTTGGGAAGTAAGCTACGAAGCTTAGTAAGATGATTATTGATTCGTTCGCGACGTCTTCGTTCTGCTTCGCTGTGGCTTTTCGAGGCGGCTATGCTTTTCGCATCCGCGATCTCTTGAGCAGTCATCTTAACCGCTTCAGTCTGGATCTTAAACGGGTCAGATTCAGGTTGAACGCCCTGGAACCCTTGATGGTGGTCAGTTGAGGGAGATGTTGTACTGCTACTCTCATAGGCAAACTGCAAGCCATCAACCACCCTCTTATACAAACCACCATGGGAAGAGATAGATGACGGAGGAGAAGGTGGTGGAGGACGGTGAAACGGGTGGTGGTCTCCGGTTGGACATGGAAGAACATGGTTGTAAGATGGGTGGTGATGATATTGATGCATGATTAAAGGGATTTGTGAGGATGATGATGATGATGGTGGTGGGAACATGAAGGTTGTATTAGTAGATGAATAATCTTGAATACTCATGGTTGGATGAATCTCTTGCATGTGTGGATGAAGAAACTAGAAGGTGTGAAAGTAATTAGGATTTGGATGTAGTGAAGGCAAAAGGGATGATTAAAAAGGGGATATTAGAAGCAATACTTTACTTTTTGATATGTGAAGCTCAGTTTCGTTTTGTGAGGATGTGGGAAGACAAAGGGGAGTGGTACCTTTTTATCCTTGAAAACTTCAATTAGAACACTTTAAGATCCAGTAGATTTACTTGTAGGTACCAAGATGATATGGTTAAAAGAGTTAAATAACTTTACTAGCTAACATTAACTATATTTAACATGATTTATAAATTTTAAAGCAAACAAAATTAAAATTCATCCTCAATTTGATAAAAAAAAAAAATTCTACTGCCACTTAGAGTGTTCAAAATGTTCTCATAAATACAACATTTCTACTTTCTCTTAAACAAGTTGCTAATGCATTAAGAATCATAGTTATAATTATCGTCTCAAAAAGTCATTAAGCAGTTTGTTTTAAATCAGTTAGATTATAAAATAGTAAACCTCATATTTTCTAATCACATTTTTATTAGCTCATGTTTATTTATTTTGTTATCAACTGATTTTGTTAAAAGTAATTTTTAGTATGTAAATTGATTATATTAAGAATTTTTTTTTGAATAATTTGTTTTGAACGATTTGGTTTTTTGAAATAGTAGAAATATTCTTAAAAGTACTCCCTAGAGTGGATGTAACCGGCAGAAACTTGGTTGTGACAAGTTGTGGCAACACTCAGCGAGTTCAGCATGTCCATTCCTTGGGCGTCGGTGTGTTGTGACAAGCGGCAAGTGGGGGCGGTGGTATGTTTCCCATGGCGATTTGATCAAGAGGTTGGGGTGGAGCCCTTTCTCCCCGAAACTAATCAAATTTTTTATTTGATTTTTTTAATAAATTGTTATTTAAAAATTGGTTATGGCAGAAGATGGATGAGAAACATATTATTTCCTATGAATTGGCGTGTTATGACTAGTAGGAAGCAAGTAGTAGTGAAAGCTGATACAGAGGAGAGATATGTGACATCAAGAGTGGCAACTTCGACACCCATTCCCTCCACCCTTGTAGGTTTGTATAAAAAAGCTTACTATCTTACACAATTAAATATTATTATGTGATATAATGTTTTATTTGTTCTCAAATTAAACATTACATGAAATGACACATAGTGATTGTATATATTACTTCACTTTATTTTTATAAAAATACTCTTTTTAATAATAACTATAAGAACACCACTGAGAAATAATATTTCCAAAAAATCATTTCATCCGCTTAGTCATCGCTATTGTGTTCATAAGCGATCGTGATCACTACATTCCGTTATTAATTAACATAGCAAACGCAACATCAAGGTCACATTAACCTTATGAGCTTTGTTGGCCGTCACTACCATGTTCCATCAAAACATATACCCATACCATTAGCCGTCGCATTTATTAACATTTTATAATATAAATAGACTCATGGAAACTTTAGAAAACAAGTCTTACTATGACTATTTTATCGTATATGCACACCACCCAAAAAGAATAGAAAAAAGAGGTATTGAAATCACCTAAGATGATTAACTTCTCTTCATTATAAGCTGATGCTGACCTTTGGATAACTTAGTCAATATGATCAAACTTTCACATATGAAATAGATAAGCTTTTGTATAAACATAAAGTGGATACATACCTAACTTTCGTGTGTACTTCTGTGCAAGAGTTGGGGAACTTTCGTGTGTGATGAGCTGGCTCATTCACTAACTTTCGTGTGAGCATCCCAGACTAAAGTTGGGAACTTCGGCAAGAGTTAAAGGACTTTCACATTGACAACTTTCGTGTGAGACTTCATGCTAGAGTTGTGAACTTTTACTTGACCATACAGACAAGAATTAGGATTTTCACATAACATAACTTTCTCCTGGTTCACAGATACTTTCATATGACCTAGTCTTCCGTATAAAGCTCTTCTACGAGAGTTGAACTTTCGTGTGCATAGTGAGCGACTTTCGTGTGCATAGTGAGCAAGAGTTACCTCTTTTCTTTAATGAAGAAACCTTAAAACACTACTATGGCAGCCATCCCTTCTCAAATTTGAAAACACGCCAAGATCCTAACTTTATTGTTTGAAACACATTAAAAGGGTGGTATAAAATGATCCTATGCATATCCCATTGTTATAATTTGAACTTTCATGTAAGACTCTTACCTTTACCTTATTGATCGAAATCAAGCTCATAAGCTCGTAACTTCCTTCTTTATTAGTGAAACATATCGAACGCACAACCTTGTGATTCCCTGGTGATAATACTAACTCAAATCCGTAACCCTTTCTTTGTAAACCACTCTAAATGGTGATTTACCGCAAACAAAACACTTTCTCTCTCTATCCAGCTCTTCCTCTTTTTAACTTTGGATCAAAATGAAAAGTAACGGTGCGGCTAGGGTTCCCCTACATTATGGCATTACATAATTTCCCCATAATACCATTTTTGACCTTAAAGTTTCTCTTTTCACAAAACCAACCCCAAAGTGGCATTTTATTTGATTTTCATAAAAGTGAAGTTTGGGATGTTACATCACACATAATCATAGTTGTCAAAGATGGTCAGCCATGTACATAATTGGTTAACTTTGCGATACATTGTCAATCATGAATGATGATGGTTAGTTAAGGTTGATAAGCTTTAACATTGGTTAATGAGGCGTATACGGCCTATTAAGACTCCTTATGGAGTGTTTTGACTAGGAATAACACATTAAGACTCCTTACGACCCATTATGACATTTATAACATTGTATTTCACATTAGGTCAAACATAAACCGTTTTAAGTGAAACTTGATCAATTATGGTGGATCATGATTAAACATAGCGAATGTGAAACCATGGTCATTAGGACAAGATGGTTGTATAGGGTGTATGATGGTCAAATAAGTCCAATGATGGTTAATATTGGTGATCATGATCATAAACTGGTCAATAATTGTTACACATAGTCATAATTTATCAAACAAAGCCATAATTAGTCAAAGATGGTCAATTGCATCCAATGTTGATCAATATACATTAGGGTCAATAGTGGTCAAATGTGAACAATGATGGCTAGTTAAAGCCACAATATTGACGATTGATAGTCAATGAGGGTCACGTTGGTTATCTACGATCATAATGGTTAATTAGGGTTGATGGCCATTTAAAGTTAATTATGGTAAATAATGGTCTATCATGGTTCTTAACAACTAGTCTTACAAGTTAACACCTAACATGACATATGTGATGGTATGTCTTTAAAGTTTTAATCATCATCATCAAGACCTAAAATATGACATAAATGATGGTATATCTTAAAAAACTTTGTATGCCGACAACCATAGTGTTCTGTAAACAGCGGCGAATCTAGAAAATCTTTATAGAGCAACGTTTCATATAAAAAGGGGTAACAAAATCAAAAAACGTCAAATTTTTCAAAAATTTACACTACCGCCGGAGCGTTAAGGGGTAGCGGAGGTTACCCCTAGTAACATGCTAGGTCCGCCCCTGTCTGTAAATCGTGCAAGGAACCCTAGCGATAAACAAGTCAAATTATAGCGTTGCTCAATCATTGCCTTGTCACCGACCACCGCCAGAATACAAAACAGTCGTTGAGGCAACCTCGGGTAAGAAAGTATCCGCATTTCCTTATCTATTCAGTTTATTAACCCCAATATGTCAATATTTAATGCAGACACTATTTAATATTGTTGGTGATGTGCTATAGTACAAGATTCAGAGTGAATCACGTTCGAAATGAAACATTTTTGTTATATTTCATCTTTATGAGCATGCTCATTGATTCTTTGTTAGATATGGGAGAATCTGTGTGTGTATGATGATTTATGTCTTTATCTCTCTAAAATCTCCTCAAATTATTTGTTCATGTTCAATAGCGTGTTTGCGATATGTACTTTTTAAAATTAGAATGCAACTGTGGATTGCTAAGCAGCTTTAGTGTTAATGTATCTCTATTTCTTTGGTTTGTTTATCATACAATCGTGTACATATAAAACAACGTAGTTGTATTTTATTTTAGTGATAATAATTTCTTTTGTTTCTAACCAAATACTAACAACTACGTGTTATTATTATTATTTTTAATATAAGCTTTGATAGAAAACAAAAGTAAATGATTATATCAATATAAGTCTTCGTTATTTTTATTAAGATGTGTTTTCTGATAAATAGTGTCAGCTATGCTAATATGGGACTAACTTACTTGCTCTTGTCTTTTAGTAGGAGGTTTTTGTTCAATCCAAGCAAGAAGTGGATTAGGATCTATTTGGTGTAATTTAGGATTATGTAAAATTTGTCATTAAAAAAATAGTGTTAGGTATTTGGCAGGTTTTGTAGCGACACTTGGTGTTCCTTTGATACGACCTAGAATGATCTTAAATTTGTTGTAGGGAGTTGAGCCTTGGAAACTTAACCAATATTGTGTTTCTAATCATTTATGGCCTAGTATGATCTCATTTTTGTTGCCAGCTATGAATTGTTCCATGAAAATTTAACCAAGTTTATGCAACCTACCTTATATACTACAACATATATTGGTCTGTCTTTGGGAAATGAAGTTGATTTACTTTAGTATCTACACGATGTCCATAACAAGAAGATTGTCACTGACCTTACTAATTAGACCTAGCAAGTTTATTATTATTTCTTTGGGGTTGCATTTGTTCTTTCTAGTTTTAATCCACATAAGTGAACCCTTATAAGTTTTGAATTAGAAATTTGCAGTACAATTGCATATGATACTTCTATTCATTTAAATTCACTTTCAGTTTCGAGTATTATTTGATTTATTATTGTTTTGATTGAAATCATGCATTACCATATTCAGTTGTTTTGTTCTTAGTGACATACAGTTTATGTTGGAACTTATTCTCATAATCCTTGACATGGACATAGTGTCCCTAACCTATATATCATATCATCTACAGGTTTTATTTGTTGTTTGACACACTTAACGATTGCTTTATATATTAAGCTTTAAGTTTTATTTGTTTTGCACACAGTTTTGACATGATATTATATTAAGGTTGACTATATAACAACCAAACCGATGGATATTTTTTATCGACTGTGTTAATGAAAGGTCGTAGGGTATTTGTCCGTAAAACAACCATCACAAGTAGGTCATCAGTAATTATTCGTTACATGTAGTAATCCGTCTATGAAGAATCCATCACGAATCCATTATAGGTGTTCGTTTAGTAAATACATCGGTACCCTTTTTGTCGGTTATTCCTAGGAAAGTACAAATCTGGTGATTTGTCGGTAATATCATGCGTCGATGCATCGCAGAAATCATTACCAACGCTTACTCACCAACTTTACTACGGATAAGCGACACTTTTGTTGAAATCCTTTGATTTTTAGGTCATCAGTAATTATTCGTTACATGTAGTAATCCGTCTATAAAGAATCCATCACGAATCCATTATAGGTGTTCGTTCAGTAAATCCATCGGTACGCTTTTTGTCGGTTATTCCTAGGCAAGTACAGATCTAGTGATTTGTCGGTAATATCATGCGTCGATGCATCGCAGAAATCATTACCAACGCTTACTCACCAACTTTACTACGGATATGCGACACTTTTGTTGAAATCCTTTGATTTTTATTGATAATGATGTAATAAATTCATTAATATTTCAATTCAAAACTGTTCATATTAAACCGAACGGACGTAAGGTAGAGCCTATAGAAGGTTTAAATTTTGCAAGGCGAATAAGAGTAAATTAGTTTGTTGTTAAAAGAATGCCTTTATCTCATATAATAATATAATAATAAGTAATGTGATAGTATATTTCTAAGATAAGTGTTAGTCTCTTAAAATTCTATCAACAAAATAGCGAGATAACTCGATGCTGCAAAATAACCAGATAAGATAAGTCGATGAGTAACTCAAAAACTGAATGGTTCAAGAAAACCTTAAAAATGTTCTTTAATTAAAAAATGTACTCATCTCAAGAAAGAAAGAAATCCCAAAGTATTCGAACAACTTCAACGATAGATAACCCAAATAATAAAAGATAAATGAAATCTGATCAAAAATTAAACTCCCAAATAAGCGTCCATGCATCAATAAATATATTATAGGATTCCCACCAAGTCTACACATAAAATTGTTTATAAATTATGTAATAACGACAATTATATCTGATAAATCATACTCGTAACATAGTTACTGGCATCGTAACATAGTTACTGGCAAGGTAAGATTCCAAGGATAAAAAGATTGCTTTTGGGAAGACTCTCGATTCCAAAACAAACAACAGACAAACAAACAACTTTTTAAAAGAAATACAAATTAAGAAGCTAATAATAACTAATAACAAAAAAGTAGCGAAGGAATGAAATAGAAATAACACAAAACAAGTAGATGGTAACATGCACAATGCATGGTGTGAAACAACCTAAGTCTCACAAACATAAGACATGTTTGTAATCTCCCCTAAGAGTCCTAAATCTTAATCATATATCTACAAGAACTCTTATTTTAAGTCATATCTTCTGAGAGGTGTAACTTTATCAAATCATGTCTAATCCGCTCATTCTAAGTCAGTTTGAGCCTGTCTCTACCCTACCTACCATCTACAGTGAGGGTTTCCACTAATCTAACTGGCACTTTCGATTGCCACCTTTTCATGTGTCTAAACCATCTCAATCTCCCATCTATAATCCTATCTCAATATCTTGTATATTAGTCACCTCTAATAATTTTCATAGAATGTGGTCCAACTTTATATGCTCATACATCCACCTTAGTATTCTAATATTGGCTACTTCTAATTTATGTGTATATATTTTCTTGATGGCTTAACAGGTTGTTTAGTATAACAAAGTTGGTCTAGTTGTAATTTTTAGAAAATTTCCCCTACAATTTTGTTGGAACCATCTTTCATACAATACCCACGTAGTTGTTCTTCACCTACCCAGCATACATACATATAGGCTACGTTGCTATATATCTAAACTAATGCGTCCGAAAAGCTGCTAAAAGACTCTTTTTGAGTTAAAAGAAATATATTTTTTGATTTGATCTTTCTATTATTCCTTTTCCCTCACTATTCATGATATAAGATATTTGTTTTCCCTCACTCTTACTTTAAGTTGTGAGAATCATTAGAATTAGACATTCTAAAAGGTCTTTTCATAAAAAATCTTTAAAAAAAGTCACTTGTTCCTACAAAAAATAAAAATAAATGTCGCATGCAAAAATTTACATTAAACGTAAAAAAATTTACATCGTCGTAAACAAAATTTACATCAGGCGTATACAAAATGTACATCAGGCGTAATTATCGACTCGACAACTTTTTTGTTCTTTTTTTACATATATGTTTATAACATTTTCATTAATGTTTGTGAAAAAATGTGATCCAACTCACGGGAGAAGTAGGAGTTCTTATGGTTCTTACAACAACTAGTGGTGGTTCTTAATTGAACCAGACCATATATACATATATATATATATATATGTATGTATAATAAAAAGAAATTACGGGGACACATATCATATGTTGGAGCCAACTACGTTTTGGTTTTTCCGCTTCTATCTCCTACTTAAATATGAATATTTATTTTTTTAATTAGATATGGTTCTTATATCATTAACTAGATGAATTTAATATGAAATTAGTTGTCAATTTTTAAATAAACTTGTATGTTTAACTTAAAAGTTTCAATAAGTTTGAAATTATGTTTGTTAAAATATTAAAAAACAAAGAATAATGAATAATGATGATAATTGTTTTTGTGAGTGATTTTATATAAATTTTCAAATATTTAATGTGGTTAAATGGTATAAATGGTAAATAAATAATATGTTAAATAAAAAATAGGTAGCATTAAAAAATCAAAGTTAATGACCGGTTAAAAGAAATAATGTTTTAAAATTAACTTAACAAAATTTGTAACTTTCACGTCAATGTTCATATTTCTATATATATATCCTAACGATTGTATATGTTATTAAATTACATTATATTTTATTATATTAGTATAATATATAGGTTTATTCAACTGTTTAATACATATATTTTTTTAAATCATAATGTTTTATTTTTAATTCTAGTAAATATTATATTGATCAGGCAGCGTAAAAAACGAGATTATAATCTAATTAAAAATATTTTAGTTATTGAGCGTTTAGTATTATACGCTATTAAATTATGTCTTAAATACTACATATCAAAGTTTATGTTTTTAACGTGGGAGTAAGATGGATGATAATAATTTCTAGTCAAAAAGCAACATTAGAAACTTTACCATAATCATGATTTAGTACAAGCATGTGCATGCTCTCAAAATAATGCAAGATGTTTTTTTTTATTTTGAAATATTTGAAAACAACTTTTTTGTTTGTCTAAAACAATAAACGTCTTTAATATGGTAGCAAACTTAAGAGGTTACTAAATGTACCTTAACAACTACATAACATATAGAGAGTGTTTGGTGCCGCGGTGAAAAAGTTACTCAATAAAATTAGGATTGTCTCAAATGTGTATGTCCTAGAACGGTGTAAGTGGTTGCCTATAAAATGTAATGTGTTCATATGGTGGGTTGAGATGGATAAAGTTGCGACCTGTGATGTTTTATTAAAGAGGAACATTGGGGTTCAAGAGACAACGTGTGTGTTGTGCAGAGATGGGGATGAAGATGTGGAACACATCTTTTTCTCATGTGTGACTGTCACTATTCTTTGGTCGCGTATTAGTGTGTGGTGCAAAATTATAAACCTTCTTGTTTTCTCGTTTGGAGATCTTTTGGAGATTAACCATCACGCCAGGATAAAATTTATTCAAAAAGAAGCTTTAAATGGCATAATTAGGATTGGATGTTAAGCATTTGGAGGGCGAGAAACGAAGTCAAGTTCAACAACAAGATATTATTTGTGACTTATGTCAGTTGGGTATTTATGGTTCAAATGTAGATCAAAAAACAAAACTGTCTCATGAAAAGATTTGTGTAAATTTGTTAAAATGTAGTTTTCTTGTTTGCGGCCCCTCGTTTTAAAGTTGACGGTATTTTTTAATGAAGTTTACTTTAAAAAACACATATTGAAAACACTTTTAATTTTCAAATACAAAACTTTTGGCATTCCATAAAGACAAACAAATTAATATTATATATATATATATATATATATATATATATATATATATATATATATATATATATATATATATATATTAGAAAACAACTCACATTTACTTTAGTAGATCTGCTACAGTGCTATAGCATTTTTTTTAATCATAGATTAATATCATTCTCTTTCTAATTTATTATTTTCACTTATTTTTAAATATAGTTTAGTTGTTTTAATTTTTGGATTTTAAAGCATTATGGATGTTTATATGGTCTTGAAAAAAATTGTTGTTACTGTTGATAACATATATTTATTAATAAATTGACTTTTGGATTTTAAAGAATTAAAGATGTGTATATGAGCTTTAAAAAGTTGTTCTTATTGTTAATAACGGATTTATAGATGAATCTACTTTATATATTATATTATATTACAAGCTTTAAGGTTTTCAAAGTATATATAGTATTTTTATTACTTAATAGGTTTAATAGTAATATTAACGGTTGCTAAATGTGGTTTTTATAAGCTCGATTGTTTGTTTTGTTTTATAACATTCTCTTCCTCTTTTATTTGTTGCCCTTTGAGGCGCAGCTAGGCTTATATAAAGATTTCTATATTATTTTATAAAATTTCAAGATAGTTTAGTACGCTGCAACATGCACAGAGCTATTTCTTGTTAGAATTTAGGATGCAACTATCCCTCCACCAGGTTGTGCTTGTAAAAATGAGCCAATTCTTTAACCTCGAGTTTGATTCTTTTAGCTTAACCCTAGTTTGTTTCGAACTCTAATTCTAAAGTTTGAACTCCGCTTGTAACTAGTTTTCAAACTTTAGTTCGGCTCCAGCCCGACTCCTTTTTTATTTATTACTTACTTTATATAAATATGTATATATATATATATATAATTATGAGTTTTATATATAACATAATATTTATTTTTACATATTATAATCGAAATTGTTTATATAATTATATTATGTAAATATATATTTAACAGATTAATTAACCATTATATAAATGATGAGCTTGTTTAGATTTGTGAGTTTATTCGACCTCAATAAGTAAAGGTTTGGCTTAGTTTTAAACAAGTTTACTTTTAGGCTCGAGATCGTTTTAGCTTGGCTTGGTTCAAGCTTTTAGCGAGCCAATTTTAAGTAGCTCATATCAATTATCCAACTAGATTAGTAAACTAAACATGTATAGAAAGTTCTAAACATTATAAATAACATCTCTAAGCTACGTTTAGAAATGTAAAATCTGATTTTGCACCAAGAATCTAATAGTTTGATTAAATCCCATTTCTAAGCAAAACTTAAAAGAAATTGTTGACAGTGTATAATTGATTATTGTTCATGTAACGCGAAACTTATTTTTATGACCGAAAAACTAAAGAATTTTAAACTTTTGCAAACATAACCCAAAATTCTCATTATACCCTTATCTTTTTAGTACGACAATACATCTACTAAATACTAAAGTTAATTCATCTACTTACAAAGGAAACTTTTAAAGTAATTTCCTCATTTACAACCCAAAAGTAAGTTTGACCCGTTTGTCAATATCTTATCCGGAAGCGTAAGAAGAGCACAAAGTGTGTTCGTTCCAAGCACGGCGCAGCGTCAAATGGGCGTTTTACCTAAACATCACAAAAAAAAATTCGGTTAACACTCCATATAGTAATCTATAACAATTACATAACCTTACATTCTTGTTACTAACTGGTTGACCCGTTCAACACGGTTCAACACGAAACTATAGTTTTACTTTCTCAATCTTTACCCAGTTGACTCATTTAACACGAGTCAATGCGAACCCATACTTTTACTTTCTCATTCTTTGTCCGGTTGACTTGAGGCGTACGCTATAACTTTACCCCGTTGCATTAAAACGCCTTCTAAACCCTGACGCGAGGCGTCCGTGTACAAAACTAAATCTTATGTTATGTCTGGCAGAGTTAACACCGGTGAATTAGATAGTTTCTCCTTCAGAGCTTGAAATGCTTTTTTCTTGTTCGGGTCCCCATACAAACTTTTCACTTTTCTTCGTTAATTTAGTCATGGTTAGGGCTATTTTGGAGAAATCCTGAATAAATCTTCGATAGTAGCCTGTTAAACCAAGAAAACTTCTTACTTCATTTGGATTCTGTCACACCCCGACCCGTAGCGGAATAAGAGTCGGGGCATAATTGGGTTATCACCAAAGCTCATGATGTTTACTAATATGTTTCATATTTATTAAATTCAAAATTACAACCTCAATATTCCAAACAAGTTCATATAATTACAAAGAAATATAACCAACTAAACAATCCAAAGTCTAAACCGGTTTATTCTTCTAAGCCATCCTAGATGTTTCTTGCTGCAGCTGGATCACCTGTATCATGTGTAAAAATGGGGGTTTTTGGGTCAACATAAGTTGGCGAGTGAACCTTGTTAGAAAACATTTATTATTGATTTCTTGTTATATTTATTATGAAAAATTGTGCAATAATCATATGTGAGCAAACGTAAATAAACATACAATAACATTAACAATAACAAACAATAACATACAATAACAAACAATAACATACAATAACAAACCACCTTGCATGAATATATAACATGAATAATACTGTATATGTTGGCAACGTCACGTTCACGCTCATATGTAATGGGGAACGGACAGCCTATGATAAATGTATGTGCGATCAAGGCTCAATCAAACGGAGTCGATCGTATGTTGGCAACGCCTCGTTCACGCTCATAGGTAATGGGGAACATCTCAACGCTCATAGGTAATGGGGAGCGGCGGCCTATGATAATGTATGTACTGAAAATGATAAATTTAATCTAAACATTAACCACACAAACAGTTGATACATACTGAATACACATTTGATCATGGATATGATGAATGCACAATTGTTTAAATGTAATAAATAATAAGACACATGATACACCCCAAAAACGTTATTAAAACGGGGAATTTGTAGAGATTCACTCACATTGGGTGCGTTCGGTTGAAGATGTTGAATGCGCATGAGTTTAGAGGGTTGATCGACGAGGATTAACTAACCTAAATAATAAAGAAAGGTTTGGTAAATGAGTGGATTTTATTAAAATCTTTAATAGGATTTTTAGATATATTTTTGTGAGTTTAAGGCTATTTTCTAACTTTAAAAACATTATTTTTAAGTATTTTTAATTGATTTTTAAATTAAATAAATAAATAAAAATATAAAAAAATGTTGACTATTTTTGGGTTTGACCGTTGACCATTGACTTTGACTTGTTGACTGGTTCGGTCGTTTATATTGTTTGCACTGAGTGAGGTTCGAACTTGTGACCTCCCGTACGCGTACACGCAGCTCTACCAACTGAGCTACGTGTCTAACCCGAAATATTTCTGTTTTTAATTATATTTATATACTGTTTTAATTTATTCAAAATTCATTTATTTTTTTTTAAAAAGGATTTTAATCATCGAACCGGCGTGCGTAACAGGTCTCGAACCCCGGACCTGTTGATTAACGTTGCACACAGTCCACCGCTTGACTGTGTGTCTAACCTGGTTAAAACACTTGTTTTTATTTCTCTTATATACTAACTGGAAGTTTTCATATTTGGGTTTTATAAAAAGTCTGAATATTGTGACGAATCGGAATAAGGGCGGACTCGAAATCGGTATCGCTGTGTTTCAATTGCACACAGTCCACCGCTGGACTTTGTGTCTAACCCGAGATACAATCCAATTTATATTAAATTTATATACAGAGCAACTTCATCTTCTTCGTTACAATAACCCAGACAACTGGTTTTCGACTGAACTTGTTCAATTTAATTAACAGACGTATGAGTGATTAAAATGTAACGGATAGGAAAGGTTTTGGGAATGAACATACCGGAATATGATCTTTCTCAGAACTCCGGCGAAGTCGTCGGCTCTGTTTTTATGAACTCCGTCTGAGCGGACCAATTAACAGTTTTTGATTAACTAATTGTGAAATTGAATGACTAAACAAGAGTTATCAGAAGGTTTGAATGATTATACCGTTTCACAACGTAATCTAGGAATTTTCAGAAAACTTTCGGCGAGTGTTGATTATCTGATATCGTCGTCTGGGATTGATTCTGATTGAAAGGTTTGAGTTAGCAAAAGCCTAACAACAGATAGAAGATGAAAGAATTGAGAAACTTACCGTTTTGATGAAAGACACGGTTTTCCGGCGAAAGTCCGACGAGTTCAGAAAGCTTTTCCGATGAACTGAAAATAGAGCAAAAGTGAAATTGAGAGTTCTGTGGATGATTTTGAGTCGCGAGATATTGATATTGTTGGAGTAATTCAGAAAGTGAATGATTTCGGTTATTAAACCCGAACATCATACGAATTCAAGTTCATTAAAGGCCGAATTGATTAAGAACGTCGGTTTATCGGTTATATTCAGGAATCCGCGATCACTCAAAAGTCCTTGGATGTTTGGAAGCCGATATCGGTTTCAGTCAGGCGCAAACAGGTTGATTCATGGTTGAAGTTATGTTTTAAACTAGATTTCACAAAGTCAGCTAGTGGCGGAGTGGTTATATGTTTGATGATTAAAGTTTCCGGCTGACCCGGGTTCGAAACCCGGCAACCCATTTTTATTTTAACTGTTTCATTCTTATTTTTTAACAATTTTAATTGCCATAATTAAAATGTTTATTAGTAATGTATTGTTTAAAATTAACATAGGCATTAAATGAGCAACAAAAATATAAAACTGATTATTCGATTAATAAACGAAGCGGGTTTGGAAAAACCCGTTTTTCGACAAATGTTACAGTATCCCCTACTTTTAGAAATTTCGTCCCGAAATTTAAGTAGTAGTGGTAACAGGAAAAAGATGCGGGTATTTTTCGTGCATTGAGTCTTCACGTTCCCAAGTAAACTCAGGTCCCCGTTTCGACTCCCAGCGTACCCTAACAATTGGAATACGACTCCGTCTTAAACGTTTTTCTCCGAAGTCCATGATCTCTACTGGTCTTTCAATGAAATGCATAGATTCATCGATCTGAATATCTTCCAGGGGAATATGGAGGTTTTCATCGGCGAGGCACTTCTTGATACGTGGAATGTGGGGTGAATTCTGTTGAGTTCTTCTGGTAGATCAAGCTTGTATGCTACAGGTCCTACTCTTTCGAGTATCTTGAAAGGTCCTACGTAGCGTGGTGCTAGCTTGCCCTTCTGGCCAAAACGAACTACTCCCTTCCACGGTGATACTTTTAAAAGTACATGATCACCAATGTTAAACTCCAAAGGCTTTCGTCGTTTATCTGCATAACTCTTTTGACGACTTTGAGCCGCTAAAAGATTGTTTCGAATTTGATGGATCTTGTCTGTGGTTTCTTGAATCAATTCTGGACCGGTGATTTGAGTTTCCCCAATTTCGTGCCAACATACTGGAGATCGGCACTTACGACCATATAAAGCTTCGAAAGGAGTCATGCCGATACTTGAATGATAGCTGTTGTTGTACGAAAATTCAACTAATGGCAGATGAGCGTCCTAATTTCCCTTGAAGTCTATGACACATGCTCGAAGCATATCTTCAAGAGTTTGAATGGTGCGTTCAGATTGTCCATCAGTTTGAGGATGATAAGCAGTACTGAGGTCTAATCGTGTACCCAAAGCAGCTTGTACGGCTTGCCATGTTCGTGAAGTGAAACGACCATCACGATCTGAAATAATGCTTAACGGTACACCATGACGGCTTACGATTTCGCTGATGTAGATACGAGCTAACTTCTCGTTCTTGAAATCTTCGCGGATCGGAATAAAGTGAGCTGATTTTGTAAGACGATCAATGATTACCCATATAGTGTCATACCCACCAGAAGTGCGAGGTAACCCGGTAATGAAGTCCATGGTTATGTTTTCCCACTTCCATACTGGTATTTCAGGTTGGACCAGAAGTCCTGAGGGTCTTTGATGTTCAGCTTTTACCTTGCAACATGTAAGGCACTTGGAAACAAAAACAGCAATATCCTTTTTCATTCCAGGCCACCAGTAGGTGTATCGAAGGTCTTGATACATCTTGTCGGCTCCTGGGTGTATAGAGTATCGTGTTTTGTGTGCCTCATTCATAAGGAATTCACGAAGGTTGTTGTGGTCAGTGTATATTTCACACTTGGTACCGTAGAGGTAATGTCTCCATATCTTAAGAGCGAACACAACGGCTCCAAGTTCTAGGTCGTGGGTGGTGTAGTTCTTCTCATGAGTTTTGAGTTGTCTAGAAGCATAAGCTATCACCTTTCCTCTTTGCATTAGAACACAGCCTAGTCCTTGCCCTGACGCGTCGCAATAAACCACGAAGTCATCACAACCTTTAGGAAGAGTGAGAATAGGCGCGTCACAGAGTTTTTGTTTAAGGGTTTGGAAGGCTTCTTCTTGTTTGGGTCCCCATATGAAGGGTTTTCCTTTATGTGTTAAAGCCGTGAGTGGTACAGCAATACGAGAGAAATTTGAAATGAAACGGCGATAATAACCAGCCAAACCAAGAAATGATCTTACTTCGGTAGGTGTACGTGGCGCTTGCCATTCTTGTACTGCTTTGATTTTTGTGGGGTCAACATGTATTCCCTTGTCATTGACGACATGTCCAAGGAATTGTACCTCTTTTAACCAGAATTCGCATTTGGAGAATTTGGCGTAGAGCTTTTCATTCTCTAAGAGTGTAAGGATGAGTCGAAGGTGTCGTTCATGATCAGACTTAGACTTTGAGTAAATGAGAATGTCGTCGATGAAGACTATAACAAAGCGATCAAGATAGGGTTTGCAGACTATGTTCATTAGATCCATTAAGAGAGCTGGAGCGTTGGTTAAACCAAATGGCATGACCATGAATTCATAATGACCATAACGAGTTCGGAAGGCGGTCTTTGGGACGTCTTCTTCATGTACTCTGAGTTGATGATAACCGAACGAAGGTCGATTTTTGAAAAACAGCTGGCGCCTTGAAGTTGGTCAAGAAGATCATCGATGCGAGGTAATGGGTAGCGGTTCTTGACCGTTAACTTGTTGAGTTCTCTGTAGTCGATGCACGTGCGAAACGTTCCATCTTTCTTCTTCACAAAAAGGACAGGTGCACCCCAAGGCGATGAGCTAGGACGTACGAATCCTTTGTCAGTCAGCTCTTGCAATTGACTGGCTAGCTCTTGCATTTCTGATGGGGCTAACCTATAAGGAGATTTTGCAACTGGTGTAGCTCCAGGCATAAGATCAATGCGGAATTCGACTTCTCTCACGGGAGGAAGTCCTGAAATGTCGTCAGGAAAAACTTGCGGAAAATCTTTTACTACTGGGATGTCTTCAAGTTTCTTCTCCTTGGTTCCCTTCTTGACGACATGAGTTAGAAATGCGACATAATTCTTGCGGAGATATTTTCGAGCTTGAAGACAGGACATTAATTTGAGCCCTTTCGAAGGGGTTTCTCCAAAGATTCGTAGAGTCTGACCGTTTGTAAGAGGAATGCGTATAAACTTTTCGCGGCATACAACTTCAGCATGATGATGGCTGAGCCAGTCCATACCAATTATAATGTCAAAGCTTCCCAACTTCATAGGTATGAGGTCAACTGGAAAATCGTGATCGTTTAGGGTGAGAGTACAATTGCGTATAATAGAGTTTAATGAGACCGGTTTTCCGTCAGCAACTTCTACCGTTATGGATTCCATGAGTTTATCACGAGTTTGGTTGAGGATGGGTTCAAATTCTAAGGATACAAAACTTTTATCCGCGCCAGTATCAAATAACATGGATGCATAACTACCATTGATGAGAAACGTACCGTTAACCACATTGTTGTCAGCCCTAGCTTGGTTAGCGTTGATGTTGAAAGCTCTTCCTCTTGCAGGTGGAGGAGCTTGGTTAGCCTGATTCACCGGATTTGCTTGACCTTGAGCATGTATAATGTTCACCAAGCGTGGACAAGTGTTTCTGAAATGGTTCGGGTTTCCACAGTTGTAACAAGCCCGCATAGGTTGCACCATGGGATAGTTGGGTTGGTAGTAGGATTGGGCTACATGTTGGGTAGGTGGTAGTAGTAAAGGTTGTTGGGCTTGACCCACTATCTGATGGTGGGTTTGGGTTGAGGGCTGATGGCGGTTCGTTCGCTGAGGTACGCGACAGGTTTGAATGGTGTGACCTGTGCGACCACAGCCGGTGCAATGTTGGCAGGGATGATCAGGAAAGTGATGGTATTGGCAACGGTTGCATTTTGGGTATGGGCCGGAGTATGGCCTTTTATATGGTGCAGGTGAGGGGGCAACTTGGGTAATGGGTGCAGCAGGGATGGGGAAATTTGTTTGTGTGACAGCAAAGTTTCTGGTGCTTCGTTTCCTCTTGTTAGCAAACTTTGAGGAGGAGGTGGAATGGTTTGAAGTTTGGCCCTCAACGGGGGCTTTCTTTTTCTCATCTTTAAATTTGCCGTTGCGAATACGATTCTCGGTAAGCTCGGTCGCTAGTTCCATAGCAGCTTCAAGTGTTGCAGGCGAAGTGCTGAGAACTGAGTCTTGAATTTTCGAGGGAAGGCCTCGAATATAGTGTTCGACTAAGCGGTAAACTGGGGTGAACAAGTTAGGGACCATTTGGTTCAACTCTAAAAACCTCTTGTTGTAGGAAGTATGATCTCCCTCCTTTTGCTTCAACGAATGAAATTCATCCTCTAACTTTTTGATCTCGCTTCTAGGACAGAAGCGTCTTGTCATGATTTCCCTTAACTCCTCCCACGTTAAGGCCATTGCATCTTCGATTCCTCTTTTACCCTTTTCAGTATTCCACCAGGTAAGAGCTACCCCAAATAGCCTCCCGGTTGCGTAACGTACCTTGCGATCCTCGGGACAATCGCAGTTGAGGAAGGTGTTTTCCATTTCCTCAAACCAGTGTAGGAGAGCTGTGACACCTTCGGTCCCTTCAAATTTCGGAGGATCGCAAGACTTGAAATGTTTATATGAGCACTTTTTGGAAGGAGGGTTGCCGATGTTCTGGTCTTCTTGCTGGGGAGGATTGATGGGATTTGCGGCGAGAGCTTGTTGGACTTGAACTACAATGTCAGGAAGCACCGCGGCCATTTGCTTTGCGATGTGGGTGGCCAAGCGTTCGTTTGACCTTCCTGACCTTCTACCCCCACGTTGTTGCCTAGCCGACATCTACAGGAATATACATAAGAAGATTGTGAGTTTATGGAGTCTTTTTAGGTGTCATGTGTCTTAAAAAAAATAAAAATAACATAAACATCAATAATGCAACTACATCCATAGGATGTCTTGGGTTTGCTCATGTTGGGCCTCAAATGTCCCCCATACCTTCACCTGTATAGTCATGTGGGCCCCCATGACTATTGGCTTAGTAGGATTCACATTGGTATTGGGGGTTTAACACTCGCATCACCCGAATGAAAATCATGAAATATGTTTGCGAGATGTATGGTCGGAGGGTGTCCAGGTGTAGACACAATGACAACTCAAAGTAGGGTTAGCTCACACGACGTTTGGTATAGCATGCTTTGGCCTAATAGGTCCTTCGTACTCTCATCGTTAGTCCCCAGGTAGGCAAACTGGTCCTTTATTTTGGATTTATACGAATGCTAAGCCTAGACAGGACGTTCCGACTACCGGTACTTGTACCCTTCCAGTTACTACATGCCCGTCATGAGAACTCACTTTGATGTGATTTGAAAATACAAAAATCGTTGCAAAAGTCATGGAAATTGTGTGGTGTGTGCTCTCATGGATATGATATGTTATGAGAATATGATTCATGATAGGCATTGTATAATAATATGTACTTATGAACATGCTTGCATAACATTAAATGTAACAATAAACATAAAACATATAAACATCATGAATTTTGCATGTAACACACAAAAAATTTTAAAAAAATTCTAATCAACTATAGTATAGGCTCTAAGGGTCTAATAACCTATCCTATATCCCTATAGTCATGGCTCTGATACCAATCTGTCACACCCCGACCCGCAGCGGAATAAGAGTCGGGGCATAATTGGGTTATCACCAAAGCTCATGATGTTTACTAATATGTTTCATATTTATTAAATTCAAAATTACATCCTCAATATTCCAAACAAGTTCATACAATTACAAAGAAAGATAACCAACTAAACAATCCAAAGTCTAAACCGGTTTATTCTTCTAAGCCATCCTATATGTTTCTTGCTGCAGCTGGATCACCTGTATCATGTGTAAAAATGGGGGTTTTTTGGTCAACATATGTTGGCAAGTGAACCTTGTTAGAAAACATTTATTATTGATTTCTTGTTATATTTATTATGGAAAATTGTGCAATAATCATATGTGAGCAAATGTAAATAAACATACAATAACATTAACAATAACAAACAATAACATACAATAACAAACAAAAACATACAATAACAAACAATAACATACAATAACAAACCACCTTGCATGAATATATAACATGAATGATACTGTATATGTTGGCAACGTCACTTTCACGCTCATAGGTAATGGGGAACGGACGGCCTATGATAAATGTATGTGCGATCAAGGCTCAATCAAACGGAGCCGATCGTATGTTGGCAACGCCTCGTTCACGCTCATAGGTAATGGGGAACAGCTCAACGCTCATAGGTAATGGGGAGCGGCGGCCTATGATAATGTATGTACTGAAAATGATAAATTTAATCTAAACATTAACCACACAAACAGTTGATACATATTGAATACACATTTGATCATGGATATGATGAATGCACAATTGTTTAAATGTAATAAATAATAAGACACATGATACACCCCAAAAACGTGATTAAAACGGGGAATTTGTAGAGATTCACTCACATTGGGTGCGTTCGGTTGAAGATGTTGAATGCGCACGAGTTTAGAGGGTTGATCGACGAGGATTAACTAACCTAAATAATAACGAAAGGTATGGTAAATGAGTGGATTTTATTAAAATCTTTAATAGGATTTTTAGATATATTTTTGTGAGTTTAAGGCTATTTTCTAACTTTAAAAACATTATTTTTAAGTATTTTTAATTGATTTTTAAATTAAATAAATAAATAAAAATATAAAAAAATGTTGACTATTTTTGGGTTTGACCGTTGACCATTGACTTTGACTTGTTGACCGGTTCGGTCGTTTATATTGTTTGCACTGAGTGAGGTTCGAACTTGTGACCTCCCGTACGCGTGCACGCAGCTCTACCAACTGAGCTACGTGTCTAACCCGAAATATTTCTGTTTTTAATTATATTTATATACTGTTTTAATTTATTCAAAATTCATTTATTTTTTTTAAAAAGGATTTTAATCATCGAACCGGCGTGCGTAACAGGTCTCGAACCCGGGACCTGTTGATTAACGTTGCACACAGTCCACCGCTGGACTGTGTGTCTAACCTGGTTAAAACACTTGTTTTTATTTCTCTTATATACTAACTGGAAGTTTTCATATTTGGGTTTTATAAAAAGTCTGAATATTGTGACGAATTGGAATAAGGGCGGACTCGAACCCGGTATCGTTGTGTTTCAATTGCATACAGTCCACCGCTGGACTGTGTGTCTAACCCGAATATAATCCAATTTATATTAAATTTATATACAAAGCAACTTCATCTTCTTCGTTACAATAACCCGGACAACTGGTTTTCGACTGAACTTGTTCAATTTAATTAACAGACGTATGAGTGATTAAAATGTAACAGATAGGAAAGGTTTTGCGAATGAACATGCCGGAAGATGATCTTTCTCAGAACTCCGGCGAAGTCGTCGGCTCTGTTTTTATGAACTCCGTCTGAGCGGATCAATTAACAGTTTTTGATTAACTAATTGTGAAATTGAATGACTAAACAAGAGTTATCAGAAGGTTTGAATGATTATACCGTTTCACAGCGTAATCTAGGAATTTTCAGAAAACTTCCGGCGAGTGTTGATTATCTGATATCGTCGTCTGGGATTGATTCTAATTGAAAGGTTTGAGTTAGCAAAAGCCTAACAACAGATAGAAGATGAAAGAATTGAGAAACTTACCGTTTTGATGAAAGACACGGTTTTCCGGCGAAAGTCCGGCGAGTTCAGAAAGCTTTTCCGACGAACTGAAAATAGAGCAAAAGTGAAATTGAGAGTTCTGTGGATGATTTTGAGTCGCGAGATACTGATATTGTTGGAGTAATTCAGAAAAGTGAATGATTTCGGTTATTAAACCCGAACATCATACGAATTCAAGTTCATTAAAGGCCGAATTGATTAATGTCACACCCCGGCCCGCAGCGGAAAAGGTGATCGGGGCATGATTGGGTTATCATCAAAGCTCATGACATTTATTATAACGTTTCATATTTATTATTACAATTTAAAGGGAAACATACAATCATAATTACATCATGTTCTACACATCATTCTAGACTTCATTATTTTCTTCTAAGGCATTTCCTATGTTTTCCTTGCTTCATCCTGTTCACCTGTATCATGTGTAAAAATGGTTTTTGGATCAACAAAAAGTTGGCGAGTGAACCTGGGTAGAAAACATTTATTATTTATTTCTTGTTGTATTTAATATGGAAAAATTGTGCAATATTCATATATGAACAAACGTAAATAAACATACAATAACAACAATTAGCATACAATAACAAACCATTAGCATACGATATCAAACAACAACAAACAATAACATACATTAACAAACCAACAGCATACAATAACATATCAACTTGCATAAATATATAACATGAATGAAACTGTGCGATCAGGGCTCAATCAAACGGAGCCGATCGTATTGCATGTACTGAAAATGATAAAGGTCTGTGCGATCAAGGCTCAATCAAACGGAGCCGATCGTATGTTAGCAACGCCAGGTTCACGCTCATAATGTAATGGGGAACTGCTCAACGCTCATAATGTAATGGGGAGCGGCGGCCTATCAAATTGCATGTACTGAAAATAATAAATTAACTCTAAAGAATAACCACACAAACAGTTTATACAAACTGAATACACATTTATTCATGATATGATGAATGCACAATGATTTAAATATAATAAATAGTAAGACACATGATACACCCCAAAAACGTGATTTAAACGGGGAATTTGTAGAGATTCACTCACAGTGGGTGCGTTCGGTTGATGATGTTGAATGCGCACGAGTTTAGAGGATTGATCGACGAGGAAAAACTAACCTAATTAATAACGAAAAGTAAGGTAAATAAATGGATTTTATTAACAACTTTAATAGGATTTTTGGATATATTTTTGTGAGTTTTAGGCTATTTTCTAACTTTAAAAATGTTATTTTTAAGTATTTTTAATTGATTTTTAAATAAATTAAATAAATAAAAATAAAAAAAAATGTTGACTTTTTGACCGTTGACTTGTTGACCGTTGACCGTTGACCGGTTCGGTCGGTTATATGTGTGCGCTGGGTGAGACTCGAACCCGAGACCTCCCGTACGCATGCACGCAGCTCTACCAACTGAGCTACGTGTCTAACCCGAAATATTTCTGTTTTTAATTATATTTATATACTAATTAGATTAATCCGAAATTCATTTATTTTTAAAAAGGTTTTAATGTATCGCTCGGTGCTCTCCACAGGTCTCGAACCCGGGACCTGTGGTTTAGTTTGGCACACAGTCCACCGCTGGACTGTGTGTCTAACTTGGTAAATATTCTGGTTATTATTATACTTAACATCTTACTGAGTTAACCCGGTTCGGTTTCTAAAAAAAAGGCATTTTATTACAGTGAATGTGTGTGTGACAAGGATCGAACTCGAGACGTTATGCATATTGTTTGCACACAGTCCACCGCTGGACTGTGTGTCTAACCCGTTCATAATATCGATTTTAATTAATCTTATAACATACACAACTTCGTCTTCTCCGTTCAAAACACAGACATCGATTAACTGACTGTTATTGGTTAAATTAATTTAACAAACATTATGAGCAATCGTAATGTAATGAACAGAAAAAGGTTTGAGGATTGATTGTACCGAACTGTTCGTCTTCTTCAGAAAATCCGGCGAAGATCATCGGCTCTGTTTTGGTGACCTTCGGCTGATAGGATTAGTTAACAATTTGGAGGGATTAGATGTGAAATTGAACTACTGAATAACGATTATCAGTAGGTTTAAATGATAATACCGGTTATCAGCAGGTTTCTGAAATTTCAGAAATTTTCCGGCGAAAACAGATAATCCGGCAACGTCGTCTGGAAAAGATTCTGGGTGAGGGATTGATATTAGAATTTGTCCAATAATGGAATGAAACAGAAAAATCGAAGTAATTACCGTGTAGATGAAAGTCTCGGTTTTCCGGCGACTTACAGAGATTTTCCGTCGAGTGAAATTTCTTGCGACAAAGATTCTTCAGAGGTTTAAGGTGAGTGTGGGTGATGTCAGTATAAGCTCTAAGATCTTATTTTAGAGTAAGAAGAAAGAATGGATTGAACTCGGTTTTCCGGCGAAAATTTCCGGTCAATTTTCAGAGAATTCCGGCGACTTCCGGCGAAGTTTTCTGAGCGAAATGAAGAGTGTGATTTTGATAAAACTCGCGAGCTCACTGAATGAATAAGGTATAACTCAGGTTTAAGTGTATTTCCGGTTTCGAATTCAAGTTCTTCGGTTACGATTTGATGTTTTGAATAAAAGACTTTAAAGTTTTCAGTTATAACCGATGCTAGTTTAATTGTATCCGTTACGCCAAAATATAACATCAATGATTGACGATTTCGTCGGGATTTCCGGCGAGAGTGACTGGGTTTGATTTCCAACTTTATTTTACGTATTATTTGTTTCAAATAATCAACAAGAAACACAAGTGGCGGAGCGGTTGAATGTGCGTGTGTTAAAGTTGTGCTGGCCCGGTTGACCCGGCTGACCCGGGTTCGAATCCCGGCTTCAGCATATTATTTTTAATTCACTATTTTTAATACATTTTCAAAAATAAATTTTATATTCTAATATACTTATTAATTATGTATCGTTTAAAATTAATTTGGGCATTAAATATGCAACGAAATTTTTGACTGGTTGTTCGGTTAATAAACGAAGCGGGTTTGGTTAATCCGGTTTTTGACGGATGTTACAATTAAGAACGTCGGTTTATCGGTTATATTCAGGAATCCGCGATCACTCAAAAGTCCTTGGACGTTTGGAAGCCGATATCGGTTTCAGTTTGGTGCAAACAGGTTGATTCATGGTTGAAGTTATGTTTTAATTGCTTCCTAGATTTCACAAAGTCAGCTAGTGGCGGAGTGGTTATATGTTTGATGATTAAAGTTTCCGGCTGACCCGGGTTCGAAACCCGGCAGCCCATTTTTATTTTTAACAATTTTAATTGCCATAATCTAAAATGTTTATTAGTTATGTATTGTTTAAAATTAACATAGGCATTAAATGAGCAACAAAAATATAAAACTGATTATTCGATTAATAAACGAAGCGGGTTTGGAAAAACCCGTTTTTCGACAAATGTTACAGATTCTTCGGAGGAATCCATTTCATGACTGCTTCCACCTTTGACGGCTTTGTTAATCACGTGGCTGAGAAATTGCACTTCTCTGAGCCAAAAGGCACACTTAGAGAACTTCGCATATACTTTTCCTTACGGAGAATTTCTAATACTTCTCGCAGATGGTTTGCATGCTCGGATTTACTCTGGGAATACACTAAGATGTCATCTATAAACACTATTACAGATTTATCTAGCATGGGTCGACATACTCGATTCATAAGGTCCATAAACGCAGCCGGTGCGGTGGTCAACCCAAAAGACATTACTAAGAACTCGTAATGTCCATACCGGGTTCTAAACGCAGTTTTTGCCACATCTTCTCACGTACTCTCAGTTGGTGGTATCCCGAGCGCAAATCGATCTTTGAGAACCAACTTGCCCCTTGCAGTTGGTCGAAAAGGTCATCAATTCGGGGTAAAGGATATCGGTTCTTAACCGTTATTTTTTAATTCTCGATAGTCGATGCACATGCGCATCAACCCATCCTTTTTCTTTACGAACAATACGGGGGCTCCCCACGGTTACATACTCGGGAGAATGAAGCCCTTATCGAGTAATTCTTGTATCTGAGTCATTAACTCCCGCATTTCTGTAGGGACTAATCGATAGGGAGTCTTGGCCACCGGTTTTGCACCTGGGTATAGATTAATGCGAAATTCCACGTCTCGCTCGGGAGGGAGTCCCGGTAATTCATCTGGAAACACATCTTACGATTTCTACATCGTCGAATTTTGGCGCGTCCTTAGAGGTGTCTATTACGTAAGCTAGGAATGCCTACCTTCATTTCGTGCGTATTTGACTGCCTCTATAAGGGTGCACAACTTCATTTCCACTTTCCTTTCTCCATGGATACTTACCCATTTCTCATTCGGTGATTAAACACTTATAATCTTAGTCTCACATTGAATTTCTGCATGGTATCGGGATAGCCAATCCATGCCTACTATTACTTTGAACTCTCCCAGAATCATGGGCACAAGGTCTATTTCAAACTCCTTGTCTTCTATAACAATTTTACATCCTTTACATACTTCGTTCAATAAGTAGTTCTTGCTATCAGCTATTTCTACCTCTAAAGGTATTGGCATTCGTTCAATTTTAAAAGAGGGATGGGTTATAAGTTTGCGTGATACAAATGACCTACTTGCCCCAAAATCAAACAACACATTTGTAGGTATTAAATTGATTAAGAAAATACCTGACACAACATTCGGTAGTGCCTTAGCTTCTTCGGTGGTGATTTGGAACATCCTTCCTTTAGCTTTTGAGGTATTATCTTTCTTCCCATAATTACCCTCTTTCCCTTTCAGCTTCGGACAATCTGCCTTGACATGTCCCGGTGAGAAACAATTAAAACATGTTTTAGTTGTATTCGGGCATTTGTAGTAAGGGTGTCCTTCTTGTCCGTAATTATAGCATCCTTTCTTACCCAACAAGCATTCCCCTGAATGAAGCTTTCCACAAGTTTTACATCGAGGAATACCACCTTTCGCATTACTCTTATTGTTATAATCATAAACCTTCTGTTTCTTGGCCGGAGTCGGGTTAATACTCTTTTCCATCGTCCTCTTTTCCCCTCGTTCTATCTGACGCTTGAGCTTTATCTCTCGATCCCTAGCCCAATTGATCAGTTCGTTCAAAGTCTCACACTTCGAGTGAGTGATAAACTCCCTAATCTCCGGCTTCAACATGTCATGATAACGGTTAATCTTCATTCTTTCTGTCTTCATGAGGTCTTGGCAAAACTTTAACTTATCAAGAAACACATTTGTGATCTCAATAATAGATTCCGAGCCTTGTCGGAGACGTAAAAACTCTTCTTGAATCCGATCAACTGCAGACTGCGGGCAGTGAAATTTCAAGAAATGTTCCTTAAACTCTTACCATGTAAGTTCCTGAATTTTTTCTTCTCTCAATTCTTTGCAATGAGCGTCCCACCAATCCTTTGCTTGGAGTTGGAGTTGGCCTGTTGCAAACATCACCTTATCCTCTTTTTCACATCTGCTTCAAAAAAAACGGCCTCCATGTGGGAAACTCATCTTTGACATACGATAGGGTCTATTTTACCATCGTACATTGTAGGGTTACATGCCATGAAGTCCCTATATGTGCACCTACGGGTCCCCTTTTTGTTATGAACCCCGCCCATCCATTCTTTCAACTCTTCAATCTTGCTAGTCATGATAACTTCTACTATTTCTAAAACACGACTCTCTACTTCTTGTTCTAGTTGAGGCAGACTAGCTTGCATAGCTTTCGCCACTTCCTCAGAAATCTTTTCATTCATTGCTTCTTGACTGGCCAATTCATTATCATTCAAGTCTCTTTCTCCTTCCATCTACATAAACATCGGTCACTTTTATTATAACATTCATTCTTCAACTTGTCATGTTCATTTATAGCAATTATTATTCTATTTCATACTTGAATTGTTCATTCTGTATAATGATCAAGAATCATTCGCTCATTCTCAACATTTCGTAAGACTTATTCTTTTATACATTCTTGTTCTTGGTGTTGACATGTTACGTTTCCAACACATTCATCGTGGTTTCAAAAATAAGTTTACACAACTTCTCACCCTTAATTTCGCTTTTCAGGTTCTATATGGGTTGCGGATTGTATTTTAAGAAACTTGGTTCAAAAACATAAAAAGAAAACATGTTGGGTTCGGGGGGGCCGTCGGCGACGCCCCAACATAGCGTCGGCGACGCGTTTTAGAAAGTTACGTCGGGGCTTTAGCTCCGTAGACAGTGGGTTAGGCCGTCGGAAAATTAGGGTGGCGTCGGCGACGCCCCATCTGTACTGCAGACGCAGATTTTTTGTTTTCAGCTTATGGAACCTGTTTACAGGCCCCGACTCAACCCAAACTGATCCATAATGTCCACAACAACCCAAACCATTCTGTAGCCATCCCATACGTTATTCCCTCATATATTTATATTTAATACGTAAAAGACACTTACTTGAATGACGCCGCGGAACGAACACATTTACGCATAAGCCTCTGGTTTGAGTTCAAGCACTTCAACTCATGCTTGATTCCCTCAAACCTGGGCTCTGATACCAACTTGTAACGCCCAACTTATTTTCATGACCAAAAAACTAAAGAATTTTAAACTTTTGGAAACATAACCCAAAATTCCCATTATACCCTTATCTTTTTAGTACGACAATACATCTACTAAATACTAAAGTTAATTCATCTACTTACAAAGGAAACTTTTAAAGAAATTTCCTCATTTACAACCCAAAAGTTAGTTTGACCCGTTGTCAACATCTTATCCGGAAGCGTAAGAAGGGCACAGAGTGTGTTCGTTCCAAGCACGGCGCAGCGTCAAATGGGCGTTTTACCTAAACATCACAAAAAAAATTCGGTTAGCATTCCATATAGTAATCTACAACAATTACATAACCTTACATTCTTGTTACTAACCGGTTGACCCGTTCAACACGGTTCAACACGAAACTATAGTTTTACTTTCTCAATCTTTACCCGGTTGACTCATTTAACACGAGTCAACGCGAACCCATACTTTTACTTCCTCGTTCTTTGTCTGGTTGACCCGTTCAACACGAATCAACGCGATACCATACTTTTACTTTCTCATTCTTTGTCCGGTTGACCCGTTCAACACGAGTCAACGCGAGACCATTCTTTTACTTTCTCATTCTTCGTCCGATTGACCCGTTCAACAGTAGTCAACGCGAGACCATGCTTTTATCTTCTCATTCTTTGTCCAGTCGAGCCATTCAATACAAGTCGCCGCGGATACTTTTACTTCCTCATTCTTTGTCCGGTTGACCCGTTCAACACGAGTCAACGTGAGACCATTCTTTTGTCATCCATATCCTTACTTCCTCCATACCATTCTTGATGGATCAACATATAACCATTTTGTCGTCTTAAAAATTCATTCATTTTAACTCGTTTACTACTAGTCTTTACTTATCCATTTCTTTACTTTATCATTCTTACTTTTGACCCGTTCATGACGGGTCTTCATACATACTTTACATTCTTTATCTATTTAACACATCTCATACATCATACCATAACCTATAATTTACCATATTGAAACAATATGTTATGAGACAATTATCATAAATTTTACATTAAGATGGAGAAAGTTCATATGGGGTGATTTTGTGCTACTTGCGCCTTGGTATGACTTGTGCCTTCTTCCTTCTTTGCTCCTATATGGTTACAACATCATGATTTTAGCTTCCATACAATTATCACATAAGCATACTTCCCAACCTATTATGATCTTAATCAACGATACATACTTTCGTTTTCATCCTATTTCATCGATTCAACAAGTATTCATGTCAAAACACAACTAATTCAACCAAGGCATTTCATCGAACATGTTGTGTGCGTACCATCAATAAAGCATAATGTACAAGTAATTTAAGCACATTTCTCCTAGTTCATGCATAGATTAACATAATCATTCAATCTTTACAAATCCTCATCTTAATCATATACCTTTGTTTTATATCAAATCAACCAACAAAATTACCTTCCATATATAACTTCAAGCATTAACATTGCAATAGCTAACACATAATCTACCCTAAACCCCATTTTCTACAATTAACAAGTAGGTTGTACTCCAAGTCATCAATATGATCAGAATTAAATACAATACAAACTCTACATGATGATGTTATCTAGCATTCATGCTCAATTTCATTTAACATTCACTGATTATACATAACCCACTTCATCAAATCACTAGAAACGTGAAATTTAACTTACTTGATGATGACAATGCTTAGATGATAATAAATCTTAGTTCATGCATTGATTCAAGCTTCAATTCTTCATTCAATTTGGTTGATCTTATGTTGATAAGGGTTTTTCCCTTCTTCTCAAGCTCAAATCGACACACACATACATCTGAGGTATGTGTTTGAGTTTTAAATTTTATGTTTTATTTATTTACTTTCCCACTTATCCAAGTTTGATCTCTCTAGTTTGATGTTTATGTTATTATGGCTAAACGTATCCCTTTAGTTAAATCTTAACTTGTACTTTAACTAAGATTATATTTCTTGTCACTATTAATCAACATTTCTACTTGCACACTCAAATCTACATATGTATAATTTTTGGGGTGTTAAACTTCAGGACCCTATAATCAATTAAACTCTTAATAATTAATTAATATATATATTATAAAATACAATATTTCTTATATATATATATATATATAAATTACATTTTAAATTTATAGAATATTTTTCCTTTGAAATTATATTCATGGAAAAACTCCCCTAAGTTTCCTTCTATAATTCCCAAGTCATTTATAAACCTCTTCTATGTTTTCCGTTGAATTTAACTGAAGTGATTTCTGTGTTTTATAATCACTTATAGTTTCAGTCAAGAATCCCTACTAGGCAGTTCGATCTGTTAGCAATTTCAATATCATTTAATGATACAAAAGTCGGTTCATTATTCAAGCACTTTCTCTAGTGAGAGACATGAAATATGTGAAACGCTTTATATATTGGATTTAATCTTCCGCACATAGTTCTTAAACTAGAATCTTATAGATACGTGATGAAAACTTCCAAGACAAAACTAGTCTTAACATCCAAAGGAGTACATGCCAAAAACCATAACAGGACTATCTAAAGATCTTGAACGGACTAGGATGCCAGTTCACAAGATAGAGTAGCCTTTAACATCATATCCATGACATCCACAAAAGATCTTGAATAGACTTATACTTTAACTTGATGGGCATAATAAATGTTATGCCAAGTGAATTTTTCTTGAAAACATCTACAAACGTTAACCTGAAAACTTGATTGTCGTTATTATTTATGAACTTAAACTTGATAGACATGATTGATTTATCATTGCCTATTAATACTAATAAGCACAGTTATCTACGATAATGTTTGTTTGTAAAAACGAATCTTTTCTTGCAACTCATCATAACAATTGTTTCTTATGCATATTTCATTCAATTTGACCACATGTCTCATCATATGTTAACATCATCTAGCACTTGTGTTGGTGTATACTTATCAACTTCTCCGGGTTGACGTATTCTTGTTCAACTCGAGGGAGCTAGTTAATGTTAGTACAACCTGTAGGTTGGAAAGGTGATGAACTATGGGTTCAACTCGAGGGAACTTCTCGGGGTTGACGTATTTTGTAATCATGTGTTACATAAACCTTGCTTTCTTGAGCATTTTGACACACACAACGGGGTGAACTATGCTGATCATGCGACGAAACATGTAATTACGGGTGCACACATAATTAAAAAATTCGTTTTATGGAAATTATAGTATGTTCTGTCGTGTGCTATAGCATAGATCCTATAGTAATTTAGAGTAATATGATGAATGTGATATAATGAGTACATGGTGGATACGTCGTTGGTACTTTCTATATAAAGGTGTTCCCAATTATATTGTCAAACATGGCGTTATTCGAGTCACTTGAAGTTTTGTTTGACTTTGACCAATGTTAGTGGAAACTAGTATCTAGTGATATTTATTGACATGTTTATTCTTATTCCAAACTAATCTTAAACAACTTGTCATAGTTCTGACTTCAAATGGTACATTGCACCTTTTGAATCCAAACGATATATCAACAATCTTTTCCCAAGTATCTCTAACAATTCAATCTTTTATTCTCATTCTTCCTCAACTTTGGACACATATTCAACCCCATGTGCGAATGGTCATCGCATAAAACCTTTTTGAGATAGTCCATTCCATTATTCAAATTTTATGTACTCCTCTAAACCCAATCACATAAACTATAACTTTTACATTTCACCTTTCCAAATAATCACAATGATATCCAACACTCAATTTTAAATTTGGGACGATATTTCCTAAAGTAAAGATAAGTGTAATATCCAGTATTTTTCAGTTACGTTAAAAAACATTTTTTTCATTTAAATCTTACAATTGTTTTAGTAACTCAAATTTCATCAAAAATTGTACAAAAACTTTTGGTGAAATTATTTATATTTTATAAAATTTTATAAAAAATAACAAATATTAATGGTAGTTAATCATTAATAACTTAAACGGATTAAGTTTAAAAGTTAAGGCTTTAAAGCATTAGATATATCTTATAAATACATAAAAGGAATTTATTTCATAAAGTTTTATAAGTTTAATTTTTTTTTAGACAATATATATAAAGACTTATAAGGTTAGTTCAAGCTAAACTAAGTTTTAAAAACATCATAACTGCAGGGAACGATTATGACTTTTCTAAAATTTGATTTTAAACAAACAACCAGCCATGTTTTTCCGTCCCTTTCTTTTCTCCGAAGAACTTGGACGGAATTCCGGTGAAAAGGGGATAAGGTTATCGCTAAAACTGGACCAATTTTGATTGTGATAATTATCCGTCAACCTATTCTAACCTAACCTCGAGCTTTATCCTGTATTTTACTGCTTAATCGTTTCAACAATCCAAACCAAAATCCTGAAGGGTTAGGAAATTAAAGAAATAACTAAAATAAAACCCATTAAGCCAATATGAGTTCATCCCAACTCAGTTACACTTTTAGTTTTGGTTATGAATCCTCTGAGATCTAGCCGGAATAACCAACCTCTGGCCAACGTCTAATCTCGTTTTTCGCGTCGTATTTGGGTAAAATTCTTTTAGGCTTTTTTGTTCTTTATTTTTTACGATCAAAAGCCGTCTCTTAATTTCAATTAAGAGAGGGCATAACCTACTTGATTTTGGGATCGGAGGGATTAGTGTTTATTCATAATTGGGAATTCGGGTTTTGTTTTCTAAGGATGTTATAAATAAAACTTAAACATCTTGTGCTATTAGCAAACTTTTGTCTAAATATGCGTAGAGACCTTGAACCATTAAGGGGCGTAGGTTTGAAACTAGTCACCCCCTTTTTCACATTTTTTTTTATTTTTCAAACTTAATTAAAACCCTATTTTTTTAAAGAAACTAAATTTAACAAACTGTAGATATATAAGTTCTTTGTTTTATCTAATTTAATTATTTCTTTTATTTCCTAATCCAATTTTTTTTAAACCTATTTTATTTATAAAACTTGAAAATTTATAGAATAATAACTTTTAACAACATCTAAAACTGTTTTATTGTTATAAAAAATAATAATAAAATTGAAAAATTGAAATTAAATATACAGAAATTATTTTTTCAATTTTTTTTAATTTTTAAAGTTTATCACGTATTGTTTCTTAATACAATTTTATAAACTCAAAAACCTGTTTTATTTAACAAAATTAAAAACAGAAAATAAAAACTTATTTTATAAAGATTATTTCAATTAAGTCATTTTTATAAATTATAACAATTTAGTTTTAAAATAATCTAGTTAGATAAATTTATAAATTTTTACTCTATTTAACTTATTTTTTCCTAATATCCTAAAATAATTAATTAATTAATTAATTATATAATTCTTTTTCCTAAATCTTAAACTCTATAATTCTCAAATCTTATCCATAATTCCTAAAAATTCCCTATTAATCCTACATTTTCTAAACTTAAATTCAAATACATCTATTAAACTTTATCTTCTAATTCAATTAGGATAACTTTTGGATTTTTCCAACTATATCTTCATTAACATTTGTGTGTTTGCTAAGCTTTATATAGGTGAGTTACATAGTCATGTTTTTTTAAATTTTGGGATGAATCATGTTTGCTTAAATGTTAGTTATTGTTTATGTCATAACTTTTTATCTTTACACTTCTTGTCTTAAACATTACCTTTAGGATCTCAAGTTAAACTTAGTACAATCATTAACTTTGATGAAGTCAACTATATTAGATTATAGCTCTATAGTTTTGACAAACTCATCCAACTATTGGGATGATTGAAACAGACATTAACAAAAGTTACCTTGTCACAGCTGCTCCAGTCACTAGGGTTGATTATACACCCCATTCGTTCCAAGGTGTTATTTTCACAAGATAGTTCTAGATAAACTCTGACATGCTAATTTCTTAACTTATTTTCTTATACAAACCTATGTACACCAACTATTAGTAGTTGACGATTATTATCTTAACAAGTTTCAGGAAATAATGCATGAGATCGTTGAGCGTTGAATCACGTAGGAGCTAGACTTAGATTTGAATTTCAATTTGGGAACAATTGTTTTTTTTTTTTTTGGATTATGAGTTTTCTATGAAGGAATATTTAATTTGACTATTTAATATATTAAAACTTTAGTTTGATTATGAGCTTGTGAACAATTTCCTATCGCCTCATGTTTCCGTCATGAATCAGTGTGTTACATAAAATTCATGTTAAAACTGTGCATTTACCAAGAGCAATAAATCGAATGAAATTTTAATTCCAAATATTTCCAAGCACTTAGATTTATATAAAGTTGATTTTTTTCATCTAAATCTTCAACTCATACTATCCAACTGATTTATTTTAGCTTCAAACTATGCCCAAATTTCCATTTCTTTTCTCCAACCTTCAGAATTGATATATTTCTCCAAACAGTTAAAAGGAATTGAACCAAACAAACAGATAAACTAACCTAAAATCCGTAATAAAACACTAGATTCACCAAAAGCAATCAATCATTCGAAACCAAACACTTATGTTGATTTTTTTTAATCCAAATCAATAACTCATAGTATGCAGGTATGTGTGTGGGGGGTGGTAATGGTGGTAATGAGAGGAGAAGAGGGTGAGGGTGAGGGTGAGGGTGAGGGTGGAGGGTGATTTAATTTTTTTAGTTAGAATTAGTGGGTCCCACATATTTAAAGTGTAAATTGCGATTTGCGTCCCTGTGCTTTTAGGGGCGGTGTCCATTTAATTTCCTAAAATAAAATTTTAGTTGCCTGAGTTCCTGTCCTACGAAAAAGGCTACACTTTGAGTCCCTACCTTTCATACACCGATTTCCTGATAGGCCCAGACTTGGGGTTTATTTGTGATGATTGATAACAATATCACATTCGGCAGCGGAAGATGGGATAAATAAAATATTAAATGTAAAAGTTTGAATATATTAAATAAAATTTATACAAGTTGTTCGGTGCAAAGTATCCCACAAGGCAGGATCTAATAAAACAGACTTGAGACTATAACGGATCTTTAGCCAAGGAGTTACAAGTCCAAGGTTTATGACCAAGCTCACTCTACCCTATTTCGTACTTGCTTAACATGTGCTTAATTTTTTCAAAAATCTTTAATACCATTTGTTATTCAAGTTCTTTTTAACTTGGAATAAAGTATATCTCTTGTTACCAGTTTTACATGCTTGTCACTACAGTCGGGGACCAGAAATCAAATGTCGGTACATGATTGATGGACACACCATATTTATTTATTATTCGCGCCTGTCAGGTGTATGCCTACACCCCATGCTTATGTCATGGTCATTTGCAATTAAATGAGTCAGGACGTCCGGCCACGTTCGTATTAACCCCCAAGTGTTTAATGTTATCAAGCATTACGGTTTAAAACGGATTATTGCATTTCTATGACAATAGTAGCCCTTTTGCAATACTCAACCAAGTGACTAATTTCATATCCCAAGTCTTTATAAAAAATAGGATAAAAGTATTTACATGTGCTAGTCTTTATAAAAAAAAGGTTATTATTTCGTATAGCATAACCATATTCAAAGTGTATCAGTCTAGGTGCAATTTACTGGAGGTCTACAGTCCGGAATGAATAGAAATATTATCCGTTGGAATGTTAGCGGGTTATTTGTAAGTCTTTAACTTTAACCGGTTAACTTTAGAATACGCTCGGTTTTGCTAGAGTATGCTCGGATATCCCTAGGTTCAACCGGTGCTTCTTCACGGTTAACTTTAGAATACGCTCAGTTTTGCTAGATTAAGCGTTGACCGGATAGAATGTGGTTTATACCCGTACGAGTGTGGAGTCTCGTGTAATATAGGTTTTTTAACCAAACATTCTGAATCATAAAGGCTTGGAGAGGGTTTGACCCGATTCGACTAGTTTATATATTTTATATTATTTATAGTTTTGATACTTAAAAGATCATTCGTCGTAGTTTGCAAAATCTACATTTTTTACTTTTATTTTATACATGTTTGACTCGTCATTTCTCCTACGATACGTGATAATCAGATGGTGTAATCAAAAGGGATTCACATCTTCATTATTATGATCAAATAGCAAAGTTCAATTTGGACTTTAACTTGACCGAAATGGTCATAACCAAAAGTCAAAGTCAATTTACTTGACTTTCAGCTAATAACTAGCTAATAAAATGAAATAGAACTAGAGGGAACAATCACAAGTATTAGGAGGGAATATTAGAACTTAGAATAGGAGGCTTCACGTCCAAAAGCAAGCTCTATGTAAGATAAGAAGAAAAAGTATGAAGGCGTGAAGAAAAATGGTTCAACAATGAGCCTATTTATAGTGATCTTAGAGAAAGTAGGTGATGCCCCATGTCCCAAAGTTCCCTGGTGTTGATTAATGGCAGGACACATGTCTGAAGGTGGTTTAAGAAACGAAGATAGGTGGCAAACATTGCAGTTGTAGTTGCCAACTGCAACTATTCTGCCAGCGAAGGCCTTATAGACCGTAAGAGTCCGGCCTTGCTATTCGTAAGGGCCTTAGGCACACAACCCCTTTTGAACCCCTTGCGGGCCGTAATGGGTTACCCCTTGCGGTCCGAAACGAACCTCCAGAAATGGAATTTTGATACTTTTACAACTTTGACCCCTTAACTTGATTAAAATCCCCAATTGTTTAAGTTTCGCCCCCTCCTCCAACAGATCTGGAATATTTGGAGAGTTTCCAAACACGTGTTGTTTTATGATTCGATAAATATCAAGTTGTTACACTACCACTCACTCCATTAGTTTTTGACGTTAAAGATTATAGAAAAGTCTATTTTGCCCTTATATTTATTATGAAAAGCCAGATTTACCCTTGATTATTTTCCTCACCACCATCCACCAGTACCACCATTTCCGGCTACACCGTCTCCTGCAACATAAAACCCAGACTTATCCTCTCATCTCCGACAACACCATCCACAACTTTCAATCACCAACCCAAAAACTTCCACATTACTAGTCACAATTTTGAAATCCAAATGTGTAAATAATTGAACCCAAATAATAATTTTATGCTAACCTGTTAACCACAACATGTTTAAAGCACCCAACACCCACCCACTTGAGAATAACAAACAAACAGTAAAGCTTTGAACAAATTGAAGTGGGTTTCAATTTAAAATCAATATAAACAATAAACTTCACAAGAATTCACCTGAATTATAGGCAGAGATACAAGTGACTCGTTCCTTCATTAAATATGAGATCTTTTATATCAACTTGACGAGGGTTTTGGTTGATGGTGGCAATTGTTAATGTGGGTTTCTTAGTAACAGAGACTGAAGAATAAGATGGGGGTGGTTCTAGAGAGAGTAGGGGTGATGTAATATTGTTGTTGATGCTAACAATATTGCCTGGGAACTTGACACTTCGACAATAAACCCAGTTGTTTGAGCATTTGTTTGTGTGAATCATTTATTTTAAATCTAATGATTTTTGGGTTTTTGAATCTATTTCGAGGTTATTATCGTATCGCTTATGGCTCACTACCACCGCTCACCACCTCCATCTCGTCACCACTGTTTGCACCATCAATAACTAAGTTGTTCTTAAATCGGAAGTAATCGACAACTTATATTCAGATGATTCATGAAGAATGGTGGCATCCCTGTGTAAAATGGATTCTTTAATCAAAACAGAAAATTGGGGACGAAGACAAATGGTGTGGTGGTGATAGGGAAGCATATTATAACATGTTATAAACTACAAGGACATGACATAAATAGATAGGGGAAAAAGGGTAATATAGTCATTTTCAGTACCTTAAAGTAACAAAGTTAGCGGCAGGGACTCAAACTATAGCGTTTTTCATAAGTCAACGATTCAGGAAGCGAAATTTTTATTTTAGGGACTTAGGTTCACTCCGCTCCTAAAGCACAGGTACACAAATTGCATTTTACTCTTTATAAAATATATATATTTTTTACTTTTTTAAGATTGAGGATAGTTTTGTATTTTACAACGAATTAACTAAAAACCAACATCCATGATAATGTCCGAGTAACAACGAAGTAAACTACAAGAAACATACTTGTAATTTTGAAAAGTTGGACACTAAAGGTGAAAAACTGGCATACCACAGAACCATTCAGGCAATTTACACAATTTACTCGATCTATAAACAATTAAACTTTAATGTTGTACTTGTTAAGGGGATTATGTATGTTATTTCAATTTGTTTAACAGATGTTATATCCTCAAAAATATCATCCTAAAATTATATGTAACGAAATTTAACAAAGTTATAACGTGTTCACTTGTCTAGATATATGAACTATTAAAAGATGTTTAGGAATATATTTTTAAACTAACATGAATATATTTCACAGGAGGTGAGCTGAATATTCTAAGGTTAGTAAGCATAATGATTTCATGGATTTTAGACTTATAATGCACGTAATGCGTTATAATCCTTAATTCCATAAGAGTAAAGTACAATTTACGTTCCTTATGTTTACACCTGCTTACACGTACAGTCCCCGATTTAGAAAATTCAACACTCTCGTCCCTGTGGTTTTCGACTTCTCGCAATCAGGTTCCTCTATCAATTAACAGTTAGTTTGTCGTTTAGTTATTTAATAGAGTGAAGGGCAGTTTGGTCTTTTCACCAACACTTTCGATCCCTTTTTCAACCCACACGCTCTGTTGCTAGTCTCCAGCATCGGCGACAATCAGAAGAGCTCCGCCATGAGGCAATATGCGATAATGTTATTGATGTTTATTAAAGCGTTTTTGTTTAAATTGCTTATAAGGCTTTGAACATGAAAGAATTTGAATGTACATAATGGTTATGATCGTTGATGGTTATTAAAAGACTTGAAAGACTGTTATTGATGGTAGACATTATGTTTAGATTATTAATAAGGATTTGGACATGCAACAGTTTGAATGGACATAATGCTTTGAACATGAAAGACTTTGGTTGCACATAATGCTTTGAACATGAAAGACTTTATGATGCACATAAGGCTTTGAACATGATATAGAGGTATCATAGTCTTAGTTTTGTCTTTCAATGACCATCAACAGTCACAACCTGTTTGACCAAACTAAAAGGTCAACCTGTGTAATGCAGTTGAACTTCTCAAACCTTTGTTGTGAACTTCAACGATAATTCAAGTTGTAACAGTCAATCCTAATTCAATAACCATCAACAGTCAATCCTAATTCAAGTTCTAACAGTTAAACCTAATACAAGATCTAAAAGTCAAACCCATTTTAAGTATTAAAGGTAAAACTCATCTTAATTCTGGTTACAAGTCTTATTACAGGCTTTTGTTGATGTTAATTGCTATGTAATTAAGAATAAATTAGTGGTTAGTTGACAGATTTAGAAAGAGTTTTGAATGTGGAGGAAATTTATAACTTATACGTTCAGGGATTGAAAGTGTAAGTAACTTAAGGGGGTATTTTGGTATTTTCACTGAATTACAAACAGTCAGTCAGAGGGAGGGACCTGATTGCAAGCAATCGACAACCATAGAGACGGGACTGTTGAATTTTTGAAATTCGGGACTGAATGTGTAAGTGGGTGTAAACTTTAGAAATGTAAATTGTACTTTACTATATCCATAATTATGCATAATTAAATCCTTTATCCACAAATAACCCGTTAATGTACATCTCTTTCAGAATTCGTTAAGAAGAAGTGGAGTTGATGCCTATAGCTTTATAGTCTAGTGGCATCTTAGGGGTGGGATAAGGTTTTGGGACCAATATGTCCTGAATTCGATCCTCACTATGAGGGTTTTTCTATATTTATTGGGTTTTCTCCTAAATTTGTGCATAAGCATTATGCATAGTAAAGATGGATATGATTGAATAATTATGTTAATAACACGATAATACTCAAATGAAACATTCAAATTTACCGTTAAAAAGGAAAGACGTGGAGCTCATGCTATATTTACGTTAATCAATCTTAAAAGAGTTCTTTCCGAAAGTAAAAGCAAGGCACTAGACCAAATGGCCTTCAAAGTCAACGAATTTAACAGCAATAATAAAATAGGATCTTATATATTATTATTTAGTATCCCAAGAGGATCCCATGTATATTGTGTCTAAACAACTTTCATTTAATATGGATTATATTATCATATAGATTTCGTTATCAAGTAACATCAAATTATTCGTTCTTCCTTTTGCTGGGTCATAAGTTATAGGTGTGGTTTCCCTTTATCATTATCATAACCTTTCATGTTAGTGTTATGTCATTTGTGATGAACTCAAGATTTTTTTTTTGAAAGTGTGAAACATTTTTAAAGATTAAAATAAAACATCAAAATCATTAATTAGAAGTCTAGAACAACATCAAAAAAAAAGATCAAACCCTTATACATCATATTTCTTCTAATTATCACATAAAACAACAAAAAAAAAACAATTAATAAAGAAACCATACCCATTCTATAAGAGAATTCCAGCGAAATACGGATCGTTTCCAGCTGGAATTTTGAGTTTTCCGGTCAAGAATCATGTGTCACGAGGGATTTTGTAGGGTGGAAGATTGGGAGAATGGAATTAGAATGGTTAGATGGGTTTGAGTTATTTTATTTAATTCTAATTTCTTTGGGTTAATTACTAAAAATAGATTGTAGATTAAGCTTTGATAGTTTAGTTAGGTTAAGTGAATAAATGATTAAAAAGTAATTATATAAATTATGTTATATATTTATATGACTAATGGGAGGCCCAATGGGCTTGTCTTTATATGGCGGCTATATCTAGAACTTTAGGCCCATTCTTCTTGAGGCACATTTTCAAATAAAAAAAAGAAGTATAATATACATGTAATTGGGCTTCATTTTGGGCTGCGGTTGATAAAAATAAGAGGCTCAAGGTAGGTTGGCCCGTGAGCTGAACAATCCCAATTCCCAAAAACTAAGGGACAAATTTATTTTTCGTTTTAACTCTGGATCTAACTTTTAATAAAAATTTTCAAATAATGCCAAGTATCATTCTCTCTTTCAATCTCACATTTTTTATTTATATTTTTATATAAATAATTTATCTTTTTTTAAATTATAACTCTTATAAAATCTCAACAAATCTAAAAAGATAAATACAACATAAAACAAAATAGATGTAAACAAAATAAATAGAAATTATAGTGATTATAAATTATCATTTTACTCTTTAAATATTATTCGATAGATGGTGTGATTTTTTTCTTGTTTACTTTTCAATAAATCATAATCATAATATGAAACTGTTAATGTTCAAATAATACAAGTGTAAAAAAATAATATAACTAAAACAACTAAACGTGGAAAGGCTTTCGTAGTTTATAGTTTGCCTTTTTTTTCCAAATTTTTTGATACATTATTATTTTAATATTTTTATAAATAATAATGTTTTCTTTATACATACTATTAAAATAGTAAAAATGGGATACGGAGTATAAAATGTCGACAAATTGACCCGAACATACTAGCTTAATAACATAGAATATATTATTTGAAAAGAAAACAATATATAACTACTAATAAATTATCATATAACATGTAAAGGTACTTATAACTTTATTAATAGTATAACTTAAGATACTAAAATTACTAGCGGATTATGTAATTAAAGTATTAAATTATATTTATAATATTATTTAATACTTTTGATGGTGTAATAAACATTTGTATTCAACTTGAACAATGCACGGGTTTTCTAAAAAGATAACATTTTTTTATTTAGTACACAACATTACATATACTCAACCTGTGTAATACACGGGGTTCTAACATTGTGTGTGTATAATTCATTCACACTTTAAAAAAATACAAATAGTAGTTGTTCTGACTGCTAATACTTATGAGAAAGTTAATGATGCAATTTCTTTAATCGATGAATCAAATGCTTTCATATATATATAAACTTGGTAAATGTTACACATGTTGATCACACACGACACAAAATTTATTCGAACATCTAAAAAATGTCTAAAAAGTATCGTTTCATAATTTAAATATTCATTACTAACTATTTGAATTTTTTTATTCAATCGTGTAACAGACGGGGTTATAATCTAGTAATAGAAACTTAAAGAGGAAAAGAGAACTCGAAGAATCACAATAAACAATGAAAAGATGGAATTCATCCAGAAAGAGAAGTAGAAATCATCAAGAAGCGAAATCATCGTGTATTTCCAAGTCACAAGCCAAATTCATCAACCAAGCTTCAAAAAATTACTTCCTACTATATGCAACATTAATCTCAAGTTTCTAGTGAATTAAGAGCGTCAAAAGATCACAGTTCAAATCCTCATAATCTACAAGTGTGTGGAGTAATTTAGAAAAAGGGTAAAACTCGTATTTGCATGATCAACGTAAGCTTTTGTGTCACACCCCCGTGTTATCCATTTCGCATTTGAGCCGGGGCGTGAACCGAATGGCATCTTCATCGCACAGCGGAAGCAGACGTGATGGCTAAGGTTTCTACTAAATGAACATCCACTAACTACTCGAATTCACATGGGTTCTCCTACTCCAACCGTGCCATACTTGTAATCATATAACCTGAGAAAGAAACATGCGAAAAATCAACATAAAGTTGGCGAGTTCATAGTTTGTTCGAAAAGGTTTAAAATAAGTCTTTTTTGTAACTGGTTTAAATATCGTTGAGAAAACGTAATGAAACCATTTTTCCCGACATGTCAATTGAAAGCCTTGTTTTTGTAATATTTGAATAACCGTCGATGTCCGCGTACGACAAAGACAACATGCCCGCATGAGCCTATAACCCACCCCAAGCTAGGAAATGCCTCGCCAAACCGTTTACGCAAGACGGTAGACTAGCAGGCGGTTATAGTTCCGATAGCAGCAAGGACTTCACTGTACAGTTTTAAGCGATCCTACGACCCTTATTGTTGAGTAAAGGACAATCCAGTCCTTGTGTCTTCGTGCCTCGCACGAGTATAGGTGGGTCTAACCCACTCGAGTCTTTGTGCCTCGCACAAGTGAGAATGGGCCTAGCCCATCTGAGTCTGTAAGCAGGATCAACCAGTCCCCTTATTTGTATGCAGGACAAACCAGTCCTGTTGTAACTAGGACCTTCCCATCACTGTTATGAAACTCATGCACGTTTCAAAAATACGCGAGTGTTTTGTAAATCCGGTATGTTTAGTATAAACCTTTCGTAAACTGGTTGAGTTTATTGAAATTCATTTGCAACATGGTTTAGAAATAACCTTTTGTAAACCATTTGAGTTTGTTGAAGTTCGTTCGTATCATGGTTCGGAAACGTATAGTTTTTTGTTCATCGAAATCTTGTGTACTTTTGCAAAACTTGCATGTCTTTCCACCCCCGAAAACATTTATTAAAATGTAAAACAGTAGAAAGTGAGGGTTATGAACTCACTTGGATATCCTTGTGCAAAGCTAGCTTAATGTGATTCCAAAATGTCGTTTCCAAAATGTGACTCGCTAGCCTGCAATCTATAACATTCCTATCAAGGAATACGCTTATGAGATTCTACTAAAAACGTAGCTGAACTACGTGTCACCGAGCTCTACCGAATCTTTAACTAAACGATTCACTGGGATGATGTTAACTTAATAGTAACGGTATTATTATACTCGTTTTAGTCTCGTTTATTACCGGTGATAAATACTATGCATTGGGAACACTTCGTTTCCAAAAGGTTTAGATTATATTTATACAGTCGTGTTAGTCATCTCGAAAGGTAGTACGTGTATGTAACGAATAGTTATATAAAAATAATACGTTGTAACCTCGTAATGCGTCCACGTATTTCCTGATTAGTTGTCATATACGTTGTCAGATAAGAAGGTAGACATATATATTTATATTTGTAAATGTCAGCGTAGATGTATGTGTACATAAATGTCATGTCGTCGAAATAGTCTTGCGTCTCGTTTGTAATTAATAAAATAATTACATAGTTGTAAGCTCGTTTTAATCTCCAGGTAATGTTTCGTTTATAATTAAGTTCGTAACAAGACGTTTGAGGTAAATAAAGCTTCGAATTCAAGACGTTTAAAGTAGATATAAGCAATTATATCATTTTATAAAGTATACAAAGATGTTTGAAACAATTTATTTTTATTTTATAAAGTACTAAAAGTCTCGACGTTTGAAATATAATTAATTTATTCATTTTATATGAATTTCGAATGCTAACCGTTTGAAATACAATTTCCGAATTCCGTCGTTTGAAACAATATGAACGAATTGTATTTATTTTACAAAAATCCTCGAGTTTGGTTGACTTGTAAACCTTGTTCGTTGAGATGTCGTAAACTTGTTTGGCGAGTTTTAAGAAGTCGTCGAAGTAAATATATATTTATATCTATTTTATAAAAATACTTTGAATCCTGATAGGTTCAGTTTTGAGAATATAACACATTTCGTATTACGGATTTTTACAAAAATCGGACAGAGTTTCCACTTTTTTGGACGATCGTGACAATACTAGTTGTCGATTTATTTATCAAAACACAACCTGCGATTTCGCAACTAAACAATATATATATAATTTTTTCGTCGTGTTTCTAATATGCGGTTTTTGTCGAATATAAATCCGTTTTATATATTTAACGACGATTATAATTCCGATTTATATAAGTATATCGGTTCTGATTTTAACTAGTATTTTTAAACGAGTTACGCAGTCGGATCGATTGTTATATATTATTTATTTTCTTTGGCTATATATAATCGTTTACGGTTCGGTTTGAGCTCGGTTTCGCGAGATATATATATTAATATATAAACTAATATAATTTAAATTTTCGCGTCGTAATTTATTTTTACCAGAGTCTCGGGTTGACTCATTGACCAGGTTTGACTCGTGTTGACTGGGTTTGACCAGTTAACCGCGCTGAACCGAACACCGAACCTGAAACAAACACTTTAGTGTTTAAACTGAACCGGAAATAAACCCAAATTGAAACGAAACTGAAATATTGAAAACTGTTTCGAACTCGAACCGAGTCGAACCCGAAACCTGAACCGGAGATGAACCGAGTGCTGTAACTTGAACCGAATCTGCAACTTGACCCGAAACACGAGTCGTGACGCCAGCCAAACTGAACTGAACCGAGACTGGTTCGTCTCGAACCGAACCTGAACCAAATTCCGATCCGAGTCAAATATTACCGTATCAAATCAAACCTGGGTCCTATAAACTGAACCGTACCAAATCCGACCAAGTTGATTTGGTCGGAACCGTCGCCGTCGCCGGAGAACTTGGGGGTCGCCACTGAGACGCGGTGACTGCCGCCGCTGCTGATCCGAACGTTGCTGGAGACCGTCGCTCGAACCCGGAACCGAAGCCGCTGCTGCTTTTCCCCACGATCGCCGCCGATCGAATCCCCCACCGCCGTCGCGCCACCACCGCCGCCTGCCTTCTCTCTATCTCGTCTCTCTCTGCTCACAGCTCTCTCTCTCTCTCTCTCTGTAAGTATATATATGCGGGTGTGTGTTAGAAGGGAGACAAGAGGAAGGGTGAGGGGGGTCGTAGGTGACCGGGATCGCCGGCTTTGCCGGACTCCGGCGATCGGAGCAGAGGGGAAGAAGGAGCAGGGAATGGATCTTGATGGTGTGCCAGGGTTTTGAGTGAAAGAATTGAGGGAATTAGGGTTATTACTTATAGTTAGGGTTTTATTTAGTGGGTTGGGCCTAAAGCCCGTTAACGTGTGTTCAAGCCCAAATATGTATCCCAAAGCCCGTTTTCAAAACCCGAACATCGTGAAATGTCAAAATTTATTTATTCGGACTCGAAAACATTTAAAATTATTTCGGGGGTCGTTGTTTGACGTGAAATCTGTTCGTTGCGTTAAAACTGCGTATTTCGCTACGGTTACCGTTTTTATCCATTTGTCGATCCGGTTTCTACCGCGGATACTAAAATTGAATTACGAAGCAAATATATCATAATATATTAATATCGAGGCGTAACTTGAGTGCGTTGCTTCCGTTTTGTTGTCCGTGCGTTCTGGTTTTCCGCGTAACTTCCGCGTTGTGCTTTGCGACGTTCAACGATCCAATTTTATCGCATAACTAAAACTGTATGACAAATACAAGTACAAAATTCGTATTTTTAGGCGTTTTCAGCATTTGTTCGGCATCAGTTCGCTTATCGTTCAATTTCGCGTTAAAGTTCTCGATTGTCGCCAAATCGCGTAGCGTAAATCAAATAGACGTCCTAGGCTTTCCAAAGGCCTGATCGAGTTAATTTACGTTGATTATAATGGTATTACTGTTCGTTAAGCGCTTAATTAAGACCAGAAACTGTCGGTTGTCACATTTTGTTTTCTAGAACTAAGTTAATCCGTCCTCATCTTTGATTGGATGATTATGATTGTCGGTTTGATTTAAGTAAATTTGTGTTTTGCATCTCAAAATTGTAGCACATTAAAGTATGAACCGATGGATTCCATCAAGGAACCTTGAGCCTCAAATAGTATTTTGGAAGTTCAACTTCAGCAGGTTTTAGTGTTAATCACCTCGTTGATTTCATCATTCCAATCACCTCGTTGATTTCATAATTCCAATTATTACTTTCTTAAGAAGGAAATCCAATCATAATGTTACGGTAATAATAGTGTGTAAGGGCTAAAGTGTACTTGTTGAATAGTATAGGGTCTTTTGTTTAATTGTTGAATTGTACTTAAACAATGGTTGACGAATGGAATAGGCATCGATGAATTGAATTAGGGTTTATTCCCATCTTCTTCTCTAGTGTTCTTCTTCTTTTTATCGATCTTGTGCTTGATTACCAATTGTGTTCCTATCAATGGTATCAGAGCAATCTATCCTCTCGACCGTGGGTTAGGGCAACAAATGTTTCTACTACAACAGTGACATATTAAAATATCGATCAAGAACAGTTGTGAGTCAACGGTTCAAACTAATCGAGAATTAGTACAATGGGAAACAACATGGATGAAATTTTATCACTGACACAAGAAGGAAGAATCCAAGATTACTGCGATGCATTTGAGACCCGGTTAAATACCGTCAACATCTGCGAAGTGTATGCAGTATATCTCTTTATTTCTGGTCTCAAACCAGAAGTCGGTGAAGTTCTTAAGTGTTATCACAATATCGGAAGTAGTTTAACTTTGAAGGAGGCGTTTTCCTTGGCCAGAATACAAGATGCTGCTCTGAACATAAGAGATGAAGTTAGTGATCTTCATGACATAACTAAAGTAAGTAATTCTGTTTTATATGTACCAAAGGTGTTTGATGAAATGCCTGAGAAATTGAGTGGTGAAATAATTGAAAATTTGGGTGAATTTTCAAGAAAAAAGAAAACGATGATAAGAGGTTCGAATACGAAATTGGTTCTATAAATCAAGACTTGGGTGCTGAATTAGAATGGGTTAAAAATGAGATGGTGAAAGACGAATTGGTGATTGTACCACATTTGCAAAAAAATGTGAAACCATTAGTATTGAATTTCACCTATACGGAGGATCAAATGAATAGGTTGAAGGATAATGTGAGCAAAAAATTGTATCAGAACAGTCACATAATTTGTTACAGTAATTCACTTGTTATGCGCAACACTGATATTAAAGATTTCGACAATTATGTGGGAAGGTGTGATATGCATGGGCTATATCAACTGATGTTCAAATATAGGAAAAAGAATGATGCTTCGGATGATGATGCAAATAATAACTTTTTGAGCAATCAAATCTTGATGCCAAGGGATTTTGTCATCGATTGAATTGGATGGGTTAATGTATATGATCTTCTTACAGAGAAAGTGTTTTGTTGGAAGAAAGTAAAAAAGAAAAAGTGGGATAAGAAGAATCAGGAAACAACAAAGACTCTAAAGCAGTTTGAAAATCTTGAAATGCAGTTTGGATATAACAAGAACCAATCCTTGGATGTATATGGTGCTGATGCTAGACTTCTATTAGAGTTTAAACAATTTGATAGTAGTGTATGGGAGCTTCCTCGATCTGGGAATGTTGAGACCAGGTTCCATGTGAAATCTAAACGGTTACTGGGAATGTTAGGTGTTAAGATTCAGTTTAAAACACAATGTTGGAGTAGGGAGTTGTCTCCTTTTGTTCCTGTTGCTTCAACTCTTGAAGATGGAAGATCAACATGTGTTGGGAAACTTATGTTGGATGAAATGTTACTTGATCAGATTGGGCACATAATTCGAAAATATAATGTGCCTTCTTTTTTATATACTGTTGAGACACATGAAAATAATGCTTTAAACGAAGATGTTAAAGGGCTCTAGATGGATATTCCTATAGCTAGAGAGGAGACCACAAGATAGAATGTGACAACACAACAAAAAGGCGAAATAGTGGAAGAAGATTACATAGCACATTTATGTACCATACACTAACATACATCAAGTGAACTTTTAATAACATTTTTAGAATCTACAGACCACATTCCATGCTACTCAATTGGAGTTCGTGAAAATGGTGCTACTAATTAGCTGGGGATTTTGGCATTCAAGTATAAAAACGAGACTGTGAAGAAATGGCTAGTTAAATGGAAATGGAAGAGCAATATTATCCATGACAACAATTTTGATGATTTCATCCATACAAATGCAAAAAACGATAATGTTGCTGCTAGTATGCAAGTTTTAGTACCCAGTCCCATTCGTAGCAACAATAAAACACAAACAATAAGCTCTATGTTCCACCATTTTCGTGAATTAAATTTGTTTGCTTCATTTTGTGAGCAAATTTTTAGTTTTCTTCACTTTTCTGCCACGGGAGATGCAGAGAACATAGTTCCAATTCTCTTAAAGAGGCCCGCTCAAAGTGAATTATCTCAAGATAACCCTGATCTTGATGATGAAGAAGATGTTGGTGACCAAGAAGCAGCTACATTCAGAAAAGCTAGAGAGGAGGTGTTGGAAAATAGAAGAATCGTAAAAGTTCGTCGACATGAAACATCATCAATCCCATCAGTGCCTTCATTTAATCATTTTGCATCATTCCCATTGGTACCGACCACAAAATCTACTTCTGCTCCTGTGACAATTACCAATGTTCAAGAATCTCAAGATAATGTGAAAAAGGAAGGGAAGGGTGGTAATCAAGATCATGATAACAAAGTTCATGAGGTGGAAAAATCCAAAGTTGCTAGCATGGCGATAAAACCCAAAATCAGCTGATGCAGAGTCAACAAAAGAAGAGGCCAGAAGTGAAAGCAATGAACTGTGAATGATGAAAAAAGGAACACTGAAACCGTTGCAACGTTTACCTCCTTCCAACTGCTTTCATGTAGCCAGAATGTTTTTACAATAATTGTCTGGACAGGATTTTCAGTTTCAACCTTTTCAATCGAGACAATGACAAACATAAAAGTTGACCAGCCGGGTTTCCCTTCTTTTAGTTTTGGTACCGACAGAAACTTGTCACCACTTGGGCCTATTTATGAAAATTGTGAAGGAAGAAAAATACCATCAATAAACAAAGTTGGAGTGGAGACACGTGAAGAGAAGGAAAAGGCGGTTTTCACAGTAGATTCTATGTTGTTTGAATTTCTTGTCAGTGGGTGGAAAGAATGTGGTCAAGGTGAATTAAAAGTCCGTGTTTCACCAACTAGGAGTGGAAAGGGTAGACTTGTGATGCGAACTAAAGGCAATTACAGACTACAGTTAAATGTCAGTTTTTTTCTTATTATGAAACTGGCAAACAGGGAGATAAAAAGGATTACATTTGCTTGTTTAAGTAGCCCTTGTGAAGGAAAAGATGGTCTCTCAACCTTTGCTTTGAAGTTCAAAGATGCTGCCATTGTTGGAATATTTTGTGTAGATTTCACACAGCTATCAAGAAGTCTTTTGGTGAGGAGGTGGACGCAAATTATACTGACAAACAAGGATTATTATTCTTGCGTGTGGCTGCTATTTTTAACCAAACTATTATAGCTCTTTACTCTCATGAAAATAGCCTATTGTTATGCTTATGTGTTAACGCTGTCCCAGTAATCCTTTCACCGCAGTTCTTGAGGTCAAGAAGTCTTTATGGGGGAAGTATTGTTACGGTAATAATAGTGTGTAAGGGATAAAGTGTACTTATTGAATAGTATAGGGTCTTTTGTTTAATTGTTGAATTGTACTTAACAATGGTTGACGAATGGAATAGGCATCGATGAATTGAATTAGGGTTTATTCCCATCTTCTTCTCTAGTGTTCTTCTTCTTTTTATCGATCTTGTGCTTGATTACCAATTGTGTTCGTATCACATAATGATGCAAATGGAAGCATAGGTGAATAGTAATCAAGAATGCAATGACGATAATCACACGATTTCAATCAAAAGCTCCATACTTTGATCGATAGTTTCAATGTCAAATGATAATCAAGTCTAAGAAACAAATAAAACCCTAAAACCCTCTTAAAATAGTTCAATTGCAAACACAATAAAGTAAAAACAAATTAATTAAGATATGAAAAGATAACGATAACATCACGATCTCTTGGCCCACCTCGCTAAGAGAGTTGGAACACAAGGGTAAGTAGTACTAACGACCCACGAGGCGGTCAATGGAGGGGTGACAATCGTTATGCGTGTCCTAGTCATAGTTGTAGTCCTAGACCCCGTCTAGTGGCGGACCCAGAAATTTTTTGCTTGGGGTGCAGAATATTTTTAAAGATTTTAGGCCCCTAGTTATATAAAAAATTCGGTTCATAGCGGGTCGAATCGGGTCATGTAAGACAAAAGAACATCAAACTAAAATTTATATAGTCATAAAAAACACGTCAAACGTTATTACAAACGAATTTAAAATTGTGCCCTAAAGGTTTTAATTTTTTGAAATCTACCCAAAACATCATCTAGAGATACTAAACACTCCATAAGTTCGTTATATTCTTACTCATGGTTCCTATCACATATAAATCGCTCCATAAGTTTATAAAGCAACGCTAAACACTTCAACAAAATAAACAATCATGTTCAACCATAGTACATAATTTTCAATTTTATTTTCAAACATTCAAGCCCTATTATTAAATATTGATTACTTGTAACTAATAACTAATCATTTAAACAAACAAGCTATAAATGAAACAACAAAATCATTTAACTACTTCTAGAACAACAAAAAAAAAATCAAAAAAACATAAAAAAATTTAATCCTTTATACGTCTATATTTTCTCCTAATCATCACATAAAACAAAAAAAAAATAATAAAGAAACATACTACTTCTATATCGGAATTCTGGTGTAATATGAGTCAGTTTTGTTGGAATTTTTATTTTTCCCGTAAAAAAATGTCTAGTCGTGAGCAGTGGCGTCAAGTCGTTAGGAGTTTTTTTTGGGGTGGGATTTGGAATTGGAATGAGTGGATGGGTTTGGGTTATTTTATTTAGTTCAAATTTCTTTGGATTGGGTTTGGGTTAATAAAAATATATTGTAGATTGCGCTTTGATTAGGGTAAGTAATTAAGTGAATAAGTGGCTAAAGAATAATTATATAAATTGTGTTATATACTTATATATTAGATAATAATCCGTGTTTATTTTTTTATAAATTCATAATATATTTTTTTCTAAATGGAGCGGTTGAAAATTTTCAAGAGGTGGGGGTGAAAATTTCAAAGGGGTGCGGTCAAAATTTCCGACGAAAAATAACACTAAAAATTATTTTATCAAAAGGTGCGTCACCCACCTACGACTTGAGGGGTGGGGACGCCCTTGACCCCGCCTTGGCCTTTCCCATGTCTTGTTTTTTTTTTTTAACTTGAGGTCCTACCTACACACATACGTGCAGGTCCCATATTGCTGTAGTTGTACCACACCCGCGATCTTGGGTTTCATCGTAAGGCGTTGCCGCAACATGCGAGAAGTAGTTAATGTTTTTCGTTTAAGATACTTTTTTTAATTTTATATATAAGTCGGGTCAAATATAATACATTTTCATTTGAAAAATATTTTTATAGGCATATTTTATGTATGTGTCATTAAATTCGAGTTGGTTTACATTTCGACGTAAAATACTTTGGGAAACGAGTTATGTCAAATATAACACCTTTTCGTGCTTATTAAGTATGTTCATAAATTTTGTGTCGAGCCAAGTGGAGTCAAATTGTGGTTTCTTTTAAAAAAAAACTCTAATTAATCACTTTTGGTTACAAATGTTAATTTTTCCTTTATACCTGTTACGTTTTTTTATGTATAAGTCGGGTACATGTAATACGTAATGATTGCACGGTATAAATTCAACTTACTTTACGGCTTGATCCAATCGCAATGCTTATATAGGTTACATTGACTTCAATCAAATACGTCAAAACGCACATTTACATATTATTAACACATTATAGAACACTTGGATTAATCAATTCGATATTTACGATTTACCTGCACAACATAGTTGGGGTGTTATTGCTAGTTTACACAAAACATAAGTTATGAATGTGGTAGTCTAATAGTTAGCTTTCTAAGCTTGTTAATTGATTATTCTGCTCTAGAATGTTCACTTGATTATTCTTGTTATTTGCCGAAAATATTATGTTAATTTGTTTTTAATTGATTATTCTGGGCTAAATAAGTGATCACACTTGATTATTCAGTTAAAGTTTTCTGAATTATTTTGTTAATTTGTTATACTTTTTGATTGCTTGTAACATTGAGATTTAAGAAGTGCCTCTGGGTTTTTACTTCGCTTTAGAACTTCAAATACGATTAAGTTAGAACAATGAGTAATAGCTTATTTATGAAACTTTATTTGGAAACATACCTTGTTATTAAGTTACTTAGAACAAGTTATAACATTTCCACAAATCAATTTTAATCGATAAACGTATACAAACAACAAGTAATATAAGCCTAGATATTCGATTAATCGATAAACATATGCAAACAAGTAAGATAAGCCTAGATATTCGATTTACGTGTCTTTTATATGATTCCTTTGAATAATATATTATTAAATATTTGTATTTTAAAGTATAATCGTATATAGATACAAATGAGAACTGTCCTACTTGCCATTATTTGCATTTAAATGTCCACAACAGAGAGCAAATCCTAGCTACTTTGGTTGGTAAAAGAATCCAACACAGCCATAGATTTGATTAAGATTTGTGTTTCCTTGTGGGTTTTTGAGTTGTGGTTGGGATCACAAAGAAAGTGGTTGTTGATAAATGGGGTGTGTAGGAAAGAAAGCTGGAATTTTTTAAACCATTCTAGTATTTTAATGAAATGAAAAAAAAAGAACGTTTTTATTAATCGCGTAAGAATACTATTTTATTTTAAATAACATATCATATTTCCCGAGATCAATAGTTCACTAGAAATCTATATGTAACATCTAGTGTTTAATAAGAAAGAGACGAGAAAACCAAATTTTAGGTGACTTACAGAGTTAACACATGACGTCCATTATCTTTATTTATTAGATATAGAAAATAGAAGATATATATATATATAGTGTTGAATTGTTTTAATATTTGTAAAAACAATTATATAGTAAAATTCATAATTTAAAATAAATAAAAAGTTAAAACCTATAAATCTTATTAATTCTAATGAGTTAATCAGCTAGTTAATGTAATTTAACTTGTAATTAAAAAAGTATTCGTTAAACGGCAATTCAACCTAAATTTAATATTTAAAAGTTAAAACAATAACAAATATGAAAATAGGTAAATTGTATTTAATCAACATTATATACAGAAAAAAGCATAATAAAAGATAATCTTAATGAATGATACGTGATGATAAAGATTTTTTTATTATATAGTATAGAAAATATAGATTTCATATTAATGAGAACATAAAGGCAACTTTACATAGATATAATATATTAGGGATGAGCATTTGGTACCGGATGCCGGTACCGAACCGTACCGGGTATATTCGGTACCGGTACCCACTTTCTTTTTTTTTGGTACTGGTACGGTACCAGTATTTGCGGGTAAAACACTAGTAAATACCGGTACCGAACCAGTATATTCGGTACCGATACTAATACCCATTTTTTCCGTTTTTCGGTACCGGTACCGGTCGGGTACCGTGCTCATCGCTAATTTTTAACACGTATTGCTGATTTTTAAACTAACTTATCTCATGATTTTTAAACCATTATAACTTTTTATACGTTAATAATTTAAAAAAAATTACACCATAAAAATAACATTTTGTTATTTTTAATTTGAGTATGATATCGCTATAGTACTTTTTTTTGTTTTGTTTAATTTAAAAAAGTTATCATATTATGTAATTACCGGTGTCCGTTTTCCTTGCCGAACCGCACAATCACTCTTCTAAAGTTACGTCAACATAACATTAAGAGTTATGTTTAATATTTTACTTTTTAAAATAACTTATGAACTAGTGTACCATAAATGGTTTTTATGAGAAACAAAGTATTTTATACGTAAATAACTTATGAACTAGTGTACCATAAATTGTTTTTATGCAAAACAAAATATTTTATTTGTACCTCTTAACACTTCACATATTCAGCTTATATAAAGTGTTAATTCGTTGTTGACAACTATTGGATTTTGTGTTCCACCGGTTCGAAAAAAGAAATAAATATTTTTTCTGTTGAGAATCGTACGCGATTTATATATGTATGTCCCGATCTTTTATTTTGATTCATAGCTTGCGAATTTAGATACCATAATTCAATTTATAAAAATTATATATAGAACCTTCCTGGAAGCCAAGATTTGTTGCTCAATCTTGAAAACTTCGTGTATATATGATATAACGATCATTGCAAATGACAAACAATGATGAAAAAAGTGAGTTGTTGCTTGTCTTGAAAGAACACCATTCACGTTACCACAAATATACACATGTGTATAAATCACTAAATGAAACATAATAGAAAAAGCTCTGTTTTTTCAAAAAAAAAGTTGTTGCATTTTGCATAGAGAAATTGTGTGGTCCAGAATACTTCTTAAGTTTCTCAATTAGGGTGTTTTTCTCTTAGGATTCCTATCCTAATATATATATATATATATATATGGTGAGGTTCGGCTACAAAGTCTATTTTTCCTACAAAGTGTATAAAGTCATAAAACACAACAATTTCAACCACAAAACACACTCAAAACCCCCTAAATAACATAGTGAGAATCACTAGCACACAATATCCAAACCCTAAGAGTCCTTAAAAACTTCAGGCACCATCGTACAACCATGAATATAAAACATAACATGATAATCAATATAAAACACACTAATGTTAGTCATTCGATAATCAAAGACTTATCATCCAAAATACAACACAAAACCCACAAATAAATCTTCACTATGTTATTTGTGGGGTTTGGATGTATTTTATGTATGATATTATAGTGTTTTATGACTTTGTACACTTTGTAGAAAAAATAGACTTTGTAGTCAACTTCCACCATATATATATATATATATATATATATATATATAATCTTTGGTTTACTTAATTATGTAGCTTCTTTATAAATAAGTGTTATCATTTTCAGATTTTCATTGGACTCTAGGATATACATAAATCCACATATTCCTTAAATCCTAATAGGTATTGCCTTTTGAATTTGTATTCAACAACTTTTTGTTGAATTTTATTTGTAGTCATGTATGTCTTTAAACAATGTTGACAGCTCAAGTCATTTTTGTAAGGTATGATTTCCTTTTCAAATTTCAATATCTTTAATTACAACAAATTGTAATACCATTATAATATATATCTCTGCTCAATTATGAACTTCACTGACATTAATTTTCAATTCTAGATGTTATTTTCTATAGATAATTTAACTTAATTGTAGAAATATCCACTTCAGATACTACAAAACATATTTTTTTTATTGATAAAGACAAAACATCTTTTTCAATCCGAAAACAGATTTTAACAACTCATTTTACAATCTTAATTCTTGAATTATGATATTTATATATTGTGCTAATTTGTGAAAAGAACCTATCAAGAAGGCCTGATTGTTATAAAAAGTGAAAACAATGAATAGAGGTGCTTTTGTTTCACACAAATTACTGAATAGCAACAATTCGTTAGAACTAGATGAGAAATTACTGAATATATTGAGCAACAGAATCTAAAGACATTCTATAGAACTAGATGAGAAATTACTGAATTTTTTGAGCAACAGAATCTAAAAACATTTGAATTACTGAATTAATAACCAACCCATTCTATTGAGTAACATTTAAGTAATTACAGCCAGTGGCGAAGCTTGAAAATTTTTACCGGGGGTCGGAAGTCACCGGACCTAAAAGTATATACCTAAATTTTTTTTTTATTAAACCGGGGGGTCGAAAACTTATATACCTAAAAAATTCTATACGAAACATGCATACATAACATTACTGAGCGAAAAGTTTTCCATCACCATTACTTCATCAATTGACTTAGGAACCCCGTCCACACCATGCAACTTCATCAAGAGGTCATCAACGTTATCCCCTAATACAAACCTCGATGACTACGAGTTCTTCGGTTACACAGCTATCTGTAGGCTTTCACGGTTGAAGCGGGTTATGTAGTTCTCTACTGACCCGCCTTCTCAACTTTGAATGTGAAGAACTTCATTTTTGTCTTGGTGTGGCGCCGTTGTTGGCTTAATTGTTGGGTGAACTTGTTCATCAAGTCATCAAAGTTATCAATCCTGCCTATAGACAGACTATTAAACTATACCGGTATGGTCCATTGTTCTACGTCCCTCGTAGTTACGAATATATTCATACGATTGTTGAGGTCTCCAGTTCCATCATATTTTCCTAGCATGGATGGCATCTTAAGTTTTGCGGGAAAAGTCACCTATGTTGGTCTTTTAGAAAATTCGAGTTCAACACTAAGAAGGTGGGGTGGTAAGGTCTAGTGAGGTCATCCTCCAACGGGGTTTTCTGCCATTTTACATAAACATATGTCTGATTAAGATCATCTACCCTTGCCCGGGTCCCCCTGATTGGGTCATCATAGTAAGGCAAGTGCTTTGGGGCAAGGTAAGGATTGGATTATCCTCATATGTTAACAGAGTGCGTACCACCTCTTGTGTTTCATGCAAATGTTGGTTATAGACTTGGGCTTGTTTGTGGTGTTCTTTCCACCATTCATTAGGTACCATTACTAGCATGGGTGATGCGAACGAAGGTTGGAACGAGTATGGGTAAGTGTAAACTTGCTCTGGAATATGAGGTTGGTATAGAATAATACAAAGGCACGTGGTACGCGAGAGTGTATGGTAAGTATGGTGAAGCGAGTGGTATGGTTGTCGATGGGGTCACTCATGCGACAGTGGATGGAATTATAGACACAATATAGAGTTGTTGTGATGTCTGAGGAACAATAAGAAGGATGGTAAGCGTTTGACATCCAATCGTTGTTATACCTAACGGTCAACTTTGTGATACCCCTCAGGGGCGGAAATACAGGGGGTCAGGATGGTCCATTGACCCTCCGGTCGCCGGCCGACCATGCAAGGTTTAATACTTCAACCGGTGGGTTTTTTGTATTTTGACCCCCCTCCCCCGGGTGTGATGGTTACAGACTTATGAGATCGTTATTGAAGTGTAGTTACATTGAAAAAGAAGAAAAGTGTAAAAGGCTCTCACCGGTTTCTAGTCTGATTGGCGTGATGGTTAAGCTAACGAGACTGGTGTGAAGATGTAGAGAAGATAAGGTTACATTTGTAATTGCATAATTTAATAATAATATTTTTAATAATAAAGTCAAGATGTAAAGAAGAGTTAATGTCATTGTCACTGCATACTTTTGTTCTTAAATGCTTTAACTTGTTTGTTTTATATGAAGTTTAATATTAAATATTCAATAATGTAATACAATTAAAAATTTAACGTAACTCTTTTTTACTAGAACTTGTAATTTTTTTTTTATTAATTTTAGCATATTCGTTAATTTGATTTACTTTGAACTTTGTCAAGATTTTTAATGTTTTTCATTCTTTTACCTTTTTTTTATTTTTAACATCAGCAAAATAACTATTTATTACATTAGTATTAGTAGCGGATATGTATATATAAGTATATTCTGACCCCCAATTAAAAGTTTCTGGTTCCGCTACTGATACCCCTTTCTCGAGCCTTCTAAAGTTCCACTCCTCCTTGTCATCGTCTTTAACTATTAACCCTTGTCCTAGTCTACACTCATGATTGGTGACGTCGCCATGAAGATAGGGCCTTAAACAAGGCTAGGGTATGTAGTTGTGGTGGTGTTTGTAAACCACTCTAATGGGAATCCTAGGTATCCGTTTTATTAATAAAATCTAATTTTATATTAAAGATAATAATTATAATAACACTTTATTATTAATCAGACACGGAAGTGCGAATTAACAAAAAACAAGTAAAATTATTCCAGTGAATGATCCAGTTCCAACCAACTCAGATAATTATATAAAACACAACCATATCGGGTTTAGGTTTGTACCTTGACGAAAACCAAAAACTCACACAATGGATGTAATGAACGGCTCCGCTAGTAAGCCTGATCACAAATCTTCAAGAATATAATGAGATCCCACATGCGATACGGATCCAATCCGAATCACCAAAACGGACACGAGGCGGCAAGGCAATATGGGTGGCGGTGGTAGCTACGATAGCGGCGCGTCGCGGTGATGGTGGCGGACCGGTGGTGGTGCGGCGATGGCTGGTGGCCGGCCAACCCAGAAGAAGGAGAGAGGGAGGAGATAGGAGGCTAGGGTTTCAGGTTTCTTTTAACTTTTATTTTCTATTGCAATTAGGGTTTGTGATTAAGGTTTCTTAGATAGATTCCTTAATTACACTTTAGCTCATTAATTATCAACTTCCTCTCCACGTAATTAATCATTGACTATTTACTTATTATTAGTCAATACCTTGACTTTGTTTTATTATCTAATAAAACTATTCCCCATAATTATTATGTAATAATAATCAATCCTCGTTTATATCGAATAACCATTATTCTTCGCTTAGTCAAACTCCTTTGACCGAATTTTTTTTCACGATAAAATACCTTTTAATTTATTATTTAATAGCAAATTTCTACTCATTTAACTATTTAAAAGACACAAATTATTTCCACCAAATTAATTGTTTTATAAACAATTAATATCTCTACAATATTTCTCAAATACTCGTTTCTAACGATCAATCCGCTTTTGTGATCTGTTATATTTATCACTTAAATATCATACTTTGTTTGTTGTTCAAAGTGTAACTCTTTGGATCATTTCTCAATAGTAACATTAAATAATTGGTAAATGGACAATAATGCCAACACACTCATTATGGTGGCTATTTGGCCAAGTATGATGATAGCTACAACTGGGTTGTCGTCCACAAATGATCTAGAGAGGAATGACAATTCTAGCTTGTGGGTCCCACGAATGGACCAAATGAAGAAACAAATATCGGAATGGGTTACCAACAACAACGGGTAGTTGGCTTCAAAGAGTTATCTCCAAATTATCCTTAACTCAACATACATCATGAATTATGGATCATTGATATCTACAAAACAAACACTGTTAGTCTCGCCATAAGAAGATAGTTCTCCCTGTGACTACCCTCCAACGTGAGAATAAGTATCGGCTCCTTAAGAGAGAATAAAGGTATAAAAGAATGGAGAGTATAAGTTTAGAAAATCGACTTAAGGTCGGGCTACCATCAACTGAGAGTAAAAGACGAAGACATACCCAAAACGGCTTTCTGTACACGATACGGGCACTATGAATTCCTCGTGATGTCTTTTGGGCTAACTAATGCACCCAGGCATTCATAGATCTTATGAATCGAGTTTGCAAACTCATGTTAGATAAGTTGGTGATAGTGTTCATCGACGACATTCTCGTATATTCGAAAAGCAAGGAGGATCACGCTCGTCATTTACATGAAGTGTTGGAAACTCTTAGACGAGAAAAACTATATGCAAAATTCTTGAAGTGTGCCTTTTGGCTTCGAGAAGTACAATTCCTCGGGCATATCATAAGCGCCATGGAGTACTAGTAGATCCGTCCAAAGTTGAGGCAGTGTCAAAATGGAATCCTCCGAAAAATCCGTCGGAGATTGGAAGCATTTTAGGGCTTGCGGAATATTACAGGCGGTTCATTCAAGATTTCTCCAAAATTGCATCGTCATTAACTAAATTAACCCGAAAGGATGAAAAGTTTATCTGGAGGGATGAACAAGAAAAGGCGTTCCAAATGCTTAAGGAAAAATTGACCAGTACTCCTGCATTGAGTTTACCGGATGGCACTGATGACTTGTTAGTGTATTCGGACGCATCGCACCTAGGTCTTGGGTGCGTACTCATGCAACGGGGCAGGGTGATTGCTTATGCCTCTAGACAATTAAAAGTGCACGAAAAGAAATATCCGACTCATGACCTCGAATTGGCGGCAATGGTATTTGCCTTGAAGATTTGGAGGCACTACTTATACGGGGTGAAGTTCACTATTTTCACTGACCATAAGAGTTTGAAATAATTCTTTGATCAAAAGGAGTTAAATATCAGACAAAGACGATGGCTAGAAATGGTGAAAGACTATGATTATGAAATCCATTACCATCCGGGGAGGGTCAATGTAGTAGCGGATGCGCTAAGCCGAAAAGAAGAGTATACACCCATATGAGTACGGTCACTGCAACTTGTAGTAACTTCAGGTTTACTCGAACAAATCCGAGTGGATCAAGTAGAAGTAATAGAAGAAGAAAATTGGAGAAAAGAATGTGTGAAGGGTTTATTGAAAGATATTGTAGACGGAGAAAATGGAATGAATTCCCGATTCGGTAGAATTTGGGTTCCGAACAATTGTGGTGTCAATGATCTTCTACTTGATGAGGCTCATAAGTCGCGTTATTCGTTTCACCCGAGAGCGACCAAGATGTATCGAGATCTGAAACAAAATTATTGGTGGCTCGGAATGAAAAGAGATGTAGCTAAGTATGTTGAAAAATGTTTAACCTTGTTTACAAGTAAAAGCAGAACATCAAAAGCCCTACAACAAACTCCAACCGCTAGACATTCCAGTTTGAAAATGGGAACATGTTACCATGGACCTACTAACCAAGTTTCCGAAGACGGCTCGAGGATTCGACGCCATTTGGGTGGTCATCGATAGATTGACAAAAAGTGCTCATTTTATTCCAATTCGTAAAACATATACTTCTGAAAAGATTTCAGAAGTGTATATGAATGAAATTATAGTACGCCATGGAGTACCGGTATCAATCGTATCCGATAGAGATACCCGGTTTACATCGAACTTTTGGCGTGATTTCCAAGAACAGATGGGCACAAAACGGTTAATCAGTACTACCTATCACCCCCAGACAGATGGACAAAGCGAGCGAACAATTCAAACATTAGAGGACATGTTTCGGGCATGTATTATCGACTTTGGCGGTAGTTGGGATGCTTATCCACCATTAGTTGAATTTTCATACAACAATAGTTACCATTCAAGTATTGGTATCGCCCCATATGAAATGCTCTATTGTAGGAAATGCCGAACCCCGGTGTGTTGGGGTGAAGTAGGCCCTCGTGAACTCGCTCACAAAGATATAATTAGAGTCACAAACGAGAAAATCGATGCGATCCGAGCCCATCTAAAAGCAACTCAAGACCGACAAAAGTCTTATGCGGATAAAAGACAAAGACCTATTGAATTTCAAATTGGTGATAGGGTAATGCTTAAAGAGTCTCCGTGGAAAGGGGTTATTCGATTTAGGAAAAGAGGAAAGTTGAGTCCGAGGTTTATCGGGCCTTTTAAAATTATTAATCGGGTGGGTAAAGTAGCATACCGCCTAGAACTACCGGAAGAACTAAGCGGGATACACAACACGTTCCATGTTTCGCATCTGCGAAAATGTATAGCCGACGAGACAGCCCACGTTCAATATGACGACATAGAAGTAGACAATAAACTCAACTATTTGGCAAAGCCTATCGCAATCCTTGACCGAAAGGTCAAAGGATTAAGGAACAAGGAAATCAATCAAGCAAATGTCAAGTGGGAGCATCGAAAAGGGTCGGACACCACTTGGGAGTCTGAAGAAGAAATGAGACGATTCTACCCTTCACTTTTCGGTACGTGTATTTGTTTCAGGGACGAAACCCTTTTAAGGAGGGTGGATTTGTAACACCCCAAAAATATTAAATTACATAAATAATCAGGGGCATTTAACCTAGTTAATGGAAACCCCTTTAAGGGGATAAACTTTTAACATCCCTAATATATATATATATATATATATATATATATATATATATATATATATATATATAATATTTAGTAATATTTAGTGTGATGGTAAAATATTACACACACAATTATTTAATGGATTTAAAACTTGATTAGTTACTTGTTGATAACTAATGAAACATTTGGATAGTGCCTTTGTATAATAAACAAAACATAGATGACTGAATTGGGCACTTGGTAAACTGGTAGATATAAATAGAAAAATTAAAACTCAAAACCCACACGGTCGACCAGGTGCAAGTAGAAAGGGGAGAACTCCTTTAACCCTAGAATCATCAAATCCTTCAAATTGAAAGAGAAATCAGGTCTTAAATTAGTGCATGAGCTGAAATTAGTGATCATCCAAGCTAAGAGATCTTAAGGTATGTTGAATTTTAATGTTTAATGATGATTATGAGTTTGATGAATATTACAAATTTCAATTCAATCATAAATCGTAGATGTGTTAGCAGAATTTGAAGTGTATATTAGTCTAGGGGCAAACCCTTGATGAAAAGTAGTGATCAAAGGCTATAATTAAGTATTTGAATGATAATTAGTACTTGTGTTAAATGGGTTTTAGGAATGTGTGGAATGTATATGTTATCATGATTAATTTGTGCCTATGAAGTTTGATAAACTGAAATCTTGATGTGATTCGGATCATAATCGGACATACTTATTTGATAAGATAAGAATGTGTAGACAAATGATGCTTTACTTGTGTTGTTAGAAATAGCGCGTAAATCAGTGCTTACAAGGTGTTTGATAAATTTCCTAAGTGAAAATGTTATACTTGGTAACGTGAAAATTTGACAAGAATCATATGTAGTGATTCTTGACGAAGATTGATAATAATAGCTTTTATATTGACCATTTAACAATTAGCCGAATTGTTCACTATAGGCAACTTGAGTGAAAAGGCGGGTGATAAAGCCGGAGGTGATACGCGACAAAAAGGAAAGCTTTAAGGTATGTGGCTTATGTTTCTTAAAATGTTCTTATATTTTAGACATATTGTATGTTGATTATTGATGCAAAACTTATGAGATATGGTTATTCAAAGCGATGAATTTAGCATGAACGAAACGGGTCAAAATGATAAAAAGAACAAAAGGTTTGGTTGAATAAAAGCGATGTATTTCGCTAACGTAACCAAACGGGTCAAAATGATAAAAAGAACAAAGGTTTGGTCGAATAAAAGCGATGGATTTCGCTAAGGCAACCAAATGGGTCAAAATATAAAAAGAACAAAGGTTTGGTTGAATAAAAGCGATGGATTTCGCTAACACAACCAAACGAGTCAAAATGATAAAAAGAACAAAGGTTTGGTCGAATACAAGTGATGGATTTCGTTAAGGCAACCAAATGGGTCAAAATATAAAAAGAAAAAAGGTCTAGTTAAATAAAGCGATGGATTTCGTTGTGGTAACCAAACGGGTCAAAACTAAGTCGTGAGATATACTAGGATGGTGTGTGAATGATTATTTGGGTATAAACACGGTTAAAGAGTAAAATCGGAATTTAAGCATAAACCGAGTAACGGGAACGCTGACTATAAGTCAAGGGACTCGGGACAAGAGTCGTAATTAAATAATGGAGAATTCGTAAAAAGAATTCGGAATAAGTAAGTTTAACGAATATAAAGTTGAATGGGTCAAATAAGTGTGGTTACGTACCGGATGACGAATACGTAAAATACAAGAAAGTTACCCCTAGGAATTTGGGTATAATCATAAAAATGATGATTTAGATAGAAGACGTGGTTAAATAAGTTTTGTTGCCCAAGTATACAAACGGGTCAAAACTATTCGAATTACGAACCTAGAATCAAGTAGTATAAATACTCGAAACAAAGGTATTACGGAAATGAAAACATGAAACACTAACTAGGAACATTTTCTGCAAGTCCCGAGTCATGTTTTAATGTACGGAACTTGAAACGGGTCAAACGGACAAGAAAAATAGTTCAGTAGCAAAAGTGTTGTAGTAAGCAGCGTCGCCGACGCAATAAGTTTGCCGACGTCTTAAACTACTGTCTACGGTTGCAAAGCTTCGACGCAACTTTAGAAACGGCGTCGCCGACGCATCAAGATGCCGTCGCCGACGCCACCTCAGAATTTCAAATTTTTCTGAAATTAAATTTTTGTTAATTAGTTATATTATGTTTTGTTTCTTATCCAACATGTTATTAACAAGTTGTAAACTTTTAGAAAGAGGAGATCATAAGCATTCAAGGATGAAGATCAAGTCGTGATGAAGAATCGTACATTACTAAATTTCAGGCTTCCGTTTTGCTTTGTTAAGTTGATGTAATAACTTTCGTTAAATGGTATAAGGTTTATATTTTCTAAATACTTACAATCTTCAAAAATTGATAATATGAATGTAAGTGGATAATGAAATTTTTAGTTTAGATATATAAATTTTGTATTTAAATATATATATATAGTAAGTTTGGGTTTTACAACTGATTGGTTGCATCACGCTTATATTTATCTATGTTTAGATATAAAATTTATTCAAAATCGAATCACCACAACACGTGCACATAAAACACTCATTTATCTGCAATATATTTGTTCTATTTGTCCTTAAAGGTAAAACCGTCACCAATTTTTCACAGTCGTAAGGTCGTAGTTATTTTACAAAATCAATATCAAAGAGAAAATTACACTTATCATTGTTACTAAACTACAATATAACAAAACATTTATAAGTTTAAATTTGCATGTATTCAAAAATAAAAAAAAATCGACACATATAAATTTACCATTTACACATGTATTAAAAAAAGTTGTTGAAGAGTAATTTAGTGGGAAAATAATTTAGTTGAATAAAAAATTCTTTTTTCAATGTAATATTTAATAATAACAATCGTAGTTTAAAAAAAAAATAATTTAATTGATTTTTTCACGAGTTTCTAGTTTCTCACTATATTTAAAGTTTTTAAGTATACAGGTGAATCTTGAACACACATGATATGTCTTTTAAACGTTATGGTGTTTAAAACATTAAAATATATCAGAAACATAAGTTTGATGCAGAAGATGGTTCGGTTTTCTAGATTAAAAAGAGGATGGAAATGTCGATTTACAATTTTATAAATGAATAGAATGTTTAGTGAATAGTTCGTAATTATTTGGTAGAAAGTATGTTTGTATTCGTTCGTTAAAAAATGAACGGTCAAAAACAAGAAATTTTGTTCATCTAGTTAAATGGATGAACATTAACAGGGGTGAGTTCGTTCATTTATGTGCGTGAACGTTTGATAACGTATTTATTTGTATTCGATAGTTAATTTTCTTTTTACTTTTTTATTTAAATACTTTTAAAATTCTTACTAATTAATATTTAATACATATTAGTGTATTGTACTTTACTTAAATTGTTTGATAAATATTAGGTTAGTATATTATGGGTGGTACTTAGTGATTATGATGAAATATATGGATTTTATTTTAAGTATAATATACTGATCGTTTCAGTTAACGAACGATTGATTGTGTTCATGAATGTTTGTTATTTGTGCTTATTTGTGTTTATGAATGTCCGTTAACTAAAATTTACAAATGAACCCGAACATGAACACACTCATTTACTTAATGAACGAACATAAAATATCGTTCGGTATATGTTCATGAACAATTTATAAAGATAGTTACTTCAAACACAAACAAAGCTATGTGTTTGAAACCACGATCATTTATTCATTCATGTAGCTTTTAGCCACTTTAACGGTGTGGCCCAGTAGACCATGGGTAAATGACTAAAAGCTACATGAATAGATGATTCTGTCCTAGAGATAAAATGGGTGATTTTGACATGAAATAGTGTCACGTAGCTATGTAACCAAAAACCACATGAGTCATGTGGGTGGTGCAATTATTCAGAATGTTTTGTTTTCACATGTTTCAATGGAACTTGGATTTCTAAACATTAAGTAATGAAAAAAATGATTAAACGATCATTTGAACTTATTTGAAATAGGCCGGATTGGAAATGGAGCAATTCAAGCTCAGTTACATTCGTTGGTATCTAAGCATGACCAAGTGAATGCTAATAACTAATGATGGTTAATTAGAATTGGATTTTCCATATAAATGGTAAGTTGGTCAAAAGAACATTTATTCTAGGCACTGCCAAGTTTGATATATTTATGAAAATTTGAACAAACATAAAGTTTTCAAACATAATTAGACAATGAGTGACTAAAGTGAAAGTCTACGTTACTGAGGTGAGTACAAAGTATATATATATATCCTAAACTGATTATACATAAAAGCTCAACTATGTATGCACTGCATTTTCAACGTTGTCTTGAACCTATGGTCGGCTAATGCTAGAATGGGTGGCCTCATAATACTTAGGCTTGCGAGTGCCCCAAAATTCGTTTCTGTTTGTGTGCTTAAAATGTGCGAGCTATGAACCCTATGGTGATCGTAATTGGCATATGTCCATATCCAACTTTGGAAATGGTTCTTTGTTGTAAGGTTCCATAGTGAAACGAAGCTATGAAATACCTCATATATCATATAGTTTCCACATCTTCGGGATTCCACAATGGTGGATATGGGAAGCAATATTTAATAACGGGCCATTTTATCACATCTTGTGTATGCCGATGATACGGTTATCATGGGGAGTGGTCTTTGAGTAATGTGATTCGCATTCTTCAAGTTTTCTACATGTGCCCGGACCTTAAGATCAACCCCCACAAGTCAAACATTTATGGGATTGGGGTGGGGGACGTGGAATTAGAAGATATGGTGAGGGTCATTGGGTGTAAAGGGGGAGGGGGTGTTACCTGGTGGTCTTGGAAATTACTGTTACCTATTATAGAACATTTTTTTTTTGTTTTTTTTTGTTGATTGATAATGGTGAAGACAATGACAATACGGTGGTGATAACAATGACAAGTGGATGTTGACGATAAACAATGGTTATAAGTGTTACAAACCCATTTAAACGTGTTTTAAGTTAGCAAATTCCAAGAGTAACCATTTTTTTACAAGAGTAACTCGTTTCAACTGATTTATACAATTTTAATGGGACTAAATGGAACTACGTGTTCTTAACAGTCATCTATTAAGAGAGGATGCTGTGACTAATCATTTTTTCAGAAAAAAGAAATCTAGTAATATTTAAAAACTAAACTATAGTAACCTGCAGTGATAACAACAACAAATTAAAAATAAAGGTGAATGCTTGGTTGGTCCATGTGGTTTGCAAATCTTGCAGACTTGGCCTCTGTGGTTCACTAATTACACACTTGGTCTCAGTAGTTTCAAATTTTACACTCGGGTGGTCCTTATCACTAACCTTTGTTAGATTTCTCAGTTAAGTATATGCAAAATTACTATATTACCCTTGAAATAATAAAAATAAAAAAATATAAAAAAGAGGGCCCACTACTCATCTTCTTCCTCACTCCATCTCTCTCTTTAAAAAACTCAGCCACCACCTCTCCTTCACAAACCTGCAACCTCCACCTCCACCACCACCTCCACCGTCAACTGACCACCACCACTGCAACAATCACCGCTGAATGGTTCATGAACTTTTCGCTGAAAATTCAGTTCATTTGCAGCCCTAATTATTTTTACCAATTCTAAACCAAACCATCTCTTCAATGAGAAGCCTTTGCAGTGTCATTTTTGTTAATTGGAATAACGATTTGTGTTCAGGGTCCTGTAGCAATCAGGATAGCGAAACGTGCCATTAACGAGGGTCTAGAAGTAAACATGGCCTCTGGATTAGATGTGGAGGAAGAATGTTATGATCAAACGTTGCACGCAAACTATAGGTTAACTTCGAATGTTTTCAAGGTTTCACAACATCTGTCATAAACTCTGCAAATTATTGTACTGGCCTATTTACAGTGGAATTTAACTACCAATAACAGAGAGTTAACGTTTATCTATTTGTCTACTCCATCATGTGGTGGTTATGTAACATCATGATTTTCGGTAATACAAATATGAAACGTTTATCTATTATCTATTATTATAAATATTACTGTGTTCTTTTGTTCTCTGTTCTGTTCGAGAGAAAAAGAACCATCTATTTGGTCGACCAGTATAATAGGTATATCACTGGTCGGTGATTGTTGCAGTGGTGGTGGTCAGTTGACGGTGGAGGTGGTGGTGGAGGTGGAGGTTGCAGGATTGTGAAAGAGAGGTGGTGGCTGAGTTTTTTAAAGAGAGAGATGGAGTGAGGAAGAAGATGAGTAGTGGGCCCCTCTTTTTTATATTTTTATTATTTCAAGGGTAATATAGTAATTTTGCATATACTTAACTGAGAAATCTAACAAAGGTTAGTGGTAAGGACACCCGAGTACAAAATTTGAAACTACTGGGACCAAGTGTGTAATTAATGAACCACTGGGACCAAGTCTGCAAGATTTGCAAACCACAGATACCAATCAAGCATTTAACTCTTAAAAATATAAAATGATTCCATATATTATTATGATTATCGTAATTGATGAAAAGTTTGAAAAATAATAATTATAGGTCACGTGAAAGTCTAAGGAGAAAGCCGACAACAGCAAAAAGCAGCTTAAATTATATCTCAATTTCTTGGTTTGTTTTGTGTTGAATTTTATGAGGACAAAAATACATCACATGCATTAGATCCTTTTCGCTCCCCGCACCCACAGTTTTCATTATTAACAGTTCCTTCACTCACTCTAAAATAAAATTAAATAAAATCAATCTAACTTCAACATTTAATAACCCAATCACAAAAATATATAATAATAATAATAACATCAATTTATATTTTACTCCACAAAATTCGTGTAGTTCACCACAAGGGTTAGTGAACTTTTGTAACGAATGCCGGTACCGTACTAATATTCAGGGTTTAGAGCACCCCGTTTGTGAAAATCCCAATCGTGATTTTCCAATATCGAATTCGAACAAAAACCCTTGTTGCATCAAGTTCCCGATAACTGAAAACCCACCCGGAGTCATCACCGGTTGCAACGCCACACATTTCACATCCTCCGCCGTGTCGATAAAATAATTCCCGACTGGTGGCGAAAACACCGAGTCACCAACGAGTTTAAAACTCAGTCTGGGTACACTCGGTCTATCCACCCCGGACACATTAAAACAAAGATCAAAATTCGGCGGCGCACCATCCGGCGTAGGGAGTTTCACGCGCCGCCGGAACGCCGCTAAAACGCGCCGGTAAGCAGTTTCCGGTAGGAAAGTCAAAGTAGTACCCGAGTCAACGATGGTCCCACCATTACCTAATTCATCAATACTCCAAACCGAAGGGCTTATTCGTAATTTCACATTATCTACATAAACATCTTGAATCCCAATGTAGTAAAATGGGGATGCTAATGGGCTTTTTTGCAACGGGGTGTACCGGATTTTTGAGTTTCCGGGTCGGGTTCCGATTAAAAGGTAACTCGTTGGTGGAGGGACAATGGTATAGTCTTTAAGACAGTAAGAAAATTTGTTACCGAACCGGCGACCGAGTTGGGTAACAAACGAAATGGGCCCACGGCCCAAGCCCATTACGCCTTGGGCCCCGTGAAAGCCCGGACCGGAAACACTCGGGCCGGAGGTTTTAAACCCACACCCGAAAGCTAAACTATCATGTTGTAATAACTTTCCGTTTGACGAGTTAAACGTCGTCGTTTCTTTAGCGAAAAACCCGTTTGTAATAGACCCGTCAGCGTAGGAATATTCGTATCGACACGGGGAATGCAGGCGCGTGCGGTTACACGCGAGGGAAGGGCGTGGGTGGGGAACGAGTCGACAAGCTGAGTTGAAACAGTGAGTTAGTGAGTAGGAAGTGGAATGGCGGGCGAGGAAGGCGGAATGCGGTGGTCGGGTGGCGGAGCAGTTGTTCCGGCAGGCGGAGCAGGTGACCCAGATGAGATCGGAGCCGGTGTCGGCGATGAGGAGGAGGGGTTGTGGTGGGGAGCCTAAATGAAGGGTGACGAAGTACTGGCCGGCGCCGGCGTAGGCGCCGGAGGTGACGGGGAGGTTGGGTTTGCGGTGGAGGGCGGAGATAAGAGCGGAGAGGCGGGCGGAGTCGGCGGAGATGGCTTGGGTGGGGGATCGAACAGGGTTAATGTGGTGGAGGGAGAGGCGGAGGAAGTGGTGGTCGCCGGAGTTAACGGTGGTTGAGTGGCAGATGTGGGTGAACGAGATGATGATGATAATAATATTAATGAGCATGTTGGAGTGATGGGGAGGAGAGAGGGGGGGTGGGTGGTAAGTGTAAATATGGGGCTCTGGCAATTGGCTGAAATAATGAGGTGATGTATTTAATATGGAAGTGTTTTTATTTTTTTATTTGGTTTTTGTAGTATGTGTGATCTCGTTTTTGTACATGTAAATAATTAAATATGAAATATAAAATAATGATTTATAAAAATATAAGTCGCTGCATGGTGCATTAAATTCGAGACACTCAAAATGAAACGTTCCATTTAATAAATCAAATATAGGAAATTGGAGAAATGATATCCATATAAAATTGCGGAGTTTTAACTTTTAAGCCTCTTTTTGTTATGAATGCATCAATTGTATAGCGATTTTCCACATGTATAACTTTATCTTATTTATTATTATACTTATCTGAGTGTCTATATATAATGACATTTGTATATGATGTTACATTAATGAATAAGAATTCTCTATAATCTATTCTCTACATGAATTCATAGTCGATTAGTTGCTAATATACCGTTGTTTCACAACACGTTATCAGCACGAACGTGCTATATTTGTTTTGCCACCCTTGGTATCCTTTTTTACTTGCCTTTGATGTGCATTTTTTTCCAGCCTAACTCAATCTCGCACGTTGAGAAAACAACCCAATAATTATCCAAAATGATGAAAGATGGGTTTCTTATGCGATGGAAAGTTGGAAACCATAGATGCGTAGCCACTGCTGACAAAACGTTGGATCTTCGGATCTGCAATCTCTACTAATAAAGGTATTATTTTTCGTATGATTCTTTCATATTATATTTGATGATGATACATCAATCTTACTGGTGACACTTATTAACATATATATATATAAACTTAAACTGATCATTACTATAAATTTTAGGATGTAGTCTCATGATTGAACTCTTATTTATATGGGTTTTTTTTTTCATTTGCTTTTAGAAGTTATTATATATATATATATATATATATATATATATATATTATATATATATATATATATATATATATATATATATATATATATATATATATTGTAACATCCGTTGAAAAACGGGTTTTTAAAACCCCGCTTCGTTTATCAATCAAATATCCAGTTATAATTTTTGTTGCGTATTTATAGTTGTTATTAATTTTAAACGATACATAATTAATAAACATATTAGAATCTAAAAACCATAATTTAAAATTTCTAATAAATAATGAATAAAAAAATAAATGTAGACGCCGGGTTTCGAACCCGGGTCACCCACAAGTCAAAACACACAACACACCGCTCCGCCACACACTGTCTTTGTGATAAACATTAAAACAATAACACTTATAATGGAACTGAAAGTCAAATCCAGTAATTAGCGCGCCCAGACTAGTCGTCACCGGAAAGATAGACAATCCGCGATTCTTGCCATTTTCCTTTTGACTAAAACATGTTAACCGACCTCGACATGGGTTATAACCGATGTCTAACCCACAATTTTAGTCGTAACCGCCGGAAAAACCTTGATCGCGAATCAAGACCAAAATTTGGACCCAATACATCCTGTTCTTCCCCATAAATAACCACCCAAACCTCTGGTAAACTTTTCGTTCAGAATCGCACAATCTCTCGAAGCTTTAGCACGTCGCCGGAAATTTCAATTTCGCCGGAATCACTGAACGGAAAACCGCGATTTTCTTCAGACGGTACAATCATCTAAATTTCTCTTGCTATCTTTTGATTTGTAATCTAATTGCTCAATCCAGTAATCAAAACTGTTAAACAGTTTCCCTCAGCCGGAATCCGCAGATCGGAGACGACGAGACTTTGCCGGAAAACCTGAAGCAAACTCGCCGTTCTGGTATACCATGTCATCTCCTTTCTCTTTTCAATTCAATCAAATATAAGTTAAGATCGATCAAACAGAACAGTTGGAATACACTGTTCTGAAATGTTAAGCGAAGAAGACGAAGTTGAACAATGCGTATAAGTTTAATTAAAACTGGATATTTAACCGGGTTAGACACACAGTCCAGCGGTGGACTGTGTGCAACATAACACGCACGTCCCGAGTTCGAATCGCATATGTTACCGACTTTCAGAAATAAAACCAATCCTTTTTAAAACCTATTCAGATCATCCTTCAACATGTATACAAATATAATATAATTCTGTAGTTAAACAAGGTTAGACACACAGCCCAACTGGTTGGGCTGTGCGCACTCGAACCGAACGTCCCGAGTTCGACTCCGGGTCACTGAAGTCGGTTCGGCCATATTTAATCCTTTTTGAAATAAACTAAATAAGATAAAAGTTAATTAGTATATATATATATATATATATATATATATATATATATATATATATATATATATATATATATATATATATATATATATATATAATTAAAACAGAGAATATTTCGGGTTAGACACGTAGCTCAGTTGGTAGAGCTGCGTGCACGTAAACGAGAGGTCCCGAGTTCGAACCTCACTCAGCGCATACAAACACACAGTCCGACCGGTCAACGGTCAACGGGGTCAAAAAGTCAATATTTTTATTTATTTTTATTAATTTATTTAATCATAAAATCATTTAAAAATACTTAAAAATAAGATTTTTAAAGTTAGAAAACCTTCTTAAACTCACAAAAATAAATCTAAAAATCCCATTAAGAGTATGAATTAAAAGTATTAATCTCAAATAAAATCCATTTATTTACCAAATCATTTCGTTATTATTTTAGGTTAGTTTTTCCCTCGTCGATCAAATCCCAATATTCGTGCGCATTATCATCATCAAGAACGCACCAAATGTGAGTGAATCTCTACCAATTCCCCGTTTTAATCATGTTTTGGGGTGTATCATGTGTCGTTTAATTCTTTATTATATTTAAACACTTGTGCATCCATCATATCCGTGATCAAATGTGTATCAAATGTGCATCAATTGTTGTGTGGATTATATATAGTTTGGATTTATCATTTTCAGTGCACGCATTTTATTAGGCCGATCAGTTCCCCGTGGGAGACGGGTTGAGCATCAGGTGCCTCATAAGATCGGCTCCGTTTGATTGAGCCTTGATCTCACATTCATCATCATTCATATCATATACTCATTCAAAGTGGTTTGTGTTTGTTTACTTATATATGTTTGCTCACATGTGATTACTGCACAAATTTTCCATATTAAATAAAACAAGAAATTAATAACAATGTTTTATTAAGGTTCACTCGCCAACTTTTGTTGACCCAAAATATCCCCCGTTTTACACATGATACAGGTGATTCAGCTGAGGCGAGAAACACATAGGAAGGCCTAGAAGAATAAATCAGTTTAAGCTTTGGATTATTTATATAGTTTCATTTCCTTGTAATTGTATGAATTTTGATTTGGATTTAAGTTGTAATTTGAATTTAATAAATATGAAACATTTTAGTAAACATCATGAGCTTTGGTGATAACCCAATTATGCCCCGACTCTTATTCCGTTGCGGGTCGGGGTGTGACAGATTGGTATCAGAGCCATGACTATAGGGATATAGGATAGGTTATTAGACCCTTAGAGCCTATACTATAGTTGATTAAAATTTTAAATTGTTTATGCGTTACATACAAAATTCATGATGTTTATATGCTTTATGTTTATTGTTACACTCAATGTTATGCAAGGATGTTCATAAGTACATATTATTATACAATGCTCATCATGAATCATATCCTCATAACATATCATATCCATGAGAGCACACACCTCACAATTCCCATGATTTTTGCAATGATTTTTGTATTTTCAAATCACATCAAAGTGAGTTCTCATGACGGGCATGTAGTAACTGGAAGGGTACGAGTACCGGTAGTCGGAACGTCCTGTCTAGGCTTGGCATTCGTATAAATCCAAAATAAAGGACCAGTTTGCCTACCTGGGGACTAACGATGAGAGTACGAAGGACCTATTAGGCCAAAGCATGTTATACCAAACGTCGTGTGAGCTAACCCCACTTTGAGTTGTCATTGTGTCTACACCTGGACACCCTCCTACCATACATCTCGCAATCATATTTCACGGTTTTTATTCGGGTGATGCGAGTGTTAATCCGCCAACACCAATGTGAGTCCTACCAAGCCCAATAGTCATGGGGGCCCACATGACTATACAGGCGATGGTATGGGGGACATTGGAGGCCCAAACATGAGCAAACCCAAGACATCCCATGGATGTAGTTGCATTATTGTTAGTTATGTATTTTTATTCTTTTAAAATGACACATGACACCTAGAAACTTCTTAAACTCACAATTTTCCTATATATGTTCCTGTAGATGTCAGTTAGGCAACTACGTGGAGGTAGAAAGTCAGGAAGATCCAATGAACGCTTGGCCACTCAAATTGCTAAACAAATGGCCGCGGTACTTCCTGACATCGTGATTCAAGTTCAACAAGCTCTCACCGCAAATCCCATCAACCCTCCCAATCAAGAAGACCAGAGCGTCGCCAACCCTCACTCCAAAAAGTGCTCCTACAAACACTTCAAATCTTGCGATCCCCCAAAGTATGAAGGGACCGAAGGTATTACTGCTCTCCTTCACTGGTTTGAAGAAATGGAGAACACTTTCCTCAATTGCGATTGTCCCGAGGATCGCAAGGTATGTTATGCAACAGGAAGACTGTTTGGGGTAGCCCTTACCTGATGGAACACAGAAAAGGGTAAACGAGGAGTTGAAGATGCCATGGCCTTAACATGGGAAGAGTTAAGGGAACTCATGACCAGACGCTTCTGTCCAAGAAGCGAAATCAAAAAGTTGGAAGATGAATTCCATGCGTTAAAACAAAAGGAAGGAGATCACACTTCCTACAACAAGAGATTTCTCGAACTGAACCAAATGATCCCCAACTTGTTCACCCCACTGTATCGCTTAGTCGAACACTACATTCGAGGCCTCCCCTCGAAAATCCAAGATTCGGTTTTAAGCACTTCGCCTGCAACACTTGAAGCCGCAATGGAATTAGCCACAGAACTCACCGAGAATCGCATCCGAAATGGCAAATTCAAGGATGAGAAAAAGAAAGCCCCCATTGAGGCCCAAACTCCAAACCATTCCGTCTCCTCTTCGAAGTTTGCTGGTAAGAGGAAACGAAACAACAGAAATTTTCCTGTCACACAAACAAACCCTCCTATCACTGCCGCACCAATTACCCAAATTGCTCCCTCAGCTGCACCATTTAAAATGCCATACACCGGCCCATACCCAAAATGCAACCGTTGTCAATACCATCACCTTCCCGAAAATCCCTGCCAACATTGCACCAGCTGTGGCCGTGCGGGTCACACCATTCAAACTTGTCGCACACTTCAACGAATGAACCGCAATCAACCCCCAACCCAAACCCACCATCAGATAGTGGGTCAAGCCCAACAACCCTTACTTTTACCATCTGCACAACACATAGCCCAATCCTACTACCAACCCAACTACCCCATAATGCAACCCATGCGAGCTTGTTACAACTGTGGAGACCCAAACCACTTCAGGAACACATGTCCACGCTTGGTGAACATCATCCATGCCCAAGCTCAAGCAAATCCGGTAAACCAAGCTAACCAAGCTCCTCCACCTGCTAGAGGAAGAGCTTTCAACATCAATGCCAAGCAAGCTAGAGCTGACAACAACGTGGTTAACGGTACGTTTCTCATCAATGGTAGTTATGCATCCATGCTATTCGATACTGGCGCGGATAAGAGTTTTGTGTCCTTAGAATTCGAACCTATCCTCAACCAAACTCGTGATAACCTCATGGAATCTCTAACGGTGGAAGTTGCTGACGGAAAGCCCGTTTCATTAAATTCTATTATACGAAATTGTACCCTCACTCTAAACGATAACGATTTTCCAGTTGACCTCATTCCTATGAAGTTGGGAAGTTTCGATATTATAATCGGTATGGACTGGCTCAGCCAACATCACGTTGAAGTAGTATGCCGCGAAAAGTTCATTCGCATTCCTCTTGCAGACGGTCAGACCCTACGTATCTTTGGAGAAACCCCTTCGAAAGGACTCAAATTAATGTCCTGTCTACAAGCCCAAAAATATCTCCGCAAGAACTATGTCGCATTCCTAACTCACGTCGTCAAAAAGGGAAACAAGGAGAAGAAACTCGAAGATATACCAGTGGTGAAGGAATTCCCACAAGTCTTTCCCGACGACATCTCAGGCCTCCCTCCTGTGAGAGAAGTCGAATTCCGCATCGATCTTGTACCTGGCGCTACACCAGTCGCAAAATCTCCTTATAGGCTAGCCCCATCCGAAATGCAAGAGCTGGCCAGTCAACTGCAAGAACTGACTGACAAAGGATTCATACGTCCTAGCTCCTCGCCTTGGGGCGCACCTGTTCTTTTTGTGAAGAAGAAAGATAGAACGTTTCGCATGTGTATCGACTACAGAGAACTCAACAAGTTAACGGTTAAAAATTGCTATCCACTACCTCGCATCGATGACCTCCTAGACCAACTTCAAGGCGCCACCTGCTTTTCAAAAATCGACATTCGTTCTGGTTATCATCAGCTCAGAGTACATGAAGAAGACGTCCCAAAGACCGCCTTCCGAACTCGTTATGGTCATTACGAATTCATGGTCATGCCATTCGGTTTAACCAACGCCCCCGCTGTATTCATGGATCTAATGAATAGGGTATGCAAACCCTACCTCGACCGTTTCGTCATAGTCTTCATCGACGATATTCTTATCTACTCCAAGTCTAAATCCGATCATGAGCGACACCTTCGACTTATCCTTACACTCTTAAGGACTGAAAAGCTCTACGCCAAGTTCTCGAAATGTGAATTCTGGTTAGGAGAAGTACAATTCCTTGGACATGTCGTCAATGACAAGGGAATTCATGTTGATCCTTCAAAAATCAAGGCAGTGCAGGAATGGCAAGCGCCACGTACCCCTACCGAAGTTAGGTCATTTCTTGGTTTGGCTGGTTACTATCGACGCTTCATCGCCAATTTTTCCCGTATTGCTGTACCACTCACGGCCTTGACTCATAAAGGAAAACCCTTCATATGGGGACCTAAACAAGAGGAGGCTTTCCAAAACTTAAAGCAAAAACTTTGTGACGCACCTATCCTCACACTCCCGGAGGGTTGTGATGACTTCGTAGTTTATTGCGACGCGTCAGAGCAAGGACTAGGCTGTGTACTGATGCAAAGAGGAAAAGTGATAGCCTATGCTTTTAGACAACTCAAGGTTCATGAAAAGAATTACACCACCCACGACCTGAAACTTGGAGCCGTTGTGTTCGCTCTCAAGATATGGAGACATTACCTCTACGGTACCAAGTGTGAAATATACATTGACCACAAGAGTCTCCAACATATCTTCAATCAAAAGGAGCTGAATATGAGGCAACGAAGATGGGTCGAACTTCTTAACGACTACGACTGTGAAATTCGGTATCATCCTGGCAAGGCAAACGTGGTGGCCGATGCGCTCAGTCGAAAAGGTTATGCGAACTCCATTTGTCTTCTATGTTCGCAAATCATAACCGGCATCAAAGATCGAATCCGAGAAGCTCAACATGTTTCTGTGACAGAAAATGATGTACGCAATGAGCTGTCATGTGGAGCTGAACTCAGAATCGAAACCAAATCCGACGGTATTCTATACTATTTAAATCGCATATGGATTCCCGATCGCGATAACCTTCGTGATTTCCTTATGAATGAGGCGCACAAAACACGATACTCTGTACACCCAGGAGCCGACAAGATGTATCAAGACCTACGATACACCTACTGGTGGCCTGGCATGAAAAAGGACATCGCTGTTTTTGTTTCCAAGTGCCTTACCTGTTCCAAAGGAAAAGCTGAACATCAAAGACCTTCAGGACTTCTAGTCCAACCCGAAATACCTGTGTGGAAGTGGGAAAACATAACCATGGATTTCATTACCGGGTTACCTCGCACCTCCAGTGGGTATGACACCATATGGGTAATAATCGATCGTCTTACAAAATCAGCTCACTTCATTCCGATCCGCGAGGACTTCAAGAACGAGAAGTTAGCTCGTATCTACATCAGCGAGATCGTAAGCCGTCATGGTGTACCTTTAAGCATCATTTCAGACCGTGATGGTCGTTTCACTTCACGAACATGGCGAGCCGTACAAACCGCATTGGGTACACGATTAGACCTCAGTACCGCTTTTCATCCTCAAACTGATGGACAATCTGAACGCACCATCCAAACTCTTGAAGACATGCTTCGAGCATGTGTCATAGACTTCAAAGGGAATTGGGACGCTCATCTACCATTAGTTGAATTTTCGTACAACAATAGCTATCATTCAAGTATCGGCATGGCTCCTTTCGAAGCGTTGTATGGTCGTAAGTGCCGATCTCCAGTATGTTGGCACGAAATTGGGGAATCACAAATCACCGGTCCAGAGTTAATTCAAGAAACAACCGACAAGGTCATTCAAATTCGAAACAATCTTCTAGCGGCTCAAAGCCGTCAAAAGAGTTATGTAGACAAACGACGAAAGCCCTTGGAGTTTGACATTGGGGATCAAGTACTTTTAAAAGTATCACCATGGAAGGGAGTGGTTCGTTTTGGCCAGAAGGGCAAGCTAGCACCACGCTACGTAGGACCTTTCAAGATACTCGAAAGAGTAGGTCCTGTAGCATACAAGCTTGACCTACCAGAAGAGCTCAACAGAATTCATCCCACATTCCACGTATCAAACTTGAAGAAGTGCCTCGCCGATGAAAACCTCCATATTCCTCTAGAAGACATTCAGATCGATGAATCTATGCACTTCATTGAAAGACCAGTAGAAATCATGGACTTCGGAGAGAAGCGTTTAAGACGAAGTCGTATTCCAATTGTTAGGGTACGTTGGGAGTCGAAACGAGGAGCTGAGTTTACTTGGGAACGTGAAGACTCAATGTGCGAGATATACCCGCGTCTTTTTCCTGTTACCACTACTACTTAAATTTCGGGACGAAATTTCTAAAAGTAGGGGATACTGTAACATCCGTCGAAAAACGGATATTCAAAATCCGCTTCGTTTATCAATCAAATATCCAGTTATAATTTTCGTTGCGTATTTATAGTTGTTATTAATTTTAAACGATACATAATTAATAAACATTTTAGAATCTAAAAACCATAATTTAAAATTTCTAATAAATAATGAATAAAAAAATAAATGTAGACGCGGGGTTTCGAACCCGGGTCACCCACAAGTCAAAACACACAACACACCGCTCCGCCACACACTGTCTTTGTGATAAACATTAAAACAAATAACACTTATAATGGAACTGAAAGTCAAATCCAGTAATTAGCGCGCCCAGACTAGTCGTCACCGGAAAGATAGACAATCCGCAATTCTTGCCATTTTCCTTTTGACTAAAACATGTTAACCGACCTCGACATTGGTTATAACCGATGTCTAACCCACAATTTTAGTCGTAACCGCCAGAAAAACCTTGACCGCAAATCAAGACCAAAATTCGGACCCAATACATCCTGTTCTTCCCTATAAATACCCACCCAAACCTCTGGTAAACTTTTCGCTCAGAATCGCACAATCTCTCGAAACTTTAGCACGTCGCTGGAAATTTCAATTTCGCCGGAATCACTGAACGGAAAACCGCGATTTTCTTCAGACGGTACAATCATCTAAATTTCTCTTGCTATCTTTCGATTTGTAATCTAATTGCTCAATCCAGTAACCAAAACTGTTAAACAGTTTCCCTCAGCCGGAATCCGCAGATCGGAGACGACGAGACTTTGCCGGAAAACCTGAAGCAAACTCGCCGTTCTGGTATACCATGTCATCTCATTTCTCTTTTCAATTCAATCAAATATAAGTTAAGATCGATCAAACAGAACAGTCGGAATACACTGTTCTGAAATGTTAAGCGAAGAAGACGAAGTTGAACAATGCGTATAAGTTTAATTGAAACTGGATATTTAACCGGGTTAGACACACAGTCCAGCGGTGGACTGTGTGCAACATAACACGCACGTCCCGAGTTCGAATCGCATATGTTACCGACTTTCAGAAATAAAACCAATCCTTTTTAAAACCTATTCAGATCATCCTTCAACATGTATACAAATATAATATAATTCTGTAGTTAAACAAGGTTAGACACACAACCCAACTGGTTGGGCTGTGCGCACTCGAACCGAACGTCCCGAGTTCGACTCCGGGTCACTGAAGTCGGTTCGGCCATATTTAATCCTTTTTGAAATAAACTAAATAAGATAACAGTTAATTAGTATATATATATATATATATATAATTAAAACAGAGAATATTTCGGGTTAGACACGTAGCTCAGTTGGTAGAGCTGCGTGCACGTAAACGAGAGGTCCCGAGTTCGAACCTCACTCAGCGCATACAAACACACAGTCCGACCGGTCAACGGTCAACGGTCAACGGGGTCAAAAAGTCAATATTTTTATTTCTTTTTATTAATTTATTTAATCAGAAAATCATTTAAAAATACTTAAAAATAAGATTTTTAAAGTTAGAAAACCTTCTTAAACTCACAAAAATAAATCTAAAAATCCCATTAAGAGTATGAATTAAAAGTATTAATCTCAAATAAAATCCATTTATTTACCAAATCATTTCGTTATTATTTTAGGTTAGTTTTTCTCTCGTCGATCAAATCCCAATATTCGTGCGCATCATCATCATCAAGAACGCACCCAATGTGGGTGAATCTCTACCAATTCCCTGTTTTATCATGTTTTGGGGTGTATCATGTGTCGTTTAATTCTTTATTATATTTAAACACTTGTGCATCCATCATATCCGTGATCAAATTTGTATCAATTGTTCTGTGGATTATATGTAGTTTGGATTTATCATTTTCAGTGCACGCATTTCATTAGGCCCATCAGTTCCCCGTGGGAGACGGGTTGAGCATCAGGTGCCTCATAAGATCGGCTCCGTTTGATTGAGCATTGATCTCACATTCATCATCATTCATATCATATACTCATTCAAAGTGGTTTGTGTTTGTTTACTTATATATGTTTGCTCACATGTGATTATTGCACAAATTTTCCATATTAAATAAAACAAGAAATTAATAACAATGTTTTATTAAGGTTCACTCGCCAACTTTTGTTGACCCAAAATATCCCCCGTTTTACACATGATACATGTGATTCAGCTGAGGCGAGAAACACATAGGAAGGCCTAGAAGAATAAATCAGTTTAAGCTTTGGATTATTTATATAGTTTCATTTCCTTGTAATTGTATGAATTTTGATTTGGATTTAAGTTGTAATTTGAATTTAATAAATATGAAACATTTTAGTAAACATCATGAGCTTTGGTGATAACCCAATTATGCCCCGACTCTTATTCCGCTGCGGGTCGGGGTGTGACATATATATATATATATATATATATAGTTACATCATGACGTTACAATTGACTAATTTATTTTTTTCTAATACTCATTATTAATTGAATAACTATAGTTTTCGTTGACGACGTTACGTATATTTATTTTATTTTTCTCTTTTACAAATGATCCTTTATATTATTCTAAATTGACTGGATTATCATTTAATTAGTTAATTTAATATATGTTGTTTAGGACTCTTATAATCTAGTGATGCTCATCTACATATTATTTGAGCCACCATAATCATATATTTATGCTTCTTTATTAACATTGTTAAGTTGTAAATAAAATTGTTGAATTATTTGATTTGAGGAAGTTAATTTACATTCTAGAGAATATTATATGTGCTTTTAGAATTTATGAAAAACAATTAAATTCAATTTTCAATATTACAAAGTATGGAACTCAATATTTATAGACTATACAGTGCAATTGTATTAGGTATATATGTGTGTCTTGGTGATAAAATATACATGATTTATGTACTAGATTTTCATTTTGTATAGTTTATAATTTAAATGGATATGAATTCTATAATTAATTGTTTTCATTAGTCATTGTTAATACACAGCATGCCAAAAGACTTTTACTTAATATAGATATAAATGAGTTATGTGAGTAGTGCTCATTGGATATTAATCATCTGTTTATAAACATCAATTGATTTAGTTTTAAATAAACTATACAGCGTATAATGCAATATATTATTATTATTATTATTATTATTATTATTATTATTATTATTATTATTATTATTGTTATAAAATGATTATGCAAATATCGTTTGGTACTTACACTAAGGTTAATGCTATAACAAATTTTGCATATACGAAATTCATAGCATAGATTAATATTGCTAGGTATCATTAGATGTTTTAGAAAAACATTTTCTAGCGATGTCGGTACCTCTCATGCATTCATTATTCCATGTCATAATGTTTAACAATTTATTAGCATATTAACTATTACTATTGCTAGTATAAAATAGTGACTATTGTTATTGCTTCATATGTACAATGTATAGATTGCTTATATGATGTCATTAGTTGTTTAAATATCAATATTTGAGAAGAAAAAAATGAGTATGTTATGTAATTCATCAGTATTACAATTTTCAAATAAAATTTTCAAATACAAGTAATGAATGATCTGAGAACTTGAAAGAGATATATGTTTAAGTTTTAAAGTAAGTCTTCAAAATATATAAGATATTTTTATGTTTGGTTATACCATGATAGGTTATTACATAAATTATATGCGTTTGCTTATTAGCAAAGAAAAGGTTTCTTATTTCATAAAGGCCTATTATAAGTTGTTTTTATATGATGACATGCTATAAGGTCATGTATTGTATGATTTGTTGATATCTATACCTTGTATTCTATATGCTATCACTTCTTTGCGTCGATAATACCGAATAGAACGACTAAACCAAAGTTGTGGTTTATTGTTATTCTCATGAAAAAGTAGAAATATGCTTCGATTTGACACCAAAAGTGTTATACTCCTTCTATCTTATTATCAAGTATAAAAGAAATATTATATGACTCGGACATATAATTACTTTTCAATTGACGTTATACGAAGAGAAGTTTATTTATAAGGGAAATCGGATAAAACAAATTTTGTTTGTCAAACCTCAAATATACTCCTAAAGTAGCAATATCATTTAAAGGGTATAAACGGTTTGAAACGACTGTATATCTATATATTCGAGAAAATAATGGAAAACCGTAAAAATTGTATGGTTTTACTCTGATTCATGAAGTGAATATATATTGATCATTGTAATATGGGCATCATTGAGAAAATTGTAATGATGATCATATTAATAATGAGATTGACCATTAGAAGTGCAACAATCATCATGTTAATAAGAGATCAAATTATCAGAAATTATAAGATAGCCAAGCTAATAATGAGATCGAATATCAGTATTATAATGATAGTCATGATGAGATCGACCACCAAAAGTGGTAACCTAGTGATTACAGAACATGATGGTTTGAACTTTGAAGTTATAATACATTCTTTCATATCTTATGTTTTGTACTACATACGTGCAAGTAATACATATACAATATCATAAACCATAAGTTTATGATCTTAATTATATGTTGGCGTGACTGATTATACCACACCGAGCCAATAATGATGTGAAATTTACTGAATAACCAGAAGATTCTTCATGATAATTAAACATGTCATAGTTGCTCTCAACAAAAGTTAATTATTTACCAACCAAAGTAGGGTGTGAATCCCTAAAATATTATGGAATGAATGAAAGATGTATATATCCAAACATGATACCGTTTAGTGTTTTTAAATCGATGCATCGTCTAAATGGTTATCAAATTTACAACTTGAAGTTGTGTGTAGCTTAGCTAATGAGATAGCAAGCATTTTATTCCATATTATCATATTTATGGTGGTTATAACATTAAATTTAGTATCCGTGTTACTAATGATTATTGGAATAAGTATTGAACTTTCTAAATGCTTAAGACACAAATTGCTTTTGTTGAAGACGATGATCAAACATCTACAAATTGATTGCAAAGCCAATAATCAAGAGAGCAAAAATTCATATTTGAGCACATGTGATTTTACATGCGGTAACATTATTTCACATCAAGCCAACATGTTGTAATAGTTTCTCCCCATTATAGTTGGTTTTGGTCAGGAACCAAATATTTCCCATCAAACCTTTTATTGTGCGATATACATTGGAATTGGTCCACCACAACGCATAAAGATTGAAACACAAATAATGTTGGGAATATATGTTGGATGAAAGTACTATTTACGATTACATACTTAGAGCAACTAACGAGAGATTTATATATGGCTCGTTAAATCTTACTTTAAGTAAATTAACATTTTCAACATTAGGGGGTGATTAATGGCAGTTGAAAAAGGAATGGGTATGCATGAATTATCATTGATCCTCAAACTAAATTGTGTGAACAAGAAGTTCAAAAGATAATTCGTTACCTAGATTAACGAATCAATCACTAGACATGTTAACTGACCTAAATACAGTGACTAAGTAAGTCACGTAGTCAACTGCTAATGCTCCAATTAAGTTAATTGTTCTAGTAGGGCAACCATATATTAATGAGTCTATTGCACGCCTGAAACGTGGTAGACTAGTCGATTCCAAGAAAATAAAAATTCCTCGAAAAATTGGAGCAAGTAATGAAGAAAATGGTCAAGTCGAGGTTATAGTAAAAAGGGTTTCTTGAAGAGACATTAGACATGATGGTTCTGGAAGAACCTCAGGTACATGAAAATAAAGAGCTCTTAGTAAATTATATCATGTCTAGAAGTGTAGCGCTTGAAAAGATGAAATGATGAGGATCAAGATTGAAAATATGCCTATGAATAAATACAAAGAAATGATTGGCCAAACTGAAATGATGCAAATGAGGCAGAGTTGAATTATCTATTAAAATGAAAGCTTTACGGTCCAGTAGTCCATAAAAAAGTTGTAAAATATATTTAATATAATTAGGTCTTTTATGTGGATCAAAAATTGATGGCACAAGGATTTCGCAAAGATCTATGATTAATTATGAGGAGACGTATTCTCCAGTGGTGGATGCAATAGCTTTCCAGTATTTAATTAGTCTGGTAATATAAAGAGAGAATTGATATGCGTCTTATAAATGTTATGTATCATTTAGATACTAAAGTTTATATGGAAGTCATTGAAGGATTTAAATTATGTAATTCATGTAAAGTAAGTTCCCGAGAACAATATGATCGTTGTATACAGATTCATTTTTTGAATACGATTGAACTCCTGATGAGTTTCTTAAAGCAATTGAGTTCTTTAAAGGTGAATCAAAACATCTTAACAATGTAATTCTTGTGCACCAATAAACATACATTGAAAACTTCTACCCAGTGATTGTGATATCTAAATGAATAGTTTACACACATGGTACAATATGGATTTGGAGATAAAAGCAAGTGTTCATGACATTTTTACATGATATAGATATCTATGTGTTAAATGAGCAAATTTATATAGCAAAACTCCTGAAGAGTGAAAGCACATGCATATATGGATAAGATGGAACGAATTCCCTCATGGATTGATAATGCTAGAAACATTGATGTCAAAACCTCAAGAACAAACTATATGAAGTTGACAAAATATGTGTGGACTAAAATAGTTGAGTCAAATATGATATAATTGACTCACCAGTGAGCTCGAAAACGAGAAATACATATGGTGAAGTTGGTCAATTTGTTTTTATTAAAAGAACGATATAAGGTTTACAAGTATTGCAATATATGTTGATGATGTCATTGAATCTCCCGAAGAGAAAAGTAAAGAGCTCAAATATTAAGCAAGAATTTGCAAATGAAATATAATATTGCAAATTTATGGCTCGATACGTAGGACATACGTTTATATTATAATCCATCAATCATAATACATCTAGAAAATGTTGGACATTTTCATATGGACAAAACTTTTGGTGTAAGTATATTTAATGATGTTCAAATATTTGATATAGATAAAAATGACTTTTATCATCTTCTATCAAAGAAGCAAAGATCCTTGGTCATGAAGTACCGTAATTCAATACAAATTGTATTAATATATCTTGCTAGCTATACACGAACATATACCATTAAATTCATTGGCAAGATTTAACTCGTGTACGACGAGGAGATAGTGTAATGAGTAAAACATTTATTTTCTATACCCTTGAGGTACAAAAGGTATGGGTTCATATTTTACTAACCCATCAACAAGTTTGGTTAGTTTTGTAAATGCAGGAATTATAACAAAACACATTCATGGATCTTATGGTATCTGCTTACAAGAGCAGGTAATTAAAGTTTTACATGAAGATCATACATCAAGTTCATTAATAGATTGCACATCAAGCGACAAATCACTCACTATAAAAGTTTTTCAACAACTTTCATAGAAGATTGACACTTGTTACTTGAAATGATACACATTATATTGAGGGGGAGTTTTACATAAATTGCACACTTTACCCTTCACTAAGTTTTATCCAATTGGATTTTCTTAGTAAGGTTTTTTTGAGACAACGTACCTGATCCGGAAGTATCAGGGGGAGACAATACGTGTTGCACTGTTTTTCCCTTAGCTGAGGTTTTGTCCCATTGGGGTTTTCCTAGCAAGGTTTTTAATGAGGCAACATCATTAAGCGTATTAAAGAATAGTATTCCATCATGTGGATAGTCAAGGGGGAGTGTTATGAATGCATCCATTATGTAGTGACTTTCCACATGTATAATCCCTATCTATGAATGCATCTATTATGTAGTGATTTTCCACATGTATAACCCCTTTATCTTATTTACTATTGTACTAATGTGAGTGCCTATATATAATGGCATTTGTATATGATGTTAAATCAATGAATAAGAATTCTTCATAATATATTCTCTACATGATTTCATAGTCTATTAGTTGCTAATAGACCGTTGTTTCACAACACTTTTAACATTTTTTTTAACAGCAAACAATTTCTCATTCATTCATCACCAAAATTTACATACAATGGCTAACAAGTTGTTAAACACAAAGTACATATCCCCTCTATTGCAATCTTACAATCACCATACAGAGAAGCTCACCCAATTGTCCTATTTTGCGCTGTTTCTTTTCGCCCTGTGCTTGAACCATATATCTTGGTTATTATTGGTTTCGCTTGAACCCATTTTGCGCTGTTTCTTTTCGCCCTGCGACAGGAGTTTGGTTATTATTGGTTTCACTTTTAAAAAATATAAAGTGAACACCAATACCGTACTGACAACAATGTTGTTCGCTCATAAATAGTTGGGTTCATCACGGTACTGCATCGCACGTACTCTGTATAGCCTACGATACATAAAATGCCTGATTTTGAATGCATCTCTCTTTTCACAAAATAATTCACGAAAAAATAGCCCTGTATTTCGGTTGTGTAGTTAACATACGAAAGTTATTACAAAAATACGAAATTATTAGAAAATTAAACGGGTTAAAAGCGTACTCTGAATGTAGTATAAGGGTGAAATGAAAATTCAAATAAACTTAAGCTAGTTGATTGCACTAAAAAAACTTAATTAATCGATGGACATAATTACCCTTAGTGTCATAATTAGGGTTTCCACGTGGTTGATATATAGAGATCATTAGGTGGAGATTAAATACCTTACCTACATCAAATTCGTAATACTATATGCCTCTTTAAATTCATGTCATCTCCTCTCACCTAAGTCATTCTAACTATACACCTTAAATGGAAATACAATCAACAACAAGATAAAGACATCTTCCATCTCTGCATTTACTAGACTAACAAGTATGTGATTTATCTCTTGTTTTCTAATACATGTTACGTAATTGATCACCACCATTCATATTTAATAAACTACTATCAATTGGCCAAGTAACACATGAACTTATTTGTGTTGTTACAAAACTAGGTTTTCCACGTGTTTTCCGGCGAGAGTGTGGTCGTTTCCCCACGCAACGCAATAGGAGTTTGATCATTATTAGTTTGGCTAGTCGAGAAACACAAAAGCAAACACGGATACCGTACAGGCAATAATGTTGTTCGATCATAAGTGGTTGGGTTCATCAAGATACCTCAACATTAACGTCACTCGCTATAGCTTACAATAAATATATACGATTTTTATATAACTATGTTTTCAAAAAAAATAGCCTTGTATTCCATTTGTTTACATAATTAAACGGGTTAAAAGCATATACTACGTATGGTAAAAGGGGTGAAAATGAAAATTAAAAAAAAAACTTAAAACAGATGATTGCACGAAAAGACAATTTTTTTGTGGTTAAAGTATTAAAATAAAAAACTTCCCTGTAGCAATTGACTTGTGTTTTAATAATAATTAGTAAAATATCTCGCGTGTTGCGACGGTACATCACGTCGTATATTAAACTCAAGTAAAACCATGGAAATGGAGATAAAAAAACACACGTCACGAAATGCAGATAAAACACCAATGACGGCATATTCACAAATCATGAAAACGTTACGTCCTAAATCAAACTCGAGTAAAACTGTGACATATCCAAACTTATTACAGTTAACAAATAAATTTAATAAAAAGAATTTGACAAACCGGTTTATACATAGAAAAAAAAATATTTGATGCATTATTTATATTTCCTATTTGGTTTATAAAAACAAAACAAAAATATGCCTAGGTTTCATGTGGCTAAAATGGATAAAGAAGAACTTTCGATTACCAAAATAAAAAAGGAAACACCTTTATTGTAGTTAATAAGACGTAATTTAATAATAATAATAATAATGGTTCCAACCTTTTTCCTTTATTCATACGGAGGCGAGCATTCATGGTGATTCTGATCAAGATGAGTTGTACTATGATGAAGAAGTATCTTATGCAAGGTAAGAGAGTTTAGCCTATAGAACATTTGACTAATAATAATGGTTATGATGTATGCAGCTTGGTCATCCGTCTTATGGTATTCTTCGTACCTTATTTTTGTCATTATTCAAAAATAGTAACTCAAAGCTTTGTAAAACGTTATCCATCGAATGTTATATCCATGCATAGGAAATACATCGTACTTGCATGTTTTCAATATATTCTGAAATAAAAGTATGAGGCCATGGTAGGATTCATCAATATTTAATACATCGGTGAAACATAGTTTAAGAAAAGGTAAAGAGTTTGTCAATTACACCTTTTAGAAAAAGCTTGGAATCAAGACATGATAAATTGTTCATATACACCACAAGAAAATTGTGGGGCTAAATGAATATAATGACACTTTCTAGAAAGCACCTGAGCCCTAATTATTGAAACTTAGGTCTTAAAGTTTTTTTTTGTTTGCTTAAGGTAGTTGCAACAACCGTCTTCTTTATAAACAGCATGTCTTCTCGTATCTTAAACTAGAAAAATGCCTCTCAAAACGTTACCTAACCATATTTTCCTACTATCACATATAACGTTTCCTTTCAAAATATGCACTTGTACCATGTTCATTTAAAAAAAAGTTGTCATAACAAATTACACCCATGTGTTGTTATAATGTATCTTTGAATGGAACTTTCATCCAACAATATACTTGATAATGGAAGTTTAGATACATAACAGAGATGTACTCTATAACCAAGAAGTAACGAGGCACTAACACCTAGGAAACATTTGAAAATGTCAAACTACAGATTAGGTAATATAATACAATACAATGTGAAATATTTTATGAGCTATTTAAATCGTTTAAAAAAGTTAAGTTCTCATAGGGTCCCAAATACAAGATAGGAAGCAGGAAAACCAAATAGAAGTGAATCATTTTCTCAGAGGATACACATCATGGATCTCCTAGCAAACAAGGGTTATAGATTAGAAACTTGGATAGTGATGAACCATTATCTTCACAACAAACAGACATATCCAAATAACAACATATAAAGCATAAAAGTACAAGCATCCGAGGGCTAAGGCCGGAGTTATGGTTGGTGTGTTGTGTGAGAGAGAGAAAGGGAGAGGAGAGATGAAGTACACATAGAGTATAGAAGAGGTTCAAGAGGATTGTTGGGTTTTTAGAAGAAAAATAATTGTTATGGTTAAAATCAGATGGGTCTGGATGGTTTTAGGTTACAATAGCGACCACACATTTCTTTTAACCTCCAAGGAATTTAATAGCCTTTTGCATCAAAAGTTGTGCTTGAAAAATATTTTAAAAGCCTATACAAATTGTATGGCTAAATATATATATTGTTAGGGTAAGGTTAGACTATAAAATCTAAAACTTTTAGATAGTGTGAGAACTTTATACGGCCATTATGTTTAGATTTTTGTCCCCGAGCCTTGTTGGAGGTGACCCAGGTTTATGATGAGGTGTTAGTCGATCATGATATGCCATCGACACTAGAGTAGTCGCAACCACCGTAACCGCCTTAATACTCTCAACACGGTTACCAATATTTACCACCTCTTAGGTGGTCGCGTTTCAAAGGCTTGATCGGCGGATCGACTAACTTGAGGATTTGGTGATGTGGCTGGTTCATGGCGAGATTGACAAAGTACGCGCTGCTGTTGGTGAGTTCTAGACCTCTAACACCGTCATGAAAGTAGCCAAAGCATGGTCCGAGACCTCAGGATCCCCCGGAGGTGGGTCAGGATCTGCAGGTTTAGGCTAGATCGATATCTTTTTTTGTACTTCACATTCAGTTGTATTTTTGTTTTGTTATGTACAGATTTATTATTTATATATTTAAAATTTCAGTTTTTTATGTCTTTGATGTTTATTTATAGTATTTAAAATATTTGGTTGGTTACTTATAATACGATACTTGAGTTTCGATTAGTTATAAATGTTTATGTTTTTAAATAAAAAAAGTTATATAAATGTTCGAGATGTCAGACGATAAATTTAGCCTAAATTTATTTTTTACATAAAATATTTGAATATTTTTTTGTAATATATAAAAGATATAAGTATTGTGGAAAATGTCTTACTATTTTTATAAATAAAATCTGTAGAAAATGTTGTAGTATTCTTGTAAATAAAATCTATCTACCCTTTTTAAAAATAAATGTTGAAAACTATAATAAAGCACCTATACGTATGGTATAGCTCTATATGATGTGTATAGGATACCAACCTGCTCAATTTTGGAGAATAAAAATCAATGTGACTCGTATAGGGCCCGTATAACCCTATAGAAAGCGTATATGACAACCGTCAGATTAAAACTGACAGTGTCACCATCATTTGTTAGTTCTGATTTTTAATTTAATTGTATACGCCTCGTATAAGACTATACGCACCTTATACATAATATTCGGTGTTGAATTAGATTGTGGAGGATGCCCAAATAGACACACTTTATTTTAACCTCCAAGAAATTTAACATCCTTTTGCATCAAAAATTGTGCTTGACAAAAATTTTAAATGCAACACCCATTTAAAATGTATGGTTAAATATATATAAACACTTAAATGTAGAGTTTAGCTACAAAGTTTAAAATTTTCAAAAAATATAAAAATTCTATGTATGCATTATTTTCTAAATTTTAGGCATTATGTTTTAAATTCTTTTGAGATGATATTTTATACAGAAACATTTAACATAACAATTTAAAACATAAAAAAAAATATATTCTAAACATGAATTTAAAACACGCTAATTAACTTTCTTGACATGATGTTTTAAATTTAATGACTAAAATTCATTTCATTATGTGTTCAATTATTATTTTTGATATTTTTCTATATAATATTTTGTAAAAGATTCAAAAATAGCATGCCTAAAATTCAAAACAAAATAACTAATTAAAAACAAAAATAACCAACTTCTCTTCTACAAGTTTTACTTCAGTGTATACTTGGTCACTTGGGTATCTAGACATACCTTTACTCACATTTTTTTAAAGTCGATTTTTTTAATCTAGTTTATGAGAAAATTTTCAAGTATATTTCAAGAGAGAAACCTGCATTATGTATAGCATAGTTTGTGATAAACTTTTCATAAAAATACGATAAATAAATAAATAAATAAACCGGTAAAAATTTGTATTAAGACATATCCAACATTACATATTTACATACTATTGAAAAACTAAGTAATATATTAAAAGAAAAAAAAGTATAAAATACATCTATTTACAACCAAACTTAGTGTAAATAGCAGAAGATCTATAGTCGGACATGATATAATACCAAAGGCATCTATAGCGTCTTATGGCGCCACCAACATAGCCCTGAGGGGCACTATACCCCTCCCACTTTGTCTCCTTGCGAAATTATAACGGGAAAATTTTGATGTTCTCAACATTTTTGACCGTTGGAATGGTCATAAAGAATAAAAAATAATTACTTTTCTAAATATGTATATTTATATACATACATACACCGGTTCACGGACCGATGTTTTTAGGCGTCGATTTCGGATGAACAAAAGGTTATTTTTGCACATTAATAATGATTTGGAAGGTAAGTAAGAATACTTTAAGCAAACGCAAGAGGATGTCTAGAATTCACCTCAATTCAAAAAGTAATATCGCTTTACGTATACTTACCTATATAAACACGTGCGATATCAACGACGAGTATTTAAAGTTGGCGGAGAAAACCACACGCGATACCTTGGAATATTTCTGCTACGTTAATTTTTTACTTACTCATATATATTTGTTTTAATTTATAGTACAATAAAGTTAAAAAAAATACGGTTATATATAATTTTTAATTTTTAGGTATATGCCAATTATATGGAAACATTACTTGAGAAACCCGACTTGGAACGACCTTCAACAAATATACGAAGTGCATTTAGAAAAACATGGAATACCTAGCATGATTGGTAGTTTAGACTGTCGGCAATGGCGTTCTTATAACTGTCCAACTACACGGCGAGGTCAACACACATGCGGTGACCAGAAATGATCAACTTTTGTTTTACAAGCGGTTGTCTCATACGACCTTTGGGTTTGGTCGGCCTTTTTTGGTCTCGCCCGGTGGATAAACGACATAAATACCTTTGAGTTTTCACCATTGCTAGAGGGTTACATTTCAGGTAAAATACCGAAAGCAAGATTTCATGCAAATGGGACGCATGGATACTATTTGGGTGATGGTATGTACCCGGAGTATTCATATATTGTGACAACATTAAACGCTGGATATAACAAAACAATATTTTAAGAAACTGCAAAGTATTCGCGAAAGGACATCAAGATGTGTTTTGGGGTCATTCAACAACGATGACATTTTATTATAAATCCTTGTCGTATGAGGGATAAAGAAAAAAATAGAATGTTGATGTATGCTTGTATCATAATGTATAATATGCTTCTAGAAAATGAGGGGAAAGAAATATGCCAAAACTATTTTCCGGAAGACGTTGTTAAAGGAACACAAGCAACAATGGATGAGAAAATCTTAAATGGTCAACAATTGCGTTCCAGGGAATTACATAGCGCGTTAAATGCGGATTTGGTCGAGCATGCTTAGGACGATCGTCACATTCGACAAGATGGCACGAAGAAGACTCCGAAGAAGAAGAAGGTTTAGAAGTTGGAGGCTTTGAAGACGAAGAATTGGATGACGGAGACCACGAAGAAGAAGAAGGCGACAATGACAACGACGATGAAGACGAGTAGTATTAAATATTGTAATGTTTTTTAAATGTAATGAAATCTTATTTGTTTTTAAAATTTTATAAATTTATAGATAAAATGAAAAAAATTAATAATTGAGTAATGATTAGTATGTGGTGTTACCCTTCACATCTATAGTGATATAACCTCCCATAACTATGCTCTTATACTTTTTTTTATCATTTTTCACATAACCCCTACCAAAAAGAATTATGTGATGTTACTACTACACATCTTCTTATGTTTAAAACTTTCTTTGAGCTTGGCAAAACCAGTCTACCTAGTACAAATATATCCTATTAATACGGACGCATGTGCATATGTTTTTCGTTAGGCTAAGATTATCAACCTCTTAATATTCCCACTAAATGAATGCTTTTATGATTTATCAAAACATTCAGAACTATCCTTTAATTATCAGTTATCTTTGGAGTCAATATATATATATATATATATATATATATATATATGAGAGTTTAAATAAGAAAAAAAATTTAGTAAGAATAAAAAGAATAACTTTTAAACTAATAAAATTCTCCATTTACTTCATTTAATGTGTATTTAATGTTATGAAAATGGCATATAGGTAAATCTATAATTTTCATTAATTAGCTAATTAATTAAACTTGTAACTCATTTTTTTCATATACTCTTTCAAGATAAAATAATTTATAGTGTAGAACAATTTTCGACATGTGTAGGATAAATTTTAGTATGTGTAGGATAAATTTTGAAATATGTAGGGTAAATTTACATGTGTGTAGGGTAAATTACGGTAAATGTAAGACATATGTAGGATAAATTTTGAAATGTGTAGGATAAAATGTTTTTGCTTTATTAATGAGAAATAACATAATTAATGAGAAGAGTTATAAACTATTTAATGTTTTACTATTATGCCCTTTTTCTTTTTATTCTCACATTAAATTTCTTCTCAAATGAACCTTCCCATATAATATATATATATATATTATTTCTAATCTAATTGGCAATCTAGACAAGTTATTACATCTCTATATAAGAAATAGTATAATACATAACCCTAAATCCGAACAGAAGATACAAACCACTTTTGACACGATGAGTATAAACCTGCATTTATATCTAACACTCAAAGCTCAATATTATTGCCCACCCATTAGATTTTTCTTCATGTTTCACGTGACTTTTGTAAGTTATGTTTGTTTTATCATGGTTATTAGTTAGCAATGTATTCAAGGTATGGAAAAACATCCTTCTCCCCCATCAATATTTAATGTGTGATCTCATAGGGATCCAATTCAATATATCTTTTTTATTTTGTCGGAAACAAATTGCTCACCTGTTTTTTCATCCATATTTTGAGTGAAGTTCTTAAATCTTACTGATTAGGCATTTATTTTATATTTACATTTCAAATTATCATCTAACTTAGAGCTTCTCGACTCCATTACATATGCGAATTACAAACTATCTACAATGTAGTTCAATGACATGCTCCTTTTGTCTTGCCAAAATTCATGTTTAGTTTGTCATGTATGTACAGATTCGGGTTTGGAACGAAAAAACCGAAGACCCAAATATATTGAATCAGGTCTGACCCGAATATATTGAATCAGGCAGTCCTAAGGTTTTATATTTCACAAGTTTCGAATTCTAGGTTTGTTGGAAACCAAATGCAAACTGACCCGACAGTATAGTTTTTAAAAACTTTAGTATTGATACGTGAATCTCATGGGAATACAATGTGGCATAGCACCATAACCCCAAATTAAAGTTGTTCACCATCGACGACCCCTAGTTTTAGGTAAACGACTCAGTTTGATTTATCACCGAAGATTAGGGCTGCAAAGGAACCGAACGAACACGAACAAGACCTTATTCGTGTTCGTTTGTTAAGGATATACATGTGTTCACGAACAATTCATGAACGCTTACCAAATGGGATTTTATGTTCATGTTCGTTCATTAAGTAAATGAACTTGTTCGTGTTCTTCTTTTAATTTGGGTACTTAACACAAACAAACGTTCATGAACGTGCACACAAACACAAAGGAGCGTTCATGAACACAAACGAACCAAACAGGTGTTCATGAATATGAACGAACGCAAACAAACATTAATAAACATAAACAAACACAAACAGATCCTTAAGGTTTGTAGTTTCATTTGTTTATTTGTGTGGGATCTTGGGTAATAATATAAATAAATATATTACTAGAGCATTCCCAATCAAACATTTTACTCCATCTCCATAGTTACATTAAAAAACACTAACATTTCTCTTTCCTTTTTAATTAAATAATATTCTTTATACTTTTAGCATTACATTTTCTCTCTCATCCACTCATAACCACTATAAAAATATTAAAAAGTTATAAAGGTGAACACTATCTTTTCCAAATTTACTATTAAAAAGTAACTTTTTCTCTTTTTTCTCTCTCGTCCAATCACAAAAATTTACAACCACTTTAAAAAAAATATAGAAGTTAAACTCACACGAAAATAGAGGGTTTATTGTGAATGCTCTTAGTTATAATATATATAGAGGCCGGTTATTGTACAAAATGCCTTTACATACGAATCGTACAAGATTCAGTATCAACATGTGAAAATTGGTTTATAACATGCGATTTGGTATTTTTAACATCATGCGAATTTGGTTTTCTTATAACATGCGAAATTTGTTTTATTTTATAAACATGCGATTTTCATTTTTTTGAACATGCAGTTTTCATTTTTTTTAACATAACGTGCGAATTTGATATTGCGTACGCTTCGTACATTAAGGCATATTGTATGATATACTTTATCAATATATATATATATATATATATATTAAAAACCCCAAACACAAACGAGGAACACAAACAAACATGTTACCGAACATATACGAACGAACGCGGCCTCTATTCTTGTTCATTCATTTAACTAAACGAAAAAAAAAATTTGTTTGTGTTCGTTCATTTAATATACGGAATCTACTACTTTTTTTTAAAACACTAGGGTCCGGGGACCCCGACCCACTCTATGTAGGTCCGCCCCTGATCCATACTATACGTTCTTAGACAAAGAGTATATGAGACATGAGAGCTTTTAAGAGCCTAGGGCATTTACATTTGAGCCTTCAACTCCCATCTATATAATGTAACTAAAAAACACACTTTTCCTTATATTTTGTTTGTTTTTTCAAAAACCTTTCACATCCAACTTTCTATCTCTATATTTGTCATACTCACAAACAATTATTTTATTATTTGTTTCTCTTTCTTGTACACTCACAACAAAATGTAGAGGTATACTTTAGTTTTCTCTATTATAGGGAATCTAATATAGTAGTATTTTTGTTGTGTTCTCTATTTTCTTCTCTATATTATAAAGAAATGATAGATATAAACGTTCCAATGTGAATGCTCTTAATGCTGATTTATGATTCATGATAATTTAGATATCTCTAAAAATCCTGTAAACACTTTAAAATTGAATTATTTTCCTGACACTCGATCACAAATACTCCATCGGGTAATTCTCAAAGAAAAATCAAGAAAAAGTGTGTTTTTTATATAATAAAAGTACTCTAGATTCCTAAAATATGACCAAATCGAACTTAAATTCAGGGGTGAACCATCATGATAGTTGACGCTTACAATTACCTATTAGCAATTATTTTCAATTTTATTACAATTTCACCGATTTCATTCGAAGCACATATTTGAAATTAAGAACCTAACTTGGTACTAAAGAAAAAAAATTCAATATTCATCTTCATTTACAACTCAAGATCAATTTCGTCACTCTTTTAGTAACTTTGCAATTCTGAAGTGTAATATACTTTCCATATTTAGAAAGTTGTATTCATATTTCTAGTTTTGGAAATCTTGTAATCATAATTCATTTCAATCTGCATAATCTTGAGGCTTTGATCATAATGGAAATACATTTTATTAATACTTGTTTATGCATAAATACATAATACTTAATCAATCTCAAATACATGCATTATATACGAAACCGAATTGTACTTGATGTTTAATTATATTTGGAATCATACTCTTATACATTCATGTTATTCACACACTCATATATCCCTCAAATGCCATTTTTTTTGTCCTTACAGACCATAAGCTGTAGAAAGTCCCGTAAGCCCTTTTGGGCGGGCAGAATGTTTGAAAACTCACGAATTTCACCTTTTTCCACTTCTAACTTTCACCAATCACCTTCTAACTTCGTTTAAGACCCAACCCTAATCACCCACTTATAAATATATGCCTTCCACACCTTCCTAACACCTTTGCACAGTCAACAAATCACTCCAAACATCCAAAAACTCTCAAGAATTCCTGTTTTGGGCAGAAACATCCAAGTGTTCTAGTGAGTTTTCACTCACTTTTCTTCACCATTTTTCCTTAAATCTTCTTTCAAACTACTTGGACAATATCTAGGAAGATTTCCACAAGTTTCCATGGCAAACTAAGGTATAACGTCACCACATTTGAGGTCCAAAGTGGTATTAAAATTTTGTTTTGATAATACTTTTACTTACACATTCTTTAAACATGTTTAACTGTACAATCTTGCACCTACCGATTCCTAACCAAACTTATGGTTATGGAGCTTGAGTATGGTTGATTACCATAACTTTAGATGTCCAAACACCTTCTAAACTTTCTGTTTTGACAAGGTTCCAAGTAACCTACAAATGATGAGACCATCCAAGCTCACCATCTTAAATGTGGTGAGACTTTTGTTTTGATGAATGTGTGAACCATGAAAGCTTTGGCTCTCCTACTTTGTTCCACTACCTCACTTATTGATTTATCATCTTCATAGCACTGAATCTCAAATAATTTCCATCAAAGGGACAAGGTTACATCACGTCCCCAAACACATTCCATGTTTGGGATGCACGCATCTAGCTAGCTCACTTGGTTGTTTGTAGATTTAATAGGTTTTAGTCTTATTATTTTTCATACTCATGACCAACCGAAATCATCAACAAAGTTGATGATTTTGTGCTTTGGTTAATCATATAATGAGGTTAAATGGGTGGGAATTTATCCTACCTCCTTGCATGACTATTCTCATGGTACCTTAATTTATAGTAAGTATACGTTAACTTTCAATTTCCGAATTCAATCTGTTAAACAAAAACCGTAACTCACACACCTTCGTTTCTCTTTTAGGGTAACTTCGTTGTTCCATAACTCAAGACTCGTCAAACTCACTAAGTGGAATTTACTTCGCAAACCGTGAGTATACATTACCTTTTTTTCGTTTTCACACTTTTTGGTGCAATATATATTACCATATAAAAACTCACACAAACACATATGCGAATACATTATTCATACAAACGAATCCAATATACATGCTTTATACATTTATACTTTAGGACTACATGCATGCTAGAAGCCATTCTTGCACTATACTTTGTCATTAACTTCGTACAAGCATACCTTAACATGTATAACACAACAGGAGTAGCGCACCCCCCTTGTTGGGTCTATGCTAAGTAATCATACAAACGGTCTTGTCATTGCGACGACAAGATTACGCTAGTGGAATCTTTGGGTTGACACGTATGTGATGCATGCTATTTCATGATATGTTATGCCTTAGTATACGTTTTTACCATGTGGATCTCGTTAAATTCTTATATACATATGCTAGTACACTAAACTTGTATGCTTGCCAATGCTTTTATGTTGACATGTACTTTAATATATATTGCAGGAGCTTGATGTTTATGCGTTGAAAAGAAATCTAGTAGAAAGGACTAGAGATACACTTAGTTTAAATTTATGTTTTGTTGTTTAATTTGTTATGTTCTAAATGTTGTATTTTCTATTGAAACAATGTATTCCCTTTAGCATGAAATGAAAATCGTTATTTTAAATCTTGTAACCATTAATCATTATAAAGTCTCAAGAAATCTCGTTTTCGTCTCACTCCGATGTTTCCGCCATCGGTTGGGGTGTGACACGAAGTAATTCTACTGCATAAAATACATGCAAAATAAAAGTTATAGAGTTGCATCACTAGTCCCACTACTAGGGGGCTACCCCCGGACCCCGATTTCCCTTGGATTGAAATCATATGATTCTCAAACAAGTGTGAGCACACTCCACATTTTCCAACTTGATTTATCTTGAATTACTATTTCTTTTTTAGTCACTACGTAAATCTATTTGCATAAAGTAACTAGATGACACTAAAATCACCAACACATAGGTAGTGTCTAGTATGCAGGAATAAGAGGCGGAATGGAATGGACCATTGTGAGAGAATAAATAAAAGAGTGTTTGTTTGGTTAATGGAATGAAATAGTCCACTACACAAGGAATTCCACCACTATTGCCACTACCTACTACCGTTGCCGACCCGTCATCGTTGCCGCCACCACCCACCGTTATCGCTGCCACCCACCTCTGCCACCACCGCCATCGTCGCCACCCACCACTCCTATCGCCATCAACCACCACCAGCATCCACCATCGATTTTATTCTTTCATCATTTTTTGCTTACCAAACAACACAATGTAATAATTCAATCCATTCCCACATGATAACTAAATAAGATATCGAATGGTAATGATCCATTCCATTACCTCGTCTATTTCATTTTCTTTTCCATTCCATTCCATTCCTTCGTCTATTCCATTAATCGGGTAATAGAATGGGCGGGGTAATAGAATGAACAAAGGAATGTAGGGATCATACCATTCCATTGTCTTTTTTGGTTACTATGTAAGAATGAACTAGCGGGTAGTGGGTGGTGGCGAGTGGGGGTGGTTGGCGGCGGTGGGTGGTAGTGGTGGTGGTTGGTGGTATCAGGGGCGGTGGTGATGGTGGTTGGTAATAGCAGGAGCGGTGGTGGTGCTGGGTGGCGGTGGTGGGTAGTAGTGGTAGCGGCAATGGTGGTGTGTGGCAGCGGCGGTGGTGATGGGAGGGTGGTGGAGGTGATATAGGTGAAAGAGAGAGAAAGAAAATGTAAAAAAAATAAGGGAGTTGATAAAATTAATTTTAGGTGTTTTAATGGGAATGAAATGCCGGTAATAAGTGATTTTATTTCATTGACCAACAGAACATTATTTGTTCATTACCTCATAATAGTTGATTCCATTCCATCTCTCATTTTAATACCAAACACTACCTTTAGCATTTCCTTTGAAAACTTTTAAACTCTTATTGTTAGAAAGAAATATAGTTTGATAAAATTTTAAACTCTTATTTTAAGTATTTCCTTTGAAAATTTTAAAACTCTTATTGTTAGAATGAAATATAGTAAACTTCGTTTAGTTGACAATTTTTGTAAGATCTTATTTTAAAAAATTAAGTCTTAAGTAAACAAGCTATTTCAAGTAGCTTATAAGTTTCTAAAAGTTCAAAGTACTAGTTTCATTATCTTGAATTCAGGTTTATAAAAATGTGGCAGTTGTTCTTGATATAAAACTTAATTGTCTTAGTTAAACTTATTTAAATGAGTAAAAACTTATTTATAATACGTAGCTTTAAATCCAATTTATAATATACGATATAATATATGTTGAAAAAATGTGGCAGTTGTTCTTGATATAAAACTTAATTGTCTTAGCTAAACTTTTTTAGATGATTAAAACTTATTTATTATTTATAATACGTACCTTTATATCCAATTTATAATATACGATCTAATATACGATGAAAAAGTACATCAATAATAAACAGATAATACAAAATCAATAGTATTTTCAAATTCTTGATTAAGAAAAATTCAAAGATATCGAATCATGGGTTTGTTCATTTGTCATCCAACATCAAGAAATTTGTCAAATTTTGAGGCTTGGGCCATGTTTCAAATAAGCTGGTCGGTAATTAATTATTTTATTTAAAATCATATCGTCCTTGTTTTGGCATTATAAATTGTTTAAACGTCTATTTTTTTGAATAATTTTAAATTTACAAACAAGACAACAACGTTACCCGGAAACATTTATTCTTTGGGTGCTAGACTTCTAATCGACATTAGATTTGATCCCTGAAGTTTATTTATCTTTTTATTTCCTACAAATCTTATTTTCAGGACAAATGGAACGTACTAACAAAACAACACAACCAGTACTTAGATCCTAACAAGGCCTGGCTTGAACTGTTTATATATTCGGTTTTAAGTAAACACTAACCAAAACATAATGTGAAAATCCACAAACCGGATTAACTTATGCGTAGAGTTAAAGGTAGCGATGGCAGGTCATGTTTAATCCATGCATGTAACTGGAATTTGTGTAACATATCAAGAATAACCTAGGTTTAGTCCTAACATCATATCCCTAATTATATTTATATATTTTTTAGGAACCTCTCTATCCTCCAAACTCTCCCAAATCAGTTTGCATGGCACACTATCGTATGCCCTTTCAAGGTCTATAAAAACCAAGCGTAGATCTCGCTTGGAATCATCAATAAAATTAGTTACTTGTGATTCAAGTTTCATCAGGTCTTGATATTCAAAGGCTACTTCTCTCAGTGCATCTGCCTTCCCTTCTTGCTAGTCAAAGTGCTCCAATAATGCCCTCTCATCAACCTTTCCAAACATCACAACATAACTCAATGTTCTTTTTTCTTTTTTTGTAAATTGTAACTAAAAACATTCTTTATAAAACAAGATATGTAAGGCAAATCAAGAAGGAGAGTTGTTTATCTAGCCAGTTCACAAAGGCCAGCAAATCTTGTATGTCTGTAAAGAAAGCAGCATGGACTTCAGAAGCAAGTGACTTGACGAAATCCCCTTGAGAACTAATTACGTTATCAAAGGACTGATTAGCTAAAGCATCAGGAGTTACCGTCATAAGCTCCCTTTAGAGCGGGTAAAGAAAATTAAAGAAAACACCAATTATGCAAGAGCAATTCGGTTCGGTGATACATCAGGTTATAAACCACCAAACAATATTCAGACCGCGAGTTTGCTGCCAAAACTTGCTCAAGTTAAGAAAGAGTTGGCATTTTCGCCTAAGTAATAATGGCTGCTAAACTAACTCACCTGCGTTTCTTAACATAAGAGCTTCTATAGGACCCCTCGGCTTATACTAAACACTTATTTAACTACTTACACTAATAATGGTTTTTTTTTAAATATAAGTCACCATATCGAATATCCTAATTAATTATGTAGGTACAATTTAGATGATATAAGAACCTATAGAATTTCAGATCAATGTGGTGAAATTAAGCACTGTGAGAAAGGCTTGTCATCGTGTTGAAACTGACATAACAAGACCGGAGTAGGATGGTTGTTCGCGACAACACTATGAGGCATGTTGTCTCACATTTACCTTATAACTCAATATACCGTTTAGTACAATATTTTCATCTCACATACATCCAACTTTTTAAAAACTAAAATACTTATACCTATATAGTTATATTACACTAATATAAAATAGAGAAGTTTGACTGTGAAGATTGTTAGTTTTCAAATGAGTAGAAGATTAAGAAAAACCTTAAATTTTATTAGATGTGTCCAAATGGGTTTGGCCCGGGCCCAAGACTGGTTCTAGATAGACGTGCACAAAACCGGGTTTTTTGGTACCCGGGTACCGGTATGACCTGGTTTTGAATTTTCGGGTATTGACTTGACGAAATCCCCTTGAGAACTAATTACGTTATCAAAGGACTGATTAGCTAAAGCATCAGGAGTTACCGTCATAAGCTCCCTTTAGAGCGGGTAAAGAAAATTAAAGAAACACCAATTACGCAAGAGCAATTCGGTTCGGTGATACATCAGGTTATAAACCACCAAACTATATTCAGACCGCGAGTTTGCTGCCAAAACTTGCTCAAGTTAAGAAAGAGTTGGCATTTTCGCCTAAAGTAATAATGGCTACTAAACTAACTCACCTGCGTTTCTTAACATAAGAGCTTCTATAGGACCCCTCGGCTTATACTAAACACTTATTTAACTACTTACACTAATAATGTTTTTTTTAAATATAAGTCACCATATCGAATATCCTAATTAATTATGTAGGTACAATTTAAATGATATAAGAACCCAAAGAATTTCAGATCAATGTGGTGAAATTAAGCATTGTGAGAAAGGCTTGTCATCGTGTTGAAACTGACATAACAAGACCGGAGTAGGATGGGTTGTTCCCTACAACACTATAAGGCATGTTGTCTCACATTTACCTTATAACTCAATATACCGTTTAGTACAATATTTTCATCTCACATACATCCAACTTTTTAAATACTAAAATACTTATACCTATATAGTTATATTACACTAATATAAAATAGAGAAGTTTGACTGTGAAGATTGTTAGTTTTCAAATGAGTAGAAGATTAAGAAAAACCTTAGAATTTTATTAGATGTATCCAAATGGGTTTGACCCGGGCCCAAGACTGGTTCTAGATAGACGTGCACAAAACCGGGTTTTTTGGTACCCGGGTACCGGTATGACCTGGTTTTGAATTTTCGGGTATTGACTTGACGAAATCCCCTTGAGAACTAATTATGTTATCAAAGGACTGATTAGCTAAAGCATCAGGAGTTTACCGTCATAAGCTCCCTTTAGAGCGGGTAAAGAAAATCAAAGAAAACACCAATTATGCAAGAGCAATTCGGTTCGGTGATACCCATCAGGTTATAAACCACCAAACAATATTCAGACCGCGAGTTTGCTGCCAAAACTTGCTCAAGTTAAGAAAGAGTTGGCATTTTCGCCTAAAGTAATAATGGCTACTAAACTAACTCACCTGCGTTTCTTAACATAAGAGCTTCTATAGGACCCCTCGGCTTATACTAAACACTTATTTAACTACTTACACTAATAATGGTTTTTTTTTAAATATAAGTCACCATATCGAATATCCTAATTAATTATGTAGGTACAATTTAGATGATATAAGAACCTATAGAATTTCTGATCAATGTGGTGAAATTAAGCACTGTGAGAAAGGCTTGTCATCGTGTTGAAACTGACATAACAAGACCGGAGTAGGATGGTTGTTCGCGACAACACTATGAGGCATGTTGTCTCACATTTACCTTATAACTCAATATACCGTTTAGTACAATATTTTCATCTCACATACATCCAACTTTTTAAATACTAAAATACTTATACCTATATAGTTATATTACACTAATATAAAATAGAGAAGTTTGACTGTGAAGATTGTTAGTTTTCAAATGAGTAGAAGATTAAGAAAAACCTTAAAATTTTATTAGATGTGTCCAAATGGGTTTGGCCCGGGCCCAAGACTGGTTCTAGATAGACGTGCACAAAACCGGGTTTTTGGTACCCGGGTACCGGTATGACCTGGTTTTGAATTTTCGGGTATTGACTTGACGAAATCCCCTTGAGAACTAATTACGTTATCAAAGGACTGATTAGCTAAAGCATCAGGAGTTACCGTCATAAGCTCCCTTTAGAGCGGGTAAAGAAAATTAAAGAAAACACCAATTATGCAAGAGCAATTCGGTTCGGTGATACATCAGGTTATAAACCACCAAACTATATTCAGACCACGAGTTTGCTGCCAAAACTTGCTCAAGTTAAGAAAGAGTTGGCATTTTCGCCTAAAGTAATAATGGCTACTAAACTAACTCACCTGTGTTTCTTAACATAAGAGCTTCTATAGGACCCCTCGGCTTATACTAAACACTTATTTAACTACTTACACTAATAATGGTTTTTTTTAAATATAAGTCACCATATCGAATATCCTAATTAATTATGTAGGTACAATTTAGATGATATAAGAACCTAAAGAATTTCAGATCAATGTGGTGAAATTAAGCACTGTGAGAAAGGCTTGTCATCGTGTTGAAACTGACATAACAAGACCGGAGTATGATGGTTGTTCGCCACAACACTATGAGGCATGTTATCTCACATTTACCTTATAACTCAATATACCGTTTAGTACAATATTTTCATCTCACATACATCCAACTTTTTAAATACTAAAATACTTATACCTATATAGTTATATTACACTAATATAAAATAGAGAAGTTTGACTGTGAAGATTGTTAGTTTTCAAATGAGTAGAAGATTAAGAAAAACCTTAAAATTTTATTAGATGTGTCCAAATGGGTTTGGCCCGGGCCCAAGACTGGTTCTAGATAGACGTGCACAAAACCGGGTTTTTTGGTACCCGGGTACCGGTATGACCTGGTTTTGAATTTTCGGGTATTGACTTGACGAAATCCCCTTGAGAACTAATTACGTTATCAAAGGACTGATTAGCTAAAGCATCAGGAGTTACCGTCATAAGCTCCCTTTAGAGCGGGTAAAGAAAATTAAAGAAAACACCAATTACGCAAGAGCAATTCGGTTCGGTGATACATCAGGTTATAAACCACCAAACTATATTCAGACCGCGAGTTTGCTGCCAAAACTTACTCAAGTTAAGAAAGAGTTGGCATTTTCGCCTAAAGTAATAATGGCTACTAAACTAACTCACCTGCGTTTCTTAACATAAGAGCTTCTATAGGACCCCTCGGCTTATACTAAACACTTATTTAACTACTTACACTAATAATGGTTTTTTTTAAATATAGGTCACCATATCGAATATCCTAATTAATTATCTAGGTACAATTTAGATGATATAAGAACCTAAAGAATTTCAGATCAATGTGGTGAAATTGAGCACTGTGAGAAAGGCTTGTCATCGTGTTGAAACTGACATAACAAGACCGGAGTAGGATGGGTTGTTCGCCAGAACACTATGAGGCATGTTATCTCACATTTACCTTATAACTCAATATACCGTTTAGTACAATATTTTCATCTCACATACATCCAACTTTTTAAATACTAAAATACTTATACCTATATAGTTATATTACACTAATATAAATAGAGAAGTTTGACTGTGAAGATTGTTAGTTTTCAAATGAGTAGAAGATTCAGAAAAACCTTAAAATTTTATTAGATGTGTCCAAATGGGTTTGGCCCGGGCCCAAGATTGGTTCTAGATAGACGTGCACAAAACCGGGTTTTTTGGTACCCGGGTACCGGTATGACCTATTTTTGAATTTTCGGGTATTGTTAATACCCGAGTCGGGTTCGGGTCCGTGTATTGGCCAGAAAATCCATATCCTGCGTACCCGGGTTCGGGTTTTCTATACACCGGTATTAAAATGCCCTAATTTCGGGTTCGGGTATGAAAAAAACCCGGGCGGGTATTAAAAAAACCCGGATGGGTATAAATATGAACTTTGTAGTTTTTTGTTTCCAACTTCATTTTTGGGTTTTATGAACATGAACTTTAATAATATAAAACTTTAATTTAAGAAGATTACATGTTACTAGGAACTAGAATAATCAAAGTGCATACATTTCTAAAACTCAATATCGGGTATTCGTAAAACCCGGTGAGGGTATTCCTAAAACACGGGTACGGATATTATTAAACCCGGGTATAAATCGAGTATAAAAACTCAGGTTCAGGTACTTAGCTAAAATACCATATCCAAACCCTACCTTATGGGTAGGGTCGGGTCGGGTTTAAAATACCCGTTCCGGGTTTTAATTCGGGTTCGGACCCAGGTTCAGGTTTTTTGTGCATCTCAAGTTCTAGGCTTCTAGCTAGAGATGGGCAAAATCGGGTCTATTGAATACCCGGACCCGATTCCTCATGCTAGTTAGTAGACCCGGTTCCTCTGTGGAACCGGTTTCAGTTCGTACCCGGGTATAAGTTTTTAAATGTGGAACCTGCTGGAACCGGTTCCGGGTAATTTGGAACCGGGTATGGTAGGAACCGGGTAAGGGTACGAACCGGTTCTGTCATAAAAAACTGCATTTACTATTAGGAACCGGTTCTGTCATAAAAAGCTGCATTTACTATTAGGAACCGGTTCCTAATAATTGAAACTGAATATTACTCTTAAAATAGGTTTTTTCTTATAATTTAACCTCATTCTCTACACCACTTCCAATTTCATTTACTTACTACAAAAAAATCAACACTTTAACCACTTCAAATCTAATACTATCAAAGAGATAACGATGGCTTGCAACGATGAGGTCGTGGATGTTTTGGAAACCAAAAGAAACCCCGCTATTTGGAAGCACTTTGACTTGTGCTTGATGTCGGATAGCCATGAAATGACTAGATGCAAGGGGTGCGGGAAGTTCATGAAGGCTTCGGCCAACTCGACGCTCAAGAAACACACCGACCGCCATTGTCCGGTGACAAAGACTAAAAACAATGAAAAGGGTGAAGCATCCGGGACCGGGTCATCGAAAGTTTAGTTTATTTTATGTATTGTAAACCCATTTGTGTTTTATGATTAGTATGTTTAGTGTTTTATGTGTTTTGTTTAACGTTTCTTGTTTAGGTTGTTTGTGTAACCGGGTACTTGTTTCTCGTAATAAATAGTTTTATGTTTATGTATTATACCTTGTTCTAGCAAAGACTTATAAAAAAAACTCACATTAAAAATATATTGACGCCGGGTCTGGAAGGTTACCGTAGGAACCGGGTATGATAAGAACCGGTTACGGGTACAACCCGGGTACGGGTTGGAACCGGTTCCGGAACTTATTTTTTTCAAAAAAAGTGAAACCGGGTAGGAACCATCGGGTATTTTGAACCCGGAACCAGTTCTACTATATGTCAGGTAGGAACCGGAACCGGTCCCAGGTAGGTTCCACCGGGTCGGGTTTGGAACCGGTTATTATGTCCATCTCTACTTCTAGCTACATGGCAAAAGCAAGTTTGAGCGGCCCACTTCTCAAGCCAAGTCGAAGTCCGAGAAAGTCCTTAACATACCCAACTTTAGCCATTGGAGCCCGATTAAAGCTTAGGGCCTTAGGCAACAAAATACCCTACCTAAGTATACCAAATCCAAAGTTGAGAAAAAGGCCAAAAGGCCCCTTTCTAGTGATTACCCTACCACTAACATATTAGTTAGTCATGGAAGTAAACTTGAAAAACAAAAGGTTGTTTTTTGTATGAATAGACATTCATTTGTTGAATCTCTTACCAATGCGAAAAATAATCATTAGCTCTACGTCTAACTTGTGTCGAGTCTATGATTGTACTTATATAAACATCTATAATATACAATATCTCATGAGATTTTTGTTATTCTATATACCGTCAGTCATTAGATTCTCACTTTTTCCGAGTACTCTCTCTACACCATCTATCACATGTTCCTCTACCATTCACAGTGTACCTACATATATAATAAGTTTTATTCGTTTTCTCTTATAATGGTATATATACATATTCTATACTATATAAATCACTTGTATTCAAATATCTAATGTATATTATCACACGTGAAATGATGCAATATAGAAAAGGTATAAACATATAAAGGCACCTAGGATTTCAAGATATGAGGATGATACATATAAACAAATGTACTTGGTTTTGAAATGTTCTTCATCGTGGCTTGCGCAATCGTGTTCTTTCGTTTTCTTTTTCATGGTTTTAATTCGAGAATTTCACTAGCATGAAGTACTATAATCATATTGGACGGATATACATAATTGTAAAGGTTAACATTACCTTAATCAACTTACAAGAAATAGTAAGTTTTTGAGAAGTTTATTTCACTTTTTATTTATAAAACTATTTTGTGTAGTCCATATAATATTCACCTACCTATACGAACTAATAATTTCTGTTTTGTCCAAGCTCACGGTCTTTTGTTTGTTTACTTGGGTAAATACTTCTGAAAAGATCACTTACACTTGGATTACCCCAAGTGAACAAGATAGATTCTGAAGTTTTCTTTTATTCACAACAAATAGATCAAAACACATTGATGGTATTTAAGACGAAACATTTTTTATGAACTCAATATATTTATGGCTTATGTAACATACAACCCCATAATTAGAAATTACAAAAGTAACTAGAAAGATTAAAATAATTCGACTTTTTAGTTATAAAAAAAATTGTTAACTAATTTCAGCTTTGTATTTTCAAACATATATAGTTTATATATATATATATATATATATATATAAACTATTATATTATTAAAATTTTTAAATAATAAATTTTAGATATTTTGATTTTTGCTAAGTAAAATTTATATTATATAAAATTTTAAAGGTCTGTACCTTTAAAATTGTGTATAAATATTTGAATAAATAAATTTTAGATATTTTGATTTTTGCTGAGTAAATATTATATTATACAAAATTTTAAAGGTATGTACCTTAAAAATTATATAATATAATATTTACTTAGAAAAATTAAAATATCTAAAATTTATTTATTTAGAGTTAAATGTTTGGTTGGTCCCTGTGGTTTATGAAAATTGCAGACATGGTCTCAATGGTTCACTAATTACAGAGTTAGTCCTAATAGTTGTAATTTTTGCACTCGGGTGGTCCTTATCACTAACCTCTGTTAAATTTCTAAGTTAAGTTCATGTTAAATGACCAAATTATCCTCCACAATTAAAAAAATAAAAGAAAAAATAAGAAGCAAAAGGATATGGGCCCACCCAATCATCTTCTTCAATCCCCCCCCTCTCTAAAACACCAGTAACCACCATCAGCCATCATCTTTGAGCCACCACAACCACACCACCTCCGAACACCACTATGAACCACCACCTGAAACTAGCACAGCGAACCAATATTATCAGCCATCATCTTACGCTTCGTTCTTGTTGATCCGTACATTGATTTACCTTAACTGTTGACAATCATCCATTTTTATTCACGATTCCGAATCCGTCAAACATTCTTAATATATCGCACACATTTTCTAGTACAAAATCTAACAAATAAATGAAATGGTTTAACCGAATCCTTGAGTTTTTATTATTACAAATTAATTCCTAAACGGATCCAATCTTACCAAATTCGTTTCAACTGTATTCGAGTATATATATCTAACCCAGAACATTAGTCAAACCTTTAACCACACAATTTCACCTTCAATTGTTTTCTGCAAACGCACCTTGTGTTCATCGATCATTGCCGGATACGGTGAAGCTCCGGCCAAGTCAAATCTTTTCCGTCTTAGCCTGGGTGTGCCGATCGGAGTGGTGGTTGCGTGCATCAGTGGCGTCGACCCTGAGCAGTGGTGGTGGCGCTGAGTAGTTTTAGCGGTACCATAGGGGATAGGTGGGTTGCCTAGTCTCCTGGAGGTGGTGGTTGACTATGGTTTTTGTGGTGAATGAGGGTGATTGCCGAAAGGGAAGAAGGGGGATGTGGTGGTTGGACGGTGGTCATTGGCATTGCTGAAAGGGAAGATATGGTTGGGGGCATAATTAAAGGGTGGGGTAGTAATTGATATTTTGTTTTGTTTTAAATGTTTGTTTAAGGTTTTTTTTAATTATTAACCGGACAAGGGTATTTTGGACATTTCATACACATTTAACTGAATATTTTAACGGTCATCCATGGTAAGGACCACCCGAGTGTAAAAATTACAACTATTAGGACCAACTCTGTAATTAGTGAACCATTGGGACCAAGTCTGTAATTTTCGTAAATCACAGGGACCAACCAAGCATTTAACTCATTTATTTAAATACAAATTATAATACTACTATTCTACTATTCTAGTTCTTAACAATAAACACAAAGCTCTTCAAGCTCCGATAGCTTAAACCATACACCTTTGATCTAAAAAGTGTAACTTGTAACTCGTCTAAATATGAAGAAAACAGAGATCCAACAATAAGTGACGGGACGGAATACAAATATAGTAAGTTTAACAATAGAATTTGAAAGTTACGACTTTTTTTTGTTAAATAAGGTTTATATGTAAACTAGTATTGACCCCCGCACTTTATGGCGGGGATTGTACGAGGATGGTAGTGAGAATGTATTTGAGACATAATATATGGATGGGTTATCATAGACAAGCAGGTTTTATTTTAAAGGACGGTAAAAAAAAAGCAATCAACGTGGTTAAGTAAAATGTTTAGAGTAAATTTAGCATTAGCTATAATAAGGTATATAAAATAATAACTAATTTTGTTGCCTGCTTTATTGAATGGTTAATTTAGATCATCTATGCTTAAATCTAAAAGGACGGTAAAAATAAACAAGCAACACAATTAAATAGTATATCTAGAGTTAAAAGTTAAGTTTAATTATAATAAGTTAAATAATAAAAAGTAAAATTAAAAAAGAAAGAACTAAACTTTAAAAAAGATAAAAGAATAAATATTTGTTAAAAAAATAATTAACTTTATTAGACTTCTATTGCCATATGATAACTCTATTAAAGTTATGATGGACTGTCGTTAATGTCAATCAAAAACCAAAATAAACTACGTAGATAGGATAAGTCGGGTATCGAACCAAGGGAGTTTTGTGGAAAGCGTTATACTACAAAATCTAAATACTGAACACGATAAATATTAACTTGAACTTTGAGGTTATGATGACTAAAAATAAACTCAATAAATTGGATTTTAAAGCAATAGAGAGAACGATGATTCCTCCGAACTTTGGAATGATAATCAAAATTATAATACGTTTTATCTAACCATTGAGACTGAGCATTGATTGAATTACCCGTTGTGATGTTAGATGACTAAGTACTCTGATTAACAAGTAATGAAAGGTTATCACATAAACATCATTTACAATTAACCAACCCTAATCCTTATCCAAATAGATCCCAATTTCAAAAACTTTCGGGAATTGAATGGTTGCAAATCAAGACTGAAAAAAATGTAAATGGTTACAATGGAAATAATCAAATATGTAGTGAAAAGAATCGAATGCTTAGATCACTAAATCCCAATGATTAGCAAAACATACTAAATATCCGACTTACATCATTCCTCCATTCGGAGGAACCATAATAAAGAACTAGCCACTCACTGTTCGATTGGAGACTGCAAAGATTGGGTAGTAAGTTGGAATCTTGATCATGTTGATGCTTCGGTGTTGAATTATGATGTTTGGAGGTGAAAAAGTCGCCAACTTGGAAGCCATAGGTCTTGGTTTTCGTTCGTACTCTTGATAGATCCCCAGACCTAATCCACATTTTATTGCTGCAGCAACAACTCATGCGATTTTTTTTCCATCTGATCGTAAGCTACGGTTGATAGACCGTAAGCTACGGTCAGCAATTTCTGTCAAATGTTCACTCAACCGTAAGCTACGGTACATGGACCGTAAGCTACGGTTTCAATGTTCTGCCCAAAATTGACTAAGTGACCGTAAGCTACGGTCTCTTGACCGTAACCTACGGTCAAGACTTGCTGGCTTTTTCTTCTTGACATAATCTGACCGTAACCTACGGTCAACTAACCGTAGGCTACGGCGTGGTTCCATCTTTTGGGTCTCTTTAGTTACATCTTCCATTTAATTACCGATACACCCCTCGACTTCCTGTTGTACTCATTCCTACGCAATTCCACATTAGTTCTTGGCCCGGACGATTCCCAATTGATATTTTCTCCTGCGTAACTGTATCTCGGATCTTCTGCGTTATCTCTAAGTTTCGTAAAACGTCCGAATTAACCAGTTAACCTGCAAAGCAACCAATTCTCGTAGTTATCTCATTCAACGCACATAGCAGCCAAAAACTAACTAAAACACGCAATTTATAATCATTATCATTCGGATTTCACCCCACTCATCAAGTTACAGGGTCGAAATGCAAATCGCTAATAGAAAAAGAATCATTATTAAACTTTCTTATGATAAATCTATTAAAATGTAGGGTTATAAACAAAAATCGTTTATGTAAAAGAATTAGAAGAGTTCGGGGTCGTATGATTACTCTATTAAAGTTAAGAGTTATAAATGTAAACTAAAAGGTTTTTTTTTTGTATTACTCTATTAAAGTTAAGAGTTATTAATATAAATTAAAAGTTTTTTTTGTTCGTAACTTGGTGCCTACACGAAATAGTAAAACACCAAAGTCCATGTATGAGTGTTAATTGTTAAATGGCTTAACAATAATATATTACAAATGTTCACGTTTGATTTTGTTATTATATAGAATATAGGGGAAGGTTAACGTACAAGATCATCTTATCGTGTGAAGCATACGCAAACATCTTAACTGTTCATCTAACCTACCCTAAGTCTTCAATTGAATGTGGTGACACAATAGTAATTAACTTGACATAACTACGCATGTTATTGCATGATTACACACATTATAATGCATAATTACGCACGTCATTTGCATAATTACGAATGGGTTGGGTTAAACTCTAATTACACACGTTATAACGCATAATTACGCACATTACAAAAAATCAGAATATGTATGCCACCAAAAATGAACAATTACGAATGTTAAACTCAAAATTACGCATGAGTTGTTTCAACCTTAATTACGCATGTTATATGCATAATTACGTATAAAAAGGAATGCTACGCGTCTCAATCTTCTGCTTGCGTATCTTCACACGATAAGGTACTATTGTATTCTACACTTTCTTTGTAAATATATAAATAATTTTTGAGATGCTACAAAACCATTCATACAAATTTAACAGTACGTTTTATTACCCAAAATTATAATCGTCATCCTATCTTACAATAAAAAGAGGACCAGTATCTAATTCATGAAATTATAGTAAAGATGGTCCTGGACATGTTACAGCCTTAATCATAACATTAAAATCATTGTCTAATTTAACTTCAATTATGCCACCATCTCACTATCACACTAGCTCATCATATGATTACCAAAAATATATGTTACTTATCAATATGCTTTTGTTATACAGATTTTGATTTGTGCACCATTAATTTAATATATAATTATTAAATTATAATCTTAAAAGCATAACATATAATATCATACTATTATGTATAATTTGAAGTGGTGATGTACAAATCAACTCCCTTTGTTAAATACTCAAAGTTTATCATGAGTTCATGACTAGTCCATACAAGTCTATCTTGTTAGCTCGAACCGATGATAGCCAACTGAATCGATGATCACTAGCCAACACGAATCTAACCGATGATAGCTTACCAAATGGAATCAAACCTACTATAGCTAACTGTATCCAATCTAACAGGTGATAGCTGAGTCAAATTGGAAATGGTTATTCAGTGATACATGCAATTGGTGTGGGTTATAAGAAAGTTGTGGAGGTGGGTGGGTGATTAATGGATGAAATTATGTAGTGTGGTCTAGTTTTATGATCCTTCACTGTCCTATCCTATACCCTCACTTACCCTTTTTCAGGCTTTATTATAAAACATATTAACACACTCACTTACCTACATCCTTTAATAATGTGGTCCAATGCCACCAAATGAGTGCAATCTCTGCTGTAAACTTCAAATTTTATGTACTGTCTATTGTTAACAAGTTTTCTTTATCACCTATGATCATAGATTTAAATTTGAATTACAATAATTATCAAAGGTTTTTTTTTTTTGTAACAATAGTTCTTGGACATATAACTTTATCTATTTTGTTATTGAATTATTTTTCAAGTAAAATGCTTTCAAAATCCCAATCTTTCATAAAATAACAGTGATTCAATAAACAAGTATTTTATAGTGTAAGGACGGCAACGTTCCTTCCAAACACTCATATGGTGTGGAAAGTGAAATCACACCCCCTTTCATGATTATATATAGAGAAAAATATGAAAATAAAATGACAGCTATGTGGCAGTTTCCTGCACCCATAATCTAAGTACCTTATTTGTCATGTAAACATTTATACTTCAGTTAGATTTATTAAATGGAATGTTACATAATGGACCATATGAGAACTGTCAACATACATATCAATATCAACTGTGCTCTCGTAAAAAGTCAATATAAGTTTTTCCTGCTAACCTCAAAAATATACTTTACCATGTTTCAATGTATTTGAACTCAGTCAATTTATACAAACTTATATTATACTTAACTTGAATTCATTTGCTAGTAATTAAAAATCCAATTACATTAAAATATGTATATAAGGGTATTTACATGACTATAGTTTAGAGTTATGTAGCGGAAGTGAGAGGATATGAGACATATAACAGTCATATTAGCACGCATCAGAAAAGTGGTGTGGTGTAAAAAAATGGAGCAGAAGATGGCATGAAAGAGTGGCGTTATTCGACATGTGGCACACACTTTTTATTAATATTTTATATTTAAAAATTGTAGAAAAATCTATTAAATTTCAAAATTAATCACTAATACTAATATGATAAATAACATTAATAAAAAAACATTATATAATTTAAAAACAAACGGAACATAAAAAAATTGAAACTAACTACGATGTTTTGCCTTGATTTCTTCTTTCAATTTCTCGTACATTTCTCTATCTTCGTCTCCAAGGTGATCGGTTTTCATAGCGAGAAATTTCATATCTGATCGCTTTTCTTTCGCAAGTCCACGTTTTTTAAATCTTTTTTTCGTTCGAAAACCTGGAGAACTTTTTCTTTATGGGCATTTCTTTCTTGTTAGATGCTATTGAACAAAGCTATTTGTTCTTTGATGTCGGCCAAAGGGGGAGTGTTCCCCACTCGAAGTGTATGATTTTCGCGTCCTCTGTTTTATTTATCTCTATCAAGTGGGCGTTGGAGTTCAACATCATCGTCCCTTAAGTTGATCTCATGCTCGGTACGACCATCCCAGCGATTAGTAGAGGAACTAGTTTTATATCTTTCGGGCGACGCTTAAGTTGATCTCATACTCGGTACGACCATCTGAGCGATTAGTAGAGGAACTAGTTTTAGACCTTTTAAACGAGGATTGACCCGCTAAAGGTACTCATTGGCCCATATTGGGAAGTGTTTTGCAACATCCCAACAATGAATAAATTTAAAGGTCGCCCCTTTCTTTCCTTCCGAATAAAAGCTCATTGCATGTGTTAACAAGTCAGAGCCGGTTTCGTCACTCGTTGGGTTGTTTTTTAGGTTGTTGTAGTGCCCGTTGAAGGCGGTCATGACTTGATTTATCTCACACCACTTTGACGAGAGACTATCATTTTCCAATAGAAATCTCATCCCAACGTTAGATGACAAAGGTCGTTTATTCGATTCCAAAAAATCATCACTATGTTGGTTGTACCTATTAAAAAGATATAGTATAAATATAAAAAAATTACATAACTTTAAACTTAATATAAAATAAATTATACCTAGAACCGAGTTCTCCGAAATAGAAAGCCAAGTTTTCATCAACACTACTTCTTCGTCATTTGTCCACGGATATATGTGACGATCCTCCTGTGCTTTTTCCTTCTTGACCTCGGTTTTCTTCCTATGGTTTCATTTTTTTGTGTAGAGGATTCGAGTGTAGGTTGAGTTTCGGGTACTGATTCGGGTGTAGGGGCTTTTGAGATAGAAAGTGAGCGGTTGTTGTAAGCTTGCATTTGTTGCGGAAACATAAAAGGTAGGTTCGCAAGAAGATGGTCGTTCGCCAATATGTTCGGATCAGGATAACGGGGTTGCGTCGGTTGAGACGGCTGAGGTGTAGTGTTCGGTATTTCGCCTACACCATAGGGGTTGCTAGGATCGAATGTGCGGTTGTGTGGATGCATTTTTTTTATAAAGTTATAGAGATGTTATATATTTTTAGAGTTGAGTAAAAGAGAATGTGGTAAAACTAATGGAATAGATTGGGTTTTCTATAAGGTGAGTTAATTAATTTGATTTTTACATCTAAAATTGTGACCCTATTTCCTATCAATCCGACCCGATTCTATATTTGACCATACAATTGTAACCATGGGAAAGTACTATGTAATGTGTCGGGTAAATTAGGGTTTTCCCCCCTTTGACAGCATATTGTACCTTGTTTGTGAAGTTACGTGCTCCAATTACCTCTCTTTAAGTAAGCTAAAGGATTACACAAGTACCTCACGATAGTACAAACCTTTTAAGTACAGGGTACAAGCAACTATTGAACTTCTAGTGTTATATATTGTTTTGTACTTGTGAGATCTCACACATCTTTTTCTTTATTTATTTTACATGAGTTAATGCAAGTGTAGGATTTTAGGTGAATATCAAAATGTCATAGCCTATGATTATAATGACATGTTTTACAAAACTGAGAGTTCGAGCTACAATTTGCAAACAAAACAAGCAAAGCGTTCCATTGGCCCGAAGAGTCATTTCCTGTGTTGTTTGAGACGGTGGTGGGTGCACAATGCTCTCGCAACCATAGTTTTGCTATTCGTGTGAAATAATTTTGTTACAAGTATTTGTACTTCAACACTTATAATTAGTTGAAACAATAGACCATCAATCGGTTCCTTAAAAGGTGCATGGTTTTCGCTCATTATACTTTTAAGGGATTTGATTTGTAACACATCAAACCCAAAGTAAGAAGCTAGCATAACAAGTTTAGATCTCAACTAAATGGCATAATAAAAGTAATTGATAGTGAATAACTCAATGTGCTTGTAAGATATTTAAACTTCTACCTTTTTCATTAATGATATAAGAAGTGTTACAGTATAATTAATTTTATGGTTTCAAATCAATATTTTATAAAATATGATATAGGAATTGTTACAGTGTAATTAGTTTTACGGTTTCAAATCAATATAAAATGAATTTAATAACAATGTATATAGTGTGAACTAAACACGGGGTATATTGTATATTAATTATGTTGTTGATTAGGGTTACAAGAGTCCTAATACTTGTATCATTATATATATAAAATTCATTAAATATTTAAAGCTGCTGAATATCGCTATCAATGTTCTATAGAAATATTATTTTTCTCGTAAAGTGTTTATGAATAATTAATTACACATATACTGTTATTAAAATGCAGTTAATTATTTATGCCTTTTCTTATCAACTTCAGAAAGCACTTGACTATCCTTCAGCCCAGAAAGTGACACAACTCCTTCCATTGTCTTCCAGTCTTCCATGCATCTTCATACACACACAAACACACCTTAGAAACACACAGCTAATGAACAGTGGCCCCTTCATTCATGTGTTGAGATGGTTTTTCCAATTCTGCTTAAACATATTCTGAAAACTTCTAAATTCTTCATATTCTTTTTTGCTATTCATGGTTTTAGCCATTTCTAATAAAATCTATATCTTCCTAACATGCTTTCTAAGTTGTTCTACAAAAAGATATTATAAAAAATGGTTGACACTTCTTTTAGTAACTTATAGAATTCCAATCTTATAGTTGGTATAAATTCCTCCACGAAAAACATCACCGAAATGAACATTTTGATCAACCTTGTTTATCTCAAAAGGCATGAGATTAAGCAAATAAATCACAAATGGCGTGCGATTTCTCTTGTTTTGTATGCAACATTGGAATCCGAGCCAGACTTGAATTGGTGGCCTCGAGAGAGGCACAGTGACAAAGCTTGAGATTTCCGACCGGGGGAGAAAGCCACCGGACCTAAAAGTTTCTATAAAACTGGGGGTCGCGAACGTATATACCCAAAAATTTATATACGAAAACTATATACTCTCTCTTACTGAGCGAAAAGTTCGGGGGAGTCAGCCGCCCCTTAAAAGCTTCGCTCATGGAGATGGAGAGCCAGCCGTGACAAACGAGGCTCGGAGTGGTGGCTTGGAAAGAGTTAGTCGTTACCAACATAGTCATGACCAACGAGGATGTTGACCCTAAAGGTCTAAAAAAGGTCGATTGTTATGAACTGAAGCCATTGCAAAGTATTAGACTTGTCCCACATTGGTTGTATGAACAACGATGTGTGATTTATATACCAAATGAGATACATCATCATTTAGATTAGTCTTTTGGATTAAGTTCTCTTGTTTGGTATGTAACGTTTATTAAAGATATACACACTTGTTGAATTTTCAACTTTTTTAGTTATATTGAAGAATAGTACGTTTATAACCTAACGTACTTTTACCATTACTTAAAGTTACATTTAAATCCTAGTTTATAGATGAATACTTTTTTGGTTGGTAATAAATACGAACTTTAAATGACTTTTTGTTTACAATTTCTTTTCTGTTTTCTTTAAATACTTAAATAACAACAATTAAAAGAAGTGACTTTAGATTGGTAAGTTAGTTTATATACATTATATAGTGGTAGGGGTGCGTATAAAACTAAATTAGATAGTCCTTAATCAAATTAATTGAAATAACCCGCCTAGTAACCAAACCTAACTAATAACTAAATTCTCGGTTCAGTTATCCTTAATCATATATCAATAACCGAAATTTAGAAACCCTTCCATATATTTAAAAACAATTCTGATTATATATTAAGCTACCTTCCATCATCGTCATCCCTATTCAAAATTGATTGTGTATTAAAATGTTAGTAGTGTGTATATATATGTGTATGTACATGTATAGGAGAAGAATCATGATATCAATGTACTTCTTACTACATGTATGTCGCAATACTACATAGATGTCGCATAGGGGTGCTAAATGGGTCGTGTTCGTAGGTTGGTGTAAGACTCAGTCTTATTATATTGAAATTTTATAAAAATATCGATTTAAACGAGAAAGTACAAATACACGTGACTACAAAATTTTCAAGTTTATTAAAACTTTATTTAATTAGTTTTGTAATATTGAAACCAAATGCGGAAGCTAAATCTTTGATCTTGTTCGATTCTTCATTGGCCTTGATCGTCATCCGAAAGTGCTTGAGATTACCCTGAACTGGAAATTTGCAAAATAGTAGTATTATAGCAAATTACCGAAAAGCACGACATAATCGATTCGTTAAAATAAACCAAACAGAAGCTTAACTTCTGAGGTGGCGTTGGCGACGCCTCTTTTAAACTTGCGTCGGAGCTTTACTGACGTAGGCAGTAGCTTAAGCTGTCGGACATTCCACATTGCGTCGGCGACGACCATATACGGCGTCGGCAACACTTCCTTCTGCAACAGTTTTTCTGCTGTGTTGTTTGGTTGTCCGTTCGACCCGTTTCAAGTCCCGCACATTATAAACTCGTCCTAGGAATTACAGAGACGTTTCCAAATAATAAAAATTTTCTACTTTCATTCAGAAGTTGCCTACCATAAGCTACGGTTAGCCACTGTAGCTTAAAGTGGTCTACCGCAAGTATTTTCCATCTTGTCGTTTGTTACTAAAACTTCCGTAATTTATTCAATTTCTATCCGTTTCCCATGAAACATGTTTCTAAAAGTCCGTAAAATGTTTTCTTACTTAATTAACCCGAAATCCAAAACCCGGATTCGTAATTCTTATAAATTTCACATCCATTCTCGGTTTATGCAAATATATATTTATTTTGACTCGTTAAGAGATTTAAGCACTTAAGCTTAAATCTCGCTTCTTCTTACCATACTTCACATTTCCACGCTAAGATATTTACTTATTTTCCACCACCACTATACTTGTGGTGGATTGGTTATAGAAAATGAATATATTTACCAATTCTACCATTCGGTTTGACTATCTACAAAAAAGACCCATTATGAGACGTTAAACCAAAACGGCTTATGCCATTTACTATTATACTATCGCAAGGGTATCCTTTCTTATAAAACTCATTTTGAACCACCCTCGTTTGGTCAATTTATCATTCAAGGGCGTTTTGGTTAAATTTTAGTCCTTTTTACGTCGAAAGACATTCAATCGCGTAATTTGACCAAAAGAGCACATTTGAATCGTAATCTTATTTAAAATCATTAGGTTCCTATGGACCTGATGTCTACCATTTAGATTATGAGATTTACCTTGCTTTAGGTAATCCGATATTCATTCATTACTCGTTTCACTCTCATCGGACCTCAAATTACTAAATGAGAGTTGGACCCATTAGCATTGACCCATTTAAATACCTTGCACTACTAATCGCTAATTAGTAGCGATGCAAACCAAACGCGATTTCCCTGTGAACACAAGACTCGACAAGCGTTCATTAGATATTATTGTCAAATGGTGATGACCACACCATTTGACCCATTTGGTCTAATGACCATTTTATCATTATGAGATGGTATTTATTTACCATCTCACCATTTATCCGCTTCAGTTTACACCAGGTGATCATATTACTTAAATTTGTTTCTCAATTCATTCGATCCTTTATGGTATACGCCATAGGGCATCTATTTTCTAAATTTAATACTTATGTGTCAACTCGTGACTAAATTTTCATTTTACTCTTTTTATTCCTTATGACTTACACCATAAGGTGACTTTTTTCGAATTCCTTGTTTATTTGTCATTACATGACTAAATTACTGTTTTACCCTTTTTTTATTATCAAATATGATTTAATACCTTTTTCACTTGTTCCAACCCGTATTTATCCGTGTTGCATCTTTATGTTTTGAAATTTCGTTCCAAATACCCAAAACGCTTATTCAACTACATAAGTAAATCTACTATTTTAAGGATGTAAGCTTTACTTACCTTGAGATCCAAGTATGCCCTTTTCCGCGTACTTGTTCTGTTTGACCCGCTTCTTCTCAAGCCTCCGCCTAGCTTGTCAAGCGTCAAACTATCATTTATCATTCGTAAGATGGTTAGATTAGTCATCATCTAACACGACTATTCCATCTTACGGATTTTATATCAAATGTATCATTCGATCTTAATATAGGTCAGTTTGACTTCTAAAAGTCAACTGCCTATTTACTCATAATAACCCACGAACAAGTTTAACAACTCATTTAAGCATTTCGTTAATTACCCGATAAGCACTATTTTTAGGCCACCATTTAAGTTAAGTTTCTCAAACCAATTTCACATGATTGCTAGTATCAAATTAACATAGTTTCTACAATCATATGATAATCTATCATTCTTATGCAAGAACTTGGGATGGTTTCATCACTATGAAACAACCCCATCATATATATGGAATTTACCCAAATATTAAACCAAATACTTTAAACATTCACACTCACATGATGATTTTAAGCATCTATTAACATGGTGTTTAACATAAATCTCATCTTATCATCAAAACCCATTTCAAGTCATGTATGAACATTTATTCGAACCTCTAATTTGTTCAAATATCTTACACATACATACAAGTATGATGATCATGAACACTTGTATATCATCAATTTTATAATATAATCAAAACCTACTTCATAATCTACTTGTTAATTACTAACAAGTAATCTTGCACCTAATTGTGCATAATTTCTTTAAGTTTAACGAAATCAAGCATACACATACACTTAATATCATCTTTGGATCATAACTAACTACCTAATGACAAGTATTCAACTTGTCTCAAGTTATGATTTTTCACCAATCTAAGTTTTGAGACATACCTTATGATCCCCTCGATTAGGTGATCGTTTACATGCGTTCATGCATCGATTCCGAGCTCAACTCATGCTTTAATTTGATGATTTAGGAAGAACAAGGGTTTGCCCCCAGCCGTAGAACACATACACATTCACTATGTTTTTTGTGTTTTTTTTAATTTTTGATATTTATAATACAAGTTCCTTTTTTGTCAGCTTTTGTCCCTCAAGTTTAGTTTTGATTATGAATGAGATTACAAATCATTGTTTGGTTACTTGTATACATGTTTTTAACTAGGTTTATTTGTTCCTAGTCATTTCGTTTATAGTTTAACTTTCGCCGCTAACGATCTCTTACCAACTTCTTAATATTAACGTGGTTTGATCACCAAACCCGTTTTTGGGGTGTTATAAATCTACCCCCCTTAAAGAGGTTTCGTCCTTGAAACCTTTCTTACATAGTTCCTTGGGTTCAACCCAGTGGACTTGGTTTCGTTTTCATCTGAGTATTGCTCATATTTTAATTATTCAAAAATTCTTACCAGGAAGGTATAGCAGTGCCTTTTAGGCTCCAAGGTGTATGCGCCCTTCATGTGTAAGGCCTCATGTGCCGTTTCTTTCATCTTGTATCCCTTTTCTTTACTTGACCGAGTCGTCATTTCCCCACTCGGTCATATGTATCAGTCAACATGCTTATTCCATGCAAACCTTATACTGATAAGCGCATTCCACAAATTTTAAATTTAATTTTTGATCTTGACTGATCTTGTCGGTTAGACTTATTAGTCACCAGTCACCTTATACCTTATATATGGTACCCTCATATTGCCTTCGCAAGGCTTTCACAAACTTTCGAGACCCTAGTCTCATAGCTCGTGTTACAAGGTGATCACATACCATGTTATATATATATATATACCGTGATTGCATCACGTCATGTTAAATTTTATATCTATCTTTTTCGTTTTCGAAACCTTTCTGAATTCATCGTCTCACACGTAATGGTGTTAAGACCTGTTTCCTTTACTATTAATCATTTTCCAATTCATCTCATACCGTTTATTTTTATTAAAACGTTTTTTCTAACTAAAACCAAATTTTAGTTTAATTTTTTTTTCCTTTCAACTTATGTCGATTACTTGCATCGAGAATTTGGCAATCTAGTATTTCTTCTTTTTACTGTTTTTTATTCACGCAGGGAATTATAAATAATTTCCTCACTTTAATTAAGAGGCCCTTAGGCCCTTTTTACTCAGCCTCTTAAGCCATTTCTTAAACTTTCCCTCTCTTCTTTTCTTTTACTTAGCCTCCTAAAGTGAGGATTTTTAATGCATCATTCCTCTTGATTCGTGATTCGGAGGTCATTTTGACCCTTTAGATCATTACATATTCGTAACCCGAAGGTCGTGTTATCCTTTAGATCATCCTTTTACCCGTATCGTTCTCTAAATATATATTTGGTGTCAATGCACCTCTTTGTACTTGAAAGGAAAATTATTATGTTGTCCTTTCTTTATCGTCAAATTGTGGCTCCATTTTACCAAGAAGGCTAAATTATTTTACTTCAATTATGGCCTCAAGACCTTGTTTGATCCGGTTTGTTAACAATATTATTTATTCTTTTTCTATGACTCCGCAAGTCTTTTACGAATCACATTCGCTCGTCGGATCTATTAGTCGTTTCCTGATCACTCTCGTCTAAGCTTAGCGCAAGATCAAATGGCGTTGACCACTCGTCACCACCGAGTCACAACTACCATCTTTAGTGGCAACCACAAACATTTTGTGTATGTTATCCCAAACATTTATTCAGATCAGACACTATCTGTTGATAGCCGTGCGCGTCTGCGCGATCGTAGTCCATGACTAGATCATGTTTCGTTCGGACAATTCTTCCGACTCTATGACTTCATATGTCATTTATGTGTCGGTTCGTCTCACCTTTACCGTTACCCGGTTTAAGCCTATATCGATTTACAACCCGTTACTCGAGTTCTTTTATCTTAATGTTTTTAACGTTCCCGTTATCCCTTTTGCGTCTTCATTTATATTCATTCATGACCCATTTTATGGGTTCATTTCTATTTCGCGCCCCCATTATTCGGTTTGTGTCTATAGTATATTTAATCACGTCCCATTACCCGGGCTCATTATTCTTTTGCTTTAACGCTCCCGTTACCCGTTTTGCGTTTACTTTTAAATTCAATCACCATACTTCTTTTTGACTCGTTTGGCTTGCTCGTGTGAAATCCATAACTTCTGAACAGTCAAACTTTATCCTTTATTTAATCCGTTGGACTTGTTCGTGTGAAATTCATCACTTATGAACTGTCAGACTTTATTCATTATTTGACCCGTTTGACTTGTTCGTGTGAAATACATCACTTTTGAACAATCAACTTTATCCTTCCGTCTGACTTGTTCATGTGAAACCCATCACTTTTGAACAGTCAAACTTTATCCTTTATTTAATCTGTTTGACTTGTTCGTGTGAAATCCATCACTTCTGAACAGTCAAACTTTATCCTTTATCTGACCCATTTGACTTGTTCGTGTGAAATCCATCACTTCTGAACAGTCAAACTTTATCCTTTAAATAATCCCTTTGACTTGTTCGTGTGAAATCCATCACTTCTGAACAGTCAAACTTTATTCTTTATCCGATTATCCTTTATGGCCTCACAGACCATAAATTATGATTATCATCATCATTTCTTTCTTTTCTCTTTTTATCTTTTCTACGATGATAGTAGTCGACTTTGATCATTTCCAGTGTGGGCACTACCTCCGTTTCTATGACCTCACATGTAATTTATACTTTGGTTTTACGTGCCCTTTTATCAACCATGGTTCTTTTGTCCATAATGACTCATTCCCATTCAACTCGTCTTTACCACATGATATAATCAAAACCTACTTCATTATCTACTTGTTAATCACTAACAAGTAATCTTACACCTAATTGTGCATAATTTCTTTAAGTTTAACGAAATCAAGTATACACATACACTTAATATCATCTTTGGATCATAATTCAACTATCTAATGACAACTATCCAACTTGTCTCAAGTTATGATTTTTCACCAATCTAGGTTTTGAGACATACCTTATTATCCCCTCGATTAAGTGATCGTTTACATGCGTTCATGCATCGATTCCGAGCTCAATTCATCCTTTAATTTGATGATTTAGGAAGAACAAGGGTTTGCCCCCAGCCGTAGAACACATACACATTCACTATGTGTTTTGTGTTTTTTTTTTAATTTTTTATATTTATAATACAAGTTCCTTTTTTGGCAGCTTTGGTCCCTCAAGTCTAGTTTTGATTATGAATGAGATTACAACTCATTGTTTGGTTACTTGTATACATGTTTTTAACTAGGTTTATTTGTTCCTAGTCATTTTGTTTATAGTTTAACTTTCACCCGCTAACGGTCTTTTACCCACTTTTTAATATTAACATGGTTTGATCACACAACCCGTTTTGGGGGTGTTACAGTTGCGAGGTTTAACCTGACCAAAACTCAAAAATTTTAGACGAACCTGAACACGACCCGAACCCATAAATTGTGTTATACATACGAACCCGAACACGAGTCGATATTCGTGGGTTGACCAGAACACGACCTGTTTAACCTGATTTTTGTTTCACAAATTAATATATTAAAATAAAATTAAAATATTAGGAACAAAACATAAATTATATAACCTTAGTTTTAGGATCTGTAAAAATGATATTTTTCATGAGAAGTTTGAGAAGGCATAAGAATTGACATGTAGACATCATGTTTTGTACTTATGCATGATGTTTTGGGTTGTTTTGGCAAGAAAAACACCAAGCATAACAATATAAGACACAATGCAATGAATTTTAGGCTTAAAACTTAAAACACCATACCAAGAACGTTAAGCAGTGTGTTTTAAGTGTTAAGTAGTGTGTTTTAGTAGTGTGTTTTAGTTGTGTTTTAAATTTCACGCTCATAATATGTTGCATTGTGTTTTAAATTGTTATGTTTGGTATTTTTCTTTCCAAAACAATCCAAAACATCATGCCTAAGTCAACCAATTGTTACGATTTAATACACATGTATTTTGTTTATTTGTACATACTACTTGTAATACAATCTCAATAAAAAAATACATATTCGAGTCAACCAATTAAACCAAAATACTTACATAGTTTTGCTAAAAAAACTGAAATGATGGCAAGGCTGTAATTTTGAGTTGAGAGCAAAATAGTAATTTGTCAGCACCAATGAGCGAGAGCTAGACAATTGTTTGACACAAAAAGTTACATTGAGTTAACAAAGTAAAATAAAACACTACTATAGTTTTGAAAAAGAAAACTAAAACGATGGCAAGACTACAATTTTTAACTTAGGTAAAATCGTAATTTCAAGTTATGGGCAAAACCATAATTTTATTTTGAACTGGGGACAAAATCATAATTTTGAACTGAGTGTAAAATCATAGTTTGAGCTGGGACAAAAGCATAATTTTGTTTTGAACCAGGGGAAAATGTAAATTGAACTCAGGGTGAAATTGTAATTTTTGAAATGGGACAAAATCATATTTTTGAATTGAGAGAAAAATCGTAATTTTAAGATAAGGGCAAAAACATAATTTTATTTTGAATCGGAGCAAAAACGTAATTTAAACTTAGAGCAAAACCGTAATTTTAAATTGAAGATAAAATAATAAATTGATTGGATCAATAGAGAAGTGTCTAACAAATTGTCTGGCATTATTCCCTCAACTTCTCTTAGCCATTCTTCTCCACCAGTGGTAAGCGATTACTATTCCCGTACTTTGTTTTAATATAGGTAATAAACTTTCGAGTTCTGTTTTTTCTTTTTAAAAAAATAAACTTTTTTTCAATGGAATACCACTTAATTATGTTATATAAGATAAATCATATTGATAGTGACCAATTAACTGGTTTTTCTTTGATTTATTTCTCAATTTAAAGTTTGTTATGTGTTACTTTAGAATCAAATATTCCTTGTCTTTCAAAAAAGGTCTTTTATTTAATTCTTAAGAAAAAAATGATTTGTTATACTAAACAATAGATTTTAACTTATTAAAGCTATCCTTATGGTTCTCTCTTTGAAGTTGGTTGTATATTAACACGTTTATTGGTGTGTATATGTATGTATATGTAGGTATATCGATGACAATTCCTGACATTATCTGAAACTTAACCTTGTAATACCCTAAAAATATTGAACCATATAAATGTGTGTGTATATATATATATATATATATATATATATATTACATGCTTGAATAAATAATTAGGAATAATTAATCTAGTTGATTAATTGTGTTGTTAGTGATAAATATTGGGTGATATCCATTATTACTTAAAATCTCAAATATGAGGGACCAAAAGGGAAAAATGATGAAACTTGGATATATAAAACAAAAATAAAACACAACACACACACTAAGTGTGTGTATGCGCGCGTGTAATAGTCAGGAGAAGAACAAGGGGAGAAAACCCTTGTTCATCAAAGAATCACCAAACTGAAGAAGAATTCGGATCTCAAACTCATGCATAAACACATGTTAGTGATCACCTAAACTAGAGGATCATAAGGTATGCCAAAGATCTTGATTTAGTGATATTATGAATGTAGGTAGATTTCATGGATTCTAATCCATGTAAGAATTTCTAAAATTGAAGTAGGATAAGAGATGTATTCTTGCTTAGGAACAAACCCTAAGTGAAAGCTTTAAATATATTGCTATGTGAAGTGGTTTTTGATTATATGATGAAATTGATGATATATGAGTGTTTATGATCATCATACTTGTATGTATGTGTAAGACGCTTGAACAAATTAGAGATTCAAGTAAGTGATCGTACATGACTTGAAATGGGTTTTATATGATATGATGAAATTGATGTTATGTCAATGTTAGCAAGTGTTTGAGATCATATTGTCTACTAGTTGTATATAGAACTTCATTATATTAGGTATTCGGATGAATGTCTAAGTAATATAATGAAATGGGTTTTTACATAAAAATGAAAACCCTTAATCCTAGTACAATGAATGGATAAATTAGCATTGATAATCGAAAGTTAAGCTAACTTGATGTTAACAATAGCTCGAACTTTTTTAAGTGAAAGAAATGATTTGAACTTTGTTGAGAAAAGTAGTTAAAATGGTAGCCTAAGAATAATGACTACCGGGTATTTGACAAATTGCTTAAATGAGTTGTTAAACTTAATTGTGCGTTTACGTATGTTAATAGGCAGTTGACTTTTAAAAGTCAAACTGACCTATAATAAGATCAAATGGTAAATTTGATGTGAAATCCGTAAGGTGGGATACTCTTGATAAATGATGACTAATCTAATCATCTTGCGAATGATAAATGATAGTTTGACAAGCCAGGTGGAGGCTTGAGAAGAGGCGGTGTCACACCCCGACCCGCAGCGGAATAAGAGTCGGGGCATAATTGGGTTATCACCAAAGCTCATGATATTTACTAATATGTTTCATATTTATTTAAATCAAAATTACATCCTCAATATTCCAGACATGTTCATACAAATACAAAGAAAATAATCAACTAAACAATCCAAGCTCTAAACCAGTTTATTCTTCTAAGCCAAACCTATGTGTTTCTTGCTGCAGCTGATTCATGTGTAAAAAATAGGGGTTTTTGGGTCAACATAAGTTGGCGAGTGAACCTTGTTAGATAAACATTTATTATTGATTTCTTATTATCTTTATCATGGAAAAATTGTGCAATAGTCATATGTGAGCAAATGTAAATAATCATTCAATAACAATAACAACCACAAACAATAACATACAATAACATATCAACTTGCATGAATATATAACATGAATGAAAATTGTATATGTTGGCAACGTCACGTTCACGCTCATAATGTAATGGGGAACGGACGGCCTATGATGAATGTCTGTGCGATCAAGACTCAATCAAACGGAGCTGATTGTATGTTGGCAACGCCCGGTTCACGCTCATAATGTAATGGGGAACAGCTCAACGCTCATAATGTAATGGGGAGCGGCGGCCTATGATAATGTATGTACTGAAAATGATAAATTAAATCAAACAATAACCACACAAACAGTTGATACAAGTTGAATAAACATTTGTTCATGGATATGATGTATGCACAATGATTTAAATATAATAAATGGTAAGACACATGATACACCCCAAAAACGTGATTAAAACGGGGAATTTGTAGAGATTCACTCACATTGGGTGCGTTCGGTTGAAGATGATGAATTGCGCACGAGTTTGGAGGATTGATCGACGAAACTTAACTAACCTAAATAATAACGGGAAGTATGGTAAATGAGTGGATTTTATTAATAATTTTAATAAGATTTATATATATATATTTTTGTGAGTTTAAGGCTATTATCTATCTTTAAAAACATTATTTTTAAGTATTTTTAATTGATTTTTAAACTAAATAAATAAATAAAATATAAAAAAATGTTGACTTTTGCGTTGACCATTGACCGTTTGACCGCTGACTGTTCGACCGGTTCAACCGTGTGTATGTACGCGCTGGGTGAGGCTCGAACCCGAGACCTCCCGTACGCGTGCACGCAGCTCTACCAACTAAGCTACGTGTCTAACCCGAAATAATTCTGTTTTTAATTATATTTTTATACTGTTTTAGTTTATTCAAAATTCTTTTATTTTCAAAAAGGATTTTAATCATCGAACCGGCGTGTGTAACAGGTCTCGAACCCGGGACCTGTGGGTTAGTATTGCACACAGTCCACCGCTGGACTGTGTGTCTAACCTAGTTAATATACCGATTTTTATTATACTTAACATCTTCCGTGAGTTAATCCGGTTCAGTTAGAAAAATAAAACATCTTTTATTACAGAGCATACGTGTGTGTCAAGGATCGAACTCGCGGCGTGTGATATATGTGCGCACACAGTCCACCGCTGGACTGTGTGTCTAACCCGAGATAATATCCAAATTATATTAAACTTATAAACAACCTAACTTCATCTTCTCCGTTACAATATCACAGACTACGATTACTCTACTGTTTCTTGTTTAATTCGATTGACAAACATTCAAATGACTAAAATGAAATGGCAGAGAAGATTTCGGAAGTAAACATACCGGAGAAACGATCTATCTCAGAATTCCGGCGAAGTCGTCGGCTCTGTTTTTACGGATTTCGTCTGAGCGGACAGATTAACAATTTTGATTAGCTAGATGCGGAATTGAAGCACTGAACAAGAATTACCAGAAGGTTTAAAAGGCTATACCGTTTCACAGCGAGAATTGGGAACTTTCAGAAGTTTTCCGGCGAGAGTTAATTATCCGATATCGTCGTCTGAAACTGATTCTGATTGAAGGGTTTGAGTTAGCAAAAGCTTAACAATTGATAGACGATGAAAGAATTGAGAGACTTACTGATTTGATGGAAAACACGGTTTTCCGGCGAAAGTCCGGCGAGTTCAAAAAGCTTTTCCGACGAACTGAAAGTAGAGCGAAAGTGAAATTGAAGGTTCTGCGGATGAGTTTGAGTCGCGAGAGGGGGCTATGGTTGGAGTAATTCGGAAATGCAGATTTTCGGTTATTAAAACCGATCACCACATGAATTCAAGTCCATTCAAGACTAAATTGATTGAAGGTGTCGGTGTATCGGTTATTGTCAGAAAACCGCGAATACTCAAACGTTTTTGGACGTTTGGAAACCGATTACGGTTACAGTTGGTGTAAACCGGTTGATTCATGGTTGAACATAAGATTAAATTGATTCCTAGAACTAACAGAAAACATCAAGTGGCGGAGTGGTTATAAGTGTGCGTGTTAAGTCGTTAGACTCACTCGGCTGACCCGGGTTCGAATCCCGGCAGCCGGTTTTCTTTTTTATTTATTTTATTTTCACTTTTTATTAATTATAGTTTTTAAATTCTAATTTGTTTATTAATTATGCAACGTTTAAAATTAAAATAAACAAAAATATGCAACGAAACATTTATAACTTGATATTCGATTACAAACGAAGCGGGTTTGGAAAACCCGTTTTTGACAAATGTCACAGGCGGGTCAAACGGAACAAGTACGCGGGAAAAGCATAATCGGATTTCGAGGTAAGTAAAGCTTACATCTTTTAAGTAGAACACATACTTATGGTATTCGTTAAGAATAAGGTAGATAAGCATATGAAATATGATGTTCCAATGCGAAGTGATTTAGGTCAGAACAAGTGAAAACGGTAAGAAACCATAATTGATGGTAAACAGGGTAAAACGGTGCATTAGTCATGTGATGACGAATAAATAAGGAGTTTTGAAGCATTACCTTATGGTGTAAACCATAATGGGTAATAAGGGGTAAAATGGTAATCCGGTCATGAATTAACAGATAAATAAAGAGTTTTGAAAAAAGACACCATATGGCGTAAGTCATAATGGGTCAAGTGAATTAAGAAACGATTTTTAAGTAATATGATCACACAGTGTAAAACGAAATGGGCTAAATGGGTGAGATGGCAAATAGATGCCATCTCTTAATGATAAATGGTCATTTAGGCCAAATGGGTCAAATGATGATGTCATCACCATTTGACAATGATGACTAATGTCACTTGTTGAATTTTGTGCTCATAGAAGAATATAGTATGACTTGCATCGCTATTAAATAGCAACTAATAGAGCAAGGTATTAAAACGGGTCAATGCTATGACCCAAGCCATGTATGTGTAATGGGTCAAATTCTCAATGAGGACTTAAGGTCCGATGAGAGTTAAACGAGTCTTGGATGAACATTGGATTACCTAAAGAGAGGTATATCTAATAATTTAAATTTTAGACATCATGTTCTTAGGAACATAATGAAAATTTAATAGAACGTGGGTTAAAAGTGCCCACTTGGTCAAAATATGTTTCTAAAAGTCCTTCGTCGTAAAAATGACTAAAGTTGACCAAAACGCCCTCGAATGTTAAATCGATCAAACGACCCTTGAGGGTAGTTTAAAAATTAGTTTTATAAGTAAGTACATCCTTTCGGTAGTGTAAAAACAAATAGTATAATCCATTTTGGTTTAATGTCCCATAACGGGTCTTTTTCGTATCTTGTTCAACCGAAGGGTATCATTTTCTATAACAAATCCACCACAAATATATAGTTTCGGTGGAAAATAAATAGAAATATTAGAGTGGAAATGAGAAGTAAGAAAAGAGGAAGTGAGATTTAAGCTTAAGTGCTTAAATCTCTTAACGAGTCAAAATGAATATAAGCATAAACCGGGAATGGATGCGTAATTCATAAGAATTAAGAATCCGAGATTTGGATTTTCGATTAAATATGTAAGAAAACATTTTACAGACATTTATAAACAAGTTTCACAGGAAACGGACGAAAATGTAACAAGTTACGGCAGTTTTCGTATCAAAAACGAAAAAACGGAAATACTTGCGGTAGCCCACCTTAAGCTACGGTGGCTAGCCGTAGCTTACGGTTGGCAACTGAGGATATAGTGTTTTACGGACGTGACTCTGTAAGTCCTGAGTGGTGTTTTAAATGTTCGGGACTTGAAACGGGTCGAATAGACAAGTTAAATAACACAGCAGCAAAACTGTTGTAGTAGATAGCGTCGTTGACGCCATGTTTGGCCATCACCGACACAGCTTGGTTGTCTGACGCCTTAAGTTACTGCATACAACAGTGAAGCTCCGACGTGATATTAGAAGAGGCGCCACCGACGCATCAAAGTGCCGTCGCTGATGCCACCTGAATGATTTAAATTTTTCTTGATGAATTTTTGTTAAATTAGTTATGTGGTTAACTTTTATCCAGCACATTACTAACTAATTTATAAAATTCCAGTTTAAGGTATTTGCTAGCACTCATGGATGACGCAGCTCAACGAAGAACCAACACAACCAAAGACAAAGCTTCCGCGTTTCGATTAAATTGTTTATCAAATCGAACTAAGTGTATATATTAAAACAATAAAAAGATTGTGAAGTTCAAATAAATCTAGAATTTCGAATCATTACGTTTTTGCGTTATATTTATATTAATGCATAACTTTAATAAAAGTTATGTTACAATATTAAGGGTCTTACAAACCCAAACCTGACATGAATAAAAATAGGTTTTGGGTTAGTTAACACACCCTGTATTTTAAATGGGTCGGATTAGGGTTAACCAACACAAAAACGAGTTGGCCCATTAATCCGTTAAGGTATTAAAATGGGACTTTTATAATTCATTTTTCCCCACTCCATTTACCTGAAGATAGACTTTTAATTTCAATCAATTTTTAATATTTTCCAGAAAAATCTACTCATGTTACAGTCCAACAGTCTGATTATAACTCGACAACATGCATGACTCACTTAAAAATAAGTTAAATAGTTCGTGTTCTGATTGATCCAAATTTATATGTGTGCAGGTTAGGTTTAAATCCCTGACATGAATAACAATGATACAGGTTAGATTCGGATTACACATTCAACCCGAGAATTCATAACCCACCAACTCATTAGCCCAACACAGTTCACACCCCACTAAGATGTTGTTTGTTTTTTAAGAGGTAAAATGTCTGCAGTCTGCGGACCACATCTGCAGACATCTATAGAAGAAGAGGTTGACCAAACCTTTGAAATCTGTAAGAAGAAGGATGTTTGTTTTTTAACGTGTGTAGAATTATAAAATAAACTAGTGGTGGTGTATGGACAATAGTGGTGTTGGACACGGTGGTGGATGGTGATGGAGGTAAACGATTAAGGTGGTGGACGGTAGTGGTGGTGATGGACGGTGGTGGTGGGTGATGGTGTTTAACCATGTGAAGAACTTAGAAGATCTTAGAAGTGGCTGAGCCAAGTCTACACTAAGAAGAGCTCGCGCAGATATTTTTTAATGAAACATTTTCAAAAAAACAAAGAGTTCACACGTAATAATATCTGCATATGATCTGCGACACTTATATTAGAGTATGCACAGAACTTTTGTGAAAAAAACAAAGAACGAAATCTTCATCTTCGTATAATTAATAATAATAATAGACCCTTCACAGTCGCTATGGTTAAAAGGAGGCTACATCTCTTTAATACAGAGCCACCTTCAGCAATGTGTATGCACGTTTCTCCAGACCAATAATCTCTTAACACAGATTACTTACTACTCAATCTAACTTGCATTCATGCAATACAAATTTGTACACTGATCTATCTTTGTCGGCTCTATCTATCTCCAGCAAAGTCACAATCCATAATCTCCAACATTTATTGAACAATAGCGTTGAAAAATGTGAACAATTAAACTTTTAGCTGTTAGATCTTGTTTAATGTACGATCATACCCTCTGCCCCTCCCCCCCCCCCCCCCCCCCTCTAACACTACAAATTTTCTCTTACTTCTTCTATCTTTGCTTTGAGTTCTGGGATCAGAGCTGACACTTGATCCTTCATTACACGTTCATAACTTCATCAATTATTCTGTTTCAAAGCGAATTCATACTTTGTTTTGATCTAATTTTAGTGGGTGTTTTAGTTTATGTGATTTCATTAACACCATTCTGTGGATTTGTTCTTCAATCATCTATGTGCTCTTTTTTTCAGCTTTCAAGAATCTGGTTTCATTTGTTTTGTTGAATTTGTTGGGAATCTTGCAATTGATTATTGTTTTCAATCACAGTTAGATTGTTCTAGTTTTAGTTTAGTTTTGTTCTTCTAACTTCCGTTCTGTTCTGTTCAGAATCGAATCCCCTGTTTTTGCTCTGTTTTAGGGTGAATAGAAAGAAAATTGTTCAATGGGTATGATTAGTGCAAATGGGGTTGTTGTGATTGTGATGTTGAGTCTGATTGGAATGTGTGTTAATGGAGAAGAAGGTGAATATGAAGGTGTGGAAGGTGGAGCTCCAATGGTGAAAACAGAGCAGGATGCTCTGTATTCTGCTATTCAAGGGTTTGTGGGTGCATGGTGGAATGGGTCGGATCTTTATCTGGATCCTTGTGGTTGGACTCCAATTCAGGTACTCTCATGTTTGACTTTTTATACTCCACTTTGACTTTATAGACATCATTTACTCATCTTAAAGAGTAATAAAAATGTTATTATGAAGAAACATATATGGAAAAAATTGAGTTCGAAACACTAGAAGTCTTTGAAATCTAAAATATCGACTACTATCTTGACTTTGTTACTCAATAGTAAAATGTGTTTTAAGATGTCTTAAATATTTACATAAACTAACCTGTCCGTATACAATTTATTCGAAATCAGCTACCTAAAAACTCGAATATATTTAGTTTATTCGAGCTCAACCAAGTTTAAAGCATGTTTAATTATAAGCTTCGCTTAAGCTTTATATATATAGATTGATTGGCTCGAAATCAAATCTAAACAAGCCTACTCTTATATATATAATTAAATATATTAATGTTCATATATTTTAATATAATATTAATTACAAAGCAAATATCACTATATATAGGTAAAAAAATAAAAATTTAACTAAATATGTTATGCTATATTTATATAATAATAATAATAATATAATAATAGTAGTAGTAGTAGTAGTGTAGAATTATAGAGATAAAACCTATCTAAGTTGAAAAAAACTTAGAAAATCTTTGTGAAAACTTTTTGTAACAATCTTTTTTTTTTCTAAAAAAACTAGGGCATTAATATACATGTTTTTGAACGTTTTGAGTAAAAAAGGCCGAGTAGTTTAAAAAAAAGTTTAAAGTTCTGTGTAACATGTTACATATGCTCAAGAAACAGTGTAACATACGAATATTTAACTTTTTTTTTCTAAAAAAGATATTGTTAACGCGTTTTTAGTTTGGCTCAAAATGTTCAAAAACATGTATATTACATGCCCTAATTTTTTTAGCAAAAAGAAAAAGTTTGTTACCTAAGATTTTAAGAGTTTTCTTTCTAACCCTCCCATAATAATAATTATGGTTGCATAAATAATATATATGCAGATAAATAGAAAAATATATAATGATTAAATTCTGAATAAATAAATAATTAGTTGAGTTTATTCAGGCTTGTCTGAGCTCAAGTGTAACTTGCTTGCATGCAAATTGTTTGTACAATTTGCCATTTTGTATCAATCATTAGGTGACCGAAAGTTTGTATGTTTTGTGTGTTATTTAAATTTTCATGTACAGAAGTTGTAGTAGAAACTTATTTTGTATGAGAAAATGATGTGACAATTATATGTTACTGAGAATTATTTGACAAAATTCTGACCTTTACTCTTTACTCTTTTGTTTACAGGGTGTTTCTTGTGATATTTTTGATGGATTTTGGTATGTGACAGATTTAAACATTGGCTCCATCCATGATAACTCCCTTACATGTGCTCCTGATGCTAGATTCAGTCCCCACTTGTTCCAACTCAAGTACCTAAAATTGCTAGCATTTTTCGATTGTTTTTCTGCCCCACCGCATGCATTTCATTCTGGAAACTGGTCTGTGTTATCGGGTAGTCTAGAGTCTCTTGAGTTCCGGTCAAACCTTGGTCTTACCGGACCCATTCCAGCCACTTTTGGTCAACTCGAAAGGCTTCAATCGTTAGTGCTAATCGAAAATGGATTATCCGGTGGATTACCAGACAACATTGGTAACTTGCGACGTTTGAAAAGATTGGTTTTATCTGGGAATCGGTTCACGGGTAAAATCGGAGATAGTTATGGTTATTTGAGTGAGTTATTGATCATGGATTTGAGTAGAAACTCATTTTCTGGGAGGTTTCCTTTGACTTTTGGAGGGTTGACTTCTCTTTTGAAGCTTGACTTGAGTGAAAACCAATTAGAAGGGAATATTCCAAGTGAGATTAGCAATTTGAAGAATCTAACACTATTGGATCTTAGTAACAACAACTTTTCTGGTGGGTTGACTAAGTCAATTCAAGAAATGAGCTCATTACAAGAGTTGGTTTTGTCAAGGAACCCTATAGGTGGTGATCTTATGAATATTGAGTGGCAAAATCTTCAAGGGCTCGAGGTTTTGGATCTTTCAAGCACGCGATTGATGGGTGGGGTCCCGGATTCCTTTTCTCAAATGAAGAGGCTAAGATTTTTGGGTCTTAATTGCAATAATCTCTCGGGAAATCTAACACCAAAGTTGGCAGAACTACCCCATTTGAATTCGTTATATGTATATCGAAACAACCTTACGGGAGAGCTCAAATTCACTCAAGGGTTTTATGTCAAAATGGGAAGGCGATTTGGGGCTTGGAATAACTTGAACTTGTGTTTCCCAATTGGTTTGATGCCAGTGAAATTTGGCCCGTTTGGGATAAAGACGTGTCAAGAAGTCATGTCAAGTGAGGTTAGTCCTGGTAATTCTGGTTTGAAGTTGGGTAGTGAGAATAGAAATCTTGATCTTGATTCTCATCACCCAACTTCTTTTACCTTCTCTAAAAACAAGTTCAATAGGATCTGTCTAATTTGGTACGTGTTTATGACAATTATGCTCTTCATGTAATGATTACTAATCTTACAATGTAATATGAACCATCTTTTAACATTAGTTAGGTAATGGTCGAACTATTCTTAGGTGTTATGACCGACGTCTATGATCCTCTACTTGTCATGGGCTGGTTAATAGACAACTTGTTGTCTGGCGTGATGCTTACTTTGTAGATACTAACATCACATAATACTTTGTGAATCAAACAAATTATATGGGGATGTAGGTGTGTATGGGGTGTGAAAAAAATGTTTGCATTTGGGTGGATCAATAGGGAAATTCACATTCCTGTAAGGAATTATTAGAATGTAGCTAGAGGCTATAGGTGGTGGAGTTTAATGCAATGTGTGGCACATCTACACGTTAACATTTGTGTTGGTTTCTGGACCATTTAGGCATGTGAAGAAGTTGTCAAATGTAAATGCACTTTATTTCCAAAAACACTTTTTGATAACTGATAGCAAAGTAAGAAATAATCGAAGCTGTAATTTATCAAGTTAAAAAATAACCACAAACGTCAAAATCAAAGGTAAACATGAAGTGAGAGAGAAAATGAATAGCTCAAGATTTATATCAACTATATCAGACTTTTAATGATTTTGCTAACAAAATAGATGTTAGCAAAAAGTAACCACATCGACATTGTTGTCATTCGTTCATATGAACGACATGCAAAACCGAACCGCACCCAATGGTGAGGAATGGTAAGAACCCAACATATGACGGTGAAAACCACCCTTATTAAGAATATTCTTATAAACCTTTGTTTTAAAACATATTCTACATGTATCAACTAGGATTTAAATAGTAAAATAGAATAAATTTTAAAAACTCAAGAATAAAAGTTTTAATAAAATACATTCATTATGTAGACAATTAACCCTATTCAAAAGACAATTCATTTTAAACATTTGTACTAACAGAAACATTCAAAAGACAATTCATTTTAAACATTTGTACTAACAGAAACATTGAAACAATATATATTTGAATGAGTAATGGAATGGATCCTAACTGTGGCTCTTCTACTTTGCCTTGGCGTGTTAAAAATCATTTTACTTTAAAAATTCAAATTAAAGATAAGGTTAAACTTTCTTTTAAATGTTTTTTCTTGTGTGTTAAGAAGAAAAAACAAATATGTATCTAGAAGCTGTGGTTAATATAATAACAAATTTAAATAGAAGATTATGAGAATCATATAAGCAAATATATTTAGGGTCTCTTTGTTATGTGATAATGGAATGGTCGAGTGAATGGAATAGACGAGTTAATGGAATAGACGAGAGAATGTAATGGATCATTACCATTCCATGTTTTATTTTGATTAGTTTTTTGATGGACCCATTCTGCTAATTTTCCAAGGTTTAACTTTAAAACCTAACTATCTTGGCTCAATATGCTTATGTGTTGTTTCCCGATTGATTCTTTTTGCATTTATGTATTTTTAAAATATTTTAATTTTAAAAAGAAAATCTATTGCAGACTTTTAAATTTGGATATCTTTTTTAAGAAATTGGCTACACGTATATGAATTGTAAATTGTAGGTTTAAATCAAAATCAATGATTGTTTTCCCGATTATAGACTCATCATTATCATTATACTTACATACACACACACTTAATATAACTAAGATACGTATATAAACTTGACAAATAAAATGTTCGTGATATTTACAGTCTTGTTCTTTGGTCGAAGTCGAAAAAAAAGATACCCAACACAATTAACACAAAAAAATCCAAACGTGAAGGGCTCTCAATGTACACTAGTACTACATAGATTATTATAGCAACATTTATTATATGATTCCATATATGCATAAAATTTAGTTGTCCCACTTAAAACTTCTCAGTTATATTGTAGCTTGCCATTGCGTTACTCTCACCACTTACACTTAGATTTTCCGTATCTATTTGTCTCTATATCCACCTATATATACATATACAATTATACATTCACTTCAATATTTACAAAACCTTATTCTTGTTAACTCAAATGGCTTTCTCGTCTTCTTTCAAAACTTCATCATCGTCATGGAAGGTGATCTTCATGTTGATCTTTCTGATGACCCTTCTCGTGAACCCAAACGTCACAAGAAATCTGCCGCGAACTTTGCTTTTAACATGCTTTTCACCTTATGAATATAAGGCTATGTGTTATAGTACATAGAGTCTAGAAAAAATGTTGTATCCTTATTGTCAGATAATGTTTTTCTCCGTTTTGATTGTCCTATCAACGAGAGGAATACCCGCTTTGGTGATTTTTTTCACAACCTCCCCCACTACTCTTTGAAAAAAAAGCCAAACCATTTCACATGGATCCTGATAAAAATTGAGGTCACTTGTATAAAGAGGTTGATTTAAAGATTATTTTTTCTAATTGATTAGAAAGAGCCAACGACTTTTGGGTCTAGAAGGTGGCGCCTAAAATAGTACAATTCATGCATAAAAAACATTATAGAACAAAAGAACAAGAAAAAAAATATACCCGCCAGAATAGATTTTGGTCATACGACCAAAACATCCTTAAACAATGAAAAAAAAAATCTCTCACACGCTACAAAGATTAAGAAAATTCCTTCTAATATGTCTAAAATATATAATGTGTTGCGAATGTCTAAAATTCCCTACTAATATGTCGTCGCTGATGTCCAAAAATCAGCGTTAATAACAATACGGTTAACTGGACGCATAGAACTACGGCAAAACCTTTAGCTGCGATATATGTCCCCTCGCTAATAATTATAATGTCACCGCTAATGCTCTCTAACCTGTATTGCGTATTTTTCACTGTACTCATGACATTTTCACTTTTTCCCAGATACATACATTTACTCCAAATACATGCAGTGAGAGGCATTTAAAAAATCCACAACACTATAATAGAGCATTAACAAGTGTAAAAATATGAACAAACTGAATTTTAAAAACACCATTAACAAAACTTACCTTTCCTTATTAGCCTTCGTTGAAATGTACTTCATCAGCCCTTTGCCTTTTCTTCTTCTGATTGTCCATGTAAAATGACTTGTTTCCAAAAAGAATATATGAAAGCACAGTGAAGTTTTATCCATTTTGATAAATTATTTAGTTATCACATCAAAATGTATATATCTCGATGACAAACAAATAACAAGACTGCATTAGATAATATCGACCTTGACGATGAACTAAAATTAATTTGCGCAAAAGTCTGTTCGTCGTCTATCTGTCTCGCTCTTTTTAAACCTGGTAAAGCCAATTCGTCTTCTGAATCCGCTCCCATTAGATCTTGCGGACCAATACACGGCTCTTAAATATCGGTGAAACCTGCACATATCATTTCTAAATCATTACTAAACTCATAACATCTAGTCAACTAGTATCAGGGCCAGTTTACGTGTTCTTGAGTTTTCTTCAAAAAAAAAGTATGATATTACTGCCACGAACGTTTCATGATACAAAACGGTTATAATGCACGTTATCATAATCCTCAAAGCCTTGAAATTAAACCATTTTTAATCAGACATACAAAACTATACAAAACTGCACACGCTAGATGTGCAGCAAATTTATTTGTAAATGCATACTAACCAACAGTTAGCCTTTGATCAATAATTCCTTTTTGGTGTTGAACAAATCCTTTAATGTTACTTTCTACCAAAAGTTCTTATATATTTTTTTTTTATTTTTTTTTTTAAATTCAATACTAATACTACTCTCCGATTCATGAGGTAAACAAATCTTATTGTCTGTAACACCCTAAACACGATTTGACCCAAATGAACGCAACGGAAATACTGATTCAAAAATTCTTTCTTTATTAACTATAGGACCTACTTAAAGGTTCATTTATAAATTATTGGACACTTTCTTGAAAAGATTTACTACATTCATTATTAATTAACTTGCTAAATGTAATACATAATACAAGCTATGAGACCACTCTTCCCGTACAATCCTTGCTCTTTGACTCGATCTTCGTCCACATATCTCCCATGATGGTAATGATGATCTGACCAATCTGCGGTCACCACATACATAACCAACACATTAGTAACGGGTGACATCTTACGTAATTAAATGAATATATAATTAATCAATAACTACATAGTGTTCTAACTATGTTTACTACTCCACAATTATATCGTTCTAAACTTGTTCTTTGCACCAGGCTTCGCACCCTCGAAAGCCCAACACTTACATACCTGCATTCCTGTTTCATTCTCGTTAGCAATACAGTTAGTAAGACATAATCTCAACGTATTGCCGACCTCCAACTTCGCGTAAGTACATACCACTGATCTACATTCAATAAGTTACAATTCCTGTCTACACTCGCACGCATCCATATACATACATACATGCTTACATACTTAATCATATTAGGTAATCACTAATTCAATTCAATAAGTTCACATAACTCCCTATTAGTCATTTTCACTTTTCGGGGCTCATTAGGGGTTACCGAACAAATTTTAGGAGATATGGAAACTCACAATGCGAATAACCAACAAAAACAGAATATTAAGCTTGTAGGAGGCGTTGGCGACACCCTCCTATAGCGTCGGCGACGCCCTCTAGAATGATGCGTCGGAACCAAGTTGCATAGACAGTGGGTTAGCGCGTCGGGAGAATGGGCAGCGTCGGCGACGGCTAAGGAGAACGTCGACGACGCCCCTTCTGTGTTGCTGACGCTGTTTTTCCTTAATCAAGCTTACATAGCCCGTTTCCGACTCCCGTTCAAACCCGAACTGACTCGTCATGTTCCGTATCGTATCCTTTTTAACACTTAACCCATGTCTCTTTAAATCAAATCTATACTTCTAACATACTTTCTTGATTCTTTTGGCCCGTTCGACTATTCTAAGTTATTTACAACATAGTTGCTATTACGGCTCATCATAACCATATATTCTTTAATTCTATAATTAGTTAAACATTCTTGTATAGTTCCCATACCATAATATCCAAAACCCACACCCGGCACATACTTCTACATTTTGACCCGTTTACTTGCATAATGATTTTCGAACGTAATTGACATCTTATAACTTATCACAACAATATATACCTTGATTCCTACCCTTATCTGTAATTTCTTACACAACCCCCTGCATTCAAGATATCAATATTCGCTTACAAGAGAAGAAGTGATTCCGGAAATCACTTACCTTAGCGTCCGTCTTAGCATCCGTTACCTTGCCTCCTTTTGACCCGTTAGCCTTCCATGCTCCCATCCGCCTTGACATGATTCCTACACTTTCATGTCATTACATTCACATTCTTGTTAGTATACATGATTGTACATGTTAACGGTCATATCGAATGCATATCTCACATTTGACTTTCATCAGTCAATTCTAACAAGCATAAGGCATCCCCACAATCGTATCTGTTCAATTCATGCAATTCATCATGTCATCATATATAACATATATTGATCTAATACGCACCATATGACTTCCTATAACATTGCAATTGTGACAAAAAGTCTAACCTTGCTACTTATGCATAGTTGACTTTTAGAAAATCAACGATTTATCATACGAACTTGCAACTTAACCTCATACATTCGTGTCATCGTAGTAGACCATACAAATGACACTATATACATTTCATACTCATGTTTTCGGACATATATGATCACATGACTGATTCATTACATTATGCACATATAATCAACTCGATACATATTAATATTCACATGATCCTACAATTGTCGACTACATTTAAAGTTAGCAATTTAACATAAACATAACATCATCCGTCACTAGTGAGTCCATATGCTATGGACATAGTGCTCTTTCACTTCTTGATCCCAACTAATGATCAATCGAATACATGATGAACATCACACTATTCAAGCACATGGTACATGCTTCTAATGCATATCTTACCCAAAACATACATTCCACCCGAATTTCTTGTATGAGTTCCATTTATAGCACATTCTTCAAGTTAGTTTACTACTAATTACATCATTAACATATTTTATTCATATATGTCAAACCATTTCATACCATTTCACATCCTAACTTCACCTAGACATTTCATCATACACTTGGTGTGCATAACACTTTCTAAGCATAATGTACAACTCATTCATGCTTTGATTTCCACTTCTTGCATTCATCTTATCAACACAACTATAACCAAACAATTTTCATTCTATACTCTATACTAACTAACATATAAGATCACATATCACATAATTCATCAAATTGGCAATAGGATTAGACATGGGTGACACACCCATGTCACCTTCTTCATCATCCCAAATGGGTTTTACTTCCAAACATCGAATTAATCAAAATCATGCATGACACATGTTCTATATGATGATTGTAACACATAAACACGCTTAATTTCATACCAATTTACAGGTTCGATCATAACTCATTTCTAAAAAGATCATCAAATGAGAATCTACAACTTACCAAGTGATTTGTAGGACTAGATGATCAAGGATTCAAGTACATGCATGAGTTTTAGCTTGAATTCATCTTCAATTTGGACAAGCAAGGGATGAATTGAAGGTTTCTCCATTCTTCTTGTGGGTGCCGACCACACCACCAACACACACACATATACTGACTTTTTCTAGTTATAAGAAACTTAAACCCAATTTCCCACTTTTAGTCCTTCTAGTTTATTCTTATGCCACCAATTATACTAATTTTCATTCTCTTGTTACTTGACTAACTATTTAACTAAGTTAAATAGCTTGGCTATTTAATTTGTGCCATCACATAAGGAAACATACTAGTCAATTAAAATTTGTGATTTTGGGGCGTTACAAATCTACCCCCCTTTAAAGGAGGTTTCGTCCCCAAAACCTTTCTCATTTCTAATAGACCAATTCTACTCTTACTTTTTCATCTTTTAATAATGCTTACTACATCATGAGTACATTCAGGATCTTGGCAAAAGTTTTAACATGCATAAACATAATTGTTTGCATTGCCCCTACCTTCTTTAATCAAGTAAAATTACCTTCATATTCATAATAAGTTGTAATCTTATCCAGAGCTCTTATTACTGTCATCCTTGCTTTATAATGCTAGTTCTTAGCACACATGTCACTAGCGGTTCATTCGTTGAATTCATTCAAAATGGATACTATTGCTCGTACTAGTCTAAGTTTACGGCTTGTTTCTATCTTTCTAATTAAAGCTAATACAATCATACATTTATTAATCAAAATAATTCGATTTAACTTTCATCCTATTCATATATCATTTATGATATCTTCGTTTTGTTTACCATGGGCAAACTCCAACAACCCATTATTAACGTTCTTTCTAATTACTTTTATATTCATACCACTACACAATTAACTTCCTTCACGCACTACTTACCCTACTAAGCAAGCATGTATCGCGAGCGTTTAATCAATACCCTAAATTCTTACTTAAATTTTTTAGGTTTATCCTCCTAACGACATAGTTTCCTTCTTATCTTACCCATTAAAGCAAATCAATCAATGTACGAATTCTTACTCATAGTTGTGAGATAAACATTTTGCTAACCTCCATTTCATTGTTAACCGACGGTCTGTGATCCGATTCGGCCTGATTCATCGTGAGTTTATGCGATACTCGGATTAATCGCATCCATTCATTTGTCGGGTCTCCGCCTATGCGCACTCTTTCAACAATGTCTTGTTCAGATGAACATGGCCTACAAGCCTAACATCAAAGTTAGCATTTTCTGACGACACTTACCATTAATACATTCCCTTCAAATATTTATTCTTCTTGGTGCTTATGCACCTACCATTCCTTCATAAATTTCTTTCATGTATGGTGTTACATGTTACATATACTATTTCTTTCATTTTACTAATTATTTCATCTACCTTTTGCAGTTTGACTTTTTCAAGGTCAAACTAGCACTTCTACCTATCGTATATGTATTGAGGTACCCATTTGTACTCTTTCCAATTCAAGCATACTTACTAGATATTATTTTAGCTTTTCTTGTGAAAGTTTTCATTTCCTTGTAAATTACAAAAGTCATTCGTCCGAATCCTAGCCCATCATTCATTTTGACTTGCTTGGGTCGATTACTAACATACCTCACATGTATCGCATTCGAAACTTACTCCTTTCAATTAGGTTTCTTGCTACTACAATAGCTTTTATCGGTTATAGTTACTTAATGAATCAATTACGTCATGCTATTTTACTATTACTTACTTAATAATTATTTACTTAACTTCGTTTGGCTTTTCAAAGGTCCAACTGTAAACACATTCTTATATATGTTTTGTCAATTACTCAACCGACCCATTAGGAGGCGTTTTGCATTCAAGTTCGTGCCTCCTACTTCTCATCAAAATTTTCATTTCATCTTTCCACACAACTTTCTTTATAGTGGTTTATGGTAGAAAACCCTTATATTCCAATTTTACCCTCCGGTAAGACATTAAACCAAATGATAGTCAACCCAAATTGCTAGATGCATTTCACTAGAGTTATATTATAACCAAATTTTGACACATTCCTCTCTAGTTTAGTCATAAGTTCCTACCGAAGACATAACCTTTTATACATACCTGACGCGAGTCCCAAATCATCGACTCGTTATTCACACCTTGTGGCGGGTATTTCTTTCCAATTTGTGGAAACGCATGCCCATACATTACGCTTACCTACAAGTATAAAACTTGACAAAACAAAATATTAAATATCGGATTCAAATAGCGTTCACCATTTGACCCGCATGACTTATTTGTCCTTTTTAACCATTCTTGCATACAAACATATTTGCAAATATATATGTACGTGCAGATTTAAAGCATAACTTGAATATTATCTACTTTAAGGAATATTCACTTGTTTGATCTGAGCTTACATTTCCAAACATTTCCATTCTTATCATGCGTTCTTACCGGTTTGGTCCGAACTTACTTACGGATTCAAACAATTTCATTCTCATTATACATTCTTACTTATTTGATCCGTACTTACTTACGGATTCAAACAATTTCATTCTCATTATACATTCTTGCTTGTTTGATCCGTATTTACTTACGGATTTAAACATTTTCATTCTCATTATACATTGTCCTCCACTTCTTGAGAGTCTAACAACTCTTTTCACCCACACGTCAAACTTATTCCCAACTCTATCGGACATACATGCGTTGATTATCATGCTTCCACGATTGTCACATGCTTCTTGCGTACTGGCCAGTGCGCAATCCACATGCTAGTTTCGTGCCTTCATAATAATCATCGCTGTTGGAACTTTTGGAGACCATTGGTACTTGATAAACCATAGTTTGAGCTGATTCTGTAATAGTTAGAAAAACAAAAGGGTCAAAAGTGTCATTTTGTGATACATCTATGTACGCGGCGTAATTAATTGCCCAGCGTATTTAATAAATACGTTGGGTGATCAGTCTGTATAAATAGCATGTTCAATGAAGTTATGTCCAAGTTTCTTGGACATATTTTGGTGATCTTCTTGCGTTGTGATTTTTGCTATTGTGTTCTCATCCGAATATCCAGGTGCTGTTATTGATTACATGTTATTGGGATTTCATATACAACACTAGTTGTTTGATCCAAACAAGATTCTTCATCTTCTTTGCTTGGTTTTTCTTGGTATTTGCACATTCAAACAACTAATCAATAGTTGTTTGGGTGAAAACAATCAACCACTGTGATCCGAATCTGTTTTGGGACTCACAATTTAGTATCAGAGCCTTTGTGCTCTTGATTGTTTGAGTTTTTGTTAAGATTCGTCAAGTTTTGAAGGTTTTACAAAAGTTCTCAAAGTTTCATGGTTTTTTTTCAAATTTTTGGGATTAAAATGGCTTGATCTGGTGCGTTTAATCTTTGGGTTGTTGTTAATCAGTAGTTTGGTAAACATTTTGGTCATTTAGCTGCAAAGAAACATGAATTTTGGGTCGTTTTTGGGTGATTAGAGGGTTTTTGTTCGTACTAAAACCCTTCTGGGCGTATTTAATGTTGAAGCCAGCGTAGATATATTTGAAGTTGGCGTATTTATTTTGAATCTAGCGTATTTAACTTGAATTTGGCGTAGGTAACAACTACGCTGGTTCTTAAATCAGCGGAGTTATAAATTTGTCAGCGTAATCGTCCAATGAATTTACTCGAAGGCGACTTTGAAATCAGTGATACTAGACCTCAGCGATTTTATCATGGTGTTTAGCGAAATTAACTAAACCTTTGCTTGTTTTCAAATATCCAGCGGATTTAGCTTTTTGCAGGACAAAATCGCCGATCCCATCAACGTAATTGTTTCCAAGTGCAGCGTATTTAATCTCTGGTCCAGCGTATTTACCTCCTAGCGAGCGTAATTGTTCTCTGATTCAGTAAATCTCAGCGTAATTGATTATCTTTCATCCATCATGTATCTCAATCAACTTAATCTGATTGCTCAAGCCGAACTAGAAACTGGAACCGCTACAAGGCCACCAAAGTTGAAAGGATCGGAAGATTTCAGCAGCTGGAAAAACAGGATCAAGTCCTTTTTTGAGTATACCGATTATACTCAATGGATGTCAGTCACTGTGGGGCCGCATGTTCCCATGATAATACGTGACGACATTCGTACTATCAATGAAGATCCTTCAACATTCACAGATGAAGATAGGACACTCATTCAACGTGACAGGAGGGCTCACGCTGATCTCACTATGGCTCTGTCAAAGGATGATAACAATCTGTTTGAAGAATACACCTCGGCACATGAACTGTGGTTGGCTCTAATTGATCATTATGAAGGCAATGAGGAACTCAGGGAGAACAAACGAGACATGGTGCAGAAAGAATATGATATGTTTGGAAGTATTCGTGGCGAAAGCTTGTCTGACCACATAAGCAGATTTCTGGGGGTGTTGACCAAGATGAAGAAGGTGGGAAACCCAGTTGCAAATCATGCATCGATCAAGAAGCTGCTAGATTCTCTACCAAAAGAATGGAGTCTTCAATGCATGATGATTAAGAGAACTTTCCTCACCAGCACAACTCCAGTTACTCTCCCAGAATTGATTAACACTTTAAAAGCCTTTGAATTGGACATCGTGAAACGAGAGATGAATCAAATTGGACATTCTCAGAAGACGTCGCAGCAAGCTGCTGCAACCTCGGTCCCCAAGAATATGGCATTTCTTGCTCCTTTCACCTCATGTGGATCAAATCCCCAAAGTGCTGTCGAAACCTATTCAAATGCTTCCGCAAACTCTGTGAAGGCCTCGTCATCTTCCGAGAAGACCACCGTGGCCAGCGACACTCAAGCACTTAAAATTTCAATAGAACATGTAGCTCTTTTTATTACTTTCTTAAGGAGCTATGACGCTCTTATGTCAGGAGAGTTGAAGAGAGAATTCCTAACAGTAGAGGACATGTATCAAGTAGATCCAGACGACATGGAGGAGATGGATCTGAAGTGGCAGATGGCAATAATCACTCTACGGTGTAAGAAATTCCAAGATAAAATAGGAAAGAGGTTGGCTCTTGGAAAAGCTGGATTTGACAAGTCCAAGCTTAGATGTTATAATTGCAAAGACTTGGGCCATTTCAATAGAGAGTGTCCGTTGCTGAAGAACGAGAATAGCGAAATCAACCCGACAAGGAGGCCGATCGCCATTGAAGGAAATAATAATGCTGCTGACAATAACCATAAGGCTTTAGTAGTGGTAGACTATGATTGGTCGGATGAGTTAGCTGAGGCAAAAGGCGAAGTAAACAAGGCCCTCATGTTAAACATTACCACTGTCTCTGCCACATCTGCTTCAAATGGTGTTGAAAAACAAACCTCCAAGATTCCAAAAGATGACACCGGTTTGAAAAGCATCATCTCTCCTGCCTCAGAGAAGAGGCAACAAAAAGCTGATATATTTACGAAAGCTTTTGATAAAGCTCGATTCAACCAGTTGGTAACCTGGTTGGAAATGGTGAACTTACTTGAGTGGAACTGACTTTTGGTAAAAAAGAAAAAAGAAAAAAGGGGTTTCATAAAAAATAACAATCTCATAAAATGTGCCCAGCAAAAAGATTTTCTGCAAAGTTAAAATTTCTTTTCGAGCAATGGATTCTCGAAAATAAAATTTTAAGGGGGGAAGTTTTTCCAGAAAATATTGTTGAGACTGAATTTTTTTCTTTGGCACCTGCACGAGAAGTGATAGAAAAACTGCTAACACTTTTGTTCTGATCTTAAAACAGAAAAAGATTAAGGCCTCAAGCAACGACATGTCGGTAGATTCAGTAATACCTTGAAGTAAACTGCAAAACGGAGACAAACTCTAATGATCACACAAGAATTCCGAATACCCACAATGTTGTGCAACTTGCGGGTAACACGTTGCGGCGTATGGCTTAATGGTCTTAAATCTTGCGTTGATAGATTGCCAAAGTCTGAGATTTCAGGTCTTTATATTGGCTAATCATTCGGGGATATCATAGTTGCTCTTCTCCTGCATCCAGATATATACTGACCTAGACACAGCTATGATATCTTTTCAAAACGAGCCTATGCGGCCAAAACCCTACACAAATGAATCTCTCATTGAGAATCATGCAAATGCTTAAATCATACCGCACCAGGTATCTGCCATAGCCCTCGTTAGACCTTGGTCTCTCTGCTGTACGGAAGTACTAACCTGAACACCAACTGTCTAACGTTGAAATCTCAAAAACGAATGAAGTCAGTATATTCACCTGTTATGAGGAATCTTTGCGCATACCTTGATCGCGGGGGTATGTCCTGACGTGGGACTCACGGGCACAACATTCTGACTATTTCAGCATGAGTTGGGAACATTGAATCTCTTGTCAATATTACTGCAACATGATAAAAAGGCTCTCCGATCGCATGTTGAAAGATAGGTGCATGGATTTAAAAGGACAAGCATACTGACAGTTTTTCTTGTGCCTTAATTATTTAATATATCCAATATTTTATCTCAAACGAACGAAGTGTTACCAGTATGATCTTTTGCAGGAAAGTCACAGGATTCAAGTCAGTTAGCATAATTTTGTGTGAAAAGGGAGGCTTCCAGACCCAAAAACAACTTTCAGGATCCAAAATTGCAACTTTCTATTTTCATTAAGCTTACTTTTAATTTCTTGCAATAATTTTAACCAAAAAGGGCACATTTTTCGAGAAAATTTGAAGTTTTCGAGCGTAATTGATTTCAAATTCTTAGGTTTGAAGAAACCTTGAAAACTATCAAGGCGGCGTATTTATTTATCCAGCGTAATTAATAATTACGCTGGAATGTAAAATAGTATAAATACTTAATTTTTTTACCGTTTGTAAATATTTTCAAAAAGTTATCCAATCATCATCTTCTTCTTCACTCAACAAACACCCACACTCTCTGTTTTCTTTTCAATCCGAAATCAGAATCGATATCGGTATGTTTTTGATATTCTTGTTTACATCGGTCTTTGTTTGAATGTTTTACAATCATCGATTTCAGATTTCTGTTCTGTTCAATAGAGATTTTGATCGGATCAGTTTGGATGTTAAAAAGGGTTTATCAAGAAATTTTTGAATATGGCGTATTTATGTTGAAGATGGTGTATTTAGTCAGATCAAAGATTGGCGGATTTAAGTCTTGAACGCGAGTTCAAGTAACCGGTGTATTAGACAAATACGCCGGCTAAGCTCAGCGTAGATAGTCATCTACGCTGGCACTTAAATACGCTCATCTATGATCAGCGTAAATATGGTTGATCAGCGTATTAGTTCAAGACATCTAATGGCGGACTTAAGTTTTAATCAAAAGCTTTAGCAACCGGCGTATTAGAGTAATACGCCGGTCATGACAGCGAATAAATCATGTTAGCCGAATATCACTGAATTCCGCCAAGCCAGTTGGTCTGCGTATTTGTTCTTGACGATTCAACGTATTTATCAGCGATTTTAACTATTTTGTATATATATATATGTAATTTTTTTTAATTTACTTTAATATTTGTATATATATGTATATAAAATTCTAAACTTACATCGCCATATGAAAATCTAACTTGACTCGTTTCCACATTTCAGACATGGCTCAGCAGTTGGTATGGGACGGTACGAGGAAGCATAATCAACCATTTACTCTAGTGCCTCCGGAGCCAGATTTTGAAGACGTGATGGATTGGTTGTCACGTAGTAAAATTAGCTATGCAATCCAAGCTAATCCTACTATTTACTCCATTCACATAGAAGAATTTTGGAGAACGGCAAGAGCAAGAACGCTGAACAATGTCAAACATATCACAGCGACTGTTAGAAACAAAGAAATTAGAGTGACCGAGGAACGAATTCGGAAAGTTCTGAGCCTAGGAGATAATGCAAATGATCCATTGAAGCTAAAGAAGGAGGAAATTCTAGAGGGATTTCGTGGAATGAACTACGTCGGAGATTTTCGTCACAAAAACGAAAATAAAAAAGTCTGGGCTAACGAAAGACTGGAGATTCATTTTGCACACGTTCTGTATGAGCATCTGTCATCGAAAGGGCGGTTATGATGGCTTGAATCTAGAGTGGTCTGCGGCTATGCTGAATCTATGTACAAATCAGCCGTTCAACATTTCTGGATTGATTTTTTACTGTATGATTGACAACATCAATAAAGGTGCATGGGCGATGTATCCTAGATTCGTGCAATTGCTCATTGACGATCAGCATCGAAACTTGCCACATGATGGAAACACGTACCAGTTTCAGTTACCAAAAGGAAGCCAGACCACTGAGCTAAAAACTAAAGAGTGGGTGATGTTGCATCATTGGATGTATCGTGAGGAAAGACTTCCAGTTGTTCTTGCTGCCTACACCAAATATCGAGAAAAGACAAGAAAAAGTAGGGAAGGTGGAAGTCGCCCAGTTGATGTCTCTGAAGAAGCTGAAGAAGAAGAAATTCCTCTGGTACGTAAGCGGAAAGAAAAAGGAAAGAAAGTAGTAGAAAAGGAACCTTCAAGGAAGAAGAGCAAGAAAGATACGCCAAACCCAGAGCGAATCATGGCTGACAGCATTCGCGCTGGATCGACCAGGGAAGAGATCGAAAGGATGCAGGCCATTCATGCAGTGGCAGAAGCTGAGAAACGGGAGAGGAGAATGAAAAGAAGGGAAAGGACTGAATCTGAAACCCGGAGGTTGTTACATCAGAGCAAGAACAGTTAGATAGATTCGTGGAGGGACTTTTTGCTGATCCACAGGAGCCTTCTCCAAGCGAAGCTGCAGCGCCAAAGAAGAGAAAATCAGGAGAAAGATCATCTGCAAGCGTTCCACACAAACCTCCAGTATCTGTACAACCCCCTCGTCAGCAAATTCCTTTTCGACCCAGACCTTTTCAAGAGCTCTACAACCGTCTATCTAAGGAAATCGGGTCTTTCTCTGCTAAGGAATTTTGTCTGTTGAAGAACAAAGTCAATGATACCGATGTTCTCAAGAGAAAGTTGAAAGAGCAAAGGTTGAAGAACAAAGAACTGCATGCATATGTTGCTAAGCAAACAGAATTCATTAGATTTCAGCAGGAAGGGATGGAGAAACTTCATGAAATGGTTCAAGAGCTATATGGTGCTGAAAACAGAAAGCCAAAGTACTCAAATGAAGACATCTTTAACTTTGACTTATTTAAGGAAAGAGAGCAGAAAAAGAAAGCAGACAAAGTTGAAAAGAAGGAAAAGCGTCTTGAATCAGCGGTTGATGTTGGACTTGATGATGACAGCGACGAAGAGGAAGTTGATAAAGCTGAAATGCCTGCAAAGTTCTTAGAATGGGGGTTGGAAGAAGATGTGGTGTATGAAACGGATGGGGGAGATGAATTTGAACCACAACATCCATAATGGTTCAAAAAGGAACGAGCGAAAATGCCTGACTTTTATCAGGTAATCATAGTTGAGAAAATTGATATTACTGATAAAATCATTAGTTGGAAGTACTGCAATCTGACCGGGTGGTTCGTTGTAAAACGAAGAGGTGGAGTGATTCAATATTTTCGAAGCGCTCAAGATATGCAGAGCTTGCCCACATGGGACATACGTGAGCTTAGCAAGCATGAGCTGATTAATCCGACAAACAGCAGCATAGGTGGAGATTTAGAAAGATTAATACAAAGAGAATGCTTGCGAGGATTTTCAGTGTTCATGCCTCGGCGCCGCAGAAAACGTGTGTCTAAAACCACCAAGGATTCGTTCACCGGTAAAGGAAAGATAACGTGGGTTATAAATCCAGCAAATGTGGTTACCAGGGTGAAGCTTCCTCCAGAGCAACATGTGACGCTCACCAATTTGAAGAAGTGGTTCTATGACGGCAAAACAGGTGAGGCAGTCATAAGGTCTGATTCAAATGAAGACATTCGCCTTCTGGACCCTATGGATGTTTTTATGTTCTGTCTTTCCGACCTGAACATCTTGTTTGGACATAAGATAAACGTTGGGGCCGGAAATGAATATCTTGAGGATGGAATGCTCTTTCAGAGGGCAGTCGAATGTGCTAGAGCTCGAAAGATTGAAATAATGGAAATCTTACTCAGAATGGAAGCAAAAAAGGAAAAAGAAGCGTCAAGCAAGAAGAAAGCAGCTAAACAAGAATATCCTCTCCTCCAACCAAAGATCCATCTCCAGATTCAGACGTCCAGATCATTCAACCACCTCCGACTTCATCCACATATGAAGTCACAATGGAGGCCCATCCAACCATTAGTGAAGCTTTTATTCAACAATCAACTGATGCAACAACCGAACAGCAAGCCGAAGATCCAGCCGCACACCCTGATGCTCGAAAACAAGATTGATGAAAATCAAGCACGCAACGATCTAGGGGGATATTGTTGGAACTTTTGGAGACCGTTGGTACTTGATAAACCATAGTTTGAGCTGATTCTGTAATAGTTAGAAAAACAAAAGGGTCAAAAGTGTCATTTTGTGAAAGATCTATATACGCGGCGTAATTAATTGCCCAGCGTATTTAATAAATACGCTGGGTGATCAGTCTGTATAAATAGCATGTTCAATGAAGTTATGTCCAAGTTTCTTGGACAGATTTTGGTGATCTTCTTGTGTTGTGATTTTTGCTATTGTGCTCTCATCCGAATATCCAGGTGCTGTTATTGATTACATGTTATTGGGATTCATATACAACACTAGTTGTTTGATCCAAACAAGATTCTTCATCTTCTTTGCTTGGTTTTTCTTGGTATTTGCACATTCAAACAGCTAATCAATAGTTGTTTGGATGAAAACAATCAACCACTGTGATCCGAATCTGTTTTGGGACTCACAATCGCCTTATGTCTGAAGAAATGGGTTTTCAGCTCGTACAACATCTTTAAAACCTTATCAAGACAGTATTATTGTCTTTTGTTTAATATATACCCTCCCCAAGGAGATTCTTCCTTTTTCCTTTAAATCCGGTACCCATATAAATACATTAATATTGTGTACATGGGGTCCATCTGTCTAATTACATGCTCTGGTATTCATCCTAGATCGCATTCTCGGATCATTCTCCTCAATCCTTTAAGCTTACCTTGCATATACAATTCAGTTAGTTTCTAAATATGAATACATATGCACATGCTTACATTCATTTACACATTTGGATCTTGATCGAGTCTTGGATTGTACGGGTCCTTTATCACAAGAGCACATGGGTTTGAGTTCAAGTACTTACCTTCGTGTACTTGATTTCACTCAAACCATGTCTCTGATACTAACTTGTAACACCCTAAACACAATTTGACCCAAATGAACGCAACGGAAATACTGATTCAAAAATTCTTTCTTTATTAACTATATGACCTACTTAAAGGTTCATTTATAAATTATTGGACACTTTCTTGAAAAGATTTACTACATTTATTATTAATTAACTTTCTAAATGTAATACATAATACAAGCTATGAGACTACTCTTCCCTTACAATCCTTGCTCTTTGACTCGATCTTCGTCCACATATCTCCCATGATGGTAATGATGATCTGACCAATATGCGGTCACCACATACATAACCAACACATTAGTAACGGGTGACATCTTATGTAATTAAATGAATATATAATTAATCAATAACTACATAGTGTTCTAACTATGTTACTACTCCATAATTATATCGTTCTAAACTTGTTCTTTGCACCGGGCTTCGCACCCTCTAAAGCCCAACACTTATATACCTGCATTCCTGTTTCATTCTCGTTAGCAATACAGTTAGTAAGACATAATCTCAACGTATTGCCGACCTCCAACTTCACGTAAGTACATACCACTGATCTACATTCAATAAGTTACAATTCCTGTCTACACTCGCACGTATCCATATACATACATACATGCTTACATACTTAATCATATTAGGTAATCACTAATTCAATTCAATAAGTTCACATAACTCACTATTAGTCATTTTCACTTTTCGGGGCTCATTAGGGGTTACCGAACAGATTTTAGGAGATATGGAAACTCACAATGCGAATAACCAACAAAAACATAATATTAAGCTTGTGGGAGGCGTCGGTGACGCCCTCCTATAGCGTCGGCGACCCCCTCTAGAATGATACGTCGGAACCAAATTGTGTAGACAGTGGGTTAGCGCGTCGGGAGAATGGGCAGCATCGGCGACGGCTAAGAAGACCGTCGACGACGCCCCTTCTGTGTTGCCAACGCTGTTTTTCCTTAATAAAGCTTTCACAGCCCGTTTCCGACTCCCGTTCAAACCAGAACTGACTCGTCATGTTCCGTATCATCCCATAACATTCCATAAGCTTCCCGTATCCTTTTTAACACTTAACCCATGTCTCTTTAAATCAAATCTATACTTCTAACATACTTTCTTGATTCTTTTGGCCCGTTCGACTATTCTAAGTTATTTACAACATAGTTGCTATTACGGCTCATCATAACCATATATTCTTTAATTCTATAATTAGTTAAACATTCTTGTATAGTTCCCATACCATAATATCCAAAACCCACACCCGGCACATACTTCTACATTTTGACCCGTTTACTTGCATTATGATTTTCGAACGTAATTGACATCTTATAACTTATCACAACAATATATACCTTGATTCCTACCCTTATCTGTAATTTCTTACACAACCCCCTGTATTCAACATATCAATATTCACTTACAAGAGAAGAAGTGATTCCGGAAATCACTTACCTTAGCGTCCGTCTTAGCATCCGTTACCTTGCCTCCTTTTGACCCGTTAGCCTGCCATGCTCCCATCCGCCTTGACATGATTCCTACACTTTCATGTCATTACATTCACATTCTTGTTAGTATACATGATTGTACATGTTAACGGTCATATCGAATGCATATCTCACATTTGACTTTCATCAGTCAATTCTAACAAGCATAAGGCATCCCCACAATCGTATCTGTTCAATTCATGCAATTCATCATGTCATCATATATAACATATATTGATCTAATACGCACCATATGACTCCTATAACATTGCAATTGTGACAAAAAGTCTAACCTTGCTACTTATGCATAGTTGACTTTTAGAAAATCAACGATTTATCGTACGAACTTGCAACTTAACCTCATACATTCGTGTCATCGTAGTAGACCATACAAATGACACTATATACATTTCATACTCATGTTTTCGGACATATATAATCACATGACTGATTCATTACATTATGCACATATAATCAACTCGATACATATTAATATTCACATGATCCTACAATTGTCGACTACATTTAAAGTTAGCAATTTAACATAAACATAACATCATCCGTCACTAGTGAGTCCATATGCTATGGACATAGTGCTCTTTCACTTCTTGATCCCAACTAATGATCAATCGAATACATGATGAACATCACACTATTCAAGCACATGGTACATGCTTCTAATGCATATCTTACCCAAAACATACATTCCACCTGAATTTCTTGTATGAGTTCCATTTATAGCACATTCTTCAAGTTAGTTTACTACTAATTACATCATTAACATATTTCATTCATATATGTCAAACCGGCCATTTCATACCATTTCACATCCTAACTTCACCTAGACATTTCATCATACACTTGGTGTGCATAACACTTTCTAAGCATAAAGTACAACCCATTCATGCTTTGATTTCCACTTCTTGCATTCATCTTATCAACACAACTATAACCAAACAATTTTCATTCTATACTCTATACTAACTAACATATAAGATCACATATCACATAATTCATCAAATTTTCAATAGGATTAGACATGGGTGACACACCCATGTCACCTTCTTCATCATCCCAAATGGGTTTTACTTCCAACATCGAATTAATCAAAATCATGCATGACACATGTTCTATATGATGATTGTAACACATAAACACGCTTAATTTCATACCAATTTACAGGTTTGATCATAACCCATTTCTAAAAAGATCATCAAATGAGAATCTACAACTTACCAAGTGATTTGTAGGACTAGATGATCAAGGATTCAAGTACATGCATGAGTTTTAGCTTGAATTCATCTTCAATTTGGACAAGAAAGAGTTGAATTGAAGGTTTCTTTCCATTCTTCTTGTAGGTGTCGACCACACCACCAACACACACACATATACTGACTTTTTCTAGTTATAAGAAACTTAAACCCAATTTCCCACTTTTAATCCTTCTAGTTTATTCTTATGCAACCAGTAATACTAATTTTCATTCTCTTGTTACTTGACTAACTATTTAACTAAGTTAAATAGCTTGGCTATTTATTTTGTGCCATCACATAAGGAAACATACTAGTCAATTAAAATTTGTGATTTTGGGGCGTTACAAATCTACCCCCTTTAAAGGAGGTTTCGTCCCAAAACCTTTCTCATTTCTAATAGACCAATTCTACTCTTACTTTTTCATCTTTTAATGATGCTTACTACATCATGAGTACATTCGGGATCTTGGCAAAAGTTTTAATTCATGCATAAACATAATTGTTTGCATTGCCCCTACCTTCTTTAATCAAGTAAAATTACCTTCATATTCATAATAAGTTGTAATCTTGTCCAGAGCTCTTATTACTGTCATCCTTGCTTTATAATGATAGTTCCTAGCACACATGGTCACTAGCGGTTCATTCGTTGAATAGCTTGGCTATTTATATTGTGCCATCACATAAGGAAACATACTAGTCAATTAAAATTTGTGATTTTGGGGCGTTACATTGTCCAAAAGTCCATAAAAGCTACTGATTTTAAGTTCTGAAATAAAATGCACCCCTTCATGTAGGGCTTATAAAATGAAGAAGTTGTTACCTTTTAACTAAATAGTAACAACTTCTTCATTTTATAACCACTGGTTGAAGTTATCTTCATTCATTCATTGACATATATGTACGTCTCTTTAATTTATGCTTCATTTTATAAGCCCCAGTTGATTTTAATTAATTGACTAATCGACCTTGAAAGAAAGCATAAATTATGCAGATTTTGCTAAAATGAAGAAGTTGTTACCTTTTACGTTGTGTTCCCGAGTTTTATAAACGAAAGAAAAGAAGAGAAAATGAATTAAGGAGAGAAAAGAAAATGAATGGGAAGAAAAGATTTAATTAACCACCGTGTTTCCGAGTTAAAAGGAAACGAAAATAAAATAAAGATTTTATGTGTTAAATTTTTTTCCTTCCAAATCTCTCCAACTTGGTAAGATTTAAAATGAAGAAAATAAATGTAAGTTTTCCCTTCTTGTCTCTTTATTTATCTCTATTTCCTTCCTTCAAAAAACTTTGAAACACGACATTTTTTTGACATCCCTCCAAATCTTTTCTTTTCTCTCGTTAGATGAAACTCGGGAAGAAGTAGCCCGTAGACGAGAACTCGAGAGACGAGACAAGACGAGACGTGGGGAAGATATATAAACAGATTGAAATGAGTTTCGATGCTGTAACACCCGAAATTTTAAATGTTTTATTGTAATAGTATTTGTATGATGCCAAAGTAATTTTAGACTTTTACAATAATAAAAGTCGGTTATTCATGCTAGTAAGTTTAACTGTTTAAAATGAAAAAAGTTAATCTAGAGAAAAGTAACCTAGTTAATAGTGGGACATTAAAGTGACATGTTTTAAAACATTAAGGACTGAAAGTGTAACTTTGAAATGAAATGTTATAACCAAAACTTGAAGGCAGAATATGGGTGGTAAGTGGGTCGCCCAGGGAGAGAACAGAGGAGAAAACCCTCCATGAATGTATAATCAAAATGCAGCCAATTCACAAGAGAAATCTGATTAAAATCCCTGGATGTCCATGAATTCTTGATCATCTAAGTACACTAATGTATAAGGTAAATAGAATTTTATGTTTTGATGATCTTGTATGAAATGGGTTTCAATATGTGAAATTAGTATGATTAAAGGTTACAAACACCACATAGAACATGAATTATGTTTGAATTTGGCTAAATTGATGATTAAACATAGAAACCCACTTGAAGTAGGGATATTGTGAAGTGTAATGATAATTATGTACAAATTAGTGTAATGATTATGTATGAAGTTTCTTATAATGAGTATTTGTCAGATGAAATTGGTTTTGAATGAATGTTATATGAAATTAATTAAATTTGATGATCTTGATATGAACCAGTGAGGTTATGCATAAGATACTTGTACATTATGTTTTGCTAATGTTATTTACACCATGTGGTTGATGAAATGCTTGGGTATTGGTTTTATGTGATGATGATAATTACATGTGAATATGATGTTAAATGATTAGGATTGGTAAAAGAATGAGTTGTTAGGTCTCTATGTTAATGTAAAAGTGAGATGAAAGCATGAGATTAAAAGAATGTTGAATATGAAAATTGTATGAGTGAAGGAAGAGAGCACAAGGCAATTCGGATCGCAAGCAACCAAGGAAAATGTAAGTTCATATGAACTTCGTTTATCTTAATGAAATCCATGGAATTAGTTCAATACACTATTACTAGTTTGTAAGTTATAGTTTGATGTATGGTAAGGCGATATGATATACATTGAAGGAATTGTTAGATAACGGTATTGTATAGTATGTGCATTGTCCTATTACAAACGGGTCAAAGTGAACGGATAGTGTGATGTAATTGTGAATATAATGACTCGTTGTAAACGTATCGATAAGGATGAAATGGTCATTGTATGGACCCGTATGATCGGATTGGATGAATTGTGTATTTGATGCTAAAACAATGTGAACTACGATTTCATAGTAGGCGAAATTGTTACGAGTAAGAAATGTAAGTAAGAAAGATGATTTAAAACCATGACCTTGTTGACGGGTCAAATGAGGGAATAAAGGAAGGATGTAATTTTTTTATGTTTAATGAGTCATACGAACGAATGCATTTATATTGTGTATAGTAGGAAAATCACAATCTTGATAAAGGCACGTTTGGAACGAACACATCGCATCGCCCTTTACACGCTTCCGGTTCAAGTTCGATGTTAATGGGTCAAAACAAATACTTTTGGGTTGTAAATGCCGTTTTTAAATACGTATGTCTTTTGTGTGTAAACTTAAAAATTGGTATTTTGATACGGTAGTTTAGGCTAATGCTTCTTTATAAGTTTGACGTCCTGTTTGGTTTGTATAAATATAAGGGGCATTTTGGTCAAATTTTTATTTTAGAGTACGAAAACTTAAGTTATATGATGTTTTGACTTTTCGATGAAATAGGTGTTACAGATGCACACGTGGGAATGTATATAAAAATTTCGATTTAGGGAAAATATGAAGACTAATAATTTGTTCGAGTTTTTTTTTCATGAACATCTATCGGATTTTGTGTTAACGAATCCAATTTGGCCCAATTCGACACGACTTGAACATGACAGTCAATGCGAATTGAAAATGTCACATAAGACACGAACATGATTTGTTTGACCTGAATACATCCCATTTAGCTTTGTGTGGCCCGTTTAGCTATGTGTATTTGGTCAAAAACTTACCCACACCTCTTTCATTGCAACCTAAACCCACATGTCTTATACTAGATTCATGTTAGTGTCAAAAATTCATAACCATAAAAATGGTATCTTTATTTTTATGTTGTGTTTCTTCATCATCATATATTAATATGGTTGAAGTGAAAAATGAGTTAAAAAATACGAATATGCTAACATAATTCAAAGTCTTAACTTAAGCACATAATATAATTGAATTTGATTTTGGATTGATTTGAATGTTACTTCTCATCTATTATTTTGTGTTACATTGTGTATTAAACTCGCAAGACTACTTAATTGTAACTCCCTGATGAAGTAATTCAACTTTACATTTAATGTAGTTAGCTAAAACAAAACACAAATGGCTTGGTAATGCATTGATCCTAAAATTTAAAAATTAAAACAAAATTCAAACACATAAAAAATCTAAAGGAATAGAATACAAAAGAACTATTTGATTTATCATTTATCTTTAAATTTGTCTATTAACCATTATCCTATTTCGAGTTTGTATATCGATGCTTATTGACATCATATCATTATCTTGTAATTCGATTACACTTCTGTATTTAAAGAAGTAAATCATTGTTGATCAAATGCAGCTTTAGTTAACAATCATTTAAGTCTCAATCAAAACCTAAATCGAAAGTGATTAAACACCGGTTTATCTTGGAAACAAACTTTAGTTAACTTAGATAAAAAATAAATAGATTAAAATTGCATAAATCCAGTGAAACCAACCATAGCAAGAAATTTGTGCAGAATTACCCCTAATCAATTTACTTGAGCAGGGAAGGGACTGAACCCATTTTTCAACATAGTCTCAAAAGGTCGAAACAACGGTTGAGGCAGGTTTTTCCAGCCGTACCAATCCCAACCGTAACATTTTTCAGGTTCAACATTTTGTGGGAGCTGGTCAGGATCAGCTAAAGAAGCGCGCATAAAAACAGCAACAAGATGTAGCGGTTTTGCAGCTTCAGTAAAAACGTCATTTGTTACTATTACAAACTGCATATCCTTGATTTCTAGCCCAGTTTCCTCTTTCACCTCTCTTGCTGCACATTCCTCAAAGCTTACACCTTGAAAACAAGCACACGTATTTTAACTAATATCACATGATTGATTTCTAAAAAAACATCCAAACACGCTGTCAAACATCGAACATGCGTAAATGGAAGGAGTAGGACCGCATTAATGTCCTTAAGCTTGTTAAGCCACATAATGGGTCTGTTTTGCAGAAAATATGCTTTGCGGCCTCGCTTAATGTTCATAGACTGGATCTTGTGAAATGTCTATATCAATTACTAAACCAAACTTAGACCACAAATATGAAGCTTAATAAATCATGTTCTAACTTCTAAATAGGGGTGCTACATGGGTCGTCTTCACGGGTCCGTGGGTCAAATACCACATGAACCAAAAAAATCGTGTCAGGCATACGAACCCAGACACGACAAGCATGCTCTGCGCGGTACATGAAACCTGCCCGTTTAACCCAAAAAAAACTTTTTTATTTTATTTTTTTAGCATATTGATACTCAACTTATGAATATATAAGAAAAAAAAAACATATAGGTAGAAAACCATTACGTTTAAACTATTAAACATGGTATTCATTTCTCTTTCACATGTTAAAATTTGGAATAAAATACCCAAATCAGCTTAAGGTAATGACATAAAACATATTTTTTTAAAGTTTATAAAAGTAATTGGGTTAAAAAATTGAACGCATGAACCCGTTAGGTCTAAACAAAACCAACCGTGTAACCAAAAATGTTGGTGGGTTTAACCTAAAACTGACCTGAACTTGTTTAGACTAAACCCAGGCCCGCAACATTTGTGTTAGATTTATATGGTGTCAGGAAGTCACACTCCTAGTGCTAGTGCTACACGACACGAACAGATCCAACAAAATTTTCAGGGGTCAGGCTAGTCAAGGTAATAATGCCCTTTCAACATCGTGAAGCATCGATCAAACAATGAGGAGAGTACAAGTCGCCAATTGGTACACGATTATGTAAATACAAGTATAGACAAATTATATCACATGAAGTGACCCTTTTGTCATTTATTTACTATATCTACAAAGTGCTTCCCCATTGGTCTAGTTAAATTACGATTTTGCCACATTTAAATTTATAGTTTTGCCATTGATTTTGTTCTTTTTCCCCTTAGTCAAATTACGATTTTCCCCTAGGTTCAAATTTACAGTCTTGCCATCATTTTTGTTTTTTTCCCTTGTCAAATTACGATTTTGCCTCAGTGTAAACTTATAGTCATGCCATTGATTTAATTTTTTTAACAAAACTATGCTAGTGATTTGTTTTAATTGGTTGACTCGGTGCAATTTTTTTCATACCAGACCGCTTCCTCGCACATGCTCATTTGTCCGAAAAAATTAATTTTGCTCTCAGTGTAAAATTATAGTCTTTCCACTGTAACGCCTCGTATTTTAGTATCCTTATTTTTTATATCGTAATTCGAGGCGTTAATCATAATATATATATATATATATATATATACACACATATATCTCTTATTACATATTCATTAATCACACGACCGATCATTTAAATACGTGTTTATACGCAAACCGACACAATTATACGTATAAATACTTATACGCACATCCCCAATACTTGAATTATACTTTTATACTTTTTTATATATACTCAATTACATAATATATACTCAAAAAATACCAAGAAATATACCAATCATCTTTCCACCTCATCAATCCTCTTTCACCTTCTTTAACCAATCATATTTCATCCTTTTCCACCTCCTTTCTCCACCAATCATCTTTTCAATCCTCTTCAAGCTTTTTTAACCAATCATATTTCACCCTTTTCCACTTTCTCTACCTATAAATACCAACCTCCTTCTACCATTTTATTCACACCATTCTTCTCTCCATCTCTCTAATTCTCTCAATATCTCTAAATCAAGAATTCTAAGAATTCTAAAAGGATACTAAGTGTTCCATCCATTCTTCTCTCAACCTCTCTGCTTCTCTCAAATCTTCCAAGCAAGGAAGAGAACTCTAAGAGTTCTAAAATAAAACACTAAGTGTTTTAAAGGAAGCTTTGAAGCTCCAACCTCCAACTCTTCACGGAATCACTAAACGAAACTTTACAAAACTGTGAGCATACTCGACCCCCTTTTTACACTTTAATGCATTTTGGGATGCAACATGTATAAATTACAAAATTTATTTTAAACAAAATTAAATGTGTTCACAATACCAAATGTGCCATCAGTTACGCTTATGTGAGTTATATGTGTTAGTTTAAACTCGTCTATACATGCTACTTGTTATGCTTGAGTTTGTTTATGCTTATTAGTTTTGACTTGTATTCTCATGATATCGTTATGCTTAGAATACTATGCATGCTAGTTAAGGAATTCGATTATATGCTATTGTTATGCGAAAGTGGTCTACATATTCGTGCGATTCGACTTGAATATATACTTGTCACAATCAAAACCAACTTTTAGACTTATAATTTATTTCAAACTTGTATGCTCGCCAATCCTTTTGTATTGATATATGCTTTTAATATATGTTGCAGGAATTTTGATGACACATGGAATCTAGTAGGATTGCCTAGAAACGCATTTAAACTTTAAATACTTATTGTATTGTATTTGTTTCAAACATGTATTTCGTTTCAATATCTTGTATTAAATTGTTATCAATGAAATGAAGTTATATTTGTTACGTGTCGGGATCTAAATTTTGTATTATTTGATTTAAACTATGAAAAAAGGTAATTATTAAACACTTGACACAATTAGCGTTATGAAGCCTCTTGCAATCTAGTTTTCGTCTCATCCTGATGTTTCCGCCATCGGTTGGGGTGTTACATATTGGTATCAGAGCCATAACTATAGGGAATTAGGTAGAATTGCCATGTTCGACCTAGTCTATAGTTTAAGTACCATACTCTTGACCATTTGTGATACTTGCCTAAAATGTTATTCTTTCTATCAGGCTTCTCCCCCTTTTGATCCTAAAACTTATAATGTGTCTGTCCTAAGACATGAAACACAACACACGCTTTTGAGTATATTCTTATTCCACAATCGAAATAACTAATGAATACAGGGGTGATTCCCGCCATTGGTGACGAGTTTCAATCCGTTTTACATGTTATTTTGTGCGAAATTCACCATCAAGTCAGGAGTGATATCCATATCTTGATGGGAGTTTCATTTCATAATCTAGTGGATCCTTATTGACGATTCGAGATTATATCTTGATACGTTCAATAAACCACAATTTGGGGACGAAATTGTCAAGTCAGGATAGACATCCACACCTTGGTGACTGGTCCCGCTCCTCAATTTTCAATCTCGCCAAAGTTTCGTATTTTTCGATCAAATTAGGGACATGTACTAACTGGAAGGGTAACGTACCGTTAATCGCTTGGCGACGAGAGTACTATACCTATTAGGCCAAATCAAGTCTCCCTAATTCGAAAGGACTTACGAGTCACTTTGGAATAGTCGAAGTTTCTAAAACCGAAACACTCCAACATTTTAACAAGCCTCTCTTTTATGCTATCTTACATTTTATGCTATATAATTCTTATTCCTTCATTTTTTTTTCAATGTCACACTATACTAAAATCGAATTTATGCACGACAAACTTTGTATTTATACTAAATCTATTACACAACGATTCTATAGGTGCATACTAAACATCATACTTGATTTGGGATTACTGGAACATTATATGTGATAAACTCGTTATAAAACCACACCTTAACATGTATAGCACTATGCGTAGTGCTATAGGAGTAACGCACCGCCCTTAAGACTTGGGGTCATGTTAAGTAAACTATTTCATACTAAGTAAACTATTTTACACTATGTTTCGATAATATTGACTAGTCAACATTGCGTACACGATGGTTTGACTTGTTTATTCACATGTTTATGTAGTAGACTCGTCATTAACTTTGATCAAGCCACACCTTAACATGTATAGCGCTTGTGTAGCGATATAGGAGTGACGCCCGCCCGTATTCTTGAGGTCATGTTAAGTAAACTATTTTACACCCTTTTCGTTTTAACGATGATGTGTAGTCTACATTGCGGTACACGATGGTTTGACCTGTTTATTCACATGCCAGTAATCCGTTAATCTTGGTTAACTAAAATATATCATTTGTATTGTACACGAATGCGCATGTACACTTACACTTATACTCATACTTATACACTATACCCTCTCTCATACTTAAATGCAATTATACTTATATACTTGAGATTCTATATACGCTATCATTCTCACTCGTAATATGCTAATAAACCCTGATCGTGACACGGAACGTAACATGGCATCGATTAACGAAACGAACGTAATATGGTATGAACATGGTGGATACGTCGCTGGTACTTCCTATATATAAGTGTTCCTACCATATTTCCGAACTTTCGTAAAAACGTGCCATGAGAAATTCGGTGGTTCTCTACTATTGAATACAAACTTTGATCGCTCAAGACCTAATACTCGTCTACTACCCACACATACTACGAAATACCATCTTCTTTTTTCTAAAGACTTCCTCTTAAATAAATTTCGGGACGAAATTTCCTAATGTAGGGGAGACTGTAACGCCTCGTATTTTAGTATCCTTATTTTTTTATATCGTAATTCGAGGCGTTAATCATAATATATATATATATATATATATATATATATATATATATATATATATATATATATCTTATTACATATTCATTAATCACACGACCGATCATTTAAATACGTATTTATACGCAAACCGACACAATTATACGTATAAATACTTATACGCACATCCTCAATACTTGAATTATACTTTTATACTTTTTTATATATACTCAATTACATAATATATACTCAAGAAATACCAAGAAATATACCAACCATCTTTCCACCTCATCAATCCTCTTTCACCTTCTTTAACTAATCATATTTCATCCTTTTCCACCTCCTTTCTCCACCAATCATCTTTTCAATCATCTTCAAGCTTTTTTAACCAATCATATTTCACCATTTTCCACTTTCTCTACCTATAAATACCAACCTCCTTCTACCATTTTATTCACACCATTCTTCTCTTCATCTCTCTAATTCTCTCAATATCTCTAAATCAAGAATTCTAAGAATTCTAAAAGGATACTAAGTGTTCCATCCATTCTTCTCTCAACCTCTCTAGTTCTCTCAAATCTTCCAAGCAAGGAAGAGAACTCTAAGAGTTCTAAAATAAAACACTAAGTGTTTTAAAGGAAGCTTTGAAGCTCCAACCTCCAACTCTTCACGGAATCACTAAAGGAAACTTTGCAAAACTGTGAGCATACTCGACCCCCTTTTTACACTTTAATGCATTTTGGGATGCAACATGTATAAATTACAAAATTTATTTTAAACAAAATTAAATGTGTTCACAATACCAAATGTGCCATCAGTTACGCTTATGTGAGTTATATGTGTTAGTTTAAACTTGTCTATACATGCTACTTGTTATGCTTAAGTTTGTTTATGCTTATTAGTTTTGACTTGTATTCTCATGATATCGTTATGCTTAGAATACTATGCATGCTAGTTAAGGAATTCGATTATATGCTATTGTTATGCGAAAGTGGTCTACATATTCGTGCGATTTGACTTGAATATATACTTGTCACAATCAAAACCAACTTTTATACTTATAATTTATTTCAAATTTGTATGCTCGCCAATACTTTTGTATTGATATATGCTTTTAATACATGTTGCAGGAACTTTGATGACACATGGAATCTAGTAGGAATGCCTAGAAACGCATTTAAATTTTAAATAGTTATTGTATTGTATTTGTTTCAAACATGTATTTCGTTTCAATATCTTGTATTAAATCGTTATCAATGAAGTGAAGTTATATTTGTTACGTGTCGGGACCTAAATTTTGTATTATTTGATTTAAACTATGAAAAAAGGTAATTATTAAACACTTGACACAATGAGCGTCATGAAGCCTCTTGCAATCTAGTTTTCGTCTCATCCTGATGTTTCCGCCATCGGTTGGGGTGTTACATCCACCTTTTTAGTTTCTTTAGCAAAAGTATGGTAGTGTTTTGTTTTAATTGGTTGATTCAATGTAATTTTTTAAAATCGTGTTATGAGTAGTATGTACAAGTAACCGAAACACAATCGTACATGTTATGAGAGAGAAAAATTCGGCTTAGTGAACGAAGCAAAAATTAGTTGCCAACAACACAAGCTTCGACTTAGTGCCCCGTAACAAGGAGGGGGAAAAAACTAGTTGCCAACAACACATACGCTCAACCACATGATTATTATCATTATTATATGAATAACAACGTCTCTACTCCTTTAATATAATCCAAATTTCTAAAACTAACTCACTAGACGCCAAATTTCAATATATGTATCCAGTAACACACTAACGCCTTATTTTCTGATTAAAACAGAAAACAATAGTTGAGATAACGTGCACTAAGTAAGAGATGACTGACCGAACTCAAGGTGACCGCCGGGCAGAGCATAAGTGTTGTGACCGACTATAGAGCGGCGGCGACCTAGAAGCACCGTGTCGCCCTTGACCAGAAACACCGCAACTCCGATTACAGGTGCCGGCGACATTTCTCATATGTGTTTTTTTGGTCTAACGGCTGTTTTGACTTGGGGGGACTGAAAAGTGCAAAGGGCTGCTATCAAAAAGTAAATTTCGATGTGCACCCTCAACTTTGATAAAACAACAAGAAGCACCATAACCTTTCATGAATATAATAATAACCTTCTCAGTCTCACTTAACCACGTATCAAATAATAAATATTAGATTAACATCTTAAGCCTTTCTTTTTTATAAATTCGAATTTATATTATACGATGTTTTTCATGTTTCATTGAATCCCTAAGTTATTCTAATACATAAAAGTCTCTAAGAATCAAGTTTTTTAAATAGTGCAAAATTCATAATAAACATTGTAACTAACACAATCATAGAGCTAACATCGATGATATGACATAACTTGACACAAAGTGAAACCAGTCATTGTTTGGGGTAAATGAATTTGGGTAATAACATGATTAAAAATGTGTCTTAACACGTTCAACCTGCTTAATTTGTTTATGACACAATAATTCATACATGATTGAAAATGTGTCTTTAATAGATTCAACCTGCTTAACATAAACAATGACACAATAATTCATACTGAAAACTGTATTAGATAGGTTATTAGATCAACAAATTCCGTTTATTACATCTTCTTAAAAAAGATGTTTTACAACCTTTTAAACGGTTAGATATCGAATGTAAAATTGAATAATCATGTTAATCGAGTCCTAATATTTCTTAACCATTTTTAATGAGTCGTATGGCTGAATGGAAAATATATGACTTTAAATCCCCGAATATATAGAGTCCCATTTGCCACTCCGGATTTGATTGGTTGGTAAAAATTCTTGTTCTTGAGAAGCACAGCATGGTTCAACTTTTGGCATATGATAAAATCGGGAACATATTGGTATAGTTTAAGAGTAAAAGTAAGAATAAAGTAACATTCACTGAACAATTATGAAGATATATTAAGCGTGGTTTCGTTTTGTTTCCTTATCCCGAAAGAGAGAGAAGACGACTATTCATTCCTTGTTGTTTCATGAAATCATCATCATCCCAACTTCTTTCCCTTTCCTTGCAATTTCACTCAGTTGTGATTCTTTAAGGTTTTTTATTGCTATTTCTTCTTTCAAATAAATAAAAGAAACTTTTAGAATATCAATCCTATAATCATTCATTAGTTGTTACAATATTTATCCCCACTTGCCCCTTTGTTTCTGTGGGCCTGCTTTAGCACCTTGCTACAGTCTATAAACTTAGAACACATCCATCATCATTAAAAAAAAGTACCAAAATTAATTATAAGAATCCTTTTTAGATACGGAGAATCTTAAAATATCCGTAACAAACATAATTGAATTTTGTAAGCACGCGGAAAATAAAAATATTACACAACAGAAAAAAAAGAGAGCAAACAATCGGGTGGCATTCATTAATGCCAAACCACCCCATGTGTCCCACCGTCCTCCGATAATCCGTGAACACTTCACACGTCAGCACTCGTCGTTTCGTATCGTACACAAAAAAATCACACACAAATCCTTCTTCGTCAAGCACACACAGTCACACACACTCTCTCTTTGCAACAATCAATCACCATTAACGGTTTCTGAACCGAAGAAGATGACGGACATAACGGATGATATAGCAGAGGAGATTTCGTTTCAGAGCTACGACGATGATCTCGGACTTCTGTTTAGTCTCTTCAACGATGTTCTTCAACGCGAAGTCGGTCCGTACATCATGGAGAAAATTGAGCGAACTCGTACTCTCTCTCAGGTAGTATATACTATATACGTATCTTACATGTTTAGAAGTTAGAACTTCTGCGATTGTTGTTTTTGGTGAGGTTTTGATGTGATTGAGAAGTTGATTGATATGATATGAAGCGTAAGTTGATCGAGTGTTTTGATGTGTTGAGGTATATCGATCTGTAATCTGTATGAGGATATGATGATTTTACAGTTCAATTGATCGGGTACATGTGCTTAGAACTTCAGAGATTGTTGTTCTCTGTAAGGTTTTCATGTGATTTGGAGAAGTTGATTGATATGATATGAAGCTTAAGTTGATTAAGCTGTTCTGATGCGTTGAGGTTTATCGATGTATAGTCTGTATGAGGATACGATGAATTTAGAGTTAGATTGATCGGATACATGCTGTGTTTGATCGGTGAATAAAATTTGACGGAATGATGTTTGTGATTCATGTTCGTTCAAACGATTTGTGTTTTCATGTGATCGGAGAACTTAATTGATATGATATGATGCATGAATTGATTCAAGTGTTTTGATGCGTTGATGTTTATCGATCTGTAATCTGTATGAGGATGTGATGATTTTACATATCAATTGATCGGATGCATGCTGTTGGTTAATCGTAGGGTAGTATTTGACGGAATGATAGTTATGATTCATGTTCATTCAAACGATTTCTGTTTCGTTGAGTATCTAATTTGTTTTTACTTTATATGCTGATTTTTAATTTCTCTAGATTCCGGTGGTATCTGAACTTGATGTTGAGATCTGATTTATGCTTTTAGGACAGGAGACATGACGTTGGTAGTTGTACCGTACAAGTATGCTAATGCTTATGTGTATGTTAACTGTTAGTGTTAGCAACATATATGGTATGGTAGTTGTACATCACGTACATATGTAGCTGTTTTAACAATTTAGAACTCCGAACATGTTTTCTGTATTGGATTTCCACCTATTGATTGCTTGGATTAATAGTCATTTGACATACACTAATTCCACAAACTATAAAGTGTTTCATATTTAAGTGGTCCGTATAGGAACTTTTTAAAAGTTATAAAGCAATTGAATAGATCAGTAGAAAGTTAAAAAGACTGAATGTGATCTCAGTGTATTGACTTAAGAAAACTAAAGTTCTATACATCACCTTGTACTTAAAGTGAGAGGGAGTACAAGTCAAAAGAATGCATGAATGATGAAAGTCAGGTATGAACATTTAACATGTCATTTTCATTGAAGAATATAATTAAAAAAACAGGTAGTAAGTTACCCAAACATAGAACCAAGTACTTCCATTACACACATACATGACAAATTTGATTGTGTGGCAGTGTGTTGTTCGCAATTTGATCTAACGACTAACATTGAATACAGCTTATTCTCGTACTTATATATGTTCTAACTGGATTTGTTATATTGTGCTTCTGTTTTGCTGTTTGAGATATAAATAGTATTGATCATTAAGTTGATTTGGATGGAAAATTTGTGACCCAATTGTAGAGCGCATGTCTTATAAGAGCAGCTGGGATTGAGGGTACAGCAGAGGTTGTAGAAAAGCAATTGGCTTCTGAGTTATCAAGCTTGACACTAGAGGAAGCCTTGATGCTCGCAAGAGCTTTTAGTCATTTTCTTAGCTTAATGGGCATTGCTGAAACTCATCACAGGTAATTCCTCCTTCATTCATTCAGTTACTAATACTGGCTGAAAAGGAATGGTTTATGAAATGACATAATATAATTTCTTGCAGATCTCGTAAGACAAGGAACGTGGCACAGGCTTCAAAATCATGTGATGATACTTTTAATCAGCTGATTCAAAGTGGGCTTTCTCCAGATGTGCTGTACGACACTGTATGCAATCAGGTATGGTTTTTGGAGGTGTTACATTCTTTTAGATATTTATATTATTTACAAACATATATGATTTCTTTATAGGTGGTAGAGATAGTCCTCACTGCACATCCCACTCAGATTAACAGGCGTACTCTTCAATATAAACACATTAGAATTTCTGTAAGTTGTTTTGATTATTTGTTGAGATAAAGTTTGGTTAAATTAGTGATAAAGTAATATGACTTTTATGTGTCGATTTTCGCAGCATCTATTAGAAGTTAATGACCGCAAGGATCTTACACAGGAAGATCAAGATGCTGTGATAGAAGATCTGGTACTCTTGAAAATTATGTTGACTAGAAGCAAAAACTACTAAACAATTCTGTGAATAGTTTTAAATATTAATCTTACAGGTGAGAGAGATAACTTCTATATGGCAGACTGATGAACTTAGACGCCACAAGCCTACACCTCTAGACGAAGCTAGAGCGGGTAAACTCTTTTTGGAGATACAGTTAAATAATTTATATTCATATTTGGATCTTTCTAATATAATGAAATTACTTATTTCATTATATAAAACCAGGGTTGAACTATGTTGAGCAGTCCCTTTGGAAAGCCATACCCCATTACTTGCGCCGTCTCAGCAATGCTTTAAAGAAGGTATATTTTTCCTGACTTTTATTTATATAAATATTTTTATATATTTGTTATTCTTTCAGCATACTGGGAGGCCACTTCCTTTGACATGCACACCAATAAGATTTGGATCTTGGATGGGGGGTGACCGAGATGGAAATCCTAACGTCACTGCAAAGGTGAGGTTTTGGATCCTTTTTTCTAAACGCAAGCCTTGTTTCAATTCTATAAGTGAATAAAATTAGTTTCAGTAACAATATCATTTATTCAAGGAAATATGGATTTAAATAATCCCAATTAGGCGACAACAGTCTCAAGTAACAAAACGTTTTGTGACAGTCCCAACTTTTAACCTATTTTCTCGCAACGAGCTTTTCTAACTAAGGTCTCACCCAGTTAGTTTTTGCTGACGTGACGCCCACGCCATCAAAACTTTGCCACATATGCTGTCCACGCCATCAGAACTTTGACTTTTTGACACGTAAGGAGTCCACATCATCCAAACTCTGACTTTTTTGCCACATAAGCAATCTATGTCAGCAAAAAACTAACAGGTTTACACCTCAGTTAGAAAAAGTTCGTTGGGAGATAATAGGTTAAAAGTTGGGACTATCACAAAAGATTTCGTTAGTTGGGACCGTTGCCGGCCAAGAGGTAATAGTTGGGATTATTTAAATCCAGTATTCCTTTATTCAAGAAATGACTTGTATTTTTCATTGCAGGTTACAAGAGATGTATCTCTTCTATCAAGGTGGATGGCGATTGATCTTTATACACGGGAAGTTGACAACCTCAGATTCGAACTCTCTATGAACCACTGTAGCAATAGCCTGTCACATCTGGCACATGATATTACTAATAAAGGTTTTGTTTATTTTTCTCTTGTTAGTTCACTGTAGACGCATCAGGTGCCCGTTAGCTTATTAAACTGCGTTTATGTATGTATTTTTTAGAAAAGTATGAAGGAGAACGGCACATGAGGTTGAACCCTACACCAAAGCACCAAAGCCATCATGTGCATCGCCTACCTACACAACTTCCAGCTCAAGCTGATGCACCCTCTTGTACAGGTTAAAAAAACCACTACTTCATCACTGATTTTGTCCACATGATAAACACAACATGAAGATCATTTGGTTGAATCTGACGCTATAAATTAATATATAGTTATATAAAAAATTGATACTTTTTTATTGCTTCCATAGAATGCAATGAAGTGGAATCTCATTATCCCCGCCTAGATGTTCCTGGGTCAGAGTACAAACCCCTGAAAAGCAAGGTAAAGAGATTATAAACCCATAGGTTTTTTTATTTGACCCGTTTAATTTATTTGAGATAAAACGCAAATGAATTGTATTCTGCATATTTCCAGGATGAGCAGGTGACTTCATCCGCAAGTTCAAGCAAAGTTGATCTGAAAGTAAATGTAGACGGGAACCAGACTAATACAGTCACCATTCAACAACCCCTTACGCCAAAATCTGGATCTTTCAGCCCCAATCAGCTCGGTCAGAAGAAATCATTCGCTGAAACACAAGTCGGTAAAGCCAGCTTCAGGAAACTTCTTGAACCAAGCATGCCTCAGGAATCTGCCATTTCTCCTTACAGAATTGTCCTTGGGGTCGTAAAGGATAAGGTAATCTCAAGTGCTACATGTATAATTAAAGACACTAACTGAATTATTATAATATCATGAATTAGCCATTGGGTTCCCTATATATAAGGAAAGGATATGTGCATAAATTTTAGATATTCCAGGAGACAGCCTCTATTGCTAGTTTGCTACTTTCTCTTGTAATTTTCATATTGAGTAAAATGCCATTTTCATCCCTGAGGTTTGGTCAGTTTTGTGACTTTCGTCCAAAGGTTTGTTTTTCCACATATGGATCCAAAAGGTTTGAAATCTTTCCATTTTCATCTGGCTCGTTAACTCCATCCGTTTTTCTCCGTAAAGTCAGGGGTATTTCCGTCTTTTTTTGTTAATGTAAAGGCAACCCAGTCTTTTGAATAGGGCAATGTACAAGATTTCAAAAGACCGAATTGGCTTTACGTTAACAAAAAAAGACCAAATTGCCTTTACGTTAACAAAAAAAGACCGAAATACCCCTGATTTAACAGATAAAAATGAGTGGAGTTAACAAGCCGGACGAAAATGGCAAGATTTCAAACCTTTTGGATCCAGATGCGGAAAAACAAACCTTTGGACGAAAATGGCATTTTACTTTCATATATATATATATATATATATAATAACACGAATTTTTTCATTTGATTGCAGCTAATGAACACTCGTAGACGGTTAGAGCAGCTTCTAGAAGGCCTTCCTTGTGATCAGGAACCTGGTGATTACTATGACTCACCTGACCAGCTATTGCAACCACTCATGCTGTGCTATGAATCTTTGGTATTATACACAACACATAACCATTGATAATTTCATCAGCTTTTTTGGTAGACTTACACAGTTATACATATTCTTAACTGTCACAGCAATCATGCGGCTCGGGAATTCTAGCAGATGGACGACTTGCTGATCTGATAAGAAGAGTTTCTGTTTTTGGGATGGTACTGATGAAGCTTGACCTCCGTCAGGTTCGTTTTGTTTCATATTTAACATGAAGAAACCATCATACTGATTCCAATATAATACATGTGAAGTTATTGTCATGCAACAGGAATCAGGTAGACATTCAGATACTCTTGATGCGATTACCGAATATCTTGATATGGGAACATACAGTGAATGGGATGAAAACAAGAGGCTGCAGTTTTTAACAAGAGAGCTAAAGGGAAAGAGGCCTCTGGTCCCACCAACTATAAAGGTAACAAAGACCATACTGTTTGTTCTTCTCTAAGCAACTAATTATTATTATTTTTTTTGAATTTTCTTGAAATTGTTATTAGGTTTCTCCTGAGGTTAAAGAAGTTCTGGACACCTTCCGTGTCTCCGCTGAGTTGGGTAGTGATTCCCTCGGAGCATATGTGATTTCCATGGCCTCAAGTGTATGATAATCTCCAATTTTTTTTAATTAAACACATGTTAATTGAATAATTTCTCTTTCATCATATCTTAGCTAATTTTCAATCTAACTTCTTGTTGCAATACACGTTTTACAGGCAAGTGATGTCCTTGCTGTGGAGCTTCTGCAGAAAGATGCTCGTCTTGCTGTTGCAGGAGAAGGAAAACCATGTCGTGGTGGATCGTAAGGCTGCCAGTCTTGTATATATATAGAGAGAGATATAGGGTAGGGATCCTAAGAGAAACACATGCTAATTGAGAACATTGAGAACAATTCTGGACCACGCATTTTCTCTAAGCCAAAAAAAAACAAAAATTCTTTTAGGGTTTTTTACTTCTGATCACACAGTTTTAAGAATTATTTATTTATTTATTTTGGATATATACATATGTGTATAGTGTTAATTTTTTAATTATACAAGTGTGTATAAACATGTATATTCATTGTATAGTTAAAGGTTGGCAATATACACATATGTATGTATCAAAAAGGAATTATTATTGTTGTTGTTGTTGTTGTTGTTGTTGTTATTAATATTATTATTATTATTATCATCATCATTTGCATTTTTGGTTAGGAAAAATGTGTGGTACAGAATTGTTCTCAAGGTTCTCAATTACCGTAGTTTACTTAAATGATCCTAACCCTATGTATGTGTGTGTGTGTGGGCATGGCAAGAATTATGTTCTCACAATCGGATTATGATTCACTTATATAGATTGCGGGTAGTTCCTCTGTTTGAAACTGTGAAAGATCTGAGATCAGCTGGCACAGTGATACGGGAACTACTATCGACCGATTGGTATAAAAACCACATCATAAAGAATCACAACGGACACCAAGAGGTATGTCATTACTCATTTGGAAGCAACGTAAAATCGGTTCAAGATACTATTGACTAATCTATGCAGGTAATGGTTGGATACTCTGACTCGGGTAAAGATGCTGGCCGTTTTGCTGCTGCATGGGAACTTTACAAAGCTCAAGAAGATGTTGTGGCTGCATGCAAAGAGTTTGGTATCAAGATCACTCTTTTCCACGGGCGCGGTGGCAGCATCGGCCGTGGTGGCGGTCCTACACATCTTGCTATTCAGTCTCAGCCACCTGGTTCTGTCATGGTATGTTCTTGAGCCAATCTATATTATGAGGACATCATGAAAATAACATTTTTCTGAGTAAGTTATAATAACTCTTTATATCAGAACAATTTTACGCATATAGCCATTAGATATGCAAATCCTTGGTTGTGTATCTGCTCTTACTCGCTTAAACCCAAAATATTTTCTAGAGTAAAATGCCATTTTCGTCCCTGAGGTTTGGCTAGTTTTGCGACTTTCGTCCGGAGGATTGTTTTCGTATCTGGGTCCATATTCGTCATCATCATCATACTTAGTAAATACCATTAACGTACAAGTATTCAAAATACCATTAATGGAGAAAAAAAGACAAAAATACCCCTAATTTAACGGAGAAAAATGGATGGAATTAACGAGCCGGATGAAAATGCCAAGATTTCAAACCTTTTGGATCCAGATGCGAAGAATCAAACCTTTGGATGAAAGTTGCAATATGGTGTCTTCTATGCTATTAGTTTAAGTCCTTAGTGATGTGAAAAAGTCTAATACAAGAGTAAAAGTAGATAGGTGACTCTTAGTATTGTGTCTCATGGCTAAAGAAGTGATTTGTTTGTGACATGACTATAGCACTCAAGAAGATTATTTTGGTGATATTATATGAGAAATTTGTGGTTACTTTATGATATTTATGTAATGTTGCATGCATGTCTACCACCGAATGTGTAGGGCACACTTCGATCTACTGAGCAAGGAGAAATGGTGCAAGCCAAGTTTGGATCACCAGGCGTGGCGGTGCGCCAATTAGAAATCTACACAACAGCGGTCCTACTAGCCACCCTCCGTCCCCCCAAACCGCCACGAGATGAAAACTGGCGGAACCTTATGGAAGAAATCTCCAATCTGAGCTGCCAAAGCTACCGAAGCACAGTTTACGATAACCCAGAATTCATTACTTACTTCCAAGAAGCCACACCACAAGCCGAACTCGGCCACCTAAACATTGGTAGCCGTCCAACTAGGCGTAAATCCTCAGTAGGAATCGGAGACCTCCGGGCCATCCCATGGATATTTGCATGGACACAAACCCGATTCGTTCTTCCAGCCTGGCTCGGAGTTGGAGCCGGTTTGAAAGGTGTTTGTGATAAAGGACAGGTTAAAGAACTAAAAGCAGCTTACAAAGAATGGCCATTTTTCCAGTCAACAATTGACCTGATAGAAATGGTTTTGGGGAAAGCTGACAGCTCAATTGTTAAACATTATGATCAAGCTCTGGTTCATGAATCTCGGAGGGGTCTCGGTGATGATCTTAGGAAAGAGCTTTTGTCAACCGGGAAATACGTGTTGGCTGTTACAGGACACGACAAGCTGTCCGAGAATAACATAAGTTTAAGGAAGTTGATCGAGAGTAGGCTTCCGTATCTTAATCCTCTCAACATGTTGCAGATTGAGATTTTGAAGAGGTTGAGAAGTGATACCGAGAATCATAAACTTAGAGATGCATTGCTTATTACCATCAACGGCATCTCTGCTGGAATGAGAAATACCGGATAGATGTTGATAACAAGTGTGTATATATGCATATATGCACTAAATAAGTGTACGATACAAGTCACTGCAGCTTCTAAGCATCAGTTATAGTCTATCTATGCATGCATTATATGGCATCATATGCTCTATTAAAACAACTTGTTTCTAGGCATCAAAGTATTGTAGTGTTCCTGAGTCACATCTTCAATCCTTTAGGGAATCTAATGCAAAGTGGTTAGTGCTGGCAAATCAAAGAATGAATCGATTGAAGATGATAAGAAAGAATAAACAAACTTTAATTAGAACTACAATCCGTTCTTTTGTGCAACTACATGTTCAATACAATTGATACTTATGCTATATACCTATCGAACCAATGCTTCGAAATGATGTGTCGATTGGTAAACATATATGCAAAAATAATGACCCATAATTAAACTTTACCCCTTCCTAACAACATCAAAGGTTTCATTTAAACTTTCAATACACTCCTACAAAAAAAAAATGGTCTTATGAAGATCAATCCTTTTTTAGGATCTGGTATGTCATCATAACAATGCATATCCTCGTGTCAGGTTAGGTTAACCTCCTCTCCTTTTCCTACTTTGTATATTCATTTTTAAAGGAATAATAGATTTTAATAATCTAAATATTAACTATTGGATGGCAACAGTCACAACTTAAGAAATAATCGGTGGTGGTACTACATTTTCACATATTGTTAACTAATGGACCTATACTAATAGAATCTTAATTTCTTTTTGTCCCCTTATCCTTTTTGATTTTGTAAAGGTCCATTAGTTTACAATACATGAAAATGTGAGACTACCACTGGCGATTTTTAAGTTGGGACCGTTGTCAGCCAACGACTAATAATTCGGATTATTAAAATCCATTATTCCTTTATAAAATGTCATAGTTCGTTACACTTGTAGCATCTTATGTGGCTCTTATCCCGCTGGACCCGTTCACCTCCTTACTTTTCCTGGGCCACAAACCTCTACCACAAGCACGTCAAAGTTTTCTTGATTTGAATTCCCACAACCACAATGCTTACATTTATGTTCTTTAACTTTCTCCTTTCTATATGCTTTGGTGAATAGAAGTTTATTATGCATGTATCCTTCCTTGGTTGGCTTCTTGATGCGTTCTTTGTAGGCTTTTAATCTCACAATGGCTTCTTGAAATGACATGGTACTAAGATCCGTAAATTGTTCAATTACAACAACATTCTGAATGAATTTTCCTGGTACAGACGCTAGAAGCATCCAAACTCATCTTTTATCAGTTGTGGATCCAAGGTTGTTGGTTTCTGACACAAGTTGACCAACTTCTCTTGGGAAGTCATCAAGGCAATCAGAGTTTTTCTTCTTCATAGATATCTTTGGTATGTTTATGATGAGCAACAAAAGGATTGAACTAGGGTTTTCTTCATGGTTTTGTTGGGGTCCCAGATTACGATCAATACTCCACACACAAATTGATTTGAAACAACGCAAGATAAACAAACAGATCGGTTGCTATTGTTTGTTGGTTTCTTTCGGTAACACACACTTAAACACACAAAGAGGTCAATAACCGTATTATTTAGGATGATGTCTTCATAACAGAAAAGTACAACATACAATAACTTAAATTTGATCCCAAAAAAACAAAGGGTTGGTGGCGGGCACTTTATAGTCGAAACTAGTGGGAATGGCCCTAAGGGCAGTTCTGTCTTTTTTCTGTCTGACTCGATGCGCGCCTTATGTATTTCTCGGTGGAATGTTGCACTTGTTTGAATGGATCATATTTAAACTAAACTAACATAGTACTACTTTACACCTAATCATTATATTCAAAACACACATATACATAATATACATAATCATTCTACGTCTGATCTAACCAATTTTTTATAAAAGTTTTGAAAGTTTAAAAGATATAAAAGTAAAAACGTAAATAAAAAGAAAAACAAATAGGCAAGAAAGAATAACTTGATTCCGACTCATCTTTGACATATATTTTGATGATCTTCGCACTTTGGCATTTTAAGAGATTATCTTAGTTATAGTAGTATACCCCTCTTGTGAAGGCGACGTTACCCTTAACCTATTGGTCTAAGTCAGCAATGATATAGTCCCGCATGGTCGGAATATTTGAAGATACTTAAGTAAGTTATTAATGCGAAAAGTGGTAGGCCCCTCTTGTGAAGGCGACGTTACCCTCAGCCATATTGGTCTGAGTGAGCAGGGATACAGTCACGCAAGACCGAGTAAAGTTTTAATAGTAGTTTATTTATAAGGGGTTCAAGCCGTTCTTACTTCCCCCGATTTGATGCTATCTGCCTCAAAGGAAGTCCTAATAAGCTTGAACCAAGCACTCGCAGGATCTATACACTGAATGAGAGAAGAAATTTACCCAAACACCCTTCTGACCCCCCCCCCCCCTTTTCAGGTAGTTAACGCGCTTTATATAGATCGTAAAGACACGAATGAGTGAATCAACGAAATATGAAGAAACGTTTAAATAAAGTTCACTTTCAATATAAAAGACTAGTTATTAAAATCGCTAATACATATTCAAATAAAAAGTTGCCAAAGATTGGAAATCAAAAGTAATATATAAAAAGATTTGTCTTCACCAAGTAATATAAGAGCTTTCGCCAAGCATTGCCTTTGTTTGAAAAAAACTATTACGATCAATCTTGGATCCTGAGACTACCAAAAACTCTAAAAGATAAAAGATGGATGATAGTGTTGATGCTGTAGTGATAGTGGGCTGATGACAAGTGTGAGAGAAGTGGTTTGCCAAGGGATGCCTTTCTCATGAATCAAGCTTCTTTATTTATAGCTGAAAACAGAAGGCGACCACGGCCCCATGCCCTCCTGGCACAGTCCCGTGGTCAGTGTACTTACTGTACTATCCTAGCATCTGCGAATCTTAAAGTTCATCACGGCGCATGTTGACTTGGCACGGCCTCGTGTTGGTTGTTTGTTGCTTTTGTCTTTTTCTGCAGAGAATCTTTGACTGGGCATGACCCGTGCTTAAGCGCCTGTCTTTGTTATTTTTGTTGTGAATGGGGGTTCGGCAAGTCGTGGCAATCATTCTTTTTTGTATTTGTGTTGGTTGTGGCTATTAATTTGCTTCTTTTGTTCGTTAAAGTTATTTTGATCCTGTAATTTAAAAGTAAACAAAGAAACATACTTTTTCCAATATTAGTACCGAAAAAGGGTTGATTTTCTAAATTGTTTGATTAATTTATATATTGCTTTTTACCTACATCAATACATATAGGGAGGGATTTTAGAGTAAACACTAAGTGTATTTGTAAACTGATTGAACAAATTCTGACCATTGATTTAAATCATAAAATACACTTGTGTATTGATAATCAGGGGCTAGAATTATTTCACTGGTGTTCACAATCAAGGGGGTTGTTTGCTAATGAACCTAACCCTATATATATATATATATATATATATATATATATATATATATATATATGGAGAGTATCATGAGAAAACTACATATAAATGGGAAAACTGAAAAACTAACTAAAAAGCCTAAAAAAACATGCCAATTTTTTTTTATAAATTTTCGCTACTTTTTATGTATAAAACCTTTTTTTCAAAAAAAAAAAAAAACAAAATTTGTACTTCACATGTGCGTTATATGTATATGCTGCATGTTTGTATTATATGATTAAAGTTGGCTTTTAAGTTTAATTAAACTTTTTGGGTTAGGTTTTTTGGAGGTTTAGGATTACGATTAGGTTTTTGAGTGTGGGGGGAGGAAGGGTTTAGGTTTTTTAGGGATGCAGGTGGGGGTTTAGGCTTTTTGGGTTTATGTTTAGGGTTTAGTTTTAGGTTTTTAGAGGGTGGGGGTTTAGGTTTTTTTTTGTGGGGGAGGGGGTTTGGGGGTTTAGGTACTTGGGGGGTGTCGGTGGAGGTGAGTTAGCTGGTTTAGGCTTTTCCGTATTATTGCATATTTGTAGTACAATTCTTTTTTTGAAAAAAAGTTATATATATATATATATATATATATATATATATATATATATATATATATATATAATGTAGTGATTTTTAATAAAAAAATTTAAAAAATTGGTATGTTTTTTAGTTAGTTTTTTTGTTTCTCATTTAAAATACCTTTTAATAATCCATATATATATATATAGAGAAAAGAGAGAGAGAGAGAGGTAAAGGTTCGTGTAAGAAAATATAAAAGTGTGATAATGATAAGAAAGATTTTGGAGCTGACACGTGTCCCTTTTTATTTTGGTATTTTAAGGGGTATAAGTGTAATTTAACTAATAAAATTTAATTATGGAATGAATATATGTAACAGAGTTTTGACAGTTATTGTAGAGATTTTTGAATTTGAAGACATACATCTTATAAAGAAATAACACCCTAACTCATAAAAACATCACAACACGTATATTGAAGGCATACATCCTATAAAGAACAGAAATATAATAGAAATAACACCCTAACTCATAAAAATATCACAGGATGTATATTGAAAGCATAAATCTTATAAAGAACAGAAATATAACAGTAATAGCACCATAACTCATAAAAACACCACAACAGTTATATTGAAGACACGCATCTTATAAAGAACACCCTAACATTGAATATAACAGAAACAACACCCTAATAAATCAATTTCAAAACACAATACTTTAATCAGAATCAAAACATGAATAACACCCTAAATATAACACCAGTCAACACTTTAATCGTAATCAAAACAGAAATAACACCATAAATATATAAAAACAGAAATAACACCCTAACTCTTTGAAGGCAACAAAAACCTACTTAAGACACCAGAAACCATAGCAATGCAAGGACCTTTGTCCTCACATTAAATATAATATGAATAACACTCTAACTCATAAAACTACCATAACATGTATATTGAAGGCATACATCTTACGAAGAACATAAATATAACAGAAATAACACCCTACAATTAAAACACCATTGTATGAACATAGAAAAAACACCATGGACTAAAACATCCAAGCGAGATGTAATTTTTTTCTTTACATAAGTATATCAATATGGTACTCATATTAAAGATAAAAAACACTCGTTATTATGGTGTATTTTTTTGAAAAAAGTTACGTATAAAAAGTTATTGACGTTTAAAAAAGAAGGGGGAAACTTGCATTTGCATTAATGTTAGTTTTTTTAATTTAAAAACGTTGAATTTACCTTTATACACTTAATCTAGAAAATTAATTAGTTTAATAGTCAACACTATTTACAAGATTGCAATCAATATCTTAACCATTAGATTAAAAATTTAATAGTTTAGATTCTTTCTTATCCTTCTCACACTTTTATATTTTCTTACAATAACCTCAACATATATATATATAAATCAGTTTACTTAGAGTCATATTTAATTATAACAAGTCATGTCAATTAACTATATTTCAAGAACTTACAGATAAATACAACATATGACCATGTGTACTAAACTAATTACACAAATAACTACAACTATTTTTGTACTAAATGTCTAAACTAATATCTACATCTTACACATGTACCTTACCACATGCACCTTAGGTTTGTGAGCATATTCCATCGTAAACCTGTTCCCGTCGATAAATTTATGAAAAACCTGAGTGAAAATATTATCTTTAATATTACCGGAAAATTACCGAGGAACCCGCCATGGGGAAATAGTTCCCACGGTGAATGGCCAAGTTTATATTTACTTGTATTAGTGATCCCTCGATGATAGTATCTACTTTGTGGTTTATGCTTTATGTCGTTAATAATCAGTTTTCTAATATCATGGGATCACCAATGGGTATATTTAGATTTTTAGTTTTATTTATTTTTATTTTTGTTGTATCACATCATGATTGATTATCGACATTTCTTTTTAATTAGTGGTACTTACTTTTCAGTAATGCTAGTGGTGTCCATCGGATTTTATTCGATTTATATGGATTTTTTTCACTAATCAAAAAATAAACTTGAAAAAATTAGAAATGTGTCTGACCAAAATGAATTCAACAAAATTCAACTGGATACCGTTTTGATTAAAAACCAAACGAACCGATTTCAACTGAATTCAATCGAATAACATTCTGGTTTCTGTTTGTGATCCAAACATTAGCAGAATATTCAAACAACGCAACATATCTTAAAACAAGAGTTTAGAACCAAAAAGATATTCAGATTCGTTTGTTTAATATCAAGAAAATAGTTTTCCTGTTTAGAATTCAAGTGGTTTTGATCAGTTAATTCCTCTTAACATTTCTTGAATGGTCGGCTAAAGTTTTCTTTATATATGTAAATGCATAAACCATTGATCTATTCATTAAGTCAATATCTTTAACGTCTCGTTTTTTTCGTACTTTACTTAATTAGAAAGTGTAATCGTATTTCTATTTATGGAAACTTGTATTCCTATCGCATTCGTATTTCATTTCCCAATCTTATAATCCGAGACTTTAATCGTAGTCAAATTCATATCTGATACATACTTGTCTTACATGCATTTAATTGTTAAATACGTGTTTACATACAAACCGATACTTGTTATACGTGCAAATACTCATACGTTCATATTTGATACCTAAAATATACTTACATATACGTTATACACTTGAAAACATGCGAAAATATCAAGTTTTACCATGAAATGAAAGATAAACTAAGTTTAAGGACTAAAAATAGCATAATCCGGAGAAAGTTATTTTTAGCTCATGGATTGGGCAAAAGTGTGTTTGTTGGATTATATTTCTTACATTTAATACTCACCTAACTCAACTCCCAAACCTCAACTATAAATACCCTCCCCCCCCACACTTATTTCACACCCTAATCATCTCTTCTCCTCTCTTTAAAAGCTTTAAGAGCTCTCTTCTTCTAAAGATTCAAGGTTTCAAAAGTGAGTTTTAACTCACACTTTTCCCTCCTTTGATTTTTTTTTTCTTCTTCTTCACACTTGAAACACCTTTGGGAATACTTCCATAGGTTTTCCATGGAAAACCAACTAGGAATATCACCCTATTTAAGGTCCTAAGTGTAAGAACCTTCTTGTTTTAGTAGGGTTTTACCCACAAGTGTTGTATCCTTTGAAGTTTGTTCTCGAAACAAGACTTGAGTTGGTAGAGTGTTATCACTTGGAAGCCTTGGCTATCTTACCTTCGATTGACCACCTCACTTGATGTTTTCGATTACTTTTGTCTTTTACTTTTTGTTTAAACTTACTCATGACCATCCTTGTCGTCCTTGTGACGACTTGTGCCTTGGTGAACTATACGAAAGAGGTTTTAAAAAGAAAGGTTATCCTCCTACCTCCATGCATGACTTCTATGAACTTCCATGATGTTTATGGTTTACTTATTATGTACGCTATATATATGTATATATTTACTAACCGAACTCTTGATGGTAATCAAATGATTGTCCGTCATGGTACTAGGTTACATCACCTACGTATTTAATCTCTCGTTACGATTCTAATGGGCAACCTAACCCATGAAAACACATAAACCCGAATGGGTCTTATAGTGTCAAAAACGAGTATTAAGTCTAGATGATTATTTTCTCGTATAACATACTTTAGTATATTTAAATTCCATAAATCCTCCGTTATCGTTCGAATACTTACCAACCTATGTTCTCCTCTTGAAGGATAACTCGGTGTTCCTCCAAGCCCTTCATGGAAGTAACAAGGGAAGCTTTTGCAAAACCGTGAGTACACTCGACCCACTTTTCGTTTACAACACTTTTGGGTGAAACATGTTTACTTATACCAAAACCACAACACTTGAACTTTATGAAATGCACAAACAATCCTATACACATGAATGCTTGATACGCTTACGTGATGCTTATATCTTGGACATTCTTTATGTGATACTTTAGTCATTAACTTGTTTAAGCCTTCGTTTGACATGTATAAGCGCTTTAGGAAGTAACGCATCCCCCTCCATCGTGTAATCTTGAGGCCATGTTAAAACATCGTGATTGCGTTAAGGGTTTGACTAGTAGTATTGCATGTCTTGTATATGCTCTTGTAGAATCATAGTTGCCATGAGGATTTGTTTAAACTTTATTCGTATACGTATGCTATGCTTAAACTTGTGTACTCGCATTTGCTTTTGCATTGAATTGTACTTTAAAACATGTTACAGGTTGATGAAGAGGATGCTATAAAATCAAATAGCAAGGACTTAGATACATACATTTAGACGTTTAGGTTAATGTTGTTGTATCAATTTTTGTTATATTTGTTTAATTGTTGTATTTGTTTCAATGTTGTATTTTGACAATTATTCTTGAAATGAAATTCGACTTTAAATTAAATATTGTCATTATTAACGTTGTGAGCAATGGGCAATCTCGTTATCATCTCACTCTGATATTTCCGCCATCGGTTAGGGTGTGACAATATCGTCTATAGGAAAGTAACTTTAGTTTTCGGTTTAACTTGACTACACTCAATTTATAAAATACATACCATGTTATGGTTTAATTATAAAAAATACATGACATTTCTTCCTTTCCAAATTATAGTATGACTAGACTCAATTTAAAAGACATACAATGTTATGGTTTAATTATAGAAAATACAAGACATTTCTTCCTTCCCAAATCATGGTATACTAAATATTATATTCAATCCTTAGCTACGGCCCATGGAAAGCCCTCAATTTCCAATTTAATTACAACATTGCCATTATATTGTGAATTAGTATGCGTATTGACTAGGGGTAGAAATGTCATAAAAAAATAGGGTCCACTCCTGTTTCGCTTTCCTTTTTTATTTTGTTCTTTTCTTTATTTACTTCTTTTATTTTTGTTAGTTCTTTTATTCAAACAATGCTTAAAATGAATTTTAATGTAAATGAAAAAAATAAATAGAAAATTCTAGAAAAGTGGTTTGAAAAATATCGATTTTGGATAAAGCGACATATAAGACCAAATCCATAACTCGCACACGCGTTTATTTGGAAGATAATAATGAATGTTCTACAATTAAAATAACATAAGTATTTATTTTAATTTTTAAGTAAATAATACCTAAATTTTTGCATTTTGTATTTTTTATATTATCTGAAATTGTTGTTTTAAACGCTTAATTGTTAATTAAAACAAGTTGATTTTTAATATATATATATATATATATTTATATATATATATATACACACACAAAAAAATTGCTTAAAAAACAGGTATATACTATTTGGTTTGTACACGACTTTCTCGCCGCAACGCTCGGTGAGAAAATCCTAGTTTTTCTATGTTTTTATTGGCTTCTACTATTTATCAATATGTGGCTTGTAATATTATTGCCCATTCTCTTATGCGAGAAGGGTATTTATACCCATTTTACCCGATCCGGATTTTAGCCAGCAAATGCGAGACATCAACATTACTGTTCCTAGAGCCGCCCCAACACTTAGGGTTGTACCAAAGATCGTTAGTGTAACTCTTTACTAGGTCGGTCCTTAGGCATTGTTCTTGTCATTCCCCATACTTTGTATGACGATCATCAAAGGCATGTCAAGTAGAATATTTCAATATCTTAACTTGCCCCGATCAGTGTCTACTGTTGAGCTTTAAGTTTTCCCTCGGGATTTGAGGCAATTTAGACCTTTCGTCATGTCTAAATCCTTGTAATCCGGACTTCATTTTGTATTGTAGTGTATGACAAGCGTTGTTCTATGGTGTACCCCTAAGCACTCATATTAGAGTCTCCATTTCCAAAATTTGTAGATTTCTCATATTTTCCTTCTCCATCTCTAGAATATAAAGGTTTTGTTACAGTGAATGATATAGAGGGTAACTATTTACATCTTCAAAATTTAAATATTGTACCCCAAGCATTTTCTTTGTATCTCAAGGGGATTTGTTTTCATTGAATAGTAATCAACTTTTAGGAGTATTCCATTTAAGTTATTCATAAATTTTTTTGTTTCACCCAAATTTAATTCATTTTCTGATCCTATACATTTTATATAAATAGCAGGTCAACAATCCTACATGGTATTTCTTTTATTTTCCTTTTTTAATTAGATGATTACATGTCTTGAAAATGCCAACAAGGGTTAAAAAAAATTGCAAAAAATAAAAATACAAAAAATTTCATAAAATCACTAAAATTTATAATTTTTTTCGCAATTTTAAAAAAAAAATTAACATTTTTTTTCAACTTTTAGAATTTTTTTGAATCCATATTAGACATTTTTAAGCCATGTCATCAAATAATAAAAAAAGAGAATAGAAGAAATGCCATGTAACATGCTATTTAGTTAGAATATATAACCTTAAAGTAAACTTGGATGATCTGATTAAAACAAAAGTTTTTATGAGTAACTTAATTAGAACATTTCTAAAAGTTGGTTACTATTTTACAAAATTATCTCGTATCTCAAGCATTTTGGTTTATATAATAAGCATGGAAGAAAGAAAAAAAGAACAAAAAAAAAGAACACAAAGATAGAGATGGAGGATGAGTGTGAGAGGTTAAACAAAACTAAAGATAAAGTAAAATGTTAGCCCCACAAGTTGCGGCTGAGTTGTTACATTTAGTAGTGAAAGTTGTGTGAGTATACATATTTTATAATACGTACACACACCCGTATGATGTGCCGGGTGTCTAGATGCAATAGTATATATGTAACGCCTGGGTTCAACCATTTGTACATTAATGTTCATCTTGTGAAAAAAAAATGATCTAAAATGGCGATAAAAATAAAAAATTGGATGGTTAAGTAAACATGTATAAATATAAAACTTAGGCTCATTTATATTAAATAAAAAAGAATTAAATATATTGAAAAAAATAGATTAAAGTACAGGGGTGTAATTGACATTTTTTTAAGTTTAAGAGTTTAGTGTAAATTAGTTAAGAAAAAAGAAAAAAAACAACTTTGTTATAGTTGATGTGTTGTATGTTAAACTTATAAAAGATGAGGGGATGTATATGATAATTTCACTAAAATACAATTATTTTTACTCTAGATAACTAACCAATCACATTTGTGATATATAATAATTTAAGGATGATTTTATAGATATATAGATGGAGATTCAAGCTGCTCATATATGAATACTTTATTTTATTAATACCTGGTCTAGATATTAATTTCTTTTGAAAGACATCTGGATATTTATTAACGATAAATTCTTTAACTAACACCTGATTTCATTGATGAATAAAGTTGTATAGAAATATGGATAAAAATAATTAATAATAGATTTTAATAATCTTAACTATTAACAATTGATCAACAACACTTTCAAGCATAAAAAATCTATTGATAGTCTTATCTTTTAACCTATTTTATCTCAAAAAACCTTTTCTAACTTAGTATAACCAAAATAGTTTATTTTTTGGTGACATGGCACATGCCATTGTTATATAATAAGGTGGTTGCTTATATGGCACTTACATCACCACCTCCACCACCACCATCAGCCAACACCACCACCACCACTCACCCCTAAACCAAATCGCCATCACCACCACTTGCCACCGCCACCATCAGCCACCACCGCCACCACCACTGCCACTCACCATCTCCACCACTAGCCACCACCAACCACCACCACGATCACCCACCACCATCAGCCATCCTCAAAATCCACAACCTTTCTGGAAAATCATGAAATAGCACCACCACCACTGCGTTCCCGCCACCTTTAGCCGTCACATATTTCCACCCTTCGCTTCTGTAGCCCCACACTGCCACCCTCATCAGAGTTCTTGATTGTCTTGCCGGAAAATCACGAAATACCACCACCACTACGTTCTCTCCGGAAAATCACAATGGTTGTTGGTAATTCACATTTTTCTAAAAAGGTTGGGGGGTTTTGAGGGTGGTTGATGGTGATGGGTGGTGGTGAGTGGTGGTGGTGGAGGTGAGGTGGAGATGAAGTGGTGATTGGAGTATCACATAAGAAGCCACCTCATCAAAGAACAAAGGGTTGTGCCACGTCAACGTCCATGTTACTAAAAAGCTAATTGAGTTAGATCTAAGTTAGAAAAGGCCCATTAGGATAAAATAGGTTAAAAGGTGAAAATCAGTAGATATTTATGTAATTAGGACTATTGCTTGCCAATTGCTAATACTTAAAATATTAAAATACATTATTCCCTAAATAATTGTACATTACAAGTCAATATAGCTTCTAAGCATAACTGATATGCGTGCATATAGCATCATATGCTCTATAGACTAAAAGTAAGTACATAGTCTTTGAGTCACATCCTTCAATCCTATAGAGTATCCAATGCAAAGTGTTCAATAGTTACTTCATTCCTTAAACTCAACTATAAATACACCAGACTTTGTGTAAGTGATACATCAAATTAAGCCATCCACTTAAGGAATCAATGGCATCATTGAAGACCGCAAAGCCTGCCAACAACTTAGGAGCTAGCAATTTGAGGAATTAATTGCATCACGAAAGCTTGGGATTTTCGAAATATCAAATGCATCACTGGAACTCGGGAAGCTCGAAAACAACTTTAAAGCTTTCATTTTTGAGGAATCGTTGGCATCGATGAAGATCAAGAAGCCTGTTAAGGAGGTTGCTAAACCATCGGCCCCCAAGCCTCACGCCTCAAAAGCGACCCCTAAAAAGCCCGAACAGCTTCGTGAACCTAAGAAGCAGGTAATATAAACATTTTTTTTTATCTCATGATAACCTTGAGATATGAATTACATGATCTCATTTGATTTTGTAGACATCAGATGTCAAGAGTTCAGCCAAGCCAAAGAAATAAGAAAGAAAAGGCTGAGTAGTAGTGAATGAATCTTATTTTATAATGACCATCAATACTTAGTGTGCTTGTAATCATGTTTTTATTTATATGTTCTGGAGTGCTAAAAAACAGTCTAAGTTCACCCTAAATAAAGAGGTTACGCTTTGAAAGTCATGCTCAACTTACATGTTTTTAAACGTGTCTAGGTTAGGATCCGTATATACGTCTCACACAAATAGAGTTCATCAGTTTTAACGTGAACTCACCAGTCATCAACATGATTTTAAGCAGAGTCCCGGATAATTTTGTATAACAATATAGCCATGGCAGTTTAAAATTACCAATGAATCAGAGGTCGTACATATGCTTTTGACGAGTAGATTTCACTCTACCCTAACATATCCATACTAAAGTCTACCAAATATAATAATAAAATGATAAATATAACACAATGTTGAAGAAAAAAGACACAATAAATCACAAAAAAAATACAATGGTGAATATAAAAAAAACACGATGTGAAACAAAAAGACACAATGATCTGAACAAAAATTTTAAAATCTACAGGCTAACATCCAAAAGCGAAACACAAAATCTAAGAAAGTTGAGTTCGACGAGGTGTTTCCGCTGCCCCTAGAATGAATTCAATCGGAGTCCGTTTGATACAATTCCTACGACTTTCTATTTTTAGAAAACTATGTATTTTAACCTTTTCCGTAAAATTATACTTCAAATAAAAATAATAAATACAAAAATGTTATTGATAAATCACCCAAAAACCATGCAAATTATGCTATCCCCACCTAAAGAAAAAGAAATTTCACTGTTTTAACCGACTTATCGAAGTGTGTGGGCTATGGATGCGCCGACGTATCAAAGTGTGGGCTATGGAGGTACTGAGTTATAGGAGTGTGAGCTATGGAGGTGCAGGTTTATTGGAGTGTCGGCAATATATGTGTCGACTTAATCGGAGTGTGGGATATGGAGTTGCCGAGTAATCGGAGTGTGGGCGATGGAGGTGCCTACTTATTGGAGTGTAGGCTATGGAGGATTTGCGGTGCCGGCTCTACCTCTGCTCATTTATCCTTCTATTATTGGTTGTTTTGAATTGCTTATTTTTCTAGGTCCAGAAATTCAATGAATATTTTGCTAATATTCTTGGTCAACATGCCTATATTCATCAATTTTCTGCAGATTGAGATTTTGAAGAGGTTGAGAAATAATGTCGAGAATCATAAACTTAGAGATGCCTTGCTTATTACCATCTTGATAGATGTTGATAACAAGTGTGTGTATATATATACATACTGATTATGTACCTATTTACTATACAGGTTAAACAATTTAAGTTATATATATATAATAAGAAAATGAAATTGCATGTTACATTAAATGAGTAAAATTAGTTACAATTCACACATGCTTTATAGTTCAGGCATTACTTAATAACGTACGCTTTCCATTTGATAATCAACTTTATCTAAGGAGACGTTTGACTTACGGACAATGTAGTGGTGGCAGGAATCCCTTTGCGTAAAACTAAATAAAACTTTTATTAATCACTTCTAAAATAAACAAAACAAAAAAAGTAATAAAATACAATACAATTAGGCTACTCGGTATGGGTGACAGGTTTCTCTCTAGGACGACCCGTCACGTCATCATACACGTCAGAGTTCTTGGAGGACGCCCCTCCAGGGATGGAAGCTAGGAAATGAGTGACGACCCGACCCTATCTAGTTAATTTATTTTGCTTTTTTTTTTTTGAATTATACAAAAGTAGAGGCTCAGATCTGTAAACAATCAGAACAAAGAGGATAAATCCGCCATGGCTGCAACTCTCTTGGTTGAATCAATGGTAGATTTCTACCACTAAACAGCCGGAGAATCACCCCGCCAAGTTACAGAGCATCTCAAACTTTGCTGACTTACTCATACAACAAGAAATTCTTCATCACCGCCTCAAATTATTACTACTACTCAGACAGGAAGGGTTGTCGATTTAGGGGCAAAACGAAAGTCATCGACGGCATAGGCGGCGACCACCCTTCAGAAACCTTACCACCGCCACCTCGTTTTTATGTTGTATGATTTTTTATGTTTGCCCCAAACCCTAGTTCTTAACGGCTATAATTTTGAAAGAATCCGGCCCGTCTCCAACGTCTTCTGTCCGACGCCTAAGACGACGACCATCCACCCGGCGCGGTGTTGGGGGGCGTCGCCGGTCCAAGCCGGGCCTGGACGGCCCCCCACACCGAGTGGTCTTATAACTGAAAATAAAGAAGAACTAGAACAGAACGTAAATTGAAAATCAAAGTTCTTGGCTGAAGACCGTGTTAAACACATATCACTTAAAACAAATTTCGAGTCTCACAAGGAAACTCGTTTGTTTTCAGGATACAACAGCCTGAGCAGTTGCACTGTCGGAGATGACGAAACCTGAAGGTATACCTCAAAACAAGAACAAAGAAGATATTTTTTAGTGTCCTTTGCTCCAGGTATGATGAGTATTTATACTTTACCTGTGTTGAAACTACAAAAACTTGAATTAAAAGAGAGAATTAAATTGCATTAAAAGTCTTTAATGCTATTTAATTCGTCCTTTTAACTCCCAGTCAATGCTTTTTACTCGTCTGTTTCAACTGCAGATTCGAAACTGATTTGTTGCTGAAGTTTGGAAGCTGTTAGGAGACACGTGCGCACCATTTCTACTCACTTGTGCCACCCTGGTTCCTGACCCTGCTTCACCTTAATTGTTATTTGAACACGTAAAAGTTCTGTCTTGGTCCGAGTGGAGATAACATTTCTCTCCTGCATGTCCATGGAGTTTTGGGAGTGCACACGCCACGTCACCAACGAATGTACACGAACACGCCACACAGTCTTATCGTATAGGTTCGCTTTCATACGACATGCACGCGCCGCCTAGGTGCCTTCTGCCGAACCTATATCACCTGGTTATCCGCCATGTACTCGCGCGCCCCCGCCATGACATGTCATCCTCCATTGTGACCTGCCACTAGCCATGCACCATCTACTCGCGCGCCAACCACCATGCCATGTCATCCGCCAAGGTTGACCCGCTACCCGGCCCTAATTGCAGCCACTGTACTAAGCCACGCACGAGCGGTCAAAATACAAAAACGACACTCAAGCTTCATAATTCATAATATTTTCCTAACTTTGAAACTGCATCAAAAATATGTGTTTGAAAACGTAGTGGTGGTTGAAAGACACAGGTGGTCATAGAGGAAAACACACAATGGTTAAACTGGACAACACTTCGGTGGTCTAACCGGACAACTAACCATATGATGTCAACTATATTGAGTTACCCGATATACACGGTCACACATAATATCCTAAAGAATTCGGATTGGTCAAACGATAATGGAGGTAATCAGCTCGTGTTTTATTTATTTTATTTTGTATGTCAGTTCATATATGTTTTTGTTTTAAAAATTGAGTAGATATAGGTTTTTATATTTTTTATTTTATAAATAACTGTAAAAGTTGTAACATCCCGTTTTTATAATATATAAAAAAATATATCACTTCCTTCATTACATTTATAACTCTAAGATTTAAAACAAATACCAAGTATAACATTTGTTAGAGGTCCGAGATGGTTATATGTAGTTAAATTAATTAGTACATAATATATTTTGATTGTTTGATATAAACGTGTTTACATAATATGGGTATACTTACAAATTAGTTTTGTATATGTAGTAGCTATATAAAAATTATAATATAACTAGTTGATGTTCCGCCCGTGTTGTGGGGCGATGGCCAAATAATTCTCAACCAATTAAAAACATTACTATAGTTTTGCTAAAAAAATTAAAACGATTACAAAACCGTAATTCTGAGCTCAGGGCGGAACTGTAATTTGTCAGGACTAATGAGCGAGTGTTATGCAGCTCATTGACACGGAAAAAAAATTAAATCGAGTCAACCAATTAAAACAAAATAGTTTTATAGTTTTGCTAAAAAACTAAAACAATGACAGTACTCTAATTTTGAACTGAGAGCAAAATTGTATTTTTGGACTAGGGTAAATCGTAATTTGGCAAAAGATAAAGTGACGGTAATACTGTAAATTTGAACAAGGGGCAAATATTAAATTTGCTCAGAGACAAATTCGTAATTTTGAACTTGGGTAAAATCGTAATATAAATTTGAACTAAGTGTAAAATCGTAAATTTAAACTGGAGGCAAAACCATATTTCATAATTTTGGACTGGAGCAAAATTATAATTTTGAGTTGGGAGCAAAAGCATAATTTTATTTTGAACTGTGCAAAAATGTAATTTTAACTGAGGGTGGAATCATAATTTTTGAAATGGAGGCAAAATCATATTTTTTTTAACTAAGGGCAAAATCGTAATTTTAAGCTGGGGCAAAAAGAGTTTTTTTTTAACTGAGAGTGAAATCATAATTGTGAACCGAAGGCAAAATCGTAAATTTGAGCTAGGGGAAAACATAAATTTATTTGTACGGGGGCAAAAGACGTAGTTTTGAGCTGCGGGCAAATTCGTAATTTTGAACAAAGGGGAAAATCATAATTTTGAACCAGAGGCAAAAGCGAAATTTTATTTGAAATGGGGGCAAAAACGTAATTTTAAACTAAGGACAAAACCATAATTTTAAACTAAATATAAAATCATAAACTGGTTGCTACAATAGCTAAGTGCCAGACAAGCTGCCCGACACTATTCCCACGCTTCTAAAAGTATATGTTGTAATTGTCATGTAATTTCAATTTAAATAAAGAAAAACCTAAAGTGGCTGCGGACACTATTCACCTGCCGCTCATTGTAAATGTAAAATAGAAGATGCATATACATGTTTATCTTTTATTTTGATTGCATGTATATGTAGTTGAGATGAATCACCAACTAGGAAAGAAAGACACGCTTGTATGTTATAATTTCCTTTCATTTCCTGTTTACTCACCTGCCAAAACAACCAGCATTTACATATACCATGCTGCTCACCAAGTCTTTCAGTTAAAAAAAAGAAAAAATAATTACAAATTTGGTGAGTGGTCGAGATATTACAAAAAGAAGGTTTTGAGGTACTGATCAATTAGTTATGACTGACTATTTAGTTACAAAGCAATAACAAAACGGTGGCGAACCACATCTAGATAGCAACAGATAATAATATTTATCAGAATATATTCCGCTTTTATTAATAGCAGTAGTATTGTTATCATTGATTGGTATGGTTAACTAGATATCAGTACGGTTAAGTATTGGTTATAGGAGATAAATAGAAATTAGCGAAGTAATTACCATAGAGACTCTATAGACGTCCAGAGAGTTATACGACTCCCTTAACATCATTTAAAGTGTTATTAATTGTATGCTATGTGTGTAGTATAGTTGGTGATATATGCTATGATTTATCATAATTAATAATTATAAAATGATGTTAGTTGTTAAAGAGGAGAAAACACTTGATACCACAGAATTCACGTGGTAAGTTGTTAAAATAACCCTCGGGTTATCAATCGTTAAGTTATCATTGGTTGAATAGTCTTTAAACCACCTTGAGTGGTCAGTCGTTATATCACCGTCGGGTGAATAGTTGTTACAGTTAAATATAAAATTGCCATAAGTAGAATATGGTGGGAGGATAAAATTGTGATTTGGAAAACATTATAGTTGATTTATAACCGGTGCGGGGTTGAATGAGTCGGGTCGAGCCTCGGTACGTTTAAAGATCGAACATATGTTTATAACCCACTTTTGATGTATAAATTATGTGTTATTTAAATAAGTTGTTCTGATGTAAACTTACTCAACTTATCAAATAAATATATAATGTGAATTTTAAAGATGGTTGTTTTATCACATTATTCTATTATAAGTGCTTTCGCGATTGTTTAAAAGAAAAAAATATGAGACCGATTTTAGTTGAAAATAATATAAAAAGAAAAGAACTACGGGTGTTACAAAGGTAAGTGATGATGTGTGTGGTGCGATATGTAGGTTTGTGGGACTTGAGGTTTTTAGAGAGGCTTGAAACCAATGTGACATGATGAGCTAGACGATTGTGGATGCTCTTTTGGCATGTCCATGTTAGGATTGATATGCTTAACAAAGATACATATATATTTACATTTGGGTTGTAGTTCAGTAGTAAGAAACAAAGCTTTTTTTCTAAAGAAAACTCAAGTGCTAATCTTGAGTGAAGTGTAATTTAAAATGTAGTGTGAAGATGTCTTGTTAGACTTTCAAGAAAAAAATAATAATACATATATGCATTGTGTCTGGCTTTTCCCAGGATTGCGATAATCGCTCTATCTGGCTAAATTGGGGACTTTACCTTCGGTCATGTGTGAACCATTGTAATCCAAACTTCGACTTGGTCGTTTTGTGATGTTATCTGTTCGACCAACAACTCATCGTTTATTTTATTAATAATTAATATCTAGGTATATATAAACTATGAAGTTTCTAAATAATATTGTATTTCATTAATGTCAAACCTACCTATATATGTGTATGTATGCGAATATTTGTACATCACAAGTAAGTGTAGTCAGTGACGGACTCATAAATATCTATAATGGGGGCGGAATTTTTTTGTGATAGTAGTCTATCGCCAATTTTAAATTTTGTTCGGTTTAAGTCTTGTCACATAATCAAGCAAAAATGCATTAAATATTAAAACAATCAAATAATAATCAACTAAGACATTAATATATTAATTTTTACTTCAATTTAAATTTCATATTAATTATTATTATTTCAGTTTAATGTGGATTAAGCATAGATCAAAAGACAATGATGTGGATTAAATGTGGATTAAGCTACTACAGCTGCACAACCTCATGAACCTAGAAATAAATATACGATCCATCCGGTTACATGGTTTAAATATGTCTAAGTACGAGTTAATATATATGAAATGTGTAAATATACAAGTTATATTTAGGTTCATTAGTTTCAAATGCGAACTCAGCAAGATGATTTTAAATGAGTCCGGACTTATTTTGTATTCTATTTTTAAGGAAACTCATCTACAAGTTAGGATCTAAAGGGTTAATGTTCTCACACACATCATCAATTCTAGATGATAATATTAACATTTCATTGGTCACTTCTAGCAAATAACAGAAAAGCAAATTGAAAGTAGCTTTTTGTTGGCTTCTACATTAACAACTGTAGTAGCTTGTACATATCCTTGCGCCCTACTTGTTACGTCACGGCTTGACTGAGTACAAGTATTATGCAAAGCCTCATAAATAAATTTAAAAAAGAAATAGAACATATCTGGTAAGAGTATCATTTACTCGAAGAAGTTTCGTAACTATATATATGTGTATATATTGCTGGGTAATTTGAGGTGAAAGATCTCGACATGGGAAATAAGGTTGTTCTTATGTTGATTTCGTTCCTCTTAATCATCTCATCCTCAAGTAAGTAAAAATATCCATACATACATACATACATACATACATACATACATACATACATACATATACATTTTCTTATTAATCTTTATTTCATTGATGCATGTAAAATAATGGTCTTTGCAGACGGGGACGAATCGCCAATTTATCTAGGAGCAGTAGGAACCCAATCGACTCTTCCACCGAAGAACACGGGTGCACACGCACCGATAACACCTGAAGGCCCGTCTACCGAAAAAACGTCTACCACCGGTAATACATGGTTTGCAAATATGCAACAATATATGAGCAGGATGCAAGAATATATGAATAGGATGCAGGAATATAATAACATGATGCAAGCAAATCAAGAATATCTGAGCAGGATGCAAGCAAATCAAGAATATCTGAGCAGGATGCAAGAATATATGAGCAGGATGCAAGCAAATCAAGAATATATGAACATGATGCAAGCAAATCAAGGATATACGAACAATATGCAAGAATATAATAACATGATGCAAGCAAATCAAGAATTTATGAAGACCATGCAAGAATATAAGAACATGATGCAAGTAAATCAAGAATATATGAACAGGATGCAAGCAAATATGACAAGGGTAACAGTTGAACAACCACCAGCATGTCCAGCTCCTAGTACACCAGAAGATGAGACTGTACCAGACGATGAACAACCACCACCACCATTCACCTAGGATAAAGCATTTTAAGTAATAAGCATAGATGGTGTTTAATTACCTGTAGTTAGGGACTGATGTATCAGAATAGAGACTGAACATGTTTCTTAATTTATATTTCCACATGTATCTGTATCTATATGCATGACCAAACATGTTTATCAATTTATATTTCCACATGTAACTGTATAGACCAAATTAACATGTAAACTGTATACATACCCCCTACTATTGGAATACAATTAATATTAGAGTTACCACACATTATCCCGGCTTCACCGTCGCCACACCATCAATACCACCGCCGGATTGGAAAATCAGAGCACACAAGTCTCTGATTTACTCTGCTAATCACCGACGCAATACAAGTTGTTATTTAGATTCGCTGGTGCTGCTACTTTCTTTCCTATCACCGTTGTTGATTCATCCCTAAATCATTAGAGTCGCCTTAGCTTGATCATCGATTAAGGTCTAGTTATATCCGATCATTCTACAAACTTCGAATCATCTCTTTATTCTTCTTGTAAACTATATGATAGCTGAAGCATGCCTTCTTCTACAGTAACTAAATTGATGTAAGAGGTATTTTGTAAGTGCTTGTGTGACAATTGCAAACGCCTTCTTCTAGAGATCATATGCTTTCTTGTTGGCTTCAGAGAGATTTCCAAGTGTTATGGGCTTAGATCCAGCTTCTTCAAGTGCTTCAGTAAAGGGAGTAGAAAAACAAGTCCGTAATTCGGTATTTTGTCCAAGAACATGTGTTTTAAATCTACCCTACCAATGTGGATAATTATTTAAGTGAAAAAGCTTAGGTGGACAATTGTTGCTTCTCGTCACATTGTCACTCATCAACAATTTTTTAATACTTTGGTTTTGATTTGCAACAAACGCCCACTAACATGCGTAAATCATTGCAGATTGTGAAGTAATAAGTGATTGAACCCATGATGTAGTAGAGTAATAGGTTTGTGGTGGAGAGTTATTTTGGTTTATGTTCGTTACCTAACCCCATGGATTGGTAACCATTTTATCCTAAATTTTGACTTGTGAAAATTTTCGCTATGTCCAAACAACAACTAATTTTCAAAAGACAAAACAACAACCTTCCTGGTAAACAACAAGGTTGTTTTCAAACAACAACCCAAAGTCAAACAACAACCTACTAGTCAAACCACAACAATTATGGTCAAACGAAATTGATGATTCAAACGATAAGGGGTTTTCGTTTAAAAAGAATCAAACGATACGGAGGGTTATCTATTAAGATGTTATCCAAACGACAAAGGGGATGCCCTTTGTCTTATGCGATGTCATTTGAAAGAGGGATCAAACGACAAGGGGTGTCGTCTGCAGATGACAAAGGGACAAAAAGTACAATTTCTGCACAATTTCAAACGTGTAAACGAACCACTAAGCTTCTAGGTCGAACTTGTATTGTTCCGGTGAGTTTTCCGGCTACCTTGGTCACCGAAAACAATGGAGGATTGATTTTTATGCTTAAAACTTCATAAAATCCATATATTAAGCAGCCTCCACAAAATTTAACAAGTTTTCAACCAATTTTATCAATAAATAGCATCATATTAGTGTCTCTAAATCCATTTTCAGCCAAAAATAGGGTTTAAGGGTTTTTGTCCAAGAAAAGTCCAATAATCACTCAAAGACCACTCAAAATCTCACAAATTACTTGGTTCTCAACAAGAACTCGAGCCTAACGCTCTGATACCACTTGAAAGCCCAAATGTGATCTTTGAACAATGATGATTTCTTGTTTGTGAATGTTGTAACTAATGCAGAGTCCAAGTAATAGCACAAACCAAGAAAAACACAATCAATAACTGTAGCGCCCATAATTTTGTAAGGTCAAAACGATAAATAAAAACCCTAAAATTTCGATGTTTCATTCCGGAATTATAACATTTACCAAAATACGAAGTAGTTAGAAACAAACACCATCATCAAAAAACATCACGAGTGTTAACCCCAACTACTACATCAAGATACAAATCCAAAATAGACTTAAAAAAATCCTAAGAATTTAGTTTAACATTTACAAACCCAAAAGTGTTTAAACCCGTTTGAAAACAAACATAAACTGGAAGCGTAAAAAGGTTGTGAAGTGTGTTCGACCCAAGCTTGCCATCATCAAAGGTGAGATTTTCCTATCATCCAAAAATATAAACATTCATTAGTATAATTCTTTAAGCATAGTATTCACATCTATCATTCAATCTCATATTTAACCCATTCATAAGGTCAAAATAATGATTCGATTATTAACCATCTATTCCTTTCTTGCTAACATCTCAATTCCATCCGACCCGTTCATAACGGATCAAACTTAACCGTTTCGTCATCACGAAACTTCATCCGTTTTGACCCGTTTACAATGAATCGTTACATCTCCATTGTAATTCTTGTTATTCATTCGTTTTGACCCGTTCATGACGGGTCATTATAAATACCCCGTAACCCTTCAATATTCAATACATCACGTTTGCTATACTTTGAAAACATAATTTATAAACTAGTAACATTAACATGAAGCCAATGCCTTAATCTACACTGTGATATAGAGAAGTTCATATGAACTTACCGTGATCTTGCGTTACTTGCGCCTTAGTGTGGCTCGTGCCTTCTTCCTTCTTTGCTCCTATATGGTTACAACATCATAATTTTAGCTTCCATACAATTCATCGCATATGTATACTTCCCTAGTTATTATGATCTTATTCAACCATACATACTCCCCTTTTCTTTCTACTACATCGATTCAACAAGTATTTATGTCTAAACACAACTAATTCAATCAAGCATTTCATCGAACATGTTGTCTGCGTACAATCAATAAAGCATAATGTACAAGTAATTTAAACACATTCTTCCTAGTTCATGCATAGGCTAACATAATCATTTCATCTTCACAAATCATCATCATAACCATGTACATTTGTTTTATATCAAATTATCTACCAAAATACCTTCTACAACATTACTTAAATCATCAACATAACACTAATTACACATAAACTTCACCAAGCTTCATCATTCAACAAATTCCAAGTCTGTTTTCACCCCAGCTCATCAATATAGTCAAAATTAAGCGCCTTACAACTTCTACACATTGATGTTAACTAACATTCATGTTCAATTTGGTAATACATTCACGGATTACACATAACCCACTTCATCAAAAATCATGAAATCATGAAACTCAACTTACTTGATGATAGAAACACTTAGGCTATCAAAATTCTTAGCACATACATCAAATCAAGCTTCTATTTCCATTCAATTTGGCGGATTTTGTGATAACAAGGTTTTTCCTTGTTCTTCCCTATCTTTGGTCGACACACTCACACACTGATGTGTGTGAGTTTGTTTTTTAATTATGTTTAAATAATTCATCTTTCAAACTTATCCATTATTGGTTCTTCAAGTGTGGTGTTTATATTATTAATGGCTAATAATCTATTCATGACTAACTTTTATTAAATAGCATATGAAATTTGGGGTGTTACAAGTCTACCCCCTTGACGAAACCTGAATGCGTACCAAAATAATTCCGGGTAGTGTTTCCGCATATCATCCTCCATTTCCCATGTAAGATCCGATCCTCTTCGATGTTGCCATTGAACCAAAACTTGTCTAATGGTATTGTTGTGAAATTGTTTTATCTTGAAATCTTTTATTGCCATCGGCCTTTCAATATAATTTAATCCTTCATCCACTTCTATGTCATATTAGTGTCCTTTAATCCATTTTTCAGCTAAGGACATGGTTTAAGGGTTTTGTCCAAGAAGAGTCCAATAATCACTTAAAAATCACTCAAAAACTCACAAATTACTTGGTTTTTAACAAGAAATCGAGCCTAACGCTCTGATACCACTTCAAGGCTCAAATTTGATACTTGAACAATGATGATTTCTTGTTTATGAATGTTGTAATAAGTGCACAATCCAAGTTAAAGAACAACCCAAGCAATACACAATAAATAACACACGTATATACTCAATAAACTTCCATGTATTGATTTCGGCAGAATTTTGTTACAAAATACAAAGATGACACTCAAAGCTCCCAAAGATCTCAACAAAACCCTTTTCATCTAAGTGACAAGCTAATGTATTTATACTACACATTAGTTGTCTAAACGACAAAGGTCCAGATCCAAAGAACAAGGCATGTCGTTTGGACTCATTGATAAACGACACCCTAAGTCATTTAGATGTACCCAAACAACAACCATCATGCAAACAACAACCAATTTCGTTTGCAAAGCACCATGTCGTTTGTAACAAATTGGCCAAGTCAAACGATAGGAGGATGTCATTTGACTTTGGTCAACTTACACAAAATCAAACAAAATACAACTATAAACTTTTAAACAATGACCAAAAGCTATACATTATAACTAACCACTAGCTACAGACAACAAGTGCATTAATACCACATCCAAACGATGAATAAATTTAAACGCTGATCCTTTCTTTCCATCCTAATACTTGCTAAACGCCCGCGTCAACATACCCGCGTCGGTTTCACCGCTCTTTGGGTTGTTCTTTACGTTGTTGTAGTGTCCGTTGAAGGAAGTTATGGCAATTGTTATTTCACACCACTTTGACTAGAGACTATCATTTTACTATAGAACTTTTATTGCATCGTTGTGTGATAAAGCTCGCTTATTCGATCCCAAAACTCGTCCCCGTGTTGATTAGTACCTATTAAAAATATATTATTAATAACAAGATAAAAAAGAAACATAATTTTTAACCATATCTATTTTAACGATAAATATAAATATAATATACCTGAAATCGAGTTTTCCGAAATAGAAAGCCAAGCTTTGGTTAACACTACTTCCTTTGTCCATGAATAGCGACTCGTTCCTCTTTGGCTTTTCCTTCTATCTGTTGGTTTTCTTCGTATGGTTTTTTTTCGTGTGGAGGGTTCAACGATATTTTGAGGTTGTGTTTCGGGTACGGATTTGGTTGTAGGGGCGTTTGAAATATAGGAACGACTGTTTGTTGTTGAGGGAGGTTAGACATTTGGGGCGGAAAAAAAACTGGGTAGTTCGTAATAAGATGCGAATAAGCCGATATGTCTGATAAGTTACTTGGAACTTGAAGAGGCAGGAGGTTTTGAGGAGAAGTAGTATTTGGTGTTTTGCCTCGACTATACGGGTTCGTCGGATTGAAAAAAACAGTTGTGGGAATGCATTTGTTTTTATGAAACTTGAGAGACTTTATAAAATTTGGGGTGGGTAGAAGAGTTTTTGGTAAAAAAATTATGGAATGGGTTGGATTTAAATAGAGTGAGTTATTTTTTTTTAAATTTTAAAAACTTTTTTTAAATTACCATTGGGGTCCAATGGCTATAAGCCACCATCAATCACAATTCGCCACGTCGATGAATATTGGAGCGCCACCTTCTCACTCCAACATCAACGCCATTGACAGGTGATATAACGGTATGGTTGAGACCTCCACGCCTCTTCCACACCACCCACATCGTATGATCTTACTTTTCAAGAGTTTGAAATTAATTAAAGCAAAGTAGTTATCTTATTAGTTTTAAAAGTAAAAATGGTTCTTTGAATGTGATATTAAATTATACCGCCGATCATTGGTACATATGTAGTTTTGACACAAATTTATAGTTCATAACAATTTTGAAAGTACATTTACTAAGAAAAACAAACAAGAAATTATATGAAAGTTAATGTAAAAAATTTGGAAAGACCAACCACATTTAAGAGAATGAGCGAGAAAACAAATCCTAGATGTCCTGAGTTAATTTGACACGCATACTTTAGGAAGTTTTATTTATTGTGTATAGTAAATAGTAGAAGTAGATTGTAGATATGCATGAAATAATTGTACGGTTCAAGTCACTGTAGCTTCTAAGCATCAATTAGTCTATGTGTATGCGCATTGTATATTGAATTATCAAATGGATATCACACGAAGAACACAGACAATTGAGCAACTTGTTCGATCCTTTTCTTATTAATCAAAGGAGAAATTACAACAAATAAAAATAAACCTACCACCCTATTAAATAGGTTACCTAGGTGGAGATCAAGCAAACATAATCCTACTCAACATGTAATTTAAATAAAACTAGTTTTGATTCTAGTCCTTAGACTTTAGATCTCCTCTAAATCATTCCTTTGCATCGTACCACCATTTGATATGTTGTTCTTTATCATTGTATGGCATCTCGTGCTCTATTGTTAACAACTTGTTTCTAGGCATCAAAATAATGTAGTATTTTGCATCACATCTCCAATCCTACAGGGAATCTAATGCAAAGTGTAATAATTATTTCATTCCTTAAATCCATCTATAAATACACCACCCTTAGTGTATGTGATACATTAAAGTGAACAGCGTAAGAAACTGCTTTCCAAGGAATCAATGGCATCGATGAAGATGGAGAAGCCTGTTAAGGAGACGGCTAATCCATCGACTGCCAAACCTTCCGCCTCAAAAGCGCCCCGAAAAAGCCCACACAGCCCCGTGAACCTAGGAAGAAGGTAAGATGGTTATATATTCTCATGCTAACTTAGATATTATGAATTAAATATTCTAATGGTTCGGGTATGGTTTGATGGTTTTGTAGACAGGTGTGAAGAGTTCAACCAAACCAAAGAAGTAAGAAGGAAAAGACTTGAGTAGCAATGAATAAACTAATTAATATGAATATTGATCATTTGGCTTGTAATCTTGTGCTTATTTATATCTTCTAGAATGCGATAAATACAATCTGAAGTTGCTTCATAACATATATGCTTGAATTGGTTATGAGCCAAGTTTCTTCAATTCCAGCAAATGGAGAACATGTAGAGAATTCTAGCGAGCAATAGTCAATTTTCAGAAATGTTTAATTTGTTAAGCTCTTAAAAGAATATTCTTAAAACATACTTTTGTCACATGTGATAAGTTACAACATCAACCAGGGAGTTATCTGAAGAAGATCTATAGTCGAAAGACTAAACGAGTAAAATAATAATTAAAATGTATTTAATTATTATTTGAATTATCTTAGTGTTATATTTAATTAGTGTCTAATTGTTTAGAGATAAGTATAGGTAAGAATAGAAGTCCTAGTAGAATTAGATTGTTTCTAGTATTTATTTTCCTTAAGTCTTGTAGTTTTATAAATTCACAACAAAAATAATAGAAGAAATTTGTGAATCCTGTTTGTATTCATCTCTCTGATTCACCCAGATTCAACATGTTAATATGTTAGTATTATATTTTGCGCAATATGAACAGAGTAACAGCCTTGAAACATTTATAGAAAAAATTCATAGGATTGTAATAGCGAGTGAAAGTTGAATTAATTTAAGGAAATTTTGTATATAGTTACTACTAGGTTACAGTGAGGGGTTAAATAGAAATGGATGATTTAATAGATGTTAAACTTAGAATGCTATACGATGATTGGTTGATTAAAAAGGGCTGATCTGAATTCCTTGTCTAGGCTGATTTACAACATTTGTGTTGTTTCCGGGTTTTGTTTTAACATGCTTATATAGTATTATAAATGTGATGCTCGAAGTCGGGTTGTAAATAAATTGGTCGACTTGTAAATAAATCTGTTTAAAAAATAAAAAAGCAAAAACATGTGATCTATAACCTCAATCCAGTACGTTGGGTCATTGAATTACAACTCTATTAAAATTGTAACACCCTAAACGCATATTGAACCAAACCGACGCAGCGGAAATACCAACTTAAAAATTCTTTCTATATTGTCTATATGACCTACAGTGGGTTAGCACGTCGGGAGAATGGGGCAGCGTTGGCGACGACTAGTAAGGCCGTCGACGACGCTCCTTCTTTGTTACCGACGCAGGTCTTCCTTGTTTAAGCTTACATAACCCGTTTCCAATTTCTGTATCAACCCGAACTGACTCATAAATCCCCGAAGCATCCCATAACATTCCGTAAGCTTCCCGCATCCTTGATAACCCTTAACCCCGTGATTACTTAATCGATTCTATACTTCTAACATTCTTCTTGATTTTTGACCCGTTCGATTATTCTAAGTTATTTCCATCATAGCCAATTATTACGGCCCGCTATAACATTACTTTCCTTAACACTATGTTTATTTAAATATTCTTACGTGATTCATATACCATAATTATTCAAGACTCACACTCAATGCATTCTTTCTACATTTTGACCCGTTCACTTCTCTTACAAATTTTGAACGTAGAAGACATTCTATGACTTATCACACTAATACGTACCTTGATTCTTATCCTTATTCTTAATTCCATACATAGTCCCCTGAATTTAACATAATAATGTTCGTTTATATAAGAATAAGTGATTCCGGAAACCACTTACCTTAGCGTTCGTTTTAGCATCTTGTTACCTTGCCTCCTCTTGACTCGTTAGCCTTCCATGCTTCCGTCCATCTTGGCATGATCCCTATACTTTCATGGCATCGCAATAACATTCTTGTTAGCATACTCGATCGTACATACTAACGATCATATCAATGCATAACTCACATTTAACTTTCATAAGTCAATCATAACAAGCATAAGGCATATACCCAAAATCACATCTTTTCAAACTCATAAAATTCATTATGTCATCACATATAACACATACTGATATATCACATACCATATGACTTTCTATAATCTTATAATTGACACAAAAAGTCTAACCATGCTTCTTATGCGCAGTTGACTTTCATAAGTCAACATTTATCATATGAACTTTCGACACAACCTCATAAATTCGTGTCACCATATTAGGCTATATTAATGACGCTATGTACATTTCATACTCATGATGCAATATACTTACAACCACATGATCGCCTAGCTATGTCATGGCCATGTATAACCAAATCAATACAAACTCAAACTCTCATGATCCTAAAACTGTCAGTCACATTCAAAGCTAGAAATTAACATAATCTCAACATAATAGTTACTAGTAAGTCCACGAGCTATACGTTTCGTACACATCCGTTTTTACATTATCATTAAGCCACTAATCCAACTCATGGTATGCACCACCATTCAAACATAGGGTACTAGCTCCTAAAGCATTCTTTTACCGAATCACATCATCAACTACATTTCACATATACTTTATCAAATACATTCCTAATCTTGTTTTATTATCAAGTATATCATCATCACTTTCTATACGTGTTCACCTATTACTTGCATACAAATCTCATCTAATAATCTCACATATGCATTTCATCAAACACTTGGTGTGCGTACTACTTTCTAAGCATAATGTACAAGTATTTCATACCTAATCTTCCTTATTCACATATAATTCATCAAGTCTTCTTATTAATCAACAAGTATCATTCACACATAAACATCAATATAGTAAAATCTTTAGTTCATCCAACTCATTCATATTAGATCATAAACCATCAAAACCCAAGTTCTTGAACATGGGTTCTTTCATTAAAACTCATAATTGTGATGATTAACTCATTATTATCACTATATTAAGTGCATCTAAACCCAAATTCAACCATTCCATTCTTCTAATTCATCCAATTAGGAGTAATTCATGAAAACCCACTAGAATTTCAACTAGGAAGGTTTTAAGAGATAGATTTTGATACTTACATGATGATCTGAAGATGATAAACACTTTGAAACTCATAGATTACATGCAAGCTTCCGAATTCGTCCTCTTCCTCTTCTCAGATTGACTCTCAAGAACACACACACACACTTTGTGTATGTGTCGACACACACATCTGCCCAAAATGGGCTCTTCCCCTTTTTCCATCTTTTTATTAAAACATTTTCTAACTTATTCCCTTTTAACCCTTGAAATGATTGTTATTTGTTTAGCCACAAAACTTTATTACTAATATCTAGCTTGTATTTATAACCAAGTTAACTAATTCAATTACCTCCATATCACATTGTGTAAAATAAATCATGCTTGTAATTTAACATTTGTGTTTTTGGGGCGTTACAAATCTACCCCCCTTAAAGAAGGTTTCGTCCCCGAAACCTTTCACATTCTATTCCCTATCTCATTCAAAGGGCACATTACAACATGAATACATTCGGGATCTTGGCAAAAGCTTTATTCATGCATAAACTTAATTGTTCGTATTGTCCCGACCTTCTTTAATCAAGCAAAAATTTATTTCATAATCACATAAAGTCGGAATCTTATCAGAGCTGTTATTAGTGTCATCTTCACTTTATAATGCTAGTTCCTGGCATACATTACTACTAGCGGTTCATTCATTGAATTTATCCCAAGTGTATGCTACTCGTACAAACCTAAGTTATGGTTCGTTCTATCTTTCTAATTAAGTCTAATGCATCCATACACTTATTAATCGATCTATTTCATCCCATTTGTACATCATATATGATATTTTTGTTTTGTTTACCATGGGCAAACCCCAACATCCCATTATTAACGTTCTGTCAATTTACTTTAATATTCATATCATTATACAATTAACTTCCTTCACGCATTATTTACCCTACTAAGCAGATAAGTAACGCGAGCGCTCCAAGCAAGCGTTTAATCAATACCCTAAATTCCTACCTAAAAAAATTGGAGTTATCCTCCTCATGACATAATTTCCTTCTTACATTACCCATTAAAGCAGTTCATTTAATATACCAATTCTTACTCATAGTTGCGAGCTAAACATTTTACTAACCTTGATTTCATTGCTAACCAACGGTCTGTGATCCGAATCGGCCTGATTCTTCGTGAGTTTATGCGATACTCGGATTAATCGTATCCATTCATTTGTTGAGCTTCCGCCTATGCGCATCCTTTAAACAATGTCTTGTTCAGATGAACATGGCCAACAAGCCTAGCATCAAAGTTAGCATTTTCTGACCACACTTACCATTAATACATTCCCTTCAAATATTTATTCTTCTCGGTGCTTATGCACCTACCATTCTTTCATAAATTTCTTACATGTATGCTATTACATATTACATGTACTATTTCTTTCATTTTACTAATTATTTCATCTACCTTTTGCAGTTTGACTTTTTCAAGGTCAACCTAGCACTTCTACCTATCGTATATGTAACATTTGTCGAAAAACGGGTTTTCCAAACCCGCTTCGTTTGTAATCGGATATCAAGTTATAAAAATTTCGTTGCGTATTTATGACTTATTATAATTTTAAACGATACACAATTAATAAACAAATTTGAATTTATAAGCTATAATTGTTAAAAAGTAAAAATAAAATAAATAAAAAGAAAAACAGGCTGCCGGGATCCGAACCCGGGTCAGCCGGGAAGCCTAGCAACTTAACTCACACACATCTAACCACTCCGCCACATGATGTCTTTGTGAATTCTAGGAAACAATTAAAATATAACTTCAACATGAATCAATCTGTTTGCGCCAAACTGAAACCGTTATCGGCTATCAAACGTCCAAGGACTGTTGAGTGCTCGCGGATTCTTGATTATAACCGATAAACCGACATTCTTAATCAATTCAGTCGTTAATGAACTTGAATTCATGTGATGTTCGGTTTTTATAACCGAAAACATTCACTTCCTGATTTACTTCAACAAAATCATCATCTCGCGACTCAGTAACATTCACAGAACCTCTAATTTCACTTTTACTCAAATTTCTGATCGTCGGAATCGCTTTTTGAACTCGCCAGACTTTCGCCAGAAAACCGTGTCTTCCATCAAAACGGTAAGTTTCTCAGTTCTTCCATCTTCTATCAGTTGTTAGGCTTTTGCTAACTCAAACCCTTCAATCAGAATCAGTTCCAGGCGACGATATCGGATAATCAGCACTCGCCGGAAAACTTCTGAAAATTCCTAGATTGCGCTGTGAAACGGTATAATCTTTTAAACCTTCTGATAACTCTTGTTTAGTACTTCAATTCCACATCTAGCTAATCAAAACTGTTAATTGGTCCGCTCAGACGAAGTTCATAAAAACAGAGCCGACGACTTCGCCGAAGTTCTGAGAAAGATCACTTTTCCGGTATGTTCGTTCCCAAAACCTTCCCTGTCCATTTCATTTTAATCAATTATATGTTTGTCAATCGAATATAACTAGAACAGTTGAATAATCGTTGTCTGTATCTTCGAACGAAGAAGATGAAGTTGAACTATTGTATAAGTATAATTAAAACGAGATATTAAACCGGGTTAGACACACAGTCCAGCGGTGAACTGTGTGCAAACATTTATCACACGTCGCGAGTTCGATCCTTGACGCAATCTCATTCTCTGTAATAAAGATGTTTCCTTTTTAACTGAACCGGATCAACTCACAGAGAGATGTTAAGTTTAATAAAAATCAGTATATTAACCAGGTTAGACACACAGTCCAGCGGTGGACTGTGTGCAACACTAAACCACAGGTCCCGGGTTCGAGACCTGTTACGCACGCCGGTTCGATGATTAAAATCCTTTTTAAAATAAATGAATTTTGAATAAATTAAAATAGTATATAAATATAATTAAAAACAGAAATATTTCGGGTTAGACACGTATCTCAGTTGGTAGAGCTGCGTGCACGCATACGGGAGGTCACAAGTTCGAACCTCACTCAGTGCAACAATATAAACGACCGAACCGGTCAACAAGTCAACAGTCATGGTCAACGGTCAAAGTAAAAAAAAGTCAACATTTTTTATATTTTTATTTATTTATTTAATTTAAAAATCAATTAAAAATACTTAAAAATAATGTTTTTAAAGTTAGAAAATAGCCTTAAACTCACAAAAATATATCTAAAAATCCTATTAAAATTATTAATAAAATTCACTTATTTACCATACTTTTCGTTATTATTTAGGTTAGTTAATCCTCGTCGATCAACCCTCTAAACTCGTGCGCATTCATCATCTTCAACCAAACGCACCCAATGTGAGTGAATCTCTACAAATTCCCCGTTTTAATCACGTTTTTGGGGTGTATCATGTGTCTTATCATTATTTACATTTAAACAATTGTGCATCCATCATGTCCATGATCAAAAGTGTATTCAATATGTATCAACTGTTTGTGTGGTTATTGTTTAGATTAAATTTATCATTTTCAGTACATACATTATCATAGGCCGCCGCTCCCCATTACATATGAGTATTGAGCTGTTCCCCATTACCTATGAGCGTGAACGAGGCGTTGCCAACATACGATCGGCTCCGTTTGATTGAGCCTTGGTCGCACAGACATTTATCATAGGCCGTCCGTTCCCCATTACCTATGAGCGTGAACGTGACGTTGCCAACATATACAGTATCATTCATGTTATATATTCATGCAAGTTGGTTTGTTGTTGTATGTTATTGTTTGTTATGGTTATTGTTATTGTATGATTATTCACGTTTGCTCACATATGATTATTGCACAATTTTCCATAATAAATATAACAAGAAATCAATAATAAATGTTTTCTAACAAGGTTCACTCGCCAACTTACGTTGACCCCAAAACCCCCATTTTACACATGATACAGGTGATCCAGCTGCAGCAAGAAACATATAGGATGGCTTAGAAGAATAAACCGGTTTAGACTTTGGATTGTTTAGTTGATTATCTTTCTTTGTAATTGTATGAACATGTTTAGAATATTGAGGATGTAATTTTGAATTTAATAAATATGAAACATATTAGTAAATATCATGAGCTTTGGTGATAACCCAATTATGCCCCGACTCTTATTCCGCTGCGGGTCGGGGTGTGACAGATTGGTATCAGAGCCATGACTATAGGATATAGGATAGGTTATTAGACCCTTAGAGCCTATACTATAGTTGATTAGAATTTTTAAAAATTTTTGTGTGTTACATGCAAAATTCATGATGTTTATATGTTTTATGTTTAATGTTACATTCAATGTTATGCAAGCATGTTCATAAGTACATATTATTATACAATGCCTATCATGAATCATATTCTCATAACATATCATATCCATGAAAGCACACACCACATCATTTCCATGATTTTTTTTGCAATGATTTTTGTATTTTCAAATCACATCAAAGTGAGTTCTCATGACGGGCATGTAGTAACTGGAAGGGTACAAGTACCGGTAGTCGGAACGTCCTGTCTAGGCTTGGCATTCGTATAAATCCAAAATAAAGGACCAGTTTGCCTACCTGGGGACTAACGATGAGAGTACGAAGGACCTATTAGGCCAAAGCATGCTATACCAAACGTCGTGTGAGCTAACCCCACTTTGAGTTGTCATTGTGTCTACACCTGGACACCTTCCGACCATACATCTCGTAAACATATTTCATGGTTTTCATTCGGGTGATGCGAGTGTTAAACCGCCAATACCAATGTGAATCCTACTAAGCCAATAGCCATGGGGGCCCACATGACTATACAGGTGAAGGTATGGGGGACATTTGAGGCCCAACATGAGCAAACCCAAGACATCCTATGAATGTAGTTGCATTATTGATGTTTATGTTATTTTTATTTTTTTAAGACACATGACACCTAAAAAGACTCCATAAACTCACAATCTTCTTATGTATATTCTTGTAGATGTCGGCTAGGCAACAACGAGGGGGTAGAAGATCAGGAAGGTCAAACGAACGCTTGGCCACCCAAATCGCAAAACAAATGGCCGCGGTGCTTCCTGATATTGTAGTTCAAGTCCAACAAACTCTCGCCGCAAATCCCAACAATCCTCCCCAGCAAGAAGACCAGAACATCGGCAACCCTCTTTCCAAAAAGTGCTCATATAAACATTTCAAGTCTTGCGATCCTCCGAAATTTGAAGGGACCGAAGGTGTCACTGCTCTCTTCCACTGGTTTGAGGAAATGGAAAACACCTTCCTCAACTGCGATTGTCCCGAGGATCGCAAGGTACGTTACGCAACCGGGAGGCTATTTGGGTAGCTCTTACCTAGTGGAATACTGAAAAGGGTAAGAGAGGAATCGAAGATGCAATGGCCTTAACGTGGGAGGAGTTAAGGGAAATCATGACGAGACGCTTCTGTCCTAGAAGCGATATTCGTTGAAGCAAAATGAGGGAGATTATACTTCCTACAACAAGAGGTTTTTAGAGTTGAACCAAATGGTCCCTAACTTGTTCACCCCAGTTTACCGCTTAGTCGAACATTATATTCGAGGCCTTCCCTCGAAAATTCAAGACTCAGTTCTCAGCACTTCGCCTGCAACACTTGAAGCTGCTATGGAACTAGCTACCGAGCTTACCGAGAATCGAATTCGCAACGGTAAATTTAAAGATGAGAAAAAGAAAGCCCCCGTTGAGGGCCAAACTTCAAACCATTCCACCTCCTCCTCAAAGTTTGCTAACAAGAGGAAACGTAACACCAGAAACTTTGCTGTCACACAAACAAATTTCCCCATCCCTGCTGCACCCATTACCCAAGTTGCCCCCTCACCTGCACCATATAAAAGGCCATACTCCGGCCCATACCCAAAATGAAACTGTTGCCAATACCATCACTTTCCTGATCATCCCTGCCAACATTGTACCGGTTGTGGTCGCGCAGGTCACACCATTCAAACCTGTCGCATACCTCAGCGAACGAACCGCCACCAGCCCTCGACCCAAACCCACCACCAGATAGTGGGTCAAGCCCAACAACCTCTACTACTACCACCTACCCAACATATAGCCCAATCCTACTACCAACCCAACTATCCCATGGTGCAACCTATGTGGGCTTGTTACAATTGTGGAGACCCAAACCATTTTAGAAACACTTGTCCACGCTTGGTAAACATTATACATGCTCAAGCTCAAGCAAATCCGGTGAATCAAGCTAACCAAGCTCCTCCACCTGCTAGAGGAAGAGCTTTCAACATCAACGCCAATCAAGCTAGGGCCGACAACAATGTGGTTAACGGTACGTTTCTCATCAATGGTAGTTATGCATCCATGTTATTTGATACTGGAGCGGATAAAAGTTTTGTGTCCTTAGAATTCGAACCCATCCTCAACCAAACTCGTGATAAACTCATAGAATCCATAACGGTGGAAGCTGCTGACGGAAAACCGGTCTCATTAGACTCTATTATGCGTAATCGTACTCTCACCTTAAACGATCACGATTTTCCAGTTGACCTCATACCTATGAAGTTGGGAAGCTTTGACATTATAATTGGTATGGACTGGCTCAGCCATCATCATGCTGAAGTTGTATGCCGCGAAAAGTTTATACGCATTCCTCTTATAAACGGTCAAACTCTGCGAATCTTTGGAGAAACCCCTTCGAAAGGGCTCAAGTTAATGTCCTGTCTTCAAGCCCGAAATTATCTCCGCAAAAATTATGTCGCATTTCTAACTCATGTCGTCAAAAAGGGGACCAAGGAGAAGAAACTTGAAGACATCCCAGTAGTAAAAGATTTTCCACAAGTTTTTCCTGACGACATTTCAGGACTTCCTCCCGTGAGAGAAGTCGAATTCCGCATTGATCTCATACCTGGAGCTACGCCAGTTGCAAAATCTCCTTATAGGTTAGCCCCATCCGAAATGCAAGAGCTAGCCTGTCAATTACAAGAGCTGACTGACAAAGGATTCATACGTCCTAGCTCCTCGCCTTGGGGTGCACCTGTCCTTTTTGTGAAGAAGAAAGATGGAACGTTTCGCATGTGCATCGACTACAGAGAACTCAACAAGTTAACGGTTAAGAACCGCTACCCATTACCTCGCGTCGATGATCTTCTTGACCAACTTCAAGGTGCCAGCTGTTTTTCAAAAATCGACCTTCGTTCTGGTTATCATCAACTCAGAGTACATGAAGAAGACGTCCCAAAGACCGCCTTCCGAACTCGTTATGGTCATTATGAATTCATGGTCATGCCATTTGGTTTAACCAACGCTCCAGCTGTCTTCATGGATCTAATGAACAGAGTCTGCAAACCCTATCTCGATCGCTTTGTTATAGTCTTCATCGACGACATCCTCATCTACTCAAAATCTAAGTCTGATCATGAACGACACCTTCGACTCATCCTTACGCTCTTAGAGAATGAAAAGCTCTACGCCAAATTCTCCAAATGCGAATTCTGGTTAAAAGAGGTACAATTCCTTGGACATGTCGTCAATGACAAGGGAATACATGTCGACCCCTCAAAGATCAAAGCAGTACAGGAATGGCAAGCGCCACGTACACCAACCGAAGTAAGATCATTTCTTGGTTTGGCTGGTTATTATCGCCGTTTCATTGCAAATTTCTCTCGTATTGCTGTACCACTCACGGCTTTAACTCATAAAGGAAAACCTTTCATATGGGGACCCAAACAAGAAGAAGCCTTCCAAACCCTTAAACAAAAACTCTGTGACGCACCTATCCTCACTCTTCCTGAAGGTTGTGATGACTTCGTGGTTTATTGCGACGCGTCAGGGCAAGGACTAGGCTGTGTTCTAATGCAAAGAGGAAAGGTGATAGCTTATGCTTCTAGAAAACTCAAAACTCATGAGAAGAACTACACCACCCACGACCTAGAACTTGGAGCCGTTGTGTTCGCTCTTAAGATATGGAGACATTACCTCTACGGTACTAAGTGTGAAATATACACTGACCATAAGAGCCTCCAACATATCTTCAACCAAAAGGAGTTAAACATGAGACAACGGAGATGGGTTGAACTTCTTAATGACTACGACTGTGAAATTCGGTATCATCCTGGCAAGGCAAACGTGGTGGACGATGCACTCAGTCGAAAGGGTTATGCGAACTCCATTCGTCTTCTATGTTCGCAAATCATAACCGACATCAAAGATCAAATTCGAGAAGCCCAACATGTTCCAGTAACGGAAGACGACGTACGAAAGGAGCTGTCCTGTGGAGCTGAACTTAAAATTGAAACTAAATCCGACTGTATTCTGTACTATCTAGATCGCATATGGATTCCTGATCACAACAACCTTCGTGAATTCCTTATGAATGAGGTACACAAAACACGATACTCTATACACCCAGGAGCCGACAAAATGTATCAAGACCTTCGATACACCTACTGGTGGCCTGGAATGAAAAAGGATATTGCTGTTTTTGTTTCCAAGTGCCTTATATGTTCCAAAGTAAAAGCTGAACATCAAAGACCCTCAGGACTTCTGGTCCAACCTGAAATACCTGTATGGAAGTGGGAAAACATAACCATGGACTTCATTACCGGGTTACCTCGCACTTCTGGTGGGTATGACACTATATGGGTAATCATTGATCGTCTTACAAAATCAACTCACTTTATTTCGATCCGCGAAGATTTCAAGAACGAGAAGTTAGCTCGTATCTACATCAGCAAAATCGTAAGCCGTCACGGTGTACCGTTAAGCATTATTTCAGATCCTGATGGTCGTTTCACTTCACGAACATGGCAAGCCGTACAAGCCGCTTTGGGTACACGATTAGACCTCAGTACCGCTTATCATCCTCAAACTGATGGACAATCTGAACGCACCATTCAAACTCTTGAAGATATGCTTCGAGCATGTGTCATAGACTTCAAGGGAAATTGGGACGCTCATCTACCATTAGTTGAATTTTCGTACAACAACAGCTATCATTCAAGTATCGGCATGGCACCTTTCGAAGCCTTATATGGTCGTAAGTGCGCCGATCTCAAGTATGTTGGCACGAAATTGGGGAAGCTCAAATCACCGGTCCAGAAATGATTCAAGAAACCACAGACAAGATCCATCAAATTCGAAACAATCTTCTAGCGGCTCAAAGTCGTCAAAAGAGTTATGCAGATAAACGATGGAAGCCTTTGGAGTTTAACATTGGTGATCATGTACTTTTAAAAGTATCACCGTGGAAGGGAGTAGTTCGTTTTGGCCAGAAGGGCAAGCTAGCACCACGCTACGTAGGACCTTTCAAGATACTCGAAAGAGTAGGACCTGTAGCATACAAGCTTGATCTACCAGAAGAACTCAACAGAATTCACCCCACATTCCACGTATCAAACTTGAAGAAGTGCCTCGCCGATGAAAACCTCCATATTCCCCTGGAAGATATTCAGATCGATGAATCTATGCACTTCATTGAAAGACCAGTAGAGATCATGGACTTCGGAGAAAAACATTTAAGACGGAGTCGTATTCCAGTTGTTAGGGTACGCTGGGAGTCAAAACGGGGACCTGAGTTTACTTGGGAACGTGAAGACTCAATGCGCGAAAAATACCCGCATCTTTTTCCTGTTACCACTACTACTTAAATTTCGGGACAAAATTTCTAAAAGTAGGGGATACTGTAACATTTGTCGAAAAACGGGTTTTCCAAATCCGCTTCGTTTGTAATCGGATATCAAGTTATAAAAATTTCGTTGCGTATTTATGACTTATTATAATTTTAAACGATACATAATTAATAAATAAATTTGATTTTATAAGTTATAATTGTTAAAAAGTAAAAATAAAATAAATAAAAAGAAAAACAGGCTGCCGGGATTCGAACCCGGGTCAGCCGGGAAGCCTAGCAACTTAACTCACACACATCCAACCACTCTGCCACATGATGTCTTTGTGAATTCTAGGAAACAATTAAAACATAACTTCAACCATGAATCAATCTGTTTGCGCCAAACTGAAACCTTTATCGGCTATCAAACGTCCAAGGACTGTTGAGTGCTCGCGGATTCTTGATTATAACCGATAAACCGACATTCTTAATCAATTCAGTCGTTAATGAACTTGAATTCATGTGATGTTCGGTTTTTATAACCGAAAACATTCACTTCCTGATTTACTTCAACAAAATCATCATCTCGCGATTCAGTAACATTCACAGAACCTCTAATTTCACTTTTACTCAAATTTCTGATCGTCGGAATCGCTCTTTGAACTCGCCGGACTTTCGCCGGAAAACCGTGTCTTCCATCAAAACGGTAAGTTTCTCAGTTCTTCCATCTTCTATCAGTTGTTAGGCTTTTGCTAGCTCAAACCCTTCAATCAGAATCAGTTCCAGGCGACAATATCGGATAATCAGCACTCGCCGGAAAACTTCTGAAAATTCCTAGATTGCGCTGTGAAACGGTATAATCTTTTAAACCTTCTGATAACTCTTGTTTAGTACTTCAATTCCACATCTAGCTAATCAAAACTGTTAATTGGTCCGCTCAGACGAAGTTCATAAAAACAGAGCCGACGACTTTGCCGAAGTTCTGAGAAAGATCACTTTTCCGGTATGTTCGTTCCCAAAACCTTCCCTGTCCATTTCATTTTAATCAATTATATGTTTGTCAATCGAATATAACTAGAACAGTTGAATAATCGTTGTCTGTATCTTTGAACGAAGAAGATGAAGTTGAACAATTGTATAAGTATAATTAAAACGAGATATTAAACCGAGTTAGACACACATTCCAGCGGTGGACTGTGTGCAAACATTTATCACACGTCGCGAGTTCGATCCTTGACGCAATCTCATTCTCTGTAATAAAGATGTTTCCTTTTTAACTGAACCGGATTAACTCACAGAGAGATGTTAAGTTTAATAAAAATCAGTATATTAACCAGGTTAGACACACAGTCCAGCGGTGGACTGTGTGCAACACTAAACCACAGGTCCCGGGTTCGAGACCTGGTACGCACGCCGGTTCGATGATTAAAATCCTTTTTAAAAATAAATGAATTTTGAATAAACTAAAATAGTATATAAATATAATTAAAAACAGAAATATTTCGGGTTAGACACGTAGCTCAGTTGGTAGAGCTGCGTGCAAGCGTACGGGAGGTCACAAGTTCGAACCTCACTCAGTGCAACAATATAAACGACCGAACCGGTCAACAAGTCAACAACTCAACAAGTCAACAGTCATGGTCAACGGTCAAAGTCAAAAAAAGTCAACATTTTTTATATTTTTATTTATTTATTTAATTTAAAAATCAATTAAAAATACTTAAAAATAATGTTTTTAAAGTTAGAAATAGCCTTAAACTCACAAAAATATATCTAAAATCCTATTAAAATTATTAATAAAATTCACTTATTTACCATACCTTTCGTTATTATTTAGGTTAGTTAATCCTCGTCGATCAACCATCTAAACTCGTGCGCATTTATCATCTTCAACCAAACGCACCCAATGTGAGTGAATCTCTACAAATTCCCCGTTTTAATCACGTTTTTGGGGTGTATCATGTGTCTTATCATTATTTACATTTAAACAATTGTGCATCCATCATGTCCATGATCAAAAGTGTATTCAATATGTATCAATTGTTTGTGTGGTTATTGTTTAGATTAAATTTATCATTTTCAGTACATACATTATCATAGGCTGCCGCTCCCCATTACATGTAACATTTGTCAAAAACGGGTTTCCAAACCCGCTCCGTTTTGTAATCGTATATCAAGTTATAAATATCACGTTGTGTATTTATGGTTATTTTGGTTTTTAATGATACATAATTAATAAACAAACTAAACTATAAAAATTATATTTGATAAAAAGTGAAAACAAAATAAATAAAAAAGAAATGTTGCTGCTGGGACTCGAACCCGGGTCAGCTGGTTTATAACTTCAAAGTCTTAACACACACACACATCACTACTCCGCCACTTGTTGTTTTCTGTTATCTCTAGGAAACAAATAACATTTATACACAAACTCGGTTAAACCGGTTACGCCAACTGAGAAACGGAAATCGGCAATTCAATCGTCAAATCGTTTGATTACTCGCATATTCAGGTTATAACCGATGCACCAACAATTTCTCATCAATTTAGATTGAATGAACATCAATTGTCATCATCATCGGTTTTTATAACCGAGAATAATCAAAAGTCCAATTTACTTCAATCAAAACCCTTCTCGCGACTCAGAGACATCAGACAAACATTCCATTTCACTTTCGTCACACTTTCAGTCCATCAGAACGCTTAAATCAACTCGCCGGAAAATTATGTAAGGTTCGCCGGAAAACTGTATTTGTCCTCAAATCGGTAAGTTCTTCAATACCATCGTAGTCTATCAGTTGTTAAGCTGTTTCTAACTCAAATCTTCCACTTGAGATCGAATTCAGGCACCGTTATCAGATAATTCCAGTTCGCCGGAGAATTTCTGGAAATCTTTAATCCAGTCTGTGAAACGGTAAGAACCTTCAATCGCACTATTAACGTTTGTTTATCACTTCAATTCCACGATTGACTAATCAAAATGGTTAATTGTTTGGTTCAGTTGAGGTGCACAAAAACAGAGCCGACGCATTGCCGGAAACTCTGTGATAAATCATTCCTACGGTATGTTACCTCTAACACCGTCTCTGCCATTTCATTTTAGCCTTAAGAATGATTGTTAATCATAAAAACAAGAAAACGGATTAGAAATTCTGTCGACTGTAATTTGAACGAAGAAGACGAAGTTAGTTAAGTTATAAGTTTATTTAAAATCAGTAATATGAACGGGTTAGACACACAGTCCAGCGGTGGACTGTGTGCAAAACATAGTCGCATGTCACGAGTTCGATCCCTGATACACGCACTCCTTATGTAATAAAATGCCTTTTTGTTTAAAACTAAACCGGGTTAACTCCGTTAATTGTTAAGTATAATAAAAACCGAGATATTAACCAGGTTAGACACACAGTCCAGCGGTGGACTGTGTGCAACACTAAGTCGCACGTCACGCGTTCGAAACCTGTTACTGGCACCGGGTTGTTGAATTAAAATGTTTTTGAGATTAAAAGAATTTTGGTTAAATCGAATTAGTATATAAATATAATTAAAAACAAGATTATTTCGGGTTAGACACGTAGCTCAGTTGGTAGAGCTGCGTGCACGCGTACGGGAGGTCTCGGGTTCAAGTCAACAAGTCAACAAGTCAACGGTCAACGCAAAATAAACAATTTTTTTATATTTTTATTTATTTAATTTAATTTAAAAATCAATTAAAAATACTTAAAAATAACATTTTTAAAGATAGAAAATAGCCTTAAACTCACAAAAATATATCTAAAAATTCCATTAAAATCCTTAACAAAATCCACTCATTTACTATATTTTTCCGTTATTATTTAGGTTAGTTATTTCTCGTTGTTCCGCTCATCCAATTCGTGCGCATCTCACCATCTCCAATCCAACGCACCCAATGTGAGTGAATCTTACAAATTCCCCGTTTTAATCAGGTTTTGGGGTGTATCATGTGTCTTGCTATATATGATATTTAAATCATTGTGCATACGTCATAACATGAACATGTGTATTCAGTTTGTTTCAACTGTTGTGTGGTTATCGTTAGATGCAATTTATTATTTTCAGTACATGCAATTTCATAGGCCGCCACTCCCCATTACATTATGAGCGTTGAGCATGTTCCCCATTACATTATGAGCGTGAACCTAGCGTGCCCACATATGATCGGCTCCGTTTGATTGAGCCTTGATCGCACAGACATTTTCATTTTCAGTACATGCAATACGATCGGCTCCGTTTGATTGAGCCTTGATCGCACAGTTTCATTCATGTTATTTATCGTATGATGTTGGTATGTTAATGTATGCTATCATGTGTTATTGTATGTTATAGTTGTGATTGCTATTGCTACTACTTGGTTATTTACATTTGCTCATTTATGATTATGCACAATTTTTCATTGATAAACTAACAAGTAAATCAATAATAAATGTTTATCTAACAAGGTTCACTCGCCAACTTATGTTGACCCAAAAACCCCTATTTTTACACATGATACATGTGAGCCAGCTGCAGTCAGAAACACATAGGATTGGACTAGAAGAATAAAATGATTTAGAGTTTGGGATTGTTATGTTTGGTTTATTTTCTTTGTATTGTATGGACATGTTTGGATATTTGGAAATGTAACTTTGACTTTAATAAATATGAAACATATTAGTAAATATCATGAGCTTTGGTGATAACCCAATTATGCCCCGACTCTTATTCCGCTGGGGGTCGGGGTGTGACAGATTGGTATCAGAGCCATGACTATAGGGATATAGGATAGGTTATTAGACCCTTAGAGCCTATACTATAGTGGATTAGAAACTTATAAGATTTTTGTGTGTTACATGCCAAATTTCATGATGTTTATATGTTTTATGTTAAATGTTACATTCAATATTATGCAAGCATGTTCATAAGTATGTATTATCATATAATGCCTATCATGAATCATATACTCATAACATATCACATCCATGAAAGCACACACCACATCATGATTGCTTTTACAATGATTTTTGTGTTTTCAAATCTCATCAAAGTGAGTTCGCATGACGGGCATGTAGTAACTGGAAGGGTACCAGTACCGGTAGTCGGAACGTCCTGTCTAGGCTGGCATTCGTATAAATCCAAAATAAAGGACCAGTTTGCCTACCTGGGGACTAACGATGAGAGTACGAAGTACCTATTAGGCCAAAGCATGCTATACCAAACGTCGTGTGAGCTAACCCCACTTTGAGTTGTCTTTGTGTCTACACCTGGACACGTTCCGACCAAACATCTCATGAACATATTTTGTGGTTTGCATTCGGGTGATGCGAGTGTTAAATTGCCAATACTAATGTGAATCCTACCAAGCCAATAGCCATGGGGGCCCACATGACTATATAGGTGAAGGTATGGGGGACATTTGAGGCCCAACATGAGCAAACCCAAGACATCCTATGGATGTAGTTGCATTATTGATATTTATGTTATTTTCATTTTCTTAAAGACACATGACACCTAAAAAGACACCATAAACTCACAATCTTCTCATGTATGTTCCTGTAGATGTCGTCCAGACAACAACGAAGGGGTAAAAGATCAGGAAGGTCTCAGGAACGCTTGGCCACCCAAATCGCGAAATAAATGGCCACGATACTGCCTGACATTGTGGTCCAAGTACAACAAGCCCTCGCTACAAATCCTACTAACCCTCCCCAACAACATGACCAGAACATCGACAACCCTCCTACCAGCAAGTGCTCTTTCAAACATTTCAAATCTTGTGATCCTCCTAAATTTGAGGGGGCCGAAGGTGTCACTGCTCTCCTCCACTGGTTCGAGGAAAATGGAAAACACCTTCCTCAATTGCGATTGTCCTGAGGATCGCAAGGTTCGATACGCCACCGGGAGACTATTTGGGGTAGCTCTCACTTGGTGGAATACTGAGAAAGGGAAGAGGGGAACTGAAGATGCAATGGCCTTAACTTGGGAGGAGTTAAGGGAAATCATGACTAGGCGTTTCTGTCCTAGGAGTGAAATTAAAAAGTTGGAGGACGAATTTCATTCTTTAGAAGGAGGGGGATCACACCACCTATAACAAGAGGTTCTTGGAGTTGAACCAAATGGTTCCAAATTTGTTTACTCCAACTTATCGTTTGATCGAGCATTATATTCGAGGACTTCCCTCGAAAATTCAAGATTCAGTTCTCAGCATTTCACTGGTAACACTTGAAGCTGCTATGGAGCTAGCGACTGAACTGACTGAGAATCGGATTCGCAACGGGAAGTTTAAAGAGGGGAAAAAGAAAGCCCCTGTTGAGGGTCAAACTTCAAACCGTTCCATCTCTTCCTCTAAGTTTGCTAACAAGAGGAAGCGCAACACCAGAAATTTTGCAGTTACTCAAACCAACTCCCCTATTCCTGCTGCACCCATTACCCAAGTCGCTCCTTCACCTGCACCATACAGAAGACCTTACACTGGCCCGTTACCAAAATGCAGTTGTTGCCAATATCACCATTCTCCTAATCATCCTTGCCAATATTGCACCGGCTGTGGTCGCGAAGGTCATACTGTTCAAACCTGCCGCATGCCTCAACGAACGAACCGCCACCAGCCTTCAACCCAAACCCACCAACAATTAATGGGTCAAGCCCAACCACCCCTACAATATCCACCTGCTCAACATTTAGCCCAAACATATTACCAATCCAATTATCCTATGGGTCAACCAATGCGGGCTTGCTACAATTGCGGAGACCCAAGCCATTTCAGAAACACTTGTCCAAGGTTGGTAAACATTATTCATGCTCAGGCCCAAGCCAACCCGGTGAATCAAGCGAACCAAGCTCCTCCACTGGCAAGAGGAAGAGCTTTCAATATCAACGCTAACCAGGCCAGAGCTGACGGTAATGTGGTTAACGGTACGTTCCTTATAAATGGTAGATATGCATCCATATTATTTGATACTGGTGCGGATAGAAGTTTTGTGTCCTTAGAATTTGAACCTATCCTAAACCAAAATCGTGATAAGCTCATGGAATCCATAACGGTAGAAGTTGCTGACGGGAAACCAGTTTCATTAAACTCTATTATTCGCAACTGTACACTCACATTAAATGACCACGACTTCTCAGTCGACCTTATTCCTATGAAGTTGGGAAGTTTTGATATCATAATTGGTATGGACTGGCTCAGTCAACATCAGGCAGAAGTTGTATGTCGCGAAAAATTTATACGTATTCCTCTTTCAAACGGTCAGACACTTCGAATCTTTAGAGAAACCTCGTCGAAAGGACTCAGATTAATGTCTTGTCTTCAAGCTCAAAAATATCTTCGCAAGAATTATGTCGCGTTTTTAGCTCATATCATCAAAAAGGGAACCATGGAGAAGAAACTTGAAGACATTCCAATAGTAAAAGATTTCCCGCAAGTTTTTCCTGACGACATTTCAGGACTTCCTCCAGTTAGAGAAGTCGAATTCTGTATTGATCTTATACCTGGTGCTACACCAGTTGCAAAGTCTCCTTATAGGTTAGCCCCCTCTGAAATGCAAGAGCTAGCCAGTCAATTACAAGAGTTGACTGACAAGGGATTCATACGTCCTAGCTCATCGCCTTGGGGTGCACCTGTCCTTTTTGTAAAGAAGAAAGATGGATCGCTTCGTATGTGCATCGACTACAGAGAGCTCAACAAATTAACAATCAAGAATCGCTATCCTTTACCACGCATTGATGATCTTCTTGACCAACTTCAAGGTGCAAATTGTTTTTCAAAAATCGACCTTCGATCGGGCTATCATCAACTTAGAGTACATGAAGAAGACGTCCCAAAGACTGCTTTCCGAACTCGTTATGGCCATTATGAATTCATGGTCATGCCATTTGGTTTAACCAACGCACCAGCTGTCTTCATGGACCTAATGAACAGAGTCTGCAAACCTTATCTTGATCGATTTGTTATAGTCTTCATCGACGACATTCTTATTTATTCAAAGTCTAAATCTGATCATGAGCGTCATCTTCGACTCGTCCTTACACTCCTAGAGAATGAAAAACTTTACGCCAAATTCTCCAAATGCGAATTCTGGTTAAAAGAGGTGCAATTCCTCGGACATGTAGTCAATGACAAGGGAATACATGTCGACCTCTCAAAGATCAAAGCGGTACAAGAATGGCAAGTTCCACGTACACCAACTGAAGTAAGATCTTTTCTTGGTTTGGCTGGTTATTATCGTCGATTCATCTCAAATTTCTCACGCATTGCTGTACCACTCACGGCTTTAACTCACAAGGGAAAACCTTTCATATGGGGACCCAAGCAGGAAGAAGCCTTCCAAACCCTTAAACAAAAACTTTGTGATGCACCAGTCCTCACTCTTCCTGAAGGTTGTGATGATTTTGTGGTCTATTGCGACGCGTCAGGGCAAGGATTGGGTTGCGTTCTAATGCAAAGAGAAAAAGTTATAGCTTATGCTTCGAGACAACTCAAGACGCATGAGAAGAACTACACCACTCATGACCTAGAACTTGGAGCCGTTGTGTTCGCTCTTTAGATACGGAGACATTATCTCTATGGTACTAAGTGTGAAATATACACTGACCACAAGAGTCTTCAACATATATTCAATCAAAAAGAGTTAAACATGAGGCAACGAAGATGGGTCGAACTTCTAAATGACTACGACTGTGAAATTCGGTACCACCCTGGCAAAGCAAATGTGGTGGCTCCATTCGTCTTCTATGTTCGCAAATCATAACTGACATTAAAGATCAAATTCGAGAAGCCCAACACGTTTCAATAACGGAAGATGATGTACGAAAGGAGATGTCCTGTGGAGCTGAGCTAAAAATTGAAACTAAATCTGACGGTATTCTGTACTACCTAGATCGTACCTGGATTCCTAACCACAACAATCTTCGTGAAATTCTTATGAATGAAGCTCACAAAACGCGATATTCTATACACCCAGGAGCCGATAAGATGTATCAAGACCTACGATATACCTATTGGTGGCCTGGAATGAAGAAGGATATTGCCGTTTTTGATTCCAAGTGCCTTACATGTTCCAAGGTGAAGGCTGAACACCAAAGACCCTCAGGACTTCTGGTCCAACCGGAAATACCTGTATGGAAGTGGGAAAATATAACCATGGATTTCATTACCGGGTTACCTCGCACTTCTGGTGGGTATGACACTATATGGGTAATTATAGACCGACTTACAAAATCAGCTCACATTATTCCTATCCGCGAAGATTTCAAGAACGAAAAGCTTGCTCGTATTTATATCAGCGAAATCGTAAGCCGACATGGGGTACCGTTAAGCATTATTTCTGATCGTGATGGTCGTTTCACTTTACGAACATGGCAAGAAGTACAATCCACTATGGGTACGCGATTAGATCTCAGTACCGCCTATCATCCTCAAACTGATGGACAATCTGAGCGCACCATTCAAACTCTTGAAGATATGCTTCGAGCATGTGTCATGGACTTCAAGGGAAATTGGGACGCCCACCTACCATTAGTTGAATTTTCGTACAACAACAGCTATCATTCAAGTATCGGCATGGCACCTTTCGAAGCCTTATATGGTCGTAAGTGCCGATCTCCTGTATGTTGGCACGAAATTGGGGAAGCTCAAATCACTGGTCCAGAATTGATCCAAGAAACCACAGACAAGATCCATCAAATCTGAAACAATCTCCTAGCGGCTCAGAGTCGTCAAAAGAGTTATGCAGATAAACGATGGAAGCCTTTAGAGTTTAACATTGGTGATCATGTACTTCTAAAAGTGTCACCGTGGAAGGGAGTAGTTCGTTTTGGTCAAAAAGTCAAGCTAGCACCACGCTACGTAGGACCTTTCAAGATTCTCGAAAGAGTAGGACCTGTAGCATACAAGCTTGATCTACGAGAAGAACTCAACAGGATTCATCCCACATTCCACGTGTCGAACTTGAAGAAGTGCCTCGCTGATGAAAACCTCCACATTCCTCTGGAAGATATTCAGATTGATGAATCTATGCATTTTATTGAAAGACCAGTAGAAATCATGTACTTCGGGGAGAAACGTTTACGACGAAGTCGCATTCCAATTGTTAGGGTACGCTGGGAGTCGAAACGGGGACCTGAGTTTACTTGGGAACGTGAAGACTCAATGCGCGAAAAATACCCGCATCTTTTTCCTACTACTTCTACTACTTAAATTTCGGGACGAAATTCCTAAAAGTAGGGGATACTGTAACATTTGTCAAAAACGGGTTTCCAAACCCGCTCCGTTTTGTAATCGTATATCAAGTTATAAATATCACGTTGTGTATTTATGGTTATTTGGTTTTTAATGATACATAATTAATAAACAAACTAAACTATAAAAATTATATTTGATAAAAAGTGAAAAAAAATAAATAAAAAAGAAATGTTGCTGCCGGGACTCGAACCCGGGTCTGCTGGTTTATAACTTCAAAGTCTTAACACACACACACATCACCACTCCGCCACTTGTTGTTTTCTGTTATCTCTAGGAAACAAATAACATTTATACACAAACTCGGTTAAACCGGTTGCGCCAACTGAGAAATGGAAATCGGCAATTCAATCGTCAAATCGTTTGATTACTCGCATATTCAGGTTATAACCAATGCACCGACGATTTCTCATCAATTCAGATTTAATGAACATCAATTGTCATCATCATCGGTTTTTATAACCGAGAATAATCAAAAGTCCAATTTACTTCAATTAAAACCCTTCTCGCGACTCAGAGACATCAGACAAACATTCCATTTCACTTTCGTCACACTTTCAGTCCATCAGAACGCTTAAATCAACTCGCCGGAAAATTATGTAAGGTTCGCCGGAAAACCGTATTTGTCCTCAAATCGGTAAGTTCTTCAATACCATCGTAGTCTATCAGTTGTTAAGCTGTTTCTAACTCAAATCTTCCACTTGAGATCGAATTCAGGCACCGTTATCAGATAATTCCAGTTCGCCGGAGAATTTCTGGAAATCTTTAATCCAGTCTGTGAAACGGTAAGGACCTTCAATCGCACTATTAACGTTTGTTTATCACTTCAATTCCACGATTGACTAATCAAAATGGTTAATTGTTTGGTTCAGTTGAGGTGCACAAAAACAGAGCCGACGCATTGCCAGAAACTCTGTGATAAATCATTCCTACGGTATGTTACCTCTAACACCGTCTCTGCCATTTCATTTTAGCCTTAAGAATGATTGTTAATCGTAAAAACAAGAAAACGGATTAGAAATTCTGTCGACTGTAATTTGAACGAAGAAGACGAAGTTAGTTAAGTTATAAGTTTATTAAAAATCAGTAATATGAACGGGTTAGACACACAGTCCAGCGGTGGACTGTGTGCAAAACATTGTCGCATGTCACGAGTTCGATCCCTGATACACGCACTCCTTATGTAATAAAATGCCTTTTTGTTTAAAACTGAACCGGGTTAACTCCGTTAATTGTTAAGTATAATAAAAACCGAGATATTAACCAGGTTAGACACACAGTCCAGCGGTGGACTGTGTGCAACACTAAGTCGCACGTCACGCGTTCGAAACCTGTTACTTGCACCGGGTTGTTGAATTAAATGTTTTTGAGATTAAAATAATTTTGGTTAAATCGAATTAGTATATAAATATAATTAGAAACTAGATTATTTCGGGTTAGACACGTAGCTCAGTTGGTAGAGCTGCGTGCACGCGTACGGGAGGTCTCGGGTTCGAGTCTCACCCAGCGCATTCATGCACACTGACCGAACCGGTCAACAAGTGAACAAGTCAACGGTCAACGGTCAACGGTCAACGCAAAATAAACAATTTTTTTATATATATATTTATTTAATTTAATTTAAAAATCAATTAAAAATACTTAAAAATAACATTTTTAAAGATAGAAAATAGCCTTAAACTCACACAAAAATATATCTAAAAATTCCATTAAAATCCTTAACAAAATCCACTCATTTACTATATTTTTCCGTTATTATTTAGGTTAGTTATTTCTCGTTGTTCCGCTCATCCAATTCGTGCGCATCTCACCATCTCCAATCCAACGCACCCAATGTGAGTGAATCTTACAAATTCCCCGTTTTAATCACGTTTTGGGGTGTATCATGTGTCTTGCTATATATTATATTTAAATCATTGTGCATACGTCATAACATGAACATGTGTATTCAGTTTGTTTCAACTGTTGTCTGGTTATCATTAGATGCAATTTATTATTTTCAGTACATGCAATTTCATAGGCCGCCGCTCCCCATTACATTATGAGCGTTGAGCATGTTCCCCATTACATTATGAGCGTGAACCTGGCGTGCCCACATACGATCGGCTCCGTTTGATTGAGCCTTGATCGCACAGACATTTTCATTTTCAGTACATGCAATACGATCGGCTCCGTTTGATTGAGCCTTGATCGCACAGTTTCATTCATGTTATTTATCGTATGATGTTGGTATGTTAATGTATGCTATCATGTGTTATTGTATGTTATAGTTGTGATTGCTATTGCTACTGCTTGGTTATTTACATTTGCTCATTTATGATTATGCACAATTTTTCATTGATAAACTAACAAGTAAATCAATAATAAATGTTTATCTAACAAGGTTCACTCTCCAACTTATGTTGACCCAAAATCCCTTATTTTACACATGATACAGGTGAGCCAGCTGCAGTCAGAAACACATAGGATTGGACTAGAAGAATAAAATGATTTAGAGTTTGGGATTGTTATGTTTGGTTTATTTTCTTTGTATTGTATGGACATGTTTGGATATTTGGAAATGTAACTTTGAATTTAATAAATATGAAACATATTAGTAAATATCATGAGCTTTGGTGATAACCCAATTATGCCCGACTCTTATTCCGCTGCGGGTCGGGGTGTGACATTACATATGAGCGTTGAGCTGTTCCCCATTACCTATGAGCGTGAACGAGGCGTTGCCAACATACGATCGGCTCCGTTTGATTGAGCCTTGATCGCACAGACATTTATCATAGGCCGTCCGTTCCCCATTACCTATGAGCGTGAACGTGACGTTGCCAACATATACAGTATCATTCATGTTATATATTCATGCAAGTTGGTTTGTTGTTGTATGTTATTGTTTGTTATGGTTATTGTTTTTGTATGATTATTCACGTTTGCTCACATATGATTATTGCACAATTTTCCATAATAAATATAACAAGAAATCAATAATAAATGTTTTCTAACAAGGTTCACTCGCCAACTTACGTTGACCCAAAAACCCCCATTTTTACACATGATACAGGTGATCCAGCTGCAGCAAGAAACATATAGGATGGCTTAGAAGAAGAAACCGGTTTAGACTTTGGATTGTTTAGTTGATTATCTTTCTTTGTAATTGTATGAACATTTTTGGAATATTGAGGATGTAATTTTGAATTTAATAAATATGAAACATATTAGTAAATATCATGAGCTTTGGTGATAACCCAATTATGCCCCGACTCTTATTCCGCTGCGGGTCGGGGTGTGACAGTATATGTATTGAAGTACCCATTTGTACTCTTTCTAATTCAGGCATACTTACTAGCTATTATTTTAGATTTTCTTGTGAAGGTTTTCCTTTCCTTGAAAATTACATAAGTCATTCGTCCGAATCCTAGCCCATCATTCATTTTGTCTTGCTTGGGTCGATTACTAACATACCTCACATGTGACGCATTCGAAACTTATTTCTTTCAACTAGGTTTATTGTTACTACTATAGCTTTCATCCGTTATACTTACTTAATGAATCAATTATGTCATACTACTTTACTATTATTTGCTTAATAATTATTTACTTAGCTCCGCTTGGCTTTTCGAAGATCCAACTGTAAATACATTCTTATCTATGCCTTATCAATTACCCAAAATTGGCTCACCTTCTCTAGTCTAGCCATAAACTTCTACCGAAAGCATAACTTTTTATACATACCTGACGCAAGTCAAAAACCATTGACTCGTTATCCACACCTTGCAATGGTTATTTCTTTCCAATTTGTGGCAAGGTATGCCCATTCATTACGCTTACCTATAAAAATAAAACTTGACAACCAAAACATTTAATACCGGGTTCAAATGGCGAGCACCATTTGACCCGCATGACTCGTTTGTCCCTTTTTTTAACCATTCTCGCATATATATATATATATATATATATATATATGCAGATTTAAAACATAACTTGAATATTATCTACTTTAAGGAATATTCACTTGTTTGGTCTGAGCTTACATTTCCAAACATTTCCATTCTTATCATAAGTCCTTACCGTTTTGGTCCGTAATTACTTACGGATTCGAACATTTTCATTCTCATCATACATTCTTACTTGTTTGATCCGTAATTATCTACGGATTCAAACATTTTCATTCATATCATACATTCTTACTTGTCTGATCCGTAATTATCTACGGATTCAAACATTTTCATTCTTATCATACATTCTTACTTGTTTGATTCGTAATTATCTACGGATTCAAACATTTTTGTTCATATCATACATTCTTACTTGTTTGATCCGTAATTATCTACGGATTCAAACATTTTCATTCTTATCATACATTGTTACTTGTTTGATCCGTAATTATCTACGGATTCAAACATTTTCATTCTTATCATACATTCTTACTTGTTTGATTTCCGTATTATTTACGAATTCAAACATTTTCATTTTGATTTCATTCTTTTAGTTACTCTCATTCTTGAGAGTCTTACGACTCTTTCATCCACATTTCAAACCACTTCCATTTTATCGACATACTGTGATGATATTATGATACACAGGTCATATGCTTTTTGCACACTGGCCAGGTGCGCAATCCACATACTAGTTTCATGCCTTCATATAATCATCACCTTATATCCGAAAAATGGGTGTTAGTTCATGCAACGTCTTTAAAACCTTACCAAGAAAATATCATTATCTTTTGTTTAATATTTACCCTCACGAAGGAGATCTCCCCTTTTTGTTATAACATCGGTACCCATATGTATATATATTAATATTGTGTACCTGAGGTCCAACCGTCTAATTACATGCCTTGGTATTCATCCTAGACCGCATTCTCGGATCATTCTCCTCAGTCCCTTAAGCTTACCTTGCATATACAATTCAGTTAGTTTCTTTATATGAATACATCTGCACATGCTTACATTCATTTACACATTTGGATCTTAATCGAGTCTTGAATTGTACGGGTCTTTTATCACAAGAGCACACGGGTTGAGTTCAAGTACTTACCTTCTTATACTTGATTTTACTCAAACCTTGGCTCTGATACCAACTTGTAACACCCTAAACGCATATTGAACCAAAACGACGCAGTGGAAATACCAACTTAAATTTTTTGTTCTATATTGTCTATATGACCTACTTGAAGGTTCCTTTAGTAAATGTTGGACACTTTCCTGAAATGATTTACAACATTCATTATTGATTAACTTCTTAAATGTAATACATGAATACAAATTATGGGACCGCTCTTCCCGTACAATCCTTGCTCATTGACTCGATCTTCAACCCTTTAAATTCCATAGTAATGTTAACTCGGTGCAACCTGCAATCACCACATACATTCGCATTATTAATATTCAGTAGCATCGTACATAGTATTCAACATTCATAATTAAATGAATCACTCCATGTTCTTTTTATTTGTGAGATCTTTTCGATTAATGTTCCATGTATGATCTTACATCCTATTCGTCAATCTTCAAAGGTCAATGTAAGTAAACATGCACCTTCTTTTCATTTCTCACACGTGTTGAAGCCATGTGTATATACATACATGCCCTTATTTACCCATAAAATTATGTAAACATATCCAAATAATTAAGTCTCATACATATGAACTCATGCACATATTTACTCCTATTCGTGTTTACCTAGAGATTCCACAACTAATATGTAACTCAGCCACACACACACATACATGCTTACATACTTAATCATATAGGTAATCACTAATAAAATTCAATAAATTCACGTAACTCCCTATTGGTTATTTTAACTTTTCGGGGCTCATTGGGGGGTTATGGAACATATTTTGAAGATACGAAACTCATAATGCGAATAACCAACAAAAACAGCATACTAAGCTTGTGGGAGGCGTCGGTGACGCCCTCTAGAATGTTGCGTCGGAACCAAGTTGCGTAGACAGTGGGTTAGCGCGTCGGGAGAATTAGGCAGCGTTGGCGACGGCTGGTAAGGCCGTCGGCGACGCTCCTTCTGTGTTACCGATGCAGGTCTTCCTTGTTTAAGCTTACATAACCGTTTCCAATTTCCGTATCAACCCGAACTGACCCATAAAGCCCCGAAGCATCACATAACATTTCGTAAGCTTCACGCATCCTTGATAACCCTTAACCCATGATTACTTAATCGATTCTATACTTCTAACATTCTTCTTGATTTTTGACCCGTTCGATTATTCTAAGTTATTTCCATCATAGCCAATTATTACGGCCCGCTATAACATTACTTTCCTTAACACTATGTTTATTTAAATATTCTTACGTGATTCATATACCATAATTATTCAAGACTCACACTCAATGCATTCTTTCTACATTTTGACCCGTTCACTTCTATTACAAATTTTGAACGTAGAAGACATTCTATGACTTATCACACTAATACGTACCTTGATTCTTATCCTTATTCTTAATTCCATACATAGTCCCCTGAATTTAACATAATAATGTTCGTTTATATAAGAATAAGTGATTCCGGAAACCACTTACCTTAGCGTTCGTTTTAGCATCTTGTTACCTTGCCTCCTCTTGACTCGTTAGCCTTCCATGCTTCCATCCATCTTGGCATGATCCCTATACTTTCATGCCATCGCAATAACATTCTTGTTAGCATACTCGATTGTACATACTAACGATCATATCAATGCATAACTCACATTTAACTTTCATAAGTCAATCATAACAAGCATAAGGCATATACCCAAAATCACATCTTTTCAAACTCATATAATTCATTATGTCATCACATATAACACATACTGATATATCACATACCATATGACTTTCTATAATCTTATAATTGAGACAACAAGTCTAACCATGCTTCTTATGCGCAGTTGACTTTCATAAGTCAACATTTATCATATGAACTTTCGACACAACCTCATAAATTCGTGTCACCATATTAGGCTATATTAATGACGCTATGTACATTTCATACTCATGATGCAATATACTTACAACCAGATGATCGCCTAGCTATGTCATGGCCATGTATAACCAAATCAATACAAACTCAAACTCTCATGATCCTAAAACTGTCAGTCACATTCAAAGCTAGAAATTAACATAATCTCAACATCAATAGTTACTAGTAAGTCCACGAGCTATACGTTTCGTACACATCCGTTTCTTCATTATCGTTAAGCCACTAATCCAACTCATGGTATGCACCACCATTCAAACATAGGGTACTAGCTCCTAAAGCATTCTTTTACCGAATCACATCATCAACTACATTTCACATATACTTATCAAATACATTCCTAATCTTGTTTTATTATCAAGTATATCATCATCACTTTCTAGACGTCTTCACCTATTATTTGCATACAATTCTCATCTAATAATCTCACCTATGCATTTCATCAAACACTTGGTGTGCGTACTACTTTCTAAGCATAATGTACAAGTATTTCATACCTAATCTTCCTTATTCACATATAATTCATCAAGTCTTCTTATTAATCAACAAGTATCATTCACACATAAACATCAATATAGTAAAATCTTTAGTTCATCCAACTCATTCATATTAGATCATAAACCATCAAAAACCCAAGTTCTTGAACATGCATTCTTTCATTAAAACTCATAATTGTGATGATTAACTCATTATTATCACTATATTAAGTGCATCTAAACCCAAATTTAACCATTCCATTCTTCTAATTCATCCAATTAGGAGTAATTCATCAAAACCCACTAGAATTTCAACTAGGAAGGTTTTAAGAGATAGATTTTGATACTTACATGATGATTTGAAGATGATAAACACTTTGAAACTCATATATTACACATGCAAGCTTCCGAATTCATCCTCTTCCTCTTCTCAGATTGAGTCTCAAGAACACACACACATGTGTGTGTGTGTCTTTGAACACGTTTGATGTAACGCCTCAGTTTTTCGTACTTTCCTTAATTAGAAAGTTTAATTGTATTTCTATTTATGGAAACTTGTACTCGTATCGAATTTGTATTTTATTTCCCAATCTTATAATCCTAGACTTTGATCGTAATAAAATTCATACCTGGTACATACTTGTCTACATGCATTTAATTGTTAAATACGTGATTACATACAAACCGATACTTGTTATACGTGCAAATACTCATATATTCATACTTGATACCTAAAATATACTTACATATAAACTATACACTTGAAAACATGCGAAAATATTAAGTTTTACCATGAAATGAAAGATAAACTAAGTTAAAGGACTAAAAATAGCATAATCCGGAGAAAGTGGTTTCTTGCCCATGGATTGATCCATTTTGTGTTTATTGTATTAAATGCACCCAACTAACAACCCCCTAACCCCATCTATAAATACTCATCTCCTCCCACTCTCATTTCACACCTCAAACACTTTTTCTCTTCTCTCTAAAGCTCTCTCTATCTAAAGGTTCAAGGCTTTCAAAAGATAGCTTGGTGTTCCTCCAACCCTCCAAACCCTTCGCGAAGTAACAAGCGAAAGCTTGCAAAACCATGAGTACACTCGAACACCCTTTTTACGCTTTACACGTTTGGGTGCAATATGTTAACCTATCAAAATACACACAATCACACTTATACTTTTATGCAATCACACAAACAATCCATCATACATGCTATAGTTACGTGATACATGATTTGTATACTTGGAACATTCTTATGTGATACTATTCGTCATTAACTTTAACTAAAGCCTCGCCTTAACATGTATAGCGCTATAGGAGTAACGCACAACCCGCATCCTAGAGGTCATGTTAAGTTTTATTCTATTTTTGCGGTACACGCGAGGATTGTCTTATAGATTGCATGCCATGTTTACATAAATCTTGTATGCTAGCTTAACATGTGGATTCGTTTAAACCTTTTGTACTTATGCTATATCAAACTTGTGTACTCGCCAATACTTGTTGTATTAAACTATACTGTTAACATGTTGCAGGTTAAATATGCTGATCATGATGGAACTTAGTAGGGATGACTTAGAAACACACGTAGAATGCTAGGATTATGTTGTTGAATTGATTGTATTTGAAATTTCATGTTGTACTTGACAATTTTGTTATGAAACGAAACAGGTTTGACTAAATTATTGTCGCAAATAGTGTTATGATGCCTTGAGCAATCTATTTCGTCTCACTCCGATGTTTCCACTATCGGTTGGGATGTGACATTTGAAGTCCGGGATTTGAAACTTGGGGTGAGATCCAGCCGTCCCAGGATTTCAAACTTGGCCCAAAGGTTATATTGGGGCCCACAATGCCGGTAAAAGTTTTAAAAATAGTTATCATTCCCCTACCTAATGGCTGTGTGTAAAAAAAATAATTGTTTTAAATTTAAAAAAAGTATAAACTACACACTCTCAACTCAAACCATATCACTCTCATCTCAACTCAACCAATTTCTCTGTACATTTTGCCTTAACGTACGAAGCGTACGCATTGTCAAATTCGCATGTTATACCAAAGGTCGCATGTTGTAAAAGTAGAAGATCGCATATTCAAAAAGAAAAAACAAAATCGCACGTTTATAATTGAAATTCGCATGTTAATAAAAAATGGCATGTTGGTTCAAAAAACCAAACTCGCATGTTATAAACTTTCTTTTTGCAAGTTGATACCGAATCTCGTACGCTTCGTACGTTAACCATTTTGTACCATAAACGGCCTATATATATAGGGTAGTGATATAAAGAAAACTCAATTGAGTTAAGACAACTCAACATAACCTTACTTTTTTTTTTCTAAAAAAATAGGGAATGTAAGTTATATGTTATCAAACGTTTTGTAACAAAAATAAAACACAAAAAGTGCCAAGTGGATTTTTTATAAAAAATAAAAATTCAGTTTTTAGCATATATATACATACATACATATATATATATATATATATATATATGTATATATATGTGTATATATATATATATTGGGTGGGAATTGACTATAAACTCCATTTTTCCTACAAAGTGTAAAAAGTCATAAAACATTATAATGTCAACCATAAAACACATTTAGAACCCACAAATAACGTAGTGGAGATTACTAAAACACCATATTTGTGTATTTTGTGTTGTGTTTTGAATGATAAGGCTTTAATTATCGAATAACTAACATTAGTGTGTTTTATGTTGATTATCATGTTGTGTTTATATTCATAGTTGTATGATGGTGTGTTTAAAGTTTTTAAGGATTGTTAGGGTTTAGATATTGTGTTTTACTTATGGGTTTTGAGTGTGTTGTATGGCTGAAATTGTGGTGTTTTATGACTTTGTACACTTTGTAGGAAAAATAGACTTTGTAGCCGAACCCCACCCTATATATATATACACACACTGAATTTTTAAAAAAAATTTATAAAAAAATCCCCTGAGCGCTTTTTGTTTTTGTTTTTACAAAACGTTCAATGACATGTAACTTATATTTCCTATTTTTTTAGAAAAAAGATTGTTACATAAGGTTTTCTTGAGTTTTTGTAACTTAAAGGGGTTTTCTCTTTATAATTCCCCTATATATAGAGAGATAAAAAACTCACTTTAGTTAAGAAAACTAAAGAAAACCTTATGTAGCAATTTTTTGTAAATAAATTGACGAATTTAAGTTAAATGTTATTGAATGTTATGTAAAAACAAAGCGCCGAATGGTTTTTATTTAATTTTTTAATATTCAGTTTTATATATATGCTAAAAACTGAATTTTTAAAATTTCTTATATAAGAATCCTTCGGCGCTTTTTATTTTTATTTTTTATTATAAAACGTTCGATAACATGTTATTTACATTCCCTAATTTTTTTACAGAAAAAATTGTTACATAAAATTTTCTTGGGTTTTCTTAACTCAAGTGAGTTTTCTTTCTATCATTCCTATATATATATATATACACACACACATAGGGCTCGGTTCAAGTGATAACCACCACGAGTTGCGAGAACCATGAGAACCTTTTATTCCTGCCCGAGTTGGGATAAATTTTTTTGTACAAATGTAGATGAAAATATTATAACTACATTGGTAAATAAAAGTAAAAAAAAACTTGTCGAGTCGGTAATTTTTGACTGATACAAGTTTTTTTTACGCGCTGACGTAACTTTTGTATTAAGAGAAATATATTTTTACGCCTCATGTAAATGTGGGTATGCGCATATTAAATTTTTTTTGTTGACACAAGTGATAGTTTTTATAACTTTTGAGAACAAAAAAATTTGAAAAAACCTTTTGAATGACCTAGTTCTTATGGTTCTCACAACTAAAGCTGGTTCCCATTTTAACCCATCCTTATATATATATATATATATATATATGTGTGTGTGTGTGTGTGTGTGTGTGTGTGTGTGTGTGTGTGTGTGTGGCGGGGGGTTTCGCTACAAAGTATAAATTCCTAAAAAGTGTAAAAAGTTATAAAACATTATAAGTTCAGCCATAAAATACACTTAAAACCCATAAATAATAGAGTGAAGATTACTAAAACACCATATTCTAGGGCTGACCAAATGGTATCTAGTATCGGTACCGAACCGGTATTAATACCGAATTTACCGAACCGGGTACATTTTGATACCGATTCGGACCGACTTTTGACATTTTCGGTACCGATCTGGTATCGGGTTTATCGGTTTCTACCATCAAATACCGGTACATAATCATACCGAGTATATTCGGTACCGGTACCCACTTTTGTGAATTTTCGGTACCTGTTCGGTACCAGTTGTACCGAGCTCATCCCTACCATATTCAAACTATAAAAACTTCAAACACATCATTGTAGTACTGTGAATATAAAACACAACATGCTAATGAATATAGAACACAATAATGTTTGTCATTTCAAAAATAGAGTTTTATCAAAACACAACACAAAACCCATGATGTTTTAGTAATTTTCATTATGTTATTTGTAGTTTTTTGGTATGTTTATGGTCGATATAATTGTGTTCTATGACATTTTACACTTTTGAAGAAATTTAGACTTTGTACCTAACTTCTACCCTATATATATATACACACGCTATCTCTATCTTCCAAATATCTTAAATTCGCTTTAAAAATGCGGCCTAAAAGCTGAACATGAAACTTGGTAACAAAATAACATTTTCCCAACTCCCAAAACCATGTCAAGAAGATGTATTTGAAAATGCAGCGGTGGTGAAGAGGAAAGACACCGGTGGTCAGTGAGGAAAATGCACGGATGCTCTAACCAGACAACAACGCTCAGTGAGGAAAGACACCGGTGTTCAGTCAACGCACATCTGGTGAGGAATTTTTAAAGTAAGAGTTTACCAGGATTTTTTTAATAAAAAACATTTTATTATAGAATCGATAAAAGAAAACATCTTCCATTACTCCAAATTTGTGTAATTATATTAAGTTTAATCAACTCTAAATTTGTATATTATATTTACATGTGGATAATATATATGGTGGCACATAATTGTGTGTATAAATATTTTTTATACTTTTTTTAGCAGTATTATTTTAACTAACGCGAATAATTTTGTGTGAACACAAAGTTTGAAAACAAGAGTTGCCAATTGTAAAACTACTACTCTAGATGAACAAGCAAACTCAATAAAACCTTTTTCTCTGCTTAATATCAAATCATACATTCCCATTATACAACAAGTAATTTATGCAAAACTTAAATAATTATTTTTGTTTATTTACAATAAAACCCAATATTCTATTTAAATATAAATGTAGTATTCATTGCATACGAACGATAATCAACATATTAATGATCTGTATCAAGCTCCATCAGGACCATCTCTAATAAACAAAAAAAAGCACACCATAATGCCCATTTTGAGTTCATACCTTTTCATACACAAAATTTCTCCTATAAATACACACACTAAACACATCTTCATCACACACCCTAAACACTAAACAGTAAACATGAAGATACAATCCAACTATCCTTTGCTGTTGATCAAGATTTTAACCCTGCATTCCCTACTTGCTTTTTCCGCGGCACAAGATTTCGATTTCTTCTACTTGGTTCAACAGGTATTTCATTTCCATGTTAATTAATCAAGTTGTATGGTACATGCATGCACGACAACATGCATAGAAATCATCCGATTTAAATGTTACTTTTTTTGTAGTGGCCAGGATCGTACTGTGACACAAAACAAGGTTGTTGCTACCCAAGTACTGGAAAACCATCGTCTGATTTCGGAATCCATGGACTTTGGCCCAATAGAAATGATGGTTCATATCCCTCTAACTGTGACTCTAGCAACCCTTTCGATGCTTCCAAGGTGTGCTTTTTTTTTTCTTAAACACTTCCTCCACTTCATTTAATTCTTTATAGGTAGTGTTGTAAACGAACGCGAACTAGGCCTTGAACAAGGCCTCGCTTGTGTTCATTCGCTAAGTAAATAAACGTGTTCACAAATAGTTTATGACCAATTACCAAACGAGATTTTATGTTCCTGTTCGTTCATTAAGGAAATGAACGTGTTCACTAGCGGTTCACGAACACACACGAACACAATTGAACGAACAAATTTCTTCTTCATGTTCGTTCATTTATTAAACGAAAAAACGTAACAAACCTCATGCTGAACGGTTCATGAATGTTCAGTCTGTTTACAACCCTATTTATTGGTGTAAAGCAGTGTCTTCACTACAATGAAGTTTTAACCGTTTAAACTGGTTTTTATTTTATTATATAGATTTCAGACCTTACAAGCCACATGCAAACACAATGGCCAACATTAGCTTGCCCAAGCAACAATGGGTTAACATTTTGGGTCATGAGTGGGACAAACATGGCACTTGTTCAGAATCAGTTCTTAACCAACACGATTATTTCGCCACAACATTTAGCCTCAAGAATGAAATCAATCTCCTCCAAGCTCTTCAAAGCGCGGGTACATTATACGTTCACATTTCATTTAGAAAACTAACGTCTTTTTTTCTTATTTAATCTCCTTGAGTTATAATATTGTCACGTTTGATGGGATTAATTTATGATTTCAGGGATTCAACCAAATGGGAAAAAGTATAGTCTTAGTAGCATAAAAACCGCGATTAAACAAGCTAGTGGTTACACTCCATGGGTCGAGTGTAATAATGATGCATCCGGTAACAGTCAATTGTACCAAATCTACTTGTGTGTGGATTCATCGGCTTCGGGTTTCATTGAATGTCCTGTCTTTCCAAAGGGAAGCTGTGATTCCTCCATTGAGTTTCCTTCGTTCTAACTTTCTTGTTTCATGTTTCAGTTTCCTCATGTTTTGTATAAGTATGAACATGTTTGTTTCATGATGAATTTGTATGTTTTTTTTAATTTTCTTCATGTAACGATTTCTTTTAACTTTAATGTTATTCAAACAACAATATCACTACTTGGTCATGGGCACGTTAATTTGGCATGCATCTTTTAAGACATTTTTTTGTAACAGATTTTGCTCAAATTTGAAAAAAAAAATTATTAACGAATACAAAACATTATTATTTAGATGACAAAGTTATAGCTACAATCTTGACAAAATAAGTTTCAGACAGAAATAATTTCTGATTATTATAAAAATTGGAATACTTCAGGTGACAAGTCCAAATGAAAACAGCTAAAGGCCGGCTTCTCAAGTAGTCCTTTTGTTATTTATTTATTTTTTTTCTTTAGAAAGTTTTCAAATTTGAGACCACCAATAAAAATGGCTCAAATTTTGAAGACTAAATTTGCAAGAATATGCATGAGCAGCAATAAATCAACAAAATTAGACGCAGTTTGGTCAACCGAAAACAAAAGGCTAAGTTCAAATATACGGTCACAAACCGAAAATTGTTTGTCGGATCTAGACACCTCTCACTTGGTTGGGCTAATCACATTTTTGTTGTAATTGACGATAGTACAATCCATAAAACTAATAATATATATCAACATGATATTAGTACTAAATAAATGAGTATCACAGACATATAGGTTCGAAAGAATTCCATCAGTCAAACTCAACACTAGGAACCAAGAATTGGAGAAAATATGTTAATTAGTGGAGAAGAAAGAAAGACGAAAGGTATATAAATGATATTTATAGGATTTAAGACTTAACTTATTTCATTCTTCAACTAATCAACCTACAATAAATGGCCCACTAACCAATTTCTAATAAAATTTATATCCGAATGTTTGAAAATAATTTAGACAAGAATGTGTAGTTAAATTTGTTTTGGAAATTTATGAGTTTAAGTTGCTACAAAACAATTGACTTACCTGATATACATGGTGTCGTACAATATCCTAATGAATTCGGATTGGCCAAACGATGATAGGCACTGGACGTAATCAGCTCGTTTTTATTTTTAATGTTATTTCATGTAATTTTTAAAAACTTTTAGTAGATATATGTGTTATATTTTATTTTAAATAACTGTAAAAGTCACTGATGATGTGTAGTGCAAGGTGGAGTTTGTGGGCTTGGTGTTGTAGAAATAATTAGAGTTTGTGAGAGAGGCTTGAAATCAATGTGACATAATGAGGTGGTCGATTGTGGAGGTTTTAATAACCAACGTTGTAAATGCTCTTGGGACATGTATATGTTAGGATTGATATGCTTAACAAAAATACATATATGCATTGTGTCTGCTTAATCAATTTCAACCTAAACCCTCCGCCAGTTACTGACATTCTAGCTTTTCTTAGGATCCAGTCAATCGTTCTGTCCGGCTAAATTCGGGACTTTACCTTCGGTCATGTGTGGACCACTAGTCCAAACTTCATTTTGTCTTGTATTGCTGGACTTGGTTGTTTTGTGATGTTAAATCTTCTATCAACAACTCATCCCTTATTTTATTCATTAATATCTAGGCATATATATAAATTATGAAGTCTTCAATTAAAATTGTACGTATTTCATTAGTAACAAAACCTATCTTATATGTGTATGTATAACAGAATACATCAAATATATTTGTACATTGCAAGTCAGTGTACCCTCTAAGAATAACTTTGGGTTATTGGATTTTAATAATCCTAAGCTTCATATGTTGGCCAATAATAATCCTAACTTTAAAAATTTCCTCCAAAGATTTCAACTTGTAAGAATTTGACTCTTATTAATTTTTTTTCCAACATAAGTGCACTTAAATCATTTAAGGAGTCTAGCTGTGCACTTGAATCTATTGAGAATGCAAAATTCTAATATTTTAGAAAATGATTAATGGGAACCAAATTCTTACAAGTTGAGATCATTGGAGGGAATTTTTAAAGTTGAGATTATTATCGGCCAACAAGTGAAACTTAAAAAAATCCAATAACCCAATAACTTATATGTATGCATATGGCATCATATGCTCTATAGTAAATAATTCAATCGCATCTTCAATCCTATAAGTAATTTAATGAAAAGTGTTTAATATTAATTTGATTCCTTAAATTTCCAATAGCTTAAGATCTTTCATGTTCAAGGTATCAATGGCCTCTATGTATGAAGATCTGAGATGCCTATTAACCTCCCACCTCAAAAACGGCCGTTAAAAAGCCCGCACAACCTTGTGAACCTAGGAATAAATATACAATTCGTCCAGGTTCTTTTATATACGCCTAAGTTAGAGTTGATATATATGACATAGATAAATATACGAGTTATTTTTAGGTTCATTAGTTTCAACATGAACTCACTAACATGGTTTTAAATGAGTCCAGGTTTTTATACTTTTAAGGAAACTCATCTACTACTTAATATTGTCACACATATCCTCAATTCTGCATGCTTTTCAATATTAACTTTCATTGTTCACTTTCAGAATTTAAATAACAAATTAAAATAGCAAATCGAAAGTAGCTTTTATTGGTTTCTACTTTAACAACTGTAGTAGCTTGTACATATCCTTGCGTCCTACTTGTTACGTCACGACTTGACTGAATACAAGTATTAAGCAAAGACTCATAAATAAATAAAAGAAATAAAATAAAATCTGGTGGATGAGTATCATTTAGTCGAAGAAGTTTCATAACTATATATATCGCTAATAGAGTAATTTGAGGTGACACATCTCGACATGGGAAACAAGGTTGTTCTGACTTTGATTTCGTTCCTCTTAATCATCTCATTCTCAAGTAAGTACAAATATCCAAAATACACATACATATATACATTCTCTTACTAATCTTTATTTCATTCAGGCATGTAAAATAATGGTCTTTGCAGACGGAGACGAATCGCCATTTTTTCAGGGAGCATTTGGGACCCGATCCACTCTTCCACCAAAGAACACGGGTTCACACGCACCGGTAACACCTGACGGCCCGTCTACTGAAAAAAACGTCTACCACCGATAAGACATGGTCTGAAAATTTTCAAGCAAAGATGAACAGGTTCCGAGAAAATATGCAAAGAAATATGAACAGGATGCGAGCAAATATGAGAGGGTACCAGCTGAACAACCACCGCCATATCAAGCTCCTAGTACACCCGAAGATGAGAATGTACCAGACTACGAGACTGACAGTTACGCAACTAAACAACCACCACCACCACCTGGGATATACCGTTAAGCAATAAGCATAGACGGTGCTTAATTACCTTTAAGTATAGGGACTGATATATCAGTCTCAATTAGAGACTTAACATGTCTCTCAATTTGTATTTCCACATGTATCTGTATCTATATACAGACCAAATTAACGTGTTTCTCAATCTAATATATAATTATGTCGCGCTAGATTACGCGACAAGATAAATACATATCTATGTAGATTGAGATGTTTACAAGATTGATTGATTAAAACGTGCTGATTTTTCCTGCCAATTTTTAACATGAATTCTGATGCAAAGTGACTTCTTGGAGATGCTCTTGCTTGTCTGCTATTAAATCATACTGTAAATTGTTAAAGTAATTCAAATTATCTGGGTCAGTTAAAAGCGTACAGGGTTTTTCTATATATGTTTTTAAATTTGAATAAAGGCTGTTAGCCTACAGTTGTTGAGTCCTAGTCATATGGTAGTTTGTTAAGCTATTTTTGGTTCGCTTTGAGTATTTATACCCTGGTCACTCCCTTGGTTATGTACGATTTTCTTTTCTGCTGGTTAATGAAAAGTTGATCCTTTGAGCCTATCTTGATTATAGCTTTTGATTGTTTGCATGCTCTTTTATCAACATAAATTAGTTATATTACAAAGTAGATTATGTAAATATATAAATGTATACCTACCCCTACTTTTGGAATACAATTATTATCATAATTTCCACAGATTCTCTCAGCTTCACCATCGCCACACCATCAATATCACCGCCGGATTGGAAAATCAGAGCACACAAGTCTAGTTTACTTTGCCAATCACCCACGCAATACAAGTTGTTATTTAGAGTTGGACTGTTACTTTCTTCCCTATCACCGCTGTTGATTCATTCCTAATTCATTAGTCTCGCCGTAGCTTGATCATCGGTTAAGGTCTAATTATATCCGATCATTTTACAAACTTTGTATCATATCTTTATTTTTATTGTAAACTATATTAGCTGAAGCTTACCCGTGTTCTTGTAACACAAAACTTATAAGTTCCGCATGTTCATGCTATTGGAAATGAGGCCTTCTTCAATATAATCAAACAATAGATTTAACATGAAAAACTTGTGAATTAAAATAGAAGATGCGTAAACCTTAAACATATAATCCCTATTTAACTAAATAATCCCATTGAGGAACAAATAAACTACTCCTATAAGAAAACTAAATAAAAATAAAATCAAATTAACATAAAAACCTAAATACTCTTACCAAAATAAAATTAAACCATTTAGCATCCTCCCACTTTTGAGTTATGACAAGATTAGTCCCAACAATTACCCCCTAATCTTGTCAAACACTTTTTGTCACATTAGAGCTGGTCCATTGTCCTCATATCGAGTAAGGTTGGCTTCTTCCTTTTTCTCCCACTTTGGACACTCCAATATGTAATGGCCAAACTCATTGCACTTGTAACACCTAGCATGGCTTTTGTCTTGTTGTACTTGACCATCTCCTCAATCTCTCCCGGACCCCCGACCTATACCTTGGCCTCGTCCAAGATCCTCTCAATTCGAGTTTCCACAACCACAATGCTAACATCTATGCTTCCTTCCTTTGTTTTCCTTTTTCATCCGATTTTGTGAACAAAGGCTGGTTTAGATTCTCGGATTGAGTTTCCTCTTCATCCTTGATCCTTTCTTCATACGCGTTTAGCCGAGCCACGATATCATCATAGCAAATGGTCTTCAAGTCCACAACTTGAAGTTTCCATATGAATTGAACCGGTTTGGAAATCCGTTAAGAAACTTCTTGACTAACTTGATTTCTTCTATAACTGAGCCAAGTGAGGCGGTTCTAGAGGCATACCCGGACAGCTTATTAGCAAACTCGTCTATGGCACTTTGATCCTTTATCTTTAAATTTTCAAACTCTGCCATTAAAGTCTGCAGTCTCGCCTCTGTGATCCGGTCCGTACCCTAATGGCGGATTTTTAGAACATCCCACATCTCTTTTGCTGTCGTGAGATATCCAACTTGCAAAATCTGCTCTTTGGGTATAACGTGATGTAACACCTCGTAAAATCGTGTCTAATAGTATAGTTGTCACACCCCGACCCGCAACGGAATAGGTGATCGGGGCATGATTGGGTTAACTCGAGAGCTTATGACTTGCTATTACTTGTTTTAAATATTCACTAATTCATATCAAGTGTCTCACAATACAAATAATTCACATAAACAATTACAAACACAAGACGATATTTATAACAAGTATATTGCACTAATTCGTTTCTTGTTAACTAAGGCCCATCCTCTGTCCAATCTTCTCTTCGTACTTGTTCACTTGTAGCATTTGTAAAAATGGTTTTGCGTCAATAAAGGTTGGCGAGTGAATCTAAGTTAAACATTTAAACAGTTTGTTAAATTGGTTATTTCAATAAAAATGTGCATGGACCATATATGAGCATATGTATATATATTTAAATCACAAACCACATAATATCAACAATGAACATATGAACATGATAAATGATGAACTTGAGATCAAGGTTCAATCAAACGGAGCCGATCAAATGAGGCACCTGATGCTCAACTCGTATCCCACGAGGAACTGATGGGCCTTAAATGAATGATTGCACTGAAATGATAAAATGTAACTACACATAACCACAACAAACAGATATACACATTACATAATATCAACAATGAACATATGAACATGATGTATGATGAACTTGAGATCAAGGCTCAATCAAACGGAGCCGATCTAAGAGGCACCTGATGCTCGACTCGTATCCCACGAGAAACTGATGGGCCTTAAATGAATGATTGCACTAAAATGATAAAATGTAACCACACATAACCACAACAAACAAATATACACATTAGATCACATAATGGTGGTAGCACATGTATTTGTATAAATAAAGTAAATTGCGACACATGATACACCCCAAAACGTGAATAAAAAAAAGGAATTTGTAAGGATTCACTCACAGTGTTTGCGTTTTTAATCCTTAGTGAAAAACCGCACGAGAATAAGGAGAAAATCCAATTGATAAGCGTGATTTAAGCTAGAAAACGAATGAAATGTAACATTTGTCGAAAAACGGGTTTTCGAAACCCGCTTCGTTTAATAACCGAACAATCAGTTTTAAATTTTTGTTGTTCATTTATGGCTTATTTTAATTTTAAATGATACATAATTAATAAACAAATTAGATGATATAAATTATAATTGTAAAAAAATAAAAATAAATTAATTAAAAAGGAAAACCGGCTGCCGGGAGTCGAACCCGGGTCAGCCGGAAATCCCCAAAGACTTAACTTTCACACCATCAACCGCTCCGCCACTTTGATTGTTTGTTAATATTCCAAAACAATTAATTAAAAAGATGAAGCGCAACGATGATAGGCACTGGACGTAATCAGCTCGTTTTTATTTTTAATGTTATTTCATGTAATTTTTAAAAACTTTTAGTAGATATATGTGTTATATTTTATTTTAAATAACTGTAAAAGTCACTGATGATGTGTAGTGCAAGGTGGAGTTTGTGGGCTTGGTGTTGTAGAAATAATTAGAGTTTGTGAGAGAGGCTTGAAATCGATGTGACATAATGAGGTGGTCGATTGTGGAGGTTTTAATAACCAACGTTGTAAATGCTCTTGGGACATGTATATGTTAGGATTGATATGCTTAACAAAAATACATATATGCATTGTGTCTGCTTAATCAATTTCAACCTAAACCCTCCGCCAGTTACTGACATTCTAGCTTTTCTTAGGATCCAGTCAATCGTTCTGTCCGGCTAAATTCGGGACTTTACCTTCGGTCATGTGTGGACCACTAGTCCAAACTTCATTTTGTCTTGTATTGCTGGACTTGGTTGTTTTGTGATGTTAAATCTTCTATCAACAACTCATCCCTTATTTTATTCATTAATATCTAGGCATATATATAAATTATGAAGTCTTCAATTAAAATTGTACGTATTTCATTAGTAACAAAACCTATCTTATATGTGTATGTATAACAGAATACATCAAATATATTTGTACATTGCAAGTCAGTGTACCCTCTAAGAATAACTTTGGGTTATTGGATTTTAATAATCCTAAGCTTCATATGTTGGCCAATAATAATCCTAACTTTAAAAATTTCCTCCAAAGATTTCAACTTGTAAGAATTTGACTCTTATTAATTTTTTTTCCAACATAAGTGCACTTAAATCATTTAAGGAGTCTAGCTGTGCACTTGAATCTATTGAGAATGCAAAATTCTAATATTTTAGAAAATGATTAATGGGAACCAAATTCTTACAAGTTGAGATCATTGGAGGGAATTTTTAAAGTTGAGATTATTATCGGCCAACAAGTGAAACTTAAAAAAATCCAATAACCCAATAACTTATATGTATGCATATGGCATCATATGCTCTATAGTAAATAATTCAATCGCATCTTCAATCCTATAAGTAATTTAATGAAAAGTGTTTAATATTAATTTGATTCCTTAAATTTCCAATAGCTTAAGATCTTTCATGTTCAAGGTATCAATGGCCTCTATGTATGAAGATCTGAGATGCCTATTAACCTCCCACCTCAAAAACGGCCGTTAAAAAGCCCGCACAACCTTGTGAACCTAGGAATAAATATACAATTCGTCCAGGTTCTTTTATATACGCCTAAGTTAGAGTTGATATATATGACATAGATAAATATACGAGTTATTTTTAGGTTCATTAGTTTCAACATGAACTCACTAACATGGTTTTAAATGAGTCCAGGTTTTTATACTTTTAAGGAAACTCATCTACTACTTAATATTGTCACACATATCCTCAATTCTGCATGCTTTTCAATATTAACTTTCATTGTTCACTTTCAGAATTTAAATAACAAATTAAAATAGCAAATCGAAAGTAGCTTTTATTGGTTTCTACTTTAACAACTGTAGTAGCTTGTACATATCCTTGCGTCCTACTTGTTACGTCACGACTTGACTGAATACAAGTATTAAGCAAAGACTCATAAATAAATAAAAGAAATAAAATAAAATCTGGTGGATGAGTATCATTTAGTCGAAGAAGTTTCATAACTATATATATCGCTAATAGAGTAATTTGAGGTGACACATCTCGACATGGGAAACAAGGTTGTTCTGACTTTGATTTCGTTCCTCTTAATCATCTCATTCTCAAGTAAGTACAAATATCCAAAATACACATACATATATACATTCTCTTACTAATCTTTATTTCATTCAGGCATGTAAAATAATGGTCTTTGCAGACGGAGACGAATCGCCATTTTTTCAGGGAGCATTTGGGACCCGATCCACTCTTCCACCAAAGAACACGGGTTCACACGCACCGGTAACACCTGACGGCCCGTCTACTGAAAAAAACGTCTACCACCGATAAGACATGGTCTGAAAATTTTCAAGCAAAGATGAACAGGTTCCGAGAAAATATGCAAAGAAATATGAACAGGATGCGAGCAAATATGAGAGGGTACCAGCTGAACAACCACCGCCATATCAAGCTCCTAGTACACCCGAAGATGAGAATGTACCAGACTACGAGACTGACAGTTACGCAACTAAACAACCACCACCACCACCTGGGATATACCGTTAAGCAATAAGCATAGACGGTGCTTAATTACCTTTAAGTATAGGGACTGATATATCAGTCTCAATTAGAGACTTAACATGTCTCTCAATTTGTATTTCCACATGTATCTGTATCTATATACAGACCAAATTAACGTGTTTCTCAATCTAATATATAATTATGTCGCGCTAGATTACGCGACAAGATAAATACATATCTATGTAGATTGAGATGTTTACAAGATTGATTGATTAAAACGTGCTGATTTTTCCTGCCAATTTTTAACATGAATTCTGATGCAAAGTGACTTCTTGGAGATGCTCTTGCTTGTCTGCTATTAAATCATACTGTAAATTGTTAAAGTAATTCAAATTATCTGGGTCAGTTAAAAGCGTACAGGGTTTTTCTATATATGTTTTTAAATTTGAATAAAGGCTGTTAGCCTACAGTTGTTGAGTCCTAGTCATATGGTAGTTTGTTAAGCTATTTTTGGTTCGCTTTGAGTATTTATACCCTGGTCACTCCCTTGGTTATGTACGATTTTCTTTTCTGCTGGTTAATGAAAAGTTGATCCTTTGAGCCTATCTTGATTATAGCTTTTGATTGTTTGCATGCTCTTTTATCAACATAAATTAGTTATATTACAAAGTAGATTATGTAAATATATAAATGTATACCTACCCCTACTTTTGGAATACAATTATTATCATAATTTCCACAGATTCTCTCAGCTTCACCATCGCCACACCATCAATATCACCGCCGGATTGGAAAATCAGAGCACACAAGTCTAGTTTACTTTGCCAATCACCCACGCAATACAAGTTGTTATTTAGAGTTGGACTGTTACTTTCTTCCCTATCACCGCTGTTGATTCATTCCTAATTCATTAGTCTCGCCGTAGCTTGATCATCGGTTAAGGTCTAATTATATCCGATCATTTTACAAACTTTGTATCATATCTTTATTTTTATTGTAAACTATATTAGCTGAAGCTTACCCGTGTTCTTGTAACACAAAACTTATAAGTTCCGCATGTTCATGCTATTGGAAATGAGGCCTTCTTCAATATAATCAAACAATAGATTTAACATGAAAAACTTGTGAATTAAAATAGAAGATGCGTAAACCTTAAACATATAATCCCTATTTAACTAAATAATCCCATTGAGGAACAAATAAACTACTCCTATAAGAAAACTAAATAAAAATAAAATCAAATTAACATAAAAACCTAAATACTCTTACCAAAATAAAATTAAACCATTTAGCATCCTCCCACTTTTGAGTTATGACAAGATTAGTCCCAACAATTACCCCCTAATCTTGTCAAACACTTTTTGTCACATTAGAGCTGGTCCATTGTCCTCATATCGAGTAAGGTTGGCTTCTTCCTTTTTCTCCCACTTTGGACACTCCAATATGTAATGGCCAAACTCATTGCACTTGTAACACCTAGCATGGCTTTTGTCTTGTTGTACTTGACCATCTCCTCAATCTCTCCCGGACCCCCGACCTATACCTTGGCCTCGTCCAAGATCCTCTCAATTCGAGTTTCCACAACCACAATGCTAACATCTATGCTTCCTTCCTTTGTTTTCCTTTTTCATCCGATTTTGTGAACAAAGGCTGGTTTAGATTCTCGGATTGAGTTTCCTCTTCATCCTTGATCCTTTCTTCATACGCGTTTAGCCGAGCCACGATATCATCATAGCAAATGGTCTTCAAGTCCACAACTTGAAGTTTCCATATGAATTGAACCGGTTTGGAAATCCGTTAAGAAACTTCTTGACTAACTTGATTTCTTCTATAACTGAGCCAAGTGAGGCGGTTCTAGAGGCATACCCGGACAGCTTATTAGCAAACTCGTCTATGGCACTTTGATCCTTTATCTTTAAATTTTCAAACTCTGCCATTAAAGTCTGCAGTCTCGCCTCTGTGATCCGGTCCGTACCCTAATGGCGGATTTTTAGAACATCCCACATCTCTTTTGCTGTCGTGAGATATCCAACTTGCAAAATCTGCTCTTTGGGTATAACGTGATGTAACACCTCGTAAAATCGTGTCTAATAGTATAGTTGTCACACCCCGACCCGCAACGGAATAGGTGATCGGGGCATGATTGGGTTAACTCGAGAGCTTATGACTTGCTATTACTTGTTTTAAATATTCACTAATTCATATCAAGTGTCTCACAATACAAATAATTCACATAAACAATTACAAACACAAGACGATATTTATAACAAGTATATTGCACTAATTCGTTTCTTGTTAACTAAGGCCCATCCTCTGTCCAATCTTCTCTTCGTACTTGTTCACTTGTAGCATTTGTAAAAATGGTTTTGCGTCAATAAAGGTTGGCGAGTGAATCTAAGTTAAACATTTAAACAGTTTGTTAAATTGGTTATTTCAATAAAAATGTGCATGGACCATATATGAGCATATGTATATATATTTAAATCACAAACCACATAATATCAACAATGAACATATGAACATGATAAATGATGAACTTGAGATCAAGGTTCAATCAAACGGAGCCGATCAAATGAGGCACCTGATGCTCAACTCGTATCCCACGAGGAACTGATGGGCCTTAAATGAATGATTGCACTGAAATGATAAAATGTAACTACACATAACCACAACAAACAGATATACACATTACATAATATCAACAATGAACATATGAACATGATGTATGATGAACTTGAGATCAAGGCTCAATCAAACGGAGCCGATCTAAGAGGCACCTGATGCTCGACTCGTATCCCACGAGAAACTGATGGGCCTTAAATGAATGATTGCACTAAAATGATAAAATGTAACCACACATAACCACAACAAACAAATATACACATTAGATCACATAATGGTGGTAGCACATGTATTTGTATAAATAAAGTAAATTGCGACACATGATACACCCCAAAACGTGAATAAAAAAAAGGAATTTGTAAGGATTCACTCACAGTGTTTGCGTTTTTAATCCTTAGTGAAAAACCGCACGAGAATAAGGAGAAAATCCAATTGATAAGCGTGATTTAAGCTAGAAAACGAATGAAATGTAACATTTGTCGAAAAACGGGTTTTCGAAACCCGCTTCGTTTAATAACCGAACAATCAGTTTTAAATTTTTGTTGTTCATTTATGGCTTATTTTAATTTTAAATGATACATAATTAATAAACAAATTAGATGATATAAATTATAATTGTAAAAAAATAAAAATAAATTAATTAAAAAGGAAAACCGGCTGCCGGGAGTCGAACCCGGGTCAGCCGGAAATCCCCAAAGACTTAACTTTCACACCATCAACCGCTCCGCCACTTTGATTGTTTGTTAATATTCCAAAACAATTAATTAAAAAGATGAAGCGCGGCAGTTAAATTCAGTCAAAACGCGCCCAAATAGCAGTCGTCGGAAATCCCGACGACTTCGCCGATAATTTACGTTTCCGTCCAAAATAACCGAAGAATTAACTCTAACGACGGTTATAACCGACGTCTGAACCCGCGACATCAGTCATAACCGCCGGAGAACGGCTGACTTCGAATTGAGACCGAATTCAGACCCCATACATCTCGATACTACCCTATAAATTCACCCACAATTCACCGGAAACCTTTTCGCTCACAAATCGCACCTCTTCTCGACGAAAATTCAATCGCCGGAAAAAAACTGTAAGTCGCCGGAAAACCGAGACTCACATCCACACGGTAATTCTTTCAACCCTTTCTGTTTCAATCATTCGAATGATCTGTCACTAACACAACTTCGCCATCAGAAGCAATCCCAGTCAACGCTCGTCGAAATCCCCACCTTCGCCGGAAATTTTCTGAAACTTCCGAAATCCCACTGAGAGCTGGTATGATCTTTCCAACTTCTATTAAACTTTAATTAAGTATCTCAACTTCGTAATAATCGAACGGAATTTGTTAATCGATGTCGACAGCCGGAGTACACTTTCAAAATCGACGGACTCTGCCGGAATTCTGTGAACAACCCTGATCGGTATATCTTTTTCTCCCAAACCCTCTCCATTCGTTACCTTTAAGTTTCTTATAAAGTTTAAAAACCAGATAAGGCATACACTAGACCAAACAGTCGGACCATGTTTTTCTGGGTAAAATCTAACGAAGAAGACGAAGTCGGGTGTATCATAAGATTAATTAGAATCGGTATAATTAACGGGTTAGACACACAGTCCAGCGGTGGACTGTGTGCAACAAACACACATACGACGCGAGTTCGAGTCCGGTCCCAGCTTTACTCTCTCGAGATAAAAATTTGCCTTTTTAACTGAACCGGGTTGACTCACAAACCGTGTTAAGTATAATAAAAACCGAGTTAATAACCAAGTGAGACACACAGTCCAGCGGTGGACTGTGTGTACGCTAACCCACAGGTCCCGGGTTCGAGACCTGTGGTCAGCACCGGTCCGATACGTTTAAAATCTTTTTAAAAATAAATAATTTTCGGATTAAATTAAATAGTATATAAGTATAATTAAAAACAGAATTATTTCGGGTTAGACACGTAGCTCAGTTGGTAGAGCTGCGTGCACGCGTACGGGAGGTCTCGGGTTCGAGCTTCACCCAGAGCACACAATAACACATACGAACCGGTCAACGGTCAACGGTCTCAGTCAACGGTCAAAGTCAACATTTTTTTATTTATTTTTATTTATTTATTTAATTTAAAAATCAATTAAAAATACTTACAAATAACATTTTCAAAGTTAGAAAGTAGCCTTAAACTCACAAAATTATACCCAAAAATCTTATTAAAATAGTTAATAAAATCCACATTCTTACCGTACCTTTTCGTTATTTATTTGGTTAGTTATCTCTCGTCGATTAATCCCCTAAACTCGTGCGCATTCAACATCTTCAAACAAACGCACCCAATGTGAGTGAATCTCTACCAATTCCCCGTTTTAATCACATTTTGGGGTGTATCATGTGTCGTTATTTATTTAATATAATTTAACATTTGTGCATCCATCATGTTCATGATCAAATGTGTATTCAATGTGTATCCATTGTTTGTGTGGTTGAAGTTTAGATTAATTTTATCATTTCAGTACATACATTTCATAGGCTGCCGCTCTCCATTACCTATGAGCGTGAGCTGTTCCCCATTACCTATGAGCGTGAACCAGGCGTTGCCAACATAAGATCGGCTCCGTTTGATTGAGCCTTGATCTCACATACATTTGCATAGGCCGTCCGTTCCCCATTACCTATGAGCGTGAACGGGACGTTGCCAACCTATACATTGTCATTCTTATGTTATGCTTAAGCAAGGTGGTTTGTGATTGTTATGCCTACATACATTTGCTCATACATGATTGTCGCACAATTTTCCCAAATTAAATGTCAACGATAAATCATTAACAAATGTTTTTAACAAGGTTCACTCGCCAACTTTTGTTGACCCAAAATTTCCCATTTTTACACATGATACAGGTGATCAAGTTGAAGCAAGAAACATATAGGGCGGCTTAGAAGAATAAACCAGTTTAGATTATGGATTTGTTTTAGTTAATTCTCCTTTCCATAACATTGAAATGTAATTTGGATTTAATAAATATGAAACATATTAGTAAACATCATGAGCTTTGGTGATAACCCAATTATGCCCCGACTCTTATTCCGCTGCGGGTCGGGGTGTGACAGATTGGTATCAGAGCCATGACTATAGGGATATAGGATAGGTTATTAGACCCTTAGAGCCTATACTATAGTTGCTTAGAAAATTTAAATTTTTGTGTGTTACATGCAAAATTCATGATGTTTGTATGCTTTATGTTTATTGTTACATTTAATGTTATGCAAGCATATTCATAAGTATATACTATCATATAATGCTTATCATGAACCATACTCTTATAACATATCATATCTATGAAAGCACACACCACATCATTTTCATGATTGCTTTACAATGATTTGTGTATTTTCAAATCTCATCAAAGTGAGTTCTCATGACGGGCATGTAGTAACTGGAAGGGTACCAGTACCGGTAGTCGGAACGTCCTGTCTAGGCTTGGCATTCGTATAAATCCAAAATAAAGGACCAGTTTGCCTACCTGGGGACTAACGATGAGAGTACGAAGTACCTATTAGGCCAAAGCATGCTATACCAAACGTCGTGTGAGCTAACCCCACTTTGAGTTGTCATTGTGTCTACACCTGGACACATTCCGACCATACATCTTGTAAACATATTTTGTGGTTTTCATTCGGGTCATGCGGATGTTAAATAGCCAATACTAATGTGAATCCTACTAAGCCAATAGTCATGGGGGCCCACATGACTATACATGTGAAGGTATGGGGGACATTTGAGGCCCAACATAAGCTAACCCAAGACATCCTATGGATGTGGTTGCATTATTGATATTTATGTTAATTTTATTTTTTTTGACACATGACCCCTAAACACTCCATAAACTCACCATCTTCCTATGTATATTCCTGTAGATGTCGGGTAGGCAGCTACGTGGAGGACGAAAGTCAGGAAGGTCAAATGAACGCTTGGCCACTCAAATAGCAAAACAAATGGCCGCAGTACTTCCTGATATTGTAGTTCAAGTTCAGCAAGCTCTCACTGCAAATCCTGTCAACCCACCAAATCAAGAGGATCAAATCATCGACAACCTTTCCTCCAAGAAGTGCTCCTACAAGCACTTCAAGTCGTGCGATCCCCCAAAGTTCGAAGGGACCGAAGGTGTCACCACTCTCCTCCACTGGTTTGAGGAAATGGAAAACACTTTCCTAAATTGCGATTGTCCCGAGGATCGCAAGGTACGTTACGCAACCGGGAGATTATTTGGGGTAGCCCTGACCTGGTGGAACACTGAGAAGGGTAAAAGAGGAGTTGAAGACGCTATGGCCTTAACCTGGGAAGAATTAAGGGAAATGATGACAAAACGCTTCTGCCCAAGAAGCGAACTCAAGAAGTTGGAAGACGAATTCCACTCGCTGAAGCAAAAGGAAGGGGATCACACTTCCTGCAACAAAAGATTTCTTGAGCTGAACCAGATGGTTCCTAACTTGTTCACCCCCGTGTACCGTTTGGTGGAACACTATATTCGAGGCCTTCCCTCGAAGATTCAGGACTCAGTCCTCAGCGCTTCGCCTGCAACCCTCGAAGCCGCCATGGAATTAGCCACCAAACTTACCGAGAACCGCATCAGAAACGGTAAGTTCAAAGAGGAGAAAAAGAAAGCCCCCGTTGAGGGCCAAACTTCCAACCACCCCACCTCATCCTCAAAATTTTCAAACAAGAGGAAACGAAATACCAGAAATTTTGCCGTCACTCAAACAAATTTCCCCATCCCTGCTGCACCCATCACACAAGTTACTCCTTCAACCACACCATACAAAAGGCAATACTCTGGCCCTTACCCGAAGTGCATCCGTTGTCAATACCATCACTCCCCCGAATACCCCTGTCAATATTGCACCGCTGTGGCCGTGCAGGTCACACCATCCAAGCCTGCCGCTCACTGCAACGAATGAACCGCAACCAACCCACAACTCAAACCCACCATCAAATAATGGGTCAAACCCAACAACCCCTACCACCACCACCTACACAACATACAACCCAAACCTACTATCAACCCAACTACCCTATGATGCAACCCATGCGGGCTTGCTACAATTGTGGTGACCCAAACCACTTTAGAAACACGTGTCCACGCTTGGTGAACATCATACATGCTCAAGCTCAAGCGAACCCGGTGAACCAAGCTAACCAAGCTCCTCCACCTGCTAGAGGAAGAGCATTTAACATCAACGCCAACCAAGCTAGAGCCGACAACAACGTGGTCAACGGTACGTTTCTCGTCAATCGTAGTTATGCATCTGTGTTATTTGATACTGGCGCGGATAGGAGTTTTGTGTCCTTAGAATTTGAACCCATCCTCAATAAAACTCGTGACAAACTTATGGAATCCATAACGGTAGAAGTTGCTGACGGAAAACCAGTCTCATTAAACTCCATTATCCGAAACTGTACCTTAACTCTAAACGATTACGATTTTCCTGTTAACCTCATTCCTATGAAGTTGGGAAGTTTTGACATTATAATCGGCATGGATTGGCTCAGCCAACAGCAGGCTGAAGTAGTATGCCGTGAGAAGTTCATTCGCATTCCTCTTGCAGACGGTCAAACTCTACGAATCTTTAGAGAAACCCCTTCGAAAGGACTCAAGCTGATGTCCTGTCTTCAAGCCCGAAGATGCCTCCGCAAGAATTATGTAGCATTTCTAACCCACGTTGTCAAGAAGGGAGACAAAGAGAAGAAACTCGAATATATACCCGTAGTGAAACAATTCCCGCAAGTTTTTCCCGACGACATCGCCGGACTTCCTCCCAAGAGAGAAGTTGAATTCCGCATCGACCTTATACCTGGCGCTACACCCGTCGCGAAATCTCCTTATAGGTTAGCCCCAACCGAGATGCAAGAGCTGGCCAGTCAATTGCAAGAATTGACCGACAAGGGATTCATACGTCCTAGCTCATCGCCTTGGGGTGCACCTGTTCTGTTTGTAAAGAAGAAAGATGGGACCTTTCGCATGTGTATCGATTACAGGGAGCTCAACAAATTAACGGTCAAAAATCGCTATCCTTTACCTCACATCGATGATCTTCTAGACCAACTCAAGGGTGCCACTTGTTTTTCAAAGATCGACCTTCGTTCCGGCTATCACCAACTCAGAGTGCATGAAGAAGACGTCCCAAAGACCGCCTTCCGAACTCGATATGGTCACTATGAATTCATGGTTATGCCATTTGGTCTAACCAACGCTCCAGTCGTCTTCATGGACCTAATGAACAGAGTTTGCAAACCCTATCTTGATTGCTTTGTTATAGTCTTCATCGACGATATCCTCATTTACTCAAAGTCTAAGACTGATCATGAACGACACCTTCGACTCATCCTCACACTCTTGAAGACCGAAAAACTTTACGCTAAATTCTCCAAATGCGAATTTTGGTTAAAAGAAGTACAGTTCCTTGGTCATGTCGTCAATGACAAGGGAATTCATGTCGAACTCGCAAAGATCAAAGCAGTACAAGAATGGCAAGCGCAACGTACCCCAACCGAAGTACGATCTTTCCTTGGTTTGGCTGGTTACTATCGTCGTTTCATATCGAATTTCTCTCGTATCGCTGTACCACTCACGGCTTTGACACATAAAGGAAAACCCTTCGCATGGGGACCTAAACAAGAAGAAGCCTTCCAAACCCTTAAGCAAAAGCTTTGTGACGCTCCTATCCTCACACTCCCCGAAGGTTGCGATGACTTTGTAGTGTATTGTGACGCATCAGGACAGGGATTAGGCTGTGTTTTAATGCAAAGGGGAAAAGTGATAGCCTATGCTTCTAGGCAGCTCAAAACTCATGAGAAGAACTACACTACTCACGACTTAGAACTCGGAGCCGTTGTGTTCGTTCTTAAGATATGGAGACATTACCTCTATGGTACCAAGTGTGAGATTTACTCTGACCACAAGAGCCTCCAACATATCTTTAACCAAAAGGAGTTGAATATGAGGCAACGAAGATGGGTCGAACTTCTAAATGACTACGACTGTGAAATTCGGTATCATCCTGGCAAAGCAAATGTGGTGGCCGATGCACTCAGTCGAAAGGGTTATGCGAACTCCATTCGCCTTCTATGTTCGCAAATCATGACCAACATCAAAGACCAAATCCGAGAAGCTCAACATGTTTCCATAACAGAATACGACATACGCAATGAGTTATCTTGTGGAGCAGAACTTAAACTCGAAACGAAATCTGACGGCATTCTGTATTATCTAGATCGCATATGGATTCCTGATCACAACAACCTTCGCGATACTCTTATGAAAGAGGCTCACAAGACACGATACTCTGTACATCCAGGAGCCGACAAGATGTATCAGGACCTTCGATACACCTACTGGTGGCCTGGCATGAAGAAGGATATTGCTGTTTTTGTTTCCAAGTGCCTTACCTGTTCAAAAGTGAAAGCTGAACACCAAAGACCCTCAGGACTTCTGGTCCAACCTGAAATACCCGTATGGAAGTGGGAAAATATAACCATGGACTTCATTACCGGGTTACCTCGCACTCCTGGTGGGTACGACACAATATGGGTAATCATTGATCGTCTTACAAAATCAGCTCACTTCTTTCCGATTCGCGAAGACTTCAAAAATGAGAAGCTAGCTCGCATCTACATCAGTGAAATCGTAAGCCGTCATGGTGTACCGTTAAGCATTATATCAGATCGTGATGGTCGCTTCACTTCACGAACATGGCAAGCTGTACAAGCCGCTTTGGGTACACGATTAGACCTCAGCACCGCTTATCATCCCCAAACTGATGGTTAATCTGAACGCACCATTCAAACTCTTGAAGACATGCTTCGGGCATGTGTCATAGACTTCAAAGGGAATTGGGACGCTCACCTACCATTAGTTGAATTTTCGTACAACAACAGCTTTCATTCAAGTATCGGCATGGCGCCTTTCGAAGCATTATATGGTCGTAAGTGCCGATCACCAATATGTTGGCACGAAATTGGAGAAGCTCAAATCACCGGTCCAGAATTAATACAAGAAACAACTGACAAGATTCATCAAATCCGAAACAACCTTTTAGCGGCTCAAAGTCGTCAAAAGAGCTATGCTGACAAGCGACGAAAGCCCTTGGAGTTTAACGTTGGCGATCAAGTACTTTTAAAAGTATCGCCGTGGAAGGGAGTAGTTCGTTTTGGCCAAAAAGGCAAGCTAGCACCACGTTACGTAGGTCCTTTCAAAATACTCGAAAGGGTAGGACCTGTAGCCTACAAGCTTGACTTACCGGAGGAACTCAACAGAATTCATCCCACATTCCACGTATCGAACTTGAAGAAGTGCCTTGCCGATGAAAATCTCCATATTCCCCTAGAAGACATTCAAGTCGATGAATCTATGCATTTTATTGAGAGACCAGTAGAAATTATTGTAACATCCGTCGAAAACGGATTTACCAAACCCGCTCCATTTATCAACCGAACAGTCAGTCAAAATTTTCGTTGCGAATTAAATGCCCAAAATATTTTTAAACGATCCGTAATCAATTATTATATGGGAATATATATTTAGTTTTTGAAAAACAGTCAAAAATCGCAAAATAAAAATGAATTGTCTCTGCCGGGTTTCGAACCCGGGTCTGTACCGAATCAGATGTGACTTATCTCTCAACACACAAACCACTGCGCCGCTTGTTCTGTTTGTTATATATTTCAATCATTTAATTGATATAATAACGTTACAAATTCAAAACCGGCGCCCAAACGGTTCAGTCGTCGGAATCCCGGAATTCTCGCGAGTTTTAACACCAATTTACGTTATAACGTAAACCATTAAACAGATATCGGTTATAACCGATGTTTGAAGTCCGCGACACTTTTCAAAACCGCCGGAGATTTTAAATAAACGAATGCAGTCCAAAATCAGACCAAATACATCTCGTTTTCTCCTATAAATTGACCCACAACCGACGACAAACACTTTTGCTCAAAAATCACACCTTTTCTCGGCATATTTCCACTCGCCGGAAACTTTCCTGTTTTTCGCCGGAAAACTGAGTTTTAATTTCTGAACCTCATTGAATCCCCTAAACCTTTACCGAAGTTACCCATACTCTTTCCAAGATTTCCGGAGACTTGCTGCTGCAAAGAACCTGACGCCGGAGTCGAATTCTGTCGCCGGATTTCTGCCGGAAAACAGAGAGCCCTGTCGGTATACTTTCTCCGCCCAGTTTCTTTTTCTTTTCACTTTTATCTTACCCTAATGGACAGTAATTCGCTAATGAAACTTGAATAAAACTCGAACCAGTCGATTTCCGATTTCTGGTTATTTTTCAGTGAAGAAGACGATGCACTTTCGTATCTTATAAGTTTAATTAAAATCATGATATTAATCGGGTTAGACACACAGTCCAGCGGTGGACTGTGTGCACATAAAACGTTAATCATGCAAAGGTCTCGAGTTCGAATCCCGTCTCACACACGCTGCCTTAATAAAATCCATTTTTTTTGTTTACTGAACCGGATCGCCTCAGATATATGTTAAATATATTGTTAACCGGATTAATAACCAAGTTAGACACAAAGTCCAGCGGTGGACTGTGTGTTTGTTTATATCACAGGTCACGAGTTCGAGTCCGGTCTTCAGCACCGACTCGGACAATTATCTTTTCTTTTTAAATAAGGCAGAAAAGGAAATAACTAATTAGTATTTAAGTATAATAAAAATCGAGTTATATAACATGTAGAACACACAGTCCAGCGGTGGACTGTGTGTTGGATTAAACCACAGGTCCCGGGTTCGAGACCTGTGGAGTGCATGATCGTTTCGTTTAAACCGTTTTTAAATAAAAAGGATTTCTGTTTAATTCTAATTAATGTATATATGTAATTAAAATCGGATATATAACGGGTTAGACACGTAGCTCAGTTGGTAGAGCTGCGTGCACGCGTACGGGAGGTCTCGGGTTCGAGCCTCACCCAGCGCACAACAATACGCCTCGAACCGGTCAACGCCGGTCAAAGTCAACTGGTCAAAGTCAACTGTAGCAAAAATAAAATATTTTTTTATCATTTTTATTTAATTATTTTAATTAAAAATCAATTATAAATACTTAAAAATAACATTTTTAAGATTAGAAAATAGCCTCAAACTCACAAAAATACACCCAACAATCCTACTAAAATAGTTTAATAAAATTCGTTTACTTACCAAACCATAATGCGATTTATCTAGGTTAAATCTCACTCGTGGTTAAAACCACTTCGCGTGCATTCAACGTCATCAACCGAACGCACCCACTGTGAGTGAATCTTACAATTCCCCCTTTTAAATTACACGTTTTGGGGTGTGTCATGTGTTATGATAATAATTAATTTATTTATTTAAACTTGTGCCATACCACATCATGACTTAAACTTAGATTGTTTTTATTGTTGTGATTTACTTATTGCCTTTTGTCAAATCATATGAAACTCATACATTAAGCCCATCAGTTCCTCGTGGGAGACGAGTAGAACATCGCGTGCTTCCCATCAAATTCATTATTATTCATGTGTGTATCATTGAGTTTATATTGTTTGTAGTGTGTTATTCATATTATCGTGTTTATGCAATTCATTCATCAGGCCCCTCAGTTCCTCGTGAGAGACGAGTTGAGCATCGCGTGCCTCTAATTGTTCCATTATTGTTCATGTGTGTTTTCATTTAACATATTATGATTGTTGATCAAGTTACATCTAAATTTTACTCATGTTTGGTTGTGCACTTATTTCATAATCAATTTAAATAAATTGTTCAAATGTTTTCCATAGGATTCACTCGCCAACATTATGTTGATTCAAAAAAAACCTTTTTACACATGATACAGGTGAACAGGTTGAAGCAAGGAAAACATAGGATATGCCTTAGAGGAGAACAAAGAAGTTTAGATTGTAGTTAGATCATGTTGTAGCAATCATTGTAAATTTCCATTTAAATTGTATTAATGAATATGAAACGTTTAATAAATGTCATGAGCTTTGATGATAACCCAATCATGCCCCGATCACCTTATCCGCTGCGGGTCGGGGTGTGACAATTATGGACTTCGGGGAAAAACGTTTAAGAAGAAGCCGCATCCCAATTGTCAGGGTACGCTGGGAGTCGAAACGAGGACCTGAGTTTACTTGGGAACGTGAAGACTCAATGCGCGAGAAATACCCACACCTTTTTGCTGTAACTACCACTACTTAAATTTCGGGACGAAATTTCTAAAAGTAGGGGATACTGTAACATTTGTCGAAAAACGGGTTTTCGAAACCCGCTTCGTTTAATAACCGAACAATCAGTTTTAAATTTTTGTTGTTCATTTATGGCTTATTTTAATTTTAAATGATACATAATTAATAAACAAATTAGATGATATAAATTATAATTGTAAAAAAATAAAAATAAATTAATTAAAAAGGAAAACCGGCTGCCGGAGTCGAACCCGGGTCAGCCGGAAATCCCCAAAGACTTAACTTTCACACCATCAACCGCTCCGCCACTTTGATTGTTTGTTAATATTCCAAAACAATTAATTAAAAAGATGAAGCGCGGAAGTTAAATTCAGTCAAAACGCGCCCAAATAGCAGTCGTCGGAAATCCCGACGACTTCGCCGATAATTTACGTTTCCGTCCAAAATAACAGAAGAATTAACTCTAACGACGGTTATAACGACGTCTGAACCCGCGACATCAGTCATAACCGCCGGAGAACGGCTGACTTCGAATTGAAACCGAATTCAGACCCCATACATCTCGATACTACCCTATAAATTCACCCACAATTCACCGGAAACCTTTTCGCTCACAAATCGCACCTCTTCTCGACGAAAATTCAATCGCCGGAAAAAATCTGTAAGTCGCCGGAAAACCGAGACTCACATCCACACGGTAATTCTTTCAACCCTTTCTGTTTCAATCATTCGAATGATCTGTCACTAACACAACTCCGCCATCAGAAGCAATCCCAGTCAACGCTCGTCGAAATCCCCACCTTCGCCGGAAATTTTCTGAAACTTCCGAAATCCCACTGAGAGCTGGTATGATCTTTCCAACTTATATTAAACTTTAATTAAGTATCTCAACTTCGTAATAATCGAACGAAATTTGTTAATCGATGTCGACAGCCGGAGTACACTTTCAGAATCGACGGACTCTTCCGGAATTCTGTGAACAACCCTGATCGGTATATCTTTTCTCCCAAACCCTCTCCATTCGTTACCTTTAAGTTTCTTATAAAGTTTAAAAACCAGATAAGGCATACACTAGACCAAACAGTCGGACCATGTTTTTCTGGGTAAAATCTAACGAAGAAGACGAAGTCGGGTGTATCATAAGATTAATTAGAATCGGTATAATTAACGGGTTAGACACACAGTCCAGCGGTGGACTGTGTGCAACAAACACACATACGACGCGAGTTCGAGTCCGGTCCCAGCTTTACTCTCTCGAGATAAAAATTTGCATTTTTAACTGAACCGGGTTGACTCACAAACCGTGTTAAGTATAATAAAAACCGAGTTAATAACCAAGTGAGACACACAGTCCAGCGGTGGACTGTGTGTACGCTAACCCACAGGTCCCGGGTTCGAGACCTGTGGTCAGCACCGGTCCGATACGTTTAAAATCTTTTTAAAAATAAATAATTTTCGGATTAAATTAAATAGTATATAAGTATAATTAAAAACAGAATTATTTCGGGTTAGACACGTAGCTCAGTTGGTAGAGCTGCGTGCACGCGTACGGGAGGTCTCGGGTTCGAGCCTCACCCAGAGCACACAATAACACATACGAACCGGTCAACGGTCAACGGTCTCAGTCAACGGTCAAAGTCAACATTTTTTTATTTATTTTTATTTATTTATTTAATTTAAAAATCAATTAAAAATACTTACAAATAACATTTTCAAAGTTAGAAAGTAGCCTTAAACTCACAAAATTATACCCAAAAATCTTATTAAAATAGTTAATAAAATCCACATACTTACCGTACCTTTTCGTTATTTATTTGGTTAGTTATCTCTCGTCGATCAATCCCCTAAACTCGTGCGCATTCAACATCTTCAAACAAACGCACCCAATGTGAGTGAATCTCTACCAATTCCCCGTTTTAATCACATTTTGGGGTGTATCATGTGTCGTTATTTATTTAATATAATTTAACATTTGTGCATCCATCATGTTCATGATCAAATGTGTATTCAATGTGTATCCATTCTTTGTGTGGTTGAAGTTTAGATTAATTTTATCATTTCAGTACATACATTTCATAGGCCGCCGCTCCCCATTACCTATGAGCGTGAGCTGTTCCCCATTACCTATGAGTGTGAACCAGGCGTTGCCAACATAAGATCGGCTCCGTTTGATTGAGCCTTGATCTCACATACATTTGCATAGGCCGTCCGTTCCCCATTACCTATGAGCGTGAACGGGACGTTGCCAACCTATACATTGTCATTCTTATGTTATGCTTAAGCAAGGTGGTTTGTGATTGTTATGCCTACATACATTTGCTCATACATGATTGTCGCACAATTTTCCCAAATTAAATATCAACGATAAATCATTAACAAATGTTTTTAACAAGGTTCACTCGCCAACTTTTGTTGACCCAAAATTTCCCATTTTTACACATGATACAGGTGATCAAGTTGAAGCAAGAAACATATAGGGCGGCTTAGAAGAATAAACCAGTTTAGATTATGGATTTGTTTTAGTTAATTCTCCTTTCCATGTATTGTATGAATTTGACTTGGAACATTGAAATGTAATTTGGATTTAATAAATATGAAACATATTAGTAAACATCATGAGCTTTGGTGATAACCCAATTATGCCCCGACTCTTATTCCGCTGCGGGTCGGGGTGTGATATGCAACAAAAAAAGTAAACGTTATGCTAGGCATGGCTAAATGAACGAACATGATATGTTAGACTCATTGAGGCTAACGAGCCACTACAAGGCTATGAAAAGCCTAAAGGCGAGCCTAAACTAGGCTATCTTAATGAGCCTAATTCTCCTTAACTAAGAACCTAACCTACTAATTAAACTAAGAAAGCAATAAATAAATGAATATTAAAAAAAATAAAAAAACAAAGAAAGGAAGATTACCTCGAAGAAGAACCTTACAAAATGAGAAGAGCTTGAAGGGCAGCACATCCTCGTTGAAAGCAGAAATAAAAACTACTACACACCACACCCAAAGGGGTATTGTGCTTATGGAGCCACCAAATTTGGTTATTCCACTTGTTTATACTCAAACTAGGAGTTGCAAGCTATAAAGAACCAAGCAAGGGTATTTATAGGTGTGAAATAGAGCACAAAATGGTGATTGGGGCGATGTGGGATACCTTTAAAACAAGATTTTCGCGTCTTTCAAATCAGCAACAAACACCAAACTTGTTTTCGCGATTCCCGCTTCGTTATAACTCCGTTCGCGCACGGTTTTCGCCTACGTTCATTATTTTCAGAGTACTATCATATGGAAGAGAGTAATCCAACATCCATGGTGTCGAGAATTGGGCTTAAACCTTGGGTCTTGATGCGGGTCGAGGGTTATGTTCTAAAACTTGTGTTTGTGATTCCCGTTACGCTGGAGCTCAGTTGTATGCACCTACTTGATCCTTAGTATACCAAGTATATCTTGGAGCTTTGAATGGACCAGAATGATAGCTCAAGGATGGAGAAAAGTTAGCAAGAAAGTCACCCGAAAGTCATCTTATGACAAAACTAAGAATACGACATGTAGAGCTTTTTAATTGCGATCATTTACATCTAAACTCTCCAAAACACAATGTCCTATCTTAAGGCATGTATATAATGAAGTTTGAATGACAAGAAGGTTAGGATGTGATGTGTTAGGTATGTTCACGAGGTCTCCAAAGTTTTTGATTAACTTAAGGAAAACCTTAGTTTTAGATCTTGAGATATAGATGGTTGCTTCAAAATACATGGAAATGAATTTACAAGGTTGTCTAAACATGTATAAGACTATAAATCACCAGATATGATAACATGAATGATCAAAACATAGAATCAAAGACATTTTATTGCTTAAACATTAAACAAAATTACGTGGAATATGAAAACGGATCGAGTTACAAAAACAGGTCGGGTTTTAGGATTCATTCATTTTTTTGACGAATGTTACAGTCTCCCCTACTTTTTGAAATCTCATCCTGAAATTAGGAGGTAACCATTTAGCAATTTAACATTTGGGGGGTAAAGGTAATTCAAAAGGGATTGCAGTGTTTAAGGATTTTGGAAATGGAAATTTTAACAAAGGTTTGATGTGATAGAGTGGCTCAAGTGTTTTGTTTGTTGGTGAGACCCGGGTTCGAATCCCTGGTCCACTATTTTATATTTCTTTTTTAAATTTAAAGTTTTGAAATGTTACAAATTAGACCCCTTTACTCTACAATCCGAACTAACTTGGCTACTAACTCATATTACCTTAAACTCACTTTAAAACCTTACAAAACTAACTAGATTTTATTAATGATTTTAATTGTGATATTAATTAAATTAAATTAATAAATAAATAAGTCGATAAATGAATTTAAATTAAAGAGTAAAATCTTTCAACGGTTATTTATTTCGCGAAATTTCTGAAGTTTAAAGGTTAGGATCCGGATTTCAAAGTGGGTCGGACTTCTGGATACCCGTTTTTGGCGGATGTTGCAGTCTCCCCTACTTTTAGGAATTTCGTTCCAAAATTAGGAGGGAACCATTCTTGAGGGTTAGTTACTTATAGATTGGATCTCGAGTATACTAGGTAATAAAAATCTCGATGATGCTAAGGATATACATAACCAGGTGAGTGTGAAGTTTGGATTTTGATTGAGGAGGTAACATTCCTAGTAAGGGTTGAATACCCTGCTACATGAATCGCTTTTTTATGCCTGAGGTATAAAAATGAAAAGTGTTGTAACACGGAGATGGCAAACTGGATATTGTCTCATGATAAGGGGTTTTGAGAAAATCGAAGCATCATAATGATAAAGTTATATCACAAAACGAAATCATCAACCACATCGTTATCCAAGTTGAGATTGACACTACTTACACAAAACTTCCCATAACCGTCTAACAATGCTTTTGATCACCAGACAAGAACACTTATATATAGGAAGTACCTGCGGCGTATCCACCATGTCTTTGTCAAATTTTCATTGGCCTTGTTATTAAGTCACGATTAGTTCTATGTGGCTCATCCTAAAATCTACCAAACATAAACAAACACAACAACCCATGCTTGAATCTCGAATCCGAAGAGAGCAAGACTAAATGATGGCGGTACCTCTCTCATGTGTTATGAGGAAGTGGTCAGTCTATGAAAAAAGTGAGACACGACCCAACTTCCCTAAATGATGAGACGGGGTTCGTCGTGATGTATGATGACACGAATAACATGAAATTTAATCGATGTATAGAGACATGTAATGAAACAAATTGGCATAGCGTGATATAAATTGCATTAATGGCATTAATATGAAATAATGAAATCTTGAAACATTATTACCCAAATTGAAAACAATGGTAATTTGAATAGTCAGGACAAGAAATGGAACTTATTAAAGCTTGGATTGGGAATAAAATAGACAACTGGAGCAGAGTCTTGAGTCTTCATGATGGGAGAAAGACTAGTTAGGTTGTTCGTTCGCACCGTCGTTGCCCTCAACTGGGTTTGCGTTGACGTTGTAGGCTCTCCTTCTTGCTGGTGGGGGTGCTGGGTTTGCCTGGTTCGCTTGGTTAACTTGGTTCGCTTGGTTAACTGGATTTGCTTGGGCTTGAGCGTTGATGATGTTAACCAACCTAGGGCACGTGTTTCTGAAATGAGTAGGATCACCACAATTAAAGCAAGCTCGAACATATGGCACCATGGGGTAATGCGGTGGTTGGTAGTGCCGGATCATGTTTTGGGCAAGAGGTGAAACTTGGTTTTGAGGAGTGCGACACGTGTTACTCAAATGGCCATAACGTCCAGACGACAGGGTACAGTGAGTTGGTGGTGATAGTGGCAGGTGTTGCATTGAGGGTGGGACCAGTGTAGGGTTCTTGTTTGGGTAAGCTGGTTTGGGTGCCATTTGGGTGATTGAGATGGCTTGTGAAGTTGGGTTAGTCGAGGTAATAACGTAGTTTTACCGTCACGCTTTCGTTTGGTATCGGAACGAGAGAATGTTTCGATCTTGGTTGTCTTTGGCTCTTCCACTGAAACCTTGTCAGTTGTGCCCTTATTTTTAAAGTCTCCATTTCGGATATGGTTTTCGGTGAGTTCGGTGGCTAATTCTATTGCAGCTTCCAATGTTGCGGGTACAGTGCTCATCACGAAATCCTGAATACCAGAAGGAAGACCCCTAATGTAATGTTCAATGAGATGGTAAGGAGGAGTGAACATATTTGGGACCATCTAGTTCAGCTCGAGGAAACGCTTGTTATAGGCCATATGGTCTCCATCATTTTGCTTAAGCGGTAGAATTCGTCCTCCAACTTCTTGATCTCACTCCTAGGACAGAACCGTTTTGTCATTAGTTCCTTGAGTTGTTCCCAAGTTAGGGCCACAGCAGCTTCAGCCCTTCTTCGACCCTTTTTAGCGTTCCACCAGGTTAAAGCTGCCCCAATGAGACTACCGGTAGCATAACGAACCTTGCGATCGTTAGGGCAGTCACAATTTAGGAAGGTGCTTTCCATTTCCTCGAACCATCGCAGGAGTGTAGTGACCCCTTCTGTTCCCTCATATTTTTTTGGGGGGGGGGGTCACAAGACTTGAAGTGCTTATAGGAGCACTTGGATGTAGTTGCGGGAGCATTTAAAGAGTTTGGTTCGACTTGATTGACATGGTTATTAGTGAGGGCTTGTTGAACTTGGATCACAATGTTAGGAATCACGGCGGCCATTTGCTTGGCAATTTGGGCAGCCATGCGTCTACTGGAGTTTCCGGTTCTTTTTCCTCCATGAAGGTGCCTAAAGGACATCTACAAGAATTCACACAAACAGATTATGAGATTCTGTTGATGGATTTGCTAGCAGGGATGCGAAAAAAAATATAAACATATGATAAAATGAAAACTTTTTGAAAACAATAACTTATGATAACACAACACTTTTAAAGTGTTCTTGGGCTTTGCTCGTAATTGGGCCTTGCATGCCGCCATACTTCACCTTCGTAATCATGTGGGCCCCCATGATTACCGGGATTTCGTATGGTTCGCATGTGTTAGCCTGGTAATGTACACTAAAACCCGGAGAAAATCGAAAAATGTGAATGTAACGTATGAAAGTAGGAGAGCGCATCCAGGTGTGGACACGATGACACCTCAAAGTGGGGTTGGTTCACATGACGTTTGGTGTGGCATGCTTTGGCCTAATAGGTCCTTCGTACTCTCATCAGTAGTCCCCAGGTAGAAAATCTGGTCCGTTAATTCGGATTTATACGAATGCCAATCCTAGACAGGACATCCCGACTACCGGTACTCGAACCCTTCCAGTTACTACATGCCCGCTATATGAACTCACCTTGATAAATTTTAAAACGAAAACATCACAAAAGTTTGGATAACATAAAAATAAGTATTTGGAAAATGAAGAGAAATGTTTCGAAAATTTAAAGGAAATGGAGAACTTATAAATAAGGCTTTCATAAGTTTCGTATGGTACATTTCAGGTGGAGTGATATGTATATATGTAGACTTCATGACATAATTATAATAATCAAGTAACAAAGAGAGTGCTTGCATGTGTTTCTGTGTGAAATGAAAGGAATTTAAATGTTTGGGCAATAGCAAATCATAAGTCAAACAAAACATGAAATCACATAAGCACATAGGTCCTAATTGACTAAAGTATAGGTTCTAAGGGTCTAATAACCTATCCTATATCTTAAAGTCAATTGCTCTGATACCAATCTGTCACACCACGACCCGCAGCAGAATAGTTGATCGGGGCATGCTTGGGTTAACTCGAGAGCTTATGACTTGCTATTACTTGTTTTAAATATTCACTAATTCATATCAAGTGTCTCACAATACAAATAATTTACATAAACAATTACAAACGCAAGACGATGTTTATAACAAGTATATTGCACTAATTTGTTTCTTATTAACTAAGGCCCATCCTATGTCCAATCTTCTCTTCGTACCTGTTTACCTGTATCATGTGTAAAAATGGTTTTGGGTCAACAAAGGTTGACGAGTGAATCTAAGTTAAACATTTAAACAGTTTGTTAAATTGGTTATTTCAATAAAAATGTGCATGGACCATATATGAGCATATGTATATATAATTAAATCACAAACCACATAATATCAACAATGAACATATGAACATGATGAATGATGAACTTGAGATCAAGACTCAATCAAACGGAGCCGATCTAATGAGGCACCTGATGCTCAACTCGTATCCCACGAGGAACTGATGAGCCTTAAATGAATGATTGCACTGAAATGATAAAATGTAACCACGCATAACCACAACAAACAAATATACACATTAGATCACATAATATCAACAATGAACATATGAACATGATGAATGATGAACTTGAGATCAAGGCTCAATCAAACAGAGCCGATCTAATGAGGCACCTGATGCTCAACTCGTATCCCACGAGGAACTGATAGGCCTTAAATGAATGATTGCACTAAAATGATAAAATGTAACCACACATAACCACAACAAAAAAATATACACATTAGATCACATAATATCAACAATGAACATATGAACATGATGAATGATGAACTTGAGATCAAGGCTCAATCAAATGGAGCCGATCTAATGAGGCACCTGATGCTCGACTCGTATCCCACGAGAAACTGATGCGCCTTAAATGAATGATTGCACTGAAATGATAAAATGTAACCACACAAAATCACAACAAACAAATATACACATTAGATCACATAATGGTGGTAGCACATGTATTTGTATAAATAAAGTAAATTACGACACATGATACACCTAAAACATGAATAAAAAAAGGGAATTTGTAAGGATTCACTCACAGTGTTTGCATTTTTAAGCCTTAGTGAAAAACCGCACGAGAATAAGGAGAAAATCCAATTGATAAGCGTGATTTAAGCTAGACAAACGAATGCAACAAAAAAGTAAAGGTTATGCTAGGCATAGCTAAATGAACGAACATGATATGTTAAACTCATTGAGCCTAACGAGCCTCTATAAGGCTATGAAAAGCCTAAAGGTGAGCCTAAACTAGGCTACCTAACGAGCCTAATGCTCCTTAAGTAAGAACCTAAACTAAACTAATTAAACTAAGAAAGCAATAAATAAATGAATATTAAAAAAAATAAAAAAACAAAGAAAGGAAGATTACCTCGAAGAACTTTACGAAATGAGAAGAGCTTGAAGGGCAGCACCTCTTCGTCGAAAGCGGAAATAAAAACTACTACACACCACACCCAAAGGGGTATTGTGCTTGTGGAGCCACTAAATTTGTTATTCCACTTGTTTATACTCAAACTAGGAGTTGCAAGCTATAAAGAACCAAGCAAGGGTATTTATAGGCGTGAAATAGAGCACAAAATGGTGATTAGGGCGATGTGGGATAGCTTTAAAACAAGATTTTCGCGTCTTTCAAATCAGCAACAAACACCAAACTTGTTTTCGCGATTCCCGCTTTGTTATAACTCCGTTTCGCGCATGGTTTTCGCCTACGTTCATTATTTTCAGAGTACTATCATATGGAAGAGAGTAATCCAACATCCATGGTGTCGAGAATTGGGCTTAAACCTTGGGTCTTGATGCGGGTTGAGGGTTATGTTCTAAAACTTGTGTTTGTGATTCCCCGTACGCTGGAGCTCAGTTTTATGCACAATTTGAACCTACTTGATCCTTAGTATATCAAGTATATCTTGGAGCTTTGAATGGACCAGAATGATAGCTTAAGGATGGAGAAAAGTTAGCAAGAAAGTTACCCGAAAGTCATCTTATGACAAAATTAAGATACGTAGAGCTCTTTACTTGCGATCATTTACATCTAAACTCTCCAAAACACAATGTCCTATCTTAAGGCATGTATATACTGAAGTTTGAATAATAAGAAGGTTAGGATGTGATGTGATAGGTATGTTCATGAGGTCTCCAAAGTTTTTGATTAACTTAAGGAAAACCTTAGTTTTAGATCTTGAGATATAGAGGGTTGCTTCAAAATACATGGAAATGAGTTTACAAGGTTGTCTAAAACATGTATAAGACTATAAATCACCAGATATGATAACATGTATGATCAAAACATAGAATCCAAGACATTTTGTTGCTTAAACATTAAACAAAATTACGTGGAATATGAAAACGGTTCGAGTTACAAAAACAGGTCGGGTTTTAGGATTCATTCATTTTTTTGACGAATGTTACAATAGTGACACGTGTCATTACTTTTATACTAAGTCCATTAGGGACTGATAAGGACTGAATGTGTCAACATGCTCAAACAAAGCCACTGAGTGACCCTCTGATGTCAACATGCATAAACCGAGCCTCTGAGTGACCATTAGTGTCAACATGCTTAAACTTAACCTCTGAGTGACTATTATGTCAACATGCTTAAACTTAGCCTTTGAGTGACCATTAGTGTCAACATGCTTACCATTAGTGTCAACATGCTTAGCCTCTGAGTGACATCAGAGCCAACATGCTTATACTGAGGCTCTGAGTGATCCTTTACGAAGTCCTAACTCTCATATGAGCCACGTGTTGGACGAGAAGGATTCATTGTGTAAATATGTAAAGGTTGGATAATGGAGGGGCTAAAAGAGTCAACATGTTAATTCATACCTCTGAGTGACCTTTTAACGAACCAAGAGCTTGACAATGTTCGGGCATACTCCCGGGTACGCCAAATGTTGGCTACGGTGGGCTAATTATGCTATTAAAGGTGTTTTAGAGGTTTTATAAGTTGAGGGGCTAAATGTGACAAAGTTTGAAAGTTCCCACGAGGCGCTCTCGTGGCGCGAGAGACACTGGCCTGGTCGTTCGCGGGCTGCTTGAGGCCTGTGTTTGTAGAAAATTTGCTTGCCCTCCACACATGTTACCAAAAACTATTTGATTCGAAACCATGGACTTCCAAACTGCTATGCCACGTTTTAGGACACTTGTAGGCTCCCTCTAACACTCCCTAACACCTAGCATCATCTCCTTCAAGATCTCCAACTATAAATAGGTGCATTAGTTCACAACTTGAACTTGCACCTTTCTCATTTATCATTCTATCTCCCTCCTCTGAAAGTTCCTGACTGAAAGGAGTATCTAACTTAGTCCTATTCATGCTAGAAATCACTTGTAAGTGTTCCTTTCTCTTGCATTTTTGTTTATAGGCTTTTATAGCAAAAAATCAAGCGTTTTACAGAAAACGCCTTGACTTTCAGTTAAGAACATGGCTAAGTGATCGTAATAAGGTAGGTGTTAACCCTATAAAGGGCACATCCAAAAGATTACGTTTGCTAGACCAATTGACGGGTCAAAGTTTTAATATTAAAAAGTCAAACAGGTCACTTCTCGAAAATCTTATAATCTGAGCTTATATATGTTATGAAACATGTTTTGACACTTAAACAAGTTGGTAATAATTATTAGAACATGTGAGAACATGTTCGGCTCGTCAATTTCAGTTATAGGGTCGGTTCGCAACCGAAAGTCGCAAAGTTTGACTTCTGCTTTGACTTTCGATTCTGACCCGACTTAGATTAGTTAGCTGCTGATCTAAGGTAGCATTATGATCGTAATATAATGTAGCATAACCCTCTGAGGTTATATTACATGATCATACTCAGAATATGAGTTTATGCACAAGTTCCGTTATTATGTCAATTTGACTAAAATGCCCTTTTTGCATAAAATAAGATTTTAAATGATAATGAACTTGAAAATGAACTACCTAATGATGTAATATCATAAGTAAGATTATTTGGGTTGTCAAGTCAGATTATATACTAAGTTTACATACAAGTTCTTGTGTTATGTCGACAAATGACGATAATGCCCTTGTGCCACATATAATGGTTTTAATCATACCCTTTCATATCAAATGTTTTACCCACTGATATGTTATATTAAAGAATATATATAAAACATATAAACCTGATCTTAACATCAGTTTTTATTAAACTTCGCACAAGTCGTCATTTTACGACATAAACACCGTTTCGGCGCATAGTATGGTTTTAAACCATATTTATCAACCAAGACTAATTACCTACTGATTTAAAACTCATTTCAAATATATTTACAGTAGGTACATGATATAAACTGAGTATCCCAAATAAGTTATCATACTATGTGTAAAATGACCAAAATACCCATTCGGTGCATAGTTTGGTCATAAATGATAAATTACACATATGATCAATATCTTACTGATATTATATTATAAATTAATTATTTTTCCAAAACAATTATGATCATAACATTAAAATATATCGAAGTTCCTTTTATACGGTATATAATTACCAAAACACCCTTATAAGGCATAGTTTCATTTTAAAATCTTAACGGGCATGTAAGTTGATATCCTACTGATATTACAACTTATTTAAAGTATAATGGCATATAGAACTTGTCCATGACTTATCCGGTTACCCGATATCGCTTATATGCGCACGGTTAAGTACATGTAACTAGTTTACGGAAATTAACTGAAACAGGTTTAACCTTATCATTTAAGTCTCAAAATCAGAATGCTTATGGTTTACCCATAATATACAAGTCATAGTACTTGTTGAGTTTAAACTACATTATATCCGGTCATCGCTTAATCTAGCGTATTATACTGTTTTGATCCTTACACTAGTCGGTCTAAGTCTAAGACTGAAATAAGATCGTTAGCATTTTAATTGAATAGCTTATGCCATAATCTAGACTAGAGCCTTCCAGTAAATGATATCTGCACTTATTTCATTTTGAATACGACTAAGATATTAAATCTTACATTTAAGCCAAGACTAGCTCATGTAAATACTTTCGACTTATTTTCCCTATACGAGCTTGGGTTACGGTAAATTATTACCGCTTGGTCGGAAATAAGATCAATCGAATGTCGGATTGTGGCTAGTAAATCCGCATATTCCTTTTTGATCAGTTTTGTTTGATAACTTAAACATTGGGGGTTAACCCTCGGCTCATTACATTAGTTAATGGCCACGACCAAAGCGCGAGGTGTAGGCATACACCTAAAAGATGCTCATGCTAAATTATTTTTACCCACTATTGAGGATAACTCCTTCATGGGTTCTTAAGTGGTGTGTACGTTAATCATGTCTCGTTCTCTGTACAGGGCCCCATATGTATGGACAAACATGTGAATCTGTTAACAAGGTTACAAGGCTGACTTTCCCAAGTTATAAAAGATTTTGTGCCCTGTGCACTAAAATCCATTTCAAAATGTTTTCAAAATGAGTCAGTTGGGTGTATTTACCAGCGAAAGCTGACGTATTTTCAAAAGATTAAGCTGCAGGTACAATACGAAATAGGATGGAAGTTGCTCGGTAGTGATATAAGAGGATGTTGCAAATCCTTAGATCTGCCCAAAGTCTGTTATACATTTTTGTACATTTTACAATCGGCCTGTGGATCTTCCATTACAAGCCGTCTGTATATTATTTTTCGTACTTTTAACATTTGGTTTGTAATAGCAATTTAACTCCAAGACTTCTGATGTGTTGTGTTTAATCGACTATGATGATATCAACTTACGTCACGATATTTCTCACCCGGGCACACAGGTGTTTGGCTAAAAATACAGGGTGTGACACGTGAAATATGAGAGCGATTGTAATATTATTCTTCTTGTCATCCACAATCGTACCTGGATCGATTTGCTCCCGAACCCTGTGAATATTGACAATAACCCTTATCCTCATAGCCCACACCGTATAGTTTGTTGAAGATAACACTGGGCATTGAAAACACATAGGATTATTCTCCTTAACAATAACCAATGCCTATAACCAATGTCTGACTTTTCGGTTGAACCATATTTGCTTAAAAAAACCTTTTCGATTTAATTTCCAACTTAATCCTCCAATGTGACCAAATCAACAAATTTCCTTCGTTCCTTAAAAGTGACTAAAACCTCTTTGTTTTTCAAATTCCAATAAAGGACAATTTTGTTAACTCTTTTCTTTCATCGAGATAGACAAAAGAAATTTCGTTTCCTTATCTTTTGTGTGACACCCACGGAATACACAAAACAATCTCCTTTTTAATTATTCTTGCACACCGCTAAGACCTTTATTTATGAATCAAACAACCGTCAACAAACTGCTAGGGATTTGCCAATCGTGTCGCTACCACTCCAGTACTAATTGTTGGAAATCACGTCTTGTTTAATATAATTAAAGTGTTGTTTCTTGTTAAATTCATTGTTGATTATATTGATAAAGCCATGATTTCCAACAAATGCTACACGACACTCTGGACACTTTACGCTAAAATCACAACTCTCGCGTAGATTTATTAGGTGAAAGTCAAACTTTCCCTTGGATTTATTATGCGAAAATCAAACTCACACATGTGCAATTAGTAGGCGAAAACTTTCGCATAGGTTCCTTAAGCGAAAGTCAAGTTTTGCATATCTTGGGTAGGAGAAAGTCAGAGTTGTCTTGTGATTCTCTACACGAAAGTTAGTAACCTTTCGATGGCACCAATCATAGCTTTTACACCATACACCAGCAGAGAAGGCAACCGGCACTTTAACAAATTTGCTTTCACTCTTTCTGCAACAAACTATGGTTATTGAAAGACTATGTTGGAACCATTTTTCAACACCAACAACCTCTTCGGTTATATCGCTAGTTCAATTCCTTGTCCAAACAGATATGATGCAATTGCAGTCATGACTGTCAATCCTAAGTATTCCACAGGAGTAGACAATGATACTCATGTTCGAATGATCATTATCTCTGTAATCTCTAATGACCATTTTCTACATGTTCAAGGCATCACCGCTTTTCTATCTCACTCGTGCACAAAGGTATATTGCTACCAAGCTTAATGAAGTGCTCAGACACTACAACAACTTTTGGCTTTTCAACACATGATATTTCAGTTTGGTTATCAGCTTATGCCAAACTTACTTTTCTGAAACTCAGTCTCCTCAAGCTTAATAAAGTGCTCATCCTCCTAGCAATCGAGGCGACAACAATCGAGGACGACAAGGTACATACCGCAACAACAACAACAGCAATAGTAGAGGTTGTGGTTGTCGGGGTAACTCAAGCTTTCCAATCTCTAGAAATTAAGAGATAGCTAAAGGATACCCTAAATACAAAGAGTCACTATTCCCTTCCTACATTTATTTTATGTGTTATCTGTGGGTTGAAAAAAGAGAAAAAATATTAAAGAAGTATATTATTTAATTGGATAGTTAAATGTGGGGAATTAGCGTTGTTTAGAAAGCTCGTGGCTTGGAGCTTGCTCGAAGCTCGCTCAGATTTAGTTCGGAAAAGGTTCGCTCGATATAGCTTGGTTTGAAAGTGAGTCCAGCCGGCTTGGCTCGGTTAGAAAGTGAGTCTAGCTCGGCTCGGCTCGTAAGGAGCCAGATTGGCTCGGTTTGGCTCGCTTGTTAGCTCGGCTCGACTTAGCTCATATCATTTTACCTATAATATATTTTATTTTTATATCCATTATAATATATTATGAAAAACTAATTTTTATTTACATGTATTTAGGTTTGTTATTTGATATGTATGACTTAAAACTAATGAACCAATATTGTATTTCGTTGAAGTTTAAAACTTATTTTCTGTTGTTTAACTTGATTTCGTCTTGTAATGTATTAGATTGAAATTATTTTGGATATTTTCTTCTGAAGTATTGAATAATATTTTAGACTACTTAACTTTTACAGCTATGTACTAATTTTTAGTTTTAAAATCAAGTCAAACCAAGCCAAGCCGAGCCAGCTCGGTTTGAAACCAAGCCAAGCCCAACCTTTGATTTTCAGCTTGGTTTCGAATACAAGCCGAGCCAACTCGGTTTATATTCGAGCCAAGCCCGAGCTTGCCCTAGCTCGGTTCGACTCGGTCATGAACAACTCTATGGGGAATGGGATATATGAGGTTATAAAATAATTTTAAATTTTAAAAAATAAATTTATTTTTTAGTTAAATTATATGAATGAACATGAAGAAGAGAGGTATTGTGAATGCTCTAATTAAGCGAGTCAATTTGCGAAGTAAAAGAACTTTATGATTATAAAACGCGCAAAACCATAATCCAATATATTTCACAAGAAAATGCATTAAATTAAACATTTTTAGTGTGCGACAAAACAAAGCAAGTGTTGCTTCAAATCTAGAGTTGGCAATCCAACAAAATCGAATCGGTGATTTGATTCAATTCATGATAATTTTTTATGGATCAATTATGCGTATATATGTATAATTAACCGAACCGAAAAGAAGCCATATTAAAAAGAGTAAATTGCACAAAACATCCTTTATATTTTCTCAAACTTGCAGGTTCCAGTCTTAATGTTTAAAAGTTGCCAAAAACAACCTTTACGTTTATTTTTGTTGCCGGTTTAGTCCTTTCTGACTAACCAAGTTAATTATCCTAGTTTAATTCCCTCACATGCCTAATATGTGAGGGTATATTTGTCATTTTAGGTTTGTTTTTTTCTACAAAAACCATTTCTCTCTATCTCACACAACACACACAGACCATACTCTCTCCTTACTACACACCACCACACACCGCCACCACCTCATCTACCACCGTCCACCTGCCACCACCACAACCAACAACCACCGTCAGCACCACCGCCCCTGTCATCCTGCCGCGAAGCCAAGCACCACAAACCACTACCGCACACCTCGCCATAGCACACCGCCCCCCACCCACCGCCACCATAAACCCACCACCGCACCGTCGTCTCCTGCCGCCTCCCTCTCTCTCCTCCGATCTGCTCTCTCTCTCTCTTTCTCTCTCTCTCTCTCTCTACAATCTCTCTCTCTTCTTTCTTTCTCTCTCTACGGTGGTGATGTATCAGGTGACGGTGGTGGTGGTGGCAGTTGAAGATGAAGGTGGCGGAGTTATTTGGGGGTTTTGGGGGTTTTGTCGGAGGTGGAGGTGGTGGTAGAGGAGGTGGTGTCGGAGGTGGAGGTGGTGGCAGAGGAGGTGGTGGCCTCTAGCCGCTTGTTTTGATGACGACGACAACTAGGGTTCTGATGGTGGCATGTTGGTTGGTGGTTCAGATGGTGATGCGTTTGTCTGGGTTGAAGATGGTGGTCGGTCCGCTTGGCTGTTGGTTCAAATATGGGTTCAATACATTGTAGTCGGAGATTACGAGATAAGTCATCGAAGGAGGTTGTGTATAGGTCGGTGAACAACGGATTTTTAGTTTTGATGATGTGTTTTTTGAGGGTTTTATAAGAAGATGAAACAAAATGATGAATATACCCTCACATGTTAGGCATGTGAGGGAAATAAACTGAGATAATTAACCTGGTTAGTAATAAAGGACTGAATCGGCAACAAAAATAAACGTAAAGGTTGTTTTTGGCAAGTTTTAAACATTAAGACTGGAACCTACAAGTTTGAGAAAACATAAAGGACGTTTTGTACAATTTACTATATTAAAAATTCAACCACTATACATACTAATTTTTAGTAGGTAGTATTCAGTGGAAAAGTTTTATTATGGTTTTGTGGAGGTAACATATTGTTGTCACTTATTCTCCCTTATACATTAGAAGAATCACAAAATTGAAAAAAAAAACAACCCAAAACTGCATACTATACTTTTTAGTTTAAAAATCATCTATATTACCTTTAATTTGATATTTTGTTACGGGATCAACCTTTTAGACTAACACCGTTAAATTTCTTGGTTAAGTCACCTCACATACTTTGTATGTGAGGACATTTCACTCAATTTAAAAGCTATTTTTTGTTTTGTTTTCTGTTTTAAATAAACCATCATTTTCACTACCTTAAACTAACCCAATATAACACCACCCATCTCTGGCATCATCATCATTCCAACATCCCACCACCACCATGGCACCTCGGCTGCCCGTTTCTACCGCCACACCTCCATTACAAATATAAACTATCAATATAACACATTTGTTACGAGCACCTTTAGGTTTACTCGAACATAGTATTACGAGCAAGTTCAATTTGATTCTTTTAGGAACTGATTTCTATTTATAGTTCCCAATAGTCATATTATGAATATGATCAATTTCGAGTGTTTTATTTGTAGGAACACCATTCACAAAATAAAATTAAATACAATTTTATTAATTTTCATAACAAATTACAACGGGTTAAATGTAATAAACTGCGGAAGAATTACAACAGAGCTTTGTTTATAATGTTGTCTTGAATTCCAAATGAAAAGTCTCAATTGAATACATAACTCAATTAAAAATTAAATCTCGAATTCTATGATATAATGAATTATGAGAATTTGATAATACTTGACCGGTACGAACACAAACGCGTGTCAAGTGCTTTACACCCTCCTAGCTACCACTGGGTGTGCTTGTCACATAGTAATATATCTCTTTAGAGAATTCTAATTATAAATCCATAAAAGATTTATCTCTACACCGTAGGACAATCACAATTTCCCATACATGTATGGTTCCAACACACAAACTTAATACTCAAGATCTCTCATTTATCTTGGCTTAATTATTAAATAATCATTATATTAACTCATAGTATATTATTATTTATAAAATTTCCAACAATCCCCCACATGAAGGGAGATCGTCTCATACACTAAATGTCACGATAAAATTTTAGTGGTTAAGCAATACAGGATAAGTAGGTTTTCCCTTTGAACCCTCCTTTGTGACATATACTTAGTCTCCTAGCAGTTAGTAGACGCGATATCCTTGAACCAACCCTTTTTTACGTAGACGTTATTACACATCACACATTACTCTTCCTGGTCTGGCTAACCCCTTATAGTTGTGTCCGTTATGGTCATGGAACACCATCCTAGTTCTCCGAGAGCTCTAGGAATTGTGCCCCTAATTTCATTCGATGCAACCCCACTTCTCTCTAACATAGGTGATTTACAAATCATAAGAACCTCGAGAGCTACTGGTGATCGTCTCGGTTAAAAGCTTGAACCAGCCGAACCTTAATGAGCCCGAGCTCGAGCCTGATATAGAGCTCGTTTAGTTATCGAGCTCGAACTCAAGCTTAAAGTCAGTTCGAGTCGAGCTGTTAGCTTGTTTGAGGTTGTTCTCGAATAGCCCAAGCCTGGTCTAGCCGAGATCGGGCTTTGGGTTTTACTCATGAGCTGAGCTCGAACTCAAATAAGTAGGCTCAAACCGAGATGAGCTCGAGCTTCATAAAAACATGACAAGCTGAGCTCGAGCTTAGTCCGGCTCAGCCCGGCTCATTTACACCCCTAGTTAAGTTAAAGAGGTTTGGGTTATAAAGCAAGTTGAACTATAGACTTGAAAATGCCGTTTAATCATCTTCATACTTAGTAAATCCCACAATAATAAATCTATGGTAAGGTCTGGGGGGGGGGATGTAAACAGTCTTACCTCTACCCCATAACAATAGAAAGACTACTTGGAATGAGACCCCAGCTCGAAATTGTCGTTAGATGTATTACATTATATTATACATATAGAAGCCATGGTCGGGACTAGTATCAGGCAGCTGCATGGCACTTCCCTATTGGCCGGAAAAATTTACGATTTTATCCCAGCTTAGAATTATGATTTTGTCACCAGTTCAAAATTACCCTTTGCCCCCAATTTAAAATTACAGTCTTGACATCGTTGTACATTTCGACAAATTACAATTTTTCCTTAGGTAAATTTACGATTTTGCACCTATTCAAAATTACAATTTTGCCATCATTGTAGTTTTTTGACAACTTATGATTTTACCCCAAACAAACTTACGATTCCCCTCGTCCAAAATTACTGCCTTGACATCGTTTTCATTTTTTTTTGCAAAGATATGATAGTGTTTTGTTTTAATTGATTGACTCGATATAATTTTATTTGCTAGCGCTCGCTCATTGTTTCGCCCCCAATTTAAAATTACAGTCTTCTCGTCGTTATAATTTTTTTTCTAGGAAAACTATTATAGTGTTTGTTTTAATTGGTAGAGAAATATCTGGCCCAATGCCTCGCAACGCAGGCGGCGAATAAACTAGTATATACTATCCAATAGGGCCTACTGATGGTATAAGACAATAATAAACGAACAAGAATTGTTTCAGAACGATTTCTTTATTGAATGCTTAAAACTTTCGTAGTGAATACAATGCTGAATCAAAACAATGGCTTAAAATAATAAGAGAACTAATAGATTATGCCAACTACATGCGATATACCAGGTCTCATTTATTGGCTCAAAACTCAAAACGGTATTTTATGAATACTTATTCAACATTGGACCGTTGGTATGCACGGGATTTCTCCATGAGAAGACAATTTTCACTTAAACCCCTGAGAATTAGTTTGAGTTACATTTTCTACTCCCTTACTTAACTCAAACTCTCTCACACCCATCAAGTGCCGAAATTTCTCAAATTTTTCCCTGCCGAAATTTCTCAAATTTTTCCTTGTTAAAGCCACAACATGTTGTTTCTTAGAGCTCCATGTAATCATTCCACCACCAATTGAGAAAGTATGAGCTGAAATACTATTCATGTCATCCAGAGAATTCGCCCAATCACTATCAGTATATCCAATCAGTTCAACACACTTGTCTCCTTCACCTCTTGAATACCATAGACTAAACTTTACTGTACCCAACTAAACTTCGGTAGTAAATGCCTTCTGCTGGATCTGACCCATCGGCTTCTTGATGTTTTTCACTAGTGTTCATGGGAGTGGGAATGCTTTCAAAGTTAATCACACCAAACTTCTCAAGTAGGTTGCTTGCATACTTCTCCTACTCAACAAATGCTCTATTTGAGGTTTGCTTTATCTCCAAGCCAAGAAAGTAAGACATTAGACCCAAATCAGTCATATCAAACTGTTTCTTCACACATCACTTGAACTCATCAGCTAGGCTCATATTAGAACTTTTATATATTGTGCCATCCACATAAACACACACATAAACAACATCAGCTTCGGTCTTCTTAATATACAAGGTAGGTTCATTCAAGCTTTTAACATACCAGGCTCTTGGAGCCTGTTTTAAGCCATGGAGGCCTTTTTTTAGATGATACACTTTGTGTTCTTGGCCAGCAACTACAAAGCCTTCAGGCTGCTCCAAAAATTTATCTTCACCCAACTCTCCATTAAGGAAAGCAGATTTCACATCTAGTTGAAGGAGGGGATAGGTGTAATGTGCAACAACAACAACCACCATTCTAATTGTTTCAAATCTAGCCACAGGTGCAAACTTTTCTTAATAATCAACTCCATTTTCTGAGAATAACCTTTGGCCACTAATCTAGCCTTGTATCTTAAGACATCACCACTTGCTCCTAGTTTAGTTTTAAATAACCATTTAAGACCAATTAGATTTGTACCTTTAGGTTGATCCACCTGTAACACCCTGTAAAAATCGTGTCCAATAATATAGCGACACGTGTCGTATTTTTATTTTAAGTCTATTAAAAACTAACAGAGATTAAAAGCGTCAACATGCTCAAACTAAGTCTCTGAGTGATCGTCTAATGTCATAGCCTCTGAGTGACCATTAGCGTCAACATGCTAAAACTTGGCCTCTGAGTGACCGTTGTGTCAACATGCCTAGCCTCTGAGTGACATCGGAGCCAACATGCTTATAATGAGCCTCTGAGTGATCGTTTACGAAGTCCTAACTCTCATATGTCCCATTTGTTGGACGAGAGGGACTAAATCCGTAATTATATAAAAGTTGGACAATGGAGGGATTAAAAGTGTGAACATGTTAATTTATACCGATGAGTGACCTTTTAACGAATCCACAGCTCGATAATATCCGGGCACAATCCCGGGTACGCCAAGTACTGGCTATGGAGGGCTAAAAATGCTAAAAAGGTGTTTTAGGAGCTTCTAGGAGGTTTTATAAGTTTAGGGGCTAAAAGTGTCAAACTTTGAAACTGGCTTAGGGGCGCTGGTGGGGCGCAAGAGGTAGGGCCTATGCCTCTCGCGGCCCGCCAGAGACCTGTATCTCTAGAAAAATTCCTTGGCCACCACACAAAGGTGCCAAAAACCATTTACTTGAAACCATGGCATCCCAAACAGCTATGCCACATTTTAGGACACTTGTAAGCTCCTTCTTACACCCCTTAACACCTGGCATAACCTCCTTCAAGCTCTCCAACTATAAATAGATGCAAAGGTTCAACCTTTGAACTTGCACCTTTCTCATTTTCGAACTCTTCTCCCTCCTCTGGAAGTTCCTAACTGAAAGGAGCATCCAACATAGTTCTATCGCATTCTAGGAACCTCTTGTAAGTGTTCCTTCCTTGTGCATTTTCGTTTATAGGCTTTTATAGCCAAAAGTCAAGCGTTTTACGGAAAACGCTTTGACTTTCGGTTAAGACCATTATGGTCCAGCCATTGTTAGTAACAAACATGGCTAAGTGATCGTAATAAGGTAGGTGTTAGTCCTTATAAAGGGCACCTCCTGAAGATCACGTTTGCTAGACCAATTGACGGGTCAAAGTTAAGTTATTAAAAAGTCAAACAGGCCATTTTTCAGAAAAATCATAAATTGATCTTATATGTGTTATGAAACCTGTTTTGACAATTAAACAATTTGGTAATAATATTAGAACATGTAAGAACATGTTCTGCTCGTCAATTCCCGTTCTAGGGTCGGTTCGCAATCGAAAGTCGCGAAGTTTGACTTCTGGGTTGACTTTCGATTTTGATCTGATTTAGATTAGTTAGCTACTGATCTAAAGTTGCATTATGATTGTAATATAATGTAGCATATACCCCTCTGAGGTTATATCACACGATCATAATCGAAATCTGAGTTTATGCGCAAGTTCCGTAATTATGCCATTTTTGACTAAAATGCCCTTTTTTGCATAAATCAAGGTTTTAATGACAATGAACTTGAAAATAAGTTTCCTACTGATATAATATTATAAGTAGGATTATTATGGATGTCAAACCAGTTTATAAGCTGAGTTTACAAGCAGGTCCTTGAATTATGTCGATAAATGACGATTTAGCCTCTGTGGCTCATAAAATGGTTTTAATCATATATTTTTCAAGGTAAATCTTCAACCTACTGATATGTTATATTAATTAACATATCTAAGACATTTTAATCTGACCTTAACATCAGTTTTCATTAAACATCGCATAAAACGTCATTTTACGACGTAAGCGCCGTTTTAGCGCATAGTATGGTTTTAAACCATATTATTTGACCAAGACTTGTTACCTACTGATTTTAAAAATTATTTTAAATATATTTACTTTAGGTATATGGTATGAACTCAGAGTCCCAAATAATTTATAAAACTATGTGTAAAATTGATATTTACTACTAATTTTAAAACTTATTTTAAATATATTTACTACTGATTTTAAAATGCCCATTCGGTGCATAGTTTAGTCATAAATGATAAATTACACATAAATTGATATCCTACTGATATTATATCATAAATAAGTTATTTTCCAGCATACTTATAGTTATAACATTAAATTATATTTAAGTTCCTTTTATATAATATGAAATTACCAAAATGCCATTTTGAGGCATAATTTCATTTTAAAACCTTAACGGGCATATAAGTTGATATACTACAGATATTACAACTTATTTAAAGTATAATGGCAAATAGAACTTGTCCATGACTTATCTGGTTACCCGGTATCGCTAATATGCGTACGGTTAAGTATATGTGACTATTTTACGAAAATTAACCGAAACAGGTCTAACCTAGTCATTTAAGTTTCAAAATCCAGAATGTTTATAGTTTACCCATATTATGCAAGTCAAAGTACTTGTCGGGTTTAAACTACATTCTATCCGATCATCGTTTAATCAAGCGCTATACGTCTTGATCCAATACATTACTTGGTCTAAGTCTATGACTTAAATAAGACCGTTAGTATTTAATTGTTTAGCTTATGCCATAATCCAGACTAGAGCCTTTCGGTAAATTCTATCTGCACTTAGTTCATTTGGATACGGCTGAGATATTAAATCTTGCATTTTAAAACAAGACTAGCTCAGGTAAATACCCTTGACTTATTTTCCATATACGGGCTTGGAATATGGTAAATTATTACCGCTTGGTCGGAAATGGGATCAATCAAATGTCGAGTTGTGGCTAGTAAATCCGCATATTCCGTTTTAATCAGTTTTGTTTGATAACTTAAACAACGGGGGTAAATTACCGTGTCCTGGATATCCTCGGCTCATTACATTAGATAATGTCCACGACCTTAGCGCGGGGTGTAGGCATACACCTGACAGACGCCCAAATGCAAATTACCCAAGACGTTGGGGATAACTCCTCTGTGAGTTCTAAGTGGTGTGTATTTAATCATGTCTGGTTCTCTGTATTGGGCCCTCTATGTATGGACAAACATGTGAATCTGTTAACAAGGTTACAAAGTAACCTTTTACGATCCGCTTGTGGATCTTCTATTACGAGCCTGTATATTATTTTGTATTTCGAACATTTGGTTTGTAATAGTAATTTTACTCCAAGACTTCCGTTGTGCCGTGTTTAATTGACTATGATGTTATCAACTGACGACACGATACTCCCCACCCGGGCCAACTGGTGTATGGATTTGGGTTGGAAATCCGGGGTGTGACAGGTTGGTATCAGAGCCAACGTTTGAGAGAATTAAACACTATCTTTCTTATGTTTAATATCAAACTTACACGAGCACATTCCTTAGACTTCCGAGTCTAGGCATTGACCTAGGATTACTCATTTCATTATTAAGATTATTAGTATTGTTTTTGAATTGATTTTTAACAGGAAAATGCCACAAAGAGTACGAGGACGAGGAAAAGGACCCATGAGGGGAGGACCATCAGGACACATCCCTTCACATCCCCATCACCCGAACCCCTATGAGGACTCGGGAGATTCATGGCCATTTGTCCAACATTCGCCTACCCACACTCAAAGTTCTTACCACTCGTACCATTCGCACCACTCTCACCACTCCCATCACTCTTAATATTCTTACCATGATGAGTTTAATCGAAATCAATATTTAAATACACCTCCAGCCGATCAAAATCAGTTGGACAAACCAAACCCCATGGACGAGGACTCCGACCCGGAGATGCCGCTGTCGGGATCGCATACGCATCCCATAGAAATCTCAAGTAATTCGAACTCTTATGCCGGATCGCCTTACTAAGGTCCTAATGAGTGGAACCAATATTGGAACCAATTTACTTTCACCAAGAATCCTTCCCATCACTCCCAACCACCTTCCGTGCAAGATGATGTGCACATGGAACCAGTGGAACAACCCCAATCGCCACCAGAACCGCCAAGGAGGAAAAGAGGAGCACGTATGACAGTGCGTGCGGGCCAACGGTCGAGATCCCTGCCACCTATGCCCAAACCTTACCCAACTATTCACGAGGACCCACAAATGGGTGGACCCTCTAATGCATCACCTGTGGTGGAACCAACACTAACAACAAAAGTTCAACCACCACCATCGGGTTATAGTAACCCTATCCCAACGTATCCGGATACGTCTGGATATGATCCTTTTAACCCATCTACACCAGTAGACTATCAAGCATGGTCGCATGACCCTTACATGCAAGCGTTCATGCACAACGCACTTTACCCGTCTCCTTTCCCACCTACTTATCCACCAACTTGATATCTAACTTATGGGTACCAGTATCCGGTTATGCCACAACCACAACCACAACCTCCACCGCCACTTGATGCCATTAATGAGGCCTTAGAACGGATGAAAGAAACGCAACAACAAGTGGAGAAAACAGAGAAGAAGACAAACAAGCTCTTCAAGAAACTCTCCAAGTTGGTCAAGGGAAAGAAGGACGAGTGAAGTCTCTTCTAATAACTAATATTAGTCCCTGCGAGGATATTGTTATTTCCTTAGTCCCTGCGTGGACATTTTTATTTCTTTAAAGTCCTTGCATGCACAGTTTATGTCATTGTTTCTAGTATTGTAATTTCTATTTGGAGTTTAATGAAATATTTTTGGAATTATATATAAGTATTCATCCTCTTCAAACGACGTCTCGATTTTACTCGAAATTTATGCTCTACGATATAATTCCAAAAAGATCTTAATGATTTTGATTAGCCAAGTGGTACAGACCACATAATTGGCCAACATTATAAATGATAGTTAAGGATCAAAGGGCCTTCTATCAGGATAGTTAAGGGAAGTTATCCTTCTATCAGAGGTAGTGGATTTAAGTTCAAGCCTCCAAGTCGTTAAGGTCAATGCGACCGGGACTATTAATCAACCATTAAGGTACTCTTATGTTAGCATTCAGGAATGTTCATACTCCTGGTAGTGTGACTTGAGAAACCACACTAGCTTTCAAGGTAATGGACTATGTCCTAACCTTATATAGCCTACGTGATCAAATTTGATCCCGACTAATTTCATCAGTGCGATGATAATAAAACATCCATTAGTGATGTATTGCCCTGGGGCTATGATTAAACATCCATTAGTGATTTATTGCCCTTGGGGCTATGATTAAACATCCATTAGTGATGTATTGACCTTGGGGCTATGATTAAACATCCATTCGTGATGTATTGCCCTTGGGGCTATGATTAAACATCCATTGGTGATGTATTGTCCATTGGTGATGTATTGCCCTTGGGGCTATGAGTAAACATCCATTAGTAATGTATTGCCCTTGGTGCTATGATTAAACATCCATTGGTGATATATTGCCCTTGGGGCTATGATTAAACATCCATTAGTAGTGTATTGCCCTTCGGGCTATGATTAAACATCCATTTAGTCATGATTTGCCTTTGAGCAATTTTATATTGTCAATGACAATGACAAATGTGGGTAATATAACCCCCTGTCTAAATCCTATGTCCATTAGTGACAGGCCTATGTGTCATATTCTAGTGACAGGCCTATGTTGTCACACCATGACCCGTAGCGGAAATGGTAGTCCGGGCATGATTGGGTTTTCATCAAAGCTCATGACGTTTACTATAATAAAGGTTCATATTTATTATTTCCAATTTTAAGGAAATATTAAACAATCATACAAGCACAACAATATTCATGAACTCCTTATTTTTCTTCTAAGGGAAATTCCTATGTGTTCTTTGCTTCAACCTGTTCACCTGTATCTTGTGTAAAAAAATAGGGTTTTGGGTCAACAAAAGTTGGCGAGTGAATCTTATTTAAACATTTGAATGAATTAGTTATATTGGTTATTTAAATAAAAAAATGTGCATAAACCAAATATGAGTAAACGCATATGTAAATCTAACCACAAACCACATATTATCAATCAATGTACACACAAGCATGACAAATGATGAAAAATGAGATCAAGGCACAATCAAACGGAGCCGATCTAATGAGGCACCTGATGCTCAACTCGTCTCCAACGAGGAACTGATGGGCCTAATGTAAATGATTGTACGTAACTGACAAAAATGTAAACACACAATACAACAAATAACATTTACATCACACGTTAGATCATATAATGGTAATAGAACAAGTGTTTGAATAAACGAAATATATGAAACGACACATGATACACCCCAAAACATGAATAAAAAGGGGAATTTGTAAGGATTCACTCACAGTGGGTACGTTTCCTTGATTTGACGACGAACGCGCACGAGTTTGGGATTTAACCACGAGAGAAAACTAGCCTAAATAATAACGTAATAATTAAATAAATTAAGTAAAAGTTAATATTTTAATTAATGCTTTTATTAGATTTTTAGGTTATTTTTGTGGTATTTAATGGAGTTTTTAAAATCTAAAAAGTCTTGTTTTTAAGTGTTTTTAATTAAAATATTAAAGAAAATAGTAATAAAAAAATAATGGACCTTGTCAGATCTGACCGGTCGGACCGTTTAATTCGCGTGTGATTTTGGCATCGTGTGAGGTTCGAACTCATGACCTCCCGTATACGTGCACGCAACTCTACCAAATGAGCTACGTGTCTAACCCGAAATATTCTCTGTTTTAATTATATATATATATATATATATATATATATATATATATGTATATATATATATATACGTATATATATATATATACTAGTTAGCTTAACCATATTTTGTTTTTATTTAAAAAGAATCTTTAATGCTTAAAACCGGTTGCAACAACATGTTTCGAACCCGAGACCTACGGTTCATGTGCACACAGCCCAACTAGTTGGGCTGTGTGTCTAACCCGTATAAACCCGAATTTATATTTGTTTTATATACTTACCCAGAGATGTTTTGAATAGCCTTAAAAAATTGATTTTTATTTCAGAGAACCAGCTACGTATGCGAATCGAAACCGGGACATGTGCTTTGTAATTGCACACAGTCCACCACTGGACTGTGTGTCTAACCCGGTTAAATATCCGTTTTTATATATGTTTATATACTAATCAAGACTTCATCTTCTTCACATTTTGAAACTCAGAACATTAGCCCGGTTGTGTTTAAATTAAAACACTTGTTTTAAATTCTTTACAGATAATTAAAAGGTATTAAAGAGAAGATTCAAAAGGGTTATACCAGACACACGCGACCTTGACTTCTCCGATGGAATTCCGGCGGCGAACCAACTCCGATGATGCGACATATGAAGAGCAGAGAGTGTGTAGTGTGTTTGCAAGTTTAGGAAATCGTATGAGCGAGTTTTGGAACAGGTTTGAGGTCACTATTTATAAGCAATGATGACCATGATCTCGGTTTTAAATTTTGAAGTTTAAAACCCAATAATTTTAGTCGGTTTCACAATTGAATTCCGAATTTATGTTGCAATAGATGATTGACAACGGTTATACGCTTTCAATCAAAAGATAACCACGGATTAATAGATTGCTCAAATCATGATTTCGACAGTTATCGGTTTGATCATTTGAATTGCAGGTTTGATATTTGTATGCAAATAAGATTTAATTGATTTGGGTTTTAAAGCATATGGTATGTGTAGCTCAGTGGTGTAAGCGGTGTGTGTGTTTGATGGGACCCGTGTTCGATACCCGACTGCCCCTTAATTTATTTTTTAATCATATTAAGCTTTAATTATTTTGTTTATTCACTCATTGATTATTATTTTCTTTATGCAATTTATTTACTAATCATAAATACTAATAAATGTGTAACGATCTTTTTAATAAAAACATGAATTAATTAACGAAGCGGGTTTTGAAACCTGTTTTACAGAAATATTACATATGTGCCATATTTTCATGTCCATTAGTGACAGGCCTATGTGCCATATTTTATGTCTATTAGTGACAGGCCTATGTGCCATAAATTTTATATCCTTCATGATAAGCTTAAGAGCTAAATGTAATTGTTGAATACGACAGTGACAGTTGTGACATTATGATCCACTGTCTAGTAATATATGGACTATGTCCAAATTTTATTTTGCCTTCGATGGTCCTATTAAGACCTAGGCCAAATATCGATATGTAAAGCCTAAGAGTTGTGATGTTATTCACACTAGTATAGGAAATGGATTGTTATAATCCAATGTTGAAAGCCAATATGGTTGATATACCATGGCTAAATGACGTTTTATTGGTATATAGAGCCAAAGCTCAAAGATGGCTAACTCGGATGAGGAACAAAGTAGCCACTGGGATGTTGACTCTAACAAAGCCGAAAACAGAGATATTGATAATGATAATTTTCAAGCTCGCATTGATGTGGCTGTTTTGAAAGGCCATAGAAAAGCTTAAAGAGTCGAGTGCTACTCGCTCTAGACCATTATCGATTACCCCATCCTCAGCTCGTAAGGAGAGCTCAGTTCACTCTTCGAATGCGAAGAGTGAACCAAAGAAAATAGATTTTGCTGATAGGTCCCGTTCTCTTAAAAACGGATGTACCTATAAGTATTTTGTCTCCTGCAAGCCCCAAGACTTTAATGGGAGAAATGAGCTGTGGAAGCCTTAAAGTGGCTGGATGAGATGGAGACAATCGTAGATATCATCGGTTATGCTGATAAGGATGTGTTCAAATATGTATCACAGTACTTTAAGGGTGATGCCCTAATCTGGTGGAAAGCCATGATCCAGTCAGGTAAAGTACACCTGTATAATTTGGGATGGTCCAAGTTTGTGGACCTTGTTAAGGAAACTTACTGCCCACCTCATGAGGTGGAGAAATTAGAGACAGGCTTTTTGTCTCTCACAATGAAAAACCTAGATTGTCGGAAGTATGTTTCCGATTTCAACTCCCTATCTAGGTTAGTTTCCTATCTGATCACCCCTGAAACCAAACGCATTGCACATTTTATCAATGGGTTAGCTCCTGAGATTAAAGGCATGGTAAAGGCTGCTCAGCTAGTACCTATAGGTCCGCTGTTGACCTGTCCCTATCCCTCACCCTTGATCTAGTAAGGCAAAAGTCAGTTAAGTCTGAAACTGATTGGAAAAGAAAGAGAGAAGATGACAATTCCCAAAAGTTTAGTAAGAAAAATAAAGGAAGATTTGGGTCAAATGAGAATTGGGGACAGTGTAGTATCAATCCACAAATGAGCCATGTGTTATCTATAAGAAAAGAGGGCATAAAACACTAGAATGCAAGGATCTTAAGGATGCCGTTTGTTAAGTCTGCAATAAAAAAGGGCACATTAAGACTAACTGCCCTAAGAACCTTAAGAATAATAATGCGAAGCCTGGAGAGGCCAAGAAGGGGAATGCTCGTGCCTTTCAGATGACTGCAAGAGAGGCTGTGTCACATCCTCAAATTCCACAGGCGAAGTTCTACGCTCGGCGCGTGACAAACCAGGATCTCAGTCATTAGGCATATTGAACAATCACTATATGAGTTTAAAAAAATTTCCTGTTTGCTCATTAATGAGAAATTACCGTCTATGCAATTTAGTTGCGAAAGCGTAAAAATTACAAAACCAAAATAGCTAATATAATTAAAGTTGATCCTAAAAGTTTGGGGAAATCAATGCGACTCCAACATGCATCCTAGTCCTGATGTGTAATATCTATACAACCTGAGAAAGACATGCAAGAACAAGTGTCAACAATTTTAATGAGTGAGTTCACAGGTTTTAGCTTATAGTTATAAAGTAAGTTGTTTCTCCAAAAGTTTTCCACTGCTTAAATCCCCGAAAGTAAGTTGAAGTGTTTAGCAGTTACTCGTTATATTTGTAGGTAGCTAACCTAAGTTACGTCATGAAAGAGTTCAAAACCGAAGTTGACTGTTGTTGCCTCTGTTTGCCAGGTCTATCACTAACCATGGCGACTAGCTCGAGTGGGGCTCGTCGGGCCCAGTAGTACTACTCAAAATTCCCCCGCTATCCACCCAATACTAATGGTCCGAGGTTTGTGAGGACTTTATGTGATAAAGGCTACTTTATGACCATAACTAATATAATAAAAACCCTAATAGTTGTGATGTTACCTTACCGTAACATTATGACATTACTTTACTATAATGTAATGCATGCTTTCTCCCCCTTTGTATTTAAAACATTCAAAAGGGTAGGGGCCATGAACTCACCTGGTGTGCAAAGCATACTACTCCATGTAGTAAATAAAGAAAAGCAATCCCCGATGCTTGGAATATCCAACCTTCTCAAACCCTACTATAAGTAAAGGACTCCTTAAGGTCTAATGGAAATAATCCCTAGTTTCACAACTTGGTTATAAAGATAGTTTATTCAACTACCTAGTCTAGATCGAAACACTATTCGATTTAGACGGTTTAACTTTGACGAACCGATAGGGACTTAGTATGGTTTTCTCATGAATATATTTATATGTATAATATATAACTATGACAAGATGTTCAAATTTCATAGCTAAAAACTTATTGTATAAAAATCATTTTGAATTAATGAAGCAAGTTGGCAAATTGGTCTCAAGTCGTACCTTGGTTTGTAAAAAGGACATATATATATATATATTTTGTGGAAATATAGTTCAATTAGTATATATATATATATATATAGATGCATACATAGCTATGTAATAAATGGTTTGCAAAAATATCCATTAAATTTGAGATTCCCATTCTCAACCTTTTAAAAGCTCTTTGATAATTTCGTACAAGAAGATGCACATAACGTATGCTACGGTCTAGTTTATAAAAATTTTGGCAGAGTTTCCATTGTTTTTACGCAAACCAGACAATACAAGTCATCCACAATTTCCCAAAACCACTCGTTCAATGTATATGTTTTAGGTAGTATATAAACATATATATTTATATGGTCCAAACAAAGCCCCGCAAGTAATAACATCACAAGTTTAGTCGATCCCCAAACATCAACTATCCTTACACCCTTGACCCACTTGTCGGTTCGGTTCGTTCATGAGTTAAAGCTCTTTATTTCAACAATAAGATTACGCATATATATTACATAAAAATACGATTCGGTACATGACATTACCTACACGAGACTCACTCGTTAACACACACACGCCACGAACCACATGTTAACCAAGACTGAGCCATTAACCATAGTTGACCGTTTGACCCGCTGTTTGACCAGAGTTGACCGTCTGTTGACTGTGTTAACCTGCTGACCTGAACTTCCCAAAAATCTATCGGAAATGAAACCGTATACCCATCCGCTCCACACTAGCACCCTACAAACGAACCCAAAACAACTCTAAACCTAATCTGAGTCAAACCACCATCTATCGCCACTGACTGGTTGTCAAAGGTCATCTCCGCCGCTGTCGGTACCGCCGGAAATACCATCACCAGGTTTGCACCTCCACCAAACTCGCCCAGGTCGTGGATCATGCATTGCCACCGCTTTGAAGGACTGTTGTCGTGTCGTTGATGTCGTTGATTCACAACCAAGGTCGTTGCCACGGGTTCAGGCGGAACCCTAGCAGCGTCGCCGCACTACCCCATTTTTACCACCGCGTCCGTCGCCATCCCTTGATCCACCATTGTCGTCTGAACAACGCAACCACCGCGCACCGCGCTTGTGGCTGCCACCGGTTTCCTCTCTCACTCTCGATCTCTCTGGACTTGAAGGCTATATTTGTGTGTAGGTGTTTATGTGTGGAGACTAGGGTTTTTGAGAAAATGAAGGGGTGAAAGAGAAAGAGATGAATAAATAGTTAGGGTTTGAGGGGTTTTAAAAGTGGGTGGGTTATGTGGGTGTACACCACGTGTAAGGACCCGCTTAACGTCTCGTATCTCGCTTATAATTGCTTTTATGATTATAAAATAACTATATCAGGTAGATATATATTAATCCAATTAAGACGAGTATATGGAATCTATATGTTATATATAAAGCATATAATATATATGTTTAATCAGTATCGTTTGGCCAAAGTCATCTGTTAAACGACACGTTGCTCGCATTGTAGTTTGCTATTATACGTTGTAGTTATTTACTAAATAATAATCCATAATATTTACACCAATAACTTTACGAAATTAACCAAAAAGAAAAAAAATACGGGTTGTCACATCCTCCCCATGTTACAAAAATTTCGTCCTCGAAATTTAGGCTACATTTTACTCTAGACTCCAGTTATGAGTTCGTTAATAGCATGTTACGTGTATATAAATACAGTTTCACGAAGGTTCACCAAATCACATATAAGTCACATAGTATATAAAGTTACATAATTTATATTTATTTGTTTGTTCAGGAAATGTTATTTCGAATATTCACCATTGTTCAAAGATAGACACGTGTGTGATTTTGTGTTTTTCTTATTTACCGTTACGTTAGTGTTTGTGCAATAACCAACACACTTAGTTATATCTAATCAAGTAAAATGCATTGATGAGTGTTTAAGGTAACCATGTTTGTGTTAACGGTGTTAACCTGAAAATGTCGGGTGTCACGTCATCCCCTAGTTGAAAAAAATTTTCGTCCCGAAAATTTAGATTATGACACTTTAAAACGATGGTTGTAAGTTCATTACTAAAGAGGGCATCAGGACATAAAACGGTGCACCAAGATGAGATGAAATCAAACTACATGATTAAGATGACAGTTAATTACAATTGAGATTCACTTGTTCATTTGACCAAGCTACAAGGGATTATATCTATGTATAGAATAGTCAATTGTTGAAGAAACAAAATTGATTTCAGCAAGAGTAGGTGCACATAAGTGTGACTATCTAGAACTATAGGAAGTCGCTTACAAGGTTGGTATGCGCGAAAGTAAAGAGATGATGCAACTCAAGATGGTATCATGGTATTGAAGTTTGGTGGTCTCGATTACTTTTCACTACTAAAATGGAATAGCACACCTCCTAGTAACCAGGTATAGCTATTGTCATGGAGGTGACAACAATGTTAAGAATTTTCGTAGGTGGAAGCACTATGGCTTGAAGAGGTCGTGATGTATGGAAGTGAATTCTTGCATAGGGATTTCGAATGGATATCAAGTTAGGCTAACAAAGGAAAACCACTAATACATGTCAATCTGTACCACATCTTAAGTAGAAATATAAGTTGGGTTAATGAAAACTCGATAAGGAAGAATGTTGCAACAAGTTATGTTAACCATGGGAGATGCTCACAAGAGTTGGAACACCAGTGTGTCATACATCGGTATGACATTGACTGATGTAGTTAACATGTATGTGGAGGGGGAGGGGGGTTTGTTGCACAAAGTATGGTTTAGGCGAGTTTTACACGTATTTGAGTGACTTGTAAAAGACAATATTTAGCTATCATGGGGTGATCTGAATATTAAGTAGCCAACACTTCACGAAGCAAGTGTATCTAATGTATATTTTGAGGTTTCCCGGATGGACACGAATGTCATACGTCATAAATGCAAGGTTGACGAAATAAACCGAACTAGAACTGTGTTAAGGTAATTCTTTAAAAGTCGAATTACTCAAATCCTAGGATCACGTGTGTTAGGTGCACCACCGAGAATTCACTCGAAGTAACTGTCGTGGAAGTAATTAAAGTGACTGTAAGAGATTTTTGTTTCTATGTGATGCTGCTATGGAAGATTAGAAATGGTGCAATCATCACTACCAAAGAACAGTAATGATGCCATTGTACGTAAGGATTTTGGAAAAATAATAATTATTTTGAATAGGTGATTCAGGTAAATTTATCAATAAACTAGATGAAAACCCAAGTCAAGCATTATGCCCTTTATTTCAGAATGGTAGCATCTTAACGCGTTCATACAGAAGGAAGAGAGATTTTTTTTGTTATATTGATCATGACATTTCGGTTGTAGTTGGTTGCAGTAGATGTCCAGCTTTCGGCCAAAGAGGAATAAATACGTTTAAGGAGGTCGATGAAGCTATACATAAGTATGGTGTTTTCACACGGAAAGTGTGTTCGCCTCGGAATACCTCACGAAAATAGAAATTTTATTTTTATGCTCATGCACTTGATGAGTTTAAGTATAGCTTGTTGCTCCTCGAGTAACATTCGTAGAGAGTGATTTAGACCAGCAAGGATTAGCGTACAACATGGTTAGACAAGAACTATGGTGTTCATCTTAGAATAATGGAATAGGATGTGAAGAACATACCAAACATGGTTGACATCATTTTGTTCCACTTAATTTAATATATGCTTGTATTAGAGTCACTAGTCGAAATTAATCTGATGATGAAGATGTAGTTGGTCTCACATAAGCGGTATATATAGAAATAAAGGGACGCTATCGGTTGTTGGAAGCGTTACATCGAAGGTGTTGACGCAATAATAATTATGTAGAAAAGTGATGGTTGATCGAACTCGTAGTGCTCCGGTTTAATCGGAGCGTTGTCCACAGTCGTCGAGCTTGTCCGTATGCGAATAAGGATAGATTCACTAAGATCCATATATGAAATTGAGTGTGTAATTAGTCAAACATGTATGCAAACAAGTCTAATAGATTGATTTAACGTGTGCATTAGTTAGGAGCATCACATACGTCACCAAAAAGTTTCATTACAAGGACGCGAAATTGGTTCGAGATGGTATGGTCATAATAGCAATACATCACTATCTTCAGAGTTCAAAAAGTGTTCGCTAAGGACCAAAAAGGCCAGGTTACCAAGTTCTTTTTAAATTAAAGCACAAATTTGATTGGAGTTTATGCGTAGGGTTTCAAAGATGCAGGGTGACCATGGAAAGATATATCCATCTACGTCAATAAAAGTAACAAGCTATCATATTAAACGGTAAGCATCGACTAGTGCAAAGGTTAGGGAATAGATTCACTTATAAGGAAAACTCTGATGAAATAACGACTCTAGAAATATAAGGGGTAAGATTATTGTGTAGGTAATCACGTTCATCTGGGTGTTGACTAACTTGTATCTCCGTCTTCCAATGCTCTTGAGATGATGGAACCATTTTGGGGAAATCCACTTGCAAAGTTGAATATGTTGGGATGTAACTCCAGTTAGGATGAGGATTAGCCACATGATAGAGTAACGGGGTCAAAGGAAAATTTTACAGGTGAACGTAAAGGATAAGGTGTATGCGTACGAGGGATTCTTCATGTTTTGTTTATATGTTGATGTTGAACGGCTTACCCTTCGATTCTGGTAGGGTTTCGATCAAAGCGACAGGTTTTAGTGAGAATCTTAGTTTTATCAAGACGCTTACATTGGATAAAACAAATAATAAGGGATTCCATTGATGAAAACTCAATGTGTTTGAGAACATCTTCAGTCTGATAGTTGCGCCTCTCAACTATCGAATGGATTTAACGGTGCTAGTTAGTCGCTGAGAGATTTACGAGAACTTCTACTGGCAGTGGAAGTTTTAAGTATGAAAACCGTAGGTTAGGACAATTTATCCACACACAAGGTTTCACAAGGATTCACATGCATCGCAAATTACTATTATGTGTGCACCCAATGATAATTTGGTTTGCATGTTCACCCTAGTTCCTCCTGTTTTGTGTTGCAATGTCTCTCAACTGGATTGTCGAGTACGGGGTGTTGCCAAAAATGAAAACGGACCTCAAAAGCATAGTCATCAACCATACGTTGATTTATTAAGAGTTATATGAGGAAAGGGTAGTCGAGACTTGTTCAATCCGAGTATTCACCTGAGTTAAAACATGCTACGAGAGTCTACTATAGCGGATAGTAGATGGACACATGCACATGGAATGAACATGTACATGAAATGTGACTTCGGGAGATGAAACTAGTTCATTGACATATGTTACTGGAGGAAGCAAGTTAGTCGTTAAGTCGCGCAAGTTAGAAGAAAGTTCGAGTATGTAATGAGCAAGAGGTTCCGACTTCATGGTCAATCCATCTTCCAAAGAATATCAACCAAAGATGTGAATCAGGTTTAGGAAAATAAAATGATGACATCTCAGTGTCAGTTGATTTATGCATTTATGTGTGCAACAGTCTGCCCTAACGCAGAGTGCCTCACGCGAGGCCCACATGCTCAGGTTGAAGGAAAGTAAAACTAGTAGGGCCGGGGTATTGTCGTTGGTAAGTGGAGAAGGGAATCATTTTTGATAAACCCAACTCCCAAGAGATATGTGTCAATGTTGGATGTCGTCCCAGACATGAACCTGAGAAAGCTCATAGTCAAGTCAGTGTTTTGTTCAGCTCTGGGTGTTAGAAGGTGCAGATGATCGTGATGTGAGAAGCTCCTCCAGAGGCTCCGTCTCACGGTCCTCTGACATGAGTAGATACTGGTTGTTAGCGATTCCATGGACATCGCCACTAGGGATGAAGACACAAAGAGATTGATGTATTCCTCGTCAATAGAAAGTGAAGCCGATGATGTCGACATGCCCATAATTTCAATGTTTGTTTTGATGCCATGTGTATAGGCATATCATGTATAAGTGTTCTTGTATGTCATGTACGAGTGCCTATGTTGGTGTATGACTAATACAATGTGTAAGGCTACAGATTAAGTCTACTCTCTAATGCAAACCTAGTTCACTATAACCATTTGCTCTGATACCAATCTGTCACACCCTCAAATTCCACAGGTGGAGTTCTACCGCTAGGCGCGTGACAAACCAGGATCTCAGTCATTAGGCATATTGAACGACCACTATATGAGTTTAAAAAAAATTTCCTGTTTGCTCATTAATGAGAAATTATCGTCTATACAATTTAGTTGCGAAAGCGTAAATAATTACAAAACCAAAATAGCTAATATAATTAAAGTTGATCCTAAAAGTTTGGGGAAATCAATGCGACTCCAACATGAATCCTAGTCCTGATGTGTAATATCTTAGCAACCTGAGAAAGAAATGCAAGAACAAATGTCAACAATTATGATGAGTGAGTTCACGGGTTTTAGCTTATAGTTATAAAGTAAGTTGTTTCTCCAAAAGTTTTCCACTGTTTAAATCCCGAAAAAGTAAGTTGAAGTGTTTAGCAGTTACTTGTTATATTTGTAGGTAGCTAACCTAAGTTACGTCACAAAAGAGTTCAAACCGAAGCTGATTGTTGTTGCCTCTGTTTGCCAGGTCTATCACTAACCATGGCGATAAGTTAGGCTAATTCTACACCCGTTGACCATTACCGGTCTAGCTAGCGCGACTAGCTCGAGTGGGGCTCGTCGGGCCCAGTAGTACCACTCAAAATTCCCCCGCTATCCACCCAATACTAACGGTCTGAGGTTTGTGAGGACTTTATATGATAAAGGCTACTTTGTGACCATAACTAATATAACAAAAACCCTAATAGTTGTGATGTTACCTTACCGTAACGTTATGACATTACTTTACTATAATGTAATGCATGCTTTCTCCCCCTGTGTTTTTAAAACATTCAAAAGGGTAGGGGCCATGAACTCACCTGGTGTGCAAAGCATATTACTCCATGTAGTAAATAAAGACAAGCAATCCCTGATGCTTGGAATATCCAATCTTCTCAAGCCCTACTACAAGTAAAGGACTCCTTAAGGTCTAATGTAAATAATCCCTAGTTTCACAACTTGGTTATAAAGATAGTTTATTCAACTACCTAGTCTAGATCGAAACACTATTTGATTTAGACGGTTTAACTTTCACGAACCGATAGGGGCTTAGTATGGTTTTCTTGTGAATATATTTATATATAATATATAACTATGACAAGATGTTCAAATTGCGTAGTTAAAACTTATTGTATAAAAATCATTTTGAATTAATGAAGCAAGTTGGCAAATTGGTCTCAAGTCGTACCTCGGTTTGTAAAATTGACATATATATATATATATATATATATATAATTTGAGGAAATATAGTTCAAGAATATAGTATATATATATAGATGCATACATAGCTATGTAATAAATGGTTTGCAAAAATATCCATTAAATTTGAGATTCCCATTCTCAACCTTTTAAAAGCTCTTTGATAATTTCGTACAAGAAGATACACATAACATACACTACGGTTTAGTTTATAAAAATTTTGGCAGAGTTTCCACTGTTTTTACGCAAACCAGACAATACAGGTCGTCCACAATTTCCCAAAACCACTCGTTCAATGTATATGTTTTAGGTAGTATATAAACATATATATATATTTATATGTTCCAATAATGCCCTGCAAGTAATAACATCACAAGTTTAGTCGATCCCCAAACATCAACTATCTTTACACCCTTTACCCACTAGTCGGTTCGGTTCATTCAAGAGTTAAAGCTCTTTATTTAAACAATAAAATTACACATATATATTACATAACAATACGATTCGGTACATGACATTACCTACACAAGACTCGCTCGTTAACACACACACGCCACGAACCACATGTTAACCAAGACTGAGCCGTTAACCACAGTTGACCATTTGACCCGCTGTTTGACCATAGTTGACCGTCTGTTGACTGTGTTAACCTGCTGACCCGAACTTCCCAAAAATCTATCGGAAATGAAACCGTATACCCATCTGCTCCACACTAGCACCCCACAACCGAACCCAAAACAACTCTAAACTTAATCTGAGTCAAACCACCATCTGTCGCCATTGACCGGTTGTCGGAGGTCATCTCCACCGCTGTCGGTACCGCCGGAAATACTATCACCAGGTTTGCACCTCCACCAAACTCGCCCAGGTCGTGGATCACTCATCGCCACCGCTTTGAAGGATTGTTGACATGTCGTTGATTCACAACCAAGGTCGTTGCCACGGGTTCAGGCGGAACCCTAGTAGCGCCGCCGCACAACCCCATTTTTACCACCGCGTCCGTCGCCATCCCTTGATCTACCATTGTAGTCTGAACAATGCAACCACCGTGCGCCGCCGCCTGCGGCTGCGACTGGTTTCCTATCTCACTCTCGATCTCTCTGGACTTGTAGGGTATATTTGTGTGTAGGTGTTTGTGTGTGGGGACTAGGGTTTTTGAGAAAATGAAGAGAGGAAAGAGAAAGAGATGAATAAATAGTTAGGGTTAGAGGGGGTTTAAAAGTGGGTGGGTTATGTGGGTGTACACCGCGTGTAAGGACCCGCTTAACATCTCGTATCTCGCTTATAATTGCTCATATGATTATAAAATAACTATATCAAGTAGATATATATTAATCCAATTAAAACGAATAAATGGAATCTATATGTTATATATAAAGCATATAATATATATGTTTAATCAGTATCGTTTGGCCAAAGTCATCTGTTAAACGACATGTTGCTCGCATTGTTGTTTGTTATTAGATGTTGTAATTATTTACTAAATAATAATCTGTAATATTTACACCAATAACTTTACGAAATTAACCAAAAAGAAAAAAATACAGGTTGTCACAGGCTGGTAATGACAACTATGTCATAACAGGTACATTCCTGGTTAACAATAGTTAGGCTAGAGTTCATTTCAATTCAGGTCAGATAGATCTTTTGTTGACCATAAGTTTAGTAAACAATTAAACTTGTCCATAAGAACTCTAGATAAACCTTATGAGATAGAACTTGCTGATGGAAGTTTAAAACCAGCATCTTTCATTCTTGATGGATGTTCTATATCCATTAAGAATCATTTCGTTCCTGTCTCTCTTTTGCCAATGAAGTTGGTGGGGTTCGATGTAGTTTTAGGCATGGATTGGTTATCTCATAACCAAGCCCGCATTGCCTGCGATAAGAAACTCATCAAAATTAAAACCCCATTCGATGAAATGATCACCATCCCTGGTGATTCACACTATGGATTGCCAGACAAGGTGTCGTTATTTAAACCATCTAAGTGTTTAGGGAGAGGTTGTGTCATTTACATGGCAGAATTCACTATCAACAAGCCTAAGCCAAAAATTCAAGACCTTCCAGTTATTTCAGAGTATTCCGATGTCTTTCCCGAAGAACTACCAGGCTCCAGATAGGCAAGTAGAATTTAGATTTGATATCCTCCCAGGATCAGCACCTGTTGCTAGAGCTCCATATAGGCTAGCACCGACGGAATGAAGGAATTGAGGACACAATTAGATGAACTCTTAGAGAAAGGATTTATACAGCCTAGTTCATCGCCGTGGGGAGCTCCTATCCTCTTTGTTAAGAAGAAAGACGGTTCAATACGAATGTGCATTGATCACTGTGAGCTAAACAAGATAACAATCAAGAACCGTTATCCATTGCCCAGGATCGATGATTTATTCAACCAACTTCAGGGGCGAGTTATTTCTCCAAGACTGATTTAAGAGCAGGTTATCATCAGCTGAAGGTTAGAAGTGAAGATGTTCCTAAGACTGCCTTCAGGACCCGATATGGTCATTTTGAATTCTTGGTGATGCCTTTTGGGCTCACAAATGCACTTGCAGCATTCATGGATCTCATAAATAGAGTCTGCAAACCATATTTGGATAAGTTTGTCATTGTCTTCATAGAAGACATACTTATCTATTCTCGTAATCAAGTTGATCACGAGAAACATCTTCGGTGTATTCTAGAATTATTAAGATAGGAGAAGCTTTATGCAAAATTCTCTAAGTGTGAGTTTTGGCTTAAAGAAGTCCAATTTTGGGACATATGGTAAGTGAGCGTGGTATCCAAATGAATCCCGCCAAAATTGACACCATCATGAATTGGGAAGTACCCAAAACCCCATCGGAGATTCGTAACTTCTTATGATTGGCAGGTTATTATAGGAGGTTCATTGAGAACTTTTCAAGGATAGCCACTCCTTTGACTACCTTAACTCGTAAGAATATTAAATTTAATTGGGGTCCGAAACAACAAGAATCCTTTGAGATTCTTAAACACAAGTTGAGCAATTCTCCTATGTTATCTCTACCTGAGGGTATTGAAGAATTTGTAGTCTATTGTGATGCATCGCACACTGGCATGGGCTGTGTGCTAATGCAAAAAGGCAAAGTGATTGCCTATGCATCACGACAATTAAAGGTGCATGAAAGAAATTACACCACCCATGATTTAGAACTGGGTGCCGTTGTATTCGCACTAAAGTTATGGAGACATTATTTATATGGCACAAAGTGTATTATATACAAAGACCATGAAAGTCTCCAGCATCTGTTCAATCAGAAGGAATTGAACATGCGACAACGCCGATGGATGGAAACGCTTAATGACAATGATTGCGAGATTCGCTACCATCCAGGCAAGGCAAATGTAGTTGTTGATGCCTTAAGCAAGGAACGGGTTAAACCTATAAGGATTAACGCCAAGAGCATTGATCTCAGAAATGGCTTAAGTGAGTAGCTATTAGATGCGCAAAAGCAAGCTCTATTAGAAGCTAATGCTCCTAATGAAGGATTAGGCGGAACTGTTGATCCGTTAACGCATGAAAAGGATGGAATCCTTAGATATAATGAGAGAATCTGGGTTCCAATTTTTGGAGGGGTTAGGGATTTAATCCTCCAAGAAGCGCATAACTCAAGGTACTCTGTTCACCCTGGTGGTGACAAGATGTACAAAGATCTAAAGAAGAATTATTGGTGGATGGGTTTGAAGAAATCCATAGCCACTTATGTAGCTAAGTGTCTGGCGTGTTCGCAAGTTAAAGCCGAACATCAGAAGCCGTCAGGACTTCTATAACAGCTGGAAATTCTCACTTGGAAATGGGAAATGGTAACAATGGACTTGATTACCAAGTTACGTAAGACCAAACGTGGTAATGACACGATTTGGGTTATTGTAGATAGGCTGACTAAGTCAGCACATTTCTTGCAATTAAAGAAACGTATAATTCTGACAAACTGGCTAAATTGTGTGTGGACAAGATTGAGTCCCTACACGGTGTGTGCCGGTATCTATTGTATCTGATAGAGATACTAGATACATATCTCACTTTCGGAAGAGTTTCCAACAATCTTTAGGCACAAGATTAAACTTTAGTATGGCTTACCATCCGCAGAATGATGGTCAAAGTGAGCGTACTATCCAGACATTGGAAGACATGCTTAGGGCATGTGTGATTGATTTAGGTGGAAGTTGGGATGACCACTTACCCTTAATAGAATTCTCCTACAATAATAGTTATCATACGAGCATCAAGGCTGCTCCTTTTGAGGCCTTGTATGGGAGAAAGTGCCGAACGTCCGTATGCTGACAAGAGGCGTAAACCTCTTAAGTTCCAAGTAGGGGCCAAAGTTATGTTGAAAGTATCAACTTGGAAAGATGTGATGCATTTTGGAAAGAAGGGCAAGTTAAGCCCAAGATATATAAGACCATTCGAGATAATCGAATGTGTCGGCACTGTAGCTTATAAGCTCAGACTGCCCGAGGAGCTTAGTGGAATTCATGATGTGTTCCACATCAGTAACCTTAAGAAATGCCTCGCCGATGAGTCGCTAGCAATGTCGCACAAATATGTGCAAATTGATGAAAACCTGAGGTTCATTGAGAAACCAATTTTGATCGAGGATCGACAGGTTAAGAAGCTCCGACGAAAATTGATACCTATAGTAAAGGTAAAATGGGACGCCTTTTGAGGTCGCGAGTATACATGGGAGGTTGAGTCCACTATGCGACAAAAGTAACCCTATCTTTTTGAATAAAATCTCGAGGTCGAGATTTCTTTTAAGGGGGGTGAGGGTGTAACACCCTGTAAAAATCGTGTCCAATAATATAGCGACACGTGTCGTATTTTTTTTTAATTTTTAGTCTTTTAAAGACTAACAGGGACTAAAAGCGTCAACATGCTCGAACTAAGTCTCTGAGTGATTGTCTAATGTAAACATGCTTGAAACATAGCCTCCGAGTGACCATTAGCGTCAACATGCTAAAACTTGGCCTCTGAGTGACCGTTGTGTCAACGTGCCCAGCCTCTGAATGACATCGGAGTCAACATGCTTATAATGAGCCTCTGAGTTTACGAAGTCCTAACTCTCCTATGTGCCATTTGTTGGACGAGAGGGATTAAATCCATAATTATATAAAAGTTGGACAATGGAGGGATTAAAAGTGTCAACATGTTAATTTATACCTCTGAGTGACCTTTTAACGAACCGAGAGCTCGACAATGTCCGGGCACAATCCCGGGTAGCCAAGTATTGGCCATGGAGGGCTAAAAGTGCTAAAAAGGTGTTTTAGGAGGTTCTAGGAGGTTTTATAAGTTTAGGGGCTGAAAGTGTCAAACTTTGAAACTGGCTTAGGGGCGCTCGCCGGGCGCGAGAGGCAGGACCTGTGCCTCTCGCGGCCCGCAAGAGACCTGTATCTGCAGAAAAATTCCTTGGTCACCACACAAAGGTACCAAAAACCATTTACTCGAAACCATGGCTTCCCAAACAGCTATGCCACGTTTTAGGACACTTGCAAGCTCCCTCTTACACCCCTTAACACATGGCAGAACCTCCTTCAAGCTCTCCAACTATAAATAGGTGCAAAGGTTCAACCTTTGAACTTGCACCTTTCTCATTTTCAAACTCTTCTCCCTCCTCTGGAAGTTCCTAACTGAAAGGAGCATCCAACATAGTACTATTGCATTCTAGGAACCTCTTGTAAGTGTTCCTTCCTTGTGCATTTTCGTTTATATGCTTTTATAGCCAAAAGTCAAGCGTTTTACGGAAAACGCTTTGACTTTCGGTTAAGACCATTATGGTCCAGCCAATGTTTGTAACGAACATGGCTAAGTGATCATAATAAGGTAGGTGTTAGTCCCTATAAAGGGCACCTCCTGAAGATCACGTTTGCTAGACCAATTAACGGGTCAAAGTTAAGTTATTAAAAAGTCAAATAGGCCGTTTTTCGCAAAATCAAAAATTGATCTTATATGTGTTATGAAACCTGTTTGACACTTAAAAAAGTTGGTAATAACTATTAGAACATGTAAGAACATGTTCGGCTCGTCAATTTCAGTTCTAGGGTCGGTTCGCAACCGAAAGTCGCGAAGTTTGACGTCTGGTTTGACTTTCGATTCTGACCCGATTTAGATTAGTTAGCTACTGATCTAAAGTTGCATTATGATTGTAATATGATGTAGCATAACCCTCTTAGGTTATATTACATGGTCATAATCAAAATATGAGTTTACGCGCAAGTTCCGTAATTATGCCATTTTGACTGAAATGACCTTTTTTGCATAAATCAAGTTTTAATGATAAGGAACTAGAAAATAAGCTTACTACTGATATAATATTATAAGTAGAATTATTATGGATGTCAAACCAGATTATAAACTGAGTTTACAAGCAGGTCCTTGAACTATATCGATAAATGACGATTTAGCCCTTGTGGCTCATAAAATGGTTTTAATCAAATCTTTTTCAAGGTAAATCTTTTACCTACTGATATGTTATATTAAATTACATATCTAAGACATTTTAATCTGACCTTAACATCAGTTTTCATTAAACATCGCATAAAACGTCATTTTACGACGTAAGCGCCGTTTCGGCGCATAGTATGGTTTTAAACCATATTATTTGACCAAGACTTGTTACCCACTGATTTTAAAACTTATTTTAAATATATTTACAGTAGGTACATTATATAAACTCAAAATCCCAAATAATTTATAAATTTTGTGTAAAATGACCAAAATGCCCCGTCGGTGCATAGTTTGGTCATAAAAGATAAATTACACATATAATTGATATCCTACTGATATTATATCATAAATAAGTTATTTTTTCAAAATACTTATAGTTATAACATTAAATTATATTCAAGTTCCTTTTATACAATATGAAATTACCAAAATGCCATTATGAGGCATAATTTCATTTTAAAACCTTAACGGGCATATAAGTTGATATCCTACTGATATTAGAACTTATTTAAAGTATAATGGCAAATAGAAACTTGTCCATGACTTATTCGGTTACGCGATATCGCTAATATGTGTACGATTAAGTATATGTAACTATTATACGAAAATTAACCAAAACGGGTCTAACCTTGTCATTTAAGTTTCAAAATCCAGAATGTTTATAGTTTGCCCATATTATGAAAGTCAAAGTACTTGTCGGGTTTAAACTACATTCTATCCGATCATCGTTTAATCAAGCTGTATACGTCTTGATCCTATACACTACTCGGTCTAAGTCTTTGACTTAAATAAGACCGTTAGTATTTAATTGGTTAGCTTATGCCATAATCCAGACTAGAGCCTTCCAGTAAATGCTATCTGCACTTAATTCATTTTGGATACGACTGAGATATTAAATCTTGCATTTTAAAACAAGACTAGCTTAAGTAAATACTCTTTACTTATTTTCCCTATACGGGCTTGGGATACGGTAAATTATTACTGCTTGGTCAGAAATGGGATCAATCGAATGTCGGGTTGTGGCTAGTAAATCCGCATGTTCCGTTTTAATCAGTTTTGTTTGATAACTTAAACAACCGGGTTAAATTACCGTGTCTTGGATATCCTCAGCTCATTACATTAGATAATGGCCACGACCTTAGCGCGGGATGTAGGCATACACCTGACAGACGCTCAAATGCAAATTACCCAAGACGTTGGGGATAACTCCTCTGTGAGTTCTAAGTGGTGTGTATTTAATCATGTCTCGGTCTCTGTACTGGGCCCTCTATGTATGTACAAACATGTTAATCTGTTAACAAGGTTACAAAGTAACTTTCCCAAGTTATAAAATATTCGTGCCATGTGCACTTAAATCTAATTTCTAAAATGTTTTCAAAATGAGTCAGTCGGGTGTATTTACCAGCGAAAGCTGACGTATTTTCAAAATACTAAGCTGCAGGTACAATACGAAATAGGTCGGAAGCTGCACGGTAGTGAAATAAGAGGATTTTGCATATCCTTAGATCTGCCCTAAAGTCTGTTTTATATTCTTTAATTGTACATTTTACGATGTGCTTGTGGATCTTCTATTAAGAGCCTGTATATTATTTTGTATTTCGAACATTTGTTTTGTAATAGTAATTTTACTCCAAGACTTCCGTTGTGCCGTGTTTAATTGACTATGATGTTATCAACTGACGTCACGATACTCCTCACCCGGGCCCACCGATGTATGGATTTGGGTTGGAAATCCGGGGTGTGACACCACCAGACTCCCAAGTATTGTTCTTGATGATTGAATTTAGTTCTTTCTTCATGGCATCTTGCCATTCTTGTTTACTTGCTGCTTCTTCATAGGTAACCGGGTCAGCAGCAGTTAGAGCAAATTGACAATTAGCATAAATTTCTTGCAGGCTTCTATAATTGGCTGGAACCGAACTGCTTTGAGAACTTGAAGAGCTTTGGACTTGTTGAGGGGTAAACACTTAAGTCTAAGCAGCTGAGTTTGATCCATGAGAGCTTTCTACCCTTTGAGTGTTGTCATTTGCATCAGCAAAACTTGTAGGAGTCAACACATATGAGATGCCATTATAGCTAGAATCAATTTCACTCTCCAATGTGGGATTTTCTAAAAATTGATAATTCTCTTTAGCAATCCTTTCTTTCCAATCCCAACTTGCTCCTTCTATGAACTTTGGATCTCTCCGAGTCAGAATTTTCTTAGTGATTGGATTATAGAGCCTGTAAACACCAAGTGTTTGTGAAGTGTACCCTATTATAATACACTTCTTTGATTGATCATCTAGTTTCTGGTTCAAATGGCTTGGAGTCTATGCATAAGCAATGCATCCAAAGACTTTAAGATTCTTTACATGAGGCTTCAACCGTATCCACACTTCATAGAGTCTGATGTTGAAGGGCTTTAGTAGGACATATGTTGAGAATAGTCACTGTAGTAGCCATTGCCTCTGCCATAAAATACTTTGGCAATCCTTTTGACTTCATCATGCTTTTCATGAGCCCAAGTACAGATCTATTCTTTCTTTCACTTACACCATTAGCTTCAGGAGTGTAAGGAGGAGTTAAGACTCTTTTAATATCATTTTCATCACAAAATTTCTGAAATCCTGTTGAGGTACATTCACCTCCTCTATTAGTTTTGACCATATCTTTCATGCCACATAATATATTCACATTCTCCCTTGTTGGCTTCAACATTCTGAGTCTTTGACACATCCATGAGAAACATATTGTGTTTCTTTAATCCAACTTTCATCAATATGACACCTGTCTTTTTTATATATAATGATACATGCATTAACATCAAATAAAAGAGCATATCCCTTCCTCATTAACTGACTCACACTCAGAAAATTGTACTCAAGTTGAGGAGCATAGTAAACATCATCAATTATCTTGTAGTGACCACCAGGTGTACTGACTTTCACTTGACCGATTCACTCAACCCTTATCTCCTTTTTATCACCAAATTTAATAGATTATTTGAATGACTTATTAAGTGTAGTAAAACTTTGTTTTGATCCAGTCATGTGGTTTGATCAACACAAGTCAATGCAGTGGCGGATCTAGAAAATATTCGTAGGGGTAACGTTTTATAAAAAAAAAGGGTAACAAAATCGAAAAAACGTGAAAAAAGGTCAAATTTTTCCAAAACTTACTCTACCACCGGAGCGCCAAGGGGTAGCAGAGGCTACCTGTAAAACCCTGTAAAATCGTGTCCAATAATATAGTGACACGTATCATATTTTTATTTTAAGTCTATTAAAGACTAATAGGGACTTAAAGCGTCAACATACTCAAACTGAGCCTTTGAGTGACTGTCTGATGTCAACATGCATAAATAACAGCATCTGAGTGACTGATATGTCAACATGCTTAAATTATTAGCCTCTGAGTGACTGATATGTCAACATGCTTAAAACTTGGCCTCTGAGTGACTGATATGTCAACATACCCAGCCTCTGAGTGACATCGTAGTCAACATGCTTATAGTGAGTCTCTGGGTGATCCTTTACGAAGTCCTAACTCTTATACGTGCCATTTGATGGACGAGAGGGTTCAATTCTGTATATATGTGAAAGTTGAATAATGGAGGGATTAAAAGTGTCAACATGTTAATTTATACCTCTGAGTGACCTTTTAACGAACCGAGAGCTCGACAATGTCCGGGCATATATCCGGGTACGCAAAATATTGGTTACGGAGGGCTAAATATGCTAAAAAGGTGTTTTAGAAGGTTTTAAGGGTGTTTGATAAGTTGAGAGGCTAAATGTGGCAAATTTTGAAAACTGACATGGGGCGTTCGCGGGGCGCGAGAGGCAAGGCCTTGGCCTCTCGCGGGCTGTATATTATTTTGTATTTCGAACATTTGGTTTGTAATAGAAATTTTACTCCAAGACTTCCGCTGTGCCGTGTTTAATTTACTATGATGTTATCAACTGACGTCAGATACTCCCCACCCGGGCTCACTGGTGTATGTATTTGGGTTGGAAATCCGAGATGTGACACTACCCCTTCGCCTAAGGTAGGTCCGCCCCTGAGTCAATGAACCATAATGAGCTAGATATAGATGGTGATACAAAATCAGTCATAAGGAGAAAAGATTGTGTTTTTGTAACTTAGTTTCTAGAGTAGTGAATGCTAGAAAGAGAAACTGAACTTTATTGGATTCAGTTTCAATTGTTTCTTGATTTGCCATATTGACTTGAGCATTAAACCAGTAGTCTCTTCTTACATGACCAAATCTATTGCAGGGATAACACTAGGGAAGTTTGTTTCTGTCTATTGATCTTCCTCTGTCCCTTTAAAATTTCCTTTTCCACGGCCTCTATAATTGCTGCTACTTCCTTCAGATGAAGTTTTCTTAGGACTTTGTAAAACTTGGAGAGCTTGTTCATCCACATTTTCTGGAGTCTTTCCTTGTGCACGGCTCATCATCCTTGTTTCATGAGATTATAATGAACCTATCAATTTTACTGGTGTAAGAGTTGAGAGATCAAATGCTACTTCAATTGATGGGACAACGAAATCAAACTTGGGTGACATGCTCTAAGAATTTTCTCCACAACCTTTTGACCTTCAACTAATTCTCCGAAGGATCTCCGTTAACTAACTATTTCCATAACACGTGAAAAATAGTCTCCAACCATTTAAGTCTCACCCATTGTGAAATTTTCAAAATATCTTCTTAATCCTTGAACTTGAAACTCTAATCGAAGAGTATCCCAGGCCTCTTTGGCTCTATGTGATCCTGTAATTCTTGAGAACAAGTTGTCATGAACACCTTGTTGAGTCATAGCCAAGGCCTTAGCATCTTTCTTTCTTGATTCACGTTGTCTTTCTTGATCTCCACGGACATGAACACCATTTTCCACTTGCTCCCAAATTTCTTGAGATCTGAGTATTTTTATTTGAATACTCTAGTATTCGTAGCCCTCTCCCTTAAACACTGGGATGATTTGAGAATTGTGAGTTGTTTTGACATCGGCAATGGTTTTCAGATTGAATGGGTTGGTTACATATATTCTGTCCTCCGAGCAATTCTAGCTGAAAGGAATGAAGACTGGTCATGTGGTTATTCTGATCTTGATTGCGTCCCTCTTAACCATATCATCCTCATGTATCAATAAATATCCATATCATCCTTATGCTTAATGGAATCAATCTGCATAACATTCTCTCTCTTTTTTTTTTCAAGCAGATGGGCGTCAAGCTTTTGCCCGTAAATCTCCTAACCCACCAAAGATTAGGGGTTCAACCCCACCACTCGTTCCCCGCTTTGACGCAGAAGAGTAGCATCTGGGAAGCCATCACTTATTCCACAAAGGAATAACTGTAACAGCCGAAACTTTTTATAACCCTAATGTAATGAATGCTGTAAGTTGTACGACAAGTTATCATGTCAGACATTCTGTGATTCTATTGTGGGTCAATTTAACTATTTCTAAAATATAAAATTTAAATAATTGAAGTATATGTCATAACAGTATACTATGTTTTTCTATTTTAACAATTAAAAGTTGTCATCATATGTCTGAATATATTTGAAATTATTCAAATCACAATAACATAACATCTAAATATATGGTTGCTATTGTTCCTTTGGTTAACCGGCAAAACAAAAGAATATGTATAGAATAAGATAAATTAGTCAAACTTTACACCCATAATCTTCTCTACTTTTATGAACGCGCCTTCCCATTTTTCGTTCCAATCACCGAATAAATTGAGGCCCCTTCCATATTTACAAGCCGAAGACGATCTTATTTGAAATCAACCCTAGTCATAGCCTCGCTTTGCGTTATGTTATGAATTTTTGTACGTGTGTTTTGTGTGTGGATATGTGATGCGTTAATGTGTGTGTATTGGCAGTATTGCGATATTTAAATGTATAGAATGCATGCATGCATGTATTTTATATTATTTTTTTTATTTGTATGCTATTCGTATGTGTGTATGTGATTTATGCATGCATGTTGTGTGTTATTTATATGGTATGGCATGGTGTGGATATATATATATATATATATATATATATATATTATATGTATGCATGGATATTATGGTATGAACGTACGTGTATATATTTCTTTGTGTAAAAGATTGTAAAGTAACATGGTTTGAAATATTAGTCAACATATATTCTATGTAAAAACCGTAATTGTGTCATTTTGACTTTATAAATCGATCTTTACCAATTGAATATATTAAAGGCCAACGTGTGCATGATCACGGGTAAATGAACAGCGATGATTCATTGTAATATGAATGTAGTTTGAATAGATGGTTAGGTAAATCGATATAATTAGCGGGGAAGTGTATAGTTCCCTAAATTTACATAATAAGTGATATAATTAGTTTCATAAATTATTATGGGTAAGCTGGTCGAAGTTCGCCGGGAATCTCATAATTAAACGACTCATTCAACATAAATTTATTATTAAAACTGATAAAGAAATAAATTGCGGGATTTAGGTGCGTAATCTTTGAGGAGGACCTTAAGTGTGGATTTTGCTTTTACTTGCTAAATTACGGTACAGATTCTCGTTTTTGACATCGTAGTATTTTTATTTGTTATCTTCGTCACTCTTTGGTATATATTCTTTGGTCGTCTCATTTTAGTACGTTATTATTATCATGTCCGTTATTTTGTAGTACGGATTTTTTTTGTTTTGTTAGTTGTCTCATATTTGTATCATACATCTGATAAGTTTGTTGTAGCATGCAATTTACCTTAGTAATTGTAATCATTGTTGCATGTTCTTGTTAGCATTATGTTCAGTTTCGGTAGAAAACTACATGGCTTTAGTTTTGTACTTTGTCACCTGAGCATGTTTGGTTTGGTTGATTTGGTTTGTTTTGTGGAGATGGAACAATGGGTGCACGACGCACTCACCGTCTCATAGGTGCATACCTGTTTAGTTGTTTAGGCTCATGGGTGCTTCTGTCTAAGCGACTTAAATTATTGCTATGTGTAGTCGCGTGGTTTGACATCTATATATGTTGATATATTATTGATATTGTTATGATATGCGTTTGATTATATTTCGGTCAAGTATCGGGTTATACCTGAGATTCTATTCAACTTTTTTTTTCAGTATAAGTTTAAGTTTGGTTTTTTACTTTGAAATAAAGTTTGTTTGAATTTCACATTTTCTTTATTATGTCAGTTCTTTACTTGTATTGTTGATTTCTCCATTACTGAGCAACCTTTGGCTCAGCCTTAATTTTCTTTGTTGTGTTATATTTTTGTTGATAGGTAATATGAGGATTTTGGAGAAACAGTGATGATGAGAGTAAAATGCAGTCCAAGAATAAGACTTCTATTTTTGGTTTCTTTAAAGACTTTTGTTTGTCTTTCGGACTCAACTTTTCTTCGTTAAATGGATTGTGTTTGGTTTTAAATATCTCTAATAGTGACACGTAAGCCCTATTTGGGTCAGGGTGTTACAATAACATTAAGCATAAACCATGTTTAACTCCCTCTAAGTGTAGCTAGCGACAGATAAAGCAGCTTCATGTTTTAAGTGAACAATGGCGTACGTATTGTTTACCTGCTGGGGTTGTTTCACTGTTTGTACTGTATTACATGCTTGCTTGCTTCCATTCATTGTCTATCTGTAATTCCACATGTATCTTTAATATACACGCATTCTCTCAATCCAATAATAGATTACTGCCAGGTTACACAACAACAGATATTTATATTGTTTCCTACGCATTTTTTCTTACGCTATTTAATGAAATTCATTTCATATAGAATTAAACCCTCCATGTATAGATATTAAAGAACCTTAAAGAACTAATAAAACAAAAGTAAAAAACAAAGATTGATGAAAGTAATATTTATTTGTTTAATTAGTTAAGTAACATTTGATTTTTAAAATTCGTTTACTAACTAGGAAAGAATATAAAAGGGAACCCCCCCCCCCCCCCCCCCAACCGTAAAGAACTCATTACTTACACCCAAAGAAATGTAAATACACCCAACGAAATGCAAATATCCTTTCTGTCGATGAAAGGGAACATAATTACTTGTTCAGGAGGCCGGGAATTAAACACAGAACAATTGTCGGTATTCTTTGCTCCTTAAAGATGTCAGAGACCATTTAAATAACGTTAAGAGATTAAACAATAACAACTATTCAGCTTAAACTTCAATTTTCAAGCCAAATTCCATTACATCTGCGATTAAAGTTGCATTGAAGGTTTACGTGACAACCGGAGCTACGTATTGGGCGGATGAGGTACCTAATGTGGACCGAGCTTGTTGGCTGTGGTGGCAACTTTAATGGGTATGAGGTCATGGTTGGGTCATTATTTGCCACATAGGATCATTATTCATGAGTTACAACACCCCCTCACTAAATCATAGTGGTTCGTGTGAATTAAACAACGGCAACCATGGCCTTCTCATTTTATAATTTTAAGACAAATATAAACTAAAAAAATAAAGAGGATAGTGGTTTGGGTTATGACTATACCCTTAGGGTAGTGGTTTTAAATGGTGGAGGACATGACGTCTATGTGGAGGGTCATGGTGATCATAAGAGTCATGACCACACCCTATAGCCTAAATGATTTATTTTTCATACCATTCAACTTTGTCGCTGGAGGAAGTCGTCGCCACACAAAGGACAGCCCTATTACCGTGAAGGGAGTACCAGGGTGATGGTGAGTGGATGTAGGTATTCAGTTGGTAGTTGCCTTTGGGAGAAGGGAACATATAAATTTTTTGGACAGTGTTTTTACTCTTTTGTACTTTAGTAAATAAACTAAACGGAGTAGATATCATCATATTAATTTATCAACCACGTTGGCTCAGTACTTGTTCATAGCCTAACTCACAAACTACGACTAGTACGCAAAGACTACATGCGTTGAAGATTTTCTTCTCGTCAGAACAATTCAATCCCATACAACCTGAAGGATCTCTGGATGGGAAAGAAGGGCTGTGTGATTGTTCTGATCTTGATTTCATTCCTGTTAACAATCTCATCCTCAAGTAAGTAGACATAGATACATACAATCTTCAGGACATGGGTCACAATTATAATAAAACTTATATAAAAATTATAAAGATACTCTATTTATATAATTTTGGAAAATTGTAGTACCCGTACCATGTACAAATTCATACGGAATTTAATTTGAAATACAACATATTTAAATAAATCGATTCAAATCGTTGTCTTTGACAAGAGCTTGAGAAGCGTCTTCTTGTACAATTTTCGCTACGAGAACTTGAACTGCGTCTCCTTGTGTGATCCTTCTTGGCTGCAATAATGAACAAACTGATGTTGACGGTTCTAGCTGAGGCACGTGTTCAACACGCTTCCCTTAAAACAGATTTCGCGCTTCTACTAAAGACTACGCGTCTGTCTCCCAGGGTACAACAAACGAAGTATTCTATACTGCTGAAAATGGCCACGCGCTTGAGGTTACACCGAATAGAATTATAGTGTTTTAACTTGTGGAAAAATAATGATACGAAGGTGATGGAATCGAATAGAGAAAACTTATATCTCTATAGTTCCCAACATATGGATGTTCAAGTCTTCACGTCTTCTCCGAGAATTCTTTATGCATATTATCTTTTTCTTGTAGTTTTCTCATAAATCCAATGAGATACATAGCCTACCATTTTTACAAAAGTTGTGGGTAGTGAAGAGTTTCTCTTAATTGGTGATTTTATTAGAGACATCAAACTCTAATAAAAGTTTCACCTAATTAGTGATTTAATTAGAGACATAAAAACTCTAATGAATGCTAATCAAGTGACATAAAAACTCTACTCAAGAGTTTGTCACCATGAAAAGTCCCCTAGTTATTACTAAATTAATTTCCATTCACATTATTCTAATTTTTCAACAATCCCCCACATGAATAGAGATTGCTCAAAACACATTAAAATCTGAATGCAACATCGGTAGTTGAGTATTGCAGGATAAGTATGTATTAGCTTTGAACCTTCCTTTGTGAAGCATACTTAGTCTCCTAGCGGTGTGTAGACGCAATATCCTTGAACAAACCCCCATTTTTGTAGACGACAATACACTTCACACAATACTCTCCTTAGCCGGGTCATCCCCTCATAGTCTTCTCCAATAATGGTCGTGGAACATTTTGTTCTACGAGAACTCTAGGAATTGTGCCCCCAATTCCATTCGAATGACCCACTTCTCTCTACCATAGGTGATTATTCTTAAATCATTAAAAGCATCGTGGTTACCATGATTACGCAAAATCATTTACCACAAAATATGCTTAGCCTCACAATTTGTCACTGAAATTCATAGGAATGAACTAGGATGTATTTAAACACCCTTTTATACTTTAGGGGTTATGTGTAACCGTATATACTAGCTTATGCATATCAGTTATGCCACCACAGTGACGACCCTTAGGCATATGAATTTGTTTCCTATTAAACTTAGATCTTGAGATCTTCAGTCAATTAATTTAGGTTTCCTTCACACACCTTATTCCACCAGCTTTAGTCTCATTCCACAACTTGATCTCTAATAAACCCTCGGGTTGTTGGATCCATGAAGGTCCCTAAAATGGATGATCTTAGAAAAACCTATTCCTTGTTGTGTGATACACAAACGAGTGCGGAATTCAAGTTTGTATACAACCAAGCAAGAGCACAATCAATACCAAGATGAACACTTCAAAGCTCAATGGTATTAATTTCAGCAGAGTACCATTACAAGGTTACAATATTTTGCCCTAACTCTCTGAACCATGCTCTCCGTGTTTCTCAAACAGAGCCTCTATTGTATTTATAGTCCATACAACAGAGATAACATCGAAACATACTAAGTAGACACGAAACACAACGAAACAAATGAGAGGCCATCGAAATACAAATGGAATTATATGTCCATTTCGAAATAGACTTTAATTGTCTATTTTGATATATATATATATACATATATATATATATATAATGAACATAAAATCCTATTTCAATCCATAAATATTGAAATGACATGCATGCAATTGAATTCCCATGATGACATCATCATGATGATGTCGCGATAACATCATTAACCAGCTATCTCATTCTCGTGTTTCGTCATTCGTGTGTCGTTCTCCAAGTTGCACGACAGAGGAATGTCGCGACATCGGTCTTGAACCGAACCGTGCCACATCCACACAAAAGTGCATTAACAATCCATAACATTATATTTGACTTTATCTAGTTATTACAAATAACTTTGCATATTTGAGATCAGTTGTCGTGATGTTTTCTTAAATCGTAAGTTAATTTTGCCTATTGTCAACTTCTAAGACTATAACCTTAGTGGCCATCTGAATCTGGTTATAGTATATGTCTTTGTAAGATACACGTATCATTTAAGGCAAACACATCTCCATTATGCCCTACGACCTTTGTGTCCTCCACTTAGTCATTTGTTTGAAATGTTAGATTGGATTACAAAATCCTTATTGCCAAAAATTTATGGTACAAATGCAAGACATATCCACATTTAAGTGTTATTGAATAACATCCATATGTGTAATGAAAACAATTTCTACATACCCTTATAGGGTTGTTTCTTAAATGGATTCTCCACCACATTTCTTGCCATTTGATCAAAATTTCCGTAACTTCACTTAGGACGACATTTATACACATATGATTGAACAAGATCAACCTCATTGTATTAGTGAACTCAACTTATATTGCATTAGCTTACACATGCCATTATCATAAGTTTGTCACCAACTTAGAATAATTCTAATTTAACATCTAGAATAAGCCTAGACAATGAGTTCTCCTCATTAGTTTTTCAAACAAAGTTTCAAGAGCTACATGTCTTTTCCTTATAATGAATGAAAATTCTCCCTCAACTTTGTCTATACACAAATTCGTTTTGTGCTCATACACATTTGAATGTTTAGAGTTAATTAGTCTCCGTCAAGACCCATAATTAAACAAGAAGTAGTCTAGAATACTTTAGACTAAAATATTTTAGCATGTGAGCAGAAGATGCATCATTCTAATTCTTCACAGCCCTAAGGATATCATAATATCACTTTGCAACATTTATCCCTTGTTAAGAAAAAATAGTGAGACTTATTCATAATCCTAAAACATCAACATTTAGGAAGGTCTCACAAATTATTGTATATAGCAATAGCTAAGTTTTATCATTCAATTACGGAACATAACTTGTTTATCTTTGATCTCCAATGCTTTACCATTGACTCATAAGGAATCAAACATAAGTATTAATCCAAGTCAATTGGTGAACACATTCATCACCAACAAGATGAATATTCCTGGTCTACAATCACTATTATGTGTGAGATATAGTCAACTAGATCGAAACACAACATGTTATTCATAATTTTGCCATAAGTGCTTTGCACACATCTATTGCTATTCATTAGGAGATATGTATATTTAGGATACTCTCCCAAATAAATGTAAATTCTCCATATAGTTCTAACAATAATCAAGTGGTAGGCGCATCTACCTATAGATCACTCGGAACAAATCTCGCAAGATTTATTAAAGGTATACAATAACATATAGTACTTTTTCTTTCATATGTTAGAATTCACACTTTTGAATTTTCCAATGACTTCTAATGAAGTATGTCGACATGGATCTCGTTTGTGCATTTAATCTCAATACACTCAATACGTTCTTTCATTATTCTCTCATGATATGGTTATACATTTGATGTTTTGTCTTTGACTTTTAGTCAATGTAACAACTCTCAAGTTGTTTATGTCCAAATATATTCGTGTACTATCCGTTTAAAACCATATTCTTTTAAACAATGTATAGTTGACGTTATAATTACTTTCCAAAAAATAATTTATACGTCACAAACATTAGTAATTTATATCTTTGTAAAAAAATTGCACGTGTTATCTGAAGATATTAAACACAAAACAATAAAATACATTGGAAACTAAACCATAAGTGCCAAACACTTTTGAAATTTAAATGGAAGTATAGACGATATGTGGACATCAAATATCAAAGTGCTTTTATCTTCAACGCTTTATATTCTGATCGAAATCTTCTCAATGATATCATCCCATGGCATGTCTTCAGGTACTCCTTCAATAAGACTTCATGCACTTGGAAGTACAAGTTCCCTATTTCATCTTGAAACTTTAAACTTGGACAATTCTATGCAAAACAACACCAAGTTGTTATAAAGGCTGCATTTAAGTAGTAAGCTTGAACAGTTAAATTTGTTCACAACAACACCAAGTTGGTTTCCACCAAATAATATCCATGAAATTGTTACTTTGTTCAACAAATGCTACTTCTAACAAGAGTAGCAAACCATTTGAATTCTAAAAATATGCAAAACTTTGTTTTAAAAATTATTTATAATATTTCCTTAGTTTTAAAATGTACAATATTAATAATAACAATTAGAATTTATGATAACATAGATCAAAACCCAAAATATCAAACGGTTTTATATTGTTTAGTTTTACGACGCATGTACTAAACGTTTTCTAACACCATGTTAGAAAAAAAATGTTATAACAGGCACATTATAGAATTGAACATTTACATAAAACGTTTTCCAAGGATAAAGTTTATAAAATAAACCATTTCTCATCGTTTTTAATGCACACATAGGTAATTAAATGTTTACATCAAACATTTTCGTTCATTTTAGCTTATAGAATGAACAATATCTAACCTTGTATTCGTGATACACATAGAAAATTTAAGTCACTTTTTTATATATTCAAAACATGACCATTTAGATTTAGAAATCACAAACTAAAATCGGCGATAAATCCCACACAACTACACCATCACTTTACGGTGATATTATTCTTGAATTCTTACTCTTGTACTTTTCCAGTCTTATCAAGTTAAGCACATATCATACTTTTAATACAAGAGACATGGGGTGGAGAAAAGTCACACTTAATCAGAGATTTTATTAGAGACATAAACTCCAATAAAAAGTAATAAATTGACATAAACTCTACTTTATCTTCCATATGAAGAGTCTAAATTCATATAAATAACAACACCATTACTTTATGGTGATTTAATTCTTAAAGCCAATCAAACATCAACTTCAATATATAACCTTTTATTTCTAAACCATACAAAGCATAACATATGTATTTATATTCACTAAAATCAATGCTACAATAAATTACTTGTATAAAATGTTTACATAAAACAATTCAAAGCATTTGTATTTTAACCATTTTTAACAATCATGTTAAAATGATAGAAATTCTAACGTCCACGTTAGAAATATTAACATTTCCACAAAATGATAATTCGACTTGCTACAAACACATAAATGGCTCAAATAAATAAGTCATTTCCAATGTACACGTTAGAAAATAAACAATTAAAACAATTGATTCCAAACTAACGCTTTCCATGAACGTTTCTAACATACATGATAGAAGACAAATGATTACAAAAATCATTATAAGGCTTATTAGTTTATGTGAACTGAACTTATTTTTAACAGTTATTCTTTAAATCGTATTATATAAATAATATGATCATTTTTTACAAGCATGTTAGAACATGAAACGTTTACAAAAAACGTAATGTTTATAAAAATTAAAGTCGGTCTAACGCACAAGTTAAGAGAATTTAACGTTTACAAAAAACGTATGTTTACACTAATAAACCCGATCTAACACAAAGGTTAGAAAAATTAACGATTCCAAAATCGTTTCAAAAACCAAACGGTTGAACCAAAACTATTCGTTTTGTACCACGGTATATGATTTAAGATTGTACCACAATCTTAAGAAATCTAAACACAACAAGTTGTACTACATACATATTTTCCAAAAAAATTATTTATAAGATCATAAACTCTAAAAAATATTTTTTTTTATTATAAATACTTTCGTGAACCTAAAATCTTTGTAAATAAGATTTTAAGATTTTATTAACAATCTCACCAAATCTATTTTAAGTTTGTAGGGCATGGGTCACAATTATAATAAAAATTGTATGAATAAATATAAAAATTATAAAGATACTCTCTTTATATAATTTTCGGAAATTGTAGTACCCGTACCGTGTACAAATCCATACGGAATTTAATATGAAATACAACATATTTAAATAAATCGATTCAAATCGTTGTCTTTGACAAAAGCTTGAGAAGCGTCTTCTTGTACAATTTTCGCTACCAGAACTTGAACTGCGTCTCCTTGTGTGATCCTTCTTGGCTGCAATAATGAACAAACTGATGTTGACGGTTCTAGCTGAGGCATGTGTTCAACACGCTTCCCTTAAAACAGATTTCGCGCTTCTACTAAAGACGACGCGTCTGTCTCCCAGGGTACAACAGCCGAAGCAGTCTATACTGCCGGAAACGGCCATGCGCCCGAGATTACACCGAATAGAATTATAGTGTTTGAACTTTTGGAAAACTAATGATACGAAGGTGATGGAATCGAATAGAGAAAACTTATATCTCTATAGTTCTCAACACATGGATGTTTAAGTCTTCACCACTTCTCCAAGAATTCTTTATACATATTATATTTCTCTTGTAGTTTTCTCATAAATCCAATGAGATACACACCCTACCATTTTTACAAGAGTTGTGGGTAGTGAAGAGTTTCTCTTAATTTGTGATTTTATTATAGACATAAAACTCGAATAAAAGTTTCACTTAATTAGTGCTTTAATTAGAGACATAAAAACTCTAATAAGTTAATCAAGTGACATAAAAACTTTACTTAAGAGTTTATCATCATGAAAAGTCTCATTAATTATTACTAAATTAATTTCCATTCAAATTATTCTAATTTTCCAACATATTCTTTAATTCATTTATGCATAAAACTGGAATAAATCTCCATAACATTCTCTTTCTTTCAAACATAAGGGGGTTCAAACCCACAAGCCAGTCCACACTTCATAGCTACACATGAAACTCCATAACGTAGACCACCAAACCATAAGGAGTCAACCCCACCACCAAGCTCTAAGCCTGACTGTAACGCAGGCATACACAAGAATTGTAATGGTATATACAACGTTAAGCGAAGACAGTGTTTAACAGATCCCTATTGTCAGCTTCATGTTTGAGTGACCAATGACATGTTGTTACCTTCCATTAAGGATATTCATATCCGTAACTTTCGTAACAAATCATTCAAATTATAATCATTTAGTTGCATATACTTAGGGTGAAAGATTGTTTGTAGTTCCTGCTTATGATCATCTAATTCGCACTCTTGTATTCTATATACTAGGTTATGTATCACACCCGTGTGCTACAAGAAGTTGAGTAAAGAAAATATGAAATTAATTAAGAAAAACTTACAATAACTAAATACATATTATATAATACAATAGTGTTACATTACAATTTAAATATTAACTAGATTTTCCACTCGTTGTAATACGGAGAGGCGTAAAGTCGTGCCGAATAGCACCAATGTCACACCACCGCCAACGACAACCAATACTCAAGTTATGGTGTGTTAATGCGAAGAAATTAGACTCCAACATAGAACATAAAAAATAATAATTATGTCAATTTAGGACCCCGCACGTTGTAACGAACCTGTCAATACAGAAAAAATAGGCGACGTAAAAATGTTGAACCACACACGCAAGTTGAGCCGGGTTAACTCACAAAATCTAGTACGAAGCATAAAATGAAACGTTAAAACGTTGAACCACACTCACACGTTACGCCGCTTAACTCATAAAATTTAAAGCGAAACGTAAAAAGAAAAATCTGTGAAATATGAAAAGAGTGCGAACCAAAGTTGAAAGTAATAAAGTTGTGAGGTTAAATTGCAATAGATGAAAACTTATGAACAGCCTGATAGAGAATGAGATATATGAGGTTTATAAAATAATTTTAAACTTTAGTAATAAATGTATTTTTAGTTAAATTATATGAATCATGATGAGGGGTATTGTGAATGCTCTAATTATTCGAGTCAATTTGCGAAGTAAAAGACCTTTATGATTATCAGACGGGTAAAACCATAAGCCAATATATTTCACAAGAAAACGCGTTAAATTAAACATTTTTAGTGTGCGACTAAATAAAGCAAGTGTTACTTTAAATCTAGAGTTGGCAATCCAACAAAAATCGAATCGGTGATTTTGATACAATTCATGATATTTTTTATGGATCAATTATGTGTATATATGTATAATTTACCGACCCGAAAAGAAGCCATATTAAAAATTCAACCACTATAATTACTAATTTTTAGTAGGAAGTATTTCACTGGAAAAGTTTTATTATGGTTTTGTGGAGGTAACATATTGTTGTCACTTATTCTCCCTTATACATTAGAAGAATCACAAAATTGCAACAAAAAAAAACAACATTTATACATTCTTAAAACTGTACGTTATACCTTTTAGTTTAAAAATCATCTAAATTAACCTTCAACTTGATGCTTTGTTACGGGGATCAACCTTTTAGACTAACACCGTTAAGTTTCTTGGTTAAGTCACCTCACATGCTTTGCATGTGAGGATATTTCACTCAATTTAAAAGCTATTTTTTGTTTTGTTTTCTGTTTTAAATAAACCATCATTTTCACCACCTTAAACTGACCCACCGTAACACCACCCATCTCTAGCATCATCATCGTTGCAACATCCCACCACCACCATGGCACCTCCGCTGCCCGTTTCTACCACCACACCTCCATTACAAATATAAACTATCAACATAACACATTTGTTACGAGCACATTTAGGTTTACTCGAACATATTATTACGAGCAAGTTCAATTTGATTTTTTTAGGAATTGATTTCTATTTATAGTTTCCTGTAGTCATATTATGAATATCATCGAATCGATTTCGAGTGTTTATTTGTAGGAACACCGTTCACAAAATAAAAGAAAATACAATTTTAATAATTTTCATAACAAATTACAACAGTTTAATGTAATAAATTGCGAAACAATTACAACAGAGCTTTGTTTATAATGTTGTCTTGAATTCCAAATGAAAAGTCTCAATTGAATACAGAATTAAATTAAAAATTAAATCTCGAATTCAGTGATATAATGAATTCTGAGAATTTGATAAGACTTGACTAGTATGAATACTAACGCGTGTCGGGTGGTTCGAACCCTCCTAGATACCACTGGGTGTGCTTGTCACATAGTAATACATTTCTTTAGAGAATGCTAATTATAAATCCACAAAAGATTTATCTCTCCACCTATGTAGGACAAGCACAATTTCCCACACATTTATGGTTCCAACACACAAACTTAATGCTCAAGATCTCTCATTTATCTTGGCTTAATTATTAAATAATCATTATATCAACTCATAATATATTATTATTTATAAAATTTCCAGCAATCCCCCACATGAATGGAGATCGTCTCATACACTAAGTGTCACGATAAAATTTCAGTGGTTAAGCAATGCATGATAGGTAGGTTTTCCCTTTGAACCCTCCTTTGTGACATATACTTAGTCTCCTAGTAGTTAGTAGACGCGATATCCTTGAACCAATCCCTTTTTACGTAGACGTTATTACACATCACACATTACTCTTCCTAGTCTGGCTAACCCCTTATAGTTGTGTCCGTTATGGCTGTGAACACCATCCTGGTTCTACGATAACTCTAGGAATTGTGCCTCCAATTCCATTCGATGCGACCCCACTTCTCTCTAACATAGGTGAATTACAAATCATAAGAAGCTCGAGAGCTATTGGTGATCGGCTCGGTTAAAAGCTCGAACGAGCCGAACCTTAACAAGCTCGAGCTCGAGCCTGAAATATAGCTCATTTAGTTATCGAGCTCGAACTCGAGCTTGAAGCCAGTTCGAGTCGAGCTTTTAGCTTGTTTGAGGTTGTTCTCAAAATAGCCCAAGCCTTGTCTAGCCGAGCTCGGGCTTTGGGTTTTACTCATGAGCCGAGCTCGAACTCAAATAAGTAGGCTCAAACGGAGACGAGCTCGAGCTTCATAAAAACATGACAAGCTGAGGTCGAGCCTAGTCGGGCTCAGCCCGACTCATTTACACCCCTAGTTAAGTTAAAGAGGCTTGGGTCGTAAAGCAAGTTGAACTATAGACTTGAAAATGTCGTTTAATCATCTTCATACTTAGTAAATCCCACAAATAATAAAGCTAAGGTAAGGTCTGAGGGGAGGGGGTAAGATGTAGACAGTTTTACCTCTACCCCATAAGAATAGAAAGACTACTTCGAATGAGACCCCAGCTCAAAATTGCCGTTAGATGTATTACATTATACTATACATACATAAGCCATGGTCGGGACTAGTGCCAGGCAGCTGCATGGCACTTCCCCATTGGCCGGAACAAATTGCGATTTTAACCGAGCTAAGAATTACGATTTTCCCACCAGTTCAAAATTACGCTTTTATCCCCATTTTAAAATTACAGTCTTGACATCGTTGTATATTTTGACAAATTACAATTTTTCCTTAGTCAAATTTACGATTTTGCCCGTGTTCAAAATTACAATCTTGCCATCGTTGTCGTTTTTTTTTTGACAAATTACGATTTCATCCCAGGCAAAGTTACGATTCCCCTCGTTCAAAATTACTGCCTTGACATCGTTTTCATTTTTTTGCAAACCTATGGTAGTGTTTTGTTTTAATTTGTTCACTCGATATAATTTATTTGTTAGTGCTCGCTCATTGTTTTACCCCTAATTTAAAATTACAGTTTTCTCGTCGTTTTAGTTTTTTTCTAGGAAAACTATTATAGTATTTTGTTTTAATTGGTAGAGAAATATTTGGCCCAACGGCTCGCAACGCAGGCGCCGAATAAACTAGTATATACTATTCCAATAGGGCCTACTGATGGTATAAGACAATAATAAACAAACAAGAATTGTTGCAGAATGATTTCTTTATTGAATGCTTAAAACTTTCATAGTGAATACAATTCTGAATCAAAACAACGGCTTAAATAACAAGAGAACTAACAGATTAGGCTAACTACATGCGATATACCAGGTCTCATTTATTGACTCAAAACTCAAACGGTATTTTATGAATACTTATTCAACATTGGACAATTGGTATGCACGTGATTTCTCCATGAGAAGATAATTTTCACTTAAACCCATGAGAATTAGTTTGAGTTACATTTTCTACACCCTTCCTTAAACTCTCTCACACCCATCAAGTGCAGAAATTTCTCAAATTTTTCCCTGTTAAAGCCACAACATGTTGTTTCTTAGAGCTCCATGTAATCATTCCACCACCAATTGAGAAGTATGAGCTGAAACACTCTTCATGGCATCCAGAGAATTCGCCCAATCACTATCAATGTATCCAATCAGTTCAACACACTTGTCTCCTTCACCTCTTGAATACCATAGACTAAACTTTACTATACCAAGCACATATTTAAGAATTCTCTTAGCTGTACCAAGGTTTGTCTTGGTTGGTTTCTACATGAACCTTGACACCAGACTTACAGGAAATGCAATATCTGGTCTTGATTGAGTTAGATAGATAAGTCCCCCAACTAAACTTCGGTAATAAATGCCTTCTGCAGGATCTGACCCATCGGCTTCTTGATGTTTTTCACTAGTGTTCATGGGAGTGGGAATGCTTTCAAAGTTAATCACACCAAACTTCTCAAGTAGGTTGCTTGCATACCTCTCCTACTAAACAAATGCTCTATTTGAGGTTTGCTTTATCTCCAAGCCAAGAAAGTAAGACATCAGACCCAAATTAGTTATATCAAACGGTTTCTTCATACATGTCTTGAACTCATCAGCTGGGCTCATATTAGAACTTGTGTATATTATGTCATCCACATAAACACACACATAAACAACATCAACTTCTATCTTCTTAACATACAGGGTCGGTTCATTCAAGCTTTTAACATACCAGGCTCTTGGAGCCTATTTCAAGCCAAAGAGGGCTTTTTTTAGATGATACACTTTGTGTTCTTGTCCAGAAACTACAAAGCCTTCAGGCTGCTCCACAAATATGTCTTCACCCAACTCTCCATTAAGGAAAGCAGATTTCACATCTAGTTGAAAGAGGGGCTAGTTGTAATGTGCAGCAACAACAAACACCATTCTAATTGTTTCAAATATAGCTAAAGATGCAAACGTTTCTTCATAATCTACTCCATATTTCTGAGAGTAACTTTTGGCCACTAATCTAGCCTTGTATCTTAAGACATCACCACTTCCTCCTAGTTTAGTTTTAAATAACCATTTAAGACCAATTAGATTTGTACCTTTAGGTTGGTCCACCAGACTCCAATTATTGTTCTTGATGATTGAATTCAGTTCTTTCTTCATCGCATCTTGCCATTCTTATTTACTTGCTGCTTCTTAATAGGTAACCGGGTCAGCAGCAGTGAGAGCAAACTGACAATTAGCATTGTTGAAAATAAAAGTTGTTGAGTAATTCATGAGCAAATCAGTTAATAATATTATTGTTGTTATTTGTTGGAGTTGTTATAATAATTTTATAAGTTGGTATATTTATGTAACTAATAAAAGAGTGTCAAGTGTACAGGTACATAAGTCAGAGGACTAAAGTGAGAGGATTGTAAGTTGCAGGGTGCAGGTGGTAAATGGGAAGTGTTGTCAGTATACAAGAGATTCAGGGAGCACTGTGCAGATCTCATCACTTCAGTTCATCTCCTTGTCTCTATGTTTGTTAGGGTTTGTTCTTGTTTGGTTTTGTGTAATCGGAGTATATACTTTGTTTCTATATAGATCAACTGATAAAACTTATCAGTAGATCTATTACTTTGTATTGTTTGTTGACTGATCTTACGTTTGGTAAGATCTGGTTGGTTGGGGTTGTTTTTGGTTTGGGTTAAACTAATAAGATTTCCGTCACTCGTTTTGTCACTATACATCTGTGTTCATATAGATCTGTATTTTTCTTCAAGGTATCAGAGCTTAATAGTTCTTGATAGATCTTTCCTCTGTTCTTTGGCGCTGATTTTCGTTGATTCTGGGGTATCTGAGGGTTTCGTAACTCAGAAACCATTTGTTTATGGATTTGAAGTATTCTTGGGATTTGTGTTTGTTGGAGGATTGAAAACCCTAATCCGGGTTTGAAGTGGATTGAAGCGATACGATGTTCTCGGAAGAACCGTGTTGGTCTCTGTAACCCTAGAAGGCTACAGGCAAACTAACCGGTTATACTGTTCTTGGTCTTCTGATTTGAAACTATAGCCCTAAGTGAAGGCTATAGCTACAGATCCATTTTTGGACTTATTTGCACCCACTATGAGATTGTTCCTGTCTGTTTTGTTCTTTATTTTTTGTTATTGCATTCATTAATAAGTTGTGTCTAGGCATAAATTGTTACCGAGGTAGTTTGGACTGGCCTTGATCGAGTCTTCTGTGCTATGTGTTGCATGTTTTATCTGTGAGTTTTTTGTTGGTAGTTATTACTGTTCCTTGTCATTCTAATTCTTTAGAACAAAACTACTGTGTAAAGACATGTCCAGGCACCAAGAGTGATGAACCTGGAATTTTGATCACTGATATAGTTTAGTTACTTATAGGAGTTTTCTTTTGATATTAAGTGTTGTTATTGTTTTGTCTCATTGTGTGTGAATATGGGTGATGTTGTTGGGTTTTCTCAGACTCTTATTAGTAAACTAGATATAGGTCATCCTCTTTATATACATCCTAGTGATTCCAGTAGTTTAACAATTTTTGGAATACAATTAAAAGGAACTGGAGAACTATTCAGTATGGTCTAGTAGTATGAAACTGGCTTTACAAGCAAAGAACAAATTTGTTTAAATTGATGGTACTTGTGTAAGATCTGAGGATGATGAAGTTCTAGGAAAACAGTGGGATAGATGTAATTCGGTAGTCTTAACTTGGTTGTTGAATTCTATTTGTGAAGAGTTATATCTTGGTCACGTTTTTTCAAAGCTAGCTAAGGATGTTTGGAGTGATTTAAAGAAAACTTATGATATAGTTGATGGATCTGTTGTGTTTGATATTCATAAAAAGATAAATTCATTAACTCAAAATGGATGTTCCGTGTCTGAATATTATCATAAATTGAACACTTTGTGGAAACACTTAGATGCTATTTTACAATTACCATCTTGTACATGTGAAGCCTCAAAGGAGTTTAATGATTTTAATACTTTAATCAAACTTATGCAATTTCTTATGGGGCTTGATGATGTGTATCACTCAGTGAGAACCAACTTGTTAACAAGAGATCCTTTACCAACAATTAAAACTGCCTTTTCAATTGTGTCTAGAGAAGAATCACATAGAGGTTCTAGTGGTGTGTTAAAAGGTAGTAATGTTTCTTTTGTAACTAAAACCAATATAAGTTTTTATGTAAAAAAAGTGTTTAGAGGTCCAAACCGAAATTTGAAATGTTCTCATTGTAACCTGTTGGGTCACATTGTTGACAGGTGTTTCGAAATTGTTGGGTACCCTCAAGGGTTTAAAAGAAGACCTAGTAATAAGTTAGAAAAAGAATATTAGTTCAAATAATAAATCAAATATAGTTGCTAGTACTTCTTCTATGCCTTCTACTTCTGAATAGATTACAAAACTGTTGAATTTGGTCAATGAAAAACCTGATACTGAACAACAATCTGGTAATTTGGGAGGTGAGAGTGTTTTTGATAAATTTTCTAGTATGTCTGGTGTCTATGGTAATTTTGTCAGTTATAGTATGTCAAATGTTGGTTTAAATTATTGATTGGGTTATAGATTCAGGGGCTAATCAACACATGGTAATGATTGATAAAGATATGTATAACTGTGTAGATGTATCTGAACTGGATATTAAAGTTTGTCTTCCTAATGGTACTTGTGCTAGAGTAACAAAGATAGGAGATATTAAACTTGCAAATGGTGTGGTCTTATGTGATGTTTTCTATGTTCCTGAATATAGTGTTAATCTTGTGTCTATTTTTAAGTTAGCAAAAGATAACAAGTTATCTGTTGTATTTGATGAGAATACATATTGTATTCAGGATTTGAAGTCAGAGAGAGTCCTAGTGACTGGTAGACAGGACAATGGTTTATACTTTGTTAGTAGATCTGGTAATATGTCAAACATGTGTTTTAATTCTTTGGTTAAGTCTAGTATATGGCATAGTAGACTTGGTCATCCTTCTGATGAAGTTTTAGCCAAGTTAAAAGGAAGTATGGGGATAGAGTCTGGTGCAAATAGTCCTTGTGAAGTGCGTCATAGAGCCAAACAAGTAAGAGTTCCTTTTCCACTTAGTGAACATAAAAAAAAGAATGTAGGAGATTTAATTCATCTTGACTTATGGGGTCCTTATAGAATAACTAGTAAGGAAGGTTATAAATATTTTTTAACTATAGTAGATAATTATTCTATGACAGTTTGGTGTTACATGTTGAAAAATAAATATAATGTGTTTGAAAATATTACAAGTTTTTATAATCTTTTACATACTTAGTTTGAGAAAAGATAGACATCTTTTAAACATGGCTAGAGCTTTGTTATTTCAAGGTGGTCTGCCTTTAAGATTTTGGTCTGATTGTGTGCTAACTGCAGAATATTTGATTAACAGGCTGTCATCTTCTGCGCTATTAGGTAAAAGTCCTTATGAATTAATGTATGGTTTTAAACCCTCTCTTACTCATCTTAGAAACTTTGGATGTTTGTGTTTCAGCACTTTTTTAAGTGAAACTGACAAAATTTCTTTTAGAGCAAACAAGTGTGTTTTAATTGGGTATTCCAACTTAAAGAACGGGTATAAACTATGAGGCTTGGATGAGAAAAAAAAGTTTTATTCTAGAGATGTCAAATTTTATTAAAAAAACGTTTATCCATTTAAGTCATCTAGTTGGAATACACCAGGTGTTGAAACTAATAAAACAGTAAATCAACTTAATTTTTTTGATTGTGTTGAAACTTTTACATTCACTGGTTCAGAGACCACAATTAGTCCCAATGATGAAGAGGGGGATTTAAATGGTTCTCATGGGAGTTCTTGTGATGATCAGCAACCAGCAGGGTCTACTTTCGCTGCCCCTATTCATGAACCTAATAGTGATATGGAGTACAATAGAAGTAAGACTCATAGAACTAGTAGTGTAGAGGAGACAAGACTTCCAAGTGATGAGACTAACACATCTGAGGGAAGTAGGGTTGAAATGAGGAAATGTGGTAGAGAAAGTGTATTTCCTAGAAAATTTAATGATTATGTTGTTGAAGTGAAAATATGGTATTGAAAAAGTTGTGAATTATGCAAACTTGTCTGTTGATAATATGTGTATGGCTATTGTCTTGAATAAAACAGTAGAACCAAATTCTTATAATGAAGAAATAAAAGATGTTAGGTGGATAGAGGATATGAACAATGAAATGGAAGCTCTCTATAGAAATAGTACATGAGAACTAGTTGATTTACCTAAAGGTAGAAAACCAATAGGTTATAAGTGGGTGTATAAAATAAAATATAAGGCAAATGGTGAAGTTGAAAGGTATAAGGCTAGACTAATAGCCAAAGGTTATAATCAGAGAGAAGTTATTGATTTATTGAAACCTTTTCTCCAGTTATAAAATTGGTTACCGTTAGAATAATTATAAAAATTGGCAGTAAACAAAAATTGGCCTTGTTATCAACTTGATATAAATAATGCTTTCTTGTATGGTTCATTAACTGAAGATGTTTATATGTCATTACCACAAGGATACTATTTAGTAGTGAAACAAAAGTATACAAACTTACTAACTCCTTTTATGGTCTTAAATAAACACCAAGAAAGTGGAATGAGAAGTTAATCTCAGTAGTAATAAAAATTGGGTTTGTTCAAAGTGTATGTAATCATTCTATGTTTACTTTGAGTGATAAAGGTATTTTTTTAGTATTGTTAGTATATGTGTATTGTTATAACTGGGAAATGTTGATAAAATTGAAAAAGTAAAAAAATATCTCAGTGAAAACTTGAAAATCAAAGATTTGGGACTGTTAAGATATTTCCTAGGTATAGAAGTTTTATATTCTAATAATGATATATGTTTGTTACAAAGAAAATATTGTCTTGAATTATTAACTGAGTTTGGTTACCTTGGTTGCAAACCAGTTGTAACTCCAATAGAGCAGAGTTACTTGGTTACTAATAAGACTAGTAAAGAACATTTACTTTTGAAAAATGTTAATGGATTTTAAAAGTTAATTGGTAAGTTGATTTATCTGACCTTGACTAAGCCATATATAAGTTATGCAGTTCAATTCCTAAGTCAGTTTATGCATAAGCCTTGTTAGTCACATCTAAATATTGCTTTAACACTATTAAGGTATTTAAAACAATGTCCAGGGAAAGGAATTATGTTTAGAAAATCAAATGACTTATGTTTGTTTTGGTATGTTGATTCAGATTTGGCAAAGTGTATTTTAACCAGAAAGTCAGTCACAGGATTTGGCATTTTTCTAAGAGATATTCTTATCTCTTGGAAAAGTAAAAAACAAAATGTGGTGTCAAGGTCTACAGCAGAAGCTGAGTACAGAGCAATGTGCTCAGCTTCATGTGAAGTTATGTGGATCTTAAATGTCTTACAATAGTTGAAAGTTGAGTTCAAATTACCAGTTAAATTATTTTATGACAGTAAACCTGCTATTTCTATCTCATTAACGGAACACTTTGAGTTGGACTTGTATTTTTTGAGGGAAACAATTGCAACAGGGTAATTGAACTAGAAAAAATTGCTACTGAAAAATGAAGTAGCACACATTTTTAGAGAATGGTTGAATGCTAGTCAACATAACAGTTTATGTGAAAAGTTAGGATTGTTTAATATGTTTGCTGTATGAATTATGGGGGAATGTTGAAAATAAAAGTTGTTAAGTAATTCATGAGCAAATCAGTTGATGATATTATTGTTGTTATTTGTTGGAGTTGTCATAACAATTTTATAAATTGTTATATGTATGTAAATAATACAAGGGTGTCATGTGTACAGGTACATAAGTCAGAGGACTAAAGTGAGAGGATTGTAAGTTGCAGGGTGCAGGTGGTAAATGGGAAGTGTTGTCAGTATATAAGAGAAGTTCAGGGAGCACTGTGCAGATCTCATCACTTCAGTTCATCTCCTTGTCTCTGTGTTTGTTAGGGTTTGTTCTTGTTTGGTTTTGTGTAATCGGAGTATATACTTTGTTTCTATATAGATCAACTGATAATCAGTAGATCTATTACTTTGTATTGTTTGTTGACTGATCTTACGTTTGGTAAGATCCGGTTGATTGGGGGTGTTTTTGGTTTGGGTCAAACTAATAAGATTTCCGTCACTTATTTTGTCACTATACATCTGTGTTCATATAGATTTGTATTTTTCTTCAAGCATAAATTTCTTGCAGGCTTCTATAATTGGCTGGAACCGAACTGCTTTGAGAACTTGAAGAGCTTTGGACTTGTTGAGCGGCAGACACTTAAGTCTGAGCAGCTGAGTTTGATCCATGAGAGCTTTCTACCCTTTGAGTGGAGGATTGAGTGTTGTCATTTGCATCAGTCAAACTTGTAGGAGTCAACACATATGAGATGCCATTATAGCTAGAATCAATTTCACTCCCAATGTGATCTTCTAAAAATTGATAATTCTCTTCAGCAATCTTTTCTTTCCAATCCCAACTTGCTCCTTCTATGAACTTTGGATCTCTCCGGGTCAGAATTTTCTTAGTGACTGGATTATAGACCCTGTAAACACCAAGTGTTTGTGAAGTGTACCCTATTATAATACACTTCTTTGATTGATCATCTAGTTTCTGCTTCAATTGTCTTGGAGTCTATGCATAAGCAATGCATCCAAAGACTTTAAGATTCTTTACATGAGGCTTCAACCCTGTCCACACTTCATAGAGTCTGATGTTGAAGGGCTTTAGTAGGTGATATGTTGAGAATAGTCATTGCAGTAGCCATTGCCTCTGCCCGAAAATACTTTGGCAATCCTTTTGACTTCATCATGCTTTTCATGAGCCCAAGTACAGATCTATTCTTTCTTTCACTTACCCCATTAGCTTCAGGAGTGTAAGGAGGAGTTAAGACTCTTTTAATACCATTTTCATCACAAAATTTCTGAAATTCTTTTGAGGTATATTCACCTCCTCTATTAGTTTTGACCAAATCTTTCATGCCACATAATTGATTCATTGTCTTCCTTGTTGGCTTCAACATTCTGAGTCTTTGACACATCCATGAGAAACATATTGTTTTTCTTTAATCCAACTTTCATCAATGTGACACCTGTCTTTTTATTTATAATGATACATGCATTAGCATCAAATAAAAGATTATATCCCTTCCTCATTAACTGATCCACAATCAGAAAATTGTACTCAAGTTGAGGAGCATAATAAACATCATCAATTATCTTGTAGCGACCACCAGGTGTACTGACTTTCACTTGACTGATTCACTCAACCCTTATATCCTTTTTCACCAAATTTAACAGATAATTTGAATGACTCATTAAGTGTAGTAAAACTTTGTTTTGATCCAGTCATGTGGTTTGAACAACTCGAGTCAATGAACCATAATGAGCTAGATATAGATGGTGATACAAAATTAGTCATAAGGAGAAAGGATTGTGTTTTTGTAACTCAGTTTCTGGAGTAGTGAATGCTAGAAAGAGAAACTGAACTTCATTGGATTCAGTTTCAATTGTTTCTTGATTTGCCATATTGACTTGAGCTTCTTCATTAAACTAGTAGTCTCTTCTTACATGATCAAATCTATTGCAGGGATAACACTAGGGAAGTTTGTTTCTGTCTTGTGATCTTCCTCTGTCCCTTCCTCTAAAATTTCCTTTTCCACCGCCTCTATAATTGCTGCTACTTCCTTCAGATGAAGTTTTTCTGGAGGCTTTCCTTGTGCACGGCTCATCATCCTTGTTTCATGTGATTGTAATGAACCTATCAATTTTACTGGTGTAAGAGTTGAGAGATCAAATGCTACTTCAATTGATGGGACAACGAAATCAAACTTGGGTGACATGCTTCTAAGAATTTTCTCCACAACCTTTTGATCTTCAACTAATTCTCCGAAGGATCTCTGTTAACTAACTATTTCCATGACACGTGAAAAATAGTCTCCAGCCATTTAAGTCTCACCCATTGTGAGATTTTCAAAATCTCTTCTTAATCCTTGACGTTTAACAGCTTGCACTTGAGTATCTCCTTGAAACTCTAATCGAAGAGTATCCCAGGCCTCTTTGGCTCTATGTGATCCGGCAATTCTTGAGAACAAGTTGTCATGAACACCTTGTTGAATCATAGCCAAGGCCTTAGCATCTTTCTTTCTTGATTCACGTTGTCTTTCTTGATCTCCAAGGACATGAACACCATTTTCCACTTGCTCCCAAATTTCTTGAGATCTGAGTATTTCGTTCGAATACTCTAGTATTCGTAGCCCTCTCCCTTAAACACTGGGTTGATTTGAGAACTGTGAGCTGTTTTGACATCGGCCATGGTTTTCAGATTGAATGGGTTGGTTACATATATTCTGTCCTCCGAGCAATTCTAGCTGAAAGGAATGAAGATTGGTCATGTGGTTATTCTGATCTTGATTGCGTCCCTCTTAACCGTATCATCCTCATGTAAGTATCAATAAATATCCATATCATCCTTATGCTTAATGGAATCAATCTGCATAACATTCTCTCTTTTTTTTTTTCAAACAGATGGGCGTCAAGCTTTTGCCCATAAAGCTCCTAACCCACCAAAGATTAGGGGTTCAACCCACCACCCGTTCCCCGCTTTGGACGCAGAAGAGTAGCATCTGGGAAGCCATCACTTATTCCACAAAGGAATAACTGTAACAGCCGAAACTTTTTATAACCCTAATGTAATGAATGCTACATGTTTTACGACAAGTTATCATGTCAGACATTCTGTGATTTTATTGTGGGTCAATTTTAACTTTCTAAAATATAAAATTTAAATAATTGAAGTATATGTCATACTATGTTTTTCTTTTTCAACAATCAAAGTTGTGATCATATGTCTGAATATATTTGAAATTATTCAAATCACCATAACATAACATCTAAATATATGGTTGCTATTTTCCCTTTGGTTAACCGGCAAAACAAATGAATATGTATAGAATAAGATAAGTTAGTCAAACTTTACACCCATAATCTTCTCCACTTTTATGAACGCGTCTTCGCGTTTTTCGTTAAATTGAGGCCCCTTCCATATTTACGAACCGAAGACGATCTTAAACCCTAGTCATAGCCTCACTTCGCGTTATGTTATGAATTTTTGTGCGTGTGTGTTTTGTGAGTGGATATGTGATGCGTTAATGTGTGTGTATTGGCAGTATTGCGATGTGTGTTTTCTTTTACTATTTAGGTGGGTGTGCATGAATGATATTATTTAAATGTACAGAATGCATTTATATTTATATTTATATTTATATTTATATTTATATTTATATTTATATTTATATTTATATTTATATTTATATTTATATTTATATTTATATTTATATTTATATTTATATTTATATTTATATTTATATTTATATTTGTGTGCTATTAGTATGTGTGTATGTGATTTATGCATGCATGTATGTGTCTTATTTATATGGTATGGCATGGTGTGGGTATATATATTATATGTATGCATGGATATTATGGTATGAACGTATGTGTATATATTTTTTGTGTAAAAGATTATAAAGTAACATGGTTTGAAATTTTAGTCAACATATATTCTATGTACAAACCGTAATTGTGTCATTTTGACTTTATAATTCGATCTTTACCAATTTAGTATATTAAAGGCCAACGTGTGCATGATCACTGGTAAATGAACAGCGATGATTCATTGAAATATGAATGTAGTTTGAATAGATGGTTGGGTAAATTGATATAATTAGTGGGGAAGTGTATAGTTCCCTAAATTTACATAATAAGTGATATAAGTATTACACTGTGTAGTTTCATAAATTATTATGGGTAAGCTGGTCGAAGCTCGCCGGGAATCTCATAATTAAACGACTCATTAACCATAAATTTATTATTTACACTGATTAAGAAATAAATTGCGGGATTTAGGTACGTAATATTTGAGGAGGACCTTAAGTGTGGATTTTGCTTTTGCTTGCTAAATTAAGGTATGGATTCTCGTTTATGACATCGTAGTATTTTTATTTGTTATCTTCGTCACTCTTTGGTATGTATTCTTTGGTCGTCTCATTCTAGTACGTTTTTACTACCATATCCGTTATTTTGTACTACAGATTTTTTTTCTGTTTTCGTTAGTTGTCCCATATTCGTATCATACATCTGATAAGTTCGTTGTAGCATGCAATATACTTAGTAATTGTAATCATTGTTGCATGTTCGTGTTAGCATTATGTTCAGTTTCTGGTAGATAACTACATGGCTTTAGTTTTGTACTCTGTCAACTGAGCATGTTTGGTTTGGTTTGTGGAGATGGAACAATGGGTGCACGCCGCACTCACCATCTCATAGGTGCATGGACTAGTTAGTTGTGTACATGTTTAGTTGTTTAGGCTCATGGGTGCTTCCTTCTAACACGACTTAAATTATTGCTATGTGTAGTTGCGTGGTTTGACATATATATATGTTTGATATGTTATTGATATCGTTATGATCTGCGTTTGATATGTTTCGGTCAAGTATCTGGTTATACCTGAGATTCTGTTCAACTTTTTTTCGGTATAAGTTTAAGTTTGGTTTTATTTACTTTAAAATAACGTTCGTTTGAATTTCACATTTCCTTCATTATGTTAGTTCTTTACTCGTACTGTTTATTTCTCCGTTTCCGAGCAACCTTTGGCTCAGCCGTAGTTTTCTTTGTTGTGTTTTCTTTTTGTTGATAGGTAATTTGGGGATTTTGGGGAAAGAGTGACGATGAGAGTAAAATGAAGCCCAAGAATAAAGAATTCTATTTATTTCAGTATTCAAATTAATTACGACTTAGGATTTCTTGGTTTGTTTAAAGACGCTTCTTTGTCTTTCGGACTCAACTATTATTCGTTAAATGGATTGTGTTTGGTTTTTGATATTTGTAATAGTGACACGTAAGCCCTATCCGGGTCGGGGTGTTACAATAACGTAGCATAAACCATGTTTAGCTCCCTTTAAGTGTAGCTAGCGACAGATAAAGCAGCTTCTTGTTTTAAGTGAACGATGGCGTACATGTTTACTTGCTGGGGTTGTTTCACTGTTTGTACTGTATTACATGCTTGCTTGCTTCCATTCATTGTCTATCTGTAATTCCACATGTATCTTTAATATACATGCATTTTTCTCAATCCAATAATAGTTTACTGCCAGGATATATATATATATATATATATATATATATATATATATATATATATATATATATATATATATATATATTGTTTCCTACGCTATTTAATGAAATTCATTTCATATAGAATTAAACCCCCCATGTATAGATATTAAAGAACCTTAATGAACTAACATAAACAAAAGTAAAAAACAAAGATTGATGAAAGTAATATTTATTTGTTTAGTTAGTTAGTAACATTTGATTTTTAAAATTCATTTACTAGCTAGGAAAGAATATAAAAGGGAACTCCCCCTAGTTAGTAACATTTGATTTTTAAAAGGAAAGAATTAGACAAGACCACCGGATCTACGTATTGAGGTACCTAATGTGGACAGAGCTTGTTGGCTGTTGTGGCAAATTTAATGGGTATGAGGTCATGGTTGGATCATTATTTGTCATATAGGATCATTTTTCATGCGCTACACCATCCCCTCATTAAGTCATGGTGGTTCGTGTGGATTAAACCACAGTAATCACGGCCCTCCCATTTTATAATTTTAAGACAAAAATAAAGGGGATAGTGGTTTGGGTTATGACTACATCTTTAGGGTAGTGGTACTAAATAACAGATGACATAACGTTTATGTTGAGGTCCATGGTAATCATAAGAGTCATAACCACACCCTATAGCCTAAATGATTTATTTTTCATACCGTTCATCTTTGTTGCTGGAGGAAGTCGTCGACACACAAAGGACAGCCCTATTACCGTGAAGGGAGTACCAGGGTGATGGTGAGTGGATGCAGGTATTCAGTTGGTAGTTGCCTTTGGAGAAGGGAACATGTAATTTTTTTGGACTGTGTTACTCTTTTGTATTTTAGTAAATAACTAAATGGAGTAGATATCATCATATTAATTTATCAACCACGTTGGCTCAGTACTTATTCGTAGCCTAAGTCACAAACTACGACTAGTACGCAAAGACTACATGCGTTGAAGAGCTATATATTCTCTTCTCATCAGAGCAATTCAATCCCATACAACCTGAAAGATCTCTTCTCATCAGAGCAATTCATGAAAAGTCCCCTTAATTATTACTGAATTAACTTCCATTCAAATTATTCTAATTTTCCAACACAATCTTTAATTCATTTATGCATAAAACTGGAATAAATCTCCATAACATTCTCTTTCTTTCAAACATAAGGGAGTTCAAACCCACCAACCAGTCCACACTTCATAGCTACACATGGAACTCCATCACGTAGACCACCAAACCATAGGGAGTCAACCCCACCACCAAGCTCTAAGCCTGACTGTAACGCATACACGGGAATTGTCATGGTATATACAACGCTAAACGAAGACAGTGTTTGACTGATCCCTATTGTCAGCTTCATGTTTGAGTGATCAATGACATGTTACCTTCCATTAAGGATATTCAAATTATAATCATTATAATCATTTAGTTGCATATACTTAGGGTGAAAGATTGTTTGTAGTTCCTACTTTTGATCATCTAATTCGCACTCTTGTATTCTATATACTAGGTTATGTATCACACCCGTGTGCTACAAGAAGTTGAGTAAAAAAAAGCTGAAATTAATTAAGAAAAACTTATAATAAATAAATACATATTATATAATACAATAATGTTACATTTACAATTTAAATATTAACTTGATTTTCCACTCGTCAAGGCGTAAAATCGTGTCGAATAGCACAATGCCATACCATCGTCAACGATAACCAATACTCAAGTTATGGTGTGTTAATGCCAAAAAATTAGACTACAACATAAAACATAGAAATAATAATTACGTCGCTTTAGGACCTTACACGTTGTAACGAACCTGTCAATACGGAAAAAAATAGGTGACGTAAAAACGTTGAACCACACACGCAAGTTCAGTCATGTTGACTCAAAAAGTCTATTACAAAGCGTAAAATGAAACGTTAAAACGTTGAACCACACACATGTTACGCCGTGTTAACTCATAAAATTTAAAGCGAAACGTAAAAAGAAAAAAACTGTGAAACATGAAAAGAGTGGGGGACCAAAGTTGAAAGTAATAAAGTTTTGAGGTTAAATTACAATAAGTAAAATGTCAGATAGACTCAGGTTAAAACTGTAATATCAATTAAAAAAAATAAAAAAAACTCTTAAAGCTTTGAGTACAATATCTATATCCCCAAATATGTTGCTAATTTATAGTTTGTTAATTAATACTACATTTACCATTTATATATTTATAGCTACGGATACAAATTACAAATATATAAAGACTTATTTATATATAACATTAGATGTATAATCAAATGGGTTGAATTAAAAATATTAAATAATTTAATAACGTTGATTTAAACAAGCTGAATACTATAATATATAATGCTTTATTGCTATTATTTTTTTAGTTAACTTTTTAAAATTAAGGTAGAAGATACGAGTGAATGAAATAAGAGAAATGAGAAAAAGAATATTGGGTCAATAGAGTTGTGATACGAGATATAATCAATTACTTGTTTATTAGGTATAGATTTTAGAATATATATATATATATATATAGGTTGGGGTTCTAGAGTAAGTACTAGTGTATTTGTGAACTGAGTAAACAAATCCTAGTCATTTATTTACATCATCAAATCGTAAAATACACTAGTGTATTTTCATTATCAAATCTTAATCAAAATCCTAGCTATTAATTTAAACTTGTTTATTGATAATCAAGTGCTAGAATTAGTTAACACAATTCAATATAAGAGGGTTGTTCACAAATGAACCTAACCCTATATATATATATGTGTGTGTGTGTGTGTGTGTGGATTAAAGATCCTGTAAAAAGTGGTAAGTGTGTGAGAAGTGTAAGAAATAATATGGTGAGGACACGTGTATTTAATTAAAATTAGAGATTAAGGGTAACAGAGTAATATAAATAATAATTATTTTAATTAACAAAATCTTTCCATAACCGTTTTGAGAGATTAATGAAACCATATATTTGGTATCTTTCTATTATTTGAAATCTGGTATCAAGTATTGTTTAATCCATAAAATTCGTATCAACATGTTTGTTAATTCGCAGGTATAAAACACCATACGAATTCCAATAAAACACCACAACTTGAATCCAACACAGTCATAGTATTTTAACAATTGAAATGATTTTGATTACTTGAAAGTATAAAAAACCATTCAGATTCTAAAAACACCACGACCTGAATCGTAATACAGTCATGGTTTTTAACACTAAAATGATTACATTGCACATTATGTGTGGTTTTTACAACCTGCAATTCTAGTAGTTCTTCTTTGTATGGTGTTTTAAAAAACCTACATTCATGTGTTTTACACCTGCATTACAATATGTGTTCTTCGTATGTTATTCGTAGGGTGTTTCACACCTACATTTACACCGGCATTCATCGTGTTTTACACCTTCATTCAAGTAGTTGTTCTTCGTATATGTTTTATACTGCACTCCAGTATATGTTTTTATTATAGTGTTTTAAACCTCATTCCAGTAGGCTTCATATCATGTTTTTTACATAATTTTTTTCTCTAAATAAATATAGCAATAAGGTACTCATATTAAAGAATAAAAAACTCATATATATATTATTGACAACTGATATTTTTCAAGTTAACTCCATTAACACAACCTCGTTATCTTTAACATGATTTAAAACATTATTTATAGCATTTAACTTCATATTTGTTGGTTAAGTGTGCTAGTTAGTACACGAACACTATAACAATAATTCGGCAAATCAACCGAATTACCAAACCACACACAAGTTTGACCCCGAACATTGGTGAAGCATGGATATAGTATTGCAAATATAGAAATAATAATATAATTGAGTGGAATTATATGTTATTTGATTATATGTAATACTTGCGAACAATTGAGTGGAATTATAGTTGTTTCTCGTAATTGCGAACAATGTGCGTTTTTTGTGATCTAGCGTTATAAAAATATTATTTTTATAAACAAACTAGTGGGTTTTATTTTATAGACTTGGGCTATTAAAAATTAGTACAAATGATTTGGTGGGCTTGTGTTAGCTAGAAATGGCCACCAAAAGTTACAAAAGCTCACAAAAAGGCCCACACATGGGTTTTAATTAGTTAAAAAAACATAACCCAACCCTAAACCCCCTAATACGTATGGCAGCCCCACTCCACCATAATTTAAAAATTATGGCTTCAAAACACGAATCCCTTTGATTTGTCGCTTGGATCTTTCAATTAGTGGCTTTCTTGATCGATTTCAATACCCTTAACACTTACAAGTAAGTTTTCTTGATCAATTTTGATGTTTCTTATGATTTAAAAATTAGGGTTTTGATTATAACTTGATATTGATGATACTTGGTTGTTGAATCTGATGTATTTGGGGTTATGCATGATGTACCGGTCGGATTTAGGGTAAACAAGATCATATACACGTTTTTGGGAAGAGCTGAAAATAAAATATTATGTCCAAATCTTTACAGCCGACTTGTGTTGGCTGTAATGAGTTCAAAACATAATGAACTCCACTTTTTCCTGAGTCTATAATGAACTTTCAGGATAATCCTTTCAAACCCAACTACAATCGCATTTTTTCGATGTCGTTTGATATTTTAAATGAATTATTTGGTTTCAGTAGTCAAAGCTGCAGTTCTCTGCAGAATTTATGTGTTGTGTTTTACGTCATATATCGGTGAATACTTGGAGTTAGTCATGAAATTTATACAGTAGATGGTCTTAGGTGTCTTTATGAATCTCCAACTGGAATTACGTAAATCGGATAACCAAAGGTTTTTAAATAAAATTTTTCTGTAAGCTGCAGTAAGAAAGTGACGAATCTGATTGCTGCTTAGTAAATGATTTTTTATAAATTGTTGGTAAAGAGTTAGGCTTTAAAAATTTAACACGAGGCCAACCCAACTGAGAGGTACGTCCCATAAAAAGATCATAATTTTTGCAATATCGTAAGTATGGCAAATGAGCTTCCTAAAACAGCCAAATTTCAAAAAATTTTGCTATACATGATTTATAAGCTTATTAGAGTCGAACTTGCTACTTTGAGTGTCCGCACTTTTTTCATGATTATATAAATGATATATGACATGTCTTAGGTTATATTATGAATATGTGCATGAAAACCATACGATGAAATATTATGTGACAACTTGTTAGCGTGTTAATTGCTAGATACGTGTAGAACTTATGAGCTTTGCTTAAATACACTAATAAACCTATGGGTATCATAATAAGTCGTGGTTGACCGTATCAACTTATAAAGAATTTAGTTCTTACTGAGCAAAACTAAGATGAGTTTACAACTCTTTACTAGAAGCATGCACCCTTTGTTGGGGCGACACATCATCCTTGTTTTGGGACTACACATACTTCCCTTGTTTGAGAACACTATTATCCCTGGATTGGGATAGTACTCTTAACTAAACTCAAACTCAATCATGAAAGTTCCTACACATTATACCAATTAACTTGCCGGGTTGGTAGACGGGGTCTTAGTTTCGACAAACCTCATACCGTGCTGGGAGCCGGGCGTGAACTATTGACCTTTCCTTTTGCATCAATGCAGATAGACATTGATGGAAAGCACAAAAACTTACTGCATCAGTGTTCGGTATCTACCAGTTTAGTTGCTTGATGAGGGTTAGCTACCCAAGTCTTGGTTTTTAATGCTTTAACATGTGAACTTCTTTATTATTTATCAGAAACTATAAACTCGGCAACTTTATGTTGACACACTATTACATTCTTTGCATGTCGTTAGGTACAGTTATGGGCGGGTGTTGTAATCGGCTGGAGTGTGTGGTTTGTTAAAGCCTTATGTTTCAATTTTTATTAAACTTGTGGTTTAAGTGCTTGATGGGTTTTACTTATTTTTTTCGCTGCAACATAAACTGTGTTTTGGACATTCTAAACTTTGTCGCTAGTCATGTTTTAGTAAAGTTTTTGTAATTTTAAATGGTTGGTTCAACATGATTAGTGTCTAGTACCTGGTCAGTCGCACGCCTCGCGGTAAAACCTCGCATGTGGATTTTGAGGGTGTGACAATTACGGTGTAATTTAAAAAAAACGTTACGTATAAAAAGTTATTGACGTTCAAAAAAGATGGGTGGATCTTACATGTGTATTAAAGTTGATGGCAGTTTATTTATTTAAACAATACAATATAAAAAGACACTCTTACCCCTAATCTAGCCAAATTAGTCAAAAGCATAAAACATAATTTACATTTTAAGCCCAATTTTAGCTCAATCATTATAAGATCTAAGGATTTAAAACACTTCTTACACTACTCACAAAACCACCAATTTTTACACTAACCCCACCCTATATGTGTGTGTATACATATAGTTTATAAACTTGTATAATATTTATGATCTGCTTTTATCAATTTAAAACTTTCAATACTTCCAAGTTTAGAAATTTGTATTGTCTATTACATTAGAATTGTCGACTCTGTGTTATAAATATACACGTTTATACATTAAAAATACTTCTGAATTCTTTACAAAATCCATAGACAATGTAATAATATTGTTTTTATTATATATATATATATATATATATATATATAAAGAGTTTAAAAAAATATGAAAAAACAACCGTCTAGAGATGTTCACAACTTCACGTATGTGGAAGATTTTTGTATAAATTGCAAATCTATATATACCATTACTATTGTCTAGAGTAGGGTTTAAATTCATTTTAATATCCGTTAAAATGGGTACTAGAAAAATCCGATCCGTTTTGAAAATTGAATCCGAACCATTTGTAAACCAGTTTGAACCGTTATAAATGAAATATATTATTTTTTGACCCTACTTCAATTTTATGAAACTTAGGTCATATCATAGAGAAAAATTCGCTCATTTCAACAGTACATTCGTAATTTTATATAATGTTATACTTTTCAAGTTATAAAAAAACGAGTTAAGAAGCTGAACTAATATAATATATATATATATATATATATATATATATATATATATATATATATATATATATAATATAATAAAAATTTGAATAGTTGACTTTTGTGTGATCACTTTCCACGAAATTGATATACGTTCATGAAACTGCCATTTGCGGAAGAACCTTTTTTTGTTTAATAAATTTTCTTAACTTATATTCAAACCTCCCCTTTAATGCAGAATCTATCTCTTAATTAAAAGATTATTGTATTGTATTTCTATTAAAATTCAACAACTATCTCATAACTTGTCATTTTTCTCCTCTCTCTTCTTTTTAATAAACCCTAGCCACCTTTTTTACTCTTCCATCTCTATCTTAGTGCTATCAAGAACGTTAAGTATCAAGCATTGCATATGTGAATCCATCTTCATCTTGATATCCTCTTGTGGAGGTCGTTTATTAAAACCTTTACATTTCATATTCATGTTCTTATTTATTTCATTTTCATTAGCACTTGGGGTTTAGATAATTACGCTTCGATCATAGATTTAGCTTGCGTTTTGAAAGTAAGTGAAGGCTGTGTTTTGATTACATTAGAATTTATATTAGTTATCATAAAATAGATCTAAAATAATGTCACAAAAGTATACAAGTTTCATAATTTTATTCTCTTGAAATTTGTATCATAATCGTACTAAAACCCATATAAATCTTGGCTTCATTTTTTATCAAATATTTGTAGTGTTGATGCCACATATGTTGATTTTAGATTGTTGATTTCATATCCATGTCTGTAGAAATTTGTGAGGAGCGGAGTGAAGAATCGTGTGATGCGGAGATAACTTGTGAAAGGTATAATAAAACAATCTAGTGTGTGGATCGGGTAAAAGTGAAGAATCCGTGAGGGAAGCAATCAATGATGAAGAATCGGTTGTGAGAGACAACCGTGAATAAGATAAATCAAGGAGAAGACACACATATCTTGTGATTGGGTCACAAAAAAACTTGTTGTGTGATACAAATCCAAAAATCTTTGCAAGAGAGTCAGGTATGCCCTAAAATCTTTTATTCTATTTTTAAAGTGAGTCATCCGATTCTGACCTCAAGATAAAGTCATAACTGCATCTATTCGGTTGAATCCACAACTTTTACGTCACCACGCCGCAAGTTCATAACTACGTATAAGAGTAAAGAGACTTCTAAGGGACCGTGAAGGTTCTCGTAATTCTTTGGTAAACGATTATTTCTATGAGAATTAGGTATGCCCCGCTATGTGTTTCAGAGTCGTTTATGTATGAGCCACCAGCTATTCATACGGATTAGAGGGTCAGTTTGAATTTTTTCAACAATAGGACACACAAGACGTTTACTAGGTTTCAATTATTTACAAACATGTGCCTTGGTAATTTGCTAATTGGCGTACGGACAGATATCTACAAATGTTGGATAAATATTCCCGAGACAGTCTCCACAATTTTTGTCAAGGTATTATTGATAGTATTAATAATGTTATTGTTTGTTATTATTATTATATTATTATTACTATTATTATTTAAAATTAGTAATGTTATTTGTATGATTATGTTTAAAATTAACAATGTTATTTTCTTCTTATTATTATTATTATTATGAAAGTGTACACTGCTTTCCCGGAATGCTTGGTAGTATTGATTAAACGGATTAAAAGTGGTTAAACTTTACAAGTGCTTGGAGATGTCAGCATCATCGTGGTGACCATGATGGTGGGACCTAAATACTCAAGGTCGTTGCATTATACGATCTTTGGATATGGCATGCAATGGGCGGCTAAACAATGATATTAATGTTATTGAGCAATCGCATGTATTTGAGAACGTGATTAAAAGATTTTGACCAGGCTCTTCATTCTATTCTAATGGTACTCACTACGAGTACGGATACAATCTTACCGATTTGATTTAAATTTGATGGACAATTTCAGTTGTCAAACCCCGGATTTCCATCCCAAATCCATACACCGGTGGGCCCGAGTGGGGAGTATCGTAACGTCAGTTGATAATCATCATAGTCAATTAAACACGGCACAGCGGAAGTCTTGGAGTAAAATTACTATTACAAAGCGAATGTTCGAAAATACAAAATAATATAAAGGCTCGTAATAGAAGATCCACAGGCGGATCATAAATTGTACATAGAAAGAATATAAAACAGACTTTGGGCGGATTTAGGATTTGCAAGATCCTCTATCACTACCGAGCACTTCCGGCCTATTTTCGTAATGTACCTGCAGTTTAGTCTTTTGAAAATACGTCAGCTTTCGCTAGTAAATACACCCAGCTGACTCATTTTGAAAACATTTCAAAAATGTTTTAAGTGCGTATCAGCACAAAATCTTTTTATAACTTGGATTAATTGACCGTCCAACCGTGTTAACATATTTACATGTTTGTCCATACATACAGGGCCCGGTACGGAGACCGAAACATGATTAAAGTACACACCACTTTGGACTCACGAAGGAGTCAATTCCTCCCAACCTTGTGGGAATGCATAATTGAGCCTCTATCGGGTGTATGCCTACACCGCGCTAAGGTCATAGTCATTTCTATAGTAATGAGCCGAGGATATCTAGGACACGGTAGTTAACCCCCGATGTTTAAGTTATTAAACAAAACTGATTAAAACAGAATATGCGGATTTACTAGCCACAATTCGGCATTCGATTGATCCCATTTCCGACCAAGCGGTAATAATTTATCGTAACCTAAGCCCGTATAGGGGAAATAAGTCGAGAGTATTTACCTGAGCTAGTCTTCTTTAATTTTTGATAACTCGGCCGTACAAAAAAGTACTAAATGCAGATAGCATTTAACGGCAAGTCACTAGTCTGGATTATGGCATAAACTAACCAATTAAATACTAACGGTCTTATTTAAGTCATGGACTTAGACCGACTAGCGTGGTTGATCAAAACGTATGACGCTAGATTAAACGATGATTGGATAGAATGTAGTTTAATCCCAACAAGTACCTTTACTTGTATAATATGGGTAAACTATAAACATTCTAGATTTTGAGACTTGAATGACAAGGTTAAACCCGTTTCGGTTAATTTCCGTAAACTAGTTACATATACTTAACCATGCGCGTATTAGCGATATCGGGTAACCGTATAAGTCATGGTCAAGTTCTATATGCCGTTATATTTTAAATAAGTTAAAATATCAGTAGGATATCAACTTATATGCCCGTTAAGGTTTTAAAACGAAACTATGCCTTATAAGGGCATTTTGGTAATTTTATACCGTATAAAAGGAACTTGAATATAATTTAATTTTATAGTTATAAGTATTCTGGAAAAATACTTTATTTATGATATAATATCAGTAGGATACCAATTATTTGTGTAATTTATCTTTTATGACCAAACTATGCACGAAGGGGCATTTTTTGGTCATTTTACACTTAGTTTATAAATTATTTGGGATTCTGAGTTTATAACATGTACCTACTGTAAATATGTTTAGAATAAGTTTGAAAATAAGTAGGTAACAAGTCTTGGTTGATTAATATGGTTTAAAACCATACTATGCGCTGAAACGACGCTTATGTCGTAATATGACGTCTTTATGCGATGTTTATGAAAACTGATGTTAAGGTCAGATTAAAATGTTTTAAATATGTTATTTAATATAACATATCAGTAGCTAAATGATTTACCTTGAAAAGATTTATTAAAATCATTTTATAAGCCACAAGGGCTAAAATCGTCATTTATCGACATAGTTTGAGGACCTGTTTGAAAACTCATTTTATAACTGGGTTTAACATCCCAAATAATTCTACTTATAATATTACATCAGTAGAAAACTCATTTTCAAGTTCATTACTATTTAAAACCTTGTTTATGCAAAAAGGACATTTTAGTCAAAGATGACATAATTATGGAACTTGCGCATAAACTTGAATTCTGATTATGATCATGTAATATAACCTCATAGGGTTATGCTACATTATATTATGATCATAATGCAACTTTAGATCAGTAGGTAACTAATCTAAATCGGGTCAGAATCGAAAGTTAAAGCAGAAGTCAAACTTCACGACTTTCGGTTGTGAACCGACCCTAGAACTGAAATTGACGAGCCGAACATGTTCATACATGTTCTAATAATTATTACCAACTTGTTTAAGTGTCAAAACAAGTTAAATACCATATATAAGATTAGTTTATGATTTTTCTGAAAAATGACATATTTGACTTTTTAATAACTTAACTTTGACCCGTCAATTGGTCTAGTAAACGTGATCTTCAGGAGGTGCCCTTTATAGGATTAACACCTACCTTATTATGATCACTTAGCCATGTTCATTTCGAACAATGGCTGGACCATAATGGTCTTAACCGAAAGTCAAAGTGTTTTCTGAAAAACGCTTGACTTTTGGTTATAAAAGCCTATAAACGAAAATGCACAAGGAAGGAACACTTACCTAGTGATTCCTAAGGTGCAAAAGAAATATGTTGGATGCTCCTTTTAGCTAGGAACTTCCAGAGGAGGGAGAAGAGTGTGAATAAGAAAGGTGTAAGTTGAAATGGTGAACTTGATCACCTATTTATGGTTGGAGAACTCAAAGGAGGTGAAACCAGGTGTTTAGGGGTGTAAGAGGAAGCTTACAAGTGTCCCAAAACATGGCATAGCTGATTACAAGTCCATAGTTTCGAAAACATGGTTTTTTAGAGTTTTGTTTGGAGACCAAACAAAACTTTCTGCAGCAGACGGCTTCTCGCGCCCCGCGAGAGACCCAGGCCAGGTCTCTCGCGGCCCGCGACCGCCCCTTGGCCAGTTTCAAAGTTTGACACTTTAACCCCTTAACTTTATAAAGCTTTCAAAACTTTTAAACACCTTTTTGGCACTTTTAGACCTCCGTAGCCAATACTTGGCATACGCGAGATAATTCCTAGACATTGTTGAGCTCTCGGTTCGTTAAAAGGTCATTCAGAGGTATCAATTAACATGTTGACACTTTAATCCTTCCATCATCCAACTTTCACATATTTACAAAATTGAACCCTCTCGTCCAACGAATGGCACGTATGAGAGTTAGGGCTTTGCAAGGATCACTCAGAGGCTTATTATAAGCATGTTGACTCCGATGTCACTCAGAGGTTGGGCATGTTGACATATCAGTCACTTAGAGGCCAAATTTCAAGCATGTTGACATATCAGTCACTCAGAGGCTAATGATCCTCGATCAAAATCGGTTTCTCAACAAACCTCAGGTTTTTATCTATCTGCACATCTTTGTGTGACATTGCTAGCTATTCATCGGCTAGACATTTCTTAAGATTACTGATGTGGAACACATCATGGATTCCACTAAGATCCTCTGGCAACCTGAGCTTATAAGCTACAGTGCCGACACATTCGACTATCTCGAATGGTCCAATATATCTTGGGCTCAACTTGCCCTTCTTTCCAAAACGCATCACACCTTTCCATGGTGATACCTTCTGCATGACGTTGTCCCCTATTTGGAACTTAAGAGGTTTACGCCTCTTGTCAGCATAACTCTTCTGCCTATCCCTGGCAGCTTTGAGACGATCACGGATGTGCACAATCTTTCCCGTGGTCTCTAGGACAATCTCTGGTTATAGTTGGGCCTCCCCAACTTCTGCCCAGCACACAGGCGTTCGACACTTTCTCCCATATAAGGCCTCAAAAGGAGTAGCCTTAATTCTAGTATGATAACTATTATTGTAGGAGAATTCTATTAGGGTTAAGTGGTCATCCCAACTTCCACCTAAATCAATCACACATACCCTAAGCATGTCTTCCAGTGTCTAGATAGTACGCTCACTTTGACCATCAGTCTGTGGATGGTAAGCCATATAAAATTTAATCTTGTGCCTAATGATTGTTGGAAACTTTTCCAAAAGTGAGATGTGTATCTAGTATCTCTATCAGATACAATAGATACCGGCACACCGTGTAGGGACACAATCTTGTCCACGTACAACTTAGTCAATTTGTCATATAAGTTTCTTTAATTGGCAAGAAATGTGCTGACTTGGTCAGCCTATCCATTATGACCCAAATAGTGTCATTTCCACTTTTTGTCTTAGGTAACCTGGTAATCAAATCCATAGTTACCATTTCCCATTTCCAATTGCTGTAGAAGTCCTAACGGCTTCTGATGTTCGGCCTTAACTTGCGAACACGTCAGACACTTAGCTACATAAGTGGCTATGGATTTCTTCAAACCCATCCACCAATAATTCTTCTTTAGATCTTGATACATCTTGTCACCTCCCAGGTGAACTGAGTATCTCAAACTATGCGCTTCTCGGAGGATTATATCTCTAAGTCCCCCAAAGATTGGAACCCAAATTCTATCATTTAATCTTAGGATTCCATCCTTTCCAGGCGCTAACTGATCCATAGTTCCGCCTAATCCCTCCTTAGGAGCATTAGTCTCTAACAGGGCTTGCTTCTGCTTTTCATTTAAGCTATTTTTGAGCTCAATGCTCTTGGCGTTAATCCTTATAGGTTTAACCCGTTCCTTGTGACTTAAAGCATCATCAACTACATTTGCCTTGCCTGGATGGTAGCGAATCACAATCATAATCGTTAAGTGTTTCCATCCATCAGCGTTGTCGCATGTTCAATTCTTTCTGATTGAACAGATGCTGGAGACTTTTATGGTCAGTGTATATAATACACTTTGTACCATACAAGTAATATCTCCACAGTTTTAGTGAAAATACAACGGCACCCAATTCCAAATCGTGGGTGGTGTAATTTCTTTCATGCACCTTTAACTGTCGTGATGTATAGCAATCACTTTGCCTTTTTGCATTAGCACACAGCCCATGCCAGTGTGCGATGCATCACAGTAGACTACAAAATCTTCAACACCCTCTGGTAGGGATAACACAGGAGCATTGCTCAATTTGTGTTTAAGAATCTCAAAAGATTCTTGTTGCTTTGGACCCCAATTATACTTAACATTCTTACAGGTCAAGGTAGCTAGAGGAGTGGCTATTCTTGAAATGTTCTCAATGAACCTCCTATAGTAACCAGCCAATCCTAGAAAACTACGAATCTCCGATGGGGTTTTGGGTACTTCCCAATTCATGATGGCTTCAATTTTGGTAGGATCCACTTGGATACCACGCTCACTTACATATGTCCAAGAAATTGGACTTCCCTAAGCCAAAACTCACATTTAGAGAACTTAGCATAAAGCTTCTCTTGCCTTAACAATTCCAGAATGCATCGAAGGTGATTCTCGTGATCAGCTTGCTTACGAGAATAGATAAGTATGTCGTCAATGAAGACAATGACAAACTTATCCAAATACGGTTTGCAGACTCTATTCATGAGATCCATGAACGTTGCTGGTGCATTTGTGGGCCCAAAAGGCATCACTAAGAATTCAAAGTGACCATATCGGGTCCTGAAGGCAGTTTTAGAAACATCTTCACTTCTAACCTTCAGCTGGTGATATCAAGATCTCAGATCAATCTTGGAAAAGTAACTAGCCCCTTGAAGTTGGTCGAATAAATCGTCGATCCTGGGCAGAGGATATCTATTCTTGATTGTTAACTTGTTTAGCTCTCGGTAATCGATACACATTCGCATCGAACCGTCTTTCTTCTTTACAAAGAGGATAGGATCTCCCTAAGGCGAGGAACTAGGCTGAATAAAGCCTTTCTCCAAGAGTTTGTCTAGTTGTGTCCTCAATTCCTTCATCTTCATTGGTGCTAGCCTATATGGAGCTCAAGCCACTAGTGCTGATCCTGGTAAGATATCTATTCTAAACTCCACTTGCCTGTCTGGAGGTAGGCCTGGTAATTCTTCTGGGAATACATTGGGATATTCTGAGATGACTGGTAGGTCCTCCATGTTTGGCTTAGTCTTATTTATGGTAACTTGTGCCATGTAGATGACACATCCTTTCCTCAAACACTTGGATGCCTTAAATAATGACACATTGTCTGTGTAACATTTGTCAAAAACGGGTTTTTAAAACCCGCTCCGTTTTGTAATCGAATATCAAGTTATAAAAGACACGTTGAATATTTATGATTATTTTGATATAAAATGATACATAATTAATAAATAAACTAAACTATAAAAATTATATTTGATAAAAAGTTAAAACAAAATAAATAAAAAAAATATGTCGCTGCCGGGACTCGAACCCGGGTCAGCCAGAACAACTCCAACGACTTAACACACACTCACATCACCACTCCGCCACTTTGTGTTTTCTGTTATCATTAGGAAATAAATGAGATTTATACACAAACTCGGTTAAACCGGTTGCGCCAACTGAAAAACGGAAATCGGCAGATCAATCGTCAAATCGCTTATTTACTCGCACATTCAGTTTATAACCGATGCACCGACGATTTTTAATCAAGTCGGAATTGATTAAGCATCAAGTCTCATCATTACCGGTTTTTATAACCGAAAAATATTCAAGTCCAGATTACTTCAATTCAAGACCACTCTCGCGACTCAGAAACATCATACCAACATCCCATTTCACTTTCGTCACATTTTCAGACCATCAGAACGCTTAAATCAGCTCGCCGGAATTTTCTGCAAATTTCGCTGGAAAACCGTATTCATCCTCAAACGGTAAATCTTTCAATAAACATTGTAGTTCAACAATTGTTAGGCTATTTCTAACTTAAACCTTTCAATTGAAATCGAATTCAGGCGCTGTATTCATCTATTCCAGTTCGCCGGAAATTTCCTGAAAGTCTTTATCTCCGTCTGTGAAACGGTAAGGACCTTCAATCCCGCTGTTAACGTTTGTTTATCACTTCAATTCCACGATTGACTAATCAAAATGGTTAATTGTTTTGGTTCAGTGGAAGTGCACAAAAACAGAGCCGAAGCATTTGCCGGAAATTCTGTGATATATCATTCCAACGGTATGTTACTTCCAACACCGTTTCTGTCTTACATTTTAACCTGAAGAATGTTTGGTAATCGTAAAAACAAGAAACGGATCAGTGATTCAGTCGACGGAAATTTGAATGAAGAAGGCGAATTTAATTAAGTTATAAGTTTATTTAAAACCAGTAAAATGAACGGGTTAGACACACAGTCCAGCGGTGGACTGTGTGCAAAACATATACGCATGTCCCGAGTTCGATCCCTGATCCACGCACTCCTTATATAATAAAATGTCTTTTTGTTTAAAAACTAAACCGGGTTAACTTCGTTAGTTGTTAAGTATAATAAAAACCGAGATATTAACCAGGTTAGACACACAGTCCAGCGGTGGACTGTGTGCAACACTAAGTCACACGTTGCGCGTTCGAAACCCATCACTGGCACCGGTTGTTGAATTAAAATGTTTTTGCAATTAAAAGAATTTCGGTTAAACTGAATAAGTATATAAATATAATTAAAAACAAGATTATTTCGGGTTAGACACGTAGCTCAGTTGGTAGAGCTGCGTGCACGCGTACGGGAGGTCTCGGGTTCGAGCCTCACCCGGCGCAAACAATTTCATGTACGAACCGGTCAACAGGTCAATGGTCAACGGTCAACGCGAAATAAACAATTTTTTTTTTTTTAATTTATTTAATTTAATTTAAAAATCAATTAAAAATACTTAAAAATAACATTTTTAAAGATAGAAAATAGCCTTAAATTCACAAAAATATATCTAAAAATTTCATTAAAATCTTTAATAAAATCCACGCATTTAATATATTTTTCCGTTATTATTTAGGTTAGCATTTCTCGTTGTTCCGCTCATCTAATTCGTGCGTATCTCACCATCTCCAATCCAACGCACCCAATGTGAGTGAATCTTTACAAATTCCCCGTTTGATCACGTTTTGGGGTGTATCATGTGTCTTGATATATATTATACTTAAACCATTGTGCATACATCATATCATGAACTTGTGTATTCAGTTTGTTTCTGTTGTGTAGTTATTGTTGGATGCAATTTATTATTTTCAGTACATGCAATTTCATAGGCCGCCGCTCCCCATTACATTATGAGCGTTGAGCATGTTCCCCATTTCATTATGAGGTTGAACCTGGCGTGCCCACATACGATCGGCTCCGTTTGATTGAGCCTTGATCGCACAGACATTTTCATTTTCAGTACATGCAATACGATCGGCTCCGTTTGATTGAGCCTTGATCGCACAGTTTCATTTATGTTATTTATCATATGATATTGGTATGTTCATGTATGCTGTCATCTGTTATTGTATGTTATAGTTGTGATTGCTATTTGCCACTGCTTGATTATTTACATTTGCTCATTTATGATTATGCACAATATTTCATTGATAAACTAACAAGTAATTCATTAATAAATGTTTATCTAATAAGGTTCACTCGCCAACTTATGTTGACCCAAAAACCCCCATTTTTACACATGATACAGGTGAACCAGCAGCAGCTAGGAACACATAGGAATGGACTAGAATAATAAAATGTTTTGGAGTTGGGATTGTTATGTTTGGTTTATTTCCTTTGTATTGTATGAACATGTTTGGATATTTGGAAATGTAACTTTGACTTTATTAAATATGAAACATATTAGTAAATGTCATGAGCTTTGGTGATAACCCAATTATGCCCCGACTCTTATTCCGCTGCGGGTCAGGGTGTGACAGATTGGTATCAGAGCCATGACTATAGGGATATAGGATAGGTTATTAGACCCTTAGAGCCTATACTATACTTGATTAGAAACTTATAAGATTTTTGTGTGTTATATGCCAAATTTCATGATATTTATATGTTTTATGTTAAATGTTACATTCAATATTATGCAAGCGTGTTCATAAGTATGTATTATCACACAATGCCTATCATAAATCACATACTCATAACATATCACATCCATGAAAGCACACACCACATCATGATTGCTTTTACAATGATTTTTGTGTTTTCAAATCTCATCAAAGTGAGTTCTCATGACGGGCATGTAGTAACTGGAAGGGTACCAGTACCGGTAGTCGGAACGTCCTGTCTAGGCTGGCATTCGTATAAATCCAAAATAAAGGACCAGTTTGCCTACCTGGGGACTAACGATGAGAGTACGAAGTACCTATTAGGCCAAAGCATGCTATACCAAACGTCGTGTGAGCTAACCCCACTTTGAGTTGTCATTGTGTCTACACCTGGACACGTTCTGACCAAACATCTCATGAACATATTTTGTGGTTTGCATTCGGGTGATGCAAGTGTTAAATCGCCAATACTAATGTGAATCCTACCAAGCCAATAGCCATGGGGGCCCACATGACTACATAGGTGAAGGTATGGGGGACATTTGAGGCCCAACATGAGCAAACCTTGCATTATTGATATTTATGTTATTTTCATTTTCTTAAAGACACATGACACCTAAAAAGACACCATAAACTCACAATCTTCTCATTGTATGATCCTGTAGATGTCGTCTAGACAGCAACGAAGGGGTAAAAGATCAGGAAGGTCTCAGGAACGTTTGGCCACTCAGATCGCGAAACAAATGGCCATGATACTGCCTGACATTGTGGTCCAAGTACAACAAGCCCTCACTACAAATCCTATTAACCTCCCCAACAACATGATCAGAACATCGACAACCCTCCTACCAGCAAGTGTTCATACAAACATTTCAAGTCTTGTGATCCTCCTAAATTCGAAGGGACCGAGGGTGTCACTGCTCTCCTACATTGGTTCGAGGAGATGGAAAACACCTTTCTAAACTGCGAATGTCCTGAGGATCGCAAGGTTCGATACGCTACCTGGAGACTATTTGGGGTAGCTCTCACTTGGTGGAATACTGAGAAAGGGAAGAGGGGAACTGAAGATGCAATGGCCTTAACTTGGGAGGAGTTAAGGGAAATCATGACTAGGCGTTTCTGTCCTAGGAGCGAAATTAAAAAGCTGGAGGACGAATTTCATTCTCTAAAGCAAAAGGAGGATGATCACACCACCTATAACAAGAGGTTCTTGGAGTTGAACCAAATGGTTCCAAATTTATTCACCCCAACTTATCGTCTGATTGAGCATTATATTCGAGGACTTCCCTCGAAAATTCAAGATTCAGTCCTCAGCACTTCACCGGTAACACTTGAAGCTGCTATGGAGCTAGCAACTGAACTGACCGAGAACCGAATTCGCAACGGGAAGTTCAAGGAAGAGAAAAAGAAAGCCCCTGTTGAGGGTCAAACTTCAAACCATCCCATCTCTTCCTCTAAGTTTGCTAACAAGAGGAAGCGCAACACCAGAAATTTTGCAGTTACTCAAACCAACTCCCCTATTCCTGCTGCACCCATTACTCAAGTCACTCCTTCACCCGCACCATACAGAAGACCATACAATGGCCCGCTACCAAAATGCAACCGTTGCCAATATCACCATTCCCCTGATCATCCCTGCCAATATTGCACCGGCTGCAGTCGCGCAGGTCATACTGTTCAAACCTGCCGCATGCCTCAACGAACGAACCGCCACCAACCTTTAACCCAAACCCACCAACAAATAATGGGCCAAGCCCAACAACCCCTGCTATTACCATCCACCCAACATTTAGCCTAAACATATTACCTGCCCAATTATCCTATGGGTCAACCAATGCGGGCTTGCTACAATTGCGGTGACCCGAGCCACTTCAGAAACACTTGTCCAAGGTTGGTAAACATTATTCATGCTCAGGCCCAAGCCAACCCGGTGAATCAAACAAACCAAGCTCCTCCACCTGCAAGAGGGAGAGCTTTCAATATCAACGTTAACCAGGCCAGAGCTGACGGCAATGTGGTTAACGGTATGTTCCTTATAAATGGTAGATATGCATCTATGTTATTTGATACTGGTGCGGATAGAAGTTTTGTGTCTTTAGAATTTGAACCTATCCTACGCAAAAATCGGGATAAGCTCATGGAATCCATAACGGTAGAAGTTGCGGACGGGAAACCAGTTTCATTAAACTTTATTATACGCAACTGTACACTCACCCTAAACGACCACGATTTCTCAGTCGACCTGATTCCTATGAAGCTGGGAAGTTTTGATATCATAATCGGTATGGATTGGCTCAGTCAACATCAGGCAGAAGTAGTATGTCATGAAAAATTTATTCGTATTCCTCTTTCAAACGGTCAGACTCTTCGAATCATTGGAGAAACCTCGTCGAAAGGTCTCAGCTTAATGTCTTGTCTTCAAGCTCAAAAATATCTTCGCAAGAATTATGTCGCGTTTTTAGCTCATATCATCAAAAAGGGAACCATGGAGAAGAAACTTGAAGACATTCCTGTAGTAAAAGACTTCTCGCAAGTTTTTCCTGACGACATTTCAGGACTTCCTCCAGTTAGAGACGTCGAATTCCGTATTGATCTTATACCTGATGCTACACCAGTTGCAAAGTCTCCTTATAGGTTAGCCCCCTCTGAAATGCAAGAGCTAGCCAGCCAATTACAAGAGTTGACTGACAAGGGATTCATACGTCCTAGCTCGTCGCCTTGGGGTGCACCTGTCCTTTTTGTAAAGAAGAAAGATGGATCGTTTCGTATGTGCATCGACTACAGAGAGCTCAACAAGTTAACAATCAAGAATCGCTATCCTTTACCTCGCATTGATGATCTTCTTGACCAACTACAAGGTGCCAGCTGCTTTTCAAAAATCGACCTTCGATCTGGCTATCATCAACTTAGAGTGCATGAAGAAGACGTCCCTAAGACTGCTTTTCGAACTCGTTATGGCCACTATGAATTCATGGTTATGCCATTTGGTTTAACCAACGCACCAACTGTCTTCATGGACCTAATGAACAGAGTCTGCAAACCTTATCTTGATCAGTTTGTTATAGTCTTCATCAACGATATTCTTATTTATTCAAAATCTAAATCTGATCATGAGCGTCATCTTCGACTCATCCTTGCACTTTTAGAAAAGGAAAAGCTTTATGCCAAATTTTCCAAATGTGAATTCTGGTTAAAGGAGGTGCAATTTCTCGGGCATGTAGTCAATGACAAGGGAATACATGTCGACCCTTCAAAGATCAAAGCGGTTCAAGAATGGCAAGCTCCACGTACACCAACTGAAGTAAGATCTTTCCTTGGTCTAGCTGGCTATTATCGTCGGTTCTTTTCAAACTTCTCTCGCATTGCTGTACCACTCACGGCTTTAACTCATAAGGGAAAACCTTTCATATGGGGACCCAAGCAAGAAGAAGCCTTTCAAACTCTTAAACAAAAACTTTGTGATGCACCAATCCTCACTCTTCCTGAAGGTTGTGATGATTTTGTAGTCTATTGCGACGCGTCAGGGCAAGGATTAGGCTGCGTTCTAATGCAAAGAGGAAAAGTCATAGCTTATGCTTCGAGACAACTCAAGACACATGAAAAGAACTACACCACTCATGACCTAGAACTTGGAGCCGTTGTGTTCGCTCTTAAGATATGGAGACATTATCTCTATTGTACTAAGTGTGAAATATACATTGACCACAAGAGTCTTCAACATATCTTCAACCAAAAGGAGTTAAACATGAGGCAACGAAGATGGGTCGAACTTCTAAATGACTACGACTGTGAAATTAGATACCACCCTGGTAAAGCAAATGTGGTGGCTGATGCACTTAGTCGAAAGGGTTATACGAACTCCATTCGTCTTCTATGTTCGCAAATTATAACTAACATTAAAGATCAAATTCGAGAAGCCCAACATGTTTCAATAATGGAAGAAGATGTACGAAAGGAGATGTCCTGTGGAGCTGAGCTAAAAATTGAAACTAAATCTGACGGTATTCTGTATTACCTAGATCGTATCTGGATTCCTAACCACAACAATCTTCGTGAAATTCTTATGAATGAAGCTCACAAAACGCGATATTCTATACACCCAGGAGCCGATAAGATGTATCAAGACCTACGATATACCTATTGGTGGCCTGGAATGAAGAAGGATATTGCCGTTTTTGTTTCCAAGTGCCTTACATGTTCCAAGGTGAAGGCTGAACACCAAAGACCCTCGGGACTTCTGGTCCAACCGGAAATACCTGTATGGAAGTGGGAAAATATAACCATGGATTTCTTTACCGGGTTACCTCGCACTTCTGGTGGGTATGACACTATATGGGTAATTATAGACCGACTTACAAAATCAGCACACTTTATTCCTATCCGTGAAGATTTCAAGAACGAAAAGCTTGCCCGTATTTATATTAACGAAATCGTAAGCCGACATGGGGTACCGTTAAGCATTATTTCTAATCGTGATGGTCGTTTCACTTCACGAACATGGCAAGCAGTACAATCCGCTATGGGCACGCGATTAGATCTCAGTACCGCCTATCATCCTCAAACTGATGGACAGTCTGAGCGCACCATTCAAACTCTTGAAGATATGCTTCGAGCATGTGTCATAGACTTCAAGGGAAATTGGGACGCCCACCTACCGTTAGTTGAATTTTCGTACAACAACAGCTATCATTCGAGCATCGGCATGGCACCTTTTGAAGCATTATATGGTCGTAAGTGCCGATCTCCTGTATGTTGGCACGAAATTGGGGAAGCTCAAATTACTGGTCCAGAATTGATCCAAGAAACCACAGACAAGATCCATCAAATTCGAAACAATCTTCTAGCGGCTCAAAGTCGTCAAAAGAGTTATGCAGATAAACGACGGAAGCCCTTAGAGTTTAACATTGGTGATCATGTACTTTTAAAAGTATCACCCTGGAAGGGAGTAGTTCGTTTTGGTCAAAAGGGCAAGCTAGCACCACGTTACGTAGGACCCTTCAAGATACTCGAAAGAGTAGGTCCTGTAGCATACAAGCTTGATCTACCAGAATAACTCAACAGGATTCATCCCACATTCCACGTGACGAACTTGAAGAAGTGCCTCGCTGATGAAAACCTCCATATTCCGCTGGAAGATATTCAGATTGATGAATCTATGCATTTTATTGAAAGACCTGTAGAGATCATGGACTTCGGGGAAAAACGTCTGCGACGAAGTCGCATTCCAATTGTTAAGGTACGCTGGGAGTCGAAACGGGGACCTGAGTTTACTTGGGAACGTGAAGACTCAATGCGTGAAAAATACCCGCATCTTTTTCCTACTACTTCAACTACTTAAATTTCGGGACGAAATTCCTAAAAGTAGGGGATACTGTAACATTTGTCAAAAACGGGTTTTCAAAACCCGCTCCATTTTGTAATCGAATATCAAGTTATAAAAGACACGTTGAATATTTATGATTATTTTGATATAAAATGATACATAATTAATAAATAAACTAAACTATAAAAATTATATTTGATAAAAAGTTAAAACAAAATAAATAAAAAAAATATGTCGCTGCCGGGACTCGAACCCGGGTCAGCCAGGACAACTCCAACGACTTAACACACACTCACATCACCACTCCGCCACTTTGTGTTTTCTGTTATCATTAGGAAACAAATGAGATTTATACACAAACTCGGTTAAACCGGTTGCGCCAACTGAAAAACGGAAATCGGCAGATCAATCGTCAAATCGCTTGTTTACTCGCACATTCAGTTTATAACCGATGCACCGACGATTTTTAATCAAGTCGGAATTGATTAGGCATCAAGTCTCATCATTATCGGTTTTTATAATCGAAAAATATTCAAGTCCAGATTACTTCAATTCAAGACCACTCTCGCGACTCAGAAACATCATACCAACATCCCATTTCACTTTCATCACATTTTCAGACCATCAGAACGTTTAAATCAGCTCGCCGGAATTTTCTGCAAATTTCACCGGAAAACCGTATTCATCCTCAAACGGTAAATCTTTCAATAAACATTGTAGTTCAACAATTGTTAGGCTATTTCTAACTTAAACCTTTCAATTGAAATCGAATTCAGGCGCTGTATTCATCTAATTCCAGTTCGCCGGAAATTTCCTGAAAATCTTTATCTCCGTCTGTGAAACGGTAAGGACCTTCAATCCCGCTGTTAACGTTTGTTTATCACTTCAATTCCACGATTGACTAATCAAAATGGTTAATTGTTTTGGTTCAGTAGAAGTGCACAAAAACAGAGCCGAAGCATTTGCCGGAAATTCTGTGATATATCATTCCAACGGTATGTTACTTCCAACACCGTTTCTGTCTTACATTTTAACCTTAAGAATGTTTGGTAATCGTAAAAACAAGAAACGGATCAGTGATTCAGTCGACGGAAATTTGAATGAAGAAGACGAATTTAATTAAGTTATAAGTTTATTTAAAACCAGTAAAATGAACGGGTTAGACACACAGTCCAGCGGTGGACTGTGTGCAAAACATATACGCATGTCCCGAGTTCGATCCCTGATCCACGCACTCCTTATATAATAAAATGCCTTTTTGTTTAAAAACTAAACCGGGTTAACTTCGTTAGTTGTTAAGTATAATAAAAACCGAGATATTAACCAGGTTAGACACACAGTCCAGCGGTGGACTGTGTGCAACACTAAGTCACACGTCGCGCGTTCGAAACCCGTCACTGGCACAGGTTGTTGAATTAAAATGTTTTTGCAATTAAAAGAATTTCGGTTAAACTGAATAAATATATAAATATAATTAAAAACAAGATTATTTCGGGTTAGACACGTAGCTCAGTTGGTAGAGCTGCGTGCACGCGTACGGGAGGTCTCGGGTTCGAGCCTCACCCGGCGCAAACAATTTCACGTACGAACCGGTCAACAGGTCAATGGTCAACGGTCAACGCGAAATAAACAATTTTTTTTTATTTTTATTTATTTAATTTAATTTAAAAATCAATTAAAAATACTTAAAAATAACATTTTTAAAGATAGAAAATAGCCTTAAATTCACAAAAATATATCTAAAAATTTCATTAAAATCTTTAATAAAATCCACGCATTTAATATATTTTTCCGTTATTATTTAGGTTAGCATTTCTCGTTGTTCCGCTCATCTAATTCGTGCGTATCTCACCATCTCCAATCCAACGCACCCAATGTGAGTGAATCTTTACAAATTCCCCGTTTAATCACGTTTTGGGGTGTATCATGTGTCTTGATATATATTATACTTAAACCATTGTGCATACATCATATCATGAACTTGTGTATTCAGTTTGTTTCTGTTGTGTAGTTATTGTTGGATGCAATTTATTATTTTCAGTACATGCAATTTCATAGGCCGCCGCTCCCCATTACATTATGAGCGTTGAGCATGTTCCCCATTTCATTATGAGGTTGAACCTGGCGTGCCCACATACGATCGGCTCCGTTTGATTGAGCCTTGATCGCACAGTTTCATTTATGTTATTTGTCGTATGATATTGGTATGTTCATGTATGCTGTCATCTGTTATTGTATGTTATAGTTGTGATTGCTATTTGCCACTGCTTGATTATTTACATTTGCTCATTTATGATTATGCACAATATTTCATTGATAAACTAACAAGTAATTCATTAATAAATGTTTATCTAATAAGGTTCACTCGCCAACTTATGTTGACCCAAAAACCCCATTTTTACACATGATACAGGTGAACCAGCAGCAGCTAGGAACACATAGGAATGGACTAGAAGAATAAAATGTTTTGGAGTTGGGATTGTTATGTTTGGTTTATTTCCTTTGTATTGTATGAACATGTTTGGATATTTGGAAATGTAACTTTGACTTTATTAAATATGAAACATATTAGTAAATGTCATAAGCTTTGGTGATAACCCAATTATGCCCCGACTCTTATTCCGCTACGGCTCGGGGTGTGACAGTCTGGCAGTCCATAGTGTGAATCTCCGAGGATGGTGATCATTTCACCAGATGGGGTCTTAATCTCGATGAGCTTTTTAGCGCAGGCAATGCGGGCTTTGTTATGAGATAACCAATCCATGCCTAAACAACATCGAACCCCACCAATTTCATTGGCAGAAGAGAGATAGGGATGGAATGATTCTTAATGGATATACAGCATCCATCAAGAATGGAAGATGCTGTTTCTATCGTTCCATCAGCAAGTTCTATCTCATAAGTTTTATCTAGAGTTCTTATGGGCAGGTTTAATAGTTTACTAAATGGTCAACAAATGATTTATCCGCACCCGAATTGAAAAGAACTCTAGCGTAAATATTGTTAATGAGGAATGTACCTGTTATGACGTTGTTGTCATTAACGGCCTCCCTGACATTCATTTGAAAGGCACGGGCATTCCCCTTCTTGGCCTCTCCAGGCTTTGGATCATTACTTTTGGTTTTCTTGGGGAAATTGTACGTTATGTGCCCTTTTTCATTGCAGTTATAGCGAACTGCATCCTTAAGATCCTTGCAATCAAAGGTCTTATGCCCTTTTCTTTTGCAGATACCACAGGGTTTGGTTTATGGATTTATGCTTCACTGTCCCCAATGTCTATATTTACAATTCTTGCGTAGAGGTTTGTCATTAGACGCATGCTGGTTCTTTTTGAACCCAAAGTTTCCTTTCTTTTTGAACCTTTGGGAGTTATTGTCCTCCCGTTTCCTCTTTCCGTCAGTTTCAGTTCTTACTGACTTTTGCCTCACTAAATCTAATGTGAGGGAGAGAGATAGGTCTACGGCAGACCTATAGGTACCACGCTAAGCAGCCTTTACCATGCCCTTTATCTCGGGCGCCAATCCACTTATAAAATGCGCAATGCGTTTGGATTCGGGAGAGATTAAATAGGAAACTAACCTAGATAGGGAATTGAAATCGGAAACATATTTTCGACAATCTAGGTTTTTCATGGAAAGAGACAAGAAGTCGGTCTCTAATTTCTCCACTCATGGGGTGGGCAGTATGTTTCCTTAACAAGGTCCACAAACTTGGACCAACCCAAATTATATAGGTGTACTTTACCTGTAGACTGTATCATGGCTTTCCACCGATTAGGTGTAACATTCGTCGAAAAACGGGTTTTCCAAACCCGCTTCATTTAATAATCAAGTATTCAGTTATAAGATTTCGTTGCGTATTTATTGTTCAGATTATTTTAAATAGTACATAATTAATAAACACTTTAGAATTTAAAAACCATAGTTGATAAATAATAATGATAAGTTAATAAAAAATAAAATGGAGCTGCCGGGTCTCGAACCCGGGTCTCCCACAAACACAAACACACACCACACCACTCCGCCACACACTACACTTGTGATAAACACTGAATCAAATAACACTTAAAGTAAAACCCGAAAATCAAAACCGGAAGTCAGCGCGCCCAGAACTCGCAATCACCGGAAAAACCAAAACTCCGCGATTTTGGCTATTCTCCTTTGACTGAAACGCATAAACGGATCGCGACATCAGTTATAACCGTTGCCGGCACTTAATTTCAGTCAAAAACCGATGGAATCATCGATCGCGATTGTTGACCCCTAATTCAGACCCAATCGACCTGCCCCCTTATAAATACCCACTCAAACTTCATGTAAACCTTTCGCTCAGAACCACACTCACTTCCGAAGCTTTATTCCTTCCAAAATACGTCGCCGGAGATTTTCGCATTCGCCGGAATTTTTCACCGGAAAACCGAGGCTTTACTCCTAATCGGTATAATTCTCGATCTTTTTTTTTGGTAATCCATTATTCGGCATGTATTAACCTTAATCGGTCAACCAGAGTCTGTCTCAAACAACGTCACCGGAAATTCTTGCACTCGCCGGAATATCACTGGAGAACCGAAGCCTCACTTCCGATCGGTATAATCATCTAAACCTTCTTGCTATCTCTTGCTTAGTAATCTAATTGCTCAACACAATAATCGAAACTGTTAATTCAGTTCGTTCAGCCGGATTCACTGTCGGAAATTTCTGTGTTTTTTTAAAACGAAGAAGATGAAGTGTAATAGGTGTACAAATATAATTAAAATCAGATATTTAATCGGGTTAGACACACAGTCCAGCGGTGGACTGTGTGCAATTACAACACACAAGTCCCGAGTTCGAATCGCGCATGTTTCCGACTTTCAGAAATAAAACCAATATTTTTAAAATCTAATCAGATCAAGTCACAGTATATACATAAGAGGAATATAATCCAGTAGTTAAACAGATTAGACACACAGCCCAACTGGTTGGGCTGTGCGCACTCGAACCGAAGGTCCCGAGTTCGACTGCGGGTCTCTGCAACCGGTTCGGCCATATTAAACCATTTTAATAAAAACTAAATAAGGTTAAAGTTAATTAGTATATATATATAATTAAAACAGAGAATATTTCAGGTTAGACACGTAGCTCAGTTGGTAGAGCTGCGTGCACGTATACGAGAGGTCCCGAGTTCGAACCTCGCTAGCCGCATAGAATAAACACAGTCTGACCGGTCAAGACCCGGTCAAACCTGACAAAAGTCAACCCTTTTTATTTCATTATTATTTATTTATTTAATTGGAAAATTAATTAAAAATACTTAAAAATAGGATTTTTTAAGTTAGAAAATTTCCTTAAACTCACAAAAATAAATCTAAAAATCCCTTTAAGAGCACTAATTAAAAATATTAATCTCAAATAAAATTTATTTATTTATCGAATCATTTCGTTATTATTTAGGTTAGTTTTTTCTCGTCGATTGAATCATAAATTTGTGCGCATTCATCGTCACCAAAGAACGCACCCACTGTGAGTGAATCTCTACCAATTCCCCGTTTTAATCATGTTTTGGGGTGCATCATGTGTCGTACAATTCTTTTATTTTATGTAAACACTTGTGCATACATCATATCCGTGATCAAATGTGTATCAATTGTTGTGTGAATTATATGTAGATTGGATTTATCATTTTCAGTGCACGCATGGCCCATCAGTTCCCCATGGGATACGGGTTGAGCATCAGGAGCCTCATTAGATCGGCTCCGTTTGATTGAGCCTTGATCTCACATACATCATCATTCATGTCATATACTCATCCAAAGTGATTTGTGATTGTTTATCTATATATGTTTGCTCACATGTGATTATTGCACGAATTTTATTTATTAAATAAAATAAGAAATTAGTAAAAATGTTTTATCAAGGTTCACTCGCCAACTTTTGTTGACCCAAAATTCTCCCCGTTTTACACATGATACAGGCGATCCAGCTGAGACAGGAAACACTTAGGAAGGCCTAGAAGAATAAACAAGTTTATGCTTTGGAATAATTATGTAGTTTCATTTTCTTGTAACTGTATGAATTTTGTTTTGGATATTTAAGTTTGTAATTTGAATTTAATAAATATGAAACATCTTAGTAAACATCATGAGCTTTGGTGATAACCCAATTATGCCCCGACTTTTATTCCGCTGCAAGTCGGGGTGTGACATTAGGGCATCGCCTTTGAAGGATTGTGATACGTACTTGACCACATCCTCATCAGCACAGTTGCTGATATCTACAATCGTTTCCATCTCGTCTAGCCACTTTAGGGCTTCTACAGCTCCTTTCTCCCCGTTAAAGTCTCGGGGCTTACAGGAGACAAAGTACTTATAGGTACATCCGTCTTTAACAAAACGGGACCTTTCAGCAAAATCTATTTTCTTTGGTTCACTCTTCATTTTTGAAGAGTGAACAGAGCTCTCCTTATGAGCTGAGGATGGAGGAATAGATAATGGTCTAGAGCGAGTGGCACTCGACTCTCTAAGTCTTTCAATAGCGTTTCCCATGGCCTTTTCGACAGCCGCATCAATGCAAACTTGAAAATTATCATCATCAATATCTTTGTTTTCGGCTTTATTAGAATTAACATTCCGGTGGCTACTTTGTGCGTCACTTGAGTTAGCCATCCTTATGCTTTGGTTCTATACACCAATAAAGTTTCACTTAGCCGTGGTTTGTCAACCATAATGGCTTTAAAATATTGGATATAACAATCTATTGCCTATTCTAGTGAAAATAACATCACAACTCTTAGGCTTAACATATCTATATTTGGCCTAGGTCTTAATAGGACCATCATAGGAAAATTACAATTTGGACAGTGGATCATATTGTCACAACTGTCATTGTTATAATTGGCAATTATATAGCTCATAGGCTTGTCCCTAATGGACATAATAATTGGACTCATTGGCCGGTCACATTGGACAGAAAATATATATATATATATATATATATATGGCATATCAGTCTGTCACCTTGGACATAGATTGGGCACATTGGCCTACATCATAACAAATGTATATGGCATATCAGCCTGTCACATTGGACATAAATTGGGCACCTTGGCCTACATCATAACAGATGTATATGGCATATCAGTCTGTCCCATTGGACATAAATTGGGCACATTGGCCTATCACATTGGACATAAATTGGGCACATTGACCTACATCATAACAGATGTACATGGCATATCAGCATGTCCCATTGGACATATATTGGGCACATTGGCCTGTCACATTGATTGGGCACATTGGTCTACATCATAACAGATGTACATGGCATATTAGCTTGTCCTATTAGACATAAATTGGGTACATTGGCCTGTCACATTGGACATAAATTGGGCACATTGGCCTACATCATAACAGATGTACATGGCATATCAGCCTGTCCCATTGGACATAAATTGGGCACATTGGCCTGTCACATTGGACATAAATTAGGCACATTGGCCTGTCACATTGGACATAAATTGGGCACATTGGCCTACATCATAACAGATGTATATGGCATATCAGCCTGTCACCTTTGATGGCTAGTGTGGTTCCTCAAGTCACACTACCAGGAGTATGAACATTTCTTAATGTTAATATAAGAGTACCTTAATGATTGATTAATGGTCCCGGTCACCTTTGACCTTAATGACCTTGGAGGTTTGGACCTAGTCCCTTACCTCTGGATAGAAGGATAACTTCCCTTAACTATCCTGATAGAAGACCCCTTCGTACTTAACTGTCATTTCTTGGCCAATATGTGGTCTTCGCCACTTGGCATAATCAAATCTATTAAGGTCTTTTGGAATTATATAGCAGAGCATAAATTTCGTGTAAAATCAAGACGCTCGTTTTCAAGAGGGTGAATACAAATATATATAATTCCAACATACTTCATTAATTTCAAATTAGAAGTTACAATTCTAGAAAATGAAGTAAACTGTCCATGCAAGGACTTTAAAGAAATAAAAATGTCCACGCAGGGACTAAAGAAATAACAATGTCCTCACAGGGACTACATAGTATTATAAGAGACCTCACTCGTCCTTCTTTCCTTTGACTAACTTGGAGAGTTTCTTGAAGAACTTGTTTGTCTTCTTCTCTGTTTTCTCCGCCTATTGCTACATTTCTTTCATTCTTTCTAAGGCCTTATTAATGGCCTCAAGTGGTGGCGGAGGTTGTGGTTGCGGTTGTGGCATAACCGGATACTGGTACCCATAAGTTGGATATCCAGTCGGTGAATAAGCAGGTGGGAAAGGAGACGGGTAAAGTGCGTTGTGCATAACCGCCTGCATGTAGGGGTCTTGCGACCATGCTTGATAGTCTACCGGTGTAGACGGGTTAAAAGGATCATATTGAGATGTGTCTGGATATGTGGGGATTGGGTTAGTATAACCAGATGGTGGTGGTTGAACAGCAGGTGTTGGTATTGGTTCCACTATAGGTGAAACATTAGAGGGTCCACCCATTTGTGGGGCCTCTTGAATTGTGGGGTAGGGGTTGGGCAAAGGTGGCAGTGATCCCGACCTTTGTCTGGCACGCACCGACATACTTTCTCCATGCTTTCTCCTTGGTGGTTCAGGTGGTGGTTGAGGTTGGTCCACTGGTACCATGTGGACATCTTCTTGAACATGAGGTGGTTGAAAGTGATGGGAAGGTGTGTGGGCGAAGGTGAATTGGTTCCAATATTGGTCCCACTCATTAGGACCTTGATAGGGCGATTCGGTATAAGAGTTTGAATCGCTTGAAATTTCTATGGGATGTGCGTTCGATCCCGACGGCGTCATCTCCGGGTCGTAGTCCTCGTCCATAGGGTTTGGCTTTTGATCGGCTAGAGGCGTGTTAAAGTAATGGTTAGGGTTAAATTCTTCATGGTAAAAGTGATGAGAATGAGAATGGTGAGAATGGTGTGAATGATAGGAGTGGTGAGAGTGATAAGAATTTTGGGAATGTGGGGCCGAGTGTCTATGAGAGACAGAGTGTCTCGCTGGTTGCCAAGGAGATGAATCTCCTGATTCTTGGTAAGAGTCTGAGTTGTGAGGTTGAGGGGGAATGCGCCCCGATGGTCATCCCCTCATTGGACCTTTTCCTCTCCCACTTTGTGCTCGTACACGTGGCGGCATTTTCCTGTTAAAAATCAATTCAAAAACAATACTAATAACTTAATAATGAAATGAGTAATCCTAGGTCAATGCCTAGACTTGGAAGTCTAAGGAATGTGCTCATGTAAGTTTGAGATTAAACACAAAAGGCTAGTGTTTAATTCTCTCAAACGTTGGCTCTGATACCAACCTATCACATGCCGGATTTCCATCCCAAATCCATACACCGGTGGGCCCGGGTGGGGAGTATCGTGATGTCAGTTGATAATCATCATAGTCAATTAGACACGACACAGGGGAAGTCTTGGAGTAAAATGACTATTACAAACTGAATGTTCGAAAATACAAAATAATATACAGGCTCGTAATAGAAGATCCACAGGCGGATCATAAATTGTACATAGAAAGAATATAAAATAGACTTTGGGCAGATTTAGGATTTACAAGATCCTCTATCACTACCGAGCACTTCCGGCCTATTTTCGTATTGTACATGCAGTTTAGTCTTTTGAAAATACGTCAGCTTTCGCTAGTAAATACACCCAGCTGACTCATTTTGAAAACATTTTCAAAATGTTTTAAGTGCGTATCAGCACAAAATCTTTTTATAACTTGGGTTAATTGACCGTCTAACCTTGTTAACAGATTTACATGTTTGTCCATACATACAGGGCCCTGTACGGAGACCGAGACATGATTAACGTACACACCACTTTGGACTCACGAAGGAGTCAATTCCTCCCAACCTTGTGGGAATGCATAATTGAGCATCTATCGGGTGTATGCCTACACCCGCGCTAAGGTCGTGGTCATTTCTATTGTAATGAGCCGAGGATATCTAGGACACGGTAGTTAACCCCTGATGTTTAAGTTATCAAACAAAACTGATTAAAACAGAATATGCGGATTTACTAGCCACAATCTAGCATTCGATTGATCCCATTTCCAACCAAGCGGTAATAATTTACCGTAACCCAAGCCCGTATAGGGGAAATAAGTCGAGATTATTTACCTGAGCCAGTCTTCTTTAATTTTTAATAACTCAGCCGTACACAAAAGTACTAAGTGCATATAGCATTTACCGGCAAGTCTCTAGTCTGGATTATGGCATAGACTAACCAATTAAATATTAACGGTCTTATTTAAGTCATAGACTTAGATCGACTAGCGTGCTTGATCAAGAAGTATGACACTAGATTAAACGATGATTGGATAGAATGTAGTTTAATCCCAATAAGTACCTTGACTTGTATAATATGGGTAAACTATAAACATTCTGGATTGAGACTTAAATGACAAGGTTAAACCCGTTTCGGTTATTTCCGTAAACTAGTTACATATACTTAACCGTGCGCGTATTAGCAATATCGGGTAACCGGATAAGTCGTGGACAAGTTCTATATGCCGTTGTATTTTAAATAAGTTAAAATATCAGTAGATATCAACTTATATGCCCGTTAAGGTTTTAAAACGAAACTATGCCTTATAAGGGCATTTTGGTAATTTTATACCGTATAAAAGGAACTTGAATATAATTTACAGTTATAGTTATAAGTATTCTGGAAATATACTTTATTTATGATATAATATCAGTAGGATACCAATTATTTGTGTAATTTATCTTTTATGACCAAATTATGCACCGAAGGGGCATTTTGGTCATTTTACACTTAGTTTATAAATTATTTGGGATTCTGAGTTTATAACATGTACCTACTGTAAATATGTTTAAAATAAGTTTGAAAATCAGTAGGTAAGAAGTCTTGGTCGATTAATATGGTTTAAAACCATACTATGCGCCGAAACGGCGCTTATGTCGTAATATGACGTCTTTATGCGATGTTTATGAAAATTGATGTTAAGGTCAGATTAAAATGTTTTAAATATGTTATTTAATATAACATATCAGTAGGTAAATGATTTACCATGAAAAGATTGATTAAAATCATTTTATAAGCCACAAGGGCTAAAATCGGCATTTATCGACATAGTTTAAGGACCTGTTTGAAAACTCAGTTTATAACTTGGTTTAACATCCCAAATAGTCCTACTTATAATATTACATCAGTATAAAACTCATTTTCAAGTTCATTACTATTTAAAACCTTGTTTTATGCAAAAAGGTCATTTTAGTCAAAGATGGCATAATTATGGAACTTGCGCATAAACTTGGATTCTGATTATGATCATGTAATATAACCTCAGAGGGTTATCCTACATTGTATTATGATCATAATGCAACTTTAGATCAGTAGGTAACTAATCTAAATCGGATCAGAATCGAAACTCAAAGCAGAAGTCAAACTTCACGACTTTCGGTTGCGAACCGACCCTAGAACTGAAATTGACGAGCCGAACATGTTCATACATGTTCTAATAATTATTACCAACTTGTTTAAGTGTCAAAACAAGTTAAATAGCATATATAAGATCAGTTTATGATTTTTCCGAAAAATGGCATGTTTGACTTTTTAACAACTTAACTTTGTCCTGTCAATTGGTCTAGTTAACGTGATCTTCAGGAGGTGCACTTTATAGGGATTAACACCTACCTTATTATAATCACTTAGCCATGTTCATTTTGAACAATGGCTGGACCATAAAGATCTTAACCGAAAGTCAAAGTGTTTTCCGAAAAACGCTTGACTTTTGGCTATAAAAGCCTATAAACGAAAATGCACAAGGAAGGAACACTTACCAATGATTCCTAAGGTGCAAAAGAACTATGTTGGATGCTCCTTTTAGTTAGGAACTTCCAGAGGAGAGAGAAGACTGTTAATAAGAAAGGTGCAAGTTCAAATGGTGAACTCGATTACCTATTTAGAGTTGGAGAACTCAAAAGAGGTGAAGCCAGGTGTTTAGGGGTGTAAGAGGAAGCTTACAAGTGTCCCCGAACGTTGCATAGCTGATTACAAATCCATAGTTTTGAAAACATGGTTTTTTGGAGTTTTGTTTGGAGACCAAACAAAACTTTCTGCAGTAGAGGGCTTCTCGCGCCCCGCGAGAGACCCAGGCCAGGTCTCTCGCGGCCCGCGACTGCCCCTTGGCCAGTTTCAAAGTTTGACACTTTAACCTCTTAACTTTATAAAGCTTTCAAAACTTTTTAAACACTTTTTTGGCACTTTTAGCCATCCGTAGCCAATACTTGGCATACCCAGGATTATGCCTTGACATTGTTGAGTTCTCGGTTCGTTAAAAGGTCATTCAGAGGTATAAATTAACATGTTGACACTTTTAATCCCCCCATCATCCAACTTTCACATATTTACAAAATTGAACCCTCTCGTCCAACAAATGGCACGTATGAGAGTTAGGACTTTGCAAAGGATTACTCAGAGGCTTATTATAAGCATGTTGACTCCGATGTCACTCAGAGGTTGGGCATGTTGACATATCAGTCACTCAGAGGCCAAATTTCAAGCATGTTGACATATCAGTCACTAACAGGCTAATGATTTAAGCATGTTGACATATCAGTCACTCAGAGGCTGTTATTTATGCATGTTGACACCGGACCGTCACTAAGAGGCTCGGTTTGAGCATGTTGACGCCTTTAGTCCTTATTGGTCTTTAATAGACTATATTTAAAAATACACATGTGTCATTATACTATTGGACACGATTTTAAAGGGTGTTATATCAGTAAGGAATTTCGAAATTCCAATAATGAAAAAAATTCACAAAAAAATAAGAATCGACCTGGAAAGACATTGAGCAGGCCTTCGAAGTGTTAAGGAAAAGATGTGATATCATTGCACGTTTGGCACAATTGTGTGAAAAGGTTTATTAACGCTGTGTTCCCGAGTTTAATATAGGTAATGAAAAGAAGATAAAATGAATTAAAGAGAGAAAAGTAAGGAAGTGGAAAAGAAAGATAACTGTGGTTTCCCTAAGGAATGAAAAGGAAAATAAAGATTTTATGTGTTAAATCTGTCCAATTCGAAACGATTTGGAATGAAGGAATAAACATAAATTTTCTTTCCATTTTATTTTCATTTCCTTTCTTAAAAAGATATGTAACACGATTTTTTTACATCCTTTCAAATCTGTTCTTCTCATTCGGTAAATGAGAATCGGAAACACAGCGTAAGGTAACTCATGTACACTTAATATGATAATATGATATTAGAAGAAGAGAGGAGAGGATTGGTCAATATTACAAAGAGGGAATTGAACAACCTTAATGTACGCTAATCTCGGATAAGAAACTTGCTAATGTAGCTTTTCCCCGGGATCCGGACCATTGGCATGTCCGACTGTATTTGGGAGTTTAGCTTCGGTCATGTGTTGATCCTTTTAGTCCAAACTTCTGATTTCGTCTTGTAGTGCAGGACTAGTTGTTTGCGATGTTACCTCTTCGATCAACGACTCATCCCTAATTTTATTAATATGTAGGTCTATATTAACTATAACTATAAAGTCTTTAATTAATATTTTATTTCAATAATGACAAAACCTACTTGTATGTATTCATTAAATATTTGCCATTACAAGTCAGTGTAGCTTCTAAGCATAACTTTTATGCATGCTATTACATCTTCAACCCTTAAAGGTAATTTACGAAAAGTGTTTAATAGTTATTTGATTCCTTAAATCGAATAACTTAAGAGCTTTCATGTTCAAGGAATCTATGAAGATCGAGAAGCCTATTAATAGTGACGGATCTAAAAGAAACATTAAGGGGCAATGATTCAAAATTTTATTTTTTATAGGGTAGAGAAATCGAAAAACGCCATTTTTTTTTCAAAATTTACAATACCGTTGGAACGTAAAGGGATAGCGAAGGTTACCTCTAATCATAGGTTATATCCGCCCCTACCTGTTAAGGAGGCTGCTAAACCATCGGCCGTCAAACCTCCCACCTATACAACTGCCCTTAAAAGCCCGCACAACCTCATCAAACCTAGGAATAAATATATGATATGAATCGTGTTGGGGTTCATGAGTTTCAATGAGAATTCATTAACATGGTTTCATACTTTCATACGAGTTTAGGTTGATAAATTTTGAATTATATTTTTAGAGAAACACGTCTACTATTTAGGATCTAAAGGTTTAATGGTATCACACATAGTAACATTTCTACATGATTTGTAATATTAACTTTTTATTGTTCATTATTTAGAAAACAACAAAAAAGCAAACTGAAATCAAAAGTTTATAATTTTATATATCACCAAACTACAAAACTTATTTAGCTTTTTGTTGGCTTATTATTATTATCTCTCATCGTGAGTAGTTTGTACACATTAACCCAGTCTCGTCAATTCCCTTGCACCTACGCCACGACTTGGGTCCGGTGGTCCTGAGTGACTGACTACAATTATTTTGCAAAGACTCATAAACAATTTAAAAAATAAAAAATAAATTAAAATATGAGTATCATTAACTGCGAAGACCTGTCACAACTATATACTCATTAATATATATTCTCATTCTATCCGAGTAATTTGAAGTGGAAGATCTAGAGATGGGAAATAAGGTTGTTCTGATCTTGATTTCATTCCTCTTAAATCATCTCATCCTCAAGTAAGTACAAATATCCATATATAAACACAAACATTCTCTTAATAATCTTTATTTCATTTATGCATTGCAGATGGGCGAGGCGCCAACGTTTCGACAAGCAATTGGAACTCACTCATCTCTTCCACCAAAGAACACGGGTTCTAACCCACCGGTAATACCTAGCGGCCCATCTACTCACAGAACAGTGTGCATAAAACATCGTCTTCAACTATGACTGTAACAGGCCATAACAGGCCACCAAACAATATGGGTCCACCAGGACCACCATCACCTAGCAGGATACAAGCAAAGATGACAACGGTAAAATGGGTTTACCCCCCACCTTCTAGGATACCAGAAAATGCCACCCATGTTACAACTGAACAACCACCACTGCTATCACCACCGCCTCCTGGGATTGCGGAAAATGAGACACTGGTTTCAACTGAACAATCACCACCACCACAGCCACCAAGCTCACCACCATCTTACAGGATTCAAGAAAATGCCACTGCGGTTACAACTGAACAACCATCACCATCACCATCACCACCCGGAAAATGAGACGGCGGTTCCAACTGAACAACCGCCAGATAAATTGTTAAGCAATAAACATAGACATGTTTAACTACCTACAAGTGTAGATACTTATACATCAGTTGATCAGTCACCGAACTATTGGAATTTATTATTATTGTTGTTGTTGTTGTCATCTCTTACAATATAAAGAGATCATAGGAAACCATGTACGCTCATACTAATAAACCTTAAATAATGATATGCTTCAATCCGAACATGTTTCTTGATTTATATTTCCGCATGTATCTGTATCTATACACAGAACAAACATGTTATTCAATTTTTATTTCCACATGTATCTGTATATATATATATACAGATTAAACATGTTTCTCAATCTAGTATTAATTTCATGTAAGATTGTGTGACAAAATATATTACAGACCAAACATGTTTCTCAATATATGTTTCCTGTTAGATTGACAGATTAAAACGGGCTGTTTTCTTCTGGCCAATGTTAACATGAATTCAGATACAACGTGACGTCTTTGGGATGCTCTTGCTTGTCTGCCGAGACGTTCTTCATCTCCACCATGTGTTATTGCAACTAAATCTTCGAACAGTTTTGTTATGCCTTGTCATTGGATCCTAATTTAATACACGCATTTTGAAAAATGATTAAATGTAAACATATAACACGGGGCGCTGAGAGATGAATACATTTGTCAGAAGAAAAAAAAAGGGAATCAAACAAAGTCTTCAATTAAATTGACGTAGTCCTTAACTCTCTAATTCCGTTCTTTGCTATTTAGACCAGGGATCTAAAGGGACAAAGTAAACCTAAAACGAAAGTCGAAACCTCAACTCATTGCTTTCAGGTTAAAGCAATTTTGCCTGATCACTTCATTAAACAAATAGTTGTTTTGGGTTTGTTGCGAATCACTTTTCACTAACAACAAAGCAACAGATATCATACCTTATCAACACTACAAGAAAAACGTTGCGACCAAAAATTCCGACCGGTGAAAACAGTCGGAAAATTAGCCACCCAATTGCGACCGAAATCAATTTCTTCTCAAAACTAGCGACCAACAGAGATCCGTCGCAAAATAGTCGCTGCAACCGCCTTTTCTTGGTCACAATATTGTTGGAATTTTGTGAAAATAGAATTTTCATAAATATAGGAAATGCGTATTTCCTAATTTTGGACGATAAATAAATATTATAAACTGAGGTTTATATAGCTATTTATTTCCGGGTTTGTGTTCTATGTTGGAAGAGCTTCGCAACGAACTAAACCACGTCTAAAACGGAGCTAAGATGAATGAGATATCGATGCTCAAAGTTTGATGTTTGAAACATTAAATGCTGAAATAATGGGAAAGTAGCATCTTGTCCCACATAGGAGGAGTGATGAAACTTAAAGGGGTATTTAAGCGGGAACACTCTTTCCTTATTGTTTCATGGAAGCACACACTAAGTGTACTCGCGCTCGCACTCGCCCAAGCGCGCGCGCGCGTGGTGTGGGCGACGGGCGCTTTGATGGCGCACTTTGCACTTCGCACGCTCGCAATGCCGTGAGTCGCCTTTGTATTTTTTACCGCGTGCGCGTGGCTCAGCAAAGGCTGCAAGGACCAGGTGGCGCAGACCCTAGAAGGCAACGTGGCAAGGGGCGTGCAGGTACACAGGTAGTGGCGCATGGTGCAGGCAGTCCAGGTTGCGCCGCAGATGCCTGACGTGTGCGCGCGCTGTGCACCAAAGTTAACCAGTATGGCGCGACTGTGTGCCGTGACCAGATGGGTTCCCTGGTGATGTGGCGTGCGCGCGCAAGGGCTGCGCACCAGCAGGCTCGCGCAAGGATGTGAGCCATACTGGCGCACGCGTAATAGGACTGTGGAGCAAGGATGCTCACGCAAGGGGTTGCGCACCAGTAAGCTCGCACAGGGATGTGAGCCACACTGGCGCGCGCACCAGCAGGCTGGCGTATGGAGGCGCGCGCGCGCCGACCTGCTGCTTTCAGAGTTAATGACAAATCAGTTACACTTCAGCAGTTGAAACAGACGAGTCAAAGGTCTTGACCAGGAATGTAACTGACGAATTAAAGTGCATTAAAGACGTTTAATGCAATTTAATTCGTTGAGTTAAATCTTTTTGACTGTTACAAGACAGATGCAGTATAAATACTGCATTACATCAACACCAGAGGAGACACCGAATCACCAACGAACCCTCTACTCGAAATTCTTCTTCTTCCTCTTTCTTGCAGCAAGGTACACCTTCGGGTTGCTCATCTCCGGCAGTGCAACTGCTTGGGCTGTTGTATCCTGGAAACAAACGAGTTCTCCTGGGAGACTCAAAATTTGTTTTAAGGGACCCGTGTCTAACACGATCCTCAGCCAAGAACTTACTTTTCTGTTTGAATTTTGATCTTATATTTTCGATTATTTCAGTTGTAAAAGTATTGTAATTTATAGCTTATTTATTTCTGTATTGTAATTCTAATTTATAAAAGTTTTTATTTATTTTATGCAAACGGTTCCTACAATCTTAAAACAAATTTTTAAAAACACCGTTCATGTAGAATCAAAACCATTCTGTTCTGGCAGTTTGTGTTTTTAAAAACATATTTTTTCCGGTTTTCATCGTCAAAGGAGCGACTTTGGTTGAAAACCATTTCGGATTACTTCAATTCGTTCGTAACAAAAGTTATAAAAACTTTCTGGTTTGGTCTTCAAAGTTGGACTTAGAAGCCAAACGGCAAATTCGTGGTAAATTAAAATTAAGAGTTTACTTCTTTTTTATTAGTTTAAAACAGAATTTCGGAATAAAATTTAATTTTACTTTTCAGAATGTCGACTGAGAACAACAAGAATGTTAACAACCTTGTCGTTGGAACCCCTGCCAATACTGTGGGAGCGACCACAGTGGCAAATCATGCTGAACAACCTGAGAAATTTACGGGTCTCCACTCCAAAATGTGGCAACAGAAGATGTTCTTCTACTTGACCACCATGAACCTTGCGAGGTTCTTGACTGAAACCGCTCCCCAACCTGCGGAAGGGGAGACCGACGCTCAAGCTCAGTGCGCGGTTGATGCTTGGAAGCATACGGATTTCATATGTCGAGGCTATGTGCTTAATGGCCTTTCGGATGCATTGTATAATGTGTACTACAATGCCAAGACTTCCAAAGAATTATTCTCTTGGACAAAAGTACAAAACGGAGGATGCGGGAACAAAGAAATTTGTTGTCGCACGTTCCTTGGACTATAAATGGTCGATAACAAGACTGTTATGAACCAAGTCCAAGAGTTGTAGATTATACTTCATGACATCCCGCTGAGGGCATGGTTCTTAGTGAGACATTTCAAGTGGAAGCAATAATTGAAAAATTGCCTCCTTCGTGGGTAGAATTCAAAAACTACCTAAAACATAAACAAAAGGAAATGACGGTGGAGGAACTTGTGGTCCGTCTTTGAATCGAAGAGGACAACAAGGTCGCTCTAAAAGGCACCATTGCGCAAGCTGCGGCTAAAGCAAACATGGTGGAAGTTGGGGATTCCTCCAAAGGAAAAAGGGGTAAACTAACGAAAAAGGACAAGGGGAAAGCAAAAGTTAACAACCTTGGACCAAGAAAGGGAGCTGTGAAAAAGAAGTCTGCGCCTTTCCAAGGTACATGTTACAATTGTAATGAGACGGGGCATCGTGCTAACGAATGCAAGAAACCCAAGCGTGAGCGTGCGCATATGGTTGATGAGGATGGTATGCCTCTAATTGCAATGATAACCGAGGAAGCGTCTATGATTGAAGAAGTCAACGTCATGGGCGCCAACCCACCAGGATGGTTCGTTGACACGGGTTCAACCCGCCATGTTTGTGGAGATTAGGCTCTTTTCTCAACATTCAAGGAAGCAACTGGTGAAGAAAAGCTTTATATGGGAAATAAAGCTACCGCCGATATCAAGGGTGAAGGCACAGTGATCTTGAAGATGACTTCTGGCAAGGAGCTCACGTTGAGCAAAGTCCTCTATGTCCCAGATATACGGAAGAATTTCGTATCGGGTTGGATGCTCAACAAGTTTGGTTTTCGTCTAGTGTTTGAGTCGGACAAATTTGTTTTATCTAGACGTGGAATGTATGTTGGAAAGGCTATGCCCTTAATGGTATGTTCAAAATGAATGTAACGGTGGTTAACACCAAGAAAAACATGAATGAAATTTCTTCTTCTACTTACATGATTGAGTCTTCAAATGTTTGGCATGGTAGATTAGGACATGTAAATTTTAATTCATTACGACGTTTAATTAAATTAAATATGATACTAACATTCCATATTGGTTCCGATTAAAAATGCGAAACATGTGTAGAATCCAAACTTACAAGATCATCGTTTAAATCGGTTGAAAGAATAACCGAACCCCTTGATTTAATTCATACCGATGTATGTGATTTAAAAGCGGTTCCCACACATGGAGGAAATAAGTACTTTATCACGTTTATTGATGATTGTACTAAATATTGCTATGTATATTTACTTAAAAGTAAAGATGAAGCAATAGAAAAGTTTATCTTGTACAAAAACAAAGTTGAGAATCAACTTAAAAAGAAGATAAAAGCGGTTAGAAGCGACCGAGGAGGTGAATATGTTGCACCTTTTGCGGATTTATGCGCAAAAAGTGGCATTGTACATGAGTGTACACCTCCTTATTCTCCACAATCAAATGGCGTTGCGGAACGTAAGAACCGTACATTAAAAGAAATGATGAACGCCATGTTGATCAGTTCGAGTGTGAACTGAGAAATGTGAGGGGACACGATTCTCTCAGCGAATTATCTTTTGAACAAGATATCACTTAAAAATAGGGACGAAACTCCATATGAGTTATGGAGAAAAGGAAGCCTTCGTACAAATACTTGAAAGTGTGGGGGTGCCTAGCAAAGGTGATTGTACCACCTCCTAAGACTCTTAGGATAGGACCCAAAACTGTTGATTTTGTATTCATAGGATATGCAGATCAAAGTAGTGCACATCGTTTTCTTGTACATGAGTCCAAGAATCCGGATGTCCACGTAAAAATTATCATGGAGGCAAATCCTAACATCGTCTCATATTTTGAAAATGTGTTTCTTATGATAGGAGAAACACATGAAACTTCGCCAACAACGGTTGATGAAGTAGGTCCAATGTAACATCCGTCAAAAACCGGATTAACCAAACCCGCTTCGTTTATTAACCGAACAACCGGTTAAAAATTTTGTTGCGTATTTAATGCTCAAATTAATTTTAAACGATACATAATTAATAAGTATATTAGAATATAAATTTATATTTGAAAATGTGTTAAAAATAGTGAAATAAAAATAAAATGCTGAAGCCGGGTTTCGAACCCGGGTCAGCCGAGAATCATGCAAAGTCTTAACTCACATCCTTCCAACCGCTCCGCCACTTGTGATTTTTGTTTACATATTGAAACAATTAATACATAAAATCAATCTGGAAATCAAACCCAGTTACACAGCGCGCCCAAATCCGCTGAGCCAGAAAATCCGACGATTTCGTCAATCATCGTCGGTTACCTTTGACTTAACGTAAGAATTAACAACACCATCGGTTATAACCGATGTCCAGTCCGCGACATTAGTCATAACCGCCGGAGAATTTTGGACTAACGAATCAAGACGGTAATCAGACCAAATTCGTCGATGTTCTTCCCTATAAATTCACACTCTAGCCTCTGTTAACCTTTTCGCTCACAATCACACCAATTCTCGACGCAATTTCACTCGCCGGAAAATCTCTGCAAGTCGCCGGAAAACCAAGATTTCATCTACACGGTAAATACCTCGACTTTTTCTATTTCAATCCGTTGTTAGACTGTTACTAACTTCAATCCAACCATTAGAATCTATTTCAGACGACGTTGCCGGATTTTCTGTTTTCGCCGGAAACTTCTGGAATTTTCGGAAACTCGCTGTTAACCGGTATGATCATTCAAACCTACTGATAATCGTTACTCAGTAGTTCAATTTCACATCTAATCCCTCCAAACTGTTAATTGATCCTAACAGCCGAAGGTCACCAAAGCAGAGCCGACGAATCGTTGCCGGATTTCTGAAGAAGACAATCTGTTCGGTACTTTCTTTCCCCAAACCCTTCTGTTTAATACTTTTCAATTGTTCATATTATTCGTTGACCGAATTAATCAAGTAACAGCATGGTTAACCGTTGTCTGTGTTTTGAACGAAGAAGATGAAGTCTGGTGTGATTATAAGATTAATTAAAATCGGTATTATAAACGGGTTAGACACACAGTCCAGCGGTGGACTGTGTGCAAACAATACGCATACGTCCCGAGTTCGATCCTTGACACACGCACCTTCGCTGTAATAAAATGTCTTTTTTTTAAACTGAACCGGATCCACAACAGTAAGATGTTAAGTATAATAAAAACCAGAATATTTACCAAGTTAGACACACAGTCCAGCGGTGGACTGTGTGCCAAACTAAACCACAGGTCCCGGGTTCGAGACCTGTGGAGAGCACCGAGTCGATACATTAAATCCTTTTTAAAATAAATGATTTTCGGATTAATTTAATTAGTGTATAAATATAATTAAAAACAGAAATATTTCGGGTTAGACACGTAGCTCAGTTGGTAGAGCTGCGTGCACGCGTACGAGAGGTCACGAGTTCGAACCTCACTCAGTGCAACTATATAACCGACTGAACCGGTCAACAGTCAACAGTAACGGTCAACGGTCAAGTCAAAAAGTCAACATTTTTTTTATTATTTTATTTATTTATTTAAATTAAAAATCAATTAAAAATACTTAAAAATAACATTTTTTAAAGTTAGAAAATAGCCTTAAACTCACACAAAATATATCCAAAAATCCTATTAAAATTGTTAATAAAATCCATTTATTTACCTTACTTTTCGTTATTAATTAGGTTAGTTTTTCCTCGTCGATCAATCCTCTAAACTCGTGCGCATTCAACATCATCAACCGAACGCACCCAATGTGAGTGAATCTCTATAAATTCCCCGTTTTAATCACGTTTTTGGGGTGTATCATGTGTCTTATTATTTATTACTTTTAAACTATTGTGCATCTATCATATTCATGATTAAATGTATATTCAACATGTATCATCTGTTTGTGTGATTATTGTTTAGATTAAATTTATCATTTTCAGTACATACATTATCATAGGCTGCCGCTCCCCATTACCTATGAGCGTTGAGCTGTTCCCCATTACCTATGAGCATGAACCAGGCGTTGCCAACATACGATCGGCTCCGTTTGATTGAGCCTTGATCGCACATACATTTCATCATAGGCCGTCTGCTCCCCATTACCTATGAGCGTAAGCCGTTCCCCATTACCTATGAGCGTGAACGAGACGTTGCCAACATTTACATTGTCATTCATATTACATATTCATGCAAGGTGGTTTGTTATTGTATGCTATTGGTTTGTTATTGTATGCTATTGGTTTGTTATTGTATGCTATTTGTTTGTTATTGTATGTTTTATTTACGTTTGTTCACGCATGATTATTGCACAATTTTTCCATATTAAATACAACAAGAAATAAATAATAAATGTTTTCTAACAAGGTTCACTCGCCAACTTTGTTGATCCAAAAACCATTTTTACACATGATACAGGTGAACAAGATGAAGCAAGGAAAACATAGGAAATGCCTTAGAAGAAAATAATGAAGTCTAGAAAGATGCGTAGAACATGTTGTAATTATGATTGTATGATTTCCTTTAATTGTAATAATAAATATGAAACGTTATAATAAATGTCATGAGCTTTGATGAAAACCCAATCACGCCCCGATCACCTTTTCCGCTGCGGGTCGGGGTGTGACAGATTGGTATCAGAGCTTTTGACTATAGGGATATAGGATAGGTTATTAGACCCTTAGAGCCTATACTATAGTTGATTAGATTTTAATTGTTTATGTGGTTATATGCAAACTCATGATGTTTATTTCTTTCATATTTATTACATACACAAATGCCTGCAAACACTTCTAATATTATATTTTGTGATACATAGTGAATTATACTTACAGTCAAACATACATACTTACATACATATTCATCATACATATTTCAATGTTCACATATTCAAATCATCTTCATACTTCCGTTATTCAAGATTTTGTCGCATTTTCATTTTTCAAATCTCATCAAAGTGAGTTCTGCGACGGGCATGTAGTAACTGTAAGGGTACAAGTACCGTTAGTCGGAACGTCCTGTCTAGGTTGGCATTCGTATAAATCTAATATAACGGACCAGTTTGCCTACCTGGGGACTAACGATGAGAGTACGAAGGACCTATTAGGCCAAAGCATGCCACACCAAATGTCGTTCGAACTAACCCCACTTTGAGGTGTCACCGTGTCCACACCTGGATACATTCCGAATATCATACGTTACATACATATTTCTCGATTTTCTCCGGGTTTTAGTGTACGTAACTAGGCTAACACATGCGAACCATATGAAAAACCCGGTAAACATGGGGGCCCACATGATTACGAAGGTGAAGTATGGCGGCATGCAAGGCCCAATTATGAGCAAAGCCCAAGACATCCTATGGATGTAGTAGATTTATTATTTTATATTTATTTTATGAATGTTCATTCCTAAATACGACACATGATCCCAAAAACATCCAACTCATACTCTTGATATGTATTCCTTGTAGATGTCTTCTAATTCCGCTCGTAGGAAGATGAGATCAGGAAAAGCCCGCGAGCGCATGGCTGCCCAAATCGCTCAACAAATGGCTGCCTTAATACCCAACATTGTAGCTCAAGTCCAACAAGCCCTTACCGCTAATCCCGTCAATCAAGAAGTTCAAAATGTTGTCAACCCTCCCCCAAATACCACTAAATGCACCTACAAGCATTTCAAATCCTGCGACCCTACAAAATACGAAGGGACTGAAGGTGTCACCGCTCTTCTCTATTGGTTTGAAGAAATGGAAAACATTTTTCTAAATTGCGATTGCCCCGATGATCGCAAAGTGCGATATGCTACTGGTCGTTTATTTGGGATAGCACTTACTTGGTGGAATACAGAGAAGGCCAAACGAGGTGTTGAAGATACTATGACTTTGACTTGGGAAGAGTTGAAGGAAATCATGACAAGACGGTTTTGCCCAAGGAGCGAAATCAAGAAATTAGAGGATGAGTTCTATTCGTTGAAACAAAAGGAAGGCGACCACACCACATACAACAAGAGATTCCTCGAGTTAAATCAAATGGTTCCCAACTTGTTCACTCCCCTCTACCGTTTGATCGAGCACTACATTCGAGGTCTTCCTTCAAAAATTCAAGACTCTGTAATAAGTACCACACCTGCAACTTTGGAAGCAGCAACGGAGTTAGCTACAGAGCTCACCGAGAATCGTATACGGAATAAAGACTTCAAGAAGGAGAAGAAGAAGGATAAAGCATCAACTGAAACTTCAAACTCCACCCAAACCGAATCCCCTTCTCAACCCATTTCCAAGAGAAAACGAGATGGGCAACTTTTCGCTGTCACCCAACGCAATCAACCAGGCTCACAAGTCGTACCCCTCCAAGCTATCCCAATCACTCAAGTAGCACCCAACTCAACTTACCCAAATAAGAAACCTTACCTTGGACCTCACCCTCAATGTAACACCTGTTTTTATCACCATCCATCTACCTTACTTTGTCGACTATGTGCGAATTGTGGACGCTATGGTCATTTGAGCAAGGTTGGCCGCACCCCTCAAAACCAAACCTCACCCCCTACTCAAAACATGATCCAAACATATCAACAACCCCAATACCCCATGTTACCTTATGTTCGAGTTTGTTTTAATTGTGGCGACCCTACCCATTATAGAAACACGTGCCCTCGATTAGTTAACTTCATACACGCCCAAGCTCAAGCAAACCCAGTTAACCAAGCAAATCAAGAAAACCCAACCACTAGGTCACCAGCAAGAGGAAGAGTTTTCAACATCAACTCCAATCCTATTGAAGATAATGACGGCCCAAATGAACCATCCAACTAGTCTCCTTCACCAAAAATCAAGATTCAACTCCAACCGCTTAGTTTTATGTTTTTCTTTATGATTTCTCAATTTTCACGTTTCTCAATTATAAATTGGAAATTTATCCAAGGATATTAATGCGAATTACTATTCCAGTTTTGTTTTTATACTCATTGATTTAACATTCATATCATCATACATCTCAACGTATTACAATCTCAACATTTAAAGAAGTTGAGCTGTGCCTCACTTCTACATAGACTAACCTCTCCATCATAACAAACGAGAGAGGTACTGTCATCATTCAAACGAATACTACCAGAATTAAGACTTAACCTTTGGTTGTGGTGTTTGTTTATGTTTTAGAGTCACATAGGACTAATCATAACTTACTGATAAAGCCAATGAAAATTTGAAGAGAATATGGTGGATACGCCGCTGGTACTTCCTATATATAAGTATTCTTGCCAAAGGATCAGAGGCATTGTCAGGCGGTTATGAGAAGTTCCATGTAGGTTTTAGTGGTAGAAATTTTGTTTTAGGATATAACCTTATCTTTCCAAACATACCAAAACTCTTGCGCATGAAATCATATTTAGTCAATCAACTCTGTTTATCAGTATTCATTATCATAGGCATCAAAAAGCGATTCCTGAAGCAGGGTGCTCCACCCTTACAAGGAACGTTACCGCCTCAAACAAAATTTAAACTCTTACTCCTTTCTAAGAATGTAACTGTCAAATTAAACACCATCCTTTTGAGTCAAAAATGCCACTACTTAAATTTCGGGACGAAATTTCTAAACGTAGGGGATACTGTAACATCCGTAAAAAACCGGATTAACCAAACCCGCTTCGTTTATTAACCGAACAACCGGTTAAAAATTTCGTTGCGTATTTAATACTCAAATTAATTTTAAACGATACATAATTAATAAGTATATTAGAATATAATATTTATATCTGAAAATGTGTTAAAAATAGTGAAATAAAAATAAAATGCTACCCGGGTCAGCCGAGAATCATGCAAAGTCTTAACTCACATCCTTCCAACCGCTCCGCCACTTGTGATTTTTGTTTACATATTGAAACAATTAATACATAAAATCAATCTGGAAATCAAACCCAGTTACACAGCGCGCCCAAATCCGCTAACGCCAGAAAATCCGACGATTTCGTCAATCATCGTCGGTTACCTTTGACTCAACGTAAGAATTAACAACACCATCGGTTATAACCGATGTCCAGTCCGCGACATTAGTCATAACCGCCGGAGAATTTTGGACTAACGAATCAAGACGGTAATCAGACCAAATTCGTCGATGTTCTTCCCAATAAATTCACACTCTAGCCTCTGTTAACCTTTTCGCTCAAAATCACACCAATTCTCGACGCAATTTCACTCGCCGGAAAATCTCTGTAAGTCGCCGGAAAACCAAGATTTCATCTACACGATAAATACCTCGACTTTTTCTATTTCAATCCGTTGTTAGACTGTTACTAACTTCAATCCAACCATCAGAATCTATTTCAGACGACGTTGCCGGATTTTCTGTTTTCGCCGGAAAACTTCTGGAATTTTCAGAAACTCGCTGTTAACCGGTATGATCATTCAAACCTACTGATAATCGTTACTCAGTAGTTCAATTTCACATATAATCCCTCCAAACTGTTAATTGATCCTAACAGCCGAAGGTCACTAAAGCAGAGCCGACGCATCGTTGCCGGATTTCTGAAGAAGACAATCTGTTCGGTACTTTCTTTCCCCAAACCCTTCTGTTTAATACTTTTCAATTGTTCATATTATTCGTTAACCGAATTAATCAAGTAACAGCATGGTCAACCGTTTTCTGTGTTTTGAACGAAGAAGATGAAGTCTAGTGTGATTATAAGATTAATTAAAATCGGTATTATAAACGGGTTAGACACACAGTCCAGCGATGGACTGTGTGCAAACAATACGCATACGTCCCGAGTTCGATCCTTGACACACGCACCTTCGCTGTAATAAAATGTCTTTTTTTTAAACTGAACCGGATCCACAACAGTAAGATGTTAAGTATAATAAAAACCAGAATATTTACCAAGTTAGACACACAGTCCAGCGGTGGACTGTGTGCCAAACTAAACCACAGGTCCCGGGTTCGAGACCTGTGGAGAGCACCGAGTCGATACATTAAATCCTTTTTAAAATAAATGATTTTCGGATTAATTTAATTAGTGTATAAATATAATTAAAAACAGAAATATTTCGGGTTAGACACGTAGCTCAGTTGGTAGAGCTGCGTGCACGCGTACGGGAGGTCACGAGTTCGAACCTCACTCAGTGCAACTATATAACCGACCGAACCGGTCAACGGTCAACAGTAACGGTCAACGGTCAACAGTCAACGGTCAAGTCAAAAAGTCAACATTTTTTATTATTTTATTTATTTTTTTAAATTAAAACTCAATTAAAAATACTTAAAAATAACATTTTTTAAAGTTAGAAAATAGCCTTAAACTCACAAAAATATATCCAAAAATCCTATTAAAATTGTTAATAAAATCCATTTATTTACCTTACTTTTTCGTTATTAATTAGGTTCGCTTAGTACTTTTGTATACGGCTGAGTTATTAAAACTAAAAGAAGACTAGCTCAGGTAAATACGCTTGACTTATTTTCCCTATACGGGCTTGGGATACGGTAAATTATTACCGCTTGGTCAGAAATGGGATCAATCGAATGCCGGATTGTGGCTAGTAAATCCGCATATCTTGTTTTAATCAGTTTTGTTTGATAACTTAAACGTTAGGGGTTAAATTATGTCCTCGATACCTCGGCTTATCACATTAAATAATGGCCATGACCTTAGTGCGGGGTGTAAGCATACACCTGACAGACGCTCAAATACAAATTACCCAAGATGTTGGGGACAAATCCTCTGTGAGTTCTAAGTGGTGTGTATTTAATCATGTCTCGGTCTCTGTACTGGGCCTTGTATGTATGGACAAACATGTGGATCTGTTAACAAGGTTAAAAAGTAACTTTCCCAAGTTATAAAAGATTTGTGTACTGTGCACTTAAATCTAATTTCTAAAATGTTTTAAAAATGAGTCAGTCGGGTGTATTTACCAGCGAAAGCTGACGTATTTTCAAAAGAATAAGCTTGCAGGTACAATACGAAATAGGCCGGAAGCTGCTCGGTAGTGAATAAGAGGATCTTGCAAATCCTTAGATCTGCCCTAAAGTCTGGTTTATATTCTTTCCTTGTACATTTTATGATCCGCCTGTGAATCTTCTATTACGAGCCTGTACATTATTTTGTATTTCGAACATTCGGTTTGTAATAGTAATTTTACTCCAAGACTTCCGTTGTGCCGTGTTTAATTGACTATGATGTTATCAACTGATGTCACGATACTCCCCACCCGGGCCCACCGGTGTATGGATTTGGGTTAGAAATCCGGGGTGTGACACATACACCCAACCCGTCTGGTTGGGTTATATAAGATGTGCTGATGATAAAAGCCAAAATCCAAGGGAATTGTAAGTCCAGAAACTTCAATCGGATATCACAAGACACTAATCAGAGTGCGGAAAACTAAGAAAAGTGTAGAAGAACAAAGAAAAAAATTGATTGTATTATATCAAAAGTGCACACGATCTCAAGAGGATCGTCTTGTACACATATACAAGTTTTCAGAACAATCATCCACTAACACAAGACTTAGGTGCATCCTATTTATAACATATAGAATGACCTAGTACAACTGGGCAAAGCCCAAACCCCTATTAGTACCTAGATATCATCGAGCCAACGCATAATCCAACACTATTAATTCAATCTCTACTTGCGTTTCTTCTTCTTGTTTAAGTCAGGTTCTGATATCTTCTTACCAACATAAGGACCGAATAATTGTGTTTCAACTCTGCCTCTAACCCTGACCATAACTTCATCTTAATAATCTAAGCTACCCCACCTGTATAAGACTTTGTGCATACTTCTTATTGAGGATCGCTCTATATTTGAGATTTTCCTAGTAAATGAATGTCTCTTTCTCCAAACCTCATCAGATCCCGTACATCATTGACTCTATATTCTTCGTGTTTACAGACGATAACAGCTTGCCCAGTAACTGGATCATACATCCAAAATTTAAATCCAGACAAACTATCATCTGGAAGATCTTTAAGCAATGGAATCGTCTTTGCTTGCTTTGTTGGAGGACACATCACAGTCTTTAGAGGTTTATTAGTCTTTGGATCCAGTATATCCTTATGAACTTTAACATAAGACTGTTGCAAGTTCATGTCTCCGAAGTTCACGAGTGCCTGTTGTTGCAGCTTATTTTAAAATTTCATTCAATTTTGCAATTAGGATTCTTACACTTATCATGATATGGAGCATTACTTAAATCATGAAGATCCACAGAGGTCCAAGACTCAAATGAGCTTGAATAATTGTAATACTCAACCTTCCCATTCTTCCTTGTCACCAAAAACATTCCCTTTTCATCAGTATACGCCCAACTCCTGATTCTAGATCGATTCCCATATCTATCACAACGATCTTTCCAAGTAGTAACCACTTATCGATCAGGCATGTCTTGGAATCCATAATTCTTTTCAGCACCCACATTCCTCATAATCACTTCCTTCGGCCGCTTCTTCTGACTGACTGTACGAGAAGGATTCTGAATATATCTATCAATAGCTTCCTCGTGTTCCTTGTCCATTTGTCCCTTTTCAGCAGTAGTATACTCTTTAGGAGGCTCAACAAATTCCTTTGGAAACTTTCCTTCTAACTTCTGCATGAGATCCATAACTACTGTTGTAAGAGATCCTAGATTTGTCTCAAGCTCGTGACCTAGATATGTCTTAAGCCTGTGAATCTGTTGATTCTTATGGGTTATATCTTCCATTAAGCTTGCAATCTGCACGTCTTTAAAGATCTTGTCCTCTTCAAAGAAGTAACTCTTTTCATCAAAGCTCAAACATCAACATCACCGAACAGATTCTCACTATCTTGACTACTAACAACATTTTCTTTAGCAGGGTTGTCTGTTGTAGCGTGATCCCTTACTGCTTGTTGTAATAACGCTGCTGCCTTAAGCACATCTGCTTATGAAGGAGCACTACTAGATCCTTCTCAGTTCTTGGCAGGTTGCATATACTCAACGACACTTGGATTGGTTAGAAATGCAATGAATGCATCACATACGGGCGTTCCAGTAAAACTGACAGGTGGTGGTTTAGTTACTACGGACATAGTTGGTTCTGGGTTTGTGCTTGTCACATCAGTTGTTGCATGGCTGATCCTAGGATCTCTTCTGCTTCGTTTCCTAGGATGAAGATCAGCCATGGAATCTTCAGTTACATTTTCGGGTTTAGCAGATATAGACTCAACAGTTTCAGTGTGAGGAGGATTCACATTCAACTGTTGATCTTCAATGGGCATGTCTGTTGTGAGGCTTTCCTTATTCGTCTCTGTTCCAATATCACCCATAGTCGCGTTAAACTCTGCGCCATTCATCAACATTTCATCAAACATATTCTCTTATATCCCCGCATCAGCCCTATTATTCTCTTCAAACACATTATCTCTATCATCGTCCTCACTCTCCACCCCAGTCAAATCAACATTCTCAATCTGCTCACTCAAACCAGGAGAAGCATCAATGATTTATACATCACGTTCATCGGCCATAGCAACATTGACCAGTGTAACAGTTGGTTCTATAAGCTCAGGAAATGCACCGAATTTCTGCAAAGGTTTCTTGTTTTGATACTACACCTGAATATCCTTTCTAACTTACTTTAACAAACTGAAAACCATGTGATTCATCATCTTGGTGTCATAGATACTGATGCGTGGTCGAAAACTGGTGTTCGGTTATGTTTTAGTTTATGTTTTTACATAACTTTTAGTTTTGAATGGCCTACTTTTAATTGGAAATGTGTTTTGCAGGTCTAATGGAGTTTAAGGATCTATTCGGGAGCTTTATGGAGCACCGGGACGGAAAACGGGTCAACTGGGTGCAAGAAATGGCCAAAACAAAAAACACCAAAAACTGGAACTGTCGTCGACACCATCCTAGGTCGTCGGCGACGGCCCTCTGATGTCCCCGTCGGCCAAAAACCTCCGTAGTAAGTAGAATAGGCCGTCAGAGGAATCTAGAACAACCAGGGGTCGTCGCCGACGCCATGGTGGGCCGTCGGCGATGCCCCTTCCTGATACCAGTCGCGAATTTCATGTTTTGAATGATTGGGGACGGGTATATGAGTTGTGTTGACCATCTTTTAAAGGGATTTACAGGATTTTTGAGTTTGAAACACCATCTTGGAGCCAAGAACACCCCAAACTTCAATTCCAATCCATCCATCATCATCCATCCTCAATTCCCTAACCCTAATCATCATCTTTTACATCATTCCCACCAATCCATTGTTCCTCATCATCCACTACAAACCCTAATCATCATCACTACCATCATCAAAGCTTCAAGATGTTCAAGTTCAAGATTTCAACCTCCTGCATTCGTGTTCCGTTCGTCATGAGCGGCTAATTCTCTTTGGGTTTCACCCCGGTGTAGGTGTTTGTAAGTTTCTACGGTTAAACATTGTTTAAGTTTTGATTTGTGACAACTTGGGATTTGATTTTGAAACCTATGATAATTGATTTGCAGTTGTATTGTATTCGTGAGTTGTTGAATGAGTTATGAAATCTGACTTTGCGAAATGTTTATGTGCATTTATGCCTTGTCTAGGTTAGAATTTACATATTTTTGGTAACGAAGTGCATTGCCATCTGTTGTTTACGACGTTGATAACTCTTGGCACCTAAGCCACGCAACACCAAATTCATTAGTCATATTTGCAAGTTTATTGAATCTAAAACGTGTAGAAACCTAGGACTTCAACTACAAAATCGGGTGTGAACCCTGTTCTCCACTATTGTTTAAAACCTTTTAAGTGAAGTTTTCGTGCAATCATTTAAGTTTTCGTAGTTAGTTAGTTAGAAACAACTTTGTCGGTTCAAATTGATACTCTTTCGAACAAAAAAAATTTCAAATAAACAACATAATAAGCTTCATAAATTGTGACAACCTTTAAAATCAATCGTATCCATCGCAAACCACAAACTCTTCATGGTTCGACCCCTTACTAACACTAACACATTATTAAGGGTAATTTGGGATTATAAATATTATCATTGACCGGGGCGCGACACTCCGATCAGATACTGACAGTTTGTTGTAGTGATAGATATTTGACTTCCAGAATCATCTAAAGAAATCATAGGAACTTAAACCAATATTTCGCGTTTATTGTCTTCACATTCACCAACATATCATCAAACACACACTTGGAGTAGTTAAACTTCCATCCTTCAACTAAAGCGACCACTATGGAGGTTTGTCTTACACTTAGAACATCAATCCCGCTTTTATTTCCACTGATGCATACTAGGTATACATGTGCTAAGAACCTCCAATATGGATGAAGCAGTTTCTTAGTGGTTGGAGGACAAGTGCTTTCGTAGCTCATTCTCGTCAATACTGGAACAATCCTTTCTTTGTCACACTCTATAGGGTCATCAGCAGCATCTCCAAACAACAATACTTATCTGATTGCCTGCTTGGTAATAAGAATCTCCTTCTGCTGAATAGTTGAACGAATCACTTTGTATGTTTTCTGTGTCGTAGCGTTGTTCTAAAAATCCCTGATCCAATCTTCAAGTATAATAGGATTTTCACGTAGAGTGTGTGCCAGCCGACACGTGTTTAATCCCACTATCATAGATTTGAATTCTTCATGTCCCTTTAGTGGTTCACCTAGAAAACACGAGATCTTCATACTTTTCTCTAATCCAAGAAATTGTACCGATTTATCAACTACCTTCTTTCCCATATCTGCACCAAACGGTTCAAATTGGACGAATGTCAAAAACACTAACCAAGAAGTCCATGAGTTTGACCGAAAACTTGGTCTAACTTTTACCTTTGGTCAAGAATTTCAAAAATTTTTAAAAATTTTAACTGATTAGATCAATTATATAAACAGTCTCAATGTTAATTATAAAATTCTTCCAAGCCCAAATAATCCATAAACAGACCCAAATATAAATACTAGGCCCAAACAAATGCTTCTGTGCGGTCCAGACTTGAGTGTGCGGACCAAACACCAGTGTGGCGTGGGCATTTATGTCATCTGCTAGAGTGTTCAAGGGGCAATTGTAATAAAACAAGCAGGTCACGCACCAATTATAGTCAACAAGTCAATCGCACATCTAGACGGCCAACAAAGTCCACTTGCACACTCACATGTGGTACACTGGCAATATACGAGTGTACGGAGGGTAATTTCGTAAAATTCCCAAGTGTGTGAGGGGCATCTTTGTCAAAAACACATCAGCTCTTTTCACCCCGCACACCCTCTAAGGTTAAACTTGTCAATTAACAGAGTGTGCGAGGGTATAATGGTCATTTTATAGGTGTGCGACTCCTCTTTCCCGGCGCGTATAATGTCACACCCTGACCCGCAGCGGAAATAGAAGTCGAGGCGTAATTGGGTTATCATCAAAGCTCATGACATCTACTATAATTAAGTTTCATATTTATTATTTGAAATTTTAGAGAAAATATCCAAACACAAAGAAACATACAAACACAAGAAATATTGTTCTAAACAAGACATATTTATTCATCTTCTAAGGCCAATCCTAAGTGTTCCTCTCCTCAACCTGTCCACCTGTATCATGTGTAAAAACAAAAGTTTGGGTCAACAAAAGTTGGCGAGTGAATCTAAATTAAACATTTAAACAATATAGTTCCGTTTATTAAAAAATGTGCAAAGACCATATATGAGCATATGTATAATATCCACAATGTACGCATGCATGATAAATGATGAACTGTGAGATCAAGGCTCAATCAAACGGAGCCGATCTAATGAGGCACGCGATGCTCAACTCGTATCCAACGAGGAACTGATGAGCCTTGTATGATTGACTTGCACTGAAATGACATAATGTAACCACGTATAACAACAACGACAAAATATACACATTCGATCACATAATGGTGTTCCGCACTAGTTGTTTGAATAAATAAAATATGTAAACGACACATGATACACCCCAAAACACCAATTAAAAAGGGGAATTTGTAAGGATTCACTCACAGTGGGTGCGTTTCCTTGATTGATGACAACACGCACGAGTTTGGGATTTAACCACGAGAGAAAACTAACCTAAATAATAACGTAGTAATTTGATAAATAAATAAAAGTTAATATTTTAACTAATGCTTTTTATTAGCTTCTTAGGTTATTTTTGTGGTAATTAATGGAGTTTTCGAACCTAAAAAGTCTTGGTTTTAAGTGTATTTAATTGATTTTTAATTAAAATATTAAAGAAAATAATAATAAAAAAAATTGGGTCTTGTCAGACCTGACAGTTTTTTATGCGTGGAATTGGCAGCATGTGTGAGGTTCGAACTCGTGACCTCCCGTATACGTGCACACAGCTCTACCAACTGAGCTACGTGTCTAACATGAATAATCCCTATTTTAATTATTCTTATATACTAGTTAGGGTATTTCAGAAATTAGTTAATTTAAAAAGATTTTTAAAACCTTTGAACCGGTTTTCACCCTTAAAGTCGAACCCGCGACCTTGGTCATGGTTTGCACCCAGCCCTACTAACTGGGCTGGGTGTCTAACCCATTTATAATAGAAATTATAATATACTTATTAACTTATTGAACAGCAATATGATTAAGTTGAAAAAAAGATTTTTATCTTAGTATACCGGCAAGAGTTATGGCTTGAACCCGGGACGTGCATATTGTTTTGCACACAGTCCACCACTGGACTGTGTGTCTAACCCGTTTACATCAACGATTTTAATTATACAAAACACTTAAACCAACTCCATCTTCTTCATGAGTTTTAATTCAGAACATCAAGCTTGATTGTGTTTGATTCAAAACACTGATTTAAGTTTGGTAAAGATAATTTAAAAAGGTTTTGAGAGGAAGGTTCATAAGGATTATATCAAACGCACACGACTTTGATTCTGATGAAATTCCGACGGATGACTGAAAACTCCGGCGACCCAGATCTTGAATAGAGAGTGTGCAATGTATTTGCAGGATTACGAATTTATATGAACGAGTTGTATGTGGTGAAATGATTCAATATTTATAGTCAATCATTGATTTCAGTTTTGATTCAATCATTAAATCGGTTTTCAAAACAACATTGATTTTGGCCGTTTACAAGACTAATTGGTTTTCAATTTCTGAATTGAAACTGATGTACAAGATTGATTATGCGTGATTTCACAACCGACATCGGTAATTAAGCTTGATTGAATTGGATGTCAGTTACCGGTTTGAAACTTCAACTTTTGCAGGTTGACCTTTGGTTGATTATAAAAGTTAATTGTTTTGGTGTTAGAAACAAGTGGTGTGTGTGGTTCAGTGGTGTTTTGAGTGTTTGAATTTGTGGGTGACCCGGGTTCGACTCCCGGTTACTCCTTTTGATTATTTCTTTTTATTTATATTATTTTAAAGTTAGACTACTTAATTTATATTTTTATAGGTCTTAATTATATAATTATTTACTAGCTATAAATAACAAATTAAGATCACAACTAAATAAATGTGTAACGAACTTCGAATAAATACTTGAATTTCAAACGGAGCGCGTTTTGTAACCCGTTTTACATGAATGTTATAGCATCCCCTACTTTTAGAAATTTCGTCCTGAAATTGAAGTAGTAGATGTAACTAGAAAGAGATTCGCGTTCCCAAGTAAACTCAGGTCCTCGTTTTGACTCTCAGCGCACCCTGACTACTGGAATACGACTTCGTCTTAAATGCTTTTCATCGAAATCCATGATTTCGACAGGTCTTTCAACAAAATGCATTGATTCATCGGTTTTAATATCTTCTAATGGGATATGGAGGTTTTCGTTGGCGAGACACTTTTTCAGGTTTGATACATGAAATGTGGGATAAATTATGTTGAGTTCTTCTGGTAGGTCAAGCTTATACGCTACAGGACCCACTCTTTCAAGTATTTTAAATGGTCCTACATAACGTGGTGCTAGCTTGTCTTTTTGACCAAAACGAACCACTCCCTTCCACGGTGATACCTTCAAAAGTACTTGATCACCAACGCAAATTCCAATGGCTTTCGTCATTTATCAGCGTAACTCTTTTGACGAATTCGAGCTGCTAGAAGATTATTGCGGATCTGAAGAATTTTGTCAGTCGTTTCTTGAATCAATTCAGGTCCAGTGATTTGCGCTTCACCAATTTGGTGCCAACATACCGGAGATCGGCAGTTACGACCATATAAGGCTTCAAAAGGAGCCATGCTGATGCTAGAATGATAACTATTATTGTACTTGAATTCAACTAACGATAGATGAGTCTCCCAATTACCCTTGAAGTCAATGACACATGCTCGCAACATGTCTTCAAGGGTTTGTATGGTGCACTCAGATTGACCATCAGTTTGAGGGTGAAAGGCAGTGCTGAGATCTAATCGAGTACCCAAAGCTGATTGTACGGTTTGCCATGTTCAAGAAGTAAAATGGTCGTCTCGATTTGAAATGATACTTAAGGGTACACCATGACGACTTACAATTTCATCAATATACATACGAGCTAACTTCTTGTTCTTATAGTCCTCACGGATTGGAATGAATGAGATGATTTAGTGAGATGATCAATGATAACCCAAATTGTGCCATACCCACTGGAGGTGCGAGGTAACCCGGTAATAAAGTCCATGGTTATATTTTCCCACTTCCAAACATGTATTTCGGGTTGGACGAGTAGTCCTGAATGTCTTTGATGTTCAACTTTTACCTTAGAACATGTCAGGCACTTGGAGACAAATATAGTGATATCTTTCTTCATGCCAGGCCACCAATATGAGTATCGTAGATCTTGACACATCTTATCAGCACCTGAATGTATAGAGTATCGTGTTTTGTGAGTCTCATTCATAAGAAAAGTACGAAGATTGTCATGATCAGATATCCAAATACGGTTTAGATAGTAAAGAATACCATCGGACTTGGTTTCTATCTTGAGTTCAGCTCCATAAGACAATTCATCTCGCACATCATTTTCCGTGACGAAAGTATGTTGAGCTGCTCGAATTCGATTTTGGAGATCGGTTACAATTTGAACACAAAAGATGAATGGTGTTTGCATACTCTTTTCGACTAAGAGCCTCAGCTACAACATTGGCTTTGCTAGGATGATATCGAATTTCACAATCGTAATCATTTAAGAGCTCGACCCATCGTTGTTGCCTCATGTTCAACTCTTTTTGATTGAAGATATGTTGAAGGCTCTTGTGGTCAGTGTAAATTTCACACTTGGTACCATAGAGATAGTGTCTCCATATCTTTAGAGCGAACACGACTGCTCCAAGTTCTAGGTCGTGATAGGTATAGTTCTTTTCATGTACTTTGAGTTGCCTTGAGGTGTAGGCTATCACCTTTCCTCTTTGCATCAGAACGCAACCTAAACCTTCCCATGACGCGTAACAATAAACCATAAAGTCTTCGCAACCATCAGGAAGTGTAAGGATAGGTGCATCACAAAGTTTTTGCTTCAACGTTTGGAAAGCCTCTTCTTGCTTGGACCCCCAAATGAAGGGTTTGCCCTTGTGAGTCAAAGCTGTGAGTGGGACGACGATATGTGAAAAATTTGTGATGAAACATCGATAATAGCCAGCTAGCCCAAGAAATGACCTAACTTTGGTAGGAGTGCGTGGCGCTTGCCATTCTTGTACTGCTTTGATCTTTGTAGGGTCGACATGAATCCCTTTGTCGTTAACGACATGACCAAGAAATTATACCTCTTTTAACCAAAACCCACACTTCGAGAATTTAGCATAAAGCCTTTCGGTCCTCAAAAGCGTTAGGATAAGTCGAAGATGTAGCTCATGATCGGATTTGGTCATAGAATATATGAGAATATCATTAATGAAGACTATGACAAAACGATCAAGGTAGGGTTTACACATCCTATTCATCAAATCCATGAAAATAGCAGGAGCATTGGTCAAACCAAAAGGCATAACCATGAATTCATAGTGGCCATAACGAGTTCAAAAAGCAGTCTTTGGAATGTCTTCTTCACGTACTCTAAGTTGATGATAACCAAAATGAAGATCGAGTTTTGAGAAACAGGTGGCACCCTGAAGTTGATCTAGAAGATCATTGATATGAGGTAGAGGATAGTAGTTCTTGATGGTCAGCTTGTTGAGCTCCTTATAGTCCATACACATACGAAAGGTTCCATCTTTCTTATTTACGAAAAGAACCGACGCTCCGCAAGGTGATGAGCTAGGACGTATGAATCCCTTGTCAGTCAACTCTTGTAGCTGACTAGCTAACTCTTGCATCTCAGATAGGGCTAACCGATATGGAGATTTTGCTACTGGTGTAGCACCAGGTATAAGGTCGATTCGAAATTCGACTTCTCACACCGGAGGAAGTCCTGAAACATCGTCGGGGAATACTTGAGGAAATTCTTTAACGATTGGAATGTCTTCGAGCTTGAAGACATGACATCAGTTTGAGCCCTTTGGAGGAGGTTTCACCAAAAATAAGTAAAGTTTGACCATCAGCGAGAGGAATTCGAATAAACTTCTCGTAACAAACAACTTCCGCGTGATGCTGACTAAGCCAGTCCATGCCAATGATGACGTCAAAACTACCCAACTTCATAGGGATAAGATCAATTGAGAAATCATGATCATTGAGGGTGAGAGTGCAATATTGGATAATTGAGTCTAACGTAATAGGTTTACCATCAGTAACTTCTACCGTGAAGGATTCAGCTAGACTAACGCGAGGTAAATCAAGAATAGTTTCGAACTCTAAGGACACGAAACTCTTATCCGCACCAGTGTCAAACAGAATAGATGCATAATTACCATTAATGAGAAACGTACCGTTAACTACATTATTATCAGCTCTAGCTTGATTGGCATTAATGTTGAAAGCTGTTCCTCTTGCGGGTAGATTGGCTTGGTTGGCTTGATTCACCGGGTTAGCTTGAGCTTGGGCATTAATGATATTCACCCAACGTGGGTAAGTGTTTCGGAAATGGGTTGGATCACCACAATTGAAACATGCTCTGACTGGTTGCATCATAGGGTAGTTGGGTTGATAGTAAGGTTGAACCGTGGGTTGAGCAGGTGGTAAGAGTAGAGGTTGTTGGTATTGGGCTTGGCCTACCACTTGATTGTTGGGTTGGGCTTGAGGTTGACTGCATTTTGGTTTTTGGAGAATGCGACAAGTTTGAATTGTGTGACCTGCACGGCCACAACTTGTGCAATATTGACATGGGTTCTCAGGAGGGTGGTGACATCGGTTGCATTTTAAGTGAGATCCTGTGTAAGGTTTCTTGTATGGGGCGGCAGGAGGAGCGACTTGTGTGATTGGGGCAACAGCGATAGGGGGATTGGTTTGGGTAACGGCGAAATTTTTCCCATTTCGTTTCCTTTTACCAGCAAACTTAGAAGATGAACCTATTTGAGTTGGGGTTAAGACTTCAACAGGTGTCTTGTCTTTCTTCTTCTCATCTTTAAATCGCCATTTCAGTTGCAATTTTCCGTGAGCTCAGTAGCCAGCTCCATTGCAGCTTCGAGGGTTGCAGGTGTAGTACTCAACATAGAATCTTGAATTTTCGAGGGAAGACCTCGAATGTAGTGCTCAATTAAACGATAGAGTGGAGTGAACAAGTTGGGGACGATTTGATTCAACTCGATAAATCTCTTATTGTATGTTGTGTGGTCTCCCTCTTTTTGTTTCAAAGAGTAGAACTCATCCTCCAATTTCTTGATTTCGCTTCTTGGACAGAAGCGTCTTGTCATGAGCTCCCTCAACTCTTCCCAAGTTAAGGCCATAGCAGCATCAGCACCTCGCTTTCCTTTCTATGTGTTCCACCTTGTCAGTGCTTACCCGTACAAACGACCGGTAGCATATCGCACCTTGCGATCATCGGGACAATCCTAGTTGAGAAAAGTGCTTTCCATCTCCTCAAACTAACGGAGGAGGGCGGTGACACCTTCAGTCCCCTCGTATTTTGGAGGATCGCAGGATTTGAAGTGCTTGTAGGTGCATTTGGTGGTGTTGGGGGAGGATTGGCAACATTTAGGCCTGCTTGATTGTGGGGGTTGATGGGATTGGCGGCAAGAGCTTGTTGGACTTGTATGACGATGCCGGGAAGTATGGCAATCATCTGTTGGGCTATTTGAGCGGCCATGCTCTAGCCAGATCTTCCTGACCTTCTACCACCTTGAAAGTGTCTAGCAGACATCTACAGGAAATACGTAGCAAGATTATGAGTTGATCTTTTTTAGGTGTCATGTGTCGTAAAAAGAGGAAACAATATTCACAAAATAATTGAGAAAATAAATTTACCACATCCATAGGATGTCTTGGGCTTTGCTCATGTTTGGGCCCCCAAATGTCTCCCATACCTTGGACTAGGTAGTCATGTGGGCCACCATGACCACTAGGCTTTGTAGGGTTCACATTGATGTTGGCCTGTTAACGCTTGCATCACCCGAATAAAAATCGTAAAAACATGATAGCGGGATATAAGGTCAGAGGGTGTCCAGGTGTAGACACAATGACAACTCAAAGTGGGGTTAGTTCACACGACGTTTGATGTGGCATGCTTTGGCCTAATAGGTCCTTCATACTCTCATCGTTAGTCCCCAGGTAGGCAAACTGGTCCATTATATTGGATTTAAACAAATGCCAATCCTAGACGGGACGTCCCGACTACCGGTACTCGTACCCTTCCAGTTACTACATGCCCGTCGTAGAACTCACTTTGATGAGATTGAAAACATGAAAACATTACAAAATCCTTGAGAAGAAATCATGAAATTTTGTGAATTTGTGTTGTGTGTGTTTGCATAGACATGATATGTTAAGAATATATAAGCCACAATAAATATCACACAGTAACATATAATAGTGAAAGTGCTTGCCTGCATTTGTGCTTGCATGAATATCCTTTCTAACTTGCTTTAACAAACTGAAAACCATGTGATTCATCATCTTGGTGTCATAGATACTGATGTGTGGTCGAAAACTGGTGTTCGGTTATGTTCTAGTTTATGTTTTTACATAACTTTTAGTTTTGAATGGCCTACTTTTAATTGGAAATGTGTTTTGCAGGTCTAATGGAGTTTAAGGATCTATTCGGGAGCTTTATGGAGCACCGGGACGGACGGGTAAACCGGGTGCGAGAAATGGCCAAAACAGAAAACACCAAAAACAGGCACTGTCGCCGACGCCCTCCTTGGTCGTCGGCGACGGCCCTCTGATGTCCCCGTCCGCCAAAAACCTCCGTAGGTAGTAGAATAGGCGTCAGAGGAATCTAGAACAACCGGGGGTCGTCGCCGACGCCATGGTAGGCCGTCGGCGATGCCCCTTCCTGATACCAGTCGCAAATTTCATGTTTTGAATGATTGGGGACGGGTATATGAGTTGTGTGGACCATCTTTTAAAGGGAGTTACGGGATTTTGAGTTTGAAACACCATCTTGAAGCCAAGAACACCCCAAACTCCAATTCCAATCCATCCATCATCATACATCCTTAATTCCCTAAAACTAATCATCATCTTTTACATCATTCCCACCAATCCATTGTTCTTCATCATCCACTACAAACCCTAATCATCATCACTACCATCATCAAAGCTTCAAGATGTTCAAGTTCAAGATTTCAACCTCTTGCATTCGTGTTCCGTTCGTCATGAGCGGCTAATTCTCTTTGGGTTTCACCCCGGTGTAGGTGGTTGTAAGTTTCTAGGGTTAAACATTGTTTAAGTTTTGTGACAACTTGGGAATTGATTTGAAACCTATGATAATTGATTTGCAGTTGTATTGTATTCGTGAATTGTTGAATGAGTTATGAAATCTGAATTTGCGAAATGGTTATGTGCATTTATGCCTTGTCTAGGTTAGAATTTACATTTTTTTGGTAACGAAGTGCATTGCCATCCGTTGTTTACGACGTTGATAATTCTTGGCACCTAAGCCACACAACAGCAAATTCATTAGTCATATTTGCAAGTGAATTGAATCTAAAACGTGTAGAAACCCTATGACTTCAACTACAAAACCGGGTGTGAACCCTGTTCTCCACTATTGTTTAAAACCTTTTAAGTGAAGTTTTCGTGCAATCATTTAAGTTTTTGTAGTTAATTAGTTAGAAACAACTTTGTCGGTTCAAATTGATACTCTTTCGAACAAACAAAAATTCAAATAAACAACATAATAAGCTTCATAAATTGTACAACCTTTAAAATCAATCGCATCCATCGCAAACCACAAACTCTTCGTGGTTCGACCCTTTACTAACACTAACACATTATTAAGGGTAATTTGGGATTATAAATATTATCATTGACCGGGGCGCGACACTCCGATCAGATACTGACAGTTTGTTGTAGTGATAGATATTTGACTTCCAAAATCATTTAAAGAAATCTTAGGAACTTAAACCAATATTTCGCGTTTATTGTCTTCACATTCGCCAACATATCATCAAACACACACTTGGAGTAGTTAAACTTCCATCCTTCAACTAAAGCGACCACTATGGAGGTTTGTCTTACACTTAGAACATCAATCCCGCTTTTATTTCCACTGATGCATACTAGGTATACATGTGCCAAGAACCTCCAATATGGATGAAGTAGTTTCTTAGTGGTTGGAGGACAAGTGCCTTCGTAGCTCATTCTCGTTAATACTGGAACAATCTTTTCTTTGTCACACTCTATAGGGTCATCAGCAGCATCTCCAAACAACAATACTTATCTGATTGCCTGCTCCGTAATAAGAATCTCCTTCTGCTGAATAGTTGAACGAATCACTTTGTATGTTTTCTGTGTCGTAGCGTTGTTCTAAAAATCCCTGATCCAATCTTCAAGTATAATAGGATTTTCACGTAGAGTGTGTGCCAGCCGACACATGTTTAATCCCACTATCATAGATTTGAATTCTTCATGTCCCTTTAGTGGTTCACCTAGAAAACACGAGATTTTCATACTTTTCTCTAATCCAGGAAATTGTACCGATTTATCAACTACCTTCTTTCCCATATCTGTACCAAACGGTTCAAATTAGACGAATGTCAAAAACACTAACCAAGAAGTCCATGAGTTTGACCGAAAACTTGGTCAAACTTTTTACCTTTGGTCAAGAATTTCAAAAATTAACTTTGAGTTTAAAAATTTTAACTGATTAGATCAATTATATAAAAACAGTCTCAATGTTAATTATAAAATTCTTCCAAGCCCAAATCATCGATAAACAGACCCAAATATAAATACTAGGCCCAAACAAATGCTTGTGTGCGGTCCAGACTTAAGTGTGCGTGGTCATTTATGTCATCTGCCAGAGTGTTCAATGGGCAATATTGTAATAAAACAAGCAGGTCACGCACCAATTATAGTCAACAAGTCAACCGCACATCCAGACGGCCAACAAAGTCAACTCGCACACTCACATGTGGTACACTGGCAATATACGAGTGTACGGAGGGTAATTTCATAAAATTCCCAAGTGTGTGAGGGGCATCTTTGTTAAAAACACATCAGCTCTTTTCACCGCGCACACCCTCTAAGGTTAAACTTGCTAATTAACAGAGTGTGCGAGGGTATAATGGTCATTTTATAGGTGTGCAACTCCTCTTTCCCGGCACGTATAATATCACACCCTGACAAGCAGCGGAAATAGAAGTCGAGGCATAATTGGGTTATCATCAAAGCTCATGACATCTACTATAATTAAGTTTCATATTTATTATTTGAAATTTTAGAGAATATATCCAAACACAAAGAAACATACAAACACAAGAAATATTGTTCTAAACAAGACATATTTATTCATCTTCTAAGGTCAATCCTAAGTGTTCATCTCCTCAACCTGTCCACCGGCATCATGTGTAAAAACAAAGTTTGGGTCAACAAAAGTTGGCGAGTGAATCTAAATTAAACATTTAAACAATTTAGTTTCGTTTATTAAAAAAATGTGCAACAACGAATGGTGTTAGCACTAGTTGTTTGAATAAATAAAATATGTAAACGACACATGATACACCCCAAAACACGAATTAAAAAGGGGAATTTGTAAGGATTCACTCACAGTGGGTGCGTTTCCTTGATTGATGACAACACGCACGAGTTTGGGATTTAACCACGAGAGAAAACTAACCTAAATAGTAACGTAGTAATTGATAAATAAATAAAAGTTAATATTTTAACTAATGCTTTTTATTAGCTTTTTAGGTTATTTTTGTGGTAATTAATGGAGTTTTCAAACCTAAAAAGTCTTGGTTTTAAGTGTATTTAATTGATTTTTAATTAATAAATTAAAGAAAATAATAATAAAAAAAATTTGGGTCTGACCAGTAGTTTATGCGTGGAATTGGCAGCATGTGTGAGGTTCGAACTCGTGACCTCCCGTATACGTGCACGCAGCTCTACCAACTGAGCTACATGTCTAACCCGAATAATCCCTATTTTAATTATTCTTATATACTAGTTAGGATATTTCAGAAATTAGTTAATTTAAAAAGATTTTTAAAACCTTTGAACCGGTTTTCACCCCTGAAGTCGAACCCGCGACCTTGGTCATGGTTTGCACCCAGCCCTACCAACTGGTCTGTGTGTATAACCCATTTATAATAGAAATTATAATATACTTATTAACTTATTGAACAGCAATATGATTAAGTTGAAAAAAAAGATTTTTATCTTAGTGAACCGGCAAGAGTTATGGCTTGAACCTGGGACGTGCATATTGTTTTTGCACACAGTCCACCACTGGACTGTGTGTCTAACTCGTTTACATCAACGATTTTAATTATACAAAACACTTAAACCAACTTCATCTTCTTCATGAGTTTTAATTCAGAACATCAAACTTGCTTGTGTTTGATTCAAAACACTGATTTTAAGTTTGGGACAGATAATTTAAAAAGGTTTTGAGAGGAAGGTTCATAAGGATTATACCAGACGCACACGACTTTGATTCCGATGAAATTCTGGCGGATGACTGAAAACTCCGGCGACCCAGATCTTGAACAGAGAGTGTGCAATGTGTTTGCGTGATTAAGAATTTGTATGAACGAGTTGTATGTGGTGAAATGATTCAATATTTATAGTCAATCATTGATTTCAGTTTTGATTCAATCATTAAATCGTTTTTCAAAACAACATTGATTTCGACCTTTTACAAGACTAATTGGTTTTCAATTTCTGAATTGAAACTGATGTACAAGATTGATTATGCGTGATTTCACAACCGACATCGGTAACTAAGCTTGATTGAATTGGATGTCAGTTACCGGTTTGAAACTTCAACTTTTGCAGGTTGACCTTTGGTTGATTATAAAAGTTAATTGTTTTGGTGTTAGAAACAAGTGGTGTGTGTGGTTCAGTGGTGTTTTGAGTTTTTGAATTTGTGGGTGACCCGGGTTCGACTCCTGGTTACTCCTTTTGATTATTTCTTTTTATTTATATTATTTTTAAGGTTAGATTACTTAATTTATATTTTTATAGGTCTTAATTATATAATTATTTACTACTATAAATAACAAATTAATATCACAACTAAATAAATGTGCAACGAACTTCGAATAAATACTTGAATTTCAAAGGAGCGCGTTTTGAAACCCGTTTTACATGAATGTTACATATAACCTACGCGTCGTCGCAGTTCTTCTTTTCCGGCATTCCTAAATAACTTTCTGGCTCTATTTCATATTCCTATCAACCTGCAAACAACTAGAAATCCTAACATCTCTTCTAACTTCATCAAAAACATCATCAATCACTACCATCTTCAAATCTCTTTTACAATTCATGAACTCGATAAACCTTAATGAGTTGTTATCAATTTAACACACAAATTAAGCACCAATCCTTAGATTTTCCCGTAGATGCAGACATTTTGATCAGTAGGTTTAGAATTTAGATGAAAAAGACGAACAGTGGGAGTGAAGTGTGCAATGTATGTTGTTTGAATTTTGTGAATTACGAAGCCGTCAAACACTTTTTCATTAAATGCCCTAAACATCTTTTCGATATAGTGGACCCACCAAGTGTGCGGTGGGACCTCCAATCACCATCATGAACCTATTTAGACTTTGTGTGTCCCACCAAGTGTGTGGTTGGCCCAGCTCAAATCTCGATACCAAAAACAACTTCAATTTTTGTGCGAACAAATTTTGAAGAAAAACACGGTCATTTTCAACTCTTTAATAGGGCCACATTTTTATAATAAAAATATGTACATACTAATAAATTATAGCCAAACATACACACAAATTTGTTTTCAAGCACTTTTCTCACGGGATCAAATCACGGTATTTCAGGCAAGACTACACTTATCAACACTAATTTACTTCGGGTGATCCGAGCGATTGTCGATATCTTTATCCCCTTGAACTTGTCTCCTTAGGCCCTTTCCATATACTGGTCTACAACTAATTTATCATGTTTGGGTTTATTAAAATATGAACACCCAAACAAATCACAATCAATTCCTAGAATTTTAATCCGAACACTCTATCATGCATGTAGTTTCCCTACCACATATTTTCACAAGGCTGTTCTAATATTCTGAAACCTTGACTGGGACTTGGTTAAGAAGAGAACAAAATAGATCATTTGTAGAGAGATGGATATAATATACAGATCAAATGAATTTTTCAATTTGCTATAGGTTTTTTGGGTTTCTTTTGGGCACTAAAGGGCCTTTTTTGGGTGTAAATAGAGCTATAGCGCGACAACGTTCAGCTAGGTAAGCATGCATCTGGATGCAGTAGAAGCTGACATTGCCTAGCAGCTCTTGATCTTTGCTCACACAAAATAGAGGAATACACGAGTTTGCCAGAAAAGATTTCAAAACTAGAACAAAATTGTGTGTATCGGGACGTCACACAAGCATTCAAATAGAGATGTCCTAAATTCAAGTGACGTTCTTTCTTGAGGTCATAATGTAATTTTATGTTCTGCACAGAACCAGTCAAAGTTTCTAGCCATCAAGATAAAGCCTACCAACATATCGCTCTAGAGTCAGACCATTTGAATATTGGTCTTACAAGAGTCAGCCTTAATCCACATAGTGAAAATTTATTTCATTTCCCACGTTATATCAAAAGGCTTAGCAAAGACTTTTTTTTTTGTAATTTTCTGGATTTTTAAACTTTTTTGTATTTTTCTGCATTTTTCAATGGTTTTGTATTTTTCTGAGAGACAGACTATATCCCCTAAATTTTTGCTTAAAATTGAAAACAGAAAGAACAAACGAAAAACAATTTTAAGAAACAAATTTACATAAAAACAAAGAAAAATGTTTATGTGTGACCATGTTCAAACCTCGAATTCGACCATTTTTAGCAATTCAAGAAGAGTGGAAAAACGTGCTCGATCAACCGGTTTTGTGAACAAATCCGCGACATTGTCGTAAGTGTGGATTTATTCTATTGAATGAGTCCCTAGTTGAATGAGTCACGAATAAAATGAATTTTAATGGCAATGTGCTTAATTTTAGAGAAATACACATGATTTTTCACTATTTGAATAGCTGCATTATTGTCACAAAAAATAGTAGTTTGAGAGAATTTCAAACCATATTCCACCAATTGGTGTTGGATCCATATCACCTGGGAGCAACAAGCTGAAGCAGCTACATACTTAGCTTCCGCAGTTGAAAGTGATACACTCTGCTGCTTTTTGCATTGCCAGGAGATGAGTCTATCTCCCAAGAACTAGCATCCAGCGGATGTGAACTTCATATCCCTACCTGCAACTCCAAAATTAATGTTAGAGAAAGCACATAAATCAAATGGGGAATCGCTTCGATATAAAAGCCCAAGCCTAGGCTTGCCCTTAAGATATCAAAAAATTCTCTTAACAACATTTAAATTAGAAAGTTTAAGAGTGGCTTGATAGCGAGCACACTGACACACAGCAAACATAATGTCCGATCTACTGGAAATCAAATACATCAACGAGCCAAACCGGTATAATGTCTCCTCAACAGCTTCTTCTTCCAGTTCTTTGGTCAGAACTGGTGGTTCTACCACAGGAGTGTTTGCAGGCTTTGCATCCTGAAGTTTGAACTTTGCAATGTCAACGTACTTTTCCTGATGAATCAGAATACCCGTTGAATCTTGACAAACTTACAAACCAGAAAGAAATTCATTTCTCCCAAAGCACTCATTTAAAACTGCTTCTTCATGACTTATTCAAACTCTTTGCACAGTGTATCACTAGTGGACCCAAAGATGATGTCGTCCGCATAAATTTGCACTAGGATTTGGTCTTCTCCTACCTTACGAATAAACAAGATCTGATTGATGATTGCACGAATATCCATTTGCAAGCAGATGCTAAGTTAGAGTAACATACCATGCACGAGGTGCCTGATGCAACCCATACAGTGCTTTGTCAAGCTTATACACGTGGCTGGATACTGTGGATTAACAAATCCGGGCGGCTGAGATGCGTAAATCTCTTCTTTCACTTTGCCATATAGACGCCGTCTTAACATCCATCAGAGAGAGCTTGAACCCCTTAAACGATGCATAGGCCAGAAATATTCGAATTGCTTCCAATCTAGCCACGAGAGCATACACTTCATCGTAGTCAAGGCCTTCTATCTGTCTGAACCCCTGCACCACCAGTCCTGCCTTATTCCTTACAATCACTCCGCTATCATCTCGTTTGTCTCGGTAAACCTATTGAGTTCCGAGTGATTTCTTTCCAGCATGTAATCGAACAAACTTCCATACTTGCAGTATTTCAAACTGATTCAGTTCCTACTGCATAGCTTCTACCCAACTAGGTTCTTGAAGAGGCATAGAAATTGTTTTATGCTCAATTGAGATATGAAACACAAGTACAAACATGTGTTGATAACTCTAGTCTGACTTCTGGTCAAGACCCCAGCTCCTATAGGTCCAATCACATTCTAAATAGGTTGATCCCTTTGGACGGTAGTAGGAATAATGGTTTCTAGAACAGTTCCTATCGGTGGCAGGTTCGTCAAGTTTTCAGTTGCTCCATTTCCAGAGGTTGACTCACAGGTTCCTCCATTGATTCGTCCACAACATACTCGTCTTGAATTGCATCATTAGAAAACAGATCATTCGAAGAATCTTAATCGTCAGACGAATTTGAAGCTTCCTCTTACGCATTGAGAGAATCTGTATAATCCGGAACTACTTGTATTTCAGGAGCAACATATGAAGATCAGGCTGTACTTGTGCTATCCCCCACAATTACAGCATCCCCCTCAACTTCAACATGCCCCTCAACATCAGCATCATTCATAACAATTGAGGGGCGTGGAGCAATAGTTGAATTACTTGTGTTATGTACAGAATCAACAGGAGGTGAGTCATCAAGAATATCAAATGATTTAAACAAAATGAGCATAATTATATAGAGTGAATGGCCCGTTTCCAGCATTTGTTTGGTTCTCCTCAAGCCATTGTACATTGAACGACTCGACAATCTGTCTTGTCTTCATGTTGTACACTCTATATGATGTCTTGTTCTCGTGTGCAGCTTTGCCAGCATAGCCGATGAAGAAACACTCATCCCCCTAGCATCAAACTTCGGAATTGCATCTAAGTGTAAAAGGGTACATGGACAACTGAAAGCTCTAAAATGCCCGATATAAGGTTTTTCACCAAACAATACTTTGCGAGGAGTTTTCATGCGTGCTTTGTTGATTAACACCTTGTTTTGAACATAGCACGCTGTATTTATCGCCTCGCCCCAGAAAAAGACTGGAAGTTTAGAGTCACATAGCATAGTGCGAGCCGCTTCAATCAGGGTTCTATTTCTTCTTTCCGCTACCCCATTCTGTTGTGGAGTTCTAGCGGCACTGTACCGTCTAGCTATTCTCCTTTGAGCAAAAAAGAAATACAACTCTACATTCTTGAACTCAGTTCCATTATCGCTTCAAATTCCTTTCACCTTCTTGTTAGTTAAATTTTCCATAAAGATGATAAAACGTTAACAAGCTCTGTAGTCTCACTCTTGTTAGCTAAGAAGAAGACCCAAATAAAATGTGAGTAATCATCAGTAATCACCAAAAAGAAAGACTTGCCTTAGATACTGGGCACGTTCACAGGACCGAAAAGATCCATGTGAAGGAGCTGCATCACACTATTAATTGTGTTCATAGACTTAGGAAAGTGAGGTTTTCTATGTTGTTTACCTTAGTATAAGAGACACATTTTTCAAAAGTAATGAAGTCTTTTACGGGTAGATCCCTTACCAACCCTAATTTAGCAAGATGGTTCATGTTTTTAACATTTGAATGTCCCAAGCTACGATGCCACAACATGGCATTATGTTTAGAAATTTTTGAAAACAAAAAATTAACGCTTTAAGTAGGTGGTTTGTTCATGTCAATTACATAAGTGTTTCCTTTTCTGTCAGATTTTAGTAAAATCCAATCCTCAGGAATAACGATATTTGGTTTTAAGATTAGATAATGTTTGTCGGTGAAATGAGTTGAGTAGCCGTTATCATAAATTTAAGAGACACTCAGCCGTCTATGCTTCAACTTAGGAAAGTAGTTTACTTCATTGAAACAGAAATCACCATTCTTTACAGTGCCTCATTGGGTCTTTCCTTTCTCACCTCCCGCAAAAGCAACAAATCCACCATTGAATTCTTCAAGATCACTTAGTTAAGATAAGTCGCCAGTCATATGCCTGGATCAGCCACTATCAATGACCCAAAGTCTAATGACAACCCTCCATAGCCGTTGTTGCATAGTATGCGGGATCAATTAGATTTGGGTACACAGGCCATAGTGGCGGTGGGCAAACCCTTCTCATTCACATAAATGACTTGCATCCAGACCAAGTTGTTTTCAGAATGGATAGGATCATTTGTAGAACACTACATGTTGAAGGAGTGATTTGAACAGGGATTTTAGGTCTCCAAATTTACTTGTTAATTTTTAAAACTCTTGTATTTTGCGATGTTGAATTTGAAGATTTCAAATGACTTTTATGATTCAATTGTTTAGCCTTGTTCCAATCTTCATCAGAAGGCTTCACCTTGGAATCCAAACTCTTAGCAGGTTTAGATTTTTCAATCTTCCCCTGTTTAGTTCGTTTGTTGTTCCCTTTTGGAGCCTTCTGATGCTCTCCTTCATGAGATTTTTAGGACGATGCTGACAATTTCTTGCAATATGACCAGTGATGCCACATGTGTAACATATTTGATGTTTCACATGAGGCTTAGCTAGAGATCTATCAGCCCTTTCAGAACTAGAAGACCTGGTGGATCCTGAGGTCTTGACGAGACAAACTTACTTTGATTTCTACATTGCTTATTTACCTCTTGTGTTTTTTTCATTTTTAGTATCTAGATGATCATCACACACAATTTTAGACCTTGATTTAGGTGGGATATATTTTGTTTCTCCACCCTGCTTAGTTTGTCTTACCATGAGATTCTTAGATACATCAAATTTATTTGACAAAAAAAAATGAATTTAAGCAATCAGAAACTGAATCAAAGTGAGTATTTAAACATTCATCGCTCTTAAAAATAGAGCCCACACAATTCAAAGCATCATGAGAAATTGAAATATTGTTTGACTTTTCAGAAGTTAAACGATTATTTTTCTAAATTTTTATTTTTGAATCAAGCAATTTAACACCATCGTCCTCTTCATCATCTACCCAATCTTCAACAATCATTTCTTCTACATGTGAAGTAACCGGGTTAGTAACATTCATTCTCTCATAAACAGTGTCAACTGAATACGGAGGTACTCTAAGTTTCGAGTGGCACCGTTTGCTCAGTAGTCTCAGAATCAATACTATTATGTGGCTGAACAGAGGCTTCTATTGATGATTCATCACTGGATTCAGTAGAAGCTTCCGTCATGGATTCTGATTCAACTTTCATTTGTTCTGATTCAATTTCTTCAGATGATTCATCACTAGACTTAGTAGATTCAACTAATTCTGAATTTTCACAATTAGTCATTCCTAAGAAGTCACATGAAGAATCAAACGAAGTAGTTGATTCAGTTTGTTTGCTAGATTCAATTTCTTTGATGAATTCAGCCAAACCATTCATCATAGCAAACTCAAAGCTGATTGACTTGTTTGGAGATTCTTCCTTTTGATTTTGTAACTCATATGATTTTTGAGAAAAAATTGACTCATTATCATTTAATACTTGAAAATATTTGTCAATATCAGCATTTTTCTCAAAACTTAGAGTTTCAGTATGTTTTGAAGCATCAGTAGGTTTTATGAATATTTTATTGAAGGCCTGTTTTTCTAACTTAATTTCAGTTTTATCTATCCTTGTGATTTTGACTTTCTTGGTTTGAATGGTTCTACTCTCACATCACTCGATCGCCCATATTCCATGTCAGGCATGTTGGCTATCTCCTCCTCAGTCATAAAAATAGAGGTGTAATTGTTATTGTATGGTGGAGGAATGCATACAAATCCCAATCCTTTATTCCTAACTTCCTTTTTACTATATTTTAACTGTTGGTTTATCATTTTCTCAACCTTTTCACTTGACACGTCAAACTTTTTAAAATTAAATTCTGTATTTTCAAAAGTTGATTTTAGATTATTAAGTTCAACGGTTAACTTTTCAGAAAATTCTTTGAAGTGGAGATGCCTATATTTTTCTTGGCTCAGATCATTTTGCAACTGTCGGATATCATGCTTTTGCGCCTCCATCGTATCCTTGTATCCGTTAATTTTCTTTTTAACTGATATAAGTCAGATTTGGATAATTTTAGTTGCATAATGAGTGAGTCGGCTTGCTCTTTGTAACCACTTACTTTATCCCACAAGCATCAGTACAACAAATATTTTCTGTAAATACCTCGGTAACAGAAGGAGTGAAGTCATTCATTTGTGCCATGAGAGCGTGATACACATTATCTTCAATGATTCGCATGTCAACCATCTGACTTGACCAATCAAATCCTCCCCCTTCCTTAGCCTCTAAAGCATTTCCTGAATTTGCAGCAGGAGTTGATCCAGAGACAGTGTTTTGGTTTCTAGCAAATGTGTTTGAAGTAGAGCTGTTTTCTGGGCGAGTGACGGTCACATTTAAAGTAGAAACAACATTAGGTGTTGGTCTCGATGCTGAGCTGACTATGACAGTTACATTTGAGTCTGATCTCTTTCTTCTTAGTCGTCGGCATTCACCAGCAAAATGCCCTGGCTCATGGCAGTTGAAACATCTAATCTTAGATTTGTTCCATCCAAGTTCTTTACTTACCGCTTCCCATTTATTTCTGCTAGTTCTCTTGACAAAATTCTTGGCGCGAAACACAGCCATGGCATTTGCGATGTGATGTCCATTTCTTCGATGTCATCAGGATGGACTTCATGTAGCTCATCTGCCCCGATCTGATTTGTAGTCAGCTTACCAGCAATGAAAGCATTATAGCAATTAATAATCCTGCCATGAATGCCATATTGCCTTCAAATTCCTTAGACACCTGAAAGGAGATGTGGAGTTTTATGCAGGTGTGGATGTGGCATGAGTTGGTGCAGATTGAACCGGGTTTACTTGTTGAACAAGGGTAGCAGGCGTGTAACCCAAGTAACCAAGGTAGGTGAAAGCATTTGTAGGAAACAAGACAGAAGCTGAAGCATTTGAGAAGTTGGGAGTGTTGGGATGGTTGGAAACACTAGAAGGAAACATTTGAAATGATCCAGCCCCTTGCTGAGACACCAAGGCGGTGTTAGTTGAAACTCCAGCATTGTTGTAACTTGAGGTGTGATTGTATAGTCTCGGCTTGTCGTCCATGCATATGACTAAAGCAGAGAAATCAATTCTGCAAGACTCATACAAGTCAGATCCTTGGTTCTCTTAATCAGTGTAACATTTGTGTCTCAATTCCTTGGAAGAGCATTCAACAACTTTTTGTTGACAACTGAGTTCTGCAATGACATGTCATGTGTTCTCATCTCACTAATCAGGGAGATGAACCTTTGAATTTGATTTTTAAGTGTTTCTCCCGGAAAGTGATTGAACATGTTAAATCTTTGCATTAACATTTCTCGCTTGCTTTCTTCCATCTCCTTGTTCCCTTCATACATTGCTAAAAGAGCATTCAACAGCTCTTGAGCAGACCCTGACCCCAATATCAATTTCAGATGCCAATGCAGAGTGTAGCAGTGCTAGAGCCTTAGCATCAATATCAATCTTTTCTTGATCTTCTTCACTGTATTGTGATGTAGGCTTGACAACAGTAGTTCCTTTTTCCTCATTTATCACGTAAGTGATCACAGTTGGTCCATTGCAAATTGACCTCCAAGCCTTAGGATCCTTGATCCTCATGTACTGAATAAACCGAACTTCCATTCTGAAAATGATTCCCCCAATAGCAGCCTGGGAATTATGTTTTTGGTTCCTATGACGTTATCAAGATCCTGGTTTATTCCTGCTTTATCACTTAACGGGATCTGGTTAGTGAGTTCCATAGTGGACCGCACACCACATCGAAATAGGGCCGCACACTCTCAGATTTGGGCCACACACTAAGTTTAGCCCAAAGACAGTGAAGCTGAATTGTTAAGAGACCGCACACCAGTTTGTAAACCGTACACATTAATACTGGACCACACACTACAGTAATTTGGGCCGCACACTCTTTTATTGGGCCCGTACACCAACAGACAGTCCACTAAACAATCACGTCGCACACTACACATCGCACACTTATCCGCACAATTTAACCCGTACCCTTGATGTCGCTCAATAACTTTAAATTTTCCCGCACACCTCCAATCTAATTTTGAAAACCAAAATCAGTTCGATGTAACAAACTTTTCGAGATTTTAGAAGATCAAATTTTCAAATCCTCAATTGATTTCTTTTCACCAATAACCCCGAATAACCTGCAAACACTTTAGCGATTCCTCCAAAGTAGATTAAACAACAGTTTTCTTAATGAAATCCACAAGAAGTTTATGAATGCCCTTAAACAAAATTCTGGATTTTTAATTTTTTATGAACTGTTTATAAAATAACCTGCTAACACACGTCAAAATCAGAAAGATCAGTCGTTCAAAAATATAAATACACGAATAGAATGAAAATTCATCCATTTCTTTTCAGTTTCTTCGAATCAGCCAACTGCAAACTGTCTTCCTTCTTCAAGTTATTTTCGATGACCGAGCCTTCGAAAGACTTCTTTGGCTCTGATACCAATTGTAAGTCCTGAAACTTCAATCGGATATCACAATACACTAATCAGAGTGCGGAAAACTAAGAAAAGTGTAGAAGAACAAAGAAATAATTGATTGTATTATATCAAAAGTGCACACGATCTCAAGAGGATTGTCTCGTACACGCATACAAGTTTTCAGAACAATTAACCACTAACACAAGACTTTGTTGCATCCTATTTATAACACGTAGGATGACATAGTACAACTGGGCCAAGCCTATTCGTACCTACATATCATCGACCCAACCCATAATCCAACACTATTAAAATACAAGACTAACTTAAACCTATAAGTACATGCCCTTACAGGAACCATCTTCCCTGTCTGTTGGAATAAGTTGAAGTATAAGAATTTCCCCCTTGAAGGCTTCCCAAAACAACTACCCAAACTACTATTGGAACGGAATTGCTGCCTACAAGAATAAAGAACAGAAGTATAAGTGCTGGAGTGTAAAAGTGCTAGTCAACCAGTCAAGTCAACAAAAGTAAAAAACGAAAGACAAGAAGATTAAGTCAACCAAAGGCTTGGAGTACTGGTTTCTTAAAAGTGTTGGTTCTCACGAGTAGTTTAGCAATACAGTTGTTTATACTCTGTCACTACTTAAAACCGTTATTCCACCTCAAACTCAACATCAAAACTTTAATATTCATGAACACCATATGAATAATTACCCTATTTTAAACGTTGTACATGGTGATACTGAATGACGAACCTCAATCCTTCTACGTGACTTCGATTAAATGAGGGTTGGTAGGTGACCAACAACAATGATGGCGGTGGTGTGAGGCTTGGTGACAGTGGTGATGAAGATTGACGATAGTAGTTCTCTCTCTCAAATTCATCTATTTCTTGAAGACGTAATATAGTTTAATTTGTGTAGTGAAATTGGAGGAGATGAGAAGATAATCTAGTAATAATGTCTTTTTTTATCTTTTTATTATGTCCTTTTAAATGAAAAAGAATATATGAAAGAAAAAAGTTAAAAAGTTAGTGGTACCAAATTGGTTCTCATGGTTTTTAAATACATCGGCTTTATCAAATGGTTCTAATCCGATATATAAATAGAGTTATAGTAAAATGAAAACTCACATAAGTTGTAAAAACTTAGAGAATTCGACCTTACGAAAGGTTTTGTCAATTTGTTTTTACCAAAATCCTAAGAAAATCAACTTTTCTAAAAAAATCTAGTTTTTTTTTAATTTATAGCAGCCGTAAATGCTATAAATAGCTGATGAGTATGTAAGGGGCCGAAAAACACCACTTCGATTTTATTTCTTTTTTTTACGGTCGTCTGATGACTGTCGTAAGGGTCATGTAAAAACCTAATTAAACTAATTAGATAGTGTAAGTAAGATATCGTACCCACGGGAATTTGTCGTTAGTGTCTAGCTAAATTATCAAATTAATTAACTACTAGTTTTGTTTTGGGAGTTTTGACTGACTTGAAAAAAAAACAATAAAACTTTATTTAGAGAAAAGGTATCAGATTGAGAGAAACGTAACCTTCTCCAAGTTTCAGGTTCTAGTTTTACACAAGATCAGCTAGTTATTTGGATGCCACATAGACATGGTGTTGGAAAATCAATTTACGTGGTAATCAAAATAGTTTTTGTCATCAAACCATATAATTCAATTACCCAATCTATGTATATCAAGTCAACCCTCTTTAACCATCCAACCCGTTTTCAAGTTTTATTATCAACCGAACACAATGATAAAGAAAGAACTCTAAACATAGATAAAGTGTTTCAATTAACTAATACATCAATTTGATTCATAAAGTTTTGTCAGAACAAGATAAGATCTAAAACTTAACTAACCAAACAAAGTGTAAAACTAAGTCATAAAGAGCCTAGCCTTTCATGGTTGTCATGTTTCTATCTTGATTTCCGTGCACATCAAAAATTTCCATCCACAAAAACTAGCGTCAACCGTGCGTTGTAATCCCCTTTGCGTCAAAAATCCCCATTTAATTCTGTGCGTTGTTTCTTTTATAATTTTCTACATCGACTTATGTTTTCAATTCTTTGGGCCTTTACTTGTCTTTTGATTTACACTTGCAATACCAGCCGAACCATTCTCATATTAGACCACAATATGATAGGCTTCTTTTAACTGTAATTTTACTCTTTTGATTATCCTTCTCGTGGCTTGAATAAAACACCACATGATGGGCTCCCAAATATGAAACAAACTTAAATTGGTTCAATAATAATTAAACTCATACATTTATATTGGAATTAATTAATTAATTAATGTGTAGCAAAGTTAACCATGTACTCTCGTATGAACTCTAGTTACAAGTAGTGTTATATTTTTATTAGCTTTAAGGTAATCATTTTAGCATATTTTATTCGCAACCAACAAAATATAAAAACAACTCAATATAATATATTTTATACTAGTATTGATGTATTTATATTAAAAATGATGACAAATAACGTGTACTTATAATGCATCGTTACTCGTCTTTATAATATTTTGGTGTAAAAAGCGGGGGGCATAACTCGCAAAACTCGTACGGAAAGGCAGAATTCTTTAAATTCTCACAACTTATAAAAGTTTTCTCTTGATCTAAATCTTATATACATATATATATATATATATATATATATATATATATATATATATATGGTGGAGTTCTAGAGTGAACACTGATATATTTGTGAACTGAGTAAACAAATGCTGGCTATTGATTTACATCATCAATTCGTAAAATACACTAATGCATTTTCATCATGATGTTCAGGCCGTTGATTTATAGTTGTGTATTACATAATAAAGGGCTATGATTAGTTCACACGGTTCACTGTCAAATGGTTGTTTACAAATTAACCATATATATATATATATAGAGGTGTGAGTTCATCATGGACCCAAAAGAATGAAAAAATGTTAAAATGAGTTTTTTACACATAAGGCTAATGGTTCATCTGTTCCCAAATTAACCTCATATACAGAGAGAGAGAGAGGGGATATATTGTGTAACAGAAAACCATCGGTAAAATATCTAAATGACTTATAAAAAAATTGTTTTTATATTTGAAAATCATTTTTTTATAAAAAGAAATCATAGAATTATTTTATCTATATGAATATGATTTCTGTGAGTTTTTTCATGTAAAATTAATCGTTCTTTGGTTCCCCATTTAAAATAAGTTAACATAATGCATAGTAGTTTTGTTTATTTCCCTTCATATTGGTATAAATTTTGTTTAAAATAGGTTTTATGCAAATAGAGTGTTTTTTGGATATCCTAAGCTATAGCGAGTGTTGGTATCATACTCATGTCTTGACGAACCGAATTTCGGCTGAATGACAATATCGGTATTATGAAAATCGATACCGGTATTCGTTTTTATGGTTTTTTGTCGATGCAAACTATGTGTCCATATCATTTGGGTATATCACCACTCTTAGTTTTTATTACACAAGATAAATTTTGTGTATAACTAAACCACTAGGAACAACTTTTTTTATAATATTTGATATACAATGTTTAACGTGATTATTTATATCTACGTTTAAGTATAGAATTTATTCAAAACCAACTGGTGTTTACACAATGTTTATGTTATTTTTTTGTGATCTAAGCTATAGTGGGTGTCATTGCTATGATGAGCTGAACCGATCAATGGAACAAATCGGTACCGGTATTGGTATTCCTTTGATACTTTTCTATCTATGCAAAGCAAGTGTCGATATTTTGGGCATACCACGACTTGACTTTTTTGATTGTTAGACAATTTTTATGTAATTAAATCATTGTAAATAAATTGTTATGTTTCTTTAGTATACAATGTTTTATAAAATTCTAAATATACCGTCGCACCTTACTTATTTTATCTACATTTCCGTATAACTTTTATTCAAAACCAACCCGGGTTTGCACAACTTTCATTTTATTAGGTCGGATGCTACTCTTAATTGCGTTTTCTGTATTTTGTATATACATAATTCTCACCGCATCACGCGACTAACCCATTTTGTTATAAATTACAAATCTTGTAAACTGAACATTTAATCTTGGTAGGCTAACGTTTGTTTTTGAACATAATTATTCCTTTTATTTTATTTTACACCAATTAATCTAAACTAGCATTTCCTCTAAAAGACACCTACATCTATAAGTGAACTTTTTATCCTAAAAGCATTCTCTCTAAAAGGCACGTGCGTATGCAAATCTTAACTGAAAATTTAATCCTGGTAGACCAACAAGTTTTTTTTTATAAACTTAATTGTTTATTTTACTATATTTTACATCAATTACTCTAAACTAGTATTCCCTATAAAATGCATATGCATCTATACGTGAACTACCCCCACTAGCAAGTAACTAATCACCTACTCCTTTTGATACGAGGTCTTGGGCTCTCTCAGGTTCAATAATGACACTGTTAGTCGTGGTTTAGCTCAAGCGAGCCTGCCTTCGAACTTTTCTCACTTGAACACGGGGTTAGTGTCCCCGTTTACCTCAACTATTTAAACAACTTATATAAAAATGTCTCCTTTTATGCAGGCAGACTTTCAAAATATCCACTTCTGAGAAGAATTCTACATGGACTCAAGGAGTATGCTTTACTTCAAAAAAAATTAACATTTTTTTGATATAAGACTTTAATAGGTTTTTTTAATATTTTTTTGAACGGCCAAATTATCTATACTAATAAATGAATCCACTAAATATCACATAGCATTTTAGAAATGGGTTAAAATGAGAATTATCTTTAGTTGTGATAACCGTGAGAACTATATCATCCAAAAGGTTTAACTTAAAAGATATATATATATATATATATATATATATATATATATACTTATCTCTCATTATTGTAAAAGATATTTACATAGTTCTTTAATTTTACATTTGATCGATGAGATAAATGAATGGGATGGGTTTAGCATTTTTAGTTATCAACAATAACAAATACATAATTTAAAGTTATAAATAGTGGAATCGCTCGCATAATGCGGTAGCAATTCGTCTTCGATCGCTATCATTTTGATTCGTTACGATAGCGACACTCGGTATAACAACCTAAAGAAAAAACCAATGAAATAAAATCATTCAACCTTAGAGTATAAAATCTTGTGGTAACTTAAATTTTTTTTACTTTTCCTTGTAAAAAAACAAAACATGATATCAAAGTGAAACCCATTAATGAAATATGTGCTCTAGCTAATAACTAATTATAGGCGTCCTAATAGATATATCATGTGTAGCTTTACATTTCAAATTATTCGTATTTACGTTGTGTAAATTGTAAGTTTTAAACTATGTATTTATTGATACATAGCAGTAATTATCTATGATATATTAGCATCTTAAATTGTTTTTGTTTATTTCATTGTTTTTTAAATTTTAAAGAAATTAATATTTTTTTATTACAGATGTTTTAAGCAACTTTTATAGTATTTATCTATGTTCTACTTCATTAATTTTAATTTTAATTTATCTATGTTTGTATAATAATTGTTATTTGAAATAGTGATTGAGATAAATGATGGTAGATATATTATGATTTCAAAGATGAGTTTATATACCACCAAAACTATATAACTTAATTATACCTTTATTCATATTTTATATTACTATTGCTATTAATTTTAATCACCATATTTTTTCATATTTCAAAGACGTGCAAATTGAGCTCGTACTTTATCAACTGTTACTCCTTTGACCGTACTTACTCCACCTCAAGGGTCGCCTATCCTAAATAAATAAAAATAAAACAAAATCGAAGTATCATTTATTCCATGAAGTTTCATAGCTATATATATATTCGTTTTATTGTTGTTCTCTCCTTGGAGTAATTTCATCTGAAAGATCGAGAGATGAGAAAGATGAGGGGTGTGGTGGTTTTGATCTTGATTTCGTTCCTGATCTTAGTCCTCTTATCGTCAGGTAATTAGAACAAATATCCATTAACAAATACATGCATACATACAATTTGCATAACATATAATCGATCTCTTTCTTTCAAACAGATGAGGGTCTATCTACAATGCTTCGAGAAGCACATGGGTACATATCACCTCTACCACACCATAGGCTTGATGATTCGCAGCAAATTTGTTATGCAGGCATACATGGTAAATGTTGAGGTACACACAATGTTAATACCAAAAAGTGTTTAACAACCAAGTATGTAGAAGTCGTAGGGGACTATTAATAGAACTTTCATGTTATAAGTGAATGTCATGTTGTAACGTATGTTTGGATGCCATGAGCGTATGCATATCATGTATGAGTGTCTGTGATGTGATATATGAGTGTCTGTGTTGGTGTATCACTAATGCAGTGTCTAAGGCTATAGACTAAATCTAGTCTCTCATACAAACCTAGTTTACTATAAGCATTGACTTTGATATCAATTGCTCACACTCTCAAATTCCGCTTACGGGGTTTTACCACAAGGCGCGTGACAAACCAGGATTCAAGACACTAATCATATAGAACGACCTCTATATAAGTTTGAAAATTTTTCATGTTTACTCATTCATGAGAAAATACTAGTTATACAATCAAGTTGCAGAAGCGTAAATAATTACAAAATCAATTGTTAATGAAACTAAAGCTAAGTCTAAATGATTGATGAATTCAATGCGACTCCATAATGCATCCTAGTCCTGATGTGTGCTACCTTAGCAACCTGAGAAAGACATGCAAGAACAAGTGTCAACACATAATGATGAGTGAGTTCACTGGTTTTGTTCTCGGATGTAAAACCATTCACTGATTCAGTTGTTTTTTGTAGTAGTGATTAGCAGTTTCTTGTTATACTTGTAGGTAGCAAACCTATACGTTGTGTCACTAAACGTTCGCAACCGAAGCTGATTGATTATGCGTTGTTGGCATTGATTACCAGGTCTATCACTGACCATGGCGATTTGATAGGCAAATTTAACACCCGTTCGACAATTACCGTTGAGTTAGTGCGACTAACTCGGGTGGGGCTTGTCGAGCCCAGTAGTACTAATCAAAATTCCCTTGCTATACTCCAATACTAACAGTCCAAGGTGAAGGACTTAGTTGTGATAAATGTGCACTTTCGTGACCATAACTAATATAACAGAAACTCTAATTATTGCGACGTTACCTTTCCGTAACGTTATGACATTACTTTACCGTAATATAGTACATGCTTTCTCCCCCTGTATTTTCATAAAAGTTAAAAGAGTAGGGGCCGTGAATTCACATTTGATTTGCTCGGCTAGAATTCAAGTGACTAAGGGTAGGTGTGGTCAACCACGTCCTAATATGGTTACCGTTTAGTGTTAGTTATCATTCAAGTATGCCATTTAAATCCTACACGAATACTAACACAAATATGCAAATCACGTTGACACTTAGTTCTCCGTTTGTGTGGGTATGTGCACATGTTCATCTCATAACATGCAACACATTTAACCACATTTATCTAAGCACTAATCATACAAGGACGAATAAATCAAACAATAACCCACACTTATACACAATATCACTATATTTAAGCCAATCCAGTTAATATCAGTTTTCTACTTGTTTTTTGCAATTTTTTGATAAAATACTAACCGGACTAGAAAAATTACGAATAAATTATGAAGCATGCTAAATAGTCCGATTGTATTTTTTTTATTTTTCTCAAGGTCAAATTATATACAGAAGAATCATAAGAAAATCATTTTGCACATCAAGGGCAAACTCGTCACCTTTTGTCAACAGTTTACGGTATAGTTTAATAAAAATCTATGTCGATCTGGTTGAAGAACATCGAGCTGGACAATTTCATGACCTCCTAGAACTATCTACTGTAAAAGTTTCACATATTATATCAAATCCTAAACCGAGTTATGACTCTCGTAATAGTTGCAATTTCTGCAAAAAAAAATGCAGCCTGCACCTCTGTTTCCGATTTAATTTTCTAAAATACTAAACCTCGTCAAAAAAAATTATGATTCCAGTTGGGATTAAAATATATTTCATTGAACTACATTTTAGGCTCAAGAACCATATGTTTTTGTTAAGTTTTGACCACGTTACCGCCGTTACAAGTGACTTTAAAATTATGTGCAGAAACTATTTTGTTTTCAGCTCTTCCTAAAAACATTTATGGGTTTTTAACATGTTTTCTTGATCTCTAATCAAGTTTACATATCACTGGTCAGTTTTAATACGTGTATTTATCAAGATTATGAATTCATGCAAAAACCTTAATCTTACATGCATACATACACAAACTACTAGATATCAATCTTTATGTATTATTAAGAGCTTGAGTTTTCATAAACCCTAGTTTTTATATATTTAGTTTTTCATGCATCAAATAATCCAAATAAGATCAAGAACTCAAGTTACATCCAAATTATCACATAATACAAGCGAGAAGATGATTGTCGGAAGTTAAGAAAGAGCCAAGAGATGATGATGATGATCCAATTTTGTGTGTGTGTGTGTGTATTTTCTTAGAGAAAAATGGAGATGGAGGCTAGGGTTTGTGAAAAAATGAGGAGATGAAGAGAAAGAGATGCTTTTATATGCTAGGGTTTGGGTGTAGGTGGGTTGATGGCCCGTATTGTGTATACAAACCCGCTTAACGTTACGTAAAATTTACTCTCTTAAATAATAAATAAAGACACTAGGTATGCTAGCTATATAAATCGTGTTAAAGCAGGTAATCACAATTATATATAACAAATAATACTTGATAAGTCAAAGACGTTTGGCTCGGTTATCAGTCAAATAACACGTTTTAGTTATCGTAGGGTCATTATTATTTAGAATAATAATAGTAATATAATACTTTAAAATATGTACCATTTTCCGATAATTAGGGTCCAAAGTACGAGTTGTTACATCAAATGTTGTTCTATGGACATGAAGACATCATCGCTAGGACATAGTTGTTCAACCAAGTCAAATGTTATTGAATATAATGTTATGGACTTGAAACCCTCACCACGAAGACATAGTTGATTTGTGAACAATTTTGACATGTTATCGAAAGAAATCCCAAAAATATTTCATCCTACGTCACATTTATACAAGATGTTAACCCTGATGGAAATTGTGGGTTTCGATTAATAGCTTTTTGTCTAGGGCTCAGTGAAGCTCAGTGGCCCGAAATCCGGACTGAATTGGTAAAGGAATTGTCTCAAGATCGAGGGAAGTGTTTGGTAGGGACTATGATGAAATGTATCAGTCCATATATTTTGAAGGGAAGGGTTGTGCACCGGAAAGAAAATGGATGATTATGCCTGATATTGTTGTCTTGATTGCAAACCCGTTTGGCATTATCGTTTATTTCTTGAGCAAAAGGGGTTCGAGCACTTGCTTCCCGCTTTGGAAAGGCCATGAATACTTTAAAGACCATCGAGCGCTTACTATCTCACGCGTGCATGGTAACTTTTTTATCATGGTGAGATTAGAATGTGAGTACCCAATGCCTATTACTATGCGACTATGGAATCAATATAAACACTCGTCTGCAATTTCATGGAAGTCGAAGTATAGATGGCAGCTAGATATGTTTACTAAGTCTGTTTCTTGTTCTTTGAAGGTCGCCATTGATGAGTAGAGAATTTATTATCAATATAATTTTGTCATGTTTCTCGTTATACACTTTTCTAGTACTGATATTCGTTTGCATTCATTATTTTAGTATTCTTTCTTTTATGATATAATTGTGCTATTATTTTCTGTGAAATTATTTAATATTTATCAATATAAATGTCAACATATCTATTCATATAAACAGATCTAATATGTTTATTCTTACATTTGAAAGGATCATGAGTATTCAAATGTGAATTAAAAAAAATTGATAACAATCGAACCAAACAACAACGACCTGTACACCAATTTAAAAGTAAAAAAAGTTGCAGCAATTGTGTTGCCAAAACACGTGAATCGACCAAATATAATAATTGTTTATAATTATAATAATTGAAATCAAATAAACAAACTTGAAGATTTATAGGGGTGATATTTAACAAAGTTTAAAGTGATTTTTCAAGAGAGTATTGCAAGTAACAAATGGAGTTAGGTTTAGCTCACCCCTATTAATTATATTTAGCCAATTTTTATCATCCAAAAATTTGAAGCTCAAGTGTAAGATTAAAAACCGACCTTTAACCAAATGACCCAAGCCAACTGTTTTCCTAAAACTAGCTGAAAAGCCCAAAACCTATCCAAACAGATGCATCCTACCTTAATAATTTATTGAAAAAAAATTATATGTAAAGTTGAAAGTCCCAACGTCCAAATGTGAATGTGATCAACTACAATCCAATCAACATAGAATCAAATCGGCTTGTTTCATCCTTGCTTTTTTCATGTTCTCTGTTTAGGTGAGGTACCTATGTCCTATTGTCGACAAATCTTCGTTGGCCGTTGTGACAGCATATGAGTTACGATGTTGTTGCTGGAGTGAATCGTCGAACCACCATAGCTAGAGCCTAGAGCCTAGAGCCAGAGATATCACCGTACCGGTGGTATTCACATGCATGCTAGGTAGAACCGGCAGACGGGAAAGAAAGCTTCTTAGCATGAGATTAACATATAAAAATACATTCATATTTACATTAGTATTATCTCTCGCTGTTACTAGTCTAGAGTAAAATATGTGCTAACTCTAGCTTATAGTATTTAGTTTGTTGTTATATTATTAATCCAGTCGGGTCTACAACTCCCAGACTACATGGGTTTGAAGTTGAAAAAAGATCCATAATATATAAGTAAACGAAAATAATATATAATATATAAGTATCATTTACAAGAAGTTTCATAAAACTATATGTGTAAGTGTTTGTGTGTGTATATATATACACACACACTACTCCTCCAAGTAATTTGAGCTGAAAGATCGAAAGATGGGAAAGAATAAGATGGGCGTGGTTGTTCTGATCCTGATTTCGTTCCTCATAATCATCTCGTCGTCAAGTAAGTATAAATATTCATGAATACTGAATGCATACATACAATCTTATTTTCAGTTATGAAAATGGAGTTATCTGCATAACAATATTCTCCGCTCTTTCAAACAGATGCTCTATTTAAGACCGGACATAGTGCCAATGGGACGAGATCACGTTTTGCACCATATGTGTCTCCCAGTCGTAGTGCAAATGGGTCGAACTCACTTCGTCCACCAAAGATGTCTATGCACGGATAAAGCAGCTTCATGTTTTAAGTGGATGTCCTGTTGTTTACCTAGACAGGACTGTTTGTATCATTATTACATTCACCGTTTATCTATCTATCTATATGTATACATGCTCCTCAATTCAATAATGATCAAATGCTATATATTAACTGTGAGGTCTAAGTAGAGAGCACGCGATACTTATGATAATGGATTGATTAAAACGGGTTGGTTTTTCCAGCCAAATTCAACATAAATTCAGGTAAGAGGCGCCACCTTCGATTAGCAAGAACCAAGAGCTCCTGCATCTCCGGCATGTATGGGTCACTGAAAGAGAATATTTTGCTATAAAATATCAAATAAATGTACCTTGTAAATCTCACTCATAGAGTAGGCTCTGGTAGATGTGTGATGTGGGCAAACCTTAAATCTATCATAGGAAATAGAGACACTACTCCCAATAAGACTCGTGATAATCTAAAGAATTTATATATTAATTGACAAATCCTCATAATAATCCAAATTAAGGTTTCATTTGGTATATGACTCAATGTAGTTATTTGTGTTGCATCATACTTGTGATTTTCAAAATTACAATTAACCGATTTCAAGACCCAAAACGTTATTTTATTAACCAGTCGCGACTGTTGTTGGTGTGCTCCGACCTCCATTCCAGCGCGCCAACCTGAATTCGCAGGTGCAATTGGGAAAGCCAATTGATGACCAGTGTGAAGCTTCGCCAAGTACCAAGTATTATTGTAGTTGGTTTTTTTTCATGGGGTTGGCTTGTAACACCCCGCCCTGACTAGCGCTGACGTGTCACCATAACGGTAATCAGATCACAAACGAAATTCCATTAATAAGAAAAAAACGTTACATTTTACAATAAAATATAAAACATTACAAATCAACGTTCATTTTTATGAAAATCCTGTGAGTGTTGAATTCCTTGAGCCCACTTCTAGATCTTCGGGGATAAACCTGTAACCTAACGTACATAAAAGACATATTCACGCCTGATACTCAGTGGGACGACAACTATAAAATGTGTAAATCTCTAACTATATCTATATAACAACCAATATACATAACACATTGAGTTAGCCGCATTCGATGAGTCACATTTGGTAGTTCGATGCGTAGTTAGTTCACATTCGGTGCGTCACATTCTATAACTCGGTGTGTCATATACGGTAATTCAGGGCGTCATATGTAGGAACTAGGTTCATTTTTTTATAAAATATAATTATAAAATATATAATAACGAGACTCTCATTATTCGTAGGAAATATCATAGTACAATACCGGTTGCAATAACTAAAAAACGGATATAAAATATAAGTATATATACCAATCTTGATTCAAGCCGCATCAATGGTGGGTCTTTCACACGCACTTGATAGCATCCTAGGCTCGAGTATTCATCATCTTGAGTCTTGAAAATACTCCTTGACTGCAACAAAGAGCACACTAAAAGGTTGACGATTTTAATTGAGGCACGTGTTCAACACGCTTCCCTTAAAACAGATTTCGCGCCTCTACTAAAGATGACGCGACTGTTTCCCAGGGTACAACAGCCGAAGCAGTATGTACTGCCGAAGATGGCTCACGCGCCCGAGGTTACACCGGGTAATTGTAGTGTTTGAACGTATGGAACAAATAAGGATGTGATGGTGGTGGAAAACAAGTAGATAGTACTCCTCTCTCTAGTTGATCTTTAAGTGTTTATCCTCCTTCTAGCATTCTTTATGTATCAAGCAATACCATATTCTTATATACACAAAAATAAGCACATAGCCTACTAATTGTACAAGAGTTAATGATTAATGAAAGGTTTCACTTAATTAATCACTTAATTAGAGACTTAAAAATTCTAATGAAACTAATTAAATGTCATAAGAAGCTTTACTCAAGAGTTTCTGTTTTGTTCACCACATGAAGATTCTAATTAATATTTATAATTTCATTAAATTATAAATATATTAAATATCCATTCATCAAATTTCCAACATCATATTCACTTTTGCTATAAACAATATAAGTATATCTATATACATATAGCATATCACAAAATCTTAGAGACCACAAAAAAACGACTTTAAATTTCCGACAATGAGATTGCAAAAATCTAAATTCGTATACGTAAGTTGTTTCGAGTCCATACCTTAAGTGCAAACGTGAAACCGTGAATAACCTATGCGCGCGTAATAAATGTTGTAAGGCATACAATTATTAATGTAACTTTAAATCGAATAAACTTGGTGCAACACAATTTGCTTGCACTTATTAAAGAAAAACGTTTTGTAATTCTTTAAAAGCTAACCTTCTAAATAAGTCAATGGCTTAACGAATAAAACATTATATCAAAAATAAGTACAACAGGTTATTCATCAAGAAAATATATAGGATAATTAGTTCTCATCATTATTATGTTTTAAATAAATAAATAAATAAAATATACTTAGTAGTTCCTTCAAACAAAATACATGAAGTCTTTTGTTTATTACAAAAAAAAATACATATATCATATATATATTTGATCTTGGTCCAACGAAATATTAAAATTCTAACCATCATAAATGAGGTTAAATTATTCAAAGAAATAGCACTAATTTAATTTTGAAAACAGTATATGAAAATTTTTCAAAAAGGGTTTTATCCATTAAACCATTTGAATCTTGGGGTTATCTGACAACCCAATGATCCAAAGTAAAAAATAAAAATATGTAAACGCAATTCTATATTCATCTTCTTCGCAATACAGAGGTTATGAAAATAAAACTTGTTCTAATCATTTACTTCATAAAACATGCCCAGTGATTTCAGTTGACCATCAGGATCTTATGTCTTTCATCCGGAAACTAAAAAAAGAGTGGGCTGATTGTAGTATTACCTCTGGTCGCTACAGGATTGTCACCGGTGGAAACTCGCTTAGAGTTACAGCTGATGATTAGGTCTCTTTTAAGGAATGATTTTACAACTGTAAACACGTGATAATTCATATGATTACAGTTCGGTTCATCAGGAAATTATTCGATTGGAAATCCCTGATTGATACGAGTTGTGGGAACCGTTAAAAAGGTCACAGGCGTGACCGAATTCTCCGGGAGAACAAGCGGCAAACTCCATTTCTTTTGGCCTTTATTAATTTGCCCCACAAATTTCAATGAGTTTACCATTAAATCCCTAAAAATTAATTCTTTTCACCATAATAAGTTTATACATTAGTTAACATATTAAAAATAAAAAAAACGTAGTCTGATGCAATTTTCAAATTATTTCACACTATTCTTACAATTAAAGCATATATATTTTTAATGTTTATATATATATATATATATATATATATATATGGGAAGGTTCATTTGAAAAAAAATTAATTTGAGAAAAAAAAGAAATGGCATAATGGTAAAATATTAAATAGTTTATAATTTCTCTTATTAATTATGTTATTTCTCATTAATAAAGCAAAAACATTTTATCTTACACATTTAAAAATTTATCCTACATATTTCTTACATTTACCGGAATTTACCCTATACACATGTAAATTTACCCTACACATTTCAAAATTTATCCTACACATACTAAAATTTATCCTACACATGTCGAAAATTGTCTTACACCATAAATTATTTTATTTTGAAAGAGTATATGACAAAAAAATGAGTTACAAGTTTAATTAATTAGCTAATTAATGATAATTATAGATTTACCTATATGCCCTTTTTCATAACATTAAATACACACATTAAATGAAGAAAACGGAGAATTTTTATTGGTTTAAAAGTTATTCTTCTTAATTCTTACAAAATTTTTCTTCTTATTTGAACTCTCCAATATTATATATATATATATATATATATATATATATATATATACACTATATTAATAACCATATCCAAGGAACTACTTAAAGTAATTTGTCACTTCCCTTACCTTTAATGCATGATGTACAAGTGTTTAAAGCATATGAATATCAAAATTGAATTAACTTTCCAATAATACCCTTGGGCGGCATCTTCTCTCAAAAACCCAATATCTTGGTCATCTCAGCCGCACACTTTTCAAATCTCATTACAAAACCCAATAACTCATCCTTTTTCTCTCTCCATTTCTCTCTCCAGGCGATTTTGTAGATCTAGGGTTTATGACATTATCTGTCAAAATCGTTGATATTCGAGAAATTATTGTTCAAGTGCTTGATCTGACACCAACCGATAATAGATACTTGCATCCATTGTTACATTTTTGTTGATTTTTGTTAGCGTCTTACGTTTTTGTTGATTTTGAAGCCCAGGTCTAAGTCTTTTTCTCTCTCAAGGGAAGATTTCAGCATGTTTTCATATTGGTTTCTGGAAATGTGAATACAATTGAAAATGAAGACCGATGAAGAGGTGAAAGAGAGAACACGACGCCAGATCTGTGGTTGTGGGTGGAAGAGAGAACACGACGCCAGATCTGTGGTTGGGGCCAGATTGGTACCGTTTTTTTACCCTATCTATCGTTTTTATTTGTTAAATTTTATATCTTGTAAGTTTTTTAAACATTTTTGTCAGATTTGTTATAATACTTTCAGATCTGTGTTGGTTTTATGTTTTTTTAATGTTTTGTGAATGGATCTATGGAGAGAGTATATATTTTTATTTTCTGGAAATGTGAATACAGTTGAAACTGAGCAGGTGAAAGAGACAACACTGCGGGTTGGTTCAAGAACCTTTAAATTCAGCCTTACCATCGTCCTTTTTTAGGTTCCTACTTATACAAATTCACCACATCTAATAAGTTATTTACACAAGGTTCTTATTTTTTATTTTTTTCTAAAAAGTCTAGGCCCTAATGATGTTCAAGTCCAGGTCAAGGCTCTAGTTTGCAATAGCTATGTTCATCACAATAAGGTAAAATTCTACATGCTGTTACATCACTCACACATGCCACCTTTTATGTTAGTTAATAACCATTTCTAAAAATGGTAGAGTACTCTTTCAGATTAGATCAGCAACTGAGCCTAGCACGTCTGATTATCATGAAGAGAAATTGAAAGAAAGTTTAAATTGCGTGATATGTTTTCTTTGCTTTTTAGGATAAAGATAGGTGCTTCTCTCGACAACGCTTACAAAACACAAATTATTGGCGGTGCCTGCCTTATTTAACATAAAGAAAATCTTTATATGCTAAATATGGCAGCATGCTGCACATAACCTGTGTTTTGTAAGCCCTGTGGAGAGAAGCACTCATCTTCCCCTTACAAGGCACAGAAAGTTTTAGTGTTACCTCCTTCATGGATGAAACGTGTGTTTTCTTGATCAAGAAAGTTAGCTAAGAAAGTTTCATGCTATGGAGAGAAGCACCCATCTTCCTCTTACAAAGCAAAAAAAATTATAAAAACATTATCATGAGAGATCCTCAGAAACAAATCGTTGTAATTATTATTACAAATTTATAATGTTTATTTTTTATCGATTAATGTTTATCGTTGTAATTTAGTTAGCAAATTTATAATGTTCAGCATATTGCATTTCGTATTTGTATAGATTAATAAATTATGGTTAAAGCATTATGTATTTATGATTGTGATGGAAAGATTGATAAACTAATAGCTAAAAAAAATTAATACAAGTATGTTGGAATTGAACCCTACAAAAGAACAGATTATAGAAAGCCAAAATATACTACAACTTCTGATCCAAACAATAATGTAACATCTGCCATAATATACTACAACCTCAGCAGTGGTTGTCTACCACCAATAGTGTTTGCCTAAAATCTGATGTTATTACTCCATTAAAATCTATCCGTTGCTGAAAGTGTATCCTCTGTTCATACTTCCACTGTTGGTGAAACCACTGTTTTCCCAATCCAACTGATAATCTATCCTCTGATAGTGTAAAATCTCCTTTGATCATTCCTCTGTTCAGAACCTCTGCTGATCTCTAGCAGAAGTTTCCAAACAACTGTCATTCAATATCCAAAAGAGTTTACACGAGCACAAATGATAGCCATCAGACCTTTATAAACCCTGTTTCATCCAAACAGAGTTTCCACTTGCCGTTTCAATTTCAAAAACAAAAATCTCTCATAAATTTCTCCATTACTCTCCTTCTTCTCAAAACTCTCCTTCTTTCAAAACCCTAATCAGTCACTTTTTCACCATGAATCTCATTATCAATTTGTGGCATGTTTAGACAATTTGTGGAGTGTTAAGTTTGTTTACCTGTTCTACTTATATAATGACATTTTTTTGGTGCGAGCTAGATATATGTTTTTGGCACTAAAAAATAATATATTTTTATGTGTACTTTTTGTATTTTTTGTCGTGTGATGTAGGATGCAGACCTATAATGTGACATGTAATTATGGGGTTTGAAAATATAAAAAAAAAAATCAATTGCCATGGTGTGGTTTTTTATATAACAAATGTTAGTAATAAATTTTGCGTCGTTTCAGTTCTTTTTTGTTCAGCTTTATCTATTAAGGCTGTAACACGTCCCATCTTTTTAAGTTTGACGTTTTGTATTTTAATGGCGTGTTATAGATAAATATGGCAAATTTAAACTTTTGTAAGGCACCCTTTTATTCTATTCTCTTACACCTTGTTTTATACATTTCAGTAATTATTTAGAGTTAATAATAATACGTGATTAAAGAAATTTTATTATAGTTTTGGTGTTTGGCGTTTATGGCATTTTGGCATTTTATAAGTAATTAGAAAAATAATTTATTTTATTGGCTGAAAATTAGATAACAAACCACAGAAAATGACATCAAAAAATATAGAAAGAAAAAAATTAAAAGTACTAATCCAATTTCTCATCCAAATCTTCACTGTCATCAGTCTCTTATTCTTGAAGTTTTTGTCCCCTGAACCTTTGAATTCCTTAGATAGGTGTCGATTTCCCTACACAGTTGAAACGCCCTGCTCTAGGCGAAGCTGATCATTCAACAAAATATGGCGTTTTAGTTTTGGTGCGATCTTTTGTTGTTGACTATTGAAGTGGCTTTGTGGATGTTGGAGACATAGATCGATGCCGTTTTGTGGATGCTATTATTGGGGTATGATTGTGAGTGGGTTTTTTCACTTGGATATATTTGGCCATCATCTTCATGCTCATCCCACTCTTCATCATTATGAAGTCCAAAATAGCGTTTACACTGGCATAGGTCTCTTCTTCTCATCCAAACATTTCTCAAGAAGAAAGCACACAAAATGACATATCACTGTCAATCAGTCTCTTTTTCTAGAAGATTTATCCATCTCATTCAGCAAAATCTTATTGAGTTATCCCCCTCACCTAAGAATCCATTCAGCGAAACTTCATGGAGAACAACACTGAATCTCCAAGTAACGACGTTTGCCATCTGTGGTTGTTTTCACTTTTTTGTCGTTTTAATCACGTTTGCCATCTTTGAGCATGTTAGAACACACAGCTTACAGGTTTGCCATCTATTATTTTGAACTTTTTGGCGTTTTAATTTGAAAAATGTGATGTTTATCTCAATAAAATTTTGCAGAATGAGATGGACAATATTGTTACGCTCACTTAATAATGACCTAAGAATGTTGTCCACCTCATTCAATGAAACTTTATCGAGAACAAAACTGAATCTCCAAGAAACGAGGATTTCCATATGGTATTTAGTACATTATGGCATTTGCTTTTGGTGTAATCAATGGAAGGGCCTGAGGTTGTTTATATAAGATGTTTTTGGCGGGTAGTTTGGGTGGAAAATTTCTATAATAAATTTCAGTAATAAAGATGGCACCTCCCATCATTAAGTTACTGTTTGTTCAGCTTTATCTATTAAATCTGCAACACGTCAGTCGCATCCACTTATAAAAAACCATTGATGCAAACCACTAATGACAGACCACTGCTAATACACCAACAGTAGTTGTATAGCAAAACCACTGATTCAACCACAAATTCACTAACCACTGATGTTATACTCAACAGTGGTTGTGCAGCAGTGGTTGGCTACCACCAATAATGTTTACCTAACATCTGATGTTATTACTCCATTAGATTTAGCAACATCATCAGTGTTTGTCTAACATCTGATGTTATTACTCTATCAGAGGTTAGCAAACTCATCAGAGGTTTAGCAAGGATTCTTTCAGATGTTGGTTCATCAATAGTTTGACTTTATTTCATCATCTATTATGACTATCTTTTATTTAATTTGCAAGATATTTAACACTTTATCAATTTACAATGAATAATGGACAACCAAAGCATCTTAATCATCCTTCTAGCTCGAGTGCATCTACTAGAGCCAAAAACGAAAAGAGTATAACAAAAGATACTATGTTGCACACAAAGAAAATTACAAAGTCTCGATATTTGGGAGTGGTGAGGTCTCCCGAAGTTCTTCATCAATATCTTCAAAGAGTAATAGATCAACAGAAAGGACACCCTTAAGAAGTTTAGAAACTAATATTACTCAATTTACCCAAATGACAAATGAGAAAGCGTCAACCACATTCTCCTCTGTAATTGATGAAGTCGTGCCTAGAACATCACGAGGTTTCTACTTATTTAATAATGATTTCTTTGTCGAACTTGACATCTTTAACAACCTTCATTACTTAAGACAATGATTTTTTAGGTGTTCAAATTCAACCGCGTACACTTTTACCTCAATTTTGTGAAGTAGTTGATTAACCTTCCTTCCAAGATGAGAACGTAGAAGATGATCCATATAACTTTGTTTACGATCGTGTACCTAGAGAGCATTGTGTTTTAAAAGAACAGGGTGCATGTCCTGATTGTGGAGCAAAACGTTTTCAATTTGAATTTGATACCTTTTGTTGTATGGGTGGAAAAATGTATTAGCAAATTCAGAAATTCCAGAGGAATTGCACCAGCTTTTCACATCGCAAGATGAAATTGGAAATATTTTTAGGCAATACATTCTTGTTTATAACACCAATTTTTCTTTTGCCTCAATGGGAGTGACGTTGGATGATACATTGAGCAATATGAGAGACTGTGTATATACTTTTCATGCTCATAGAGGAATACATCACAAAATCAACCAATTAGTTCCGAGGGATAGAACCCCTAGGTACCTGCAGTTGTATTTTTATGATCCTGATGCTGAGTTAGATCTTAGACTCCAATGGCCAATCTTGATCGACGTATTACTCATATTTTGACACGCTTTCTTTCTACAAACCCATATGTCGATACATTTCGAAGACTTGCAGAACTAGGACCTCTAGTCAACTATAGAGTCACTTAATACTTCGGTTGAACTTGACCAAAGGGTGTATGACCGACCAACGACATTGGAGGTATATAAAATGTTATAAAAACACCATGAAATATAAACAATTGATCACAAACTACCACTGATCAGAAACCACTGATGACAAACGACTACTAACACACCAACAATAGTTGTGTAGCAAAACCATTGATTCAACCACAGACTCACTAACCACTGATGTTATACTTAGCAGTGGTTATCCAGCAGCGGTTGTCTAACACTAACAGTGTTTGCCTAACATCTGATGTTATTAATCCATTAGAGGTTAGCAACATCATCAGTGTTTGTCTAACATTGGATGTTATTACTCCATCAGAGGTTAGCAACATCATTATGTTTGTCTAACATCTGATGTTATTAATAGTGTTTGTCTAACATTAGAGATTATATTAATTACAATTATTTAATAGTATTTCTTATTTTACTTACTTATAGTTGACGATTATATAGCTTGTTGGTATTTGGGTTGAAGGTAATGACAATATCACTTCGTATAAACGAAGTATTGTTATTTACGATAGGTCTGAATATAGCCAAACTATTCAGCCGTACTTCAGTTGTTACGATCCATTGTCGTATCCTCTATTTTTTCCTAATGGTGAGTCGGGTTGGCATGCTAACATACCACGTCATGGAGTATCGATCGATGAGGTTCGCAACAATGACAACACTGAAGGAGAAATGGAAGTTACCAACAATTTATTATTCTTTTAAAACATCTACTTCCTTGTTTTGTACTCTTCTTGTATATCGATCACACCGAAGCTACAACTAAAAAAATTAGGAAAAGTATATCACCAAAGAATTGATAAACTAACAGAAAAAGTGCCAACATATCACGAATAAGAAAACTAACTTAAGTATTATACAATATATCACAAGACGACTGATAAACTAACGGTAAACGAGTATCCTATTTAAATCGCCACATTGCGCAGGTAAATGACTAGTATATACATATATATATTAATAAAAACATTAAATTTAGGTTTTAGAAATTCGGGTTGTTACATGGCTAGTGGTACTACTAGATTAGTAGTACGCTAGTAGGGTAATGGTCTAAAGCCTTTGCGACTAATGGCTCATTCGATTTTGTGGAGTGTCTTGGTTTGGTTGGAACTTCCTTTTCCCATGAATAACTTTTCTTTTTGAGGTTGTTGGATGTCAACAGTTTAAAGAGTTTAAAAGATTGGAAGAAAAACCATTCTGATGAGTTTTATGACTATCTTTTGATAGATTTACAAAGCAAGAAATGAGAAAGAGTTTAACAAGACACATTTCGATAAACAAGACGTAGGAAGAAATTAAAGGGAACTTGTTATCTTAGTGTTAAAAGTAGATCTAAGTTTCATGTTGTTAACTGGGAGGGGTGGTGTTTCTTTAATATTTAGGAGATTCATGATTTGATTAACAGATTAAAAAAAACTTAATAAGTTAGTTAAAAATGATTATGAGTTGATTAAAGAATTTTTTTAAATGTGTTGATTGAATTAAAAAAGGAATTATTAAAATATTCCTTTTCCATTTTCTTAAATATTTCTTCTCCACCAAAGGCTTTGGAAAAAAAAACTATGAATACATATCGATCATACAAACTTTGAATTAATTACAATACAATATATATGGGGTCCCTTACAATATCCCAAATCCGAGATAATATATATTGAAAGACTTCGATATGTGAATTGGTAAAAGCACAAGCCTAGGAGCCACTTTATTACTTCTCACTGTTACCAGTCTAAACTCTAAAGTCAAAAATGTGCAACTCCAGCTTGTACACTTTAATAGTTACTCCACGACTTTTACACAAAGACTACATGGATTTAAAGTTGAACAACGACTATATATTATAATTCTTAAATTAAAATAAAATAAATCATAGTATCATTTCTTCAAAAATATTTCATAACTACAGATGGGAAATAAGTTGGGCATGGCTGTTCTGATCTTCATTTTGTTCCACTTAATCTCATCCTCAAGTGTTTGTATATATACATATATAAGTAGATGAAAACAGCTTGACCAAGAGTTGCTAGAGCGGATTATTCAGCTAAGTCAGTAAAGACGGAAAAGCCTTGCTCTAAAGGAGCTTGGGGTGAAACCCTTCTATAAAGGGGAGTTTTGTTTGGCAGATCGACTTATAGTTGCTTCGGATGTAGCATTTGATGGGGATCTTTCAGCAGCGAGAAGTTATTTGAATCTTTATTATATTAAATAATTAGGTGATCCGCGAACTCTTTTGCTGCTGCTGCAAGACCGAAATTTTAGGTTTTATTCGAAGTTCATATTTTGAGTCTTGGATGTGCTCCCAGGGGAAAGGGCTAAAGCCAATCATTCCGAAGGAGTCTTGCTTCCATTCCCAAGTATTGGAGTAGAATACTTTGTAGCGCCCAAGGGAATTGGATAAGGAGAAAGTCTCTTACTTTCAAGGTTAGGAGCGGGTGAAGGATGTGATCCGGGCCGGGGCTGGTCACAGATATCACCTATCGTCGCTGGGGAACTACTCTCCTCTAGTATTAGCATTAGCAACCCCCGCTGAAAGAATGAATGCCCGCTCATATAGATTCTATTTCGTGCTTTGCTATAACCTTCCTCGCTCATTTGACTTTTCTTTGGCCTGGTGGGCATGAAAAAGAAGACTGGAAGAGGTATCAACACCCACATTCATCAATAAGAGTAGGAGTCATATAGGTATAGGTTAGCCTTTCCTTCCACTGGTCATGTGTAATAGCCGGAGGGTAGAATTCGTATCTGTCTGTCTGCATTCCTATGTAGGTATGTCCAGTGGTCCAGCATGTCGATCAGTTGATAGTTTGATCGAAGCCATGAAGTACCTTCCTAAACTGAGATTGAAATCTATTTTCAAAGCATTTTTTATCACTTTATTTTGGAAAGAAAGTATGTTCAAGGAAGTAAATATGTCAAGGTTGCAGGAGTCTATTCATCGCATATAGACTGGAGGGACATCGTGCGTGGCATAACCATCGAGTTGAAGTCGAGACCTAAAAGATCGAATGGAACAGTACATAGACAAGTCAATCTCTTATGAATGTGAAGGTAGTCCCTTCATTTAATTACTAAAAATTATAGTCTTCATCATTAGAAGGGAAGTAGACTACTCAAGAATTTTACACTTCGTCACTGAAATTGAAATTGAATATTGTTAAGAAAAAAAAAGACGGAATAAATGTTTATCTTTACTAGGAACTTGAGTAAGGAGTAGATCCTTTCGTTGTTTGGGAGTTTTCTCGACCTTTCTTTATTTAGTGTACCTACTTGAGCCGGATGAGGGGAAATTTTCACGTATGGAGCACTGAGTTACTTACGGAATCTCAAATCTCTCTCGCTTTTTCAGCTTGTTCCTGTCTGTCTATTCGGGACGGGGCAGGCAGCCCACATACATGAAGAGAAGAATAGAGAGGGGGTTATCCTGCTTAAACTTGGGAAGTTTACTACTGGAAATTGGGAAGGGCTATAAGTAGGCCGTTTGCTATTGCTATTGCTATAAGGGCTGCTCGCCTTTATACGGCTTAGCTTCGCTATCGCTTCTATGTAGTGTAGTGGTTGACCTAAAAAGTCGTATTCCTTCCATGCCTATTATCCAGTGCTAGAAGCTTCGCCAGAAGCAAGCAAGACGAGGTCGCTCTGTTTCGTAGACAAGGCTCGTTCCGTACTTTACTTACGAGCTCGTGTAGTACTCGCCCCTATCTCTTCTCTAAAGGGGCGCACACTCGCTGTCTACTAAATGAGCTCACGAAGCGATCTGGGAGCGAAGCCTTAAATTGAGTTGCTTCCCCCTTTTCTTTTCCCTCACCCAACTCTTTCATTTCCACTTAAGCTTCCCCGGTTTGGGGGATTAATTGATTGGATACCCGAGAACCATAATCTTTCCTAGGAACAGCTTCTACGACGATAGATAGGGGTCAGGTTTGTTTGGCATCTATACCCCCTGCCCTCCAAACAGTATGGGAGCCTTTCAGCTCGTACTGCTCACACTCCTAGATCTTCACGGCACCTCCTCCACCATAATGTGAGCTGGGAGCAGCTCCGAAAGAAAAGCGAGGCCTACTTAAATAAGTAATGAGCTTTCAACAACGTTAACAACACTACGAAAAAAGTAAACTATGGTTGCCCACTGATCTGATCATAGGTGAAATCCAACCCTTTCTCTGCTCCTTTCCTGACCCTTTCTAAGCTCTTGAATCCTGCCCTGCGCCTATCTAGGCTTCGCTCTCGCTCATGACTGGTATATGGATCTCTCTATGTAGTGATCGGCCTTCTAGAAGCTTCGCCAGAAGCGACTAGTCGCTTCCCGAATGCCCCTTTCCTTCGCTACTAGGAGAGTTGCTAGCTTGCTTGCATTCTATTCTATAAGCGGAGCGACTTGTCGAGTCTACGAAGCTTCGTAGTTGCTTCCCCCACCCCTTTTTTTTCTATTGCCCCGCCATGCCACTAGATCCATAATGATCGGCGAGTCGGAACATGTATGAATATAACCACGTGGAGCGCCGTACCGGCCTTTCGAAGCGAAGAAAGAGATCATTGAGCCTATTTAGCCGAGCTAAGGTTTGGAACCTTTATAAGTAAGATATCTATCTATATATAAAATAATAAGCTAAGGGGGCTGGGAATCGTAAGAATTGAAAAGTCCTCCATTGAATGGGATGAGAAAGACAGGTTCGGAAATGGCCGGATTAGCAGGAGGAAGGGCGGCCCCACCCTGAAACAAAGGTGTACGTACATAAATAAAGAGACTGGTTATGGCCTTGATAGGGCTCCTTCCCATCTATCTTGATCGGGAAGAGGGGTAGGCTCTTGCGGAAGCCCTGCCCGCCTTCTCTATTCTATTTTGAGGATCCGCCTTTCCGGACTCGTAAAAGACGGCTGAATCTCTATCTCGGATTCCGTGGAGCTTAGGGATCAATATGATGACTGGTTTGTTTGGGTACCCTTTTTTTGTTGGCCAATTCCCTTTTCTAAGATCACAACATATTGAAACGACGGCAACGGAAAGGTGTGGAATCCTTTCTTGTCACCTTCGCTTCAACCAGGGCTGAACCCGTAATGTACTAACGAGGGAAAGAAAGCTTCATTAAAAGTATGTACTTCCGGTTTGGGAATATTGAGTCTTTCGAGACATTCATTAAAAAAATATCCCAAAGGGCAGGAATTCGCTTGAAAGAAAGAGGTGGCCATCAGGTGGAGCACCCATAAAGCTTGCGAAATACCTTTTCTGAGCCGCCTACCTATCCGCTACTCTCATTGATTCTCTCATAAGGTGATCAGACAGGCAAGTCTAGCTCACAAGCAGCTGTGGAATGTCTTGGTTAGAGGGATGTTCGTTTTGATTCCATCTATGTGCCAGCCATTACCTTCCTTTTAGGTAGGTACTTCCCTGCGTACTATACTTATCTAATTCTAGTTTCAAGCCGGACAAGAATAGGAATCTCGATTTCTTACTAAAGCTAGCGGCTTGACTTGGTGTGAAGTTTTCATAGCATGGGCATGGGGAAAAGGACTCTTTGCATGAGTAGGTTGTTTTCAAGAACAGGTTTTACATGAATCTCTGGAAGGGCTTTCTCTGTCTCCTTAGGGTGTAGAACTCATCTCGGGCTACTAAAGAATGGGAAGAAGGTAGCTAGCAGCTTCCATAGCTGTCTGGGATAGGCCACAAGGTGAAGCAGAAGGGAATTCATGGACAAATTAGTTGTTCAGGAATCAATAGACTGTTCGGAAGTAACTGATCCCACATTAGCATTAGTAAGGGAAGAGAAAGACCTGATTGACCTAAGGCAAGAAAGTGTAGCCCAGCCAATAGCAAGTGAATCCGAAGAGCTCTTTTGTGTATAGTATAAAGGGCCTCTTTTCGACGTGCGTCAGATCCGGGCAGCTAGGAAGGAAAACTCTAAAGCCAACAGGTTGTTTTCAAATGTGCACATGAAGAAGAAATGTTGGGGAGATTAAGTGCCTAGCCCTAGCCTTAGATGGAGCAAAGCAGACTGAGGGCATTAACTGAGATCCGATTCCATTCCTTCTCTTTCTGTGGCATTTGTCCTGTCTTCCAAAAAAAAAGGAAATTTTCTATCAATCTTCAGATAGAAGTACACCAAGCTAATCTCACTAGTCTTGACTTTAGCATTCTTTTCTTTCTTTTTAGGGGATATCTTAGCTATTGGATTAACAGCATCAACATGGCAGGAAAGCTGTACCAGGAAGCGAAGGGAATGAAGTAATTGAAAACGAATAAGGAGAAGAATGTAATAACTTTTTTGATAGGGAACGAGCGGAGCCACTCGACCTACGGGATAGGGCGTTAAACAAGGTAGGTAGCGAGAGGTAGCGATGTACTAGCTCAACCTAGAGTCCGCGGGTAGACGAACGAAGTCACTCGACCAACGGGGGGACAACCGAAGGTTGGGAATGAATGTCGCTCTATCCGACAAGCATTCATCAAGATCACTTTCAGTGCCTGCCTTCTATGTATGCCTTTGTGGTCGTTAACGAGAGCAATCGGCAGACCTAGTCTCTCTTGGAATCCTGAATACGCCAATAATTGTACTAATCCACATATGTCTCTCTCCCGGTACTAGTTGCAGTAATGAGAATTCCCCTATTTATTTGATGAGAAATGCGAAACGAAAAAAGAAAAGATCCCCCGTTAGGTTAGGAATGATATTCCGCTCCCTGCCCCCCCCCCCCCCCCTCTCCTTTTTCACAGAAAATGGAGAGATGAATTGATGTATTTTTTGAATCCGGCGTCGAGACTGACGGGGTTCGAACCCGCAGCTTCCGCCTTGACAAGGAGGTGCTCTGACCGATTGAACTACAATTCTAGGTGTACAGCCTCCACTTTTTCTCTTCATTCGAACTATTGACTTTCGCCGTGTTGTAACAGAAACACGAATGATATACTATATTATATTCTAATAATAATAATAATTAATTATATATATCTATATAATTATCTATTTATTAAATGCAGTAGAGTAGACTCATAGTGGGCTAATTCATGAATTGAATCAAATGGTTTTATTTTAAAGAGTCACACATGATGAGGTCTTTGGAGAACCCGCTTAAATAAATAATAAAAATTTAAAAGAAACTTTTATCAAAAATTGATCATGCTTCAGTGAAGTCTCAGACTAATATTAAGATATCTTTGTAACTAGTAAAAAGAATTAACGGTTTCATATATGTGGAAAAAGGTATAACGGGATAACGGGAACCAACTTATTACAAACTTCTCATATTTTACTGTTTACCAAAAGTTCAAAAGTTGGATATGCAAATATATTCCGGTATAAATTGTACAGAAAATGTTGTATTCAAATTTGATAACATAAACTATATTGAGTCTTAGTGTCGTAACGAACCGACCCGATACCGACTGGTACTGAATTCCAGAGGCGGCCCTAGGGATGGGCCGGAAGGACCACCAGGGCACGTGATTTTAAAAAAAAAAAACCGATATACATATGTAATTTTTTTAATAACACCTAGGCCCATTTACAAAACTATTCTTATGATTTAGATTAGTTATTAGCCATTGGCATTAGATTTAGACCTTTAGTGAGTCCAATACCCAATTTCGTTAAGGCCTAAAGACACAACTTTTTAAGCTCGAACAGGGTAAATGAATTCTCAGAGTTAGCCGTGCTGAATTCTCTGTGTCACGTTGAGGAATGTGACTAGTTTATATTTTTTCCTCATAGTGTCACTAGTCTAGAGTCAACAAGTGCAATTCTAGCTTGTACATATTAATTATTAATCCAGTCGGGTCTATTCCCTTGCCCAATACTTACGCAAAAGGCTACATGGGTTTGACGTTGAACAAAGATTTATAATCTATATAAATAAATGATAATATAAGTACAATCTAAGCATCACTTAGAAGTTATATATATATATATATATATATATAGGGTAGCGATCAAGAGTGAACAACATTATAAGAGTGAACTGTGCGAACTGATATAAACCGTTGATCTTGATCATCCTTATGTTTTTATTAGTGTATAATTGTAATTAAGTGTTTTTCTTTTTAACCTTAAAAATAAATAAAAATGGTAGACTTGTATTTTCAAATATGGAGAATTTTTTAATTTAGGAAACTAAAAATCATTCCCCAAACATGAGGATTCATATTTCCCCCCACAAATCGCACACTTTGTTTTCAAAGATTTTTGTTCCGAAATACTCTTCCTCTCTACCGATTTCTTACCACCATTAAACCTAGTTCTTCGCTTTTTCATATCATCAAGAAGCAGACAGAAGATCTGGGTGAAAGGTGCGGGCCTCTTGAAGTTCAATCGAGCGGAAGAACAGAGGTAATTTGTAGTAAAATTTAGTAGTTATTTTGATTATTTCCTTTCCGATGACTAAAGGTTTGAATTCCAACGATATACAAAAACAGAGTATTGTTAGTTAGGGTTTGACATTTAGCGAGTGATTGCGTTTTCTACATGTTGTAAATTTGTGATTCTTGTTTTCTTGTCGTAATGCTAAGTGTATTATGTTAATCATTCTGACCTGGGTCATGTATATTTCTGTGTTTTTGTCATACTTGATTGTTAGGTTTTTATTAAACCTGATGATGGATGCGGATTCACATGGAACTGTTACAGTACACGTGTGTATCATGTTAATCTTTAAGTGTTTAGGGCTGGATAAATGGATATGTTAAAATTTTCTAGTGGTTGTGTATTATTTAGAGTGTATATTCTTTTTTTCTTTGATTTTTGGCCTTAATGTTCAGTGTATTATGTAAATTTTGCCGGGTGGGTGATGTATAATTCTAACTATTGGGCAAAGTTGTTTTTTTTTTGGGAATTCCGTCTATTTGGGCAAAATGGATTGTTTGGGTGTTATTTAACGCGATGAAGGCTTGGTATTCGCAAGCGCATGATAGAGTACACATGTGCATTATGCTAATCTTTTGGTTCGTAGGGTCGGTTAAAAGAGTGTGTTAAAATTTACCGAAAGGTTGTGTTGTGTGCAGAGTATCTTTTTTGTTGACTGATTTTTGGCCCTAATGTTGAGTGTTTTGTGTATCTCTTGCCGACCTTGGTGATGTATAATTCTGTGTTTTGAAAAAGTGGATTATTAGGTTGTTATTAAATGCGGTGATGGCTGAGGAATAACATGGACATGGATAGTACACATGTGTATTATATTAATATAAAAATTTTTAGGGTCGGCTAAATGTGTATGTTAATTTTCAAGGTTTAGGATAGTTAGTTGATCTATTTATATTGTTCATAGAGTAATCAATGGAAATATTGTTACATTTGTTTATGATGTTTTTTTGTTGGAATACAATAAAAAGTAAAAATGTAATTTCATATGCTTTTTTAGTATTTGTGCAGTGTGTATTTGATTTGTTCTATGGATACAAACGTTTGTTGGCAAATAAGGAAACGTAAGTTGTTAACCTACTTATGGAAAAAAAATATATGTAGTAATATATTAGGAGTTTGTCGAAAAGTTTAACTAATATTAATGTTTTAATCATGTAGGTCATAGAAGCTAAAGAATAGCTCGTTTAAAGGCGAGTAAGTTGAGTAATACCATTGATGACCCTATACAATTTTCTGATGAGGAAGCAAACTCTGATAAAGACGAAACAGGTAAAGATAATTTAGAGATTTTGTTGGTGAATACTGTGTTACAAAAAGAAACAAACATATAATTGGAAAAGGAACATTTAGTTGACTACGGAGTCTAGTTTAGTTATTATTTGTTTTTTATTAAATTTATTAATTTTTCTTATTTGTTGTTTCTGTTTGGTAGTAAGCAAAAGTCGTACGGCGGATAAGAATAAGGTGCAACCTGAAGTCGGTAAACGATATGCGTAAGGTGATGTTTAGAACATGACCGACTGATTTGTGTTAATTTTTTTAGTTGTAGTTAATGTGTTGTGAGTGCAGGATGCGTCGATTGAAAAAACTTGGAAACCAACAGTGCGAAACAGGACGTACACGAGGGGGAAAAATGGACGGATAATATGGAACGAAGTAGAATGCATTCGGAAATCAAAGGGAGGAAAAAAAGTAAAGCATCAAAGAAGAAGAAAAAGGAAAGAGTGCAAGCAGTGCAAGTCCCTTTCACGGACGACGAAGGAGGTTTGATTGTTTTGATTATTCTAATTTTTGTTGTGAAACATTTGAATGTATAAAATAATAATAAAATTATATGGGACCTGTTTATTACGACATTTAATTAATTTGGTTGATTTTAGATGTTAAAGTTAGTCAGTTCAAGATTTAAAGGCGAAAAATGCTTAAAAGAAACGATGAGCCTAATGAAAAAGAAGCAACATGTATGTTTCTACAAACAAATAGTAGTTGTTATATCATATACTATGTTACGATGCGCTGGAAACATGTCTCATTTTTCGGTGTATGTGTATTGCTCAATACTCTTGCGAGGTTTTTAAAATTGTAGTAATTGAAACGGTTTATTAGGAGATGATGTGAAAGTTGATAATTCACCGAAATGTGGAAGAGCACGTCGTAATATAGCTAGCGACCATGAAAGCATTGAAGAGGAGGGTAAGGTTTGGTTTGTCAAGTATACATATTGTACCGTGAATTGTGTATTTATTTTTTGTATGTTTTGTTGTAAATAGTGATTGAGACGATGGAAACCAAGGGCTTGATGGATAATGAGCAGAGTTACGTTAGTGATGTTGATGAAGAAGATGGAGGTATATTTGAGACAAATTTGTAACAGTGTATCAAATAAGATTTTCTGATGTATATAATGTAATGGTGTTTTTTTATGTACGCGATAAAGTTTCGGTTGATAATGTTGCAGGTGAACTTTTCAACTACCGGAAAAGGCGTATCACAAAAAAACCGAAAAAAAGGAAGTGTACAACGGAAGAAACGGGTGAAACTTCAAAGTGGACTGGCATCAATTAGAGTGAGGACTTCACCTAATAAACTGTATGAAGCTATCCGGGTGATGAAACCATGGCAGAGAAAGATAGTCAAGGATATAGGTTTTGGAAAAATGTTGAGGTTGCAGGTAAGTGAAGTTACGGTTCATCTTGGTCATTTTGTGGTAGATATGTTAGACACAACTAACATGAGGATTAATTTGGGTGAGAGGCACATTATGGTGGACAAAGAGTGAGTTAGAAAAATATTAGGGGTACCTGCCAGAGGCATTAAAGTTTCAAAAAAGAATATTATATATATATATATATATATATATATATATATATATATATATGAAATTGGGCATCCGTTGAAGGAAAAATGGTTGTCAAGATTTGAGAAGCTTCCAGTTTGTTTTAAAAATATAATCGATAAGATTAGGGCAGATTCATATGAAGATAAAGAAATGTTTATATGGAGAATTTTTTAATTTAGGAAACTAAAAACTATTCTCAAAACATGATGATTCGTATTCCCCCCACAAATCGCACACTTTGTTTTCAAAGATTTTTTTTCCCAAATACTCTTCCTCTCTACCGATTTCTTACCACCATTAAACCTAGTTCTTCGCTTTTTCATATCATCAAGAAGCAGACAGAAGATCTGGGTGAAGGGTGCAGGCCTCTTGAAGTTCAATCGAGCGGAAGAACAGAGGTAATTTGTAGTTAAATTTAGTAGTTATTTTGATGATTTCCTTTCCGACGACTGAAGGTTTGAATTCCAGCGATATAAAAAAACAGAGTATTGTTAGTTGGGGTTTGACATTTAGCGAGTTTGCGTTTTCTGCATGTTGTAAATTTGTGATTCTTGTTTTCTTGTCGTAATGCTAAGTGTATTATGTTAATCATTCTGACCTGGGTCATGTATATTTATGTGTTTTTGTCATACTTGATTGTTAGGTTTTTATTAAACCTGATGATGGATGCAGATTCACATGGAATTGTTATAGTACACGTGTGTATCATGTTAATCTTTAAGTGTTTAGGGCTGGATAAATGGATATGTTAAAATTGTTCGAGTGGTTGTGTATTATTTAGAGTGTATATTCTTTTTTTCTTTGATTTTTGGCCTTAATGTTCAGTGTATTATGTAAATTTTGCCGGGTGGGTGATGTATAATTCTAACTATTGGGCAAAGTTGTTTTTTTTTTTGGGAATTCCGTCTATTTGGGCAAAATGGATTGTTTGGGTGTTATTTAACGCGATGAAGGCTTGGTATTCGCAAGCGCATGATAGAGTACACATGTGTATTATGCTAATCTTTTGGTTCGTAGGGTCGGTTAAAAGAGTGTGTTAAAATTTACCGAAAGGTTGTGTTGTGTGCAGAGTATCTTTTTTGTTGACTGATTTTTGGCCCTAATGTTGAGTGTTTTGTGTATCTCTTGCCGACCTTGGTGATGTATAATTCTGTGTTTTGAAAAAGTGGATTATTAGGTTGTTATTAAATGCGGTGATGGCTGAGGAATAACATGGACATGGATAGTACACATGTGTATTATATTAATATAAAAATTTTTAGGGTCGGCTAAATGTGTATGTTAATTTTCAAGGTTTAGGATAGTTAGTTGATCTATTTATATTGTTCATAGAGTAAACAATGGAAATATTGTTACATTTGTTTATGATGTTTTTTTGTTGGAATACAATAAAAAGTAAAAATGTAATTTCATATGCTTTTTTAGTATTTGTGCAGTGTGTATTTGATTTGTTCTATGGATACAAACGTTTGTTGGCAAATAAGGAAACGTAAGTTGTTAACCTACTTATGGAAAAAAAATATATGTAGTAATATATTAGGAGTTTATCGAAAAGTTTAACTAATATTAATGTTTTAATCATGTAGGTCATAGAAGCGAAAGAATAGCTCGTTTAAAGGCGAGTAAGTTGAGTAATACCATTGATGACCCTATACAATTTTCTGATGAGGAAGCAAACTCTGATAAAGACGAAACAGGTAAAGATAATTTAGAGATTTTGTTGGTGAATACTGTGTTACAAAAAGAAACAAACATATAATTGGAAAAGGAACATTTAGTTGACTATGGAGTCTAGTTTAGTTATAATTTGTTTTTTATTAAATTTATTAATTTTTTTTATTTGTTGTTTCTGTTTTGGTAGTAAGCAAAAGTCGTACGGCGGATCAGAATAAGGTGCAACCTGAAGTCGGTAAAGACGACGATATGCGTACAGGTGATGTTTAGAACATGACCGACTGATTTGTGTTAATTTTTTTTAATTGTAGTTAATGTGTTGTGAGTGCAGGATGCATCGATGGAAAAAAGTTGGAAACCAATAGTGCGAAACAGAACGTACACGAGGGGGAAAAATGGACGGATAATATGGAACGAAGTAGAATGCATTCGGAAATCAAAGTGAGGAAAAAAAGTAAAGCATCAAAGAAGAAGAAAAAGGAAAGAGTGCAAGCAGTGCAAGTCCCTTTCACGGACGACGAAGGAGGTTTGATTGTTTTGATTATTCTAATTTGTGTTGTGAAACATTTGAATGTATAAATAATAATAAAATTATATGGGACCTGTTTATTACGACATTTAATTAATTTGGTTGATTGTAGATGTTAAAGTTAGTCAGTTCAAGATTCAAAGGCGAAAAATGCTTAAAAGAAACGATGAGCCTAATGAAAAAGAAGCAACAGGTATGTTTCTACAAACAAATAGTAGTTGTTATATCATATACTATGTTACTATGTGCTGGAAACATGTCTCATTTTTCGGTGTATGTGTATTGCTCAATACTCTTGCGAGGTTTTTAACATTGTAGTAATTGAAACGGTTTATTAGGAGATGATGTGAAAGTTGATAATTCACCGAAATGTGGAAGAGCACGTCGTAATATAGCTAGCGACCATGAAAGCGTTGAAGAGGAAGGTAAGGTTTGGTTTGTCAAGTATACATATTGTACCGTGAATTGTGTATTTATTTTTTGTATGTTTTGTTGTAAATAGTGACTGAGACGATGGAAACCAAGGGCTTGATGGATAATGAGCAGAGTTACGTTAGTGATGTTGATGAAGAAGATGGAGGTATATTTGAGACAAATTTGTAACAGTGTATCAAATAAGATTTTCTGATGTATATAATGTAATGGTGTTTTTTTATGTACGCAATAAAGTTTCGGTTGATAATGTTGCTGGTGAACTTTTCAACTACCGGAAAAGGCGTATAACAAAAAAACCGAAAAAAAGGAAGTGTACAACGGAAGAAACGGATGAAACTTCAAAGTGGACTGGCATTAATTAGGGTGAGGACTTCACCTAATAAACTGTATGAAGCTATCCAGGTGATGAAACCATGGCAGAGAAAGATAGTCAAGGATATAGGTTATGGAAAAATGTTGAGGTTGCAGGTAAGTGAAGTTACGGCTCATCTTGGTCATTTTGTGGTAGATATGTTAGACACGACTAACATGAGGATTAATTTGGTGAGAGGCACATTATGGTGGACAAAGAGTCAGTTAGAAAAATATTAGGGGTACCTGCCGGAGATATAAAAGTTTCAAAAAAGAATATATATGAAACTGGGCATCCGTTGAAGGAAAAATGGTTGTCAAGATTTGAGAAGCTTCCAGTTTGTTTTAAAAATATACTCGATAAGATTAGGGCAGATTCATATGAAGATAAAGAAATGTTCATATTAGATTTTGTGCTACTGTTAATATCAACAATGATTGGGTGCACAAAGAATGGAAGTGTGATGTATAACATGTTTGAGTTGTTTAATCACGAAAAGAGCTTCAAAGATCACGATTGGTGCCAGTTTGTGGTGGATGCAGTTAAAAAATGTAAAGATGATTGGGTCAGATGCGATCCAAAAGTATATTTCAGGGGACCTCTCACTTATCTTGTGGTATGTTTTATCTAACCTTTGTGCATTTTAATTTGTATATACACACGTGTTCTATAGGGTCAATACACAGGTGTACTCCTTTGTAATTTAAACATATTTTTATACTGTTTGTTTCCTTTTTTTTATTTTTTATTCTATTTATATATGTTTTTTATTGTATCAGTTGTTGTATTTAGATGCAACCAATTGTCCTGGATTCCAACATGAATGACGTGAAGCTCCACTAAAATTTTGGACGCAGGATTTGATGAACCAGAGGAAGGATCAAGAGATAAGAAATGGAGGTTTTGAGCTCGGAGAGTTAAGATAATTCTATGACGTTGAAGATGATGAGGAAGTGTGTGAAGAAGGGGTGGCTGACATGCCGAAGGAAGATTTTGGGGAAAAAAGGTGTCGCAAGATTGGTCGTCGGTAGAGGTATGATAATGTTAACACTTGTGGTTATTCTGTCATTACAATGGTGTTGTGCACATAGTCTTGAATATTTAATTAATCCATCATTTTATATTATTTGGATTTCTTATTTTTTTTTGACTGCGTAAGTGAGTAGTGCAATGATTTTGTCGATGTGTGATGAAATTGAGAGCTGTAAAATCAAGTTGGACGCTAAAATAAAAGAACATACATCGCGATATCCAACGCATGAGTATGTTATACCCATTCTAGAGAGGTATAAATTTTTTTTTAACAAGTCAGCTTTTGATACGTCCGGAGAAAAAGATGGTTTCTCAAGTTCCGTTATGAAAGAAACTGGTAATTAAAAAGTTGTATACTTTTTTTTATAAATTATGTATAATTTAGTTTAAACCTTACTAACGCAATTAAAAAGTTGTATACTTTTTTTATAAATTCTGCGGATACATCGCCGTGACTGTATAAAAGATAGATATGTAATCTGTCTAAAAAATATAAATATGTGAACTATCGTTTAAGAGAAACATATTAGCATTTATACTTCCCTTGACATTTATATTAATCAAAGCAGGTTACAAAACGGGTACTGTGTGTCTGATTATATAATCAAAACATCATACACACGTGTACTGTATATAATAATACATATTACATCAGAATACACAGGTATAGTTTGTATGTCATTGTATTAGCAACCGGACCATGTAAACAATTTTTTATATAACAAAAGACTTATTAAAAGACAAAATTTGTATTGTTTCCATATGACGCTGATAAATGTGTTTATGTAAATTGAGGTTCCCGTGTGTATGGCATGTAAGTGTAATCGTAATAGCATGTCAAACTTGGTATCGTATAGACAGTAACAACGTCTATAATTTTAAAAATATAATGTAATAAAATATGTAAAGTCAAAAAACACAAACAATAATGTATCGGTTGCATCGAACAATGTAATTTAAAGTTAAAGATTAATATTATCATCTTCGTTGTCTTGCAAATTTGAATCAGTTCCTATGTCGGTTCCATCATCGTACTCGTCTATTGCATCACCCTCTTCGTCGCCATCTTCTTCAGTAGACGAATCATCCTTTATGATGTTTCTTTTTTAAGTGGACAATTTCTTTTATCAGGCAATCTCACCCTCTTGCCATAATAATTGCATTTTCTTCTATGTTTTTTGCATTTTTTAAAGCTTTCTCCCGTGGACCAATTCGACATTTGTGCTTGCCACATCCTTTGTTGCGTATTTTCCTAGGAGCCGTACATGATACCTCCTCTGGTTCAGTGTGATCAAGAATTTCCTGGTAAATCAAAACCTTCTTTTTAAGTTCCGGATCTGCATGCACATCTCTGAAAACCTTATCTTTCAACAATTGTAGTTGCTCATCTAGTTCCTGTAATTTGTCAAGCCTACCATGAACTCTATCTCGACACATTTCCATATTGTCAAGGATTCTACGCCATATTCTTCCACTACGACTCTGATCTACAGATAACCTGTTTTCAACGTTATGTACACTAGTAGGCAAAGCGTCTCTCCTCCATCTTGGGTTAATATACGGACTTGGTATCTTATGTACGTTATGGTGGCCAAATACGTAGAAAATATGACGACATAGATATCCGTTTCTCGTATACCCCATGCATTCACACGAAACATCGACATCTTGTTTGTTAAAAATAATCTGTAATGTAATGATGCAAAAACGGATAAGTTATGGGATATATTGCGAGCATAATTTATACAAGTTTGTGAGATAACACATAAAAATTTACTGTATGTAAAATACAAACCTTGAACTCGTTTATAACTTCTTTCGTGTGGTCTTGGTGAGCAATAACAAAGCTGCTTACACCATCGGATACGGATCGTTCAGCAATATAACAATTTTCCTTGTCGTTCAATATTTCCTTTTGTACATCGAAAAAAATCCTCCTTGTGTAAATATCATTTGCATGATGTTCGATAGGCCAACTGGTTTTAAATTCAAGATTAGTGGTGTCCGTTTTATGTGTTATTTCCCTCTGTTCGTTTCGTAACCCATCAACTGATGTGTCGTAACACAACATGAACTGCACCAACATATTATGAGAACTAGAATTAGATTTGAACAGGTGGTTTGCGCTTTCACACCTGGATGTGGTCTTCATCAACGTACACATAGGTAGCTCATGAAAGTATGCCGGAATCCAACTTTCACGAATAGAATACATATAAGACAACCACGAATGGTCTTCCAACCCGTATTCGGCAATTAGATTGTGCCATCTATTCTCGTTTCTAGTTTAATATAAACATTCCAAACGAGTTTGTGGAAGTTCTGTTTTATTTCTGCATTCCTCTTGTCGTTTCCCTTGATCTACATGTAAAATTCAAAAATTAATTAGGCGTACACATGAGCACAGATCAGTACACATGTGTGTGTGTGTGTATATATATATATATCTATATATATATATATGTGTGTGTGTGTGTGTGTATATATATATATATATATTTTAATTTGCAGTACGGTACACATGTGTAATGAATAATTAATTTTCGCTCGGAATTCATACCTTTACCGGCAATTTCTAAGTAATGTGCCACATACACAACCTGTGAATTGACTTATTAAAGACTTTTCTTACCGCTTGTTTCATGGCACAATCTTGATCAGTTAGGACTAACATGGGTTGTTTACCGTTGTGTGCCTCAAGGAATTTTTACAGCAACCATGTATAAGACTCGATAGTCTCATTATGCAACAATCCAGCACCAAAAATAGTGCATTTTTTGTGATGATCGACTCCAGTGAAAGGAACAAAAATCATATCGTACCTATTTTGGCAAAAAAATATGTATATTAATATGAGATAACTGATTAGAATTTTCATATAACACATACATATTTGTGTGATACGTTGCGTCGAATGCAATAACATCACCAAATGAGTCGTAGTTTGATTTAGAAACAACGTCACACCAAAAAATTAACTGGAGTTCGGTATCAACAATATGGGTGTTAAAGGTGTAGTTTTCTTTGTTTCTACTACGTTCCTTGAATTTGTCAAGAATCATCTGGGCGTCTCTGTCACCTATAAAATCTCGGATATCACGCCCACAATTCTTGTAGTCGACAACCGTACCATGCACGTTGTGATGACCCCTTTTAAAACTACATGTACCTTGTGAGCCTTGGTAGGGCCAAGATTAGCGTTACGACATTTTGCTATGAACTCTTGTGTAGAGAAGTCAAGCTTCCTCCACTTAAACGATAGATCAAGATTTTCGGGTGTAGTACACCCATGGTTGTGTTGTTCCACAAAGTCATAAATCTCGTACTCAGATGAATTTTTATACGGACAAACTTAACACATGCCTTGCAATCTGTAACTTTAACATTCGAACGTCTTTTTGGAGAACAAGAGTTGATTTGTTCAGCAATTTTATCTTTCCGTTTAGGTTTGTTAGCTCTAGAACATAAGACATATCACCTATTTGTAACAATTATGTCTCCTATTTTTTCCTTCTGTGAAGTACCAAGACGGGTTCCAAAACCGGCAAGTTGTGCATACTCTTCGTACATTGCAATAGCTTCTTCAATGGTACTAAATCTAGCTTTAATAAATGGTTTGAATCCGAGAGGGACGGTTGGTGTCCAGTACCTAGTTCCATTAGGAGTTTAGTATATGTTGCTGGCAACTGATTCTGCAAATATTAATATGCAAAAAAGTAAAAATTGTTTATGAAAAAGGTAAGATTGCAACTTTGAGTAATGTTATTTGTAAAGTGGGATCTGTAAAAAATAAAATAAAACAAGTTCATCACGGATTTCGCTGCAGATCAGTTCTGGATAAAACATTATACACATGTGTACTGTGAGATTAATATCATACAGTTCACATGTGTACTTATCTTTGACAAATCGACAAATACATCAATATTATTGGCTAATCTGTAAGTATACACATGTGTACTGATCTGTAACAACTTGACAATTAAAGCAAACCAGACAATCAGATATACAAAACGCAAAAAACAGCAGATATGCTCATGATTACTGGCTGACATATACAAAACACATACATCACCTACATGGTTTATACTAATGCAAATGTACACATGTGTACTGATCTGTAAAAACTTAACAAATGCAGCAAACCAGGCAATCAGATATACAAAACGAAAAAAAAGCAAATATACTCATGTGTCCTGATCTGCAGCGAAAGTAGCGACAACAGCAAAACTACAAACACAACGTAGATCACTCGTATAAAAAAATGTACTGAATTGTGACTCTATGAATTGTGACTCTATGCACTTTCAGCAAAATACATGAACAAATAAAACCGCAAACAAACCTGCACCAAAAAGCATTGTTTATTAATTAAGCCTTCAGCGATCTAACTAATGACTAACATGTATGCTAAAACACTTAAAAGGAAAACTTGGATGGAATACAAACGCAATTATATTTACACCTAATACAACACATGTCGAACAGAACAAGTTGACAAAAAAATAGAAATAAAAAACTTAAGAACAAACTAAATCGCACCTGGTCGATCTAATGTCGTAATGAAAACATTATCGTTTACCTGATCGTTGTCTTCATCAACGTTAACGACTGTCTTGTTTGTATTGGTTAGTGGTTCGTCCATAATAACGAAACAATAAAAACGAAAAGTGGAAAAATCTGGGGATTATCAAACTGTTCTAATGATTTTGTATATGTTTGTCGTTTGAATTGAATAAGATCCGAAATTGATATAGATTGTAACTGAAATCAATATAAAAGATCAAAAAAACTTAATTTGAATTGATAAAATCTACAATTTAGGAAACCATGTAACTACCATGTTCAAATTTTTTTAAAAAAATGAAACCTAAAATAATAACTTAAATTACCATCCTATCCTTGACAATTAAAAAAGAGATCAATGGTCTATATTAGTTCACACAGTTCACTATGAAAAATCTGTTCACAAAAGATCATAATCCTATATATATATCACCTCGGAGCAATTAGAGCTAAACTCAGAGATGGGAAAGAAGATGGGCGTGGTTGTTCTTGTTCTGATCCTGTTTTCGTTCCTCATAATCATCTCATCGTCAAGTAAGTATAAATATTCATGAATATTGAATGCATACATACAATCTTAAATTCATTTAAGAAAATGGAATTATCTGCATAACAATATTCTCTTCTCTTTCAAACAGATGCTCTATATAAGACCGGAAATAGAGCAAATGGGACAAGATCACATCTTCCATCAAAGATGCCTAAGCGAGGTTAAAGCAGCTACATGTTTCAAGGGGATGTTGTGTTGTTTACCTAGGACAGGACTGCTTGTATCATTATCACATACATTATCTATCTATATGTATGCATGCATGCTTTCAATAATGATCTAATGCTATATATTAACTGTGTACATAGGCGCACCAGGTAAGAAACGCTGCCTTGGAGGTGCTCTTGCTTATCAGCCATGTATTTATGATTGATTGATTTAAAACGCCTTGCTGCCATTCAGGCGCTCCGGCGATCTTCAGGCTACATTTCAGTCAGACTCATGCGAGATTCCGGTCAAATCCTGAAAATTTTAGCAAAATTCTACAAATTCCGGTCACTATGATCTGAAACATTCAAAAATGGTATGAGCAAACCTAAACAAGCCTAAAACATGTCTAAAATCCCAAATAAATATTACGTTTGTGCTATGCGCCTAGTTATATCGGGAACTTGCTTTTGAAGCACTTGCGGCGTTAGTGCGCCTTACATGGAAGTATATATAAGTAGTAGAAGAGAATAGAGTGAAAAGCGTACCTGAACAAATACATAAACACATCATTGTGAGAAAATAACTGTCAGTTTTATGCTAAGAAAAGAGAGATCATTATGCAGATACATGCAAGAACCTCATAAAAAGTGACTTGTATGGGCCTCCTATATTCAAATGGTCTTCCAGGTTAAAGAATATACACCAAGAATTTATATATAAATTAACAAGCATAGCCTATTTCAAGACCCAAAACGTACTTTTATCAACCAGTCGTCATCGTTGTTGGTGTGCTCAGACCACCATTCTAGCGCACCAACCTGAACTCGCTAGTGAACAGTGGGTCACCGCTCAAAGATGCAATTATAAAAATTGAGTGATGGCCACCATGGCGCTTCGGCTACTCTTGTCTAAACGGGGCACGGGTAGTAGTGCAGTTGGTATTATTTCATGCAGTTGGTAATGGTATTGCTTATCATTTGTCTAGTTAGTAGCAGGGCTAATGCTGTATTGGTTAATTCCTTCTAAGGCTATTATGTCTAGTCTATTATCCTCTCCTAAAATATACCTATAAAAAGCCCACCACAAAATCATCTCAAAAGCAAGAATATTGGCCCAACAAAAGTGGTTTTAATTTGGCCCGTACAACTCAGCACAAAAAAACAGAGAGACCGACCCTAATCCGGACACAACGCTATAAATTTCTAACGCAGCTTCAATAAATCCCGAGGCACCATTATACAACCTACTGACTCCGTTAAACAACTTTAATATAGTTATTCAAAAACATTAAGATACTCAGATTACATATTAAAAACTACTATATTTTATTTGTGTAATATATAACATCCATCTTTCATTTATGCATGAATTTGGAATCTGTTTCTAACAGATGAGAGTCTACAGCTTTGACAAGCACAGGGCACCCTAACTAAGCTACCACCAAAGTATACAGGTTAAACCCCACCACCCGCACCAACTAGTTACAACGTTACGCATAGACAGTGTTTTAACTGCCTATGAGCAGCTTCATGTTTTATGTGATCCTTTGATCAATACCATGTTTGCCAGCCAGGACTGTTTGTATAACCATCACACATGCCAACTCATTATCTGTATAAAGACCAATCACACTTCTCAACCGAACAAGAAGATTAAATGCATATCTATATAGACTGTGAGGCATACATACAAAGAATGTCATATGTATGATTAAATGATTAAAAGGGGCTGATTTTTCCAGCCAATTTTAACATTAATTCAGGTACAAGGCGACGTCTTGGAGATGCTCTTGCTTGTCTAGCAGGAGCTTCTTCATCTCCACCATGTATTATAGCAACTAAATCGTCAAACAATTTGTCATCCCCTCTCATCGGATCCTGATTTCATACACAAATTGTGAAAATAAATAAACAAAATTATAGAAACAAAATATAAAATATGGGGAACTGAAAGTTAAAATTTGTGCTAATACGCTTATAACATATGATAAAGCAAGAATGGATAATAGTATATACCTGAACAAACACATCAGTGTGAGTTTTCCCCTCGTATAACTTCAATTCTGCTTTCGCTCCTACTCTTTGGAGACTTTCCGCAAATGTTTTACTGTAAATAACAACATTTATTTCTTTTCATTTTTTTTAAAAACAGAGTAACTGTATTAACAGTACAAGAAACTAGTAATTTGGATGGGTAATTACGTAAACAATATAACAGAGTATATGCCTGAGGCTTACACAACTTCTGCAACTTTTGGTTGTTTTTACATCTTAATACATACATATTTTAGAGGAAAAGATACCTGCAATCTGCTGGAATTGAATAATCTGCTGTCCCGTGAAATAGGATAACTGGAGGTAGGAGAGAAACTGCGCTAATATTGTTCGGGTCTTGAATAACAATTTCTGGAGAATATTTACGTAAAGATTCCTCCCCTCCCAATATTCTGTAAAAAATATGAAACTTTCGTCAGTTTTATGCTACTAGAAGGGTGCCCACACGATGCGGCAGGAAACACACACACCGTCAGGGTGCATGGTTCGGTCGGTTCGGCTATTACCCTCATTCCCTCAACCGAAGCCAAAATCTAAGGTAACGGTTAGTCTATTTTATTCATCAATCGGTTTTCGGTTAATCAGTTCGGTTTAGTCGGTTAGATTAACGATTTTTGGTTCGGTTCATTTAAATTCGGATAATTGCCAAACCGAACTTGAACTAAAACTTTTGCTTAGAAATACATGAAATTGAGGTTTAAATACATGAAATAGATGTATAAATACTTTAAATGGAAGTATAAATACATGAAATGGATGTATAAAATAAGAAATACATGAACTTGAGGTATCAAAGCCAAAAATATATATGAAAATATGAATAGTTCTGTTACGGTTAACGATTCAGTTATCACTCACCCCCTAGACACTGTTAATCACGTAACATACCAAATTTATTAATTAAAAACCTATAGCAATACTATACTCAAACTAGAGAAAATAAAATGCTGGTTTTTATAGTGTAATTTAAAATATATATAGATATATTAATGTCTGAAAATGTTATGGTCATTTAAAATCGTGACGGTAATTAGTTTTTCATAAGGGGATAAAGTGTAACTAATAATTAATTAATCAGAATTCGGTCAAAGATGAAGGATTAAAGTGTAATAAAGATGAAAGAATGTAATTAGTGGTTGAAAGACTAATTTACCCTCATTTTATGGTTGTACTTTATGCGCATTAGACTAAAAAAGTTCTTAACTTTTGGGTAACTTAAAATACCTTTCCCTTATGCATTATATATAGTATAGATTAATAGAAGGAAAAGAGAGATGGTAACGCAGATCTATGCAAGAATACCTCATAAAAAGTGATTTGTATGGACCTCTTGTGTTCAAATGGTCTGCCAGGTTAAACATATTATATCTGTAAAAAAAGATTATAAAGAAAAACAATCAAGGAATAGAAATAGAGTGATGCACCAAGAATGTATATATAAAACCAATTGACAAACATACCCTCCTGATAATCCGAAATAAGCTTTAATTTGGGATACACTCCATGTAGTAGTTTGTTTTGCCTCAGACTCTTTAATTGCCTGCTCCACAAGAGCACACGCAGCAATATGGGCACCAGCTGATTGACCCATCAAATAAATCCTTCAAAGTCACCAGAAAACTAACTTCAAGACCCAAATCGATGATTTTAACATACCATGTCAGAAATGTAAACATACATATAATAAACATACCTGTTTGGATCACCACCGTATTCAGTGATATTATTGCACACATATGAGATGCCTCGTGAAGCATCCTCAACCATTTCACTGATGGTAGCCTTGGGATAATTTCTAAAAGGAAAGTAAATAACAGTATTACAATAATAAAGAAAAAGTCTACTACAGGTTCAAAAAAAAGATAATATTGACCATTAGATATTAAACTACCTGTAGTCTATGCATACTACTATGACGTCTGTACCCGATAAGTGAAGCCCTAAAAGAGAACCCCAAGCTTTATACCTGCAATTTGGAAAATTTATAGCTCAAAACTAGTAATGATGGAAGTTCTACATGTGTCAAAAGTTAAAAATTTTAAACTTTAAAACTTAAAATTTAATTCTTAACGATACTCACCCTATTACCCAGGCTCCTCCAGTGATGAAAGCAATGACGGGTTTTGGAGCGTCATTTTTCCCATCACTTTTAGGTAAATATATATCAAGTCTGCAAGCGTTAACAATATCGTCAATTACTAAATCACGTAAAACTCTGCTATGAACAAAATAGCAAGTCAACATGGTCATAGAACATACTTATTCCTTGGTGGATCACCAAAAACAATATCCCGACGTATCTGACTTGAGAAATAATAGTAATAAGCAACTGCAACATTTAAACAGTCACGTGTCATTAAGGAAGTCGAATGACATTAGAGATCTAATCAAAGTGACGTAAAAAGTGTGGGTAGTTTGTTATTAACATGGGAGGAATGACCTGAGGCACGAACCACCGACTTTACAAACCTTGAAGTACACCTGGCATGATTAAGAACGCGTAACATTGTAGAGAAAGGAATCCTGTTATCAATTTATAGCCTGACCTGAAAAGAAATGAAAGAAAATTTGTTAACAACAAATACTTGTTATCTTGTTATAACGGGTGATTGGTATACTCATACAGTCATATACAACATTCAGAAAATTATGAAAATATTGCAATTAACGCATATTTGTTATATCATGGATACAATAAGCTAATACATTGTCACTAACGATGTAACACACAATCAGCTCCTAAATGATAAAATAGGTAATCAATGTCAATTAATTCTGCTGCGGCGCTTCATGCACTGATGCACATCTGGGTCACAATTAGGGGAGGCTGATATGTAAAAACAACCAAAGGGATGGAGATATTATGAATAGTATACTTGATGAAGAAGGCTATACGTAAAAGAGATGAAAAAGATGCAACATTTGTTTGTACATCAAGCTTATTTGGTTTTATATAAAGCAACGCCTCCACCTCAACTTTTACGACCTCAATGCCTCGGAGCGCGCCTATGACCACATTTCAGGCCCAACACAACCTTCTCGCTTCGCTTCAAAAGCCCCACTTTCAGGCCCTCAAACCATTTTTTAGTCCAAGTTCCGATAAAATTCCAGCCAAAAATCGTCTGAACAGGTCTGAAACAAATATACCAACCCTAAACAAGCCTGGAATTATCCTAAACTAGCCCTAAAGAAGCCTAAAACATGTCTAAATCCCGTAAAAAGTGCATTTTTATACTATACTCCTCTCATAAAAAGCTCTCGCGTTTTAAGCTCCTTGCACAGAGACAACCCAAGGCTCACCCTTTGCGCCTTCGACAACTTTACTCTAAATACAACGTTCATCATCATCATACTCACTCACTAAATCCCACCAATAGCAAAGCTAAGGTAGGGTCTGAAAAGGGTAAGATGTAGACAGCCTTACCTCTACCCAGTAGGAACTAGAGGCAGACCCCCGGCTCGATAATAGTTTTGCATCAAGCCTTGGACAAAAGGCACACAACACTCAGCAATTGAGACAAATGCCGATTAGTGCACGTACCCCTTGTCTTTCGGCTATCAACGCCACCACACCACATGATGCATGATTAATTTTCCCCTCTTTTAACGTAATTTTCACAAAATTAGTAAAATAACATTAAAATTAGTGCCCCCAAGTGCCCACATATATATAAAACGTTAACAAAGCTAAATACACAACAATTGCTACACAATTGTCTTTATAATAAATACTAAACCTCATACATTATCCATAATCAGATTCTAAAATAGTACAAAAAAAGCAATCATTATAAATGACTCATAACTAACCCAAAATAGTAAACATACAGTAAATCACTTATAGACTTTCACTAAAAACAGTACCAAAATAGACAAATTAAACAAAATTACCGAACATATCCAAACACTTTAGCCCCAAATCGAGGAACAGATAACCCATTCCCATCACTCCGACTACCACTACTCCAAAAAAACCGCTTTCTCCCTCCACGAAGATCCGTTAAATTCGAATCACTAGCCGCCCGACGACGTCGTTGCTGATTCGAAACAGAACTAGCCGCAGATGACGGAACAACAACGTTATCGTGACTGGAAACCCTAGATAGGAAGGGTTTAGTCTCGAACTTTTTACCGTCTTCAATAGATGAATATGCTAACACATTACCATCATGTTCAATCGAATTTATGAACACTGATGCTGCAGAAGGTGGCATGGTTGAAGATGATAATGATGATGATGATGATCGGTTTGGGATGAAGGGGTTGGAGATTGAGATCGGGAGGATCTGTGACTGCATGTTGGAGATGTATAGGCGTGTAGATTTGTTGAAAGATTTGTGCATCCGTGGTTGATTGATTGAAGATGATGAAATACGATCAAAGAGGATGGATTGTGGTTCAGAGTGTTGAAAATTTTTGATGTTGCACAGACAGGGGCGAAGGGTTTTTGTCGGTTTCTTGGAGATGGACACGTGGCGATGTGTTATTGGAAATTGAAGAAATGGGCCCAGTGAGAGTATGGTTGCACTGTGGCGTGCTGGGACAGGGCTCGATGGCCCGAAGCCAAACTTCACACTCGATAGTCTAATTGAATTTTATCATTAGAATAAGCGTTATTTCAGTTTTGGTTTGGTTTTCTCTATTTTGTTTGTTCGGAATTGTACGGTTCAAATATGACAAGACCGCATTCTAACTTTATTCGTCTTGGTTTCAAATTGAAAGAAAATGTCACACCCTGACCCGCAGCGGAATAAAAGTCGGGGCATAATTGGGTTATCACCAAAGCTCATGATATTTACTAAGATGCTTCATATTTATTAAATTCAAATTACAAACTTAAATATCCAAAACAAAATTCATACAATTACAAGAAAATGAAACTATATAATTATTCCAAAGCATAAACTTGTTTATTCTTCTAGGCCTTCCTAAGTGTTTCCTGTCTCAGCTGTATCACCTGTATCATGTGTAAAACGGGGGAGATTTTGGGTCAACAAAAGTTGGCGAATGAACCTTGATAAAATATTTTAACTAATTTCTTGTTTTATTTAATAAGGAAAATTCGTGCATTAATCACATGTGAGCAAACATATATGTAAACAGTCACAAACCATTTTGGATGAGTATATGACATGAAATGGTGATGTATTTGAGATCAAGGCTCAATCAAACGGAGCCGATCTAATGAGGCTCCTGATGCTCAACCCGTATCCCACGGGGAACTGATGGGCCTAATGAAATGCGTGCACTGAAATGATGAAATTCAATTTACATATAATTCACACAATAATTGATACACATTTGATCACGGATATGATGTATGCACAAGTGTTTAAATAAAATAAAAGAATAGTACGACACATGATACACCCCAAAATATGATTAAAACGGGGAATTGGTAGAGATTCACTCACAGTGGATGCGTTTCTTGATGAAGATGAATGCGCACGAATATTATGATTCAACCGACGAGGGAAAACTAACCTAAATAATAACGACATGATTCGATTAAATAAATAGATTTTATTTGAGATTATTATTTTTAATTAGTGCTCTTTAATGAGATTTTTAGTTATTTTTGTGGGTTAAATGCAAGTTTTTAATTTTAAAAACCTTATTTTTAAGGAGGGCAGTAACACCTTCGTTCCCTTCATACTTTGGGGGATCGCAAGATTTGAAGTGTTTGTAGATGCACTTGGGGGTTTTGGAAGGAGGGTTGGCGACGCTCTGGTCTTCTTGGTTGGGAGGGTTGATGGGATTAGCGGTGAGAGCTTGTTGAACTTGAAGCACGATGTCAGGAAGTACTGCGGCCATTTGTTTAGCAATTTGTGTGGCCAAGCGTCCACTTGACTTTCCTGACTTTCTACCTCCATGTAGTTGCCTAGCCGACATCTACGGGAACATATATAGGAAAATTGTGAGTTTAAGAATTTTCTAGGTGTCATGTGTCATAAAAAGAATGAAAGATAACATAACTGACAATAATTTAACTACATCCATAGGATGTCTTGGGTTTGCTCATGTTTGGGCCTCCAATGTCCCCCATACCATCGCCTGTGTAGTCATGTGGGCCCCCATGACTATTGAGCTTGGTAGGATTCACATTGGTGTCGGCGGGTTAACACTCGCACCACCCAAATGAAAATCGTAAAATATGATTGAGAGATGTATGGTATGAGGGTGTCCATGTGTAGACAAAATGACAACTCAAAGTGGGGTTAGCTCACACGACGTTTGGTATAGCATGCTTTGGCCTAATAGGTCCTTCGTACTCTCATCGTATGTCCCCAGGTAGGCAAACTGGTCCTTTATTTTGGATTTATACGAATGCCAAGCCTAGACAGGACGTTTCGACTACCGGTACTCGTACCCTTCCAGTTACTACATGCCCGTCATGAGAACTCACTTTGATGTGATTTGAAAAATACAAAAATCATTGTAAAAATCATGGGAATCGTGTGGTGTGTGCTCTCATGGATATGATATGTTATGAGGATATGATTCATGATGAGCATTGCATAATAATATGTATTTGTGAGCGTGCTTGCATAACATTGAGTGTGAAAATAAACATGAAACATATAAACATCATGAATTTTGCATGTAACGCATAAATAATTAAAATTTAATCAACTATAGTATAGGCTCTAAGGATCTAATAACCTATCCTATATCCCTATAGTCACAAGCTCTGATACCAATCTGTCATACCCCGACCCGCAGCGGAATAAAAGTTGGGGCATAATTGGGTTATTACCAAAGCTCATGATATTTACTAAGATATTTCATATTTATTAAATTCAAATTACAAACTTAAATATCCAAAACAAAATTCATACAATTACAAGAAAATGAAACTATATAATTATTCCAAAGCATAAACTTGTTTATTCTTCTAGGCCTTCCTAAGTGTTTCTTGTCTCAGCTGGATCACCTGTATCATGTGTAAAACGGGGGAGATTTTGGGTCAACAAAAGTTGGCGAGTGAACCTTGATAAAACATTTTAACTAATTTCTTGTTTTATTTAATAAGGAAAATTCGTGCATTAATCACATGTGAGCAAACGTATATGTAAACAATCACAAACCATTTTGGATGAGTATATGACATGAAATGATGATGTATTTGAGATCAAGGCTCAATCAAACGGAGCCGATCTAATGAGGCTCCTGATGCTCAACCCGTATCCCACGGGGAACTGATGGGCCTAATGAAATGCGTGCACTGAAATGATGAAATTCAATCTACATATAATTCACACAATAATTGATACACATTTGATCACGGATATGATGTATGCACAAGTGTTTAAATAAAATAAAAGAATAGTACGACACATGATACACCCCAAAATATGATTAAAACGGGAATTGGTAGAGATTCACTCACAGTGGATGCGTTTCTTGATGAAGATGAATGCGCACGAATATTATGATTCAACCGACGAGGGAAAACTAACCTAAATAATAACGACATGATTCGATTAAATAAATAGATTTTATATGAGATTATTATTTTTAATTAGTGCTCTTTAATGAGATTTTTAGATTTATTTTTGTGGGTTAAATGCAAATTTTTAATTTTAAAAACCTTATTTTTAAGTATTTTTAAATTAAATAAATAAACAAAAATAAAATAAAAAGGGTTGACTTTGTCAGGTTTGACCGGGTCTGACCGGTCAGACTGTGTTTATTCTATGCGGTGAGTGAGGTTCGAACTCGGGACCTCTCCTATACGTGCACGCAGCTCTACCAACTGAGCTACGTGTCTAACCCGAAATATTCTTGGTTTTAATTATACATATATACTAACTGACTTTAACCTTATTTAGTTTTTATTAGAAATGTTTTAATATGGACGAACCGGTTACAGAGACCCGGAATCGAACTCGGGACCTTCGGTTCGAGTGCACACAGCCCAACCAGTTGGACTGTGTGTCTAATCTGTTTAACTACTGGATTATATTCCTCTTATGTATATACTGTGAATTGATCTGATTAGGTTTTAAAAATGTTGGTTTTATTTCTGAAAGTCGGTAACATGTGCGATTCGAACCCGGGACGTGTGTTTTATATTTGCACACAGTCCACCGCTGGACTGTGTGTCTAACCCGGTTAAATACACGATTTTAATTACATTAATATACAATTTAGTCTTCGTCTTCTTCACTAAGAAAACACAGAACAGTGAAAACGACCGTTTTGCTTAATCGACCAACAAACTTATACTCGATTGAAATGGAAACGGAAAATAAAGATTAAGGAATAAGATGTACCAAAACAGAGAGTTTTCTTCAGATTTCCGGCAAGTTTCGTAGGCTCTGATTTGCGATTTCCGGCTGAATGAACTGATTTAACAGTTTCGATTATTGTGTTGAGCAATTAGATTATCAATCAAGAGATAGCAAGAAGGTTTAGACAATTATACCGTCTGAAGAACGAATGCGGTTTTCTGATCAGTGATTCCGGCGATATTCCGGCGAAAGTGAAGATCTCCGGCGACGAGCTTTGGAAGGAATAAAGCTTCGAAAGAGAGTGCGGTTCTGAGCGAAATGTTTACAAGAAGTTTGGGTGGGTATTTATAAGGAGGAACAGGATGATTGGGTTCGAATTAAGGTCATGATTCGTGGTCAATGATTTCCGACGGTTTTGACTGAAATTAAGTGCCAGGCAACGGTTATAACTGATGTCGAAATCAGTTTATGCATTTCAGTCAAGGGAAATGGCAACATTTGCGGAAATTTCGGTTTTTCCGGCGACTGCGAGTTATGGGCGCGCTGATTACCGGTTTGACTTTCGGGTTTTACTTTAAGTGTTATTTGTTTATGTATTTTACACAAGTGAAGTGTGTGGCGGAGTGGTGTGGTATGTGTTTGTGCTTGCGGGAGACCCGGGTTCGAGACCCGGCGACTCTATTTTATTTTTTATTTACTTATTATTATTATTTATTAATTATGGTTTTCAAATTCTAAAATGTTTGTTAATTATGTATTATTTAAAATAATCTGAACAATAAATACGCAACGAAACTTATAACTGAATACTTGATTATTAAACGAAGCGGGTTTTGAAACCCGTTTTTCGACGGATGTTACAGAAAAGCCCTCTTTTTAGGAATTTCGTCTCGAAATTTAAGTAGTTGTGGTAACTGGAAAAAGATGCGGGTATTTCTCGCGCATTGAGTCTTCACGTTCCCAAGTAAACTCGGGTCCTCGTTTCGACTCCCAACGTACCCTGACAATTGGAATACGACTTCGCATTAAACGCTTCTCTCCGAAATCCATGATTTCTACTGGTCTTTCAACGAAGTGCATTGATTCATCGACTTGAATGTCTAATATGGAGATTTTCATCGGCAAGGCACTTTTTCAAGTTTGATACGTGGAATGTGGGATGAATTCTGTTGAGCTCTTCTGGTAGGTCAAGCTTGTATGCTACAGGACCTACTCTTTCGAGTATCTTGAAAGGTCCTACGTAGCGTGGTGCTAGCTTGCCCTTCTGGCAAAAACGAACCACTCCCTTCCACGGTGATGTCTCCATATCTTGAGAGCGAACACAACGGCTCCAAGTTCCAGGTCGTGGGTGGTGTAATTCTTCTCGTGAACCTTGAGTTGCCTAGAGGCATAGGCTATCACTTTTCCTCTTTGCATCAATACACAGCCTAGCCCTTGGCCTGATGCGTCGCAATATATTACAAAGTCATCACAACCTTCAGGGAGTGTGAGGATAGGTGCGTCACAAAGTTTTTGCTTTAGAGTTTGGAAGGCCTCCTCTTGTTTAGGTCCCCATATGAAGGGTTTTCCTTTATGAGTCAAGGCCGTGAGTGGCACAACAATACGGGAAAAATTGGCGATGAAGCGTCGATAGTAACCAGCCAAACCAAGAAATGACCTTACTTCGTTAGGGGTACGCGGCGCTTGCCATTCTTGTACTGCCTTGATTTTTGAAGGATCGACATGAATTCCCTTGTCATTGACGACATGTCCAAGGAATTGTACTTCTCCTAACCAGAATTCGCATTTTGAGAACTTAGCGTAAAGCTTTTCAGTCCTTAAGACTGTAAGGATGAGTCGAAGGTGTCGCTCATGATCGGATTTAGACTTGGAGTAGATAAGGATGTCGTCGATGAAGACTATGACGAAACGGTCGAGGTAGGGTTTGCATACCCTATTCATTAAATCCATGAAGACAGCGGGGGCGTTGGTTAAACCGAAAGGCATGACCATGAACTCGTAATGACCATAACGAGTTCGGAATGCGGTTTTTGGGATATCTTCTTCGTGCACTCTGAGCTGATGATAACCAGAACGAAGGTCGATTTTTGAAAAGCAGGTGGCGCCTTGAAGTTGGTCTAGGAGGTCATTAATGCGAGGTAGTGGATAGCGATTTTTAACCGTTAACTTGTTGAGTTCTCTATAATCAATGCACATGCGAAACGTTCCATCTTTCTTCTTCACAAAGAGAACAGGTGCACCCCAAGGCGATGAGCTAGGACGTATGAATCCTTTGTCAGTCAGCTCTTGCAGTTGACTGGCCAGCTCTTGCATTTCGGATGGGGCTAACCTATAAGGAGATTATGCGACTGGTGTAGCGCCAGGTACAAGATCGATGCGAAATTCGACTTCTCTCACCGGAGGAAGTCCTGAAATGTCGTCGAGAAAGACTTGTGGGAATTCTTTCACAACTGGGATATCTTCAAGTTTTCTTTCCTTATTTCCCTTTTTGACGACGTGGGTTAGGAATGCGACATAGTTCTTGCGGAGATATCTTCGGGCTTGAAGACAGGACATTAATTTGAGTCCTTTCGAAGGGGTTTCCCCAAAAATACGTAGTGTCTGACCGTCTGCGAGAGGAATGCGAATGAACTTTTCGTGGCCACACCACTTCAGCGTGATGCTGGCTGAGCCAGTCCATACCGATTATAACATCGAAACTTCCCAACTTCATAGGAATAAGGTCAATTGGAAAATCGTGATCGTTTAAGGTGAGAGTACAATTGCGTATAATAGAATTTAATGAAACGGGTTTTCTGTCAGCAACTTCCACCGTTAGAGATTCGATGAGATTAACACGAGGTTGGTCGAGGATAGGTTCAAATTTTAAGGACACAAGCTCTTATCCGCACCAGTATCGAATAATATGGATGCATAACTACCATTGATGAGAAACGTACCGTTGACCACGTTGTTGTCAGCCCTGGCTTGGTTGGCATTGATATTGAAAGCTCTCCCTCTGGCAGGTGGGGGAGCTTGATTAGCTTGGTTTACCGGGTTTGCGTGAGCTTAGGCATGTATGATGTTCACTAGGCGTGGGCATGTGTTCCTGAAATGGTTTGGGTCCCCACAGTTGAAACAAGCTCGCATGGGTTGCATCATGGGGTAGTTGGGTTGGTAGTAAGTTTGGGCTGCGTGTGGTGCAGGTGGTAGAAGTAAGGGTTGTTGGGCTTGACCCACTATCTGATTTTGGGTTTGGGTTTGAGGTTGATTGCGGTTCATTCGCTGAAGGGTACGACAGGTTTGGATCGTGTGACCTGCACGACCACAGCTTGTGCAATGTTGGCAGGGATTTTCGGGAGGGTGATGGTATTGACAGCGGTTGCATTTTGGGTGTGGGCCAGTATATGGCTTTTTGAATGGTGCAGCTGGGGGAGCAACTTGGGTGATTGGTGTAACAGTGATAGGAGGGTTGGTTTGAGTGACAGCAAAATTCTTGCCATTACGCTTCCTCTTACCAGCAAATTTTGAGGATGAGACTGGGTGGTTTGGAGTTGGGGTCTCAATGGGTGCTTTCTTCTTTTCATCTTTGAACTTGCCGTTTCGAATGCGATTTTCAGTGAGTTCTGTAGCTAACTCCATTGCGGCTTCAAGTGTTGCAGGCGATGTGCTTAAAATCGAATCTTGAATTTTCGAGGGGAGGCCTCGAATGTAGTGTTCAACAAAGCGGTACAAGATGGTGAACAAATTAGGGATCATCTGGTTCAGCTCGAGAAATCTCTTATTATAGGAAGTGTGATCTCCTTCCTTTTGTTTCAGTGTGTGGAATTCGTCTTCCAACTTTTTGTTTTTGCTCCTTGGACAGAAGCGTCTTGTCATGAGTTCCCTTAACTCTTCCCATGTTAAGGCCATGGCATCTTCAACTCCTCGCTTACCCTTTTCCGTGTTCCACCAGGTAAGGGCTACCCCAAACAGTCTTCCAGTAGCGTAACATACCTTACGGTCCTCGGGGGTTTGTAGGTGCACTTGGGGGATCGCAAGATTTGAAGTGTTTGTAGGTGCACTTGGGGGTTTTGGAAGGAGGGTTGGCGACGCTCTGGTCTTCTTGGTTGGGAGGGTTGATGGGATTAGCGGTGAGAGCTTGTTGAACTTGAAGCACGATGTCAGGAAGTACTGCGGCCATTTGTTTAGCAATTTGTGTGGCCAAGAGTTCACTTGACTTTCCTGACTTTCTACCTCCACGTAGTTGTCTAGCCGACATCTACGGGAACATATATAGGAAAATTGCGAGTTTAAGAATTTTCTAGGTGTCATGTGTCATAAAAAGAATGAAAGATAACATATCTGACAATAATTTAACTACATCCATAGGATGTCTTGGGTTTGCTCATGTTTGGGCCTCCAATGTCCCCCATACCATCGCCTGTGTAGTCATGTGGGCCCCCATGACTATTGGGGTTGGTAGGATTCACATTGGTGTCGGCGGGTTAACACTCGCACCACCCAAATGAAAATCGTAAAATATGATTGCGAGATGTATGGTAGGAGGGTGTCCATGTGTTGACACAATGACAACTCAAAGTGGGGTTAGCTCACACGACGTTTGGTATAGCATGCTTTGGCCTAATAGGTCCTTCGTACTCTCATCGTATGTCCCCAGGTAGGCAAACTGGTCCTTTATTTTGGATTTATACGAATGCCAAGCCTAGACAGGACGTTCCGACTACCGGTACTCGTACCCTTCCAGTTACTACATGCCCGTCATGAGAACTCACTTTAATGTGATTTGAAAAATACAAAAATCATTGTAAAAATCATGGGAATCGTGTGGTGTGTGCTCTCATGGATATGATATGTTATGAGGATATGATTCATGATGAGCATTGCATAATTACATGTATTTGTGAGCGTGCTTGCATAACATTGAGTGTGAAAATAAACATGAAACATATAAACATCATGAATTTTGCATGTCACGCATAAACAATTAAAATTTAATCAACTATAGTATAGGCTCTAAGGGTCTAATAACCTATCCTATATCCCTATAGTCACAAGCTCTGATACCAATCTGTCATACCCCGACCTGCAGCGGAATAAAAGTTGGGGCATAATTGGGTTATTACCAAAGCTCATGATATTTACTAAGATATTTCATATTTATTAAATTCAAATTACAAACTTAAATATCCAAAACAAAATTCATACAATTACAAGAAAATGAAACTATATAATTATTCCAAAGCATAAACTTGTTTATTCTTCTAGGCCTTCCTAAGTGTTTACTGTCTCAGCTGGATCACCTGTATCATGTGTAAAACGGGGGAGATCTTGGGTCAACAAAAGTTGGCGAGTGAACCTTGATAAAACATTTTAACTAATTTATTGTTTTATTTAATAAAGAAAATTCGTGCATTAATCACATGTGAGCAAACATATATGTAAACAATCACAAACCATTTTGGATGAGTATATGACATGAAATGATAATGTATTTGAGATCAAGGCTCAATCAAACGGAGCCGATCTAATGAGGCTCCTGATGCTCAACCGGTATCCCACGGGGAACTGATGGGCCTAATGAAATGCGTGCACTGAAATGATGAAATTCAATCTACATATAATTCACACAATAATTGATACACATTTGATCACGGATATGATGTATGCACAAGTGTTTAAATAAAATAAAAGAATAGTACGACACATGATACACCCCAAAATATGATTAAAACGGGGAATTGGTAGAGATTCACTCATAGTGGATGCGTTTCTTGATGAAGATGAATGCGCACGAATATTATGATTCAACCGACGTGGGAAGACTAACCTAAATAATAACGACATGATTCGATTAAATAAATAGATTTTATTTGAGATTATTATTTTTAATTAGTGCTCTTTAATGAGATTTTTAGATTTATTTTTGTGGGTTAAATGCAAATTTTTAATTTTAAAAACCTTATTTTTAAGTATTTTTAAATTAAATAAATAAACAAAAATAAAATAAAAAGGGTTGACTTTGTCAGGTTTGACCGGGTCTGACCGGTCAGACTGTGTTTATTCTATGCGGTGAGTGAGGTTCGAACTCGGGACCTCTCGTATACGTGCACGCAGCTCTACCAACTGAGCTACGTGTCTAACCCGAAATATTCTTGGTTTTAATTATACATATATACTAACTGACTTTAACCTTATTTAGTTTTTATTAGAAATGTTTTAATATGGCCGAACCGGTTGCAGAGACCCGGAATCGAACTCGGGACCTTCGGTTCGAGTGCACACAGCCCAACCAGTTGGGCTGTGTGTCTAATCTGTTTAACTACTGGATTATATTCCTCTTATGTATATACTGTGAATTGATCTGATTAGGTTTTAAAAATGTTGGTTTTATTTCTGAAAGTCGGTAACATGTGCGATTCGAACCCGGGACGTGTGTTTTATATTTGCACACAGTCCACCGCTGGACTGTGTGTCTAACCCGGTTAAATACACGATTTTAATTACATTAATATACAATTTAGTCTTCGTCTTCTTCACTAAGAAAACACAGAACAGTGAAAACGACCGTTTTGCTTAATCGACCAACAAACTTATACTCGATTGAAATGGAAACGGAAAATAAAGATTAAGGAATAAGATGTACCAAAACAGAGAGTTTTCTTCAGATTTCCGGCAAGTTTCGTCGGCTCTGATTTGCGATTTCCGGCTGAATGAACTGATTTAACAGTTTCGATTATTGTGTTGAGCAATTAGATTATCAATCAAGAGATAGCAAGAAGGTTTAGAAAATTATATCGTCTGAAGAACGAATGCGGTTTTCTGATCAGTGATTCCGGCGATATTCCGGCGAAAGTGAAGATCTCCGGCGACGAGCTTTGGAAGGAATAAAGCTTCGAAAGAGAGTGCGGTTCTGAGCGAAATGTTTACAAGAAGTTTGGGTGGGTATTTATAAGGAGGAACAGGCTGATTGGGTTCGAATTAAGGTCATGATTCGTGGTCAATGATTTCCGACGGTTTTGACTGAAATTAAGTGCCAGGCAACGGTTATAACTGATGTCGAAATCAGTTTATGCGTTTCAGTCAAGGGAAATGGCAACATTTGCGGAAATTTCGGTTTTTCCGGCGACTGCGAGTTCTGGGCGCGCTGATTACCGGTTTGACTTTCGGGTTTTACTTTAAGTGTTATTTGTTTATGTATTTAACACAAGTGAAGTGTGTGGCGGAGTGGTGTGGTGTGTGTTTGTGCTTGCGGGAGACCCGGGTTCGAGACCCGGCGACTCTATTTTATTTTTTATTTACTTATTATTATTATTTATTAATTATGGTTTTTAAATTCTAAAATGTTTATTAATTCTGTATTATTTAAAATAATTTGAACAATAAATACGCAACGAAACTTATAACTGCATACTTGATTATTAAACGAAGCGGGTTTTGAAACCCGTTTTTCGACGGATGTTACAGAAAAGCCCTAAATTTTAGCAAAATGATTGTTATCAGTTCATGCAAAAAAATATTTAATGTTTGTTAGCAAATTGATTGGAGGAATACTCCTCTTGTACAACGTTAGACAAAAGAGTGAGTTTAGATAACGAGTGTGATATGTGATTCAGGTGAAAATATATTGTTGTGTTATCTTGCTTAAGGCTTTAGATTTTAGATTTTGGTTTACTTGTTTTTTCTTCAGTTGAAATCGTATTGAACTTGGTTCAAAGATGACAAAATTAAATTACAACTTTGTTCATTTTGGTATCAAATTGCAAAAAAATTACCCCAAATTTTAGCATGACGTTTGTTTATCGGTTGGGATTTTGAGTTTCTCGGTTGTATAAGTGTTTGATGTCCAGGTGTTCGCATGGGTGACCAAAAATATATATATTGTATGTAAGGAATATAGGAGGAATACTCCACGTGTCTAGCATTAGACAGAAGAGTGAGGCTACATAAAGATTGTGATATGTAATCTAGATGAAAATGCATTGTTGTGTTATCTCGTTTTAAGTTTTAGTTTACTTGTTTTTATTCAGTTGAAATCGTATCAAACCTGGTTCAAAGATGACAAAACCGAATTACAACTTTGTTCATTTTGGTTACAAATCAAAAACAAAATGACCTCAATTTTAGCAAGACATTTGTTTATCGGTTCGTATGTTGAGTTTCTCAGTGATGTAAGGGGTTGATGTCCAAGTGTCTGCATGGGTGATATATATATATTTTGGAGAGTTCAAATAAAAATAATTTTTTTTAAGAATAAAAAGAATAACTTTTAAACCAATAGAAATTCTCCATTTTCTTCATTTAATGCGTGTATTTAATATTATGAAAAATGACATATAAGTAAATCTATAATTGTCATTAATTAGCTAATTAATTAAACTTGTAACTCATTTTTTTAATATACTTTTTCAAGATAAAATGATTTATGGTGAAGAACAATTTTCGACATGTGTAGGATAAATTTTAGTATGTGTAAAATAAATTTTGAAATGTGTAGGGTAAATTTACATGTGTGTAGGGTAAATTCTGATAAATATAAGATATATGTAGGATAAATTTTGACATGTGTAGGATATAATGTTTTTTATTAATAAGAGATAACATAATTAATGAGAGGAGTTCTAAACTATTTAATGTTTTACCATCATGCCCTTTCTTATTTTTCTTCTCACATAAAATTTCTTTTTAAATGAATCTTTCCATATATATATTTATAATTGTAAGGAAGATCGGAGGTATACTCCACTTGTCTATTTGTAGACTCAAGTAAGAGTGAGGTTACATAGAACTAAGAAAAGGAGATGATTATACGTTGAGAGATATGAGATTCATGTGTATTAATGCTTAACTAAAATAGCTACAAAAATTAATAAACAAATATTTTATTGATTAGTTAGGTGTAACCCTGAATAATTTGAATAGTTGTTGATTTAAGTATATGTAGTCTTTTAACCCTGAACAATTATACAAGATTTTCTCCTTTTTTAAGAGCTTTCACAACACTCTTAATCTGATTTTGACAAAGATTCTTTCATTGGTCGCCATCTCAAATGAATTTTAGTTTTTTTTTTTTTTTGTATTAAATTCACTGGATTTTAGTTATTTTTGTATTTGATTGTTTGGAATAGAATTCACAGGCTAAACCAAATGAGTCAATCGTATAGTTTGGACTTTGGAGTTATACAAGGAAAATAAACTTGGGCTTCAAGCTTAATTGAGCTGAAATAATTGTTCTTGAACATGGACCAAAGGAAATGAACCAAAAGTGTGAAGAATCAAGACGGCAAAATGGGCTTGGCTTGCGATTAGGTTGCCTGCATAGTACCGTCTACACAACAAAGAATCAAAAAGAAAATATGTGAGGATCGTATTGAACACGTATTGAACACGGATCCCCTAAAATAATTTATGAGACTCTCAAAAGAACCGGTTTTGTTTCCAAGGGACAACAACCAGTAGTATTGTCAGGATTGACTCAAGGACTCGAATGGTACCTTGGAACAAGAAGTAGGATGTAGAAAAGATTGCTGGAATTTTTCATTTGTTTTGATGATTTTCGGTGTATCTTGCAACTAAGTCTCCCTTTGGTTTTTATAGTGAAATCTTGAGGGAGAACTCCATCAAAGTGCCTCATTAAAGCGCCACATTGCCCCAATCATGGTGTGTGTGGGTGTGAGTTAAGAGTGTTTCGCACTCTTTGCGACTCCCCTAGTGTGTGCTTCCTAAGAACATTAAGCAAGGAGAGCTGCTACTTATATATTATCTTTAGTTTTGTCTCTCCTCCTATGCGAGACAAGATCCATTCTACCATTTTCTATACTTCGTAAAATTTTCGAGATTTTGGTACTTTCATACATCAACTTTCGAGCATCAATATCTGATTCATCTTAGCTTTGTTGTGGACACGGTTTGCTTCGTTGCGAAGCTCCCACATGATAGAATACAAAACCTTATATATATCTATATAGTAATTTTCACCAAAATTTCCAACAATATATACGAAAGTCACATGTAGTGATCGTGTGTGTTATGCTTTAACTAACACAACTACAAAAAAAACTTGCTAAAAAATATTCTCAATTAGTTGTAACCATGATAACCTGAATTATTGTTGATTTAGGTATATAAATTCTTCAACCCTGAACAAATCTAGAAAATTTTTCTCCTTTTTTAGGAGTTTTCACACTCCAGTTAATCAGGTTTTAACAAAGTTTCTTGCCTTACTCTCTAACTACGGTTTTAGAAAATAAAAAACCAAATCGGCTCGGTCTGTTTCGCAATCACAAATGTTTGGTTTGGTGTTACAAATGTCCTCTTTTATCAATGGATAGTTTAATGATTGTTATTGAGTTATAAATATTGATCACGACAATATAGAAAAATTAGTCACATTTACTAGTGAAACGTTGTGTAAACATGGAAGAAGAGAGGCATAATATTAAAAGCCATACACGCATGATAAACAAATAAATGCTAGTTGATAAAAACACACTAATATTATTATGATGCTTAACTAAGAAAGGGATAACTCAAATGAAATATTGAAATGTATAGCATGTGTAAGCTAAATTATACCACAACTTGCATGCAACTATATGGAAGTCAAACGTGCTTTAGAGTTTGATTCACAAAAGTCTACCTGTATTTGATAACCATTAACAACTAATGTTTTCGTTTTCAAACAAGTGAAAACTAAGGTGTGCTCTAACTTACCTTACGGGATAGGGGCGCTCCACTAGTGATGGAATTCCATCACTCACAACATCCAATCAAGTTCCGCCATGTCATCGAGCTTTATTCCATCACTAGTGATGGGTGGAAATGTCCATCACTCACCACACCCAACAATTTCTCTCAAATCAACACGTGTGATAGTGGCCACGCGTGCTCAAATCCACGAGTGATGAGAAGCAGTGGGGTGGTGTATCACTTGTTATAACTCGTGATGGATTTTGTATAACGGGGCGCCCCGACCCCCCTTATAAATAGGCAATTCTTGATCTTAGCATTGTATCAGTCCTTTGATTGTAAACGCACTTGCTCTTTTACATCAATGGCAATGAAACCGATCATCTTAGTCACCGTGTTGGTTGTTGTTTTAGCGGCAACACAAGCTCAAGCTCAGCCAATTCCTCCCCCTACGTCTTTTCCCCCATTTGGGATTATTCCCCGTTTCCCCAAGCTGAAATTGCGCGCTTGTTAAGCATCGGCGGAATTCTATCTTGTTCAGTGAATGGTAGTGTTAATGCCACAAACCCAGCCCCTCCTTTCCCAAGTAAGATCACCATTCCTTTAATGTTTACCAAACATTGAAAAGAAGAATATGTAAAACTATAATGATTGATGTCACTTATCTCGTTATTTTGCCAAGTGATTAAAGTATTCAAAGTGAATTGTTTTTCCAAGTGATAACACAAAAGATTAGATCCATCCTACTGCTTCTTTATCTATTTTTTTGCTTTTGTTGACCAAGTTATTAGTTAATTAGCAAGTGAAACATATAACTTAAACTATATGAATATTGAAACATTAAAACAAATCCAAAATGGATGCACACATGTGATATCTATACATTTCCTTGTTCACAGATGCTCTAGTCCAACTAGTATGTGGTGGAATTATGGTAGCCTCAAACACGACAAATGCCACAGGAGCATTCAGCATCTCAGTGAACCAAGCTATAGTTTCTTTAACCAACATTTTATCATCTTGTATCCTACGTGTTCCTACACCACTCTCGAATTGTAACGCAACTCTACCATCAAACGGAACTCTACAAGCGCCGCTACAATTCCTGGGGAACACCATTCGTGGTGTTTTGAATTTCGTTTCAGGGATATTCAGATTGACCGGAGTTTGATAGTTTCAGTTAGCTTCACTATAATAATCTATGAATAAATGAGGGTTGTGTTTAGCAACGTAATATACCTCTATATATATAATGCATGAAACTGTTGACTTATATTAAATTCGTGTGTGCTCAAGATTTTTGTTGGTTTACATGTTTTTTTTTCTCAACTTTATTAAAAACACTGATTTTATTCGACCATGCCATTGAATTGCAAAAGCTACACTTCACCTATTATACAGACATAAAAAGGTATAGCCAATCGGATACAACCGTACCCAGGTTTTTTTAGGAACTGGACCCGGTTATAGCCAATCGTAGGTCTTGGATCTTAACGTGCACAAAAGCTAGACCCAAGGCATACTCCTCGTAATCACCCCAAGCTTGAGACATTTTTATAAGTTCTTGTTTTTGCGGTTTTTTGGATTCATATATGCGTTTTCGAGTTGGGTAACCAATATATCCCACTACTATTTATAATGATTTAGGATGGCCACGAACCTATTCTAACAGTCAAAAAGTAATACATCCCACCACTATTTAACGACTATAATTGGTTCCAGCCATTTTCTTTAGGGAAAAAACCTGTTTCTACCTGGGTAAAAACAGGTAGGGTAGGACCTGATTTTCAAAACAAACTAGGAACCAGGTGAGAACTACTAGGTACAAAAGGATAGAGACCAGTTCCTCCTCATACCGGTTTCGGGTCAGGTACTCGGAACACGGTATTTTGTGCACCGCTACTAATATATGTCACAATTAGCATATAACGTATATGAACTATACATATAACAAACATAGCGAAATACAACTATCATGACCCATGTCTCCAAACCTTTTAATTGTTGTGTGAAATAATTAGAGTGGTGAAAATACATTGTTGTGGTATGTATTTTTCAAGTTTCCCACGGGGTTCTGTTATTAGATAGGCGTTGTTCAAAAACATAAATGTTTAATTTGTTGTTCAAAAAGGAAGATCCATAGGCAACAGGTTTTTTTTATTTTCTTAACAACAAAAGTATATATATAATAAATGAACTTCCAGCAAGCAGCTAGAATGATTGGAAACGAAGAAAACCAATTACCTAATCTGTTTTCGGTTCAAAACCGAACCGAATATTTAATTATGTTCAGCTTTAAACTGCAACAAAGATAAAAAAATACGAAAACGCTTCAACTTATGCATGAAAAGACCGAAAAGAATCCATGAAAGCAAGCTTATGCACGTTCACAGTTCACCAGAAATCATTCATGGAGCAAGTACAACTGCGTTGTATCCCACATGTGCAACATCAGTAAGAACAAAACATGTGAACGCGATAGGTTTATTTTAAAAAATTAAAAATCTGAAAATAGATTTCGACACTCAAATACACAACTTTGAAAACATGTCTGCGTTTCCTCCAACCCTCAAACTTCATGGCAACAACAATCTCCACATAAATGCATGTTGGAGCATCCAGTGTTTCCTGTCCATCAAGATCATAATCAATCATCAAGTCAAAACAGTTAAATCTTAACGGTGTAGAATGAATGATAAGATACATACCATATTACTCGTCTACCCCCGCTCTTACTTCTTTCAATAGCTCCTCCTTATAGTCGTCAAACATACTATCAAACTCCTCTACAGTTCCATTTTCCACGACCCAGATTTGACTCTTTTCATCATCATCACAGACACACGATACTAATCGCGAATCATGACTTACAAGAACAACACCACCGGTAAATTCATCAAGTGCATCAATACTCTTTATTACCATTGATTTAGGTATATAAATTGTTCAGCCCCGAACAAATCTAGAAATTTTTTGTCTTTTTTAGGAGTTTTCACACTCCTGTTAATCGGGTTTTGACAAGATGACATGCCTTAACCTCTAACTATGGTTTTAGAAAATAAAAAAACCAAAGCGGCTCGATCTGTTTCGCAGCCACAAAGTTTGATTTGGTGTTACAATGTCCTCTTTGTTCAATGGATGGTTTGAATTATTGTTATTGGGTTATAAAGATTGATTGTGACTATACTAAATGTATATAGAAAAGTTATATTATATTATACTTTTTATACAATTAGTAACTTGGGTTATGTTGTTGGAACATATACCTTTGTTAAACATCACGTCGTAAAGAGGCCAAACCGTTGGCATAATAACACATTTGATGAAATTACCGTTTCTTATAAATAAAATACTAACCGTCCACCAGAAAACTTCTTCCCCATGTATCCACCGCCTCACGCACGAACAATATTGTTGTTCTTTTTGTTTATATTGTAACGCCTCGCTTTTTCATACTTTCCTTAATTAGAGAGTATAATTGTATTTCTATTTACGGAAACTTGTATACGTATTTCTTTTCCCAATTTTGTAATCCGAGACTTGAATCATAATAAAAATTCATACTTGTTATATATACATGTCTTACATGCATTCAATTGTTTAAACTGATACTTGTTATATGTGCAAAGTCTCATACATTGACACTCGATACTCAAATCATACTTATATGCGTTATACATGCAAAACTGACAAGTTATAGCCTGAAATGAAAGATAAACTAAGTTCAAGAACTAAAAATAGCAGAACCCAGAGAAAGTGGTTTTTTGCCCATGGATTGGTATATTTTGTGTTTGTTGCATTAAATGCACCCAACTAACAACCCCATCTATAAATACCCACCTCCTCCCACTCTCATCTCATACCTCAAACACTTCTTCTCTTCTCTCTAGAGCTCTCTCTATCTCAAAGTTCAAGGCTTTCAAAAGATAACTTGGTGTTTCTCCAACCCTCCAAACCCTTCGCGAAGTAAAGTGAAAGCTTGCAAAACCGTGAGTACACTTGACTCATTTTGCCTTTTTACACAATTTGGGTTGTAACATGTTAACTTACAAAAATACACGAATACATACACTTCATGCTTTATACACTCAATCCATCATACATGCTTATTGTTATGCTTAGGTACATGCTAAATTCATACATGCTTCTTGTCATTAACTTAGCTAGCCCCAACTTAACATATATAGCGCTATAGGAGTAGCACACCGCCCATCAGGGTAATGTTAAGCTTTAAGCTGATTCATTCTTAATTCATACTTTAGTCTCATTACTTCGTGTGGCGAGGGACACATTCATTCTTGTGGACACTTGGGTTTGACAATTAGTATTGCATGCTAGCCTACCTTGTATACAATTTCCATGTGGATTTAAGTAAACTCTTTTATACTTATTCTATGTACTTAAACTTGTGTATTCGCCAATACTTTTAACATGTTACAGGTTGATGATGATGCTTATGACAAATCTAGTAGGGACGACATAGAAACGCACCTAGAATGTTAGGCTTTCATGTTGTAATTTTGTTGAAGTTATTGTATTTTGATTTCTGTTGTAATTGACAATTTGATATATGAAATGAACGAGTTTTGATTTAAAAATTGTCGCAAATAGTGTTATGATGCATTGAGCAATCTATTTCGTCTCACTCCAATGTTTCCGCCATTGGTTGGGATGTGACAGATTGGTATCAGAGCCATAACTATATGGAATTAGGTAGAATTGCCATGTTCTACCTAGTCTATAGTTTAAGTGACCAAACTTGACTATTCTTGTTTCTTGCTTAAAATATTAATTCTTCCTACCTTGCATCTTCCTGTTTCTTTTGGTCTTAATGTATACAATATGTGTTTCCTAAGACATTTACACAATATACACACTTGGAGACTTGAGGACACTCATACTAACGAGACGATCTCGCCAAAATAGAGGTGAAACCCGCACTTTGGTGATCAGACTCAATACGCGTACTCGATTTTTCATGAAATTACGCCATCAAGTTAGGAGTGATATCCATACCTTTATAGAAATTTCCATTTCATACTCTAGTGGACCTTATCAATGAGTCGGAATTCGCTCCTCGTTTGGTAAGTACTAACCATGCTTAGGGTACGATGTTGTCAAGTTAGGAGTGAAACCCGCACACTAGTCCCACTCCTCGATTTTTGGATCTCGCCAAGGTTTCGACTTTTCGGTCAATTAGAGACGTGTAGTAACTGGAAGGGTAAAATGCCGTTAATCGCTTCTCTATGAGAGCATTTTACCTATAGGCCAAAGCATGTTTCTCTAATTTGAAAAGGATCTTCGATTCACTTTGGAATAGTCGACGCTTCTCAACCCAAAGCACTCCAATATTTTACTAAGCCTATCTTTTATGCTATCTCAATTTCTATGTGTTTTAATACTTATTACCTCGTTCATTTCGAACCCCATGCACAATTCGCACATCTTTCGCAATTAAAAACAATAATAATTCTCGCAACCAACTAAATTCATACTCCTTACGCAATCATACGTGTTTATACTATTGAATGCTTATTATACTTATGTCACCTATGTGAACTCATACATGTTATACAATACTTACATGCTCAGACGTGATTTTTATTGTCGATCACCTAGATGTCTTTTTACGCAAAACTCAAGTTGGAGAAATGAGTCGAAGTCCAACTCCAACTCGACTATTTTCATAACAATCACTATATCAAAACTTATACCTAAATCTTCTATCATTGTTTCAATTTTTCTCATTTATGCATAAACCTCGAACCTTACTATTTTATCCAAACGATTTCTCACTCTACAACATATTTACGTAAATTACATACACAAAACCCTAATGACACTTTAAACGTTTTTTTCACAATTTTTTAAAAACTTTATGAAATGCTACCCATCAAGTTTGTCGGCCAAACGAACCTCTTGTCCTCGATTTTCACAACTCGTCCAAAACATACTTACTTTATACTACCATTCTAAAGACATTTTATTTTCAACAAGAAACCAACGAAAACTTTCTCTCACATACGTATAAGTACTTTCTAAAATTCTTTTCAAAAATTTAAGTTTTACATGAAAATTTTCAAAACAAAACTTTTCTTCCATCAATAAAATAAAATAAAGCAAACTCACTATTTTACAACCTTTTCAAAATACGCAAATCTAAATCAAACACATGGGCAAGAAAATTTCATATGCGAATACAATTTTAAAACAAGAGTAGCATTTCCTTTTATAAACCACATTCTACATAAAAATTAATACTTTTCTCAATATTCACCCGATATTCACAAATTTGGTCCTTCATTCCCGACAAACCCGACTTATTTTAACCAACTCAATATTTTGACTCAAGCAACCATACACATGCTTATTGCCTTACACGATTCCATTTTATGCACTCAATGTTACATGACAATATTACACATATCACTATTACACTTCGTATTTTACACACTCCAACTTCATGGTAGCTTTTATATGCTAAATCTCATTTTATTTCACTTATACGCTCGATACTGCATGCTAATTTTATACGTATTTGTCTTCAATCATACTCAAAATTTATACATTCGCACTACTTGATAGTCATACTTGAAATCTATAAGTAGGCATAACTCGAATGGTTTCGCCTATGTTCGACACACTCATACATGCATACAATCATGCTTACATACTTAATTTTTATACGCTATCTTGTACACATTTTGCTTGTAATACTGCAATGAAACCTGACCCGTACACTACTAGTACAAACAATGCGGATCATGCACAAACCAAAATAATCGCGGGTGCACTGAATAGCGAAACGACGTAACATGGTGTGAACATGGAACGTAACATGACACTGAATAGCGAAACGACGGAACGTAACATGACACTGAATAGCGAAACGACGTAACATAGTGTGAACATGGTGGATATGCCGCTGGTAGTTCCTATATATAAGTGTCCCTACCATGTTACCAAACTTTCGTAAAACGTGCCATAAGAAATTCGGTGTTTTCCCGGACCTTGTTAAATACATTTGATTCATAACAAACTTTAGTGACCCCACTTCAAAATGATTAGTACTCGATTACCCATGACAAAGCTTAATTCTCAAAATCGTTAGCTTTAACCGCCACAACTATCACTAGCATCTCTCAACATTCCATGTCGCATTTTATCCGATATTCATACCATTTTACCCCTCGTATACACCTACCAAATCATTCACTACCATACCATGATTTTTCCAATTCTTCCCTTAACCTCTCATCCAAACTTTATTTGGAGCAAATCAGCCTAAAACGTTCAATCCATTTTTATAAACCTCCATACCGGCTCAATTTGGTCAAAATGTTCCTCTTCTTTTAAAACTATCTTTCACTCTTATCTATGCGCAAGCTTCAACCAATTGGTCTATTACCACCAAAAACTTTTAGAAACCATAAATATTTACCATCCTAGCTCTCTCCAATAAACATTTTTTCCTACAACAAGTGATTTTACTAATACGCCTTAGAACTGACAAAACTTTTCATACAGCTTTCGATGCGGACCGCTCATTTTAATCAAAATACATCCTTAGTCATACTAAAACCTTCCTCATAGGTCGTATTCTTTTAAAATATTCCTTCCAATGTGTTGTCCAGACCCAGTCAAACTCACTTGCTTACACACACACATACACGTTTTTACTTATCCTTATACTCGTTTACGATTGGTGTCTAAAAAACCACCTTAGTCAAACAAATTACTTTCACGAACCTACCATTTTTATCCTTCAAGATTTCGATACATATTGACAAACTTATACATAAACTCCGGAAAAACTTTAAACTTCAAAAATCTTGATTTTGGCCAAACATTTTCACAAAATATGACATCTTTTCCAAAGTCTTCCTCTTGAATAAATTTCGAGACGAAATTTCTTAAAGGAGGGGAGATTATAACGCCTCGCTTTTTCATAATTTCCTTAATTAGAAAGTATAATCGTATTTCTATTTATGGAAACTTCTATACGTATTTCTTTTCCCAATTTTGTAATCCGAGACTTGAATCGTAATAAAAATTCATACTTGTTATATATACATGTCTTACATGCATTCAATTGTTTAAACTGATACTTGTAATACATGCAAAGTCTCATACATTGACACTCGATACTCAAATCATACTTATATGCGTTATACATGCAAAACTGACAAGTTATAGCCTGAAAGAAAGATAAACTAAGTTCAAGGACTAAAATAGCATAACCCGGAGAAAGTGGTTTCTTGCCCATGGATTGGTCTATTTTGTGTTTGTTGCATTAAATGCACCCAACTAACAACCCCTAAAATCCCATCTATAAATACCCACCTCCTTCCACTCTCATTTCACACCTCAAACACTTCTTCTCTTCCCTCTAAAGCTCTAAAGCTCTCTCTATCTAAAGGTTCAAGGCTTTCAAAAGATAACTTGGTGTTCCTCCAACCCTCCAAACCCTTCGTGAAGTAAAGTGAAAGCTTGCAAAACCGTGAGTACACTTGACCCATTTTCCCTTTTTACACAATTTGGGTTGTAACATGTTAACTTACAAAAATACACGAATACATACACTTCATGCTTTATACACTCAATCCATCATACATGCTTATTGTTATGCTTAGGTACATGCTAAATTCATATATGCTTCTTGGCATTAACTTAGCTAGCTCCAACTTAACATATATAGCGCTATAGGAGTAGCACACCGCCCGTCGGTGTAACACCTCGTAAAATCGTGTCCAATAGTATAGTGACACGTGTCATTATTTTTTTTTATGTCCGTTATGGACTAATAAGGACTAAAGGTGTCAACATGCTCAAATTGAACCTCTGAGTGACCTTCTGATGTCAACATGCATAAACCCAGCCTCTGAGTGACATCGAGGTGAACATGTTTATACTGAGCCTCTGAGTGATCCTTTGCGAAATTCTAACTCTCATATGAGCCACTAGTTGGACGAGAAGAATTAATTCTAAGAATACGTCAATGTTGGACGATGAGGGATTATGTAATACCTCGTAGAATTCGTGTTCGGTAATATACCGACACATGTACATACCCTCGGATCATACCTCAATGAGCTAGCCACTCAAACATGTCCAAAACTATATTTTTATTTTATACCTAACCGTAACCTACGGTCTAGGACCATAGGCTACGGTTTATTGTTGCTGTTTTGAATATACATGACCGTAAGCTACGGTCTGTCGACCGTAGCCTATGGCGAGGCTTAGAAGCCTCTAATTTACACCATTTTAACTTTCGGCAAATTACATAAAGGCCCCTAGATTCCGTTACTTCCATATTCCTTATGTTACCAAGCCACCTTTAGACCCGAACGTCTCTCGGTTGAGACGATATATTTTTATTTACCATCCTCGAGCATTCTGCTCTTTTACCAAACCTTTAACTTTACTAGTTTGGCAAATTTAAAATATGAAACCATAAGTATTCGTATCTTCACGTTTAAGCTAGTAAACACTTTTAAGCCGTAAAGACACCTAGTGTGACACCCGTTAACGTTTGGTTATTCATACTTTTCTTCTATACGTCTCGTGTTGAACGAAAAGAACTAGTTGTGTCATTATATCATGGAATATAAGTCAAGGGACAATGCATGACATTTAATAAAACTATATTTGAGGGACTAAATGTGTTCAAAATCCTAAAACTTTGTGAGGAAGCCACTTAGCCTGCAAATTGTCACACTCCTCCAGCGTTTGACACCTTGCTAGACACTTGTAATGATCCTACAATACTCCTAACACATGGCTCACCCTCCTTGCACCTCTTACACTATAAATAGGCACTTAAACTCACTTATTCCTTGCTCATTCACTTCTTCTCCTCTCTATTACACTCTTGAAAGTTCCTGACCATTTAGGAGCTTCCCTTTGAGTTCTAAGTTTCTCTTGGATCACTTCTAAGTGCTCCATCTCTGCTCTTTTCTTTTTATAGACTTTTAATAGCCAAAAGTCAAGCATTTTCTACAAATGCCTTAACTTTCGGTTAAGACCATTATTGTCCAGCCATTGCTCGTAACGAACATGGCTAAGTGATCGTAATAAGGTAGGTGTTAATCCCTATAAAGGGCACCTCCTAAGGATCACGTTTACTAGGTTAATTGACGGGTCAAGGTTATTGTTTTAAAAAGTCAAACAGGTCAGATTTCATAAAAATTATAATCTGAGTTTATACATGTTATAAATATGTTTTTGATACTTAAACAAGTTGGTAATAATTATTAGAACATGTCGGAACATGTTCGATCTGTCAATTTCAGTCCTAGAGTCGGTTCGCAACTGAAAGTCGCGAAGTTTGACTGCTGCTTTGACTTTCGATTCTGACCCGACTTAGATTAGTTAACTTCTGAATTATGGTCACATTATGATCATAATATAATGTAACATAACCCTCTGAGGTTATATTACTTGATCATAATCACAATCTGAGTTAATGCACAAGTTCCATAAAATGTCAATCTTTGACTAAAATACCCTTTTTATATAAAACAAGGTTTTAATTAATAATGAACTTGCAAATGAATTGCCTACTAATATGTTAATGTAATTAACATATTATGATGTAAATATTCTGATCATAAACTGATTTTAGTATAATATCGTAAACTATACTTTTTAAAATGACCAAAATGCCCTTTCGGTGCATAGTTTGGTCTTAAACCATAAACCACACTTATGTGTGACTTCTTATTGATAATATATCACAAATTAAGTATTTTTCCAGAATTTTTATGCTCATAACATCGTAATACATGCAAGTTCCTTTTATACGAGACATAAAGGTCAAAACGCCAAATAAGGCGTAGTTTCGTTTTAAAACCTCAACGGGCATATAAGTTGATATCCTACTGATATTACAACTTATTTAAAGTGTAATGGCATATAGAACTTGTCCATGACTTATCCGGTTACCCGATATCGCTGTACGGTTAAGTATATGTAACTAGTTTATGGAAATTAACCGAAACGGGTCTAACCTTGTCATTTAAGTTTCAAAATCTAGAATGTTTATATTTTACCCATATTATACAAGTCAAAGTACTTGTCGGGTTTAAACTACATTCTATCCAATCATCATTTGATCAAGCGTTATACGTTTTGATCATGTACGCTACTCGGTCTAAGTCTATGACTTAAATAAGGCCGTTAGTATTTAATTGGTTAGCTTATGCCATAATCCAGACTAGAGACTTGCCGGTAAATGCTATCTGCACTTAGTGGTTTTGTGTACAGCTGAGTTATTAAAATTAAATGAAGATTTGATCAGGTAAATACACTCGACTTATTCCCCTATATGGGCTTGGATTATGGTAAATTATTACCGCTTGGTCCGAAATGGGATCAATCAAATGCCCATTTGTGGCTAGTAAATCCGCATATTCTTTTTTAATCAGCTTTGTTTGATAACTTAAACATCAGGGGTTAACTACCGTGTCCTGGATATCCTCGGCTTATTACATTAGATAATGGCCACGACCTTAGCGCGGGTGTAGGCATACACCCGGTAAGACGCTCAATATGCATACCCACAAGGTTGGGGAAATGGCTCCTTCGTAAGTCCAAAGTGGTGTGTACGATAATCATGTCTCGGTCTCTGTACTGGGCCCTGTATGTATGGACAAACATGTGAATTTGTTAACAAGGTTGCAAGGCCAACTTTCCCAAGTTATAAAAGATTTTGTGCCAATGTTCACTTAAAACATTTTTTAAATGTTTTCTAAATGAGTCCGTTGAGTGTATTTACCAGCGAAAGCTGACGTATTTTCAAAAGACTAAGCTTGCAGGAACAATACGAAAATAGGCTGGAAGTGCTCGGTAGAGATAAGAGGATCTTGCGAATCCTAGATCTGCCCAAAGTCTGTTATACATTTTTGTACAATTTGCGATCCGCCTGTGGACCCTTCGTTACAAGCCGTCTATACATTATTTTGTACTTTGAACATTTCGGTTTGTAATAGTAATTTAAATCCAAGACTTCCGATGTGATGTATTTAATTGACTATGATGATATCAACTTACGTCACGATATTCCCCACCCGGGCCCACCGGTGTTTGGTTGGAAATTCGGGTTGTGACAGGTTGGTATCAGAGCCAACATTTGAGAGAATTAAACACTAGCCTTCTTGTGTTTAATCTCAAACTTACAAGCACATTCCTTAGATTTCCCAGTCTAGGCTTTAACCTAAGATTACTCATCTCATTATTAAGTTAGTAGTATTGTTTTTAAATTGATTTTAACATGAAAATGCTGCCAAGAGTGCGAGGAATAGGTAAAGGACTAATGAGGTGAGGACCCTCCAATGCTTCACCTGTGATGGAACCAACACGACCACCGGTGGTTCAACCACCACCATCAGGTTTTAATAACCCTAATCCTACATATCCGGATATATCTGGGTATGATCCCTTTTAACCCATCTACGCCGGTAAATTACCAGGCACTATCACATGACCCATATATGCAAACGATTATACATAACGCACTTTACCCGTCTCATTTCCCACCTGTTCATCCTTCTACTGGATATCCAAGTTATGGGTACCAATATCCTGTTATGCCACAACCACAACCACAACCTCCGCCGCCACTTGAGGCCTTAGAACGAATGAAAGAAATGCAACAACAAGTGGAGAAAAACGGAGAAGAAGACAAACAAATTCTTCAAGAAACTCTCCAAGTTGTTTAAGGGAAAGAAGGACGAGTGAAGTCTCTTATATTATATGTAGTCCCTGCGTGGACATTGTTATTTCTTTAATCCTTGCGTGGACAAGTTATTTCTTTTAGTCCTTATATGGACAATCAGTGTCATTTATTTATTTCAAGTATTGTAATTTATATCTGAAATTAATGAAGTATTTTGGAATTATATATATATATACATATATATATATATATTCATCCTCTTGAAAACAAGCGCCTCGATTTTATTCAAAATTTATGCTCTGCTATATAATTCCAAAAGACCTTAATAGATTTGATTATGCCAAGTGGCGTAGACCATTTATTGGCCAAGAAATGATAGTTAAGTACGAAGGGGTCTTCTATCAGGATAGTTAAGGGAAATTATCCTTCTACCCAGAGGTGGGACTAGGTCCAAACCTCCAAGGTCGTTAAGGTCGAAGGTGACCGGGACCATTAATCAATCATTAAGGTACTCTTATGTTAACATTCAAGTAATATTCATACTCTTGGTAGTGTGACTTGAGGAATCACACTAGCCTTCAAGGTAATGGACTATGTCCTAACCTTATATAGCCTATGTGATCAATTTGATCCCGGCTAATGTCATCAAAGTGATGACAAATGCAGGCCAATGTGCCAGGCCAAGGTGCCATATTTTATGTCCATTAGTGACAGGCCAATGTGCCCAAATTATGTCCAAGGTGACAGGCCAATGTGCCAGGCTGATATGCCATGTATTATCTCCAAGGTGACAGGCCAATGTGCCAGGCTGATATGCCATATATTATGTCCAAGGTGACAGGCCAATGTGCCAGACTGATATGCCATATATTATGTCCAAGGTGACAGGCCAATGTGCCAGGCTGATATAATATATATATATATATATATATATATATATATATATATATATATATATATATATATATATATTATGTCCAATGTGACCGGCCAATGTGCCCAATTATTATGACCATTAATAGCAAGCCCCTGAGCTATATAATTGTCTGAATGACAATGACAGTTGTGACATTACGATCCACTGTCCAATAATATATGGACTACGTCCAGATTGTAATTTGCCTTTGATGGTCTTATTAAGACCTAGGCCAAATATAGATATTTTAAGCCTAAGAGTTGTGATGATATTCACACTAGCTTGATTAGGCAAGGGATTGTTATATCCAATGTTTAAAGCCAATATGGTTGTTAATACCATGGCTAAGAGAAGTTTTAAATTTGGTTTTTAGAACCAAAGCTTCAAAGAATGGCTAACTCGGACAAGGCGCAAGGTAGCCACCGAGATGTTAACTTTTACAACGCAGAAAACATAGCCATTAATAATGATGATTTCCAAGCTCGCATTAATGCAGCTGTTGGAAAGGCCATAGAAAAGCTTAGGGAGTCTAGTGCTACTCGCTCCAAACCCTTATTGATTACCCTATCCTCAGCTCATAAGGAGAGCTCCGTTCACTCTTCAAATGCGAAGAGTGAACCAAAGAAATTAGAATTTACTGATAGGTCCCGTTCTTTAAAAGACGGATGTACCTATAAATATTTCGTCTCCTGCAAGCTCCGAGACTTTGATGGGGAGAAAGGAGCAGTAGAAACCTTGAAATGGCTAGACGAAATGAAGACGATTGTGGACATCAGTGGTTGTGCTGATAAGGATGTGGTAAAATATGTATCACAATCCTTTAAGGTAATACCCTAACATGGTGGAAGGCTATGATTCAATCAACATGTAAGATACACTTGTACAACTTGGGATGGTCCAAGTTTGTTGATCTTGTAAAGGAAACTTATTGCCCACCCCATGAGGTGGAGAAAATAGAGACATAATTCTTGTCTCTTACCATGAAAAACCTAGATTGTCGGAAGTATGTTTTCGATTTCAATTCCCTATTAGGTTAGTTTCCTATCTGATCACCCCTGAAACCAAACGCATTGCACGTTTTATTAATGGTTAGCGCCTGAGATAAAGGGCATGGTAAAGGCTGCTCAGCCTAGTACCTATAGGTCCGCTGTGGACCTATCACTCTCCCTCACCTTAGATTTGGTGATGCAAAAGTCAGTCAAGTCTGAGACTGACGGGAAAAGAAAACGGGAGGATGATAACTCCCAGAAGTTCAAAAAGAAAGGAAATTTTAGGTTCAAGAAGAACCAGCACACGTCTAATGACAAACCTCTGTGCAAGAACTGTAACTACAGACATTGGGGACAATGTAGTGTTAATCCACAGACTAAACCCTATGGTATCTGTAAGAAAAAGGGGCACAAGACCCTAGAATGCAATGATCTTAAGAATGCCGTCTGTTACGGCTGTAACTAAAAAGGGCATATGAAGTTTAACTACCTTAAGAATCCCAGAATCGATAATGCAAAACCTGGAGAGGCTAAGAAAGGAATGCTCGTGCCTTCCAGATGAGTGCTAGAGAAGTTGTTAATGACAACAACGTCATAACAGGTACCTTTCTCATTAATGATACTTATGCTAGAGTTCTATTTGATTCAGGTGCAAATAAGTCTATGTTGATAATGAGTTTAGTAAACTAATAAACTTACCCGCAAGAACTCTAGATAAAACTTATGAGATAGAACTTGCTAATGGAACTTTAGAAACAACATCTTCCGTTCTTGATGGATGTCTATATCCATTAAAAATCATTCCATTCCTATCTCTCTTTTGCCAATGAAATTGGCGGGGTTCGATGTAGTCTCAGGCATGGAATGGTTATCTCATAACCAAGCCCGCATTGCCTGTGATAAGAAACTCATCGAAATTAAAACCCCATCTGGTGAAATGCTCACCTTCTTTGGAGATTCACACTATGGATTACCAGACAAAGTGTTGTTATTTAAGGCATCCAAGTGTCCGGGGAAATGTTGTGTCATTCACATGGCACAAGTAACTATTAATGAGCTGAAACCAAATATTGAAGACCTTTCAGTTATCTCAAAATATCAAGACGTTTTCCTTGAGGAATTACCAGGTCTACCTCCAGATAGACAAGTGGAGTTTAGGATTGACATCCTACCAGGAGCAGCACCTGTTGCTAGAGCTCCGTATCATCTAACTCCGACAGAAATGAAGGAATTGAGGAATCAATTAGACGAACTTTTAGAAAAAGGCTTTATTCAGCCTAGTTCCTCACCTCAGGGTGCTCCAATTCTCTTCATTAAAAGAAAGACGGTTCAATGCGGATGTGCATTGATTACCGTGAGTTGAGCAAGTTAACGATCAAGAATCGATATCCTCTGCCCAGGATCAATGATTTATTCGATCAACCTCTAGGGGCTGGTTATTCTCTAAGATTGATTTAAGATCAGGGTATCATTAGCTGAAGGTTAGGAACGAGGATGTTCCTAAGACTGCCTTCAGGACCCGTTATGATCACTATGAGTTTTTGGTGATGCCTTTTGGGCTCACAATGCACCTGCAGCATTCATGGTTCTCATGAATAGGGTCTGAAAACCATACTTAGATAAGCTAATCGTGAGAAACATCTTCGACGCATTCTAGGATTACTAAAACAAGAGAAGCTTTATGTAAAATTTTCTAAGTGTGAATTTTGGCTTAGAGAAGTCCAATTTCTTGGACATATTGTAAGTGAGTGTGGTATCCAAGTGGATCCCGCCAAAATAGAAGCCATAATGAATTGGGAAGTTCCCAAAACTCCATCGGAGATTCGTAGCTTCTTAGATTGGCTGCTTATTATAGGAAGTTCATTGAGAACTTTTCGAGGATAGCCACTCCTTTAACTACCTTGACCCGTAAGAATGTCAAGTTTGACTGGGGTCCAAAACAATAAGAATCTTTTAAAATTTCAAAACACAAGTTGAGCAATGCTCCTGTGTTATCTCTACCTGAGGGTATTGAGGACTTTGTTGTTTACTTTAATGCCTTGCACACTGGCATGGGCTCTGTGCTAATGTAAAAAGGCAAAGTAATTGCTTATGCATCACGACAATTAAAGGTGTATGAAAGGAATACACCACCCATGATCTGGAATTGGGTCCCGTTGTATTTGCACTAAGATTGTGGAGACATTACTTGTATGGCACAAAGTGTATTATATACACTGACCATAAGAGTCTCCAACACCTGTTCAATCAGAAGGAATTGAACATGCGACAACGCCGTTGGATGGAGACACTTAATTATTATGATTACAAGATTCGCTACCATCCCAGCAAGGCAAATGTCTTTGCTGACGCCTTAAGTCGCAAGGAAAAGGTTAAACCTATTAGGATTAACGCCAAGAGCATTGAGCTCAGAAATTGCTTGAATGAGAAGCTATTAGATGCGCAAAAGCAAGACCTATTAGAGGTCAATATTCCTAATGAAGGATTAGGCGGAACTGTTGATCAGTTAGTGCCTGGAAAAAAAATGGAATCCTTAGATTTAATGGCAGAATCTGGGTTCCAATCTTTGGAGGACTTAGGGATCTAATCCTCAAAGAAGCACATAATTCAAGATACTCAGTTCACCCGGGTGGTGACAAGATGTATCAAGATATGAAAAAAAAGAATTATTGGTGGATGGGTTTGAAGAAATCCATAGCCACTTATGTAGCTAAGTGTCTGACGTGTTCGCAAGTTAAAGCCGAACATCAGAAACCGCCAAGACTTCTACAACAACTTGAAATTCCCACTTGGAAATGGGAAATGGTAACTATGGACTTGATTACCAAGTTACCTGTAACATTTGTAAAAATCGGGTTTTCAAAACCCGCTCCGTTTTGTAATCAAGTATCAAGTTATAAAAGTTACATTAACTATTTATGATTATTTTGAGTTAAAACGATACATAATTAATAAATAAACTAAACTATAAAAATTATATTTGATAAAAAGTTAAAATAAAATAAATAAAAAAATTATGAAGCTGCCGGGACTCGAACCCGGGTCAGCCAAGGCACTTCAGCGATTTATCACCCAATCACAAGACCACACCGCCACTTGTTTGTTTTCTGTAATCTTTAGGAAACAAATAAGTTTTATGGACTAAGGTAAATCAACCGATTTTACAAATTGTAACTGAAATCGGTTATCAAACACCCAAAGTCGATTTGGATACTCGCGATTCAGCGAGTATAACCGATAAACGGACGATTCCAATCAATGCTGCAATGAGTGTAACTTGAATTCGGAAGTAGATCGGTTTAATAACCGAAAGTTTTCGATTCTCGGTTTACTTCAATCCTAGACCCTTCCTGCGACTCAAAACACTTTGCAAGACTCCCAATTGCATTTCCGCAACCTTACAGCCCACCAGAGAAGCTTGAATCAGATCGCCGGAAAAATTCTGGAAGTCGCCGGAAAACCGGGACTCACACTCACACGGTATTTCCTCTGACTCTTTCTGTTTCAATCATGTGATTAATCAGTCACTAACACAACTCCACCATCAGAATCGATCCTAGTCAACGTTTGTCGAAAATCTTACCTTCGCCGGAAAACTCCTGAAACTACCGGAAACACACCGTGAACGGGTATGATCTCCCAAACTTCTGTTAAACCTTGTTTAAGTGACTCAACTTCTTAAATAATCGAACAAAGCTGTTAATTGGTTTCAACAGACGGAGTTCACCTTCAGTACCGACGAACCTCTGCCGGAATTCTGTGAACAACCTCAATCGGTACATCTTTTTCCCCAAACTCTCTCCATTCTTTACTTTTAAATTACTTGTAATGTCTGAAAAGCGTATAAGCCATGAATCGGTCATAACAGTCGGAATATGTTATCTGTGTAAAATCAACGAAGAAGATGAAGACGCAATACAACTTAAGACTAATTAAAATCGGTATTTTAAACGGGTTAAACACACAGTCCAGCGGTGGACTGTGTGCAAAATACAAACGAACGTCCCGAGTTCGATTCCTGCTATACGCATTCCTTGTATAATAAAAGGCCTTTGTTTAAACTAAATCGGGATAACCCAGTTAGTTGTTAAGTATAATAAAAACTGAGATAATAACCAGGTTAGACACACAGTCCAGCGGTGGACTGTGTGCAACATGAACCACACGTCGCGCGTTCGAAACCCGTCACTTGCACCGGTCCGTTGAATTAAAATGTTTTTGAAATTAAAGAGAATTTCGGATTAACTGAATAAGTGTATAAGTATAAATAAAAACAAGATTATTTCGGGTTAGACACGTAGCTCAGTTGGTAGAGCTGCGTGCACGCGTACGGGAGGTCGCCGGTTCGAGCCTCACCCGGCGCAAACTTTGACCGACCGGTCAACGGTCAACGCTAAATAAACAAAATTTTTTTATATTTTTATTTATTTAATTTAATTTAAAAATCAATTAAAAATACTTAAAAATAACATTTTTAAAGATAGAAAATAGCCATAAACTCACAAAAATATATCTAAAAATTTCATTAAAATCCTTAATAAAATCCACCCATTTAATATATTTTCCCGTTATTATTTAGGTTAGTAATCCCCGTTGTTCCGCTCACCTAATTCGTGCGCATATCACCATCTCCAATCCAACGCACCCAAGGTGAGTGAATCTTACAAATTCCCCGTTTTAATCACGTTTTGGGGTGTATCATGTGTCTTTGTATATATATATTATAACTAAACCATTGTGCATACATCATATCATGAACATGTGTATTCAGTTTGTTGCTGTTAAGTAGTTATTATATGATGCAATTTATTATTCAGTACATGCAATTTCATAGGCCGCCGCTCCCATTACATTATGAGCGTTGAGCATGTTCCCCATTTTATTATGCGGTTGAACCTGGCGTGCCCACATACGATCGCTCGTTTCATTGAGCCTTGATCACACAGACATTTTCATTCTCAGTACATGCAATACGATCGGCGCCGTTTGATTGAGCCTTGATCGCACAGTTTCATTTATGTTATTTACAGTATGATGTTGGTATGTTCATGTATGCGGTCATGTGTTATTGTATATTATAGTTGTGACTACTATTTGCCATTGCTTGATTATTTACATTTGCTCATCTATGATTATGCACTAATTTTCATTGATAAACTAACAATTAATTTATTAATAAATGTTTATCTAATAAGGTTCACTCGCCAACTTATGTTGACCCAAAAACTCCCATTTTACACATGATACAGGTGAACCAGCAGCAGCTAGGAACACATAGGACTTGGACTAGAAGAATAAAACATTTTAGAGTTGGGATTGTTATGTTTGGTTTATTTCCTTTGTATTGAATGAACATGTTTGGATATTTGAAAATGTAACTTTGACTTTATTAAATATGAAACATAATAGTAAATGTCATGAGCTTTGGTGATAACCCAATTATGCCCCGACTCTTATTCCGCTGTGGGTCAGGGTGTGACATTACCTAAGACCAAACGTGATAATGACACGATTTGGGTCATTGTAGATAGACTGACTAAGTCAGCACATTTCTTGCCAATTAAAGAAACTTATAGCTCTGACAAATTGGCAAAGTTGTACATGGACAAGATTGTGTCCTTACACGGTGTGTCGTTATCTATCGTATCGAATAAAGACACTAGATACAAAGTTTCCAACAATCGTTAGGCACAACTTTAGTACGGCTTACCATCCGCAGACTGATGGTCAAAGTGAGCGTACTATTCAAACTTTAGAAGACATGCTTAGAGCATGTGTGATTGATTTAGGTGGAAGTTGGGATGACCACTTACCCCTAATAGAATTCTCCTATAACAATAGTTATCATACAAGCATCAAGGCTGCTCCTTTTGAAGCCTTGTATGGGAGAAAATGTAGAACGCCTGTTTGTTGGCTGAAGTTGGGGAAGCCCAACTGTTTGGACCTGAGATTGTCCTAGAGACCACGGATAAGATAATACAAATCTGAGATCATCTCAAAGCTGCCCGTGATAGGCAGAAGAGTTATGCAGACAAGAGGCAAAAACCTCTTAAGTTCCAAGTAGGGGACAAAGTATTATTGAAGGTATCACCCTCGAAAGGTGTGATGCGCTTCAGAAAGAAGGGCAAGTTAAGCCCAAGATAAATTGGACCATTCGAGATAGTCGAATGTGTCGGCACTGTAGCTTATAAGCTCAGACTTCCAGAGGAGCTCAGTAGAATTCATGATGTATTCCACGTATCTAACCTTAAGAAATGTCTAGTCGATGAGTCGCTAGCAATGTCACATCAAGATGTGCAAATAGATGAAAAACCTGAGGTTCGTTGAGAAACCGATTTCGATCGAGGATCGACAGGTTAAGAAGCTCCGAAGGAAATTTATACCTATAGTAAAGGTAAAGTGCGATGCCCTTCGAGGCCCCGAGTACACATGGGAGGTTGAGTCCACTATACGACAAAAGTACCCCCATCTTTTTTAATAAAATCTCGAGGTCGAGATTTCTTTTAAGGGGGTGAAGATGTAAAACCTCGTAAAATCGTGTCCAATAGTAGAGTGACACGTGTCATTGTTTTTTTATGTCCGTTATGGACTAATAAGGACTAAAGGTGTCAACATGCTCAAATTGAACCTCTGAGTGACCTTCTGATGTCAACATGCATAAACCCAGCCTCTGAGTGACATCGAGGTCAACATGTTTATACTGAGCCTCTGAGTGATCCTTTGCGAAATTCTAACTCTCATATGAGCCACTAGTTGGACTAGAAGAATTAATTCTAAGAATACGTCAATGTTGGACGATGAGGGATTATGTAATACCTCGTAGAATTCGTGTTCGGTAATATACCGACACATGTACATACCCTTGGATCATACCTCAATGAGCTAGCCACTCAAACATGTCCAAAACTATATTTTTATTTTATACCTAACCGTTACCTACGGTCTAGGACCGTAGGCTACGGCTTATTGTTGCTGTTTTGATTATACATTGACCGTAAGCTACGATCTGTCGATTGTAGCCTACGGCGAGGCTTAGAAGCCTCTAATTTACACCATTTTAACTTTCGGCAAATTACCCAAAGGCCCCTAGATTCCGTTACTTCCATATTCCTTATGTTACCAAGCCACCTTTAGACCCGAACGTCTCTCGGTTGAGACGATATATTTTTATTTACCATCCTCGAGCATTCTGCTCTTTTACCAAACCTTTACCTTTACTAGTTTGGCAAATTTAAAATATGAAACCATAAGTATTCGTATTTTCACTCGACTATTTGCAAAACTCAAGTTGGAGAAATGAGTCGAAGTCCAACTCCAACTCGACTATTTTCATAACAATCACTATATCAAAACTTATACCTAAACCTTTTATCATTGTTTCAATTTTTCTCATTTATTCATAAACCTCGAACCTTACTATTTTATCCAAACGATTCTCACCCTACAACATATTTACGTAAATTACATACACGAAAACCCTAATGACACTTTAAACGTTTTTTTTTCACAATTTTTCAAAAACTTTATGAAATGCTACCCATCAACTTAGTCGGCCAAACGAACCTATTGTCCTCGATTTTCACAACTCGTCCAAAACATACTTACTTTATACTACCATTCTAAAGACATTTTATTTCCAACAAGAAACCTACGAAAGCTTTCTCTCACATACGTATAAGTACTTTCTAAAATTCTTTTCAAAAATTTAAGTTTTACATGAAAATATTCAAAATACGACTTTTCTTCCATTAATAAAATAAAATAAAGAAACCTCACTATTTTACAACCTTTTCAAAATACGCAAATCTAAATCAAACACATGGGCAAGAAAATTCATATGCGAATACAAATTTTAAAACAAGAGTAGCATTTCCTTTTACAAACCACATTTTACATCAAAAATTAATATTTTTCTCAATATTCACCCGACATTCACAAATTTGGTCCTTCATTCCCGACAAACCCGACTTATTTTAACCAACTTAATATTTTGACTCAATCAACCATACACATGCTTATCGCCTTACACGATTCCATTTTATGCACTCAATGTTACATGACAATATTACACATATCACTATTAAACTTCGTATTTTACACACTCCAACTTCATGGTATCTTATATATGCTAAATCCCATTTTATTTCGCTCGATACTGCATGCTAATTTTATACGTATTTGTCTTCAATCATACTCAAAATTTATACATTCGCACTACTTGATAGTCATACTTAAAATCGATAAGTAGGCATAACTAGAATGGTTTCGCCTACGTTCGACACACTCATACATGCATACAATCATGCTTACATACTTAATTTTTATAGGCTATCTTGTACACGTTTTGCTTGTAATACTGCAATAAAACCTGACCCGTACACTACTAGTACAAACTATGTGGATCATACACAAACCAAAATAATTGCGGGTGCACACGGGATTATATTGGTAGGCGCATGAAAACTATAGTGGGTTCTACTGTGTATCACAACACGCAACGTAACATGACACCGAATAGCGAAACGACGTAACATGGTGTGAACATGGTGGATATGACGCTGGTAATTCCTATATATAAGTGTCCCTACCATGTTACCAAACTTTCGTAAAACGTGCCATAAGAATCGGTGTTTTCCCGGACCTTGTTAAATACATTTGATTCATAACAAACTTTGGTGACCCCACTTCGAAATGATTAGTACTCGATTACCCATGACAAAGCTTCATTCTCAAAATCGTTAGCTTTAACCGCCACAACTATCACTAGCATCTCTCAACTTTCCATGTCGCATTTTATCCGATATTCATACCATTTTACCCCTCGCATACACCTACCGAATCATTCACTACGATACCACGATTTTCCCAATTATTCCCTTAACCTTTCATCCAAACTTTATTTGCAGCAAATCAGCCTAAAACGTTCAATCCATTTTTATAAACGTCCCCACCGGCTCAATTTGGTCAAAATGTCCCTCTTCTTTTAAAACTATCTTTCACTCTTATCTACGCGCAAACTTCAACCAATCGGTCTATTACTGCCAAAACATTTTAGAAAACAAAAATATTTACCATCCTAGCTCTCTCCAATAAACATTTTTTTTCTACAACAAGTGATTTTACTAATTCGCCTTAGAACTGACAAAACTTTTCTTAGCTTTCGGTGCGGACCGCTCATTTTAATCAAAATACATCCTTACTCATACTAAAACCTTCCTCATAGGTCGCATTCTTTTAAAATATTCCTTCCAATGTGTTGTCCAGACCCAGTCAAACTCACTTGCTTAGACACACACATACACGTTCTTACTTATCCTTATACACGTTTACGATTGGTGTCTAAAAAACACCTTAGTCAAACAAATTACTTTCACGAACCTACCATTTTTATCCTTCAAGATTTTGATACATATTGACAAACTTATACATAAACTCCGCAAAAACTTTAAACTTCAAAATCTTGATTTTGGCCAAACATTTTCACCAAAAATGACATCTTTTCCAAAGTCTTGCTCTTGAATAAATTTCGGGACGAAATTTCTTAAAGGAGGGGAGACTATAATGCCTCGCTTTTTCATACTTTCCTTAATTAGAAAGTATAATCGTATTTCTATTTATGGAAACTTCTATACGTATTTCTTTTCCCAATTTTGTAATCCGAGACTTGAATCGTAATAAAAATTCATACTTGTTATATATACATGTCTTACATGCATTCAATTGTTTAAACTGATACTTGTTATACGTGCAAAGTCACATACATTGACACTCGATACTCAAATCATACTTATATGCGTTATACATGCAAAACTGACAAGTTATAGCCTAAAATGAAAGACAAAGTAAGTTCAAGGACTAAAAATAGCATAACCCGGAGAAAGTAGTTTCTTGCCCATGGATTGGTCCATTTTGTGTTTGTTGCATTAAATGCACCCAACTAACAACCCCTATAACCCCATCTATAAATACCCACCTCCTCCCACTCTCATTTCACACCTCAAACACTTCTTCTCTTCTCTCTAAAGCTCTAAAGCTCTCTCTATCTAAAGGTTCAAGGCTTTCAAAAGATAACTTGGTGTTCCTCCAACCCTCCAAACCCTTCGCGAAGTAAAGTGAAAGCTTGCAAAACCGTGAGTACACTTGACCCATTTTCCCTTTTTACACAATTTGGGTTGTAACATGTTAACTTACAAAAATACACGAATACATACACTTCATGCTTTATACACTCAATCCATCATACATGCTTATTCTTATGCTTAGGTACATGCTAAATTCATACATGCTTCTTGTCATTAACTTAGCTAGCCCCAACTTAACATATATAGCGCTATAAGAGTAGCACACACCGCCCGTCGGGGTAATGTTAAGCTTTAAGCTGATTCATTCTTAATTCATACTTTAGCCTCGTTACCTCGTGTGGCGAGGGACACATTCATTCTTGTGGACACTTGGGTTTGACAATTAGTATTGCATGCTAGCCTACTTTGTTTACAATTGCCATGTGGATTTGAGTAAACTCTTTTATACTTATGCTATGTACTTAAACTTGTGTACTCGCCAATACTTTTAACATGTTACAGGTTGATGATGATGCTTATGACAAATCTAGTAAGGACGACATAGAAACGCTCCTAGAATGTTCAGCTTTCATGTTGTAATTTTGTTGAAGTTATTGTATTTTGATTTCTGTTGTAAATGACAATTTGATATATGAAGTGAACGAGTTTTGATTTAAAACTGTCGCAAATAGTGTTATGATGCATTGAGCAATCTATTTCTTCTCACTCCAATGTTTCCGCCATCGGTTGGGGTGTGACATATATTCTCCCTGCCTTTAGTTTTCTAAATTCATGTGGACATTACATATAAGAACTGATGTCATCCAAAATTTCAACTACATATTAGCGGATATATATTTTATATATATTTGTTGTATTTCCTATAATTATTTATGTATATCTATTACTTTAGGAGAGTATGTTTCCTACTTTATCCTCTTTGTAACTTGTATATATAGGGCTTTATGTTTCCAAAAATGATCATCGAATTATTCAAGATTACATGGTGTCAGAGCGCATCCGCGCTCTATACCCTAAAGCCGCCGACCATCTTTTCTTTTACTTTTGGGTTTCGATCCGAAGCTTAGGTGTTTCGACCCATACTCTCTTGTTTGATCCTGTCGTGTTCATCCTATCACCATGGGCGACAAACCTGAGGGATCCTCCAACAGCCGCAACCCGCCTCTCTTCACCCTATGTACACGGTCACCAATATCCAAAAGAAGGTCCGTATCCTTGATGGATCTAAGGTCATGTATTCTGCGTGGGTGAAGCTTTTTCAACTTCACGCGCGTGGGTACGAGGCTTGGATCACATCACGGAAAAACCACCCCCTAAAGATGACCCTACTATGACCAATGGATGAAGATCAATGCTATCGTTCTGCGCTGGATTTACGGTACCTTGTCTGAAGACTATCTACTTCGAGTTCTTGAAGCCGAGTCAACTGCCCTAGAAGCCTGGGATCGTGTGAAAGCTATTTTCCTGAACAATAAAGGTCCAAGATGTGCTGCCCTTCAACAAAAATTTATCAATCTCAAGTTAAGTGCCACACCTTCTTTGGAAGTCTACTGTCAAACCCTCTGGGATCTTGCAGCGCAGTTGAATGATGTAGGTAATCCTATCAATGAACAAAGTCCCGTTTTACAGCTTGTGTGTGGGTTGTCAATAGAGTTCGATATTATCGGCTCTATTATAAACTAGTCCTAACCGTCTTGGGATGAAGCCTACAATATGCTTCAATCAGAACTCGAACGACATGCTGCTCGGGAAGGTACCCATACCACCCCATCCGAGGCTCTGGTCGCTGTGACATCCTCACTGCCGCCCCCTCGTCGTGACAACTCAGCTCGCCGTGACGGCCAGAACCGATCTTCTGGTAATAGAAAGAATCCTTTTTGTCATGGTGGCCCCAACAACTATTATGGCCTGAATAATAATTAGGCCCAACAGCCCACTACAGCAGCCCAGCACCAGCAGTCATGCGGGTCCAACCAGTCTAATAATCAGCGCAACCAGTAGGCGTAGCCTTCATCTTAGCCTAATTTTCGGCCCACCTCAGCAGTACACTATGCGGCCCTATTGTGCCAGCCCGCCTGGGCCCCGCCACCCCCTTGTCCGTACCCTACCCAACCCGGGTGGGCCTCTCCATGGTAGTCTCCTACTCGGCCCAATCACCCCTCTCAGCCCACTTGCTCAAGCACATCTTAGTGATGTGAACCCCCTGGAACCAACTGAATTGGGGAAAGCTTTTCAGGCAATGGCACTACACCCGGAAACTCAGGAATGGGTCATGGATACCGGATCCTCAAACCATCTCACCTCGGACGCATATATGATTTCTCATCCGTGTAAAAGCTCTATTAAACATGTTTTAGTTGGTAATGGTCATCAAGTACCAGTTGTTGGATCGGGTCATTCCGCTCTTCCCTCTACCTCGAAACCTATCCAACTTAAAGACATTTTACACACACCCAATATTATCAAAAACCTAATTTGTATTCAAAAATTTACTCGTGATAATTGGGTGTCTGTTGATTTTGATCCGTTTGGTTTTTCTGTGAAGGACTTTCCGAGTGGGATGATTTTGAGTCGCCACAATAGCTCAAATAAAAAACCAAATCGGCACAGTCTGTTTCGCAATCACAAATGTTTGGTTTGGTGTTACAAATGTCCTCTTTGTTCAATGGATAGTTTATATTATTGTTATTGAGTTATAAAGATTGATCACGACAATAGATAGAAAAATTAGTCACATTTACTAGTGAAACGTTGTGCAAACATGAAAGAGAGACGCATAATATTAAAAGACATACACGCATGATAAACAAATAAATGCTAGTTGATAAAAACACACTAATATTATTATGATGCTTAACTAAGAAAGGGATAACTCAAATGAAATATTGAAATGTATAGCATGTGTAAGCTAATAATTTATTGGGTGAATCGTGTTAGTGATCTCAATCATGCATAGATGAAATCAATCTAAGAAAAAAAATTCAGGATCTTGGCAACCTTTCCTAAAGCTTTACTAGAAGGATTAACCAACCGAATAATTCGCTGCTGAAAATCATCTCCCGACTCATACACGATCAGTTGTTACAATGGTTATAAGAACTAATGTATGGAATCCATCCGGTTTCTGCGCATTAAGGGGGTACGGTCTATTGGCTGTCAAGGAGTCGACATTGGAAATAGCCCCGAGCAGGATGGATTTACACGTAAGATTCTTTGTCGTCCAAAAAAAAAGAACTGATGTACATAGTACTTCATGACTCTATATGGATCAAATAAGGGACATCATACAAAGGGTATTTCCAAAATATAAAGAGTAATACAAAATCCCCATTCATGATGAACAACTCAACAAATGCACCACCATTTTCTTTTTGGTTGAAGTTGCTTCTTTATCTCAAAAATACCAAAATTTCATTGCAATGCCGGTATATAAATTTTAGTTTAAATGTCTAACCCTGTTTGCAACGCTCAAACAATGTTTAATACTTTGAAGTCAACTGGTATTGTTTTGTGTTATGCTTTTAAACTGTTCATGTGACCCTTTAAAATTAGAAAGATATTATATTTTTTATGTGCAACTCTGAAATTGTAGGTAGCCTTTTGGTGTTTTTTTCAAATCCTTTTCGTAGAATAGTTTACATCTTTTTCTTAAAATAAACAGAGGTATTTCTTCTATTATTACATTGACAATTTTTCGCTGCAACGCACGACCATGTACATTTATTATAAATTTTATCATAGAGTTTCTTCATATACTAGAAACTATATCAGTTGCAAGTATTGCTACTGTACCGTGACGATCGAACCGAAATCAATGTTTAAACAGGATTATTACCTGTATCTATGTGTTTTTTATGGTTTTCATCTCGCCATGATTGAGATCGCTAACACTATTCACCCATAAATTATTATATATCACACAATTTAGCCAATTAAACTAATGAATTGGAGGTCGATCATCATCAACAATATCATAGATCAATCGGACCAAGCAAAACTTTTACCACTTAATCTATCCACTCATCTTTCACTTTTAAAAGAAAATAAACATATAAATAAAAAAAATTGTTTTGAGGGTACCAAATGAGAAATTGCAGTTAACATCCTGTCGAAACACACAGGTTAGGATCAACTCGTATCTATCCAAAAAGCAACTTAAGCCATGTCTCTTAAATTAAAAGACACGTCTGTTAGACATACATATTCACAAAACCATACCAGCCACAACATTCAAATGAAACATATAAAATACAAGATAATCCCCGAAGAGACATGCATTATGAAATCAGAAATCAGAATCGCGAAGGACTGCCGTGATGTCAAAATAAAAAGAGAAAATTTACATCGAACATACTTGCGTTTTTTTTTTTTGAAACAAAAAGGAAATAGAACCCTAAAACGGGAAGATACGTTATTTACATAAGGAAATCAAATTTTTTTTTAACTTGGAAGAACTCCTGTTGAACATTTTGTCATTTAAGGTACATATTTTTTTTATAATCTGAACCTTCACATCTGATCAAACATAAATAGTGCTTTAGTAGTTATACCATTATCTTTTTATATACATAAGCGTAGAGTGAAAAACTTGTGTAGATTCTTGGTGTTATTTACTATGATAAATTGATTGATTTGAATTTATATATTCCAGTTGGTTTACTTTGTATCTATGAATCATGCTTTGATAAATTTAGATTATTTTTTGCCACTAAGGGAACCGAACATATAGGAATTGAAGGACAAAAACCAGATATGTAAACTAGATTTTCATCCATAACGAGTTAACCACATTACATGGTACTAAGTTAATGCATAATTTACACAAAAATGGGTGACGAGATAAGCCGGGGCGAGACACAAGAATGGTAGTATATAGATTAAGAGGATCGGTGTCGAATTTAAGTATAAGCTCTTTAGAATTATTTTTATTATTTTTCCTTCATAAGATCATAGTAGAGTAATTATTGACCTTCAAAAATGAAATTTTATTTTCTTTTTCTTTTATTCATTCAAATAGGGTAGAGATTAAAAAAAACATTGTATGAGAATAAGATCGTTTTAATACAGTGAAAATCTTTACCTGCCTTGGAGCATGGGTACACCTAAGTTATTCCTTTTTCACAATAACATTTTACGTTTCTGTCAAGTTTGGCGATTTAGCATTCAACGTGTGTGTGTGATTCAATACTTTTTACTTTTTTTTCGGTTTGACAATCCCTTCGTAACGTGCGGGTTAGCGTCAACTCGTTAGTCACAATTACAAAAGAACATATTAGTGAAATGTTGTGCAAAAACCTAAGAAAAGAGGGACAATAATGTAAATGTGAAGGAACACATACACGCATGATAAACAAATAAATGCTAGTTGATAAAACACACTAATATTATTATGATGCTTAACTAAGAAAGGGATAACTCCAATGAAATATTGAAATGTATAGCATGTGTAAACCAAAGTATACCACAACTCGCATGCAAATATGTGAAAGTCAAACGTGCTTTAGAGTTTGATTCACAAAAGTCTACATCTATTTTATAACTTCCCTTATAAATAGGCTATTCTTGATATTACATTGTATCAGTCCTTTGATTGTAAACACACGTGCTCTTTTACATCAATGGCAATGAAACCGATCATCTTAGTCACCGCGTTGGTTGTTGTTTTAGCGGCAACACCAGCTCAAGCTCAGCGAACTCTTCCCCCAATTCTTCCCCGATTCTTCCCCCGCTTCCAAATCTTCCCCGATTCCCAGAGTTGGAGTCGCGCGCGGGTTAAACATCAGCGGAATTCTATCTTGTTCAGTGAATGGTAGTGTTAATGCCACAAACTCAGCCCCTCCTTTCCCAAGTAAGATCACCATTCCTGCTTTATAGTTCATACATTCATTGCATCCTTTAAAAAGAAGAATACGTAAAACTATAATCATTTAAAGAATACGTTCATATCTATATATTTCCTTGTTCACAGATGCTACGGTCCAACTAGTATGTGGTGGAATTGTGGTGGCCTCAAACACGACAAATGCCACGGGAACATTCAGGATCGAAGTGAACCAAGTTATAGTTTCTTTAACCAACATTTTATCATCTTGTTTCTTACGTGTTCCTACACCACTCTCGACTTGTAACGCAACTCTGCCGTCAAACGGAACTCTAACAGGGCCGATACGATTCCTGGGGAGCACCACTACTGCTATCATCAATTTGGCTTCGGGGTTATTCACATTGACCTGAGTTTGATAGTTTCAGTTAGCTTCACTATAATAATGTATGAATAAATGAGGGTTGTGTTTAGCAACAAATTACACCTCTATATAATGCATGAATAAATGAAGCTGTTGACTTATATTAAGTTTGTGTGCGCTCAAGATCTTTGTTGTTTTTATGTTTTTTTCTCAACTTGATTAAAACCCTGATTTAATTCGACCATGCCATTGAAGTTATGAGTCATCAATGATTTTTAATGCAAAAGCTAGACTTCACCTACTATACAAACAAACGTATAAAAGTACGAAAACCGGGTATGGCACAATCGGATACAACCATAACTGGGTTTTTTAGGAACCGGACCTAGGTATAGAATATTAGGAGAATATCCGCTGAAACCGATTCAGGTATGATCCGGTATTGGACCCGGAACTGGGTAGGAATCAGGTATGGATTGAAAATTGAAATACTACCATTAGAAACTCATTCCTAACGGCAATATAGCCAATTAGAACCGCTTAAGTTTTTGTATCATCAACGATGTCAAGTAACGAAGATGTTGTTTTGGTGCTTGAAATCAAAAGAAACCCCGAGGCTTGGTCCCACTACGACTTATCATTAGTGTCGGACAACATCGAGATGGTTTTGGTGCAAGTATTGTGAGAAGTTTGTGAAAGTCATGGCAAACTCAACTCTCAAAAAAGAAGTACTCTCAGCGAAAAAAGCTAAAAAAGAAAGGGAATCGTCTCCGCTACCCAAAAGTAGTGTAGTAGTGTTAAACTTTAAGTGTTTTATGTTTAAGTGTTTAAGTTTCACTTTATATGTTAGTTGTTGAAGTTTATTGCTTTATATGGTAGTTGTTGAAGTTTATTGCTAGGTTTTAATTAATGTTTAAGCTTAAGTTGTAATATTTAATCTATGTGTAATGTTAATTGTGTAATTTTAATAAAAATTATTTATATTAAGTATAGTTAACATCTGATCTAATCTAGCTTACAATAAAAAGACTTCAAAAAATGCTACATGCCAACTCTTTATCATCTTTGAAAAAAAATGTTTTTAATCAAACTTATCTGTTATTATTTTAAAAATATCTATTATTATCCCTATTTTTATATTATTTTAAAAATAGCTATTATTATCCCTAAAGCTACAGGGTGTGATATAAAACCCTTAGGTGCTTTATCACGCCACGTTAACGCCAAGTCATCTAAGATACTTTAAAGCCACTTCTTTTAACTTGCATGGAATGGTTTAAAACGGCATCATCATTACCTAAATTTTTTTATTTACAAATTTTATTTTTTAAGAACTAGAAAATAAATAAAAACATAATTTCATTAAAATAAATAAAACATTACAAAGTCCTAAAGAAAAGTCAAAGGTACTTAAAAAAATAAAGTACTAGAAAATATAAAAAAACTAAATATATTTTGCTCGAATATATGCCTTAAGAGCCTCTAAAATGACTCGGTCTTCCTCTAGTAGTTGCGAAAAGTCTCTCGCGAGATATTCCATATCTTTCTGGATTTGTTTCTCCATTTTTTGTTCTTGCTCATTTTCCTTGATCGAGAGAAGCTTGTTGAGTCTATTGTCGAACTCGTCCAACCTTGACGGGTCATCCGATGGCGTTGAAGAACACGTGTCTCGTGCAGCTGCCTTACTTCTATCCCTATCCTTTGGTCGTGACAACTCTTGCGGTTGTTCAAATTCCTCGAAGTCGTTGATAAGATTAACAGTCGTACGAGCATCGGACTCGGATGGTTCGACAGTGGATGTTGATTTGGACCGTTTTGACCTATGGGCCATTGGGTCAAACAGCGGTACAAGATACCACTTGGGAGTTTTGCAAAGAAGCTTCCACGAAGGTATCAACGTAAACGCATGCCCATGATTAAGTCTATAGTCATTGTGGGCAGCGGTCATAATGTCCACGTCGCTCGAACCGCTTCTTCTTCTAAGATTGTGGACGAGATTATTACGTATGTTGTTGAAATTACTAATCTTGGTCCGCATTACGGTCCACTTGCCAGAAAATGAGTCGGCCGAACGGTATTCACCACGATCCATTGCGGCGAAAAACTTCTCACGTATACGCCTCCAAAATACTTTTACATCTTGGTCGTTTCCTATAAAAATACAAAAAAACTATAAATTTGTATTTGTAAAAAAAATATTTATAAATGTATAATTATAACAATTGTAAAGATTTTAGATAAAGAGCATAGGTAAATTATAAATTTTAAACTTATTTTTTTTAAAGTTACCGTTGATCAACGGTATAGTTGACCAACTCTCTCGATCCTTTCAATTTTCATTCGTTAGCACGGTGGCGGAGGGTGGATAGCGCCCCCTCGATAACTGTCGGAACTCTGCCAACAAACAGAACTCTACAAGCGCCGCTACAATTACTGAGGAGCACCACTACTGGTATCTTGAATGTCGCTTCGGGGATATTCACATTGAGCTGAGTTTGATAGTTTCAGTTAGCTTCACCAAATAATGTATGAATAAATGAGGGTTGTGTTTAGCAACATATTACACCTCTATATAATGCATGAATAAATGAAGCTGTTGACTTATATTAAGTTTGTGTGCGCTCAAGATCTTTGTTGTTTTTATGTTTTTTTCTCAACTTGATTAAAACCCTGATTTAATTCGACCATGCCATTGAAGTTATGAGTCATCAATGATTTTTAATGCAAAAGCTAGACTTCACCTACTATACAAACAAACGTATAAAAGTACCAATACCGGGTATGGCCCAATCGGATACAACCATACCTGTGTTTTTAGGAACCGGACCTGGGTATAGAGTATTAGGAGAATACCCACTGAAACCGATTCAGATATGGTCCGGTACTGGACCCGGAACCGGGTAGGAATCAGGTATGGATTGAAAATTGAAATACCACCATTAGAAACTGATTCCTAACGGCAATATAGCCAATTAGAACCGCTTAAGTTTTTGTATCATCAATGATGGCAAGTAACGAAGATGTTTTGGTGCTTGAAATCAAAAGAAACCCCGAGGCTTGGTCCCACTACGACTTATCTTTAGTGTCGGACAACACCGAGATGGTTTGGTGCAAGTATTGTGAGAAGTTTTGAAAGTCATGGCAAACTCAATTCTCAAAAAAACATACCCTTAAACATTGTCCAGCGAAAAAAGCTAAAAAAGAAAGGAATCGTCCGGATCCGCTAGCCAAAAGTAGTGTAGTGGTGTTAAACTTTCAGTGTTTTATGTTTAAGTGTTTAAGTTTCATTTTATATGTTAGCTGTTGAAGTTTATTGCTAGGTTTTAATTAATGTTTAAGCTTAAATTGTAATGTTTAATCTATGTGTAATGTTTATCGTGTAATTTTAATAAAAAATATTTATATTAAGCATAGTTAAATTGGACCGTTAGTCGATGTTGATTTGGACCGTTTTAACCTATGGGCCATTAGGTCAAACAGCGGTACAAGATACCAATTGGGAGATTTGCGAAGAAGCTCCCATGAAGGTATCATCGTAAACGCATGCCCATGATTAAGTCTATAGTCGTTGTGGGCGGCGGTCATAATGTCCACATCGCTCGAACTGCTTCTTCTTCTAAGATTGTTGACGAGATCATTATGTATGTTGTTGAAATTGCTAATCTTTGTCCACATTACGGTCCACTTGCCAGAAAATGAGTTGGCTGAACGGTGTTCACCACAATCCATTGCGGCGAAAAACTTCTCACGTATACGCCTCCAAAATACTTTTACATCTTGATCGTTTCCTATAAAAATACAAAATAACTATAAATTTATATTTGTAAAAAAATATTTATAAATGTATAATTATAAAAATTGTAAAGATTTTAGATAAAGAGTAGAGAAAGAAAAGATGAAAAGTATAGAAAAGGGGTAGTGTATTTATAGGTAAATTATAAATTTTGAATTTTTTTTAAAGTTACCGTTGATCAAAGGTATAGTTGACCAACTCCCACGATCCTTTCAATTTCCGTTCGTTAGCAGGGTGGCGGAGGGTGGATAGCGCCCCCTCGATAACTGTCGAGGGGTGGCTGATGGTGCCCCGAGACGCTAAAAACGATGACATGGCGGGGTGGCGCTAGGCCGACCTAATAGATAAATAACCAAACGGAAATGAGAAGGATAGAGTTGAAGCCATAAGGTTCGGTAATTTCGGTGCACAAGATTGAAGAAATATTATGCCATTGTAACTTTTAATTATTCTTCATATAATTTTTTTGTTTATTATTATTGATCTGATTTTAAATTTTACAGATTAACACCATATTATTTTTCTAGTAATATATTATTGTAAAAGATTGGAAAAAAATTTGTATATGCAACAACTTTTTTAAGCACAAAATATAAATATGCACTAATTTAACAAAACTGTAATATTACTCTCATATTAATTACCTAAATTATTACTTCTACTAATAATAAATGAATACAAAAATAGACATGTGTCACCACCATATTTCACCTCACCAATTTATTACCGCCCAAATCACTCTGATAACACAAATAAATGTTTTAGAGCATTCACATTGGAGTCTCTGTAACATTTGTGTAAATCAGGTTTCGAAAACCCGCCCCAAACTATCAATCAAGTATATGAATGTATGGCGTTCGGTTATTTTCTTCTTTAATATTGCTTAAGGTATTAAAATATTTCTTATATAAATGGAAATAACCTTAATGAATTAACATAAATATTAATTTTTTTATTTATTTTGCAAAACGCGTAACCGTACAACCGAACGAACCGACATCCACAACATTTTCGGGCATAATCCAAGTTACACATGTCTTAAAACCTTTATATAACCTAAATATTATGTTAAAGGGGTTAAAATGGCAAACAAGTGAAAATACAAGTCCATGGGCCAAAAATGTCAAAAAAAATAATAAATATTTTTGCTTCTTCACCAAGTTTGCCACCTATCTCCAATTTTTGACACCTAGCACTCACTTTGCCACACTTAATATGGTGTTGACACGTGTTAGGACACTAATCCACACTTGAGGACACTTGTCATCATCTCCTTAATCCTAAAATACTATAAATACCCCATGATTCTTCCATTTTTTTTTCATACCACTCCAAAACACTTCAAAGCAAAGTGTGAAGTTCTTCTTTCTATCCTTCTTGGAGCTTGTTTCCAACTTTTGGAAGCCTCCTATCTTGAGTTCCTAAAGTGTTCTTCAACACGAGTTAGTACTCATTCGCCGGTTAAACCCACAACTCGTGCGCTCTCATTACCACTCAGGAATACGCACCCAATGTGAGTGAATCTCTATAAATTCCTCGTTTTAATCATGTTTTGGGGTACATCATGTGTCGTACAATTTCTTCTTATTTAACACTTGTGCTAATATCATTTCGTGATCAAATGTGTATAGTTGTTATATGGTTTATATGTGGTTACATTTCATCATTTCAGTGCAATCATTTCATTAGGCCCATCAGTTCCTCGTGTGATACGGGTTGAGCATCAGGTGCCTCATTAGGTCGGCTCCGTTTGATTGAGCCTTGATCTCAATTACATCATACATCATGTCATATGTTCATTCAGTATGGTTTGTGATTTTTATATATATACATCTGTTCACATATGATTCATGCACAATTTTATTTAAACAACAATATAAATTACTTAAATGTTTTATTAAGGTTCACTCGTCAACTTTTGTTTACCCAAACTTTCAGTTTTACGCATGATACAGATGAACAAGTGGAGGAAAGAAACACATAGGATGGCCTTAGAAAAATAAACAATTTATTTCGTTTGGAACAATCGTTGGTTTAATGTTTGTGTTTGTATGGTATTTGTGCTGGATATTTGAAGTAAATTTGAATTTAATAAATATGAAAGTTATTAGTAAATATCATGAGTTTTGGTGATAACCCAATCATGCCCCGACTTTTATTCCACTGCGGGTCGGGATGTGACAGATTGGTATAAGAGCTTGTGACTATAGGGATATAGGATAGGTTATTAGACTCTTAAAGCCTATACTATAGTTGATTAGATTTTAATTGTTTATGTGTTACAAATTCATGATGTCTATATGTTTCATGTTTATTTTCATGCATAATATTATGCAAGCACTCTCGCAAGTACATGTTAATATACAATGCTCATCATAGCTCATATCCTCATAACATATCATATCTATGAAAGCACACACCTCACGATTTCACAATTTCCATGATTTCTTTACCAAGATTTTTGCAATGTTTTCATATTTTTCAAATCACATCAAGTGAGTTTTCACGACGGGCATGTAGTAACGGGAAGGGTACGAGTACCGGTAGTCGGAACGTCCTGTCTAGGCTTGGCATTCGGATAAATCCAAAATAAAGGACTAGTTTGCCTACCTGGGGACTAACGATGAGAGTACGAAGGACCTATTAGGCCAAAGCATGCTATACCAAACGTCGTGTGAACTAACCCCACTTTGAGTTGTCATTGTGTCTACACCTGGACACCCTCTGACCTTACATCTCGCAATCATGTTTTACGGTTTTCATTCGGGTGATGCGAGTGTTAACCAGCCGACACCAATGTGAACCCTACTAAGCCCAATAGTCATGGGGGCCCCATGACTATACAGGCTATAGTATGGGAGACATTTGAAGATGAATTCTATTCTCTAAAGCAAAAGGAAGGGGATCACACCTCCTACAACAAGAGGTTTCTTGAATTGAACCAAATGGTTCCCAGCCTGTTCACCCCATTATACCGCTTAGTCGAGCACTATATTCGAGGCCTCCCCTCGAAAATCCAAGATTCGGTTTTAAGCACTTCACCCGCAACACTCAAAGCCGCAATGGAATTAGCTACGGAACTTACGGAAAATCGCATTCGAAATGGAGTTTTTAAGATGAGAGAAGAGAACGACTGTTGAAACCCCAACTCCAACCCCATCTGGTTCCTCCTCAAAGTTTGCTGGTAAGAGGAAGCGAAATGGCAAGAACTTCGCCGTCACCCAAACCAACTCTCCAATCACTACTGCTCCAATCACCCAAGTCGCCCCTCCAGCCGCACCATTCAAAAGGCCATACACTAGCCCACACCCAAAGTGTAACCGTTGCCAATACCATCACCCTCCTGAGAACCCTTGCCAACATTGCACAAGTTGTGGCCGTGCAGGTCACACTATCCAAACTTGCCGTACACTCCAACGATCAAACCGCAATTAGCCTCCAACCCAAACCCAAAACCAAATGGTGAGCCAAGCCCAACAACCCTTACTTCTACCACCTGCCCAACCCATAGCCAACCTTACTACCAACCCAATTACCCCATGATGCAACCCATAAGAGCCTGTTTTAACTGTGGGGACCCAAACCACTTCAGAAATACTTGCCACGCCTGGTAAACATCATCAATGCCCAAGCCCAAGCAAACCCGGTGAACCAAGCTAACCAAGCTCCCCCACCTGCCAGAGGAAGGGCTTTCAATTTCAATGCCAACGAAGCAAGGGCTGACAACAATGTGGTCAACGGTACGTTTCTCGTAAATGGTAGTTATGCATCCATATTATTCGATACTGGTGCGGATAAGAGCTTTGTATCTCTAGAATTCAAATCTATTCTCGACTTACCGCGTGTTAGTCTTGCCGAATCAATCACGGTGGAAGTTGCTGATGGAGAACCCATTTCATTAAATTCTATTATACGTGATTGTACTCTTACTCTAAACGATCACGATTTCTTGATTGACCTCATCCCTATGAAATTGGGAAGTTTCGATGTTGTCATTGGTATGGACTGGCTCAGCCAGCGTCACGCCAAAGTGGTGTGCCATGAAAAGTTCATTCGTATTCCTCTCGCCAACAAAAAGATACTACGTATCTTTGGAGAAACTCCTTCGAAAGGGCTCAAATTGATGTCATGCCTTCAAGCTCGAAGATACCTTCGCAAGGATTACGTCGTGTTTCTAGCTCACATCGTCATGAAGGAAGGCAAAGAAAGGAAGCTCGAAGATATTCCAATCGTGAAAGAATTCCCTCAAGTATTTCCCGACGACGTTTCAGGACTTCCTCATGTGCGAGAAGTTGAATTTCGAATCGATCTTGTACCTGGTGCTACACCAGTCGCAAAATCTCCTTATAGGTTAGCCCCATCGGAAATGCAAGAGCTTGCTAGTCAGCTGCAAGAGCTGACTGACAAAGGATTCATACGTCCTAGCTCGTCGCCTTGGGGTGCACCTGTTCTTTTTGTGAAGAAGAAGAATGGAACGTTTCGCATGTGCATTGACTATAGAGAACTCAACAAGTTGACTGTTAAAAACCGCTATCCTTTGCCTCGTATTGATGACCTGCTAGACCAACTTCAAGGTGCCACATTTTTTCCCAAAATCGACCTTCGTTCTGGTTATCATCAGCTTAGGGTGCGCGAAGAAGATATTCCAAAAACTGCCTTTCGAACTCGTTATGGTTATTACGAGTTCGTGGTTATGACTTTCGGGTTAACCAACACCCCCGCTGTCTTCATGGATTTGATGAATAGGGTATGCAAACCCTATCTCGACCGTTTTGTCATAGTCTTCATTGATGACATCCTTATCTACTCCAAGTCAAAATCCGACCATGAGCGACATCTCCGGCTTATCCTTACACTTTTGAAAACTGAAAAGCTTTACGCTAAGTTTTCAAAATGTGAATTCTGGTTGAAAGAGGTACAATTTCTTGGTCATGTAGTTAATGACAAAGGGATTCATGTCGACCCTTCAAAAATCAATGCAGTACAAGAATGGCAAGCGCCACGCACTCCTACCGAAGTTAGGTCATTTCTTGGCTTGGCTGGATATTATCGACGCTTCATTGCTATTTTTTCTCGTATCGCCGTTCCACTCACGGCCTTGACTCACAAGGGAAAACCCTTCATTTGGGGACCCAAGCAAGAGGAGGCCTTCCAAAATTAAAGCAAAAGCTTTGTGACGCACCTATCCTTACACTCCCTGAGGGTTGCGAAGACTTTGTGGTTTATTGCGACGCGTCATGGCAAGGTCTAGGCTGTGTACTGATGCAAAGAGGAAAGGTGATAGCCTATGCCTCTAGGCAACTCAAAGTACATGAGAAGAATTATACCACACACGACCTGGAACTTGGAGCCGTCGTGTTCGCTCTCAAGATATGGAGACATTATCTCTATGGTACCAAGTGTGAAATATACACTGACCACAAGAGTCTCCAACATATCTTCAATAAAAAAGAGTTGAACATGAGGCAGCGAAGATGGGTCGAACTCCTCAATGATTATGATTGTGAGATTCGATATCATCCGGGCAAGGCAAACATTGTGGCTGATGCACTCAGTCGAAAGGGTTATGTGAATTCCATTCATCTTCTATGTTCGCAAATTATAACCGACATCAAAGATCGAATACGGGCAGCTCAACATATTTCCGTAACGGAAAATGACGTACGCGATGAGCTGTCGTGTGGAGCCGAACTCAAAATCGAAATAAAATCCGATGGTATTCTGTACTATTTAAACCGTATTTGGATTCTCGATCGCGACAACCTTCGTGATTTCCTCATGAATGAGGCACACAAAACACGATACTCTTACATCCAGGAGCCGACAAGATGTATTAAGACCTACGATACACCTACTGGTGGCATGGCACGAAGAAGGATATCGTTTTTTTTTGTTTCCAAGTGCCTTACATGCTCCAAAGTGAAAGCTGAACATCAAAGACCTTCAGGACTTCTTGTCCAACCCGAGATACCTGTATGGAAGTGGGAAAACATAACCATGGACTTCATTACCGGGTTACCTCGTACCTCCATTGGGTATGACGCCATATGGGTAATCATTGATCGTCTTACAAAATCAGCTCACTTCATTCCAATTTGCGAGGACTTCAAGAATGAGAAATTAGCTCGTATCTACATCAGCAAGATCGTAAGCCGTCATGGTGTACTGTTAAGCATCATTTCAGACCATGATGGTCGTTTCACGTCACGAACATGGCGGGCCGTACAATCCGCTTTTGGTACACGTTTAGACCTCAGCACCACCTTCCATCCTCAAATTGATGGTCAATCTGAGCGCACCATCCAAACCCTTGAATACATGCTTCGAGCATGTGTCATCGACTTCAAAGGGAATTGAGACGCTCATCTACCGCTAGTCGAATTTTCGTACAATAATAGCTATCATTCAAGTATCGGTATGGCTCCCTTTGAAGCCTTATATGGTCGTAAATGCCGATCCCCAGTATGTTGGCACGAAATTGGGGAAGCGCAAATCACCGGACCCGAGTTGATTCAAGAAACAACCGACAAAATCCTGCAAATTCGAAACAATCTTCTAGCGGCTCGAAGTCGTCAAAAGAGTTATGCTGACAAACGACGAAAGCCCTTGGAGTTTTGTGTTGGTGACCAAGTACTTTTGAAAGTATCACCGTGGAAGGGAGTGGTTCGTTTTGGTCAAAAGGGCAAGCTAGCACCACGTTACGTAGGACCTTTCAAGATACTCGAAAGAGTAGGTCCTGTAGCCTACAAGCTTGACCTACCAGAAGAACTCAACAGAATACATCCCACGTTCCACGTATCAAACTTGAAAAAGTGCATCGCTGACGAAAACCTCCATATCCCTCTAGAAGACATTCAAGTCGATGAATCAATGCACTTCATTGAAAAACCAGTAGAAATCATGGATTTTGGTGAGAAGCGTTTAAGACGAAGTCGTATTCCAATCGTCAGGGTGCGTTGGGAGTCAAAACGAGGCCCCGAGTTCACTTGGGAACGTGAAGACACAATGCGCGAGAAATACTCGCACCTTTTTCTGGTTACAACTACTACTTAAATTTCGGGACGAAATTTCTAAAAGTATGGGATAATGTAACATTCGTGTAAATCGGGTTTCGAAAACCCGCCTCAAACTATCAATCAAGTATATGAATTTATGGCGTTCGGTTATTTTCTTCTTTAATATTGCTTAAGGTATTAAAATATTTCTTATATAAAAAATAATAATAATGGAAATAACCTTAATGAATTAACATAAATGTTAATTTTTTTTACTTATTTTGCAAAACGCGTAACCGTACAACCGAACGAACTGACATCCACGACATTTTCGGGCATAATCCAAGTTACACATGTCTTAAAACCTTTATATAAGGTTAAAGGGGTTAAAATGGCAAACAAGTGAAAATACAAGTCCAAGGGCCAAAAATGTCAAAAAAAATAATAAATATTTTTGCTTCTTCACCAAGTTTGTCACCTATCTCCAATTTTTGACACCTAGCACTCACTTTGCCACACATAATATGATGTTGACACGAGTTAGGACACTAATCCACACTTGAGGACACTTGTCATCACCTCCTTAATCCTAAAATACTATAAATACCCCATGATTCTTCCATTTTTTTTCACACCACTCCAAAACACTTCAAAGCAAAGCGTGAAGTTCTTCTTTCTATCCTTCTTGGAGCTTGTTTCCAACTTTTGGAAGCCTCCTTTCTTGAGTTCCTAAAGTGTTCTTCAACACAAGTTAGTACTCCTTCGCCGGTTAAACCCACAACTCGTGCGCTCTCATTACCACTCAGGAATACGCACCCAATGTGAGTGAATCTCTACAAATTCCCCGTTTTAATCATGTTTTGTGGTGTATCATGTGTCGTACAATTTCTTCTTATTTAACACTTGTGCTAATATCATTTCGTGATCAAATGTGTATAGTTGTTATGTGGTTTATATGTGGTTACATTTCATCATTTCAGTGCAATCATTTCATTAGGCCCATCAGTTCCTCATGGGATACGGGTTGAGCATCAGGTGACTCATTAGATCGGCTCCGTTTGATTGAGCATTGATCTCAATTACATCATACATCATGTCATGTGTTGATTCAGTATGGTTTGTGATTGGTTATATATATACATCTGTTCACATATGATTCATGCACAATTTTATTTAAACAACAATATAAATTACTTAAATGTTTTATTAAGGTTCACTCGTCAACTTTTGTTGACCCAAACTTTCAGTTTTACGCATGATACAGATGAACAAGTGGAGGAAAGAAACACGTAGGATGGCCTTAGAAAAATAAACAATTTATTTCGTTTGGAACAATCGTTGGTTTAATGTTTGTGTTTGTATGGTATTTGTGCTGGATATTTGAAGTAAATTTGAATTTAATAAATATGAAACTTATTAATAAATATCATGAGTTTTGGTGATAACCCAACATGCCCCGACTTTTATTCCGCTGCGGGTCGGGATGTGACAGATTGGTATAAGAGCTTGTGACTATAGGGATATAGGATAGGTTATTAGACCCTTAAAGCCTATACTATAGTTGATTAGATTTTAATTGTTTATGTGTTACATGCAAAATTCATGATGTTTATATGTTTCATGTTTATTTTCACGCATAATATTATGCAAGCATTCTCGCAAGTACATGTTAATATGCAATGCTCATCATAGTTCATATCCTCATAACATATCATATCTATGAAAGCACACACCTCACGATTTCACAATTTCCATGATTTCTTTACCAAGATTTTTGCAATGTTTTCATATTTTTCAAATCACATCAAAGTGAGTTTTCACGACGGGCATGTAGTAACGGGAAGGGTACGAGTACCGGTAGTCGGAACGTCCTGTCTAGGCTTGGCATTCGTATAAATCCAAAATAAAGGACTAGTTTGCCTACCTGGGGACTAACGACGAGAGTACGAAGGACCATGCTATACCAAACGTCGTGTGAACTAACCCCACTTTGAGTTGTCATTGTGTCTACACCTGGACACCCTCTGACCTTACATCTCGCAATCATGTTTTACGGTTTTCATTCGGGTGATGCGAGTGTTAACCAGCCGACACCAATGTGAACCCTACTAAGCCCAATAGTCATGGGGGCCCCATGACTATACAGGCTATAGTATGGGAGACATTTGAAGATGAATTCTATTCTCTAAAGCAAAAGGAAGGGGATCACACCTCCTACAACAAGAGGTTTCTTGAATTGAACTAGATGGTTTCCAGCCTGTTCACCCCATTATACCGCTTAGTCGAGCACTATATTCGAGGCCTCCCCTCGAAAATCCAAGATTCGGTTTTAAGCACTTCACCTGCAACACTCAAAGCCGCAATGGAATTAGCTACGGAACTTACGGAAAATCGCATTCGAAATGGAGTTTTTAAAGATGAGAAGAAGAGAACGACTGTTGACCCAAACTTTCTGTTTTACGCATGATACAGATGAACAAGTGGAGGAAAGAAACACATAGGATGGCCTTAGAAAAATAAACAATTTATTTCGTTTGGAACAATCGTTGATTTAATGTTTGTGTTTGCATGGTATTTGTGCTGGATATTTGAAGCAAATTTGAATTTAATAAATATGAAACTTATTAGTAAATATCATGAGTTTTGGTGATAACCCAATCATGCCCCGACTTTTATTCCGCTGCGGGTCGAGGTGTGACAGTCTCTATATACATATATTTTATAAGAGACAAAGTCAAAAATAGAGAAAACAACAAAAACACCACTATAATGAAACTCCTATAATAGATAAAAATTTATAGAAATCAAACTACAACCTTTATATTTAGAAGTAATAAAATAAGTGTATCCGTACGTTAGAAAATAGAGAGTTCGATAGAAATAAAGAGTTGAATGTGAGGTTTTTTGAAAAGAAGAATATAAACATATAGGAAATATGTTTTTTTAGTTGAATTATATAGATGGAGATAAGCTTTCAATTTTCAACGTGAAGAAAAAGTAAGTTAATCATAGTTTAATACTAATAATTTTTTTTACCTTTTTATGACATAATAAAGTCATTAAATATGAAAAATATTTATTCGTCGTATATAAATTGGTAACTAAGATCATATTTTTATAATAACTAATTATTAGTTAAATCAGCATAACAATTATTAATATGAATTAAAAATCTAATTTATGATATATAATAATTTTTAGTTTCATTTATTTTAAATATAAGTTATACGTTGCTTACTTGTTTTACTTGAAAATTTGTTTGTTAATGTGATTAGAAGTTAGGAACTAGGGTTTGATTGCTTGAAAATTGAAAATTGGAATTGACCCGATCTGATCCAACCCGCTATGAAACTTTTTTTGTTTATGTTTACTTGTTTTACGTGACCCGGCCCGATCAGGCCCGCTATAAACCGCTTTTTTTATATATAGCTAGTGGCCCAAAACTTTTAAAAACTTTTAAAATAAAAAAATCTTAAAATAGATTTTGACACTCAAGTACACAACTTTTAAAACATGTATGTTTACTCCAACCCTCAAAATTCATGGCAACAACAATCTCCACATAATGCATGTTGTTGAAAATGAAAGGTTTCTTCTTTTGCATCTAAATGCAACATCCAGAGTTTCCTGTCCACCAAGATCATAATCAATCATCTAGAATATAAATGCATTTATATAGAACGGAATCAGGAATCAATTTGGTATATAAGTCGTCCAAAGTACATTCAAGTTTAACCCATTTATATAGAACAGGTCAATTTCTTACATTTGAAGTGGGCAATTTAAACCCATTTTGTTAGAAGTATTAAACTTAATTTCGTATGTTTATATGTTGTATTATGTTTGTTTATGACATTAACTTATAACATGTATTAATTGGGTAGACTAATGTTGGTGGTTGATGGTTGTTATCCAAAATCGGTTATATACAGTTTTTGGCACCAACATTTAACCGTCGACTAACCGTTATGTTTGTATATATATAAACATGTCGTCGGTTCTAGAACAGTTCACCAAGATATCGACATTCGTTATTATTAATCGCTTGTTATCCTTTCAATCTATTTCGGTTCTTTTGTGTCTGCGTTTGGTCGATATCCAACAAAGTGGTATCAGAGCGAATTCCCATGCGATCCTACTTCACACTTGAAACATAATCCCAAAGAAAATGAATCCTTGCCATACTTCTTCAGACGATTCCAACAAAGATGCAATCGGCCGATCTAAAGTCTCGCAAATAAAATGCTATTATTGCCATCAGTATGGACATTGTCGCATATTGCCAGCAAAGGAACAAGATGAAGCGGCTGCACGAATTAGACAAGCAAATTGACACTAGGGCTGTTCACGAGCCGAGCTGAGCCGAACCGAGCGGACCTTTGCTCATGCTTGGCTCGTTTACAAACCGAACCGAGCGGAGCTGCTCATTTAAAACCAAGCCTCAAATCAAGTGAACATTTTTCGAGCAGTAAAAATTCGAGCGAGCGTCGAGCGAAGTTCGAGCGATTTGGACAACCGTGTCACCCGATTTAAATTTGTTGAGAGAGATAGTGACAATGTTGGGTTTCAAGTTTTTATAAAGTTTTTGTATCTTTAAAAACATGCACATTTCATGGCATAATATTTTTCATATAAATAACAATGCTATGGCTGACGAGGCGATAATCATATTGCACATTGCACGAACAGTTACGTTGAGAACAGGAGACGATCGATTTAGGGTAACGACATGAAAAATTGAGGTGATGAACAGACTGTCATTTATCGGTTTTGTGTTTAACTTTTAGTGTAGATATTAATTTTTTTATTGGCGTAGTTGAACTAGTACGTATAGATGTAGTTGTAAATTTGTATATAGTGGAACAAAATCTAATATAGTGGTACATATAAAATTATAAATTTAATCCATATTTAAGTATATATGTATGTGTAAGTATGTGTATATATATTGGTGTGTGTATATATGTATAATTTATATTTGTGCGTGTGTGTATATATATATATATATATATATATATATGTATGTATACACGTTTATATATGTATATGTATACATACTAATTAAAATAATAATTTGAGCCGAGCCGAGTGGACCTTTGCTCATGCTTGGCTCGTTTACAAACTGAACCGAGCAGAGCGGCTCGTTTACAACCGAGCGTCAAATCGAACGAGCAATTTCCGGATGATCGTCGAGTGAGCGGTGAGCGATTTGAACGGCCCTAATTGACACGGGTATTCAGATCTCTGTTCAAACATCACTACTCGGGAAATTTATCATTGTTCAAGCGATTTAAAAATTCATATGGAATAGCTAGAGACTCGCACTAACAATAGGGAAACTTTATATATCCGAGGAATTGGGGTAGTAGATGTAGAAAACAAATGATCACAATCTCAGAATTACAAGTGTGTTTACACGCCTGATATATCTAGAAACGTATTGAGTCTAGATCAGTTAGTAAGTCAAGGATTTGTAATCAAAGTAAGTGCCGATACTTTTTCCTATGTTTGAACCAATCATAGACAATCGTTTATTGTCACCACCACAAGATGTTGAAAAAGTAGGGTTTACAAGGAAGAGAAAGAAAAGGCTTTTTGTAAATGATAAGAATGTTGAAAATGAGAAATATACATTAATGAAGTTTGTGAGAAAGTTAGATCATAATTCAATTAAGAATTTAGAACGCAAAAGCATGACCATGAATTCCATTGCATTCAATAACTTTGATGACTGCGTTAGTTTCATCGACATGCTGGAAGATGCAGACTTTGTTAATGATTGTAAGTTTGAATTACGCGGTAAATTTGATAACATGGTAGATTGGTTCTTACACTCTTATGTTAAAATACCCGAGAAAAGAGATATCCAAACTTGCACAGAGAAAGGAAATAGAGTGGATCTGTTAGATTTGTTTCTAGTTGTAAGAAAGGAAGGAGGCCATAGGCGAGTTAACGAGGACAATTTATGGTCGTAAAGAATCTAGGTTTAAATTGGGAGGAAGGTTATGACATGAGAATTGTATTTGCTGAATTTTTGGATGTTATGCTTTATAACTACATCAAGAACAAGAAAACGAACAAGCAGGTTGCTCCACGGTCTGATCCAAATGCAGCAGTTGCAAGTATGGTATATGCAGGAGGAAATACTAGCAATACAAACATCCCAAAGATGCCAGAACAAGAATTCACCAATTATGCTCTATATGTCGGTTCAAATTGGAGGCGAATGAACAAGCTCTTGAAGAGAAGAACTGTTGATTTCAAACAGGCAATGTATGTTTATATGTTGTATTTATTTGTCTATTACATTAACTTGTAACACGTATTCATTAGGTAGACTAATGTTGGTGGTTAATGGTTGTTATCCAAAAACGGTTATATACAATTTTTGGCGCCAACATAAACATGCCATCAGTTCTGGAACAATTCACTAAGATATCGACATTCGTTATCATCAATTGTTTGTTATCCTTTCAATTTATATTGGTTGTTTTGTGTCTGCATTTGTTCGATATCCAACATATTCAATGTTTTGTTACATTCTTTCACATCAGAAGTCTGACATTCAATGTTTTGTTACATTTTTACACATGAGAAGTCCGAACCGAACCCATTTAGATATGTTACCCAGCCTGACCCAACCAACCCGTTTTGTCAAGCTTGGTCAACTTGGCCATTTTGGTACGTCTATATCTTGTATTATCCGAACCAAACGTGACCCCCATTCTGCCATTATAGTTTGTGTAGCACATATTATATATACATACAAAAAGTAACTTAAGACACAATGGTTTAAATCACACACCTTTAAAAAGTCACAACTCTTAACAAATAGAAACTTTAACACACCTGACAATTCACAATGCTATGCAAATTGGTTTTGGCTTCATAAAAGGACACACCGTTTAACTTATTTCAGTATTTTGGGAATGGTAATAAACTTTAATACACAACACAACTGATGCATTGTAGAAACACACCTTATTCTAAAGTCATAAAACCGATGTGTTATGTCTTTTACAGAAACGTTGTGTCTATTTCGGGTCATAAATAAAAAGGCATGCGGCCACGCACCGCTTGAATATATTATTTAAAAATAATAAAATGAACCATAAACTTGAAACGCTGGAATGGGAAACGACGAAACTTTATTTTTCTTTTTGCATGATTCATAAAAATATATATTGTGTGGACATGTATTTACAACGAAATTCTGATCGTTAACCTCTATATGACTGCCAATACATGGTTTTGGTTGTTTGTTTGCTTTGATTTGAAGTTGGACTGTGAATTTAAATCTTATGGTTTGATCAAAAGATCGTTCAGGAAACTAAAATAGAAAAAGAAAACTGATACGAAGGACGCTTTTGAATGTTCAATGCTTTTCAAATTCAATATTATATTACCGTGTTTTTTAACTTTTAATACTAAGGGTTCAACGTTCATATTGTATTGTGTTAAAAGTTATTTGCAGATATGCTTAAAAAATAATGTTATTATTAATATTGCTAATTAATATTATATAATAACTCATTGGAAGTTTTATTTTCTATAAACGTTTTCATTAAAATCTTGCCGCAACGCAACGCGCGGATTGACGTTACATCGTTTATTAACAAACCGTAAAAATTGTAAAGGAAACAAAACAATTGAATCTTAACAGTGTAAAATGAATGATTTCTTTCCTTTGCTCCTCCTAGTCATCAAAAATGCCATCAAACTCCTTCACAGTTTCATTTTTATCACATCCTAACCGATGGCGGAAACATTGGAGTGAGACGAAATAGATTGCTCAAGGCATCATAACACTATTTGCGACAATATTTAGTCAAACCCGTTTCATTTCATAACAATAATAGTCAAGTACAACATGAAATTTCAAATACAATCAATTCAAAACATAAATCCTAGCATTCTACGTATGTTTCTAAGCTATCCCTACTAAGTTCCATCATGATCAGCATCTTTAACCTACAACATGTTAAAAGTATAGTTCAATACAACAAGTATTGGCGAGTACGCAAGTTTGATATAGCATAAGTACAAAAAGGTTTAAACGAATCCACATGTTAAGCTAGCATACAAGATTTATGTAGACATGGCATGCAATCTATAAGTCAACCCTCGCGTGTACCGCAAAAATAGAATAAGACTTAACATGACCTCTAGAATGCGAGTGGTGCGTTACTCCTATAGGAGGGGAGGCTTTAGCCAAAGTTAATGACGAATAGCATCACATAAGAATGTTCCAAGTATACGAATCATGTATCACGTAACTATAGCATGTATGATGGATTGTTTATGTGATTGCATAAAAGTATAAGTGTGATTGCGTATATTTTGATAGACTAACATGTTGCACCCAAAAGTGTAAAGCCTAAAAAGGGTGTTCGAGTGTCTCACGGTTTTGTAAGCTTCCACTTGGTATTCCCGCAAAGTGTTCGGGGAGTTTGGAGGATGGAGCACCGAGTTATCCTACAAGATGAGAACGTAGGTTGGTAAGTATTCGAATGATAACGGAATATTAGGAATCTAAATACACTAAAGTATGTAAACGGGAAAATAATCATCTAGACTTAATACTCGTTCTTGACATTATAATACCCATTCGGGTTGATGTGTTTTCATGGATTAGGATACCCATTAGAATTGTAACGAGAGATTAAGTTCTTAGGTGATGTAACCTAGTACCATGACAGATAATCATTTGATTACCATCAAGAGCTCGGTTAGTGTATATATATATATAAGTATTATATATTATACATAATAAATAGATCATAAACATCATGGAAGTTCATAGAAGTCATGCATGGAGGTAGGAGGATAACCTTCCTTTTAACCTCTTTCGTATAGTTCACCAATACACAAGTCATCACAAGGACGACAAGGATGGTCATGAATAAGTTAAACATAAAAGTAGAAGACAAACAAAGTAATCAAAATCATCAAGTGAGGTGGTGGATTAAAGGTAGGATAGCCAAGGCTTCCACATAATCACACACTACCAACTCAAGTCTTGTTTCAAGAACAAGTTTGGAAGGATACAACACTTGTGGGTTGAAACCCTATTAAAACAAAAGGTTCTTAAACTTGAGACCTTATATATGGTGATGTTCCAAGTTGGTTTTACATAGAAAACCTATGGAAACATTTCCAAAAGGTGATTCAAGTGTTAAGAAGGAAAAGATCAAAGGAGGTAAGGGTGAGTTAGAACTCACCTTTGAAAGTTTGAACTTTCAGATGAAGAGAGCTTTAGAGCTTTAGAGATAAGAGAAGAAGAATGTTTGAGGTGTGAAATGAGAGGAGAAGTAGGTGGGTATTTATAGATGGGGTTAGGGGGTTGTTAGTTGGGTGCATTTAATGCAACAAACACGAAATTGACCAATCCATGAGCTAGAAACAACAAACCTATGGATTATGCCCCTCTCGCGGGCCGCGAGAGAGTAAAGAAGAGGCGGTCACGGGCCGCGAGGAGCCTGGCGGGCCGCGAGAGTTTACCACGAGGCCGGTCATCGGCCGCGAGGTGTGTAATTCCAGAAGCTTCTTTGGTTTTTGACACTTTTAGTCCTTGTACTTAGTTTTATCTTTCATTTCATGCTATAACTTGACCTTTTAGCATGTTTCAAGTGTATAATGCATATATAAGTATGAATTGAGTATCGAGTTTGTACGTATGAGTCTTTGCATGTATAACAAATATCAGTTTAAAACGATTGAATGCATGAAGACAAGTATGTATCAATTATGAATTTCACCACGATCAAAGTCTCGGATTATAAAATTTTGAAAAGAAATACGAATATGGTACGAATACAAGTTTTCTATAAATAGAAATATGATTACACTTTCTAATTAAGGAAAGTATGAAAAAAGCGAGGCGTTACAGTCTCCCCTCCTTTAGGAAATAGTGTCCCGAAATTTATTCAAGAGGAAGACTTTGGAAAAAGATGTCATTTTGGTGAAAGCGTTTGGCCAAAATCAAGATTTTGAAGTTTAAGGTCTATGCGGATTTTATGCATAAGTGTGTAAAAATGTATCGAAATTTTGAAGGATAAAAACAGTAGGTTCGTGAAGCTAATTTACTTGACTAAGGTGTTTTGAGACATCAGTCGTAATAAGTAAAAACGTGTATGTGTGTGTGTAACCAAGTGAGCTTGACTGAGTCTTGACAACTCATTGGAAGGAATATTTTAAAAGAGTACGGCATGAAGGAAGGTTTTAGGATGTATTTATATTAAAATAGTGGTCCGCACCGTAAGTTGTAAATAAAAGTTTTGTCAGTTATAAAGCGTATTAGTAAAATTACTTGTTGTAGAAAATATTTATTGGAGAGAACTAAGACGGTAAGTATTTACGGTTTCTAAAAGGTTTTGGTGGTAATATACTGACTAGTTGAAGTTTGTGCGTAGATAAGAGTGAAAGGAAGTTTTAAAAGAAAAGGAACATTTGACAAGATTGAGCCGGTGGGGACGTTTACAAGAAAATGGATTGATTGTTTAGGCTGATTCACTGTAAATGAAGTTTGGATGAAAGGTGTAGGTCCCCTAGTCCGTATGGATCTTGACAGAATCATCTATCCAACCTAGAGTGCGGAATCCCCTAGATCAAATTTAACAAAAAAACACGAACACGAACAAGAACACAAACACAATTCCTTCAAACTGTCTTCTATTGATTATCAAACATAATTGTTTTACAATCAATTCAAGACTCTTCTCTTAATCTCTCTGAAGCAATTCTTGCAGCAACTGAACAATAGAACCAGCAAATAACTGAGCAACCTTAACCCTAATCACAACCTCCCTATATATAGAGATAGGTTATGCTCATGGGCTAGGGTTTCCTACATCGACTGCTAATGGGTTTAATGCCAAATTCGCCTAACATGTACTATTCTATGTCTAGTTCAGCCCAAATGCTTCTAATTAACTATTACAAAAACTAAACCCGCTAACCGTTTATCATTTTACTAATTACAAGATATCCAAAAACCAAACCTAAGCTGTTGTCACAAATATGCACCAACAAACTCCCCCTTGACAATAGCTTCATAAAATAACTTAGTCTTCAGACTTCTTGAAATCTTTAACATCTTTGAAAAACCTTGGTCTTTGGATAGCTTCAGCTTTAACAGCTTTTGTCAGTAACAGACTCCCCCTAAGCTGATGTATCCAATCACCAAATCTTCTAAATCGTTAGCGTTTGAGTAAACTCCAGGTTAGTCCTTGCATAACAGTCTTCAAACTCTTCAACTTTCTTTGTCTGCAATGTAGAAAGGAGGTTCTACCATGCATCCAAGCAAACTCCTCTTCACCAAACTTCTCAGCAACACACTGCTACAATCTGTATACTATAAAACAAACATCTCGAGAAACCATAAGAATTTTTCAACACAAGTTAAACAAATTATTATTATTCAAGAGATAGTTAAATTGTATCACAGATTAAGCACTTCTCAACTCAAACCATATACTCAAAATTTTAAGCACACAGAACCCGCAAGATCGTAAAAAAAATTTGAACTCGGCTTCTAACATCATCTCCCCTATCGGTAACAACTCCTCCACGAACAACCAATATCCGTACAATAAGAATTTACAAGAAAATGAAATCTTTTTGGATTTTTATATTTTCTGAAAGCAAGTAAATAACAAAATAATAAACACTCTATTTTTGTGAGTATCACCGGTAAGAATATCATATCAGCAACATCAAACTGTTTTCACACTATCTGATTTTGTTTTATATAATATTCATGAAAAGCAGTCCAAGACGATTACCAGTATTGTTTATCCACTTAAACAAAATACATGAACATTTCAAGTTCCATTACCTCGTGATTTGTTTAGTTAAGTGATACTGATATACTAGTGTGTCCCACTTCAGGACATACCCCCGCGATCAAGGTATGCACAAAAATTCATCGTAGTAGGTGAGTATACCGAATTCATCCTTTTGAATTACAACGTTAGATAATTGGTGATCAGGTCAGTACTTCCGTACAGCAAAGAGACCAAATATCCAACAAGGGCTAGGACAAATACCAAATTTTGGTACGAATAATGCAATTTGCACATTTGAATGACTCTCTATGAGAGCTTCTTCAATTTATGGGATTTGGCATTTTAGCTCTTTTAAGATATCCCGGTTGTGCCTAGGTCAGCATATATCTGGATGCAGCAGAAGGACAACCTTGATACCCCGGGTGAAATAACGATATAAAGACCTAAAACCTCAGATTTTGGCAATCTATCAACGCAAGATTTAAGGTTATAAAACCATACGCCACTGATATGTTACCCACTCATACACAATTTATTATAATATTTTATCACAAAGGTAAGTTGATTATTTCATGTGTTTTGCCTACTGGTACATCATATGATGAAGCTGTTATCACACTTAAGCAATTTTCTTATAATTTCAGTGTGACAGTCTAACTTGCTGATGTACTATCATTTCTTCATTTTCACACAGTGAAAACTCATTTTTTATTTTCTATTTTTTTATGTTTTGATTTTCTATTTTTTTTGTTGTTTTTTATTTTTGAAAAGCAGTAAATTATTTACAAACTATTTTTATGGAAAAATGGTTATTCAGGATTCCTCATCCCGTTGAGTTCGACTAAATGTTCAAAGCGAGCCCTGTCAAATGCTTTTGTGTAAAGATCTGCCAGGTTATCTAGTGTGTCGACTCGATGCAGTTCAATTAATTTCTTTTCAGCACAATCCCGTATAAAATGATGACGAATGTCAATATGTTTTGTGCGACTGTGTATTACGGGAATGTTGGTGATTTATATAGTGGCATTATTGTCTATCATAATAGGAGTTGATTGAAATTCAAACCGTAATCGTGAATCTGCTGTTGGATCCAGAGAACCTGAGAGCAACAGCTACCCGCAGCAATATATTCAGCTTCACACGTCGAGGTAGACACGCTAGACTGCTTCTTGCATTGCCATGACACGAGCCTCCCTCCTAAGAATTGACAACCTCCTGTGGTAGACTTCCTTATAGATTTGCATCCTCCAAAGTCCGAATCAGTAAAAGCAACAAACTTCAAATCACTAGCAGCTGGATACCATAACCCAAGTTTAGGTTTCCCCTTCAAGTAACGAAGAATCCGCTTCACCGCTTTCATGTGGGACTCCTTTGGATTCGCTTGATATCTGGCATAAAGACATACTGCGAACACGATGTCGGGTCTTGAAGCAGTCAAGTACATCAGAGAACCAATCATTGCCCTGTATTGAGTTGGAACAACATCTTCCACACTCTCATGATCTGGACCAAGATTGTGATTCTCACATATAGGTGTGTTGAAAGTAGCGCAATCCTCCATTTTTAAACAAGACAAAATGTCATACACATACTTCGTCTGATGTATAAACATCCCATCCTTCTTCTGTTCAACTTGTAAACCCAGAAAGTAGGATAATTCACCCATCGCACTCATCTCAAACTTGCTCTTCATCACCTCTTCAAAATCATGACACATTTTCTCATCAGATGACCCAAAGATGATGTCATCTACGTATACCTGTACCAGCAGAAAGTCTTCCTTTTTCCTTTTAATGAACAGTGTACTGTCAATCTATCCTCTTTCGAAACCATGTTTTAGCAAATGTGCTGACAGTGTCTCATACCACGCCCTGGGTGCCTTATGCAATCCATACAATGCCTTATCAAGTCGATAGACTCGATCTGGATAGTCTGGATCAGTATACCCATCGGGTTGTGAGACATACACCACTTCTTGGACTTTCCCGTAAAGAAATGCACTCTTCACGTCAAGTTGGTAAACTTTGAAGCCCTTGAATGAAGCAAAAGCTAGGAGCAACCGAATTGCTTCCAACCTTGCTACTGGTGCAAACACTGCATTATAATCAATCCCCTCTTGCTGATTGAATCATTTTACCACCAACCGAGCCTTATTCCTTATCATGATCCCTCGGTCGTCTTTCTTGCACTTAAACACCCACTTAGTGCCTATTTCTTTTTCTCCATCAGGTAGATCAACTAGCTCCCAAACTTTAAACTTCTTGAACTGAGCTAGTTCCTCTTGCATAACTTCAACCCAACAATTGACTTTTAGAGCCATATGAACATTCTTCGGCTCCTCTTGGGCAATAAAGCAGCTATACAAACATTCAATTTATAAACGCAGTCTTCTGAATCGAAGTAAATAAACAGTAACCTTCGAGCACACCTCTTCTCATCTGAACACCTGCAGCAGCATCACCAATGATGTTTTCAAGTGGATGATCTCTGTGTACACGTGTTGTAGCAATGGTGTCAACAACCAGATTATATCCCAGATTAGATCCAACCTCCCCCTGAATATTAGCAAATGGATTAGTGAAATCCTCCCCCTGAATAGGTTCAGACTCACTATCACTGGAGTCCTCTGGAACTGCATTAGAAGAAGTTTCTGGAGCATCTGTCATCGAAACACTCGATCTAGGCATGTAGTCCCCTAGTCCGTATGGATCTTGATAGAATTTGATACCAATTGTAGGTCCCCTAGTCCGTATGGATCTTGACAGAATCGTCTATCCAACCTAGAGTGCGGAATCCCCTAGATAAGATTTAACAGAAAAACACGAACACGAACACAATTCCTTCAAACTGTCTTCTATTGATTATCAAACACAATTGTTTTACAATCAATTCAAGACTCTTCTCTCAATCTCTGAAGCAATTCTTGCAGCAACTGAACAATAGAACCAGCAACTAACTGAGCAACCTTAACCCTAGTCACAACCTCCCTATATATAGAGATAGGTTATGCTCATGGGCTAGGGTTTCCTACATGGACTGCTAATGGGTTTAATGCCCAATTCGCCTACCATGCACTATTCTATGTCTAGTTCAGCCCAAATGCTTCTAATTAACTATTACAAAAACTAAACCCGCTAACCGTTTATCATTTTAATAATTACAAGATATCCAAAGACCAAAACTAAGTTGTTGTCACAAACATGCACCAACAAAAGGTTAAGGGAAGAATCAGGAAAATCGTGGTATGGCAGTGAATGATTTAGTAGGTGTATGTGAGGGGTAAAAATGGTAGGAATATCGGATAAAATGCGAACATGGAATGTTGAGAGATGCTAGTGATAGTTGTAGCGGTAAAGCTAACGATTTTGAGAATGAAGCTTTGTTGTGGGTAATCGAGAACTAATCATTTCGAAGTGGGGTCACCAAATTTTGTTCTGAATTAAATGTATTTAACAAGGTCCGGGAAAACACCGAATTTCTCATGGCACGTTTTACGAAAGTTTGGTAACATGGTAGGGACACTTATATATAGGAAGTACCAGCGGCGTATCCACCATGTTACGTCGATTCGCTATTCGGTGTCATGTTACGTTCCGTGTTGCGATACACAGTAGAACCCGCTATGGTTTTCATGCGCCTACCAATATAATCCCGTGTGCACCCGCGATTATTTTGGTTTGTGCATGATCCGCATAGCTTGTACTAGTAGTGTACGGGTCAGGTTACATCTAGTATTAATGTGTGTAAGATAATGTATAAAAATTAAGTATGTAAGCATGATTGTATGCATGTATGAGTGTGTCGAACGTAGGCGAAACCACTTGGGTTATGCCTACTTATAGGTTTCAAGTATGACTACCAAGTAGTGTCTAATGCATAAATTTTGAGTATGATTGAAGATAAATATGTATAACATCAGCATGCAGTATCGAGCGTATAGGTGGAATAAAATAGGATTCTGCATATATAAGTTACTATGAAGTTCCGAGTGTGTAAAATACGAAGTGTAATGGTGATATGTGTAATATTGTCATGCAATATTGACTGTATAAATAGAAACGTATAAGGCGGTATGCATGTGTGTGGTTGGTTAAGTCAAAAAATTTAGTTGGTTAAAAGAAGTCGGGTTTGTAAAGAATGAAGGACCAAAATTGTGAATGTCGGGTGAATATTGAGAAAAATATAAATTTTTGATGTAAAAGGTGGTTTGTAAAAAAAATACTATTTTTGTTTTAAAATTTGTATTCGTATATGAAACTCTCTTGCTCATGTGTTCAGATTTAGATTTGCGTATTTTGAAAAGGTTGTAAAATAGTGAGCTTGCTTTATTTTAATTTATTTTATTTATTTTATTGATGCAAGAAAAGTAGTGTTTTGAAAATTTTAATGTAAAACTTAAATTTTTCAAAAGTATTTTAGCAAAGTACTTATACGCATGTGAGAGAAATTTTTTCGTTGGTTTCTTGTTGGAAATAAATGTCTTTAGAATGGTAGCATAAAGTGAGTGTGTTTTGGACGAGTTGTGAAAATCGAGGGCAAGAGGTTCGTTTGACCACCCAAGTTGATGGGTAGCATTTCATAAAGTTTTTGAAAAATTGTGAAAGAAACTTTTAAAGTGTTATTAGGGGTTTCGTGTATGTAATTTACGTAAATACGTTGTAGGGTGAGAAATTGTTTGGATAAAATAGTAAGGTTCGATGTTTATGCATAAATGAGAAAATTGAAACAATGGTAAAATGTTTAGGTATAAGTTTTGATATAACGATTGTTATGAAAATAGTCGAGTTGGGGTTGGACTACGACTCATTTCTACAATTTGAGTTTTTGCGAAAAAGGACATCAAGGTGATTGACGTGAAGTCGTTGTCTCACGTAAATTTAATCCAAATACTGCTACAAGTTAGCGGTAAGTGGGTATCGAACACAGGGAATTGTGGAAATTGTGTTATTGAAAGGTTGTGCTACTTTAACTAATTACCTAATTTGCAAGAAATTTAATTTAGATTTTGGTTTTGTGGTTTTAGATCTTAACTACTAATGATTCAAAAATTGATTTGTTAACAGATTAATAAGGAAGTGACCATCTTAAGTTTCCGGTTCAAGAACGCATGTGTTTTAATTCAACTAGAAAGAGTCACATAGACATGACTCGTGTTTGATTAACTATTTGTGATAAAACGGAACTAAGTACTCGAATTATAATGCGAGGTCGTTACCCGATGACCAATTGATTATACCCAACCCGTTAACCTTCCTGTGATATCTAGATTGTCAACGACACCAAGAACGTAAGAAATAGGCACGGACTAAAATATCAATCAACGATTTACAAACAATCAATCAACACCATAATAACCATAACATAGCAATTATTCTAGAAATAATGAATTCAAACACAATTGTTGAACAAACCTTCCACTCAAGATGATCACAAGGAGATTTAGCCTCTCATGTTCTTGCAATCAAACATACTTCAAATGTTTTGTTCATACGGATCAATAACACCAAAATAATGTTTAGAAATTGTCTTGAATCCAAAACAACACTCAAAATCGCCCCTTTTTTCTCTGCAGTTCGTCAACAATCATTGGATATATGAAAAGACTCCATCAACTTAAATGGAGCAGTTACAACTTTCCCGTAGCTCACCACCGTCAGCTACGGTGCCCACCGTAGCTTACGGTGGGCAATTTTCCTTACGGTGGCAAGCCACTGTCTTACGGTGGCAATTAAGGGTAGACTCCATCGTAAGCTACGGTGGCAAGCAGAATTTTCCCATTTTGCCCTTCTTCAATCTCTCGAGTCCAAAGCCTTAATTAGCCACTTGCAATTCCCCAAAAAAGTACGTTTAAGTTCTCTCGTTATGCTCTTTAGTACCTGCAAAGGCAAACGCACCGTAGACATCAAATCGTAATAATTAAACATTTAATGCTTAGAATATTTATCATTTATCACACTTACGGGTTGTCCAAAAGACCACCCGTCACATCCCCACACTTAAACGTTGCTTGCCCCAAGCAACACTTTTACAAAAGTTTTCCAACTAACAAGTGGTCATCATGTAATCCAAACACAAACAAATTGCCCCGTTATCAACTTCACCTTCATATTACATAACACACCCCTCACTATACTCTCCTCTCGGTGACAAAAAATGGTACTAGCAAGATTGTGCTAGATCACTCAATGCAACTATGTAAATGTGCGACAATAAGCTTGGATAATAATCAAATCTTTACCTACAACTTGTCTAACATGCTTATGAATCAGAAGGACTTTTGGGTTGTAACAAGGCTATGTGTAAGGGTGAGAATTGGAGGGAAATATTCATGTAGCTTGTTTAATCGACCCGATTTATGATTACAATCAACATAAATAACTAACTCTAACTTTACAACTAACTTCATCTTCTTCTCTTTTTTTCAAACACAATTCAATATTGCATCAAGATAACAACCATTGCATTACAACTATTGAAAGACAAATACAATCATAACAATATCAAACTATCTAAACTGGGTCGATTAAAAGGTAGAATTTTGTAGGAAATAAGCTTGGGTGACAATTGAATGGTTAAAAGCTCAAATTGGACTACTAATGTCCAAACCCCCGTCCCGCTCACTACCAAGCTCATATATGTAACTTATGAGGTCCAACCCCCCAAACCCACACTCAACACACATCCAGACGAGGCTACCTAAATGCCCTCATCATATTCACAAGCATGTAAACTTAGGTTTTCACAAGCATCTATTATCCAAGTTCTATTAACACAATATACACATTGCCACTCAATCAAAAAGCATTTAATCTCTAAAGTACATCTATGTGGCTCAATCCTCACCAAGAATGGAATAAAAAAGGATACCGATGTGTTATGTATATTACGGTAATACCTTCAAACTTTGGCAATTGTTTGGTTCGCGTCACACAATTTTTTTTTAAATCCAAAAATTTTCCCCCATCCCCACACTTGGGATACATTGTCCCCAACGTATGGTTTTGGAGGAATGATCACTCATTTACTCCCAAAATCACCTTTCGTTCAAAATCTCAAATCCCATATTTCTTTTTTTATATATATAAACATGACAACTCAGCCACATAACCTCAAACCCAACATAACTATCAAACCTAATACACCCCCTTCCTTCCCAACCATAAACAAAAAAACAACAAAATAAAGCTACAATACTGTACAAAGGAAACATACGACCTGGTCAGTAATAGCGTGGCTGAGGAGGTCCGAAGATAGAAGTCATCATTTCCGAGAACTCGTTGAATGCGAACGCGCCACTTCCACTTCCTCCTTCTTCTTGTTGCCCGGAGCTCGGTTGCTGCTGCTGCTGCCTATACCGTGGATCCACCCATTGAGAGTGACGCATTGGTGGCATTGGATAAGAACCGTCATAGGGTGGTAAGGTCGAGTAATCAACTGGTGGAGGGTCTACAACCACCGGACGCCCTGCATGCCAATCATCATGCATCCTCCGGTTCTGATCATCCAAATATCGGTTATTGATTTCCTGCTCAAAGGCGTAAGCATGAGTACGGGTCCAGGATTCTTGTCGATCAAAATTGTGCCTCAATGCACGTTCCATGCTTGTTCCCATGAACGTCTGATGATCAAAAAACGTCCGCTCGGCCCCACTCCAGCTATCGAACACAAAAGGCCTCTGACTCTAGATTACTTCTTGCATTGTACCTTCGTGAGCCCAATTCGGCTCATATGGATATCTTGAAAAGTCAAAGAAACCTCCGGTTGGAATACTACTCGAACCCCCCTGCTCAACATTCATTGGGGCAACATGTGGGTCATCCATGTAGTCCTCATCCCCACTTGGGCCCTCTTCCTCGCTTTTCGGCTCATCCTCTTCACCCGGTCGAAGTGGCCGCGCGTCAGCCTTCAGAACTCTCCATCGTTGCCCCTCACTTTTCAACTTATGATACCTCTCAGACTCCAAATATTTCCACCCAGCCCCCAACTGTCGAATGTCAAACGGCTTGAACCTTTTATAGGACTCCTTATCATCTGCACCGATTACCCCATACATTTTCAAGAGAGCAGTGATGAGGCAGCAATGCGGAATGATTTTCCGCTGATCGTTGTTCCTACTAATCCATACATTGTTCACTACCAGAAAGCGAAACGAAAACATGGGGCCCTCAGTCAACAAGGTATAGAGCACCGGCACTTCCGGCCGTCGAACTTCGGTTTTGTCACCCCGCCTCGGGATAACATTTTGCATGCAAATGGCCAACATCAACTTTCCCTCAATCCTTAAATTCTTCATGTATAGCTTTCCGTGCGTAGTACCCGATAAGAATAGATAATCCAACATGGTATTCCAACACGGATTCTTCTCGGGTTCGAAATAGAGGTGTTCCAATCTTGGAAGCATATACTAATTAACCGGCTTACTATCAAATTTTGCAACCCACCTTAAAGAATCAAAGGACATCTCTACCGCTATGCCATTCACAGTGCCAATCAGTCTCATCTTCGACGCTCCACCCCTGTACAAAGGACACTTAAGAGTGGCCATCCACTCCTGAATTTCAGTTTCATACAAATTGGTGCCTTCGTAATCGTAACAATTCAGAGCCGCCTCCCATCCTAATGCCCGGAATTTATCCGTAATCCCAAACGGTCCAAAATCCGCTTCCCCCACCTCTTTTTCGCAAATAAATGCCTCTTTTCTTTGTGCCAACCGCTTAATCTGGTCGTTGAATAATTCAGCCTGCCACTCTTCTAGTTGCTCGTGTAACGCACCGGATGTTTATTGTGGCTTTAGCCCCGATCTGGCACATCTCTTCTGTGTCTTCATCACTACCACCCTGCATGACTAACCTTCTTTTTCTTGGTGTCGGGTTACTTGAAGATCTTCCTTTTCGCCCCATTATAACTCTGCAAAACATAGACATGACAAACACATATTATTCATCTTCTCAAAACCCCCATTGTCCCAACACTTGCTTATTACTATAGTCATGGAAACTAGTTAAAACATTAATTCACCATATGCAAAATTTTGAACCACATTCTCCTAAATTAGTAAAATTTTGCCCAAAATCATATTTTCATCACAAAACTAGCTTCCATAACCATAATCACTCAAAACCTAATCAAGTTCATCTCAAAATAATCAACCATAAGCAAGCATAGGTTCATGATAATCTAGCACTTACCATCCTACAGAACAATGATAATAATGTAAGAAATTACATACCTTGGCTTGTAGAAAAGGAAGAACCCTAAAAACTTGAAGATTAACAAAAACCCACAAGAACGCTAAAAACTTTAGGATCAAAATTTTCAACTTGATGGAATTGACCAAATGCAAGCACATAATCCTTGTGAAATTTTAGCCAAAATTGACCCAAAATCACTCAATTTGGTTAGAATTTGATAGATTTATGTGGATGAAGGTGGGTGTTCTTAAAGGTAAATAAGGGGGAAGAAGAATGAGGGTTGTGGCTAAAGAGATGCAGAATATGGGTGGTTAGGGTGAATTCCCGTGATAAAGTTACTGTTTTGCGGACCCTAAAAACCCAGTGGCCACCGTAAGCTACGGTGGTCACCGTAAGCTACGGCGGCACCGTAAGCTACGGTGGCTAGAATTTATAAAAGGGGACCGTAAGACAGTTGATAAACACCGTAATGAACATTTGGGGAACCGTAGCTTACGGTGGGGACCGTAAGATACGGTGGTATATGGGCAATTTCAAAAAAAAATTTAACATAAAAGCAATTCTATATATTTTAACCTACCACCCCCTCGAAAACCTGTGTTGTCCTCAACACCGTGTATGAGAAGTTATGAAAAACTTCCCCACACTTGTTTCAAACACAAATCAACAGGTACGGATAAAGACTCGAAACAAACTAAACACATAAACAACAACAAAGTATTTTACATTACCAAACCTGGGCCTTTTGAATTTAATTCTCATCCAACCGCCGTAAGATGTAGCCCACTTTATCAAGTTCAAGATGCTTAATATCATTCCCCTCCAAGTACGGTTTGAGCCGATGCCCATTCACCGTTTGCTTCTTGTTGGTCCTTTTATCCACGATATCAACATCTCCAAACCTTCCCACACGTGTAATAACATAGGGGCCCATCCACTTGCTTTTTAATTTGCCCGCAAACATCTTTAACCTTGAATTGAACAACCATACCTTTTGACCCGTTTCAAAAATTCGCTTTCGAATTGCATCATGAACCTTCTTGAGTTTATCCTTGTATGCAGCTGCACACTCATATGCTTCATCTCGAATCTCTTCGATCTAACTCAATTGAAGTTTCTGGATCTTCCCCGCTTCATCATAATCGGCGTTTACCGTCTTGATGGCCCAATGCGCCCTATGCGCCAACTCCATTGGTAAATGACACCCCTTCCCAAACACCATCCGGAAAGGGGTTGTACCAACAGGAGTCTTGTAGGCCGTTCGGTATGCCCACAACGCATCATCCAATTTACTTGACTAATCCTTTCTATCTGTTCGCACCGTCTTCAATAAAATTTCTTTAATTTGACGGTTAGACACTTCGACCTGTCCACTAGTTTGTGGATGATACGGTGTGTCAACTCGGTGGTTCACATTGTATCTCTTCAATAATTTCCCAAAATGTAAATTCTTGAAATGCGAACCACCATCACTGATTATAACACGTGGAATTCCAAAACGAGCAAAGATATTCGATTGCACAAACTGACATACAACCAAATGATCATTAGTCCGTGTCGGTATGGCTTCAATCCACTTTGAAACATAGTCCACGGCCACCAATACATACAAAAATCCATTTGAACTTGGAAACGGCCCCATGAAATCTATCCCCCACACATCAAAGATTTCTACCACCAAGATAGGTTGCATGGGCATTTCGTCCCTCTTTGAAATACTCCCCATCTTCTGGCAATTCAGAAAATTCCGGGCAAACTCACATGCGTCTTTAAAAATTGTAGGCCAATAGAACCCGCACGTGAGCACCCGGTACCCCATCTTGTGACCACTAAAGTGTCCCCCACAAGCGGAGGAGTGAGCATGGGTTAAGATTTCGGCCACTTTTGTTTCCGGAACACACCTTCTAATTACTTGATCGGGCCCAATTTTGAATAAGTCTGGTTCATCCCAATGTACTGTTTAACTTGTACCATGAACTGTTGTCGTCTTCTCTTTGTCCAATGTCCGGGAATAGCACACGTGGCCAAATAGTTTACGTAATGTGCGTACCACGAGGCCGTAGAAGTAGAGACAGCGAGCAACTGTTCATCAGGAACCGTTCATTAATCTCACTTAAATCATCAGCCCCTTCAATTGGAATCCGAGACAAGTGGTCCGCCACCACATTTTCACTTCCCTTTTTGTCTCGAATTTCTAAGTCGAATTCTTTGCAACAAAAGTACCCATCGAATCAACCGAGGTTTAGCATCCTTCTTTTCCATTAAATACCGAACTGCGCTATGATCAGAATATACCACCACTTTGCTCCCCCAAATATTTGACTGGAACTTGTCCAAGGCATACACCACCGCTAATAATTCTTTCTCGGTTGTGGTGTAATTCAGTTACGCCTCAGACAGAGTTTTACTTGCATAATAGATCGCCACCGGCTTCTTATCAACCCTTTGCCCTAAAACCACTCCAATAGTTGTATCACTAGCGTCGCACATAATTTCAAAGGACTTTGACCAATCTGGTGGCTGCAAGATAGGGGCCTTCACCAACTGTTCGCTCAATACAATAAAGGCTTGCAAACATTCATCAGTAAAATCAAATAGAACATCTTTCAATAATAAATTACATAAGGGTTTAGTAATAACACTAAATCCCTTAATAAATCTTCTAAAAAAACCAGCGTGTCCCAAGAATGACCTTATCCCTTTAACATTTCTAGGAGGAAGTAGCGATGAAATTACACGAATTTTTGCTTTGTCTACCTCCATCCCTTTTTCGGACACAAGATGGCCCAACACAATACCTTCCTGAACCATGAAATGAATTTTTTTCCCAGCTCAGCACTAAGTTCTTCTCGACACATCTTTTTAAAACTTTTTCTAACTCGTCGAGACACGACTCGAAGCTTGTGCCAAAAATAGAGAAGTCATCCATGAACACTTCAAGCGACTCTCCAACCATGTCCGAGAAAATGCTCATCATACATCGTTGACAAGTTGCTGGAGCGTTACACAAGCCAAATGGCATTCGCCTAAAGGTGAAAGTACCATAAGGACATGTAAAGGTGGTTTTGTGCTGGTCATCGGGATGAATAGCAATTTGGTTGTATCCTGAATACCCATCCAAAAAACAGTAGTATTTTTGACCCGAAAGTTTTTCAATTATTTGGTCAATGAAGGGTAATGGAAAATGGTCCTTAGAGGTTGCGGTATTCAATTTTCTATAATCTATACAAACACGCCACCCGGTGACCGGTCGGGTGGTGATTTGTTCATCATTTTCATCCTTAATAACTTGCCGGCCTTTTTAGGCACCACTTGGGTAGGACTTACGTGTAACATTTGTCAAAAACGGGTTTCCGAAACCCGCTCCGTTTTGTAATTGAATATCAAGTTATAAATGTCACGTTGTATATTTATGGTTATTTTGGTTTTTAATGATACATAATTAATAAACAAACTAAACTATAAAAATTATATTTGATAAAAAGTGAAAACAAAATAAATAAAAAAGAAATGTTGCTGCCGGGACTCGAACCCGGGTCAGCCGGTTCATAACTTCAATGACTTAACACACACACACATCACCACTCCGCCACTTGTTGTTTTCTGTCATCTCTAGGAAACAAATAACCTTTATACTCAAACTCGGTTAAAAACGGTTGCGCCAACTGAGAAACGGAAATCGGCAAACCAATCGTCAAATCGTTTGTTTACTCGCACATTCAGGTTATAGCCGATGCACCGACGTTTTCTCATCAATTCAGATTGAATGAACGTTAAATTGTCATCATCAATCAAGTCCCAATTACTTCACCTCAAGACCCCTCTCGCGACTCAGAAACATTATACCAACATTCCATTTCACTTTCGTCACACTTTCAGTTCGTCAGAACGCTTAAATCAACTCGCCGGAATTTTCTGCAAGATTCACCGGAAAACCGTATTCATCCTCAAACGGTAAATCTTTCAATAACATTGTAGTTCAACAATTGTTAGGCTATTTCTAACTTAAACCTTTCAATTGAAATCGAATTCAGGCACTGTATTCAGCTAATTTCAGTTCGCCGGAAAAATTCTGAAAATCTCTATATTCATCTGAGAATCGGTAAGGGCATTCAAACCCTCTGTTAACAGTTGCTGATCACTTCAATTTCACGATTAGCTAATAAAAACGGTTAATTGTCTTGTTCAGTTGAAGAGCATAAAAACAGGGACCGACACATTGCCGGAATTCTGAAATAAACCGTTCATCGGTATGTTCACCTCTAATTACCGTTTCTGCCATTTCATTTTAGCCTTAAGAATGTTTGTTAATCGTAAAAACAAGGAACGGATTAGTGAATCAGATGACTGTAATCTGAATGTAGAAGACGAAGTTAGTTAAGTTATAAGTTTAATTAAAATCAGTAATATGAACGGGTTAGACACACAGTCCAGTGGTGGACTGTGTGCAAAATATATACGCATGTCCCGAGTTCGATCCCTGATACACGCACTCCTTATGTAATAAAATGCCTTTTTGTTTGAAACTAAACCGGGTTAACTCCGTTAGTTGTTAAGTATAATAAAAACTGAGATATTAACCAGGTTAGACACACAGTCCAGCGGTGGACTGTGTGCAACACTGAATCGCACGTCACGAGTACGAAACCTGATACTGGCACCGGTTCGTTGAATTAAAATGTTTTTGAAATTAAAAGAATTTTGGTTAAACCGAATTAGTATATAAATATAATTAAAAACAAGATTATTTCGGGTTAGACACGTAGCTCAGTTGGTAGAGCTGCGTGCACGCGTACGGGAGGTCTCGGGTTCGAGCCTCACCCGGCGCAAACAATTTCGCTGACCGAACCGGTCAACAAGTCAACGGTCAACGGTCAACGCAAAATAAACAATTTTTTTTATATTTTTATTTATTTAATTTAATTTAAAAATCAATTAAAAATACTTAAAAATAACATCTTTAAAGATAGAAAATAGCCTTAAACTCACAAAAATATATCTAAAAATTTCATTAAAATCCTTAATAAAATCCACTCATTTAATATATTTTTCCGTTATTATTTAGGTTAGTATTTCTCGTTGTTCCGCTCATCTAATTCGTGCGCATCTCACCATCTTCAATCCAACGCACCCAATGTGAGTGAATCTTTACAAATTCCCCGTTTAATCATGTTTTGGGTGTATCATGTGTCTTGTTATATATATATTATATTTAAACCATTGTGCATACATCATATCATGAACTTGTGTATTCAGTATGTTTCAATTGTTGTGTGGTTATTGTTGGATGCAATTTATTATTTTCAGTACATGCAATTTCATAGGCCGCCGCTCCCATTACATTATGAGCGTTGAGCATGTTCCCCATTTCATTATGAGCGTGAACCTGGCGTGCCCACATACGATCGGCTCCGTTTGATTGAGCCTTGATCACACAGACATTTTCATTTTCAGTACGTGCAATACGATCGGCTTCGTTTGATTGAGCCTTGATCGCACAGTTTCATTTATGTTACTTATCGTATGATGTTGGTATGTTTATGTATACTATCATATGTTATTGATTGTTATAGTTGCGATTGCTATTTGCCACTGTCTGATTATTTACATTTGCTCATTTATGATTATGCACAATTTTTCATTTATAAACTAACAAGTAAATCAATAATAAATGTTTATCTAACAAGGTTCACTCGCCAACTTATGTTGACCCAAAAACCCCCATTTTTACACATGATACAGGCGAACCAGCAGCAGCTAGGAACACAAAGGATTGGACTAGAAGAATAAAATGATTTAGAGTTTGGGATTGTTATGTTTGGTTTATTTTCTTTGTATTGTATGGACATGTTTGGATTATTTGGAATGTAACTTTGACTTTAATAACTATGAAACATATTAGTAAATGTCATGAGCTTTGGTGATAACCCAATTATGCCCCGACTCTTATTCCGCTGCGGGTCGGGGTGTGACATTACGCAAGCACTATCAAAAATAGGGTAAATAATATATGTATCCAACCATTTGATTACCTCCTTTTTCACTACCTCGTGCAGATTCGAATTCAACCTTCTTTGTGCTTCCCTCGATGGCTTGGCCTCATCATTTGTAATTATCTTGTGCATAACAACAGATGGGCTGATTCCCTTCAAATCAGCAATTGTCCATCCTATGGCCGCCCGATTCGCCTTGAGCACCCTCAACAATTCGTGCTCTTGAGCCACCTCTAAATTAGAGGCAATAATGACCAGCAATGTGTCATTATCCCCTAGAAATGCGTATTTCAAGTAGCTCGGCAATTCCTTCAACTCTAGAATTGGGGGCTTCTCCAAAGATGGTTTCGTATCCGAACTAATTTCCGCCGGTAGACTCTCGAATTGATGAGTCCACGGCGGTCGCCCCTCTTCCATCGCCATCACATCCTGTTTTTCTTCTTCCACTCGCAAATCACTAGCATGTACCTACTCAGACACATCACAGACACAAACCTCCTCTACCGCATATTCATGTGGGTCACACCCATCCACTAAATCTGCCATGAAACACTCGTCAACACCAATAGAATTATATGTGTTAGTAAAACATTTAATCGCATTTTTCTGTTACCGAATGTCATGTCAATCGTACAAAGTCGACAATCAATTACGGCGTGAGCGGTGCTTAAGAATGGCAGACCCAAAATAACGTTTTTTGTTGTTTTGGGTCAGCGGATGAGTAGTCAAGTACTAAAAAGCCTACCGGGTAGTAAAATTCATCAACCTTCACAATTACATTTTGGACCATCCCTCGGGGTAACTTGTGAGACAAATCAGCCAAAACCACCGTTGTCTCTACCTGAGCCAATGGACCAAAATCATATTGGTCATACAACCCACCCGGTAGTATACTTACTTCGGCTCTAAGATCTAGCAACGCTTTAGACATTGGAAAGTTTCCAACTTGAATATTTATTAACGGCGTTCCCAGATCTTGGAGCTTGGGAAGAAGAATCCCTTTCAGCGCCGCACTAACCTGTCCGGTCAGATCTACCCGCTTAGGCAACTTCTTCTTTTGTTGTCTTTTCTGAGTGCATAATTCTTTTAAGAACTTTGCGTAAGTGGGTACTTGATTAATAGCATCAAGCAATGGGAGGTTTACCTTAACTTGTTTAAACACATCCAAAAGTTCTTCCTTTTGAGGACCCATTGTTGAAATAAAATTGTTCTTTCCCGGGTCAACTAAAGCGGAGGGAAACGGGACTTGACTTGGTCCCCTTCCTCCTTTGTTTCGTTTAAGATTTCACCCAAACCCGGTTTATTTATCACATTTTCAACAGTAAGATCCCTTGACACATTTGGTGATGGGACATCATCCTCATCACTCTCATTACCCGTAATATCCTCAACCACCCCTTCAACCAAACCCGGTTCCAAATTTGCTTTAAATTCTTTACCGCTCCGTAAAACACTTACATGATTAATATTAATATTACGCGAAGTGTTATGATAGGGATTTACCTTTGTGTCACTCGGAAGTTGACCCTTACCTTTTTTAAGTTCCGCTACCTCGGATGCGAGTTGACCCATTTGTGTGGTGAGCGCTTGGATACTTTTGTCACGGACTTCATCCTTTTGCATACGAGCTTCGTCAAGTTGATTCCTCCGTTGCATGTCTTGTTGCATCATTCGAAGCATATCCATAACCTCATTACCGCTCGATGAAGTTTGACCCGCATTTCCACTTTGGTCACCTCCTTGTTGGAATTGACCTTGATACCCTTGACCGTTCCCGCCCCTAAAATTCCCTTGATTATATTGTGGACGAGGAGCAAAACTCCATTGAGCTCCTTGGAAATTAGGATTGGCTTGAGTCGCCGGGTTCCCATAGCGGAAATTCGGATGATTCCGTAATCTCGGGTGGTACGTGTTGGAATTCATGTTGAAGTTTCGACCACCCCCTCCAATTGCATTCACTTCCTCGACTTGATTTGCATTTACTCCCACCAAGCATACCCCCGTTGCATGACCTAGTTCATTACAGTTAGTACAAACATTATATACCTGATTTGAAGTTGTGCTTCTCCATCCTCCACCGCATACACTTGAGGTCTTGTGATTACATGTCTAGCCCGCCTTGACGATGGTGCTTTCCTTTTTGATGTGACTGCCATTTGCTCTAAAAATGTCGAATTGTCTTACTCATAGTTTGTTCCAAATGTACCATTTGTGATAGACATCAAATCACGAGCATCCTCCAAGCTCAACCCTTCGTGGAACGCATTCAACAACTCCCACAATGCTATGTCGTGATGAGGACAATTCTTCAACATCATGTTGAATCTTTCAAATGCCTCATGAAACATTTCACCCTGTTGTTGTTGTTGGAAACTATGTAAGCTCCGCCTTGCTTCATGTGTCTTTTGGGCCGTGAAAAATTCTTCAAGAAACCTTTGTTGCATATCGGCCCAAGTATAAATCCATGCGGATGGTAAAGTGTGGAACCACCACTTTGCCTTATCTTTCAACGAAAACTGAAACAATACCAATTTTACATCATCCGCGGAAAAACCTTGCCCCCGATTGTGTTGCAAATGGAATCATATGTTTCCAAATGGAAGTAGGGTTCCTCCGTTGCTAGACCCTTGTACTTCGGCAAGCTTTTTAATGCAGTCGTCCTAACTTCAAATGTTCTCCCATCCGGGCGTTGTGGTATCACTACCGGAGAAGGATTATTAGTAATAGCCGGACGAAAATGTGCTTCAACCCCCCTTACTACCTCCCGATGATGTCTTCGCGGAACACCTAAAGGTACTCTTGGTCAACCCGCTTGACCTTGTCTTAACCATCGAGGTACAAAATGTTGTTGAGGTTGATGCATCGGTCTTTGAAATTGCGGTAGTTGATGTTGACCTTGGACTTAAACTTGTTGTAGAGGCATTGGTTGTTGGAACTGTGGTCCTTGAGGACGAACTTGTTGCACCCCCGTAGGTTGCCTTTGTGGGTAACCCATTCCCCCTTGCGGTCCCAAGTTACCTCCATCACCCCCATAATAGTAACCTTCATCTTCATACCCTCCGAATTCTTCTTCATACCCATCATCATACCCATCCCCTCCTATGCCCGATGTTTGCACAAACTGTGAGGAAGGATTATGGAAACCCGGTTGGGTTGGTGGTTGAGATGTGGGAGAGTAATGGATAACGGTTGAACTTGGTAAAGTTTGACTTGGAAATGGTGGTTGAGTGGATGATGATTGACCGGAGGTTGGGAAAAAAGATGAGAATGGTGGAACCATGGATGTGGTATTGGGAGGATTGACTTCATGTGTTGAAGGTGGATTGGTGGTAGTAATTGGTAGAGGTTTAGATGGTGTTGTTTGGCTTGTGGTAGTAGGTAATGATTCCATGATGTGGAGTGGTGTTATTGGCGTACTAGGTGTAGTTGGCGACCTAATAACCTTGTTTTCTCGTAACAAAACCCTGTTGCATCGTAAAGTTCTTTCCGGGTCAAATACCAATGGTGATAGCGTTTTGGATCCTCTAGTATGCATACACCTGTAAAATCTTGCACACTAACACAACCAGCATAAACCCGGAAAAATAACAAACTATACTAACTTAAAATAATAACACACGTTGCGCATAATTCCCCGGCAACGGCGCCAAAATTTGACGTGAAGTCGTTGTCTCATGTAAATTTAATCCAAATACTGCTACAAGTTAGCGGTAAGTGGGTATCGAACCCAAGGAATTGTGGAAATTGTGTTATTGAAAGGTTGTGCTACTTTAACTAATTACCTAATTTGCAAGAAATTTAATTTAGAATTTGGTTTTGTGGTTTTAGATCTTAACTATTAATGATTCAAAAATTGATTTGTTAACAGATTAATAAGGAAGTGACCATCTTAAGTTTCCGATTCAAGAACGCATGTGTTTTAATTCAACTAGAAAGAGTCACATAGACATGACTCGTGTTTGATTAACTATTTGTGATAAAAGGGAACCAGGTACTCGGATTATAATGCGAGGTCGTTACCTGATGACCAATTGATTAATACCCAACCCGTTAACCTTCCCGTGATATCTAGATTGACAACGACACCAAGAACTTACGAAATAGGCAAGGACTAAAATATCAATCAACAATTTACAAACAATCAATCAACACCATAATAACCATAACATAGCAATTATTCTAGAAATCATGAATTCAAACACAATTGTTCAACAAACCTTCCACTCAAGATGATCACAAGGAGATTTAGCCTCTCATGTTCTTGCAATCAAACATACTTCAAATGTTTTGTTCATACGGATCAATAACACCAAAATAATGTTTAGAAATTGTCTTGAATCCAAAAGAACACTCAAAATCGCCCCTTTTGCTCTGCAGTTCGTCAACAATCATTGGATAAGTGAAAAGACTCCATCGACTTAAATGGAGCAGTTACAACTTTTGCGTAGCTCACCACCGTAAGCTACGGTGCCCACCATAGCTTACGGTGGGCAATTTTTCCTTACGGTGGCAAGCCACTGTCTTACGGTGGCAATTAAGGGTAGACTCCACTGTAATTGGTATCCTACTGATATTATATCATAAATAAAATATTTTTCTAGAATACTTATAGTTATAACATTAAATTATATTCAAGTTCCTTTTATACGGTATATAATTACCGAAATGCCCTTATGAGGCATAGTTTTGTTTTAAAACCATAATGGGCATACAAGTTGATATCCTACTGATATCTTAACTTATTTAAACTATAATGGCATATATAACTTGTCCATTACTTATCCGGTTACCCGATATCGCTAATATGCGCTCGGTTAAGTATATGAAACTATTTTACGAAAATTAACCGAAACTGGTTTAACCTTGTCATTTAAATCTCAAAATCCAGAATGTTTATAGTTTACCCATATTATACAAGTCAAGGTACTTGTTGGGATTAAACTACATTCTATCCAATCATCGTTTAATCTAGCGTCATACGTTTGATCAAGTACGCTAGTCTGTCTAAGTCTATGACTTAAATAAGACCGTTAGTATTTAATTGGTTAGTTTATGCCATAATTCAGACTAGAGACTTGCCGGTAAATGCTATCTGCACTTATGACTTTTGTGTACGGCTGAGTTATAACAAAATTAAACGAAGACTAGCTCAGGTAAATACTCTCGACTTATTTCCCCTATACGGGCTAGGGTTACGATAAATTATTACCGCTTGGTCGGAAATGGGATCCAATCGAACGCCAGTTCGGGGATAGTAAATCCGCATATTCTGTTTTAATCAGTTTTGTTTGATAACTTAAACATCGGGGGTTAACTACCGTGTCCTGGATATCCTCGGCTCATTACAATAGAAATGGCCCAAAGCCTTAGCGCGGGTGTAGGCATACACCCGATAGACGCTCAATTATGCATTCCCACAAGGTTGGGAGGAATTGACTCCTTCGTGAGTCCAAAGTGGTGTGTACATTAATTGTGTCTCGGTCTCCGTACCGGGCCCCGTATGTATGGACAAACATGTAAATCTGTTAACAAGGTTGGACGGTCAATTAACCCAAGTTATAAAAAGATTTTGTGCTGATACGCGCTTAAAACATTTTTGAAATGTTTTCAAAACGAGTCGGTTGGGTGTATTTACCAGCGAAAGCTGACGTATTTTCAAAAGACTAAACTGCAGGTACAATACGAAAATAGGCCGGAGGTGCTCGGTAGTGATAGAGGATCTTGCAAATCCTAAATCTGCCCAAAGTCTGTTTTATATTCTTTCCATGTACAATTTATGATCCGCCTGTGGATCTTCTATTACGAGCCTGTATATTATTTTGTATTTTCGAACATTCGGTTTGTAATAGTAATTTAACTCCAAGACTTCTATTGTGACGTGTTTAATTGACTATGATGATTATCAACTGACGTCACGATACTCCCCACCCGGGCCCACCGGTGTATGGATTTCGGGTTAGAATCCGGGGTGTGACATAAATTGAGATATCATAAAAGATAGGCTTAGTAAAATATTAGAGTGCTTTGTGTTGAGAAGCGTCGACTATTCCAAAGTGAATCAAAGATCCTTTCAAATTATAGGAACGTGCTTTGGCCTATAGGCAAAGTGTCTCGTCGAGAAGCGATTAACGACACTTTACCCTTCTAGTTCTACACATATCTAATTGATCGAATAATCGAAACTTTGGCGAGATTGAAAATCAAAGAATGGGACTAGTTGACAAGGTGCGGGTTTCACCCCTAACTTGACAACATCGTACCCTAAGTGTGGTTGGTACTTACCAAACAGGAGCGAATTCCGACTCGTTGGTAAGGGTTAACTAGAATATGAAATGGAAATTTTTCATCAAGGTATGGATATCACTCCTAACTTGATGGCGTAATTTCGTGAAAAATCGAATACGCGGATTGAGATGATCACCAAAGTGCGGGCTTCACCCCTATTTTGGTGAGATCGTCTCGTTAGTATGACTGTCTTCAAGTGTGTATATTATGTAAATGTCTTAGGAAAGACATGTTGCATATATTAAGACCAAAGGAAATAGAAAGAAACAAATAGCAAGAATTAATATTTTAAGCAAGAATCAAGAATGGTCAAAATTGGACACTTAACTATAGACTAGGTCCATCATAGCAATTCTACCTAATTCCCTATAGTTATGGCTCTGATACCAATCTGTCACACCCCAACCGATGGTGGAAACATCAGAGTGAGACGAAATAGATTGCTCAAGGAATCATAACACTATTTGCGACAATAATTTAGTTAAACCCGCTTCATTTCTTAGAAGTCATGCATGGAGGTAGGAGGATAACCTTCCTTTTAACCTCTATCGTATAGTTCACCAATACACAAGTCATCACAAGGACGACAAGGATGGTCATGAATAAGTTAAACATAAAAGTAGAAGACAAACAAAGTAATCAAAATCATCAAGTGAGGTGGTGGATTGAAGGTAGGATAGCCAAGGCTTCCACGTAATCACACACTACCAACTCAAGTCTTGTTTCAAGAACAAGTTTGGAAGGATACAACACTTGTGGGTTGAAACCCTATTAAAAGAAAAGGTTCTTATACTTGAGACCTCATATATGGTGATGTTCCAAGTTGGTTTTCCATTGGAAACCTATGGAAACATTTCCAAAAGGTGATTCAAGTGTTAAGAAGGAAAAGATCAAAGGAGAGAGTTAAGGGTGTCACACCCTGACCCGCAGCGGATATAGTAGTTGGGGCATGATTGGGTTTTCATCAAAGCTCATGACATTTACTATATTAATGTTTCATATTTATTAACTCAAATTTAAAAGAGAATATTCCAAACACATAAAAACATACAAACACAAGAAAAATGTTCTAAACAAGTAATGTTTTATTCTTCTTCTAAAGCCAAATCCTAGATGTTCCTTTCCTCAGTCTGTCCACCTGTATCATGTGTAAAATAAAGATTTGAGTCAACAAAAGTTGGCTAGTGAATCTGATTTAATCATTTGAAAGAAATAGTTATATTGATTAATTTATTAAAAATGTGCATAAACCAAATATGAGAATACGTATATGTAAAACCATCCACAAACCACATAACATCTAGCAATGTACACATGAGCATGATAATTGATGAACTGTGAGATCAAGGCTCAATCAAACGGAGCCGATCTAATTAGGCACGCGATGCTCTACTCGTATCCAACGAGGAACTGATGGGCCTAATGTGAATGATGCACTGAAATGAGAAAATGTAACCACATATAACAACAACCAAACATTACATTAAACGTTAGTTCAGATAATGGTAGTAGCACTAGTATTTGAATGAACAAAATAAGTAATCAACCATGATACACCCCAAAACATGAATAAAAAGGGGAATTTGTAAGGATTCACTCACAGTGGGTGCGTTTCTTGGATTGATGACCAATGCGCACGATTTATGATTTCAACCGACGAAAGAAAACTAACCTAAATAATCACGTAATAATTCGATAAATATAAAACTCTTATTTGAATTTAATATTTCTAATTAATGTCTTTTATTAGATTTTTAAGTCTATTTTTATGGCAATTATTACAAAATTAAAACTTTAAAAGTCTTATTTTTAGGTATTTTAAAGGGTTTTTGGAGAAAATAATAAAGAAAATAGGTAATAAAAAAATATACCGTTTACAGGGTTGAACAGGTCAACCGGTCGGACCGCATTTGTGATTGGCATCCTGTGAGATTCGAACTCGTGACCTCCCGTATACTTGCACGCAGCTCTACCAACTGAGCTACGTGTCTAACCCAAAATAAACTTGTTTTTAATTATATATATATATATATATATATATATATATATATATACTAACTAGACTAAATTATGTTTTGTTTTTATTTAAAAAGATTTTATAATTGCCAAAACCAGTTACAGAAACCGGATCGAACCCGAGACCTGATGTTCGTGTGCACACAGCCCAACCAGTCGGGCTGTGTGTCTAACCCGTAATAACCCAGAATTGTATTAGTTATATACACTTACTCAGAGGTGATCTGTATAGGTTTTCAAAAAGATTGGTTTTACTTTTGGAAATTAGCTGCGTATGTGATTCGAAACCCGGAACGTGTGCTTTGTATTTGCACACAGTCCACCGCTGGACTGTGTGTCTAACCCGATAAAAACACCCAATTAAATTATACTTATACACATTATAAAATTCATCTTTTTCACCATTAAAACCCAGACATCGAATCCAACCGATAACCCATATATACAGTTCTGATTAACTGTTTTAAAACAACCACTAGATAAACAATAACAAAAGGTTTTTAGGTGTTTGAGTGATGTTATACCTTTCCGGTTAAATTCCGGTAATGAACAGGAACAACTCCGGCGATGTTTGATTGAAACAGAGGGTTCTTTAAGTGATGATTGAGAGAGAGTTTGAAGGAATAAGCGAGTTCAGTTGTGGTGATTTGGTCGGTATTTATAGAGTGTGAAGACAGTTACAATTTTCGGTTTCAATCACTCAATTTGAAGATCAATGATTTGCTTCATTTACATCCAAATTGATTTGGTTTTTCGGTTATAACTGATGTTCGAAGTCGGTTTCACACGTTTTCTCAACAGAAAGTCGTTAATTGAGCTTGATTGCTCGAATTGTGTTTTCGACCATTACTGGTTCTATAAAAATTGCAGGTTGGCGTTTTGTTTCAGTATAAAACTTAATTAATTTCAAGTTTATTCACAAGTGTGTATGTAGTGCAGTGGTGTGTGTTGTGTATGGATTCGATGGGGACCCGGGTTCGAACCCGGTTGCCCCTTTGTATTTATTTTTTTTATTATTTTAAACCTGATTTATTATTATTTTTTATTTAGTTAACATTTTAACTATTTAAATTATTTATTAACCACAAAAATTAATAACACGAAGTTTGAACGATTAATAAATGTGTAACGAAACTTCAAATAAAATACTTGAATTATAACGAAGCGGCTTTTGGAACCCGTTTTACAACGATTGTTACAAAGGGTGAGTTAGAACTCACCTTTGAAAGTTTGAACTTTCAGATGAAGAGAGCTTAGAGCTTTAGAGAGAAAAGAAGAAGAATGTTTGTGGTGTGAAATGAGAGGAGAAAGAGGTGGGTATTTATAGATGGGGTTAGGGGGTTTTTAGTTGGGTGCATTAATGCAACAAACACAAAATTGACCAATCCATGAGCTAGAAACAACAAACTCCGGATTATGTCCCTCTCGCGGGCCGCGAGAGAGTAAAGAAGAGGCGGTCGCGGGCCGCGAGGAGCCTGGCAGGCCGCGAGAGTTTACCACGAGGCCGATCGCCGGCCGTGAGGTGTGTAATTCCATAAGCTTCTTTGGTTTTTGACACTTTTAGTCCTTGTACTTAGTTTTATCTTTCATTTCATGCTATAACTTGACCTTTTAGCATGTTTCAAGTGTATAAAATGCACATATAAGTATGAATTGAGTATCGAGTGTGTATGTATGAGTCTTTGCATGTATAACAAATATCGGTTTAAACGATTGAATGCATGTAAGACAAGTATGTATCAATTATGAATTTCACCACGATCAAAGTCTCGGATTACAAAATTTGGAAAAGAAATACGAGTACGGTACGAATACAAGTTTTTTTATAAATAGAAATATGATTATACTTTCTAATTAAGGAAAGTACGAAAAAAGCGAGGCGTTGCAATTTTCCACAACCTAAATTTGACTCTTTTCTTCATCATCACAGACACGTGAAATAAGTCGCGAGTCACGACTAACAGGAACAATACCGCCGGTAAATTCATCAAGTGCATCAATACTCTTCATTACCATTGATTTAGGTTTATAAATTCTTTAGCCCTGAACAAATCTAGAAAAATTTTTGTCCTTTTTCAGGAGTTTTCACGCTCCTGTTAATCGGGTTTCGACAAAGTGTCTTTCCTTAACCTCTAACTACGGTTTTAGAAAATCAAAACCAAAGCGGCTCGATTTGTTTCGTGTTGAGGAATTTCAGAAACCAGATGATTAGAGAGGCGTGTATTCACTCTCAGATCAAATTATTTCGGTGGTTTTACCGGATAATTCAATTGGATAAAACTTTGATTTCTAGAATTAGAACAACAGTATGTGTTTGTATGGAATTCATATGAAGCAGTGTTTGACCAAAAAAACACACCACGAATTTTAGGGGATAATTCCCAGATAACTGCTACTTGGCAGTTATTGGCTGTTATTAGCAGTTATATTTCAAATTTCGAATTTAATTAAATTGCCGCCTTAATTTTTATCTACAAAATTTTGACGAATTTTATCTACAAAACTGCTACTTGGCAGTTATTGACAGCTCGACCCTAGCCAAGGGCTCTGCCCCTTGGACCCCGCCATGGGTTGCCGCCCCTTGGACCCTGCTCCTAGAGGCGCTGCCCCGGACCCCCGCCAAGGGGGTGTTACCCCCATTTCGGGGCTCAGCCCGAATGGAATTACAACAACTCGAATAAGTGTGAACTCCCGCACCTCCTAACTTGTTCGATGTGCATTATAATTCTCTTTGGTCACCAAGTTAATCCCGATTACACTAAAATATCTAACATTTCGCAGCCACAAATGTTGGGTTTGTGTTACAAATGTCCTCTTTGTTCAATGGATGGTTTGAATTATTGTTATTGGGTTATAAAGATTGATTGTGACTATACTAAATGTATATAGAAAAATTAGTCACAATTACAAAAGAACATATTAGTGAAATGTTGTGTAAACATAGAAGAAAAGGGGGACAATAATGTAAATGTGAAGGAACACATACACGCATGCTAGTTGATAAAACACACTAATATTATTATGATGCTTAACCAAGAAAGGGATAACTCAAATGAAATATTGAAATGTATAGCATCTGTAAACCAAAGTATACCACAACTTGCATGCAAATATGTGAAAGTCAACGTGCTTTAGAGTTTGATTCACAAAAGTCTCCATTTATTTGATAAACATTAACAACTAATGCTTTTGTTTTCAAACAAGGGAAAGCTAAGTTGTGCTCTAACTTCCCTTATAAATAGGCAATTCTTGATATTAACATTGTATCAGTCCCTTGCTTGTAAGCACACTTGCTCTTTTACATCACTGGCAATGAAACCGATCATCTTAGTCACCGCGTTGGTTGTTGTTTTAGCGGCAACACAAGCTCAAGCTCAGATAAATCTTCCCCCACTTCCGGTTCTTCCCCCGCTTCCGGTTCTCCCCCGTTTCCGGTTCTTCCCCCGATTACGATTCCCCAACTTAGATCCGTGATAAAAATCACCGGAAGGGTATTTTGTTCGGTGAATGGTATTGTTAATGGCACAAGCCCACTACCTCCTTTCCCAAGTAAGATCACCATTCTGGCTTTATAGTTCATACATTCATCGCATCCTTTGCAAACTTTTAACGTTGTGCTGTTGCGCTCTAGTAATTTAAGATTCTTTTAATAATCAAACGAATATGATCAAGTTTGTTTTCTTTATCTTATATTTGATAAGTACTTTTAATTTTGAAAAAGTTGTTAACATTTAATTAATATACCTTATTCGTCATGCATTATTCATTTTTAAAATATATATATATATATATATATATACAATTGTAGTTGTGTTTATTAAAATTTAAATATTTAAATCCGTAAGTATTCACGGGTGATAACCTAGGTGTATTATAAAACTGATGCACATTCTTTATCTATTTCTTTCTTTTGTTGACTAAGTTACTAGTTAATTACTAAGTGAAACTTATAACTTAACCTATATGAATATTGTGACATTAAAAGATCCAAAACGGATGCACACATGTGATATGATATCTATACATTTCCTTGTTCAGAGATGCTCTAGTCCAACTTGTATGTGGTAGAACTGTGGTAGCCTCAAACACGACAAATGGCATTGGAGCAATTAACCTCTTGGTGAGTCCACTTCGAGCTATTGTTAGCAGCGTTTTATCATCATCTTGTAGCATACTTGTTCCTACACCACTCTCGGCTTGTAACGCAACTCTGCCATCAAGTGGAATTCTACGAGGAACGCTAGAGTTCGTGGGGAACACCACTAGTGGGGGTTTGAATGTTTTCAATTTTATTACGAGGACACTCGCATTGGTCCAAGGTTGATAATTTGAGTTAGCTTCACTATAGTAATGTATGAATAAATGAGGGTTGTGTTTAGCAACATAAAATACCTCTATAATAATGTATGAATAAATGAGGGTTGTGTTTAGCAACATAATACACCTCTATATAATGCATGAATAAATGAAGCTGTTGACTTATATTAAGTTTGTGTGCGCTCAAGATCTTTGTTGTTTTTATGTTTTTTTCTCAACTTGATTAAAACCCTGATTTTTGGTGACAAGATGCCATTGAATGTACGAGTCATGTATGATTTTTTATGCAAAAGCTACTCTTCACCTATTTATACAAACACATAAAAGTACTAATATATGTTACAATTATAGATATAACATAACGAAATAAAATTATCATGACCCATGTCTCCAAGTCTCTTACTGTGTGAAAAAAGTTATATGCGATTTGTAATTCTGGTGAAAATACATTGTTGTGGTATGTATTTTTTTTTTCCAGTTTCCCCCGAATTCTGTTATATATAAGCATTTTCAAAAACATAAATGTTTAATTTGTGGGTCAAAAAGCAAGATCCATAGCCAATGCATGTTTTTTTAACAGAAAAAGTAAGTATATGATAATGAACTTCTAACAAGCAGCTAGAATGATTATAATAAATGAACTTCAGTTCAAAACCATATTAAAACGGAATATTTAATTATGTTTGGTTTTAAACGGTTTCGATATGATTTAATGGGGATGATACTGACTTTTGAAAACCCTAGTTTTACCCCTTATTTGGATATCCTAGAAAAATGAAAGGCCAAAATCACTGAATATAGATTGGCATAAATGGTGTTATAATCCGTTTTTTTGAGTTGCAATAAATGTATGTGGGTTGAGGGTAACATGTTACTTTTTCTTGTTTTGTTTGAATCCTTGGATGGCTCGGTTTGGCCGGGTTTGTATGGGTTTTTTCGCTAATCCCCGTTAGCTCTTTGATATATTATCAATGTCGCCGTTAAAAAAATGAATATCCTAAAAAACAAAATGTCAAGTATTAAACTGCAACAATGCCAAAAAAACAAAATACAAAAATTGAGATGGCATCTAAGTCAAAGTTGAGTATATGACACATTGTAAGTTTTAATAGATGACTCTTTTAAAAAATAAAAACGTATACTTTTAACTTTTAAATCAACGGTACGGGTTTTTTCTTTTTTACCTATTCTTGTAGACAAAAAATCAAATACAAATACTCTTATCATACAAAAAATAGGAATATGATGAAAAGGTAAAAAAACATAATGATATTTTCGTAACTATTTACTCCTATAGTAATTATCAATTAATACCCTACAAATGATCTTATAGGATAATTTTATAAAATGATCTTATAGAGTAATTTTGATCTAGCTGTGTAATTTTGTAGAGTATCATAATTATTTTTAATAATTACCTACAAATGATCTTGTAGGGTAATTTTGATCTTTTAGAGTATTGTAATTATTCTACAAATGATCTTATAGAGTAATTTTGATTTTGTAGGGTAATTTTGAATTGTATGTTTTTAATAAACTTGTAGAGTAATTTTGATAATTACCCTAGAAGATCATTTTACAAAATCACACTATCAGATCAAAATTACCCTACAAGATCATTTATAGAGTAATTTTAATAATTACCCTACGAGTAATAATTATGAAAATGTCAACACGTTTTGTTACTTTTTCATGTCTTTCGTACGGTTTATACGATAAGACTCTTTGTACGTGAACTTAACTCCTCTTGTAATATTCTATTTTACTTCTTGAAAATCTCTTGTTTTAAGATTGCTTTAAGATTTAGATTTATAAATTTAATATTATACCTTTACAAAATTAGCAATTTCAGTTATGTTCTATTTATTTAAAAGTCACACCCTTTAATTCATTTTACTAATATCCTTTGATTATATATATTATATATAACTACAGAAAACTACTTAGATTATCTCTTTTATTTAAAAGTCACATCTCTTATAAAAGTTATAAAAAAAGATATAACCATTAAATAAATAAGAACCGCTTTTTAATAGTCATGTCACGTCTCTAGAAAAATTCCATTCTAAAATGAAGCGAAACGGCGCGTTTCTAAAACGGATCTAATATTAATTCATACATCGTTTAAATTCATAATATTTCATCTAAATTACACGTGTCCATAAAGGTAAAGGAATAATATGGCAAATACAGGATAACTTGATGCTTCGTAAAGTATTTTTTTTAAACGTGTTCGTTAAGAACTTTATCGGTTTGGATAACTTGATGCTTTGTAAAGTAATTTTTTTAAACGTGTTTGTTAAGTGTCACTTAAATTGATTAAACTAAAAACCACCTTAACAAATGAGGTGTTAGATCGGTTCATGTGAGGCATCCCACCAACGAAATGTGGTTAAACTTTCATGTGAAGCAAATCAATTAGAAGGGACGCCTGTGTTTATCAAAAGAGATACAAATTCCTTCATATATAATTACTAAACCAATGGTTTAAATAATTTCACTGATCTTTTTATTTATTATATTTGGTGAGTTATTCTTATGATCTGTTTCACGGGTACATGTTCGAATATGAATTTTTTAAGAGTGTGATAAGGCAACAAGAAAAGATTGTTTTGAATAAACTTATGAATTTTCAAATTTAATATAGTAATACTTAGACATCCTTAATCAATAACTTTTCGTAACACGCGGGTTTAAATCAATTCGTTAATTACAAAAAGATGAGTCTTATAAAAAATGAGTTAGCTTAAGAACCTGTAGTATTCTCTCCTTTTATTAAAGCATAACAAATAATTTCAAACTTTTATTTATACTGTTTATAAAATGAATAATAATTTTTAAATAATAGTTAAAATGAAAAATATGGTTACATAAAAAGAGGATGATTGGTTACATTAATATCATAAATCATGTTTATGATAACAAATCACAGGACTCATTTAAGACTTTAGGCTTTGCGTTATGATTTAACTAAGAACTGAATAATACTTTAACTAAGAACTGAATAATACTTTCTCATGACACATAGACACTATCCACATATTTCTTGCTTTTCCCAATATGATATTAGTTTGTTTTCATCAGTGGAGTGTAAGTTTTTTAATTACTTCTTGTATTCCATCTATCACTGTTTTTTTATTATTCTGCGTTGTAAATATTTGTTGCGTTGATTGCCATTTTGTTAAAAGTTATAAAGTACAAATCAACGTTATACATTTTACGTCATGTTTAACTAATATTTGTTTTTTTTCTAATATTTGTTTTTTAATTGTTTTGTGAGGATAAATACAAGTAATATAAAGTGGGCTATAAATATGGATTGTTCGTGTGGGCGGGCTATAATATTCGTGAATGGGCTTCAGTGCAGAGTTGCTGTTCGAGTGGGCTTCATGGGCTTTAGGGCATAGCGGCATAAAATGAGGGTTTAGCTTTTGGCCTGATATAAAGAGATGGTTCTCTTTTCTAGAACTTTCATCACCAAGTATTTGTTACTTTTGTTTCTCTCTCTAAAAAAGACGATTAGGGTTTCTTATAGTTCTTGTTTCACACTGAATCAAAAATGACATTTGTGAGATTCTAGTTAGATCTGAGAGATTATCACATCTCTGTAGAGTGGAGTTGAGAGATTGTGTATTCTTGTAAACATCTTGTTGAGATCGATTGAGTTCTTATTGTATTTCGTATAAATCAGAAGAGGTTGAGTTGTGTTCTTGGATGTTTAATACTATAAAATTTGACATGGTATCAGAGTTGTGTTAGCTCTTGGTCTGATCGTGTTCATATTCGGTATTTGTTGCGTTAATCATTTAGTTCTATTGAATCGTGGTAGTCTTGTTGTCTGCTGATTTCAGATCTGTCTGATTGGAGGTTCTTTGAGTTTGTGCTAAAGAAAAGTAACATATAACCCTAATATGTGGTTACAAGTTAAGAAGAAGATAAAACCCTAGCTAGGGCTTGTGGATCTCAATAGTTGCAGATTTTCATCTTGTTCTTGAAATATGTAACCTAAGTGAAGGTTACAGATCAAGAATTTGCTTGGAGTTAAATGCTCTTGGTGAGATCTTTCCTTTATCTTTTGTTGTTTTTTTTAATCTTTTCTACATTAGGCATACTATTGTCGGACTAGTTGGGTTGGTTTGCTTGATTTGGGACACAGGGTGGGTCATCCTCTTTTGCATTCATTGTGTGCATAATTTGTGTTATGTTTATCATTTCTTTGTTATACGGCTTAGTGTAAAGGCTTGGGTAGGCACCTATTGAGTGACGAACCTACCATCTGGTTCCTGGCACAGTTTGTTGCCTCTATCTGTCTTTTTTTCATTTCTTTTATTGTGTTTGTTAAGTACCTTGTGTTAATTATGTGGTTTTCCTATCTGATTCTTGACGGTGTATCATTTGTTGTTACTTGTTACTGATTAAAGTATGATCTGAGACTTGTGTTAGATGTCTATCTTTTTTTTTATTGTTTGTCATCTATTGTTGGTAGTTGAAATAAACTGTTATGTCAGACGGTGAAGGGGAGGGTAATCCATTTGCTCCTACATTGATAAGTAAATTAGATGCTAGTAATCTTTTGTACTTGCATACTAGTGATAATACAAACTTAACCATAAATAGTATAAAGTTAAAAGGAATTGAAAACTACAATGTTTGGGCTAATTCAATTACTCTTGCTCTTAGAGTTAAAAACAAGCATGGCTTTATTAATGATACTTGTATTAAGTCTGTGTATGATGATGTGTTAACTAACCAATGGGAGAGATGTAATTCTGTGGTCTTAACTTGGATCTTAAATTATTTTTCTGGAGAACGATATTTAGGTCAAGTATATTCAAAACTTACATCTGAGGTTTGGAAAGATTTAAAAGAGACGTACAATAAAATAGATAGTTCTGTTGTGTTTGATTTGTATCAAAGAATAAATTCATTCAAGTCAAAATGGTTTATCAGTGTCAGAATATTATAATAAATTGAATGTTATGTGGAAATAGTTTGACCAGATTCTTCAATTACCTGCTTGTACATGTGATGTTGCTACAGATTTTAACAACTATAGTCATATGATAAAACTTATACAGTTTTTAATGTATCTTGATAGTAGGTATCAAAGAGTTAGAACAACATTGTTAACTAAAGATATTGTTCCTACTGTTAAAGAGGTTTTGCCATTGTTTCTAAGGAAGAATCCCATAGAAATTCTGTTTACGGTGGAAAGAAAGTCAAACTATTGGTTTTTCAACTTAAGTTAGTCAAAATAATGATGTTGTTAAAAGGTTAAACAAGGGGTCAAAACAAAATATGAAATGTACAAATTGTAACAAAACTGGGCATACAATTGGTAGGTGTTTTGAGATAATAAGTTATCCCTCTTGGATGAAACCAAGAGGAAATCAAAATAAGAGAGCAATTGTTAGTAACAGTAGCAGTATTGAAGAATCTAGTTTACCAATTACTACTTTAACCAATGATCAATTAACTAGACTTTTAAGTTTGTTAAATGATAGGTCAAATGAACAACCTCAAAGCTACAATGTTACAGGTGATATTTTTTGTGCAAATCTGTATAGTAAACCTTTGTTTAGCTTTACTGTCGAGTTTGAAAACATGATAGGAACATGTTGGGTAATTGATTTAGGGGCTAATCAACACATGGTTAGAAGTGATTGTGACTTAATTGAGTATATTGATGTTTCTGAAAATAATAAACATGTAAAACATCCTAATGGTACTAAAGCAAATGTCACTGAACAGGGTCTAAAACTTGTAAACGGTGTTGTACTTCAAGATGTATTTGTTGTCCCTGAATATAGTGTAAACAAGTTAACAAAAGATAACAAACCAAATGTTATTTTTGATGAAAACAAATGTTATATTTAGGATTTGTTCACAAGGAAAATCCTGGTGACTACTAATCAACTTGAAGGATTGTATGTATGTATGTATGTAGATCCACTTGTGTGTTTAATCAGGTGTGTTATAGTACTTCTCGTCTACATAAGGCATGATAGACTAGTCACCCTTCTGAACAAGTAGTTAAGTTGATTAAAGATAAACTTAAAATTAACACTGTTGATAACCATGAACCATGTGATGTATGTCACAGGGCTGAGCAACATAGAGAACATTTTCTTTTAAGTGAGCATAAGTCTACTCAATTAGGAGAACTTGTTCACTTTGATGTGTGAGGTCCATATAGGGTTACCGGAAGGGAAGGTGATAGGTTTTTCCTTTCTATTGTTGATGATTATTCCAGGGCTGTCTGAGTGTGTTTAACGAAAAGTAAAACTAAAGTATTTGAAAATATAAAAGATTTTGTTAATATAGTTCAAACTTAGTTTAATAAAGTTGGGAAATGTTTGAGAAGTGATAATGGTTTGGAATTTGTTAATTCCCAATTTAGTTAGTTTTGTAAATCCAAGGGAATAATACATTAAACATCATGTGTTCACACACCTCAACAAAATGAGATTGCTGAGAGAAAGCATAGACACTTACTTAATGTAGCTAGAGCTTTACTTTTTCAAAGTTGTTTACCTATTAGGTTTTGTACTGAATGTGTATTAACTACTTCCAACTTGATTGATAGGACTCCATCGCCTGTGCTTAGTGGAAAAACACCTTATGAATTAATCTATGGATTTAACACATTCCTTGGTCATTTAAAGGTGTTCGGTTGTCTCTGTTTTTGTGCTGTTTTAGACGAAACAAATAAGTTTAACAGTAGAGCTGAAAAGTGTTTTTGTTAGGATATTCAAAAGAAAAAAAGGGTATAAGGTTTTATAAAACTACTTTTTACTCAAGAGATGTAAAATTTTACGAGTCTTTTTTTCCTTTTAAAAAAAATGTTTTTGAAAAATATAATTCAAATCAAGATTCATTTGTAAATGATTTAAATTTTTTCGACTTATATGATGACATAGACGCCAAACATGTTTTTGAATTGGATGATCCCGATGATGAGGGAAAGTTTTCAGGTGAGAAAGAAACAAGGAAAACATGGGTTCCAACAGTCTGGTTCTTCATCTTATACTAGAGGACAGGCTATAGTCAGAAATATGTTGATGTTAAGCCACCCAAAGAAAAAAGAAGGGACTCAGATAGCGTTAGGGATGTGACTACAACTCATGATATGGATCAATCTTCTGAGGGGAACACTTCTGAGTTGGAAGTATAAACTATTATTAGAAGATCCAATAGAAACTTTGTTTTTCTTAAAAGATTAGAAGATTATGTAATAGAGGGAAACGTTAAATATGGCCTAGAGAAAGTAGTTAACTATACTTATTTATCATAATCTAATAAATGTTTTGTATTGTTATTAAATAAGTCTAGTGAACCTAAAACTTTTAAACAAGCTATAACAAATCCCAATTGGGTCAGTGCTATGAATGAGGAAATAGTTGCACTAAATAGAAACCATATTTAAAATCTGGTTGAGTTACCAAAAGGTAGAAGTTTAGTAGGTTGCAAATGGATATACAAAATAAAATATAAGGCAACTGGTAATATTGAAAAGTATAAATCGAGATTAGTAGCTAAGGGGTATGCTCAGAAAGAATGAGTAGATTTGATGAAACGTTTGCTCCTGTTGTGCAAATGGTTATTGTTAGGTGTGTTTCGAGTCTAGTTGTTTAAAACGAGTGGTCATTATTTCAATTGGACAATAATAACTCTTTTTATATGGTGAACTTTATGAAGATGTGTATATGGAATTACTAGAAGGTTATTTTTCTGAAAATGAGACTAAAGTGTGTAAACTTAAAAAGTCTTTGTATGGCTTAAACATGCCCCTAGAATGTGGAATGAAAAACTGGTGAATCTACTTGTTGAATTAGGATTTGTGCAAAACAAGTGTGACTATTCTCTATTCATTAAAAGGTCTCAAAATATGTTCATTGTTCTCTTAGTTTATGTTGATAAAATTGTCATGAAGAGATTGATAATATAAAAAAGGCATTAGGGGCCAAATTTCTTATAAAGGATTTTGGTGTACTTAAGTATTTGCTTGGTTTAGAAGTTATTGGTTGTAGTGAAGGTTTGTGTCTCACTCAAAGAAAGTATCGTTTGGAATTACTTTGTGAGTATGGTATGACAGGTTGCAAGCCTTGTAACACACCAATTGAATCTAATCATGTGATAACAAATTTATGTACAAACAAGAGTCAAACTTTGTCAAATATAATATTTTATCCAAAACTTGTTAGCAAGCTTATATATTTGTCACACACTAGACCTGACATAGCATATGTTGTGCATTTTCTTAGTCTGTATATGCATAGTCCGAATGAGGGACACTTATGTGTTCAGGGACGGATTTACCTCATGGAAAGGGGTAGCGTCCGCTACCCCTTGACATTCCGTCGGTAATGTAAAAAAAAGAAATTTATGCTTTTCCGATTTCCCTACCCCTCTAAAGAATTAGGTAACACCTCTTCAAAATTATCTAAGCCCAACAAGTATCAATATTTGTAGCTCAGATCTGTAAAAAGAAATGAGAGTGAAGATTAGAGTCATGGTTCTTGGAATTTGGAAATGCACTTATGTAAAAAGAAGATGAGGAGGACGTTGGTTATTGAAGGAACAATATTAACCCTAATTTTTTGTATGGGCTTTTTTAAAAGACCTCAACAAATGGATATTCCTCAAAAAATAATGGGTATTAAATCTCTTTTGTGGATATTGTTTGATTTTAATACTCCTCAACAAATAATGGTTATTAAATCTCTTTTGTGGATATTGTTTGATTTTAGAGTTGGTAAGAATTTTTTTAACAACTACAAATTTACCAATAATTTATCAATTTGATTAATATGATTTAGTAAAAGGAACCACAATTAATTTAAAAAACAATATATATTCAATAAGAATTCATAAAATGAAATATTTTATGACTTTAAAATGAATTATCTATGTTAATTTTTATGTTATTTATAACTTTATCCGGTCTTTGAATTAGTGGACCAATAAGGCTTCCCAGTTGTCTTTCGGTATGTTTATAAGAACGTTAGTAGGTACAACAGCGACATCCATCCCCTCTCTCACCCTGCATAGCAGCGAGATCCAACCTTTCTACCTCCGCCCTTCGCCTCTGACCACCGGAGCTCTGCCCCTGCTCCACCTTCATCAGTTCGGCCTCAACTCTCATCTTCTAAATTGCTCAAGATTCAACCAATTTGGTATTTTCCTATTCTTATTTGGTTTTTTTTCCTATCCTAATTGTCTATGCAAATTGATTATTTGGAATTGTTTATTTGTTTTAATCCTTGTGATTTGTGTGCTAAGTTTTATATATCTAAGATAATGACATTTTCGGAGATTTAATACTTGTGATTTGTTTGCTAAGTTTTAAATATCTAAGATAATGACATTTTCTGAGATGTATTACTAAAGAAGAAAGAGGGTGTCTTTCGGGTGATCTTACAGTCTTTTATCACACTTTAAAGGAAGATGATAAATTTGCAAAATAGAATGAATTGAGTGACCTTACTCGTGTAATGGTGGAAACTGAAAACATGATATTTTTCCTTTGGTTTATCGAATATTGTAGCTAGTGTTGGTTTTAGCGATTGCAACCGCAACAGTTGGAAGATGTTTAATTTAAATGAAGCTTATCAAGACGGATTTGTGCAATCGAATGTGTGATGAGTACATAAACAATGCTCTAATTTGTGTGGTCGAAAAGACACTTCTTATATACTAAAAGAAGAAGATGTCATGGCTCGATTTCAACCTGTCAAAAAATGAAGAGGAGAAATCATTTAGTTATGTGTTTAAATTTATATATTATCGTGCTACTATTTTTGTTTCGTTTACATTGTATGAAGTATGTTAGATCGTATGAATTGTATGAAGTACGTTAAAATAAAATTAAACATTACCCCTATATTTATTATCTAGATCCGCCACTATATTTGTTGCATTCAGATTATTAAGATATTTGAAAAAGGCACCAGCAAAAGGTGTATTGTTCAGTAAAAGTGATAGTCTTGAACCGAAAGAATATGCCGATTCAGAATGGGGAAAATGCACCGCATCTAGAAAGTCGGTGACTCATTTTGGTGTATTACTTGGTAACAATTTTGTAACACCCTAAATACGTTTTAACCATACGAGACGCAGCGGAAATACCAACTCAAAAATTCTTTATTTGTTGACCATATAACTTACTTGAAGGTTCATTTATAAAATGTTGGACACCTTCTTTAAACGATTTACAACTTTCATTCTTGATTAACTTGTTAAATGTAATACATGGATACCAATTATGAGACCGCTCTTCCCGTACAATCCTTGCTCTTTGACTCGATCTTCAATCCTTTTAAATTCCATAGTAAAGATAACTCCGTGCAACCTGCAACCACCACGTACATTTGCATTATTAATATTGGTGACTTCATTCATAGTATTAAACATTCATTATTAAATAATCACTCCATATTCTTTCTTTTCATGAAATTCTTTTCGTTTATCTTTCCATGTATGATCTTGCATCCTAAATGTCAATCTTCAAAAGTCATCAATAGTAAACCTGCACTTTCATTTCATTCTTTGGACAATAATTAGTAACAAATTCATCCTCAACAACAAATAATTAACATCACGTATCCTCTAACCTACTGAAGACCCACACCTTCACATAAGCACATAACATTGAACTTCATTCCCATAAGTTTCGAATCTCAAACATAAATATATATATATATATATATCCTTTCGAGCCCGAATGGCATTATTTGTATTCGTACCACGTAAATAAACTTTTACGATCTTTTCCTAAGTTATAATATATTCCGAAAAGTTTACCGAGGCCTTTGCATAAGCCTTAAGGGATACGGAAGTCCGATACACAAATATATAGACGACAAACGAAATTTCACATTTTGTCGCCCATTTCCTCCATAAGCTATGGTCCCCGCCGTAAGCTATGGCTCCAGACCGTAGCTTACGGTCTGTAACTTCTGTTTTACGGTCAAGACTTTCTGTTCTTGATCAGCAGTTGCCTACCGTAAGCTACGGTAGGCCACTGTAGCTTACGGTGGGCTGCTGCAGCCTTTTTCAAGCTTTGTCGTTTTAGTTACAAAAACTTCCGTAACTCATTCAATTTTCATCCTTTTCCCATGAAAGTTGTTTCTATATGTCCGTAAATTGTTTACCTACATATTTAGCTTGAAATGCTTAACCCGGATTCTTAATTCTTATGAATTACGCATTCACTCTTAGTTTCGATTATTCGAACATATAAACGTTTTCATGTACATAATTACGAAATGAGTTCAGGAATTTACTTACCTTAATGCTCGCATTTACTACATAATCTTACTTGATTCCCCAAAATCATAATATCAAAACTCTCTATACTTACTAAGAAGTGAATCGGAAGTCACTTACTTGATTCTTTTGACCCGTTCGACTATTTTAAGTTATTTCCAACATAGCTACTGTTTACGGCCCATTATAAAAATACATTCTTTAGTTCTGTGATTACTTAAATATTCTTATATGGTTCCCATACCATAACACCCAAATCCTACACCCGACACATACTTCTACATTTTGACCCGTTTACTCCCATTATAATTGTCCGAACGTAGTTGACATCCTATAACTTATCACAACAATACTACCTTGATTCTTACCCTTATCCGTAATTTCTTACACAACCCCCTGCATTCAACATAACTATATTCGTTACAAAAGAAGAAGTGATTCCGGAAATGACTTACCTTAAGCGCGTGTAATAGAGCTTACTTCCTTGCCTCATCTCGACCCGTTAGCCCTCCGTGCTTGAGTCAATTGATACGATTCCCATCTTTACATGTCATCACATTTGTATCAAGGTTAGCATATATGATCATACATATAAACATTCATTGCTTTTTATTTACACATTATATGACTTTCATTAGTCAAGTTTTGCATACATAAGACATATACCAATAGGTACCTCATTCAAATCTCACACAACTCAATTGTTATCTCACATAGCACATAAAGCATCTATTACATAACACACTAATTCTCTACTCTTACAATTGCGTCACACCCCGGATTTCCAACCCGAAATGCAAACACCGGTGGGCCCGGGTGGGGAGTATCGTGACGTAAGTTGATAACATCAATGTCAATTAAACATAGCACAGCGGAAGTCTTGGAGTAAAATTACTATTACAAACCGAAATATTCGAAATCTAAAATAATATACAGGCTCGTAATAGAAGATCCACAGGCGGATCGTAAAATGTACAAGAAAGAATACAAAACAGACTTTAGGCAGATCTAAGGATTTACAAGATCCTCTTATTCTCTACCGAGCAGCTTCCGGCCTATTTCGTATTATACCTGCAAATTAGCCTTTGGAAGATACGTCAGCTTACGCTGGTAAATACACCCAACTGACTCATTTTGTAAATATTAAAAATGATTTTAAGTGCAAACGGCACAAAATCTTTTATTAACTTAGGAAGGCAAACCTTGCAATGGACCATGCAATAATAATTTACCGTATCCCAAGCCCTTATAGGGGAAATAAGTCGAGAGTATTTACCTGAGCTAGTCTTCTTCTTTTATTTTTAAATAACTCAACCGTATACAAAAGTACCAAGTGCAGATAGCATTTACCGAGAAGGCTCTAGTCTGGATTATGGCATAAGCTAGCCAATTAAATACTAACGGTCTTATTTAAGTCATAGACTTAGACCGACTAGCGTACTTGATCAAAACGTATGACACTAGATTAAACGATGATTGGATAGAATGTAGTTTAATCCCAACAAGTACCTTGACTTGTTTAATATGGGTAAACTATTAACATTCTGGATTTTGAGACTTAAATGACAAGGTTAAACCCGTTTCGGTTAATTTCCGTAAAATAGTTACATATACGTAACTTTGCGCTCAATAGCGATATCGGGTAACCGGATAAGTCATGGACAAGTTCTATATGCCATTATACTTTAAATAAGTTAAAATATCAGTAGGATATCAACTTATATGCCCATTAAGGTTTTAAAACGAAACTATGCCTCATAAGGGCATTTTGGTAATTTCATACAGTATAAAAAGAACTTGAATATAATTTAATGTTATAATTATAAGTATTCTGGAAAAATACTTTATTTATGACATAATATTAGTAGGATGTCAATTATATGTGTAAAATATCTTCTATGACCAAACTATGCACCGAAAGGGCATTTTGGTCATTTTACACATAGTTTATAAATTATTTGAGATTCTGAGTTTATAACATGTACCTACTGTAATTATGTTTAAAATAAGTTTTGAAATCAGTAGGTATCAAGTTTTGGTCCTAATATGGTTTAAAACCATACTATGCGCCGAAATGGCGCTTATGTCGTAAGATGACGTTGTTAAGTGATGTTTAATGAAAACTGACCTTAGGGTCAGACTTAAAATGTTTAAAATATGTTATTTAATATAACATATCAGTAGGTAAATGATTTACCTTGAAAAGATTGACTAAAATCATTTTATGAGTCACAAGGACTAAAACCGTCATTTATCGACATAGTTTAAGGACCTGCTTGGAAACTCAGTTTACAACTTGGTTTAACATCCCAAATAATCCTACTTATAATATTACATCAGTAAGAAACTCAATTTCAAGTTTATTATCATTAAAACCTTGTTTTGTTCAAAAAAGGGCATTTTGGTAAAAATGGCATAATTATGGAACTTGTGCATAAACTTAGATTCTGATTATGATCATGTAATATCACATCATAGGGTTATGCTACATTATATTATGATCATAATACAAATTTAGATCAGTAGGTAACTAATCTAAATCGGATCAGAATCGAAAGTCAAAGCAGAAGTCAAACTTCGCGACTTTCGGTTGCGAACCGACCCTAGAACTGAAATTGACGAGCCGAACATGCTCTTACATGTTCTAATAATTATTACCAACTTTTTTAAGTGTCAAAACATGTTTCATAACATATATAAGATCAATTTATGATTTTTTTTCCGAAAAATGGCCTGTTTGACTTTTTAATAACATAACTTTGACCCGTCAATTGGTCCAGCAAACGTGATCTTCAGAAGGTGCCCTTTATAGGGATTAACACCTACCTTATTACGAAAACTTAGCCATGTTCATTTCGAACAATGGCTGAACCATAATGGTCTTAACCGAAAGTCAAAGCGTTTGCCGTAAAACGCTTGACTTTTGGCTATATAAGCCTATAAACGAAAATGCAAGAGTAAGGAACACTTACAAGAGGTTCCTACAATGCAAGAGAACTAAGTTGGATGCTCCTTTCAACTAGGAACTTACAGAGGAGGGAGAAGAGTGAATAAGAAAGGTGCAAGTTGAAATGGTGAACTTAAGCACCTATTTATAGTTGGAGAGCTCAAAGGAGGTGAAGCCAGGTGTTTAGGGGTGTAAGATGAAGCTTACAAGTGTCCCAAAACGTGGCATAGCTGATTACAAGTCCATGGTTTCGAATTTAAATGGTTTTGGAGTTTGGCTTGGGGACCAAACAAACTTTCTGCAGCAGAGGGCTTCTCGCGACCCGCGAGAGACACAGACCAAGTCTCTCGCGGCCCACGACCGCCCCCTGACAACTTTCAAATTTTGACACTTTAGCCCCTGAACTTTATAAAGCTCCTAAAACCTTTTAAAACACTTTTTTGACACTTTTAGCCCTCTGTAGCCAATACTTGGCATACCCGGGATTATGCCCGGACATTGTCGAGCTCTCGGTTCGTTAAAAGGTCACTCAGAGGTATAAATTAACATGTTGACACTTTTAATCCCTCCATTATCCAACTTTCACATATTTACAAAATTGAACCCTCTCGTCCAACAAATGTCACGTATGAGAGTTAGGACTTCACAAAGGATCACTTAGAGGCTTATTTCAAGCATGTTGATTCCGATGTCACTCAAAGGCTGGGCATGTTGACATATCAGTCACTCAGAGGCCAAATTTCAAGCATGTTGACATATCAGTCACTCAGAGGCTAATGATTTAAGCATGTTGACATCGGACCATCACTCAGAGGCTCGGTTCGAGCATGTTGACGCCTTTAGTCCTTACTGGTCTTTAATAGACTATATTTAAAATACAACACGTGTCACTATACTATTGGACACGATTTTTACTGGGTGTTACAAATTGTGTCCAAAAGCCTATCCATTACATTCATACACTGTTGACTTTCAAAAGTCAACGGTCCAACTTTCATGATCTTACAAATTGACAACCACATTCAAAGTTAGCCCATTTACATAACTCTACCATCTTCAGTTGCTAATAAGTTCAAACGCTTCATATTTAGGACATGATCATTTACTAATCATGATCAAACACTTAATCCCACATATGGTGTGCATCACACCTTCAAAGCTTGTAGTACTACCTTCTAATGCATGTTTCTTACTAAATCATTTTATCAAACTAATTTCCACTTGTATTCCATGTAAAACACATTTTATGCTAATCTATTATCAGTTACATCATTATCACATTCTACATTCATTTTCCATTATATGCATACAATTCCTCCTATTTTTGTCACTTAGACATTTTATCAAATACTTGGTATGCATACAACACACGAGGCACGATGTACAAGTATTTTATTGCATAATCTTCCTAGTTCATAACATAGATCATCAAATTCAATTAGAATCATATACTTTTCAAACTATATCTAAATTAACTAAAGTACTCATTACAGACAACATCACACATCAACATTACACAACTATTGAACATGTCTAACCATTCTTATCATCATCTTCACTACTACAAGTGGGTTCCTCCCCAAAACATCAAATTACTCATAATCCTACATAACCCGTGTTCCATATGGTGATTCTAATACATATTCATACTAAATTTCATACTAATTCGTGGATTAATCATAAACCCACTTCTTACAAAATCACCAAACTAAAATCTACAACGTACCACATGTTTATATGAGCTAGAGGGTGAGAAATCTCCATTCATGCAATGTTTTTCCTTCAATTTTGGTCTTGATTTGGCTGAATTGTATACATGTTCTTTGAGATAGGGTTTCTTCTCTATCTCTTCCTCCATACACGACACACACATATTTACACACACTAAAATTTTGCATTTTTACATTTAACCCAAACTTCATTCTAAATCTCCAATTCAGCCCTTCATGTTTGTTACTTGTTCATTAATGTCCCACATTCATTCTTTATTTGTTTTTACTAAACTATTTAACTAGGTTAAATAACCTAGTCATTTTATTTGTGTTTTATCATATGAAAACGTATGACGAATGTAAACATTCGAGTTTTTGGGCATTACAAATTTGGTGTCATGGAAAAGTAAAAAACAAACTACGGTATCCAGGTCTTATACATAAGCGGAATATCGTGTGTTGTGTGCTGTTGGTTGTGAGATTCTATTAATGTTTTGGGAGAATTGGATGTGTTAGTTAAATTACCAATACATGTATACTATGACAGGACTACTGCTTTATCCATAGCAGCAAATCTAGTATTTCAAGACAGAATGAAACATTTCGAGTTAGATCTTTTTTCTGAGAGAGAAAATAGCCGAAGGTGTGATGAAAACTGTTGGAATAACTTCAAAAGAGCAGATTGCGGACTTGTTCACTAAGGGTTTGTTTGGTATAGGGTAATGGAATGGACGATGGAACGGAATAGACGAGGTAATGGAATGGACGAGGAAATGCAATGGATCATTACCATTCCATGTCTTGTTTGGTTACTATGTGTGAATGGAATGAATTATTATTGTGTATTGTTTGATATGCAAGAAAAACGAAGGAATAAAATCAACGATGAGTGGTGGTGGTAGTGGTAGTAATTGTGGGTGGTTATAGGTGGTGGGTGGCGGCGGCGAGTGGCGGGCGCAGCGACGACGGCGAGTGGCGGTGGCAGCGACGACGGCGGGTGGCGGTACTGGGGTGGTGGTGGCGGTCGTCGGTGGTGGTTGGTGACGGCGGAGGTGGCGGTTGGTGGTGGCGTCAACGATGGTGGTTGATGGTTGGTGACGGCGGTGGGTGGCAACAGTGGCGGGTGGGTGGCGAAGACGGTGGTGGTTGTCGGGGTGACGACGAAGGCGGGTTATGGGTGGCGACGGTGGTGTGTGGTGGTGGTGGGTTGTGAATGAATGGTGCAAGGAGAGATGGAATGAAAAAACATGGGAGTGGATGGAATGACTTTGGGAAATAGAATGCCTTATGGAATGGGTGATTCTATTCCATTGACCAACCAAACACCATTTTCTTCATCCCCTCATAATGATCTATTTCATTCCGTCTCTCATTCCTAGATAACAAACTCTACCTAAAGGTTTGGTTGTTTCACATGAATTTTTTTTTATTTTTTTTTGTCATAAACTTAACCTTACAGATCTGTTTAAACATTGATTTCTGGGAGGAGGTGTTAAAGTTATATAAGGTACAAATCAATGTTTATACAATGTTTAAACATTTTACGATGTGTTTAAATAATATTTGTTTTTTAATTGTTTTCGTGAGGATAAATACAAGTAATATAAAGTGGGCTACAAATACGAACTGGTCGTGTGGTCTGTTTGTGTTAGCTATAATGTTCGTGAAGTTACTGTTCGAGTGGGCTTCATGAGCTTTAGGGCAGAGTGGCATAAATTAGGGTTTGGCTTTTATCCTGATATAAGGCCACTCGGTGTGAGGGGTCATCCAGGCCCGGCCTGGCTCGGCGACGCCCCCTAACACCGCCCCGGATGGTCTGGCGTCGTCGCGGAAGTCCTCTAGGAGCCATTGGAGATGGGCCGAGTGAGGACAAAAAAATAGGTGGCGGTGGTGTTTGGGTAGGTGGAGAGAGAGGTGTGGCGGTTCATGTAGGGGAGAAGAGGTGGTGGTGGCGATGGTGTGATGAACCTGACAGAAGAGGTGGTGGTGGCGATGGTGTGATGAACCTGACAGAAGAGGTGGTGGTGGAGGTGGTGGTGGTGTGATGAACTTGACAGAAGAGATGGTGGTGGTGGAGGTGGCGGCGGTGATGTGATGAACTTGACAGAAGAGATGGTGGTGGCGGTGGGGAGGTGAATTAAAAAAAAGAAAAATAAATTAACCAGGTGGGGTTCGGGTCATCACCCATTTCCTTGGTTTCATCATGGAGGGGCGTCCTCCAAGGACTCTGACGTGGATGCTGACGTGGCGGGTCGTTCTCCAGAGAGGCCCGTCATCCATACCGAGTAGCCTAAAAGAGATGGTTCTTTTTTTCAGAACCTTCATCACCAGATATTTGTTACTCTCGTTTCTCTCTCTAAAACAACAGGCGATTAGGATTTCTTAGAGTTGTTGATTCACACTCAATCAACAATGACATTTGTGAAATTCTAGTAATGTTTGTAGGGTAGAGTTAAAGAGATTTTGTATTTTTGTAAACATCCTATTAAATTTAACAAGTTAAACGACTTTAATATGAAAAATAAAGTTGAGGGACTTTTACAAGTAAAACTAGAAAGTATATACGATGTTTGCCTATTTGACTATTACATTTAACTAATAATAATAATAAAGAAAAATTGATGATCAGCTGATGTCCCTAATGCCAGCTACGCTGACCCCATTAGCTGGGCCCGTTTTGCGTGTTTTTGTGTTACGAAATTATTAAAGGCTGATATGGAGGGATGCGCTATACTCCACAACGCCTGGCCTGACCTTAGATCAGAAATAGCATAGATAATAATATGCCAAGGTATCAACCATACAGATTAGAAATAGCATAGATAATAAAAATATACAAACGTTTTAATAACATATGCGTGAAAATATCAAAAAGAAACCATGAAAGCAAGCTTCTGCATGTTCACCAGAAGGAACATGGAAATACACAGCACAAATGATGCATAGAACAAGTACAATTGTATTGTATCCCACATGTTCAACATCAGTAAGAGAACGAAACATCCAAATGCGATAGGTTTATTTTATAAATTCAAAAATATTAAAATAGATTTTGACACTCATATACACAACTTTGAAAACATGTCTATGTTTACTCCAAACCCTCAAAATTCATGGCAACAACAATCTCCACATAAATGCATGTTGTTGAAAAAGAAAGATTGCTTCTTTCGTATCTAAATGCAGCATCCAGCGTTTCCTGTCCATCAAGATCATAATCAATCATCAAGAATATATAGTCATTTATATACAACGGATCAATTTGGTATAGAAGTCATCCAAAGCACTCGTTTATATAGAACAGATCAATTTTCTTACTTTTTTTATATCATGTGAAGGGAGAAATTTGAACCCATTCAATGTTTCGTTACACTTTTTAGGGGTGCAAACGACTGGGCGGCTCACGAGCTCCTCGAGAAAAAGCTCGAAACGAGCCGAGCCTTGTTGAGACCGAGCTAAGCTTGAGCCTAAAATAAAGCTCGTTTATTTATCGAGCCCGAGCTTGAGCCTTATCGAGCCTTAGTGTGATATTAGTTTTTTTAATATTTTATAACATTTACCCCTTTTTTTCACCTCACAACTCTTACCCAAACTCCCCAAACCCGTTTTAGCCCATTACCCAGCCTGAGCCAACCCGCCCATTTTGTCAAGCTTGGTACGTTAAGACTATAGAAGTCGAGAAATAAAAAAATTGCTGGCGGGTCAACCTTGCCCGTTTTGGCATGTCTATATACTAAACTATCAGAACCAAACTAGACCCGCATTCTGCCATGTATAGCTTGTGTGACACATGTTTATTAACAAACTATAACAATTGTAAAGGAAAAAAAACAGGTCAAAACAGTTGAATCTCAGCGGTGTGAATGAATGATAAGATACATACCGTATCACTCGTCCACCTCAGCTCGGATTTCTTTCAATAGCTCCTCCTTATAGTCGTCGAAAGTACCATCAAACTCCTCCACAGTTCCATTCTCCACAACCCAAATTTGACTTTTCTCTTCATCATCACACACACGCGATATAAGTCGCGAATCGTGACTTACAAGAACAACACCGCCAGTAAATTCATCAAGTGCATCAGCAAGTGCGTCAATACTCTGCATATCCAAATGATTTGTGGGTTCATCCAATAACAATATATGCGGCTTAGACATAGAAATCGAAGTGAAAACAACACGAGCTTTTTGTCCACCGGATAGTTTAGCAATCGGGGTTAGATGATTATGGCTCGGAAGCCCGAATTTACCAAGTTTAGCCCGCACCGCTTCTTGTTTACTGAACCCCTCTTGTTCTGGATGTAAACGCAGAAGATACTGAACCGGTGTTTCACCCATGGTCAAAAGGTCAACAAAATGTTGTGAATATCTTCCAATTCGCAACTTTTGGCTCCTTCTTACTTCACCTTCTGTCGGGTTCAAGTCACCAGCAAGAAGGTTTAATAACGTTGACTTTCCAGCTCCATTGGGTCCCACAATCGCGACACGTGTACCCATATCAATCCCGACATCAACATCAGATAACCTGAAATCCTCTCTTCCTGGATAACTGAAACTCACTTCGATAAGCTGTAACAACGGTGGTGTTAACTCGGTTGGCTCGGGAAAATGAAATTCGACTGTATAATCCCGCCATTTCTGTGGGGCCTCCGGAATCTCTTCATCTTCATCGACTTTCCCCTTTGACTTTTTCTTCGCTTCTTTGACCGCAAACTTTGCTTTTTCTTTGACTCTCTCTTGTTGCTTCTGGTTATTGGCCCGTTTAGCAGCTTTCACTTGTTTGTCGTAAGTTTCAAACTTTTTATTCATTTCTTTGCGACGTTGCTCGTAGCCACTTTCGAAATCATCAAAGTTTCCACGATACATATGAAGTTTCAAATCATGAAGATGAATAATTTCGTTGCAAACGGTGTTCAAAAAATCTCGATCGTGTGAAACAACTACCAGAGTTTTCTTCCATCTGCATAAGTATTCCTCCAACCAAAGAACAGCTCGAAGATCAAGATGATTGGTGGGTTCGTCTAATAACAACAGTGTCGGCTGAACAAAAAGGGCCCGGGCCAATGAAATTCTCATTCTCCACCCACCACTAAACGATCGGGTCGCACGGGTTTGCATGACTTTCGTAAAGCCCAACCCAGCAAGAATCTTTGAAGCTTGGGCTTCTGCTGCATCTGAGCCCATAATCTGCAACTTTTCATATAACTCAGCAAGTTTTTCTCCAGTGTCACCACCGTCTTCAGCTTCATTTCCGTTTTCGCCCTCGGGAGTTTCTAATAATGTAGCGACTTCTTGTCTTAGTTTAACAAGCTCTTCGTTTGCCGAAACTACGGCTTCAAGGGCAGTTCTGTCATCACCAACTATCTCTTGTTCAACCAAAAGTACGTCTATGTTTTTAGGTACTGGAATCTTCCTCCAAGCGAGAAGCTTCAACAGTGTTGACTTTCCCTTCCCGTTGGGCCCCACCAAACCGTACCTCTTTCCATGAGAGATCTTAACAGATGCATTCTTTAACAACTCTTTACCACGTGCGGAAACCGAGAAATTATCCACTGTTATATCCTTGACGTTCGCATCAGCGTCGTCTTGACCATCTAGAACCGAAGCCCGACTACCTATCACAACTGTAAACGCATCATGATCGTCTTTCAAAGCCTCTTGTTTGGCCTGCTCCGCTGCTTGAGCAATAATCATCTCTTTTTTCTCTCGTTTTTTCAACTCCTTATCGGTTACGGCTATTTCAAGATTTTTATCACTAGCCCTCTCTTTTCTACTCGGCTTTTTGATTCCGCCTTTTTCAATCTCGTCTCCGGAAAGAGATTCCACATCATCATCTGAAGGTGGAAGATCAATGTCTGCATAAGAAGATTGTGATTTTGGAGGCGGTTTCGGTTTGCGTGTTGTAGAGCTTGAAGAGGTTGCTTTCTTTGCCTTATCCGGTTTCTGGTCCATGCTTGCAAGCATTGCTGAGACCGATTGCTTCTCTTTCTTTCCTTCTTTAGTGTTTTGTTTACTCTTTTCACCACCCTCGTCTGTTTTTTTCTTGCCCATTTGATTAATCAAATGTCACAAACCTGTATAACAAAAGTAATGTTGATTTAACTTGTCTTGAGAAAAAAATGCACACTACATCAAATTTATTCATAGTGGTAACTCAAACTGGAAAATAACAGGAAACCGACATAAATTCATGACTAAAAACATAAGCACATCAAATTAAGTTCTCTATAATTAATTTGTTCAAGCAAGTTTTACTTACTCATCATTCATCATTAAATTAAAAGACAAATTGGTTTCCTCAAAATTTGAAATATCTCTCATTTGATTCCAATTTCATCAGTTATATAAATGAATTGACAAAGTAAAACTTTATAAAGTTCACTTAGAATGCTTACGAGATGTCTAGCCTTCGTTTAAAAAAGCGCTCCTAACACGCGAGGCACCCTATGGCGCAGGCATCGGCGCCCTATGGCGCAGGCATCGGCGCTTCACACTACACAAGGAGCATGTTTTACAGAACACCTGAGGCATGCCTTTTTGGCAACAAAAACAAAAGCTGGACTTTAAGGAGCGTGCCTCATGTATTTTGTGGAGCAGATTGTTGTATAACATGCTTTTTAGGTTGCACGTGCATGTAATTTCAATATTAAAACATATAAAAGCTTATTTGTGTCTAAATATTAGGTAAAGAATGCTAGAAGCCTATAGGAAATACATAAAAAAAAGGTTATATAATTAGTTGTGCCTTGGATACGAAAAGTGGGCTTTTTCAAACCAAGTGTCTAGCAAAATCCTAAACAACTTAAGTATGTATACTATCCTAAGAGATTTGTTTGGGATATTAATGTTACTAGCACAATTACAAACGCCAATCTACAATTTTTTCAGTTACATTGAAATTACACCATATAGACCAATCCATCCTATTGAGCCTCGCCCTGTTTTATCCATAAAAACGATAGTTTTTATCTCATCAACAATCCTGATTTCTGATTTTGTTGGCCGCTGATGTATTAATCCTGACCCCGTAACACATCAGCCCTTAATACGACTCCTCAATATCATTGAAGCATTTAGCACAGGCCACGGAAAAATTCTGAGTTTTTTGTATTTAGAGCTCCCCTGACTTCATATCTCCACATGAAAACCATATTTACTAGATTACGATGTTATATATGAAGGTACGTTTTCAGTTTGCCAAATTATCATATAATTAAATAGCAAGAACACCCTTGTGCTTCATCAGTTGATCATCATAATTCAAAATTTTCAATGTTACTGATATCTGCACTTCTTTGGTTCTTTATGTATGAACTGAAAATGACACTGAATATGCTGCTTTCTATGCAAGTTATGAACTGTAACGAAAGTATTTATGTAGCTTAAGAGAAGTTTTGTTTGCATACAATGTGATCAATTAATTTTCTGCATCACTATCATGCATTCATGCTTACTTTACTTTACTTTAAGTGCAGGCAGGCCCATGACTGATTTTGATGAAATCGCACATCACTTTGTTGAATGAATATATGTCCACTCTCACAACACAAAGTTAATGGTAAGATTTCATCACTACACTTTGATTACTTGTTATTTCACCAATACAATACAAACAAACCAAAGAGTGTATCATATTCAACATCAAATACACACAACCTAATAGTAACAATTAACTAATATCTAACACTTTAACATTTTATAATTCATACACAGAATCGTGTGTGTGTGTGTGTGTGTGTGTGTTAACCAGTTGATCTGGCTTAGATCTCTGTGATGTTTTGTACACTCTACAATCTGATCGTCAATTACAAGCAAATTCGCCTGATAGATTTGTTAATCACACAAGTTCAAATTTACAGAAGAATAATCGAACGTGTATAAGAGTATAAGTGTGGTTCGATTTGTTACCTGGTGGTTAATAACGAAGGATCTGATTGAAGTTGCAGCGGCTCCGGGCAGACGTACGGCAGTAGAGTACAGCGGTGGTTCACGGCGGCGTTGAGTCGCCGGTGGTGGTGGAAATGAGTTTTTTGGGATAGAGATTAGGAATTAGGGTTTGCTATCTATCTGGTTTGTAGTTGTAACCGACCTCTTTTATAAGTTATGCATAGGAGGTTGTACATTTAGCTTTCTAGGTTGTAAATTGAGTTACTCTTGTACTTTGTGGATCACATATGTTAAAAACGGATATATGCGACTTATGGTTATCATAAAGCATTTGGCTACTTATACAATTTATTTATTTTATTTCATCCTTAAATATTTATCAAACCGTTAAAATGAAAGCATTTGGTATATTGAATGTTGATATCGTGACGATATAGTAATAAATCAAACCGATACCCACTGATTTCTCGTATTAGGGAGTTCAACTTGTTATTATTTATAATTTACAGCTATTTAAAATATCGTCCATATAGTATGATCTTAAATTGATTAGTGTGATATTAAATTGATTATACATAAGTCAACAACTTAAAGATGAAGCTATGGTTTGTGTATATCATGTGACATATATGAAAATTGATTGATATGCCTAAACTTTGTGCTTAATACTATGTGACTGCGTATATCACCTCAACCCGATACGAGATCATGTATCACCTAAGTTGGCTTCAAAAAGATGCATCGCTTCTATCAAGTCGAAGAACATGATCAACGTACAAGTTACTTGTTTTTTTTAATTATTGATTTTGTATTATGAAGATAAACCGATGAAATATTATAAAGATCCTTAAGATCCGAATATCAACTGAGTTTCACATCAAGATAGAAACGTTTCTCGCAAGAGGTAGACGATATACAAGACATTTACCCGATTTCTATTAAGGTCTTTTTTATTCATCCGATTGTCAATGTCTTATTAACAATTAATGCTTGTCAAAGATCAAGATTCTAATAAACAAATCTTAATTAACAATTAATGCTTTTCAAAGAGTTAATGATATAATAAGTAATTGATAATAGACAAATATCATGAATACTTGACATTCAAGAAAGAATGTTGTTAAAGTTGATAATTAATTCTAGACAAAGATGTGATGTGTTTGAAGTTGTTGTGAACATCTTGAAGTCCAGATAAATAGGAAATTAATTATCTGAATTTATATTGAAGCTGTTGAATTTTCTAAACTGCTATTAAATTTGGTGGCATTTTATTTATAATTTTGACTTTTATTCAAATGTGGACATTTATTTGAAAACAGAAGATCTAGAGTGTGTTAATCTATACAACAGTCTGTAATCTTTAAGCTAAAACATAATCATGCCAACTTTATTGTGCTTTTTGACCATGAAGATCATAAATATGCTAACTGAGACTATTTCACCCAAATTCATGCTTGAAATTTCATCTTTATTCATACATTTAAAAAGAATTTGGAGTAATGTTACAAGTGGAAAATGTAATCATCTTCTCAAGGCTGCTTTAAATCATTAAAATCAGTAGACCAGCAAGAACATATCCAAATCTTTCTCCTTTTAGAAACAAAGTTCTTGCATTACTCTATGATCAAAGAAAACAAAAAGGTCAGTATATATTATAATAATATAATTCATGTGATTTTTATATCTTTAAGTGACATTTTAAATCAAGTAAGTTTGTGGGAACTAACCAGATTAAGTGTTGGTGATGGTGCTGGTGTACTGTCATCAGAATCTGTAGGGGTTGGTGGTGCTGGTGGGCTCTTAGCCACCACCGGTGCGGGTGCGGGTGCATGATGATGCTTGTGCCTATGCCTCCTTTTGTGGTGTCTTTTTGGAGCTGGTGCAGGGGAAGGACTCATGTCCGGTGTCGGGGCTGGTGGAACGGAAACTGGTGCTGGAGCTGGCGATGGTGGCGGTGGAGCCGGTGCAGGCGTTGGCGGTGGAGGAATTGGCACGGCCACTGGAGCTGGCGGTGGAGTGGCTGGTGCTGGGGCGACCGCTGGTGGAGGCACAGCAGGCGGTAGTGCAGGCGGTGAAGCAACCGGTGGTGGCGTTGGGGCAGGGAGTGGAAGTGGTGGGGTAGATGGAGCCGAGACGGGTGGACTCACTGGCGGTTGTGGTGGAGGAATTTGAGGTGGTGGGACGGATGGGGTAGAAGCCGGAGGGGTGGAAGGTGGCGGTTGTGTCGGAGCAACCGGGGTGGTGGAAGGTGGCGGCACGACGACTGGCGTACTTGATGGCGAAGCTGCAGGGGATTGGCCATTTGCAACGGCTACCAGAAGGCAGATCCAAGCCAGAATATTAGTAATGCACAACATTTTTGTTGGATGTGTTGTTTGATGCAAGAGTTGTGGATATATAAGACAATGTAGCATGTTAAATCTGCTGAAATCAAGAGGGTTGGTGCTACATGACCTTCATGTGGGGTGGTACATCTTTTCTATTTGCTTTTTTTGATCCCTTAGATATAACTTCAAAGACACCTTTGGTAGTTATAGTACACATTTCATATCACCATTGGTCATCTTTCCCTATCGACTCTATCAACTCCACGCGACGATACAAAAAGCCGATTAATGTTGGTCTCATAATGTTCCATACCACTTTTACATATAATTGTTATGACAAACTAAAACTTTGGACAAAAGAGATATGGGAATAATTAAAGTTCATAATAAAAGAAGAAAGATATGATATTATGATCTATAAACAAAAGATGACTTTGAAGGCATGATGTATCTTAGATAAGAAGCTTGAATGATGCTGTTGATGATGATGTGACACACTAATAGATGAAGGTAGATTCGGTGGTTCCGGTTCTGTTTTCTTCTTTCTCCTTAGTCGGAAGAACTGCTGCATAACTTCGGCACACTCTGCCGCCAGTACCCCTCTTCTTACCGCCATGTTTGGGTGGAAAGGATGTGGAGGTGCACGCACCATGTCGCTACTTCCTCCATCTGCGTCACAAAACAGTACAAAATTAATGGTATAATATCATTCGCTTAAAACACAAGTAATTAGGCCATTAAGTAAACAAATAATTTTAAATTAGAGATTTCATGAATGCAAGTTTGACATCAGAAGTCAAAATGCAAAACCACATCATGAGAAATTTGCTTTGTATTTTGAAAATATTTGCAAACCTAACCCAACTGCCATCTGCGCCTAGTAGCTTATTCGGGGCTCCCCAAACGACCGTGTGAATTCTTGCTTGAAGGATTGCTCCAGCACACATGGGACATGGTTCAAGTGTTACATAAAGAGTAGTATCCTTCAAGAAAAAGTATAACCATTAATTACATAAATACGATTATTTACGGGTGCTAAACGGGTCATGTTTGCAAGTTGGTGGGTTCAACCAGGCACGAACCCGAAAATTTTACACGACACGAATATTCGAGGGGTGACACAAACACAAACACAAACAACAACAACAATCGTACCCATTATAATCCCACCTATAACCAAACTAATGGTAGGGTCTGGGGAGGGTGAGATGTAGGCAAGCCTTACCTCTATCCTAGGAGATAGAGAGGCCGCTTCCAGTGTAATCCCCAGCTCCTAAACCAAATCCAGATATAAAGTCAAATAACATACAAAAAGTATATAACACAAATGCAAGCGATAACACATATAGGCTATCAATATAAAGATGAAAAACCAAGCCCCTAAGTCGATTATCTAACACTAACATGACCCGTTTAAAACTATATTTATACTTCCCTCAAAAAAAAGCACAACATAAAAAAAACATAACAAACTTACATATTATATCCGCGAGCGATAATTTTACCATCCTTCACAAGAACAGCTCCAACAGGAACCTCCCACACATCAGCAACCCTTTTAGCTTCCACTAAGGCTTCCCTCATGAACATTTCATCTTCTTTTTGTCGCTCATTTTCAAGATTAGATGTTTCTTCCCATTTTTCAAAATCGTCGTTAAAAACTTCATCTTTGTGTACAAGTCTTCGTCTTTTTAATTCAGTCAACTGATTTGGATCTGTTTTTAACATATTCTTGATTTTCGGAGATCTTTTCATGGAAAAAGATGACTCTTTGATCATGGGTAAACAAGTTTTACTTGACGGTCCGTTAGGTAACGGTGAATCTAAACCTTTTATGATCCTTTTTTTACATCTTCATCATTGAAATCATCTGGTTCACGGCTAGAAAACCATGTTTCGCTACTAGTCGACAAAAATGATGAACCACCCTTTGCACCACCTGAGGTTGGAGTATGAAATCCAGACCGTGAAGGTTTCCAATGCAATCGAACCATGTTTCCAATAACGGTCCACAACGACTTGTTACTGGTCTTGACTGGCTCACCGTTTTCACTTGAACCAGAAGTGTTAACTGTGTGATCTGGTTCAGAGGGTTCTTGGGTCGATGCATCGGTCACATGCCACATCTCATCCGATGGTCCCTTCGGTCCAGACCCTTGAGACGAGTGTCTTGAACCATCATCCTTGTTATCTTCAGTACTTGTTGGTTTGGAAACCATGGCTTCTGGAATCACTTTTAACTTATTTTCTGTGGTGGAAGTTGATTCGACAACACTGTTATCGTTCTTCGACGTATCTGTAAACTGTTTATACTTCAATCTTGAACCCGATTCATCCGTTATTTTAAAGATCTCATTGCTATGTTTCTTACAACACGGTTCAATATTTGCAGAAGCGTTTGACTCGTGTTGACCTAACTCTTTGTTCAGCTTCTTTTCTGATTTCTTTCTCCAATCTGATGACACGTTTGACTTGTGTTGACTTGCACCAACAGAGACTCCATAATATCCATCTACAGTATCCTTCTCCAATAATCCTTCTGGTTCTTGAACAGATTCTTGTCGTCTTTCGATCTTCCCCACAACTCCATCATTACAACCTTTACCATCTTTTCTCAAATCTTTCTTGTACTCGCTCGATGACGTTTGACCAACATAATAACAATCAGATTTGACCTCAATATCTTTATTACCCTCTGATTCACCAAAAGAACCTTCTTTTCTTAAATCAAGATTCTCACTTTCCTGTAAAGACTTCATTTTCACAACTTTATCAATACAATCTTTTCTCGAATTGTTCTTACTCGCTCGATGACGTTTGACCAACATAATAACAATCAGATTTAACCTCAAAATCTTTGATACCCTCTGACTCACCAAAAGAACCTTCTTTTCACCAATCAAGATTCTCACTTTCCTTCAAATACTTCATTTTCACAACTCCATCAATACAATCTTTTCTCGAATCATTCTTATGCACGCTCGATGACGTTTGACCAACATAATAACAATCAGATCTGACCTCAAAATCTTTATTACCCTCTGACTCACCAAAAGAACCTTCTTTTCTCACATCAAGATTCTCACTTTCCTTCAAAGACTTCATTTTCACAACCCCGTAACCTAAACTTTTCTTTTCTTTACTAATCTTTTTCCTGTTCTTAACATCAGTACACTCCAAACCCACTTCATCAGTTAACAAACTAAGCATAACCTCTCCATCATTAACACAATCATCAACCACATTACTCAAAATCTGTTCTTTCTTCCTCTGCACAAAACCCCTCTGCCTCTGATACCTTGTATCCTTAAAAGCACAAACCTTTTCATAATAACTTTCGTCAAGATCACCAAAAGATGAAAACCCATAAATATTTTTATAAGATTGTCTAAACCCACCTTGAAAAATGAATCTTTTAGAAAGTGATGACTGAATCAAGGTTGATTGACCTAAACCCTTACGTAAAAACCTAGTGTTTACAGTGGCCAATCTGTTGTACACTGAAATACTAGCAGCATAACAGCAGCAAGAACAAGAATAAGAACAAGAACAGCTACATTTGGGCAATAATGTGTCATGAAATAAGCATGATGAGTGGTTGAATGATGAAGATAATGGGGACCTAATAGTGTGCATTATCTGTGCTCTGAAGTGATTTTGTTTAAGAAAAAGGAGGAGATGAAAAGGGGTTGTTACCTTTATGTTAGAGCATGGAAATGTGGAATTCTTGAAGAATCTTATTGGATTGGGAGTGGTGAAAGTGTCGCTTGTGATTCATGAAGACTGTTTACAAAATGATTGTACTTTTGCAGTTCAGTAGCTGGAAATACCGACTGCTACATGTGGTTCACCGATTTCGATGTCACCATTTTGCATTGTGTCTTCTACATCTTTCAGAGTTAAACAAGGGTTAACTTGTTAAGGTGAAACTTTTATTTAAGTATAAAAAAGAATACACGTGAGAGTATGTGTTGCGGAGGGGTGAAGAGGTGCGGTGGCTCTGTCACGTAGGCATGTGAACGTGGAATACCGCCTCCCTTCATCGTGATTGGGGCGTGAAGGACTATACAAACCAGCTCCACCTTATTCTTCTTTTCTTATTTTATCACTCACCCACCGCATCTAACATTACCATAAATCCATATTACACCTTAGTGAATGGTGCTACTTGCATGGCGGTGACGTAACAATATTTTTTTCACCTTATTGTAACACATAACCTGATAAGAAAAGAAGGATTAAACCCAATTCCATAGATATTTCATTGTAGATTCCATTTTATATACAAACTAGTGGGTGGGCGGCTTAATTTTTAATAGAAACGTAGACGTAATAATAAAAATAAAGTTAATGGCAGGAATTCGTTTGATATTTGTTCGGTTCATTAAGATACAGACCCTTTCCAAAAGATAAACAAAAAAAAGTCACGATACGACCAAAAAAAACAGAGATGTGTTTTCATTTATTGAAACAATAAAAACGAATATCTATTTCAGTACTAACATTGTTCGGTCACCGTTCATTTTGTTACATGCACAACATGTTCGATTGAAACTTGACAAATAAAAAGAAAAACCAAAAAAGAAAAAGGAAAGATGAAAAAAATCACAAAAAACAAAAATCATAAAAGAACAAATCCATAAAAGGACAAAATTCACTATAGCTAAAAAGTTCATAAATTATATATATAATAATATGTCTAAGTTGAAGTTATTGACATAGTAATGAGTAGTCAAAGTGAAAGTGATGAGAAATGTCCTCAACTCCCACTCTTCCCCTTCTTTGAGATTGATTGATCATCGTCTCCAATCTTCAGTGGCGGAGCTTATGAACTATCAATGGAGTTGCGTTCTTAAAATGTTAATCAGTAGGAGCCGAACTCTTAAAAATCTAGTATCTTACAGTATAGGAAAAAATTTCGAAAACTTTCTGTATAATTTGCACTACAGACGAAAGATCAAAAAGGGTGAAGCACTCATAGACCACCAAGAACCTCTGCCATTGGTTTCGACCGAAAATAAACTAAACATAAGAAGGAAGTGGATTTTGGCTATTAGAGGTCATCTAGAAGAGTGCAAGGGAAGGGTTGTTTAGGCCAAATATGTCAAACATTATTTAAATCCTGCATCATAATGATTTGTCCCGTATACTAGAGAAATAATAGGCTATATGAGAGCCCCATCTCAATAATCACTAACGCATTGTAGGTGCATTGGTTGTTGATCCCAGTAAAACTCCACAACTAAATGCGCTCAAGCGTGAGTAGTACCACATTGGGTCACATCTTAGAAAGTCTCCACTAGGGCAACTAAATACCTTATGAGCTCCTAGCGGGGAAACAAACAATATTATTGGTATGAGAAGTTGGATGCTAGAATACAAGCGTAAACGAGTCGAGCTGCTCATTAGCTACTTGAGATCGACTGTTAAAACTTAAACAATCTCGAGTCCACACTTATGTCTAAGCTAAAGCTTGTAAGTAAACAAGTACGAACTCCATCTTCACATACCGAAGTTTACTAGGCTAACATTTATATAACCATAATACTTTTTATATAATATAATAAATATATATTATGTGATGACTATTATATTTAGATATATATGATAAAATAACTTAGGGATTGTTTGTTTAGCTCTTAATGGTTCAGACTGTTTGTTTTGCTAGCAGATGTCTGAATGGTTTAGACATTTGCCTCTGAATGGTTAAGCATTATACTGGGTCTGAATGGTTAAGATCTTTAGTCTAAATTGGCCAGACATTTGCCTCTAAACGATTAAACATTATACTGACTCTTAATGTTTTAAACCTCTTACTGGTTCAGCACTTACCCATTCAGAAGTTGTCAAACAACCCCATAAATATATATGTATATGAATATGAATGATTATATGTTTATACAATTAAAATACTTAAATAATTATAATACAGCTAAGTTTGAGCCAAGTTCGAGTTTGAAAACTTTATTATGAGCCGAGCACGAGCTTTGAACAGAGAACTTAAACAACACAAACTTAAGTTGTGTTAACTTAATTGAGCCAAGTTCGAGTTTAAAAACATTATACCCTATACACTAATTATACGTATATAAAATCTTTTTTACTGTCTTAAAATTTATAAAGATTTATATTGATATAAATGCCTTCCATTTATCTAAAATCGATATACAGTATTCATTTTAGAGTAAAATGCAATTTGCGCCCATGTGGTTTCCCAGTGGAGTAAACTTGAGGCCCCCATTTTGATTTTTTTGGATGCGTGAGTCTTTGTGGTTTTTAAATCGTTACGATTTGAGATCTTCTATCAAGTCTCAATTAGTTTGACCTAACGGTATTTTGTACTATCACCCTCCACCTCCCTAACACCCTCCTCACCACCATCACTACCTACTCCGGCCACCACCTCAACACAACAATAACAACATCCAGCACAACAATTCAGAGCACACAAAAATTGAAAATACACCAACCAGATATCATTTACCAAAATTCACACAAACAAAACCGGATCTTCACAATTTCTCATGTAAACAACTCAATCAAATCACTAGTCACTACAACAATTCACCACCGCCGCTGCATGGCGAGACAGTACGATGCCGGAACTGGAGATGCCAGAACGATGGTGGCACCGGGTTGAAGAACCCAAGTACCCAACACATACCGAAAACTAGTTTATTCTCCACAATCCACATGCACACGTATATATTAAAGTAATAACATTTTGCATATAATATTAGTTAAATTTTAACCTACTTAATTTATCATAACAAAATTTATCATCACCATATTCCCATAAAAAAACCCAATAAGTGAATTACAATAATTCTTAGTTTAATATGATAAAAATGTGAAAGTTTAGCATATTGATATTAAATAATTTTTTTTACAATAATATTATAAAAGTATAAAGCAATAAATAAAGAGTTAACAATGGGCTCGTCTTCTAAAAAAATAATAACGGGCTCCCAAAACCACCCAACGACCCAATAACTAAAATAAGACGATAATCTAAAAATGCGACTGTGTATTGGGCCTATATTTGTGTGATTCTGTCTACATGGGCCACATGGCAAATGCACCCTATGTTCTATTCCCCAGAGTTGTATGTTTATGTGTGTATTTTTGATGAGTTGCATTTTCTTTTACCATCCTATAAAAATAAAATACTCAGCTTATATACCTTCAAAGTGTAATATAATATTATAAAAGTAAAATATAAATATAAATTATTATTAGAAGTAAAGGAAAACTACTTCTATATTATTATGTTAGGGTAATTTTATATAAGACAATGCGTAATGGACATTATAGGGTCGTTATAGGAACATAAAAAGGGAGGGGCGTTTCTAGTATAAATTCAAATGGAGAGAAAAAAAAATTGGGAAGTAATGATTGAAAGGGTATTAAGGAGCATTATCCATTATGTATTTTTTGAAAGGAAATTATGATACTAATGTGACGAAAAATACATGTTAGGAGGCATTAACAATTATGGATGGTAAAATAAATATTTGAAGTAAATGAAATGTCATACATGGAATACAATGAGGAACTTGCAATTAATGTAAAAGTAGAAGAACGTGTTAAGAGTGGCCAAACTTGATTGAAAGTATGCACAAGATATGGTAATATCTTCTAGATGTTAATCTTGCCAGAAGTAGGTATTTATCAACAATAATACTTTGATGTTTGACCTAATTTAACACTTATACTAGCTTAGAAATGCGATTTACTATGTTTAGAAGTTGCTAAGCGTGCTTATTATGTAAATAAAATGATCATTAAATACATACATATAGCATATTGTGTATGTGTGCAATGTTTGATCCCCCCCACTCTCTCTCCTTATTAACTCCTTAATATGTGAGGCTTTCAATGCCCCTTGACACCCCGGGAACGGTGTGCTTGGCGTTAACGGATGCCAAGTAAAATTAACGCCAATGGGCTAAAAGCACAACACTGTATATAACTTAATGTTACGTTATCTTTCAATGATAAACTCCATATGTTTAGGGCCTTGTTATGTTAAATATAGAGATCAACTGTTATGGGAAAATCAACATGTTTTCACTTTCCTAAAAACGATATATTGGTCAATGCTTTGATAAATGAAATCGATGTTTATAAATGTTGTTTGTGCTAGATATTTTCGTGTAATTTGGAGTTATTTTTGTATTCAAAATAATAAACTGCCTAGAGGTAACTACAAGCAGTTTCATCCCTATTTATGAAATGATTTTTTTGTCACTCATCTTGGTTCATGAATTCACGCCAAAATCACATACAAGTTCTTGTTTCTAAATCTGAGTTGTATCTAATTGGATTTTTAGGTAAACTATCGAAATAATTTGATCTGAAAGTGACTACACGCCTCTCAGATAATGCGTTGCAATCTCTATTTTCCAACAATTTGCTCCAAAATCATTGAGGATATATAAAAAGTAGTTTCAAAATTTTTGAGGTTACATATATTTCCACAATCATATTAAAGATTTGTTATGTGGAGGATAGATGGGTGATGGGTTGCTAAATATAAAGGTGTACAAACAGGGTATATTTTCAAAACGGTTCAAGTTTCAGTAAACAAAAGTCAAAACCGATTTCAGTTCCATATTGGTCTTCCCAATGTAAAAGCATAGGTTCGGGTCTAAACCGGTCCAAGGTATAACTAGTCCTGGGCTCCGGTTTTAACCTGTTTCTAAAAGGAACTACTCAAACGGTTCCTATCAGTTCCACAACCCATTTCTATCGGTTCGGGTTCTAGGTAGGCCTGTACATGAACCGAGGAACACAAATAAAGGCATGTCCGTGTTCGTTCATTTAGCTTTAACCGACATGAACATATAGTTGAGCTAATATTTTTGTTCATATTCATTTGCTTAAAACCTAAACATACATTTCACGAACGTAAACGAGTTTAAACAAACAAACTTAAATGGACATAATTTAACAAACATAAAACAACAAAAATGAACATAATTGAAGAAACATAATGAAAATAAGTGACCAAACATAAACGAACATAAAGTAGCATTTTCATATAAATTATTGATTAATTACAACAAATCCCAACAGAAAGCCCATTAACTAATTAGTAATATTTACACAAGTAGTTAAAAAACCCCCTTTACGTTTATATTTACAAAAATATAACTATTTATGTATTTATTAAAACTCAAACGAAAGCAAACATAAACAGACGTTCACGAACAAAACGTATGTTCATGTTCGTCCATTTGATTAAACATTAAACGAAAAAAAACTCATTCGTTATTAAACGAACTCTCCACCAAACAATTTCAAGATTAATTTATGAACGTTCGGTTATTTACATGTCTGCCGATTTTGGTTCCGGAATCGGTTTTTGTCTTGCACATCTAGTTAAATTAGGTGCAGCCGGACTACTTGGTATGAAACTAGTGTTGGGTTTGGCACAGAAATAGGGCCCAATCTATCCCTTGCTGATCAAGCCTACTATAACTCTATTTAATAATAGTTTGTGAAAAAGGAATTTGATATGATTTAAAAATGTTGTGGGTCCGTTTGGACAATTCACATAGTGTGATGACTCCTAATGCCCGAATGTGAAGCCATAGATTGGCTGGAATCTTAAAAATACTAGTTTTCAATTGGTGTGAGTGGGTCAAGTCAACAAAAAATAGTCAACTTAATCAACAGGTTGTAAGCCACGGTTTGTTTGATACTTTGCTTCAATTGCGGTCCAAGTTATACATTTCTATACGTGAATATTAATTTTTGGATATATTTGTGGAAACATTTTTTATATCAATTTTATCTCGATGACCAAATCTGTGAAATTGTTTCGTCTATGTAAGTTTTGTAGTTTAAAAAAGACTAGATATCTCTATGCATTGTGTATGAATCACTCTTAAATTAAAGTATTCGATGGTACTCCGAAAATCTTTAATCGGATATTGCAAAGAGAAACAAGAATAAGCATGTGTGTTTTGGTTGTGAAAATGTGTAATACCCCAAATTACTGGCAACACTAACTTAGTTATTGTTGATCCCTAGTAGGTGTTGATACACACTTAGTGTTGACCAACTAGTTAATGCTGATAGCAGTTGTTGTTAATAGCCTAAGTTATTGTTAATATATTAATCCTAGATACTCTCGACAACATGTTTGTTGTTGATCAAAGTTTCTTCCAATGAGGCGATGAGCCAATTTCTACTTATGAATAATTTATATTGATAATCAGTTCCAACTAATGATCAATTACTACTTACAAACCAAACAACCAAACCATATCATAAGTTACTTCCAAAAGTTGTCAACATTGTGATCGCATTTTCCCTCGCCATGGGCGTCGCTCGCTGACTAGGCAGCAAATCCCTCACCCTTGGCTCTGCCTTAAGACCCGCGAAGAGAACATTAATGCCCCCTTGAACCACCGGCTTCCCTAGTGGCATAATTAAAATAGTCTTAAACGCACGTGTACTTCACACCTTTTAAGTTGCATCAATGTACATTCAAAGATCTCTATGAACTTAAGTATATTCAATAGGCTAAATTCACTTACACCATCACCAATGCATCACATTTGGAGATGCACTTGGCCTATGTGGAATCAAGAACCGCATTTGCTGCAATGGGGGTGGGGGGTTGCCACACTTAGAAAAACTGCACACCCAGACGTGCGTGATAATTGGTAGGTGGTGGGCTAGGTTAAAACTAATTTTTTTGTTTCAGTTTATTCATGTAAAGTTTAGATAAATCGAGATTTTATAATTATGAAAATCGAGGGATTTGATAAATCGACCTCTTTGAATACCACATTTACATTATTTATTATTTAAATCAACCTCTTTGAATACCTCCTTTACAGTTTATTCTTGTAAAGTTTATATAAATCGACCTCTTTGATTACCGCTACATTATTCATTATTTATAATAAAGCCTTTGAAGACTAATTCAAGGTGAATTAATTATAAAAAGGTTTTGATTATTAAAAAATAATTATTAATAGTGATGACTTGTAAATGTAACAATGGTAAGAATGTTTGTTGAGTTGGAGAGAAAATCAGAATCTTTGATATATTTATAAATATCTGATGTGGAAGTTGACTGGACGTATTTGTGCATTTAGCACCTTGCATTGGTGATGTAGACATCAATACTCTAAAAGCGGTAATATGTTTGCATATTCACTTTTTAACATCAATACTCTTCTTGTCATTATCATCATATTCGGTAAATCCCACCAATATCAAAGCTAAGGTAAAGTTTGAGTATGGTAAGATGTAGACAATATTACCTTTATCACATAGGAAAAAAAAAAGCTGCTTCCAGTGAGACACTCAGCTCCGATCTATACTCTTCATGTATCAATACCAAAAAAATAAATAATTATTGAGGTATCTTTCATTAGATGTAATAAATTCGATGGGTAGACTGATATCAAGATTAATTTAAATATATAGGCAACAAAGATGTTGATTAATTAACTAGTCAAGATTTTGAAAAAACAAAAGTGTTATTAAAATAGTAAGAAATTACAATGCGAAAACAAAGTATTCGTTTTAAATAAAAGAGTAGTTACAAAAATCGTCCTTTATGTTGACACTAGATTACAAACTATGTACTTTGTTTTCAAAAAGTATAAAAAACGTATTTGATATTTACTAAATGGTGCACGTTATGTCTTTTAGCCCTAACTCAATTAATTTTAATAGTTAAATTTGACCGAGTAAATCTCACATGAATATATTTTAGTCATTTTATTCTAAATACTAACAAATTAAAACTATACAAAAAGTGATGATTTGTAAATGTAATAATGGTAAGAATGTTTGTACGATTGAAAAGAAAATAAGAGCTTTTGATTTATTTATAAAAATATGACGTGAAAGCTGATATTTTAATAATAAAATGTACCGATGAAACTTGTTTTACAAGTTCAAATATTAAAAAAGAGAAATGATTTTCAATAATATGTACGGATGAAACTTGCTCTACAAGTACAAACATATGACTAGATCAACAGAGCAGATTGTTATTGTTGTTATTAAGTCACTATATTTCTAATACAAAAAGATTAATTTAATAAACATTATTAAATTTCAGGTTTGACTAAGACTAAATTTATATTTAAGAATAGAACCACCTTTAAATTTACTTTTAAATCTACACTATTTGTCATTAATTATACTAATGAACTTATGAAATAAATCTGAATTGCGATAGATAAAACATATTTATTCCTCCAGTAATGTTTCAGACATTTACTATACTATCAAAAATTATTTTGTAATACGTAAAACAATTTCTTTGTAATAAAACTTAAACAATACGTAATAATAAATAAAAAATAATAACAAAACAAATACATGGAAAAGTATGCTGAAAATAGTCAAATATCATATGCTTTTATCATATGTTTTAGAAGAATACTATTGTCACGATTTTTTTGTACATATTTATTATTGTAAAAGTAAATGGTTACATGCACAATAAAAATATATATATATATATATATAAAAGCAACCTTGGACTCTTCTAGAAGAACATGAAGTGGCTTGAATCTTAAAAGAAAGATTCGTGCCTCGAAAGTAACAACATTTTTTTTATTTTATTTTACTCTTAAATCTTGATCGGCCACGCTTAGCCTTTTCCATTATTTAAAACAAACACATAAATTATCCTTAAATTTAAGATTTACTTTAATTTATTAAATCCAGATTAAACAGCCAAATCCTTTGAACTCTCTAGGAATTTATTCGGGTATATTCCTAATGACAAAGGACAAGATCTAGCATCTCTGTGTTGGTCATTGATATCGTAATCGACCTGTCGCTTAAACCACTTTTATTTGGGTATGTTGGTTAATGGTTACTAATCAGATTAGAGAACCAGCAACGCGAACCCATGGTTGGACGCGTGGGCTAGATTTTTTAAAGAAAAAATATGTTTGTTTGTTTTTTTACTTTTAAATCTTATTTACGGATTCCATTTACCAATACGCTCTTAATTACAAGCATTTCATATTTTGTTAACATTATAAAGTCATATTTTGTTTTAGACTAGTCACATACTTTTAATTTCTTAATTATTTATGACATTAAAAGATAAAACTGACATGACTAATGAACGTTAAAAGCTAGGGATTTAGTGATCGAATTATTATTTCTATGAACTTGAAAAGAAACTCAATAATAATCAAAACTCTAAAGTAAAAATATGTTTCCTTTAAAATAATTCCTTTTATTAATAAATATAACCAGATTTTTCCAGCAATAATCGTGCATTTTTTATTATTTAATAATTAATTTTATTTTGTGAAAATAATATTAAAATGAACCATGAAAAAGAATGGCATTACTCATTTAATTAATTTAAATATTGTAAAACAGAAACAAAAAGGTCGTCAGGTATGACGTTTGGTTGTGTGGCTAAAATTGATCAAAGGAATCACGTTCTTATATTTTAATAAACGTTTATAATAAAATAATAGAATAAATTATGAACGATAGAATGCCATTCATGTAATGTCGTATTAATACTCAATTATTAGTAAATCATTATATGAGTCGCACTACTAATTCTTCAAACCGTCATTGTAAACGGTTAGATTAGTGTGAACTGAAAATTGTTAAAACCAAATCATAAACACAAATAAAAGGATAGAAATTCATCTTAAGTATTTTGACTTGTGTGTTTCGTGTTTACTAGTATTAGGAGTGTACATAGGTCAGTTTATTTCGTATTTTACCATTAACCATACTATAATTGCTAGTTTTGGTTACGGAATTCCATAACCATGATCGTAACCGACCTTCACTCAAGGTTATTCGCTTAAAAAATTGGTTAAGGTTCAGTTTTGGTTAATTTCAGTTAATTAACCAAGCAAGGTTTGAAATAAATAAGGGCATGCATAGTTTGGACTTATCTTGTGTTTCTTTTACAAGATAACCAATACTACACTTTTTTGTTAATGTTAATGTGCGATTGTTTTTAGTAAGGTAAGTTTCACCAAAAAAAATTACGATCATAACACCTCAACTCTTCATCAAAACAAGGGGCATATGCATCAAGATCTTACTGTTACTAACATACTTTTTATCTTAGTAAAAAGCTCTATATGGTTAACGTAAAACATAAATCCATTATATATGCATTACAAGTTCGGTATGGTTTCCGTTATTTCGGTTAACCAAAGCTTCATAACCATAACCGATTGAACTGTTAATGAAAATTTTATAACCATAACCATTGATTATATCGGTTACCGGTTAATAACAGTTCGGTTATGGTGGGTTATGATTCGGTTTTCGATTAATTTACTCACTCCTAATTACTACTAGTAATGTGTGTACCTAATTTTATAACTTTTAAATAATGAAACAACATGAAAATATAGAAGAATAAGACAAACTGGACCTATTGGGAAATTGTGGATATTTGGGCATGTTATATATTAGCTTAACAAATTTCATTTACTTTAAATAGAAATCTTAATAAATTACAATATTGCCATTACGCATAGGTCCATACTGCTACGCTATGGTGTGACATTTATATATTGGCTTATGAAGGACGATTTCGACAATTATTATATAATGAAGGATTGAAGGGTAGACAAAGTTGTACATCAAAAGATGTACTTTGGATCCATTACATCTAATAATTCATTAATCATTTTATTTAGAAGCTAACTTCAACATAAATTATATCGTAGATAATGTAAATGTGAAAGAACCGTGTTCGATAAAAAAAAACAATAGTACGTACATAATGTTGATCTTTTTGTAACGTCGTAAAATTGTATGATAACTGAAAAGAAACAAACTACAACCAAAATTTAAATGATTATCGTATGTGAAATAAAACTTAATAGGATTAGTTACAAAATAATAACCATTATAAATGAAAGAATTGATATTAGAATTATATATTTTTAGAATATAATAGAAGTTAAAAAATACATTAATCATTTAAGAAAACGAGCAAACATATAAATGGCTAGTAACAAAGTTAAACTTTTGATCCGGTAGAACACCGTTCATGGCGGACGATCAACGTACACCTCTCGAAAAAGCTCACCAGATCGTCCACCGAAGGAACTCATTGTCCTTAGAAGACACCAAAAGTCTCATCATCTTCCAATCCAACCGTCACGAAATCGATGCATACCTCCAAACCGTCGATGAAATCCAACGCAACATGCACTTAATCACCGTCCCCAGCGACAATACCTTGAGCCCCGAATGTTAATACACCTTCAAATAAGCATCCAGTCTTTTTTAATCAAGCATCAAAACACTTTCAACCCAATGGACCCACAAAAATTAACAATCTGAAGCAATTCCTCTATGGTCAAGGGTCATGACCCTTTGATTGTTGTTGATTATCCTATCGACACTGATATGAACCCTAGTGTTTGTTAATTTGTGTTATGTTGATGGTTAACGAAAGTTGTGTTATATGACTTGATTCTGGGAATTTGGTTTTCGGGTTTCAGTTAGAGATCAGATTGGGTCAGTGAAAAGGTTACCAATGAAACAACATTATAACCTAGGGTTATTCCGACTTCATCATCCAACAACTTATCGACCAAATTCCTAATTTTTATAAAAATTCAAGTTCATGAATGTCACACCCCGGATTTCCAACCCAAATCCATACACCGGTGGGCCAGGGTGGGGAGTATCGTGACGTCAGTTGATAATCATCATAGTCAATTAAACATGACACAACGGAAGTCTTGGAGTAAAATTACTATTACAAACCAAATGTTCGAAATAAAATAATATACAGGCTTGTAATAGAAGATCCACATGCGGGTCATTAAAATGTACAAGAAAGAATATAAAACAGACTTTAGGGTAGATCCAAGGATTTGCAAGATCCTCTTACTCACTATCGAGCAGCTTCCGGCCTATTTCCTATTGTACCTGCAGTTTGGTCTTTCGACGATACGTCAGCTTTCCCTAGTAAATACACCCAACTGACTCATTTTGAAACATTTTTAAAATGATTTAAGTGCACATTGCACAAAATCTTGTATAACTTGGGAAAGTTACTTTGTAACCTTGTTAACAGATTCACATGTTTGTCCATACATACAGGGCCAAGTACAGAGACCGAGACATGATTAAATACACACCACTTAGAACTCACAGAGGAGTTATCCCCAACGTCTTGGATAATTTGCATTTGAGCGTCTGTCAGGTGTATGCCTACACCCCGCGCTAAGGTCGTGGCCATTAACTAATCTAATGAGCCGAGGATATCCAGGACACAGTAATTTAACCCCCGATGTTTAAGTTATCAAACAAAACTGATTAAGACAGAATATCCGGATTTACTAGCCATAATCCGGCATTTCGATTGATCCCATTTCTGACCAAGCGGTAATAATTTATCGTATCCCAAGCCCGTATAGGGAAAATAAGTCAAGAGTATTTACCTGAGCTAGTCTTCTTTTTAATTTCAATAACTCAGCCGTATACAAAAGTACTAACATGCAGATAGCATTTACCGACAAGGCTCTAGTCTAGATTATGGCATAAGCTAACCAATTAATGCTAACGGTCTTTATTTAAGTCATGGACTTAGACCGAGTAGTGTACATGATCAAAACGTATAACGCTTGATTAAACGATGATTGGATAGAATGTAGTTTAAACCCGACAAGTACTTTGACTTGCATAATATGGGTAAACAGTTAACATTCTGGATTTTCCGTGGTATCCACGACAATCTCTGGTCCTGATAGTTGGGCTTCCCCAACTTCTGCCCAACACACGGGCGTTCTACATTTTCTACCATACAAGTCCTCAAAAGGAGCAGCCTTGATGCTAGTATGATAGCTGTTATTATAGGAGAATTCTATTAGGGTAAGTGGTCATCCCAACGTCCACCTAAATCAATTACACATGTCCTAAGCATGTCTTCTAGTGTCTGGATAGTATGCTCACTTTGACCATTAGTCTGCGATGGTAAGCCGTACTATAATTTAATCGTGTGCCTAAGGATTGTTGGAAACTTTTCCAAAAGTGAGAGGTATATCTAGTATCTCTATCAGATATTGGCACACCGTGCAGGGGCACAATTTTGTCCACATACAACTTAGCCAATCTGTCTGAATTGTACGTTTCTCTAATTGGCAGGAAATGTGCTGACTTGGTCAGTCTATCCACTATGACCCAAATAGTGTCGTTTCCACTTTGGGTCTTAGGTAACTTGGTAATTAAGTCCATAGTTACCATTTCCCATTTCCATGTGGGAATTTCCAATTGTTGTAGAAGTCCTGACGGCTTCTGATGTTCGGCCTTAACTTGCAAACACGTCACACACTTAGCTACATAAGTGGCTATGGATTTCTTCAAACCCATCCACCAATAGTTCTTCTTCAAGTCTTGATACATCTTGTCACCACCTGGGTGAACTGAGTATCTTGAACTATGCGCTTCTTGGAGGATTAGATCTCTAAGTCCCCGATAGATTGGAACCCAGATTCTTCCATTGAATCTAGGGATTCCATCCTTTCCAGGCGCGACTTGATCAACAGTTCCGCCTAATCCCTCATTAGGGATATTAGCTTCTAATAGAGCTTGCTTCTGCGCATCTAATAGCTTTTCACTTAAGCTATTTCTGAGCTCAATGCTCTTGGCGTTAATCATTATAGGTTTAACTCCTTTCTTGCTACTTAAGGCATCAACAACTAAATTTGCCTTGCCTGGATGGTAGCGAATCTCGCAATCATAGTCATTAAGCATTTCCATCCATCGACGTTGTCGCATGTTCAATTCCTTCTGATTGAACAGATGCTGGAGATTTTTATGGTCTGTGTATATAATACACTTTGTGCCATACAAGTAATGTCTCCACAGTTTTAGTGCAAATACAACGACACCCAATTCTAAATCGTGGGTGGTGTAATTTCTTTCGTCCACCTTAAACTGTCGTGATGCATAGGCAATTACCTTGCCTTTTTTGCATTAGCACACAGCCCATGCTGGTGTGCGATGCATCATAGTAGACTACAAAATCTTTAACACCCTCTGGTAGGGATAACACAGGAGCATTGCTCAACTTGTGTTTAAGAACCTCAAAAGATTCTTGTTGCTTTGGACCCCAATTATACTTAACATTCTTACAGGTCAAGGTAGTTAAAGGAGTGGCTATTCTTGAAAAGTTCTCAATGAACCTCCTATAGTATCCAGCCAATCCTAGGAAGCTACGAATCTCCGATGGGGTCTTGGGCACTTCCCAATTCATTATGGCCTCAATTTTGGCGGGATCCACTTGGATACCACGCTCATTTACCATATGTCCAAGAAATTGGACCTCTCTAAGCCAAAACGCACACGTATAGAATTTAGCATAAGCTTTTATTGCCTTAGTAGTTCTAAGATGCACCTAAGATGTTTCTCGTGATTAGCTTGATTACAAGAGTAGATAAGTATGTCGTCTATAAAGACAATGACAAACTTATCCAAATACGGTTTGCAGACTCTATTCATGAGGTCCATGAATGCTGCAGGTGCATTTATGAGCCCAAAAGTAGGGGTGCTAAACGGGTCGTGTTCGCGAGTTGGCGGGTTCAACCCGACCCGAACCCAAAAATTTTACACAAACCCGAACCAGAAAATCGTATCATATATATGAACCCGAACACGACCCGAAGTTTTGTGGGTTGACCCGAACACGACTCGTTTAACCCGTATTTTTTCACTTTTTTTCTAAAACTAATATAATAAAATTAAAAATTACTTAAAAAACACAAATGTAATAATATCATATTTAAATTATAAAAGCTATGTTAATTTCTCCTTTTAAGTTATAATCATGGCATAAAATGCACGCCCCATTTAATTTATGAGATAAAATATATTGTAAAAAAATATAATATAGTATATATGTGTTAAACGGGTCAACCCGCCAACCCGACCAGGTTGACCCGAACCTGACCCGTAAACCTAAACGGGTTCGCGTGTTCAACCCGAAACTGACCCGAACCCATTTAGACGAAACCTAAACCCGCGAATTTCGTGTTAGGTTCGTGTCGGGTTTTCGGGTCGTGTCAGAAATTCACACCCCTACTCAAAAGGCATCACTAAGAATTCAAAGTGACCGTAAGGGGTCCTGAAGGCTGTCGTAGGAACATCCTCACTCCTAACCTTCAGCTGATGATATCCATATCTCAAATCAATCTTGGAGAAATAACTAGCCCCCTGAAGTTGGTCGAATAAATCGTCGATCCTGGGCAGAGGATATCTATTCTTGATTGTTAACTTGTTTAGCTCTCGGTAGTCGATGCACATTCGCATTGAACCGTCTTTCTTCTTTACAAAAATGATAGGAGCTCCCCAAGGCGAGGAACAAGGCTGAATAAAGCCTTTCTCCAAGAGTTCATTCAATTGAACTCTTAACTCATTCATTTCAGTTGGTGCTAGTCTATATGGAGCTCTAGCTAAGGGGGCTGATCCTGGCAGGATGTCAATTCTAAACTCCACTTTCCTGTCTAGAGGTAGGCTTGGTGATTCTTCTGGAATACATCGGGATACTCTGAGATGACTGGGAGGTCTTCCATATTTGTCTTAGGCCCGTTTATAGTGACTTGTGCCATGTAGATGACACAACCTTTTCTCAAACACTTGGATGCCGTAAATAATGACGCATTGTCTGGCAGTCCGTATTGCGAGTCTCCAAGGATGGTGAGCCTTTCACGAGATGGGGTTTTAATTTCGATGAGCTTTTTATCACAGGCGATGCGGGCTTGTTATGAGATAACCAATCCATGCCTAAAATTACATCGAACCTCGCCAATTTCATTGGCAGCAGAGAGATAGGGATGGAATGATTCTTAATAGATATAGAGCATCCATCAAGAATGGAAGATGTTGTTTCTATTGTTCCATCAGCAAGTTCTATCTCATAAGTTTTATCTAGAGTTCTTATGGGCAGGTTTAATAGTTTACTAAACCTATGGTCAACAAAAGATCTATCTGCACCCGAATAAAAAAGAACTCTAGCATAAATATTGTTAACGAGGAATGTACCTGTTATGACATTGTCGTCATTAACAGCCTCTCTTGTAGTTATTTGAAAGGCACGAGCATTCTCCTTCTTGGCCTCTCCAAGCTTTGCATTATTATTCTTAAGGATCTTAGGGCAGTTAGTCTTAATATGCCCCTTTTCATTTTAGACGTAGCAAACAGCATCCTTAAGATCTTTGCATTCTAGGGTCTTATGCCCCTTTCTCTTACAGATACCACATGGTTTGGCTTGTGGACCATAATTACACTGTCCCCAGTGTCTGCGGTTACAAGTCTTGCATGTTGGCATCACAGCCGTCTTGCCTTAGTTCCCTTTGAACCCAAATCTCCCTTTATTTTTCTTATTAAACCTATGGGAGTTGTCATCTTCTCTCTTCCTTTTCCCGTCAGTTTTAGACTTATCTGACTTTTGCCTCACCAAATCCAAGGTGAGGGAGAGAGATAGGTCAACAGCAGACCTATAGGTAGTAGGTTGAGCAGCCTTTACCATGCCCTTTATTTCGGGCGCTAACCCATTAATACGCGCAATGCGTTTGGGCTCCGGGGTAATCAAGTAGGAAACTAACCTAGATAGGGAATTAAAATCGGAAACATATTTCCGACAATCCAGGTTTTTCATTGAAAGAGACAAGAAGTCTGTCTCTAATTTCTCCACCTCATGAGGTGGGCAGTAAGTTTCCTTAACAAGGTCCACAAACTTGGACCACCCCAAATTATACAGGTGTGCTTTACCTGTTGACTGGATCATGGCTTTCCACCAGATTAGGGCATCGCACTTAAAGGACTATGATACATACTTGACCACATCCTTATCAGCACAGCCGCTGATGTCTACTATTGTCTCCATCTCGTCAAGCCACTTCAAAGCTTCTACATCTCCTTTCTCCTCGTTAAAGTCTCAGGGCTTACAGGAGACAAAGTACTTATAGGTACATCTGTCTTTTACAGAATAGGAACCTTCAACAAAATCTATTTTCTTTGGTTCACTCTTCGCATTTGAAGAGTGAACGGAGCTATCCTTATGAGCTGAAGATGGAGTAACCGATAATAGTCTAGAGCGAGTGGCACTCGACTCTCTAAGCTTTTCTATGGCCTTTCCTATGGCCTTTTCAACTGCCGCATCAATGCGAGCTTGAAAATTATCATTATCGATATCTCTATTTTCGGCTTTGTTAGAGTCAACATTCATGTGGCTACTTTGTGCCTCATTTGAGTTAGCCATCTTTAAGTCCTGGGTTCTATGTACCAATAAAGCTCCACTTAGTCATGGTATGTCAACCATATTGGTTTTAAGCATTGGATATAACAATCCATTGTCTATTCTAGTGTGAATAATATCACAACTCTTAGGTTTAACATAACTATATTTGGCCTAGGTCTTAATAGGACCATCAAAGACAAATTACAATTTGGACATAGTCCATATATTATTGGGCAGTGGATCACGTTGTCACAATTGTCTTTGTCATAATTGACAATTATATTTAGCTCATAAGCTTGTCTCGAAGGACATAAAATAGGGCACATAGGCCTGTCACTAATGGACATAAAATATGGCGCATAGGCCTGTCACTAATGGACATAAAATATGGCACATAGGCACTACATCACTAATGGATGTTTGAATCATAGCCCCAAGGGCAATACATCACTAATGGATGTTTAAATCATCACACTGATGATATTAGCCGGGATCAATTTTTTTATCAGATAGGCTATATAAGGTTAGGACATAGTCCATTACCTTGAAGGCTTGTGTGGTTCCTCAAGCCACACTACCAGGAGTATGAGCATTCTTGAATGTTAACATAAGAGTACCTTAATGGTTGATTAATAGTCCCGGTCGCATTGACCTTAACGACTTAGAGGCTTGAACTTCAAGTTCACCATCTCTGGATAGAAGGATAACTTCCCTTAACTATCCTGATAGAAGACCCCTTCGTACTTAACTATCACTTATAATTTGGCCAAATGTGTGGTCTGTGCCACTTGGCTAATCAAAACCATTAAGATCTTTTTGGAATTATATCGCATAGCATAAATTTCGAGTAAAATCGAGACGCTCGTTTGAAGAGGATGAATACATATATATATATATATATATATATATATATATAGTTCAAATACTTCATTAAATTCCAAATTAGAAATTATAATACTAGAAAATGAAATAAACTGTCCACGCAAGGACTTTAAAGAAATAAAAATGTCCACGCAGGGACTAAAGAAATAACAACGTCCTCGCAGGGACTACATATTATTAGAAGAGACTTCACTCGTCCTTCTTTCATTTGACCAACTTGGAGAGTTTCTTGAAGAACTTGTTTGTTTTCTTCTCCGTTTTCTCCCCTTGTTGCTGCATTTCTTTCATCCATTCCAAGGCCTCATTGATGGCCTCAAGTGGTGGTGGAGGTTGTGGTTGTGGCATAACCGGATACTAGTACCCATAAGTTGGATATCCAGTCTGTAGATAAGTAGGTGGGAAAGGAGACGGGTAAAGTGCATTGTGCATAACTGCTTGCATATAGGGGTCTTGTGACCATGCTTGATAGTCTACTGGTGTAGATGGGTTAAAAGGATCATATCCAGACGTATCTGAATATGTGGGGATCGGGTTACTATAACCCGATGGTGGTGGTTGAACCGTAGGTGTTGGTGTTGGTGTTGTTTTCAGTAAGATCCATTTTCTTTGGTTCACTCCCTATGAGCTGAAGATGGTGGAATAGATAAGGGTCTAGAGCGAGTGGCACTCGACTCTCTTAGCTTTTCTATGGCCTTTCCCATGGCCTTTTCGACAGCCGCATCAATGCGAGCTTGAAAATTAGCATCATCAATATCTTTGTTTTCGGCTTTATTAGAATTAATATTCCGGTGGCTACTTTGTGCTTTATTTGAGTTAGTCATCTTTAAGTCTTGGGTTCTATATACCCATAAAACTTCATTTAACCATGGTGTATCAACCATATCGGCTTTCAATATTGGATATAACAATCCATTGCCTATACTAGTGTGAATACATCACAATTCTTAGGCTTAAGATATCTACATTTGGCCTAGGTCTTAATAGGACCATTATAGGCAAATTACAAATTGGACGTAGTCCATATATTATTGGCCAGTGGATCACAATGTCACAACTGTCATTGTCATCATTGACAATTATGTAGCTCATAGGCTTGTCCTTAATGGACATAATAATTGGGCACATTGGCCTACATCATATTAGATGTATATGGCATATCATCCTGTCCCGCTGGAGATAAAATGGGCACATTGGCCTACATCATATCAGATGTATATGGCATATTAGTCTGTCCCACTGGACAATAGTTGGGGACATTGGCCTACATCATATCAGATGTATATGACATATCAGCCTGTCCCACTGGACAATAATTGGGCACATTGGCCTACATCATATCAGATGTATATGGCATATCAGCCTGTCCCACTGGACGATTAGTGTGGTTCCTCAAACCACACTACTAAGAGTGTGAACTTTTCTTAATGTTACATAAGAGTACCTTAATGATTGATTAATGGTCCTGGACACCTTCGACCTTAACGACCTTGGAGGTTTGGACCAAGTCCCTTACCTCTGGATAGAAGGATAACTTCCCTTAACTATCCTAATAGAAGACCCCTTCGTACTTAACTATCATTTCTTGGCCAACTTGTGGTCTACGCCACTTGGCATAATTAATTCATTAAGATCTTTTGGAATTATATAGCAGAGCATAAATTTCGAGTAAAATCGAGACGCTCGCTATCAAGAGGATGCATACATATATATAATTCCAAAAGTACAATTCCAAATTAGAAATTACAATACTGGAAAATGAAATAAACTGTCCATGTAAGGACTTTAAAGAAATTAAAATGTCCACGCAGGGACTAAAGAAACAACAATGTCCTCGAAGAGACTACATATAATTAGAAGAGACTTCACTCGCCCTTCTTTCCCTTGACCAATTTGGAGATTTTCTTAAAGAATTTGTTTGTTTTCTTCTCCGTTTTCTCCGCTTGTTGCTACATCTCTTACATTCTTTCTAAGGCCTCATTAATGGCCTAAAGTGGTGGCGTAGGTTGTGGTTGAGGTTTTGGCATAACCAGATACTGGTACCCATAAGTTAGATATCTAGTCGGTGGATAAGTAGGTGGGAAAGGAGACGGGTAAAGTGCGTTGTGCATAACTGCTTTCATATATGGGTCTTGCGACCACGTTTGATAGTCTACCGGTGTTGACGGGTTATAAGGATTATACCCAGACGTATCTGGATATGTGGGGATTGGGTTAGTATAACCCGTTAGTGGTGGTTGAACTATAGGTGTTGGTGTTGGTTCCACCATAGGTGAGGTATTAGAGGGTCCACCCATTTGTGGGTCCTCTTGAATTGTGGGGTAGGAGTTGGGCAAAGGTGGCAGCGATCCCGACCTTTGTCCTGTACGTATCGACATACGTGCTCCACGCTTCCTCCTTGGTGGTTCGGGTGGTGGTTGCGGTTGGTCCACCGGTTCCATGTGGACATCTTCTTGTATAGGGGGTGGTTGAGAGTGATGAGAAAGAGTGTGGGCGAAGGTGAATTGGTTCCAATATTGGTCCCACTAATTAGGACCTTGGTAGGGCGATCCGGCATAAGAGTTCGAATCGCTAGAAATTTCAATGGGATGCGTATTCGATCCCGACGGTGGCATCTCTGGGTCGGAGTCCTCATCCATAGGGTTAGGCTGGTCCAACTGATTTTGATCGGCTGGAGGCGTGTTAAAGTAGTGGTTGGGGTTAAATTCTTTATGGTAAGAGTGTGAATGGGTATGGTGAGAATGGTGAGTATGGTGTGAATGATAGGAGTGGTGAGAGTGGTAGGAATTTTGGGAATGTGGGGAGAGGTGTCTATGAGAGACATAACGTCTCGCTGGTTGCCAAGGAGACGAATCTCCTAATTCTTGGTAGGCATCTGAGTTGTGAGATTGAGGAGGGATGCGTCCCGATGGTCCTCCTCTCATTGGACCTTTTCCTCTTCCACTTTGTCCTCTCACACGTGGCGGCATTTTCCTGTTAAAAATTAATTCAAAAACAATACTAATAACTTAATAATGAAATGAGTAAATCCTAGGTAAATGCCTAGACTCGGAAGTCTAAGGAATGTGCTCGTGTAAGTTTGAGATTAACACAAGAAAGATAGTGTTTAATTCTCTCAAACGTTGGCTCTGATACCAACCTGTCACACCCCGGATTTCCAACCCAAATCCATACACCGGTGGGCCCGGGTGAGTAGTATCGTGACATCAGTAGATAATCATCATGGTTAATTAAACACGGCACAGCGGAAGTCTTGGAGTAAAATTACTATTACAAACCGAATGTTCGAAAATAAAAAATAATATACAAGCTTGTAATAGAAGATCCACAGGCGGATCATAAATTGTACATGGAAAGAATACAAAACAGACTTTGGGCAGATTTAGGATTTGCAAGATCCTCTATCACTACCGAGCACTTCCAGCCTATTTTCTTATTGTACCTGCAGTTTAGTCTTTTGAAAATACGTCAGCTTTCGCTGGTAAGTACACTCAACTGACTCATTTTGAAAACATTTCAAAAATGTTTTAAGTGCGTATCAGCACAAAATCTTTTTATAACATGGGTTAATTGATAGTCCAACCTTGTTAACAGATTTACATGTTTGTCCATACATACGGGGCCCGGTAGGGAGACCGAGACACAATTAACGTACACACCACTTTGGACCCACGAAGGAGTCAATTCCTCCCAACCTTGTGGGAATGCATAATTGAGCGTCTATCGGGTGTATGCCTACACCCGCACTAAGGTCGTGGCCATTTCTATTGTATTGAGACGAGGATATCCAGGACACGGTAGTTAACCCCCGATGTTTAAATTATCAAACAAAACTGATTAAAACAGAATATGCAGATTTACTATCCCCGAACCGGCGTTCGATTGATCCCATTTCCGACTAAGCGGTAATAATTTACCGTAACCCAAGCCCGTATAGGGGAAATAAGTCGAGAGTATTTACCTAAGCTAGTCTTCTTTAATATTTTATAACTCAGTAGTACACAAAAAGGACTAAGTGCATATAGCATTTACCGGCAAGTCTCTAGTCTGGATTATGGCGTAAACTAACCAATTAAATACTAACGGTCTTATTTAAGTCATAGACTTAGACCGACTAGCATACTTGATCAAAACGTATGACGCTAGATTAAACGATGATTGGATAGAATGTAGTTTAATCCCAACGAGTACCTTGACTTGTTTCATATGGGTAAACTATTAACATTCTGTATTTTGAGACTTAAATGACAAGGTTAAACCCGTTTCGGTTAATTTCCGTAAAATAGTTACATATACGTAACCGTGTGCATATTAGCGATATCGGGTAACCGGATAAGTCATGGATGTCACACCCCGACCCGCAGCGGAAAAGGTGATCGGGGCATGATTGGGTTATCATCAAAGCTCATGACATTTATTATAACGTTTCATATTCATTAATACAGTTTTAAAAGGAATTATACAATCATTATTACATCATGTCCTAACATCAATCTAGACTTCATTGTTTTCTTCTAAGGCATTTCCTATGGTTTCCTTGCTTCATCCTGTTCACCTGTATCATGTGTAAAAAGGGTTTTTGGATCAACAAAAAGTTGGCGAGTGAATCCTATGGAAAACATTTGAACAAGTTTATTTAATTGATTATAAAATAAAGTGCACAACCACACATGAGTAAAAATAGATGTAAACTTATTCACCAATCAATTTAATATTAAACAATACACACATGAACAATAATGGATCGTTTAGAGGCACGCGTTGCTCAACTCGTCTCTCACGAGGAACTGATGGGCCTAATGAATGAATTGCATAAACTTGACAATATGAAATACATAACTACAAACAATATAAACTCAATAATACACACACGAACAATAAAGGATTTGTTTTGAGGCACGTGTTGCTCAACTCGTCTCACACGAGGAACTGATGGGCCTAATGAATGAATTGCATATAAATAGACAAAATGAAATACATAACTACAAGCAATGTATACAATCTAAGTTTAGATCACAATATGGTATGGCACAAGTTTAAATAAACAAGTTAATTTTATGACACATGACACACCCCAAAACGTGTAATTAAAAAGGGGAGTTGTAAGATTCACTCACATTGGGTGCGTTCGGTTGATGATGTTGAATGCGCACAAAGTGGTTTTAACCACGAGTGAAATTAACCTAGATAATGGCATAATGTTTCGGTAAGTAAACGGATTTTATTATTCCATTTTAGTAGGATTGTTGGGTGTATTTTTGTGAGTTTAAGGCTATTTTCTAACCTTAAAAATGTTATTTTTAAGTATTTTTAATTGATTTTTAATTAAATAAATAAATAAAAATAATAAAAAAATGTTGACTTTTTGACCGTTGACCGTTGACTTTGACTGTTGACCGGTTCGTATGTGAAATTGTTTGCGCCGGGTGAGGCTCGAACCCGAGACCTCCCGTACGCGTGCACGCAGCTCTACCAACTGAGCTACGTGTCTAACCCGAAATATTTCTGTTTTTAATTATATTTATATACTAATTAAATTAAACTGAAAATCATTTATTTTTAAAAACGATTTAATGCGTCGGACCGGTGCGCTCCACAGGTCTCGAACCCGGGACCTGTGGGTTGAGTTAACACACAGTCCACCGCTGGACTGTGTGTCTAACTTGTTAAATAAACCGATTTTTATTATACTTATATACAAACTAAACATTTTCATTTCTGTCTTAAATAAAAAGTTTAATAATTGTCCGGACCGGTGCGGTAGCCCGGACTCGAACTCGTGTCCTGTGATTAAACATTCACACAGTCCACCACTGAACTGTGTGTCTAACTTGGTTATTATTCTGGTTTTTATTAAACTTAACATGTAACAGCGGTAACTCCGGTTCGGTTAAAAAAAGGACATTTTTATTAAGGCAAGCATGCGTGGGACAAGTATCGTACTCGATGCGTCTGCGTGTTTAATGTGCACACAGTCCACCGCTGGACTGTGTGTCTAACCCGAGTTATATCTTGATTTATATTAAACTTATACACTACAGAAACTTCGTCTTCTTCGTTGAATTTAACCAGAACTAACGTTCGACTGATTCGTCGATTTTATCAAGTTTCTTTAGTGTGTTATGATTAATTATAGGTGAGATAAATGAAAAGAATGAAAGACTAAGCGTTAGATATACCGAAATTGGACTCCTCTGTTTCTCCGGCGGAACACCGGTGACAGCAAAAACTTCCTGCGACGTGTGTCTTGCGGCAGAGAGTCTTCAGAGAGCTTGAGATGGATGTGAGTGGCTTCGGTATAAGTTCTGGGTGTTCAGTAAGGCTCAGAAGTGAAGGGTTCGGTTTTCCGGCGATGTACAGAACTTTTCCGGCGAGTGGTATTACGTAGGGTAAAGGTGCGGTTTTGAGCGAAAAAGCTTTCAGAGGTTCGAGGAGGTATTTATAAGGTAGGTCATCGATGAATTTGGTCCAATTTCCGACTTGATTCGTCGGTTAGAAACTTTCCGGCGGTTATAACTTGTGTCGCGGACTCAGGCGTCGGTTATAACCGATGTCATAGTTAAAGTTTACGTTATAACTGAAGTAACCGTCAATTCTTGGCGAGTTAGTCGGGATTTCCGACGACTGCAATTAGGTGCGCCGGTTTTTGAATTTGAGATTCATGATATGAATTAATTGACTCCAATAATTAACAAGAAATACAAGTGGCACAGTGGTTGAGTGTGTGTGCGATAAGACTTTGCTGAAGTTGTTGGCTGACCCGGGTTCGAAACCCGGCAGCACCATTTTATTTTTATTTCGTTATTTTAACAGTTTTTCAAAAACAAATTATATATCCCCATATACTTATTAATTATGTATCGTTTAAAATTATTTTGGGCATTAAATAAGCAACGAAATTTTTAACTGATTGTACGGTTAATAAACGGAGCGGGTGTGGTAAATCCGGTTTTTGACGGATGTTACAATGGACAAGTTCTATATGCCTTTATACTTTAAATAAGTTAAAACATCAGTAGGATATTAACTTATATGCCCGTTAAGGTTTTAAAACGAAACTATGCCTCATAAGGGCGTTTTGGTAATTTCATACCGTATAAAGAAACTTGAACATATTTTAAGTTTATAACCATAAGTATTCTGGAAAAATATTTTATTTATGATATAATCTCAGTAGGATATCATTTATATGCGTACTTTACCTTTTAGGACCAAACTATGCACCGTAGGGGCATTTTGGTCATTTTACACATAGTTTATAAATTATACGGGATTCTGAGTTTATAACATGTACCTACTTTAATTATGTTTAAAATAAGTTTTACAATCAGTAAGTATCAAGTCTTGGTTAATAATATGGTTTAAAACCATACTATGTTCCGAAACGGCGCTTATCTCGTAATATGACGTCTTTAAGTGTTGTTTATGAAAACTGATGTCAAAGTTAGATTAAAATATTTAAAATATGTTATTTAATATAACATATCAGTAGGTAAATGATTTACATTGAAAAGATTTAATTAAAACTATTTTATAAGCCGCAGGGCTAAAATCGTCAATTATCGACGTACTTTAAGGACCTGTTTGAAAACTCAGTTTATAACCTGGTTTAACATCCCAAATAATCCTACTTATAATATTATATCAGTAGGAAACTAATTTTAAAGTTCATTACCATTTAAAACCTTGTTTTAAGCAAAAAGGGCATTTAGTCAAAATGGCATAATTATGGAACTTGCGCATAAACTTAGATTCTGATTATGATCATGTAATATAACCTCATAGGGTTATGCTACATTATATTACGATCATAATACAACTTTAGATCAGTAGGTAACTAACCTAATCGGGTCAGAATCGAAAGTCAAAGCAGAAGTCAAACTTCGCGACTTTCGGTTGTGAACCGACCTTAGAACAGAAATTGACGAGCCGAACATGTCCTTAAATGTTCTAATAATTATTACCAACTTGTTTAAGTGTCAAAACAGGTTTCATAACATATATAAGATCAATTTATGATTTTTCTGAAAAATGGCCTGTTTGACTTTTTAATATCGTAACTTTGACCCGTCAATTCTGTAGCAAACGTGATCTTCTAGAGGTGCCTTTATAGGGATTAACACCCACCTTATTATGATCACTTAGCCATGTTCACTTAGAACAATTGCTGGACCATAATGGTCTTTACCGAAAATAAAAGCGTTTTCCGCAAAACGATTGACTTTTGGCTATAAAAGCCTATAAACGAAAATGCAAGAGCAAGAAACACTTAAAAGAGGTTCCTAGAATGCAAAAGAACTAAGTTGGATGCTCCTTTCAGCTAGGAACTTCCAGAGGAGGGAGAAGAGTGAATTAATGAGAAAGGTGCAAGTTGGAATGTGAACTTAAGCACCTATTTATAGTTGGAGAACTCAAAGGAGGTAAAGCCAGGTGTTTAGGGGTGTAAGAGGAAGCTTACAAGTGTCCCAAAACGTGGCATAGCAGTTTGGGAAGCCATGGTTTCGATTTAATGGTGTTGTGGAGTTTTGCTTGGCTGCGAAACAAATTTTCTGCAGCAGACCCTTCCTCGCGCCCCGCGAGAGACCCAGGCCAGGTCTCTCGCGGCCCGTGACTGCCCCATGGCCAGTTTCAAACTTTGTCACTTAAGCCCCTTAACTTTAAAAAGCTTCTAAAAACCATTTTAAACACATTTTTGGCACTTTTAGCCCTCCGTAGCCAATACTTGGCATACCCTGGATTATGCCCGGACATTGTCGAGCTCTCGTTCGTTAAAAGGTCACTCAGAGGTAAGAATTGAACATGTTGACACTATACAAAATTGAACCCTCTTGTCCAACAAATGCCACGTATGAGAGTTAGGACTTCACAAAGGATCACTCGGAGGTTTATTATAAGCATGTTGACTCTGATGTCACTCAGAGGTTGGACATGTTGACATATCAGTCACTCAGATACCAAGTTTTAAGCATGTTGACATATCTGTCATTCAGAGGCTAATGATTTAAGCATGTTGACATATTAGTCACTCAAAGGCTGTTATTAATGCATGTTGACATCGGGCCGTCACTCAGAGGCTCAGATTGAGTATGTTGACGCCTTTAGTCCTTATTGGTCTTTAACAGACTATATTTAAATACAACACGTGTCACTAAACCATTGGACACGATATTACAGGGTGTTACAGAAAGTTACTTTGTAACCTTGTTAACAGATTCACATGTTTGTCCATACATACAGGGCCCAGTACAGAGACCGAGACATGATTAAATACACACCACTTAGAACTCACAGTGGAGTTATCCCCAACATCTTGGGTAATTTGCATTTGAGCGTCTGTCAGGTGTATGCCTACACCCCGCGCTAAGGTCGTGGCCATTAAATAATCTAATGAGCCAAGGATATCCAGGAAATGGTAATTTATCCCCCGATGTTTAAGTTATCAAACAAAACTGACTAAGACAGAATATGCGGATTTACTAGCGACAATCCGACATTTCGATTGATCCCATTTCTGACCAAGTGGTAATAATTTATCGTATCCAAATCCCGTATAGGGAAAATAAGTCAAGAGTATTTACCTGAGCTAGTCTTCTTTTTAATTTCAACAACTCAGCCGTAAGTACTAACATGCAGATAGCATTTACCGGCAAGGCTCTAGTCTGGATTATGGCATAAGCTAACCAATTAATGCTAACGGTCTTTATTTAAGTCATGGACTTAGACCGAGTAGTGTTCATGATCAAAACGTATAACGCTTGATTAAACGATGATTGGATAGAATGTAGTTTAAACTCGACAATTACTTTGACTTGCATAATATGGGTAAACAGTTAACATTCTGGATTTTGAGATTAAAATGATAAGGTTAAACCCGTTTCGGTTAATTTTCGTAAAATAGTTACATATACTTAACCGTGCGCATATTAGCGATATCGGGTAACCGGATAAGTCATGGACAAGTTCTATATGCCATTATACTTTAAATAAGTTAAAATATAAGTAGGATATTAACTTATATGCCCGTTAAGGTTTTAAAATGAAACTATGCCTCATAAGGGCGTTTCGGTAATTTCATACCGTATAAAAGGAACTTGAGTATAATTTAATGTTATAATTATAAGTATTCTGGAAATATACTTTATATATGATATAATATCAGTAAGATACCAATTATTTGTGTAATTTATCTTTTATGACCAAACTATGCACCGAATGGGCATTTTGGTCATTTTACACATAGTTTATAAATTATTTGAGATTCTGAGTTTATAACATGTACCTACTGTAAATATGTTTAAAATAAGTTTTAGAATCAGTAGGTAATAAGTCTTGGTCAATTAATATGGTTTAAAACCATACTATGCGCCGAAACGGCGCTTATGTCGTAAATGACGTTTTTATGCGATGTTTAATGAAAACTGACATTAGGGTCAGATTAAAATGTCTTAGGTATGTTATTTAATATAACATGTCAGTTGGTAAAAGATTTATCTTGAAAAGATTTGATTAAAACTATTTTATGAGCCACAAGGGCTAAAATCGTCTTTTATCGACATAGTTTAAGGACCTGCTTGAAAACTCTGTTTATAACTTGATTTAACATCCCAAATAATCATACTTATATTATTATATCAGTAGGAAACTTATTTTCAAGTTCAATATCATTAAAACCTTGATTTATGCAAAAAGGGAATTTTGGTCAAAGATGGCATAATTATGGAACTTGTGCATAAACTTAGATTCTGATTATAATCATGTAATATAACCACAGAGGGTTATGCTATATTATATTACGATCATAATGCAACTTTAGATCAGTAGATAACTAATCTAAATCGGGGCAGAATCAAAAATCAAAGCAGAAGTCAAACTTCACGACTTTCGGTTGCGAACCGACCCTAGAACTGAAATTGACGAGCCGAACATGTTCTCACATGTTCTAATAATTATTACCAACTTGTTTAGTGTCAAAACAGGTTTCATAACATATATAAGATCAATTTATGATTTTCTCGAAAAATGGTCTGTTACTTTTTAATATCGTAACTTTGACCCGTCAATTGTCTAGCAAACGTGATCTTCTAGAGGTGCCTTTATAGGGATTAATACCCACCTTATTATAATCACTTAGCCATGTTCACTTCGAACAATTGCTGGACCATAATGGTCTTAACCGAAAGTTAAAGCGTTTTCTGTAAAACGCTTGACTTTTGGCTATAAAAGCCTATAAACGAAAATGCACAAGGAGGAACACTTACCAGGCTTCTCGCAGCACGCGACCGCCCCTTTCCCAGTTTCAAAAATTGAAACTTTAACCCCTTAACTTTATAAAGCTTCTAAAAACCTTCTAAAAACCTTCTAAAACACCTTTTTGGCACTTTCAGCCCTCCGTAGCCAATACTTGGCATACCCGGGATAATGCCCGGACATTGTCGAGCTCTCAGTTTGTTAAAAGGTCACTCAGAGGTATAAATTAACATGTTGACACTTGTAATCCCTCCGTTATCCAACTTTTACATATATACAAAATTGAACCCTCTTGTCCAACAAATATCACGTATGAGAGTTAGGACTTCACAAAGGATCACTCGGAGGCTTATTATAAGCATGTTGACTCCGATGTCACTCAGAGGCTGGGCATGTTGACTTACCAATCACTCAGATGCCAATTTTTAAGCATGTTGACATATCTGTCACTCAGAGGCTCATGATTTAAGCATGTTGACATATTAGTCACTCAGAGGCTGTTATTTATGCATGTTGACATCGGACCGTCACTCAGAGGCTCAGCTTGAGCATGTTAATGCATTTAGTCCTTCAAGGTATTTAATAGACTATATTTTAAAATACAACACGTGTCCTCAGCTTGAGCATGTTGACGCCTTTAGTCCTTCAAGCTTGTGCATGTTGACACCTTTTGCGATTCATCAGCTAGACATTTCTTAAGGTTACTGATGTGGAACACATCATGGATTCCACTAAGCTCCTCTGGCAAGGTGAACTTATAAGCTACAGTGCCGACACATTCGACTATCTCGAATGGCCTGATATATCTTGGGCTTAATTTGGCCTTCTTTCCAAAACGCATCACACCTTTCCAGGGTGATACCTTTATCATGACCTTGTCCCCTACTTGGAACTTAAGAGGTTTACGCCTCTTGTCAGCATAACTCTTCTGCCTATCCCTGGCAGCTTTGAGACGATCACGGATTTGCACAATCTTTTCCGTGGTATCCACGACAATCTCTGGTCCTGATAGTTGGGCTTCCCCAACTTCTGCCCAACACACGGGCGTTCTACATTTTCTCCCATACAAGTCCTCAAAAGGAGCAGCCTTGATGCTAGTATGATAGCTGTTATTATAGGAGAATTCTATTAGGTTAAGTGGTCATCCCAACGTCCACTAAATCAATTACACATGTCCTAAGCATGTCTTCTACTGGATAGAACGCTCACTTTGACCATTAGTCTGCGAATGGTAAGCCGTACTAAAATTTAATCGTGTGCCTAAGGATTGTTGGAAACTTTTCCAAAAGTGAGAGGTATATCTAATATCTCCTTCAGATACAATAGATATCGGCACACTGTGCAGGGGCACAATTTGGTCCACATACAACTTAGCCAATCTGTCTGAATTGTACGTTTCTCTAATTGGCAGGAAATAAGCTGACTTGGTCAGTCTATCCACTATGACCCAAATAATGTCGTTTCCACTTATGGTCTTAGGTAACTTGGTAATTAAGTCCATAGTTACCAGTTCCCATTTCCATGTGGGAATTTCCAAATGTTGTAGAAGTCCTGACGACTTCTGATGTTCGACCTTAACTTGCGAACACGTCAGACACTTAGCTACATAAGTGGCTATGGATTTCTTCAAACCCATCCACCAATAGTTCTTCTTCAAGTCTTGATACATCTTGTCACCACCTGGGTGAACTGAGTATCTTGAACTATGCGCTTCTTGGAGGATTAGATCTCTAAGTCCCCGATAGATTGGAACCTAGATTCTTCCATTGAATCTAAGGATTCCATCCTTTCCAGGCGCGACTTGATCAACAGTTCCGCCTAATCCCTCATTAGGGACATTAGCTTCTAATAGAGCTTGCTTCTGCGCATCTAATAGCTTTTCACTTAAGCTATTTCTGAGCTCAATGCTCTTGGCGTTAATCCTTATAGGTTTAACTCCTTTCTTGCTACTTAAGGCATCAGCAACTACATTTGCCTTGCCTGGATGGTAGCGAATCTCGCAATCATAGTCATTAAGCGTTTCCATCCATCGACGTTGTCGCATGTTCAATTCCTTCTGATTGAACAGATGCTGGAGACTTTTATGGTCTGTGTATATAATACAATTTGTGCCATACAAGTAATGTCTCCACAGTTTTAGTGCAAATACAACAACACCCAATTCTAAATCGTGGGTGGTATAATTTCTTTCGTCCACCTTTAACTGTCGTGATGCATAGGCAATTACCTTGCCTTTTTTGCATTAGCACACAGCCCGTGCCGGTGTGCAATGCATCATAGTAGACTACAAAATCTTTAACACCCTCTGGTAGGGATAACACAGGAGCATTGCTCAACTTGTGTTAAAGAACCTCAAAAGATTCTTGTTGCTTTGGACCCCAATTATACTTAACATTCTTACGGGTCAAGGTAGTTAAAGGAGTGGCTATTCTTGAAAAGTTCTCAATGAACCTCCTGTAGTATCCATCCAATCCTTGGAAGCTACGAATCTCCGATGGGGTCTTGGGCACTTCCCAATTCATTATGGCCTCAATTTTGGCGGGATCCACTTGGATACCACGCTCATTTACCATATGTCCAAGAAATTGGACCTCTCTAAGCCAAAACTCACACGTATAGAATTTAGCATAAAGCTTTTATTGCCTTAGTAGTTCTAAGATGCACCTAAGATGTTTCTCGTGATCAGCTTGATTACAAGAGTAGATAAGTATGTCGTTTATAAAGACAATGACAAACTTATCCAAATACGGTTTGCAGACTCTATTCATGAGGTCCATGAATGCTGCAGGTGCATTTATGAGCCCAAAAGTAGGGGTGCTAAATGGGTCGTGTTCGCGGGTTGGCAGGTTCAACCCGACCCGAACCCGAACCCGACCCGAACCAGAAAATCGTATCATATATATGAACCCGAACATGACCCGAAGTTTTGTGGGTTGACCCTAACACGACTCGTTTAACACGAAATTTTTAATTTTTTCAAAAACTAATATATTAAAATTAAAAATTACTTAAAAAACACAAATGTATATAATAATATCATATTTAAATTATAAAAGCCATGTTAATTTCTCTTTTTAAGTTATAATCATGGCATAAAATACACGCCCCATTTAATTTATGAGATAAAATATATTGTAAAAAAATATAATATAGTATAAATGTGTTAAACGGGTCAACCCGCCAACCCGACCAGGTTGACCCGAACCTGACCCGTAAACCTAAACGGGTTCGCGTGTTCAACCCGAAACTGACCCGCACCCGTTTAGACGAAACCTAAACCCACGAATTTCGTGTTAGGTTCGTGTCAGGTTTTCGGGTCGTGTCAGAAATTCACACCCCTACTCAAAAGGCATCACTAAGAATTCAAAGTGACCGTAAGGGGTCCTGAAGGCTGTCTTAGGAACATCCTCACTCCTAACCTTCAGCTGATGATATCCAGATCTCAAATCAATCTTGGAGAAATAACTAGCCCCCTGAAGTTGGTTGAATAAATCGTCGATCCTGGGCAGAGGATATCTGTTCTTGATTGTTAACTTGTTTAGCTCTCGGTAGTCGATGCACATTCGCATTGAACCGTCTTTCTTCTTTACAAAAATGATAGGAGCTCCCCAAGGCGAGGAACTAGGCTGAATAAAGCCTTTCTCCAAGAGTTCATCCAATTGAACTCTTAACTCATTCATTTCAGTTGGTGCTAGTCTATATGGAGCTCTAGCTAAGGGGCTGATCCTGGCAGGATGTCAATTCTAAACTCCATTTGCCTGTCTAGAGGTAGGCCTGGGGATTCTTCTGGGAATACATCGGGATACTCTGAGATGACTGGGAGGTCTTCCATATTTGTCTTAGGCCCGTTTATAGTGACTTGTGCCATGTAGATGACACAACCTTTTCTCAAACACTTGGATGCCTTAAATAATTACACATTGTCTGGCAGTCCGTATTGCGAGTCTCCAAGGATGGTGAGCATTTCACGAGATGGGGTTTTGATTTCGATGAGCTTTTTATCACAGGCGATGCGGGCTTGATTATGAGATAACCAATCCATGCCTAAAATTACATCGAACCCCGCCAATTTCATTGGCAGCAGAGAGATAGGTATGGAATGATTCTTAATAGATATAGAGCATCCATCAAGAATGGAAGATGTTGTTTCTATCGTTCCATCAGCAAGTTCTATCTCATAAGTTTTATATAGAGTTCTTATGGGCAGGTTTAATAGTTTACTAAACCTATGCTCAACAAAAGATCTATCTGTACCCGAATAAAAAAGAACTCTAGCATAAATATTGTTAACGAGGAATGTACCTGTTATGACATTGTCGTCATTAACAGCCTCTCCTGCATGTAACCACATAAACAATTAAAATCTAGTTAACTATAGTATAGGCTCTAAGGGTCTAATAACCTATCCTATATTCCTATAGTCAAAAGCTCTGATACCAATCCGTCACACCCCGACCCGCAGCGGAAAAGGTGATCTGGGCATGATTGGGGTTTCATCAAAGCTCATGACATTTATTATAATGTTTCATATTTATTATTACAATTTAAAAGGAATCATACAATCAAATCAAACAAATACAACATGTTTTATACATCCTTCTAAACTTCATTATTTTTCTTCTAAGGCAATTTCCTATGTTTTCCTTGCTTCATCCTGTTCACCTGTATCATGTGTAATAATGGTTTTTGGGTCAACAAAAGTTGGCGAGTGAACCTTGTTAGAAAAACATTTATTATTGATCTCTTGTTATCTTTATTATGGAAAATTGTGCATTAATCATATGTGAGCAAACGTAAATGATCATCCAATGACAATAACAACAACAATCAATAACATACAATAACAATAACAACAACAATCAATAACATACAATAACAAAACACCTTGCATGAATATATAACATGAATGACAATGTAAATGTTGGCAACGTCTCGTTCACGCTCATAGGTAATGGGGAACGGCTCACGCTCATAGGTAATGGGGAGCAGACGGCCTATGATGAAATGTATGTGCGATCAAGGCTCAATCAAACGGAGCCGATCGTATGTTGGCAACGCCTCGTTCACGCTCATAGGTAATGGGGAACGGCTCACGCTCATAGGCTCAATCAAACGGAGCCGATCGTATGTTGCATTGAGGGTGAGGTCCAAAGTAAGGCTTCTTATTTGGGTAAGTTGAGTTGGGTGCTACTTGAGTGATTGGGATAGCCTGGAGGGGTAAGGCTTGTGAAGTTGGTTGATTGTGTTGGGTGACAGCGAAAAGTTGCCCATCTCGTTTTCTCTTAGAAATGGGTTGAGAAGGGGATTCGGTTTGGGTGGAGTTTGAGGTTTCAGTTGATGCTTTATCCTTCTTCTTCTCCTCCTTGAAGTCTTTATTCCGAATGCGGTTCTCGGTGAACTCTGTAGCAAACTCCATTGCTGCTTCCAAAGTTGCAGGTGTGGTACTTATTACAGAGTCTTGAATTTTTGAAGGAAGACCTCGAATGTAGTGCTCGATCAAACGGTAAAGAGGAGTGAACAAGTTGGGAACCATTTGATTTAATTCGAGGAATCTCTTGTTGTATGTGGTGTGGTCGCCTTTCTTTTTGTTTCAAAGAATAGAACTCATCCTCCAATTTCTTGATTTCGCTTCTTGGGCAAAACCTTCTTGTCATGATTTCCTTCAACTCTTCCCAAGTCAAAGTCATAGCATCTTCAACACCTCGTTTGGCCTTCTCTATATTCCACCATGTAAGTGCTATTCCAAGTAAACGACCGGTAGCATATCGTACTTTGCGATCATCAGGGCAATCGCAATTTAGAAAAGTGTTTTCCATTTCCTCAAACCAATGGAGGAGAGCGGTGATACCTTCAGTCCCCTCGTATTTTGGAGGGTCGCAGGATTTGAAATGCTTGAAGGTGCATTTAGTGGTAATTGGGGGAGGGTCGACAACATTTTGATCTTCTTGATTGACGGGATTAGCGGTAAGGGCTTGTTGAACTTGAACTACAATGTTGGGTATTACGGCAGCCATTTGTTGAGCGATTTGGGCAGCCATGCGCTCGCGAGCTTTTCCTGCTCTCATCTTCCTACGAGCGGAATTAGAAGACATCTACAAGGAATATATATCAAGAGTATGAGTTGGATGTTTTTGGGATCATGTGTCGTATTTAGGAATGAACATTCATAAAATAAATATAGCATAATAAATCTACTACATCCATAGGATGTCTTGGGCTTTGCTCGTAATTGGGCCTCACATGCCGCCATACTTCACCTTCATAATCATGTGGGCCCCCATGACTACCGGGTTTTTCTTATGGTTCGCATGTGTTAGCCTGGTTACGTACACTAAAACCTGGAGAAAATCGAGAAATATGTATGTAACGTATGATATTCGGAATGTATCCAGGTGTGGACACGGTGACGCCTCAAAGTGGGGTTAGTTCGAACGACGTTTGGTGTGGCATGCTTTGGCCTAATAGGTCCTTCGTACTCTCATCGTTGGTCCCCAGGTAGGCAAACTGGTCCGTTATATTGGATTTATACGAATGCCAACCTAGACAGGACGTTCCGACTACCGGTACTTGTACCCTTACAGTTACTACATGCCCGTCGTAGAACGCACTTTGATGAGATTTGAAAAATGAAAAATGCGACAAAATCTTGAATAACGGAAGTATGAAGATGAATTGAATGTGTGAACATTGAAATATGTATGATGAATATGTAGGTAAGTATGTATGTTTGACTGTAAGTATAATTCATTATATATCACAAAATGTAATATTGGAAGTATTTGCATGCATTTGTATATGTAATAAATATGAAAGAAATAAACACCATGAGTTTGCATGTAACCACATAAACAATTAAAATCTAATTAACTATAGTATAGGCTCTAAGGGTCTAATAACCTATCCTATATCCCTATAGTCAAAAGCTCTGATACCAATCTGTCACACCCCGACCCGCAGCGGAAAAGGTGATCGGGGCATGATTGGGTTTTCATCAAAGCTCATGACATTTATTATAATGTTTCATATTTATTATTACAATTTAAAAGGAATCATACAATCAAATCAAACAATACATGTTTTATACATCCTTCTAAACTTCATTATTTTTCTTCTAAGGCAATTTCCTATGTTTTCCTTGCTTCATCCTGTTCACCTGTATCATGTGTAAAAATGGTTTTTGGGTCAACAAAAGTTGGCGAGTGAACCTTGTTAGAAAAACATTTATTATTGATCTCTTGTTATCTTTATTATGGAAAATTGTGCATTAATCATATGTGAGCAAACGTAAATGATCATACAATGACAATAACAACAACAATCAATAACATACAATAACAATAACAACAACAATCAATAACATACAATAACAAAACACCTTGCATGAATATATAACATGAATGACAATGTAAATGTTGGTAACGTCTCGTTCACGCTCATAGGTAATGGGGAACGGCTCACGCTCATAGGTAATGGGGAGCAGACGGCCTATGATGAAATGTATGTGCGATCAAGGCTCAATCAAACGGAGCCGATCGTATGTTGGCAACGCCTCGTTCACGCTCATAGGTAATGGGGAACGGCTCACGCTCATAGGTAATGGGGAGCGGCGGCCTATGATAATGTATGTACTGAAAATGATAAATTTAATCTAAACAATAACCACACAACCAGTTGAATACACATTTGTTCATGGATATGATGGATGCACAATAGTTTAAATGTAATAAATAATAAGACACATGATACACCCCAAAAACGTGATTAAAACGGGGAATTTGTAGAGATTCACTCACATTGGGTGCGTTTGTTTGAAGATGTTGAATGCGCACGAGTTTAGAGGATTGATCGACGAGAGATAACTAATCTAATTAATACAAAAAGGTACGGTAAGTAAGTGGATTTTATTAACAATTTTAATAGGATTTTTGGATATATTTTTGTGAGTTTAAGGCTATTTTCTAACTTTAAAAACGTTTTTTTTAAGTATTTTTAATTGATTTTTAAATTAAATAAATAAATAAAAATAATAAAAAAATGTTGACTTTTGACCGTTGACCGTTGACCGGTTCGGTCGTTTGTATGTGTGCGCTGGGTGAGACTCGAACCCGTGACCTCCCGTACGCGTGCACGCAGCTCTACCAACTGAGCTACGTGTCTAACCCGAAATATTTCTGTTTTTAATTATATTTATACACTATTTAAGTTAATCCGAAAATCATTTATTTTAAAAAGGATTTTAATTGTATTGAACCGGTGCCGTTAACCAGTCTCGAACCCGGGACGTGCGAGTTAGTGTTGCACACAGTCCACCGCTGGACTGTGTGTCTAACCTAGTTAATATTCCGGTTTTTATTATACTTAACATGATTCTGTGATTTATCCGGTTCAGTTTAAAAAGAAACATTTTTATTACCGAGAATGTGCGTGTGTCAAGGATCGAACTCGGGACGTATGCGTATTTATTTGCACACAGTCCACCGCTGGACTGTGTGTCTAACCCGTTCATAATACTGATTTTAATTAATCTTATACACTAGCCGACTTCATCTTCTTCGTTCAAACACAGACAACGGTTAATCAAACTGTTACTTGTTAAATTAAATTAACGAACTTTAATAACGATTGTAATGTGATGAACAGAGGGGGTTTGGGGAAAGAATGTACCGGAACAGGTCGTCTTTTTCAGAACTCCGGCAAGGATCGTCGGCTCTGTTTTGTATATTCCGTCTGTTCGGATCAATTAGCAACTTTGATCGATTAGATGTGAAATTGAATTACTGAGTAACGATTATCAGGATGTTTAGATGATCATACCGATTAACAGCGAGATTCTGGAAATTCTAGAAGTTTTCGGCGAAAACAGAAAATCCGACAACGTCGTCTGGAATAGATTCTGGGTGAGGGACTGATGTTAGTAATAGTCTAACAATGGGTTAAAACAGAAAAAGTCGAGTTATTTACCGTGTAGATGAAAGTCTCGGTTTTCCGGCGACTTGCAGAGATTTTCCGGCGAGTGAAATTGATTCAATAATCGGTGCGATTTTGAGCGAAAAGTTTACCAGAGGCTAGGGTGTGCATTTATAGGGAAGAATATCGATGAATTGGGTCTGATTCCCGTCTTGATTCGTTGATCAGCCGTTCTCCGGCGGTTACGACGGATGTCGCGGAACTGGACGTCGGTTATAACCGATGGCGTCGTTAATTCTTACGTTAAGTCAAAAGTAACCGACGATAATTGGCGAAATCGTCGGGTTTTCCAGCGTCAGCGGTTTTGGGCGCGTTGTTGACTGGGTTTGATTTCCAGATTTATTTTATTTATTAATTGTTTCAATATGTTAACAAACAACACAAGTGGCGGAGTGGTTGGGCGAGTGTGAGTTAAGTCTTTGTGGTTCCCGGCTGACCCGGGTTCGAAACCCGGCTTCAGCATTTAATTTTTATTTCACTATTTTTAATACATTTTCAAATATAAATTTTATATTCTAATATACTTATTAATTATGTATCGTTTAAAATTAATTTGAGCATTAAATACGCAACGAAATTTTTAACTGGTTATTCGGTTAATAAACGAAGCGGGTTTGGTAAATCCGGTTTTTTACGGATGTTACAGCAAACAGCATCCTTAAGATCTTTGCATTCTAGGATCTTATGCCCCTTTCTCTTACAGATACCACATGGTTTGGCTTGTGGACCATAATTACACTGTCCCCAGTGCCCGCGGTTACAAGTCTTGCATGTTGGCATCACAGCCGTCTTGCCTTGGTTCCCTTTGAACCCAAATCTCCCTTTATTTTTCTTATTAAACCTATGGGAGTTGTCATCTTCTCTCTTCCTTTTCCCGTCAGTTTCAGACTTAACTGACTTTTGCCTCACCAAATCCAAGGTGAGGGAGAGAGATAGGTCAACAGCAGACCTATAGGTAGTAGGCTGAGCAGCCTTTACCATGCCCTTTATTTTGGGTGCTAACCCATTAATAAAACGCGCAATGCGTTTGGGCTCCGGGGTAATCAAGTAGGAAACTAACCTAGATAGGGAATTAAAACCGGAAACATACTTTCGACAATCCAGGTTTTTCATTGAAAGAGACAAGAAGTCTGTCTCTAATTTCTCCACCTCATGAGGTGGGCAGTAAGTTTCCTTAACAAGGTCCACAAACTTGGACCACCCCAAATTATACAGGTGTGCTTTACCTGTTGACTAGATCATGGCTTTCCACCAGATTAGGGCATCGCCCTTAAAGGACTGTGATACATACTTGACCACATCCTTATCAGCACAGCCGCTGATGTCTACTATTGTCTCCATCTCGTCAAGCCACTTCAAAGCTTCTACAGCTCCTTTCTCCTTGTTAAAGTCTCAGGGCTTACAGGAGACAAAGTACTTATAGGTACATCTGTCTTTTACAGAACGGGACCCTTCAACAAAATCTATTTTCTTTGGTTCACTCTTCGCATTTGAAGAGTGAACGGGGCTATCCTTATGAGCTGAAGATTGAGTAACCGCTAATAGTCTAGAGCGAGTGGCACTCGACTCTCTAAGCTTTTCTATGGCCTTTCCTATGGCCTTTTCAACTGCCTCATCAATGCGAGCTTGAAAATTATCATTATCGATATGTCTATTTTCGGCTTTGTTAGAGTCAACATTCCTGTGGCTACTTTGTGCCTAATTTGAGTTAGCCATCTTTAAGTCTTGGGTTCTATATGTAACATCCGTAAAAAACCGGATTATCCAAACCCGCTTCGTTTATTAAACCGAATAACCAGTTATAAATTTCGTTGCGTATTTATGATTTTTTTTTTAATTTTAAACAATACATAATTAATAAACAATTTAGAATTTAAAAATGATAATTGATAAAAAGTGAAAATAAAATAAATAAAAAAGAAAACCGGCTGCCGGGTTTCGAACCCGGGTCAGCCAGAAGACTTAACACATAAACACTTAACCACTCCGCCACTTGATTCACTTGTGCTATCCAGTGAAACAAATAACATTTATAATAAAACTCGAAATCGAAGTCAGTCAACAGCGCGCCCAATTCGCAGTCGCCAGAAATTCCGACGATTTCGCCAATTATCGACGGTTTCTTTTGACTTAACGTATGTATTAACATCGACATCGGTTATAACCGATGTCAAACCCCGCGACATCAGTCATAACCGCCGGAGAAAGGCTGACCATGAATCAAGACTAAATTCAGACCCAATTCATCGTGAATCTTCCCTATAAATACACAACCAAGTCTCTGGAAATCTTTTCGCTCAAAATCGCACCATTTCTCGAATCAATTTCACTCGCCGGAGATTTTCAGCAATCGCCGGACTTTCGCCGGAAAACCGAGACTTTCATCAAAACGGTAAATACCTCGAATCTTTTGGTTTCAATCCATTGTTGGACTATTACTAACTTCAATCCATCAACCAGAATCAATCCCAGACGACGTAGCCAGAATATTCTGCACTTGCCAGAAAACCTCTGGAATTTCCAAAATCACGCTGTGAATCGGTATAATCATTTAAACCTTCTGATAATCATTGTTTAGTAACTCAATTTCACAACTAATCGATCAAAACTGTTAATTGATCCGATCAGACGGAGTTCACAAAACAGAACCGACGATCCTTGCCGGAGTTCTTAGAAAGACATCTGTTTCGGTACATTCATTTCCAAAACCCTCTCTATCCATCACATTTCAATCACTTATAAGTTTCGTTAATCGAACTAAATAAGAACAGTTGAATAATCGTTGTCTGTGTCTTTGAACGAAGAAGATGAAGTTGAACTTATGTATAAGTATAATTAAAACAAGTTATATAACCGGCAGACAATTATCACACGTCTCGAGTTCGATCCCTGACACAACCTCACTCTCTGAAATAAAAATGTTCTTTTTAAACCGAACCGTATCAACTCACTGTAAGATGTTAAGATTAATAAAAATCAGTATATTAACCAGGTTAGACACACAGTCCAGCGGTGGACTGTGTGCAACGCTGAACAACAGGTCCCGGGTTCGAGACCTGTTGTGTGCACCGGTCCGACATAATTAAAATCCTTTTTAAAATAAATGAATTCTGAATAAATTAAATAGTATATAAATATAATTAAAAACAGAAATATTTCGGGTTAGACACGTAGCTCAGTTGGTAGAGCTGCGTGCACGCGTACGGGAGGTCACAAGTTCGAACCTCACTCAGTGCAAATAAACACAAGTCCGAACCGGTCAAACGGTCAACGGTCAACGGTCAACGGTCAACTGGTCAACGGTCAACTGGTCAAAAAGTCAAAAAATTGTATTTTCTTTTATTTATTTATTTTATTTAAAAATCAATTAAAAATACTTAAAAATAATATTTTTAAAGTTAGAAAATGACCTTAAACTCACAAAAATAAATCTAATAATCCTATTAAAAATTGTTAATAAAATCCACTTATTTACCGAACCATTATGTTATTATTTAGGTTAGTTTCTCTCGTGGTTAAATCCAAATTCGTGCGCATTCATCATCAATCCAAGAAACACAACCACTGTGAGTGAATTCTTACAAATTCCCCTTTTTATTCATGTTTTGGGGTGTATCATGTGTCGCTTAAACTAATTGTATTCAAACTCGTGCTATACCATATTATGATCTAAACTTAGAATGTAAATATTGTTTGTTGTGATGTATTACATATTGTCAAGTTTTATGCAAATTATTTGTTAGGCCCATCAGTTCCTCGTGGGAGACGAGTTGAACAACGCGTGCCTTAAAACTCATTCATTAGGCCCATCAGTTCGTAGAACAACGCGTGCCTCAAAACTCATTCATTAGGCCCATCAGTTCCTCGTGGGAGACGAGTTGAACAACGCGTGCCTCAAAACAATCAATTGTTGTATGTGTGTGTAATATTTAATATTATGTGTTTTGTGAATAAATTTACATCTACATTTACTCATATGTGGTTATGCACTTTATTTTATAATCAATACAATAAACACGTTTAAATGTTTTTCATAGGATTCACTCGCCAACTTTTTGTTGACCCAAAAACCATTTTTTCACATGATACAGGTGGACAGGATGAAGCAAGGAACACATAGGAAAGTGCCTTAGAAGAAAAAATAATGAAGTCTAGAAAGATGTAAAGAACATGTTGTACTTGTATGATTTGATTGTATGATCTTCTTTAAAATTGTAATAATAAATATGAAACATTATAATAAATGTCATGAGCTTTGATGAAAACCCAATCATGCCCCGATCACCTTTTCCGCTGCGGGTCGGGTGTGACAGATTGGTATCAGAGCTTTTGACTATAGGGATATAGGATAGGTTATTAGAGCCTTAGAGCCTATACTATAGTTGATTAGATTTTAATTGTTTATGTGGTTACATGCAAACTTATGATGTTTATTTGTTTCGTATTTATTACACACTCAAATGCATGCAAACACTTCCAATATTACATTTTGTGATACATAGTGAATTATACTTACAGTCAAACATACATGCTTACATACACATTCATCATACATATTTCAATGTTCACATATTCAATTCATCTTCATATTTCCGTTATTCAAGATTTTGTCACATTTTTTCATTTTTCAAATCTCATCAAAGTGAGTTCTACGACGGGCATGTAGTAACTGTAAGGGTACAAGTACCGATAGTCGGAACGTCCTGTCTAGATTGGCATTCGTATAAATCCAAAATAACGGACCAGTTTGCCTACCTGGGGACTAACGATGAGAGTACGAAGGACCTATTAGGCCAAAGCATGCCACACCAAACGTCGTTCGAACTAACCCCACTTTGAGGTGTCACCGTGTCCACACCTGGATGCACTCCAAACTTCATACGTTACATACATATTTCTCGATTTTCTCCGGGTTTTAGTGTACGTTACCAGGCTAACACATGCGAACCATATGAAAAACCCGGTAATCATGGGGCCCACATGATTACGAAGGTGAAGTATGGCGGCATGCAAGGCCCAATTACGAGCAAAGCCCAAGACATCCTATGGATGTAGTAGATTTATTATTCTATATTTATTTTATGAATGTTCATTCCTAAATACGACACATGACCCCTAAAACGTCCAACTCATACTCTTGATATGTATTCCTTGTAGATGTCTTCTAGTCTCGCTCGTAGGAAGATGAGATCAGGAAAAGCCCGCGAGCGCATGGCTGCCCAAATCGCTCAACAAATGGCTGCCGTAATACCCAACATTGTAGTTCAACTTCAACAAGCCCTTACCGATAATCCCGTCAATCAAGAAGTTGTCAACCCTCCCCCAATTACCACTAAATGCACCTTCAAGCATTTCAAATCCTGCGACCCTCCAAAATACGAAGGGACTGAAGGTGTCACCACTCTCCTCCATTGGTTTGAGGAAATAGAAAACACTTTTCTAAATTGCGATTGCCCCGATGATCGCAAGGTGCGATATGCTACCGGTCATTTACTTGGAATAGCACTTACATGGTGGAATACAGAGAAGGCCAAGCGAAGTGTTGAAGATACTATGACTTTGACTTGGGAAGAGCTGAAAGAGATCATGACAAGACGTTTCTGTCCAAAAAGCGAAATCAAGAAATTAGAGGATGAGTTCTATTCTTTGAAACAAAAGGAAGGCGACCACACCACGTACAACAAGAGATTCCTTGAGTTAAATCAAATGGTCCCCAGCTTGTTCACTCCCCTCTACCGTTTGATCGAGCACTACATTCGAGGTCTTCCTTCAAAAATCCAAGACTCTGTAATAAGTACCACACCTGCAACTTTTGAAGCAGCAATGGAGTTAGCTACGTAGCTCACCGAGAACCGCATACGTAATAAGGATTTCAAGGAGGAGAAGAAGAAGGATAAAGCATCAACTGAAACCTCAAACTCCACCCAAACCAAATCCCCTTCTCAACACATTTCTAAGAGAAAACGAGATGGGCAAATATTCGCTGTCACCCAACACAATCAACCAGCTTCACAAGCCATACCCCTCCAAGCTATCCCAATCACTCAAGTAGCACCCAACTCAACTTACCCAAATAAGAAACCTTACTTTGGACCTCACCCTCAATGCAACACCTGTTTTTATCACCATCCATCTACCTTACCTTGTCGACTATGTGCGAATTGTGGACGCTATGGTCATTTGAGCAAGGTTTGCCGCACCCCTCAAAACCAAACCTCACCCCCTACTCAAAACATGATCCAAACATATCAACAACACCAATACCCCATGTTCCCATATGTTCGAGCTTGTTTTAATTGTGGCGACCCTACCCACTTTAGAAACACGTGCCCTCGATTGGTTAACATCATAAACGCCCAAGCTCAAGCAAACCCAGTTAACCAAGCAAATCAAGGAAACCTAACCACTAGGCCACCAGCAAGAGGAAGAGTTTACAACATCAACGCCAATCCTGTTGAAGATAATGACGGCCCAAACAAACCACCCAACTAGTTTCTTCACCAAAAAAAAATCAAGATTCAACTCCACCCGCTTAGTTTTTATGTTTTTCTTTATGTTATCTCAATCTTCACGTATCTCAATTATAAATTGGAAATTTTATCCAAGAATCTTAATGCGAATTACTATTTCAGTTTTGTTTTATACTCATTGATTTAACATTCATATCATCATACATCTCAACGTATTTCAATCTCATTATTCAAAGAAGTTGGGCTGTGTCTCACTTCTACATCAATTAACCTCTTCATCATAACAAACGAGAGAGGTACTGTCATCATTCAAACATGTATACTTTCAGAATTCAGACTCAAGCTTTGGTTGTTGTGTTTGTTTATGTTTAGAGTCACATAGAACTAATCATAACTTACTGATAAAACCAATGAAAATTTGACAAGAATATGGTGGATACGCCGCTGGTACTTCCTATATATAAGTATTCTTGTTAAAAGATCAGAGGCATTGTCAGGCGGTTATGAGAAGTTCCATGTAAGGATTTAGTAATGTCAATGTTGAAGTTTGTTTTATACTCACTGATTTAGCATTCATATCATCATACATCTCAACGTATTTCAATCCCATTATTCAAAGAAGTTGGGCTGTGTCTCACTTCTACGTAGACTAACCTCTTCATCATAACAAACGAGAGAGGTACTGTCATCATTCAAACATGTATACTTTCAGAATTCAGACTCAAGCTTTGGTTGTTGTGTTTGTTTATGTTTAGAGTCACATCATAGAACTAATCATAACTTACAGATAAAACCAATGAAAATTTGACAAGAATATGGTGGATACGCCGCTGGTACTTCCTATATATAAGTATTTTTGCCAAAGGATCAGAGGCATTGTCAGGCGGTTATGAGAAGTTCCATGTGGGTTTTAGTGGTAGAAGTTTGTTTTAGGGTATACCCTTATCTTTCCAAACGTATCAAACTCATATGCATAAAATCATACTTAGTGAATCAACTCTGTTTATCAATATTCTTTATCGTAGGCATCAAAAAGCGATTCCTGTAGCTGGGTACTCAACCCTTACAAGGAACGTTACCGCCTCAAACAAAATTTAAACTCCTACCCCCTTCTAAGTATGTAATTGTCAAATTAAAACACCATCCTTTTGAGTCAAACATGCCACAACTTAAATTTCAGGACGAAATTTCTAAAAGTAGGGGATACTGTAACATCCGTCAAAAACCGGATTATCCAAACCCGCTTTGTTTATTAAACCGAATAACCAGTTATAAATTTCGTTGCGTATTTATGATTTTTTTTAAATTTTAAACAATACATAATTAATAAACAATTTAGAATTTAAAAATTATAATTGATAATAAGTGAAAATAAAATAAATAAAAAAGAAAACCGGCTGCCGGGTTTCGAACCCGGGTCAGCCGGAAGACTTAACACATAAACACTTAACCACTCCGCCACTTGACTCACTTGTGCTATCCAGTGAAACAAATAACATTTATAATAAAACTCGAAATCGAAGTCAGTCAACAGCGCGCCCAATTCGCAGTCACCGGAAATTCCGACGATTTCGCCAATTATCGACGGTTTCTTTTGACTTAACGTATGTATTAACATCGACATCGGTTATAACCGATGTCAAACCCCGCGACATCAGTCATAACCGCCGGAGAAAGGCTGACCATGAATCAAGACTAAATTCAGACCCAATTCATCGTTAATCTTCCCTATAAATACACACCCAAGTCTCTGGAAATCTTTTCGCTCAAAATCGCACCATTTCTCGAATCAATTTCACTCACCGGAGATTTTCGGCAATCGCCGGACTTTCGCCGGAAAACCGAGACTTTCATCAAAACGGTAAATACCTCGAATCTTTTGGTTTCAATCCATTGTTGGACTATTACTAACTTCAATCCATCAACCAGAATCAATCCCAGACGACGTAGCCGGAATATTCTGCACTCGCCGGAAAACCTCTGGAATTTCCAAAATCACGCTGTGAATCGGTATAATCATTTAAACCTTCTGATAATCATTGTTTAGTAACTCAATTTCACAACTAATCGATCAAAACTGTTAATTGATCCGATCAGACGGAGTTCACAAAACAGAACCGACGATCCTTGCCGGAGTTCTTAGAAAGACATCTGTTTCGGTACATTCATTTCCAAAACCCTCTCTATCCATCACATTTCAATCACTTATAAGTTTCGTTAATCGAATTAAATAAGAACAGTTGAATAATCGTTGTCTGTGTCTTTGAACGAAGAAGATGAAGTTGAACTTATGTATAAGTATAATTAAAACAAGTTATATAACCGGCAGACAATTATCACACGTCTCGAGTTCGATCCCTGACACAACCTCACTCTCTGAAATAAAAATGTTCTTTTTAAACCGAACCGTATCAACTCACTATAAGATGTTAAGATTAATAAAAATCAGTATATTAACCAGGTTAGACACACAGTCTAGCGGTGGACTGTGTGCAACGCTGAACAACAGGTCCCGGGTTCGAGACCTGTTGTGTGCACCGGTCCGACATAATTAAAATCCTTTTTAAAATAAATGAATTCTGAATAAATTAAATAGTATATAAATAGAATTAAAAACAGAAATATTTCGGGTTAGACACGTAGCTCAGTTGGTAGAGCTGCGTGCACGCGTACGGGAGGTCACAAGTTCGAACCTCACTCAGTGCAAATAAACACAAGTCCGAACCGGTCAAACGGTCAACGGTCAACGGTCAACTGGTCAACGGTCAACTGGTCAAAAAGTCAAAAAATTGTATTTTCTTTTATTTATTTATTTTATTTAAAAATCAATTAAAAATACTTAAAAATATATTTTTAAAGTTAGAAAATGACCTTAAACTCACAAAAATAAATCTAATAATCCTATTAAAAATTGTTAATAAAATCCACTTATTTACCGAACCATTATGTTATTATTTAGGTTAGTTTCTCTCGTGGTTAAATCCAAATTCGTGCGCATTCATCATCAATCCAAGAAACGAAACCACTGTGAGTGAATTCTTACAAATTCCCCTTTTTATTCATGTTTTGAGGTGTATCATGTGTCGCTTAAACTAATTGTATTCAAACTCGTGTTATACCATATTATGATCTAAACTTAGAATGTAAATATTGTTTGTTGGGATGTATTACATATTGTCAAGTTGTATGCAAATTATTTGTTAGGCCCATCAGTTCCTCGTGAGAGACGAGTTGAACAACGCGTGCCTTAAAACTCATCCATCAGTTCGTAGAACAACGCGTGCCTCAAAACTCATTCATTAGGCCCATCAGTTCCTCGTGGGAGACGAGTTGAACAACGCGTGCCTCAAAACAATCAATTGTTGTATGTGTGTGTAATATTTAATATTATGTGTTTTGTGAATAAATTTACATCTACATTTACTCATATGTGGTTATGCACTTTATTTTATAATCAATACAATAAACACGTTTAAATGTTTTTCATAGGATTCACTCGCCAACTTTTTGTTGACCCAAAAACCATTTTTCCACATGATACAGGTGGACAGGATGAAGCAAGGAACACATAGGAAAGTGCCTTAGAAGAAAAAATAATGAAGTCTAGAAAGATGTATAGAACATGTTGTACTTGTATGATTTGATTGTATGATCTTCTTTAAAATTGTAATAATAAATATGAAACATTATAATAAATGTCATGAGCTTTGATGAAAACCCAATCATGCCCCGATCACCTTTTCCGCTACGGGTCGGGGTGTGACACTATATACCAATAAAGCTCCACTTAGTCATGGTATGTCAACAATATTGGTTTTAAGCATTGGATATAACAATCCATTATCTATTCTAGTGTGAATAACATCACAACTCTTAGGTTTAACATAACTATATTTGGCCTAGGTCTTAGTAGGACCATCAAAGACAAATTACAATTTGGACATAGTCCATATATTATGACAGTGGATCACGTTGTCACAATTGTCTTTATCATAATTGACAATTATATTTAGCTCATAAGCTTGTCTCGAAGGACATAAAATAGGGCACATAGGCCTGTCACTAATGGACATAAAATATGGCGCATAGGCCTGTCACTAATGGACATAAATATGGCACATAGGCACTACATCACTAATGGATGTTTGAATCATATCCCCAAGGGCAATACATCACTAATGGATGTTTCAATCATCGCACTGATGATATTAGCCGGGATCAATTTTTTGATCACATAGGCTATATAAGGTTAGGACATAGTCCATTACCTTGAAGGCTTGTGTGGTTCCTCAAGCCACACTACCAGGAGTATGAGCATTCTTGAATATTAACATAAGAGTACCTTAATGGATGATTAATATTCCCGATCGCATTAACCTTAACGACTTGGAGGCTTGAACTTCAAGTCCACCATCTCTGGATAGAAGGATAACTTCCCTTAACTATCCTGATAGAAGACCCCTTCGTACTTAACTATCACTTATAATTTGGCCAAATGTGTGGTCTGTGCCACTTGGCTAATCAAAACCATTAAGATCTTTTTGGAATTATATCGCAAAGCATAAATTTCGAGTAAAATCGAGGCGCTCGTTTGAAGAGGATCAATATATATATATATATATATATATATATATATATATAGTTCAAATACTTCATTAAATTCCAAATTAGAAATTATAATACTAGAAAATGAAATAAACTGTCCATGCAAGGACTTTAAAGAAATAAAAATGTCCACGCAGGGACTAAAGAAATAACAACGTCCTCGCAGGGACTACATATAATTAGAAGAGACTTCACTCGTCCTTCTTTCATTTGACCAACTTGGAGAGTTTCTTGAAGAACTTGTTTGTTTTCTTCTCCGTTTTCTCCGCTTGCTGCTGCATTTCTTTCATCCATTCCAAGGCCTCATTGATGGCCTCAAGTGGTGGCGGAGGTTGTGGTTGTGGCATAACCGGATACTAGTACCCATAAGTTGGATATCCAGTCGGTGGATAAGTATGTGGCAAAGGAGACGGGTAAAGTGCATTATGCATAACTGCTTGCATATAGGGGTCTTGTGACCATGCTTGATAGTCTACTGGTGTAGATGGGTTAAAAGGATCATATCCAGACGTATTTGAATATCTGGGGATCGGGTTACTATAACCCGATGGTGGTGGTTGAACTGTAGGTATTGGTGTTGGTGTTGGTGTTGTTTTCAGTAAGATCCATTTTCTTTGGTTCACTCTTCGCATTTGAAGAGTGAACAGAGCTCTCCCTATGAGCTGAAGATGGTGGAATAGATAAGGGTCTAGAGCGAGTGGCACTCGACTCTCTTGGCTTTTCTATGGCCTTTCCCATGGCCTTTTCGACAGCCGCATCAATGCGAGCTTGAAAATTAGCATCATCAATATCTTTGTTTTCGGCTTTATTAGAATTAATATTCCGGTGGCTACTTTGTGCTTCATTTGAGTTAGTCATCTTTAAGTCTTGGGTTCTATATACCAATAAAACTTTATTTAACCATGGTGTATCAACCATATCGGCTTTCAATATTGGATATAACAATCCATTGCCTATACTAGTGTGAATACATCACAATTCTTAGGCTTAAGATATCTACATTTGGCCTAGGTCTTAATAGGACCATTATAGGCAAATTACAAATTGGACGTAGTCCATATACTATTGGACAGTGGATCACAATGTCACAACTGTCATTGTCATCATTGACAATTATGTAGCTCATAGGCTTGTCCTTAATGGACATAATAATTGGGCACATTGGCCTACATCATATCAGATGTATATGGCATATCAGCCTGTCCCGCTGGACATAAATTGGGCACATTGGCCTACATCTTATCAGATGTATATAGCATATCATCGTGTCCCGCTGGAGATAAATTGGGCACATTAGCCTACATCATATCAGATGTATATGGCATATTAGTGTGTCCCACTGGACAATAGTTGGGCACATTGGCCTACATCATATCAGATGTATATGACATATCAGCCTGTCCCACTGGACAATAATTGGGCACATTTGCCTACATCATATCAGATGTATATGGCATATCAGCCTGTCCCACTGGACGGTTAGTGTGGTTCTCAAACCACACTACTAAGTGTATGAACTTTTCTTAATGTTACATAAGAGTACCTTAATGATTGATTAATGGTCCCGATCACCTTCGACCTTAACGACCTTGGAGGTTTGGACCTAGTCCCTTACCTCTGGATAGAAGGATAACTTCCCTTAACTATCCTAATAGAAGACCCCTTCGTACTTAACTATCATTTCTTGGCCAATTTGTGGTCTTCGCCACTTGGCATAACCAATTCATTAAGATCTTTTGGAATTATATAGCAGAGCATAAATTTCGAGTAAAATCGTGACGCTCGCTATCAAGAGGATGCATACATATATATAATTCCAAAAGTACTTCATTAAATTCCAAATTAGAAATTACAATACTGGAAAATGAAATAAACTGTCCATGTAAGGACTTTAAAGAAATAAAAATGTCCACGCAGGGACTAAAGAAACAACAATGTCCTGAAGAGACTACATATAATTAGAAGAGACTTCACTCGCCCTTCTTTCCCTTGACCAATTTGGAGATTTTCTTAAAGAATTTGTTTGTTTTTGTCACACCCCGACCCGCAGCGGAAATGGTGATCGGGGCATGATTGAGTTATCATCAAAGCTCATGACATTTATTTTAACGTTTCATATTCATTAATACAATTTAATGGAAATTTACAATAAATATTACATCATGACCTAACATCAATCTAAGCTTCTTTGTTTTCTTCTAAGGCATTTCCTATGTTTTCCTTGCTTCATCCTTTTCACCTGTATCATGGGTAAAAAGGTTTTTGGATCAACAAAAAATTGGCGAGTGAATCCTATGGAAATCATTTGAACAAGTTTATTTAATTGATTATGAAATGAGTGCACAACCACACATGAGTAAAAATAGATGTAAACTTATTCAACAATCATTAGATATTAAATAAAGCACACGTGAACAATAATGGAACGTTTAGAGGCACGCGTTGCTCTACTCGTCTCTCACGAGGAACTGATGGGCCTAATGAATGAATTGCATAAACATGATAATATGAAAGACATAACTACAAACAATATAAACTCAATGATACACACATGAACAATAATGGATTGGTTTTGAGGCACGCGTTGTTCAACTCGTCTCCTACGAGGAACTGATGGGCTTAATGAATGAATTTCATATAATTTGACAAAATGAAATAAGTAATCACAACAATATAAACAATCTAAGTTTAGATCACGATATGGTATGGCACAAGTTTAAATAAACGAGTTAATTATTTTGTGACACATGACACACCCCAAAACGTGTAATTAAAAAGGGGGAGTTGTAAGATTCACTCACAGTGGGTGCGTTCGGTTGATGATGTTGAATGCACGCGAAGTGGTTTTAACCACGAGTGAAATTAACCTAGTTAAATAGCATTATGGTTCGGTAAGTAAACGGATTTTATTAATCCATTTTAGTAGGATTGTTGGGTGTATTTTTGTGAGTTTAAGGCTATTTTCTAACCTTAAAAATGTTATTTTTAAGTATTTTTAATTGATTTTTAATTAAAATAAATAAATAAAATAATAAAAAAATTTGACTTTTTTGACCGTTGACCGTTGACCTTGACCGTTGACTTTTGACTTTGACCGGTTCGTATGCGAGCATATGTGCGCTGAGTGAGGCTCGAACCCTAGACCTCCCGTACGCGTGCACGCAGCTCTACCAACTGAGCTACGTGTCTAACCCGAAATATATCTGTTTTTAATTATATTTTTTATACTAATTAGATTAAACCGAAAATCAATTATTTTTAAAAACGATTTAACTGAATCGGACCGGTGCGCTCCACAGGTCTCGAACCCGGGACCTGTGGCTTATGCTAACACACAATCCACCGCTGGACTGTGTGTCCAACTTGTTAACTTAACTGATTTTTATTATACTTAAACACAAACTAAGTATTTTCATTTCTGACTTATTTAAAAAGGTAGATAATTGTCCGAGCCAGTTCAGAAGACCGGACTCGAACTCGAGTCCTGTGATTAAACATACACACAGTCCACCACTAGACTGTGTGTCTAACTTGGTTATTATTCCGGTTATTAATAAATTTAACATATACCACGGTGACCCGGTTCGGTTAACAAAAAAAATACATTTTTATTAAGGCAGCGTGTGTGGGACAAGATTCGAACTCGAGACGTTAGTGTATTTATTGTGCACACAGTCCACCGCTGGACTGTGTGTCTAACCCGAGTTATAACTTGATTTTAATTATACTTATATGTTACCGAACTTCGTCTTCTTCGTCCGTTTTTAACCAGAATCGGAAATCCGACTGGTTCAATGTTTTAATCGGTTTCTTTAGTGTTCTTTAGTTAATTACAAGTGAGATATGTAAAAAGAAGGGAAGATTTAAGCGTGAGGTATACCGACTGGATTCCTCTGTTTCTCCGGCAGAACTCCGGCGACAGCAACAGACTCCGGCGTCGTGTGTCTTGCAGCAGCGAGTCTTCAGAAAGCTTGAAAAGGATGTGGGTGACTTCGGTATAGGCTCAGGGGGTTTAGTAAGGCTTAGAAGTGAAGAACCCGGTTTTCCGGCGATTTGCAGGAGATTTCCGGCGAGTGAGTTTTCGCCGAGAAAGGGTGTGGTTTTGAGCGAAAATGTTTGCAGAGGTTCGAGGGGGTATTTATAAGGCAGGTTATCGATGAACTTGGTCCAATTTCCGACTTGATTCGTCGGTTATAATTTCTCCGGCGGTTATAGTTGGTGTCGCGGACTCAGGCGTCGGTTATAACCGATGTGTGTTTAAAGTTTACGTTATAACTGAAGGAATCGTTAATTCTTGGCGAGATCGTCGGGATTTCCGACGACTGCATTTGGGCGCCGGTTTTGAATTCGGAAAGTCATGTTATGAATTGAATGATTCTAACATTTAACAAGAAACATCAATGGCGTAGTGGTTTAAGTGTTAAGTGTTAAGTCTGTGAACCGTGACCCGGCTACTGACCCGGGTTCGAAACCCGGCAGTGACAAATTATTTTTATTTTCTTATTTATAACAGTTTTTCAAAAACTAATTATATATTCCCATATAATAATTAATTATGTATCGTTTAAAATTATTTTGGGCATTAAATTCGCAACGAAATTTTTAACTGATTGTTCGGTTAATAAACGGAGCGGGTTTGGTAAAATCCGTTTTTTGACGGATGTTACAGTTTTCTTCTCCGTTTTCTACGCTTGTTGCTACATCTCTTTCATTCTTTCTAAGGCCTCATTAATGGCCTCAAGTGGTGGCGTAGGTTGTGGTTGAGGTTTTGGCATAACCAGATACCGGTACCCATAAGTTGGATATCTACTCGGTGGATAAGTAGGTGGGAAAGGAGACGGGTAAAGTGCGTTGTGCATAACTGCTTGCATATATGGGTCTTGCGACCACGTTTGATAGTCTACCGGTGTTGACGGGTTATAAGGATCATACCCAGACGTGTCTGGATATGTGGGGATTGGGTTAGTATAACCCGTTAGTGGTGGTTGAACTATAGGTGCTGGTGTTGGTTCCACCACAGGTGAGGTATTAAAGGGTCCACCCATTTGTGGGTCCTCTTGAATTGTGGGGTAGGAGTTGGGCAAAGGTGGCAACGATCCCGACCTTTGTCCTGTACGTTACGACATACGTGCTCCACGCTTCCTCCTTGGTGGTTCGGGTGGTGGTTGCGGTTGGTTCACCGGTTCCATGTGGACACCTTCTTGTATAGGGGGTGGTTGAGAGTGATGAGAAAGAATGTGGGCGAAGGTGAATTGGTTCCAATATTGATCCCACTAATTAGGACCTTGGTAGGGCAATCCGTAATAAGAGTTTGAATCGCTAGAAATTTCAATGGGATGCGTATTCGATCCCGACGGTGGCATCTCTGGGTCGGAGTCCTCGTCCATAGGGTTAGGCTGGTCCAACTGATTTTGATCGGCTGGAGGCGTGTTAAAGTAGTGGTTGGGGTTAAATTCTTTATGGTAAGAGTGTGAATGGCTATAGTGAGAATGGTGAGTATGGTGTGAATGATATGAGTGGTGAGAGTGGTAGGAATTTTGGGAATGTGGGGGCGAGTGTCTATGAGAGACAGAACGTCTCGCTGGTTGCCAAGGAGACGAATCTCCTGATTCTTGGTAGGCATCTGAGTTGTGAGATTGAGGAGGGATGCGTCCCGATGGTCCTCCTCTCATTGGACCTTTTCCTCTTCCACTTTGTCCTCTCACACGTGGCGGCATTTTCCTGTTAAAAATCAATTCAAAAACAATACTAATAACTTAATAATAAAATGAGTAAATCCTAGGTCAATGCCTAAACTCGGAAGTCTAAGGAATGTGCTCGTGTAAGTTTGAGATTAAACACAAGAAAGGTAGTGTTTAATTCTCTCAAACGTTAGCTCTGATACCAACCTGTCACACCCCGGATTTCCAACCCAAATCCATACACCGGTGGGCCCGGGTGGGGAGTATCGTGACATCAGTAGATAATCATCATGGTCAATTAAACACGGCACAACGGAAGTCTTGGAGTAAAATTACTATTACAAACCGAATGTTCAAAAATAAAAAATAATATACAAGCTTGTAAGAGAAGATCCACAGGCGGATCATAAATTGTACATGGAAAGAATACAAAACAGACTTTGGGCAGATTTAGGATTTGCAAGATCCTCTATCACTACCGAGCACTTCCAGCCTATTTTCGTATTGTACCTGCAACTTATTCTTTTGAAAATACATCAGCTTTCGCTGGTAAATACACTCAACTAACTCATTTTGAAAACATTTCAAAAATGTTTTAAGTGCATATCAGCACAAAATCTTTTAGCACAAAATCTTTTTATAACTTGGGTTAATTGACAGTCCAACCTTGTTAAAAGATTTACATGTTTGTCCATACATACGGGGCCCGGTACGGAGACCGAGACACAATTAACGTACACACCACTTTAGACTCACGAAGGAGTCAATCCTCCCAACCTTGTGAAAATGCATAATTGAGCGTCTATTGGGTGTATGCCTACACCCGCGCTAAGGTCGTGGCCATTTCTATTGTATTGAGCCGAGGATAGCCAGGACACGGTAGTTAACCCTCGATGTTTAAATTATCAAACAAAACTGATTAAAACAGAATATGCAGATTTACTATCACCGAGCCGGCGTTCGATTGATCCCATTTCCGACCAAGCGGTAATAATTTACCGTAACCCAAGCCCGTATAGGGAAATAAATCGAGAGTATTTACCTGAGCTAGTCTTCTTTAATTTTTTATAACTCAGCAGTACACAAAAAGGACTAAGTGCATATAGCATTTACCGGCACGTCTCTAGTCTGGATTATGGCATAAACTAACCAATTAAACACTAACGGTCTGATTTAAGTCATAGACTTAGACCGACTAGCGTACTTGATCAAAACGTATGACGCTAGATTAAACGATGATTGGATAGAATGTAGTTTAATCCCAATGAGTACCTTGACTTGTTTAATATGGGTAAGCTATTAACATTCTGGATTTTGAGACTTAAATGACAAGGTTAAACCCGTTTCGGTTAATTTCCGTAATATAGTTACATATACGTAACCGTGTGCATATTAGCGATATCGGGTAGCCGGATTAGTCACGGACAAGTTATATATGCCTTTATACTTTAAATAAGTTAAAACATCAGTAGGATATTAACTTATATGCCCGTTAAGGTTTTAAAACGAAACTATGCCTCATAAGTGCGTTTTGGTAATTTCATACCATATAAAAGAAACTTGAACATATTTTAAGTTTATAACCATAAGTATTCTGGAAAATATTTTATTTATGACATAATATCAGTAGGATATCATTTATATGCGTACTTTACCTTTTAGGACCAAACTATGCACCGAATGGGCGTTTTGGTCATTTTACACATAGTTTATAAATTTTTGGATTCTGAGTTTATAACATGTACCTACTATAAATATGTTTAAAATAAGTTTTAGAATCAGTAGGTAATAAGTCTTCGTCAACTAATATGGTTTAAAACCATACTATGCGCCGAAACGGCGCTTATGTCGTAAATGACGTTTTTATGCGATGTTTAATGAAAACTGATGTAAAGTTAGATTAAAATATTTAAAATATGTTATTTAATATAACATATCAGTAGGTAAATGATTTACCTTGAAAAGATTTAATTAAAACTATTTTATAAGCCGCAGGGGCTAAAATCGTCAATTATCGACGTAGTTTAAGGACCCGTTTGAAAACTCAGTTTATAACCTGATTTAACATCCCAAATAATCCTACTTATAATATTATATCATTAGGAAACTCATTTTCATGTTCATTACCATTTAAACCCTTGTTTTAAGCAAAAAGGGCATTTAGTCAAAATGGCATAATTATGGGACTTGCGCATAAACTTAGATTCTGATTATGATCATGTAATATAACCTCATAGGGTTATGCTACATTATATTACGATCATAATACAACTTTAGATCAGTAGGTAACTAACCTAATCGGGTCAGAATCGAAAGTCAAAGCAGAAGTCAAACTTCACGACTTTCGGTTGCGAACCGACCTTAGAATGGAAATTGACGAGCCGAACATGTCCTTACATGTTCTAATATTTATTACCAACTTTTTTAAGTGTCAAAATAGGTTTCATAACATATATAAGATCAATTTATGATTTTTCTGAAAAATGGCCTGTTTGACTTTTTAATATCGTAACTTTGACCCGTCAATTGTCTAGCAAACGTGATCTTCTAGAGGTGCCTTTATAGGGATTAACACCCACCTTATTATGATCACTTAACCATGTTCACTTCGAACAATTGTTGGACCATAATGGCCTTAACCGAAAGTCAAAGCGTTTTCCGCAAAACGCTTGACTCTGGCTATAAAAGCTTATAAATGAAAATGCAAGAGCAAGAAACACTTAAAAGAGGTTCCTAGAATGCAAAAGAACTAAGTTGGATGCTCCTTTTAGCTAGGAACTTCCAGAGGAGGGAGAAGAGTGAATTAATGAGAAAGGTGCAAGTTTGAATGTGAACTTAAGCACCTATTTATAGTCGGAGAACTCAAAGGATGTGAAGCCAGGTGTTTAGGGGTGTAAGAGGAAGCTTACAAGTGTCCCAAAACATGGCATAGCAGTTTGGGAAGCCATGGTTTCGATTTAATGGTTTTGTGGAGTTTTGCTTGGCTACCAAACAAATTTTCTGCAGCAAACCCTTCCTCGCGCCCTGCGAGAGACCCAGGCCAGTTTCAAACTTTGACACTTTAGCCCTTTAACTTTAAAAAGCTTCTAAAAACCATTTTAAACACACTTTTGGGCATTTTCAGCCCTCCATAGCCAATACTTGGCATACCCGGGATTATGCCCGGACATTGTCGAGATCTCGGTTCGTTAAAAGGTCACTCAGAGGTAAGAATTTAACATGTTGACACTTTTAATCCCTCCATCATCCAACTTTTACATATATACAAAATTGAACCCTCTTGTCCAACAAATTGCACGTATTAGAGTTAGGACTTCACAAAGGATCACTCGGAGGCTTATTATAAGCATGTTGACACTCCGATGTCACTCAGAGGTTGGGCATGTTGACATATCAGTCACTCAGATGCCAAGTTTTAAGCATGTTGACATATCTGTCACTCAGAGGCTAATGATTTAAGCATGTTGACATATTAGTCACTCAGAGGCTGTTATTTATGCATGTTGACATCGGACCGTCACTCAGAGGCTCAGATTGAGCATGTTGACACCTTTAGTCCTTATTGGTCTTTAACAGACTATATTTAAAATACAAAACGTGTCACTATACTATTGGACACGATTTTACAGGGTGTTACAGAAAGTTACTTTGTAACCTTGTTAACAGATTCACATGTTTGTCCATACATACAGGGCCCAGTACAGAGACCGAGACATGATTAAATACACACCACTTAGAACTCACAAAGGAGTTATCCCCAACATCTTGGGTAATTTGCATTTGAGCGTCTGTCAGGTGTATGCCTACACCCCGCGCTAAGGTCGTGGCCATTAACTAATCTAATAAGTCGAGGATATCCCGGAAACGGTAATTTAACCCCCGATGTTTAAGTTATCAAACAAAACTGATTAAGACAGAATATGCGGATTTACTAGCCATAATCCGGCATTTCGATTGATCCCATTTCTGACAAGTGCCCGTATAGGGAAAATAAGTCAAGAGTATTTACCTGAGCTAGTCTTCTTTTTAATTTCAATAACTCAGCCGTATACAAAAGTACTAACATGCAGATAGCATTTACCGGCAAGGCTCTAGTCTGGATTATGGCATAAGCTAACCAATTAATGCTAACGGTCTTTATTTAAGTCATGGACTTAGACCGAGTAGTGTACATGATCAAAACGTATAACGCTTGATTAAACGATGATTTGATAGAATGTAGTTTAAACCCGACAAGTACTTTGACTTGCATAATATGGGTAAACATTTAACATTCTGGATTTTGAGATTAAAATGATAAGGTTAAACTCGTTTCGGTTAATTTTCATAAAATAGTTACATATACTTAACCGTGCGCATATTAGCGATATCGGGTAACCGGATAAGTCGTGGACAAGTTCTATATGCTATTATACTTTAAATAAGTTAAAATATAAGTAGGATATTAACTTATATGCCCGTTAAGGTTTTAAAATGAAACTATGCCTCATAAGGGCGTTTCGGTAATTTCATACCGTATAAAAGGAACTTGAGTATAATTTAATGTTATAATTATAAGTATTCTGGAAAGATTTTATATATGATATAATATCAGTAAGATACCAATTATTTGTGTAATTTATCTTTTATGACCAAACTATGCACCGAATGGGCATTTTGGTCATTTTACACATAGTTTATAAATTATTTGAGATTCTGAGTTTATAACATGTACCTACTGTAAATATGTTTAAAATAAGTTTTAGAATCAGTAGGTAATAAGTCTTGGTCAATTAATATGGTTTAAAACCATACTATGCGCCGAAACGGCGCTTATGTCGTAATGACGTTTTTATGCGATGTTTAATGAAAACTGACATTAGGGTCAGATTAAAATGTCTTAGATATGTTATTTAATATAACATATCAGTTGGTAAAAGATTTATCTTGAAAATATTTGATTAAAACTATTTTATGAGCCACAAGGGCTAATATCGTCTTTTATCGACATAGTTTAAGGACCTGCTTGAAAACTCAGTTTATAACTTGATTTAACATCCCAAATAATCCTACTTATAATATTATATCAGTAGGAAACTTATTTTCAAGCAATATCATTAAAACCTTGATTTATGCAAAAAGGACATTTTAGTCAAAGATGGCATAATTATGGAACTTGTGCATAAACTTAGATTCTGACTATGATCATGTAATATAACCTCAGAGGGTTATGCTACATTATATTATGATCATAATGCAACTTTAGATCAGTAGGTAACTAATCTAAATCGGGTCAGAATCGAAAGTTATAGCAGAAGTCAAACTTCGCGACTACTAATTCTTCAAACCGTCATTATAAACAGTTAGATTAGTGTGAACTAAAAATTGTTAAAACCAAATCATAAACACAAATAAAAGGATAGAAATTCATCTTAAGTATTTTGACTTGTGTGTTTCGTGTTTATTACTATTAGGAGTGTACATAGGTCGGTTTATTTCGTATTTTACCATTAACCATACTATAATTGCTAGTTTTGGTTACGGAATTCCATAACCATCATCGTAACCGACCTTCACTAATGGTTATTCGCTTTAAAAATTGGTTAAGGTTCAGTTTTGGTTAATTTCAGTTAATTAACCAAGCAAGGTTTGAAATAAATAAGGGCATGCATGGTTTAGACTTATCTTGTGTTTCTTTTACAAGATAACCAATACTACACTTTTTTGTTAATGTTAATGCGCGATTGTTTTTAGTAAGGTAAGTTTCACCAAAAAAAATTACGATCATAACACCTCAGCTCTTCATCAAAACAAGGGGCATATGCATCAAGATCTTACTGTTACTAACATACTTTTTATCTTAGTAAAAAACTCTATATGGTTAACGTAAAACATAAATCCATTATATATGCATTACAAGTTCGGTACGGTTTCCGTTATTTCGGTTAACCAAAGCTTCATAACCATAACCGATTGATCTGTTATTGAAAGTTTTATTACCATAACCATTGATTATATCGGTTATCGGTTAATAGCAGTTCGGTTATGTGGGTTATGATTCGGTTTTCGATTAATTTACTCACTCCTAATTATTACTAGTAATGTGTGTACCTAATTTTATAACTTTTAAATAATGAAACAACATGAAAATATAGAAGAATAAGACAAACTGGACCTATTGGGAAATTGTGGATATTTGGGCATTTTATATATTAGCTTAACAAATTTCATTTACTTTAAATAGAAATCTTAATAAATTACGATAGTGCCATTACGCATAGGTCCATACTGCTACGCTATGGTGTGACATTTATATATTGGCTTATGAAGGACGATTTTGACAATTATTATACAATGAAGGATTGAAGGGTAGACAAAGTTGGACATCAAAAGATGTACTTTGGATCCATTACATCTAATAATTCATCAATCATTTTATTTAGAAGCTAACTTCAACATAAATTATATCGTAGATAATGTCAATGTGAAAGAACCGTGTTCGATAAAAAAAACAATAGTACGTACATAATGTTGATCTTTTTGTAACGTCGTAAAATTGTATGATAACTGAAAAAAAACAAACTACAACCAAATTTTAAATGATTATCGTATGTGAAATAAAACTTAATAGGATTAGTTACAAAATAATAACCATTATAAATGAAAGAATTGATATTAGAATTATATATTTTTAGAATATGGTAGAAGTTAAAAAAATACATTAATCATTTAAGAAAACGAGCAAACATATAAATGGCTAGCAACAAAGTTAAACTTTTGATCCGGTAGAACACCGTTCATGGCGGACGATCAACGTACACCTCTTGAAAAAGCTCACCAGATCGTCCACCGAAGGAACTCATTGTCCTTAGAAGACACCAAAAGTCTCATCATCTTCCAATCCAACCGTCACGAAATCGATTCATACCTCCAAACCGTCGATGAAATCCAACGCAACATGCACTTAATCACCGTCTCCAGCGACAATACCTTGAGCCATGAATGTTAATACACCTTCAAATAAGCATCCAGTCTTTTTTAATCAAGCATCAAAACACTTTCAACCCAATGGACCCACAAAAATTAACAATCTGAAGCAATTCCTCTATGGTCAAGGGTCATGACCCTTTGATTGTTGTTGATTCTCCTATCGACACTGATATGAACCCTAGTGTTTGTTAATTTGTGTTATGTTGATGGTTAACGAAAGTTGTGTTATATGACTTGATTCTGGGAATTTGGTTTTCGGGTTTCAGTTAGAGTTCAGATTGGGTTAGTGAAAAGGGTTACCAATGAAACAACATTATAACCTAGGGTTATTCTGACTTCATCATCCAACAACTTATCGACCAAATTCCTAAATTTTATAAAAATTCAAGTTCATGAATGTCACACCCCGGATTTCCAACCCAAATCCATACACCGGTGGGCCAGGGTGGGGAGTTTCGTGACGTCAGTTGATAATCATCATAGTCAATTAAACATGGCACAGCGGAAGTCTTGGAGTAAAATTACTATTACAAACCAAATGTTCGAAATAAAATAATATACAGGCTCGTAATAGAAGATCCACAGGCGGGTCATTAAAATGTACAAGAAAGAATATAAAACAGACTTTAGGGCAGATCTAAGGATTTGCAAGATCCTCTTACTCACTACCGAGCAGCTTCCGGCCTAATTCCTATTGTACCTGCAGTTTGGTCTTTCGACGATACGTCAGCTTTCGCTAGTAAATACACCCAACTGACTCATTTTGAAAACATTTTTAAAATGATTTTAAGTGCACATTGCACAAAATCTTGTGTAACTTGGGAAAGTTACTTTGTAACCTTGTTAACAGATTCACATGTTTGTCCATACATACAGGGCCCAGTACAGAGACCGAGACATGATTAAATACACACCACTTAGAACTCACAGAGGAGTTATCCCCAACGTCTTGGGTAATTTGCATTTAAGCGTCTGTCAGGTGTATGCCTACACCCCGCGCTAAGGTCGTTGCCATTAACTAATCTAATGAGCCGAGGATATCCAGGACACAGTAATTTAACCCCCGATGTTTAAGTTATCAAACAAAACTGATTAAGACATAATATGCAGATTTACTAGCCATAATCCGGCATTTCGATTGATCCCATTTCTGACCAAGCGGTAATAATTTATCGTATCCCAAGCCCGTATAGGGAAAATAAGTCAAGAGTATTTACCTGAGCTAGTCTTCTTTTTAATTTCAATAACTCAGCCGTATACAAAAGTACTAACATGCAGATAGCATTTACCGGCAAGGCTCTAGTCTGGATTATGGCATAAGCTAACCAATTAATACTAACGGTCTTTATTTAAGTCATGGACTTAGACCGAGTAGTGTACATGATCAAAACGTATAACGCTTGATTAAACGATGATTGGATAGAATGTAGTTTAAACCCGACAAGTACTTTGACTTGCATAATATGGGTAAACAGTTAACATTCTGGATTTTGAGATTAAAATGATAAGGTTAAACTCGTTTCGGTTAATTTTCATAAAATAGTTACATATACTTAACCGTGCGCATATTAGCGATATCGGGTAACCGGATAAGTCATGGACAAGTTCTATATGCTATTATACTTTAAATAAGTTAAAATATAAGTAGGATATTAACTTATATGCCCGTTAAGGTTTTAAAATGAAACTATGCCTCATAAGGGCGTTTAGGTAATTTCATACCGTATAAAAGGAACTTGAGTATAATTTAATGTTATAATTATTAGTATTCTGGAAAAATACTTTATATATGATATAATATCAGTAAGATACCAATTATTTGTGTAATTTATCTTTTATGACCAAACTATTCACTGAATGGGCATTTTGGTCATTTTACACATAGTTTATAAATTATTTGAGATTCTGAGTTTATACATGTACCTACTGTAAATATGTTTAAAATAAGTTTTAGAATCAGTAGGTAATAAGTCTTGGTCAATTAATATGGTTTAAAACCATACTATGCGCCGAAACGGCGCTTATGTCGTAAATGACGTTTTTATGCGATGTTTAATGAAAACTGACATTAGGGTCAGATTAAAATGTCTTAGATATGTTATTTAATATAACATATCAGTTGGTAAAAGATTTATCTTGAAAAGATTTGATTAAAACTATTTTATGAGCCACAAGGGCTAAAATCGTCTTTTATCGACATAGTTTAAGGACCTGCTTGAAAACTCAGTTTATAACTTGATTTAACATCCTAAAGAATCCTACTTATAATATTATATCAGTAGGAAACTTATTTTCAAGTTTAATATCATTAAAACCTTAATTTATGCAAAAAGGACATTTTGGTCAAAGATGGCATAATTATGGAACTTGTGCATAAACTTAGATTCTGATTATGATCATGTAATATAACCTCTGAGGGTTATGCTACATTATATTACGATCATAATGCAACTTTAGATGAGTAGGTAACTAATCTAAATCGGGTCAGAATCGAAAGTCAAAGCAGAAGTCAAACTTCGCGACTTTCGGTTGCGAACCGACCCTAGCACTGAAATTGACGAGCCGAACATGTTCTCACATGTTCTAATAATTATTACCAACTTGTTTAAGTGTTAAAACAGGTTTCATAACATATATAAGTTTAATTTATGATTTTTCCGAAAAATAGCCTGTTTGACTTTTTAATATCGAAACTTTGACCCGTCAATTGGTCTAGCAAACGTGATCTTCTAGAGGTGCCCTTTATAGGGATTAACACCCACCTTATTATGATCACTTAGCCAAGTTCACTTCGAACAATGGCTGGACCATAATGGTCTTAATAGAAAGTCAAAGCGTTTTCCTTAAAACGCTTGACTTTTGGCTATAAAAGCCTATAAACGAAAATGCACAAGGAAGGAACACTTACCAGTGATTCCTAAGGTGCAAAAGAACTATGTTGGATGCTCCTTTCAGCTAGGAACTTCGAGAGGAAGGAGAAGAGTGTATGAATAAGAAAGGTGCAAGTTGGAATGTTGAACTTAAGCACCTATTTATAGTTGGAGAACTCAAAGGAGATGATGCCAGGTGTTTAGGGGTGTAAGAGGGAGCTTACAAGTGTTCCCAAACGTGGCATAGCTGATTGTAAGTCCATAGTTTTGAATACATGGTTTCTTGGCATTTTTCTTTGGAGGGCAAGAAACTTTCTGCAGCAGCAGGCTTCTCGCGTCCCGCGAGAGACTCAGGCCAGGTCTCTCGCGGCCCGCGACCGCCCCTTGGCCAGTTTCAAAAATTGACACTTTCACCCCTTAACTTTATATAGCTTTTAAAAACCTTCTAAAACACCTTTTTGGCACTTTTAGCCATCCGTAGCCAATACTTGGCATACCCTGGATCATGCCCGGACATTGTCGAGCTCTCGGTTCGTTAAAAGGTCACTCAGAGGTATAAATTAACATGTTGATACTTTTAATCCCTCCATTATCCAACTTTTACATATATACAAAATTGAACCCTCTTGTCCAACAAATGGCACGTATAAGAGTTAGGACTTCACAAAGGATCACTCGGAGGCTTATTATAAGCATGTTGACTCCGATGTCACTCAGAGGCTGGGCATGTTGACATATCAGTCACTCAGAGGCCAAGTTTTAAGCATGTTGACATATCTGTCACTCAGAGGCTAATGATTTAAGCATGTTGACATATTAGTCACTCAGATGCTGTTATTTATGCATGTTGACATCGGACCGTCACTCAGAGGCTCAGCTTGAGCATGTTGACGCCTTTAGTCCTTCAAGGTCTTTAATAGACTATATTTAAAATACAACACGTGTCACTATACTATTAGACACGATTTTACAGGGTGTTACAATGAACGTATCAATTTGAAATTTATGGTTTAAGCAAAGTATTGTTACAAACTTACAATATGGAAGAAAAATTTTGGGAAACTAGAAGGATCTGATGGATAATTGGTTGAAAGATGAAGATCGATAATACTACGTCACTGTTTAAAAGTCCTAGTTTTCTTACTATGTGGTGGCGGGTGTTTGTGATGATATGGGTGGTGGTGTGGGTTGATGGTTTTGCAGGTGCTACTAATAATAATAATAACAATAATAATAATAATAATAATAAGTGAAAAGACCATAATACTCCTGTCAATCAAGTTAAAAAGACAAACATATCCCTATTAACAAACGAAATTTGTAAGCAAGGACTCATATGGCAACAATTTGCAACCATGGGACTCAAGAGACCAAAAAAAGTTAGATGCTCAAGGTGTAGTTTCATGTGAAACACAAGAACGCAAGTTGCAATTTATTCATTTTGTTTAAGAAAGAAAAGTTGGTACATACAATCACATAACCCAATGACTCCAGTGTGATGTTTAAGTCAAACTTTTGTTAGTCAGAATTGTAAGTGACTGTAGAATGTTTTAGGATCGTAGAAATGTAGTCGAAATGTAGAGCATACATGTAAAATGATATAATCAGAGCATTCACAATAAATTCTCTATCCATATCCATATATTTCAACTAAAACAACTTTTTCTCTCTTCTTTTTAATTAAATAATATTTTTTATATCTTTATCATTACCTTTTCTTTCTTCTTCACTCACAACCATTTCTAAAAATATTAAAAAACTTATACAGTTTTCTCTCTCCATATTTTTTTCCCATATATTTACAGATGAACAGTAACTTTCCCATATATTTTATCTCTCCTCCACTCACAACCACTCAAAAACACTAACAACCAATCCTTATAATATAACTAAACTCGCTCACATATTTATAAGGTTTTCATTGTGAATGCTCTCATTACCATTTATCATATTTTGGACCTTCGATCTATACTATAATGGCACCTCCTATGATCTCATCCCTTCTTTATGATCCAATGGAGCTTGTTAAAGGTTGATGTCAACTGTTTGATGGCATATAAAAATAATACAACCATTGATATGTTGTCATCTATATGTATATATGATTATATTGAACATAAATGTTTACAAGGACCAACTGAATATTGTTAAAAGACATTGTTCTTTGTTTGTTTTGGTTTGTTTACATGCATTAGTGTGTACGGACTAAAATTTATATAACCAGTTACAATAGCTCTTCAGGACTATATGTTATGGAATCATTAGACATCATATAACGTTACCTTAATATCATTCACTTTCCTAACCTAATTAGAATCCAACTGTGAGTTTATATCGAAGGGGAACCCGTCTAGTGGATAAAAATAACTTAACCATGAAGAGGGAACATCATTTCACATAGAGAGCCTGTTACGGTAAGTGCGCGACCATTTGTAAGCCCTTGGTTTATACGATCTGTATTAGATGATTTCGACTATTTTATTCCTTACATTTTCAAACAACTCACTAACATTTAAGCTTGAGCCTCTTCATCTCATATCGCGAGACTAGGAATGCGAAAATACATGCCATGAGACTAGGAACATGAAAACGTGTGCATCTAGGTATACTATTATTCGAACAGAACTTGCCAATGAGAAATAAAATCAATCATTAATTTATTATAATTAAGTAATTAACTATATAACTTACATTGACATTTGGATGGAAAACTTCAAAATTCTATAATTTCGCAAATTAAAAACTAAAGTAAAATCGTATGATCTGATTTCCACCAAATGTTATATTAATTATAAGTAAGGGGAGAGGATCAAATAGGAAATATAATTTGGCTAGGAAGGATAGGAAGCAATAAGGTTATGACATGTGCTAAAATTGAAAAATAAAAGGGGAATGGTATTTTAGTCAATATTATCCCATCTTCTTCCTTTTTCTTTCTTAACTTCAAACCCACCATTTTTAAAACCCACCATCTTCAACCTTTTCCTCACTTTCTATCTCAATAGTCACTACATCATAGTACGATTTTCATCATCAATCAATGATTCAAACACCCAATCAACGTGTTCTTCAACTTTTTTTTTGAAGAAACCAAGTTTAATTTCATACAATTTCTCATTTTTACCTTGATTTTGAAGCAAATCACTCAATCCGTTCAATTCGATCGCTGATAAGTGTTTCTAGTATTCAAGTTTCGTCAATCGTTGAAGAAATCCGAAGAAATCAGCTTTGATCTGTGTAAGAAAATTTTGAATTGCGTTTTAGGATCTGGGTTTTGAATTAAGTCATTGCGTTTTACAAAGAAATTAAAAAACATTTTTTATGTTTTCAGTCCATTACGTTTTAGAAACAACACATTTCTTTGTGTTTTTAGTTCATTGCGTTTTAAAAAAAGATACTACTTTGTGTTTAGTCTATTGCGTTTTAGAAACAGCACATTTCTTTTGTGTTTTTTGTCCATTGCCTTTTATAACACACTGAAAAATAAATGTGTTTTATGTTTTCATTGCATTGCATTTATAACACAATGAAAAAAAGACTTTTTGTTTTGTTTTTAGCCCATTGCATTTTAGATCTGGAGTGTACCGGAGCTGGAGTGGAGTGTGGAGTGTGGTGTCGGAACAGAATCATGAACATGTGAAAGCTCATTGCGTTTTAGACCTTAACGTCATTAAACTGACATGATCATTAAAACAAAAAATGATCATGTTGTGAAAGGTTGCGTTTTAGACCTAGAAAGTGAGGTACACTAAATTGACATGATCATGTTAATACAGAAACATGATCATGTTATGAAACCCAATCCATTGCATTTTAGACCTGTACCCTAAACTGACATGATCATGCTAAAACAGAAACATGATCATGTTGTGAAAGGTTGCGTTTTAGACCTGGACCATAAACTGACATGATCATGTTAAAACAGAAACATTATCATGTTGTGCAACCCAATGCGTTTTAGACTGACCCACACTAAACTGACATGATCATGTTAAAATAGAAACATGATCATGTTGTGAAACCCAACCTATCGATTGCGTTTTAGACCTGTACACTAAGCTGACATGATCATGTTGAACAGAAACATGATCATGTTGTGAAACCCAACCTATCCATTGCTCTTTAGACCTTAGACCTGTACACTAAGCTGACATGATCATGTTAAAACATAAATATGATCATGTTTGTGAAACCCACATTGAGTAATCTACAACTGCAAAATCTTTATTTTAGGTTTAATTGCGTTTTACGTATCTGGGTTTTTGAATTTTTTTTTTCAAAAGTATAGCAATAGTATACTCGATTTAAAGATTAGAAAACGCTCGTTTTTATAGTGCAAATTTTATAAAAAAATGTCGTATGAAAGAATTATTAACGTTAAAAAACGGAGGGGATTTAGAGGAGAGATAAACCATTGCTTTGGATTGACTAGAATACCACTACACAAACTCACGTGACTCCTTTCTTTTGTTCAATTTCACTCCTTTAATCGTAGCACTTGATTATTAAATAGATGGTTAAGATCACTTCCTATCATTTCTACTCAAATAAATTTTCTAGTATATCCTGACCCTATCGCAATCTTTTTCAAATCTTGTAAGTTATTTTTAGCAACCTTTAGGGTTTATTTATATTTCTTTTGGCTTTTCAAATCTTGTATTTTATTTTTAGCAACATTTAGGGTTTATTATATTTCTTTTGGCTGTAATCTTTCTTTGTTGCCATATGCTCGGGCTGCTAACTAGATACTAAGCATATATTTTTTTGAACAGTAAATTAGAATTACTGACGAACCGTTAAAGTATTATTGTGTTATCGGTGAAATCACCCGATCATATTATCCCCACTAAACATAATATCTATAAGCTAATTCAGAAGAAAACTCATAAGCATGATATATCTACCTTGACGTTTTCCCTTTCTTTCTATATATAACTCCCAACAATTTGCAGAAACTATAATAATATAAAAAATGAAAGTGGGCAGCCATTCATCCATAAATAACGGCATGTAAACTACATAAACAAGTACCCAAAACATCGATAAAATAAATAAAGTATACAAAGCATGGGTGATGGGCGTCTAACTAAAAAAATATAAAAACGTTATTATCATATATTAAGGGTGTGTAGTTGAATTTGTCATACTTGGGGTTCTGCATGGCATACTCATTAAAATGTGGTAGTTATAATGTTATATAGACGAGTTTGATTGCTTCATAATATAATGGTAGCTATATAGACTAGTTTGATTGCTTTAAAATATAATGTGGTAGTTATCATTTAAACATCAAACTACTTCTAGTCTAGTGGTATATATTGGTATTAAGTTGTGTAAAGTTGTGTGTCTTCCTATAAGATTGAGGGCTCAAATCCTATAGGAAACCTTTATCTATAATTAGAAGTAGGACTAAAGAATGTGCGTTGTCATCATATATCATGTAATGCCATGATAAACCTCCTTAAACGATATAAAAAAGCTAAATTCATAAATTATTTCCTTTTTTTGTAAACCTTGTGATGAGTTAATTAAGTGAATGGCCCTTTTGGTTTTGTCATATTACAAGTTTAGCCCATCAGTTACATTGGTGTTTTCTACGGTTTGCATTATATAACACGGATGGTCCCAATATGGATATTTTACACATACCTAATTGGAAAAAACTAACGATCATCCAAGTTAAGAACCATTAATATTACAAAATGCAAACCACTAAAAGCATCTGTATAATTTTCTAGACTTAAATACATGGATGATCCGAGTATTCAACTCTCTTCTATTAAATCCATTATGGTTGATGCTTTTGTTATATTGTTCTTAGTTAAATACTCGATACTAGCTAGTTATTTTTTATATTTAAAACACTGTTATTTTTTTAAAATAACAAAGCTAAAACGAAATAACCGGGAAAAAAGGAAGTAATAATGATGATGATTAATATTATTGTATGTCTTTTTCATGGAAAATGTGAATATCTAGAATATGTATTTATGTCCCCATTACTTGCATTTGTACTGATAAAAGTCTTCTTAAAATAGGTTAACTCCAAATACGTTGTTGTCCACATTTTTGTAGTCTTTATTTTTTAAAAAGTAAATGCCTACACCTTTTACAAAATCATATAATTTTTATTTTTTAAAAGGTAAATGCATACACCTTTTTCAAAATCATTTAATGTTTATTTCGTACGATTTGAATCCATGAAACTTTAATGATAATAAACATTTTATATGAGTATATTACTAGCAAGTGGTCATAGACAATTTTGTTTAATTAATTACTACATCAAAAAGGCACAGAAGATATCAAAATTTACTAAACAAAACGTATATTGTGAGCATTGACAAATGTGTGATAAATGGTTTTGAAAATAAACGTAAAATGTGAAAAGATTCACTGTATCTAATTATACAGCAGGATATTTCATTACAAAAACTAAATTATTACGACAAACAAAAATAACAAACTAAATCATATAGCTTATAATATCAATGGTTCATATTTTTAAGAACTTTTACCTCTGTCATATAATTTGTATTTTATATACATAGAAAGTTATTAAACTAATTTGTTCATATGTTTTTTTTTCATATAAATGTTCATATGTAGGCTTTATACATAATCATACATATAAAAAAGAATATTAAATAATAAACACTGTATTTCAACCAATTAATGTATTTTAAAATTGAAAATAAATGAATGATATATATTGTTTTTTAGTTATTGAGAAAAAAAACGATTTTTACGTTGAACACTCCTCTAATTCAATTATATAAACTATTCTAGAAGATACACATGGGCTAACAAATTAAACTATACAAATTGAACATTGTTCTTGTTATGTTGAATCTTCAAACATTATCTTTTACGAAATATCTACTTTAACTTTAATGTTATCTTCAATACCCCTTTCAAGCGAAGAGGCCGTTGACCAATATAAAGCTTGGTGTGAAAATGTTTAAAAAGAGAATGTGGAAGAGATTTACCAGGGCGTCAACAAGAACTACAAAAAAAAGAGTTTTAGACCTTGGGCAACATAAACATAAATAACTAGGTATAAAATTGTAGTTAAAGGAAATAAAAAATAAAAAAAAAACAAAAATCTTGCTGCTAGAGTTAAACTTTAAACTTGAGACCTTAACATTATTTTGAGATGACTTTTTCACTTCATTACCAACACTATTATGTAAAATAAACGGATGCATATAATAAATATATATAAATATTATATATGTAAAAGCTTATAAGAAACCTTTCGTGCCCTTTAAAAATTTGAGCCTTTGATGACGGTACCGATTGACTAGCCGCCCTGCATTTATCAAAGAGATTTGTCACTTGAAGCTTGATAAATACAAACTTGGTGTATAATTGATTGGATGAGACAAGTTTGAGGACGAAATAAATATGCTTAGCCCGTTTATGAAAAAAAGACTTATAAACAGAGAACTGTGACTATCTCACTAAATTTGGATCTTGATACTATTTGAGATGCGATAACATTCACCATGTCATTTGATGGTGTTTACATTAGTATATATAGTTAAAGTATACAAATGTTCCCCATGATATGTCAAAATTTTGAATTTGGTCCTTATGTCTGAAAAACTACGATGTCAACCTTAGATTATGCATAAATGTAAGATATTTGGTTTTTTTTGTTACATGTGATTAAGTTTTTATGTTAAGTGTTTGTGAAAGATCCAAAATACCTTTAAATATTAAAAACACAATTAATAAGTAATTAACAATTGGCCACTCCTTTATAATATATATGTGTCTGTACCCCAACATCACACTTTATCTTTTGGTGTGATTAGAAAGTAGCAAATAAAACTGTAACACATACAGACAAGTTTTAACGTAAAAATCAATTATATACTATGTACACACGTTCTAGACAACGGTACCTATCAGAATATAGCACATGTAAGTACTTAAATATCAATCCTAGGATACGAAATCTATTAACTCAACCTTTCGTGGAACATCTAACCTATGTAATTTTGAAGAAGTGTAAATGAGTAAAAACAAAATACGAAAAATGAGTTTAAGAAAATCAAATATGAGAAAGATAACCAATTAGGTTCATAATCCTCTCAATACTTTTGCAGAGTCTTTTGATTATGGATTTATGAAAAACTCATCATAGTAAAAACTAATAATGAGGTGTGTAGTGTTAAAAAACCATTACCCTAACAGGTTGACCACATATCATCAAACACCCAAGTTATAGACATACCCAAATATCCAGTTCTAAGTAACTAAGTAATTTACATATCTCTTGTGATTTAAAGCTTCTATTATTGTTTAGAAACATAGATTAACGAACTGAGCGATTTACAGTCTATGCTACTTAATTTTAAGCAAACCCTTTTAATCGAGTTCTTCCTATAGGTGACCCATGTAACATCCGTCGAAAAACGGGTTTTCAAAACCCGCTTCGTTTATTAATCGAACATCAAGTTATAAAATTTCGTTGCGTATTTATGTTTAATTTTGATTTTAAACAATACATAATTAATAAACATTTTAGAATTTAGAAACGATAATTGTTAAAAAGTAAAAATAAATTAAATAAAAAGGAAAAAAGGCTGCCGGGTTTCGAACCCGGGTCAGCCGGATGAAACAAGCAACACTCAACCACTCCGCCACTTGACTTGTTTGTGTAATCAACGAATCATATAAAACTTAAGTTCCACCGAGAATTCATCTGTTTGCGCCAAGAACTGAAACCGCTCATCGGCTTTCAGATATCCAGAAACCTTTGGTATGGTCGCGAGTTCCTGAGTATAACCGATAAATCAATGCCAACCCACGTTCTCAATCAATTCAGTCTTCAATGCCTCGATTCATATGATTTTCGAGATTGAAAACCGAAATCATATTACTCCTGATTTGCACTAATAATTCCAACGTCTCACATCTCGGAAACAATCGCAACACTCTCAATTTCATTTTCACTCTAACTTCTGTTCGTCGGAATCGTTATCTGCTATCGCCGGACTTTCGCCGGAAAACCGAGACATACATCAAATCGGTAAATTTCTCGATTCTTTCATCTTCTATCCATTGTTAGACTTATACTAACTTAAATCCTTCAACCAGAATCGGTCCCAGACGACGTTACCAGATATTCTGCACTCGCCGGAAAATCTCTGAAAATTTCCGAAATCACGCTGTGAATCGGTACAAATATCTAAACCCTCTGATAATCTTTGTTTAGTAACTCAATTTCACAATTAGTTGATCAAAACTGTTAATTGATCCGCTCAGACGGAATTCATAAATCAGAGCCGACGACCCTTGCCGGAGTTCTGAGAAAAACATCCTGTTTGGTACAATTCTGTTCTTTAATCTCATTATCTAATACTTTCCAACCAATTATAAGTTTCGTTAATCGAATTAAACCAGAACAGTCGGATATTGTTGTCTGTGTCTTTGAACGAAGAAGATGAAGTCGAACATTATGTATAAGTTTAATTAAAACAAGATATTAAACCGGGTTAGACACACAGTCCAGCGGTGGACTGTGTGCAAACACACAGCGCACGTCACGAGTTCGAATCTTACAAACGCACCGGCTTTCTGAATTAAAACCAATTTTTTTAAACTGAATCAGAGTAGGTCCCAGGATGTTTTTAAGATTAATATAAACTGTAAGTTTAACAGATAAGACACACAGCCCAACTGGTTGGGCTGTGCGCTTACAAACCAAAGGACCCGAGTTCGATCCGGTTTCCCTGCAACCGGTTCAACCATTTAAATTCTTTTAATATAAAACCAAATAAATTAAACATTTAATTAGTATATATATATAATTAAAACATAGAATATTTCGGGTTAGACACGTAGCTCAGTTGGTAGAGCTGCGTGCACGCGTACGAGAGGTCTCGGGTTCGAGCCTCACCCAGCGCACACATAAGTCACTGTCCGACCGGTCAACGGTCAACCAAAAAGTCAAATTTTTTTATTATTATTATTTTTATTTAATTTAAAAATCAATTAAAAATACTTAAAAATAATATTTTTAAAGTTAGAAAATGACCTTAAACTCACAAAAATAAATCTAAAAATCCTATTAAAATTATTAATAAAATCCACTTATTTACCGAACCATTTCGTTATTATTTTAGGTTAGTTATTTCTCGTCGATCAAATCTCCAAACTCGTGCGCATTCAACATCATCAAACGAACGCACCCAATGTGAGTGAATCTCTACCAATTCCCCGTTTTAATCACATTTTGGGGTGTATCATGTGTCGCTTATTATTTATTACATTTAACCACTTGTGCATCCATCATATCCATGATCAAATGTGTATCCAATATGTATCAATTGTTTGTGTAGTTAATGTTTAGATTAAATTTATCATTTTCAGTACATACATCATCATAGGCTCGTCTGTTCCCCATTACCTATGAGCGGAACTGTTCCTCATTACCTATGAGCGGAACGTGACGTTGCCAACATACGATCGGCTCCGTTTGATTGAGCCTTGATCTCACATACATCATCATAGGCTCGTCCGTTCCCCATTACCTATGAGCGGAACGTGACGTTGCCAACATATACATTATCATTCACGTCATATACTCATTAAGGTGGTTTGTGTTTGTTTGATTATATACGTTTGCTCACATATGATTATTGCACAATTTTTCCATATTAAATACAATAAGAAATCAATATCAAATGTTTTAACAAGGTTCACTCGCCAACTTTTGTTGACCCAAAATCCCCCATTTTTACACATGATACAGGTGATCCAGTTGCAGCAAGAAACATATAGGACGGCCTAGAAGAATAAATCAGTTTAGTCTTTGGATTGTTTACTTAGTTACTTTTTCCTTGTAATTGTATGAACTTGTTTGGAATATTGAAGTTGTAATTTGAATTTAATAAATATGAAACATTTTAGTAAATATCATGAGCTTTGGTGATAACCCAATTATGCCCCGACTCTTATTTCGCTGCGGGTCGGGGTGTGACAGATTGGTATCAGAGCCATGACTATAGGGATATAGGATAGGTTATTAGACCCTTAGAGCCTATACTATAGTTGATTAGAATTTTAAAATTGTTTATGTGTTACATACAAAATTCATGATGTTTATATGCTTTATGTTTATTGTTACATTCAATGTTATGCAAGCATGTTCATAAGTACATATTACTATACAATGCTCATCATGAATCATATCCTCATAACATATCATATCCATGAGAGCACACACCACACAATTTCCATGATTTTTGCAACGATTTTTGTATTTTTTTCAAATCACATCAAAGTGAGTTCTCATGACGGGCATGTAGTAACTGGAAGGGTACAAGTACCGGTAGTCGGAACGTCCTGTCTAGGCTTGGCATTCGTATAAATCCAAAATAAAGGACCAGTTTGCCTACCTGGGGACTAACGATGAGAGTACGAAGGACCTATTAGGCCAAAGCATGCTATACCAAACGTCGTGTGAGCTAACCCCACTTTGAGTTGTCATTGTGTCTACACCTGGACACCCTCCTACCATACATCTCGCAAACATATTTCATGGTTTTCATTCGGGTGATGCGAGTGTTAAACCGCCAACACCAATGTGAATCCTACTAAGCCAATAGTCATGGGGGCCCACATGACTATACAGGCGATGGTATGGGGGACATTGGAGGCCCACACATGAGCAAACCCAAGACATCCTATGTATGTAGTTGCATTATTGATGATTATGTTATTTTTTTACGACACATGACACCTAAAAAGACTCCTTAAACTCACCATCTTCTTATGAATGTTCCTGTAGATGTCGGCTAGGCAGCAACGTGGAGGTAGAAAGTCAGGAAAGTCAAACGAACGCTTGGCCACCCAAATCGCAAAACAAATGGCCGCGGTGCTTCCTGACATCGTAATTCAAGTCCAACAAGCTCTCGCCGCAAATCCCATCAACCCTCCCAATCAAGACGACCAGAACGTCGACAACCCTCCCTCCAAAAAGTGCTCTTACAAACACTTCAAGTCTTGCGATCCCCCGAAATATGAAGGGACCGAAGGTGTCACTGCTCTCCTCCACTGGTTTGAGGAAATGGAAAACACCTTCCTCAATTGCGATTGTCCCGAGGATCGCAAGGTACGTTATGCAACCGGGAGACTATTTGGAGTAGCTCTTACCTGGTGGAATACAGAAAAAGGTAAGAGAGGAATCGAAGATGCAATGGCCTTAACATGGGAGGAGTTAAGGGAAATCATGACGAGACGCTTCTGTCCAAGAAGCGAGATCAAAAAGTTAGAGGATGAATTCCACTCGTTAAAGCAAAAGGAAGGAGATCATACTTCCTACAACAAAAGGTTTCTAGAGTTGAACCAAATGATCCCCAACTTGTTCACCCCAGTATACCGCTTAGTCGAACACTATATTCGAGGCCTCCCCTCGAAAATTCAAGACTCAGTTCTAAGCACTTCGCCTGCAACACTTGAAGCCGCTATGGAACTAGCTACCGAGCTTACCGAGAATCGCATCCGAAACAGCAAATTTAAGGACGAGAAAAAGAAAGCCCCCATTGAGGGCCAAACTTCAACCCATTCCACCTCCTCCTCAAAGTTTGCTAGTAAGAGGAAACGAAACGGCAGAAACTTTGCTGTCACACAAACAAACCTCCCTATTACTGCTGCACCCATCACCCAAGTTGCCCCCTCAGCTGCACCATATAAAAAGCCATACTCCGGCCCATACCCAAAATGCAACCGTTGCCAATACCATCACTTTCCCGAACATCCCTGCCAACATTGCACCGGCTGTGGCCGCGCAGGTCACACCATCCAAACCTGTCGCGCACTTCAGCGAACGAACCGCAATCAACCCTCAACCCAAACCCACCATCAGATGGTGGGTCAAGCCCAACAACCTTTACTCCTACCACCTGCCCAACATGTAGCCCAATCCTACTACCAACCCAACTATCCGATGATGCAACCTATGCGGGCTTGTTACAACTGTGGAGACCCGAACCACTTCAGGAACACCTGTCCACGCTTGGTGAACATCATCCATGCCCAAACTCAAGCAAATCCAGTAAACCAGGCTAACCAAGCTCCTCCACCTGCTAGGGGAAGAGCTTTCAACATCAACGCCAATCAAGCTAGGGCTGACAACAATCTGGTTAACGGTACGTTTCTCATCAATGGTAGTTATGCATCCATGTTATTTGATACTGGCGCGGATAAGAGTTTTGTGTCCTTAGAATTTGAACCCATCCTCAACCAAACTCGTGATAAACTCATGGAATCCATAACGGTAGAAGTTGCTGACGGAAAATCGGTCTCATTAAACTCTATTATACGTAATTGTACTCTCACCCTAAACGATCACGATTTTCCAGTTGACCTCATTCCTATGAAGTTGGGAAGTTTCGACATTATAATTGGTATGGAGTGGCTCAGCCAACATCATGCTGAAGTTGTATGCCGCGAAAAGTTTATTCGCATTCCTCTTACAAACGGTCAGACTCTACGAATCTTTGGAGAAACCCCTTCGAAAGGACTCAAATTAATGTCTTGTCTTCAAGCCCGAAAATATCTCCGCAAGAATTATGTCGCATTCCTAACTCATGTCGTCAAAAAGGGAACCAAGGAGAAGAAACTCGAAGACATCTCAGCAGTAAAAGATTTTCCGCAAGTTTTTCCTGACGACATTTCAGGACTTTCTCCCGTGAGAGAAGTCGAATTCCGCATTGATCTTATACCTGGAGCTACACCAGTTGCAAAATCTCCTTATAGGTTAGCCCCATCCGAAATGCAAGAGCTGACTGACAAAGGATTCATACGTCCTAGCTCATCGCCTTGGGGTGCACCTGTCCTTTTTGTGAAGAAGAAAGATGGAACGATTCGCATGTGTATCGACTACAGAGAACTCGACAAGTTAACGGTCAAGAACCGCTACCCATTACCTCGCATCGATGATCTTCTTGACCAACTTCAAGGCGCCACCTGTTTCTCAAAAATCGACCTTCGTTCTGGTTATCATCAACTCAGAGAACATGAAGAAGACGTCCCAAAGACCGCCTTCCGAACTCGTTATGGTCATTACGAATTCATGGTCATGCCATTTGGTTTAACCAACGCTCCAGCAGTATTTATGGATTTAATGAATAGGGTATGCAAACCCTATATCGACCGCTTTGTCATAGTCTTCATCGACGACATCCTCATCTACTCAAAGTCTAAGTCTGATCATGAACGACATCTTCGACTCATCCTTACACTCTTAAGGACAGAAAAGCTGTACGTTAAGTTCTCGAAATGTGAATTCTGGTTAAGGGAAATACAATTCCTTGGACACGTCGTCAATGACAAGGGAATTCATGTTGATCCCTCAAAAATCAAGGCAGTACAGGAATGGCAAGCGCCACGTACACCTACCGAAGTAAGATCATTTCTTGGTTTGGCTGGTTATTATCGCCGTTTCTTTGCAAATTTCTCTCGTATTGCTGTACCACTCACGGCTTTGACTCATAAAGGAAAGCCCTTCATATGGGGACCCAAACAAGAAGAAGCCTTCCAAAATCTAAAGCAAAAACTATGTGACGCACCTATCCTCACACTTCCTGAGGGTTGTGATGACTTCGTGGTTTATTGCGATGCGTCAGGGCAAGGACTAGGCTGTGTACTGATGCAAAGAGGAAAAGTGATAGCTTATGCGTCGGGGCAAGGACTAGGCTGGTTGCTCCCTAATCTTAAACGATCATAAGTTTTCCATCGACCTCATACCTATGCAAATGGGTAGCTTTGACGTCATAGTAGGCATGGACTGGCTTAAGCGAGTTTATGCTGAAGTCGTTTGTTCTGAGAAATTCATTCGTCTTCCCCTACCTCAAGGTGACTCTTTACACGTCTATGGTGAGAAACCTTCTAAGGGTCTCAAGCTTATGTCATGCATCAAAGCGAACAAGTACTTGCGTAAGGAGTACTTTGCCTTTCTCGCCCATGTTGTGGAAAAGAAAGACAAAGGTCCTAGCATAAGTGATGTTCCTGTCGTTTGTGAGTTCCCTTCTGTTTTCCCCGAGGATCTCCCTGGCCCTCCGCCTCCTCGAGCTGTCGATTTTCGTATTGACCTCATCCCTGGCGCAACTCCTGTTGCGAAGGCTCCCTATCGTTTAGCACCCTCGGAGATGCAAGAGCTATCAAGCCAACTTCAAGAGCTTCTTGATAAAGACTTTATACGCCCTAGTACTTCCCCTTGGGGCGCTCCCGTGTTGTTCGTCAAGAAGAAAGATGGGTCTTTTCGGATGTGTATTGATTAACGTGAGCTCAATAAACTTACAGTCAAAAACCGATACCCACTTCCTCGTATTGACGATCTCTTCGATCAATTGCAAGGCGCGAAGTGCTTTTCAAAGGTTGATCTCCGTTCTGGCTATCATCAACTTCGGGTTTTGGAGGAAGATGTACCCAAAACCGCATTTCGCACATGTTATGGACACTACGAGTTCGTGGTCATGCCTTTTGGTTTGACCAACGCTCCTGCAGTGTTTATGGATCCTATGAACCGTGTGTGTAAGCCTTTTCTCGATCATTTCGTCATTGTATTCATCGACGATATCCTAATCTACTCTAAGACGAAAGAAGAACATGGACAACATTTGCGTCTTATTCTTCAGCTTTTACAAACCGAACGTCTTTATGCCAAATTCACCAAGTGTGAATTTTCGCTAAGAGAGGTTCAATTCTTAGGTCACACCGTCAATGAACTTGGTATTCATGTTGACCCTGCAAAGATAGAAGCTGTGAAGAATTGGATTGCACCTAAGTCGCCCTCTGAAATTCGTTCGTTTCTTGGCCTAGCTGGGTATTATCGCCGTTTCATCTCGAACTTCTCGAAGATTGCCGTTCCTTTGACTTCGTTGACTCAAAAAGATAAACCTTTTGTTTGGGGTCCCGAACAAGAAGAATCTTTCCAAACGCTCAAGGACATGCTTTGTAATGCTCCTATTCTCACTCTCCCCGATGGGAACGACGATTTCGTCGTGTATTGCGATGCCTCTAACCAGGGTCTTGGTTGCGTTCTCATGCAACGGGACAAAGTAATCGCTTACGCGTCGAGACAACTCAAAATTCATGAGAAAAACTATACTACTCACGACCTTGAACTTGGTGCAGTTGTTTTTGCGTTAAAGATTTGGCGACACTACCTTTATGGTACAAAGTGTACAGTCTTTACCGACTACAAGAGCCTCCAACACATCTTTGATCAAAAGGAACTCAACATGCGTCAACGTTGTTGGGTAGAATTGTTAAACGACTACGACTGCGATATCCGCTACCACCCTGGTAAGGCGAATGTCGTGGCCGATGCACTTAGTCGTAAGACTCATGTCAAGAGTGCTCGTTGCTACCAAATCGTGGGAAAACTCAACGAGTTGATTCTACAAGCACAATTTACCGTCATTAACGAGGGTAACCTCGATAACGAGTTGAATTGTGGAATCGAAAACCCACTCGAAGCTAAGCCTGATGGTATTCTTTACTACCATAGTCGCATTTGGATTCCCGATCGTCTCAATCTTCGAACTACTTTGATGGACGAAGCTCACAAATCCCGATACTCCGTTCATCCTGGAGCTGATAAGATGTATCATGACTTGCGCGCATCCTATTGGTGGCCTGGAATGAAACGCGATATCGCTCTCTACGTCTCCAAATGCCTTACATGTTCCAAAGTCAAGGCAGAACATCAACGTCCCTCCGGTTTGCTCGAACAACCAGAAATTCCGGTCTGGAAATGGGAAAGCATAGCCATGGATTTCATCACGAAATTGCCTCGTACCTCGTCTGGTCATGACAGTATTTGGGTTATCATCGATCGTTTGACCAAATCCGCACACTTCCTCGCCATTCGTGAAGATTACAAAGTCGAGAAATTGGCTCGTATCTACACGAGTGAAATAATTAGTCGTCACGGTACTCCTCTTGATATTATTTCTGATCGTGATGCTCGTTTCACTTCTCGCCTTTGGCAAACTTTCCAATCCGGGCTTGGCACTCGTTTGAATCTTAGCACCGCTTTTCATCCTCAATCTGACGGTCAGACCGAGCGTACTATCCAAACTTTAGAGGATATGCTTCGATCATGCGTAATCGATTTTGGCGGCAACTGGGATTCGCACTTACCCTTGGTAGAATTCTCATACAACAACAGCTATCACGCAAGTATTCAAATGGCTCTATTTGAAGCACTGTATGGTCGCAAATGCCGTTCGCCTATTTGTTGGCACGAGATCGGAGACGTACAACTCACCGGTCCCGAACTTATACAAGAGACGACGGACAAGATCCTACAGATTCGTGATAACTTGCTCAAAGCTCGAAGCCGACAAAAGAGCTATGCTGATAAAAGACGTAAACCTTTGGAATTCAACATAGGTGACCACGTACTTCTCAAGGTTGCACCTTGGAAAGGTGTTGTTCGTTTTTGTAAGAAAGGCAAACTCGCTCCTCGCTATGTGGGTCCTTTCAAGATTCTCGAAAGGATAGGCAAGGTAGCGTATCGACTGGATCTACCTCAAACGCTCAGCAATGTTCATCCTGTGTTTCATGTTTCGAATTTGAAGAAGTGTCTAGCCGAAGAAGGACTTCAAGTTCCACTCGAAGATCTTCAGATCAACGATACTTTGCACTTTGTGGAGAAACCGGTCGAAATCATGGACCGAGGAACCAAGCAACTGAGGCGCAGTCGTATTCCTATTGTCAAGGTTCGATGGGAAGGTAAACGTGGCGCCGAATTCACTTGGGAACTTGAAAGTGATATGAAGACTAAGTATCCATATCTCTTCGTTACATCTTCCTAAATTTCGGGACGAAATTTCCTAAAGGAGGGGAGACTGTAATGCTCCGCGTTTCTATACTTTCTATATTTGGAAACCTTGTATCGTACTTCTATTTTTAGTAAGCGTTGTATCTTGTATCTGTCTTTCGTTGTAAACGTAGAAAACCGAGACTTGAATCGTAATGAGAAACTCGTATTTTAACTATAATCATGTTACCCTTATACTTGTTCATACTTTAAACGTGTAAACATATTCGTGTTACTCTCAATCGTAAACGTGAGATAACTCGCAAACTTGGTTTGTATTGCGTAAACGAGACTCAAACGTGAAACTTTTAATCGTTAAACTAAATTCGTTACGAAAATATAATTATCTATTCATTTATTAAGTTAATTAATTAAATTAATTAATTAAGTTAATTAATTAAATTAATTAATTAAATTAGTTAATAAAATTAATTGATTTATTTTACAAAATTTAAAATTCTAATTTTTTTATAAATATATTAACATTTAGAATTTAATGTTAATATATATCCTTCTTTAAATAAGTCCAAGGTTTAAAGAGTAAATATTGAATTCTTGAACTACAGGGACCATTCCTGCCATTTATGAAACTGTTTAAAGGTTAAAAAAAAAATAAATAATAATAATAATAATAATAATAATAATAATAATAATATATAAATAATATACCAAAACCGGATCCGCGGGACTCAAACCCGGGACCTCCGGTTCACCAAACAAAGCCTCAACCACTCCACCAGCCGCCTCACATTCAAATGAACCCGGAAACAAAAGCTTCTTATGCTTTGTTTCCGGTCGAGGACTGGTCGCGACCAGCGGGCAAACAGCCCATTTTGGGCGGGTTTTTTTGTATTTTTTTTTTAGTTTCAATCACTTTTAAGCCATTAATTACCCACCTAAACTTCACCTAACTAACCCTAATCCTTCCCCTATAAAACCCACCTCTAATCCAAGTATTTTCACACTTTAATCTCTCTCAAATCACTCTCAAATCACCTCAAGATCCTTGCAACATCAGATTTTCGAGCAGATTGTATACCTCTTACTAAAGTGAGTGTAACTCACTCATTTCTTGATGAAATCACTCCATTCTTTTTCCTACTTGCTTGGATAAACTTTGGGTTGAATTCCTAGGTTTCTCCATGGAGAATCCAGACCTGGAAATGCCCCAAAATGTCCACAAACTTTCTGTTTTTGTCTAAACTTTTATCAAACTTGTGTTTTAACTTCAACAAACTTGTGTTCTTGTGTTTACAATCAAGCTTATGATTAGTAAAGCCTAACCAAGCTTGTTAACATGAACTAAGGGCTGTTTTAACACCCTAAACTTTCTGTTTTTAAAGAGCATTGAGCTCACAAGTGATGCAAGTTCTTAAACTTGTTCTTGTGTGTCCACCAAGGAAGCTTGGGCTATCCTAACTTGAGACCACACATCACTTGATGATTTTTCATCAAGATCCCAAGATAGTTTGCTAGACTTAAAGTGTCACAACCCACAAAGCCGTTGACGATTGTCCTCGTGTGCTCGTCGGGTTGTTGAATACTTGGCTACTTGGTATCTAGATGACACCTTATCATTCTTGTCTTTACATTCTTGTATAGTATATAGTTCTTGTACCCTCCTTGTTACCAATGGTAACTTGTGTAGTGGTGAACATAATCCGAGGTTCAAAGTGGATGGTTTAACCTCCCACCTCATACTTGACAGACATGACACTAGAGGTTACAAAGTGGATGGTTCATCCTCCCACCTCCTACATGATTATAATGATATATATATAAGTATATTATAATTCTAAAACCGAAACCTTGATAATGAACTTATAATCACCTATCAAGTTATTAAGTTTAACACTAAAGTATGTAATTCCTTGTCACGATTCTAATAGGCCCCGAACCTATGAAATCACACCCAAACTCGTAAGAGTTACTATAGTGTCAAGAACGAGTGTTACATCTTAGTGAATACTTTCGTATCATAATACTTTATCAAACATATTTTTTTATCATGCTCGAATACTCCTAATCTCCCGTTGAAACTCTATACTCATACGCCTCATTTCCTCTTGTAGGATAATTCGGCGTCATCCTCGAACCAACGTCTTCACGGGTTGTCAAGTGTAGAAAAGACTTAGCAAAACCGTGAGTACACTCGACCCACTTTGTTTATAACACTTTTCGGGTGTAACATGTTTCCATATACAAAATCACGAACACTTAAACTTTTTGAAACAGACAAACAATCCCATATACATGAAAACTTGAATCTTATACTTGATGCTTGTCTTGGATATTCGTATTGCTATGCTTTAGTCATTAACTATTTTTAGCCTTCGTTTGACATGCTTAGCGCTATAGGAATTCACGCATCCACCTCCATCGTGTTATTCGTGAGGTCATGTTAAAACATCGTGATTGCGTTAAGGGTTTGATTATTAGTATTGCATGCCTTGATATTGCTCTTGTATAGATTTGGTTGCCATGAGGATTGTTTAAACTTATTCGTATACGTATGCTATGCCTAAACTTGTGTACTCGCCTTTGCTTTCGCATTGACATTATTTTAAAACATGTTACAGGTTGAAGGAGAGGATGCTATGAAAACAATATAGCAAGGACTAGATACATACAAATTAGACTTTAGGTTTAATGTCGATGTATCAATTTTGTTATGACTTTGCAAATGTTGTATTGTTCTTTGTTTTGTTACATTGATGTATTTGACAATTCTTATGAAATGAAATATGGTTAAATTAATTATTGTCACTTAATAATGTTGTGAGCAATGAGCAATCTCGTTTTCGTCTCATCCCGATGTTTCCGCCATCGGTTGGGGTGTTACAGATTGGTATCAGAGCCATAACTATAGGGAATTAGGTAGAATTGCCATGTTCGACCTAGTCTATAGTTCTAAGTACCCGTTGTGACCATTCTTGATTATGCTTAAAACTTTATGCTTCCTACTTTGCTTCTCTCTTTCCTTTTGGTCTTAATACATATACATGGTGTCTTCCTAAGACACTTTTACACAATACACGTTTGGATGCTTGAAGACACTCGTAATATAAACGAGACGACTTCACTAAAATAGGTGTGAAAACCGCAATTTGGTGAACGACTCTCAATCCACTATACTTATTCTTTTTGCACGCAATTATGCCATCGAGTTAGGAGTGAAATCCAAACCTTGATGGAAAATTTCCAACTCAAAACTCTAGTGGACCCTTACCAACGAATCGGAATTTGCTCTTCGTTTGGTAAGTACCAACCACACTTAGGGTACAAAATCGTCAAGTTAGGGGTGAAACCCGCACCTTGTCGATTAAGTCCCATTCCTTGATTTTCGCTCTCGCCAAAGTCTCGATTTTCGATCGGTTAGAGACGTGTAGTAACTGGAAGGGTAAAATATCGTTAGTCGCTTCTCGATGAGAGCATTTTACCTATAGGCCAAAGCACGTTTCTCTAATTCGAGAAGATCTTCGATTCACTTTGGAATTGTCGACGATTCTCTACCCGAATCATTCCCATGTTTTACGAGCCTATTCTTTTTATGTGACTCAAATTTTATGTGTTTTGATACTTGTTACCTCGTTCATTTCAAACCGTTACACACTCGCACGTTTATCGCAATCAAAAACAGTACTAATCTCCGTGAACAAACTAAATTTATACTCTTTATTTGTATTCATACGTGAGTATACATGTTATACTTGTTGAACTCATGCAAACTATGTGAACCATACTTAATGAACACATGCTTCTTATGTGAAACTTATGTGAACTTTATTCATACTCATGCATGCAAAACCTATTTTCTTTATTACAATCAAGTCTCATGCTTTTGTCTTGTTTACAACCTCTAGATGCCTCCTTTCCGTAACACGTTAAACCGCCTCAAGAAGTCCAAGAAGACGGATTCCCAGAAGGAATCCAACAACGACGACTCAATATCGAAGCAAGAACTGATTGGACTCGTTTCAGAGCAAATGGCCGGGCAATTGGCTAAGATCATACCCGACATTGTCAGCCAAATCCACACCACACACGCCGAAGCCACACCTAAATCATCCGCTGATTCCAAACCTGATACCCCCAAACCATCTTACCAATTCAAGCATTTCATGGCTTGTAAACCAGTGGAATTCACTGGCATGGACGGTGTTACCGCCATGATCAATTGGTTTGATTCAATGGAGCTTATCTTCCTTCAGGGCGGCTGCCCTGAGGAACTCCGAACCCTTAATGCCACCGGGGTCTTCCGCAAGAGAGCCCTCGAGTGGTGGACCACCGAACGAAACACGCGTGGAAACGAAGCAGCCCATGCGATGACTTGGGAAGAGCTTAAGGAGCTCATGAAGGAGCAATTCTGTCCTCCCCATGAGACCCAGAAACTTGAAAACGAGTTCTGGAATCTCACACAACAGGGGAGCGACGCTGAAGGATTGATTGCGCGCTTAAAACAGTTAAGTATCATTTGCCCTGGGCAAGTCGATACTGTTCCCAAGTCAATCGCCAAGCTCATCCGTTGCCTCTCACCGGTGATCATGAACCATGTAGCCGCAGCCAACCCGAAAACCCTCGAGGAAGCCTATGCCATAACCCTCCAACTCAACCATAACTGCATCCTTCAGGGGCCTACGACAAGGTCCCTACGAAGCATGCGCACCAAGCCATAGCCAACACCACCGAATCACCTATCCCTCCAGCCAAGAAGCCCCTCAACAAGAACAAGAAGCGGAAGGCTTCTTCTCAAAACAATGCTGTCGTCACTCCGCCTACCCAAAACACCCACCAACCTGGACAAGTGACATTGGCTCTCACCCCAAGTGTACCACTTGCAACTACCATCACCCTGTTGGCACCTCATGCCGAAAATGTGCCAACTGTAATAGGTTGGGACACTTCTCCAACTACTATCGCCTACCCAGCAAACCCAAGCCCTTTTACCCAATCCTAACCCAAACCGCCAAACCCAAGCTACACCTGGTCGAACCTGCTACAATTGTGGCGATCCTAACCATTTCGCCAACGTTTGCCCGAAACGCACCAACAACCAACAGCAACAACAAACCGAACCTGCGAAAGGACGAGCTTTTGTTCTCACCTCAGCTCAAGCCCAAAGTTCGAATGACGTCATCACTGGTACATTCCTTGTGAACCATATCTATGCTACTTGTCTGTTTGATACTGACGCGGATAGAAGTTTTGTATCCGTTGAATTTGAACCCTTGCTTAAGTGCGAACGAACTAAAATGTCTAATCCTTTTGCTGTCGAAGTCGCTAATGGTAAGACCATCTCCGTTGACTCTGTTCTTTCTGGTTGCTCCCTAATCTTAAACGATCATAAGTTTTCCATCGACCTCATACCTATGCAAATGGGTAGCTTTGACGTCATAGTAGGCATGGACTGGCTTAAGCGAGTTCATGCTGAAGTCGTTTGTTCTGAGAAATTCATTCGTCTTCCCCTACCTCAAGGTGACTCTTTACACGTCTATGGTGAGAAACCTTCTAAGGGTCTCAAGCTTATGTCATGCATCAAAGCGAACAAGTACTTGCGTAAGGAGTACTTTGCCTTTCTCCGCCCACGTTGTGGAAAAGAAAGACAAAGGTCCTAGCATAAGTGATGTTCCTGTCGTTTGTGAGTTCCCTTCTGTTTTCCCCGAGGATCTCCCTGGCCCTCCGCCTCCTCGAGCTGTCGATTTTCGTATTGACCTCATCCCTGGCGCAACTCCTGTTGCGAAGGCTCCCTATCGTTTAGCACCCTCGGAGATGCAAGAGCTATCAAGCCAACTTCAAGAGCTTCTTGATAAAGGCTTTATACGCCCTAGTACTTCCCCTTGGGGCGCTCCCGTGTTGTTCGTCAAGAAGAAAGATGGGTCTTTTCGGATGTGCATTGATTATCGTGAGCTCAATAAACTTACAGTCAAAAACCGATACCCACTTCCTCGTATTGACGATCTCTTCGATCAATTGCAAGGCGCGAAGTGCTTTTCAAAGGTTGATCTCCGTTCTGGCTATCATCAACTTCGGGTTTTGGAGGAAGATGTACCCAAAACCGCATTTCGCACACGTTATGGACACTACGAGTTCGTGGTCATGCCTTTTGGTTTGACCAACGCTCCTGCAGTGTTTATGGATCTTATGAACCGTGTGTGTAAGCCTTTTATGGATCTTATGAACCGTGTGTGGTCATCGATACTAGCTAGTTATTTTTTATATTTAAAAACACTGTTATTTTTTTAAAAATAACAAAGCTAAAACGAAATAACCGGGAAAAAAGGAAGTAATAATGATGATGATTAATATTATTGTATGTCTTTTTCATGGAAAATGTGAATATCTAGAATATGTATTTATGTCGCCATTACTTGCATTTGTACTGATAAAAGTCTTCTTAAAATAGGTTAACTCCAAATACGTTGTTGTCCACATTTTTGTAGTCTTTATTTTTTAAAAAGTAAATGCCTACACCTTTTACATAATCATATAATTTTTATTTTTTAAAAGGTAAATGCATACACCTTTTTCAAAATCATTTAATGTTTATTTCGTACGATTTGAATCCATGAAACTTTAATGATAATAAACATTTTATATGAGTATATTACTAGCAAGTGGTCATAGACAATTTTGTTTAATTAATTACTACATCAAAAAGGCACAGAAGATATCAAAATTTACTAAACAAAACGTATATTGTGAGCATTGACAAATGTGTGATAAATGGTTTTGAAAATAAACGTAAAATGTGAAAAGATTCACTGTATCTAATTATACAGCAGGATATTTCATTACAAAATACTAAATTATTACGACAAACAAAAATAACAAACTAAATCATATAGCTTATAATATCAATGGTTCATATTTTTAAGAACTTTTACCTCTGTCATATAATTTGTATTTTATATACATAGAAAGTTATTAAACTAATTTGTTCATATGTTTTTTTTTCATATAAATGTTCATATGTAGGCTTTATACATAATCATACATATAAAAAAGAATATTAAATAATAAACACTGTATTTCAACCAATTAATGTATTTTAAAATTGAAAATAAATGAATGATATATATTGTTTTTTAGTTATTGAGAAAAAAAACGATTTTTACGTTGAACACTCCTCTAATTCAATTATATAAACTATTCTAGAAGATACACATGGGCTAACAAATTAAACTATACAAATTGAACATTGTTCTTGTTATGTTGAATCTTCAAACATTATCTTTTACGAAATATCTACTTTAACTTTAATGTTATCTTCAATACCCCTTTCAAGCGAAGAGGCCGTTGACCAATATAAAGCTTGGTGTGAAAATGTTTAAAAAGAGAATGTGGAAGAGATTTACCAGGGCGTCAACAAGAACTACAAAAAAAAGAGTTTTAGACCTTGGGCAACATAAACATAAATAACTAGGTATAAAATTGTAGTTAAAGGAAATAAAAAATAAAAAAAAAACAAAAATCTTGCTGCTAGAGTTAAACCTTAAACTTGAGACCTCAACATTATTTTGAGTTGACTTTTTCCACTTCATTACCAACACTATTATGTAAAATAAACGGATGCATATAATAAATATATAAAATATTATATATGTAAAAGCTTATAAGAAACCTTTCGTGCCCTTTAAAAATTTGAGCCTTTGATGACGGTACCGATTGACTAGCCGCCCTGCATTTATCAAAGAGATTTGTCACTTGAAGCTTGATAAAATACAAACTAGGTGTATAATTGATTGGATGAGACAAGTTTGAGGACCAAATAAATATGCTTAGCCCGTTTATGAAAAAAAGACTTATATACAGAGAACTGTGACTATCTCACTAAATTTGGATCTTGATACTATTTGAGATGCGATAACATTCACCATGTCATTTGATGGTGTTTACATTAGTATATATAGTTAAAGTATACAAATGTTCCCCATGATATGTCAAAATTTTGAATTTGGTCCTTATCTGAAAAACTACAATGTCAACCTTAGATTATGCATAAATGTAAGATATTTGGTTTTTTTTTGTTACATGAGATTAACTTTTTATGTTAAGTGTTTGGTGAAAGATCTAAAATACCTTTAAATATTAAAAACACAATTAATAAGTAATTAACAATTGGCCACTCCTTTATAATATATATGTGTCTGTACCCCAACATCACACTTTATCTTTTGGTGTGATTAGAAAGTAGCAAATAAAACTGTAACACATACAGACAAGTTTTAATGTAAAAATCAATTATATACTATCTACACACGTTCTAGACAACGGTACCTATCAGAATATAGCACATGTAAGTACTTAAATATCAATCCTAGGATACGAAATCTATTAACTCAACCTTTCGTGGAACATCTAACCTATGTAATTTTGAAGAAGTGTAAATGAGTAAAAACAAAATACGAAAAATGAGTTTAAGAAAATCAAATATGAGAAAGATAACCAATTAGGTTCATAATCCTCTCAATACTTTTGCAGATTTTGATTATGGATTTATGAAAAACTCATCATAGTAAAAACTAATAATGAGGTGTGTAGTGTTAAAAAACCATTACCCTAACAGGTTGACCACATATCATCAAACACCCAAGTTATAGACATACCCAAATATCCAGTTCTAAGTAACTAAGTAATTTACATATCTCTTGTGATTTAAAGCTTCTATTATTGTTTAGAAACATAGATTAACGAATTGAGCGATTTACAGTCTGTGCTACTTAATTTTAAGCAAACCCTTTTAATCGAGTTCTTCCTATAGGTGACCCATATGAATTACCAACCTTTGAATAAGTTCATCCATTACCTACTAAGTATCAAGCACTAGACTAACGATCAATATATAGCATAAAGATAGAAAAAATAGATCAACGATGCACAACCTAATCGAAAGATCTAAATTACCCACACAAACTCATTCAATGATCAATACTCAACATATAGATTACACATCACAAGTTCATCAGTAAACACTTGCTAAAAACACACTTTCATAAATAAAATCATCCAACATCACAAAGTATCAAGATTCATCCTACCTTAACTAGCTATAAGGCGGTTAACTATCCATACAAATAACTAAAGAACATTCATTGAATATATGATAAAAAATCTGAAGGAAAATAGAAATACGAAGGTTCTAACTCAGTACGAATCGATATATCGATCCCCTGTATGCTAGGTCTTCTCGAATCCTTCTCATTGAATCTTCTCGTGTGAGTGAAACACTTGAACAACCCTTTTTTTTCACTCCTCCTGAGGTCTGAGGTCACAATTTAGGGTTTCCTTCATGACCTATTCAATTTATAAGACCCATGTAATCTCTGGGTGGGGTATAACCCGTACTTTGCTATCGGGTTACCGCCCTTAATTTTGACATGTCATCAGTTGTGCCCACTAGGGTTTAAACTTATAAGGCGGTGTAGCCCAAACCCAAACTGACGACTCGTACACTCTTCAACTGGTACGACTTGTAATGTCTCTAGTTCAGCAGGTCTTCTCACCTTTTCAGTTAAGCTCTCATTTCAACTTGGAAATCCAACATTTCAACTTGAAACCTGCAAAACACTAATAAACAAACATTTAATTCATTCAAGGTGAAATTTGCACTAAACAACTACTAAAATGGGGGGTTTTATACTTTCAAAACTATGTCTTCTTTTAGACACATCAATCTTCGTCAACCACCACCATCTCCGGCTTTCTACCACCACCACCATTTTTTTTCCGACAACAAAGATGATGATCTAAATCAGAACCAGAATAAACTTGCCTGTCTTCCAACCCTTGTCATCCTTTTCCCAAATCTGTAGAATTCCTATATGAACCAGACGTGGCGGTTTCTTGGTTATGGCGGTGGTTTCGGAGGCTACAATTTTTTTAATTAGATGGTGGTGGTTTGAAGGGAAGGATATGTATCGATGTATGCATAAGCTATTATGCATGTCTACCTCTAGCTAACTAGTACTTCGTATTGTTGTTGTAGTACAACAAATGGTCACTATGGTATTCACATTAATTTATCAATATGTACTTTAAGTTACGTAATACTCTTATTATTTGTTTATTAGTGAGCTGGTGATTTTTAACAATCAGTCTTAATTTTACCTCATTTAGCGTGTAATTTTACAAACCAATATGTAAGAGGAATCAAATGGTTAGAACAAACAAATTATTTGCATTAGAGATAACTTTCAATGTATTTTTTTAGGGATATTTGATTAAAATAATCTTAACTTTCGTCAATTGCTCGATAGCACTCCCAACTTTCAATTTGTAGCACACCACCCCCAACTTTCAACTTATTGGCCGATAGCACTCCCAAACCAACCTAACACTAACCCAGTTTGCTAACATCAGCTGCCACGACGCCACGTCAGCTGCCATGTCATAAAAAAACCAAGTCAGACACCACATCATCAAATAATTCCACTTCAAATGCCACATCACCATTCAAGTGTCACATCATCAAAAAGACTAATCGAGTTAGGGTTCAATTAATTTGGGAGTGTTATCGTCAAATAAGTTGAAAGTTGAAAATAGTGTGGCATAAATCGAAAGTTGTAAGTACTATCGACTAATTGGTAAAAGTTAAGGTTATTAAAATTCAATATCCTTAATTTTTATCATAACTTTTTATTACATGAATATTCGTGCTCATTAATTCAAGTATTATGGGAGAATTCAAGGAATGTTTAGTCCAAAATTTTGATTAATATATTAGTTGGCATATCACATCGAGTTATTAAAACTTGTTCAATAAATTATGATTCTATTGATTTGGATCGAAATTTAAGGTATTTGAATAGTTGTTGTTGGATTTTTAGGCTTTCTGGGCTCTAAATGGACTTATCTTGGTGAGTAAAATTGTTAAATCCTAATTTGTCTTTATAAATATATTTACATATTTGTAATTTGAGTAAAATATACGGATGATCTATCTAGTTATCCAAAATTTTGAATTTTGTTCCAAGTTTTCAAAAGTTTACGGATAGTCCTTATGGTTTGCACTTTGTAACATATTTAGTCCTTAAATTTTGCCAAAGTACATGGATGGTCCCTATGGTTTGCACTTTGTACCACATTTAGTCCCCAACCTTAAATGCATTACAAAGTGCATACCATATGGACCATCTATGCACTTTTGGCAAAAGTTGGGGACTGAATACGTTAAAAAGTACAAACCGCAGGGACTTTGAAAAAGCTAGAGACAAAATCCAAAAAATTGATTAATGACAAGGACCATCTGTGTACTTCACTATTGTAATTTTATTAACACCACAATAACAATATCCTAGTTGCCACGCATAAACGTATGTCAGTTTAGACCAAACCACATAAATCTTTATATTCGTTTATTGCTTTCGTGTTTGTATTTATGTGTGCTAGATCCTAACAATTCAGAGGAATTAAAGCCAAGTGAAATCTACCTTACTTGGATTTTTTTTGAACGATATATTTAAATCTCGACCTTACTTTGATTAAATTAAACTTATCCATCCGCATAAACACCTAGTATAAGACCCGAACTCATCTTATGTGCCTAAATGAAACAAATTGTTTTTCACGAAAACATAAACCGAGACAAAACATTACTTTTCCCTTCCAAGGGGTGGTCAGATTTGGGTTATAAAGTATAAACAAATAGAAATGTCATGCCCCAACCTAAACCTAACCACCTCAAACTTCATTGTCAAAACACCTAACCCTTTGTCAACAGCTTTAAAATTTATATTTAAAATATCTGGCCTAACTTTAGTTGATGTGATCATACATTTGGCACCTGCTTTTTTTTCATTGGATATGTGTATGGATAATATTGTATTAAAAAATGAAATTTCTTGCATACTGTTATCCCAAATCAAATAATTAGCTAAAAACATATTCATCACTATGATGAACTTAAACTTTAACCTTAAAAATGTCCCACCAGGCCACCAAATGAACAAATTGTCAATAGGAAGTACAATCCATCACGGTATGTGGAGTTGGTGATGATGTTGTGACTCTCTTTCTATCCGTTAAGAATGCTTAATCCGAGCTAGGTTTACTCACTCACAATCTAGTCCATTAAAGATAAAACCTGCAGCTAAGAGCATCTCTAACAAGGTGGTCTGGTAGGTGGTTCGCTCATCAAACCACCACAAAAGTGGACTGTTTTGTTGGAGGAGGTGGTCTCGTGGGTGTTGGTCCGCTTGAGCGGACGTGCATGGTTTGGAATTGTGGGGACCACCCACTCACAAACCCTTTATTTAGTGTAAAAAGTGGGGTGTGATATGGAATGTTAGAATGGTTTATTGTTGTGGAAAAGTAGGGTTTGGAATGATGTGATATGCTGATTAGACAATCTGAATTTTGGATCAAGTTTATTGTTGTGGATGCTCTATATAGTTTGCCGCTCAAAATATATATAATTCATAGCAAAGTATACGGATGATTATAAAGGCGATTAATTGTATGAGTTTGTTTTTATATTTAATAAATATATGACATGGGAGAGTATTTCCGATCATGTTGTTTTGTATTATATTATAAACTAGGTTTGAACCATGTGTATTACACGAGCTGCATAAATGTAATTTTATATAACAAATAATAAAAAGATTTATTTTAAAAAAAAACTTGTGTATTGCACGTGATAAATGATGTGTTTAAACCAATTATAACAATACTTCTAACATTACAAAGGTAAAACTAAGGTGTCTAGATTTGACATTTGAAAAAAATGTGCGACTATAATGGTGAGTTCAAACCATTATAGTGATGCATCTAAGAACACGTATAATTTGATAGAAGCATATGCCCCATACCTAGAATACTTATTTATTCTAGTGAAAAAGAAAACAATAATACAATTATTAATTATATATCAAACGGTAACCTTTGATTCCTAATTTATCGTAATTTCAATCATCGAACTCCAAAGTATATATACCTATTCATAATACTCAGGATATATAACTGTATGATTATATAAAAAGCTCAAACGTTTATCTCTATCTAAATTTTTGTTTAAAATTATTATTATTTAATATGAGAGATAAATAGGAAAATAATGTGAGAAAACATCAGAAAGTGACATGTGTCCAATTTTTTTTCATTTATTAGTATAGAAAGATATGAAGATTAAGTGCAAACATGAAAAGTGAATGAAACAATTTTTTTTGAATTTTTTATTTTATTTTTTAATCTACTTAAACATCATATTTAGTTGCAAATTATTAAAAAAACCATGTATTTATTTGATTATTCAATGAGAGTAAATACACGACTTTTTTTAGATTTTGTTATTAAAATACATGCATGATAAGATTGGAAAAAAATTCAAAAAAAAAATCTCTTCTTTATTTTTCATGTTAAAACCCATTTATTATTTTGTACGTTAAAACCCATATGTAAATAACTTTACTCTATAAGTTAATTAGTTAGTTGTAAAAAACTACTTGAGGAAAGCAACAATAGAAGAAAATCCATATGTAGTTACTCATACAACTTTTTTGTAACACGGTGTATTAATAATGACATGTTAACATAAATTGGTGACTACAAACAAATCAATTAAATGGACAATTACATACATTCGTGTATTATGAAGTCTTATTCTTTCATGTTTTGAAGAAAGAACGATTGATAGTTTGACACTCAACTTCTTGTTATTGGATCAATTTAACAAAAACTAAATTCACCTTAACTTATAACTCAAAATCTATTTTCTTAGGGTGGAAGGGGCACCTTCGGTGACCCCTTCGGTAACCCCATTTTACCGAACGACATTGGGCCGCCACCCTCAAATCGGTGTTTGGTGACTCCCCCAAACGGTGAATATGCACCGAAAAAAGAAGAGAAGAGATAGAGGAGAGTGAGAGGGTTAATGGTGGGTCTCACTCTTTGTCAACCAATCATAATTTTTTTTTATAAAATGTTTACCACTCTTCATGTGTTTGAGCATCACTAATGTTTGAGTACATATTAGGAAGTAAATGATGAAGTTGACATGAAATGATATTATTGGTTAAAAAATTGTACAAAGTACCCTACCACCCTTACTTTTTTCAGGATCTTCTTTCAATCTTTTACACAACTATGTTTCTCTCTCCTTTATCTCACATTCACACATATTTTTCTCTCATAACTCATAAAGAGGCAAATACAAACACCAACACTTTTTTTAAAAAAAGTTTAGATTTATGCATCATTAATCATACTAACAATATACTTTTAGTTGCAATATCTTAAGCATTAAATCTTCTTATTTTATTTTGAAATAACAAAATAGTTGATACTACAATGTGGCACCATTCAAAAGCCGCCGTTTATTAAGCGAAATTGAGACATTTATAATCCAAGGAAGAAAAGCTTAAAGATTTTTTAATTAAGACAAAATAAAAGAACTTTAGTAAATTCGAGAAAACGAGAATTATTCAAACACTTGAATCATAGAGAGTAAACTTCCGATAATCTTAATTTATTGTCTTAAGTATTCTTTTATTTTTTTAAGATATAAATTAAACAAGATACATATTTAAAGGCCAATAAATGAAAAAAATAATAAGAAAGTGATGTTAATTACGAAATTAAATAAATTTTCTTACACTATATCATTACAATAGTTATAAAACGTCCACTTGTTGGTTTAGTAACAACCAAATGGGATTAATAACTAACACATAATCCATGACTTAATAGCCTAGTGGCATCTTGGAGGTGGAATAAGGCTTTGAGACCAATAAGTCATGAGTTCGATTCCCACAAGAGGGTTTTTCTCATATTTATTGGGTTTCCTTCTGAATTGGTGTAGGCATTATGCCTAGTGGAGATGGATATGATCGATGGTTCAGCTGATAGCACGATAATACTCTAGTGGTCCATCAGTGATCCAAATTTACCTTCACATAATCTCTAATGTAAGACTCATTAGTAACATCTCGTCTAATTCTCCGTTAAACAAGAAGCTTGGACTTAAGAAAAAGAAATTGTGGTGTAGACAACGTGTACTAAATATGCTTGTGACCTCTTTTGAATCTTTACTTCTCTTAAAAAGATTATAATATAAACAAAATGAATATCAATTTCAATATGAAAGGGATATGGAAAAAGTTTGGTACTCTTTAAATTATATTTAAAAGTCATTAACTTTAATCTAGTGTCAACACATTATTGTGAGGAAAAAGTCTCAAACCATCTTAGAACCTCCGGCTTTGACGCCGTTACGTTCAAAGACTAAATTTCAATGTCCATCTAGAACATAGGAAAAGCTTCATACTTTACAACACTTAATCAAGGGAAAGTGTGAGTAAAAATTTACTACCATAAACAAGCTTTAAATTCCTTTTTTGTTTTGTTTTTTTTTTTCATTTAGTTAACCACTTATAATTATATTATTTTTTTAATTGTGGTTAACACCATCAGTAGTTTAACATGTCGCTTGTTAGACCAATTTGACATGCGATGGTTGAACAAGTGACCTGATTTATTGTTGGACGGGTTGTGAATGAGAAAATGTTTTATTTAAGAACATCTTGATGAAGTATTTTCACAACCTTATTAAGCTCTTTTATAAATACATATTTATTTTTGCCGATAATAGGATTTTAAACTTGGACATGTAGCATACGTATGAAACTATTTGACAACAATTATAGAAAAAAATTGGTGTTATATTATATCTTGCCAAATTAAATACCCTATTAATGAAACCATTTGACAACAATTATAGAAAAAAATTGGTATTATATCTTGCCAAATTAAACATACCCTATTAAAAATACACCTCTTTTGTTATTTAAAGTTATATAATAACACTAAGTTATACACGAGTGAATAATAAAAATGATAGGATTCATAAATTTGTAAATATCTTTTTATAAAAACGATATAGTTTATATTACGTGTTAAATAATGAAAGAAATGTTGAATTTATAAAAATGTTTTACAAACAAAATTAATTTAAAAAAAAAACGTTTCATTAAAAAAATATTATAGAAATCATTGTTATCTTAGAAATGTGTATGATTAATAGGAGAGAGAAACGAAAAATAATAGTAAGGAAACACCGAATAAGACATTTATTAACTATTTTTATTTTTTATACATTACAGATTATATATATATATATATATATATATATATATATATATATGTATAAATAAGGGAAGGTTCATTTTAGAAGAAATTTAATATGAGAATAAAAAGAAAAAAATGACATAATGGTAAACCATTAAATAGTTTATAACTTCTTTCATTAATTATGTAGTCTTTAATTAATAATTAAATACATTTTATCCTACACATTTCAAAATTTATCCTAAATATGTCTTACAGTTATCTGAATTTACCCTACACACATGTAAATTTACACTACACATTTCAAATTTATTCTACACATACTAAAATTTATCCTACACACATCGAAAATTGTTCTTCACCATTTATCTTGAAAAGGTATATTAAAAATGAGTTACAAGTTTAATTAATTAGATAATTAATGACAATTATAGATTTACATATATGCTCTTTTTCATAATATTAAATACATACATTAAATGAAGTAAATGAAAAATTTCTATTGGTTTAAAAATTTTTCTTTTTATTCTTACAAAATTTTTCTTCTTATTTGAACTCTCAATATATATATATATATATAGATTTATTATATTTCATTTTACATCCACCCTATCCACTTCTAAATGTATACAGAACTACAGGCATTTATTGTAATAAAACATATACAAAAATACAAAAAAAACCACAAATAAATAATTTAACAAATTCATCTAAAAAACATTTGTACACAATTCAAAGATCCATTTGTCTCTTCTCATTTGTAGCTTCTTTTACAAGAAACAAGAGGCCGGAGGCCTCATTTCTCACGCCATAGGTACAAAAATTCCCAATTACAATTTAATTTCCGGCCATTAAATCATAGCAAACATATTATGACTCTGTAAATTGTTAAATTCAAACAATTGAAAATGATAATTAATTATCCAAAAAAAACCCTCTTTGAACAGTCTGTATTTCAAATGATTCTTTGGAAGCTTCCCCTTTTCAATTTGTGAATTGTAATTGATTCCATAATGTATTAATTGTTTCTGAATTTGTTTATTTTGTGTTAGTTGAAACTTTTATATATTTATTTATATTTTAATCAACACCCGCTGCCATGTTGAAGTCAAAACAAGAGAGAGAGAGAGAGAGATTGATCATTTGAGTCTTTGTTCAAACCTTTTGAGCTCAAAGAAACAATCAAATTGCAGACCCACCTTCTTCCTCACACTTTCCTTTGATTTTATGTCTAATCCCCAATAAATATACACACACACACACACTTATATACATATAATATATACACTTTATAATTAGCTTATCATTCTTGGAAAATCCATTAATTTTTTTCTTCATTTCTTCTTACCCTTTATTTCTTGGACAAAAAGTTTGTAAATTTTCAACAAATCTTGCAAAAAGTTTGTAAATTTACAACAAATTTTGAGGATTCTTGTTGTGCTGATTTTCATATTTAATTACTTGGGTTTTGAGCTATCTGCCTGAACCAAATTAGTTTATTCATTTCACCATTTGGGTGTGTGTAAAGCACCAATCTTTTTGTTGTTTATTGAGTGATTCTCATCTGGGTATTTGCACAAACTGGTATCTTGAATAATTTCAGTACTTTTCTTTAAAAATTATTATACAACAGCTTGAAAAAAAAATGGGTACAGGGAGGAAAAAAAGGTTGCATTTTAGCAAGATCTATTCATTCAAATGCGGAAGAAATAGATTTGAAGATGATCATTCACAGATTGGTGGTCCTGGGTTCTCAAGAGTTGTGTATTGTAATGAAACTGGTGTATCAGAGGCTGCAAGTCAAAGTTATGCAGATAATTATGTTAGGTCAACTAAGTATACACCAATGACATTCTTACCAAAATCATTGTTTGAACAGTTCAGAAGAGTTGCAAATTTTTACTTTCTTGTTACTGGTATCCTGTCATTTACAAAACTTGCTCCTTACTCTGCTGTTAGTGCTATTCTTCCTTTGATTGTTGTCATTGGTGCTACTATGGTCAAAGAAGGTATTGAAGATTGGCAGAGGCAAAAACAGGTATGTTCATTGTTCATGGTTCATGGTTCATAGTCATGGTTTGTAAAAATCTCCACTTGCATATGGTTTAGTCACTGATTAATCGCTAGTCGGAGGTTCATTGAGTAATTTCCTTTAATTGGCCAATTAATTGCCAGACGGTCAACGGCGTCCCTAGGTAGTCCTAATCGGCCAAAAATCGTGTGTTCCGGATTCGGCCAATTACCGGCCAAATTTCAGCAATTTTCTGGTCAAACCTTGTGCCTTTCGGTGATTAATCTTGTCTACTTAAAAAACGAGCCGACAAAGGGTTATAAAGTTAAAACTTATCTTGCTAAAAAAATTACACACAAAAATGTGTGTATGTATATGTAAAACTGAAGATTACGTACGTATATCGCAATCCGATTGATCCCATTAATCTCGATTAATCGCTAGTCGGAGGTTCATCGAGTAGTTTTCTTCTAATCGGCAAATTAATCGCTAGACGGTCAACATCGGTCCCAGGCAGTCCTAATCGGCCAAAAATTGGCCGTTCCGGAAAATTCCGGCCAATTATAGGACAAATTTCAGCAATTTTCCGGTCAAACCTCATACATTTCGGCGATTAATCTTGTCTACTTAAAAAATAAGCCGGTGAAGGGTTAAAAGTTAAAACTTGCCTTGCTAAAAAAATTACCCACAAAAATGTGTGTATGTATATATATAAAACTGGAGTTTACATATTAAAATCTCAATCTGATTAATCCCGACTAACCGCTAGTCCGTACCCACCCGCCGACTAGCGGCTGGTCCTGTTTATTTTTTGTTATTTATTCAATTTGAAAACTTTTTTGAAAATTAGGCTAAAAAGTCTGTTTTTGAATCTTGTGTTGTTTCAGGATCATGAAGTCAACAATCGAAAAGTCAAAGTTCATGTAGGTGGAGGCGAATTCAAAACGAGAGAATGGAAAAATCTTAGAGTTGGAGATGTAGTTAAAGTCGAAAAAGATGAGTTTTTTCCAGCTGATCTTCTGTTACTTTCATCAAGCTATGAAGACGCTATATGTTACGTCGAAACGATGAATTTAGACGGCGAAACAAATTTGAAGCTAAAACAATCACTAGACGCAACCTCAACAGTTCATAACGATTCAGATTTCAACACATTCAGAGCCACTGTCAAATGCGAAGATCCAAACGCAAGTTTGTACACTTTTGTTGGAACAATGGAGTATCAAGAGCAACAGTATGCACTTTCGCCTCAACAGCTTTTGTTACGGGATTCAAAGCTTAGAAACTCAGATTACATATACGGTGTGGTGATCTTCACGGGTCATGATACGAAAGTGATCCAAAACTCTACAGAAGCACCTTCGAAAAGAAGTGGCATCGAAAGAAGAATGGATACCATCATCTATTTCTTGTTCTTTATCTTGTTTCTAATGGCTTTTCTCGGGTCAGTTTATTTCGGGATTGTTACGAAAAGGGATTTAGATGGTGACAGACAGAAAAGATGGTATTTGGGTCCGGATAGAGCTGATATATTTTTCGACCCGAATAGAGCTCCAGCTGCAGCAATTTATCATTTTCTCACTGCTTTGTTACTGTATAGTTACTTGATACCGATTTCGTTATATGTTTCTATAGAGATTGTGAAAGTGTTGCAGACGATTTTCATCAACAACGATATTCATATGTACTATGAAGAAGCTGATAAACCGGCTCACGCTAGAACCTCGAATTTGACCGAAGAACTTGGTCAAATCGACACGATTTTGTCGGATAAAACCGGTACGTTGACTTGTAACTCGATGGAGTTTATCAAGTGTTCGGTGGCGGGGACCGCTTACGGGCGTGGCGTTACCGAAGTCGAACGAGCTATGGCTAAACGAACCGGGTCTCCGTCGATTGTTAATGGTAGAGATCAACTTAATGATGATAATGATGCTGAAGATTCGACATTATCGGTTAAAGGGTATAACTTTGAAGATGAAAGAATCACGAATGGCTACTGGATTCATGAACCGCATTCGGATGTGATTCAGAAGTTTTTTCGGTTGTTAGCTGTTTGTCATACCGCGATACCCGATGTGGATGAAGAAACAGGAAAAGTTACGTATGAAGCTGAATCTCCGGATGAGGCTGCTTTTGTTATAGCTGCAAGAGAGCTTGGGTTTGAGTTCTACAAACGGACACAAACAACGGTTTCTTTTATGGAGTTAGATCCGGTCACCAAGAAACAAGTTGAAAGGTAATAACATTTTCGGTTTTTTCTTGTTTTGGGCAACGTTTTGGTATTGTATCTCTAATCTTTTTTATCGTTTGTTTGCAGGACGTATGAGCTTTTAAACGTTTTAGAGTTCAACAGTGCACGAAAGAGAATGTCCGTTATTGTTAGGGACGACACTGGGAAGCTACTTTTACTATGCAAAGGCGCCGACAGGTAAGCAAAAACCGACAACAAACAAGTCCTTATATCCATTACTAATCATCGTTGATCGGGTTTTAATTTTGTTTTTGGATTGTATTCAGTGTTATGTTCGATAGACTCGCCAAAAACGGTAGAGAATTTGAAGAGAGTACAAAAGAACACGTGAACGAGTATGCGGACGCAGGTTTAAGAACCTTGATTCTTGCTTATCGCGAACTCACCGAGGAAGAATACAAAGAGTTCAATGAGAAATTCACGGAAGCCAAGAATTCAGTTAGTGCCGATCGCGATGAATTGATTGATGAAGCAACCGAAGGAATTGAAAAAGACTTGATACTTCTTGGCGCCACTGCTGTTGAGGACAAACTCCAAAAAGGGGTGAGTTTTTTCTATTCAAGATCTTAATTTCTTTGAATCCTTCTCATATTAAAGAATGACATATTGACATTTCACGCGTTTTTTGTACAATTTTTTTTAATCTTTTATCAGGTACCCGAATGCATTGACAAACTTGCTCAAGCGGGAATCAAAATTTGGGTTCTCACCGGCGATAAAATGGAAACCGCAATCAATATCGGGTAAGTTTTGTCTCCTCTGCTTTGTTTTCACTTTTGACATTTTGTTGTAATGTTGTATATAACATTAAAAGAATCGAAACGTTTTTGCAGGTTTGCTTGTAGTCTGCTTAGACAAGGAATGGAACAGATTATCATAACGTTGGAGTCCCCCGAAATCATAGCAGCCGAAAAGGATGGGGACAAAACCGTAATTTCCAAGGTCTCTAAAGAGAGTGTTAAAAAGCAGATACTAGCAGGAAAGGCTCAGCTTACTGCTTCAACCACTGATCCTTTCGCCCTCATCATCGACGGAAAATCTCTAGCGTACGCACTCCATGACGACATTAAAAACACGTTTTTGGAGCTTGCGGTCGGTTGCGCGTCTGTCATCTGCTGTAGGTCTTCCCCTAAACAGAAAGCACTGGTTACGAGACTCGTGAAAGAAGGAACCGGAAAGACCACTTTAGCTATTGGTGACGGTGCGAATGATGTGGGAATGCTTCAAGAAGCTGACATTGGTATTGGGATTAGCGGTGTTGAAGGAATGCAGGCGGTTATGTCGAGTGATATCGCGATTGCTCAGTTTCGGTTTCTTGAACGGTTGTTGTTGGTGCATGGACATTGGTGTTACAGAAGAATTTCTTCAATGGTATGAATCTTCATTGTTTGTTTTAAACACCTACAATTAAGTGTAGTAAACCGTCGAAACCGGCCAAAATGCTGAAACCGAAGAAATTCGATCGGTTTGAAATATGTACCATCCGGTTCACGGTTCGGTTTTAACGGGTTGCTAGTTTATGGTTCAGTTATCGGGTTGGAACTTGATACCGGTCGTTTTAACACACACACACACGCACACACATATATATATATGGTAGGGTTCATGTGAGAACCACCTTTATTGCGAGAACCGCGAGAACCAATGTGAACACAAAAAAATACCTAAAAAAATCTAAAAAACACAAATATTTTTTAATATATATTTTAAAAAATCGCTATATTCGATCACCAAAAAAAAAATTTCGAGTAACAATTATCGATGCACATGTGTATATGTATCATTTCCTGGAGAAATTCTGTAATACATTACCAGTATTAGACAATTGCACTTTAATTTATATTACCTTTCGTAATACACTACTTTTTACATTACCAATATTAAAAATACACATGTGCATCATTATGTATAACCATGATATGACGTGTTTTGGTACCAAAAGTTTTTTGGATGCACATGTGCATTTCTGATATTGTTAATGTAAAAAGTAGTGTATTATGGATGGTAGTGTTAATGAACGTGCAATTGTCTAATAATGTTAATGTATTACGGAATTTGTCAAAGACATGATACATATGCACATGGATAATTGTTACTCGATTTTTTTTTTGGTTTTTTTTCTTTAGTGACGAAAAATAGCGATTTTTTCGAAAAAAATATTAAAAAAAATTTGTGTGTTTTTTAATTTTTTTAGGTATTTTTGGTTGTGTTCACATTGGTTCTCGCAATAAAGGGTGGTTCCTAACGGATCTTCTCCTATATATATATATACATATACAATTTTTGCCAAAACCGGGACCATAAACACCTTACATACAATTTCTGCTATATCACCCAACCGAAATCTAAAACCCTTGTTTCACATTTACAGATCTGCTACTTCTTCTACAAAAACATAGTATTCGGAACCACCGTATTCCTATACGAAGCATACGCCTCCTTCTCAGGCCAACCCGCATACAACGACTGGTACCTCTCTCTCTACAACGTCTTCTTCACATCACTCCCCGCAATCGCACTAGGCATGTTCGACCAAGACGTATCGGCTCGGTTCTGCCTCAAGTTCCCCTTACTATACCAAGAAGGCGTCCAAAACACACTCTTCTGCTGGCGCCGCATATTCGGCTGGATGCTCAACGGTCTAGCCAGCGGCATCATCATCTTCTTCCTCTGCATCCGATCCCTAGACCCCGAATCATATCGAAAAAATGGAAAAACCGCGGGAATGGAAGTAGTGGGGGCCACAATATACACATGTGTAGTGTGGGTAGCTAACTGTCAAATGGCACTTGCAGTTAGTTATTTTACGTTAATTCAGCATGTGTTTATATGGGGTGGTATAATCCTGTGGTACTTGTTTTTATTGGCTTATGGTGCAATGCCAACAAGTATTTCGACAACTGCGTACAAGGTGTTTGTTGAAACGCTTGTGTCGGCCCCAAGTTATTGGGTTGTGACGTTATTTGTTGTGATAGCTGCATTGGTCCCGTACTTTTGTTATAAGGCGGTTCAGATGCGGTTTTTCCCGGCTTACCATGGGATGATCCAGTGGATTAGGTATGAAGGGAATACAGATGATCCGGAGTATGTTAACATGGTGAGACAGCGGTCGATAAGGACCACGACGGTTGGGTTTACGGCGAGGTCTATAGCGAGGGATAATAATTTGTATCACTTGAACTTGGAACGACAAGCGCCTCCCGCTAAATGATGATATGTTTTTTGTTTGTACAGAAGTTGTTGTAGAAGATTTTGGTAGTTGTTTTGGTAAAGTATTTGTATTCTTTAATTGTTGTTGTACAACGAGATAGATGATTGTTGGCCAATTTCCTTAAGTTCAGGGCTGTGAAGTTTTGTTGTAAAATAAGGAAATTGCATAAATATTGAAGAGAATATCTTATAATCTCCTTTAATTCCTTATAATGCAAATCAAAGCTTTCCTTCTCTATAGCTTTACGTAAATCATGCGTAATAGAGCATTACAGGGGCGTGAAAGTGCTTGATAACACCCTTGAGCGTTATAGGGGCATGAAGAGGGAGGAACATTAAGTGTAATGCCCAACAAAGAGAAAACAAAATGGGAAGTACCGATTAAAAGGAAATTAAGGGACGTTAGCCATTACATATTTTTAAAGGGGCGTTAACCATTACATATTTTTTAAAGGGGCATTAATATGCTTATGTGACGGAAAATGCTGCTTAGGTGGCATTAACCATTGCAAATGGTCTAAGGCTCGAGCTCAAATCACTAATAATTTTTTAGCTCGTCTCGTTTTTTATTTGTCAAATATTTAATTATCAGCTATAGTTCTTGTACATATGACAAAATATATATTAACTAGTTATTTTTATTATAGTTGTATGTATAATAATAATAATAATAATAATAATAATAATAATAATAATAATAATATATAGATATATAATGTAGCGGAAAGGACACGAAGAAAATCCAACTGAGTTAAAAAAAACTTTGAAAACTATGTATTAGTATTGATGGTTTATGATCCACAGTAGATACATGATCAAGATCAATTATCTCATATTTTGTATAATAAAAATCTGAAAAGTCCTAAAAGGTAGCAAAATGTATTATTTGAAAGTGAAATTCATTAAATTGCCTTAGGACATGAAACCTGTATCTGTCACACCCAACCGATGACAGAAATATCAGACTGAGACGAAGTAGATTGCTCAAAGACATCATAGCACTAACGTTAAAATGTATTCATCATTGAAATTTAAATTGGTATACAAGGAGAATACATTGTTCAACAAAAGAACGACAACATAACTTTAATTAAAATTAAAGTCTAAGTCTAATTGTCTAAGCCCTTTTGGTTTTGACTTTGATGTTCTTCAAAAATGCAGAAATTTGGAGGAGATTTGAAGGTGAAATTGAAGTGTGTAAAGAAAAATGGAGCGTTGGGAGTGTTATATTTATAGGGGATAATCCAGATTAGGGATTTGTTAATGCAAAAAGATGGTTGGAAATTGGGTTAAAAGAAATCTGTAGCTGGGCGTTTTGCATGGCCGTGCAGATCGGGTTCACGGCTGTGCGGATCGCGGCACGCATGGTCACGTGGATTGCGGCACACATGGTTGTGCGAGTCAGGTGCACGGTCATGCGAATCACAGCATGCATGGTCATGCGCATCAGATGCATGGCTGTGGAACATCTGTAGAAATTATGAAACTTTCTAGAATTTGCAGTTTGACCCTTAGAGTTGGAAAATCCCATTATTTTGTACTAAAAACTCAATGTTAAGCATGTTTAAGTATATGTAAGCATACGAAAGGGTGTAGAACGATATAAATAATGTAGATAGTTGTATGTAATATGTAAAATGACATAATAACAAATGCAAACATTACAAATGATTTTCATTGATCAAAGCGGTAAGGGTTACAAGATTTGAAAATGAAAAGTACTAGATTACAACAAATGGAAAAGTATGGATATTACAGTCTCCCATACTTTAGAAAATTTTGTCCCGAAATTTCTTTTAGAGTTGGCTTTTGGAAAGGCAAAGTGGTATTTTAGGGAGGGTAACACGAGTAATAACTAGTTAAATTACTTGACTCGAAAAGAAAACTTACGTTTTAATTACCATGAAATAATACATATGTAAGTGAAAATTTTATAATTTAACATAAGTTATCTGTAACATGTAAATCGGGCTCATATACAGATTTTAGCTTAACTAATAATTTAGTAGGAAATATATAACTTAGTTATTTGGTTAGATGAATAAATGGATATGAAAGTATACAATTTGCATCAACATGGATGTGTTCCGATTTGTTCAGACCTTAACCGAGTTGTTCAGAATTTTCCGATTTGCTCATATCTATAACCCATATGTTCCGATTTGTTCATATCGTTGACCACAACCACCGAGTCATGCCTTACACAAACCGGATTTGATAACCATCGCTGCAATAGTAATGGGTTTTATTAATCTGGAACAAATATATGTTGGGTGTTTTGGTTGATAGGAGAGATGTAATTTTGGTTGAGAGAAGAGAAGTATTTATGTCTGAATAAATGGGATTCTAAATTTTTATGTGTGCTTTTATAACTTGTAGAATAAGTTGTTAGCCAACAACTTCTAATAACCAGCATTCTCTAAAATATAAATTTCTCCAAAAATGCCTTTCACCACACTTCACCTTGTCCACCTATAATATAGTTGTATATTTTTTTATGTTAAAGCAAATTTGTTATACTTATATATATTATGGGCTAAGCTCTAGAGTCTAGTTAAATTCTAACTCAAACTTGTATTTAAATAACTTGTAGACTAGAGCTTTTATCTAAACTTTTCTAAGGTTTTAATAAACAATTATTAATAAAAAAATTTACAACTCAACTTGTTTACATATATAGAAAATTTATGGAATAGTTAAAAGAGTAGCATCAAAATTTATACAAATGATAGAACTAACTAAAATAGATCCCGAACAATTAACAGGTTTAGAATTGAATATAAACGATCTTCAAGAAAATGAAAGTACAATTCTAGTTCTAAAAAGAGCTTTATATATGAAAGATCAGATGGCAAGAAAAGTTTAAGAGCCAGGCAATCCAAGCAGCAAATACACAAAATTTTAGATAATTGCCTGCAACAATGACAGATTTCAACAGTGTCATACAGTTTTACAACTCAAGTCAATCAAAGGCTACAAATGTTTGCCTTTCAAAAAATTAAATCAAATTTTGAAAAACTTCCTTTTTTTTTATATAAGATTTAGTAAAGTGTCTTTATTGGGGATGTTATACCCATCTTCTATTGTATTATCGTTTAGTCATTTTGTTTCGAGAACAATAACTTCTTTTAATAGACTATTTTCAATCTTCTCTTGTGCAGACTGAGTATTTTTTCCTTGTTGTACAAGCTGATCTTGTAGCTTAGTGATCAGCTCTTTTTGAGTTTTAATTACTTGTTCGGGCTTAGTTTTTGCCATGTCTGCAACCATTTAAAGCAAATAAAAAGTTTAACCCAAGCACAAAGTCTTTTGACTGTATATATGCTGGGTTTATATTTACCTGTGGTATGTGTAAGTGATTTTAGCTATTAGTTTTTCGTCTTCACTGTATATGCTATGGACTGATTCAATATCTGAATAAAATTTTGAAAAAACTTTCTTCTTTTATATAAGATTTAGTAAAGTGTCTTTATTGGGGATATTATACCCAGCATCTATTGTATTACCATCTAGTCAAAGTTATGAGATAACATATCATCTATCCTTTTTTTTCCTTTACTATTTTCAAAATTTATGTGATATTCACTTCCTTAGATGATATTTTGTAAAAATTTAACCTAAAGCACAAAGTTTTTTAACTGTATATATACTAGGTTTATATTTACTTGTGGAATGTCATACTTTACATGATAATTTTTTGAAAATATTTAAAGTGGTGTGTTTTCTTTTATATTTCCACTTAAAAGCGCTTAGATAAATTCAACATGAGCCGTTCAAAAAATAAAAGAAAATAATCAATAAATTAACTCAACATGTTTTATATAAATGTATTTCAATTATTTTATGATTTACTCTTAAAGTTCACACTAGACTGATGTTATCGAATTCAACACAATGCTACAAAAAAAGTATTATTTTCAAACTTTTAAAAGGTACTCTTGATTATATTTCCCCACTAAAACAGTGTGTCAGTCAAAAGGCAAATTTTATTATAGCTCAACTTTGACCCGACAAAAACAAGGGAACAGGGAGCAACTACATGACTTAGAGCATTTGCATTCTACCTACCAAACTTAGACAGAGAGGTTTTTATATTATAAAAGTGACTGCGAGTAAGTAGAGAAAAAATATTACTGTTAATCTGTATATTTGAGGGGACACTGTTACCCTCTATAATTCTTTAATATATTTTGAAAGTATTTGTGAGTTAAGGTGAGAGAAAAGATAATAATAAAGGTATAAAAATATTATTTAATTAGAAGTGAGATAATGTAGTTTTAAGATTAAATATATTATATTTATAATATTTAATCATGCAGCCATTATAATCATTTATATTATATTAGATCAAAATAATATTAATCCTATTATATATTAGTTGATAATTGTTGATGGACCATATTACCCTTATTAACTAATTAGGGTTTCCTTCTGGGTGTATATATAAGCAGATGATTAGAGAGATTTAAGGTTAGCCACTTTTACTCATAACATCATCATCATTATCGCCCACATTTCTCTCCATAACCAAAACCAAATTCATCCCTAGTTCGGTTATCACCATCATAATCTTACACCCTAAGGAGGAATCAGATCATACTAACAAAGATGTCGAACTCCATGGCTGTGTCTCTGACTGGATTCTCTGCTGGCCTGTCTGCCGTCACAGGTATTTCATTCATGTTTTTTATTATGTTTAAACAGAACTGATCAACATGTGGTATCAGAGCATATGTTGATAAATCAATTCTGTTTTGAATCCATTATTCTGGGATTAAAAATCTGAAAAACAGAATTTTGAAAACCTAATAATAATCAGAAATCACATAAATTGTGAACTAATTCGGATTTTCCTTTTAATGGATGTTTAATCACATCCGAGATAACCACTGTTCCGAAATCCACATTAATATGCTAAAATATACAGATTTCGGGTTCCAGAATTCGGTTTTTATTTTAGGGTTCATCATTATGTTCTTATGAAATTCGAAAAAAAAATCCTGTATTTTGGAGTTAAATGCGGATTATTAAGTGTTTTCCTAGTTTTGATCTATTTTTATTTAATTAAATTTTCGAAATCTGTTATAAAATAAACGGATATCATTTTCGAAATATTTTGATATATTTAGATCAGCATTAAAATAGGAAAACTGATCCCATAATTCCTTAGTTTTCGAATTTCAAAACTTGTTACAACTAACTGTCATCATTAGAGAGGTTGAAATCTTGCAGGATAATTTTAGGACTCATCAGAGTCTAATCCGAGATGACCAATTCGGACTCATCAGAGTCTTATCCGAAATGACCCATCTCGGACTCATCAGAGTCTTATCCGAAATGACCAATTCGGACTAATCAGAGTCTTATCCGAAATGACCAATTCGGACTAATCAGAGTCTTATCCGAAATGACCAATTCGAACTAATCGGAATCTTATCCGAAATGACCAATTCAGACTCATCAGAGTCTTATCCGAAATGACCAATTCGGACTCATCAGAGACTTATCCGAAATGCCCATCTCGGACTCATCAGAGACTTATCCGAGATGACCAACTCAGACTAATCATCCGAGATGACTAACTCGGACTAGTCAGAGTCTCATCCGAGATGATCAACTCGGACTAATCCGAAACTTATCCGAGATGATCATTTCGGACCCATTCAAGACTCATCCGAGATGCCTATCTCGGACTAATTTTGAGTCTTATCCGAGATGCCTATATCGGACTAATTTTGAGTCTCATCCGAGATGCCCATCTCGGACTAATCCAAAACTCATCCGACATGCCTGTCTCGGGATAATTCGAAACTCATCCAAGATGCCTATCTCGGACTAATTCCAGTTTCATCCGAAATCCAAGATTTTATCCAAAATCTCATTACTAAATTAGGCTATTATTGTGAACTAAATTTCAGCTTAACTTGAATGAATGGTTTTGTAAATACTTAATTAATCATAATCAGATAACCTTTTACAAAACCAAATAGCTTAACTTGAATGAGCTTCTGATGTATCACTTCTGCCCAAAGGTGATTTAATGTATCTATTTATTGTTCAAGTATTACAAAAAGCTATGTTAATTATGCATTATAAACGTGAATGTCTTATTTCTGGCCAAAGCTGATCTAATTCATTCATGTCTAGCATACTTAACAAGTGCATAATTAAAGTGATTGTCTCATTTCTGTCCAAAGCTGATTTGTCACAATTACTTTGCACACATACTTAGATGATTATACTTCTGGCCAAAGCTGATTTGTCTTCATTTAAGTAGAATTTTCAAACAAGTCTATGATTTTGATGTTAGTAATAGACATATCACAACTTCTTCGAATAATGATCTCACATTAATGATCATTCATTAATCTTATGATTATATTTTGTCTGCGTTATCTTTAACACCCCATAACATTACTCACTGTAACTTTCTTCTATAAAACAGTTTTATAGAAGAAAGTTATAGTGAGTAATGTTATGGGGTGTTAAAGATAACGCAGACAAAATATGATCATAAGATTAATAAATATTCATTCATTTAAGTGTTTTCTTACTAGAATTCAACAAATGACTAACATGAGAGTTAGTGACAAAATTAAATGTTAAGGCTATAAGAACCATGAAAAGTTGTCTTCTAATTACGCTTTATGATACATTACATATTCTAGAGATTAATCAGAATTTAGTATCAATATTAAAGCTATATTATGACAGTTGTGAGGTTTGCATAGTCAACATAAAGTCACACTTACCTTAAACTCTCATATTATTTGTTTTCAATATCTGAATATAAATATTAATAAGATGAAGCTAGATGATACCTTACACTTTCACAACTTTTGTTATTATGCAAATGAGAATTTGACAAAAGGAAATGAGATCTATAAATTTCATCCATTCTAACCTTAATTCATGAGAAATCATGACATGGTTAGTGAGGATGATTTTTTCATCTAATCTCATTCTAAGTGATTTTAAATCATGATGTTAAAAGCCCTAAAATATTATTTGGCTAAAGAAATAAGTATAGGTCCACTATAAGTTATATTTTATTGACATTTGTGGAACTTATTCAAAATGGAATATTCAGACACAATTCATTTATCATTTAAAGACTATCCACTTGTAATTAAATTTGTCTCATATGGTCCATAGTCTTAAAGAAATCTATTCATATATATACTTAATATGATTTCTATTAAATAATGTCCTTAGGCTTCTTATGACATCTGAACAATAAGAAAATCAAGTAAAGTCCAACATATATATGATAGGTTCCCACATCACGTACCTCATTGAAATTTCTCTTGTAGCAATTTTAGAGATATCAAAAATCAGTGGGAGCATTAAGTGTCTTAATTATAACTTGCAAAAGTTGCAAGAGGTGGGGGAGTGAAAACTTCACATTACTTCAATTTACACATCTTGTACAAGACACCATTTCGGCACTGTTTCATCAAATCTTGTCTCCTTAAAATCTAATGTTACTCTTATAAAAGTTTCATTGTTGCTTAGTTGTGGGCACACTTAGATTTCTTACCTAAACTAATATAATCCTCAACAAGAGAAACTACAGCGACAAATGTCATTAATTCGTTTCTCTATTAGAATATGTTGGTCGTTAAATATTGACCCTAAGCATGTTGTGTTCCTAAAGATTTCTAAGGTCAGTGGGAGCAGTAAAGTCTTTATCATGACTTGCAAGGAATACAAGAGGCGGGGGGAAGAGAGTCATTAAATTTTACTCCAAATTTAACTCCGTTTACACCTCTTGTACATCATACTGCACCAACTCTTACACACTTAGAATCCTGAAAATGATAGCAACCTAACCAAGAGCTAATCCACAAAACTGAAACTTCTAATAAAACCCAATAATCAACTCAGGAGGTCATCTAGGTTTAAAAACCTACTAACTTTGATGATTACATAACCTCCCTAACTAATGTTGAAATGGATTTTGGAAAAGTTTACTGATCCTATCTCTCCTAATTAAACCATTAGCGTCAATCAATCTTCTCCATGGAATAAAACTGTTTTATAGTAAAACTAATTTTAAGTGTACGAATAACGTACGAGATTTTATTGAATTACCTAAGAGTGTTCATAATCAAACCAAATCCTAATATAAACGTTAAGACACCAAGATGCATGATTGATTGTCAAAGATTATACTCAGGAAGAGATAAATTATCAAAGAATCTTCTTACCTATATTACAAAAGATTTCTTTGAGGATCATGAGCGTTCCGGTAGCTTATAACAACTTAAAACTACATTAGATGAACATTAAAACAACTTTCCTAACAACTGGCTGACATATTTACATATTCATAAAACATCCTGAAAGTTCTAAACTTAAGGTTAAAGAACAGTTTATCTATAAGCCGATAAAGTTCATGTATGGGTTAATGCAAACACCATAATGCGATGAAATCTTAACACAATTATTTTCATCAAGAACCAAGTGGATTAATTTACCTACCTCAAAATGAGTGCGAGCAACTAAAATAAATTTGTCTATATAAAGAGCTTTTGACAAGTATATGTTACATAAGTCAAAGCATTGTTAAAAACAAACTTTGATATAATAGATCTCATAGATATCTCTTATGTAATAGATATCATAACATATCGAGATAGACCTAATGAGACATTATTTTCGTTCCATAAGTTTAACTATAAATGGGTCCTTACATATGCAACAAACAATACCGCTCTCCTCTAATAATAGGGTAAATGAGATTATTTCCTTACGCTTCATTAATTAGAAGCCTCATTTAGTTTAAGTCTATACTTGTTTAGATATTACTCACATTGCAACACACTAGATATATCTAGATTAATGTGAAGCATCTTATGGAGTATTAAAAATATCTATAAAGAATACGAGAGACTATAATTTAAAGAAGAAGTGAGAACTCAAACCGGTTGATTACTCTAACTTTGTAATACTCAAAGATGACAAAATGTAATATCGGGGCATATCCTTATGTCAGCAGACGAAACCTATCTCATGGAGGAGTCATAATGAACTGATAACAACAACCTAAGATATAATGACATAATATGTTGTTGATCACAAAGCAATAGTCACTAAATGTTGTTGAAAATTTATCAGTGGACTCATAAGTTTATTAACTCCATATAAATTATATATTGAAGACTTATTGTGATAAAGACAGCTACCATGTCTCCTTGGACAGTAACAGTTCGAGAGGTGCTGCATTAAATTTCGATACAAAATTAATTATTCGTTTATGAACGAATTGAGGAAACTAAATCTTTGTATCGAATACATTCATGATATGCTTAAGGATCCTATAACTGAAAGTCTATCACCCCATAACTATTATGAAAGCGCTTATAATAATGAGGGGTTTATTGATGACTATGTATAACTGCATATCGTACTATGAATGATTAATTATTAATTTTCCTCATCAGTTTGATTTTGTATGTCTCTAACATATTATCTGCCGGTATAATGACATATAGACAAATATAAATGCAAATCAAACGTTAAAGGGCTTACTTGCGTATTTTGATCATAACTGTTAGGTTTTAAATTGACGCTGTAGTATGACTAATGGGGGTCCTGAGTCGAATGATGATTCAACGGCTGTATTTTTCTGCTACGGTTCTTGGTTTAAAGCTAAAATGAGTATTAACTCTGATCAGACTAATCTAATACTCATGATAAATGATTACTCGGCTAAGTGGGAGAATGTAAGATTAAATATATTATATTTATAATATTTAATCATGTAGCCATTATAATCATTTATATTATATTAGATCAAAATAATATTAATCCTATTATATATTAATTGGTAATTATTGATGGACCATATTACCCTTATTAACTAATTAGGGTTTCCTTCTGGGTATATATATATAAGGAGATGATTAGAGAGATTTAGGGTTAGCCACTTTTACTCATAACATCATCATCATTATCGCCCACCTCTCTCTCCATAACCAAAACCGAATTCATCCGTAGTTCGGTTATCACCATCATAATCTTACACCCTAAGGAGGAACCAAATCATACTGACAAAGATGTCGAACTCCATGGCTGCGTCTCTGACTGGATTCTCTGCTGGCATGTCTGCCGTCACAGGTATTTCATTCATGTTTTCCATTATGTTTAAACAGAACTGATCAACAATTGTTTTTATATAATTAGAGGGTAGAAATTGGTAAATCGACTATTGATGACAAAAATACCATCATAAGGATCTTATTATATTCCTAAGTTCCGATGCTAGAATCTCTAGTAGCTGTAGTCACAATTGTCGTCGATATCATGCATGAGGTCATGGAGTTCACAAAGACAAACGGCTAACTCATATCGATATGGGTGATGGAACCATCACCATCTTCGAACTCAATGGACCCATTTCCCTCACAAGGTGTCAATTGCGTTACTTGGTTTGAGGCAAACATACCGACATACGGCGACGAGCTCAAGGTGGGTGAGGCTACCGTCAAAGTCAAGGTCAAAGCGAGTGAAATGTGCTCTAAAAGATTCATTTGCTTGATGAAATGGAGGGATACAATATTTACAGTTGCAAAGTTTTATGGCTATAACGTTAATACATAAAAAATAAAGAAAATTGCGAGAAGGAAACAATGTTGAGAAAACAATCGCGGTGGCTGATTGGGAACCAAACCCGATTTGGAAACCGGTTTGATTGAACCTGGTTTGAACCCAAACTGAGCCGGTTTGGTTGAACCCGGTTAGGGCCCATAACCCAATTTATGCACCTCTCTAGTTATATCAATTTTAGCCCAAATGCGTTTGCTATGGGCCACTCGGGACCTTTAGATTTTATAGCTGACCCAATAGCTTTTCACTTTACAGTTTTTATTGTTTAGAATTCTGTTTTTTTTTCTCCAATATTTTTGTAAATCCAAGTTGTTTATTTACAAAACATATTCGAAAATCATTCCCAAACTATTACTATCACCACTCCAAAAGCTCCGGAACCCAAACTCGCCCGTTTTACACATTTTCCCCAACACCTTCTCAACTTGTTCCATGCAACCATCCAGTTCTTCCCACCGGTAATCCTCCCCGGGCGGCTTCCGTTGCTGCCCCATAACCGCCTGTGCACAACACGCAGGAGCCGCCTTTCTTCTTATTCCAAACCTCCTTTTCACGCATTCTTTTGTTTTTCTAAAAACTTGGACAGGGAGTTTTAGCAACAGGAACTGGGGAAGCTGCAAGATCAAGCATTGGAAGCAACACAATAACACGACACAATCTGCACCAATCCTGTCGTTCCATGGATCGGTAGGAGAGGGGAGGGGGGAGTTATTTAGGTGCTTATTGTGTCTAAAGATCTCAAAAATGAAAAGTTGTGAAACAATGAGATAGTTGAAGCTTCAAAGGTAAATGAACAAAGTCTTAGCCGATGAATGTTCCAGAAGAATTCAAGGCATTATTTTAGGAATAGATTGTGATCTCTTATTAATTGTGCATATTTTGTGTATATCGTTTCCTGATTATTCGATTGTATTATCCCTATATAATGGGCATTGTAAATCAATAGGATTCATTCAGATTCACAAATCATATACCACTTTTATGGTATTAGAGCTATGGCTCAAAATTCCTAAACCCTAAAAACCCGAAATCCCTCTCCTCTTCCTCTTTCTTTCTTTTTTTTCCGGCCAAACATGTCCAAACCAGATGCTGCAGCCGAACCCTCAAACCCGAAGCCTCTTGCTCTTCACCCGGCCTACTCGGTTACCAACATCAATACCAAAATCCGTACCATAGATGGTACGAATGTAACTTATTCTGACTGGGTTAAGCTGTTTAACCTCCATGTGACTGCCTATAAAGTTGCAAACTATATCGATGGCAGCCCACCTCCTGAAAAGACAGCTCCAGAATTCAATTTATGGCGGGAAATTGATGCTCTTGTCATGCAGTGGATCTTAAGTACTGTATCGGATGATATCCTCAAATGCATCATTAATAATACTGCTTCGGCACGTGATACTTGGGTCAAGTTGGAGAAGATATACCTCAGCAATAAGAAAGCACGGGCTGCTGCACTCGAGACAAAATTCTGCAATATGACTCTTGGTGCTTGTGCCTCTTTAGATGCTTATTGTCAAGAACTTCAATGTCTTGTCACCCAACTCGCAGATGTTAATGAACCCGTCTCTGAATCTCGTCTGGTGTCACAGCTGGTTCGTGGCCTTCCTCCCAAGTACAACACTACCGCTTTGTTTATTAACAACAAAGATGCTGATTGGGACCTTGCCATATCTCTCCTAAAAGATGAGGTAATTCGTATTGAAGCACAAAAAGGGGCTACCGCTTCAGTCTTAGTAGCACCGACCACCACTACCCCATCTATTCCATAGCCAGCTCTCACAACCATCGCCTCTGACCACCCACCTGAACAAAATAACAACAACCAGACCCGGGGACGCGGACACGGCCACGGCAGAAACGGATTCAGGGGCGGAAATCGCTACAATAACAGGGGTGGTTCATCAGGCTACGGCTGATCTTTCTGGACTGCTGGTAAACCTTCAGCCAACAACTCTCCATACCCAAATTAGGCCTGGTGGACCACACCTCCATGCCCCTACCCAACACAAAATAACTGGCGGCCCAATACGTCTCATTCCCAGACCGCACCACAGCAGTCCCAGGCCCACTTTGCTGGTTCGGGCCAGTACTCTTCTCCTCAGTTCGGGCCTAACCAATATGGGTACGATGCGTTGTGCCCCTCTGATTTGAGTGCAGCCTTTAATAATATGCAGATGAACCCGAACGCCTCGTGGAACAACGACATTATGGATACTGGGGCAGGCTCGCATTCGGCACGCGATCCAGGTAAAATTGTTATTCCCAACTCTTGTCATGTACACAGTTCAATTATGGTCGGTAATGGCACTTGTATCCCAATTAAAAGCACATGCACTGGCTTCCACACCCTCCCCAACCGAACCTATATTTTCCCCAATGTCCTTTATAGCCCACACATAATTAGAAATCTTATCTCTAGACGATGTTTTACTCGTGATAATAATGTGTCTATCGAATTTGGCCCGTTTGTTTTTTCTTTGAAGGATCTCTTCACTAAACGGACACTTTCAAGACACAACAGTACCGGGGACCTCTACCCTTTCACTGCGCCTGCATTACCTCCACAAACTTGCTTCATCACCACACCTTCTCTTCCTTGGCACGAGCGTCTCGGCCACCCCGGGAATAAAGTTTTAGATTTATTGCGTCGTCAATTTAATTTTTCATTTAATAAAGACACTTTGTCTCATGTTTGCAACTCTTGTCAACTTTCTAATAGTACACATATACCTTTTTCCGCATCGAATTCTTTTACTTTTGCCCCGTTTGATATTGTGCATTGTGACCTCTGGACCTCACCCGTCACAAGCAATACAGGTTACAAATATTACATGGTGCTTGTTGACAATTTTTCCCACTTTATTTGGGTTTACCCACTTAAATTTAAATCCGAGGCCTTTCCCACCTTTACTAAATTTCATACACTCATTGCCACACAATTTCAACGAAAAATCAAAACTTTTCAATGCGATCTTGGGGGACAAATTTGATAATCATGCTTTCAAAAGCTTTGCCAATCACCATGGCTTGCTATTTCGTTTCTCGTGCCCTCAAACTTCCTCACAGAATGGATGGGCCGAATGTATGATTCGTCGTCTAAATGACATCATACGCGCCCTCCTTATTCATGCACATCTACCGCCCTGTGTTTTGGGTCGAAGCTCTTCACACCGCCTCATACTTACACAACATTTTACCTACGAAGCGCCTAAACTTCTACACACCCACCTTTTCCCTATACCTTAGGCACCCCGACTACGATCATTTACGCGTCTTCGGGTGTGCTTGCTACCCTAACACCTCTGTCACTTCACCACACAAGCTTCACCCTCGTGCAATTCGTTGCATTTTTCTCGGTTATCCTCCGGACTTCCGGGGCTACCGGTGCTTTGACCCAACCACCGGTAAAGTTCACATCTCATGATATGTCACCCTCGACGAATCGACCTTTCCTTATACCATGCCACAAACACCCACCATCTATAATTTTTTAGACAATTCACCTCCCCCCGTCTTCTCCTTTCTTCCACCAACACCTATTCGACCAACCGCACCTACTAACCCGTCCCCAATCACTCCATTTCCTATCACCTATAGCCGACGCCCGAGACCACCACCTTCAACCGTACCACCTTCCCCACCTCCGGCCCAACACCCTTCGGCCCCACCTGCAACCAATCATCACCCTATGACTACCCGTTCGGAATCCCGTTCTTCTACCACTACCATTAACTTTACTCCCACCTCACTCTCACCTATTCCCAAGACCTATGCCAAGGCCTTTGCTGACACTAATTGGTTAAGTGCTATGAAAACCGAATTTTCTGCTCTACAGGATAATGATACATGGGAGCTAGTTCCACGACCCACGGACCGCCCCGTCATACGCTGCATGTGGCTTTTTCACAATAAGTTCAGGTCCGACGGGTCTCTGGAACGCTATAAAGCCCGTTTGGTGGTCAACGGGAACTCACAGACAGTGGGCATTGATTGTGAAGACACGTTCAGTCCAGTTGTTAAACCGGCTACTATCATGACCGTTTTATCCTTGGCGGTCACCAGGTCATGGCCAATACATCAACTTGATGTTAAAAGTGCCTTTTTACACGGGCATCTTAGTGAGACGGTTTACATGCATCAACCTCCGGGTTTTGTTGACAAACGGTGCCCTCAATTCGTGTGTCGCCTTAAAAAGTCGTTATACGGACTTAAACAAGCTCCGCGGGCTTGGTATACCCGCTTCGCCACATTCATCAAATCCCAGGGGTTTGTCAGCGGTGCTTGTGATCACTCTTTGTTCTTTTTTCAGCGGGATCCAGCTAATTTTGCTTATTTACTACTTTATGTGGATGACATTGTGTTGACCGCTTCTAATGACACAATACTTCAAGATATCATCTGTGCGCTTTCTCGCGAGTTCGCAATGACTAATTTAGGACGGCTTCATCACTTTCTTGGCATTAAAGTTGATCAGTTTTCACATGGCCTTTTCCTATCGCAGCAACAGTACGCTAAAGAAATTCTTGCTCGTGCTAACATGTCGGCTTGTAAACCTTGCAACACACCTGTGGATCTCTCATCCAAACTTAGCTCGTCTGATGGACCACCTGTTTCAGATCCGAAACTATATCGCAGCTTGCGGGAGCATTACAGTACCTAACAGTTACTCGTCCGGATATTGCATATGCGGTCCAGCAAGTTTGTTTATGCACGATCCGCGCGAGCCTCATTTTGCCTTCATGAAGCGGATCATACGGTATCTACAAGGTACTCTTGACTACGGGATTCGCATTGTTCGGGCTCGGTCTCATGACTTGGTTGCCTACTCCGATGCCGATTGGGGGGGTTGTCCGGATTCTCGACGTTCTACCAGCGGTTATTGCGTTTTTTGGGGGATAATTTACTGTCGTGGTCCTCCAAGCGGCAACCCACTGTGTCGCGTTCTAGTGCTGAAGCTGAGTATTGCGAGGTTGCAAATGCGGTTGCCGAAGCCACTTGGTTACGTAACTTATTACTTGAGCTCCATACTCCTTTGCACCGGGCCTCTGTCGTGTATTTTGACAATGTTTCAGCTGTGTATCTCTCTGATAATCCAGTGCAGCATCAGCGCACCAAACATGTAGAGATTGATATTCACTTTGTCAGAGAAAAGGTTCGCATCAGTCACGTTCGCGTTCTACATGTAATGTCTGCCTTGCAATATGCTGATATCTTCACAAAGGGACTCTCCAAGCAGTTATTCCAGTCGTTTCGTTCCAGTTTGAGCGCTGGTCCTTACCACGTTTAAACTGCGGGAGAGTCTTAGCCGATGAAGGTTCTAGAAGAATTCAAGGCATTATTTTAGGAATAGATTGTGATCTCTTATTAATTGTGCATATTTTGTGTATATCGTTTCCTGATTATTCGATTGTATTATCCCTATATAATGGGCATTGTAAATCAATAGGATTCATTCAGATTTACAAATCATATACCACTTTTACAAAGGTGGTAATGTACTAGTGTGTCATGACTTGTGAAGAAGCAAATGCTCTCACCGATAGGATTTAGATACCAACTTCGGCAGGATAATTTGAGTACTTCTGGACTAATCTAACCGATCAACCTTGCAAAGGAAATCTCTCAATGATCACCCTTCGGCTTGAGAATTGTGAGAGAGCAAAGGATTTCATTGGTTTAAGGTCACATGTATATATAACAGGTACTATTAGATGTCGCTATCATGGTTATGACCGTATTGATGTTGACATCTTTAATCTTGGTGGTGGTCACATAAACATGCACTTCACACAGCTTGCCATAATATAGGCGAAACACCGTGGGTTAAATACTTAAATCCAACCTAGATGACCAGGATATCTCTTCAACTTGCAATGCACTCCACCTCATATATATATATATATATATATATATATATATATATATATGGATGTGGAGTAGTGTGCCCCAAGAAATTAGCTGTATGCTTCCTAACTAACCTAATTGCTTCTTGATTTGTTACATTGATGGATTACTTTTAGAGACCAAATGTATGGTCCAGGATCATGATTCATGAATGTATTTTAGGTTTTTTTGAACAGACACCTATATAACCATTTTGTCAAACAACATAAAAACTATGATATTATAACAGTATTGTATTTTTAATAAGATTACCTATACAGTTTTTATTCATTTGAATACATACATGTTTTTACAATTCAACTCTTTTTGGCTATCTTTTCGAATCCGTTCGACTTATAAAGACATAACTTAAATCGATCCTTTACGCGTGGTTGAAATTGTATCTCAGTTACTAAAGATTTAAAAAAATGTATTTTAGTTAGAATTAAAATACAATGAATTAGTTCAGATGGCCACATCTATCATACCAAACATTAGGATCTTATCCTAATAATGTGTTACAAAAGGGAAGCTTTAAAACTCTAATATCTTGAACCCATTGTAACAACTTTCTGATTATAGGATGCCACTTGAATAAAAATGTATCAGCAATTTGCTTACAAAATAAATTGAAAATGGAAACAGGATGCATATTATTGCCCAAAAGGGGATAACTTTGATTAGTTTAGTTTCTTTGCCAGTCTTGAATTTCTTCTGACAATGATCTCAGCTGCCCAACTCTTGCCGATTTCGGTTTGAAACTTCCCTGCGGTACAAACATCAATGCAAACATTACAAGCACCTGTATAATAAGCTAAGAATGCAGAGAGCATGCACAAGATAAACAAATGCATTTTTTGTAAGCCTGGCAAAAAAGGTGGGTCGGGTAACGGGTCAAAACGAATCGTTTCAAAAATAAATCAATTGGGTTCAGGTCAAAACGTGTTCTGACCAAACTGGTAGCGGGCTATGCAGTTATAGCGGTCCAAAATAAAATATCGCGGTGGGATATCGGTGATTTTATATCATGCAGAATTTATATCTAGACATATATAAAACGTAAAACATATATAATATTAATAGTAGTCAAATAGTAGTCAGTAGCTAAAACAATGGTCAATATCGGTCAAATAGTAGTCAATAGCTGTCAACAACGCCGATAATAGCGGTTCCATTATCCTAGACCGCTATTTTGGAAGGCCCGATAAGCGCTAACCCACCGCTATTGACTGCTTAGGTTGCGGGTTGAGATGATTTGTTTAAAAAAGCGTATCACAATGGATTCACCCACAATAGTTTTTATAGCGGCTAGCGGTGACAGGTGTGGCGGCAACAAACAATGGTTGTGGGTGGCATTGACCCATTTGGGCCTGTGCTAAGTTAGCAAGGAGTGACCCGTTTTATAATTTGAGTAGACCCAGATTGACTAATTGTATATTTTGAGTTGACCCAAATGAGCACATATGCAAATAAAAAAAATTCCCAAATTAACCCATTTCTTGAAGAATGGTCATGATTGTCACCCCTAATTTTTTATTTTCTTTGTGAATGATGGTTTACAATGAAAATAACACTCCAACTTACCGGCTGTTGAGAGGAAAAACTCATCCAAAATTCTGTCGTGTTCTGCAATAACATTGTTACACCAGAATCTCAGGATAAAAAAAGATAAACAGATGAATTTATTTGAAAAAAGTGGAAGAAATTTGCCCCCATCAACAATATTTAGGCCAGGCCATTGATTCCAACTATTTACTTCAAGTGTTTTCCAAATGAGTTAAATGGGTTGAAATTCGTCCAAAATTGACTTTTAAGCGATAATATGATCGTGACCTAAACGTACCAGTTTCATATTCAAGCGCTTGCAGAATCATCTCAATCTGTTTATATCAAGAATAAATGTCAAGAAAAGATAACATTTTTATTAATTATTATACAATGGGCTAAAGAAAAGATTAATAAAAAGTATACTTTATCAAAATCTTTAACAAGATTAGCCTCAAGGGAGGCGTTATCCTCGTATTCCCTCCAAAGTTCCTTTATTTCTTCGGCTGTAGGTTATAAAAAAGATAAATGGTTTAAACCCATTTCATAAAAACATAAATATATAGATCTTAGATGACATTGAAACTTAAACGTACCCCTCTTTCCACCACCAAGAACATCGCACATCTCGTTTAAAGCCGCTTGCTCAAGTCTACTCTTTTCTACTTTAGGTACACCATCAGATGGTGTTATATCACCCACGTAGCTATAAAATGCAGATTATTATATCATTATAAGCTTTAACTTGACAAAAAAATTATAATAAATTATACAGGTAACTAAATATGGATGAGTAAACATGTACCTTCTGCAATGTCATGCACAAGGGCAATCTTGATACACCTATTCAAAGTAAACAAAGCTTACGACTTTTACTTTGTAAGGTTCGATGGATGGTAATAAAACAATAGCAGAGAGTAATCAAAATAAGACCTTTCTCTATTAATACCGGGAAGATCATCAACAACTAAAGCCATTAATGCCATTCGATACATATGATCTGCAATGGACTCAGAACCTTTAATTCCTTGATTGACCCATCCCTTCCTTTTTGTCGTCTACATTGAAGAAAAAGATTATGATGATTCCATAAGTAACAAACTTTGCAACAAGCATACACACACACACATATATATATATATATATATATATGGGAGGATTATCTTGAGAACGCTAAATATTGCGAGAACCGTGAGAACGAATGAAAAAACCAATCAAAACGGAATTTTTTAATACACACCTCATTGTAATTAAAATACAACATGAAAAAAGAATTTATAACATCAAATAATTCATTTCTCCTCGCAAAATCACTCTTATTAGATTTTTTACGCATGTGTAAATACAACAAATTTACACGTGTAAATGACAAACTTACACATATGTAAATTTTCTTTATCTATGAATTCACATAAATTTAAACGTGTAAATTCAATTTCTAACATTGCATTCGAATAATAATGATAAGTGTAAAAATAAATTTTGGATTTGAACAGACCAAGTTCTCGTGGTTTTTTCATTCGTTCTCACGATTCTCGCGACATTTAGCATTCTCATTTAAACCCTCCCCTATATATATGTGTGTGTATATATATATTTAAGCGAAACTGCAAGTAACCCCCTTGAAGGTTACCTGCCCAACGCAAGCTGCGTTTTACTTGATCCCATTGGCTCCCGTGAGTTTGTCCAGATTCTCACGATTACCAAAAAACTAGGAAGTAACAGTTTGTTACATATGATGAGGAAAAGTAACAGTTTTCTTTCACAAAATAATGAACAAGCACTGACTAAATTAAAAACATCTCTAGATTCACTACATCTCCAATGTAGTAGCCAAAACTTGATTTCCATGTTTAAATAACTACAAATTAACATCTAAATTTATCAAACAAATCATCCATATGGTTTCTACAATGCATGCAGATTAACTTATTTTTCGGAAATTAATCGGATTCTTAAAGGATAAAAGCAAGCAAATCTTTTGATTCAGGAATATAATGTTAATTGTCCAATCTTAAACTTTGTTCCCTCAGCCTGTCAAACCAAGATATTCTTCTTCAAAACAAATTTGCAATCTTTAACAGAGTTTTATTCACAAATTCCAAAAAAAAAAATCAACATACAATCCACATTATGAAATATCAACCCTTTACCAGAATCATATTCATACAACAAGATCACAACCCCCAAATTACAGTCACAAATTAACCACCTCATGCAAACAGTAAACCAAAACTTAAAACTTAATTTCAAACAAAACCCACAAAAAATTAACAATACAAATGGAACTGCAATAGCAATAATATTAATAGCAACGAACACGAACCTTAAGGCTATGACAGAGCGTGAGGAAATCAATGGTGGAAGAAGAAGAAGAAGTGGGTTGTGTAACATGAGATGCTGCGGGTTCAAATTTGGGGATTTGACAACGAACTGATGCTAATTTACGATCATGAAAGTTAAACTTAAAGGGGGGTTTCAGGAAACCAGAACGATGAATGGGTTGAGGGTTTGTGAGGCATCGGTGAAGTGTGTGAGGAGAAGATGAAGAAGAAGAAGAAAGATTAGCAGCTGCCATTGATGAAAATGCTTGATCGAAAAGGTGGGTTTGATACTTGAATACGGTTTTGAATATGCTTTTGTTGTTGTTGTTGGTGTGGCAAAAGACGATGCAGAAATAAAGGAAGAGAGATGAAATCATGATATCGAATTTTTGCACTTTTGTGAAAGATTTGGGCCACTTTACATTTTTTTTACTTGCTAATTTTTGTGTCTTTAACCTTTTAATAATATCATTATCAAAATTTAGGGCATTTTAGTTGTTGATTAGATAATCCTTTGACTAGATAAGACTTTTTTTTTCTTTAGTTAAGTTGGTGTGAAATGACTAAAGTCTCTTTTAAGGATAAAGGTTCAAACATAAGCAGACGTAACTTGAGCTACGATTAAAGTTACGGGGCCCACGAGTAAACAATGGAAAGTTCTAAATGACACGGATCACATAGCAAACCACACCCAGTGTCAGGCCTAAATTCCTTGATTTAAGGCTCTGATTTCGTGATTCAAGATTGAATCAATTTACGCGTCAATTTGTGTCCTTAATTTCAGGATTTCCTTTTAATTTTGCAATCTTGAAAATTTGTCAAATCTTCCAATTTTAGAAAACCCCTGTAAAAAGCATCTTATGTAATGGTTATTTCATTCGGAAATTATTCAACTTTCTTTGAGAAACAATCTTTTTTTTGTTGTCGTTTCTACTCCGGGCCATTTGGTATCAAAGCTTGTTAGCATCCTGATAGCCAATGATGAAAAGGTTTAACAACCTAACGACAATTGTGTAGGAGGTGGTGTTTGATGCGTGATCGAAAACATGTGTTCATATATGTTTAAGTTATGTTTTTTACATAACTTTTAGTTTCGAATATCCTACTTTTAATTGGAAGTGTGTTTTGCAGGTCTAATGGAGTTTAAGGAGCTATTCGAGAGCTATACGGAGCAACGGGACGGAAATCGGGTCAACCGCGAGCGAGAAATGGGAAAAACAGAAAATGAGAAATGCAGGTGCCGTCGCCGACGCCCTCCTGGGCCGTCGGCAATGCCCCTCTGATAACTCTGTCGCCTAGTAACCCCCGTAGACAGTAGAAAAGGCCGTCGGAAGTATTTGGACAAACCAGGCACCGTCGCAGACGCCCTATGGGGCATTCGGTGTCACACCCCGACCCGCAGCGGAAAAGGTGATCGGGGCATGATTGAGTTTTCATCAAAGCTCATGACATTTATTATAATGTTTCATATTTATTATTACAATTTAAAGGGAATCATACAATCATAATTACAACATGTTCTACACATCTTTCTAGACTTCATTATTTTCTTCTAAGGCATTTCCTATGTTTTCCTTGCTTCATCCTGTTCACCTATATCATGCGTAAAAATGGTTTTTGGATCAACAAAAAGTTGGCGAGTGAATCCTATGAAAAACATTTGAACAAGTTTATTGAATTGATTATAAAATAAAGTGCATAACCACATTGAGTAAATATAGATGTAAACTTATTCACAAAACACTTAATATTAAATAATGCACACACATACAATAATAGATAGTTTTGAGGCACGCGTTGTTCAACTCGTCTCCCACGAGGAACTGATGGGCCTAATGAATGAGTTTTAAGGCACGCGTTGTTCTACGAACTGATGGGCCTAACGAATGAGTTTTAAGGCACGCGTTGTTCAACTCGTCTCCCACGAGGAACTGATGGGCCTAATGAATGAGTTTTAAGGCACGCGTTGTTCTACGAACTGATGGGCCTAATGAATAAGTTTTAAGGCACGCGTTGTTCAACTCGTCTCCCACGAGGAACTGATGGGCCTAACAAATAATTTGCATACAACTTGACAATATGTAATACATAACTACAAACAATATTTACATTCTAAGTTTAAATCATAATATGGTATGGCACGAGTTTGAATAAACGAATTAGTTTAAGCGACACATGATACACCCCAAAACGTGTAATAAAAAGGGAGTTGTAAGATTCACTCACAGTGGTTGCGTTTCTTGGATTGATGATGAATGCGCACGAAATTGGATTTAACCACGAGAGAAAACTAACCTAGATAATAACATAACGGTTCGGTAAATAAGCGGATTTTATTAATCAATTTTAGTAGGATTTTTGGATATATTTTTGTGAGTTTAAGGCTATTTTCTAACTTTAAAAATGTTAGTTTTAAGTATTTTTAAAACTGTTGATTTTTGACCATTGACAGTTGACTTGTTGACCGTTGACCGTTGACTTGTTGACCGGTTCGGTCGGTTATATGTGTGCGCTGACCGTTGACCGTTGACTTGTTGACCGTTGACTTGTTGACCGGTTCGGTCGGTTAATTTAACTAAATAAATAAAAATAATAAAAAAATGTTGATTTTTGACCATTGACAGTTGACTTGTTGACCGTTGACCGTTGACTTGTTGACCGGTTCGGTCGGTTATATGTGTGCGCTGGGTGAGACTCGAACCCGTGACCTCCCGTACGCGTGCACGCAGCTCTACCAACTGAGCTACGTGTCTAACCCGAAATATTTTGTTTTTAATTATATTTATACACTAATTAAGTTAATCCGAAAATCATTTATTTTAAAAAGGTTTTAATGTATCGACTCGGTGCTCTCCACAGGTCTCGAACCCGGGACCTGTGGTTTAGTTTGGCACACAGTCCACCGCTGGACTGTGTGTCTAACTTGGTAAATATTCTGGTTTTTAATATACTTAACATCTTACTGTTGTGGATCCGGTTCAGTTTTAAAAAAAAAAAAAGACTTTTTATTACAGCGAATGTGTGTGTGTCAAGGATCGAACTCGGGACGTATGCATATTGTTTGCACACAGTCCACCGCTGGACTGTGTGTCTAACCCGTTCATAATATTGATTTTAATTAATCTTATATCTTACACGACTTCGTCTTCTTCGTTCAAAACACAGACAACGGTTAACTAACTGTTATTTGTTAAATTAATTTAACGAACTTATAAACAATTGCAATGTATTGAACAGAAAAGGGTTTGGGGAATGATTGTACCGAACTGATCGTCTTTCTTCAGAAGTCCGGCAAAGATCGTCGGCTCTGTTTTGAGAACTCCTTCTGTTCGGATTCAATAATCAGTTTGGATGAATTAGATGTAAAATTGAACTACTGAGTAACGATTATCAGTAGGTTTGAATGATCATACCGGTTATCAGCGACTTTCCGAAAATTCCAGAAGTTTTCCGGCGAAAACAGAAAATCCGGCAACGTCGTCTTGAATAGATTCTGGGTGAGGGATTGAGAAAATCCGGCAACGTCGGTTAATTTACAGAGAAATCCGGCGACTTACGGCGAAGTTTTCTGAGCAAAAATGGAGAGTGTAAGTTGGATAGATTCGTGAGCTCAACTGGTGAACAAAGTATAATCCCGGATTTGAATTGTATTTTTCGGTTTCGAATAGAAATTTTTGGTCATGAATGAAATTGATTAAGTTTTTCGGTTATAACCGATATTGCTGTAAATGTAAACGTTATGGCCAAAAGAAACGGCAATGTTTGACGAATTTGTCGGGATTTCCGGCGTGAGCGGATTTTGGGCGCGCTGTGTAACTGGGTTTGATTTCCAGATTTAATTTATGTATTAATTGTTTCAATATGTTAACAAACAACACAAGTGGCGGAGTGGTTGGATGGATGTGAGTTAAGGCTTTGAATGATTCTCGGCTGACCCGGGTTCGAAACCCGGCTTCAGCATTTTATTTTTAATTCACTATTTTTAATACATTTTCAAATATAAATTTTATATTCTAATATACTTATTAATTATGTATCGTTTAAAATTAATTTGAGCATTAAATACGCAACTAAATTTTTAACTGGTTGTTCGGTTAATAAACGAAGCGGGTTTGGTTAACCCGGTTTTTTACGGATGTTACAGTATCCCCTACTTTTAGAAATTTCGTCCCGAAATTTAAGTAGTGGCATGTTTGTCTCACAAGGATGGTGTTTAATTTGACAGTTACATACTTAGAAAGGAGTAAGAGTTTAAGTTTTGTTTGCGGCGGTAACGTTCCTTGTAAGGGTTGAGTACCCTGCTTCAGGAATCGTTTTTTGATGCCTATGATAATGAATATTGATAAACAGAGTTGATTGACTAAATATGATCTCATGCGCAAGAGTTTTGGTACGTTTGGAAAGATAAAGTTATATCCTAAAACAAAACTTCTACTACTAATACCTACATGGAACTTCTCATATCCGCCTGACAATGCCTCTGATCCTTTGGCAAGAATACTTATATATAGGAAGTACCAGCGGTTTATCCACCATATTCTTGTCAAATTTTCATTGGTTTTATCAGTAAGTTATGATTGGTTCTATGATGTGACTCTAGAACATAAACAACACAACAACCAAGGCCTGAGTCCTAATTCTGATAGTATACATGTTTGAATGGTGACAATACCTCTCTCGTTTGTTATGATGGAGAGGTTAGTCTGTGTAGAAATGGAACACAATCCAATTTCTTTAAATGATGAGATTATATAAATGCTAAATCAGTGAGTATAACACAAACTTCAACCAAGACAATACTAAATCCTACATGGAACTTCTCATAACCGCCTGATAATGCCTCTGATCCTTTGGCAAGAATACTTATATATAGGAAGTACCAGCGGCGTATCCACCATATTCTTGTCAAATTTTCATTGGTTTATCAGTAAGTTATGATTAGTTCTATGTGACTATAAAACATAAACAAACACAATCAACCAAAGCTTGAGTCTTAATTCTGATAGTATAAATGTTTTATTGACGACAGTACCTCTCTCGTTTGTTATGATGGAGAGGTTAGTCCTTGTGGAAGTGAGACATAGCTCAACTTCTTTAAATGATAAAATTGAAATACGTTGAGATGTATGATGATATAAATGCTAAATCAGTGAGTATAACACAAACTTCAACCAAGACAATACTAAATCCTACATGGAACTTCTCATAACCGCCTGATAATGCCTCTGATCCTTTGGCAAGAATACTTATATATAGGAAGTACCAGCGGCGTATCCACCATATTCTTGTCAAATTTTCATTGGTTTCATCAGTAAGTTATGATTAGTTCTATGTGACTCTAAAACATAAACAAACACAATCAACCAAAGCTTGAGTCTTAATTCTGATAGTATAAATGTTTGATTGACGACAGTACCTCTCTCGTTTGTTATGATGGAGAGGTTAGTCCTTGTGGAAGTGAGACATAGCTCAACTTCTTTAAATGATGAAATTGAAATACGTTGAGATGTATGATGATATAAATGCTAAATCTGTCACACCCCGACCCGCAGCGGAAAAGGTGACCGGGACATTATTGGGTTATCATCAAAGCTCATGACATTTATTATAACGTTTCATATTTATTATTACAATTAAAAGGGAAACATATAATCATAATTACATTATGTTCTACACATCATTCTAGACTTCATTATTTTCTTCTAAGGCATTTCCTATGTTTTCCTTGCTTCATCCTGTTCACCTGTATCATGTGTAAAAATGGTTTTTGGATCAACAAAAAGTTGGCGAGTGAATCCTATGAAAAACATTTGAACAAGTTTATTGAATTGATTATAAAATAAAGTGCACAACCACATATGAGTAAATATAGATGTAAACATATTCACAAAACACTTAATATCAGATAATGCACACACATACAATAATAAATTGTTTTGAGGCACGCGTTGCTCAACCCGTCTCTCACGAGGAACTGATGGGCCTAATGAATGAGTTTTAAGGCACGCGTTGTTCTACGAACTGATGGGCCTAATGAATGATTTGCATACAACTTGACAAGATGTAATACATAACTACAACAATATTTACATTCTAAGTTTAAATCATAATATGGTATGGCACAAGTTTAAATAAACGAATTAATTTTAGTGACACCTGACACACCCAAAACGTGTAATTAAAAAGGGGAGTTGTAAGATTCACTCACATTGGGTGCGTTCGGTTGATGATGTTGAATACGCACGAAGTTGGATTTAACCACGAGTGAAACTAACCTAGATAATAACATAATGGTTCGGTAAATAAGCAGATTTTATTAATCAATTTTAGTAGGATTATTGGATATATTTTTGTGAGTTTAAGGCTATTTTCTAACTTTAAAAATGTTATTTTTAAGTATTTTTAATTTAAATACATAGATAAAAGAAATATAAAAAAATGTTGATTTTTGACTGTTGACCATTGACTTGTTGACCGTTGACTTGTTGACTTGTTGACCGGTTCGGTCGTGTATGTGACATGCGCTGGGTGAGACTCGAACCGGTGACCTCCCGTACGCGTGCACGCAGCTCTACCAACTGAGCTACGTGTCTAACCCGAAATATTTCTGTTTTTAATTATATTTATATACTAATTAGATTAATCCGAAAATCATTTATTTAAAAACGATTTAATTGCATGACTCGATGCTCGCCACAGGTCTCGAACCCGGGACCTGTGGTTTAGTTTGACACACAGTCCACCGCTGGACTGTGTGTCTAACTTGGTAAATAATCTGGTTTTTATTATACTTATATACTAACTAGATAAATTCATTTCTGTCCTTATATAAAAAGTTTGATAATTGCCAGAACCGGTGCGGTAGTCTGGACTCGAACCCGCGACGTATGATTTAAACGCGCACACAGTCCACCACTGGACTGTGTGTCTATCTTGGTTATTATTCCGGTTTTCATTAAACTTAAAATCTATTTGCGAGTGTATCCGGTTCAGTTTAAAAAAAGGAACATTTTTATTAAGGCGAGTGTGCGTGTGACAAGAATCGAACTCGGGACGTATGCGTGTTTATTTGCACACAGTCCACCGCTGGACTGTGTGTCTAACCCGAGATATAACTTGATTTAAATTAAACATATATAATACCGAAAACTTCATCTTCTTCGTTAAGCTTAACCCGGAACCAATGTCCGACTGGTTCGACGATTTAATCAAGTTCTTTAGTGTGTTGTGATTAGCTACATGTGAGATTAATAAAAACGAGAGAGATTAGGTGTAAGATATACCGAACAGAGATCCTCTGTTTCGCCGGCGAAATTCCGATGACAGCAGGTTATTCCGGCGACGTTTATCTTGCGGCAGAAGGTGTTCAGGAAGCTTGAGGTGAGTGTGGGGGGCTTCGGATAGCGATTTTTGACCGTTAATTTGTTGAGTTCCCTGTAATCAATGCACATGCGAAAAGTCCCATCTTTCTTCTTTACAAACAGAACAGGTGCACCCCAAGGCGATGAGATAGGACGTATGAATCCCTTGTCGGTCAGTTCCTGTAATTGACTGGCCAGCTCTTGCATCTCGGATGGGGCTAACCTATAAGGAGATTTCGCGACGGGTGTAGCGCCAGGTATAAGGTCGATACGGAATTCGACTTCTCTCTTGGGAGGAAGTCCGGTGATATCGTCGGGAAAAACTTGCGGGAATTCCTTTACTACGGGTATATCTTCGAGTTTCTTCTCTTTGCCTCCTTTCTTGACAACGTGGGTTAGAAATGCTACATAATTTTTGCGGAGATATCTTCGGGCTTGAAGACAGGACATCAGCTTGAGTCCTTTCGAAGGGGTTTCTCCAAAGATTCGTAGAGTTTGACCGTCTGCAAGAGGAATGCGAATGAACTTCTCACAGCATACTACTTCAGCCTGATGTTGGCTGAGCCAGTCCATGCCGATTATAATGTCGAAACTTCCCAACTTCATAGGAATGAGGTCAACAGAAAAATCGTGATCGTTTAGAGTAAAGGTGCAGTTCCGGATAATGGAGTTTAATGAGACCGGCTTTCCGTCAGTAACTTCTACCATTATGGAGTTCATAAGCTCGACACGAGTTTGATTGAGGATGGGTTCGAATTCTAAGGACACAAAACTCTTATCCGCGCCAGTATCAAATAATACAGATGCATATCTACCATTGACGAGAAACGTACCGTTAACCACGTTGTTGTCGGCCCTAGCTTGGTTGGCGTTGATGTTAAATGCTCTTCCTCTAGCAGGTGGAGGAGCTTGGTTAGCTTGGTTCACTGGATTCGCTTGAGCTTGAGCATGTATGATGTTTACCAAGCGTGGACACGTGTTTCTAAAATGGTTTGGGTCACCGCAATTATAGCAAGCCCGCATGGGTTGCATCATGGGGTAGTTGGGTTGATAGTAGGTCTGGGTTGTATGTTGTGTAGGCGGTGGTTGAAAAGGTTGTTGGGTTTGACCCATCATTTGATGGTGGGTTTGAGTTGCGGGTTGGTTGCGGTTCATTCGTTGCAGTGTGCGGCAGGCTTGGATGGTGTGCCCTGCACGGCCACAGCCGGTGCAGTATTGACAGGGGTAATCGGGGGAGTGATGGTATTGGCAACGGGTGCACTTTGGGTAAGGGCCAGAGTATTGCCTTTTGTGTGGTGCGGGTGAAGGAGTAACTTGTGTGATGGGGGCAACAGGGGTGGGGAAATTTGTTTGAGTGACGGCAAAATTTCTGGTATTTCGCTTTCTCTTGTTTGAAAATTTTGAGGATGAGGTGGGGTGGTTGGAAGTTGGGCCCTCAATGGGGGCTTTCTTTTTCTCCTCTTTGAACTTACCGTTTCTGATGCGGTTCTCGGTAAGTTCGGTGGCTAATTCCATGGCGGCTTCGAGCGTTGCAGGCGAAGCGCTGAGGACTGAGTCCTGAATCTTCGAGGGAAGGCCTCGAATATAGTGTTCCACCAATCGGTACACGGGGGTGAACAAGTTTGGAACCATCTGGTTCAGCTCAAGAAATCTTTTGTTGTAGGAAGTGTGATCCCCTTCCTTTTGCTTCAGTGAGTGGAATTCGTCCTCTAACTTCTTGAGTTCGCTTCTTGGGCAGAAGCGTTTTGTCATTACTTCCCTTAACTCTTCCCAAGTTAAGGCCATCGCGTCTTCCACTCCTCTCTTACCCTTCTCGGTGTTCCACCAGGTCAGGGCTACCCGAATAATCTCCCAGTCGCGTAACGTACCTTGCGATCCTCGGGACAATCGCAATTTAGGAAAGTGTTTTCCATCTCCTCAAACCAGTGGAGGAGAGCGGTGACACCTTCGGTCCCTTCGAACTTCGGGGGATCGCAAGACTTGAAGTGCTTGTAGGAGCACTTCTTGGAGGAGGGGTTGTCGATGTTTTGATCCTCTTGGTTTGGTGGATTGACTGGATTTGCAGTGAGAGCTTGCTGAACTTGAACTACAATATCAGGAAGTACTGTGGCCATTTGTTTTGCTATCTGAGCGGCCAAGCGTTCGTTTGACCTTCCTGACTTCCGTCCTCCACGGAGCTGTCTACCCGACATCTATAGGAATATACATAGGAAGATGGTGAGTTTATGGATTGTTTAGGGGTCATGTGTCAAAAAAAAATAAAATTAACATAAATATCAATAATGCAACCACATCCATTGGATGTCTTGGGTTAGCTCATGTTGGGTCTCAAATGTCCCCCATACCTTCACCTGTATAGTCATGTGGGCCCCCATGACTATTGGCTTGGTAGGATTCACATTAGTATTGGCGATTTACACTCACATGACCCGAATGAAAACCACAAAATATGTTTACAAGATGTATGGTCGGAATGTGTCCAGGTGTAGACACAATGACAACTCAAAGTGGGGTTAGTTCACACGACGTTTGGTATAGCATGCTTTGGCCTAATAGGTACTTCGTACTCTCATCGTTAGTCCCCAGGTAGGCAAACTGGTCCTTTATTTTGGATTTATACGAATGCCAAGCCTAGACAGGACGTTCCGACTACCGGTACTGGTACCCTTCCAGTTACTACATGCCCGTCATGGGAACTCACTTTGATGAGATTTGAAAATACATAAATCATTGTAAAGCAATCATGAAAATGATGTGGTGTGTGCTTTCATGGATATGATATGTTATAAGAGTATGGTTCATGGTAAGCAATATATGATAGTATCTACTTATGAATATGCTTGCATAACATCGAATGTAACAATAAACATAAAGCATACAAACATCATGAAATTTGCATGTAACACACAAAAATTTAAATTTTCTAAGCAACTATAGTATAGGCTCTAAGGGTCTAATAACCTATCCTATATCCCTATAGTCATGGCTCTGATACCAATCTGTCACACCCCGACCCGCAGCGGAAACAAGAGTCGGGGCATGATTGGGTTATCACCAAAGCTCATGATGTTTACTAATATGTTTCATATTTATTAAATCCAAATTACATTTCAAAGTTCCAAGTCAAATTCATACAATACAAGGAAAGGAAAGATTAACTAAACAAATCCATGATCTAAACTGGTTTATTCTTCTAGGCCGCCCTATATGTTTCTTGCTTCAACTTGATCACCTGTATCATGTGTAAAAATGGGAAATTTTGGGTCAACAAAAGTTGGCGAGTGAACCTTGTTTAAAAACGTTTGTTATTGATTTATTATTTAATTTAATTTTGGGAAAATTGTGCAATAATCATATATGAAACAATGTATGTAAACATAACAATCACAAACCACCTTGCTTAAGCATGAAATAAGAATGACAATGTATGTGTTGGCAACGTCCCGTTCACGCTCATAGGTAATGGGGAAAGGACGGCCTATGCTAATGTATGTGAGATCAAGGCTCAATCAAACGGAGCCGATCTTATGCTGGCAACGCCTGGTTCACGCTCATAGGTAATGGGGAACAGCTCACGCTCATAGGTAATGGGGAGCGGCGGTCTATGAAATGTATGTACTGAAATGATAAAATTTAATCTAGACTTCAACCACACAAACAATGAATACACCTTGAATACACATTGATCATAAACATGATGGATGCACAATGATTAATTATAATAAATAAATACGACACATGATACACCCCAAAATGTGATTAAAAAGGGGAATTTGTAGAGATTCACTCACATTGGATGCGTTTGTTTGAAGATGTTGGATGCGCACGAGTTTAGGGGATTGATCGACGAGAGATAACTAACCAAATAAGTAATGAAAAGGCACGGTAAGTATGTGGATTTTATTAACTATTTTAATAAGATTTTTGGGTATAAATTTGTGAGTTTAAGGCTACTTTCTAATCTTGAAAACGTTATTTTTAAGTATTTTTAATTGATTTTTGATTTAAATAATTGATTTAATAAATAAAATAAATAATAAAAAAAAAGTTGACTTTGACCGTTGACCGAGACCGTTGACCGTTGACCGTTACTGTTGACCGGTTTAATTGTGTGGAATTGTGCGCTGAGTGAGGCTCGAACCCGAGACCTCCCGTACGCGTGCACGCAGCTCTACCAACTGAGCTACGTGTCTAACCCGAAATAATTCTGTTTTTAATTATACTTATATACTATTTACTTTAAACCGAAAATTATTTATTTTTAAAAAGCTTTTAAACGTAACGGACCGGTGCTGACCACAGGTCTCGAACCCGGGACCTGTGGGTTAGCGTACACACAGTCCACCGCTGGACTGTGTGTGTCACTTGGTTATTAACTCGGTTTTTATTATACTTAACATATACTGTGCGTCAACCCGGTTCAGTTTAAAAAGGCGGATTTTTTATTTCAAGTGGGTAAAGCTGGGACAGGATTCGAACTCGCGTCTCGTGTATGTTTGTTGCACACAGTCCACCGCTGGACTGTGTGTCTAACCCGTTTATTAAACCGATTTTAATTATTCTTATATTATACCACACTTCATCTTCTTCGTTCAAAACATAAACATCGATCAAAAGACTCTTATTTGCTAAGTTAGCTCAATGAAGGTTATGAGTCATCAAAAAGAAAATGAATGGAAAGAGATTGGAGGGTTGATTGTACCAACTGTTCGCTTTTCTTCAGACGTCCGGCAAGGTCGTCGGCTCCGTCTTGGTGAGCTGCGGCTGATAGAATCTACCAATAATTTGGAGGGATTAGATGCGAAGTGGGACTACTGGGTAATGACTATCAGTGAAACAGAAGAATCATACCGATAATCAGCAGTTCCCCTGAAAGTTCAGAAATTTCTCCGGCGAATCAGATAATCCGGCAACGTCGACTGCAAAGGATTCTGGGTGAGGGATTTATATTAGAATTTGTCTAATAAAGGAATGAGCCAGAAAAATCGAAGTAATTACCGTGCAGGTGGAAGTCTCGGTTTTCCGGCGACTTGCAGATGTTTTCCGGCGAGTAGATTTTCGTCGAGAGAAAGTGCGATTTGGGAGCGAAAAGGTTTCTGGTGAATTGTGGGTGAATTTATAGGGTAGTATCGAGGTGAATGGGGTCTGAATTCGGTCTTAATTCGAAGTCAGCCGTTCTCCGGCGGTTACGGCTGTTGTCGCGGGTTCAGACGTCCGTTATAACCGTCGCTAGAGTTAATTCAATGGTTAATTCGAGCGGAAACGTAATTTATCGGCGAAGTCGTCGGGATTTCCGACGACTGCTGTTTGGGCGCAAGTTGACCGAGTTTGAATTCCGCACATCATTATTTGATTTAATAAATCCATTAACTTAACAGAAAATCAAAGTGGCGGAGTGGTTTATGGCGTGTGAGTTAAGACTTTGAGGAAATAACCGGCTGACCCGGGTTCGACTCCCGGCAGCCGGTTTTCCTTTTTAATTAATTCATTTTCATATTTTTACAATTTTAATTTATATCTTTTAATTTGTTGATCAATTATGAATCGTTTAAAATTAAAATAAGCCGTAAATGAACAACAAAATTTTAAAACTGATTGTTCGGTTATTAAACGAAGCGGGTTTCGAAAACCCGTTTTTCGACAAATGTTACAGTATTCCCTACTTTTAGAAATTTCGTCCCGAAATTTAAGTAGTAGTAGATACAGGAAAAAGGTGTGGGTATTTTTCGCGCATTGAGTCTTCACGTTCCCAAGTAAACTCAGGTCCTCGTTTCGACTCCTAGCGTACCCTGACAATTGGGATGCGGCTTCTTCTTAAACGTTTTTCTCCGAAGTCCATAATTTCTACTGGTCTTTCAATAAAATGCATAGATTCATCAACTTGAATGTCTTCTAGAGGAATATGGAGATTTTCATCGGCGAGGCACTTCTTCAAGTTCGATACGTGGAATGTGGGATGAATTCTGTTGAGTTCCTCCGGTAAGTCAAGCTTGTAGGCTACAGGTCCTACCCTTTCGAGTATTTTGAAAGGACCTACGTAGCGTGGTGCTAGCTTGCCTTTTTGGCCGAAACGAACTACTCCCTTCCACGGCGAACCTTTAAAAGTACTTGATCGCCAACGTTAAACTCCAAGGGCTTTCGTCGCTTGTCAGCATAGCTCTTTTGACGACTTTGTGCCGCTAACAGGTTGTTTCGGATTTGATGAATCTTGTCAGTTGTTTCTTGTATTAATTCTGGACCGGTGATTTGAGCTTCTCCAATTTCGTGCCAACATATAGGTGATCGGCATTTACGACCATATAACGCTTCGAAAGGTGCCATGCCGATACTTGAATGAAAACTGTTGTTGTACGAAAATTCAACTAATGGTAAGTGAGCGTCCCAATTCCCTTTGAAGTCTATGACACATGCCCGAAGCATGTCTTCAAGAGTTTGAATGGTGCGTTCAGATTGACCATCAGTTTGGGGATGATAGGCATTGCTGAGATCTAATCGCGTACCCAAAGCGGCTTGTACAGCTTGCCATGTGCGTGAAGTGAAACGACCATCACGATCTGATATAATGCTTAAAGGTACACCATGACGGCTTACGATTTCACTGATGTAGATGCGGGCTAGCTTCTCATTTTTTAAGTCCTCGCGAATTGGAATGAAGTGAGCTGATTTTGTAAGACGATCAATGATTACCCATATTGTGTCGTACCTACCAGGAGTGCGAGGTAACCCGGTAATGAAGTCCATGGTTATATTTTCCCACTTCCATACGGGTATTTCAGGTTGGACCAGAAGTCCTGAGGGTCTTTGGTGCTCAGCTTTCACTTTTGAACAGGTAAGGCACTTGGAAACAAAAACGGCAATATCCTTCTTCATGCCAGGCCACCAGTAGGTGTATCGAAGGTCTTGCAACATTTTGTCGGCTCCTGGATGTACAGAGTATCGTGTCTTGTGAGCCTCTTTCATAAGAGTATCGCGAAGATTGTTGTGATCAGGAATCCATAGGCGATCGAGATAATATAGAATGCCGTCAGATTTCGTTTCGAGTTTAAGTTCCGCTCCACAAGATAACTCATTGCGGATGTCGTATTCTGTTATGGAAACATGTTGAGCTTCTCGGATTTGGTCTTTGATGTTGGTCATGATTTGCGAACATAGAAGACGAATAGAGTTCGCATAACCTTTTCGACTGAGTGCATCAGCCACCACATTTGCCTTGCCAGGATGATACCGAATTTCGCAGTCGTAATCATTAAGAAGTTCGACCCATCTTCGTTGCCTCATATTCAACTCCTTTTGGTTAAAGATATGTTGGAGGCTCTTGTGGTCAGTGTAAATCTCACACTTGGTACCATAGAGGTAATGTCTCCATATCTTAAGAGCGAATACAACGGCTCCAAGTTCTAGGTCGTGAGTAGTGTAGTTCTTCTCATGAGTTTTGAGCTGCCTAGAAGCATAGGCTATCACTTTTCCCCTTTGCATTAAGACACAGCCTAACCCCTGTCCTGATGCGTCGCAATATACTACAAAGTCTTCGCAACCTTCGGGGAGTGTGAGGATAGGAGCGTCAAAAGCTTTTGCTTAAGAGTTTGGAAGGCTTCTTCTAGTTTAGGTCCCCATGCGAAGGGTTTTCCTTTATGTGTCAAAGCCGTGAGTGGTACAGCGATACGAGAGAAATTCGATATGAAACGACGGTAGTAACCAGCCAACCCAAGGAAAGATCGTACCTCGGTTGGAGTACGTGGCGCTTGCCATTCTTGTACTGCCTTGATCTTTGCGGGGTCGACATGAATTCCTTTGTCATTGACGACATGACCAAGGAACTGTACTTCTTGTAACCAAAATTCGCATTTGGAGAATTTAGCATAAAGCTTTTCGGTCTTCAAAAGTGAGAGGATGAGCCGAAGGTGTCGCTCATGATCAGTCTTAGACTTTGAGTAAATGAGAATATCGTCGATGAAGACTATAACGAAGCGATCAAGATAGGGTTTACAAACTCTGTTCATTAAGTCCATGAAGACGGCTGGAGCGTTGGTTAGACCAAAAGGCATAACCATGAATTCGTAGTGACCATATCGAGTTCGGAAGGCGGTCTTTGGAACGTCTTCTTCATGTACTCTGAGTTGGTGATAGCCGGAACGAAGGTCGATCTTTGAAAAATAAGAGGCACCCTGGAGTTGGTCTAGAAGATCATCGATGCGAGGTAACGGATAGCGATTTTTGACCGTTAATTTGTTGAGTTCCCTGTAATCAATGCACATGCGAAAAGTCCCATCTTTCTTCTTTACAAACAGAACAGGTGCACCCCAAGGCGATGAGCTAGGACGTATGAATCCCTTGTCGGTCAGTTCTTGTAATTGACTGGCCAACTCTTGAAGATATGCTTCGCGCATGTGTTATAGACTTCAAGGGAAATTGGGACGCTCATCTACCATTAGTAGAATTTTCTTACAACAACAGCTATCATTCAAGTATTGGCATGGCACCTTTTGAAGCCTTATATGGTCGTAAGTGCCGATCTCCTGTATGTTGGCACGAAATTGGGGAAGCTCAAATCACTGGTCCAGAATTGATCCAAGAAACCACAGACAAGATCCATCAAATCCGAAACAATCTTCTAGCGGCTCAAAGTCGTCAAAAGAGTTATGCAGATAAACGACGGAAGCCTTTAGAGTTTAACATTGGTGATCATGTACTTCTAAAAGTATCACCGTGGAAGGGAGTAGTTCGTTTTGGTCAAAAAGCCAAGCTAGCACCACATTACGTAGGACCTTTCAAGATACTCGAAAGAGTCGGACCTGTAGCATACAAGCTTGATCTACCAGAAGAACTCAAAAGGATTCATCCCACATTCCACGTGTCGAACTTGAAGAAGTGCCTCGCTGATGAAAACCTCCACATTCCTCTGGAAGATATTCAGATTGATGAATCTATGTATTTTATTGAAAGACCAGTAGAAATCATGGACTTCGGGGAGAAACGTCTACGACGAAGTCGCATTCCAATTGTTAGGGTACGCTGGGAGTCGAAACGTGGACCTGAGTTTACTTGGGAACGTGAAGACTCAATGCGCGAAAAATACCCGCAACTTTTTCCAACTACTTCTACTACTTAAATTTCGGGACGAAATTCCTAAAATTAGGGGATACTGTAACATTTGTCAAAAACGGGTTTCCAAAACCCGCTCCGTTTTGTAATCGAATATCAAGTTATAAATTTCACGTTGTATATTTATGATTATTTTGATTTATAATGATACATAATTAAAACAAACTAAACTATAAAAATTATATTTGATAAAAAGTTAAAACAAAATAAATAAAAATGAAATGTTGCTGCTGGGACTCGAACCCGGGTCAGCCAGAACTGAAATCCAAAGACTTAACACACACACACATCACCACTCCGCCACTTGTTGTTTTCTGTTATCTCTAGGAAACAAATAACATTTATACACAAACTCAGTTAAACCGGTTGCGCCAACTGAGAAACTGAAATCGGCAATTCAATCGTCTAATCGTTTGATTAATCGCACATTCAGGTTTATAACCGATGCACCGACGATTTTTAATCAATTCAGATTGAATGAACATCAATTTTCATCATCATCGGTTTTTATAACCGAAAATAATCAAAGTCCAATTTACTTCAATCAAAACCCTTCTTGCGACTCAGAGACATCATACAACCCTTCCATTTCACTTTCGTCATACATTCAGCCCATCAGAACGCTTAAATCAACTCGCCGGAAATTTCTGCAAGATTCGCCGGAAAACCGTATTCATCATCAAAACGGTAATTCTTTCTAACTTAAACCTTTCAATTGAAATAGAATTCAGACACCGTTATCAGATAATTCCAGTTCGCCGGAAAATTTCTGGAAATCTTTATTTCCGTTTGTGAAACGGTAAGGACCTTCAATCACACTGTTAACGTTTGTTTATCACTTCAATTCCACGATTGGCTAATCAAAATGGTTAATTGTTTGGTTCAGTTGAGGTGCACAAAAACAGAGCCGACGCCTTGCCGGAAACTCTGTGATAAATCATTCCTACGGTATGTTTACTTCCAACACCGTCTCTGCTATTTCATTCTAGTCTTATGAATGTTTGATAATCGTAAACGCAAGAAACGGATTAGTAATTCAGTCGATTGTAATTTGAATGAAGAAGACGAAGTTAGTTAAGTTATAAGTTTATTTAAAATCAGTAATATGAACGGGTTAGACACACAGTCCAGCGGTGGACTGTGTGCAAAATATACACGCATGTCACGAGTTCGATCCCTGATACACGCACTCCCTATGTAATAAAATGCCTTTTTGTTTAAAACTGAACCGGGTTAACTCCGTTAGTAGTTAAGTATAATAAAAACCGAGATAATAACCAGGTTAGACACACAGTCCAGCGGTGGACTGTGTGCAACACTAAGTCGCACGTCACGCGTTCGAAACCTGTTACTGGCACCGGGTTGTTGAATTAAAATGTTTTTGAAATTAAAAGAATTTTGGTTAAATCGAATTAGTATATAAATATAATTAAATACAAGATTATTTCGGGTTAGACACGTAGCTCAGTTGGTAGAGCTGCGTGCACGCGTACGGGAGGTCTCGGGTTCGAGTCTCACCCAGCGCATTCATGCACAGTGACCGAACCGGTCAACAAGTCAACAAGTCAACGGTCAACGCAAAATAAACAATTTTTTTATATTTTTATTTATTTAATTTAAATTAAAAATCAATTAAAAATACTTAAAAATAACATTTTTTAAGGATAGAAAATAGCCTTAAACTCAGAAAAATATATCTAAAAGTTCCATTAAAATCCTTAATAAAATCCACTCATTTACTATATTTTTCCGTTATCATTTAGGTTAGTTATTTCTCGTTGTTCCGCTCATCCAATTCGTGCGCATCTCACCATCTCCAATCCAACGCACCCAATGTGAGTGAATCTTTACAAATTCCCCGTTTTATCACGTTTTGGGGTGTATCATGTGTCTTGCTATATATTATATTTAAATCATTGTGCATACATCATATCATGAACATGTGTATTCAGTTTGTTTCAACTGTTGTGTAGTTATTGTTAGATGCAAATTTATTATTTTCAGTACATGCAATTTCATAGGCCGCCGCTCCCCATTACATTATGAGCGTTGAGCATGTTCCCCATTTCACTATGAGCGTGAACCTGGCGTGCCCACATACGACCGGCTCCGTTCGATTGAGCCTTGATCGCACAGACATTTTCATTTTCAGTACATGCAATACGATCGGCTCCGTTTGATTGAGCCTTGATCGCACAGTTTCATTCATGTTATTTACCGTATGACGTTGGTATGTTAATGTATGCTATCATGTGTTATTGTATGTTATAGTTGTGATTGCTATTGCTACTGCTTGGTTATTTACATTTGCTCATTTATGATTATGCACAATTTTTCATTGATAAACTAACAAGAAAATCAATAACAAATGTTTATCTAACAAGGTTCACTCGCCAACTTATGTTGACCCAAAAACCCCTATTTTTACACATGATACAGGTGAACCAGCAGCAGCCAGAAACACATAGGATTGGACTAGAAGAATAAAATGATTTAGAGTTTGGGATTGTTATGTTTGGTTTATTTTCTTTGTATTGTATGGACATGTTTGGATATTTGGAAATGTAACTTTGACTTTAATAAATATGAAACATATTAGTAAATATCATGAGCTTTGGTGATAACCCAATTATGCCCCGACTCTTATTCCGCTGCGGGTCGGGGTGTGACAAGAAAAGGGTTTGGGGAATGATTGTACCGAACTGATCGTCTTTCTTCAGAAGTCGGCAAAGATCGTCGGCTCTGTTTCGGGAACTCCTTCTGTTCTGGGAACTCCTTCTGTTCGGATTCAATAATCAGTTTGGATGAATTAGATGTGAAATTGAACTACTGAGTAACGATTATCAGTAGGTTTGAATGATCATACCGGTTATCAGCGACTTTCCAAAAATTCCAGAAGTTTTCCGGCGAAAACAGAAAATCTGGCAACGTCGTCTGGAATAGATTCTGGGTGAGGGATTGATATTAGAATTTGTCCAATAATGGAATGAAACAGAAAGGTCAAGGTATTTACCGTGTAGATGAAAGTCTCGGTTTTCCGGCGACTTGCAGAGAATTCCGGCGAGTGAAATTTCCTGCGACAGAGATTCTTCAGAGGTTTAAGGTGAGTGGGGGTGATGTCAGTATGAGCTCCAAGATCTTATGTTTGGGTAAGCAGACGGGATGGAATGAACTCGGTTTTCCGGTGATAATTTCCGGTTAATTTATAGAGAAATCCGGCGACTTGCGGCGAAGTTTTCTGAGCAAAAATGGATAGTGTAAGTTGGATAGATTCGTGAGCTCAACTGGTGAACAAAGTATAATCCCGGATTTGAATTGTATTTTTCGGTTTCGAATAGAAATTTTTGGTCATGAATGAAATTGATTAAGTTTTTCGGTTATAACCGATATTGCTGTAAATGTAAACGTTATGGCCAAAAGAAACGGCAATGTTTGACGAATTTGTCGGGATTTCCGGCGTGAGCGGATTTTGGGCGCGCTGTGTAACTGGGTTTGATTTCCAGATTTATTTTATGTATTAATTGTTTCAATATGTTAACAAACAACACAAGTGGCGGAGTGGTTGGATGGATGTGAGTTAAGGCTTTGAATGATTCTCGGCTGACCCGGGTTCGAAACCCGGCTTCAGCATTTTATTTTTAATTCACTATTTTTAATACATTTTCAAATATAAATTTTATATTCTAATATACTTATTAATTATGTATCGTTTAAAATTAATTTGAGCATTAAATACGCAACTAAATTTTTGACTGGTTGTTCGGTTAATAAACGAAGCGGGTTTGGTTAACCCGGTTTTTTACGGATGTTACATTCGGCGACTCCCTCTCCTGCCTCACGTCGTGAATTTTGTTGATTTTTGTTTGGGGGACGGGTTATATAATGAGTTTTTAACCTTTTCTTTGGCAGTTACGTGATTTTTTAGTTTTGAAACCTTTCTTGGAGCCAAGAACACCTCCAACCTCAATTCCAATCCATCCATCATCATCCGAATTCATCATCCATCCTCACTTTCCTAACCCTAAACATCATCCTTTCCATCATCCCACCAATCCATTCTCCATAATCATCCACCATAACCCTAACTTTCATCATAATCCTCTTCAAAGCTTCAAGATATTCATGACCAAGAGTTCATCAGGTTAATCGTGTTCTGTTCGCCATGAGCGACTAATTCTCGCGGGTTTCACCCCGGTGTAGAATTTTGTAAGGATTTTTAGGGTTTGCTACTTGTTTATTATTTGGTTTGTCACAAGTTGAATTGCATTTGAATCATTAGATAATTGTCTTACATTTGTATTGAATTTACGAATTGTCGAGTGAGTTATGAAATTTGGCTTCGTGAAATGAATATGCGTATTTATGCCTTGTCTTTTGGTAGGATTTACTTGTCCAAGGTAACGAAGTGCATTGCGGTGGGTCTCGAACGTCGATAGCAATTTGCACCTAAGCCTTGTGATTCTAAAACCGTTAATGAACTAATTCAATAAAACCAAAGTAAAACGTGTAGTAACTCTAGGTCCTACAATTGTTGAACCGGGTGTGAACCTTGTTCCAAATTATTGTTTAAACTCATTCAATCAAATATTTGTGCGTAGTTAGTAATTAACATATAATCAAACTTGTCGGTTTAATCCGACCTTTCTTTTCAACAAACAAACAAATTAACAACATAGAAAGCTTCATAAGTGTGACAACCTTTTAAATCATCCGTGACCATCGCAAACCACAAACTCTTCGTGGTTCGACCCTGTACTACCACTAACTCATAGTTAAGGGTAAATCGGGTATATATATATTATCTTTGACCGGGGCTCGACACTCCGATCAAATTTTGGCGCCGTTGTCGGGTAGTTCGTGAGCTTTGCGTTTGGATATTAATTGATTTCGTGATATCTGTTTAAGTGTTCGTTTTCTTATAACGTTTCTGCTTTTATGTTACGCTGGTGTGTTACTTGTGTAGGTTACAAGTAGTGCATGCATACACGAAACTCCGGGAGGACTTCACCATTAGTGTTCGAACCGGAGATCGAGCGAGTCGTTAGAAGAAGTTTAACCAAACGGTTAGAGGCAACCCTTGTCTCTAATCCACCCAACACCAAATCACCATCTACACCATCCTTTGGGCCTAGTCCAATGGATCCTCAAAATTCCAATCACCCAAACAACCAAACCCAACATCAATACCAATACCCAAATTACCCTCCCCAAAACCAAAACGTCCAAAATAACCAACCGTGGGGTGGTAATAGATTGGGACCACCAACACCACCTTTCTAAACTCATGATCAAAATCCAAACAACAACCAACGTACACCCACACCTCCACCTCAAAACCAAAACCAACAAAACTCATTACCGTACAACCTCAACAACTGAATGTTAACCCAACCGTGGAGTTAACCAAAATCGTGGTTTTCGGGTGTTTAAACTTCAGCTACGAGATCAAAACTCTCAACCTTATAAAAGGATACTTGTTTAACACTCTCGTGGATCCTTAAATTACAACCTATGGTAAACCAATTTAAATGGGTGACATGATTAATTATGTTTTAATTGGTGTTCTACAAAAAATTTAGATTGTGGGTCAGGTAGCCCCTTAAACCACTCATTGATTTATATAATTATGAAGTATCAATTTTAACTTAATGAATTGAATAAATTCATAGAAATTGATTTTGGAAAGGTTTTATGAAGTATGAATAAGGTCTTGAGAACATTTGCAAATTGAGTTAAAGATGACAACATAAAAATATCTCTAATCTCTCTCTATATATAGATGACATCCATTGTTGACAACTTGAATTAAGGAAGTTAATATTTACAAATCCCTCCCTTTATCTCTCTTTATATGTACACCTTTATCTCTATATATATATATATATATAGTAAAAAGGATATGAGAATAAGATATAGGGGTGTGAAAAGAGTGTAAGCCTTAATTAACCGTAGTGTCGTGAGTCAATAGCATAGCAGTCTATCTAATTAGCTGGCTGAGCTTTTGAGTAACTTAAGATTATTCTTAATTTTCATGTACATGCGCTTCCCATATTAGAAATAAGGTACTTCATGTTTGGTTGTTAGTGTTTTTTCAAAATTTAATTTATAAAGTTATGTTGTATCTAAAGTTCTAAATAGAGCAACTGGTTATATCAACCACTTTATTTTTTATCCTAAATTTCTACATTTAAACTCCATATACTAAAAAAATAGGTGGTATTAGAAAATCAAAATTAATTACCATTTGAAAGAAGTGTTGTTTTAAAAATTAACATAACAAAACTTATAGTTGCTACGTCTATTTATTTTTTAATACATATTTTGATGACCGTATATGTTAACAAATTACACTACATATTATTCCATTAGTATAATACACACTTTCTTCAATTGTGAAATGCATATGTTTTTCAAAACATATTTTTATTAGCAAATAGGATTTAAATAATCACAACTTCTTAATTTGTCTGATAATAATCCCAACTCAGTTATTTGCCGATAATAATCCGAACTGGTTCACTTTTGGCCGATAAAAGTCCGCCGTTAAAAATAGCTTAAAGGATTGAAGTTTTTTTTGAATTACATACCGATATTTTAGGGGTTTTGATCAGAACGAGGATACAAGTCGATTTATGTAACTTACCTCGAAACGGTGTTCTAAACAGCTTGATTTTCGTTGACTGGAAGTTTAAACACCCGAATTGAAGCACTGTTTTCGTCGGGCAGTATTTCGAGGTAAATTTTACATCAATCAACTCGTATCCTCGTTCTAATCAAAAGCCCTAAAACATCGGTTTGTAATTCGGAAGAAAAGTTAACTCCGTTAAGCTATTTTTAGCGTAGACTATTATCGGCCAAAAGTGAACCAATTCGAATTATTATCAATAATTGAGTTGGAATTATTATCGGCTAAATTGAGAAAGTTTGGATTATTTAAATCCAATTTGCCTTTTTTATTACTAAAATATAACAATACATTTATCAACTTGTGTATGATCTTCAAAATGATGACCACACTAAAATTCCCTCCTTCGTCTTTATGCCTCTTTTATATTTTCATTTCATTCTTGCCAGTCTAGTAGAAACCGCCTAAAAAATTTTATGGTTTCAAAGCTTATATGGGCATTGAGTTTTCTTCTACACCAATGTTTTTTTCACCATCAACTACACGGGGTTCCTCAAAACCTTCAAAGACTCGGGTCTAGGCAGAAAAAGGTTCAAACCAATGTCTATGGAAGAACAAGTGGAATGTGTGTTTTGCTTAAGTACGATTGGAGATGATGAAGATATTAAAGAACGTAGATGTGATCATTTGTTTCATGAAGCATGTTTCGTTAGATGGTTAGGGTTCGGGAACATGACTTGTCCACTATGTCACGACCGTTTGGTGTTGATACGTGCTAAACTAGTCAACATCCACGTACACTATTATCACCCACGCAGCCCTCATGAATTTGCTGCATTTTCTTAGGCTATAGGGTGTGGTCATGACCACCATGACCCTCCATATCAGCGTCATGTCACTCACCTCTAATCCACCATCCAAAGCCACTACTCTAAGGGCGTGGTCATGATCCAAACCACTATCTGTTTATTAATTTTTGACTAAAGAAAAAAAGATAGAAAATATTGGAAAATGGAAAGGAGGACCATGGTTGCCATGGTTTAATCCATGCGAACAATGGTGGATCAGGCAAAGGGATGGTGTAGCCTTCCATTCATGTTCCTACGCGGCGAATCATGTCTCAACCATTACCCCCACACCCTTCAGCCTTATATATTTCATGTTAATTGTTTTCTACATTGCTTAGTGGTCTAGACTATGCATGTTCCTTTTAACTTCCTTTTGGTTATTTTAAATATAAGCCTACAAAAGGCATTGCAAGTTTATGAATGAATCAAGAAGAAAATTGATGCAAACTCAAAGTCTTGTTGTTTATCTATTTCTTGAAGCCTAACCCATTCAACATGTTTGTTGGGGGATCAGTCATCTCGAATTGGCTTACTATCAGGGGTTGCCTAGAGTTATTTCCGATCTTGGACAATAGTTTTTGGTCTTTGATTTTTGTTCTACAAGTAACACAAGAGACAAAGAATCATGGTGGCTTTGATAGACTTCTTTACATCAGCTCCAATATAAAGAAGATGTAAATTTGCACATCTGACAGTGCAGAGAGTGCAAGGTTCGATTATCCAAAACCAATCGCAATAAAGATGAGGTGGTTTCGTGCTGAAGTTCCACAGATGAGGAGTATTCCATCTGGTTCATAAATATAACCTTATCTTCTAACTAAATCATTCTTATTTGTTTTGGTTTATTCACATTATGTTGATTCATTATTGGTTTTGGATTTATGATAGGTGATTTTGTTAGTAGTTTATTTAGTTTCTTGCAGTAGTAGAGCTTGAATGAAAACTCAGTGGGGGTCAGACTCTCAAAATCCAAGTTGGTGAGGGTCGGACTCTTAAAATTCTAATATTTTACACTAAAAAAAATTCTTGAAATTTTCAGTAAAATTAACACTACGATTTCATAGTTTCTTCAGTTCGTTCTAAATTAGTGGAGTACAAAAACAAGTGAAAAGTTCGATCAGGTGAAAAAGAATCATCTTTTTCGTATTAGCGTGAGCACAAATTCACAGTGAAAACAATTCAATCGGGTCAATACAATCATCTTTTAGTATTAGTGTGAGTACTAAAACAAGCGAAAAAATTTCGATCAGGTCAAAAAGATCATCTTTTAGTATTAGATTGAGTACAAAAACAAGTGAAAAAAAAATCGATCCGGTTAAAAGAATCATCTTTTAGTATTAGCGCACTACAAAAACGAGTGAAAATATATTTTATCAGGTAAAAAAGAATTATCTTTTCGTATTAGCGTGATTACATATTACTAATCATGTTCTCAGAATATACACTTTTTCTGTTTTAGTAATTTTCTCTCATCTATGTTCTTATTAATTATCATTTTCATACATGAAATATATGAATAAAGATGATTCGAAACACCATGACATATACTACAGCCGGTTAAATAGAAAGACAATAAGATATTTTATTTAGCAAAGTCCAATGTTTTAATGGGACCTTAACATAACGTTTTATTTCATTTATACATCTTTATCATAGTAATTTATAATCTAAGTTCCTATCTCACTATATATATATATATATATATATATATATATATATATATATATATATATATATATATATATATATATATATAATAAAATTCGACTTTGCCGACATAACCATTTTGTACTAAAAAGTTGCATGTATAATGGGGAACATTATCATTATATTTGAAGGGTGGAATGTTCAAATAACAACAAATTAACACCTAAACTTATCAAACAAATCATCCATACATTCATCCATGTGGTTTCTGCAATGCATGCAAGTTAACTCATTTTTTGAAAATTCTATCATATTCTTAACACACACAAAAGCAAGCAAGTCTTCTAATTTAAAACAAGCTTTTTGTTGTTAACGAATGTTAAGTGTCCAATCTTAAATTTTGTTAATTCAGCCTGTAAATCCAATATATTATTCTTAAATATTAATTTGCTATCTTTATCAGATAAAATTAACATTATCAACCCTAAATACAAAATCATACAGCAATATCACAACCCCCAAATTACAGTAAAAAAATTACCAATCCCAAACAAATTAACGACCTCAGACTATGTGTAGTGGAGAAGTGACATAACGTCCCTCCCTTGGGCATGAAGTGACATATGGCATTATGGGGGGTGAAGTTAAAAAAAGGGTGTCGTAGAGATTTGTGAAGATTGGGGAAATCTGATTTTTAATTTCTTTTTTTAAGTTAAAAAGTGGTACAAAATAGATGTGGGAGGATCCGATTGGTCATTCAAATTCATCTCAGGCATGTTTTAGGAAACGCCATTCAAAAAAGGCAAAAAAAACGTCCCAAAGGCGGTGTGGTGGGCTTTATGAGGCGTTTTTGAGGCATTCCACGCCCAATTCCACCCCCACTAAGGGTGTTCTCATGCAAACAGTTTTAAAACCTTCACACTCAATTCAAACAAAAACCAATAAAAAACTAACTATACAAATGGAATTGATTAAGAACGATGAATGGGTTGAGGGTTTTTGAGGCAGCGATGAAGTGTTTGAGAAGAAGGATTAGCAGCAGCCATTGATGAAAATTTTGATTGAAAAAGGTGGGTTTAATATTTGAATATCTTTTTTACTTCATTATGATAATTTTAGGGTCTTTTAACCTTTAAATTATAATATAATATAATAAACTGTGCGAATGCTTTATGTGCTTTTATCAAAAGTATGTTTTTTTTTCGTCTCACGTTGCGACGAAACAGAGTAAATGATAATGTAAAACAAACATTATTTGAAAATGTAGCATGTTGTTTAGAAAGCCAAACAGTTACAATCGGTTCAGTTTATAATCGTATCAATTTACGATACCAGATAAGTACTTTATTTTTTAATATAAATTCGTTTTTAATAAAACTTATACTAATCGATGGTAAAAATTAAGCACAACTACGTATTTAAGTTTTTAGAAAAAAATTAACAAACATAAGTTATTAAAGAAATATCAAATTAATTGATAGATGATTTAAAAAAAAGAAAAAAGAATTATTAAAAATAAAATAAATGATAAAGGAAATATAGTTTTAGAAAAAGTTAAAAGTAAATAAAAAATATTAAAATATGTTAAAAGTTAAAAGTAATATTAGAAGTATGTTTTAATATTTACTTTATCAAAAGTAAATGTGCTTTTATCAAAAGTATGTTTTTTTTCATCGCGCGTTGCGACGAAATGGAGCAAATGATAATGTAAAACAAACACTATTTGAAAATGTAGCATGTTGTTTAGAAAGCCAAACCGTTACAATCTGTTCAGTTTATCATTGTATCAATTTATGATACCAAATAAATACGTTATTTTTTAATATAAATTCGTGTTTAATAAAACTTATACTAATCGAGGGTAAAAGTTAAGCACAACTACGTATTTAAGTTTTTAGAAAAAAATTAACAAGCATAAGTTATTAAAGAAATATCAAATTAATTGATAGATGATTTAAAAAAAAGAAAAAACAATTATTAAAAACAAAATAAATGATAAAGGAAATATGCTTTTAGAAAAAGTTAAAAGTAAATAGAAAAAATTAAAATATGTTAAAAGTTAAAAGTAAATATTAGAAGTAATATATCGATATAACAAAACATAAAAAAGCTATATATAAAATTTTAAATTTGAAATTATTATTCATGGCCATTCGAAAACTATATATATAAAATTTGAAATTACTATTTATGGCCATTCGAAAACTATATATATAAAATTGAACTTTTAGTTCTCAGATTTCTAAAATTACATGTTGTTTTTTGTGGTATTTTCAATATTATTACTTGTTACTCGGATAGTTTTTTTAATGGATGGACGTTATTTTTTTAAATTTACTTGGTGTGAGATGACCCACCATCTTTAAAAATATATAGTTACATACAAATATATACTAGCTCCATAACCCACCATCTTTTCAACTTCCTCTTCACCCCCAGCCTAGAGGTTTACAAAAAAATCAATTTTAGAATTGAAACCGGAAAATAAACCAAAACCGGTTTTAGAACCGAACCGAACCGGCGGTTGTAGACCGGTTAGGGATCTTGAGCTTCGAAACCGGTTTTAAAACCGAAACCGGTTTTTTTAAATAAACGGGTTAAAAACCGATCCTAACCAGTTGGACCGGTTATTGTTTTGACTTAAAAAAAAGGTTAGTAACCGAAACCGGTTATAAGAAAAACCGGTTTTTGTTTTTGATGTAAAAAACCGGTTTGGTTAAAAACCAAAACCGGTTATTAAAAAAAAACGATTTGTACACCTCTACCCAGCCCCTCACCCATACCACCTGTTACATGGCTCTGGTAACGATGACGATATAAAGCTTCGGTAAACATTTTGTATTTATGGTCTCCACAACCCCACCCTTCTTCTCCATAATATTAATTCCGAAAGCACCTTTGGCCTCCATCACAACCACCTCGTTTTTTCCGCTTTGTTGGAAAACTGAAAAAGAAAATTGTGATGTCGACCAACTCAGATCCATCGTTGGATACTAGTCGGGTACCGAGAAAACGTTTTGGTTCAGGTTGTTTTGACTGTATGGATCCATGGCTCAAACTTTATAAAAGTTGAAGAAATGTATAAAAAAGTGAGAGATTGGGTTGATTTTGTTTGAAAATGGGGATAAATGGTTATTATTTATAAAGAAAATAATTTTTTTTAACAAATCTAGCCGTTATAACGGCTATAAACATTCTAATTGGGCCCGTCATGGCCGTCTAGGGGCGACGTCTACGATGGGGACGACCCGGGGGGGGGGGGGGGGTTGCAGGCTCGTCGTCGCACCAAGCTGACCCGGGGATAACCCTCATACCGTCCAGTCTATATGTATATATAGTGAAAGGTTTAAATAAGAAAATTAAGAAACGTCAAAACAATATTTAATTAATCAAAAAATAATTTTTATTTAATTATACTACAAGGGTATAATAGTAACTTACAAAAATACATTAATTGAGTCAACTCTACTTCTTAAGTATCTAAGTTGAATAATAACTTTTCATTTTTTTAGTTACAAAAATTTGAAGTTTAGTATTTTTTTATCGTAAATATAAAAAAAAGAACTAAAAAATCTTCATCTATTATCATAAAAAATCGAAATATAATCATATATCATCAATCACATGACGTGTAAGATAAGGTGTAATATAAATTTCGATAAATATAAGATAAATTTTGATATGTACATGATATATATAATAAATTTTGATATGTGTAAGATATATTTAGACATATATAACATAAAATGTTTTTTTAATAATTCATTAATTATAATTAAAATCTCCAAAATAGCTTTAGATATAAAAAATAACGTTATAATAATTTACATTATACATGTAATTGTCATTATTATTGTAGAATGATGTAATTGTCATCATTATTGTAGAATGGAAATTACTTATTTCCCTTTTTATATTTAAAAGTCTTCATAATAGATCCTCTTTAAATAACGTTATAATTATAATAAAATTATTATGAATTGTTATTATCTTAATGTGTGACTATCCATATGTCTTTATAATGTGGTGACTCTACAAGTACTTAACTCATATGTCTTCATAATGTGGTGACTCTCTAAGTACTTAACTCTTATCTTTGTAAGCCTATAAATAGAGGCATATGTAGTTCATAGTTCATATCAATAAGAATGAGTTCTTTAATTCTTCTTTCTATCTTTCTCTCTATATAATCTCTATAATTCTTGTCTACATATATCATATATTGGTTGCTATTAGGCCGTTGTTTTACAACACGTATTAGCACGACTTGCTTTTGGAGTTAGTTCGTATTATTACAAGGTATATTAACTTTCATTGTTCTTCATTCTCTTAAATGTATATTGCAATTCATACAATGTTTTGTTCAAAGAACCATTATGATATTATTGGTTGTATATTTTTGTTTAATCTAAACAATGAGGGGTGAAAATAGTTTTATATTTTCTTTTAATGTTAAGCCATGGAACTTTATTCCATCTTTCACAATCAAAAGTTTTGTTTTTAATGAATCCTAAAAGTTTTTCATAGAAAGATATAGTTAAAAACATATATTTTCCTTTATTATATTTTTCTTAATTATATTTGTTAAAATTCATTTTATGCCAATTATGATGAGATCAAATTAAGATATGATAAATGATTGTTTTTAACTTGATGAGTTTTGTCAAGCTTATAGAACTAATTATATTAAGTCATGTAATTAACATATTTATTTGTTTGGATTTATTTAAGTTTTAAAACATACAAAAAATAATTAAATAAATAAAACTATATGTAGTTTATTATGTTATCACAATGCGACATTAGTATATCATTGTTTAGCATAATTATAATTAAGAGGGAGAATTTTGACGAAGTAAAAGGTATATGTATTTTAAATTATTGGTCTCTTCCATCTATTAACTAACCTAATATCTTTATATGCATGGATATATCATATACAAATATATGTAAACAAACTTTAATTGGTAATGACTTAATACATTATTATTTTTTTGTTGTTAGTCTTGTTTTATTTTATAGTCAATAATGGTTACTAAATTTTATTTGATTATAATAACATGCATTAATTCATGCGTATTTCTTTAATATAGTTCGGTATGTCGAATCTTGCAAAGCTTGAGTTTATGGCTTTGGACATCACTGGAAAAAAATATTTGTCATGGGCTTTGGATGCTGAAATCCATCTAAATACCAATAACCTTGGGGAAACAATTAAAGCAGAAAATAAAACAAATACCCAAGATAAAGCAAAGGCAATGATTTTCTTACGCCACCATGTTCATGAGTCCTTGAAAAATGAATATCTCACTATCAAAGATCCACTTGTCCTTGGACCAATTTGAAAGAAAGGTATGACCATCAGAAAACAGTAATATTGCCAAGAGCTCGTTATGAATGGCTCAATTTAAAGTTGCAAGACTTTAAGTCTATAAGGGAGTATAACTCGGCAATGTTTAGAATCACGTCACAATTGATTTTATGTGGTGAAAATATTACTGATAAGGAGATCTTAGAAAAAAATATTCTCCACCTTTCACGCCTCAAACATTGTCTTGCAACAACAATATCGTGAAAGGGGCTTCACCAAATACAGTGACTTAATATCATGTTTGCTTGTGGCTGGAGCAAAATAATGAGCTACTAATGAAAAACCATGAAACTCATCCGGTTGGTACAACTCCAATCCCTGAAGTGAATGTGACAACGTATAATGACCAAAGTGGAAGTCACGGACGTCGTCGTGGCTATCAACGTGGGCGTTGTTATGGTCATGGTTATGGTCATGGTCGTGGTCATGGTCGTGGATGTGGACGTGGATATGGTCGGGGGAATTATCATGGTGTTCAATTTAAAAACAAAGGAACCCACCAGAAGTTGCATGATTATGAAAAGAAATCCAATGATGGAAAAAGTAAAAAGAAAAAAGGAACCCCATCGAACGCATGCTGTCGATGTGGAAGTAACAACCACTGGGCTGGTACATATCGTACAGCCAGACACTTGGTAGAGCTTTACAAACAATCCATAAAAGAAAAAGGAAATGAAATAGAGACAAATTTCACATATGAATAAGGAAATGTCGATGTCCCAAGTGGTGAAAAGGACCTTACTAATGCATCTAATCTGGATTATGCTGATTTCCTTATCGAGCAAGAAAAATTGGATTCTGGTGATATCATGGCTGATACCAACCAGTTGGATGCTTGCAATTTTCCTTACGTGTGAATTATTATATTTAAAATTATGTTATTTCCTTAATGTTTTATCGAGACATTTTATGGGATTTGTTATGCTTGAACCATATTTATGAAATTTTGTTCTGTTTTGAAGCATATGGGGTGTTCAACTAAACTCATATTAGTGGTGAAGATGTATGTCTAATAGACAGTGCTACTACGCATACGATTCTAAAGAAAAAGAATTATTTCTCTAGTTTAATAATGAAAGAAGCAAGCGTTGGTACTATATCCGGTAAAACAAAATTAATAGAAGGCTTTGGAGAAGCTTATGTAGTTCTACAAAGTGGAACTTTGCTCAAAATTAACAATGCATTATTTTTCCCACTATCTCAAAGAAATCTAATAAGCTTTAAAAATATCCGTCTAAATGGATATCATCTTGAGACTACAAGTAAGGGACATGATGAGTACCTTCAAATCACAAGTATGATTTCGGGTAAAAAGCATATATTAGAGAAGTTACCCGCATTTTCCTCTGGTTTGTATTCTACTAAAATTGGTGCAGTTGAATCGAATGCAATCATAAACCATAAGTTTATGGATCGAGAAAATTTTATAATTTGGCATGACCGGTTAGGCCATCCCGGATCAATAATGATGCGAAAAAATTATAGAAAATTCATGTGGTCATTCTTTGAAGAACCAAAAGATTCTTCAATCTAAGGATATTACATGTGTTGCATGCTCACAAGGGAAGTTAATCACTCGCCCATCACCAGTTAAGGTATGGACAGAATCCTTGAGTTTTTTTTAGAAAGAATACATGGGGATATATGTAGGTCTATACACCCTCCTAATGGACCATTTAGATACTTTATGGTCTTAATTAATGCATCAACTAGATGGTCACATGTGAGTTTACTATCAAGTCACAATATGGAATTTGCACGACTACTTGCTCAATTAATAAGGCTAAGAGCACATTTTCCAAATTATCCCATAAAGAAAATTCGGTTGGACAATGCTGGTGAATTTACATCCCAAACCTTCAATGATTATTGCATGTCTATTGGCATAAGTGTAGAGCATCCTGTACCTCATGTACATACACAAAATGGACTTGCTGAATCGCTTATCAAGCGACTTCAAATGATTGCAAGACCTATGATTATGAAATCGAAACTACCAGCATCTGCTTGGGGGCATGCAATTTTACATGCAGGAACACTAATTCGCATCAGGCCAACGAGTTACCACACTTCCTCCCCATTAAAGTTGGTTTTTTGTCAGGAACCAAATATTTCCCATCTAAGGATTTTCGTTTGTGCCGTTTATGTTCCTATCACTCCACTACAACGCACAAAGATGGGACCTCAAAGGAGATTAGGAATATATGTTGGGTATGAATCACCATCGATCATTAAGTATTTAGAGCCATCAACAGGTGATTTATTTACGGCTCGATTTGGTGGTTGTCATTTTGTTGAAACAACATTCCCAATATTAGGGGGGATGAAAAGCAGCTGAAAAATAGTAATATAAGTTGGAATGAATTATCATTATCTCATCTTGATCCTCGAACTAAACAGTGTGAACTAGAAGTTCAAAGGATAATTTACAAAGATTAGCAAATCAATTACCAGACGCATTCACTGACCCAAAGAGAGTGACTAAGTCACACATACCAGCTGCTAATGCTCCAGTAAAAATAAGTGTCACAGAAGGACAAACACATGTTGGAAATGAGTCTAATGCACGCATCAAACGTGGTAGACCAGTCGGTTCTAAAGACAAAAATCCTCGAAAGAAAAAAGGACCAAATAATGGAGATGGTCAATTCGAGGTAATGATAATGCCAAGAAAAGAGTCTCCTGAAGAGACACTAGACATGATGGTTCCGGAAGAACCTCAGGTACCTGAAAACGAAGAGATCTCAATAAATTATATCATGTCTAGAAATGTATGAAACCGAAATGAAATCAACGTTGATGACAGTTTTTCATATAACGTAGCGCTAGAAGTAATGGAAAATAATGAGGATCAAGAACCAAAATCTATTGAGGAATGTAAAAAAAGAAATGATTGGCTAAAGTGGAAAGACGCAATTAAGGCAGAATTAGATTCCCTCAATAAACGATAAGTTTTTGCACCTGTAGTCCCTATACCTGAAGGTGTAAAGCCTATCGGATATAAGTGGGTCTTTGTGCGAAAACGTAATGAGAAAAATGAAATCGTACGATACAAGGCAAGATTAGTAGCACAAGGATTTCTGCCAAGACCTGGGATTGATTATGAGGATACATATTCTCCGGTGATGGATGCGACAACTTTTCGTTATCTTGTTAGTCTGGTAATACAAGAAGGGATTGACTTGCGTCAAATGGATGTTGTGACAGCCAACCTCTATGGCTCACCTGATACTGATATTTACATGAAACTACCTGAAGGATTCAAATTGCCAAACTCATGTACATCTAGTTCTCGAAAACATTTTTCAACTAAATTAAACAAATCATTATATGGGCTAAAACAATCTGGGCATATGTGGTATAATCGCCTTAGTGAGTATTTGTTGACAGAATGTTATAAAAATGATTCAATATGCCCATGTATCTTTATAAAAAGGTCAGAATCTGAATACGTTATAATTGTTGTATGCGTTGATGACTTGAATATAATTGGACCTCCAAGGGAGCTCCAAAAGGCGATTGAATATTTGAAAAAAGAATTTGAAATGAAAGACCTTGGCAAAACAAAATTTTGTCTTGGGTTACAAATCAAACATTTTAAGGGTGGAATCCTTGTGCATCAACAAAACTACATACAAAAGTTACTCAAAAGGTTTTATATGGAAAAATCACATCCATTGAGTACTCCAATGGTTGTAAGATCTCTTGCTGTCAAGAAAGACTCATTCCGACCTTCGAATGATGGAGAGGAAATTCTTGGTCCAGAAGTACCATATTTAAGTGCGATTGGTGCACTAATGTTTCTTGCTAGTCATACACGACCAGATATATCATTTTATGTAAATTTATTGGCAAGATATAGTTCATGCCCAACAAAAAGGCATTGAAATGGGGTAAAACAAATATTTCGATACGTTCAAGGTACAAACGATACAGGTTTGTATTTTACTAATCAATCGAAAACAAGTTTGGTTGGTTTTGCTGATGCAGGGTATTTATCTGATCCTCACACTGGAAAATCTCAAACTGGATATTTATTCACAAGTGGAGGTATTGCTATTTCATGGCATTCTGTAAAGCAAACATCCACAACCACATCATCTAATCATGCAGAAATATTGGCGATTCATAAAGCCAGTCGAGAATGTTTTTGGTTAAGGAATGTAATCTGACACATTTGTAGGTCTTGTGGCATTTCTATGAGAGATGAAGGACCAACAATTTTACATGAAGACAACGCAGCATGCATTGCTCAACTTAAGGAAGGATACATCAAAGGAGACAGAACGAAACACATTTTACCAAAGTTCTTTTTCACACATGATTTGCAAAAGAATTGAGATATTACTGTCCAACAAATTCTTTCTAGCGACAATTTGGCAGACTTGTTTACTAAATCACTTCCGACATCTACATTCAAGAAACTGGTTCATGGGATCGGGATGCGTCGACTTAAGGAGCTTAAATCATCAGGGGGAGAATAATACGCGCTGCACCTTTTTCCTTTAGCTATGGTTTTATCCCACTGGGTTTTCTTGGCAAGGTTTTTAACGAGGCAGCATCACCAAGCGTATTATAAGAATAATATATTATTTTGTCACGTGGATAGTCAATGGGGAGTATTATGAATTATTATTATCTTAATGTGTGACTATCCACATGCCTTCATAATGTGGTGACTCTCCAAGTACTTAACTCATATGTCTTCATAATGTGATGACTCCCTAAGTACTTAACTCTCATCTTTGTAAGCCTATAAATAGAGGCATATGTACTTCATACTTCATATCAATAAGAATGAGTTCTTCAATTCTTCTTTCTATCTTTCTCTCTATATAATCTCTATAATTCTTGTCTACATATATCATATATTGGTTGCTATTAGGCCGTTGTTTTACAACAAATTTACATTATACATGTAATTTTCATCATTAGTGTAGAATGGAAATTACTTATTTCCCTTTTCATATTTAAAAGTCTTAATAACAGATCCTCGGGAAGGATTTATAAAAAAGTAAATTTTGTCAGAATAGTATAAGAAAAATTGTGATAATTACATGTGGTATTTTTTATAAGTAGGAAGAAAAGCCATTTTAATACTAAAACAATTTAGTTCTTATAAGTAGAAGTGTGAAAATTACATGTGACACCTCTTTTGTTTTTCAAAAAATACAAAAAATCTAGTAAAAATAAGTCTAGCATAAAAAATCTAGTACAAAAAAATATATCACAAAAAAATCTAGTACAAAAAATAAAGCACCTAAAAATCCAGCACAAAAAATAAGACAAAAAATCAAGCATAAAAAATTCAGCTAAATTTTTTTAAGACAAATTAACACAAAAAATTTAGTACAAAAATCCAGAACAAAAAATGTTGTAAAACGTAGAAATACATCACAAATTCTTGGGTTTTTTTAGTTGTCATATTTTAATAGCAATATGGTACTCATTATTAAAGATAAAAAACGTTTGATTTTATGGTGAATTTTTTATGAAAAATAATGTCGTATAAAAAAGTTATTAACGTTTAAAAATGGAGGTGGAATATGCATGTATAAAGAGAAAATCAATAAATAGAAATTTTCAAAGATACCCTACACCCTTTTTTTCTATATTTTCATCTTAACCAATTGATTTGAAAAATAAAAAGTTAAGATTCCTTCTCATCCTACTTAGGCAAAACAATTACATACATGTTAAGGGTAGTTTACATATGTGTAATAGTCAATATATATATATATATGTATGTATGTATATATGTGTGTGTAATAACTAATTACATATACTTAAAAAAACTAGTTTACATGCGTATAATCATAAAATTATATATAAAAATGATAAAATTGCTCTTAACATGTATGTAAGCATAACGATACATATAATGAATGATAAAAGTACCATAAATATGAAAAAATATAAATAAAAGCTGTTTAATATAAATTCTGAACGTTTGGCACTTATTTAAAGTTCTTAAATGAACCTTACCTTATATATATATATATATATATATATATATATATATATATATATATATATATATATATATATGGTACAGTTCATGCTAGAACCACATTTATTATAAGAACTAATGTGAACACAACAAAAGAAACTCACTACACAACCACCCAAAACCCAAAAAAAACCTAACCCCCCCAAACTAAATGCTAAAAAACTAAACCATAAATCTAAACCCCCCAAAAAGTAATCCCCCACCCCCCAAAAACCTAAAAAACCTACCCCCCCTCAACCTAAAAAAAATCGCTGGTTTTCGTCATAAAAAATATAAAAAGAAAAATTTCCCCCACCCTCCTCTAGAAAAACCTAAAAACGTACAATTTTTTAAATATTTTTTTATAAAAAAATCGTTGGTTTTCGTCATAAAGAAATAAAAAGAAAAATTTTCTTTTTTCTTATGACGAAAACCAGCAATTTTTTTATACAAAATATTAAAAAAAATTGTATGTTTTTTATATTTTTTTAGGCATTTTCGGTTGTGTTAGCATTAGTTATCGCGGTTCTCGCAATAAAGAGTGGTTCCTAATGGTTTCTAACAACACACCCTATACGAGAACTCGATCATGATGCCTTCCCTCTCCAAGATATCATCTAATACCCTTTCTATATAAAAAAATCTTTAATATATCTCTCTCTATAGTTATCTATATGTTATATATGTGGGTGCAGCCTATTGTTGACGTTTATAGTTATCTATATGTTATATATATATATATTGTTGACGTTAGTATCAATTATCAAATCACACTGTCGCAAGTCAATAGCGTATAGCTGCTAACTAGCAACGTGAGCTTATGAATAAGTTAAGCTTATTCTTAATAAACATATATAAAAACGTGCCATATTTGAAAAAAGAGTCACTTCATGTTCGTCTGTTTGCGTTTATTAAAAGTTTAATATAAAACATGTCACATGTTTGAATTAAGAGCTAGTTTGAATGGTCACATAATGGGAAAAAAATAATATAGAAAAGGTTACAAACTATTTATTTACCCTCTCTCTCTATATATATATAGACCAAGACGACAAGCAATTAATTTGTTCAGAAAATCCTTCAAAATGATCATCACACAAAGCTTCTCACCCTCTTCATCTTTAGACCTCCTTTATATCTTCATTTTTATTCTTATTGATCTAATCGAATCCAACATAAAACTTCAGGTTTCTAAGCTCAAATGGGCATCTAGTTTTCTCTTACACCAATGTTTTTTTCACCATCAAACATACGGAGTTTGCCAAAATCTTCAACGACCCGGGTCTAGTCGGGTAAGGTTCGAGCTAACGTCTATGGAAGAACAAGTGGAATGTGTGGTTTGCTTAAGTGCGATTAGAGATGATGATGATATTAATGAACTACGATGTGGTCATTTGTTTCATGAAGATTGTTTGGATCGATGGTTAGGATTAAGGAATAGGACGTGTCCACTATGTCGTGATCGTTTGGCGTCGCCTAGAGGTGTATCCGAAGTTGGTCAAGATTTGTTGTTCTTTGATTTCGGTTCTGTCGATGATATAAGAAATGACGAATCGTGGTGGCTTCGATAGATTTTCATCTAGCAACTTTCATGAAAATTACCTTGAAATGTAATCACATATTCTATTTAATGTGCATGTTCTTTTTCTTATCGAATTTTGTTTTCATAACTACTTATCTAAATAATTACATTAAATTGTTTATGAGATAACCAACAACACCACCAACGCTACCACGAACTTCAACCTCTTTTTCCAACCACAATGCTCTCGGACCATTGGGTGGTGGTCCATTTGCAAAGACAAAACCTTTAAACACCTGGGTTTAAGAGTAGGAGGTCTTGGGCTCAAGTCCCATAGACGACAGGCATTAAAAGAAATTTGCCGTTAAAAAAATCCAATGCTCTCAGGTGAACTTATATTTGAATTACAATAGGAAGAGTAATTGTTAAAACCACGACCCAACCCATTTCTGCCCACACTTCAATATGTTCATGGATTCGTCACTACTTCCAAAACAATTATTAACGTACCATCTGGCCCATATCTAATACCGGTATTAGTATCATATCTATATCTCCATAATCTATTCCCACATTAATTGTTCATTAATATTTTGATCATATTGACATTTTCTTTAATGAAAATTCTCTTGTTAACGCATCAACTATGTGCGATTGTGCTCTCATACGGAATAAATAAATAAATAAATAAATAAAACGGAGATTGCTATCCTTACGGCCAAAGGTGTTCATGGGCCTATGTGGAGAGCCCATCACAGAAAATAAATGGATTATGGTTACATCCGAATATCTGGACCAATGTGTTCATGGGCCTATGTGGATAGCCCATCACACAAAATAAATGGATCATGGTTACATCAACATATCAAATGAAATAACAAATAAAAAATAAAAAACAATATTACATGAAATGTTGACTTTCTTAAAGTCAAAATCCAGATTTTAAAATGTGATCATCATTATTCTCAGAATGATTTCTAAAATTCCATTTCCATGATTTCACATTACTGTTCTTCACCTTCTTAATCCCTCTATCATTCACCGTAATTCGGCACGACGATGACCCAATGCCTCCACCATCACCGGTTAAATCCAATTGATCATAGAGCTTGAAAACAGAGTGCTCTGTTTTTGACTTTTCTAATAAGTCAATCTTCAAATCAATAAACTCATTATCATCCTCATCATCCATCAACCCCCCTTTGAATCCACCCTTTCTTCCCTCAATTTCACTAAAATCAGAAATTTTCGCACTCGAACACGTGACATCACACATCTCATGATGAAATTTGTCACCCATGAAGCTACTTAAAGATCTTGATCTTGACATATCACTTATTTCATCCAACCCAACTCTATTTCTCTCACTAGAACCCTCTTTCTCTCTCTTCTTCTTGAAATACTTCCCAATTTTCCAAAACCCATTGCTTTTCTTCACCTCTACAACACAACTACTACTCCTTTTGAACAGAACATCATCCTCTGTTTCACTCTGTTTCATCTTCAAGTGAGAAAAGAGCGTTTTTGGCTCATCCCCATTGCTACCCTTTTCATTCTCAATCAAGAAAGATATTCTTCCAACACTTCCAACATCCATGGTGCAAGATGAGTTCCTGTATGATGAAAAACCCGAACCCGAACAAGAACAGGACGAGATCCTCTGTTCGCCACAATCGGAACAAACGAGCTTGATCAGCTTTTCGCTTAGGCAGTATGCACAAATTCCTACTTGTGATGAGTTTTTTGGGTGTTTCTTACACAAAATATTTGTTGATGATGATGATTGTGAGAATTTGTTTGAATTCGAGGCGAAATCGGCCTTAGCTTGCTCTGTTTTCACAGATTTTCCCCTGTTCTTCATTGGTATGATTTTGAAGCTTTGTATGCCAAAATTGGAGGTATATTTTCAATAAAATTTGCCAATTTTGCATGCAAATTGTGTGGTATGAATGAGAAATGAGAATTGATAATTTGGGATGAAGAAATTTGATAAGTTTAAGAGGTAGAATGGAGTGTGAGGATGAAGCTCTTATACTCAAATAGAGAAAGTGTTTTATCATAATTACAATGAAATTATGATGGATTTTTTATAAGTAAAGTGTTACTTTAATAGATATTTAAATTAGGCATTATTGAGGTCCAATTTTATAGCCACTAATATTATTGCTTGATCTAAGCTACAAGATTTTATTTGATATGAAACTTGCAAATTGTTAAAAAAAGATATTCCGCAATGATATGCAATTTAGTGATATGGTTAAAGATTTTATTATATTTGTTTATTTGTTATTATTGATCTTATTTTATTATATTAGATTCTTAGTTAGTGGTTTAAAATGTTAACATTTGCTAAGATGACATCTCAACAATTGCATAGAATAAGTAGTGAATAATACTTTCCTCACTTATTACTGCTTGTAAGATATATAATCATGAATATTTCATTCACATCTATCTTTATTTTTAAGTGTTGTTTCTTTCTAATCTTTCAATCCCACTCTTTTTCATTATCGGTGTCATTTTCATCACTTTCATTGTTGTCTAATAAATAATAACCTCATTTTCAATGGTGTACCTAAATCTCTATGTGGGTCTTCCATTGTCTTCGCCTTTTAGGTCTAGCTAATTGATATTCCATCGTAGAACCTTGGTTATACTCTTTTAAACAATGTATTGGGTTAGATACCGAAGCCCTTTTGGGTAAAACAATATTATGGTTGATACACACGTTAGAGATTGTCGTCATAGGAACTATATTGCCTGGTTGGTTGTTTTATACACAAGAGCGATCTCCACCATTTAGAAAAGACTGGACCACAACGAGTAGTCACTAAACGTAATATGCTAACACCTACACGTATGAGCGTAGCAACATCTTCGTAATCACATACACACACCACCACTTAGAGAGAGAGGAAGAAGATGAGGGTGGACCATCTTTATATTTTTTTATTGTTCAGGGGCAATCTAGTTATTTCGCACACATTTAACTGAGAAACTTAACATGAGTTAGTGATAAGGATCACCCGAGTGCGAAAATTCAACCACTTAGACCAACTTTTTGTAATTTTTGAAGCACTATGATCAAGTCTGTAACATCTGCAAACCACATGGACCAACCAGACATTTAACTCTATAAAATATCTTCATGGATATGGTGTGACTGTGACGTATTACACGGTTTTAACTTTTAATAGTACGTTTAAGCAGTGGCGGATCTAGAAAATCTTCGTAGGAGTAACGTTTTATTAGAAAGGGGTAACGAAATCGAAAAAATGTCAAATTTTTCAAAAATTTACACTACCGTCGGAGCGCAAAGGGGTAGCAGAGGTTACCCCTTCCCCTGAGATAGGTCCGCCCCACGTTAGATAACAAAAAAAGTGAAGGAAAAAATGAATTTAAGTTATGCATTAATGAAAAGGTGATGTGAAAAAGGAGTGAAGGAATGGAAGAAGCAAAGTTTTAGGTGCGTGGAAGTTGTCTCTTTCGGTAGTGAGATTGGTAATGAGTATTCTCAATCATCATCTCCAACTAAGATCACTTAGTTATATACAATAAGCAATCTTTATTCATCGTCATCATCTTTTTGCTATCTTATTATTCTTTCTTATTTATTGAATGCAAACGAAGACTTGAAATATATATACATACTAGTTTTTGGCTCGCTGCGTTGCGAGGCACTAAGCCGAATATTTCTCTCTCATGATATGTACTTCTGTGTTCAGTTACTTGTACATACTGCTCATACCACGATCTCAAAAAAAATAAATCAAGTCAACCAATTAAAACAAAACACTATCATATTTTTGCTAAAAAAAATCTAAAACGATGGAAAAAATATATTTTTAAACTGAGGACAAAATTGTAGTTTTTTTTGGACAAATGAGCGTGTGCCAGGCAGCCGCTTGTGCTTTCAATTTTTATGGTTAATTGGTCAATCTACCATAGGAGTTATATTCGTGAATTAGTAGGTCTAGGTGTTCAACTAATCTTAAAATCCGTGAGGTGAGAGATTATCGGTTTGTCCAGGTTCTTAAATCACTAAACTTAGGATCTTTGTGAAAAGACCACATTTGTTTACCTTTCAACTCTTGCTAATCGAGTCAAACCAAGTTACCATTACCTCACACTTTATACCGTGAGGGCAATTGCCAAATTAGGGTACTTTATTAACATAATTGGAAAGCCGTGAGGAATTCCATAATAACCGGTAATATAACAACTTATTAGGTCTCTATAGGTGTCTTCTCAAGAAGGGTTGAGAGTCATGTTCGTTTATCCGGTAAGTTTAGTATTTTAAGATCCAGGTTCCATAACATTGTCATACCAATAGAAAACAAATCCATGTCGTGTAGGATCTCAGCCTAGGTAGTCGTTTCATCATCATCTGAGTAAAATGTAAAGTCCAGTTCGTGTCTTAATTCGCACGTTTAGTTAGTATTTCATTAATTTCAATTTTAGGATATTAGAAAATCCCCTCTAAAATTATAAAAACAATTAGTCGTATCAGTCAATATGTCTAGTGAGTCTAGTTTACGTAATTAAAAGAGCCTTGTAGGTTCGATTTCTGGACTTACTTAGCTTTACTAGAGTCGATCGGTTCACTTGCAAGTTAATAGTTTAGTCGAGTTTTGAAGAGTCTAGAATATAACTTGGTGTCTAGATTAGATTAATTTAGTTATTAACTAATAGACTACTTTTAACACATCACGGTGTGTTTATAATTCCCAGTCTCACATGTAAGTTTACCCATTATTTTTAAATGTTGATAACTTTTTTATACGTCGTTTAAAAAAATACATCATAATAACGAGCATTTTTTTATTTTAACATGAATACCATATTGCTATATAAAAAATACGTTTAAAGTTGGTGTTTCTAGTATATGGCGTTTTTGGTTTTGTTTATACAATGGTATTTTATTTGTAATAGATACATAGTGTTTTAATTTACAGGTAAAATGGGTTTTATTATATAGATTTTGTTAACGGCGGATAAAATTTCATTGAAAAATCTAAAATGGGCTAGAAACCAAACAAAAGTTACAAAACCTAGTGGTCGTAATGATTGTTAGGAGATCAACTTTAAAAAGTGTTGGGGTCATAGGTGAAGTAATGTTGACAAAAGTGTTCGTTTGGTAGTTCTTTTGGGTCGAAAAGCAAGTTAGATCAATCAATCAAACCATATCAACATTATTATCTAATTATTCCTATAATACTATCACCTAATTTTATTAAAAGCAATTGTTTTCTCATCAAATAATTCAAATAAAGAGAGGGGATGTATAATGCAGAACAAAAGAAATGTGACAATCGTCTACAGATTCACATAAATTTAATATATAATTGTGTATTTCACGCATCCATATATGTATATATACACACAAACACATGTTCTCTCTTTATTTGTAATGAGTAGTAGTGCATGTTCATCTAATTTGATTCTTATATCTCACTATAACATCAATCTATTATGTAACTTTTGGTATTTAAATCATTAGTCTTTTTCTTCTCACTTAAGGGACCAAGTCAATTTGAGTGGTTTTAACTTTTATTTAAATTTTGATAACAACAATTGTTCTTAAAAGTATCACATTTTGCACGCTAAAATGTATTTTTAAATAACCATATAAAAGTTTCTTTTTTTAACCGTAGATTACATAGTAAAAATGAAATCTTAAAACTATTATAGAGGTGTTTTGCTATTTGTAAATTAAATTTAGATTAAACATTAAACAAAAATAATAGTTACATTGCTCCTCGCGATGTTAAATTGTACCAAAATAAGAATGAACTTGAACTGCATTAGTCAAGGGCAATTTATTCTTTTCCTAACTTTTATAATAGTTCATTTAATAAACCCTCCCTCTAATTATTATAATAAAATGTCCAAACACCCGTATGTTTTAAAAACTTAAACACCACCACATTCACTTTCACTTTCTTTGTTATTAAGACGTTCAGGTGTGGTTCTGGAAGGGGGATCAGGAAGCTAACGTGGTTGGCGACCCTGACAGGGAATACCCGCCCCCTCCCCCAGTCCCACCTTCAGTAAACTTGGGGAAATCTTCCCGTTCATCCCGAAGAGTGCTCTCTCTTTCTCTTTCTCTCTCTCTTGATTCTATCTATCTGTCTTCATTCTCTCTCTTGATATGATTGGATGCAGATGGATTGGGGATGGATGAGGAAACCATTTTCTATGGATGGGGGAAGAGGAAGGGCAAGAAAAAGGTGCTGATATGGAGGTGTGGGAAGGGGAACCACATCCTATAGTCTAAAAACCCAAATACCACCACCACGGCCAGACAACTAACACCACTGTTTCCAGCCACCAAACAACCACCACCACTGTTTCTAACCGCCATTTCGTACACTTCTGCCCCTTATTTTTCCGACCACCATCTCCACCAAACGGCTATCGCTGACAACCATCCTTGTAACCAATGACGTCACTTGAAATACCACCATAACCATCCCCGACTAGATACCACCCACCATCCCCATCAGATTTGTTCACCTCAAGATAACCAACATCGTTCCATCGCCATTTTAGGGGTTTTGAAACAAAACTTATCGCACAAATTTGGGGTTTCAAAAAATAGTTCATCGTCATTAGATTTGGGGGTTTCGATTTGGTTTTGGGGTTCTTATTGCTTTAGTTTCGCTGTAAAGTTGGGGGTTTCCATGTAGAGTTGTGGGGTTCTTATTGGTAGAGTTTAGTTGTGGGGTTCTTATTGGTAGAGTTTAGTTGTGGGGTTCTTATCAAATTTGGGGGTTACTGGTTGCTCGTGGAGTTAAGGTAGTGATCAGCTGAGGTGGTTGGGTAGAGTAGTGACGTTGTGTTGATGGTGGGGTTGTTGTTTATTTCCATCGAGTAATGGTGGCGTTAGTTAAGATGATGGTTAGGATGTTGTTGGTCGAAGAGAGTGGTGAGAGTGAGATTGACAGTGGTGGTAGTGATGGTGGTGGTTGCTTATGATGGTGTGGGTTGTGAAGGTGGTTAGTGTTCTGGTGTAGGTGGTAACTGTGGTGTTCGTCAGATTCAGTCTTGTAATTCGGTGAGTTTGGTTAGAGGTGGTGTTATATGATGATGATAGAACAGAGGTGATGTGTGGCTGAAAGAATAAACACCAGAACCCTAAAATGGCAATGTTAAAAACTTTAATAAAAGCATTATTTAAAATAATAGGGCAAATAGCAAAATTGCCCCTGGCTAACAGAGGCCAATGGAGGTGTTAAGTTAGTTGAACTAAAACGACAATGTTAAAAAACTTTTTAGACCCACAGACGATAAATGAAACCTTTAAACTAAAGTGTCAAAATGCACAAACCTCAAAATGCCATTTTACTCTAGAAAAATGAGAAAAAACAATTTTAAGCTACCACTATGGATAAGTAATAAAGTGATAATAGGAAGCTCAAATTAGAAATCTTGGCATGATTTTGAATTTTGATGTTTTCAGCCTTTCGGGCTTCTCTTGTATCTAGCATCTTGCTTGTTCTTATAATGCCCATTTCATCGAAAGGTCAAAACGTCATATAACTTAAGCTTTTGTAACATAATATAAAACTTTGACCAAAATGCCCTTGTATTTATGCAAACCAAACACAAACATTAAACTTATAAAGGAGCATTAAACTAGACAACCGTATCAAAATACAAACTTTAAGTTTACACACAAAAGGCATAATTACTAAAAACGGCATTTACAGTTCAAAAGTATTTGTTTTGACCCATTAACATAAAAAACTTGAACCGGAAGCGCGTGAAGGGCGATGCAGTGTGTTCGTTCCAAGCATGCCACTATCAAGATTGCGATTTTCCTACCATTCACAACACAAATGCATTCGTTAGTATGACTCATTAAACATAAAAATTACATCCTTCCTTTTATCCCTTATTTGACCCGTTAACAAGGTCATGGTTTTGTTTCATCCTTCTTATTTACATTCCTTACTTGTAACAATTTCGCCTACTACGAAATCGTAGTTATTATTCTTTTAGCATCAAATACACAATCTATCCGACCCGATCATACGGGTCCATACAATGAACATTTCATTCTTATCGACACGTTTACAACGAGTCATCTTATATACAACTTCATCATCATACTATCCATTCAATTTGACCCCTTTGTAATGGGTCAATAGATATACTTTACAAACCATTATCTAACAATTTCTTTAATGTTCATCTTATCGTCTTACGATACATTAAACTATAACTAACGAACTGGTAATAATATAATGAAACTAAATCCATGGATTACATTAAGATAAAACGAAGCTTATATGAACTCACATTTGCCTTGAGTTGATTGCGACCCGGATTGATTCGTGTTCTCTTCCTTTAATCCTACAATTTCACATTCAACATTCTTTCAATTTCATGCTTTTATCTCACATTTACATTAACATAGTGAACTAACCACTCATCATTTCACCAATTCTAATCATTTATCATCATATGCATATGAAATCATCAACATCACTTAAGAAAACACTACTCAAGCATTTCATCAAATACATGGTGTGCATACCATTAACAAAGCATAATGTACAAATTTCTTATGCATATCCTCACTAGTTCATGTCAAGATCATAAAATTCAACCAATTTCATATACCTTCATTATAATCAATTGCATCTAACAAATACTCACTATAAGCAATTTCTTACATAATCATTACAATATTTTGCACATAATTCATCATTACACCTCACAAGATTCTTACATCAGGTGGGTTTCCACTTCTAATAATTAATTCAACCCAATTCAAGCATAATTCAAGTTCTATGTGGTGCTTCTAACTCTTAATCACATTAATTTCACATAAGTTCAAAGATTGCTTGAAACCCATTTCTTACAAGGTCACCAAAACATGAAATTTCACTTACCCTATGCTTTAGTATGCTTAGAAGATTGAGAAATCAAAGACATACATGAATTTTTAATCAGTTTCCCCCTTCAATTAGTTGCATATTCATTGTGCATTCATGGGTGTTTTTCTCCTCCTTTCTCCCTCTGGTCGACACACACATAACACCCACATTCTGCACTTCTAATTTGGTTATAAGACTTTATTTCCATATTATACTTTCAGCCCTTAATATTTTAAAACATGTCACTTTTATATCCAACTATTAATTAGGTTATCTTTCACTTGATTAACTTTGTTCATACCAACAATTTCAACTTGCTAACATGATAACCGACTTTTATTATCGTAAGAGCCTAAAACTTACCATCTTACCCTTAAGGCATCATACATATAATATTATAATATAATAAAACATATGAAATTTTGGGTGTTACAGTTCTCGTGTTGTATTTAATACCTTAACGCCATTAAAGAGAACACAATAATGATGACGATAATGAAATTGATGATGAAAGCGAGGATGACAAGGATGATAAGAAATTTATATACAACATCAAGAGCTCATGATATGGAAGCTTATGGGTCATGGTTACATGGAATAGGTAATTGAGTACGTACAATACAAAATTTAAAGGCATATTAACTTTTATATTCTAATGTGGACGTAACACCCTAATACATAAAATATATTTATTGTTTAGTTATAATCTTAAATACTAACATGCGTATGTCATTAGACTACAAATCTAATGTTCATCTGTGTGTACGTGTGTAAGCATACATGCGAAGATAGTTGAATCCAGAAAAAGACTACGAGTACATGAAAACAATGTTTTGGATTGAACAACATTTTGTAAATTATGTCATAACTTTGATCAATTGGTGGTGTTTTAATATTTGAATACATAAGTGTTTTGTTGAATATAAAGGTTTGGATCGAAATTTTGATCCTAAAAACATAAAATAACAAGTATCCTGATGATATGCGTCGGCTCGGCCCACCTTCTCTTCTAGCCCATTTATGGGTTTACATTATCAGCCCAAAACTCACATGTTATTTGCTTTTAAAGTTGGCTATTAGGTAGAGGTGCACAAATCAGGTTTTTTTTTAATACCCGGTTTAGGGTATGGAATCAGTTCTGGGTATGATTGGGTATTGGAAAATCGGGTATTAAGAGAAACGGGATAGAGTTCGGGTACGGGTATTGAAGAGAAAAATCATAACCTATGTACCAGAGTAGGATATAATCAGATTCAGGTATAACCGGGTTTTGAAACCGGGTATGAGCTCAGGTGTTAATAACCGATTTTAAAAAATATGTTTTTTTTTAATTTTACACAAAAATAAATGCGTTTAAAAATTAAATTTGGTTTGTAAGTTAAAGTAAATAAAAACAAATTACAATAATATAAATTCACTCAAATACAAAATATTTCTTTTTATAATATGTATTTTTAAAAAATTTAAACATAAAAGTTGCAAAGTAAACATAAAAATGTACCTTAAAAATTCGGGTATTCTACCGGGTATTAAAAAAACCGGTATCGTGCATAGGGACCGGGTTCGGGCATAGGGTATGACCGTTTCCGAGTATAATTCGAGTACGGTTTCGGTTACGGGTATTGAGCTCAAAATGTATACTCAATCCATACCCTACGGGTAGGGTCGGGTTCGGTTACGGGTATACAATACCCGGGTACAAAAATAACCGGTTTGGGTTTTTTATCAGGTTTGGATCCAGATACGGGTTTTTTTGTGCAGCTCTACTATTAGGCTTTGGTATCGCAAGAGTTACCAATAATCGTGGCTTGTTTTAACTTATTAACTTAAAAGCACCTACCTGACTATTTTACTATTTTACCATAGATACATTTTAGAATAAAAGATCGGCCCATCCCTTAGGACATAAATACACTAACGTACAATTTTCAAACCATTTATGTATGGCTAAGGAATGAGATGTGACCTGTGGGAGACTTCTAGAATATGAACTATTTCTTTAGGATGCTATTAAATGTTGTTTTTTGTCATAAAATAAAGATGGAACCCACTGTTAAAAAAATAATTTCCCTCTCACGTAAGGTAAGGTAGGGAAGATGGGATATTTAGCACATCATTTTTTTATTAGATTGTGGTTTTTAATTAAATTATACGGATAAAGAAAATGAACTTATCTGAATGCTCTAAATTACTCCAAATGTAATGGGAACATTCAAAATGTGTAAAACTGGAATTCCAAAGACATTTTTATCTTAGAAGTTGGCCTTAAATTGTGTTATCATAAGTAAATGATCATTTAGCAAAGACAGTTTTTTTAAGACCTTTTTAGTATAGGAGCCTAGTTTCACAGAGTCGCCTATTGATTCCTGTGCGGGACCCTTCTAAGGTCGCATGTTTTGTTCTGTTTATCTATATATATATATATATATATATAGATGGGCATAATCGGGTTTTATTATTACCCGGAACCGGTTCTGCTTGGATGTCATTGGAACCGGGTATGGTGTGGAACCGGGTCCGGTTCCTACCCGGGTTCACACCCAAGAATATGGAACCGTGTAGAACCGGATACGGGTATTATGGAACCGGGTATGGTGTGGAACCGGGTATGGTGCGGAACCGGTTCCTGACAGTAAAAACCTGATTTTTACTGTTCAGAACCGGTTCCTGATAAAATGTTACCGTTGGAACCGGTTCCTGATTAAAAAATCATTTTTTTTGTATATAAACCCCTTCCTACTTACCGGTTCCTGATAAATGTTATCGTTGGTGTTTTAATAAAGTTTGTGTAATGTTTCTTTCTATTGTGTTTGTTATGTTTGATTTTTATTATTAGTTACATTGATAAATAAAAATAGTAACAATAATCGGTTAAAATTAAAAAACAAATTAATCGGTTACAATATATAAAAAAAATTAACCGGTTACAAAAAAAAATAAAAAATTACTCAGAACCGGTTCTAGTAAGATTTTATTTCTTTGATCGTTTACTAGCGGCAGGTGCAACACTTTCCGATGAGTTTCTCTTAGGTGCGGGTACCTCGGTACAATCGTCGTCCGAATCGTTAGTCTCCACTTCTTCGTCCTCCTCTTCGTCAACAATTTTATGCTCTAACTCAACTTCATCTTCTAGACTAGTTTTATGTTGAACACGATCAACGGCATCCAAATGGTCCTTTAAGCATATTGCCATCTCTAGCGATTCCGGAGTTAGTCTTGTTCTTCTAATTGACAAAACCCTGCCACTAAGAGAAAACACACTTTCCGAAGCTACCGTGGAAGCTTGGACCGTTAGTGTATCACGAGCCATGGTGGCTAGAATCGGGTATTCGGATTCTTTCGATTTCCACCATGCCAAAACATCAAATTTTCCTATACTCCTCGGTGGTCATAGTAAGCGAATATTGATTTTTTTATATCTCCCAAGTTCACTTGTTAGTTCACTACCCATTTGTTGTCTAGCGGTCTCGTCTCTAACGACATTCAACATGGTTATAAGTGGATCCCCGCTTGTTTCATCGTTAGAGGCCGTGGACCGAGACTCAAACAAATTTGTATGATTTTTTCACCATATTTTTTAAAATAATGATCATAAAGTTTGGCCATACACTCATTGAATATTTTTTTGTTTTTGCTTTTAAAGTTGGATCCTCCTCATGCATATCCAACTTGTCATAAATTTCATCAATTAAAGCTTCAACACCCGGTACGTTTAAAGCTGGATTTAAAGCAGCGGCACATAGAAAAACGGGTGATAATTCTAAAAAATGTTTTTTAAATTTTTGAATCATTGGTCTCGTCATATTCCTTAACATGTCACTAGAATTTTTATACTTTTTAAAATTAGTTGTTATCAAATACAATTGGTCCACAACTTTAATAAACACCGGAAATCAAAGTCGTTGTAGTTTTAAAAACTTGTAAAAAAGTACTTAGGTTATTAATATTTTCCCAAGCCGTGTCGGGAAAGGGGACGACAAGGTACTCATCACTTAAAGTTGTATGAAAAGATTTTAAAGTGCCCATTTGCTTTATAACCATTTCAAACATATGACAAGTTGAATTCCAACAAGTCGGTATATCCCAATTCGGTCCAATAATTTTTTGGTTGACATCTTTACAAAGTTTTTTATATTCTTGATATCTTTCTTTTCCACATTTGAAAACATCTTGGAGCATAGCTCTAAATGCTATAATAAAATCCGATACAAATTGATCTTTTAAACCGGTTTGCACTACTAAGTTAATAATATGTGCAACACATCGTGTGTGAAAAAAAACACCATCAAGTATTGGTTTGTACTTCAACTTTAATTTTTCAATCACCGTTGTGTTGTTTGAACCGTTATCAAAGGATATTGAAAAATTTTTATCTTCTAAACCATATTTAATTATTGTGCCATTTATAATTTTATAAATATTTTCTCCCGTATGAGGAGAAGGAAACTCGTCAAACGCAATCGTACGCTTCATCATTTGCCATGTATCGGGATCAACCCAATGAGCGGTGACACATATGTACGATTCCGGTAAACCATGTGGAGCCGACCACACATCACTAGTTAGGTTTACACTAGTTTTTAAATTCTTAAAAAAAAACAATTAAATCTTTTTTTGCATTTTCCCATAAACTTAAACAAAGACGTTTTAAAGTGCGACGACTTACATGTTTATAGCGAGATTGTAGCGTCTCCCGAATAAGATTTGTAAGATCGGGGTCGTCGAAGTGTCCAAACGGCAACGCTTTTTGTATCACCAACTTCGCCATCCGATCACGAGCTAATTTTTGCTCATAACGAAAAATGGTACCATATTTGGATAGTGGAACTTGACCGGATGTCATTTCCTTTAAAACTTTGCAATACTTATTAATATGCTTCGTTAACGTTGAGTTTGATTCCTTGGCTAATAACGATCCACAATGTTTACATTGAGCTTTTTGCGAGCCGTCACTCATCTCGACCAACTCCCAATTGCTCCAAACTTCCTTACTGCGATTATGAGACAATGTTCCAACCACATATGGAACCGATTGATCTTGAGGAACATTTTTAACGGATTGGGAATTTGCGTTTTTGGAACTCTTTGAGGCCATTTGTTGATTAGAATGTGAAAAGAACAAGAAAGAAATGTAACAAGAAGAATAGATATGAGAAGTGTGCTAAACAATAGATTTCTAAACAATATATATAGAATCGGTTCCAACGGTAAGGAACCGGTTCCAACGGTAACATTTTAACGGATATAACCGGTTCCAACAGTAACATTTTAACGGCTATAACCGGTTCCAACGGTAACATTATAACGGTCAGGAACCGGTTCCAACGGTAGGAACCGGGTACGGGTAGGAACCGGTTACTACCCGATTCAAATGGTAAAATTGTGGAACCGGGTTGGAACCAACGGGTATTTTGAACCCGGAACCGGTTCTACTTAATGTCGGGTAGGAACTGGAACCGGTTCCAGTTCGGTTCTACCGGTTCGGGTTCGGAACCGGTTTTTATGCCCATCTATTATATATATATATATATATATATATATATATATATATATATATATATATATATATATAAAGCAAATCTAATGGATAGAAATATAATTTTGTCACCCGTACAAATGTTAAAGCAACATGTACAAATCATTTGAAATACCTTAAGCTGAGGTTTCTTTATATTATTTGAATTAATAGTAAGTAGGGATGAGCACGGTACCGAACCGATACTGATCCCGAAAATACAGATGCCGATTTTTTCATAAAAACGTGATACCGAATACAGTACCGAAAATAAGATCGGATAAAGTCATCCAAAATGCATTTTTGATACATTGGACCAACCTCATAAACGTTGGCATAAGGCAATGGAAACTGACAGAAAAGTAGAAAACCCTCCATTGATATTGTGACCATTCTTTGTTTCACATAAATACATGTGTGCAAGTGTTCATATATGATAATAATAATTAACCAATTTGATTAGTATTTCACAACATTATTATAAAGCCGTACAAAAAGTTGATAAAACCGCAAGTTTAAGATTCAAACGATACGCTAGATTAATTCACAACATTAGGCTGCCATAAAGAACTCCCAAAAACATCCAACATAAAGCTACAATCCTACTTCTTTAATTCAAAATGTCTAAACAAAAACCGAGCCAAAAAGTCGCACCAAGAAAAAACATACCTCATAAAATCAAAAGCTCGTTTTTGGCCCTATAAATCCTATCAAATAAGCAATTGACCAGCTGCTACGCAAAGGTAATATTTATTTTTCTCATTTTCTTTAATTACTTTTCAGTTTTCAACAAAGAAGTCCGATATCGCGTTTCCATGAAGTCTGATGCGTTTTTAGGTTGTACATGTAATGTATCAAAAGGTGCTGGTTGGGTTACGTTGAGTTGAGTTGTGTAAGGGGTCAATTTGGGTTCAAAATAGGCGGCTTTTAAAAAAATGTCAATTGGGTTCGGGTCAAAACGGGTTGGGTCAGTGAGGGTTCGCGTGCTATATGTACATATGATCAGACATATGCTTTTTTGATTTGTATCATTTTGTGTCTTTCATTGTGGAATGTGATGGACCTATTTACTTTCTTATTGTTTATGTGTAGCTTTCTTACTTTCGTTTTTACTTTCTCATTTGGATGTGATGCCGGGAAGCACCAACAAGCGTTCGAGCTCGCTGGAGGATTCGCTCCGTTGAAGTGCTTTGATGACAAGAGTCGTTTTAAAAGAACTGGTAAACTTTTATTCTCTATGTTGACTTTTTTAATCAAAGTTAAATGTCATAATTGTAAGGAGTTTCTGATTTCTTTTCTTCAAATTTTAGGGACTGTTTGGACCTTAAGTGCACATATCATAACTGTAGTCATCGGCCCTGGCGTGCCACCGCGCAGCTGGTTTGATCGCCGGACCGATGGTTCTGTTTCCATAGTTTAGACTGATGCTTTAATCGTTTTCGCTTCCCGCTCTTGTTGCCTACACATCTAGAGTTTTTAGTTATTTATTTGTTAAGGCCTCTCATCTACGGTTGGAAAGTAGTTGTAATAGAAGTAGATTTGAACATTATGCGATATCTTTTCTTAACATATGTTCATCACTTCTTTTTTCTAACTTGGAGGGGTCTTTTTGTTGTTCCTCACATTTGTAGGCTTACTTGTGACACCAGGTTCACTTTGTTAAATGCAATCTGTATTTTGATTTGATATAGTTTATTTCATATAGTTGTTATTAATTAGTACAATAAGAAAAGCACATTGACCAATATATATATTTTGCTAAAGGTGGCTAAGTGGGCGGGTCATGAGGTCGAGTGGGTTGGGTAACGGGTCAAAATAAATAATTTTTTGCTAGGTTCAGTCAAAGTTAACCCAAAACACATTTTGTCCAAAAGTTGTTCTCTTATAAGTAATTTTATATTGTATATGCTATACGTGTGTGGAATGACATCTATTTTTTTTTTTAATATGCAAGTGATTACGTGAAAAGCCATGGTGATCTGTTTTGGGTTCGTGTTGATTTTAGATTGATGACAAAATTTCATCCAACGTTAGGAACACATACAGGTTCTTTAGTGCTAGATGAGTTTTTTTAGTCCTAACTTCCAACGAAACTATGTGCGCCAAAAAAACTAAAATATCTGCAGCAACACGCGGGCATCCTCACTAGTTGATATTGGTTAATGATTTTGTTCTGTCACATACTCATCAAGGGAGTTGACCAAGTCCAGAGCATCAGGACTTGGGAAGTGCATGCACTTCAGATGTACACAGTTAATCAATTGTGATGCTATCCCAGAGAACACGACACGATAACCTGTAAACCGAAACGGTTCAGCACAATCTAAGCAAATTCGTTTTTTACACATTTTGTCTTTCCCACTAATCCCTTACGTTACTAGACTCTAGAGGAATCACGATTCACGCCCCTACCAATAGCATCCATGTCCTATATAACGTATGTACTTTTAATCCTCCAGCTCCTTAATAAAAAGAGCCCTCAAACTCTTGAAGCATCCAATCTTTAAAGTCTTTTTTTTTTCAATTTAGTAACAATCAGACTTCATTTATTTCAAATTATTGTCAGAAACAATCTAACACAGAAAATATTTCATGTCTTTTAACACCAGGATTGATTATATATATATATATAGAGAGAGAGAGAGAAGATATAACTTTTAAAACTTATTTGAGTTGAAAAAACTCATAAAAACACTTACATATATATATATATATATATATATATATATATATATATATATATATATATATATATATATTTATATATAGGAGAGGGTTATCTTGAGAATGAATGAAAAGACAATCAAAATCGTTTTTTTTAATACAAACCTCATTGTAATTAAAATACAACATCAAAAAAGAATTTACAACATCAAATAATTCAATTCTCCTCTTAATCCCTCTTACTAGATTTTTTACGGATGTGTAAATATAACAAATTTACACATGCGTAAATGACAAACTTACACATGTCTAAATTTTTTTATTTACGAATTCACGTAAATTTAAATGTGTAAATTTAATTTCTAACATTGTAATTCGAATAATAGTGACAAGTGTAAAAAGAAATTTTGAATTTGAATTGTTTTTTATCAAGTTCTTGTGGTTTTTTCATTACAACTCGAGTTTTACTCTACCATGTCCATTCTTCACATGGGCCCGAGTAAGTTCGAGACTGTTCACAAATTATAGAAATCCGAATAACATTAGTGAGCTTCTTTAAATTTTAAGAAAACCACATTTTTTTTATAAACCTAATGGCGTTGAATTTGATTCAAATACTCCATCAGCATCTGGTCATTGATTTATTTGGGGTATTGAGCCCTAATTTAGTTTTGGCCCATTTCGATTTGTATATATTTGGGCTTTAGTTGTAGCCATACCTGATATATTATATTGCATAGATTGTTACATTTAACTGCGGTGTTGGGCCCTGATTGAGTTTTGGGCTTTAGTTGTAAGCATGTATCTTTTTTTTTCTTTCTTTTCATTATTAGAACAAAAGCTTCATTATATGTAACACATATTAAAATTTTTAACAGTTTAATTAACTAATAATTCTTTTAAGTTTTTAATTTTTAAAAAATAATTACAATATTCAAGTTTCGTGTATGACTTGATAAACCAACACACATGAAGATGCACATTAAAGTGAAGAGGACAAAAGCAAAGCCTTGAATTCAGCCGATGGGCATCTTTTTTATTATTATTTATAATATTAAAAATGGGCCAAATACAATTATTTCACCCTTTTCCATATCAGAATCTCATTTTTGTTCCTTTTAATCTCACCTTTTCTACTCATTCACCACAAATTCAGGGAACCTACCCAATAAAAAAATGCCTTTTACACAATTTTTATTTCCATTTATTATTTTCAGACCAAAAATCGTTTTGTTATCATCTTAAATCCTTCCCATGAAGTTTCTTTATTTTGGTTTTTAGTTAAAAGAGCCGTATGAAGATTTGAGTATGAATTGTTTTTTTCTATTTATTTCATGAAAACGTTGATAACCGAAAAGATTGATCCATTCACACCTCTTGAGGAAGATTATACGTGTATAATATGAAGTGTGATTCTTTGTTTTTTGTAAGTCAGGTTCTCATATAACTTGATTATATGTGTATAATGTGTATATTATGTGATCGTACAAGATGTCAAAATCTTTATGAGATAACAAAGGATCATGTTCTAGCCTCATGTTATGTATATGCGGTTTACATGGTTTTTCGAATATTTATGAATAGTGTTGATGTATTATTAGGATTAAAAAATTTAAAAAAAAAAAGAGGAAAGTGTAGAATGACATATTTGATGATTCCTTGGTAGTTTCATATCAAAGAAAAAAAATACCATAACTTAACACTATTTAAATTAAATGACTTATTATGTTCTCTAAAAATAGCATCTTTATTTAATGGAGCGTGTTTTAGTAATTGCATACAGGCTCCCAAAAACTTTTCTATACAATGCAAATTGTTATGAAATGAAAATGCTTTCAGCTTTTTATCTATATTTTATTTTGCATGATACCAATCATTATAATTAGATATCAACAGAATTTATGATGATTTATAAGTTTTTGTAGATTTTTTTTATGAAAAGTATTCTAGTCAATATTAAGAGTAAATTAGCAATTTTGTCTCTTTATTTATTTACTTTTGTCACTTTCATACCAAAGATTGTTTCCCGCATCTAGGTAATTGTCATTTTAAAATATTGTTATTTTCATCCAACTCGTTATCTCGTGCTGGTAATTTCAGACACGAAACTGTTAACGTAACACGAAACGACACGTTCTTAATAGATTTTATGTCTTAAAAAGATTGACACGTTTAGAACATGATAAAATCCGTATCTATAATACATTTGTGTTTAAATACTTAAGAATAAATAAATAGCGTTTCTCCACACTTAGTGGAATTATATGGAATATTGTTCCTAAGATTTTCTTCGAATAGGGAACGTGTCATTTTCGTATTTCATCATTCAAAACTCCATCTTCGAAGAGATGCTCATTACGGAGTAAACTATTTCGTGGAGTTTGGTATTTAGGAATGAGAGGTGTAATGAAATGGATCATTGTTAAGAAATGAAGAAAACAGTGTTTGGTTGGTCAATGGAATGGAATCGCTCATTCCAAAATGCATTTCATTCCTTCAAAATCATTCCATCCACCCACCTGTTTTTTTCCATTCCATTCCCTCTTCACCCTTAATTAACAACACCACAACCCACCACTGTTGCCATCACCCACCACGACCGTCATCCGCTGCCGTCACCCACCTCCGCCGCCACCTGTCGCCACCCACTGCCGTCGCCGCCACCCATCGTTGCCGCTGCCACCTCCGATCACCGCAACAACCCACTTTCGATCATCGCTGCTGCCACATTCGATCATCGCCGCCGCCGCCACCAACCTCTGCCACCACCACCAACCGCCACCACCCACCGCCACCGCCGCTACCACCTGCGACCACTGTCACCGCCGCTACCACCTGCGACCACCTCCGCAATCACCCACCACCACCACCGTTGTCACCACCTATCACCACACACCATCACCGCCCATCATTAACCACCACCATTCGATTTTATTCATTCGTCTTTTCTCGCATACCAAACAACAAAAAGTAATGCTTCATTACATTCCTCACATGACAACCAAACAAGACATGTAATGGTAATGATCAATTTCATTACCTTATCCATTTCATTATCTCGTCCATTCTATTATGTCTGGAGATATTTTTTTGTGTACTTAAAATACATCAAATTAAAAAACACATAAAACATATCAAATATATTGGATGGTACATGTACACAACTCAAAATCTCTCTTTCAAATATTTTTTAACATATTTCCCATGCAATGATGGGATGTTTCAAAGGGACTTAAACAAAGTAATTGCTTTGTGCTTCTAAATTCGTAAGAAATTAAACTATATATAGGTAATTTAGTTTTATGAGTTACTGGCGGTGGCCATGAGGTCTAGAATCATATATGATATCGGAATTATAGGACTAAAAGGAATTTCCTTTAGAAAAAGGGTCACAAATGTATTATACACTTTAGACCTCAAAAAATTTAAGATGACCCTATTGTATCATGTTTCATACTTAGAAGTGTAAAAACTACTTAATACAAAATCAAATCTAAGCAATAAATATGAAAACTGCTTAAACAATTGTGTACATGAAAATAATCACTTAAGTGACACAAGGACAATTAACCAATTGTATCATGTTTTAGAACAATATATACACGTTTTCCTTTTTCTTGTCTTAAAAAACAATTTTTAAAATTTTCTAAGTTTGCACTTTCAACCTTTTTATTATGATAAAATCTTTTATTATGTACATTACTTAACTCAGGATGTCCTAAGAGAACAACCACATGATATCTTCTAATTTATTTACTTTTAAATTCATATAATTATGACAAAATCTTAAGTAGTAAATCAATGAAAACCGGTACTTAAATCAATATGTTAAATGCTATGAACATTAAAGTTTATTTACTTGATTTCTATACAATGGCGGATCTAGAAAATCTTCGTAGGAATAATGTTTTATAAGAAAGGGGTAACGAAATCGGAAAAACGTCAAAAAAATGTCAAATTTTTCCAAAATTTACACTACTGCCGGAGCGCCAAGAGGTAGCGGAGGCTACCCTTCCACTAAGGTAGGTCCACCCATGTTTCTATAAATATAATGATAAATTACTTTTAACGTAATTATACTCGAGTTAATGAAAATACATTCAGAACACCTTCATGTTGGATATTTTAGTGTAATTTGAGATTGCGTGTGACGTTCAAATAAGAGTGCACGCTTATTTGAATGTCATCGGGACTAACGGGGGATCCAAGGGGACAGCGCCCCTGGGAGCAGGGTCCAAGGGACAGAGCCCCTGGCTGGGGTCGAGCTGCCAGGTCAGCTTGGAAATTTTTTATTTTGGACAAAAGTCCTTTATCAAAAATGCATCAGAAATTGAATTTCGGGCTAAGTGTGCACTTTTGGAAACTTAATGGACTAAAGGTGTTTTTGTTCAAAATTGAAACTGCAAGCAGTTGGGAAAAACTGAAAATACGCTCCCAATTTTTTTAGAAAAAAACCCTAGACGAATTTTGATTTTCAGATACGAATTCCCAAAATCTCACAATCAAAAAATTGACATACAAAAATCTAGAATTTTTCTGATTTTATCCGATCTCAGATTGGTAGCCACTCTAATTGTTTGATCTGATAGTGATTACACGACTTCAGAGTTATCCAAGCATTTACGAATTATTCCCAACAAAGATCAAACAATTACAGTGAAGATGACAAGCGGTGGTGAATCTTCGAAGGCTATGACGAACAAATTTGCGAAATTTGACAAGTTTGAAGGGCAAGATTTTCGTCGCTGGCAAAAGAAGATGCATTTTCTGTTGACGACTTTGAAAGTGGTGTACGTTCTGAGTACCCCGATACCCGAGGAAGTGGTGGATGAACCGCTGGAACAAACTAGGAAGCGTGGAAAATGGTTGAATGCTGATTACATCTGTCGTGGGCATATTCTAAATGGTATGTGTGACTCTCTTTTCGATATTTATCAAAATGTTGAATCTGCAAAAGAACTGTGGGGATTATTAGAGGCCAAATACATGGCTGAAGACACATCTAGTAAGAAATTCTTGGTCAGTGATTTTATGAATTATAAAATGGTTGATGGTAGACCCATCATGGAACAATACAATGAATGTCTAAGAATTCTGGGTCAATTTGAACAACATGGTTTGAAGATGGATGAAGCAATTTCTGTTCCATCTATCATTGATAAACTTCCTCCTTCATGGAAAGATTTTAAACATACTTTAAAACATAAGAAGGAGGAAATGAATCTGGTTGAACTTGGAAGTTGTTTTCAAATTGAGGAGTCTTGTCGGGTCATGGAAAATGTTAACAAAGATAAACACATTGGTGGGTCTTCTGTTAACATGGTTGAAGAAAGTGGTCCTAGTTTTAAAAGTTCTAACAAGGGAAACAACAAAAGGAAGTTTCAAAGTGGGCCTAACAAGAAGAACAAGGCTGTAAAGTATGCAAAACAGACCAATGATCAAGGCTGTTGGAAGTGTGGTAAACTAGGACACTTCAAGAGAGATTGTCGTGTTGGTAAAGCCAAGAATGAAGCTGGTACTAGTGGATCCTCGAAGGATCCAAAGCAACAAGGTCAGAAATTAAACTTTAATTATAACTCGGATGTGAATTACATGTCACTAATTTCTGAAGCATTTTATGTGTAGGATGATTCTGTTGCTTGGTGGTATGACTCGGGAGCAACAAGTCACGTATGTATGGATCGAAGATGGTTCAAGGACCTTACATTAATTGAAGATGGATTTGTTTTAAAGATGGGAAATGTTGCAACCGAGCCAATCCACGGAATTGGAAGTGTAGTACTAGTATTTACTTCTGGAAAAACTCTAAGTTTAAGTAATGTATTGTATGTACCGGGCATTCGGAAAAACTTGTTATCCGGTATCGTATTAAATAATTGCGGGTACAAACAAGTGTTAGAATGTGACAAGTATATCTTGTCAAGACATGGTTCTTTTATCGGATTTGGTTATTTATGTAATGGTATGATTATGTTAAATCTAGAAGTGTCGTTTAGTGATAATTCTGTTTGTATGATTGATTCGTCATCTAGTGTAAATTCGTCAAAATCTGAATTATGGCATGCTAGATTAGGACATGTACATTATAAACGACTTATGGAAATGTCTAAGATGAGCTTAATTCCGGCAGTTAATTTAACAAATGAAAAGTGCCATATCTGCAAGTTGAATAAAATAACTAGAAAACCATTCTTGCAACATGTTAATAGAGAAAGTAAATTGTTAGATTTGATACATAGTGATCTATGTGATTTTCATGGTACACCATCATTAGGTAACAAGAAGTATGTTGTAACCTTTATAGATGATGCTACTAGGTTCTGCTACGTTTACTTGTTACATGCAAAAGATGAAGCTTTGGAAAAGTTTAAAATCTATAAACAAGAAGTAGAGCTTCATCAAAGTGAATTGATCAAAACTCTACATACGGATAGAGGTGGTGAGTATTTTGATCTGGAATATTTCCAATCAACTGGAATAATACACCTTACCACAGCTCCTTACACACCGGAACAAAATGGTGTGGCGGAAAGGAAGAATAGGACGCTAAAAGAGATGGTTAATATCATGCTGTCCCATTCGGGTTTAAATAATGGGTTTTGGGGAGAGGCTATGTTGACAGCCTGTTATTTGTTAAACCGGGTTCCTAATAAAAGGAACAAAACAACCCCTTTTGAGCTTTGGTATAAAAAGCCACCCGAGTTGCAAAAACTAAGAGTTTGGGGTTGTAGAGCCGTGGTTAGGCTCAATGATCCTAAAATAAGAAACTTAGGGGAAAGAGGTATAGAATGCATTTTCATTGGATATGCTGAGCACTCATTTGCTCACAGGTTCTATGTAATAGAACCAAATGACCACGTTTCAGTACATACGGTTATTGAGGCAAGAAGTGGAAATGTAGAATATGATGAAGAAAGATTCACATCTATACGTTCTCTCCAGATTTCTAGTGGAAAAGAAATTATGCCTTCAACTAGCACTGAACCAAGAAGGAGTTCAAGAGAAAGAAAGGCCAAGTCTTATGGTGACGATTTTCAACTGTACTTAGTTGAAGGATCTAGGATTGATATTAATTTTCAATATCAATATTGTTTCAATGTTGATGAGGATCCAAAGACATATAGTGAAGCAATGGCTTCAAGGATGTTTCATTTTGGAAAGAAGCCATCCAAGATGAAATGGTCTCTATTTTGCAAAATAACGCCTGGAAATTGGTGGATTTACCTCCTGGTTGTAAACCATTGGGAAGTAAATGGATCTTCAAGAGGAAGATGAAGGTGGATGGTATATTGATAAGTTCAAAGCCAGATTAGTAATCCAAGGGTTTAGACAAAAGGAGGGTATTGACTTCTTTGATACATATGCTCCTGTAGCAAGGATATCCACCATTAGATTATTATTAGCACTTGCTGCTATACATAATCTTGTAATTCACCAAATGGATGTGAAAACTGCATTTCTAAATGGTGAATTAGATGAGGAGATTTACATGAAACAACCAGAAGGGTTTGTTATGCCTGGAAGTGAAAACAAGGTGTGTAAACTAATTAAATCTCTTTATGGTTTGAAGCAAGCACCCAAATAGTGGCATCAAAAGTTTGATGAGATTGTATTGTCTAATGGTTTTGCTTTAAACCAAGCAGATAAATGTGTTTATAGCAAGTTTGATGCTCCTGGAAACGGAGTCTTGATCTGTTTGTATGTAGATGATATGTTGATTTTTGGCACTAACCAAGATCAAGTCAATAGAACAAAAGAATTTTTATCATCTATGTTTGCTATGAAAGATATGGGGGAGGCTGAGGTGATCTTAGGTATTAAAATCAAACGTGAGAACATGGGCATTTCAATCTCTCAATCACACTATATTGAGAAGATCTTGAAGAAGTTCAATTTCAAGGATTGTTCTCCCGCAAGTACTCCTGTTGATCCTAGTCTGAAGCTATTACCTAATAAATCCACTTGAGTACTCAAGAGCGATTGGATCACTTATGTACGCTATGATCTGCACCAGACCAGATATAGCGTATGCAGTTGGAAAACTTAGTAGGTTTACTAGCAATCCTAGTACTCATCACTGGCAAGCACTAGGTCGAGTATTCAAATACTTGAAAGGAACCATGGATTATGGTCTAACTTACATTGGATTTCCTTCGGTGATTGAAGGATATTCAGATGCAAGTTGGATAAACAATAAGGAAGATCATTCTTCCACAAGTGGTTGGGTATTCCTACTTGGGGGAGGTGCCATTTTTTGGGCTTAAAAAAAACAGACTTGCATAACTGATTCAACAATGGAGTCTGAGTTTGTAGCATTAGCCGCAGCTGGCAAAGAAGCTGAGTGGCTAAGAAACTTGATTTATGAGATTCCATTGTGGCCAAAACCAATGGCTCCCATTTCTATAAGGTGTGATAGTGAAGCTACACTTGCTAAGGCGTATAGTCAAGTGTATAATGGCAAGTCAAGACACTTAGGTGTGAGACATAGCATGGTTCGTGAGCTGTGCGATTTCGGTTGAGTATGTGAGAACTCAACATAACTTAGCTGATCACTTAACCAAAGGGTTAATTAGAGATCTCGTGAAATGATCAGCTGTGGGATTAGGGTTAAAGTCCATCTGAAAACTCTCATGTTAAGATACCCAATTCCCACCTAATATGACGTTAGGTGCAGAATTCAATGTGGAAAGCTTAACATCTAGAGTTTGGAACACAACATTAAAATTATCCCTAAGGTTGAGGTATATCTTCTTAATAGCTCTTTTGAAAAATTGCATTTGCAGGTGCAAGAGTAAAAGAGCTACCTATATGAGCATGAAGTTTAGCTGCTTCAAGAAGCTTGGACTTGGCTTTGATATGCTCATGAAGGATAGGGACATAGGCTAGTAAAAGATAGTGTCAAGTTAGATCTATGTACGTAAACTAATGTGTATATTATCTTCATGTATTCAGTATGGATATTAACGGTTCAATCCTTAGAGACACCCTTAAATTCGAATATTTGGAATATGTAATATACTAATATGAAATTCAATCGTCACGACATTTCATTTTATGCATTAGTTTGTTTGATTGCTGTGAACAAGTTAGGTAATTCTTGATTACACTAAAATGGGGGAGGTATGTTGGATATTTTAGTGTAATCTGAGATTGCGTGTGACGTTCAAATAAGAGTGCACGCTTATTTGAATGTCATCGGGACTAACGGGGGATCCAAGGGGGCAGCGCACCTGGGAGCAGGGTCCAAGGGGCAGAGCCCCTGGCTGGGGTCGAGCTGCCAGGTCAGCTTGGAAATTTTTTATTTTGGACAAAAGTCCTTTATCAAAAATGCATCAGAAATTGAATTTCGGGCTAAGTATGAACTTTTGGAAACTTAAGGGACTAAAGGTGTTTTTGTTCAAAATTGAAACTGCAAGCAGTTGTGAAAAACTGAAAATACGCTCCCAATTTTTTTAGAAAAAAAACCCTGGACGAATTTTGATTTTCAGATACGAATTCCCAAAATCTCACAATCAAAAAATTGACATACAAAAATCTAGAATTTTTCTGATTTTATCCAATCAAAGATTTGTAGCCACTCCAATTGTTTGATCTGATAGTGATTACACGACTTCAGAGTTATCCAAGCATTTACGAATTATTCCCAACACTTGGCTCACCAACTCTCAACCAACTTATTGAAACACAACACTAGTCAGTATTTTAGCATCAACAATCATGTTTTTGAGACCGATAGAACAACAATGGTGTGATTATGTTGCATTACGTGCTCTACTAGTTTTATTAAAAAGCATTTTTTATATTTGTCCAACACATGTAAAATACATGACAACCCATTTGCTAGTGAGAATGATGTGTTGTCAAACGATTCTTAAAACATGTTTAATTTAGTGTCAAAACTAATTATAAACACGCTCTAAAAGTATGGGTGCCTTTCATTCTTCAAAATTTATTTAAGTTAGAATCTATAATTCATTCTCACATGTTGTTTACTCGGCAAAAATATAAACAACTCAAATTCCTCAATATTAATAAATGATATAATTCAAAAAAAAATTGTCGGTGAGCCCATGAGTTATAACTTAACCCTTCTTAACTTTATATAAGCGTCACATCACCTGTTTTTTCCGCTTTTACCTCACCTCATCATAAGAAAATTGTTTAATTTTGTTTATTTTACCTCACCCAACATTTTTTATTATTTTAAATATTAAATATTTAAGTTAAATACAAAATAAATAATAATAATAATACCATTTCATTAACTTCTTAATCAAAATAAACATTGATAATAAATCACATTAATTACTTATTTTTTTTGTCTAAGTTAACATGTCAACCAATAAAGGTTTTAAGTTATGCCCTTACTATGGGGAAAGTGGTTTGAAAGATATATTAACTTGTTATATTATTTTTAATATCAATGAAGTTATAGTACACATCAAGACCTAGTGGTTACTCATCAGGGCATCAATGTTACCACCAGATCTTTACCTGTTAAACCTTTTAAACTAATTGAATACATTATTAAACAAAACTTTCTATTATTTTTTTTATCTAATGTAATGTACTTATCACGAGTAATAAATTAAACGAAAATTTGTATAGTTCTTCCATTTAAATATTTTATATATTGTTATAAAAGTATTCAAATGAGTTAAAGTTTGGTGTTTGTTGATGAGATTTTGTCCTTGTAAATTTACATAAATAGTTCCCTTAAGCATGAAAGGGTTAAAAATTGAAACACATATCATAATGTGGCAAAATTTAAACTTGGTAATTAACTCGTCAAAAATTCAAAATGGTGAAACCTTATAGATAAAATCGAACTTAACTTTGTTAAAGTTTTTCAAAACTATTAAAAAAAAGAAAATATGCCTAAATAATAAATATAATGAACACATATCATCCAAATAGGTTGTGTGTATATATATATATATATATATATATATATATATATATATTATTTTTTTTGAGGAGGTTAGTCATCTTTCTTCGGGTGTATATCCTGGTGGCTATTTCGAATTGGCTTGAATCTTGGAACATGCTTTTGTATATATTGTCAGTGAACAGGCCCCGATCTTACGCAACTGCTCAATTGTAAGTCGAAGCCCAAACGTCGTTCTGATCTTAGGCATGCCTTAATGTACTCGGTGCTTTGGTTGAAGACGATGGATGAGATCAAACTTTCTTCGTATAGTTGGATCAAATATTGGGCTAATATGTTTAATTTGTTATGAATAGATTGGTATGGTTCTCTCGTTTCTCTTTTACATTGTAAGTTGTATTGACTTTGCTAGTGTCTTGCTATTTTTCTTAGTTTTATATAATATTGCCATTGTTCTAAAAAAAAATAGCTTGTAAGAATTTTTAATTACAATCCTTCTATATTTATAACATTCTCATCCCATTCCTAAGTCAACCCCTTCCCTACGAATAATGGGGACATTTTAACGTTTTAATCATATTTGACACTACATATTCCCCAAAATATGAATCAAGTTTAGAGACTCACTTTTAATTCCCTGCATTTAGACACACTATTCATCCCTAAATCTATTCCTCATACTTTTTTAAATAGAAGAAAGAGAAAAATTTATAAAATAGAAAAGAACTACTATTTAATTAAATGCAGATATAAATGAGGAATGAGATGTAAATATTTTAAAACATAAACAAATATTTGAAATAAACTTGAGTTTAAGTTAAATTAAATGTTTTATATTCGCATCAGGTTAATATGACATCTGCTGACATTTGTAGAAGATGTGGACAAAACCTCTACAGTCTACAAGAAAAAGGTTGTTTGTTTTTTAACGTATGTAGACTTTTAAAATAATCAGATGGTGGGTGGTGGACGTGAACGGTGATGGTGTTTATATAAACTTGGTAATCAATATTGTATTATTGTATTTAATAATGGTAATTACAAGCACTATATATAGACAAAATAGTTACATATATAACCCTCTAGATAAGCCTATTGCAGTATATTGTCTAATATTCCTCGCAAGCTAAGGCCAGAAAGCGACCTGTAGCTTGGACTGAAGCCAAACAAACCATTGTGAAGGTAGAGGCTTAGTGAACACATCAGTGATCTGATCATCTGTCTTTATAAACTGAACACAAAGTTTTCCTTGCACAACCTTCTCTTGAACGAAATGAAAATCAACTTCTACATGCTTTGTTCGAGCATGAAACACTGGATTCGCTGACATGTATGTGGCTCCTAAGTTGTCGCACCATAGCGTGGGAACTGAAGGCATGGGGACACACAGTTCCTATAACAGTGTTTCAAGCCAAGTGAGCTCAGCAACCGTATCTGCAAGGGCCTTGTACTCGGATTCTCTAGATGACCGAGACACAGTCCTTTGTTTACGAGCAGACCATGATACTAAGTTTGAACCAAGATATATAGTAAACCCCTAGTGGATCGACGGTCTTCTGGACAACCAACCCAATATGCATCTGCGAAGGCATGTAAATTAAACGAAGCATCCGTGTAGGCATGTAGAAGAGATCCGGAATTTCGTTGAATCAATAGACCATAATCAGAAGTGCCATGTAAATACCTCAATATCCGTTTAACCACAGGCTAGTGATTAGTAGTGGGAGAATGCATAAATTGACACACTTTTGTTGATTGCATAAGTAATGTCAGACCGAGAAAGTGTAACATACTGAAGAGCCCCTCCAATCTAACAATATTGAACAGGATTATCAAAGGGAAAGCTATCACCAAGAGAGAAATATGCACTACTTGGAATAGGAGATGAGACTGGTTTTGATTCAGAGAGACCTACACAAGCAAAATATCCAAAATATATTTCTTTTGAGATAGAATAGTGTCAGCCCCTTGGGAACAATCTCAATGCCCTAACAGGGATCCGGCCACCTTTCGGGGACGTCAACCATCGGTAAACTACACCGACTATCCTTCCTAGACATCTATAATCGCTCCTAAGCATCCTTCTCTATCTCAACAACACTGGTGCCAATGAACATGCAACTTTTGATCATTCGAGCCTGGATTACTCTGAGCCATACCGCGGTAATGAAGGGCTTCATGTTGGTAATGGTGAGCCCTTACCCATTATTCATATTGGTTCCACGTATCTTGAGCACGTGTAAGATAAGCAGAGGAAGTTTCATCACCTTTCATCTCAATCTTGAGAAGCTGTGCGCGAAGAGTGTACTCCCGCGAGGCCGCGTGTGGGGCATAGGCGAGTTCTAAAGAAAGCTATAATTCCCTAGATGTTGTCACACCCCAATCGATGGCGGAAACATCGGAGTGAGACGAAATAGATTGCTCATCACACATAAAACTATCTGCGACAATAATTAGATAAACCAAATTTCATTTCATAATAAATGTCAAGTACAACAGGAAATCAAATACAACAACAAAATTCTTAGCATTCTAGATGTGTTTCTAAGCCATCCCTACTAAGTTCCATCATGATCAACATCTCTAACCTGCAACATGTTAAAAGTATAGTTTATTACAACAAGTATTGGCGAGTACACAAGTTTGTAATATATAGTTAAATATAAAAGATTTTACTCAAATCCACATGGCAATTGTATACAAGGTAAGCTAGCATGCAATACTAATTGTCAAACCCTAGTGTCCACAAGAATGAATGTGTCCCTCGTCACACGAAGTAACGAGACTAAAGTATGAATTAAGAATGAATCAGCTTAAAGCTTAACATTACCCCGACGGGCGGTGTGCTACTCCTATAACGCTATATATGTTAAGTTGGGGCTAGCTAAGTTAATGACAATAAGCATATATGAATTTAGCATGTACCTAAGCATAACAATAAGCATGTATGGTGGATTGAGTGTATAAAGCATGAAGTGTATGTATTCGTGTATTTTATAAGTTAATATGTTACAACCCAAATTGTGTAAAAAAAGGAAAATGGGTCAAGTGTACTCACGGTTTTGCAAGTTTCCACTTGTTAGTCCCGGGAAGAGTTTGGATGATTGGAGAGGCACCGAGTTATCCTACAAGAGGAAAAATAGGTTGGTAAGTATTCGAATTATAACGGAGGATTAGTAATATTATACAATAAAATAATTTATACGGAAAAGTAATCATGTAGACTTAATACTCGTTTTTGAAACTATAATACTCATTCGGGTTGATGTGTTTTCATGGGTTAGGATACCCATTAGAATCGTAACGAGAGATTAAGTATGTAGATGATGTAACCTAGTACCATGACGGACAATCATTTGATTACCATCAAGAGTTCGGTTAGCGAATATATACATATATTATATAGCATACGTAATAAGTAAATCATAAACATCATGTAATTTCATAGAAGTCATGCATGGAGGTAAGAGGATAACCTTCCTTTTAAAACCTCTCTTGTATAGTTTACCAATACACAAGTCGTCACAAGGACGACAAGGATGGTCATGAGTAAGTTAATACATAAAAGTAAAAGGCAAAAGTAAACGAAAACATCAAGTGAGATGATGGATCGAAGGTAGGATAGCCAAGGCTTCCAAGTTGTCATACCCCGACCCGCAGCGGAAAAAGGTGATCGGGGCATAATTGGGTTATCATCAAAGCTCATGACATTTATTATGACGTTTCATATTCATTAATACAATTTAATGGGAAATATACAATCATAATTACATCATGTCCTAAACATCATTCTAGACTTCATTGTTTTCTTCTAAGGCATCTCCTATGTTTTCCTTGCTTCATCCTGTTCACCTGTATCATGTGTAAAAATGGTTTTTGGATCAACAAAAAGTTGGCGAGTGAATCCTATGAAAAACATTTGAACAAGTTTATTGAATTGATTATAAAATAAAGTGCACAACCACACATGAGTAAAAATAGATGTAAACTTATTCACCAATCATTTAATATTAAATAATGCACACACGAACAATAATGGATTTGTTTTGAGGCACGCGTTGCTCAACTCGTCTCCCACGAGGAACTGATGGGCCTAATGAATGATTTGCATATAACTTGACAATATGAAATACATAACTACAAACAATATATACAATCTAAGTTTAGATCACAATATGGTATGGCACAAGTTTAAATAAACAAGTTAATTTTTAGTGACACATGACACACCCCAAAACGTGTAATTAAAAAGGGGAGTTGTAAGATTCACTCACATTGGGTGCGTTCGGTTGATGATGTTGAATGCGCACGAAGTTGGTTTTAACCACGAGTGAAACTAACCTAGATAATGGCATAATGGTTCGGTAAGTAAGTGGATTTTATTAATCAATTTTAGTAGAATTGTTGGATATATTTTTGTGAGTTTAAGGCTAATTTCTAACTTAAAAATGTTATTTTTAAGTATTTTTAATGTAAATAAATAAATAAAAAAATTAAAAAAATGTTGATTTTTGACTGTTGACTTTGTTGACCGTTGACTTGTTGACTTGTTGACCTGTTGACCGGTTTTATTGTGGAATTGTATGCGCTGGGTGAGGCTCGAACCCGAGACCTCCCGTACGTGTACACGCAGCTCTAACAACTGAGCTACGTGTCTAACCCGATATATTTATGTTTTTAATTATATTTATATACTAATTGAATTAATCCGAAAATCATTTATTTCAAAAACAATTTAAATGACTCGCTCGGTGCTCTCCACAGGTCTCGAACCCGGGACCTGTGGTTTAGGTTAACACACAGTCCACCGCTGGACCGTGTGTCTAACTTGTTAAATAATCTGATTTTTATTATACTTATATACAAACTAAATAATTTCGTTTCTGCTTTAAATAAAAAGTTTGATAATTGTCCGGACCGGTGCGGTAGTCTGGACTCGAACTCGTGACCTGTGGTTTAAACGTTCACACAGTCCACCACTGGACTGTGTGTCTATCTTGGTTATTATTCCGGTTTTTATTAAACTTAACATCTATTGCAGTGAATCCGGTTCGGTTTAAAAAAAAAGAACATTTTTATTAAGGCGAGTGTGCGTGGGACAAGAATCGAACTCGGGACGTAAGCGTGTTTTATTTGCACACAGTCCACCGCTGGACTGTGTGTCTAACCCGAGATATATCTTGATTTTAATTAAATATATACAATACTGAAACTTCATCTTCTTCGTTGGACTTAACCAAAAACGGAGTCTGACTGGTTCGACGACTTAATCATGTTCTTTAGTGTGTTGTGAGTAATTACGTGTGAGATAAATAAAAAGAATGAGAGATTAAGTGTTAGATATACCGAACAGTGGCTCCTCTGTTTCGCCGGCGAAACTCCGGTGACAGCAGATTATTCCGGCGACGTGTGTCTTGCGGCAGAGGGTCTTCAACGAGCTTGAGATGAATGTGGGTGGCTTCGGTATGAGCTCTGGGGGTTCAGTAAGGCACAGAGGTGAAAGGTTCGGTTTTCCGGCGAGTTGTAGGAGTTCTCCGGCGAGTGAAATTATGTCGGGAAAGAGTGTGATTGTAAGCGAAAAAGCTAACAGAGGTTAGAGGGGGTATTTATAGGGCAGGACATCGACGAATTTAGTCCGTTTTCCGTCTTGATTCGTCGGTCAATAAGTTTTCCGGCGGTTATGACTTGCGTCGCGGGTTCAGGCGTCGGTTATAACCGATGTAGTAGTTAAGGCTTTGGTTAAAACTGAAGAAACCGTCCAATCTCGGCGTCGGGATTTCTGACGACTGCGATTAGGCGCGTCGGTTTTGAATTCGAGACTTATGTTATGTATTAATTGTTTCCAATAATGAACAAGAAACGCAAGTGGCGCAGTGGTTGAGCGTGTGTGTGTTAAGTCATTGTTGACCAGATTGACCCGGCTGACCCGGGTTCGAAACCCGGCAGCCCTGTTTTATTTTTAAACCACTATTTTTAATACTTTTTCAAATATAATTATATATTTCAATATACTTATTAATTATGTATCGTTTAAAATTAATTTGGGCATTAAATACGCAACGAAATTTTTAACTGATTGTTCGGTTAATAAACGGGGCGGGTTTGGTAAATCCGGTTTTTGACGGATGTTACACAAGTGATCACACTCTACAAACTCAAGTCTTGTTTCGAGAACAAGCTTGAAAGGATACAACACTTGTGGATAAAACCCTACTAAAACAAGAAAGTTCTTAGACTTAGGACCTTAAAGTTGGGTGATATTCCTAGTTGGTTTTCCATGGAAAACATATGGAAGTATCCCCAAAGGTGTTTCAAGTGTGAAGAAGAAGGAAAGATAAAAAGGAGAGAGGTGAGTTAGAACTCACTTTTTGGAGCCTTGATCTTTTAGAGAAGAAGAGCTCTTAGAGCTTTTGAGAGAGAAGAGAAGAGATGATTTGAGGTGTTAAATGAGAGGAGATGGAGTGGGGTATTTATAGGTAAAATTGGGAGGGTGTTAGTTGGGGGTAATAAATGCAGAAAACACAATTCTGACCAATCCATGAGCTTGAACCAACATTTCCGGATTATGCCCCTCTCGTGGGCCGCGAGAGGGTGAAGGGATTTCGGTCGCGGGCCGCGAGGCAAGGTATTACAGAATATTCTTTGGTTTTTATCACTTTTAGTCATTGGACTCTGTTTAAGTTTCTATTTTTGCATGTTTTAAGTATATAACGTGTATAAGTTTCGAATGCATGAATCTTTCCACGTATAACAAGTAATTTGCATGAATTTAATGAATGAATGTATGTAAGACAAGCATGTATCAAGTATAAATTTTATTACGATTTAAGTCTCGGTATTACAAGATTGAGAAAAGAAATACGAATACAAGTTTCCAAAAATAGAAATACAACAATCCTTTCTAATTAAGGAAGGTATGAAAAGCGAGGCGTTACAGATGTAGTGTTGCTTGTAACATGCTGGAAAGATGCTTCAGAAATTGTTGAGATCAGTAGCATTCAAACATGAGCATCGTTAGATACCCAAGTCTGGAAGTTCGGGTTCGATTGTGGTTGTGGGGCGGTGTCTTTGTCTGAGGCTGCTGTAGGTGTAATGGTGGCTAACGGACACGGTATGGTGCCATCGACATAGCCGAAGAGATTGTTGGTTAGAAGGAATGGTTGTAACATTGCCTTCTAGTACCCATAATTGGTGGGTGAGAGTTTGGATCCAAATTGTGAGAATTGTGGGTGGTTTTATCAACCAGGGAGAAGGCTGCTAATAGAGCCACTGGATGATGACAAAGGAAGTCAGAGATGTTGTGTGTGAAGGGTGGCGGCTGTCCTGGAAGTAGGGTTTAGGATGGCTGTCGTCGTAGATTAGGGTTAGTGATGATCGAGAAGACTGCTGTTGTTGTGCTAGAACAGAGTAGGGTTTTGGATTGCTGATGTTTTGCTAGAACAGAGAAGACTGTTGTTGTTGATCAATGTAGACTGCTACTGTGTTTTTTTTTTGGCGGCAAAAATTTGGTCGGCAATTGTGTTTGGCAGAAAATTAGGGTTAGGGATCGATAACTTTGATACCAAGATAAACTTGGTAATCAATATTGTGTTATTGTCTTTAATAATGATAATTACAACCACTATATATAGACAATATAGTTACACATATAACCCTCTAGATAAGCCTATTGCAATATATTGTTTTAATATGTTTAATCCTATGCAGACCTTAGAATATCTTAAAAGTGGTTGGGCCAAGTTTGCACCAAGAAGAGCTCGCACAAACGTTTTTTTTAATGAAACGTCTTCGAAAAAACAAATAATCTGCATATGATAATGTCTGTGCGGCGTAGACAGAAAAGTCTGCGCATATTTTTTTAGAAAAACAAACACCACCTAAAACACATTGGTGGTGCTTACACACAAGTAACTTACAACCATGAACCCCACCTTTTTACTCCACCCACCAATCACACCCACCTTAAACTCTCCAAACCTCAAACCTTTTCCAGCAAAAGTTTGCCTAGCGGCAAACTACCCATCCAACCCTGGGGTGACAACGATGTTGCTACATGGCTTCGAACTCTGAATGGGTAGCCCCTATATTATGTATTAATAAAGTATTTGTATCGATTTTTCCATTATTAGCTTTAAAAAACTTTTTCATTTTCCATAAAAAAACTAGTGCAGTTTACATTATTGTTACTTATACATCACACACATTTTATTTTACTTTATATGTATCACTTCCTTTTATTATGTTTAGATATAAATATAAAATCAAAGATTTTATAGTTTATCAGCACTATAATATGAAAGGAAAACTATTTGTGTTTAACTGATCGAGGGTTCTAGTCCCAAGTTGTTCTAAAAATCGTATGGTCACAAAATAATTTTAGAATGAAGGGTTGAAGGGGTGTTCTCCACAAAGAGAGTTGTAAACTCTCAATAGCCAACTAACTCATGTCATCTTAACTCTTTATTTTCCACTCAAACAATATTGATGTTTCACTCAAACAATTTCTTTCTTAAAAAAAGTTAAATGTATGATTGGTTGGAAAGAGGGTGAGACCCACCATTAATTATCTCTCTCCTCTTCCCCATCTCGGTGACTACTCCCCGATATTTGCCATTGACCACATACCGATGGGGGCCGGTGACATTGTGGCCGCACGATGAACCCCATCCCCGTACCAACTCATTGCAGACACCCCGTCTCCCCTAAGTGTGTATAAAATTGTGCATTCCCCACGGATTTATATCTTTTACACGTTTTAACCTAAATTATATAGCTACTTATTTTTTGAAAGAAATATACTTTCTTTTTTATTTTAGTTTTCTTCAAGCTTCTTCGAGTCCCAACACGTGAAATACTCTTGTTAGTAACATAACTGACATAGTATTTATGATATACATATACCACACGAGAAAATAATCTTTTGAATAGCATACTATATATGAACATTTTATTTGATAGGCTAATATATATGAACATTTAGAATAAATAATATGTTATTCATGTATTGATGTTTCTTTATGCTAAAAGTATACTAATTAGAAAACAAAGACCACGGACATATACAATAAAATTTAACTTTATTATTAGTACTAAATATTACTTTATAATGATAACCATGGTTCATATTATTAAAATATTATATTCATAAGTCTACAGTTCTCACAGTAAAAAAATATTTAAAATATTTGGTTGGATACCGATATCAACTTTACACATTATTTTGAAAATCAATCAATTTTACACCCGTCTTTTCCTAATTGAATCAATGTTGGACTCTGCTAGCCTGAAATAACAAAAATGAACAAATCACATGCACGTAAATGACGCTGATTGAATCCGAAAAAAGAGAGTGTGTAAGGTTGATCGATTTTCAAAATAGGTTGTAAAGTTGATACCGCGTTCTAATGCATAGGGCATAAAACTGCAGTTTACTCAAACGAAAAATAATATTAATTTTGTTAAAGACAATCTAAGATATGATTGAGTCGATTATTTTAACTATCAAATCTCGTGATCAAACAATTAATACGTTAAAATAACCCACACTTATTTTTCTCCCAATAGCTGTCATCTGAACAACAATATTCGCAACTCGTGGCTGTGACGCTACACACACAAATCGACCCATATCACCTTCTGACCCCAATGGCACAACTCGTAAATAAACCCAAACTCCAGTGGCTTATATTCACGCCCAACCTATATATACACCCTTCATTCTAGCCGTCAATAAAACATTGCGTTCACGATAACCCTAACACAACAAAAGTTACAACCCTAATATTCTTCATTCCTTCAACATTTTCGGCCATTGACGTAAGTTTGTAATCTGAATTTCGCTTCAGATTTGTTAGCTTGTGTTCATTTGTTGATTTTTGTTATTATTTTGTTGCAGATCGGAGATTTGAGTTGATTACTCGTTCAACGGACGTTATACATACAAAATTCATACTGTAAGTGTAAAATTCTTCGTTATTAGATTGTATTCGTTAGATCTGAAGTTTTTCTCTGCGAATGTATGTGCATAAGAACACGTGTAACGTCTTGTGTACCTTGTGATTCACGTTTGAACCTAGGGTTTCTAATTTTCTAGATTTTATTCGATTTTGTGGATGTATGTTTCAATTTGATGAACTAATAGCGTATGAATCTGATTTTGTGTGGTGAATAATTTCATGTTTATCGATTTTAATTGTTTGTATACCGGATTTTGTGGCGGTTGAAGCTATCTTACCTTCTGTTACGCCTTTTTGAAGTTATGATTGAAGCTTTTGTTGGTTACATGATTCATTTCACTTTTGTGAAGCATCATTAGGTTGTTTATGTGGCTGATTTTGTTATGATCTTATGTTTTTATGCTGTGAAGAAATTTCATGTCTCTGAATTTTAATTTTTGAAATCATTATTGAATCATTGGTTACTTTACTTTTATGAAGCATCGTTAGGTTCTTATGTGTATGATTTTGTGTTTTTTTTGCAGTGGAAAAATATATTTTTTTTAGGTTTTGATAATTTGTTTACCAGATTTATATGGCTGCTTTTTAAAAAAATATCACTGAGCTACTGATTACATTGGCTGTTTTGCCTTTTTGAAACATTATTAAGTTCATATATGTGGCTGATTTTGTTATGATTTGATAATCAGGAAAACTGAATGATCTAATGGAGACTAAAGGTGGGAAAAAGTCTAGTAGTAGTAGTAGTAAATCGTTTTATGAAGCTCCCCTAGGATATAGCATTGAAGACGTTCGACCAAACGGAGGAATCAAGAAATTCAGATCGGCTGCTTACTCGAACGTAAGCTTTTCGAACAATTTTATTACAATTATTATCATCTTTACACTACTTTTGTTTTATAATCTGTACTAACTATGTGTTTTCATGTTCTTGATGCAGTGCGCTCGCAAACCATCCTGATATCCCTCAAATTAGGATTCCGTTCACGTCTTTTTGACGTGATCTGTTTACTGCTTTCAAATTAGTTTAGTAGTTATAATTAGTTCCCCTTTTTCCTCCTTTTCTTCATTTCTCAGCCTCTTTCTTGTTTGCTTCCGTCAAAATGTCTGCTATTGGTTTTGAAGGTTACGAAAAACGGCTCGAAATTACGTTCTTCGAGCCCAGCATCTTTGCTGACCCGCAAGGCCAAGGTCTCCGGGCACTGTCAAAAGCCCAAATCGATGAGATTTTGAACCCTGCTGAATGCACAATTGTTTCCTCACTGTCGAATGAATGTTTAGACTCATACGTTCTATCCGAGTCTAGTCTGTTTATTTTTCCGTATAAGATGGTTATCAAAACCTGTGGAACAACCAAGCTGCTTCTTTCAATCCCGCCTATTTTGAAGCTTGCAGAATCAATCTCTCTCACAGTCCGGTCAGTGAGGTACACTCGCGGCAGTTTCATTTTTCCAAACGCCCAATCTTACCCGCACCGCAGCTTCACCGAAGAAGTTTCTGTGCTTGATGCTCACTTTAAAAAGCTCGGTTTATCCAGCAAAGCATATGTTATGGGTGGGTTCGATAAGCCCCAAAAATGGTTTGTTTATTCCGCTTCTGCTGGACCCGTATCAGTTCATGATCAAGTGTACACACTCGAGATGTGCATGACTAGCTTAGACAGAGAGAAAGCATCAGTTTTCTACAAAACCGAATCGAGCTCGGCTACAACCATGACTAACGAATCCGGCATTCGATCTATCCTACCGAAATCCGAAATCTGCGATTTCGAGTTTGACCCGTGTGGGTATTCCATGAACTCTATTGAAGACGGTGCGATCTCGACCATCCACGTTACACCCGAAGACGGGTTCAGTTACGCTAGTTTTGAGGCAGTCGGTTATGATTTTAACGAGGTAAGCCTGGAACAGCTGGTGCAACGGGTGCTGGCTTGTTTTGAACCAGGTGAGTTTTGTATTGCCGTTGGTGCTGACGTGGCATCAAAGCGTTTGGAGGCAACGTGCTCGATTGATATCGAGGGGTACAATGTGGAAGAGAAGAGTTGTGAAGAGCTTGGATGTGAAGGTTCAATTGTGTACCAGAAGTTTGTGAAGAAGGATGGGAGCTGCTGTGGGTCCCCAAGGTCTGTTTTGAAGTGTAGCAAGAACTGGAAAGAGAATGAAGAAAAGGAGTATTAGTTATATGTTTGTGTTGAAGAAGGGTTGTTTTTGTTTTGTTTAAGGATTTAAATAAAGCCAGGGCTATGGCTGGTTTGGTTGTCTTGCTGTTTTGACTTTATTATTGTTGGTGTTGAGTCTTTGTCTTACGCTGGATTAAGAGGTGGTTTAGCCTCGTTTAGCATTACTATATTTGGTATTATGATTCTGATTGTTTTGCTCCAAATGTTTGATTTGTGCTTTGTGATGATGTTTGTTTTAGTTAGTGCTATCTTTTTACTAAGATTTTGACTTTAAGTTAGTCAAATAAAAGATCCTTCTAGCAGAACTTTTGGCGAAATGTTATAGAAAAGATGTATTTTAAAAATGAACGGTAATCACGCGTTCTCAAGTTTGATGTGGGATGTGGGTTTGAGAAAACATCGTATTTTAGAAATGAAGAGTAATGATGCGTTCTTAGGTTTAAAGTTGCCTGGACGATTGTAGACCCTGAGCATGTGGGAGTCTTGTGTATCGGGTTGTCTCTAGTGTTATAAAAAGTTGTTTAGTGATAGACATAACATAAATTTGAATGCATAAAATGTGTACACATATATTGGTGTTGACTAATTTATTCGGTTAATGTTGCATTTGCACGATTCGTTTAATATCTCAAGCCATTAAGGAAGAAGAAAAGGCATGAGATAAAATAGAATATTTCATCAAGAATTATTCTATTGAAAACAATATTATATGACTACTGGTACTAAAAATAGAAAGAAAAATATATATACATATATATATACATATATATATATATATATTGTCGATGAAAAAGACAAGTATGGGTGCAAGTTGTGAGAATAAATAATTGAATCCTTCCGATAAGAAGGGGAAAATTGGAGAAAGGATGTTGGCCTACAAGGCATGAATGTATAATGGACAGCAAATCAAGTCAAATTTGGTTAACCCAACCAAAAGTCTATTTGGAGATGGAATGGAACCCACATGGACTAGATTTTCAATAATTGGGTTGGTAAACTTTGGTGTCTTACTTTTATAAATTTTGGTTCAGAAAAAGCGAATTTGGCATGTCTCAGTCGACCTATGTGATAGAAAATTCTCTTCACGTGGTTTGAATCGTACACATCACTTTAAGTGGTCGGAGGCGTGAACTTCGAATGCTTCCGATATGAATCGGTGGGACAAGTTGATAGGGTTGAGAGAGATAACGAGAATAAGGAACCCGCCTTGCCTATCTTTAGAGGTGACGGCAATGTTCTGACATAAGTAAATACCCTAGATTCTTCTACCCGCTAGTGTCCGTACCCTAAAAAGCAAGATACAGAGATAAATTATCTCAAAAATAGGATGTCTAGTTTATTTATATTAATAAGTTAAAAGATGTTTTTTTTGTTAAGTTATATTATTTGTTTGATGGTCATGGATTGAAATTTAATATAGAATTATTTTATAAGTAGTCGCATTTTTCATCTTGTGCCTTGGATTTCCAAAATCAAGATCGTCTCACGTCTTTTAAAATCAAGATATAGATACATTGGTATTGTATAAGATCAGTATAATTTTTAAATTGTGATAATTAATGATACATTATGTGTAGGTAAAAAGGTGCTAAAGAGTAAAGACAATTTGATGCCTACCACTCTCAGACAAGAACGAGTGGTGGGGTTGTGTTTGCGTTTTTTGATGCAATATAATATTTGGTAGCCTTTTAAAACCATATCTTTCGTTTTTTCTATTTTTTTAATATTTCGTGAAATGTTCATGAAACCGAGTCAAATTATAACCAGCAATACTCTAGAATTTTTGTTAGTTTAAGAAGAACGTATATATTAAAATAATATGATAAATGAAAGGTTGTGTAAAAAAAGTATATTGGTACTCACAAATTTTAATAAAGAAAATATTAAATTTTATTAGAAATAAATTTTGAGACAAGAAAGAATAAATTCCAAGTGGACATTGGGCTGGTCTCATGTCAGTTTCACTATGAGACAATGGGCCCTAAATGCCATAGCTTCTTTCCTCCTCGTTTGTCTTCTACTGTATTGTGTATATATACTCTTTGTACAATTATTTTTAGGTTAGCTTATCCACTCACCCTTACATTTTATTTTCACACACGCTCTCTCTTTCTCTATATATAGATAGAGAGATAGATAGATAGAGGGGATGAGTGTATGAATATTAACAACTTTAATTTTAAGGACAAAATCTATTTAACTAGTCCTCCTTTCTCTCTCTCTCTCTATATATATATGTGGGGTGTGTGAAAGATAAAACGAAAATCTACTTGAGTAGAGAAAACTCAAAAAAACCATATATAACATTTTTATTTTTTTCTAAAAAATAGGAGAATGTAACATTAATGTATTTGAACATTTTTATAAAAAAAATGTAAAAAGCGCCTACTTATTTTTTTTTCAAAAAAAAAATGTTCAAAATTTGTATGTTACATTTTCTGGACATATATATTATGTAACATGAAATTTTTAACAATTTTTTTAAAAAAATAAACTACTCAGCGTTTTTTTGTGCTTCTTTTATAAAAATGTTCAATTACATGGGTTTTTACAAAGGTTTTTTGAGTTTTTTCAACTCAAGTGGGTTTTCGTTTTATCCTTCCCCTATATATATATATATATAGAGAGAGAGAGAGAGAGAGTAAAAATGGGTGTGAGAATAAAATATAGGAATGAGAGAATAGTAAGAGTCTTTTAACTTCTAGAGTAAAAGTGTAATTTGTGTTCATGTGGTTTAGGGCAGAGTCACGATGAGTCCCTACATAAAAGTTTTGGAAGCATGAGTCCCCACACTTTGAAAAACGCTGCATCTTGCGTCTCTCCTTGCAACGTCCGTTAGTTTAATCGTTAGAACAAATCAGAATTCCCATTTGGTCCCTAGTTTTATACTCATTTCCTTAATCTGAGCCCTAATTTTACCCCAATTCACCCATTTGAGCTTTTGGCGATTTCAAAGACAGAAAGTAGCCATCATCCAAATTCCACCCTTCACCAAAATTGTTATTAGAGCTCATATCGTCCACTCCGAAAACAACAATGTTGCAATACTCATTATCATCCTTTGGCAAATCGAGCTTACAAAGGTTCGTGGTGTTGGATGCCATTAGCTCATGATGTTGAGCATGAATTGTTTTGACACACCAAGAATCTTAAGTAGTTCTTCTTGAGATCTGAACTACCCATAGACAAGTGGATTTAATGTGTCTTTTATCGCTTTTTTGACCTAACCCCCCAAAATTACATCTTGGCCCCTCAGATCCTTCACCACTATTTAACCTTGAAACTAAACCCATACTTGGATTTGTACCCAAAAATACAAGTCTATATCTTAAATGCTCATTTTTTTAGTATATAAATTTTCCTTTTAGACATAAGGGCATATATTTTAACCATGTTATTCGACTTCTCCTTAGCTTTTAATTGACCAACATAGAATGGAGATATGTGTCATCAACAATACATCATTTTCTTTTTTTCTTTCTCAACTTCTTCGCAACCTTTTCTAAAACTGTGAAACACTCATTATTTTCACTAAAATCATCCACATGACAATCAATGTCATCCTAAATAAGATCCCGATCAACATTATTATTGATTACTTGAATCATTTACAATATCATTAATTTCCTCTAGACTAAATTCAACACAAGCCTTAAACTGCCTCATGTCTATTTCAACATCCAATAAAATATTATCAGGATCCTACTCTACATTATAATCAGGATCATCTTCCTCACTATCCTCCTCAAATACTCCATCATAATTACAATATGATTGATTGTGATATGCATTGCTAAATGAACCAAAATTTTGACTTTCAATGAAATTAGCATACATGGAGTAGCTTCAATTTGAACAATATCCTTAGATGGAACAACATCATCATCTAATGAATGTAACAACACTCATGAATGCCCATGCTCAACATAGATTTCAATTAGCCTAAGTCCTTTTCTAACATGATCAAGAATACATTCTAAATCAATGTCATTACTCAACTATCTAAAACCAAAATCCAAACACATATAAGGAGCCTTAAAATGATAGTAGAAAACAATATCTAATGAATATCCAACTTGGTTAAGCATTTCCTCCAAAACATCCATATCCAATTCATCAATATTAACACTATCAATGAAACTAATCTTAGTGTTTATGTATTCCCTATCTGGATACTGAGAAAACTCACCTCTATGGTGAACTTTAAATGAAAAAAACATAGGACGATTAGTAGTAAAAACAAACAACCATAATCAGTTACTTAAATGCTTAATTTCGTGATCACAGTACTTAATTTCATGATCACAACTTCGGTATATTTCATTTGGGTGGAAATATTCTTCATCACCACGAATTCTCCAAAATCCACTAGCCATTACTTCAACCAGAAGCCTTCGTTTGGGTTCCATGATTGGGATTTTAGGTTTTCCATAGGGTCGTGAATAAAATAAATGAACGATTTTATGGGATTCCACGTGTATTTTGATGTATTTGTGGTTTATATGTGTGAAATGGCGTTAATACTAATGCCTCTAATGATTAAATTGACTGACGTTGTAAGGAGGGATGCCGAATGTAGCGGTTTTCATAGTTTGGGGACTCAGGCTTCTAAAACTTTCATGTGGGGACTCATCGTGACTCCGGCCTAAACCACAAGGATGCAAATTGCACTTTACTCTAACTTTTATTTGCTTTACATAAACCAGGTAATACTTATATAAAGTAACTTCTATTTTTATATATTTAACTACTTGGAATCTGCCATTCCAGGTGATAGAGGCTTTTACCTCTTGGAGAAAAGACTGGGGTTTAAATCCTGACATAAGGTATAATTAGTATTTATTGGTGTAGTTTAATAGTAGAAGTAGAAATAACGTAACATTTGTTGTTCAAAAAAAGAAAAAAAAACAACAATGGAATCTCGTTTATTATACGGGTTGAATAAGAAATTAATAAACCGTTAGTGATAAAAATTAATAAGTTATAAAACAATATTTTAGTATAAATTTTATTGAAATTACAAATAAGTAAAAAATGAAGTAAATAATAGATGTAGCTGAAATAAAAAAAACATGAAAAAAATCATGTGCTCCACAAAATTGTAACATTTGTCACAAACAAGTACTTATTTAATAGGTATAAATACGTGCAATCATATAATTTAACTAAATAATAATATAATGTATATAAAATAAAAAGTACATCAGTGTTGCTAAGTTTTGAAAACGTTTCCAAAACTAGACTTAACAAAATTTTATATAATCATATAAAATAAGTTTTACTGTAGCAAACAATGACGAATCAAGAAAACTTTTTCATGATAGTTACTAAGTTTTGAAGTTCGGACATCTATCGACTAGACTTAATAAAATTTATTATTCGAACCAATAAAACGTTTTCATAAGTTGTTACTAAGTTTTGATTTCTAGCATCTATCAACTAGAGTTAACAAAATTTATTATTCGAGTCATGTCGATAAATTACTTGATAATAATATGCTCCCATTGCAGTTCAAATTCTCATGACTAACAACCAAATATAATTTTGCTAAATATTCAAATCAAATTTAACTATTGAAAATTATATTCTCAAATTACGAAAACTTATCAACTGGAAACTTATGGCAAACCAAGTATAAAGTTAATTGTAACAGCATTGAGCAACAACAATAACTATTTTATTGACCAAATTTTGCATATCCTATCATCTTTATATACCAACTATAATCCGATAAGAAGTTACTTTAGGTAGCTCCCTTAAAGCAGCCGGATGGAAAGGCATGTGGGAAGATAATCGCTTGAAACCAACCAATTTAGTAGGAGAAAGGGATGAAGCATTTAAGTATTCAAAGAAGAGAGACTGGAGACGTGAGTAGGACGAGGCGTAAAATAATACTTTTACTTAAAAATTTACTGGGTTTACCTCCGACAATGAATAAATTAGACACTATATTTGGTGTAATTTGACTATCACAATTCACTATATGAAAATAATGCGAAAGTTTAATCTCACAAACATAATGTTCTAACTAATGACTTGACGTTGGCCTGGTTTAATTTCGTGACATGAGTTTACATGTTGGTAACATATTTACATCTCATGTGTATCTTAAAACTTCTACCTCATAAAGGAAGAATACCTTAGTTAGTACCCGAAAAATATCAGTGAAAAAGTTCTTTCATTAATTTTGGACATAAATAATTATGTTTATATATGAGTTATATACGTGAGTATTTATGACTTTGTGTTCTAGCATGTGAGAGATTCCCAACAAACCAAATCACGTTTTAATCAGAGCTAAGATGAATAGGATATCGATGCTCGAAGTTGAGTGGTTGAAATGAATACTTCTAAACTTTGGTGACTATAGTAGAAAGTTTATCTTTGTCATAAAGTGGTTGTTTTGTTTTGTTTTGTTTTGACTCTTAATCTCTTTGCAAGAATCATTATGGGGGTTTGAGTAAAGCACAATTTGTATTAATATGGTTGACATGAAATTGCACCTTAAGCCCATAACTTTTTTTTTCATACCATCTGAGTCCCCATGGTTGCAAATTCTTGCCACATGAGTCCTTCACTATAACGCCTATAACGCCGGTATAATACACCACTAAATGGTTAATGGTGGTCAGGGTATTTTGGTCTTTCCACAAAAAAACGCACATCCTATAACCCATTTGCGATGCCTAATTTTGCTTTAACCCACCAAATAAGTCCCTGCTGCCGAACCCTCAAATCGATTATCTTCCCCCATCCACTCCGATGACATGGTGCGATTGACAGTCGAAGCGATGGTAGACACCGAATGTGTCTAAGGCAAGTGTGGTGAATCTTGAGTTGTTAATTGTCATTTTTTGAAAATTTTTGTTTTTGAACTTAATATAGTTGTAGCTGGAATACGACTCAATGCGACCCTACACCATGTTGTTGTTCATATAAGGTTGGTTCTCAGGTTTTTGAACTATGTTAATGTCGACATTCGATACGAACGAGACATGGATGAAAGAATGCAGTACGGGAAGTTTATAATGCTTTTATAAATGTATATGATGCTCAACTAGAATGGGTTTATGGTTTTTTTAAATTAGTTTTGCTAGTAATTGTAATGATCAATTATACTTATTTTTGCCACTAATTACAAGAATCATATATTTTTGTAAGGTATGTAATGTGGTTGATTATCTATAGACAGAATGCAACTTAAATTAGAGGTACATTTGTTTGATTACTAATTTGGTTGATTGATGTATGGTTGAATGATGAAGCTTAAGTTAGATGTACATTTGTTTGATAGTGTGATTGTTGTTTGAAAGTCTGATTATTATTTCACTGCTGCAAGCATGGTTAACTGTTGTTTGATTGTTTTATTGTTTGACTAATGCATGCAAGCATGGTTGACTGTTGTTTAATTGTTTCATTGTTTGACTGATGCAACTTATTATAGTCTAATAGTGTGATTGTTTGACTGATGCAGCTCTGATGTAGCTTATTATCGTTTGATACTATGATTGTTTCATTGTTTGACTAATGCAACTTCATGGTTGACTACTGTTTGATTATAGTTTGATAGTGTGATTGTTATTTGATTGTTTGATGCAGGTGCAACCATGGTTGAAATGATGCACCTTCATGCAGTTGCAACCATAAACAAAATACAGCTTAAATTAGATGTACTGTTTGATTTGTTTATTTGCTGCAACATACGCATGTTTGATTAGAAGAAGCACATTGGTTTGTTTGATTACAAGCATAACAATTTGTTCTATTGGTGGATTGTTTCATAGTTTGATTAAGAGTGATTAGTTAAGAGTGTTAGGGATTTGCATTTGGAGGGAAACCCTTAAATTTAGAAGCGGGGACGTGTGTTGCAGATATAAAATGTAGGGGTATTTTGGTCTTTTCATTTAATTTCAAACGTGTATTAAATGATGGGGACTCGGATGACAAAAATTTACAACCACGGGGAATGGTATGAAAAAAAGTTAGGGGCTCAAGGTGCAATTTCATGTCAACCACAATTGGACACAAATTGTACTTTACTCTACAGGTTTTAATTATGTCTCGTAATTTATGTAATTTGACATTAACATGTCATGAATCAAATGAAAGTTTTATTAGACTCATAATATTATTATAATCGTCTTTAATAAAGGAAATTAAAGATTTAGTTTTGATTTTGAGTATGAAAGGAACCTTAGGATCCTTTTTTCAACAAGACAAGTAGAGAATTGAATAATGAAAAACAGAAATGAGCTAGAGAAATCATATTGTCAACAAGTTCTATAAAATTTAGAGATGAGCACTCTCTAATTATTTCACCATCTATCAATTTCTTCCTTTTCTATTTCCACATAAATTGCAAACATCTAATACAGTGTTACCTCAAGCACGTGAGCCTTCTTCGAAAGTATATACACTGCTTTGTTTGTTGTACACTGGGAAAGAGACGTGTTCATCCAATGGGAGACACGAAACCTGTTTTAAGGGAGTCGTGTTAAACATGAATCCCCAGCACAACCGTCAACAACAGTTTGTTCATATTTGCAACAAAGTATTGTACAAGAAAGCGCGGTTCAGGTTCTCGTTGAAGACAACAATTTGAATCACTTTATTTACATAAAGTTTTTTATTTAATGTTTTTTTTTTCGTTCTAATTTTTATACGGTATTATACTACTTGTTACCTATACGAATTACGAAAGTATCGTTATATTTATTAAATTTCTTAATAAAAAGTGATCCAATTTCCTACGGATAGACCCGTTGATCGAATTTCTTAAACCAGATTCTTACCACGTCAATTATTCTACTGAAATAAGTATATAAAATTCATAGGTTTTAGACAACCTCACAAAAATAATGAGTTTTTATCATATGCAATATTTAGTAATCAAGTTTCTCATGTGTTTCATTAGGATCTCTCAAAGTTTTTTTTCTTCTAAAGTAGGGTTGTGAATTTCTGACACCATCTAAAAACACGATACGAACCTAAAACAAAATTCGTGGATTTGGGTTTAGTCTACACGGGTTCGGATTAGTTCAGGTTGAACTCACGAACCCGTTTAGCTAAACGTTAACCTGTTTAACCCATTTATATTATATTATATTTTTTTACAATATGTTTTGTCTAATAGATTAAACTGAGTTTGTATTTTATGTCATAATTATAACTTAAAAAGAGAAACTCACATTACATTTTACAATTTAATTGATTGTAATACATTTGTGTTTTGTTATTCAAATTTAATTTTAATATATTGTTTTGCGGAAAGACATTAAAAAATAAAAAAAAATTCGGGTTGAACAGGTCTTGTTCAGGTCGTGTTCGGGTTCGTTTAAAATTTTTAGGTTCGAATCAGATTAAATTTGCCAACCCACGAACATGACTCGTTTAGCACTCCTCTTCTAAACTCACTCAACTTTTGGCAGTGTTCAATCTTGTGAATTAGTTGTATAATGCTAATTTTCTAATTAAAACAATTTACCTAAATGGAAGATGTATAAATTTTGCATACTATTTAGTGATAATTTTCTTAAATAAACTTGCAGTAGAAGGCATTAATAGAAAAGGTTCGCTAAATAATCACTAAATGATGTATAAATTTTGCATACTATTTAGTGATAATTTTCTCAAATAAACTTGTAGTAGAAGGCATTAAAAGAAAAGGTTCGCTAAATAATCACTAAATGATGTATAAATTTTGCATACTAATTAGTGATAATTATTCAATTAAGCTTAAGTTGGGAAAACAAATAATTACTAAATGGTAACAATTTACCTAAATGGAAGATGTATAAATTTTGCGTACTATTTAGTGATAATTATTCAATTAAGCTTAAGTTGGGAAAACAAATAATCACTAAATGGTAACTAGAATTCGTATATGTTCTATTTTGGGAACTTATTTTTTACAAAACAATTTTTTTGCACGGAAAATTTCTTTATTCCTGTCATTTGTGGGAAATGAACTCAAGATCTCCCTTTCAGGATGTCATCAAAACACATAATGAAATTTGAGTAAGTTTAGAAAAAAAAAACAAAATCAAAAACTAAATGACTTTAATGAAACATTTGAGAAAATTGGTTTACTATTATGTGTGTATTTTTCCCAACTATTCACATTGAACTTTTAATAATGAGAAAAAAAACCTTAAATATTGTTATCGTTAATAAATAATTATATTTTACTACAATTTAAAATATTCAACAATATAGATAACGATTAAACATAACAAAATATAGATACAATTAAATTTAATAAAATATAGTCAAATATGTCATAGATTCTCCGATATATTTAATGAAAATTATTTCATTACTTCGTTACCCCATTGGCTAACGGTGTAAAAACAATTGAAAATTTTCCTAAAGAATTGATTATTGTGACAAGCACTTTACAAGTAGGTTGGGTATTAATTACTATGAGTAAAATATTACAAACTTATTGAATGACTATCATGTACGTTTACTTATCTTATTTACAAATAAACTATTTTTATAATTCAACCTGTGCATACACGGAAGTATAACCTAGTATTCATATACAACCATAAAACCGTTTACAAACACGCTTGTACAAAAAAAAATACATAATCAACTTAAACAAATTGACGGGCTTATCTTGTGGTCCATTGTAGGATGGGCTTATTATGTGGCTCATTAACTTATAGCTTGTAAAGGCCCTAATAGTTATATGAAAAATGGTTTTCCACAAAGGTCTGGGTTGGATTGACCCATCTAAGTATCTAAACCTAAACTACTTGTCCTTAGTAGAAACTCAACATAAAGGTGAATAATTTGTTTGATCCTTTAGACTTCAAACTTAGTTTATTGTATTAACGATTATATAACTTCTTTTATTAATGATTATATGTACAGTACATGTTTAATACAAAACAAACTTTAAATAAAACGTCCGATACAGAACACATTTTAAGTAGAAAATTGAGATAATGGCATAACCACTATGTTATTTTGATCAAATATAATAGGAGATAGAAAGAAAGTGGATATATATTAAATAATTCATTTCATGTTGATAAGTTAATAATTCATTTCACGTACATAACTCCAAGAGCCAAATAGACACTTGTAGGTAGTGTTTTAACTATAATACATAACACCCAACTTTCCCTCTCCCACTTTACATCATAATCACTATGTTTCACTAATTAATTTGGTTATGTATTAAAAGACCACTACGTTTCACTATAGAGGATAAATGATGCAACACTAGTACTTTATTGTGAGTGTATATGCATCCGCCAAATTAAACGTGACTTTTAGACGCAACGGTCTAGTTGTTTAGGCACACTATTATAATTGCTTAGTTTGTTCACGTGTCAGACTTGAACAACTTAGATACCCTTTTACGTTAGATGCATTGCTGTAATCTGTTTAAACACAATGCTGTAATTGAATAACTTAGATGCACCGTTATGACTAGTTAGACATGCTGCTAATCGCAATGACAAACTTAAAAAAAGTCATTTGTTTAATTATAGCAATAGCATATCCAAATTATATAAAAAAATACACAACTTTATTTTGTAATCTATTTAAAAGAGTAACAAAGTGTATAAAAGTTATTTTAATTAATAAAAAAATGATGCGACTAGATTTAAAACAAAGAAGAGACTGATTCATTTTTGTATTTTCAGCAATTTGCATCTTATCATTATTTGCAATCTTGTCATCGGTTCAATCAACTCCTGAAATAATGAGATCATCGATCAAAATCATTTCATACTGTCGGTATGGAATTTTCAGTTTTTATTTAATAGTTGTATATTTACGAGGTGACGCCAACCCGGACGTTGCGGCGGGAAGTTGATAATGTGTTTATTAGTATCATTACATGAGATGCAAAAAATTATAAAGTATATAAAAAAACATCTTTTTTAATTTTCCTTAATTCAGAGCCTACAATAACATACTCAAGCTTTAGGAATGGCGGAACTTTGCCGCATAAATTTAAACCAAGCATGTTTTTACCGCACTATTTTGCTAAATCTATGTACTTCAAATGTCACAAAACGGTTTTAGGACTCCCAATGTTGGCAGCCTAAACTTAAATTGAACAGGATGATATATTTGGTAGGAAGAATGGTTACTTGATATAATTTTGGCAAGAGTTGTTTTAGGTGGCTTAAATGGTGTTGGTCAAAGCGTTGGGCAAATAACAAACGTACCATAGGATCGTTTAATGTGTTTTGTTTTGTTTTTACAATCATTCTAATACAAAAAAGCATGATGTTCCAAAAAAAATCGAATGCATATGAATATTTTCAATCCTTTTTCGTTGTTTTTTTCCTATGTGAAATAAATTAAATCCATGTCTTACTTAAGAAAAATATAAATAATGAAACATGTATAAAAATTGCCTACACAGCAATTCAAGATCGGTAGACCAATAAAAAATACATCTGGTCCTAATTTCCTTCAATTCCTATCTTATTAAATTTCTCACCCTATTAGCGGTGTCAAAGCCTTCTCACATTCAAAGTTTGAATCGCTATTTACACCAAATAAAGAGGCCGGGTTTGCGATCATCGTCTTCTTAAACCTTTGCAACCTCGCATCCTAACACCTCAATCGGCTCCTAATTCGATCGTCGTATTCAAGCTACACCATCGGTATCTCCTCTGTTCTGACTGTGTTATTCCGTCGCGTCAAGCCATTGCTGTTCAGCCTTGACCATCAATCGGCTGCAAGTATTCAATGCACAGTTGTAATTCTATTTCAAATAACTTCCTTTGACCCTCAAAAGCTTTATAAAAAAATACCACAAACAGCAGGACTTCATACAAAACCAAGTTCTCGAAATAAAAAAAAACAAAAAAGAAACTATATATAAATCATCATAAAATTTGTACCTTTTTTATCAGCAATGGAAAAGGAATCCAGACCTTGTATTACGTTACCGAATTTAGTGAAAGAAGCCCTTAAAAAACATATTCAACACATTTATAATAAGAGGGAAAACCCCTATCCCCAAAATTATGATATCCGATCTATGTTTAACCAATATCAAGTTAATGGTATATCTACTAAACAAAGCGATACATATCTGTTTATGTTTATCGTCTTTCGCTAATTTTGGCTTTAGTTATAACTTTGTTTGTTCTATTTTCCATGTTGGCAATTTCGCATTTATGGCAAACAAAACCAAAAATAAAGGAACATTGGTGATATGTTTAATGTAAACAAACATGTGTTTAAACACAAATGAAGTGATCATGCAACTTGAAGAACTGTACCTCTGGATCACGTTCAACGTTTCAGCGACAGGTATATCATTCAGATTTTTTACACATCGAATAGCACCCGTAGTTCGTAGAAACAATAAAACAGATCGAACATGTATCCTGGAAGGGAAAAAAAAACTTAAAACTTAAAGGCAGCAAGTAGATTCCTAACGTTTGTCTCACATCATGACATAAGTAAGCAGTTCTTATTGTATCAGCCAAAACCTCGCTAATTGATCTTTACGGTGCTTACTCTATCAATTAGATCCTAATCAAAAGATGGGTCCATAACATGTGTTTGGCTAAAAGTTTGCATTTAAACACAGACTAAAACTTGAAATTGTCTAATTATAACTTATTAAAAAGAATCACCAATTTCAAGTGTCCGGAAGATAACAAAAACGGGATGAAACAATCAAATGTTGGTTAGAATTTAAGATCATTATTTATTCTCTGATTAAAATATGTCAACAAACAACATATCAAGAGTGACCAAATTTGGTATCAATTTGTCGCGATTCAAAAGAAATAAGATGGCAAAGGTGTAACATCATGTGCTTGAAGCCATTGAACAAAGTTGAAAACTTAAATGTTTTAAAAAGTTAACACAATATCACTCTGAATAAGAAATGCCGGAAAAAAATACGATAAACATGGTAATTGCGTAAAATTTAATCATCTAAATTAGAATTGTCACCCCAATTGCAATTCAAGTGGAAAAAGAACGACAATTATAGAAAACACATATGAGTTAATCGAATGAACACAATTTTAACATAACGATAAACATGGTAACGACATATAATGTAAGCATTTGAATCGGAATTTTTACCCTAAATGCAATTCAGAGAAAAGAAAGGCAATTATGGAAAACCCATATAATTAAATCCAAACGTTATCTTTGTGTCAACGGTCCTGTGGTTCCGCCATCGCCCTCAATCGCTCTTTTCTTGCGTATCTAACATCCTGCTGATTCCATGGCGCCACCAGTGGTGGTTGGCGGTGAAAATTATTCTCTCTCTCCCCTCTGTTTCGCAGCGGTACTATGTTTTCAGGCGAGGGTGGGGGACTGAAGATCGGGTTTGTCATTGAAGAGGAAGAGGTTGATTGAATGAATTTAGGGTTGGCAGTGTGTTAATTGAGGGCGGGTGATGTTTAAAACAATATTCAAATTGCTTCCCCGAACCGACGCGTTGAAAAGGCACGGTTTGAAAAGGCATGCAATGATGCCTTAAGTTGCTAATTGTATTAGTATATAATATAATATATTATTATATTTGTTATTGTATTGTATATATCCTTTGGTCTAGAAAGAAACAAAAGTATAATAATAATAATAATAATAATAATAATAATAATAATAATAATAATAATAATAATAATAATAATAATAATAATAATAATAATACATGAGACCTTAAACATGTGCTTTTATATCCATAAATGCGGAATAATCATTCACCTAATTCCTTCCTGAAAATATGTGACTCCCATGTTGAAGGTTTAAATTTTTGTACAAATGAAACAAAACAATCCATTTTTCCCCAGCAATGCGACATATGATATAATTTATTTCGGAATGACTGCAAAATAATACAAGTAAAATTTGTTTAAATTATTTTAATAATGTTTTGTAGATATGATAACATGATCCAATTTAGCATCATTCTTCACAAAATGCCGATTATAACCGAGTCATATCACTTTTAATGTATTTTCAAGCAAAGGAAATATATATATATATATATATATATATATATATATTTAATAATTATTATGCTACAAATAAAAATCCTTCCAGAATCCAGCGAATTGTACGTATCTTTAAAAAACCATACTCCGTATAAGTTATGAAATTTAATCCAGATAATTGTAGCTTACCCACTAAATCAACATCTAACAAAATATGGAAAGAAAAAAGCATGGATATATAGTTATGGTTTTGTATTTCAAACAAGACTTATGATAAAATGTTCAAAATTGCATTTGGTTTTTGCGTACCAAAGTGAATTTTCAATTAATTTGCCACTTGTAACATACGACTATATGCTCGTTGGCACCGGAGGTTGCATACGGGGTGTGGTGTTCCCGATGTACCTGACTGACGTGGCATCTCACCGAGCCCCTCTCCTGAACCCACACCTATGTGCCTTAGTGCTTAACATATTCTAATGACCCACAACTATGAGCAAACTATGCCACGGAGCCCCTCTCCTGAACCCACACCTATGTGCCTTAGTGCTCAACCTATTCTGATGACCCACAACTATCGGAGCAAACTACAAAGTGCTGAAATTGGAAGAAGGGCCACCACGATTCCTACTATTCCATTACCAGTGATGTCAATACTTCTGGCATGGTTAGATCTCACATTCTTAGTACTTCTATAAAGTTATCCAATTATTTTGCATCAGTGTCTGCCGTTTATGGGTATGGAGATTACGGTGGTTTAGTTTGTAATGCCTCACGTTTTCATATTTCTATTTATGGAAAGTTGTATTCACATTATATTTTAAGAAACTTTTATTCTTATTTCGTATCAACCCTTGTACTCTCGAGACTTTGATCATAATGGCAAATCGTGTTTATATTAATCTTGTTTAATCGTGCTTATGCAATATGTAATCAATCACGCAATACATGCCAATTATACACAACCGACACATATTCACGTTTATTCAATATTTGGAATACAATCATATACCATGTTCATAACATGTCCTAACATTCCTTAGAAAAACTAACTTATGCTTAACATATCAAGGAAGTTGCATAACTGAACAAATGATCAAAAATTTGTTTTTTTCTAGGTCCTTATGGACCGTAACCTGTAGCTTATGGTCCGTAAGCCCCTCTGGGCGGGCAGAATGTTAAAAAGCCACGGGATTTGACCTCCTTTTTTCTCTAATCACCTTCCAACCTTCTTTTAACCCAAACCCTAATCCTCAACTATATATACATCACTTCCACAACTCCTCCATACTTTACAAACTCTCCAAACTCTCTCAAAGTGCAAGAAAATTTTTGTTTTCGGTAGAATACTATCTTGTGTTCAAAGTGAGTTGTAACTCACTTCTACTTTTCTTTTTGTTTTCTTGCATCAATCTACTTGGATGACCTTCAAGGATGTTACCTAAGGTTCACCAAGGTGTAACAAGGTGGTACATCACTTGTATAAGGCTCCAAAGATAGATTAAAATTCCATTTTACAAAAACTTTATAAACATGTTTCATAACTTGTTCTTCTTGTGAGAATCTTGTACCAACCTTGTTCCCAATCAAACTCATGGTTGTGGGCTTGTGTATGGTTGATTTTCAGAATATTAGAGGCTCAAAAACCTCAAGAATCTACTGCCCTAAAGGTTTCCGAACAACCTACAAAGTGTTGAAATCATCCAAGTCTCATAACCTTCAATGTTGTGAGACTTATGTTTTGATGAAATGTGAACAATGGAGCCTTGGCTTTCCAACTATGATTCCACTACCTCACTTAGTAAGTTAATCTGTTTCTTTAATCTAAGTTATGAAGTAAACTTTCTAATAACAAATTGTCCAAACGACACAAAGTCTCCAAACATTTGACATGATTGGAATGCACTAGTCTAGTTTGAGTTTCACTTGGTTACTTGATGATTTAGATGATACACTTTCATTTTTCCTATTCATGACCAACCGAAATCATCAACTAGGTTGATGATTCTGTGGTTTGGTGAATCATTTAATGAGGTTAAATGGATGGAATTCATCCTACCTCTTGCATGACCATTTTCATGGTACCTTATAACTATAAACATATAATTTCAATCTTTTAATTTCGAATCTAAACCGTTAATCGAATCCACAACTCATACACCTTCGTTTCCTCATCTTAGGGTGACTTCGGTGTTCTAAAACTCAACACTCATTAAAACTCACTTACGTGGAATTCTACGCAAACCATGAGTATACATGACCCTTTTTATTTTTAACGCACTTTAGGTGTAACATATGTAAATTATCAAAATTCACAATTACACATGCAATCACATTATTCAATCAATAAATCAATCTAATATACATGCTATGATGTTATGCTTAAGATACATACATGCTAGAAGTCATTCTTGCACTATACTTGTCATTAACTTCGCGAGCCTACCTTAACATGTATAGCGCTATAGGAGTAGCACACCACCTATTTGTTGGGTCATTGTTAAGTGATCAATCGTATAACGGTCTGGTTCATTGCGATGGCAAGATTATGCTAGTGGACACTTTGGGTTGACTTGTATTTGTTGCATGCTAGCTTTGTATTTTATGCTTTAGTATACATTTATGCCATGTTGGATTGAAATAATTGTTTATTACGTATGCTAGTACCACACTTGTATGCTCGCCAACACTTTATGTGTTGACCGTTACTTTAACGTACTTTGCAGGAAATTGATGATTAGACGTTTCAAATATCAACTAGGATGGACTTAGAAACACACCATTTTAGTTTATGTATTTTCGTTTATGTCGTTATGATCAAACATGCAAGTTGTTGTATTTTTAATTTTTGAACAATGTATTTCCATTAGCATGAAATGAAATCCGAATTACTTAAGTATTGTCATAATTAGCAAGTTATGAAGTCTCGAGCAATCTCATTTTCGTCTCAATCCGATGTTTCCGCCATTGGTTGGGGTGTGACATAGTTGTTGGTGGGATTTAATAATTTTCATATCTTGTTTGCTGAATTGATTTGGTTATGTTCTCACATTTGATTGTGACGATGGTGGGGGTTGGGATGGTGTCGAAGTTGGGACTGGGTAGGGTTGGCCAACCGACGATCTTGACGAACGGAAGAGTAAGGGTGGCGGGGTGGGGTTGGTTTTATTTTATTAACTTATTTGTTTTAATAATTTACATAAATAGACCCTTAATAGTGTTAACTACGTAAACGACCCCTATAATCAAATATAGTTGATTACAAAAATAGACCCTCTAGCTATTAAAGGGCATTTTAGTAAAACTTAACACAAAAAATCTAATAAGAGTTGACCTTAGGACTCAACATTGTTACAAAAAACAAACTTAATATCCTTACGTGTTGCTTGAAACCCTTAGTACTGAACATTGTTATTTTTGAGAAATTAAAGGGACTAACCAGGTAATTAATTCTAAAACTTCCTAAAGATTTGGACCAAACTTCATGGACCATTTATGTAGTTAAATAAATTTTTAGTTAAATAATTAATAAATATTTTTTTCATACAAAATCCTCAAATCATAGGTTGTAGTTTTGTTATGTGTTATTTCTGGTTTTTAGTACTTTTGTATTTTATGTTTTTAGGGTAGCTTCGTCATTTGAAATTTTCCTATTGATCGTACGCTATTTCAAGGAATCAAAAGAAATACGCAACCCATGAGTAGATATTCCTACTTTCTCTTTTTTTTTTACAATTCAAATGTTTTGGGGTGTCATGTGTTGTTTATCTCATTGTGTTACTTATTTCATTTATCAATCAAATGCAAAAGGTAAATGTGTAATATGTGATAGTTGTACATGTTTGACTAACCATTTAATGTTTTGTGTCGCTACATGCACATGGATCTATAGGTTGACCAGTTCCCCATTACCATGGGTTGTAGTTTGGTATCGCTACAACATAAGATTCGCTTGTCAATGGGCTTGAGTCCCGCATATCTCGCATTATCGCGTTATCGCATTTTTCACAGTTTTGCATCATCACATTATCGTATTGTTTGGGTTGAGGTTTATTAAGTATTGGTGTTGTTGATCACTTATTTACCATTGAATTACATATTAAACCCTTTACAATAAATAAACAAAAATTGTTTTATTTAATAATTAGATTTACTCACCAACTTATGTTGACCAAAAATATTTTTACACATGATACATATGAACATGTTTGAAGTGATGAGGACGAAGACATGTAGGGATATGCCTTAGATAATAAACCGGATTATTTTGTTTGTGTTTGTGTTTATGTTTTGTTTCGTTGGATTATTTGAATATTTATTTGGTTTTGTGACATTTGCTTAATTTAAATATGAATAAAATTTAACTTTAACTTAGTTGTCATGAATTGTGAACAATCATTATGCCCCGGTCACCTAATACACTGCGGGCCGGGATGTGACAAATGATGTTATGGTTAATCTGTTATGATGTCTGACTGATTATGGTGTTATGATGTGTGGCTGTTACGACAATATTATGGTGTATGCCTTTGTAAGGTTGTTTATATATGTTAAGTTGAATTTGTTTGACAATTGCACCAACCATGTTGTAAGGTTGGTTATGTATGTTTAAGTCAAATGAAGCAGCCGTTTTTGGCATTTGCATAAGCAATGTTATAATGGATGTATGCATGTCAAATGTAACAAAGACAAGTAAATAAACACAACATTTTGTTATAGTTATTTGAAAAGTCAAACATTACAACATCACAAGACACTTAGTCAACTCAAAAGTTAAACATTACAAACTTATTTCCAATGACAATCATTAATTAACCATTATGAATTAGAATCATGATCCCTTTCTTATGGATTATGGTACCAATCCTCTACCTCTTCTTGTTGAATGTTGAAATCCCATGTATTTTCCAATACTTCAGGGTCATATTCTAATTCCATATCTTTTTCATATTCTTCATTTAACCATTCTTTTCCTCCTTCTTCTAGCGCAGTTAAGACTTCTATAAAGTCATCAACTTGCATAACTTCTTTTTCAAAGTCAACAACTTGCACAACTTCTTTTTCAAAGTTATCAACTTCGGTATGGTTACAACACGCTTATCAGAATATGAAATTGTATAACTAGTAAGATGTGAGTGAACATAATATGTTAAGCTTATAATCAAATCCATCAAAGGTTTTAAAGAGTAAATTACAAATATAAATATGAATTACGTCGGTCTAGTTTAACACATAAAAAACAAACATCAACCAAGTAACCCCTAACAAAATCTTCAATTTCATCACTTCCTTAGCTTTGGTCTTTGTGAATTCATCATTCTTGTTCAAACACCTTAACAAAGCAGAGATTACTCTGTCACATCTGGGACAGGTGGGAGTATCAGTCCCTTGTAGTTATCCACAATTGTGCATATCATGCAAGTGAAGTTAGAATTTAAGTATGTGCAATATGATCATCATTAACTGTATATTATGCAGACATTCAACACTTTTGCAGCTAACACAAAAATTTAATTAATATCTTCAATTAACAACGTGTAAGTACATGAAAGGGCTTGTAAGTTAATATGTTAAAGTAATGTATTTCAATTAACACAATCACATGAAATCAGCTTGGTTTGTTTAGTGACACATACAACTACTAATACAACATAGGAAACTTTGACTTGGATTTACATCCTCTTTGAAATCCGATAGCAAGTACCGGCACCACATGAAACCCTTAGTACTCAACATTATTATTTTTGACAAATTGAAGGGACTAACCATGTAATTAATTCTAAAACTTCCTAAGGATTTGAACCAAAGTTCATGGACCATTTATGTGGTTACATTACATATATATTTTTACTAGGTTATAGGCCGACGTGTTACATGGGTTTGAGGATAGAAAATGAAAGGCTTTAAGATAATCATGAAGTTGATCATTCTTTGGAAAAAATGTGTTTTCAATTTATATAAACTTGAATGAGCTATTTGTTAATAAATATGTTAGTTGAGGTTGGTTGCGTTTGAAGGACATAACAATTGTAAATTTTGAATTACTATTTATATTTAATATTATTTCTTGCATCACACATAATAAATATAAATTTTGATATGAATAGGTATAACCCTAATATGAACTATACATACAAAATTAAAGGAAAAATATAACATTACTCATTTTAACTGATGCGTTTACGAAGTAAGAATTTTGTTTGTGAATACAAAAGAATTAGTATATTTTATTTCAAACTAATATATTCTTATTTTAAAAAGTGTTATAAAAATAGAAGATGGAACGGAATTAGTTCATGATCTAAGATTTTATATATTAAACACACACAAGCTTTACGAAGTAAGAATTTTGTTTTTGAATACAAAAGAATTAGTATATTTTATTTCAAACTAATATATTCTTATTTTAAAAAGTGTTATAAAAATAGAAGATGGAACGGAATTAGTTCATGATCTAAGATTTTATATATTAAACACACACACATATATATGTGCTTAACATTTGTGAAAAAGATAATAACAAATTATAAACATGATGAGCTTTTAAAAATTTGGTTACGTCAAATAGTGATGGATGAATAAATTTCTGGTTATCATATCTTCTTTTGATAAGTATGTTTTTATTTATTAAAGTAGAGATATTATATTAAAGTATAGGTAAGTAGATAACTGATATTAATTATTAAGAATTAAGAATATTGAAGAGATATAATCATAAATATAAGATTATTTTAATATGTGTGTGTATATATATATATATTAAATTCAGTCATTTAATAGTATTTATATTAGTTTACTTATTATTTAGTATGGTTGAAGTAACATAATAAATAGCCACGTGACATTTTGATGAAATCTTTTATTATAAGAGAATGTCATGTGGCATTAAGAGGATTCTTTTATTAATATTAGATCTAAAACATGGTATTTACATTAAACCAAATAAATATATTTTATTAATATTTAATAAAAAAATATTATCAACAGAAGTAGCCGCAAGCATCGGTCTAGTAAACGTTCATCGGTGACGCCTCACTAAAATTCCGTGGGTGATATTATCATGTGACTTGGCATCATAGTACATTTGTATTTTGTCAGTAATACTCTTCGTTAATGATATGTCTGTCAGTAATCATGCTACACCATCTTTTCACGTGACGCGCTTTTAACAGCGGATATCACAACTTTGTTTTACAGTGGCACGATAGTAAATTAGTATGTGAACTATACATGTATCCTTATTACCTTATACTAGCCAGTATATGATTGATTAGATAAAGTATATTTAATATTTTAGTTATTTGTAAGTTGTCAAAAAATAGAAAGAGATGGTTGTGCAGGTTAGTAACATGTCAAAATGATTTTAAATCAATTCGCATATCTAAATGGGGCTTTAAATTAGGTTGAGATGTTTTAAATGTGATTATATAAACTGTGGGCTTTAATTAGGTTGAGATGTTTTAAATATGATTATATAAACTAGACATTTCGAATAACAATTTCTTTTTTATAGTAGTATCTAGAAGACAGTAGAATGTCAAATTCACATTATTCATTTCATTTCATTGATTTATATGATTTTATTAATGTATCTACTTGATTCGTTAATTATAACGAAAATTAAACAATGATTATTGTACTCATATAGCAATTTAACCCCTTACTTTACAAATAAAAAAAAAGATAAAACTTAATAAAAGCATAGGTAGAAATAATGGGAAGTCACTACTATAAGAACATATTCTTTCTTTGCTTAAAAATAATAAGCCATTGGTTTTCTTTTTCTTTTCCTTTATCAAAAGTTGATTATTCGATTCATCACCATTTTTTTCTTTCTTGCTATTCTTTTTTTAGTCCTTAGTTTCTACTTTGATTTTCCCCTACCTAGAATAGAGGAACTATTGCAAAAAGTTCTATTATTTTTAATAATCAATTCTAAATACAAAACTATGATAACGACATAGACACATCTATATTTTATTTTAACTGTAATACATGATGTTAATATATAATCGTCCACCCATTTTGCTTTAACTAGTAAAGTAATGCACACAAATGTACTATGTGAGTTTTGTAGTCCTCTACTTAGGTTCCGTGACGAAAAATATATATCCCTTTATCGCTTTTTGTTGAATACTCGGCTAGAGAGTTAAAAAACTCAACCATAGAGGTAAAAGATATACGGTAAAGGTTGCCGAATATAAGGGCATCGCCATAAGAAAAAGTGGATATGTTATGGGATGTTTGATGAGGTTCTCAAGCTAATTGGATAATTTGATGGTTCATTGTCTTTACTTGCTTATCGTTATTCAATTCGCTAAGAAGAACATAACAAACCACTAGACAGAAGTTGCCCAGGTTCAATGAAAATTCACTATCATGTATTGATGATGGTATTCATACAAAACCCCCTAGCAAACATCTCACATGGCATGAAGCGACGAAGATATTTGAGGACTTATCTGTATATAAAAAATCCATGTAAAATTTTGATATGAACCACACATTCAGATTCATGTGTGCCTAACTTTTTATATGATAATAGAAGTATCTCAACGGTTGTATCGTAATGAGGTGGAATAGGCCATATCTAAGTTTGTGGTACGAGAAGTAAAAGCAAAGTGACGTGAAGTGTATGAACTAGTAGTTGTAAGAAGCTCATCAAAGTATATGATCACATGGCAACAGTTATAATGTGCACCAAGTACAATGGGTTACAAGAAAGTGATGTGATAATAAGAAAGGGATGGGGAAAAGGTGTGATTGAAAGGTTTCATAGTGCACCCAATAATAATTGATGCATATCATGTGTACAATGTATTAATGGACAACAACAAAAGGTAAATATCATGTTGTTTGTTAGTTGTCACATTCGTTAAGATTAAAGATCTAACCCCACTGGTGCGTCGTTGATTAATATCAATATCCATTTGTTTTGAATTCTAAACAAGCATTTATAAGCCTTGTGACCTTTTCTAGCAAGTTCTTTGCTCAGGATTACTATAAACGATTCAACTTTATCATCAAGACAATCGATCACTATATGGATTCATGACTTAACAATACTTGAATGAAGTGTTCTTCATAAATAACTATTTTTTCTAATTATGATTTAGAGCATCTAAAGTACAACATATATGGTCTAAGATTCTTTGTAAAAGAAACCCTAATTACATACAAAGGGCATGTAAAAATGATTGAAGCATGTCCCCCTAGTGGCCTTCATCAAAATAAACTATTTTGGAGATATGTATATGTACATGATAATGAAGGCTAATAACCATGGACTAGGGTTTACTATTATAGTCCCTTGTCTATTCTCTATAGCTGCCCATAACAAGCAAGTTTATGCAACTAGCTTGGATTGGATTCATTTAACCTATGGCCATTGGCAAAGATATTGAGCTTTTTTTTGTCAATTTACTTTTAGCTTTATCTCCACTTCCCATCATGTAACCTTTTGATATATCATATATACATTCTCTCTCATTGAAGGTATTGGAGCCAAAAATGAGTCAAAAAGCAAGTGGGGTTAGAAAGGTTGTTCTTAAATCTTGATGAAGATATCGCACTTGGTGGGTGGTACCCAAATGACTACGAAATAATTGATTTTTTTAGTTGGGACGCAACGCGAACTTGATAATTCGGGTTTTGATAAAGTTGAATTTTTAATTTTTTTAGAAAAAGAAAGTTTAAAGCGTTGTAATTTGCATCCAAAGTTCGACAATAGAAGCAAAAGTGATTTAACCTTTTTTCAGAATTTTAAACAAACTTTAAAAAATGAGACAATACAACATAACTAAATTTTCCAAAAGAAATTTCAACTTTATTGAAATTCAGGTTTTTAGACTATCAGTTGTAGCTCATTTGACAATCCGGATTCATAAAATTACGACACATGACGCTAACTAAACACCTACTCATCACCTTGCTCACTCGTGCCTCCCCTCACTTAAGTCTGCTGTGGTTAACATCTGCTCACCCAAACTACCACACCCCCAAACACTCCCAAAACAGTTGCTCGCCCAAGCGACCATGCTCACCCTGACCACTCGTTCGCCGCCTACGTGGCTCACCCTAGAGCTAACGGGTGCCACAACGCATAGCCTTAGCATCAACCATATACATTGTTGATTATAACACAACACAAACATTTCAATTTGGTGTAATTATTAAATTTTTGAGCTTTTAGTACCAAAAAAATACCTAAATTTAACCACAAAACAGCACAAACATTTCAGTTTGGTGTAATTATTATATTTTTGAGCTTTTGGCACCAAAAAATACCCATAATTAACCAAACGAAATTGCCCAACAGGAATTTCGTCTTTATTGAGAAATCAGGTTTTTGGCATACTCTATATACATTTTCCCTATATTAAATTTCATCTTTATTGAGAAATCACGTTTTTAGCATCCTCTATACAATTTCCTTTCACTTTATTGGTCCACTTTTTTTTACGTTTTTACACTCTACTCTTCATTGTTAATTTTTCTTAGCATATTATACAATACGCTGTTATAAACTCATGTATCTACAAACTTCATTTAACAAACTAATTTTATCTATGTAATTTTTTTTTCATTTCGAAATGTTTACTTTTATTAATATACCAACATGAATTTTCTAAAGGTTTTGTTCTTTTTTATAAGGTTTCAATATTTTATCAACGGTCTTGCCACAACGTACAAGTTTGCTATGGTTTCGTTTTTTATATAGACTTTCGAATCAAGTTATGTATGTTATTAACGACCTTTTTATCATACAAGTTCGCTGAAATGTTTGACCTTATTCTTTTCATTGTTTTACGTTCCCACCGCAACCCAGGAGTCTAAAAACTAGTTCTCGATTATAACGCAACAAAAGCACATCAATGTGGTACCAAAAAATAACTATAATTAACTAAACCCCACAATCTTGCATTATTCTTGTATCGTTGTATTTGCGCTATGAGGTATCAACTGTTTACCCCTAAATATATTGGTATACCTTTTGGTCAATGTCATGATGATGCTTACATGCAATGCACGTGTATGCATGTATGTAATGTGTGCTTCCATTATTGTTTTGATCTAATAATAATATTACCCTGCACGTTCATTACTTCAGTTTTAGGTAAATACGCAATAATAATAAGTTGTAGAATTTCAATATGAAGTCTAAAAAATTACCAAGCTAAGAAAGGATAATTTACAATAGTTTGTGTAGTTATCTTTTAAATTTCTTTTTATGCGGGACAATGGACGTTGCTAAAATACTGTTTTCATGTCTACCTCAAATTTACTAGTTGGATAAATTAAGTTGATAAATTACTGAAAAATATGAAGGTTTTGGATTTCGTATTTTCTAGATAACTTTCTAAATCGTGTAATGAGTCGACTTTGAAATTAAGGTATATCAAGTTAATCAAAATCAATAATTGGATATGTTTCCAATGAACGAGAAGTTCCTTTTCTAGTGATTATATATATATATATATATATATATATATATATATATATATATTATAGGGTTAGGTTCATTAGTGAACAACCTGCTTGATTATGAACACTAGTGAACTAATCATAGCTCTTGATTATCAATACACAAGTGTAAACCAATAGTAAGGATTTGATGATGAAAATACACTAGTGTATTTTACGATTTTATAATGTAAATCGATGGTCAGGATTTGGTTATTCAGTTCATAAATACACTAGTGTTCACTCTAAAACTTCACCCTAGTATATATATAGGGTAGTGGTTATTCTGTTAGCATCAATTAGTGGTTATTTTGTTTAAGTTGTTCTGTTAGCATCAGAAACACCCTTAGTGACAATTTTATGGCAACTGAAGTTCCAAATACCTACCAAGGTTCAAGATGCTATCGCACATCATTTGCTTACCTAGCCTCATTTTCAAGTACAATACAAAGTTGCTATGGAGCGGTAGCAAATTGCTACAGATGTTTAGTCACTTTTGAGGATCATTTTCGAGCAACTTTCTTTGGTCTATGCAAATGTGATATGTTTCAGTTAAACACTTATAAGACACTGTCCCTTAGACCCCATGGGGTCAACCCTGACCCTGTACCAGGGCAGTGCCCCTTTGGAACCCCAATGTCCAGGGGCAAACCTCTACAATTTTAGAGCTTTTTAGTACCAAAATCATAATAATATTGATTGAGCGTGTACTTCACATTTTCTAACTCGTATAAGTTTTTATTATGATTTCTCATTTAGTCTACTAGTAATCCAATCATCCAAAATTACTCAATAACACTGAAGTATATATTTTACACAATACTCTTAAGTTTCATATATACTCTCTAAATAACATACTTGGCTTTCTTTTATCCATTGCTACACTATTAACCTAAGAGTATTGGCCAAAAAACCTCATTTCAAAACAGTTAAAGAGGCTATGTGGTTCCTAGTTCTAAACAAGTGAGTGTAATTATTTTTCACCTCATTCCTCACGGACCATGCCTACTATCCCACATCGCCCTTCGGCTCTTTGTAAAACTTAATCTTCTTTTCTGTCTGTAATTACTAGTTCAACAAACAAAAAGGATTATCTCCTCTCTATTAAACAAATATAAACCTAAAAATTATTACATTCCTGTGTAATTTGCTTAAGAAGGCGTACATTATATTATAATTTTATTAACTATGTAACTGAATTAAAATCAAAAGGTGAGAACACCTTAAAATCAAAAGGTGAGAACACCCCACCGATGTGCACATAGTACCTCTTTTTTACATTTCACGTATTGTTAGCATTATTGTTAACATTATTTTAAAAAGTACTTTTAATTCTCATAATACATATATGCATAAAAAGTTGTAACAACCAATTTTTCAAAATCCAAACTATAACAACATTTTATTATAAATCGTATCAAAATATGAAATGTTAAATTATGAATTAAGTGTGTTGTGATGAGAAGACGTCTCCCTTCCATTCAAGAGGTAGAGTGATAGAATTGCAAAGTGATCTCCCTTCAATCATAACAATGGCAATGTTATATTTATAACAAAAAAATAATAATCAATAATAGAACCACCAAAACACTAACGATACCTACTCACAAATAACTCAGAATCATAACCCCGCCCTTTTACTCTATCTACCAATCACACCCACCTTAAACTCTCTAAACCTTAAGCGCCCAAGGTTTACCGATAACCGCATCCCGCATGTCTACCCATGAGGGTGGCGGCGGGGTTACCATTCCGGCAAAGAACCCGTGAAGGGTTTGCTGTGGATGCCCTTAGTTCCTTAAATCTTACTCCAGTATAGGTGGCTAATTGCACCATAAACGACATAACTATTAAATACTAAATTAATTAATACCAAACAAGTTATATGATTTCCATAAAAATATATTAACATCAACTTATATATGCATGTTAAATTAAATTTTTATCAACCTATACATCAGCACATACTTCGAATATCTAATTTACACACAACAAATTCCTCTTAAAGTCAGACAGATTTTCGTTAATTATCAAATATCTTTTTTGGCATAATATCAGAGAACTTGCATTAACTGATAAATTGTCAATTTAATTGACTCTTTAGATATACACTTCTATTTAAAAATCTTATTTGCTCACCTAAGACTTGTAAAGTTGTGTTATTACTAAGAAAATCTAGATTCTTATAATACGTGGTTGAGGAAAATATTGAATATTTAATACTGTCTAAATTTAAATAACTATGAAAATGATTAAAAAAAAAGATGGGAGTATGGACTACAGAAAGAGGGTTCAAAATAATGATTAAAGTTGTGGGTTTGGAGATGCCTTTAGTTTTTTATATCTTGACCAAATTATTAACCCTTTTTAAAGTTAAATATATTTTGTATAACGTGTCACATTTAAGTTAAAATACATATTAGATCACTTTCATGATTTGCCTTCATAAGCTCGTTCATAGACCGAACACTTCACGTGCCACCCGTCCCGAAGCCACAGAAAGCACCAATTCCGCATCATGCTCCTCCGCACCCTCTCCTCCCCGAATCGGATTTCTTTCTTTGTGTTTTCTTCTGTTCAAGATGGAGATCCTAGTGTTGCTACCCTTTGTTCCCGCATTTGGTGCCACATCATCTCTATCTTATCCTATCGTGAAAACATTCCACCTGGCCTAATACGAAAGTTTTAAAAGTTTATTAATATTAAAGGAATTATAAGACATGTTAAAACATCAAGGTGTTATATATCTACTAGTTCAAATTTACACCACTAATAAAAGAAGTGTTGTTTAATGTTGTATCACTTTATATAAATTATAAATATAACATATTGGTGCTTTTATCTCACATAACACTTAAATAAAGCCATAGTAGTTGGGGTTGATCATTCCTGAATTACTAAATTTAACTTGAGCAAAGTGGTGTATTTATCTCATATAAAACTTAAATTACTGATTTCAACTCACTAACCACTTTAATACAAGTGGTGTATTTATCTCACATAAAACTTAAATAATTAATTTTAACCCACTGACTAGGTTAACTTAATTGCAATTTTATTATAACTTGTTTAATGTTTAACCTATCTAAACTTAACCACACCTGTCTATCAAAATAAATAATTTCTGATGGATGAAGATTGATACAGACAATATATTAGATAAGATGAACTTCCAAAAGTAAAATACTTTATTAAAAAATGTTTTACTAATTTTTTCAGAAGTAAAATGAGTATTAAATCTGCAAAGTTAAAAAGAAAAAGAGAAAGAATGTTATTGGATCACAAAAATGTATAGACAAGCAGGCCAACCTCGAGATTCTGACCCCTTTCAGTCATTTTGATCAACCGGGCCTCCCATGAGTGAAAACACGACAAATACGTCACCTTTTCCTCGACTAATTTACTATATATGTTATATATATAAATAGATTCCTCGACTAATTTACTATATATGTTATATATATAAATAGAAATTATATATTATATATTACATGTATAAATAAAAGTGGGTATGAATAGTAATTTATTTTTAAAATAATATATATATATTTCTTTTTCTTATTATTATTATTATTTTAATTAAAATTATAATTATAATTATAACTATAATAGATTATTAATATTATTATAATACATTTTATTATTTTTTTATTTCAATATTTTAACAGATACTTCTATATTTACTTTTAAGTTTAAATATATTTTTAAAGTTAACTTTTAATTTTCCTTTTTTGATATTACTGATACTGTCTCAATAACATCAGTACCGTATCATATAACATCGGTATAGTTTTTTTTGTTGTTAGCATCACCATGTGCTTATTATTATTATATACGATTCGATAAAAGTTCTATTCGAGCAGACCATATTGTAATGTCTTGTATTCTTGTACTTTTCTTATTTGGGAAGTATTGTTATATTTCTATTTTTGGAAACTTGTATCGTATTTGTACCTTTCATTTTCAACCCTTGTACTATGAGATTATGATCATAATGGAAACTTATTTGATACTTACACATGCTACATACTTAAACTATACGTCACAATCTTGAATACGTGATTATATGCAAGAAATTAATACTTGGAACATTCAAATACTCAGTTTTATGTGCAATTATAGTTATACATCATTCACGCATGCTTAAAATACTTAAAACCATCTAAAATACGCAAAAACAGCCCAAACTAACACCTCCGTACGAGCTGGAACCACTCCATACGACGTGATTGCCACCTCGCACGAAGTGGACACTTAGCACAAACAACAACCTTTTTCCTATAAATACCAGCCCACCTTCTCACTTCAATCTTTCCGAATCCCCTCACTTCAACTCTCAAAACGCACTGATTCTTAGCAGAATTGATCCAAATTATTCTAAGTGAGTTCAACTCACTAACAACTTGTGATTTTACGACTTTTCTTCTACTTTTCTTTCTTTTCTTTTATACACACGCAAGTTCTGATAAACTTTCGATTCAGCTAATGTGAGGATGTTGGAAGCTTGGGCTGTCCGAATCACCACCACTTGTGCATGCTTTTGTACTTTAACTTCTGTACGTTCATGACCAACCGGATTTATCAACTATGCTGATAAATCTAGTGCTTTGGTGAATCATATAACGAGGCATACGTGTCCCATGCTTGACATCTATGACTAATTAGACTAACTATACGTAACCGTTGTACTTTCTTAATAAACTGGCCTAAACATGATATTAATCGTATTTTGATTAAGTATTATGGCCTTAGACCGTTCTGCCTCGTCATCAAAATCCCTGTTTGTAGAAATCAGTGTCGAAATGGGTACAAGACGGGCTAACACGTTCTAGAGCTGTCACTTCACACGAAGTGAACCGCCACTTCGCAAGAAGTGGACAGCCCACTTCGAGTGGCATTATTTTTCCCGTTTTTTTCGTACTTTCTGCTTCAGAATCTGGACCAATTGTTCGACTCTGTGTACTCACGGCACCTTTTTGCCTCATGTAGGGTAACTTCGGGTTGCATCACTTCGATACTCTACGCACAGAATACTAAGAAGCTTGCAAAATTATGAGCATAATCGACTCCCCTCTTTAACTTTTACACTTTTGGGGTGCAACATATATGCCTTGTCAAACTCATTAATCACTTTACTTTATGCTAATCACAAAACAATCGTTCTTACATACATGCTTAATACGAATACTTGCTACTTGTTCATGCTAAAATCGAATGCCTTATGCTACGTCATTAACTGTGTACAAGCCTCCCTTAACATGTATAGCGCTATAGGAATAACGCACCACCCGTATTCGTGAGGTCATGTTAAGTAAACAAAACGGTCTATTCATTGCTATGAATAGGTTACGCTAGCGGTAAACTTTGGGTTGACATGTGTATCACATTACTAGTGTTGTATGATAGCCTAAGTAGACGTTTATGCCATGATGAACGATAATATGTATCTTATTTAGTATTTAGACTTGTATGCTCGCCAATACTTTTGTGTTGAACTATACTTTAACATATGTTACAGGTTGACAGCGATGTTATGGAAGCATGGGACCTAGTAGGGAGACTTAGGAACTCAACCATAAATTAGACTTTTTTTTGTACTTGTATCTTTGATTCCATTGTTGTATTTTGAATTATGATGTTGTATTTTGTTTCAAATTAATGTACTTGAAATCTTAGTGATGAAAGAAATATTGTTATCTTTAATTATTGTCACATTCTAGTGTTATGTTGTCTCGAACAATCTATTTACGTCCGCCCCGATGATTCCGCCATCGGTTGAGGTGTGACACATATAGTTGAATTTTTTTATCATCACAAACTAAACATATACTGACAAAATAGTATTGGTAACGGTACCGTATTCATTTTTATAGTTTTCTCGACATGAAGGTATAAAATTCATTGAACATGAAGTTATATTCACAATAAAGTATTTTTTGATATCGTAAAAGTGTCTGTACGATACCGCTATCGTAACTGACCGATACCTATCGAACAACACCGATATCGGTATAGGTATTCATTTTTATTGTATTCAGTCAATGTAAAACACGTGTCAATTGGCAAAGATTGTTATGCCGAGTGCCGATATCATACTGGTACTGTAATAAACCAAAACGATAATGAACAAAGGCTCGCAACGAAGCGTGCGGGAATCCACTAGTAATATATTGTTTACGAAGTATGATGAATAATAACTTTATTTTTATAATAATATATAGTTTTTTATTATTTTTATTTAATATATTATAATATTTTATTATTATATTTACTTTTAATAACATATTTTTAACTTTTTTTCCTTTTTTAAAATCATATAATATTTCCTTTACCATTTTTTATATTTTTTTCTTTTTTAGAACATATATTAATTTATCAATCCATTTGATAATTCTTTTACAATTTACTTTTATAACTTTTTTCTAAAAACTTATATACATAGTTGTGCTTGATTTTTCACTCGACATTCCGTTATAAGTTTTGTTAAAAACGAAGTTGTACTCAAAATAAAGTACTTATTTGGTATCATAAAACGGTATGGTACAATGATAAACTAAAGCATTCTAATGGTTTGAATTTCTAAACAACATGTTTTACTATCAAATAACATTTATTTTACATTAACATTTGTTCGGTTTCGCTGCAACGCTCGACTAAAAAAGCTAGTATGTTTAATTTATTATAAAATAGTTGTCCTAAGATATCATGTTTGATATATATATATATATATATATATGTGTGTGTGTGTGTGTGTGTGTGTGTGTGTGTGTGTGGGAAGGATAAAATGAATCCCACTTGAGTTGAGAAAACTCAAAAACCTTTGTAAAAACCCCATGTAACATTTTTCTTTTTTTTCTGAAAAAATGGGAAATGTAACACACATATATTTGAACATTTTATAAAAGAACACAAAAAACGCCGAGTAGTTTATTTTTTAGAAAATGTTAAAAATTTCATGTTACATAATATATATGTCCAAAAAATGTAACATACAAATTTTGTACATTTAAAAAAAACTAGTAGACGTTTTTTACATTTTTTTTTATAAAAATGTTCAAGTACATTAATGTTACATTTCCTATTTTTTAGAAAAAAAAATAAAAATGTTACATAGGGTTTTCTTGAGTTTTCTCAACTCAAGTGGGTTTTTATTTTATCTTTCACCATATATATATATATATATATATATATATATATATATATATAGGGGAAGGTTCATTTGAGAAGAAATTTAATGTGAGAAGAAAAAGAAGAAAGGGCATATGATAAAATATTAAATAGTTTATAACTCATCTCATTAATTATGTTATCTCTCATTAATAAAACAAAAATATTTTATTCTACACATTTCAAAATTTAACCTACATATGTTTTACATTTACCAGAATTACCCTACACACATGTAAATTTACCCTACACATTTCAAAATTTATCCTACACATACTAAAATTTATCCTGCACATGTCGAAAATTGTCCTACACTATAAATTATTTTATCTTGAAAGAGTATATGAAAAAAATGAGTTACAAGTTTAATTAGCTAATTAATGACAATTATAGATTTTACCTATATGCCCTTTTTCATAACATTAAATACACACATTAAATGAAGTAAATGTAGAATTTCTATTGGTATATATATATATATTCTTATAACAGAGGATATAAAGAAAACCCATATTAGTTAAGAAAACTAAAAAACTCAAATGCTCTTTTTTTGCCATGTGTTATACCTTTTTGCAGACTATGTTATGTGTAGCAAACAGAGGCTGCCACATGTTACTGTAACCGCTTTTGCAGACTTTCAGATTCTTCTGAAAAAGTAAAAGTTGTTACGTAACAGTTTTTGTAGACTTTCAGCTTTTTCTGAAAACTAATATAAGATTTATTCTTATAATTGCCCTAGTCTTATAAATGTATATATGTATTTTATAAGAATCCATAAGGACCTAAGATGTTGGACGCAATCACGACATGATAACTTATCATGTTACTTTTTTCAAACATGAATACGACCTGTCTAAAAATAGGTCAACACGAAACAACATGTGAATAAATTTGTTTGGGACTCAATAAATATTACATATTTAGAACCATGTTTAGTGAAACAAAAATGATCAAAAAGTCTTAACTAATACATAATCCTTAACATAATAAACCTTAACGTATAAATTCTTAGCAAATTTAAAATAAAAATCTATAAAGTTCAAATCATAATGTATACATTACAAATATAACCGAATATTTACTTCTAATTTAGTATAAAGTAACTTATATCAATTTTTAAAATTTACTTTCCGCTCGTTTATTTAAGTTTTTTAAAACCTATGCACTTTCTTATTTTAATTCACTAATAATAATAATAATATAAAAGTGAAATAATTTTGATGATAAAACATATTATATATATATATATATATATATATATATATATATATATATATATATATATATATATATATATATATATATATATATATATATATATATATATATATATATCGAAGCTTATTGAATTTATATAATATTAATAAGTTATTCTTCAAGAATTGAGTACAGAATGAAAGAAAACATGTGTGTTGATCACACATGAATGGCATGGATCATTTCTTAATTAAAACAAAATGTAATTCCTTCCATTTCAAGTATTTTCATTTCTTGGGGATAGGTATTTTTTTATTATTTGCAGAAATGAAGTGAAAATTTACACTTGTGTCTGCTTGGCTTATAAAATACAACTCTCGATTTAAAAAAAAGGTGGTTAAAGTATTTTTTAAGACATTAAAAATTAACTAAATAGTATATTTTTTTTAATGATCATAATAAGAATTTTTTATAGATTTTATTAGTTAAATATTTTATATTATAAATTTGTTACTGATTTTAATTGAGCATTTGTGTGCAAATTGGTAAAAAAAATTTATAAGACATAGGTATTTTTTGTCATTTTTAAGTGTATCTCATTCTCTCATCTTTTCCCGTCTATCAAACACCATAGAATAATAATTCATTTCATTCACATGTAGCAACCGAACATGAAAATGAAATGATAACGATACATTTTATTTTCTGTATGTTCCAATCTTTTGACTATTTCATTTTCTGATCCAGACAAACCATAAGTTTTTAAAAGAAAAAAATTGAATAAAGTCGATCAAAAATGTGTGTATGATTGTAGTTATAAATGCAAAACCGTCATGGTTCCATGGTGAACTTTTTGTTTTAAATCTTGACCTGATGGGTTTGGAATTGTTAAATTGTATATTTGAAAAAGATTTCATTAAATTTAACCAATTTAGTTTATGATAGAAACCATTTGAGAAAAAAAAAACAAACCCTTCAATTGTTTTAAGATAAAGTATACATTATTCGACATCGTTTAACAAATACTACATGGAGTCGTCTTTAAGTTTAACTGTCTTTTATATGTTACAATCTCGTGGAATGTTTCTATAAGGTAAGGAAATGCTTAACCCACTTGCCTCACTTGGCGCCAACACGTATTCCTCCACATCAACTTTCTCCATTGCATTCCTTTTACTTGCCACGACTTGTTAAATCACCGAAAATGCATATGCTTCTCTTGCTTCATGCCACAACTAATTTATAAATCAAATTATAAAAAAAACTAATTAAAAGGTGATTGGTTAGATTTGGTAATGGATCCACACTCTCTCTCTCTCGCGCGCGCACACACACACCTTGCGGTATCATGGGCAAACCTACAACATCCATTGCAGCTTGCCACGACTCATGTGGAGTCGGTTTTAAGTGCTTGTGATGGCGTTTTGTTATGGCCGACAAAGATGTAGGTTGGTGTTGCCGGCTAGGAAGAATGATGTTGAGGTGCGGGAATATGAGAATGGTAGGGCTCATGGGGGTGGGGGTGTATATTTTATAAAGTTATTATGCAAAGTCTCCTAAATTTAGGAAAGGTATACAGACACAACAGATCGCAAAATATAACAAAATACCGAGTAAAAAAGACACAATTAATCACAAAAAACACAATGATTATAAAAACACACAATGATCTAAACAAAGTTCTAAATCTACAAGTTAAAAATCTAAAAGCGAAAACCTAAAATCTAAGATTGTAGAGCTCGGCGAAACAATTTCTGGTAGAGTGAGTTCAATGGGAGTCCGTGTGATACCCTTCCCATGACTTCCTATTTTTAGGAAATATGCATTTGAACCTTTTTTATAGTTGTACCCTTAATTTAATATACTATATTATTTATATATTTTCATTGTATGTTTTTATATCTTTAGTTTTTTAACGACAAGGCCTACGTTGGTGCGAAACTGTGGATCAGGTTTGTAATTTCTAATTAATATGCATAACATCCGTAATTTGGACATATCATAAAGACCATCCATGTAATTAATTCAATTTGATTTGAGCCAATCACCTCTAAGATCGAGTTTCAAGAAATAACACTCATGTTATAGATGACGCTTATCCGACCTCTCTTTAAATACACAATGGATACCATTAGGACAAATGAATGCTGTTGTTTTTTTATGGTAAACTTCATTAAAAACGCAAATCAACTCGACAACTGAGCGATGCCACCCACAAAAATTACATAATTACAAATTTACACTAACTCTCCCAAAAAAATTTTACAATGCTTTGATCTATTTCTATACCAAAGGAGCCCTAACGATCTTATTTCGCTGAAAACATCTTCAATCTTTACTTACTTTCACGAGAAAATAAGACCATTCCTAGCTTTTCAAATGCTCCAACATGCTATGATAATGACGCCTTCGTATACCTCCTTCTTCCTTCGTTTGAGATCGCATTGGTTATGACCTTCAAGAATGTCTCTAAACGAAAAAAATGAATAACTAAAAGGAGACTTACACCAAACATCAATCTTTTGCCAAATAACCATAGCTATTCTGCAAGATGTAAAAATATGATCAACCGCTTTAAGAACTATATATTCACATGTGTCCCAATCACTAACGACTACTAGGACAAACCGATATTTAAAGACTTGACCACAAAACTCTAATGTCACACGAACTGAAATCCGATTACCGATAAAAAAAAAAGATAATCCAGTGAAACTTTTTATTTGGATCCGTATGTAATGTTAGAGACGTATAAGGTTCGATTTCTAATTGAAATTATATAATACTATGTAGACTTCTACTTGCTAAGAGAAATTATTAAACAATATAAAAGAAACCATGATTTTGAGTGGAAGACAGAAAGCCACAAAGAAAGTAAACTAACAATTTTCATAAATTAAATTAATTCCACCGTAACCCTAGTATAAAAAATAATTTAAATAATTGCATTCCTACTATTGGATGCATAGGCATTTAGGCATAGAGCATAAACAAGTATTGGTTTTATCCTGCTTTCGCTTTCTTAGATTAAAATAATAATATAAATTAATTCTTTATATTTCAAATAATTATTATCTATTGAATATTTGTAGCATACAAACAGATGTATCAAATGCTATGTACCCGTAATAGCGTATAAATTAGACCCACTAGATGATTAGCAAATTGAATTTATCATATTCATATCATTATTATTCTTAAACAAATAACTTATATGATCATGGCTGTTTTGCATTCATGATTTTTTGAGGTGATTAGGTTAGGATTAGTAGTGTTAAACATATCATCTTTGCGGGTTGGTGAGTTAGATCAGATCTGCTTATCTCAACGAGTTAGCATGTTTAATCCTAACTTATTTTTCTAAATTAAACTTTAATATATGAATTTCATCTTAGATTCATGTTATGTTTTTTATATCCTGTCAGTAATTCATGTCTATAAGTTTAAGGTATTATATTAATTAATCTACTATTTATCACTAAGTATAATATTATTGATCATGTGTTTTAGAGATTTTAAGTTTTTGTCGTATTTTTATTGGAAAAATGTTTAAAGTAAAAACAACTATTTCTCAAAAGATAAACCGAAATTAGATTTGTATCAATATACACACACATTAAGTTTTCTTTTCTAAAAGCATGTCTCAACAGCATTTTAACCTTTTCTTTTATCTTCTCACAATCTGACTTAAACTATATGAATAATCATAATCAATCAATGTATTAATATGTTAGAAACTACATTAAAAATAATCTATTAGTTTTCAAACACAATAATCATGAATATTGTTAGTATTTTATCTTTAGCTAATTTTTCTACTCCCATTCGAAACGAATTCGGATAGGTACAAACTTAATTCACTATTCAAATGTATGAGATGTAAATTATGTTTCGCAAAAGTATTATAAACAAAGCTGAAGTTTATGCGACATAATGTGGACGCTTGTTTTACTATGTATATTTTATAGTTAATTATACACATGTAGTTTGAATCTAGTCACATATTTGATGTGTTAAGTATAAAAGGTTATGTTAGATATTTCGGTGTAATCGGGATTAACTTGGTGACCAAAGGGAATTATGATGTACATCGAACAAGTTAGGAGGTGCGGGAGTGCACGCTTGCTCGAGTTGTTATAATTCCAAGGGGGCAACGCCCCCTTGGTGGGGGTCCGGGGGCAGCGCCCTTGGGAGCAGGGTCCCAGGGGCGGCAGCCCCTGGCGGGGTTCCAAGGGGCAGCCCCTTGCTGGTAATGTTAATGACATAGCTTCAACTAGTAGGAGTAACAACTTGACTGATTCGGAATTATGACATGCTAGATTAGGACATGTACATTATAAAAGAGTTAAAGAGATGTCTAAAATGAGCTTAATTCCACCTATTAACATAAACAATGATAAATGCCATATTTGCAAGGTGAATAAGATAACTAAAATGCCTTTCATGCAACATGTTCATAGGGAAACCAAAATGTTAGATTTGATACATAGCGATCTATGTGACTTTCATTCTACACCATCTCTAGGTAATAAAAAGTATGTAGTAACGTTTATAGATGATGCTACTAGATTCTGCTATGTTTATCTTTTGCATGCTAAGGATGAAGCTCTTGAAAAGTTTAAGATCTATAAACAAGAAGTAGAGCTTCATCGGAGTGGGTTGATCAAAACCCTACATACGGACAGAGGTGGTGAGTATTTTGATCCGGTGTATTTCCAATCGACTGGAATAATACACCATACCACAACTCCTTACACACCAGAACAAAATGGTGTGGCGGAAAGGAAGAATAGGACTCTAAAGGAAATGGTCAATACCATGTTGTCCTATTCTGGCCTAAGTGAAGGTTTTTGGGGTGAGGCTATGTTGACAGCCTGCTATTTGCTAAATAGGGTTCCAACTAAAAGGAACAAGACCACCCCTTATGAGCTTTGGTATAAAAAACCACCTGAGCTGTATAAACTGAGAGTTTGGGGTTGTAGGGCCGTGGTAAGGCTTAATGACCCTAAGATAAAGAACATAGGGAAAGAGGTATAGACTGCATTTTCATTGGGTATGCTGAGCATTCGTTTGCTCACAGGTTCTATGTTATAGAACCAAATGACTACGTGTCGGTGCATACGGTAATTGAGGCAAGAACTGCAGACTATGATGAAAATAGATTCTCTTCAATACCTAGGCCTAGGGACATGGTTTCAAGCTCTAGTTACCTTCAAATGGCTGATCAAATGATTGATATTCCTCCGGAACCCAGGAGGAGTAGTAGAGCAAGAAAAGTTAAATCATTTGGTGATGAATTTCAACTATATTTGGTTGAAGGATCTAGAGATGAAGTTAAAATTCAATATCAATATTGTTTCAATATTGAGGAAGATCCTAAAACCTATAGTGAAGCCATTGCATCTCGGGATGTAGCTTTCTAGAAAGAAGCTATAAATGATGAGATGGACTCTATTATGCAGAATAATACTTGGAAACTGACTGACCTACCCCTGGTTGTAAACCACTTGGTTGTAAGTGGATCTTCAAGAAGAAGATGAAAGTAGATGGTTCAATTGATAAGTTTAAAGCTCGATTGGTTATTCAAGGCTTTAGACAAAAGGAAGGAATAGACTACTTTGAAACATATGCTCCTGTAGCAAGAATATCCACTATTAGATTGTTAGTTGCCTTAGCTGCAATACACAATCTTATGATTCACCAAATGGATGTGAAAACCGCTTTCTTGAATGGTGTTTTGGATGAGGAAATATATATGAAACAACCAGAGGGTTTTGTTATGCCTGGCAATGAGCATAAGGTGGGTAAGCTAGTTAAGGTCATTGTATGGCTTAAAGCAAGCACCAAAACAGTGACATCAAAAGTTTGATGATGTGGTTTTGTCTAATGGTTTTGTATTAAACCAAGCGGACAAGTGTGTATATAGCAAATTTGATGATTCTAGGAAATGAGTCATAATTTGTTTATATGTAGATGACATGTTGATCTTTGTACTGACCAAGATCAAGTTGATAAAACAAAGAAATTTTTGTCATCTTGTTTTGACATGAAAGACATGGGGGAGGCGAAAGTGATCCTTGGTATAATGATCAAAAGGGAGAACAATGGCATATCGATCTCTCAATCTCACTATATTGAGAAGATATTGAAAAGGTTTAATTTTCATGATAGTTCTCCGGTTAGCACTCCAATGGATCCTGCTTTCAAGCTCTCACCTCACAAAGGTGTAGCGATAAGCCAACTTGAATATTCAAGGGCCATTGGATCTCTCATGTATGCTATGATTAGCACTAGACCAGATTTAGCTTATGCAGTTAGAAAGCTTAGTAGGTATACTAGCAATCCAGGTGCAAGTCATTGGCAAGCTATGAATCGAGTATTTAGGTACTTGAAAGGAACCATGAAATATGGTTTGACTTACACTGGATTTCCTTCAGTTTTAGAAGGTTATTCGGATGCAAGCTGGATTAACAACAAGGAAGATCATTCTTCCACGAGTGGATGGACCTTTCTGCTAGGAGGAGGTGCCATATCTTGGGCATCTAAGAAACAGACTTGCATAACTGATTCAACAATGGAGTCAGAGTTTGTAGCATTAGCCGCAGCTGGCAAAGAAGCTAAGTGGCTAAAAACTTGATTTATGAGATTCCATTGTGGCCCAAACCTATATCACCAATATCTATCAGATGTGATAGTGCTGCTACCTTGGCTAAGGCCTATAGTCAAGTGTATAATGGGAAGTTTAGACACTTAGGTGTTAGACACAGCATGATTCGTGAGCTCATCATGCATGGGGTGATATCGGTGGAGTTTGTGAGAACTCAACACAATTTAGCCGACCATTTAACCAAAGAGTTATGTAGAGATCTTGTGCACATGGCGGCTGTAGGGATGGGATTAAAGTCCACATGAGATTTCTCGTGTTAAGATACCCAATTCCCACCTAATATGACGTTAGGTGCTGAATTCAATGTGGAAAGCTTAACATCTAGAAATTGGAACACATTAGTAGCATTATCCCAAGGTATGTGTTCAGACCTGCAAGTTAAAGGAGGTTGAAGGTTTTATTCTTAATAGTTCTTTGAAAAATTGCATATGCAGGTGCAAGAATAAAGAGCTACCTATATGAGCATGAAGTTTAGCCGCTTCAAGAAGCTAGGACTTGGCTTTGATATGTTCATTGAAGGATGGGACACAGGCTGGTACAAATAGTATTAAGAAAGAACATAAAAGTATGTAAACTTGTGTGTATATTATCTTCATGTATTCACTGAATAGAAATGGTTCAAACCTTAGAGGCACCCCTATATTCGAATATTTGGAATGTGTAATATACTAATGTGAAATTCAATCGTCGCGACACTTCATTTATGCATAAATTTGATTGTTGTGAATTTGTTTAAGTTAATCAAGGATTACGCCAAAATGGGGGAGGTATGTTAGATATTTCGGTGTAATCGGGATTAACTTGGTGACCAAAGGGAATTATGATGTACATCGAACAAGTTAGGAGGTGCGGGAGTGCACACTTGCTCGAGTTGTTATAATTCCAAGGGGGCGGCGGGGTCCTGGGTAGCGCCCCTGGGAGCAGGGTCCTAGGGGCGGCAGCCCCTTGCGGGGTTCCAAGAGGCAGAGCCCCTGGCTGGGGTCGAGCTGCCAGGTCAGCTGGAAAGAAAAAAAATAATTATTTTGATTAAATTGCTTTATGGAAAATGCCTTTGAAAAATTATTTTATAAAAATTCGCCACAATTTTGCAGGAAAAAATTAAGGCAGCAATTTAATTAAAATCGAATTTTGAAAATCCAATCGCTAATAACCGCCAATAACTGCCAAGTGCCAGTTATCTGCGAATTACCTCAAAAATTCGTAAGGGGTCGTTTTGGTCACAGGGGTTCATACGATTTCACAAAAAAAACGCACACAGTTGTTCATTTTTCTCCAAAATCAGAGTTGTATCCGATTGGATTATTCGGTAGAACCGCCGAAATAATTTGATCTGAAAATTCCTCAACACGTTGAGTTATTTGTTTTTTATTTTGTAACACATTTAAGGCCTATTACGTATGTATTTATGCTATAAAAATCTCTTAAACTAGTATAAAATAACTAAAATTACCCTTTTAGTTTAGAGAAACAATGATTATGTCTATGTAATTAACTCAAAGTTAAAATAAAAAAAAGTAAAAAAAAAACATCATGCACTTGTCCCTCTTTCCATGTTCTTCGCGATTATTTGGCCGCAAACCATAACCAGAAGAGAGTCATGTGAGCGGCGCCAACTTTGGGGTTTTTATTGTGCATTTATTTGAAATGTTGTATTCGGTTGATGTGAATATATTATAAAATTAATAAAAATTCACCTTTCCCTTTGCTCCATGCCCTCAAGCCCAGCCAAACCCTTGCCCCCATGCCTCATCCACGTCCCTATGTGTCGGTGTTCGCCCCCTAGCGCAACCAATGTGTTGAATATTTCAGTGTAATCAGGATTGGCATGGTGACCAAAGTGAGATGTAATACACATCAAACAAGTTAGAAGATATAGGGGTGTACGCTAGTTGACTTGTTATAATTCAATGTGTTCGGGCGGAGCCCGTAATCAGTGTGGGTTCCAAGGGGGTAACGCCCCCTTGGCGGGGTCGAGGCAGTTACAAGACCCCCAATCCAAAAATTCGTAATCAGAATTTTGATCACATTTCCTAGTTCATTCCAATTCATCATCAATTCACATACTAGTTATGTTCTAAAAAACCATTCTATAACCCTTTAAAGCTTCTACAAGCTTTGAAATACTAATACTCATACACATAATCTTTTATATAAAACTTGTTTTTTAAAACTAAAAGCTTAAACCACTAAAAGATTCGAAAAACTTGAAACCCATAATTGATATTATATTAAAAAGATTTGCCCGTTGACGTATACCCATAAATAAATACACTACATATACATATATATATATATATATATATATATGTTTCACTTACACACACATACATACATATTACACATATATATAGATGTATATATTGCTAAAACAAGTGGGGGGCATGTTGTGTTTCCCTCCATTCTGAGTCTCACTTTCACTTTAGCACCATTAGTCCCAATACATTCCCATACCACCAACTCTTTCTTTTTCATGACCTACTGACACAAACAATCTTTCAGCTCACTTCCATGTAATCAACCTCTTACTCACTTCCTCAATATTCCCTTCATCCACTCAACACTTTCACCTCCTCCTTCACTTGCATTCAATCCAATGAAGCTTCAGCATCTTCTATGCTCTTTGGCTATCTTCTTCACTTCTGCAACTGCTTTGCTTTCTCCTGCTGGTGTCAACTATGAAGGTACTTTGTTTCTTCTTGTTCATTACATTTAAAAGCTTGTAAATATGTTTCATGGTTTTGACTTTGCAGTACAAGCTTTGATGAACATAAAGAATGGTCTAGATGATCCACATAGTGTCTTGAATTGGGATGCAGATGCTGTTGATCCATGTAGCTGGACTATGATCACTTGTTCTCCTGATAAATTTGTCATTGGCTTGTAAGAATATACAAAAATAATATTTTTTCTATTTTTTTAGAGAAAAAAGTTCATATTTTGATTTTATCTTGATTTGTTTTTTAATTGAATTGTAGGGGAAGTCCAAGCCAAAATCTTTCGGGTTCTCTTTCACCGAGCATCGGTAACTTGACGAACCTGCAGACAGTGTAAGTGTTAGCGGAGTTTATTATCTATTATAGTTGTTATTATTTGATATTTATTTGTCTGTTAGTTTGTTTGCTAGTCATTATTCTGTCAGTAGTTTGAATATTAGGATATTTATTGACGTTTTATCATTGTCATCTTTTTTACCGTAATTTATCTAAGTTTGTCAATATACAACAAATATTATTCACCAATACAGTTTTTCAGTAAGTAGTAAGTCTACATATATAGACATAAATGTTTGGATGTACAAGTTGAGATGCTAATGTTACAAGTGTTTAATGCAGGTTGCTACAAAATAACAGAATCTTAGGGCCACTTCCAGTAGAGCTTGGGAGGTTACCAAAGCTTCAAACACTTGATCTATCCAACAATATGTTAACTGGTGAAATCCCACATTCTTTAGCCAGTATCAAGACCCTTCAGTACTTGTAAGCATATGAAATTACCATTTTACCCTTTGTTTTCGAGAGCGAATTATTATATTCAAAGAGTAATGATTAGATTTTACTTTTATTAATTATTATGTTAAAGTTTTGTATTTTGAATTGTCACAGGCGGTTAAATAATAACACTCTCACTGGTCCAATTCCTCAGCCTTTGGCTAACATGACCCAACTCACATTTCTGTAAGTTAACTTTAATATCTTTGATCAAAAACTTTGATTTGAAAAATGACTAAAACACCCTTTTCTTTTTGTGATAAATGACTGATTTACCCTTTTGTAGGGACTTGTCATATAATAAGTTAAGTGGTCCTGTTCCAAAGTTTCAAGCTAAAACATTCAAGTGAGTTCCAGCATCCTTGTTAAAACTGTTTCAATCTCTTTTTTGACTGCACTTGGTCAAACATTCCAGATTTGATTTGCAAAATTAAAGAGACATATGATCCAATTTAGTACCATATAATTTGTACTCTTAATATTTGTTAAATTCTTAAATATCTTTACAAACTTTATAAAAAAACATGAACAACAAATTATATATCAGGCAAAGAAATTACATCTGTTTGACCTCAAAAGTCAAAACCATACTTACTATTGTAACTCATTGCAACCATATGAACAGTATTATGGGGAACCCAATAATATGTGCCACTGGGGTAGAGCAAGATTGCAATGGAACAACACCCATCCCAATGTCACTCACTCTTGGTAGTCAACAAAGTAAGCCTAGATATATGCCCACATGTTTGTACAATTTAATTATATCATTACATGTTTGTACAATTTAGTTATATCATTACATGTTGCAAAAAAAGGTGCATTTATGACCAATACTTATTGTTACACTCAGAGTTACAACCATCTGTCGCACCAAAAACTAACAAGATGGCTCTAGCCTTCGGGACCAGCCTCGGGTGCTTCTGCTTGCTGTTTTTCGGGTTCGGGTTTGCGTTTTGGTGGCGTAGACGGTTTAACCAACAAGTTTTCTTCGATATCAACGGTGAGTTTAAAATGGTTGATTAAACGTTCAATAATTATATCACATATTGCAAACTGCAACATTTTTTTTTATAAATTAAGCTGAGGTGTCATTGGAAGCAGTCTTTACCCATGGGGACGAGACCCCGTCAAAGATTTATTTATAAAAAGAATAAATACTTAAAAAAAAATTATATAGAGAAACTAGCCAAAGTACCCTCAAGGATTAACTAGCCCCATGACATATTTTGTGCTATTGGGCTTAACAAGTGGGCTTTTTGAACCCGGCCCAATAGCTACTTTTTTGGGCCCTATACATGTGAATTATAGTATAACCCGGCCCATATCTTCCTATTTGAACCAAATTAGGCTCAACAGAAGGAAAAAAACCCTCAACCAAAACAGTTCTCATATTGGGCCCAATTATGGTCCAATAGAAAATAAAGTCCAAACTAAAACAATTCATTCAATTACATAAAAATACAAGTGAACAACACTACACACATAAAATTGGACTTGGCTCATCACATGCAGCTTGACTTGTGTTTTTATTATGTGGTTAACTTATATTATTATATATTTAGAACAATACAGGGAAGAAGTGTGCATGGGGAACTTAAGGAGATTCCAGTTTAGAGAACTTCAACATGCTACAGGCAACTTTACAAGTAAAAACATACTTGGTAAGGGCGGGTTCGGGATTGTGTACAAAGGGGTTCTATCCGATGGCACGGTTGTAGCCGTTAAGCGGCTCAAAGATGGGAACGCGGTTGGTGGTGAGATCCAGTTCCAGACCGAAGTTGAAATGATCAGCCTAGCGGTTCATAGAAACTTGCTTAGACTGTATGGATTTTGCATGACGTCGTCAGAACGGCTCTTGGTCTATCCCTACATGTCAAACGGGAGCGTTGCTTCTCGACTTAAAGGTGCATTTTCTTTATCACACTACTACACAAATGAGTATTACCGACGAAAAATAGATTCCACTAAAAAGCAAAAAAAAAGAAAAAGAATAAAAGAACAATGTAAATTTTTAGAAACCCATCGGTAATCCGTCGCTATTACAGACAGACTGCCGACGGAATCCATATCCTTGGGACGTCCGACAATCACTGACGGTAAATACCTGTTGGTAATATGTTGGTTAATACACGTTGGTAAACGTCGGTAAATACCTGTTGGTAATCTGTCAGTAAAACCATCTGCCTGTGACATTCACAAACTTGTGGTAGATCCCTTGCTGATATTCAGTCGGTGATCTGTTGGTAATATCCGTCTGTAATCTGTCGGAAGTCACATCACTCGCACCTTAATTTCCAAGTCATTTGTTTTGTAGTCTAATGATTGCACCCATTGTCTGAACTGACCATGATTGTTTTTGGCGCAGCCAAACCCGCACTCGATTGGGGTACGAGGAAGCGAATTGCATTGGGAGCGGCCCGAGGTTTACTATATCTGCACGAGCAATGCGACCCAAAAATAATCCATAGAGACGTGAAGGCTGCAAACATATTGCTAGATGATTACTGTGAAGCTGTAGTGGGTGATTTCGGGCTAGCTAAGCTTCTAGACCACCACGATTCACATGTTACAACCGCGGTTAGAGGGACCGTGGGCCATATAGCTCCCGAGTACCTCTCAACGGGCCAATCATCTGAAAAAACAGACGTGTTTGGGTTCGGGATTCTACTACTAGAACTGATCACGGGCCAACGGGCTTTAGAGTTCGGGAAATCCGCGAACCAAAAAGGGGCCATGCTTGATTGGGTTAAGAAAATACATCATGAGAATAAACTCGATATGTTGGTAGATAAGGATCTTAAAACAAACTATGATCGAATCGAGCTCGAGGAGATGGTTCAAGTTGCGTTGTTATGCACCCAGTATCAACCGGGCCAGAGACCGAAGATGTCGGAAGTAGCCCGGATGCTGGAAGGTGACGGGTTAGCGGAAAAATGGGAAGCGTCCCAACGGGCCGAGTCTAATGGTGGTCGGGCCAATGAGTTCTCACATTCGGAACGATACTCTGATCTTACGGATGACTCTTCGTTGCTTGCACAGGCAATGGAGCTATCGGGACCGTGGTGATGTGTCACAAAAAATGGTTAATAAATCGGTTTATGATTCTGATTGTATAGAAACCGAATTAAAGTTTATAAGTCGTGTTTATTTTATAAGGTTTTGGGTTTGTTGGGATGTTAATCTTGTAAGAGGAATGTTGTATAAGTTTTTGGTTTTCTTTTAATAAAATGAGAACCAAATCTACAGTTTACAATACAGAAAGCAGTAACACATTTGTTTGTTAAAAGACGAATGGTAGAACTAAGCAAAAAGGTACTCATACTATCAGTCTTTGTTCAACGATTAGGGCTTCAAGATCTAGTGTCGCTCCCTCTCACAATCCACCTTTAGTCACTGTCGTCTTCGCCAATTTTATCTGTGTTCGTGAACACGTTTCTTTCCTTAATGAACGAACACGGACATAAAATCTTGTTCGGTAGGTGTTCATGAACCAAACGTGAACACATTATATCCTTAACGAACGAACACGAACAAGGCCTTGTTCGTGTTCATTCGGTTCGTTTACACCCCTAGTTGTATAATCAAAACCGAAACCAGTCACGTAACTGAAATAGAACCGATTTGTAACAAGTTTTAATATTTGTTAACCGGTAACCGGTTTATTAACGTTACAAAAATTCTAGCCGTTGGAAATGTTTGTATATATTGGTATTGAGTGTTTATCGAACTTCTGTGTTTATCGAGAGCGTTATTTTTGCTTCATTTATCCCGAAATTGTTGCCTACACAGATTCGCTGTCCATAACCAAAAGGGAGGTATGCCCCAGGATTGTTGTTAACCGCATTGGCAACCCCTTCAGAGAATCTTTCGGGTTTGAAGAGATGAGCATCTTCACCCCATATTTTGCGGTCTTGATGCAATGGTAAAAATGGTATTTGCAAATTTAAGTTTGCTGGAAGAACCAGATCTCCTTCCTTATAAACTTTTCGGCCTGTGGATATTGCAGGAGGGTACAGACGTAGTGTCTCGTTGATTATCATGCCCATCTGTATTATGATACGAGAAAGACACACAATTACAAAACACAACCAGAAAATAAGGTTGTTAGATCAATAATCTTACTGTCTTGAGTCTTGCTATTCCTTCTGAAGATGGGTTTTGATTACCAAATACTTGTTGAACCTCCTCGCGTGCTTTCTCTTGCCATTCGGTGTGGATTCCTAGAAGAAGAGTAGCCCACGTGAGCAAAAGAGAGATCGTTCCGTGGCCTGCAATGTAAAAAGTTCGGCATTCATCAATAATATCCTGTACGGCGAGCTTGTAATTGCCATTGGCATCATGACGCGCATTCAAAAGTATCCCAAGGTAATCCGTCGTGGTGTTGTCTTCATCTCCCAAAGCCGTCGTATTTTCTCTGTTTTTTATCATCTTCGTAATGATATCTTGAATGCCAGCTAACAGTTTGTCCGTTTATAAATCCTCTTTATCTTTGAATATCATCCTGCGAAGATCTCAACACTTTATGAGTTGCATTATCGTTCTGTATACCATAAGTAGATTACATAGATTTACCAAAAGCCAGGAAGCCTAGTTTTGGACAACTGTTTGGCGCCCAACTGAAATAACTCCGCCTGCTTCTCAAAAATTTGCTTCCCCTTCTCATAGCTACTTCCGAACACAATCTTTGCGATGACTTCAGATGTCATTGTTCTGAACTCTTCATGGACATCTTTCTCCTTGGTTCCAGCGTCTTTCCAACGTTTTAGCATCGCTTTCAACCATTGCTGGAACCATGTTCTATAGCCAAACAAACAAGAAAAATGACTTTGATTGTCCCTAAAAGATTTCTTCTTTGTATTTCAAGACATATGTATTTTATGTATGCACAAGAATAAGTTCATGTCATAAAACATGCATCTGTGTAAAACTCTCATGCCTTGTTTTGACTTTTGGTATCTTCAATACCAAATGAAGACAAATGATTAGGTGAATCTGTATATATGTATTGGTTTCATTATAAAATTTCATTAACCTCTTATATTCTTTTTTCTGACTTAATAACAACTCATACTCACGACTCAGTGAGTTGACTCGGTAAAAGTTCCCTGGTAATTGTGGCTTGTATGAACTTACTTTCAACCGGTCACCATTGAAAGCGTGATTTGCTATTTTTCGTTGTTTCGCCCATTTTTCACTTTGAGAGAAAACTAAACTGTTAAAAATAAAAGATATGAGGATCAGCTAGAATCTCTCCTCTTCACATCATATCCCCAATTTTTGGTGAACAAGATATACGGTTTCCCATTCAAGGATTATCAACCTTATATAGCTTTTTCCTTATTTAGAATAGCTGTATAAATCAACGGGTTTTTATTGTAATTACATACAAGAAATAACAACAATTCAGCCCTTTTTTTACCTTTGATATGATGGTATCAGAGCATGGTTTGTTCAAAACCTAATCTGCTCATCATCTACCCAACCTGCAACCCGCAACCATGTCAGAAAACAGTAACCAGAATGAGCTCTCCATACAATTAACCAACCTGCTCAAACAGGGGTTAAATTTCCAACCAAAAGGCACTAAACTTTCCGACAGTTTACAGATTAATCTCAAACTCAATAGTCAAAATTATGCTCTATGGACCCGGATGATTCGGGTTGCCATAGGAGGAAGATCAAAAACCTTGTTGAAACATTTGACCTCAAATTCCCCAGATCAAAAAGATGAAGAATACGACCAATGGGAGCAAGATGACCTGGTCGTCTTCTCGTGGTTAATACAGAATATTGAACCAGTGATTGCTGGCAACCTAACCGAGTTTCCCACAGCGAAATCGCTGTGGGATGCCCTAGTGGTTACATACAGCAGTGGTAAAGATAAGTTACAAACATTTAATCTCCATGTCAAGGCAAACGACATCAAACAAGACGACAAGTCTTTAGAAGATCTCTGGATCAAACTACAAGGAGTGTGGGGAGAGATCGATCGTATCGATCCAAACCCTATGAAGTGCCCGGAAGATATCCAGACATACCACAAGATTAGGTCAGAACAAAAGTTGTTTCAATTCTTGAACGCACTTGATCGAAAATACGACCCAATTAAACGGGAAGTTCTCCGATCTGAACCCCTTCCAACTGCCGAGGTTGCCTACGGAATCATCCGTAAAGAGGCCGCTCACCAAAATATTTTGGGAGCAGCCTCGGCCAATGCACAGGGCATAGGAGCCGGACTAATGGCCAATGAACCAGAAGGTCTAGGGCTCGCAACAAAGGGACATCGGCGATTCGAACCAAAGAAGTCTGGATCTTTTGCAAAAGAAGATAAGTCTCACCTCAAGTGTACACATTGTGGTATGACAAAACATGTCAAAGAACAATGCTTTCGGCTTGTAGGATATCCAGAATGGTGGGGAGATAGCCATAAGAAGGGCATCAGAACAGGGCCGGACACCGGGAAAGCATCTGCGGCGGCAGCCGTGGGCAACAATGAAGTCACCGACACCGGCGACAAGCAAAAGCTCACCGGTTTTGGTGGTATGGCAGCGGCGCAACTAGGGGAAGAAGAAGGGTTTCAAGTGACAGGTACAGGGTTTAAGAGAAAATTCTCGAAAGCCCACACTTGTTTTTCTCACAGTTACAATAAACCCCGTGAACTTACTGGCAGTGCTTTAATGAGTCAAAAATACGGTGGAAAACAGGAACCATCATGGATATTTGATTGTGGGGCAACCGACACTATGAGTAACGAATTATCAGATTTTTCTGTGACCACCGAGCCTACCAAGTCGTTTATACAAGCGGCAAATGGTGGAAAAATGAGTGTAAAAACCGGAGGAACATTTGAAATTTCTCCTACACTTAGACTTTCGAATTGTCTTTATGTTCCCTCATTATCACACAAACTCCTATCTATTAGTCATGTAACAAAGGAACTAAACTGCTCAGTTCTCATGCAACCTACCTTTTGTATTTTACAGGATATCAGGACGGGTGCGATAATTGGGCGTGGCACTGAAAGGCAAGGACTTTATTACATGGATGAAGTGACTCAAGGTGGTACTGCTTTGCTCTCTCATGGAACAACAGAACGTGAGGCATGGCTGTGGCATAGGAGATTGGGACATCCTTCCACGGGTTATTTACATATGTTATTTCCAAATTTATTCTCTTCAAATTATAAGACTCATTGCGAAACTTGTGTGTTAGCTAAAAGCCATCGAAAAACGTTTAAACCTAATAACACAAGGGTTGATTCACCTTTTTCATTGATTCATTCAGATGTATGGGGCCCAGCCCCAGTCATTGGGGGACAAAACTTTCGTTTTTTTTGTGATATTTGTTGATGATTGCACACGAATGACATGGTTGTATCTATTGAAAAATAAATCTGAAGTCTTTGACAAATTCATAGCCTTTCACACCATGGTCCAAAACCAATTTCATAAAAACATTCAAATTCTTCGATCAGATAATGGAGGAGAATTTGTAAATTCCAACATGAAACAGTTTTTTCAATCTAAAGGCATCATTCATCAAACAACGTGCCCCTATACTCCAGAACAGAATGGAGTCGCGGAATGAAAGAACCGCATACTGTTAGAAATCACAAGGGCCCTTCTAATTGAATCTCATACTCCAAAATTTTACTGGCCAGAAGCCCTTTCCACTGCTGCCTATCTGATTAACCGTCTTCCAACTCATATTCTGAAAACGAAAACCCCACTACAAGTTCTCTCAGAAACCACTAAACCCCCTTCTGTTCTTACCCTTGAACCTCGGGTGTTTGGATGTACGGTCTATGTTCACATACCCAAGTCACATAGAGACAAACTTGATGCTTGTGCTGAGAAGTGTGTCTTCGTTGGGTACGGGGTAGATCAAAAGGGATACAGGTGTTACAATCCCAAAACTCAACATATGTTCACCACTATGAACTGTGATTTTCTTGAAACAGAGTATTACTATGTATCCCAAAATAATCCTGATGAAGTACCTTTTGATAATCTAAGCTGGTTGACTAATGTTGAAGCAGTACACAGCCCACAAAATGAGTCACCTCTTCCCACACAAACCGAAGAACAAGAGATCAGTGCCACTCAAGAAATCGCTCCCAACCTGATGTCCGAGGTAAGTAATACTCAGTCTGATCCTGGTTTTGAAGTTCCTGAGAACATCACTAATGAACAAATGGAGCAGGATAGTGTTTTTCAGGAACAGGAAGATTCTCCCATACAAGAAGAAACCTCAGGAAGGTATGTACTACCACCTAGAGTAAACAGGGGAGTCCCACCTAAAAGATATTCTCCAGAAAAGGAGTCTCGTGGATGTCAATATCCCATGGCAAACCTAGCCTCAGGAAATTTATCCAAAAAGGCTAAGGCTTTCTCTTCTTCCTTGTATGCTGAAGAACTTCCTACCAGTACGGAAGATGCTTTGAAGTCAAAACATTGGAAAAGTGCAATGGAGGATGAGATGAAGGCATTGAAGAAAAACAACACGTGGGAAAAATGCAGCTTACCAGCAGGAAAAAAACCAGTTGGGTGTCGATGGGTCTTTACAATCAAATATAAACCCGATGGTTCAATTGAAAGATATAAAGCCAGGCTGGTAGCTAAAGGGTATACTCAAACTTATGGAATTGATTATTCAGAAACTTTCTCTCCAGTGGCGAAGATTAACACGATTAGAGTTCTCTTCTCCGTAGCAGCAAATAAGGAGTGGCCACTTCATCAGTTTGATGTGAAAAATGCTTTCTTACATGGAGAGCTCAAGGAAGAAGTCTACATGGAGGCCCCACATGGTTTTTCAAATGAGTTTGGAGAACGGGAAGTATGCCTCCTGAAGAAATCTCTCTACGGCTTGAAGCAATCTCCCATGGCATGGTTCGGCAGGTTTACTTTAGCTATGAAGAAGTATGGATTTAAGCAAAGTAACTCTGATCACACACTTTTCCTCAAACAAAAAATAACCTTATAACTTGTTTAATAATCTATGTTGACGACATGATTATTACTGGAGATGATCATGAAGAAATAGCCAAACTAAGGAAGAACTTATTCGAAGAATTTGAGATGAAGGATTTAGGGAGACTTAAATATTTCCTTGGGATTGAAGTTCTGAGATCTAAACAAGGAATCTTCATGTGTCAAAGAAGTATATCCTTGACTTGCTGGCTGAGGTTGGTCTGATTGATTGTAAACCAGCAGATACTCCTATGATTGTGAATCAGAAACTATACATGGAAGAAAAAGCAGAACTAGCTGATAAAGAAAGATATCAACGAATGGTTGGAAAGTTAATTTATCTCTCTCATACCCGGCCTGATATCGCTTATGCTGTGGGGGTGGTCAGCCAATTTATGCATCAACCCCAAAGCACTCATATGGAGTCAGTCTTACGAATTCTAAGGTACCTCAAAGGAACGGTGGGTCATGGTGTCTTGGTCAAGCCTAATGGACATCTAGGAATCCAATTGTACACTGATGCAGACTGGGCAGGGGATAAAGGCAACCGAAGGTCGACATCAGGATATTTTACGTTAGTTGGAGGAAATCTTGTTACTTGGAGGAGCAAAAAACAGAAAGTAGTAGCCCTCTCAAGTGCTGAAGCTGAATTCAGAGGTATAGCCAGGGGAGTTACTGAAGTTTTATGGATACGAAGGCTCCTAACAGAGATAGGATACTCTCCACAGGAAGCAAGTGAAATAGTAAGTGATAATAAAGCTGCCATCCAAATCTCAGAAAATCCTGTTCAACACGACCGTACTAAGCACATTGAAGTTGATCGACACTTCATTAAAGAGAAGCTAGAGAAAAAAATCATCACTCTACCATTTGTTCGATCAGAAGACCAACTCGCAGATGTCTTGACGAAGGCTGTGAACGAAAGGGTTCTACAAAAGTGTCTTAGCAAGTTGAATTTTGGAAATCCCACAATTCAACTTGAGGGGGCGTGTCAAAAATAAAAGATATGAGGATCAGCTAGAATCTCTCCTCTTCACATCATATCCCCAATTTTTGGTGAACAAGATATACGGTTTCCCCATTCAAGGATTATCAACCTTATATAGCTTTTTCCTTATTTAGAATAGCTGTATAAATCAACGGGTTTTTATTGTAATTACATACAAGAAATAACAACAATTCAGCCCTTTTTTTACCTTTGATATGATAAACCACCTCCAAATATCTTGTTGAAAACAGGTCCCACGCCTTGTACCCTCGTCGTCGAGAGCTCTCGGACACTCATTAACTGTTTGAGGAGCTCCAGCTCTGTGACAACTAATTCGGGTCATATAGAACATTCTTCCCTGCATCAAAACAAACATTTAAAATATCAAAACACCCAAGAAAGTCACCATTTTGGTAAAAGATGTGCAGTGTGGAAACTTATGTGCATATGATGAATATTATAAACATTTTTTTAATCTTTGTGGTTCCATCCTGATGACAATGTAGCCAATTGACTAGTATTGTTTAATCATTCCTGTTTAAAAATGTTGGAAATATACACTGAAACGACAATGTTAATTTTACGATAGATAATTTGTGGAACAAACAAAAAAGAAGAAAGCAGAAAGAGGAACATTTTTCTTACTTGTTAAAACTAAATACATACAATAAATAATTTTTTGAGTTAACTGCCATTCGTTTTTGTTCACTTTTGCCATTTCAGTCCAATTTTAAAAAATGCACCATTTCCTTCCTGACATACTGGAAACGTGTCACTTTAGTAAAAAATAAAACATAGTTAAGTCAGAAAGGTTTAATGAAGAGTATTATTGTCAATTAATATATCTTTTATCTCCACCTTATTTTATGTCTGACAAATGAAAAGACAATAATACCCTTCATTAAAACATGGTTGACTTAACTGGGTTTTAATTTTTGGACTGAAGTGGCATGTTTCAAGTATGTCAGATGGAAACTGATGCATTTTTGAAAATTTGACTGGAATGACAAAATGAACAAATCATAGGGACGAAAATGACAGTTAACTCTAATTTTTCAAAAAAAAATTAATAAAATATACTACGATAAGATTCATCTTAGCATATTGCCACGGGCCCGCCTCGAAAAGCGTGTGTAATGTTCTTACCAACCCGTATGATTAAGGTTTATTGGTTTTATCGTATTTTTATTAGTTTATTGGTTTTATCCTATACATGCACCTTGTAGGATTTGATTTTAAAATAAATCAGATTTAATGGGTCACCGCTTTGGTCTGTTCGTCCAATCCGGTTCTAAAACATTCGTCTAATATAAAAGCATTGCAACTCAAATATCTTATTATAATGAACACTTTCTTAAAGAGCTTAATAAACTTCATAAAACGATTTAAATAAACAGATCAAATCGACGGTTTACCAAGTTTACCCACCTAACATCTAATTAAAGGTTAACAAGACTCGACAAATGCCATATTTTTACACTCGGTTGTCAGCAAATATAAATTCAACATCATCCGATGCCCGTTCAAACTATAGTATCTAATGGAATATACCAAAACATATTCCCATGTATTTTAGGAAGTAAATTTCTGTATAAATATTTGTAATTACTTTTCTCCCTAAGTCAAGAGATTATATGGTGTATATATAGGTAATGAGAAAGACAAGGATTAAACCATACAATTCTACATGGTATTAGGCCATCCATAATCCCGTCCCTCCTCTCATATTGTCATCTTCCTCACCACCTTGTTCAATTTATTTTTTCCCCTCCCTAATTCAATATGTCCTCATCAATTATCCACCTGGCGGTCACCGTCACCAACATCAAAAATTTCATTCCCCTTATCCTTGACATGCAAACAGGTCAGTATAACACATGCGCTGAACTATTCAAGATACATTGCAAAGAATATGAAGTTTATGACCACCTCTTACCCCGTACACCTTCTGAAAAAGACAAAGAAACCGCAACCTCTAAACCGACACAAACCGAGTCATGGGAACGGATCGATGCCATTGTCTTATAATGGATCTACGAGACCTTCTCCAAAGACTTTCTCCTTACCGTAATGAAAATCGACACCACGACTTATGCTGCTTGGTGCACCATTAAAAACATATTTCTTGACAACTAAGCCTCACGTACCATTCACCTACAAAACAAATTCGCCAACACTCGCCTAGACCAATTCCCTGACATATCTTCATATTGCCAAGCCATGAAGGAACTCTATGACCAACTTGTTAGTCTCGGCTCCAACACCACAGAAAACCAATTGGTTTCACAAATACTTGCCGGCTTGAATGACCAATACGAGAACATCTCTCTTATCCTTCAAGAAACACAACCCCTACCCGACTTCTACAATACTCGCTCTACCTTATGCCGAGTAGAAGACCAAAAAAATATGCAAGCCAAAAACTCGGCTCAAGCTGCTGGCACTGCTCTCACTGCCACAACCGACCGCACCCCTTCATCAAACTACAACCATGAAATCTCCTCTAATCGGCCGGAGTCCACAAATCGTTATATGGGTGGCGGCTGAGGCCGCGGCCGCGGCCGAGGTCGGCAGTCTTACAACCGTCCCCGTGGTCAGCCATCCTACGGCCCAAATAATTATTAGCCCTCAACTCCATGGTCGGCCCCTCCCAATTATAATCAGCCCGCTTGGCCTCCTGTGCCTCCATGTCCATATCCCTCGGCTCAAAACAACGCATCCAAATACACAACCCATCACAACCCCTCGGCCCAAGGGATACTCGGCCCACATCCTGCTCAAAAGAACTCGGCCCAATCATACACGGCAAGATACTCACCCATAGACATTGCACAGGCTCTTTACAACTTGGCTCTTCATCACAATGACCGGTCATGGACCATGGACACAGGTGCTTCAGGTACAATGTTTTCCCAATCTGATAAGTTCCCCTCTATTTTTAATTCTGGCATTATTCGTAATATAATTGTTGGTGATGGCAAAACCATCCCGGTCTTAGGACAAGGTGACATCACTCTAACTCCACCCTTTCCTCCCTTTAAACTTAACAACGTCCTTTATGCACCAAACCTTGTCAAAAACCTTATTTCCGTTCGTTGGTTTAATATTGATAATCTATTAACTGTTGAATTTGACCCATATGGTTTTACTGTGAAGGATTTCAAGACCAAGAAACCTATCCTACGGTGCAATAGCTCGGGGGACCTTTACACTCTTAGCCCATCCAAGATCACCAATCTCTCATCGGCTTCCACTTTTGCAGCCATCTCTCAAGACACTTGGCACCAACGACTCGTTCACCCTGGTCTACTCATTTTGCAATCTTTAAAAACTTCAAATAATATTAAATGTGGTAGATTACAAAATAAAGTTTGTTCTTCTTGTATTTTTGGGAAACATTCATGTCTCCCATTTGTTACTTCTTATACCCGTACCTTAATGCCATTTGATCTTGTTCATAGTGATGTTTGGACGTCTCCTATTATTATTAATGAGGGTCATCGTTATTATGTGCTGTTTTTAGACGACTACACCAATTGTTTATGGACCTACCCAATAACCCACAAATCTAATGTTTACTCCATGTTTACAAAATTTACAACATTCATTCATACCCAATTTGGTCGAAAAATCAAGCAATTACAATGTGACAATGGCCAATATGCTAATAATCAATTTCACCAATTTTGTGACCAAATTGGTATTTTACTTCCGTTTTTCATGTTCTCACACTTCGTCCCAAAATGGGAAAGCGGAACGCAAAATCCGCACCATCAACAACCTTATGCGAACCCTACTTGCCCACTCATCCACGCCAAACATTTATTGGCCTCATGCCCTCGAAAATGCCACTTATCTCCTTAACATTATTCCCACTAAACTGCATAATTTTCAAACCCCCACTCAACGTCTCTACAACTGCCTTCCCTCATACGAGCACCTTCGGGTGTTCGGGTGCCTGTGTTACCCCCTCATACCCAACACCACCATCCATAAACTAGAGTTTCGCTCCACACCATGTGTGTTCCTCGGCTATCCACCAAACCACCGTAGATACAAGTGTCTTGACCTTCAAACAAATAAAATCATTATCAACCGACACGTCCTCTTTGACAAAACAATATTTCCATTCTCCGATAAACCTAAACCAAACCTTAACACCTACACCTTTTTAAATGATTCCTTAACCCTCACATCTCCAATCAACAGACCACCACACCTACATCCCACACTACACATCAACTAACCCACCCCAACCCAACCCGAACTCTCCAACAGCCCATTCCACGCCCACTCTACACTCGCCTGATAACTCAAACCCAAACCCGCCCCTCTCTTCCCCTACCACGGCCCAACAACCTCACCACTCTTCAGATCCCGGCCGAACCACACCCACGGTATCATCCCCACAACCAGCCCAACATCACACACCGCCTCCCCACAGCCCAATCCCACAACCACCACCTTTACCTACCCGGACCATTCATACTCGAGCCATGTCTGGCATCACCAAACCTAAACAGATTTTTAACCTTTCCACCGAAACCGTTTCTCCCATCCCCAAAAATCCCAAACTTGCCTTGTCTAACCTGGATTGGTGTAATGCTATGACTAATGAGTTTAATGCCTTAATTAAAAACAAGACTCGGGATCTTGTCCCGAGACAACCTCACATGCATGTTATACGTAGCATGTGGCTATTTCGTCATAAACAGGTCTGATGGCACATTGGAAAGGTACAAGGCACGGTTGGTGTGTGATGGGCGTAATCAGGAAGTTGGTGTGGACTGCGAGGAAACATTTAGTCCTGTGGTTAAACCGGCCATCATCCAGACTGTTTTATCTTTGGACTTATCACAGTCATGGCCAGTTCATCAGTTGGATGTCACAAATGCCTTTCTACATGGGCACCTTACTGAAACAGTCTATATGTACCAACCTATGAGGTTCCGTCACAGGGATTTTCCAGATCATGTTTGCCGCCTCAAAAAGTCTCTTTATGGTCTCAAACAGACACCACGGGCATGGTACCAGAGGTGCACAGACTTTGTTAACTCAATTTGTTTTATTCAAAGCCGTTGCGACAACTCTCTCTTCACATATCACCACGGGAGTGACATTGCTTACCTACTCATTTACGTGGATGATATAATTCTCACTACATCTTCTGACAGGCTTCGATTACAACTTATGTCCAGCCTTGCGACTGAATTTGCTATGAAAGATCTTGGGCCTCTTAGCTACTTTATGGGGATCACTGTATCCTGCACAGGTGACTCCATGTTTCTGTCACAACGCCCTTATGTACTAGACATCGTTGCTTGCGTTGGTATGCAATCTTGCAAACCGGTAGCTACACCAGCTGACACCAAGCCTAAGCTCAGCACCACCTCCAGTGCTCCATTTGACAACCCCACTCTTTATCGCAGTTTGGCAGGTGCACTCAGTACCTTACGTTCACCCGACCCGACATTAGTTTTGTCGTTCAACAGATCTGTATTCATATGCATGACCCAAGGATATATCACTGGAACGCATTGAAACGCATCATACGTTACATACAGGGCACATCAACATATGGTTTGACGTTATCCGCATGTCCTGATTATTCTCTTCGAGCCTATACTGATGTCGACTGGGCCGGATGTCCAGACACTCGTCGATCCACCTCTGGATATTGTGTGTACATGGGTCCGAATTTACTTTCTTGGTCTTCCAAACGTCAGTCCATTATATCACGGTCCAGTGCTGAAGCCGAGTATCGAGCGGTCGCTAATGTTGTAGCGGAAATTTGCTGGATTCGAAACCTTCTTCTTGAACTATGCCACGCTCTGAAAATGGCCACCCTTGTTTACTGTGATAATATCAGCGCCATTTATCTCTCCGGGAATCCAGTTTAGCATCAACGCACCAAGCACATCGAACTAGACATTCATTTTGTGCGTGAGCACGTTCAGCGTGGCACTATCCGAATTATGCACACTCCAACTCACTTCCAGGTGGCGGATATCTTCACTAAAGGTTTACCACGGATTCTTTTCGAAGACTTCAGATCCAGTTTCAACATTCGGCCACCTCTTGCTTCGACTGCGGGGGTGTAATGGAATATACCAAAACATATTCCCATGTATTTTAGGAAGTATATTTCGGTGTAAATATTTGTAATTACTTTCTTCCCAAGTCAAGGGATTATATGGTGTATATATAGTTAATGAATTAATAAGAAAGACAAGGATTGAACCATACAATTCTACAGTATCTTCGTAAACACGTATTCTCTTGCATTTGGGTCATACACCTTCTTGGTGACGTCCATAACTTCAAGAACCGGTGAATTCCCCAACAACAACTCTATGAATCTCATCTAATGTAGGAGCCCCAATATTTGTGTCAACTTTCCTACTATAAGTTGTTCAAAGGCGGCATCACGCGGGCATTCTTTATCCCAGAAATCCAAATCAAATGCGTCAGTTGCCAATGTTGAACCCCAAATTAAGAAATAAAAATCAGGACGACATACTTAACATTAGTGTCAATATAACATATCAAACTTACCACAATTTGAAGTGCTTGAAGATTAGGGGCGCTTAAAATCAACCGAAGAATCACCATTATTTCTGTCTTGTCCTCAAAGCTTACTTGGTGTAGATCAATGATCTTTAGCTGTGGATAAGTAGGTTGCATTTCCCCTAGAGTGTTACTGTTACCTATACTCAAATACTAGAGAATGAACAAAAAATGAACACATCACTCAATAAAATGACAAACCAAAGTCAAAATAAAAGAGTCAAACCTTTGTAAAGTAACTGTGACCAGTAAGCCTCTGACTGGATGGTAGACCACCAAGCAACTGATCAAAATTGCAACTTGAACTTTGTTTAAAATGTTCAGCAATATCCTCAAATCATATACATAGTAACAGATATAACAACTAACATAGGAGTGTTCACAAGACATATATCTTTAAAAAAAAACCTTCTAGCTCTAAATGCTTCAGATATAACAACTAACATAGAATTTTTAAGCACCTCCCAAGCTTTTATCATGGTAAATGGGCAACCGTATGTTACTCTAAACTCGTCGTGGGCGGCCGTCATGACACATGTGTCGCTTGAACCGGTAGTTTGTTTCAATTGTTTGTGTGGCGGTTCACAATTTTGTTGAAGTTGCTGCATATCGTTCTCATTGACGTCCATTTACCCAAGAACGAATCATTTATATTGTACTAGTACAGTTGGCGCTTCATAGTGGCAAAAATTTTTTTCGCAAATCCGCCCCGTAAAACTGGTGCGTCTTGATCATTGCCTATTTTAACAATTAAATATTTTTAAAACAACAATTTAAAAAATAAATTGATCATTGCCTATTTTAACAATTAACTTTTTTTAAAACAACAATTTAAAAAAATAAATGATTTAACGTAGAAAATTTTAAACATTTAAAATACTATTAAATACACAATTAAACAAATTTTATAATATTACCAACAATGGGTCTTCGGATATGCTGACCCACGCTCGTGCCAATGCTAACTCCTCTTTGTTGACCGCTTTTCGTGTGTCTATGGAGTGGGTGCCTCATCTGGTTGCTCTCTACAATGTCTAGGCGAGGATGACGTTTGGCGGCTATCGGGTACAGTTTGGGTTTCGGGTGGAGACATAGGAGACAAAGGTTGCTCAACACGTATTTGACAAATGGGGGGTACATGAAATAAGCGGGCATTTAAACGGGTGGGGATGTTTGTCGACATTCTGGGGATTGCATGCCCCATCGTGGGGAATTTTCGGTAGGTAGTGGTCTGTATTACCCTTGGCCAGTATTGGTGTTTACGGTCCACCAGTTGATTTGACTGTTTGTGTAACGCGGGTGGTTCGAATCAAACGCGTTTGGATCGTTGATGAACAGAAACATGATGGAAGTGAGTTGCGAGAGATGATGGTTGTGTGGAACGAGGTAATGAGAATGGTATGTTGTATGTAAAAATATAAGGTTGAGTTATTATACATACAGAGTTCAATTTAATTTTTAAAAACAAATATTTTTAAATAAGAGATGATGGTTGTGTGGAATGAGGTAATGAGAATGGTATGTTGTATGTAAAAATATAAGGTTGAGTTATTAGTTAAATTTAATTTTTAAAAACATTTATTCTTAATAAGAGATGAAGGTTGCCTTAGAAATGAAGATAAAGGTAAAGTCAATTCTTTGTTTTGTTTTTCAAACATAGCTATATTATAACAAGCTCATATATACACAAGCAGTAGCTTATTTGTAAATAATTTTAAACAGCTTAATAAACTTCATAAAGCAATCGACAGTTTACTAATGTGTTTTTACACAGTAAACATCTAATTAAAGGTTAACAAGACACGATAGACACCATATTTTTACATTTGGTCTTCAGCAAACATTTGGTATCTCCGTAAACACGTCTTCATATTCATCGGCCTCATACACATTCTTGGTGACGTCCATAACTTGAAGAACCGGTGAATTTCCAAGCAAAAACTCTATGAATCTCATCTCATGTGGGAGCCCAAACATTTGTGTCAACTTTACTACTATAAGTTGTTCAAAGGTGGCATCACGTGGGCATTCCTCATCCCAGAAATCCAAATCAAGCGGATCAAGTGCATCATTCGACCATGACGAACCCTAAATTTAAAACACAACGGTGGGTCCAGCTCACATCTAACAAGCTCCAAACCAATCAGTTTTTTTACAAGAGAAAAGACAAGAAGGTGCTTTAAACCACTCAACCCAAAATTCAACTCTTGAACATCTTTTCTTGATAAGAAAAGTAGCCATTGATCTACATATGGGGATCTTTGCATATACTCGCTAGATAGAGTGAACCTAGTAATAGGACCATTATGAAGCAAAAGAAATTGATTAACAAGTTTGGTCTCTAGAAGTGCTCTATAATGAATGTCCGACACACACTTGTCATCAAATTCAAGCTTTGTAAGGATAGTCCATTTGTACCTCCATTTACTAGACAACACGCTTGTTCTTACGGCATCTCTTAACGGCAGTTTTGTGAGTATGGTTTCAGTAATGCTTTCAGGGAGATCGGTTATATAGTCTTCCAGAGAGAGACAATTTATATCCATTTTGTTCCCTACAACAGAATAAAGTAAATTACTAACAAAATACAAAGCAAATTATATCAACTGTTTCTTTCCATTATCAAGATTGATATTAAATTAAATTTCCAACGATAAATTATCTCGACAGACAGATCTAAAACAAGCCTCGAATAAACCTAAACTAGCCCTAAAGAAGCCTAAAACCCCTAAAAATGTATTGATATACTACTATAAGCCTCCTCGCCTATAAAAGCCCTCGGTTTTTAAGCTTTGAAAACTATGATTTCATGCAATCATTAAATGATTATATATTTTGGTGTGCCCCAATCAACAACAACTTACATGAGTATACACACACAAATTGGTAACCCTAATAGTGAAATGCAACCAGCTAGTTAGGGGAAACCGATTATGAAATCAGTCAACAATGTGCAGATGATATCAAAACTCAAACAGAAATTCGTACCACAAGGCCCAATTGCTTGACAAAAATAAAAATAAAAACATAATTAAAGTAACCTTTTATTTATTTGGATTTCAAATCTTAATACTTATCAACTTGTATGGACAAATACTAACTTATAAGATTTACATATGCGTCGCCAATTGGTTTGAGAGGAGATAAACTCTTGACCTTCTAATGTAAAGGTTATGGGTTGAAGTCCCACTGGTACAATATATGTAAAGAAATAAAAGATATAAAATGTACATTTTATACCTTTAAAACAAATTAAGTATGAATGGAAGAAAAAAAGCAGCATCGCACCTTTTCTAGTTGTTTAAAACTAGTGAATGATAACCCGCTCACTGTAGCGAGGCATGACCATATAGAAGAAATGGCCAGAATTTTATAGTTCACCGTTCGCACCCTAACGAGCCTAGTAGACATAGCCGATTGAAGATTGGAGAGGAAGCTGACGATATTTGTTATGATTTATAAAGAGCTTAATAAACTTCATCAAATGATTTGAAGAAACAAAGCAATCTACAGTTTACCATTTTGTTTTTACACGGCAAGCATCTAATTAAAGGTTAACAAGACCCATATTTTTACGCTTGGTCTTCAGCAAATCTAAATTCAACTTCAGCGGATGCCCGTTCAAACGCTGGTATCCCCATAAACCAGTCTTCATTTTCAATTGTCACATACACATTCTGAGTGACGTACGTCCATAACTTCAAGAACCGGTGAGCTTCCAACCAAAAACTCTATGAATTTCATCTCGTGTGGGAGCCCCAACATTTGTGTCAACTTTACTACTCTAAGTTGTTTAAATGTGACATCACACAACCATTCCTTATCCCAGATATCCAAATCAAGTGCAATAGTTGCCAATGATGAACTCTAAATTAAAAAAACAAAAAAAAAATCAGGACAACATACTTAGCATTAATGGCAGTATTATATACGAAATGAAACTCACCCTGATTTGAAGTACTTGAAGATTAGGGGCGCGTAAAATCAACTGAAGAATCACCCTTATTTCTTTCACGTCCTCAAAGCTTACTTGAGATAATTCAATGACCTTTAGCTGTTGATATATCGATTGTATTTCCCCTAGAGTGATAACTAAACTCATATACTCATGAATGAACAAAAAGTCAACACATCAGTCAACAAATGACAAACCGAAGTCAAAATATGAGAGTCAAACCTTTGTAAAATAACTGCAACCAGTAAGCCTCTGAATGGATGGTAGACCACCAAGCAACTTATCAAAATTGCAACTTGAACTTTGTTTGAAATGTTCAGCAATATCCTCAGTCATATACAACTAGCATAGGATTATTCTCAAGACATATATCTTTAAATTCACCTTCTAGATTTAAAAACTTTAGATTCGGGGCATGAATGGTGAGTTGTGCACTTTGAAAGTATGACAACTCAAGAAGAGATTTTCAACAGCATCAGGGACAATACGAACTCTTTGAAGAGTAAGATGTTTCAAATACGGAAAACCGTTAAAACATAACGGCAGGTCCAACCCACATCTAACAAGTTCCAAACCAATCAGTTTTTTACAAGAGAAAAGACAAGAAGGTGCTTTAAACCACTCACCTTCACCCAACCTAAAACTCAATTCTTGATAAAAAAAAAAAGTAGCCATTGATCTACACAAGGGGATCTTCGCAAACACGCACCAGATAGAGTGAATCTAGTAATAGGACCATTGTGAAGCAAAAGAAACTGATTCACAAATCTAACAAGTTTGGTCTCTAAAAGTGCTCTAGAAAGAATATTCGATACACAGTTATCATCAAATTCAAGCTCTGTAAGGGTAGTCCACGTGTACGTCCTTGAGTACTTTTTTGTATTTCAATCCGTCAACCTCCATTTACTAGACAACACACTTATTCAGGTTAGTTTAACGTAAATTTTTCAAGTGAGTCCAACATGTTGACGAGTTAAAATCGGGTTATTAAGGTGTAGGTGGGTATTTAATAAGTGTGACAAATAATTAATATGGTATAACATAACTAACCTTTTATTTTTTTTGAACTGCGAATTTGGATCACTGACGTACCACCAGCAGAACCACTCGATCATATCCATTTCCACTAGGCATGATGTTTATACACCAGTTATGAGAAAACCCAATAAATATGGGAAAACCCCTTATGAGAATCAAACCCAATACCTATTGATCGCAAAGTCTTATCCGACCAACAAAAGATGCTACTAAACTATAAAACATTGAAATCAAAGTCAATATATAGATGGGAATCCAAACCAAGTTCAAGCATAAAATCTAAATTGTTTGATCAAAACCAACAAAATAGACAAGCATATATTTCAAATCGTTTGAACAAAGTACATGGTACTGTCAGAAAACTTAAAAGATTTTTTTTAATGATTTAGAGTTAGCAGAGTAAATGAGTAATTAAACATATTACAATTGTAAATGGTTGTAAATAAGCTTCTTTATTTTGTAATACAAACATGTTTTCTGCTCTATCATGTGACATAATTTCCACTAGTTAGTAAATAAATTTGGTTTAGGTAACACTAGATAGGTAACATATAGATTCTAGAGTTTTCCAGATATCCTCATGATCCTTGGAAAAATTCTAAAAAATTGCCTCATATCCAAGATCTTAGAATGGATTATCTAGAGAATTCCTCTAAAAAACTCTTAATATATGGATAGAACAAAGAATGCTAATCTTATGAGGAGCAACATGTATGAAAAATTCTAAAAAGTTGCCTTATATCTTAGATGTTAGAATGGAGTATATAGAGAATTCCTTTAAAAATCTTTAATATTTGGATAGAATAAAGAATAATAATCTCATGAGGAGCAACATGTATAAATAGAATGTGATGTTCACTTACATAAACTAACTCAAAGACTCTTGTAAATATGTTTGTAAAGTTCATTATTCGGTTACACTAGTTTTTATTTTTCACACCCACATGACCGCTACTGAATAGTCAGGTATTGGGCATACTCATGCCCGTTAGTTTGTTAAAAATTGAGCGTTTCGATTCCCAAATTCATTTTGTTATTCCAGTTTCCATATAATTATCAAGGAAGCCAGAAATATATAAAAAAAAACCTAAAAAGTTAGTGGATTAGTAGTACTAAGAAGAAATGAAAATCAAAATAAATAAAAAAAACTTTGGGATAATGAATATGTATGTTTCAAGTAATCGAGACGGTATAGAACCATACTTGACACACTAAAAATCGGATGAGATTCGAATTTAGATTTCGAATCGAGTTTGAATTTGTGATTTTTGGTTTGATTGGATTTGATTCGAGTTTGAAATATAACTTTAATTTTTATCTTATATGTATATAATTTTAATACATGGCTTGTTCAAAATTGAATTATATATAATATTTTTTGTGTTTAGATCGAATTGAACGAACCCGAATTCGAATTAAAATTATAACCTAATCAAACACTGAATGCAGAAATTTGAATTTAACTTCATATTTTCAAATTCAAGTAAGCTCATCCAATCAACTTGAGTAACTCGAAATTCGATTTTCGTTAAACACTCTTATTCCTAATACCATACTAATCTCATTATCCCGAAACCTTTTAAAACAAACGACATGCACGAATACTCGTTTTTATATCCGTCCCAAATGTTTTGCATTCACCTATCAGGTTTGGGTTCATTTTTACAACTAGTAAGGTTACAACTCTATGAGGCAAGTGAAACATATTCAAAGAGTAATGTTTTGATGTGACTTTTTTATGTCAGAAGTTTTCTATATCAAATGATTTGACCCTTTTATGTTAAATTTTGGGATGAATTGACTTAAGGTACACTTTTCTTTTAGAATAATATGTTTAATAGCCAGAAAGGATTCTAAAAATCAACAAGCAACAGAATATTTCCAAAATGATCTTCATACATCTTCAACTTTGTGCAAAAAAAACATTTTTTTTATTTAATAGTTTCAAGCATTTGTCCTCAAGTGTTGCTAAAAGGCTACTTTAGCTGATGTTTGAGTTCTTCCACCTTTCTTTCAGTATCCTTCAGTGCCTTCCCATACTTACTTATCAACTGAAAAAACATAGCAAAGAATAAAAAAGTATATATTAACCATTAGTGGGTAGTTATATTCCAATAATCGGTTTAAGTTTCAAATGATCTAATGCAAAATTTTAGCGAAAACCCACCTCGTCAACTTCATTAGACGTCATAATGAAAGGCGGAGACATCATTATACTATCACCAGCAACACGCACCAACATTCCATGTTTCTCACACTGTGCTCCAAAGTATGCACCTATTTCTGAGTTCAAACATCATTAAAAACTTTGTTTAAGGTTTGATGGTTATGATGTATATGACTGAATGCTTATGATTCTTAATTTAAAAACAGTCTTACTCCATTCAGGCGGGAACAATTCGTGTGGTGACTTGTTATCCGTAAATTCTGTCCCCAAAATCAATCCAGTTCCACGAGTCTATAAACATTTTAACATTTAAACATGTAAAGAGTAGACATTTTTTTTTTACTTTTTGAGGTCAAATAGGCAACTTCTAAACAAAAACTAAATGAATTGTTGTTACAACTATGACACCAAAACAATATGTTTGTGATGCCTGATATAAAATTTGAACATATGGGTACATTTCTGCTTTAAAAAGTTTATGAAGCCATTTGAAATTCTTAAGTTGAAAAGCATATAATTGGATCTCAAAAGTCAAAATGTTCGACCAAATGAAAATAACATGAAAAGGCTAGAAATTAAGTACCTCTCCAACTATCGGACTTGAGGAAAAGGCTTTTATACCGTCTTGAAACAACGGGGAGATACGATTTACTTGATCAAGAATATTTCGCTCTCTAGAAAAATGCAACATATTGATTATTAATAATAAAATAATATAATATTGTTTTCACTTTCATTTCATTTGAATTCAAGTAAATACAAGCATACTGGTAAATCTTGAGAGTTTCTAGTGCAACAGCACAAGCTACAGGGTGCCCAGAGTACGTGAATCCATGAGAAAATGTACCTGATATTATAATATAAGCAAATTAAATATAAGATTATGTTGGAGATACAGAAAATATGGCTTCCTAATTTTTCGTGTAGTACCAAGTTTATTGCTTTGAGAATATATGACATCTGCAACCTTGGGGCTCACAAGAACAGCACCAATCGGCATATACGCTGAAGAAAGCGCCTGAAAATATTAATTATTATTAACCTTTTGAATGATTAAAAATGGAAATTCAAATACAAAGTAAATTAAGTATAATGGTTCTAGAAGTTAACATTATAATCCTTTTTTATACCTTAGCAATGGTGACAAGATCAGGTTTAATGTCGTATTTATCGCAACCAAACATAGTTCCAAGCCTTCCGAAACCGCAAATTACCTGTAAATTAATATACAATAATGTGTAGGGAGCGTATTATGTACGTACGAAATTAAGAATATAGAAAGTACCTCATCAGCAATGAATAAAATGTCATATTTTTTAACAACCGCTTGAATCTGCATGAATAAAGAAATAAAAAAATATGAAAACGAGCAATCAATTGAGCGTAGGGTTGAATGTTGTTTAACTTAAAAGTCAACTTGACCTTCTCAAAGTATGTTTTAGGAGGAAGTATCACACCTCCTGCTCCCATAACTGGTTCAGCAATAAAAGCAGCAATCTAAAAACAAAACAAAAAACATAAAATATTTTAATTAAGTATTGACCTGTTGTTAAATGATATGCGAAGTGCGCTTACCGTCTCTGGTCCTTCTTTGAGAATAAGGTTCTCCAAATTGGTAGCCAATCTAGTTGAAAACTCCTCTTCGGTCTCACCTAACATATTATTTTGAAAAAGTTAAAAAGTTATAGAAAAAGATGTCTTGAAACACTATGTGTATCACATTGTTTTCTGACAGTTAAATGTTTGTAATAAACAAGAACGAAAAACCGAACCAGGAAGATGATATCGCCAATAATGGGGACAATCTGTATGCAATACAAATGGAGTTGGTAGATCAAAATGCTGATGTAATGCTGGGAGGCTGAAAAAAAAAACAAAATCATAAACAAAAAAAATATGCCAGAAAAATACACTTTTGACTTTTATGGTCAAAGTGGCTAATCTTTAAATTTGTATCACTAATAATATCATACCCTGAAAGACTAGCTGATATGAGAGTGGATCCATGGTATCTGTGACAGTACAGAGTACACATTATAGTTATGTTAAGCATGTAATTAAATGTGTGAGATTACCCGTAAGGAAGTTAAACTACGATTTTGTCCTGGCGATAATTTTCTTCTTGTTGGGCCTTCCAAGCGCATTGTTGTAGTACCAAACCAGCTTCACCTATAATATAGATATCGACATGAAAATGGTGTTACATACGAACATTAAAATCACTAATCCATATTATCACTGAACCTGAGTATCATTTGCATCGGACCCACTGTTTGTGAAAAAGACTTTAGCCATTTCATTTGATGTGAACATTCCCAGAAGTTCTTGTGCAAGATCCTGTAAGCAAAAGTATATAATATTATCATAACAGAAGTATATTCTTATCAACTTTTAATGTAACATGTATGTTAATAAATGATTTTATCGTACCAAAGAAGGTTTTGTAGTACGGTTCCAGAACGAATGGTAGAAAGGTAAAGTGTTTAATTGCTTGGTTGCAGCAGCGATGAGACGAGGCTCATTTCCACCTAAAAACAATTCAAAATAAGTAAATAACTTGTTTTAATAATTTGTTGACTGTTTTAGAAAGATGTTGAAAGTGGGAATATGAGATTGACCTAAAGGATTGCACCACAAGCCTGCAAGAGCATCGAGATACTTCTTCTCATTTACATCATACACATATGATCCCTACAAGCATTGAAAGGTAAAAAATAAATAAAAAATGCAAATGTGACTATAAAAGCTAACAAAGTATTACAATAACAGGATACCTCGGATTTCTCGATCACCAATGGGTTTGAATCAGTAGTCTGCCATCCAGCTGTGAAAGGTGCCAACATACCATGCCCCTTATATCTGAGAAACCATATTAAAGGTTAAATGCAATAGGAATTCACAAAATATACGTAAACCGAGTACTGTTCGGCGTCAAATGCGACATACCCATCATCATCAACAGCGGCAGCATTGGTACTGGTCCATCTTACGGTGGAAAGAGTTCGCACATGTCTTGCGCAAGTATGAACCTGTAAGTAAGCCGCAACATTATTATAAAAAAATGTATATAAATTCATAACTACTTATTGAAAGTGAACTCATAAGTACACCAAGAATCCCATGGGTTTAAAATTCAAATTTATAATCTAACATTTATATGATCTGTTATTTATAAGTATGACAAGTTTATTATTAAGGCTTAGTTATCCAGCGTGCGCGAGCCCTTATAGGTTTGTCTAGTGATTCTGTTTAGTCTCTTATATTGATGATCTATTAATTATAATCACAAAGAAAACCATAGATATCTTCACTTATTTTCCTTTTCAAATGGAAAGCTGCTGTTAAAGAAAAAAAAGAAATCTTCATTTTCTTCAATTTAAATTATCCATTTGTGAGAATCAAGAACACCTTTGACTTTGAGGTCAAACACCTTAATTTGAACTCAAAATTGACATAAATTCTCAAAAATTGTAGTAAAAAAACACAATAATCAGAATCAGACTGTATAATAAAAGTGTGGTGATTAATTTAAACAAAATCAAGATCAATATAATATCTGAAAAACTGTTAGGCATAATTTAAGAAAATAAAGGCGTTGACCGTACATTTTTAAGTAAAAAAAACAGAATATAAGTCAGAAATACGTCTAGGTGCATCCAGCAATCAGCAGCATAGCCCTAAACGCTAATTGAGTAATTGTTGAACACAGAAACTGTAATTTCGATTCGATTATACGATAAATTACGAAATATGAGAGATGTAAAGACAGAATTGAAGGATCAGATGATCATGAAACATAATCATTGGCCTGTAAAAAACAACATAGCAAATAAGAAATTGTGTAAACCTTAGAGGAGGTTGATGATCGAATGAACTGATTAAGATGATTCTTCATGTTTTCTTGTGGATAGTGGAGTTGATGTTGTTAGTGAGAGTGAGTGAGAGAGAATCAAGAGGACATTAATAATAAATAATTTGATTCTAGGGCCTACAATGCAAAGGTTATGTATGCATGAAGTAGACAAGTAGAGTACCAATATTAGGTTCGGATTTTTCGGTATTAAAACGGGTCGGTTTCGTGTTAACGTGGTGATAACTATTTTTACACGTTTATTGTTAGTACTTTATTTAGGGTGGTTGTGTCAACATCTTTTTTTAACGGTGTCAATGTCTAAAGCTATGTTAGCGTCTCCAACACGAGCCACTCATAGACAAGCCACTTCAACGTTACCCATCATCAACCGCACATCTTCCTACCTCTGACAAAAGTGACCAAGCTCTATCTCGGACGGTTCGTGACCAACGACCTTCAACTATACTCTCCCTCATTCTTCCATGTCTACAACCTCTCTACCTATAAACTGTTGGCTCATTATAATTTTGACGCGGTAGTCATGCGCAAGAAATTCTAGAATGGGCTGAATCAATTAAGTCGGCTACTGGAAGAATTGAAATTCGAAGTTTATTTAAATTAGTTTTTCAAATTTTGGTTTATCTTTTTGAGTCTTTTATTGTAAGTCAAATATGAATAGTATGTTTATCTTTTCCTGCAAGTTTACGTAGGCTATAAAAGCAAGAGTCTGTACCTTATTTGTTTGAATCATTGGAAATAAAAAATATAAAAGAATCGTGATAGTTCATCACAAATACTATATTCGTTTTCTTCTTTCGATCCAATTGAATCTTTCATAAACACTTTTAAGCCATTTGTTATACTCCTCTGAGCTCCTATCTCTCAAAATGTCAGCTCAGCGTTGTATCGAGAGGTTTAAAAAAAAACGGTATTAGAACCGAAACCGGAAAAAAAACCGAAACCGGTTTTTCTATAACCGGTTTTAGAACCGAACCGAACCGAACCGGTGGTTATAGACCGGTTAAGGATCTTGAGCTTCGAAACTGGTTTTAAAACCGAAACCGGTTATAAAAAACCGGTTTAAACCGGTAAAAAACTGATTTTTTTTAAAATAAACCGGTTAAAAACCGACCCTAACCGGTTGGACCGGTTATTGTTTTGACTTAAAAAAACCGGTTGGTTACCGAAACCGTTTATAATAAAAACCGGTTTTTGTTTTTCATTTAAAAAAACTAGTTCGGTTAAAAACCGAAACCGGTTATTAAAAAAAACCGATTTGTACACCTCTAGTTGTATTGATATCTCTTTCAATCCCTGACCACCATCCCAAAACCTATATTATACTCATCTCTGATCCCACTCTCTTTTTGTTATATTATTTAAACATTTAAAATTATAAAAGTTAAATATAAGAAAACAAAGATAGAGAGAAGAGAGTGGGACGGGGGGTGCACCCGTCCTCGCCAATGTTTCGTTTAGTAGTGTAATTATTTTGATTTTTCATTCGAAATTTTAAAAATATTTAGGTCCGCCCCCCGCCAATTATTTTGCCTAAAAATTTTCTGCCCCTTTCAAGTTTATCTTCCAACAAATTTATACATATTTTCGTATTGAGTTAAAAAAACATAAAGAATGAGGCTATTAGTAATTGTTTATAATTGTTTTTTAAACTTAAAGTGAGTTTAAATAAAGTCTAAAACTAGTTTTTATATAAATGAAACTTACGGGATTCAAATTTAGTTTTTTTGAACGGATCCTTGAATGAAGATTATTTAGTTTTATTTGGAGTTATTAGTGTTTGATCCAACACGAACATATAACACGAAACATAAAGATAGAAAAACTATTTGCCCCCACGAAACTTTTGATCAGGCTCTGCCAATGACTGCAGGAGGGTACCGCTCATCCCATGAAAGCCCATGACCCAAATATATAATTAATTAAATAAATAATAAACAGTATCTATCCCAAATGAAATTTTATTTATTAAAAACCATGCAAATAAGCAAATAATAATTTAATCAAATAAAAAAAAGTTAATTTTGATCCTCATTCCACAATTTGCATGATGTATAAGCAATAATACTCTTATCGATCATAGAATCCCTCACCACTTGGGAGAAACACATTTTTCCAACACCTTGCTACCAGTAGGCCAAAGACCCTATGGTAACGAGAGGACTTGATTTCACCATGGCTCATCATGTAGACAACTAAATTCAAGTTCACGATGAAAAACGACAGGAAACAGTGTTCATGCAGTGTCATCCAAGATTTTGACAATTATGAACAACAAACCTTCAATCCTGCAGGACCAACCGGTAAACACATCCGATTAGGCATATCAGGATCCCAGTGTGACTACTTACTGAAGAAGAAGAATCAGGTCCTGATTCACCTATGATCAATGGAAAAGATAGAACCATTCATGCAAAATAACATTGAAGCTAAAAACAGTACCTTTCTTTGGTAAAAAGTCGAAAGCGACTCACGTTCAGAGTCTGTAAAACCATAGATCAATTTGACCCATGAACATTCCAACTTTAAGAAGAAAAAAAACGAAAAGTGAACGAATTAATTGAAAAAGAATCAATTTCTTGGTGAAACACCCTTAAACAAGAAGATCCCAACACCACCACAGGCAAATGCTAACAGTAAAGAAACCACCACGCCATCAAGCTTTGACCTTTGACTTTTCTTGACTTCTCTTTCCTCACGAGATCTTTCATCCATTTTACCACGAAGACTGTTATTCAGAAGATCAAGCTGATGCATAATTTTCAGTTGGTTTCTTGCAATTCCTGTTATCTGTTTCAAAAAGTCAAAACAGTAAACAAAAACTTTCATCTGTTAATAAAGAAGTCAAAGACTTTGGAAACACATATTATTATAAATATTATTACCTCTTCTACCAAATTAGAATCCTTCACTAACTGAGTCGAAGATGATGAATGGCGCACCGCGGATCCAGTGAAATACGAAGTTGATGCAGATCCAGATCCATTACACGCGTCTATTTTCTGTTGACTTTGACTACCATAACTCATCCCTTTAGTGAACTGCGAATTCAGTTCATCAATCCGAGACGTAAATTCATCCATGCGATCGTTCAAAGTCGAAATCTGTTCTGAAAGTTGACTAATTGCTCCCTTAACAAGACAAGAAAGAAAAACAGTCAACCATATTGACCTTCTAGAATCTTCGGTACACTAATCTCACTAAAAGATAAAATGTAATCACCTGGCTTGCTAATGCGTGTGTGGGTTCCTGACTAGCGTCCTCGAATCTTTTAATGGAGGTTAAATTTTTACTTGCGGTTGAATACGAATGTGACAGTCCACTGCAGATATAAAAGTATGTTACCAGAAATAATGACAACGAATTTTTTTATTTTTGTGGGAGTTAAACTATTAAGAGATGTACCTTTTATGAAATTTATTTCCCCTTGTAGGTAGAGTAACCGAACCTATGGGACTCGAAATCATTTCCTCAGCTATGCTTAGTTTTGTTTTTAAATCATCCGGTAGCACCTAAGGCATTTGACATTTAAAAATAATAATAAATTTTTTAGACAAAATTAAATTTATTCAAGAGTAAAATGCCGTTTTTTGTCCCTAGGGTTCGACACTTTGCGACTTTCGTCCAAAGGTTTGTTTAACCGCATCTGGATCCAAAAGGTTTGAAATCTTGTCAATTTCATCTAAGTCGTTAACTCCATCCATTTAACGTTAAGTCAGTGGTATTTTCGAGTTTTTAGACATTTTTTGTAATGATTAAAGGGTTTGGGTGGGGAGAAAGTCAACATAGGTGGATCTTTGTTATAGTGTTTTTACTTTTATAAAAAAATGTCTTAAAAGACAGAAATGCCACTTATTCAACGGAGAAAAATGGAAGGAGTTAACAAGCTGGATGAAAATGGCAAGATTTCAAACCTTTTGACGAAAGTCGCAAAAGTGGCCAAACCTCAAGGACGAAAATGACATTTTACTCTTGATTCAAGCTTTTATACCATGACTTCATTCAAGAGCTTTTCGAGCTTCATTTGTTCAAGATACGTTCGCGGAATATACGACCCTTCTAATCCCAGACGCTCAGCAACGGATCTAACGCCTAACCGGTCTCTTCCTAGCACCTTCTCAAAAAAAAGTTTAAAATCATGACTTATAAAGTCAAAGTCAAAATCAAAGTCAAGGTGTGTTGTACCTGAACATAACGTCGGTTAACTTGTTCCAACCAGTCGATTTTCACGCACACGCTTTCATATTTGAACACGTGGCTACTTCTTTTTAAAATGGATGCTATTGTGTACCCTAATGCCATTAAACCACCAAGAAGCCGAACGCTAACTTCAAAACTTATTCTTGGAGATATTATAAACGGAGGATCCGTAACCCATTCCTTGAATTGTAAAATTAAAAAATAAAACCCTTAAAAACCAGAAGTAATATGCATAAACATAAACATTTTACAAAAAAAAAACATCGAATAAATGCAAACAGCAAACCTCAAACATAAGATTGTATTTTCCTTCCCTGTTCCGCATCCGCAAATAAGATTGACAGGTTTCCGGATCTTCGCCAGGTGGCAAAAGAAAAATATCGTAAATCTGCTCCAATGATTCCGTACATTCTTCTGACATGGCAGATTTGACTTGTTCAACACTCACATTTCTTGACGACTAAAATGTTTAGAATTGCGGTTAATTATCAAGAATATCAAGAAAGTATAATTAATAATATTAAGAAATTAAAAAAAAATGTATGAAAACCTTTAGTATATAAGTGGGATTTTGAAATCCCGTAAAGGGATTAAACTTGTTAACGATCTTGATATGAGCGGTTTGAAGGTCGGGTTCGATGAATGCTTTATACATTGGATAAACCTGCATATATTAATCGATTATAAATACATATATTGAAAACTTGTAAATAAAACCTTCTTTCTACCTATAAATGAATTAGAATTTAGATTAAACCGTTTCAGAAATCTGGTATATGATTTCTTCAGGTTCCTGTCCAGCCCGTTGTATGTCCCTTAAAACCCGTTTAACAAGATCAAAATGAACGCCACCTGTCACGGATACTCTAAGATCCAACAAGGGCCTCAACTTTTCACTCAACGCATAGATCCCCTCAATTATCACAATTCGAGAGCTCGGGACTTCGAGTGTCCTGACACCATTATAAAATCACATAACATCGCGGAAATGTGTGTAGGGCTGCAAACGAACCGAACGAACACACCATTTGTTAAGAAATATATGTGTTCATGAACTGTTCATGAACACTTACCGAACGAGATTTTATGTCTGTGTTCGTTTGTTAAGGAAATGAACGTGTTCATGTTCGTTTGTATTCGTTTGTTTATTTTAGGCAACGAACGAAAACGAACATTCAACACAAATGAACGCAAACTAATGTTTACAAACACAAATGGAAACAAACAAACACAAACAAGTGTTTATGAACAGAACGTATATTACACTGATACTTGTTAAACATTTTATTTATCGGAATTTTGAAGTATTTAAATGAGATACAAAAATTAAAAACACTAATGAACCATCGAACACATTCACAAACATAAACGAACACGTTACCGAATGTTCATTTAACTAAACGAACAAAAATTTCATGTTTGTGTTTGTTTGTTTGTTTAATAAACGAACGAACTTCCCGTCGAACGGGAACGTTTGGTTCTTTTGCAACCTTAAATGTGTGTGTTATGGAGTAAAAAAGATATACAAACCTGTAACCTGTGCGACAGCTAGACTTGAAATCGTATATCGGGACTTCAATCGTCTTCCCTTCTTTCAAATCAAGAATGTTTTTTAGCAATGTATCATAATCCGTCAAACGAGGATCTATTCGAAAACAAAAATAAAAATATTATACATTTGGTTTCTTGAATGTTGACATGAAAAAATCAAAGTTTAGCAATGATGTTAACAACTTACCATCAAAGTTACCATCAATTACTCGGGTAGCATCGTTGTAATTATCCATCGATATGACTGCAACACTCGGCATGAAGCTAAGTATTTTGTCGGTGAACGCGGTTTTTCCAGCACCCGAAGGACCAGCTAACCCGATCAGTATGATTCCATCGTTCTTCTGGACTAACATCTGGCAAGCCCGAATCACAACAAAGAATCCCTTTTCGAACGATAACGAATCTTTAATTTGAACGATTTCAAACCGCGCATTGTCTTTTCGTTTAACTAAACGAACTTGATCTTTCAAGAGTCGCTGTTTTCTTGAATTTGATTCGACGTTCGAGTTATCTTGTGCCATCATGTTCAATTCTGTACAATAATAGTTGATAAGCAAGTAGTTTCAGATTTAACCAAAAAGGGAAAGTTCTAATTTACGTTGTACTTTCATGGGACATACTGCTTACAAAAAACAGATTTTTGGGAATGAAATCATATGTAATCATAATAAGTGACAGAAACAAAAACCCTAGTAAACAAAGGGTGGTGCTAAAAATACACCACCCCCAAATCTATAAACCATGTCACATCATATGGGCCCGTATGATACAGCGACGAAAAGAGACAATTCGTCGTCATACGGGCAGTATGACTTTATAATATGTCACATCAATCATTTGTTTTTTTTCTTTGTCAGTCAAACACATCTTATAGACCATATGATTTGACAAACACCACCTCACACAGCCCTCTCGTACGACCATATGACCATTTTTCGACTGTCATACGACCCGCATTCCGTAAACACATAATCAAGATTAAATTTCTAATGATGGAGAAGCAAACAAAACAACAAACTATTATGCACAATTCAGAAATCACCCACAACATTCTTGTTTCTAAAACTAATAATCCAAACACATTCAATGTCAGCCAACCCACATCAATCAATCTTCACAAAATTCAAAATCAACCAATCAAACATCAACCAATAGTAAAACAAATCAATACCCAGATCAGCAATTACAAAAACAATTGTACCCCACGAAAACAAAACTCAAATCGGATCTAAAACCAATCAAATCAACCGACATAACCGATCAAGAAAACCATTACAAAAACAGAGCAGTTTCAAGATTACCAACAAATGAACAAAACCCTTAAGTAAAGATCAAAAATTGATCAAATGGGGTGAGAATCCAGTGGGTTTGGAACAAGATTACACAGTGGGTTTGTGAATCAAGAACGTACAAACATTGTCAGTAAGGAGGCATACGTGTGAGAATATAAATTTGTTTTGTTGTGAAAGATGAATAGAAGGATAAAGAGGTGGTGATTCTCCTCGGGAAATGGGAATTTTGCAGGATTTTTAGTGAGAATATGAGAGATTATATATAAACCCTTTGAACAAATAAAGAAAATATCAGTGCGAGCATGTGTGTGTGAGTTTGTGATTATGGATGATTTTTTTTATTGTGTAAATAGATTTGGGCTGTTGGGGCCCACGTTATGGGTCTTGGACCGGTGGAAAGGGACTTGCTTTTGTATATTTTTCTTTTTCTTACTAGAGGGATTCTTGGTGATCGGAAAAATTGATGGATATCGGTTTAGTTCATTATCAATAGCAAGTAGAAAGAGATAGCTAAAAATATAAGTTGTGAAACGTCTTTTGTTTAATATTGGTTTGGTTTGTTATGATAATGACATTTTACAACAAATTATTAATTAAAATCAAATTAAATGAAAACTAAATAATTAAAAACATATATCATAATAAATACAGTGAAACCTTAAATAAAAAATAAATAATACTACATAGTTAAGTTGGTATTATAGTCCAATAAAACTAACAAGTAGTAGTAGTATTATTATTATTATTATTATTATTATTATTATTATTATTATTATTAATTAGGGCCACGTCCTTTGAGATGATTACAAGGTTAGGGGTTTGCTTTTCAAAATAGTTTTTGGGTTGAGAATTGTATAAATATATATTGATTCAATACAAAGGGTAAAAATTAAAAAAAAAATGTGTTATTTCTCTCTTTGCACTTTATTTGATTTTCTCTCACTTTCCTGTTTTTCTTTTTATAAAATATATATTATTCATAGTGTATTTGTATTAAAAAAAATAATACCATAAAATAAAGTTTTATATCGATATCTACTTGATTATAGTCAATTTATATAATAATTTGTGTTGAGCGTTAAAACAATTCTCATATAAAAGCGACTCTAAAGAAAGTCTTACTATATAGATATTTATGCTTAGGAATTTAAAGAGGTCAAAAATTATTTTTAATTAAGTTTTTTAAAAAGCCCTTTACCTTGGGTGTACTGGTCATTTTATTTTAATTTAATTAGGTTGAAATAACGTTAATTTAAAGTAACGTCTTATTTTAAACAGATGGTATGTTGGTCAATTTAATTTAATTTGGTGAAAATCACGTTAATTTGGAGTTTAGTAGCATCTTTTTTTCTAGAAGGCATACTAGCCATTAGTTTAATTTGGTGAAAATTATCTTTGACTTTTAGTAGTTGTGTTAACATGTTCAAAACATTTACAAGTTTCATTTGTCCCGTCTAAATTAAAAAAAAAAAATTCACGTGTATTAAAAATATGCTTTCATATTACTAACTAACTTATCACAATTATTTGAGCCAAGATGTTTTTTCCACCTTGCTTATTTTAGTCTTTTAAATCCTATACTTTTATTGCTAATTATTTAATAAATTTTTTTTATATAATATAATACTCGAGTTTCTAACATACTGATGTATGAAATGTCAATAAGTAAAAGTTTGGATGTTTGAACCCACATATTTCCTTCCCTACACGTCTAAGTACACTTGCTAATAATGTCGCATTTAAGTTTATGTATGTGAAGAAGAAATGGTTTTATATGTCATGTACATTGAACACTTCCTATTCTATCACCTCAACTATAATCCTAGTACATATTCACCATCAATTATGATGATCATCTCCCCACATAGTACACATGAGCTATCAAGTTCACATTAATAGGGGTGGTCACGTGCTAAAAACAGACGGCTTGGAGTGACATATTCAAGATTATTCGTTAGGAGATACAATTTGGTTAGAAAAGTAGTAAAATATTCTTATTTGGTTGATTTCTCCCTATTGTTATTACATCAACCATATTCATGGTGGAGAATAGATACGAATTGGTTAAGAAAGTAGTAAATAATCTATATATATATATATATATATATATATATATGGTAAGGATCTAGAGTGAACAACATTATAAGAGTGAACCGTGTCAACCGGTCTAGACCATTGATTTTCATCATCATAAAGTTTTGATTAGTGGTATGATTGTAATTATTGAGATTTGCTTTTTCTTTTAAATTTAATTAAAAAGAGTAATTCTGTAATTACATAATGGGTCTGTTTTTTAAAACTGGAAACATGAAAAGTTGCCATATATTTTGCCAGTTACTTGCTTCTCCAAAGTTGCCATATATTTCGCCAGTTACTTGCTCCTCCAAATTCGCGTATATTATTTAATACACATGTGTACTGTATATTATAAACTAGAATTCTACAGTAAAGCTGCAACCTCGATTTATAATAATGCAGTAACTTTACCATGTTACACATGTGTACTGTATGGTATCAACTGGAGGTTTGCATCAAAGTTGAATACTCGCATGTAATAATGCAGAAACTTCAAATTATACACATGTGTAGTGTATGGTATCAACTAGAGGTTTACAGCAACGCTGCATCCACTTATATAACATCATGCATCATCTTAATAGTATACACATGTGTATTAAATAATGCATATACTACGAAACTGCATCCTGATATGTCATAATGCATATACTACGCGACTATACACATATGTACTGAATTGCAACAACTGGACGTTTACAACAAAACTGCATAATCACAAATAAGAACCGCAAACTGCAATTATGTGGATAATGAACGGGAATCGGTGTGTACCATTAAAACAGTAAGGGCACCTATGGAATTGGAAGTAAATTTCGTTGTACAAATATGTATAAACAACCACTACAAAAAGTCTGTAAGTTTTAGAAAGAAAAAACATGAGTTGTACATATGTGTATAACATGGGGATAATATAGAACCACGAAAGTTATGAGTATTGTTATCAATATACGTCTGTGTATAAAAGCATACAACATCATCCTTCAGATAAAACATAATACAACCCATCACAACCATCTGTAATCATGATGACAAAAATTGCAAACCTAGAATACATATATAGAGCGATGAAGTCAGCATGAAGCAAAATCGAATACGAAGACATGGTTGTTAATTGGACTATTGTGACTGTTATACTCGTCGTCGCTAGTTTGGTTGTTACTACTTGAGTCAACCATGAAAGATCATGAAGATGAACTATATGACGTTCAAAGAAAAAATACAGAATGATGAAGAACTGTTCGATTGAAAAAAAATATGGTGTGTTTTGACCGGTGATTATGATATAGATCTTGTTTAGATTTAAAAGATATTTTGAATAATCACAAAAATAGGAAAGTGTAACTACTATGGATTAATTAAAATAGTAATTAATAATAATATAATGTATAATTACAATCCTATCCTTTATAACTAAAAAAATAATCAAGGATCAAGATTAGTTAACTCTGAAGAAGTTGTTCACAAATGATCCTAATCCTATATATATATATGTGAAAATATACTTTAACTAACTAAAACGACATCTAATATATAGATGACAACTTAATTGTGTAACTTAGAGCAAAACCTCATGCACTATTAAACCAACTCGGGTACTAGACCATACCCTAGAATTAGGGTTGTAATCGAGCCGAGCCAGGTTGGGCTTGAGCTCGAGCTTGAACTTAAATGAGTCGGCTCGGGCTGGCTCGTTAATGTTTTCAAGCTGAAAAGTTGAGCTCGAGCTCGACTTATAAAAACTTCGAGCCAGCTCAAGCCCAATCGAGCCAGCTCGGTAGTTTTTTTTTTACTTTTTTTATTAATTATTTAACAAATATTTATAACATAAAAACAAAAATAAAAAATTTAACACATTTCTAATATATGTATGTATGTATGTATGTATGTATGTATGTATGTATATGTATGTATGTATATGTATGTATGTATATATACACACATACGAGTGACTGAGTCGAGCCACAAAGCCGAGCCGTTACGTCTAGCCACGAGTTGAGCTCCGCTCGATTACAAAATGAGTTGGCTTGGCTCGAAAACAAAACGAGCTTTTTTCGAGCGTTTTCAAGCGAGCCTTGAGCTTTTTGAACATCCCTACCTAGACCTGACCCGTTAAGGCAGCAAACTAGTTATTTTCGATTATGCTTAGACTAGATAACTGTCTTTTGACATAATTCTGACGATCGAGGCGGGTTTTTTCCTTGTCGTGACGGTTTTGGGCCATCCTTGTTCAGGACATCGGTTCAACCGATCAGAACCGGTTTTTGACCACCCCTACACATTAACGCATGTCCAATCTCTTGTAAGTTAGGTTTTTAGAACAACATAGAACACTAGTACAAATTGGCCACACCTAACTCACCTTCCCTATTCCCTACAAAACATTACCACCAATGAACACCATATTTAATAATATTTTACACGAATTTAGAAAACAATATATAACAATTTCAATAATATAGTGTTATAAATATAAATTAGGCCCAGATTACATCTTGATCATGAATATAATAAAATTAAAACCTTGTAAAATAAATCACCAATCCATCATTATGTATTTATAAACCTACAATTCTTCCTCACTTCACCATCAACATAAGTCTCAGGATTTGTAATGTTTCCCATTTTCACCATAGACTCGGAAAACTGTGCGAAAAAACGCTATCTGATCTTCCACGTATTTCCTCACAAGCTTACTTGTTTGGACTCCAAGAACACTGGAATAGAGTTCTTGATCCGAATTAAGAAGACGTTCTCCTCTAAGAAGTATGTGGTAATATGTGTTATCAAAAAGCTTAGGTGAAACATAGTCCATTGGCGCTTCGTTGTTATCTCCTCCTCCTGCAGCCGGACATGTTGCCTGTAAATTTTTGAGGTTTGGCTTTGCGATGTTGCTCATTGTTGCGGTTGTTTGGTAGTCTCCATAGATTCTTGCTCGATAATTTGTACAACGAGCCATTCCGATTGTGTGAGCACCTAATAATAAAAGATCCTTGAGAAATTTATCGAGGCAAACACCCGCTTATGTCATAAAAAACACTATACTTGGTTTTCATGAAAAAGCTACTTACTTTTGGTATACTAATATCCCTTAGCTTGTAAAAAATACACATAAAAGTCACTAGAATAATTTTTTTTTTGTATAGTAAAGTCCTTAATGTGTCTAAAATGCACGTACTTGTGAATTTTTTTTTAAATAATCACTTGTATACTCCTAAATTTGGTCAAAGTTTGATAAATTTTGCAAAAATAAAATAAAACTATACCGTCTTTTTTGCACAATTTGAAAGTTAACAAGACATTATTTTAAAATTTTTTTAAGTATGAGCATTTTAGATAACTTTAGGGACTTTAAAATAGTTTAGGGACTGTTTTGTTAATTTTTGCAAGTTGAGAGACTTTAATATAACAAAGCTAGTTGAGGGATTTTTCTATGAGAAATAAGGAAGTACGTTGGTATTTTTATAAATTCAACCTTTTTGAAATTTATAAAATATTTATCTTTTTTACCAGAAAGTGCAACCATGTCGGTGACAGAGAGGCTTTGATACAGAAACTTAGATATGATCGATAGAAGGCCGTCGTTTGGACGCGGAATATTAGATTCCACCTGCGAAAAACTAGCTGTTTTCGAGTCTTTTCTACCAACCGGGACATCCCAATAAGGTCCACCAACCTGCAATCATAAAACAACAATCTGTATTGCTTACTGGTTACTGGACCCCACAAATACCCTGTTGACCAGTGAGACCAGGGAAACGCGATATGCTTCAACTTACCAACACAGTTGCATCTCTTGCAGCATATGTAAGAAGATCAGCGCATGAAACTATGCCGGGACACTCAGATTCAAGCTTGTCCTTTATCCTATCAATAAATTCAAAACCCTTCAAAGCATTCAAATTGGTAGGAGCATTCTTTTCTCCTTGTAACGTGACCGTATCGTCTAGCAACACCTATCCATCACAACCCTAGATCAAATCAAGAAAGATTAAATGACAAACTAAAGTTCGCAAAAATGGAAAGAAAAAAAAAACAAGATTTAAACAAAGAATCAATATTTTTGTGGGACGTGCCTGCATGAAGCAGTAATGGAAATGTAAGCGTAGGATCAAAGCGGCGTTTCTAAGATCAGACTGCACAACACACTCCATTTCTTTCCTAACAATGGCTTCTGCATTTGGGCAAGAAGATTTGTAGTAATCTAAAGACAATGGTGGTTGGTTGCATGCAAGAACTTGAAGCAAAAGATGGTGAGAAATGAAAGAATGAAGATGGTTGATTTGACTTGCATTGTGATTGTGTTTGTTTGATCTTGATTGGGTGGTACTTAATGGAAATGGTTGGGACTGAGGCTGTATAAGTAAAGAACTTTACATGCATGCGTGTGTAATATGTTGCTTTTTTTGTATGAAATTGTGTGTTTAGTCAAGAGAGGATGGAACCACTATTGGGTTAGTTGGTGGCCATTTTTCAACAAAGATTTGAAGTTGTGTTTCAAAACAGGAAAATTGGGCAAGGCAAGCTACCAAATTATAATCTCTAATTAATTGTACGTCTTTTGATTATGTAATTATCTACTAACATTCGTTTACTTTGTATATGAATTGATAACCAACCTTGCAACAAACTAAGAGCGTTGGTCGTTTCAGTTCAATATCTTAAGTTTGACATGGATAATTTTTCAAACTTGAGATTGAATCGAACTCATTTACTATTTATTAGTTATTTAATTATTTTTCATGACCATATACACTTAAATTTATCTGTATGATAAAGTTTTTTAGTTATTTTCTCATAGATACATGGTTATGGTATAAATTATTTTTTTTAATAAATAAAATATTCGTTTAGTTTGCTAGCCTTGGGAAGCCCAACATATATAATCCGGGCTCATTTATTAAATGAACTCCAATTTAGGTTCGAGCTCATTTAACAATTTGAGGTAGCTTGTCAGTAATGTATATCGACTCACTTACACCAGCTACTCCAAACTTCTCTTTAACATCCACCATAGTAAACTAGGTTTGCTAAACGGGTCGTGTTCATGGGTTGGCGGGTTCAACTCCGGCCGAACCCAAAATTTTAGATGAACCCGAACATGACCTGAGCCCAAAAATGTTAGATGAACCTGAACACGAAAATCGTGACATACATATGAACCTGAACACGGTCCGAATATTCGCGGGTTGACCCAGACACGACCATTTAACCCGATTTTTTTTATTTTTATTTTTTCCCACAAATTAATATACTAAAATTAAAATTTACTACAAACCATACACATGTATATAATACAATTACATTTAAGTTATAAGATCTAATGTCAATTTCTCTTTTTTAATTTATAATGACATAAAATACACACCTAATTAAATTTATGACATAAAACATATTGTAAAAAATGTAATATAATATAAACGGGTTAAATGGGTCAACCTGCTAACCCGACTGGGTTGACCCAAACCCGAACACTAAACGGGTTTGCGGGTTCAGTCTGAAACTGACCTGAATCCGTTTAGATTAAGGGGCTGTATGTTTACCTCTTAATGAGGCTCTTAATGGTTCAAACCTCTTACTGGTTCAGCACTTAACGGTTCAGACTGTTTGTTTCGTGAGCAGATGTCTGAATGGTTCGGAGACTTGCCTCTGAATGCTTAAGTATTATACAAAGTCTAAATGGTTAAGACCTCCAATCTGAATTGGTTAGACATTGACTCTGAACGATTAAGCATTATACTGGCTCTTAATGGTTCAGACCTTTTACTGGTTCAACACTTAACCATTCAGAAGTTGCCAAACAACCCCTAAACCCAAACCCGCGAATTTCGTGTTAAGTTCGTGTCATGTTTTCGGGTCGTGTCAGAAATTCACACCCCGCTATAGTAAACCAAGCAAACATACATTTTCTTAAACAAACCAATGCAAATTCAACTTACAACCTAAATGACCCGAAAACCACAAAACCAAATTAAATTTTAGTTTTGTTCGGGTTGAGATCCGTTTTCCAAGACCAAACCAAATAATGAACACTAAAAAGTCACAACTCCTAAAAAAGTACATGTATTACAAGAAAGGAATAATACACATTGTTTGCTCAGTTTCTCAAATACAAAAAAAAGTAGGGAAAATTTGAACTCAAAATCAGGTGTATAGTTCAGAATCCAGGTAATGATTTTTAAAACCAAACCTCAAGCCTTCATCGTCATCATCAGCCTCAATACTAACTTCCATGTTCGGCAACACATCTTTAAGCAACAAATCTTTAACCACCGACGTCACCAAACCACCCGATTCTGGCCACGAGACACACAAAGTCGCCTTTATATTCATCATCTGACAATGACCCAACAGAGCAGCACCCAACCCTTCTACAACACTTCCCGAAGGAAAATAGCTTAAGTTTTTCAAAAGCGGGACCCCTTTTCTTTCCCTCAAGGTTTCCAGCTTCAATGCAAACGTGTCATCGGTTGATATCCTGCCACGAAAGTCTCGGCTTTGAACAGAATCAAAGATCACAACCCGCTGTGGGATAATGTTTTGACCGATGAGCGTTTTGGCAATCGAGTGGGTTCTCTCTGAAGAAACCGAGTATTGGAAGTTGGCAAGAACAATAGAGTCACTACCATGGTTGATTGCGTACAGGTTGCAAGATTTGTCTTTAAGAGAAGGGTTAATAGAGTTACCAGATGATGGTATTTCGGGTAGAATTAGGGTTCCGATTAGTGTTTTGGGGGACAAGTGGTGGAGTAAGTGTAGAGATGGGGTGGAAATCGCGATTATGAGGAGAGTGGGTTGAATTGTGGTTTTGGAATTTGGAGTGGAGAGTAATATGAAGGGAGATGGTAGGGGTGGTGCGGGTGGTGCAAAGTTGTTGAGATCTTCTAAGAAGAACCGTGAGGGCGGTGGTAACTCTGTTAGCACGTCTTCCATGTCTTGTTTAGGTATTATCACCTTAAATTCACACATGAGAGGTTAATAAATATCAGAAAACTTCTCATAATTTGCTTTATATCACTTTTGAAACTAACTATAAGCAAACAAACAAACATACACAGTATAATCCCACTAACAGACTACACACACAAAAAAAAACTGAGTTTTGCGCCATTTTATCGAAATTTTATCGCTATCCTTTACATGTTTCTTCTCTCTGTCAACTTTTTTCTCAACCAAATACCAAAATTCTTACAGAAAACAAACTCTTCTCCGAAAATTAAAACTAAATCAGTTGACAAGAAATTAAAAACATACATACTTTGACTTTGGATGTTCAAGGTGTTACTGACAAACTGTCAATCTTAGGCTGGGCGTTGTGGGCTTGGCCCCAATCACGCCCCCTTGCCATATCATTGTGCCTAGAGTGTGAACACCATTACAGGAGGGCTCGGAAGGGCGCGGGGCCTTGGTTTAAAAAAGCGTGAAGCGCACAAAAACGACGAGATCTAAAACCGAGACGCAAAGCGCGAAGCGCAAAAGCGGCAGGCTTTTTTCGTATGCGAGGCGCTAGGCGATTATATAATTTTATTTATATTCTATAGGTTTCTAGGGTCATTTACCCAATATTTAGACACAAATAAGCTTTATATATGTTTTAATAGTGAAAATACATATATGTACAGCCTGAAAAGCATGATGTACAACAATCTGCTGCACAAAAATGTGGTATATACCTGAGGCGTGCACCTCAGAGGGGGGTTTTTCACCAAAAACGTGTGCCTCAAGTGCGCTTTATGTACATAGTGCGCCCCTTTAGACCCCCTCCACAACACAGTCTTACAAGCTGATATGTATGTCAAGCGGTCCGAATCATTTCCGACTACATTATTCATGTAAAACTGCAGCAAAACTGATATCCTTTCTACACTTGTGATCTCAATATTCAGATAATGACATTGAACATTGGGCAATATGAAACATTAACCGGAAAGAAGCACAAATTCAGGTACACTATTAACAAGTTGTTCTTTCTAATTATCACTAATCCAACTGTCTTACAAAGGAAAACACCACATAGTTCAATCCATATTGTAAAAATTGACCAAATTAAGCAAAATCAATAACACATAACACTAAAATAATCCATAATTCCATACCTACTTGCTCCATTTACATTTTTAACCTAAATTACTTGCGAAAAACCCTAACAGAAAGTATATTTTTACATTTCTTGAGCAGAAAGAAACATGTAATAGTGCGTGAAATACAGTACAACTGAAAGAAAACATACCAATTATATAATATTGATCGGAATTACAGCTGTGAAGAAGAGAATCTGTTGGTTTGGAGATCTGATGTGCCCTACTGAAACCTACAATTTCCTCTTTGATTTTGGTCTCTGTTATAATAGTTTTATGCATTTCAATTTTGTGAAGATGATTTTTTTTCAGATTTGATCCCTTAGGTATTTGGGTTTGGTATGAAACGCCCCTTATATATGCACATTATTCAATTAGCTACACCAAAACTTTACGTTTGTTATATGAGCCCCTTGGTATTGATTTTATTTTAACGTCCGATAAAGCCCGTCCATCCAGGTACGCCCATAGGCAAAAGGCAACCCACGCCTGTGTTTGCAAATAACGCTGGTGACCCGGTCCGTCACTAATTTCAAAGGAAACCCACCGCTTGAAGGCCTAGTGTGATAAAATCTTTGGCTCGCGCTTGACATTTTGTCAACAAAATTACTGTAATGTAGTTTTGTTATTCGCTAGTTAGAATGATGTCATTATATCTGATTCAGATTTCTTAAAACCTCTAGAAAGTAGAAACTAATAATATAAAAGGTTATATTTATTATTAATATCAATATACTTTCTCTTCTCATTTTACATGAAAAAATCACTTAATCCAATTATAGAATATGAAGGCTTTTAAATTTGGTCTAATATACACATACTTGTGAAGAAAGTTTGATGAAGGAATGTAATGACCTCATAAACAGATCAAAGTTTGATGAAATGGCGTTTCAAATGTGCAAAAACACTGACACGTATAATTTATTTACATAAAATAATATATAAACTTGTAGATAAGGTGATAAAAAATCGAAGAAGTAGTGTTCGACGTTAACAAAGGAGTCTACATAACATCGAAGTCGGTAAAAAGACCATTCACATAGCCTTTACATATACAGGAATGTGGTAGTAGCAAACATTTATTGTTGATTTCACAAGTACATGCTTTTAAAAATATATTAATGTACCAAAATCCGGGTGAGGGTTATTTTTCGCTCAAAATGGAACAGTGTGTCGGTTTTTTATGGTATTTATCGTAACATGGGTGATGTGTTGAGGAATACTATAGTGCAAAATGAATAATATGTTATTTATTCATGATATTAACCCTAATAGAATGAAAAAAGCAGCAAATCCAGAAGAACAAAAGATAAAAGCTTTAATCAGTTACAACATCTACAAAACCGAAAATGTAACGGTAAATGAATGAAGTTAATTCACCAAAACCACCAAGGTTCCTTGATGATAAGAATCCGGTGAAAACAAGAAGAAAAACTATCAACAAACTGAAAACACATCACCAATTGTCTGAACCAGCATGTAACATGACAAGAGTTGACTTTGTATATCAATTTTGACCCTTTATCTATACAAGTCTGTCCATTAACAAACACACTACACAGTTTGATCTGAAATTCATCTCCCACACCACCTGCAAATGAACCCAAAATTACAACACTTTTCTTTTTCTAATCCAAATAAAAAAGGCAGAATCTTTATAAATCTTTACAAATCTTGATAATTTCGAATAAAAAATGCAACTTATACGAACCTACGGGAATGAGAGATCAATCTTCATGTTCTTTATCACTGTCCGAATCTGCAAACCAGGCAAAACAAGAAACCAAAATCAGCAAGAAAAAGACTTGGAATTTATTATTTATTATTGTTAAAAAAATAAACATAATAATGTAAGTCAAAGATGAACGGTTTAACTTACCTGAACGAACATCGTCGCTGAGTTTGCCTCTATCTTGAATCTGTTTAACAAGCATGCGATACATAAGCACCCACCAGTATATGTGAAGAACAAGCAGGCAGTAAAGAAGAGTGTTGAACACATAGTATTATAGTGGGCCCTCCTTAATATGCTTCTCCTTGTCCAAACTCACAACTACCTCATAACTGAAATTTCAAAAAAAGAAAAATTGTATTTGTTGAAAATATTCTTTTGCATACTATTATTATGTAAACATGTTGATCATCATATTCTAACCTTGTACTCCACAATATCCAAAACGGGTAATAAATAAGGCGAAGTACGACCCACGATACCACAAATATAATAAACGAGAAGCTTGCAAGCCCTTCTGCACCACTGTATTTAGACATCTTGCCTACTTCAAGAAACACATCACTTGCATCGTGAAGGGCTAAAATTATCGAACCAGCACGCGCAAATCTACAAACAATATAAAAAAAACTTATTCATCCTTAATTTCTACAAAAATAACCTATTCATCCTTAGTTACTACAAAAAAGAAAGAAAACTAGATACCTGCATATATAAGACATTGCAATGAGAATGGCAGTTGCAACATGATGTCCCATCGACACGCCAAAATCAGATCTTCTTGTTTCCCAAAAACTTAAAGCAAAGATGGAATACGTGTAGAATCCACCCGTATACATGTACAGACCTTTCAGTTTTAACCTGAAATCAATTAAGAAAGATTATTTTATTATTATTATTATTATTATTATTATTATTATTATTATTATTATAACTAATTAATAATTATTATTGTTAAGTATTATATGCACAAAATAACAAAGAGCTTACTTCATTTTTTGGTCAGGCCATTTCTGGTCACCAGGGCCTACCCAAAAACTGTTTGTGTTAGTGAACCATGGTTCGTTATAAGTTACGGCCAGCGCTAGAATTTCTGCTGAAAGAAAATAGATGCATTTCCAAGCTGATTCTTTGAACTTTCTTATCTTCTTAATTCTGTCGTCTGTCTCGACATCTAGCTTCTGCTGCCCCTTATCGAATATTAACCATCTACCTACACGCTACAACGTGTGACTCGGTTATAAACAAATAGTTATCTTTTATTAATCATGCATATTTCTAGTATTCTACTAAGTGTTTATCTTTCTTTTTCATTGAATTCTTGTTCCCCTAATTTCTTCAAACATCATCGTACTCAGTAAATTCCACCAATAGCAAAGCTAAGGAAGGGTCTAAGGAGGGTAAGATGTAGACAACCTTACCTCTACCCCGTAGGAATAGAGAGGCTGCTTCTGGTGAGACCCCCGGCTTGATAGTAGTTTTGCCATCAAGCCTAGAACATAAGCATATAAAACTCAGCATTTGGGACAAAAGCCGATTAATGCATGTACCCCTTGTCTTTCGGCTATCAACGCCACCACATGATGCATGATTAACCGTCCCTAATTTCTTCAAACGATTAAAGTAATAAAACTCGCATTTTGCTCTTTCAAATCTAGGGACTGGGACCGAATCATGCTCAAGTTAGGGAAGTACTCATAAGCTTTAACCCCTTAAGCATGATCAAATCGATAATTCGATTCCTATTTTCACTAATTTCAAGGGGCATCGTTGAAAATGTTGTAATTGATAAATTCCCTACTTTGTAAAGAGACTCACATGACGAGCAAAAACGTGCGAACTCAACAAAGAAGTATAAACAAAACCTCATCTTACACTAGAGATCAACACTAAAACATTCATAAGTCATGTTAAGCATTAATTACACAAATTGTCTTATCAAATTTACACTAAAAACATTGAACTTTATCGCAAAAGATCATCAAAACAATCTACGATTTATGGCATTACAAGAATCACAATTTATGTTCACATGAACAAAAGCATCCCTTGTTGACTTCCCATGATCCAAAATTCAGATTACTAGATATATATATATAATCTTCAAACATAATCAGTAAATAAATTCATTGTTTCTTACTAGTAGACACTAATTCAACAAACAGTCTTATAGATTCAATATAATTCTCCACAACCCGTAAACAAATTTAAACCAAAACAACTATACGAACACACAATTACCTCAAAAACAAATCTGTCGAGGAAAAAGCGGACAGTTGGGAAGAACACAGCAAACATAGGAAGAGCTACAAAATCCCCATATGTTGGGAACGATTCATGTTCAAAATCAATTGACTTTAGAGTCTCAACAAGACCCATATCGAAACTACAGTTTGAAGTTTGATTTGATTTGATTTGATTTGATTGGATGAATATGATTTTGATGGGTTTGCAAGTGGAGATTTGTTCGAGGGGAATAACGATCTGTTAGATGAATGAACAGAGGTTTCAAACAGCCCCCCTTGACTTTATGTTGTGGATTTTAATGTACGCTGAATGTACATTAAATGGGTGTATTAATTGTTTGGGGTTTTGGTTCAAGTACATTTAACTAAATGTGTGTGTTTTTTCAGTGAAAACTAACTGAGGCATGTTTTGTGAGTTAAATTATGATAGGGAAACCTGACTCGAATTCAAATCCACTCGAATCAGAATTAGAGAATACCTGAATCCAACCAACACGAATCTTCTATGGGTTGATTATCGAGTTACTTATTCTGAGCCAAAAATCCGAAACTCGATTAAAAAAAATCGAATCACAAAATCTGAAATTCATTGTCTTTTTTTTTTGTATGTGTTTTAAGCTAGAGTCTCTAGTATTTGAAATATTAAGTTTTTAGATATTAAACCCTAGACATTTAAACCAGAAAAATGAACAATCCTCAATCTGAACTTTAAATGAGTCAGTTATTTGATCTCCTTTATCCAGCCAAAAACCAAACAATCCAATAGAAAAAACCCGAAACAAAAAAAAACCCAAAGAATTCACTAAACCCGATAAAAAAATTTCGAGACAATTAACACAATAAAATAAAAGTTAACAAAACTTACAATCGACACTATACCATATAAAAATTTTCATGACAATTAATACAATAAAATAATAAAGAGTAAAATGTTAAAATGATCCCTGAGTTAATGCTACTTCAGCTTAAAAATGTAACCTTTTGTATTTGAGTCCTTGAGATTTCATTTGTGTTGCTGTTTTCATCCAATTGGCAAACTAGATTATAATTTTCTGTTAGCTTCTTCCCTTTTTTGTCATTTACCTCATTCAATTAAAATATTTAAATGAGGAAACCGAAAAAAAGGGAGTAGTTAATGGAAAATTCTAACCTAGTTTGCCGGTTGGATGAAAAGGACTACAAAACTGAACCTCAAGGACCCGGATACAAAACGTTTTATTTTTGGACTGAAGTAGCAAAAGAGACATAAACTGAGGGGTCATTTTACTCTAAAATAAAAGCTAAGAAAACTTACGATCCCTATTTAAGTATAGTATATTTAGTTGTTATAAAACTATGTCGTTTTAATAAACTGATAATAAATATGTTATGTTAACTTATTAACTTATTTAGCACGATAAATAAAAATGTTATAAACATGTAAAACGGATTGAACACGACCGTCTTGTTATTTTTATTCCTTATATCCATAAAAAGCCACATTAGACTCTTTCTAGAAAGCAAGACCACATGGCCACATAGGAAAAAAAATAAAAATCTTCTATAAATTATTATCCTGTATTCCTTAAATGACCACATGGGAAAAAAAATATATAAATCTTCTATAAATTATTATCCTGTATTTCTGCTAAAGTAATGTTATGATGGAATGGAACGGTCAAGAGTGCAACGGGTGCCTTTGTCAAACTTAATAAGGCAGTTTGGGACCACCGTCTTATATGGACCGGGTGGTGCATTATTCAATGAAGTGAATTGGGCTGAACCTGAAAACCAAGCCACAAAGAAAATAAGGTGATAAATGACAATCCCCACATTAGTGAGTTCGGTTTAAGTACTTCAGACACTTTTAACCGTTTAGAGTGCCTCTAGCACCCTAAAAATAAATCATTTTTAAAATTAATAATACGAAACATGAAAAATATTTTATAACGTAATAGAAGAATGACACAAAGTTTAAATAACATTAATGTGTAAGAAATTACGAAGTTGTATTAGTTTTTGTATTAGTCAATCAATCATTAAAAGAAGTTGGTTAATTGATTTTTTAACTAATATAAAGTGAAAATCATTGTTTGTTTTATGTTCACAATATTTTTTGAATGGCAAACTTCATTAAAAAAAACGACAGGCCCCAAGACGGGGCGGCCAAATAACATATTACATGTTTACAAATTTACACTAATACCTTCAAGTCACTCCCTGATTCTTGGATCTACTTTTATAGCATAAGTACCCAATTGATCTGACTTCACTAAAAATCTCTTCGCTCTTCAGAACTTTATTAAAAATAAATAAACCCATTTATCGATTTCCACAAGTTCCAACACCATATAATCATAATACCTTACAACGCGGCCTATGTCGATTTCTCCAAACCACAAAGAAAGTAGAAATCTAAAATATCTCTAAATGAAAAGGTAAAAAGATTTGAAACATTACACCATACGTATATTTGTAGCCACAGCAGGTAAATAAATGCTCTAGTGTTTCTTCTCCCATACCATATAACGAACATGAAACCTCGGGAACCATAATATGTCTCCTTCTAAGTGCCACTGTCGTAGGCAATCTATCAAGCTCAACCGATAAGTATTAATTAATAAGCTAATCAAAATTGCTAAAAAAAGATTATTTAGAACTAGTAATTTCCTCATGCCGCAGAAAACATGTATATTACAAAAAAAACGTATCCAAGAAAATAACCACGTGTAATCTAAAATGATAATACGTCATAAAGGATATTAAAATCGTGTTTTACATCAATCTGTATCGATTTAAATACCGTGTTCAAATATGGCTACGTATTTGGCATTTTTTTTAAATTTAACAAAGAAGAGTTATTAAAAAAATAATATTAACTCATAAGTGATATATTATCAAAAAATTAAATAGGTCAAACATGTATATTGCCCTTAAAAATATATGACAAATTTACCGAGTAGGTTACTCTTACTGACTTGTGTGTATAACTAATGGGATGTGACATCCGTCAAAATGAGTACTAGAAAAAAACCGACCCGTTTTGAAAATCGGATCTGAACCATTTCAAAGGGATCCTACGTCAAATAAAAATGGATTTCTCTTCCAAATACATATTGTGTTTATTTACGAGTTTAAAAATATAAATTCTACAATGAAACTGGTAAATTATTCACTTAAGGTGGCTTATGTAATTTTTTTTAACTACGATCTCATATAACTTCAAGTTCAGTAATATAGTGTAGTGGCTAGGATGATGTGTTAAATGCTAAACAAACAGTCAGGGCGCGGGTTCGATTCCCGAACCCCTTGTTTTTCGCTGTATAATATCTTTTATTCTTTTTAAACGGAACATGTGAATGGCAAAACTTAGTTTAAAAGACTAATAGAGCACTCATATGTCCCAGACAGAACAATAGGTCAATGGTAAGCAAGATTTTTGATGTTAATGACATGGGAACAGGTGGTGGCGGGTACGAATTTACTTTTAAATAATTTCAAATATCATATAAGTATTTAAAAACAAATTTACTTTTAATAATTTCAAATATCATATAAGTACTTAAAAACAAATTAAATAATTCTTTAGTTTTTAATTTTATAAATTTACAACTTAACAAATAAACCAAGTGCGGATAATAGATATCTAAGAGTTTTGAATAATCAACGTATATAGCTGTGTTTCGTTGTGTAATATTTAGTACCTCGTATTTCATGTATTAGGATAATTCCCACCTTTTCAAGTTTTTTAATCGCATTCGTGCGCTTAATTTTACAAGAAATCGCAAACGCAAATACCGTGAGTGAATCTTACAACTCTGTTTTTTCTTTTATTATACATTTTTTGGTTGTATCATGTGTCACTTTATATTATTATTATTATTATTATTATTATTATTATTATTATTATTATTATTTTATTAATCAATTACGTGCAATTACCATCTTGTAAATTATATGTGTTATGTGTTATTGTTTGTTGTTTACTTGGTGCATTACATTTGTTTAAGACGTTACATCATCGTGGACTCGTCGGTTCCCCATTACCTATGAGCGGAACTCGACGTTGTCAACCATACGAGGTTAGCTCCATTTGATTGAGCTTAGACCTTGCTGCACATCATAATACTGTGCAACATGCATACATTCATTTGAATCATTACAGTTGATTTGTTTATTGTTTGAGGTTTGACATATGACCTACAACATATTTACATACATTAGTTAACGCACATTTTCACAATACACAAACTAGATATATTATTTACTTAATAACAACGAGGTTCACTCATCAACCTTTGTTGACCCAAAAACTACTTTTACACGTGATACAGGCAAACAGACATGAAGAGAAAATTTGGACATAGGATGGGCCTTAGTTAACAAGAAACGGATAAATGTAATTTAGTGGTTATGAATAATGTCTCATATATTTAAATTGTTTTATTTGATTATTTGTTTTGTGAAACATTCAATATGGATTAATGATTTTTTAAAACACGTAATAGCAAGTCATAAGCTTTGCATCAACCAAATCAATGCCCCGGTCACCTATTCCGCTGCGGGTCGGGGTGTGATATGGGATTCCACGCACTACGCAACGGGCTTTTAGTAAGTATCAATTGGCTTCGTTACAATATCTACATGATAGCGGCACTCAGCCGAGTAATCGACGGGTGTTTTGTATTGATTGAAAACATAAAAAATGAATACCGGTGTCGGTACCGATTTTGTTTAGATGGTATCGTTTTGGTTCTTCACTATATTGACACTCGATATTATCCATATAATACCGAAAAAAAATATTCTCGTGCGAATGCAACTTCTTTTTCAATGAAATTTATATCCAAATGTCGATAAAACTAAAAAAGTAAATACCGATATCCTTTCGATTCGTCACGATAAAGAAACAAATTAATTATATTTGACGTGTTTGGATTTGAAAAAAACTTCTATCGAAATGTAGATTAAAAAACATGTTGGAACAGTTTATTCAGAATTTTATATAAAGTTTTATTATATTATTAGAATGATTAAAAATGAAAGCAACCTCACTTTATATAATAAAAACTAAACCATGAGATAGCTTTGATGAAATGTATGTTTGTGTATTGATCACGTGTACAATACCATGCAAAACTCGGTTTGAAACAAAATTTATATATAGAAGTAGATAAAAATAAGTAAGTCATAATGACATAGTTAGTGATTGAAAGTTAAAAAGAGAAAAATAATTAAATCTCATTATAACAATAAAATCTAATAGAAAAAATAAAAATTGAGTTATCAAATTCCGATGCGAGTGAGTTACCAATGTCAGGTGTCAAAGCCCTAAACATTGTAAGAAAGAAGGAAAAAAATGTCACACCCCGACCCGCAGCGGAATAAGAGTCGGGGCATAATTGGGTTATCACCAAAGCTCATGATATTTACTAATATGTTTCATATTTATTAAAGTCAAAATTACATTCCCAATAATCCAAACATGTCCATACAAATACAAAGAAAAATAACCAACTAAACAATTCCAAGCTCTAAATCATTTTATTCTTCTAGGCCAATCCTATGTGTTTCTTGCTGCAGCTGGTTCACCTGTATCATATGTAAAAATGGGGGTTTTTGGGTCAACATAAGTTGGCGAGTGAACCTTGTTAGATAAACATTTATTATTGATTTACTTGTTATTTTATCAAGGAAAGATTGTGCATAATCATAAGTGAGCAAATGTAAATAATCAATCAGTAACAATGTTAACCACAAACTATAACATACAATGACATATAATAACTTGCATAAATATATAACATGAATGAAACTGTGCGATCAAGGCTCAATCAAACGGAGCCGATCGTATTGCATGTACTGAAAATGATAAATGTCTGTGCGATCAAGGCTCAATCAAACGGAGCCGATCGTATGTTGGCACGCCAGGTTCACGCTCATAATGTAATGGGAAACATGCTCAACGCTCATAATGTAATGGGGAGCGGCGGCCTATGAACTTGCATGTACTGGAAATAATAAATTAAATCTAACAATAATCATACAAACAGTTGAAACAAGCTGAATACTCATTTGTTCATGATATGACGTATGCACAATGATTTAAATATAATAAATGGCAAGACACATGATACACCCCAAAAACGTGATTAAAACGGGGAATTTGTAAAGATTCACTCACATTGGGTGCGTTTGGTTGGAGATGATGAGATGCGCACGAGTTGAAAGGATTGAACAACGAGATTTAACTAACCTAAATAATAACGGAAAATATAGTAAATGAATGGATTTTATTAATAATTTTAATAAGATTTTTAGATATATTTTTGTGAGTTTAAGGCTATTTCCTATCTTTAAAAACATTATTTTTAAGTATTTTTAATTGATTTTTAAATTAAATTAAATAAATAAAAATATAAAAACATGTTGACTTTTTGCGACCGTTGACCGTTTGACTTGTTGACCGTTTTATTGTGTAATTGTATGCGCCGGGTGAGGCTCGAACCCGAGACCTCCCGTACGCGTGCACGCAGCTCTACCAACTGAGCTACGTGTCTAACCCGAAATAATTCTGTTTTTATTTATATTTATATACTAACTCAGCTTATTCAAAATTCTTTTATTTTCAAAAACATTTTAAATCATCGAACCGGTGTCACTAACAGGTCTCGAACCCGGGACCTGTGCTTTAACGTTACACACAGTCCACCGCTGGACTGTGTGTCTAACTTGGTTAATATACAGATTTTTATTATACTTAACAACTAACGTAAGTTAATCCGGTTCAGTTAGAAAAATAAAACATCTTTATTACAGAGAGGGTGTGTGTATCAGGGATCGAACTCGCGGCGTGTGCGTATTGTTTGCACACAGTCCACCACTGGACTGTGTGTCTAACCCGTTTAAAATTCCGATTTTAATTATCCTTATAGTGTTAACACAGTTCATCTTCTTCGCTGATTTTTACAGATAGCAATTTATCCAACTGTTTCTTGTTTTAAAACGATTAACAACATTCATAAGACTAAAATGAAATGACAGAGACGATGTTGGAAGCAAACATACCGGAGGAATGATTTGTCTCAGAATTCCGGAAGGCGTCGGCTCTGTTTTTATGAACTTCAACTGAGCGAGCGATTTAACAGTTTTGATTAGCTAATTGAGGAATTGAAGTGCTAAACAAGAGTTAACAGAAGGTTTGAAAGTCTATACCGTTTCACAGCTGAAGATAAGGATTTTCAGAAGTTTTCCGGCGAACTGGAATTATCTGATATTGACGTCTGAAATTGATTTCGATTGAAAGGTCTGAGTTAGCAATAGCTTAACAATTGATAGACCACGAAGGAATTGAAAGACTTACAGTTTTGATGGAGAATACGGTTTTCCGGCGACTTGCAGAAATTTTCCGGCGAGTAAAATAACTTTTCTGATGAACTGAATGTATGACGAAAGTGAAATGGCAGGTTTGTAGAATGTTTCTGAGTCGCGAGAGAGGTCTTTGATTGAAGTGATTCAGATATTGAATATCTTCGGTTATAAAACCGATCATCATAAGAATTTAAGTTAATTCATGTCTGAATTGATTAGAATCGTCGGTGCATCGGTTATAAACCAGAATTCGCGATTATTCAAACATTTTAGACGGTTGAATAGCCGATTACGGTTTTCAGTTTTGGCGCAACCGGTTGATCTATGATTGACTATAAAACTCATTTGTTTCCTAGAGTTGACAGAAAACAACAAGTGGCGGAGTGGTTATGTGTGTGTGTGTTAAGTCTTTGAGTTCTCTTCCGGCTGACCCGGGTTCGAGTCCCGGCAGCCTCATGTTCTTTTTAATTATTTTATTTTTACTTTTTATCAATTTTAACTTTTGTAGTTTAGTTTGTTTATTAATTATGGATCATTAAAAAATTAAAATAGCCATAAATACGCAACGTGACATTTATAACTTGATATTCGATTACAAAACGGAGCGGGTTTGGAAAACCCGCTTTTGACAAATGTTACAAAAAAAATACGAGTGAGTAGAAAAAAAAGGTATGACTCAACAGGGTCTATATGTTTGGTTTCCGGTACTTGCAAACATTGGCTTTACATCTTTGTACAATACTGCTCAATTACCTTAACAATAAACCACTGAAACTACAGTTTGCTGTAACTAGCAATAGTAATAGTAATTTTATCTCCCGCGTTGTGGCGGGAGTTTGATTATCAGTACAGCAGCGACATTCGATATAGCAACTGAAATAGATAACATAGAAACATGAGGAAATGAATATCGAAACACTAATGTAATTATCGAAAAAACACTAAAATATGAAATACTAAGAGCAAAAAAGATATTGATTTTGATAATACCGATAACAAAATATTTCGGTTGGATGAGTTTTGTTCGTCACGTTAGCGAGAGGAAAAAACACTAAAATGTGAAACAGTAAGTGGAATGAAATAAAAGTAGAAATACTAAGCAACTGCAAGGTTAATGTAGAAGGGTAACACATATAAAACAAAAGTTAACTAATAGGAAAAACCATTTATAAAGTAGAGGGACTAAACATGTATATTAGGAAAATTAAAGTAAAGAAACTAAACACGTAAATTAACAAATTCAAAGATTAAATAAACAAAATTTTTGTGACCAGTCATAAGGGGACATATGGCTATGGTAGATTGACCAACCAAGATAACCTTTTTAAGTAAATATAATATATCATATGTTGTTTTATGGAAATTAAGTATATAATATATTTTGTTTTATGGAAATCATGACATTAATGTTGATCAGTTTTATTTAAACATAATTGAAAACATATGTGAAATACCTGTTACAGCAGACAAGCCAGCAGAGAATCCAGTCAGAGACGAAGCCATGAAGTTCGACATCTTTGTCAATGTGATATGGTTCCTCCTTAGGGTGTAAAATTATGATGGTGATAACCGAACTAGGGATGAATTCGGTTTAGGTTATGGAGAGAGAGGTGGGGCGATAATGATGATGATGTTATGAGTAAAAGTGTCTAACCCTAAACCTCTTTAATCATCTCTTTATATATACACCCAGAAGGAAACCCTAATTAGTTAATAAGGGTAATATGATTCATCAACTGTAACACCTCGTAAAATCGTGTCCAATAACATAGTGACACGTGTTATATTTTTTTATAAGTCTATTAAAGACTAATAGGGACTGAAAGTGTCAACATGCTCAAACTAAGTCTCTGAGTGACCTTCTGATGTCAACATGCATAAACTTAGCTTCTGAGTGACCATTAGTGTCAACATGCTTAAACTTAGCCTCTGAGTGACCATTATTGTCAACATGCTTAAACTTGGCCTCTGAGTGACCATTAGTGTCAACATGCCCAGCCTCTAAGTGACACCGGGGTCAACATGCTTATACTGAGCCTCTGAGTGATCCTTTACGAAGTTCTAACTCTCATATGAGCCACTAGTTGGACGAGAGGAATTAATTCTGAAAATACGCTAATGTTGGACAATGGAGGAGTTATGTAATACCTCATAAAATTCGTGTTCGGTAATATACCGACACGTGTACATACCCTCGGATCATACTCCAATAAGTTAGCCACTCAAACATGTTCAAAAATCTCAAAAATTCATAAAACTAACCGTAACCTACGGTTGAGAACCGTAGCCTACGGTTTGGACATACTGTTTTGATTTTATACTGACCGTAGCCTACGGCGAGCTTCTGATATCATGTATTTTCACCATTTTAACTTTCTTTAAATGACCCAAAGGCCCGCAGACTTTGTTATTTTCACATTACTTATTTAATCAAGCCACTTTTAGAGCTGAACGTCTCTCGGTTGAGATGGTATCTTTTTATTTACCATCATTGAGTATAACGCTTCTTCACCGAACCTTTAACCTTACTAGATTGGGTAATTTAACCCATGAAACCGCAAGTATCGTATCTTTCACATTTAAGCTAGTAAACATTTATAAGCCGTGAAAAAACCTAGTGTGACACCCGTTAACGTTCGGTTATTCGTACCCTTCTTCAATACATCTCGTATTGAACATAAAGAACTAGTTGTGTCATTATGTCATGAAATATAAGTCAATGGACAATTCATGACATTTAATAAAACTATTTTGAGGGACTAATTATGTCAAAACTCCAAATCTTTGTGAGGATGCCACCTAGCCTGCAAATTGCCACACTCCTCCAGCTCTTGACACATTGCTAGACACTTATAGCAATCCTACAACACTCCTAACACATGGCTCCATCTCCTTACACCTCTTGCACTATAAATAGGCTACTAAGTTCACTCATTTCCTTGCTCATTCACTCTTCTCCTCTCTTATTACACTCATGGAAGTTCTTGACCATTTAGGAGCTTCCCTTTGAGTTCTAAGTTTCCCTTGGATCACTTGTAAGTGCTCCATCTCTGCTCTTTTCTTTTTATAGGCTTTTAATAGCCAAAAGTCAAGCATTTTCGACAAATGCCTTGACTTTCGGTTAAGACCATTATGGTCCAGCTATTGTTCGAAATGAACATGGCTAAGTGATCGTAATTAGGAAGGTATTCACCCCTTAAAGGGCCACATCCTAAAGATCACATTTACTAGGTCAATTGACGGGTCAAAGTTTATGTTTTAAAAAGTCAAATGGGTCCGATTTTATAAAAAATATAATCTGAGTTTATATATGTTATAAACATGTTTTTGCCACTTAAATAAGTTGGTCATAATTGTTAGAACATGTGGGAACATGTTCGATCCGTCAATTTTAGTCCTAGGGTCGGTTCGCAACCGAAAGTCGCGAAGCTTGACCTCTGCTTTGACTTTCGATTCTGACCCGACTTAGATTAGTTAACTTCTGACTTATGGTCACATTATGATCGTAATATAATGTAAATCATAATCTGAGTTTATGCGCAAGTTCCGTAAAATGTCAAATTTTGACTAAAATCCCCTTTTTACATAAAACAAGGTTTTAATCAACAATGAACTTGCAAATGAATTACCTACTGATATGTTAATGTAGTTAACATATTATGGTGTTAGTATTCTGATCATAAACTTATTTTAGTATAATATCGTAAACTATACTTTTAAATGACCAAAATGCCCTTTCGATGCATAGTTTGGTCTTAAACTATAAATCACACTTATGTGTGACTTCTTACTTATAATATATCACAAATTAAGTACTTTTCTAGAACGTTTATGATTATAACATCAGAATACATGCAAGTTCCTTTTATACGATATATAATTACCAAAACGCCCTTATGAGGCATAATTTCATTTCAAAACCTTTTCGGGCATGTAAGTTGATATCCTACTGATATTACAACTTATTTAAAGTATAATGGTATATAGAACTTGTCCATGACTTATCCAGTTACCCGATATCGCTTGTATGCATACGGTTAAGTATATGTAACTAGTTTACAGAAATTAACCAAAACGGGTTTAACCTTATCATTTAAAGTCTCAAAATCAGGATGATTATGGTTTACCCATTTTATACAAGTCATAGTACTTGTTAGGTTTAAACTACATTCTATCCGGTCATCGCTTAATCTAGCGTACCGTTTTTGATCCATTACGCAAGTCGGTCTAAGTCTATGACTTAATTAAGACCCTTAGCATTTTAATTAGTTAGCTTATGCCATAATCCAGACTAGAGCCTTCCGGTAAATGCTATCTGTACTTAGTTCATTTTGGATACGGCTGAGATATTAAATCTTGCATTTTTTAAAATCAAGACTAGCTTAGGTAAATACTTTTTGACTTAGTTTCCCTATACGGGCTTGGGTTACGGTAAATTATTACCGCTTGGTCGGAAATGGGATCAATTGAATGCGGGATTGTGACTAGTAAATCCGCAGATTCCGTTTTGATATAACTTAAACATTGGGGGTTCCCGTGTCCTGGATATCCTTGGCTCATTACATTCGTTAATGGCCACGACCAAAGCACGGGGTGTAGGCATACACTCGACAGATGCGAATGCTAAATTATTTTTACCCACAAGTTGGGGATAATTCCTTCGTGGGTTCATAAGGGTGTGTACGTTAATCATGTCTCGGTCTCTGTACTGGGCCCCATATGCATTGACAAACATGTAAAGCTGTTAACAAGGTTACAATGCTGACTTTCCCAAGTTATAAAAGATTTGTGCCCTGTGCACTTAAATCTAATTTTAAAAATGTTTTCAAAATGAGTCAGTCGGGTGTATTTACCAGCGAAAGCTGGCGTATTTTCAAAAGACTAAGATGCAGGTACAATACGAAATAGGCTTGAGCTGCTCGGTAGTGATATAAGAGGATCTTGTAAATCCTTAGATCTGCCAAAAGTCTGTTATACATTTTTGTACATTTTACGATCCGCCTGTGGATCTTTCATTACAAGCCGTCTGTATATTATTTTTCGTACTTTGACATTTGCTTTGTAATAGTAATTTAAACTCCAAGACTTCCGCTGTGCTGTGTTTAATTGACTATGATGATATCAACTTACGTCACGATATTTCCCACCCAGACTCACCAGTGTTTGGTTGAAATTACGGGGTGTGACATCAACAATTACCAACTAATATATAATAGAATTAATATATTTTGATCTATTATAATATAAATGATTATAATGACTACATGATTAAATATTATAAATATAATATATTTAATCTTACAACTAATATATATATATATATATAATATATGTTGTTTTATGGAAATCGTGACACCAGTAGTTTATAGTTAGAGAATTTTGATATTTATTGCCATATGATTAACGAATTATTGATCTCGTATTTACTTTGTTAGTGTATACGATTTCAGTCACGTCAATGCACCCTAGAAATAATAATATAACATACGTGAAAATAACACCCACTCATTCATTTTTCAATCACGTACCATCATAAAACGTACATTTAACTAACAATTTTTATATATACTAAAATAAACTCGTGTAGTATATGATTTTTCTTTATATGTGTATGAGGTGGAAGTGAGAATACAATATTTTGGGTTTGCTATCTAAGCCACAAAGTTTGGATTATGTACATATGCATGGCTAATTCATAAATTATTTTGTAAAAAAATAACAACATACAAAAAGTGATTGTTATGCATGAGTATTTTTTTATAGTGATAGTAATCTAAACATATTGTATAACTTGTTTGTGATCAAGTCATAATTGACGGAACAACTACTCATTTAAGTGATGTATAACGTTCATAACTAACCATAAGGTGAGAGAATAATTGGTCATGACACTGGAGATAAAACAGTACCCACCCAGTTTAGTCGTGTGTTGGTAGTTAAAAGCCTGCTCTTCATTGTCCTATAGAATCAATTTTGCCTCATGTACCACCAAAGATAGTATTTCCACGGCATGGATCGAACGATCTTTTCAACAGTTGCGACATCCATAACCATGTCTCTATGAAATCACATCTTGTGTGTGATTGCAATTGGGAAAATTAGTGAAAAAGTGACATTTTTCCTAACGTTGGACAAATAACTATATTTATATATGTGTGATGAGTTACTATTTGTTGGTTTTCATTCTACTATGAAAGATTGTCGCAACCAGGAAAACCACATCTAAAACGTAGTTAAGAAAAATAAGACATTAATGCTGTGTGGATGAAAAGATCAAAGATGTAGAAATATGAAAAATGTAACTTGTCCCACAAGGACAAGCCTTGGAATGGTATTTAAGTAGGAGCCTTTTTTGGATATTGATTTTTTGACAAATGAACTAGTGGGGATGACCTTGAAGGGTATGACACATCCTAACTCCCACGTGCGAGCACAATGTTATGTTTGATGGTGCACTTTGCATTCACATTTGATGATACATTAATAACTTTTTTATTAACTAGCAACTTAATTTAACTAATTTTGTGCTTATTTACACTTTTAAATACATTAATAAATTTCTTAATTGATATATACTTATATATGTTGTAGGTGTTAAAAGCATTTAATGAAAAAAGTTGCACTTGTTTGGAACTGCAATTTTCTTTTGCACATACAAATAAATCTGATAGTTTCGATCATAAAACTCTTCACGTGTAATAACAAATAAAAGCCTTATAGATGGTTCATCACACTTGATTCACTTTGAAAACCACTATCTTTTGTGAGTTCTTGACTCTGGGGTGAGGACATCTATCGTTGACACACTCTCCGCCTACACACCGACAAAACAAACAGTTTCCACATAATGGTTCACAATCAGAAACACTTTTGCAGCGTGGTATACCACGTCGAACCGCGATTGTCCCCTGCCACATCCCTTCACACATAATTTGAATATAACCCATATATTAGATAATAAAATGTTGAAAAGATAATTCAGGAGCATGCACCAGAGGTTCTAATTAACGAATAGAATGAAGACAAACACCATAAACCTAGTCAAAGCTTGTTGTGTAATCCCCATTTTGCTTCTGCTATGATTCTCTCTATAATACATGTTCATATATACAAAAATGGTAATAATTTTTATTGTGAACATAATGTCAATGTTATATAAGGTACATGTGGATATTTTATATATTTAATCCATATTTATGTAACAAATATATTTTTTTTAATTTTTGTTTTACATTGACATTTGTTTGCATTTATGGCATTTAATGTGATTTCTACTATAAGTAGAAGGATATAGGATATACATGTGATGTAATTAATAAAATACTCCTGTTGCATTCATTTACATTGGGTTTAAATTGATTATTTTCGTTATAGAAATATGAGATTATTACATGAAATTTTGATGATTGTTAGTGTTTTTATTTTAGAAAACTTAAGAATTGTTGTGTAAAAAAATCATAGTTTTATCTCTAAAGTTCTTTTTCGTAATAACCATGTCTCTTCACTTCAATATAAATCCCTGTATGGAATATTTTTGGTAATATTTTATACCATATGTCAATTATGTAACAAATGTTATGCCAGTCTTTATACAGATTTCACTGACCCTTTCTATAACAAAATTGAAGGGCTTTTATCTTTTTAATTAATAGGTTTTGTTTTTGATACATTTCCCACCTTGCTTAACTTTTATGCATGCATGCATCCATATTTTTTTTAACGGCGAGTTTCTTGTATTAGGTTACCGCAATCTTTAAATTAGAGAGTCTCGTTGTTTCACTCCGGTCAGACTATGTTATCTTAATCGGACTCACACTGGCTTTAACTTTCCTCCAGGAAACCATATCGCCGGCTGCCACTTGACAGTTGTTGTGCTACCACAAGAGCAAAAGTCTCTGACATAACACACAGTGGGACGAAAACCCAGGTGGGCTCAGGATAGAGTCACACCTTTGCAAGGAGGTTATACTCTATATATCATTTTCTTATCCACCAAAATAATACAAGTGGGAATTAAACTTGGTTCTCCAACTAGGCCACATGTTTAGTTTGTAGTACACTTTTCATCCATGATTGTTTAACTTAGTTTGTTCACTACAAATTTCATTTCCATGTATTTATGATTGTTTAACTTAGTTTGTTCACTGATATTTCATTTCCATGTATTTAAGACTTGTGTTGAAGGAATACAAATACATTAGAAAATTGGTTCCATTAGTCGTCTTTTTTACTCTAATTCTCGGGAGTGTTTGCGTGCTAAAAAGGCTACTATCTTAGGAGGTTGATCCCCTCGAATAGGGATGAACAAATGGTATCGGGTATCAAAACCGAACCGATATCGAACAATTTTCGGTATCAATCCGTTACCGATTTTTGTGTTTTTCGAGATCAGTACTTTCGGTTCGATACCGATATTTTAGGTTGATTTACCTAAAAATACCATACCGGTACCATACCATAGATACCGTGCACTTTCGGTATCGGTACCCATACCCATTTTTAATGAAAATGATACCGAACTCATCCCTACCCCTAAACAGCATGATCATACCAGTTTTCTTAACATATTATTATAAGCACTTAAATAATAATATGCACTTAAGTATTAACATGTTATTTACCGAGAAAGTCGAGGTCGAGGTTTCAATACGTTGACTAAACTAGTGTAACACCCCAAAAATATTAAATTACGTAAATAATCAGGGGCATTTAAACCCGTTAGTGGAAAGCCTCTATGAAATAGAGTGGACTTATAACGTCCATAAAATATATAAATATATATTTATTTATGCTCGCTGCGAAGGTAAAATGTATTACATCCATAATTAGTTAGTGGATTTGAAAAACTAATTAGTTATTTGCTTAATGACTAATGAAAACAATTAGATAGTGCCCACGTATAATAAACCAAACTTGGAGGACTGAATTAAGCACTCAGAGAACTAGTTGATATAAATAGATAATCAAAACCGATCGACCAGAGACAAGCAAGAAGGGAGAACTTCCCTTAAACCCTAGAATCAATCAAATCCTTCAATTGGAAGGGAAATCAAGTCTTAAACTAGTGCATGAGCTGAAATTAGTGATCATCCAAGCTAGGAGATCTTAAGGTATGTTGAATTTCAATATCTAGTGATGTTTATGAAGTTTGATGAACATTACAAATTACCATTTGAGCATAAATTGAAGATGTGATAGCAGAATATCAGTTTAAGGGAAAAAACCCTTAATGGAAAAATAGTGATCAAGAGTTATAAATTAGGTGTTTGAAAGATTATCAGTTCTTGTGTTAAAATGGGTTTTATGAAAGTATGAGTGCATATATTACAATGATAAATTTGTACTTATGAAGTTGATAAACTGAAATTTAGATGTGAATCGAGTCATATCAAACATACCTATTTGATGAAATATGAATGAGTAGATAAATGATGTTATACTTGCGATTGTTAGACATAACACAAAAATCTGCGCTTATAAGGTGTTTGTCAAATCGCCTAAGTGAAATGTCATACTTAGTAACTTGATAAATTGATGAGAACCATATACATTGAATTTTGACGAAGTTTGATAATAATAGCTTTTACATCGACCATTTAACAATTAGTCGAGTTGTTCACTATAGGCAACTCGAGTAAGAAGGTGGGTGATAAAGACGGAGGCGATCCGCGACAAAAAGGAAAGCTATAAGGTACGTGGCTTATCTTTGTTTTAAGAATTTATTTATAATTCTTATGATAATATATGAATCGATCTTGTTGTTTTGAAGAATAATGGTTTGAAAGTATAAAAGCGATGGAGTTCGCTAATACGATCAAATGGGTCAAATTATATAGAAATAATGGTTTGATGGTATAAAATCGATGGAGTTCGCTAATACAATCGAACGGGTCAAATTATATAGAAATGATGGTTTGATGGTATAAAAACGATGTAGTTCGCTAATACGACCAAACGGGTCAAATTATATAGAAATGATGGTTTGATGGTATAAAAGTGATGGAGTTCGCTAATACGATCAACCAGGTCAAATTATATAGAAATAATGGTTTGAAGGTATAAAAGCGATGGAGTTCGCTAATACGATCAAACGGGTCAAATAAAATGAAAAACGATGAGTTTCGTTTTGGAAATCAAAACAAGCAAAAAGTATTGGTAGCAATATTTGTGAAAGGAATTATAAATAAGTCTTTAACCTAAAATTTGATGAAAGGGTAAAATTGGAAAAATAGTCGTAAATAGACAAACGGATGAATGAATAATAATCCGACGGCTTATAAAATCTAAAGAGGAGTAATTTAAATGTCGGGTTTTGAGTCTAATAAGTATAGGTTAATAGTCAGATCTATAGCAAGTAACGGGAAGGACAAACGAACAATTGGCTTAAATGATATAAAGAATTTTCATGTCCAAAACGACAAATAAAATAAAAGTCTACAGCAAACCACCGTAGGCTACGGTAAGTCACCGTAGCTTACGGTGAGCAGCTGCTGTAACATAATCCATTTCTGCACCGTAAGACAAGGGCGTATGACCGTAAAAGTAGACCGTAAGCTACGGTGTTCGCCGTAACTTACGGCGGTCACTGAAATAAGTGTATAAAAATTTCATTTGTTGTAAGCCACAATTAAATATCAATTATCTTTATTTATATTGCATGAACTTCTTGATTCAAATCAATATCATAAAAAAATTATGATCTTATTCTAGGTAAATTCTATCGATCTTGGAAGCTGATCAAGACCTTTGCGAAACCGAACACTTCTAAAAATTTCGCTTCCGTTTTAGTTTCCTTTGGGTTAGACAATCTTAATATGTATTAGTGTTTAAGAATTGTTTTTTACTTTTGTAATAACTTTAAATAGTACAAATTCTAGTTTAATCTATTAAATATATAATCTTTTCCTAAATATCGAGTTAGGATGTTATAACTAGTTTTTGCCCTGCCCGCGTTGTGTGGCACTAAGCCGAACAGTTCTCTCTCATAACATGTACATCTGTGTTTCGCTTACCTGTACATACTACTCATGACACGATCTCAAAAAATGACATCTAGTCAACCAATTAAAACAAAACACTATCATACTTTTGCAAAAAAAAAAAAAAAAACTAAAACAATGGAAAGACTAAAATTTTAAACTGGGGAACAATTGTAATTTTTCAGGACAGATGAGAGTGTGCCAGGTAGCCGTCTGTCACGAATAAAAATTACAACGAGTCAATCAATTAAAACAAAACACTACCGTAGGTTTGTCAATAAAAAAACGATGGCATGACTATAATTTTACACTGGGGCAAAATCATAATTTGATTGGAAAAAAAAAACAAAAACGACGACAAAAATATAAATTTGAACTAAGGCCAAAATCATAATTCAGCTAGAGGGGGAAAAAAACCAATGACAAAATTATGAATTTAAATGGAACAAAATTATAATTTGGTTGGACCAGTGAAAAACTGGCTGACACTATTTCTTTAACCCGCCATGTCAACCAATAGATGGAAAACAATATTACTAGCCATAAGGTTTGTAAATATTAAAATAAAAATAAAAATGACCGAGTGGTCCAACGGGCCACATAGAGGGTTCGAACGTTTTAGGTGGAGTTTAACTTCTTTTGTAGTGGTTCAAATCCTTTAAACATATCAAGATCAATATATAAATTATCCAATGATGTTTGTTTTAACGAAAACATAATGACATTCATACAAGTACTAATTATTAACAACGTTCTACATAAGAGTGTTGTACTGCTGCATTATTTGTTTTACTTGCTTTGTTTGGTTGTTCTTTTGGCTTTGATGGTTGTACATTTGTACCCAGCTTAGTGGATTTTGGTCTTTTGGGAGTTCATTTGGTTAAATCACATTCTCTCGCCTCACCCTCCGACCGCCTAATTGCATTGCATTTTGCAGTAGCCATGTTGTATGGTTGTTTATGTATGTTAAAGTCAAATGCAGCAGCCATGTTTGGCGTTTGCATGAACAATGTTACAACTTATGTATGCATGTCAAATGTAACTAAGACAGACAAGTAAACAAACACAACATTTTATTATAGTCATTTGACGGGGTTGTTTGCAACCTTGCGTATAGCATGGCTGATTTTTTCACCTGAGTTGTTGGTTCTTCTAGAGGCAACGGGGCGGTATTGGTTGATGCTTTGCGAGTGTTAACCCCAGACATCATATGCACATTGACAAATCTTGATTGGGGAAAGGACCATGGCATATAAGGGAGTGTTGCAGAAGTTTGATGGAGTCTTTTGGGTGGTTGATCATGAGGGGCAGTTATAGGTCGAGCTAGAGGAGCCGGAGGCAGGTGATGAGGAGACAAGTGGAAACCACACCCACTAGCCTAGACGCAGGGGTGGTTACAAGGTCATTAAGGCCAAGTTGGACACTATCATTGTCTTAAAATTATTAAGACAATTAGGACTTTCTTCCCCAAAAATAGCAAAACCCAATTTGAACCTTACCCTTTTATTTCTATCCCTATTTAAACTATTGTGATTATTATCGGGCAATGGCTAAATCACTTGTTGAAGAACTTCAGTCCAATGGAGAAAAGAATATGTCACGATATATAAAAAAAGTAAGTTTTCGACATCCATGAAAATTTACCAAAAAAGAATTAGTGGTCCCAAAAGAAATTACTCTAATCCAGTCGGATGCTTTAGGCAAAGAGTCAGCCGAACGACTTGTGGAGACGAATATTAAATAAATTGGGTCGAGGTCGTTTAGGTCGGTATTCTAAGCCGAAGCTGAAGGCCCCGGTTGAGTCGGGTTAGCGTCACTGGTTAGGTCCAGGTCCGCTTCGCATTCTAAGGTTGGCCAGGGCTAGCGGTGCAGGTTGGGGACGGGGAGTTGGGTCTGAAATGCGGGTCGAGTCAGTTTAGTGGTCCAAGGTAGGTTCGGGCCACTTCAACGGGCAGATGTTGGTTTGGGTTGGGTCAGCAAGTTGGGTTGAAGTCGATTAGCAAGTCGGGCTCAGTTTTGGTCGAGTCAGCGATGTGGTCGGGGATACCCCAGTCGAGATAGGCAGTCTGATCACGTCAGGCCGGGATCTTCGCGGTCGAGCCGGGCAATGGGGTCAAGGTGGTGGCATGTGGCCGGGTCGGAGGTGGCAGTGGTCGGTGTAGGGGCAGCAGTCAGCGACGAGATTGGTGTTCGGGTCGGGTCGATGGTAGAGCGAGTGGGGGTTGAGGTGATAGACACCGGTTCAATTTCCAACCAAAACTTAAAAGAATGAAAATAAGATTCTAATTCCTATGCAAATTTCAATTTTAGTTAAAAATATTTCACTAACGATACACACGTTTGGTTTATTGAAAGTGTGGAAATTCATTTATTAAAAGAAAAAAAAACATAGCACTCATCTAAAACCTTAATTTTCTTTTTCATATACGAATTGATTTGACAATACGATCGCATAACTTTAGAATATAATAATCAACAAAAGCCTTTTCACCACATACGTTATCCTTCAAAACCGCTCTTTACTTTACAAGTTCTTGATGCTGAAGGACAATTATCACTAACACATTCACCGTTGACACAACCACAATACCCGCAATCTCCGCACCATGGTGTACAATGATAACCGTTGTCACAAGGTCGTCGTAGACCACTAGTTCGAACCGCCATTGTCCCGGACCTCATCCCTTCACACATGATTTGGAAACCCCAAATATTAGATTAAACATTATGGAAAGCTCTAAAACAATAATAAGACGAGTTTAAGATAGAGTAGAAGTGATATAATTACCGGATGAAAGAAGAAAAAAGACTGAATAAAATCAAAGCTTGTGGTGCATTATTCATCCTTGTTCTTTTATATTTTTCTCTCTTAACATACATGATACGTGTGTGTATATATACACACAAACAGATTACTAATATCACCTAATATGATGTATTAGATATTTTACATATTTAATGCGTGCATGATGAATAAATTTTTTTTGAGTTTTAAGAATGATACGTGTTTGCATTTGTGATGGAGTTCTTAGAATGATACGTGTTTGCATTTATGTAAACTACAATTAATACATTATTCCTTTTGCATTTTTTTAGTTAGATTTTTTTAGAATAATTTTTTATATCTAAATACCGAGTTTTTTTCTTTACTGGTAGAGGTAAAAATATTATTTATCAAAATAGGTACTTTGAAAATAATTATCAAAATATGTGTTTTTCTTATTTACTTATTTTAACTAATATATTTATAACTTTTTATTTATCATTTAGTTAACCAATTATCATTTTTTAGCAATCCACTCACTATAGTTTCTTTTCTTCGTAATTCTACTTTTCTTCTTCAATACAGTAATTATTCTTTTCTTCGTAATACCTTATTTTTATGCAAGTAAATTAATTCTTTTAAATTTGACCTTCTGAATGTTTAAAAGCAACTAAACAATCTTCTAAAACTAAATTAAAAGAACTGAACTAAGAAACATAGAAAAGCAAAACGATCTATAAAACTTGATCTTCTCATGTCAAATACAAACAAAATAAAAATGTGAAATAAAGTTGACTCTCAACATCAAATGCAAACTAAAAGAAATATATCAAAACAACTTGACCCACTTTTCTTTCTCCAGCTTCTTCTTCTAACAAGGAGGGCGAAGGATGATACACCATTATGGATTGAAGAATCGGCGTCGTTTTGCACGATCATGCTTTGAAGATTGATTTCGTGTTAATTGATGACTCCGAAAATGTGTCCACGATCATGCTTTGAAGATTGAGTGATGACTCCGAAAATGTGTCCCTATGTATGTTTTTAAATCAGAACCATCAAATAATCAGCAATCGAGCGTAATTACTTTTCTAACTTTTCTAACCTTTGGATCACATATTAATTGATAACTATGATTGGAGGCAATCATGTCTCTTCAATTCCATGAGACTCTTCCATCCTTTTTTGCCACATACTAGATATATATAAGTTACTGTTGTTGATTTTGACATTTTTTCATTTATTTTTTCTGGTATGAGAGTGTGATTTGTTCCAACTTTTTGCTTTTTTTTTTTTCTGTATGGTTAAGGATCACAAGGTGCATGACAAGTATTGTCGATCATTGTACTGATTGTTTTTGATTATTTCGGTTATCTTGTTATGCAAGTTGTTTCTGGAATAGAAGTATGATTTGTTCTCATTTATGTGGTTTTGAAATCTTGATTGCAAAACTGAAGTTATCGAACAAGAACTAGATGGAGTTACCCTAATGAAATTGCCCTGAATCAAGAATACTGAAACACGTTGCTAAGCAACATATGTTTTAACCTATTTTGTATTTATAAAATAAAGATTATTTTCTTTCACCCATTTGTAATTATTTTTCAAATCACATATTTTGGTAAATAATTTTTCCATCACCACCATTTGGGAAAAAGCTCTCATACCATAAAATTTTACACTAGGCTATGTAAATTCCATAATAGATCCAGTTTGACTTTTAAAAGTCATCTGCCTATTAACATATGCAGATGCATAATTAAGTTCAACAACTCATTTGGCATTCCATCAATTATTCGGTAGGCGTTATTCCTAGACCACTGTTTTAACTAAATTTCTCAACTAAGTTCATACAATTGTTAACATAAATTTAACATAGATTTCAATCATTGTATGCTAGTCTATCAATCTCATATACGAACTTGGAAATTTTGTTTAATTACACTATAAAACAACACATTGAATCATAATTATGGATTTACCCAAATATCCAACTAAGCCAAATACTTTAAACATTCATAAACACATGATGATTTCAAACATCATTTAAATAATATAACATTTATTTCATCATATCATACAAAACCATTCCATGGACAAGTATGATCATGTACTCGAACTCATAGATTATTCAAATATCTTGCTACTACTATCATGTATGATGATTCTAAACACAAGTATATTATCAACTTCTTCATATAATCAAAAACCCACTTCAAATAGCAATATATTTAAAACTTTTAGTTAGGGTTTTTCCTAGGCAAGTATACATTCTTATCTTACTTAATTTCTGAAATTCATACATGGATTGAAATCCATGAAATCTATCTACATTCATAATATATAAAAAGATTTTTGACATATGATCTCTTAGCTTAGGTGATCATTAATATGCGTTCATGCAGGATTTGGTGTCCAATTTTCCTTTCAATTTTATGAATTAGATGAACAAGGGTTTTGCTCCCCTTGTTCTCCTCCTGATCGTTACACACACACACACACACTTAGTGTGTGTTGTGTTTTGTTTTAATTTTGATTATTAAGTTTTAGTTTTAGTTTTTCCCCGTTTGGTCCGTCATGTTTGAGACTTTAATTATAAATGGATATCATCCAATATTTATCACTAGCAATACAAATAATCAACTAGGTTAATTATTTCTCGTTATTTTGTTTACGGGTTAACTTTTATCACTAATAGTTCTTTACCGTGCCTTAATATTAACGGGGTTTAATAACCAAACCCGTTTTTGGGTGTTACAAGTTTACCCCCTTAAAGAGGTTTCGTCCCCGAAACCTTCCTTACGTAGTTCCTTGGTTAAACCCAATGGACTTAGTTTCTTTCTCACATAAGCATTGCTCATATTTTAAAATTATTCGGTAATCTTACCAGGAAGGTGTGATAATGTCTTTCGGACTTCCAAATGGTGCCCGACTCCCTTTTTGCTCTTTTCCTTAATTAACATTTTGTTTCAAAGCATTTAATCTTTCGGTCAAAGGTTGTCATATGCTTTGCCGCGTGCGCCTTTCATGTGTGAGGCCTCATGGGTCGTGACTTTCACCTTGTATTTCTTATCTTTATCGTTTACTTGATCGAGTTTCCATTTGGCCACTCGGTCATATGAGTCCGTCAACATGCTTACCCCACGCTAATCCTATATTAACAAGCGAAATCAAACAAGTTATAAGCACTATTTTGACCTTGACTGATCTTGCCTGTTAGACTGATTAATCACCGGTCACTTCATGCCTCATCATTCGGGTATACCCACATTCCTTTCAATACCCACATTGCCTTTCACGACTTTACAGGCGTTTATGATCTCCCGTCCCGTAGCTACAATGGAATCATATACTATGTTATTTATTTTATTTATTTCACTATTCTATTTTATTATTTTTTAACTGTGATTGTACACGTCATGTTTAAGTTTATATCAATCTTTTCGTTTTCGAAAATTTTCTTTTCGAATTTATCTTCTTGCACCTATTGTTGTCAATACCTGTTTCTTTTTATATTAACTGTTTCCAATCCATCTCATACTATTTATATTCGCTTAAACGTTGTTTTTATCTAAAACTGAATTTTAGTTCAACGTTTTCTTTTTAACTTGTGTCAATTACTCGCATCAAGAAATTGACAACTTAGCATTTCTTCTTTTACTGTTTTTATTTTACGCCGGGAATCATAACCGGTTCCCTCGCTTGCCTAAGTAACAGTAAGCCCCTTTCTCTTAGCCTCGTAGGCCATTTCTTTAGACTTTGACCTTTTTAAGGTGAGGCCTCTAAGGCTCATTACTCTCGATTCGTGACCCGAAGGTCATTTGATCCCTAGACCTTTACACTATTTATAACCCGAAGGTCGTGGCGATCCCGTGGATCATCCCTTTACCCGTGTCATTCTCTAATGTATTTGGTGTCAATGCACCCTTTTTATGTTCGAAAGAAAAATTCATTTACCTTGTCTTTTCTTTTATCGCCAATCATGGCCCTTTTTAACCATGAAAGTTAATTTATTTCTATTTCAACCATGGCCCTTAGACCATGTTTGATCCATGTTGGCAATATTTCCGTTTCTATGACACCGTGAATGATTATTTTGTCACGTTTACTAGCTGGATCTATTAATCGTTTCATCCCAATTGGTGATGGTCACTTGCGCCTAAGCCTGGCGCAAGGGTCAAATGGAATTGACACTCGTCACCACTGAGTCACAATACCATCTTTAGTAGTCACCACCGCATTTTGCGTATGTTGCCTAAAACACCCATTCTCATACATAGATGAGACACCATCTAATGGTATTCGCGCGCACGTCCGCGCGATCGTAGTCCATGACTAGATCGTTTTCCGTTCGGACAACTCTCCCGCTTCTATGACTTCGTACGTCATTTACGCGTTGGTTTGTCCAACACTTCCCGTTACACTGTTTGCGCCTAAATTTCGTTACAACCCAGTACCCAGGTTCTTTATCCTTAATGCTTTAACGCTCCCGTTACCCGGTTTGCGTTTTCGTTTATATTTACTCACGACCCATTACATGGGCTCATTATTCTTTTGTTTTAACGCTCCCGTTACCCGGTTTGCGTTTACATTTATATTCAATCATGTCCCATTAATCCGACTCATTATTCTTTTGTTTTAACGCTCCCCTTACTTGGTTTGCATTTACACTTATATTTAATCACTATACTTCATTTGACTCGTTCGTGTGAAATCCATCACTTATGAACTATCAAACCTTATTCTTTATTTAACTCGTTTGACTTGTTCGTGTGAAATCCATCACTTATGAACAATCAAACCTTATTCTTTATTTGACCCGTTTGACTTGCTGTAATCCATTTATGAAAAATCAAACCTTATTCTTTATTTGACCTGTTTGACTTGTTCGTGTGAAATCCATCACTTATGAACAATCAAACTTTATTCTTTATTTGACCCGAAGGACTCCTTTTTAACTCATCCCTTTAGCCTTGTCTTTACTACATCGGACGTATATGTGTCATTATAAGAAGTTCATGGTATCATGTGTTTACTACTTACCTAGCCAAGGTAAGCGATCAACACATGGTACGTGTGACCTTATTATAACTATTACATTACTCCCCATGTAAGTAAATCCTCGATTCATGTCTATATTTCTGATTTTATCTGGTAAAACCTTGTTTAATTGTTATTTAGCAATTATTAGTTTTTAACCCTTTTATCTCAAAACATATAGAATTTTTCCTTTTTATAAAACTCTTGTGCAATACATTCGTTAATGTGATCCTACTTTTTCCTCAATAGGATTTTATTGATAATGTATACTTGGATGGTCACTCCCATTCAAGTTTCTAAATCTAAATTCTTTTATTGTTTTGTATTCCCACCCAATTTCTCTTGGAAATATCATCCTAGATAGGTATCCTATCGAGGTTTCCCAAGTTCTATATTCCCATATGCAACTGTCATTCATTACTTGAATGCAATTACTTGAATGTTGCATAATACCATTCATATAATAATATATCGTGTGCACCTGGGTGATACTCATCCGAGCTTTCATTGTCGTTTGACCTTTATTCGGTATCCTCACTTGGTTTAGGTCCTTGATTAGCATGCTCTACTTATCATACTCCGGACTATTTCATCATCACATCGATCATTTATTGAACTCTCGTCATCTTCAGGTGTGAGCGTCATTCTACTAAAACATTCACAAAGTTAGTAGCGTTGAAATTAATAAGCGCCTGTACTAAAATACCAGACTTTCTACAATACTTGTTAACACAAGTAGTTCGCTAAATATACTGGTCTTTTACCAACTTATTTAGGGTAACGTGCATTCACACGATAAGCCCTATGTGTTGTTTACAACACTTTTTACCATGCTAGACCGTTAATATTTATAATAACTTACCGGATCGTGCGATCAAGTCTCGAACCAAACACATTTGATCATTAACCTTGAGCTTTGATTACCAACTTGTAATACCCTTGCTTAATTTATTGAAATTTCATAATAATTTTGCATTGAAATATATAATTGCAAATGACGCGTCCGTAAAACTTTCGAATTTATTAAAAACTTCATAACATTAGAACGTTATACATGTTATAAATGTTTAGTTTCGTAAACAACTAAACATAATGCAGAAGCTTGAACTTTGATCGTGTTCAATTCTTCGTTGAGCTTGATCACCATCCGATTCTTCAATCATTACCTGTATTTCATAAATTAAGAAATACATTAGTTAGGAGGAGTTCATAACGTATATAATTATGCCCAAAAGCAAAAAATAACAAAATCAACAATTTTTCAAGATTGCCCGCCGTAAGCTACAACTCACTGTCGTAGCTTATGGTTCAGTTGTTCTGTTCTAACCAGCAACCCCCTACCGTAGCTTACAGCTGCCTGCCGTAGCTTGTGATAGGCTTAAAAGCTGCAAAATCTCAGCAAAGTCATTTTTTACGAAAAGTTTCGTAACTTCTCCAATTTTCATTCGATTCGCCTCAAACTTGTTTCCAAATGACCGTAAAACATTTAACTACGTAATTAACACAAATTCTTAACCCGGATTCTTAACTTTTATAAATTACGCCATTATTACCCGATTCACGCATATAATTATTTGACCCGTTTCGAGATTTGAGCACTAAGCTTAAATCTCACTTATTCTTTCCATACCTCCTACTTCCACCACACTAAGATTTCCAATTATCTTCCACCACAACTATATTTGTGATGGATTATTATAGTAAAATCATTATATGCTGATTTTTCCCTTCAGTTCGACAATTTACGAAAATGACCTATTAGGAGGCATTAAGCCAAAAGGGCTTACACCATTAACTTTTATACCACCGAAAGAATCTACCCAAATATAAAACTTATTTTTAAACTACCCTTAAGGTTCGCTTGTCCGGTTTATCGTCCGGGGACGTTTTGGTCAATTTTAGTCCTTTTAACTACAAAGGATATTTAAAAACTTGTTTTGACCAAGTGAACACTTTTATCCCATATTCCATTTGAATTCATTGTATTCCCAAGAATGTAATATCTTAAATTCTTATTTACTAGATCTACCTCACTTAAGGTAATCCAATGTCCACCCACGACTCAATTAACTCTCTTCGGACCCTAAGTCCTCATTGAGAGTTTGACCAATTACACATACCTGGCTCGGGTCAAAGCATTGACCTGTTTTAATACCTCGCAATATTAGTTGCTAATTAAAAACAATGCAAGCCATACGTTATTCTTTCCTGCGAGCACAAGACTCGACAAGCAACTATTAGTCATTATTGTCAAATGGCGATAATATTACCATTTGACCCGTTTGGCCTAAATGACCATTTATCATTGTGAGATGATATTTATTTTCCATCTCATCCATGTAACTCGTTTAGGTTTACACCATACGATTATATTACTTAAAAATCAATTCTTAATTCGTTTGACCCATTATAGCTACGCCTTAGGGTGTCTTTTTCAAAACTCCTTGTTTGTATGTAAACACATGACCAATTTACCGTATTATCCTTTTTACCCGATCTACACCATATGGTAACTTTTCAAAACCTTTGTTTATTCGTCATCACATGACCGAATTACCGTTTTACACCTTTTTACCATCAAATATGGTTTCTCGACATTTTCACTTGTTCCGATCCGAATCATTCCACGTTGGAATGTCAAATTTCAAATACTAAATTACCTTGTTCTTAACTAATACAAAAAGTAGGTTTTCTACTTAAATGTAACATTCGTTGTAAAACGGGTTCAAAAAGCCGCTCCATTCAAATATATGATACGAAGTTTCGTTACGTATTTATGTTAACCGTTCAAATTCGTTATATAAATTCCTGTAATTTATAAATAAATTAAAAAGGATAAAAATAATAAATAAACAAAAGCTAATAATAATATTAATAAATAAAAACTGAAGATAGTAAAAAAAATAAATATAAGGGGATGACCATGGGTTTCGAACCTGGGTCTCCACCCAACTCAGACACAAATTACACCACTACACTGCACATACACATCGGTTATATTCCAGGAACAAACACCATTTATAATAAAATAGTTCCTGAAATCTGATTCAAAGAAAAACCCGCTCAGTAACGGCTAAGATCTTCATAGCCATCATCAATTTTAGTTTCTCTTGCGAATTTAATTGGTGAAACAGTTTCTAATCTTGAATTGGACTCAATAATTGGATTAATAACATTCAATCAGTTACCCAATCATAGCCACATTTAAGATTTTTTGTAACATCCGTCAAAAAACGGGTTTTCAAACCCGCTTCGTTTATTAATCGAATATCAAGTTATAAAATTTCGTTGCGTATTCATGGTTAATTTTAATTTTAAACAATCAATAATTAATAAACATTTTAGAATTTAAAAACTATAATTATTAAAAAGTAAAAATAAATTAAATAGAAAAGAAAAGGGGCTGCCGGGATTCGAACCCGGGTCAGCCGGAAGACACAACCAACAAAGACTTAACCACTTCGCCACTTGACTCCTTTGTGACATCTATCAAAACAAATAACATTTATAATAAAATCTCGAAATCGATTTCGGTCAACAGCGCGCCCAAATCGCTCTCGCCGGAAATACCGACGATTTCGCCAATATTCGACGGTTTCCTTTGATTTAACGCATGTATTAACATCGACATCGGTTATAGCCGATGTCTAATCCCGCGACATCAGTCATAACCGCCGGAGAAAGGCTGACCACAAATCAAGACTGAATTCAGACCCAATTCATCTTGATTCTTCCCTATAAATACACACCCAAGTCTCTGGAAATCATTTCGCTCAAAATCGCACCATTTCTCGAATCAATTGCACTCGCCGGAGATATTCTGCAATCGCCGGACCTTCGCCGGAAAACCGAGACTTACATCAAATCGGTAAATCGCTCGACCCTTTCTCCCTCAATCCATTCTTAGACTTATACTAACTTCAATTCATCAACCAGAACCAATCCCAGACGACGCTGCCGGATAATCTGCACTCGCCGGAAAATCCCTGGAAATTCCGAAATCACACTGTGAATCGGTACAACCATCTAAACCTTCTATTAATCCTTGTTTAGTAACTCAATTTCACAACTAATCGATCAAAACTGTTAATTGATTGAATCAGACGAAATTCACAAATCGGAGCCGACGATCATTGCCGGAATTCTGAGAAATACAGTCTGATCGGTACATTCGATTCCTTAACTCATTTTAATCATTACATTTCAATCAATATTATGTTCGACGAACGATTTAAACAAAAACAGTCGAATATCGGTCGTCTGAGTCTTTGAATGAAGAAGACGAAGTCGACGATGTTTATAAGAATAATTAAAACAAGATATTAAACCGGGTTAGACACACAGTCCAGCGGTGGACTGTGTGCAAACACTTAGCGCACGTCACGAGTTCAAATCCTTACAAACGCACCGACTTTCCGAATTAAAACCAATTTTTTTGAACTAAATCAGAACAGGTTCCAGTTTGTATATAAGATTAATATAAATCGTAAATTAAACAGATAAGACACACAACCCAACTGGTTGGGCTGTGCGCTTACAAACCAAAGAACCCGAGTTCGATCCGGCTTCCTGACACCGAGTCGACCATTTTAAACCCTTTTAATAAAAAAACCAAATATATTAACATTTAATCAGTATATAAATATAATTAAAACATAGAATATTACGGGTTAGACACGTAGCTCAGTTGGTAGAGCTGCGTGCACGCATACGAGAGGTCCCGGGTTCGAACCTCACTCAGTGCACCTTAGGCCACAGTCCGACCGGTCAACGGACCGGTCAACAGGTCAACGGTCAACAAAAAGTCAACATTTTTTTTATATTTTTATTTATTTATTTAATTTAAAAATCAATTAAAAATACTTAAAAATAATATTTTTAAAGTTAGAAAATGACCTTAAACTCACAAAAATAAATCTAAAAACCCTATTAAAATTGTTAATAAAATCCACTTATTTACCGTACCTTTTCGTTATTATTTAGGTTAGTTATTCCTCGTCGATCAACCCTCTAAACTCGTGCACATTCAACATCATCAAACGAACGCACCCAACGTGAGCGAATCTCTACAAATTCCCCGTTTTAATCACTTTTTGGGGTGTATCATGTGTCTTATTTTTTTGTTACATTTAAACACTTATGCATCCATCATATCCATGATCAAATGTGTATTCAATATGTATCAATTGTTTGTGTGGTTAATGTTTAGATGAAATTTATCATTTCAGTACATACATCATCATAGGCTCGTCTGTTCCCCATTACCTATGAGCGGATCCGTTCCCCATTACCTATGAGCGGAACGTGGCGTTGCCAACATACGATCGGCTCCGGTTGATTGAGCCTTGATCGCACATACATCATCATAGGCCGTCCGTTCCCCATTACCTATGAGCGGAACGTGACGTTGCCAACATATACATTATCATTCATGTTATATACTCATGCAAGGTGGTTTGTTATTGTACGTTTATTTACGTTTGCCCACATATGATTATTGCACAATTTTTCCATATTAAATACAACCAGAAATTAATAATAAATGTTTTCTAACAAGGTTCACTCGCCAACTTTTGTTGACCCAAAACCCCCATTTTTACACATGATACAGGTGATCCAGTTGCAGCAAGAAACATATAGGACGGCCTAGAAGAATAAATCAGTTTAGGCTTTGGATTGTTTGTTTAGTTACTTTTTCCTTGTGATTGTATGAACTTGTTTGGAATATTGAAGTTGTAATTTTGAATTTAATAAATATGAAACATATTAGTAAACATCATGAGCTTTGGTGATAACCCAATTATGCCCCGACTCTTATTCCGCTGCGGGTCGGGGTGTGACATTTTTGACCGAAACCGATTCAGCACTTTCGGCTATAAATACTGATCTTAGAAGTCATTCAAAACTCACTCACACATTCACAAAACCTCTCTAAACACTCCGAAGATTCTCTGTGTTCGAAATTCACTTCGCCGAAAATTTTTGTTGTCACCGGAGACATCGCCGGAGGAATCAAGCATCTTCATTTCGGTACAATCATTTGAATTTTGTTTTCTTTTCAATTATCTTATGATCAGTTAATACAAAACAAACCATTCCACAAGTTTATCTAAATCGGGTTTTGATCAGAGGGTTAAAAAAGGGTAAATGCACGGTACCCCTGACCGCGGGAGGGTTCTCCCTCCCCAAGCTAGCTTAGCCCCATAGCTGCCTGGCGGTTACTATCCAGGAGGATTATTCGGGCCGAGCTGGACTCGAACCCGCGTCCTCCCGTTTGGAATGGGTGAGGCTGGCCACTGGCTGATACCCCGTGGTTGATCAGAGGGTTTAAACATGAAGAAGATGAAGTCGAGTTAGTATATTAATACAACTAAAAGCGTAGATTTAACAGGATTAGACACACAGTCCAGTGGTGGACTGTGTGCAATGCAATCGAAATTACCCGGGTTCGAGTCTCACACGTTTCTGACTTTCTCATTTAAACCAACTCTTTTTAAATATTGGATCCTAAATCAGAATGTGTATAAGATTCATATAAATCCTAGTTTTTTCGGGTTAGTCACACAGCCCAGCTGGTAGGGCTGTGTGCAACGTAATATGGGGGCCTGAGTTCGAGCCGGTTCTGTAACCGATTTTGCAAATATATAAAGCCCTTTTACAATAAAACTAAAATATAGTTTGGTCTAGTTAGTAATATATGTAATTAAAATCCGGATTATTTTCGGGTTAGGCACGTAGCTCAGTTGGTAAAGCTGCGTGCACGGATACGAGAGGTCTCGAGTTCGATTCTTACACGATGCCAATCGTTGCGTGGTCAAACCGGTTCGACCCGGTCAACCCTGAAAAGGGATATATTTTTTTTAAATAAAATTTTCTTTATTTTCTCCAAAAATCCCTAATATATAAAAAATGGACTTTTTAAGCATAAAATTTATAACAAGTCCCATAAAAATAATCTAACAGTCCTAATAAAAGGCATTAAATAAATATATTAAGATCAAATAAAAGAAATATATTTACCGAACTATTATGTGAATATTTATGTTAGTTTCATTCGTCGGTTAGAATCTTTAATCGTGCGCATTTGTTATCAACTCAAGAAACGCACCGACTGTGAGTGATTTATTACAAACTTCCCCTTTTTATTCATGTTTTGGGTGTATCATGTGTCATTTTATTTATTTATCCAAACCTTGTGCTATTACCATTATATGAACTAATGTGCTATATGATATTTGGTTTATTTGTTATTTGTGGTTATATTTTCTCATTTCAGTCAAGCATTCACATTAGGCCCATCAGTTCCCTGTATAGACGGGTAGAGCATCGCGTGCCTAATTAGATCAGCTCCGTTTGATTGAGCATTGATCTCACAGTGCATCATTCATCATGTTTATGTGTACATCGCTAGATGTTTATGTGATTTGTGGATAGTTTACATATACGTTTGCTCATATTCGGGTTATGCACATTTTTATTAAATTAATCAATATAATTATTTCTTTCAAATGATCACCTGTATCATGTGTAAAAATAAAAATTTGTGATTTGTGGATAGTTTACATATACGTTTGCTCATATTCGGGTTATGCACATTTTTATTAAATTAATCAATATAATTATTTCTTTCAAATGATTAAACGGGTTTCACTCGCCAACTTTTGTTGACCCAAATTTTTATTTTTACACATGATACAGGTGATCAGGTTGAAGCACGGAACACATAGGATTGGGCCTTAGAAGAAGAATAAAATGTTACTTGAATGTCTTGTTTAGAACAGTATATGTTTGTATGGTTTATGTGTTGGAATTCCTACTTTTAATTTGAATTAATAAATATGAAACCTTATTATAGTAAATGTCATGAGCTTTGATGAAAACCCAATCATGCCCCGACTACCATTTCCGCTGCGGGTCAGGGTGTGACATTAAAGATGTAAGCTTTACTCACCTTGCATCCGATTATGCTTTTCTGCGTACTTGATCCGTTTGACCTGGTTCTTCCCAAGCTTCCACCTAGCTTGTTAAGCGTCAACTATCATTTATCATTCACAAGATGGTTAGCTTAGTCATTATTTATGACGACGATCCCACCTTACATATTTTATATCAAAATTACTATTTGATCTTATTATAGATCAGTTTAACTTTTAAAAGTCAGCTGCCTATTAACATATGCAAATGCACAATTAAGTTCAACAACTCATTTGGGCATTCCATTAATTATTCGGTAGGTGTTATTTCTAGGCCACCGTTTTAACTAAATTTCTCAACTAGGTTCATACAATTGTTAACATAAATTTCAATCATTGTATGCTAGTCTATCAATCTCATATAAGAACTTGGAATTGTTTAATTACACTATAAAACAACACATTGCATCATAATTATGGATTTACCCAAATATCCAACTAAGCCAAATACTTTAAACATTCATAAACACATAATGATTTCAAACATCATTTAACATGAATATAACATTTATTTCACCATATCATACAAAACCCATTCCATGACAAGTATGATCATGTACTCGAACTCATAGATTATTCAAATATCTTGCTACTACTATCATGTATGATGATTCTAAACACAAGTATATTATCAACTTCTTCATATAATCAAAAACCCACTTCAAATAGCAATATATTTAAAACTTTTAGTTAGGGTTTGTTCCTAGGCAAGTATACATCTCTTATCTTACTTCAATTTTTGAAATTCATACATGGATTGAAATCCATGAAATCTATCTACATTCATAATATCACCAAATTAAGATTTTTGACATACCTTATGATCTCTTAGCTTAGGTGATCATTAATATGCGTTCATGCACAGATTTGGTATCCAATTTCCCTTTCAATTTGATGAATTAGATGAACAAGGATTTTGCTCCCCTTGTTCTCCTCCTGATTGTTACACGCACACACACTTAGTGTGTGTTGTTTTAATTTTGATTATTAAGTTTAAGCATTTCATCGTTTGGTCTCTCATGTTTGAGACTTTAATTATAAATGGATATCATCCAATATTTATCACTAGCAATTCAAATAATCAACTAGGTTAATTATTCATAGTTATTTTGTTTTCGGGTTAACTTTTATCACTAACGGTTCTTTACTCGTTCTTTAATATTAACAGGGTTTAATTATGAAACCCGTTTTTGGGGTGTTATAGTATTTTGTTAAACCTATTGTTAACTAGTAAGATTACCCGCTTTACGTTGCGGGGTTTCGGTCGATATCTATTTTGGTTCAGTATTTAAAATGAACAATAGTACTCACTGATTTTAAATTAATTGTAAATGGAAACGTAAACATTATCTTAGATATAACTTTAATGTTAAAGGAACCTAAAACTAAAACATTAAACATAAAGAAAAGTAAAAATATAAAAATAATAAAGTTTAGAAAAAAGAAAATTAAGCAAGAAACACAAAAGTGTTGATAGGACGAAAGCACGTAGAACAATTAAAAACACACATAAAAAATAAGCACGAAAACTTATTATATTTAAGCTGACATATTCCCGAAATTTTTTTAAATCGAAACGTCAACCAAACATAATTTATACCAACACGTACATAAAAATAAGCATATAAGAAAATAGTGTTTTTTAAATAGTACAGCACGTTGCGGCGGTGTCAAAACGTAAAGTGACTTGAATTTATACCGGCTAATGAAAACATGTTATATTTGACCGAACTTGTTTTTGAACAAAAATTACGTCAAAATGTAGAACAATTGAAATCGTACATAGGATAAGAATGAAAGCGTATTATGTTTCACCCACTCATTTCCGGGAAAAATAAAATTTACGTCAAAATACATATCTACTGAGAACGTACATAATAATAAGCAAAAAAAAAAAACATAATAAATTTGATCCAACTCATTTCCAGAAAAAAAGCTTACGTCGAAACCTAAATCAATTTGAATTTGTACACATATAAAAACATAAAACTCGATAACAAAGTTTTTAAAAAAGTAAATGGTTGTAAACGCCAACACTGAAAGTTAAATAATAAAACTTTAATAAATACAAGAGAGACAAAATACAAAAAGAAAAAAAAACAAAAGTCAATTGCAAGTTACTGTTCATGTAACTTGCAATTGTTATATATTTAACAGAAAAAGAAATTTAAAAAAATAAGATAAAGAGATTATTAATTCAAAATTTGATAAAAAATAATTATTATTCTTATTTAAATTATATTTAATTAAATTTATTGTTTAGAGAAAAGAAATTGTAAATAAGATAAGAATGTATAGAAAAAATTGAAAAATAAGATAAAAAAACTATCAGAGATTTACATGTGTAAAAAAAAATTATTTATTAGTATAGAATAAAGAAAGATTTAATAAATAGAAAGATTTTATTGAGAAAAAGGTATGTATTCACGTGATTGAAATGTTGACAACTACAAAACTCTTTGTAATTATCAATGGTAATGCTTTCATTTTTTGTTTTTTTCTTCTTCTAAATTAACAATCACAAACAATGTATGCGAATCATTATTTATAAACTTCTGTCATTTTCTATATTTTATAGTTTAAATTTTACATATCTTTAACCAACTTATTTGTTTTTAAGTTTAAATTTCAGTCTTATAGTATGTGTCTCTAACTTGCTTAATCTTTTATGATTTGTTTTCTTTTTCTAATAATGTATGTTCGTTAATTTTTTTTTAAAACAGTTTGAATAAAATTTCATCAGTACCGGAATTGTTATTTGATTTTATTGGTTTACTTTTAGTTTTAACGATGCACGTCGTTACCCACTATTATTAAGTTTCAGTCTTACTTTTATACTTTAAATAGTATGCGTCTTCAACCCGTTTAATTTTTAAGAATTTTCTTTTCTTCAATAACTTACGTGCGTTAATTATTTTTTAAACATTACGAAAAAAACTTCAATGTTATAAGTATCATTTTTACAATCTATCTATAAAACACATATTGATATCCTTTTAGGCATGACATCACTTTATTGTTTTGTTTTCTCTTTCGATTGCTATATTAAGTGTTGGTACCATAACAAAGCAAACTAATGCTGATCAAATTCCCGCCACGAAGCGAAGGCGAATCATGCAAGTATTAAAACAAAAAATGTTGAACAATAGTTAACTTTTTGTTTTTCAAAATTTGGCCGCACCATAATCTATTCTCTCATATATATATATATATATTTTGGAGAGTTCAAATGAGAAGAAAAATTTTATAAAAATAAAAAGAATATTTTTTAAACCAATACAATTCTTCATTTACTTTATTTAATGTGTCTATTTAATGTTATGAAAAAGGGCATATAGGTAAATCTATAATTGTCATTCGTTAGATAATTAATTAAACTTGTAACTTATTTTTTTCATATACTCTTTCAAGATAAAATGGTGTAGGACAATTTTCAACATGTGTAGGATAAATTTTAGTATGTGTAGGATAAATTTTGAAATGTGTAGGGTAAATTCCGGTAAATGTAAGACATATGTAGGATAAATTTTGAAATGTGTATGATAAAATGTTTTTGCTTTATTAATGAGAGATAACATAATTAATGAGAGAAGTTATAAACCATTTAATGTTTTACCATTATGCCCTTTCTTCTTTTTCTTCTCACATTAAATTTCTTCTCAAATGAACATTCCCTTATATATATATTGAACGGCAACACACTATTTATATATATAAATAGAGCCAACAAAAAACTGGATACAAAACAAAGGAAAACGAAAAACGACAATCACCGGATAAGAAACATTACAGAAGGTTCACAACAAAAACTAGCCATCTATCCCAGTCCGGTTCGACAGCTTTGATCGATGGGTTAACCATAGGAAAGCGTCTTCTTTAATCAAATCGATAGTTTTCCTGATCATCACGAAAATCCTTTCGAACACCATCAAGTTCCTTGCATTCCAAAGCCGCCAAGTAGTTGCTAAGACGACCGTATAGATAATTCTCTTCCACTTCGCTGAACCTGGATTGCCCGTCATCTTTTTCACGACATCCTTCAGGTTGCTTATGTCAACGGGTGGGGAGATGCGCATCCAAACTGCAACCTGCCACCAAATACTCCGAGCCCAGATGCATCCAGCGAAAACATGATCCGAGTCCTTCATACCATACCCACATCTTTCACAACTCAGATTTTGTATATTTACTCCCCTGTCTAATAGGTTTTTTTTCGCTTCTCTTTTGCCCGAAACAACTCTTCATCATAAGTAATTGCATTTAGTAGGAGCCCAAGAGTTCCACTCGAAATGGTCATCTATGTCAGTTTCAATTGGCACCGCCATAATTAGTGTTCACTCCAAATCTTTCCACACTTCCTCTTTCTTTTCCTTTCTTCTTTTCTCCTCCTACTTCCTATATAAACGAAAATAAGATGATTAATGTTGTTTCATTAAATGTAATTTTTATAATCCTGCTTTTTATTACTATGTATTTTCTTGTTTTAATATTTAATGAAAAGTTTTAATTAATTACTTGTCTTTATTTTCTTTAAATCAGAATTAAAAATTAGACGTATTTCAATAGAAAAATTACATAAAGATGACAAACAAACGAGCAACAAGCTACGCCACAACTCTTTTTGAATAACATGATTGTTGTAAAATAAGTAAATCTTATTTGTAATACCGACGAAGGTGGGTTGCGGTCACACATATCAATCGACTAAACATCCGGATGAGCCCATATTGTTGAGCCTAAGCTTACCGGAAAATACATGAATACATTTTTTTTAATAAGTAGTAACTTCAGTTTACCTATTTTTGTGTTTATTTACAGATTTAAATACATTAATCATTTTTAGTCCTTATAAATTACAGATTTAAATACATTAATCATTTTTATTCCTTACAAATATTGTTGTAGTTGTGAAATACATTTAAAGGAAAGAAGGAAAGTGTTGCAGTCATCTATAGCCATAATTTCCCTTTTCACATACAAATCGATCTCACATTTCCGATCATAACTTTTAAATACACTAATCAACAAAATCCTTGTAGATGTTTCGCAAGCAGGTAAGCCACTATTATTTGCATGTTCTTGACTTCGGAGGTAAGGGCGTTAGCGGATCTAGAAATTTTTAGGCGCGAGGCATAAATAGGTTGGGTTAAAATAAGTTGGGTCAAAATGAGTCGGATAAAACCAATTCATACTTATGTATTTAATGATACTATAAAACTGTTCATACTTATTTACTTAATAATACAATAAATTTTAGTTGAAGATATATAAAAAAAGGGGTTTAGGGGACGAGCGAGTTATGTTAACTGTTCTGATGACGCTAAAAAATAGGCATGTTAGGCACTTGGAACATTAAAATTTGTACTCCTTAAGCACTTGGGTCATTCAAAAACAAAAACTAACGACACTTGGGCTAAATTAAGAAAAAAATTGGTAGTATCAAAACCTAGAAAAGAAGAAAACGAAAGAAGAAGATAGTTGAGATAACTTTTTAGATATTCATTGATTAACCGCAATTGATCAGATAGCAAAACGTACACAACTATCTAAGTAAGGACAATTATCGTTAAAACATTCCCCGCCTACACAACCACAAGCCGTACAACGTCCGCAAAATGATAAACAATCAGAAGTACGTTTGCAACGTCGTGGACCAATAGATCGGACCGCCATCGTCCGTATCCACATCCCTTTACACATTATTCATATTACCCAAGTATTAGATGAAACATGATTGAAAAAAAAAACATAAAAAGATAATACAAGTAGAAGCTTAATAAAGGGTAAAAGTTATTTTAACTACCGGATGAAACGAGAGTAAACACCATAAATAAAATCAAAACTTGTTGTGCGTTCCCCATCCTTCTATGTTTTCTCCATTGTACATACCATGTGTATATATACACACGCAACCATATTAATTATATTAACTTGTATAATATATGACATATATTAGATATATTAAAAATAAAAATTAGATATATTAAAAATAAAAATTTAGATAAAAGGAACATGTACAAGAGGCATAATTCGTTCTAAGTGTAGGAGAAAGTTTTGGCTTTGATCAAGCGAATCTAATGGTTAAGATTGAGTGCTTCTCAAATCTATAAAGCACGTAAGAGAAAACAAGTGGGGAAAGGCAAAATATAAAGATCGAATTGGTGACTCATAAACCCAACCCCCTATGATTTTCAAACGACTATAACCTTTTCATACAGTAGTTTATTAAATACGCTATATTTACGAGCATTTCATTTTCTTTAATTTCAGTAGAGGCTATTGCCATAGTTTTCTTAATTTTTAATTTTTTTTATTAAGCTATAACGTTATGTGATTACGTAATATGTATTTTATTCATGAAATAAGTGTAAAAATATATGGTTATGTATTTGTACGTAATTACATAAAAATAGTTGACTATGTATAATTATTAATTGATTACGTGATTTTGAATACCCACTATGTGAGTTCATTATAGTAATTATATTAACAAGTCAACCTATAATAAAAACGTAATGTCGTATATTGCAAATTTAATCACATAATAAAACATAAACAATTAAGTTCTCATTATTAAATATGTAATCACGTAACAAGCACAAGTGTAATAACATCAAGCTATAACAAATCGTATTAAATGTCTAATCACGTAATAAATTTATATTAAATATGTAATCACATAATCATGTATTCTGTAAAATAAAAATTAAGAAACCTATACCAATAGCCTACTCAAATTAAAGAGAATAAAATGCTCGTTAATTCACTGTAATTTTTAAAAACAATGTCATCGTATGAAAAAATTATAGTTGTTTGAAAATCATTAAGGAAGTTGGTTTCTCAGTCTCCTACACTTTGTACGAAATTACTCTCATGTATAATAACCAATCTCTTAACATTTAATATGTATTATATGTAACAAATATTATTCTATACTTTTTTTATTTTTAGATTAAACATTTAATGCATATTTTTTTAACGGAAAATTTGGATCACTGGAGTGTTATCGTGCCACAAAAAACCACCCGATCATATCCATCTCCACTAGGCAATAATGCATATACACCAATTTCGTATGAAACCCAATAAATCTTCAAAAATCCCATTGTGAGAATCAAACCCATGACCTAATAGTCTAAAGGTCTTATTCTACCCTAAAACACTACTAGGCTATAATGTCATAGGCACATTTAATACATATTAATAATATTACCTCATATGTATATGATTAGTTTTTGCCCCGCTCGGCGCTCGCATTGCGGGACACTAAGCCGAATATTTCTCTCTCATAACATGTATGTCCGTGTTTCGGTTACTTGTACATACTACTCATAACACGATCTCAAATTTTATTTTACACTGAGTCAACCAATTAAAATAAAACACTACCATACTTTTGCTAAAAATTTTAAAGTGGGGGCAAAGGTGTAACTTGAGCGTGTGTTAGGTAGCCGCCTGACACGAATAAAAATTATACCGAGTCAACTAATTAAAACAAAACACTATCATATTTGTAAAAAAGAAAAAAAAGAAACTAAAATGATGGCATCACTATAATTTTACACTGGGGGCAAAATTCTAACTTGACAGGAAAAAAAAAAAACGATGGCAAAGCTGTAAATTTGAATTGAGGGAAAAACTATAATTTGGTTGAGAGAAAGAAAAAACAAAACAATAGCAAAACTGTAAATTTAAATAGGGTAAAATCGTAATTTGGCTATAACAATAGAAAAATATCAAGTAGCCGTCTAACACTATTCCTCCACATGAGATTTGTAGTGTATAGAAATAGAAATATAAATAGAAATAGAAATATGCTAATGATGATTTCCAGAAAAAGCAAAAAATAATTAGTTTAGTGGGTGCCATGTGGCATCCACCAATTACACACCACCCTTTTACAATACATTCTTATCTCCCTAGTTCCTTCAATATATTAAGGTAATAGAATACGTATTTTTGTCTTTTAGATAGGTTTTCAAAGCATGCTCGAGTTTGGGAAGTACTCAAAAGTTTTAACCCATTAAACACAATCGAACCTATTTTCAAATTTATGGATCTACATATTATATTAACCAGTGAGAACATAAATATCCTTTGTCAAGTTTAATGTTGGAATTTATGTAGTGTGAATGGATATTAATTTAGTTAAATTATAATTTAGTAAAATTATAATTATTTACTAGACTTTTTATATGGACAATAAACTCTTAAGTAGAGTTTTTATGTCAATTTATTTATTATTATTAGAGTTTATGTCTCTAATAAAATATTTAATTAAGTGAGACTCTTATCCACCACATATCTCTTGTACTAAAAGTAGGTTATGTGCTTAACTTGAAGATGCTAGAAAAATACAAGAGAAGTAATCCAAGAAAACACATGAATTCATGGAAAAGAAGAGATACTTGAATACCCATATGTTGGGTACTTAGAGAGATAAGTTTTCTCTACTTAATTTCATCTCCTTCATATCATATTTTTCCACAAGTTCTAACAATACAATTTTTTCAAGTGTAACCTCGGGCGTGTGGCCATTTTCGGTAGTACAAACTGTTCCGGTTGTTGTACCCTGGAGACAGATGCGTTATCTTTAGTAGAGGCGCGAAATATGTTTTAAGGGAAACGTGTTAAACACGTGCCTTAGCCACAACCGTCAACACTTGTTTGTACATTTTATAGGAAATTATTGTATAAGAAGATGTGGTTCAAGACCTCGTTGAAGCCCACACAAAGGATCATACATGGAGACGCGATTCAAGAATTCATTGAGACTACACAACGGACCACACAAGAAGCCGCGGTTAAGGCTCTTGTTGAAGACTATGGCTTGAATCAATTTAGTTACATATGTTTTATTATATATATTATTTTATTTAGATTTGTTCATAGTATGTGTACTATAATTTCCCAAATATGTAAAGATAGTATCTTTACTATTTTTATTTATATAATTTTTATTAAAATTGTGACCCATATCCTACAAACTTAAAACAGATTTCATGAGATTGTTGCTACAATCTTAAAATGTTATTTATAAGGATTTTGGGTTCACGAAAGGATTTATAATAAAAAAATATTTTTATAGATTATGATCTTATAAATATTGTTTTGGGAAATATATATGTAGTACAACTTGTGGTGTTTGGATTTATTAAGATTGAGATACAATCTTAATCCTATACCGTGATACAAAACGAATAATTTTGGTTCAACCGTTTGGTTTTTGAAACGATTTAATCGTTAATTTTTCTAACCTTTGTGTTAGATCGGGTTTATTAGTGTAAACCATACATTTTTTGTAAACATTAAAATTCTCTAACGTGCGCGTTAGACCGGCTTAGTGTTAGAAATAGTGTATTTTTTTATAAACTAATAAGCCTTATAATGACTTTTTGTAATCATTTATTCCTAAACGAGCGTGTTAGAATCATGTTTTATATATAAACTAATATGTTTTATAACGATTTTTGTAATCGTTTATTTCTAATGAGCCTTGTCACACCCAAAATTTCCAACCAAACACCGGCGGGCCCGGGCGGGGAATATCGTGACGTAAGTTGATATCATTATAGTCAATTAACACAGCACAATGGAAGTCTTGGAGTTTAAATTACTATTACAAACCATATGTTCATAAAACGAAAATAATATACAGACGGCTTGTAATGAAAGATCCACAGGCGGATCGTAAAATATACAAAAAAATGTGTAACAAACTTTAGGGCAGATCTAAGGATTTGCAAGATCCTCTTATATCACTACCAAGCAGATTCCAGCCTATTTTGTATTGTACTTGCAACTTAGTCTTTTGAAAACACGTCAGCTTTCGCTGGTAAATACACCCAACTGACTCGTTTTGAAAACATTTCAAAAATAGATTTAAGTGCACAGGGCATGAAAAATCTTTTATAACTTGGGAAAGTCAGCCTTGTAACCTTGTCAACAGCTTTACATGTTTGTCCATACATATGGGGCCCAGTACAGAGACCGAGACATGATTAACATACACACCACTTATGAACCCAAGAAGGAGTTATCCCCAACTAGTGGGTAAAAATAATTTAGCATTCGCATATGTCAGGTGTATGCCTACACCCCGTGCTTTGGTCGTGGCCATTATCTAATGTAATGAGCAAAGATATCCACGACACGGTCGTTAACCCCCAATGTTTAAGTTATCAAACAAAATTGATCAAAACGGAATATGCGGATTTACTAGCTACAATCCGGCATTCGATTGATCCCATTTCCGACCAAGCGGTAATAATTTACCGTAACGCAAGCGCGTGTAGGGAAAATAAGTCAAGAGTATTTACCTGAGCTAGTCTTGATTTAAAAACGCAAGATTTAATATCTCAGCCATATTCAAAATGATATAAGTGTAGATAGCATTTACTGGAAGGCTCTAGTCTGGATTATGGCATAAGCTAACTAATTAAAATGCTAACGGTCTTATTTAAGTCTTAGACTTAGACCGACTAGCTTAAAGGATAAAAAATGGTACGATACGCTAGATTAAACGATGACTGGATAGAATGGAGTTTAAACCCAACAAGTACTATGACTTGTATAATATAGGTAAACAATTAACATTCTGGAATTTGAGATTAAAATGATAAGGTTAAACTCGTTTCGGTTAATTTTTGTAAACTAGTTACATATACTCAACCGTACGCATATAAGCGATATCGGGTAACCGAATGAGTTATGAACAGTGTCACTATACTTTAAATAAGTTGTAATATCAGTAGGATATCAACTTATATGCCCGTTGAGGTTTTAAAATGAAACTACGCCTTATAAGGCGTTTTGACCTTTATGTGTTATATAAAAGGAACTTGCATGTATTCTGATGTTATGATCATAAACGTTCTGGAAAAATACTCCATTTGTGATGTATTATCAGTAAGAAGTTACACATAATTGTGGTTTATGGTTTAAGACCAACTATGCACCGAAGGGGCATTTTGGTCTTTTAAAAGCATAGTTTACGTTATTATACTAAAATTAGTTTATGATCAGAATATTAACATCATAATATGTTAATTACATTAACATATCAATAGATAATTCATTTGCAAGTTCATTGTTGATTAAAATCTTTTTTTATATAAAAAGGGCATTTTACTTCAAGATTGACATTTTACGGAACTTGTGCATAAACTCAGATTAAGATTATGATTATGATCAAGTAATATAACCTCAGAGAGTTATGCTATATTGTATTACGATCATGATGCGACTATAAGTCAGAAGTAAACTACTCTAAATCGGGTCAGAATCGAAAGTCAAAGCAGAAGTCAAACTTTGCGACTTTCGGTTGCGAACCGACCCTAGGACTCAAATTGACGAGCCAAACATGTTTCCACATGTTCTAATAAGAGTAAATGGCACAAAACATCCTTTATGATTCCTCAAACTTGCAGGTTCCAGCCTTAATGTTTAAAAGTTGCTAAAAACAGCCTTTAAGTTTATTTTTGTTGCGGTTCAATACTTTACAGCTAACCACGTTATTTTCTTCAGTTAAGTTCCCTCACATGCATAACATGTGAGGGTATATTCGTCATTTTGGTTGATCATGTGAGGGAACTTAACTGAAGAAAATAACGTGGTTAGCTGTAAAGGATTGAACCCGCAACAAAAATAAACTTAAAGGTTGTTTTTAGCAACTTTTAAACATTAAGGCTGGAACCTGCAAGTTTGAGGAAACATAAAGGATGTTTTGTGCAATTTACTCTTCTAATAATTATTAACAACTTTTTTAAGTGTCAAAAACATATTTTTAACGTATATAAACTCAGATTATGATATTTATGAAATCTGGCCCGTTTGACTTTTTAAAATATAAACTTTGACCCGTCAATTAACCTAGTAAACTTGATCCTTAGGAGGTGCCCTTTTAAGGGATTAACACCTACCCAATTACGATCACTTAGCCATGTTCATTTCGAACAATGGCTGGACTATAATGGTCTTAACGGAAAGTCAAGACATTTGTCTAAAATGCTTGACTTTTGGCTATTAAAAGCCTATAAAAAAAAAGAGCGGAGATGGAACACTTACAAATGATCCAAGGGAAACTTAGAACTCAAAGGGAAGCTCCTAAGTGGTCAGGAACTTCCAAGAGTGTAATAGAGAGGAGAAAGATTGAATGAGCAAAGAATGAGGTGAACTAGTGGGCTATTTATAGTGCAAGAAGGTGTGTGAAGATGAAGTCAAGTGTTAGAGATGTTCTAGGATCTTCACAAGTGTCTAGCAAGGTGTCAAGAGCTACAAGAGTGTGGCAATTTGCAGGCTAGGTGGCATCTTGACAAAATTTTGGAGTTTTTGACACGTTTAGTCCCTCAAAAAAGTTATGTAGATTGTCATGAATTGTCCCTTGACTTATATTCAATTACATAATGACATAACTTGGTCTTTTCGTTCAACACTAGTTGTATTGAAAAAGAGTACGAATAATCGAACGTTAACGGGTGTCACACTAGGTGTTTTTACGACTTATAAGTGTTTACTAGCTTAAACGTGAAAGATACGAATACTTATGGTTTCATGGGTTAAATTACCCAAACTAGTAAGGTTAAATGTTCGGTGATGATGTGTGATACTCAAGAATGGTGAATCAAAAGATATCACCTTAATCAGGAGTCGTTCGGGTCGAAAAATGACTTGGTTATGCAAGGAAAATGTAATAATAAAGTCTAGGGGCCTTCGGGTTATTAGTTGAAAGTTAAAATGATGAAAAAGTGATGTTCTAGAGGCCCGACGCAGGCTACGGTCAACAGACCATTGCTTACGGTTAGTTATAAATTCAAACCAGAAAGCCTAGACCGTAGATTATGGTCCCGTACCGTAAGCTACGATCAGCTTTAATTTTTTTTAGATTTTTAGTCACATTTGAGGATTTGAGTGGCTAAGTCATTTGAGGTATTATCCGAGGGCATGTACATTTGTCGGTATATTACTGAACACGAATTTTACGAGGTGTTACAAGCCTGTTAGAAGCTATTGATAAGTATGATAATGATTTTTGTAATCATTTATTTCTAACAAGTATGTTAGAAATTATTTATTGATAAGATTTATACTGAGTTTGGTAATTGTTTACTTCTAACAAAAGTGTTAGAAACGGTTGATAAATCGTTAAATTTGATAACGATTGTTGTAATCATTTGTCTTCTAACATGCTTGTTAGATACGGTTTATGAAAAGTGTTAGGTTGGAAGCAATTTTTTAATAGTTTATTTTCTAACGTGTATATTAGAAATGGCTTATTTATACGAACCAAATATGTGTTTATAACAAGTCGAATTAACATTTTGTGGAAATGTTAATATTTCTAACGTGTGCGCTAGAATTTCTTTCATTTTAACATGTTTGTAAAAAATGGTTAGAATATAAATGTTTTGAAGTGTTTTATGTAAACATTTTATATAAGTAATTTATTATAGTATTTATTTTAATGAATATAAACACATTATATAATTCTTATATGGTTTAGAAATAAAAAGTCATACATTGAAGTTGATGTTTGACTGACTTCAATAATGAAGTCACCATAAAGTGACGGTTTTGTTGTGTGTGATATTTTACCTACTTTAGTTTTAAAATTTTGAATCAAAATGGTCATTATTTGTATATATAAAATGACTTTAATTTTCTAACATGTGTGTTAGAAAACATGTATCATGAATACAAGTTTAGAGATTGTTCATTTTTATAAGCCATAATGAACGAAAATGTTTTATGTAAAATTTAATTGCCTATGTGTGCATTAAAACAATTAGAAATAGTTTTTTATAAACTATATCGTTGGAAAACGTTTTTAGTAAACGTCCAATTTAAAATGTACATGTTATAACATTTTTTTAACTTGCGTGTTAGAAAACGTTTAATACATGCATAGTAAGACTAAACAATATAAAACCGTTTGATGTTTTGGGTTTCTGATGTATGTTTTCATAAACCTTGTTTGATATTATTAATATAGTATATTGCAAAACTAAGGAAATGTTTTAGAATATTTTCTAAAACAAAGTTTTTGCATAGTTTTGATAATTCAAATGGTTCGCTACTCTTCCTAGAAGTAGCATATCTTGAACAAAGTAACACTCTCATGGATATTATTTGGTGGGAAACAACCTTGTGGTGTTGTGAACAAATTTAATTCTTCAAGTTTACGACTTAAATGTAGTCTTTGTAACAACTTGGTGTTGTTTTGAGCAGATTGTCCAAGTTTAGAGTTTCAATATGAAATGGGGGACTTGTACTTACAAGTTCATGGAGTCTTATTGAGGGAGTACCTCAAGACATGTTATATAGATGATATCGTTGCGAAGATTTCAGTTAGATGATAAAGTGTTGAAGAGAATAGCACTTTGAGATTTAATGTCTACATATCGTCTATGCTTCCATTTAAAATATTCAAAGTGTTTGTCACTTATGATTTAATTTCAAATGTATTTTATTGTTTTGTGTTCATATATTCGGATAATACATACAAGTTTTACAAAGAAATAAATCATTAATATTTGTGACGTATGGATTATTTTTGTGGAAAATAATTATAACGTCAACTATACATTGTTTAAAGAATATTGTTTTAAACAGATAATACATGAAAAGATTTGGACATAAACAACTTGAGAGTTGTCGCATTGACTAAAAGTCAAAGTCGAGATATCAAATGAATAACCACATCGTTAGTGAGTAATGAAAGAACGTAGTAAGTGTATTGAGATAAAATACACAAATGAGATACATGTTGAAATACTTCGTTAGAAGTCATTACAAAATTCACAAATGTGAATTTTAACATATGAAAGTAAAAGTACTATATGTTAGTGTATACCTTTGATAAATCTTGCGAAATTCGTTCCTAGTGATCTGTTTGTAGATGCGTCTACCACTTGATTATTATTAGAACTATATGGAGATTTTACCTTTGTTTTGGAGAGAATCCTAAATACGCATATCTCCTAATGAACAACGATAGATGTGTGCAAATCACTTATGGAATAATTATGAATGTCATGCTGTTGAGTGTCGATCTAGTTGACTCTATCTCATACATAATAGTGATTGTAGATGAGGAACACTGATCTTGTTGGCGATGAATGTGTTCACCAAAGTGACTTGGATTAAGACTTATTTTTAAGTCCTTATGAGTCAATGGTGAAGCGTTGGAGATCAAAGGTAAACAAGTTATATTCCTTAATTGAATGATAAAAGTTAGCTATGTGCTAACTACAATAATTTGTGAGACATTCCTAAATAATGATGTTCTAGGATTATCAATAAGTCTCATTATTTTGTCTTAACAAAGGATGAATGTTGAAAAGTGATATGATATCCTTGAGGTTGTGAAGAATCAGAATGATGTATCTTCTATTCACCTGCTAAAGTATTGTAGTCTAAAACATGCTAGATTAGTACTTGGTTAATTATGGTGCTCGACGGAGACTAATTAACTTTAAACATTCAAAGGTGTATGAACACAAAAGAATTTGTGTATAGACAAAGTTGAAGGAGAATTTTCATTCATTATAAGGAAAAGACAAGTAACTTTTGAAGAGCTTGTTCGGAAAAATAATGAGGACAAACTTATGACAATGGCATATGTTGCTTTGGTCAGCTCGGAAGCTTATGTAAGCTAATGCATTATGAGTTGAATTCACTAATACAATGAGGTTGATCTTGTTCAATCATATGTCTATAATGTTGTTATAAGTGAAGTTACGAAAATGTTGATCAAATGGCAAGAAATGCGGGGGAGGATCCATTTAAGAAACAACCCTTTAAGGTTATGTAGAAATGGTTTTCATTACCCCATCTGGATATTATAATTTAGTAACACTTAAATGCGGGGGTGTCTTGCATTTGTATCATAAAAGTTTGGCAATAAGAATTTTGTAATCCAATCTAACATTTCAAATACACGACTAAGTGTAGGACACAAAAGTCATAGTGCATAATGGAAATGTGTTTACCTTAAATGATACGTGTATCTTTCAAAGACAGGTGTTATGACCAGATTCAGGTGGCAACTAAGGTTATAGTCTTAGAAGTTTACAATAGGCAAAATGAACTTACGAGTTATTAACACATCATGACAACTGATCTCAATGCATAAAGTGATCTGTAGTGACTTGATAAAGTTAAAGATAATGTTATGGATCCAACAACCTGAGGGTATATTAGAGATCAAGTTGCAGAATTAGACTGAAGCCCATGGAAAAAGGGTGTGTAAGAAACCTAACTTAGTTGACTGGAGATCCCAAGAACTAAGTTCAATAGGACAACTAATTCATATGCTTAAGGGTTGTCACTGTGGGGGCATAGCTGATATGCATAAGCTTGTATATATTGTTACATATATCCCCTAATGTATAAAAGGATATTTAAATACGTCCTAGTCCATTCCTACAATATTCAGTGACAAATTGTGAGGCTAAGCATAGTATGTGGTAAATGTTTTGGGTAATCATGCACGATGCTTTTAATGATATAGGAAGAATCACCTATGTTAGAGAGAAGTGGGGTCAGTTCGAATGGAATTGGGGCACAATTCCTAGAGCTCTCGTAGAACCAACGAAAGTATACCAATCTTTAAGTTGGGGGTTTTACTACTTTTGTCTTATGGGTACTTTTATATTGTTAAAAACGATGTGCATTGACAATCAGATTCATGGTGCACACAACATGCTTCTAGAAATGTGAAAGAACGAATGTTAGCCGGATTCTATTCCAAGGAAACTTCTAGAAGCCATGAAATGGGGTGGTTTAAACCTCGGTTTGCATGATTGTGTGGCGAGAGTTACATAAAATGAGGTAGTGGTACTCGAACTTCCTTATGTGACAATAAACCGACAGTTCTGGCTAGGTTGGTCCTTATCAAACATAGAACAAAGCAAGGAATGTCGTGAGATTGAGAGGGCGAGAGCAACGATTCGTCGATGTTGAAGATAAATCATTAGGATCCAAACAGAGTTGAATAAATGGGGTTATAAAATGAACAAAAATAAAATAATATACAAAAATACATAAACACCCCTGCTTTAATGGTAAAAATTGAATGGTGTCAATAAAGTGGATGAAAATGGCAAGTTTTAGAAACCATTATCAAATGAAGCAAATGGTGTTTACTCTATGTTTTATTCTTAGTATATATATACACACAACTTGATGCATTGTTAGTTAGAGTTGTTAGTTAGATGTAAAGCTAGCAGTTAGTTTTGTTGTCCTATTCTTCTATATATATACGCACTATCATGTATCCAATTAAAGTAATGAGAAAATAGTTTATCATAATATCTTTCACATTTATGACGAATATAAACCATTTAACATTTCGTGCATATTGATGGTGACGGTGCATTGGGATTACAAATTTTGAAGTGAAACACATTTTGGCAGCTAACCCTTGATTTGTTATTTTTAAGTTACTTTACACTTGTATGTGTTTTGCGAACCTCTAAAACCAACACTTGAACAAGTCCTTCATGTAAAGATATTAATAGTTTTTGGATGAAACGCTCCCGCTTTACACTTTGTGAATAAAAAAACCTGGGATCACTATTTATATAGGATATAAAACATCTAACAAAATGTGGATGTTACAAGTCCTTTGTTGCTACAATCCACTCTTTATCTTGAATCAAACAAATTAATAGAGCTTTAAATTTATTGGACCAGTAATGTTCGATTAACATGACGCTGTATTTTCTAACTGCAAATTAGACTGTTGTTGTCATCCAAATGGTTGGTTGTAACCCTGAGCTATTATGTATCATTATATCCGTAACTTTTTTAACAATCGGTTTAAATTTAGGATAGCTCCTTGATTAGGACTTCGCAACAAACCAAGAACTGTGTTAAAAATGAAAGTGTATTGTGAAATTCAGTTGAGCACTTGTCACACATATGAATGTATCTAACGTTTGAGTGGAGTAAGAACACATGATTTTTGAAAAGCATAGGTTTTAGTTCTACTCCTTACATGGACAAGGGTGCAAAATTTGGTTCGACGTGTCCTAAAGCATCGAACTTGTGCATGTCCGTGACATGAGGACACACTCATCATAGCACTATAATAAGTTGCGAGTGTCGAACGTTCGACATCTCACTCATTAATAAGTGACGTTCTTAATTAGCTATTTAATTGTATTTTCTAGACGTTTTACCTTTTTGTGATTATTTACCCTTTTAAATACAATTAACAGTTTTCTTTTATCATTTAGTGGTGTAGGTTGTAAATGCATTTAATTTAATTAGAGGAACATAGTTGAGAAACAATTTTCTTTTTCACAAATTAAATCGACTTGTTACGATTTTAATTTTCTTATAGATGGTTCGCACCCTCAATTACCCTTGGAACCATTGTCCCTTACAAGTTCTTGACCACCAAGGGATGCAAAACACCCCGAACGATCACACCTTCCCCTTGCACAATTGCAATAGGTGCAATCCGTGAAAAATTATGAGCAGTAGGAAACAGTTCTCTCTGATCCATCCGCTGTTGTCTCCGGCCATAACCCTTCACACATAATTTGGATAACATTAGATGAAACAAGATAAAATGATCAAGGGATATTACAAAACATAATAGCGTAAAAAGGGAGTTAATAAAGCTGTAATTACCACATGAAATAACTCCGAAAACCATGAATAGAATCAAAGCTTGTGATGTTTTCCCCATTTCTTCTTCAATGTGATTTTCTCTCTTATACGTACACATGTATATATAGGCACAAATATATATGCAAAACTAGAATTAAATTGTTTTGAGCACTATTACGATATAATAAGATATTATATTTAATGACTATTAATGTAACGTAAAATGATATTTATAGTTTTTACATATTTTTTTGTTTATGTATATGACACTTGTGGTAACGTTTATTATAATTACTTAAAAAGTATAAAGCTTCAATAAATTTGAAATTGGGTTGCATTTACCACACAACGAATTAACTAATGAATTTATTCGTTACACCAAATTAATTTCTTTCATTTCTGTCATGTATGGGACTTAAACCCACGACGTCACCCTTCCAAGCGAAGTTTTTTCAAGGTTTTGCTTTTGTCAATGAATCAACACTCTATTAGTTATTAAATTAGGTTGCATGATGATAAACATTTAGAAGCTAAAGCTATTCCCAAGATTAAAGTTATTATATGATATAATATTTAATGCCTATTAATGTAAGGTATAATAATTTTTTGTATGCTTTACATATTTGTTTGTTTATAATTTTTTAAACTAGTCGTAATATTTAATATAATTGTTTAAAGAGTATTAAGTTTTAATAAACTTGAAAGTTGGTAGCATTTACGACACAAAACCTATTAACTAACGAATTAATTCTTTATACAAATTAAATTAAGTTAAATGTTAAGCTAAAGCTATTCCCAATATTACCCTTAGTGCTTTCAAATCCTAATCCTATTTGAGTCCTAATATGTATAACACAAAGTTTGCAATGAGTTTTCTTAACACAAAGTCCTAAAAGACATGCATGGATGAACCTCAAGAACAAGGATAACAAGGAACGACGCCTTTTTCGAGGGTTTGTCTTGTATATTCTGCCCTCGTGCAAAATATAGGGGTCAAAACCTTGTTTCAAAAATCTATATTTTGTTTTAAGTCTTTTGGGGAAACTTGAAGGTCATGGTTCATGTATGAAAAACAAAACACTTTGGTTTGTATTATTGCAAATATTATATACAATTGGCATCATTGTTTATTTTAACTCATATAGATGTTTACACTATCGAATGCTATGGAAACATTTCACAATCACCCGCGTGCTTCCGCTACGAGCGGGTGTGACACATTTATGTCTTTCAATACAATTTTATTCATTTTTATGCCCCCGTTTATCAAGCCCTTTGTAAACCCTAACGATTCATCTTCAACATCGGCATCTACACACAAGGAGATGAAAGAAAACATGAAAATATACAAATTCCATAAGCTTTTAACTTTATTGAATTCCACCATTGGCTAAAGATCGCATTTAAATCCGTTCTAGGGCTTTGGATATCAATTTCTCGGCGTAATCATGACGCCTACTTGTTAATTTTTTTGTGTTAAACCATTTTCGCTTCTGATAACCGTGATTATTTTTTATGTTTTAAACCAATTTTTTAAGTTGGGGGTTGTACAACTTTGGTCTAACTTTTATATTGTTAAAAGCAATGTGCATTGAGAATTAGATTCACAATGCACACAACATGCTTCTAGAAATCTGAAGAACAGATGTTATTCGGATTTTTATTCCAAGGCAACTTCTAGAAGCCGTGATATAGGGTGGTTTAAACCTGGATTTGTATGGTTGTGTGTCGAGAGTTACATAAAATGAGGTAGTGGTACTCGAACTTTCTTATGGGACAATAAACCCATAGTTCTAGCTAGGTTGGTCATTATCAAACGTGGAACAAAGCAAGGGATGTCATGAGATTCAGAGGGCGAGAGCCAAGAAATGACGAGGTTGAAGATGAATCATTAGGGTCCAAACAGAGTTGAATATGGGGGTATAAAAATGAATAAAAATAAAATACTATACAAAAATACATAAACACCCCTCCTTTAATAGTAAAATTTGAATGGTGTCAATGAAATGGATGAAAATGGCTACTTTTAGAAACCATTATCACATGAATGCAAATGGGGTTTACTCTATGTTTTATTTTTAGTATATATACACACAACTTGTATGCATAGTTAGTTAGATGTAAAGCTAGCAGTTAGTTATGTTGTCGTATTCTTCTATATATATACGCACCATCATGTATCAAATTAAAGTAATGAGAAAATAGTTTATCATAATATCTTTCACATTTATGACGAATGTAAACCTATTTAACGTTTCGCGCGTATTGATGGTAAAGGTGCATTGGCATTACAAATTTTGAAGTGAAACACATTTTGGCAGCTAACCCTTGATTTGTTATTTTTGAGTTACTTTACACTTGTATATGTTTTGCGAACCTCTAAAACCAACACTTGAGCAAGTCCTTCATGTAAAGATATTAATAGCTTTTTGGAATAAACGCTCCCGCTCTACACTCTGTGAATAAAAAAACCTGGGATCACTATTTATACATGATATAAAACATTTAATAAAATGTGGTGCTACAAAACCTTTGTTGCTACAGTCCACTCTTTAAATTTATTGGAGTAGAGTAGTGTTCGATTAACATGATGATGCATTTTCTAACTACAAAATTAGATTGTTGTTGTCATCCAACTGTTTGGTTATAACCCTGAGCTATTATGTATCATTATATCCGTAAATTTTTAAACAATCGGTTTAAATTTAGGTAATTGGATAGCTCCTTGATTAGGACTTCGCAACAAACCAAGAACTGTGTTAAAAATGAAAGTGTATTGTGAAATTCAGTTGAGCACTTGTCACACATACGAATGTATCTAACGTTTGAGTGGAGTAAGAACACATGATTTTTGAAAAGCATAGGTTTTAGTTCTACTCCTTACACGGACAAGGGTGCAAAATTTGGTTCGACGTGTCCTAAAGCATGCATGTTTGCAACATGAGGACACACACATCAAAGCACTATAACAAGTCTTGGTTTCTTACCAATTATTTATAAGAATTTATTTACTAGGCTGCAGTCAGATTCGTCGTTTTCTGACTGCAGTCCACGAGAAAAATCATTTAAAAATACTCGTTTGTCCGATTGACGAAATTCCAGTTGGAGATTTCTCTGAAAACCTAGGAGTATCTACTGTATAAATTTCGTGACATAATTCTTTGGGTTTACATGTTATGAAAGAAAACATTACGTGAATTTTCTGCAGAAAAAATGCTGCTTCAGCTGCTACACGAAATCACTAATTTAAAATAGCAAACTACTTCAGAAAAAATGTGATTCCGGTGCCACTAGAAGCGTTTTTCGAAAAAGTATGTTTTAGGCTTCGGAAAATCGATTTTTCGAGTTATAACGGTTCGTTTACAGCCAACTGAAGTTGGCTTTCTTCGCGCATCAGCTTCCTGTTTAACCACAAAACTCCACCCGAAACCCTCCTAACGATCACCACGACTTATTATAACGATTTGCAGCAGGTTATACTTTAATTATCATGTATCTATAATCATAATATCAAAACCCTAAACATATATCGTGATTTTATAGAGAAAAACGCAGTCTATGATTCTAATACCCAACCATATCATCACAAACCCTAAGAACCGCATATTCACCCGAAAAAAATCATACATAACAACACTTTTCATAATATTATCATACATAACATGATCATGATCGATATCACACAAAATCAATACGTGAAATCATGACACGATTAAAACCCTAACCTTGAAACGATGATAACTAGCGAACCGGAACTTGCAATCGATCAAGGGAGAGGAGAGTGGGGTTTGTTTGCGCGACCGAGAGGGGGGGGGGGTATGGCTGCCGTCGCACACCAAGGGAGGGGATTAAGGTTTGGTTATTTCTTTTAAACTCCATGCACACACATATATGCATTTTTATAAATAAGAGGAAGGGTGGGGGCGGTTTGGGCTTGCTTGGGCCGCAAGGGAGTGGGTTGGCGGGTTGGGTTTTGCTTGGTCACGAAGTCGCAAGGTTTCGCAAGCTCGGTTGGGTTCGGTTCTCGGTTCGGCTAATTTTATTTCGTTTATTAACTACGTATATTACAACTCGACAATTTATTCGCGACACGGAATTTATAAAATATGAAATCACGTAATTGGAGCGTGACGTGATAAATAACCAAACGTCTAATAACACGTAGCACGTAATTCAGATACGATCCAATAAATTCCCAAACATCGTGTATTCCCGAAATAATAAAGTTAGCGTAATTATAGCGTGCGTGTAATTAATTCTTCGAATCTAATTAGCGTAGGAGTAAATAACGATAAAGTTGTGCGTTTAAAATACCTGAAAAACCGGGATGTCACATTATCCCCATGTTGAAAGAATTTTCGTCCCAAAAATTGAGTAAACGCGGTTAAGAATGCAAGCGCATGAAAGTTCAGTTGGTTAGAATGGTACAAGAAAATCCCAGGCTGTCACATAATCCCCATTTTAAGAGAATTTTTGTCCCGATAATTGAATAAGCACGAGTTTGAAAAGTGTTAGAGTGAGGGGATGTTTTCGAGTTGCCACATTCTTCCCCAGTTAAAAGAATTTCGCCCGAAATTCAGTTCGCGCTACTTGGATTTTGTGATTCGGTTGCAAAAAGGTGAGGATATTTGTCTTTCGTTTGATCCTCTCTTTCCCAAGTGTACTCCGGTCCACGCTTAGAGTTCTAACGAATCTTGAAAATCGGTATTTTACTATGTCATCGTGTTTTGACCTCTCGGTCCATAATTTAGATTGGTTCCTCAATGAACCGTAGTTGTTCGTCCACATGGATCTCATCCAGTGGAACAATTAGTGTTTCATCTGATAGACACTTCTTCAGATTTGAGACATGAAAAACGTTGTGAACTCCACCGAGTTCATCAGGAAGGTTCAACTCATAAGCTACCTGACCGATTTTCTTTGTGATTTCAAAAGGGCCAACGTATCGCGGGTTTTGTTTACCTCTTTTGCCAAAACGAATCACGCCCTTCCAAGGCGATACCTTCAGTAGGACCCGATCACCTACTTGAAATGCTAAAGGTTTGCGTCGTTGATCGGCATAGCTCTTTTGGCGATCCCGAGCTGCCGCCATACGATTTCGGATTTGTACTATCTTTTCAGTTGCCTCCAAAACCAACTCTGGACCAGTGATTTGACTATCACCAACTTCCGCCCGGCAAACGGGCGATCGACATTTTCGTCCATACAACGCCTCGAATGGTGCTGCTTGGATACTCGTGTGATAACTATTGTTATAGGAAAACTCTACCAAAGGTAGATGTTTCTCCCAGCCTTTACCAAAGTCGATTACACACGCTCTAAGCATATGTTCGAGGGTCTGAATGGTACATTCACTTTGACCATCAGTCTGAGGATGATATGTTGTGCTTAAATCGACACGTGATCCCAAGGATTTCTGTGCTGATTGCCACAAATGAGAAGTAAAACGTGAATCACGGTCGGATATGATGGATATTGGCACTCCGTGCCGGGCTACTACTTCCTTCAAATTGATGTCTATGAGTGTAGGAAACTTGTCAGTTTCCTTGATTGCCAGAAAGTGTGCAGACTATGTCAGTCGATCAAGAATCACCCAGATGGTGTCGTTTCCTTGCTGGGATCTGGGTAAGCCAGTGACGAAATTCCTGGAAATTTGCTCCCATTTCCATGTTGGGATCTCTGGTTGTTGAAAGTCCTGACGGCTTTTGGTATTCAACCTTAACCCTAGCACAGGTCAAGCATTTACTAACATAAGTCGCTATGTTAGCTTTCGTGTGGGGCCACCAGTACAAAGTCTTGAGGTCCTGATACATCTTGTGAGAACCAGGATGCACCGAGTAACGAGACTTGTGTGCTTCATCCATCACAAACTCTCGTAAGTTTCCATAAATGGGGCCATACACATTCCATGAAGTAATAAATGTCGTCTTCCTTGCATTCAAGTTTCTTCTCCATGCCCAGTAGGGATTCTGCTTTGAGGTTCTCTCCCTTCAGTGCTTCAATCTGAGCGTCACGAATCTGGGTAGGAAGACTGGAGTGGGTAGAAAGCTGTAACGCACGTACACGCTTAGGTTTGGTATCCTTATGACTGAGGGCATCGGCCACCACATTGGCCTTGCTTGGATGATACTAGATCACGCACTCCTAGTCGTTGAGGAGTACGACCCATTGACGCTGTCGCATGTTCAACTCCTTCTGATCGAAGATATGCTGGGGACTCTTGTGATCGGTGTAGATGGTGCACTTGGTACCGTACAAGCAATGTCTCCCTATCTTGACTGCAAAAGCTACTGCTCTCCAACCCCCAAACCATGGGTAGTGTAGTTCTTTTTCGTGAACCTTGAGTTAGCGTAATTGCGTAAGCGATGACTTTCTCATGTTGCACCAACACGTAACTTAGTCCTTGGATACACGCGTCAGAGTAAACAATGAAATCGTCTGTGCCTTCTGGTAACGAAAGAATGGGTGTACTATAGAGTTTCACCTTCAACTGTTGAAACGCGGATTACTAAGCAGTCTTTCGAGTTAGAGTTGCGAGGGTTTGTGCCTATGATCAAGAAAGCGGGCTTCGCAACGTCAGAAGTCGTTCGTTAGAAGCTAAACATAAGGTTGTTTGTGTGGTAGGGGCTCCATGGTAAGGTGTAGGTATCATTCGGATTCCTACTAGTTCTTGGAATAGATTCGGATGTCGTCAAAGGAAAAACAAGTGGCATATTCGTCATGGTATGCTAAATTCGAATGTCGTGAGTGGGAACCTGCCTCGTTCGTATCGAGTTCTAAGGATAGTCCTCGTGACACCTCCATATCTCTGATATTCATGGCCCATTGCTCCTCGAGTAAAGTTCGTAGAGAGTAACCTCTCCAAGCGAGAGTTCGCGAAGAATGTGGTTAGGATGAGGATCATAGAATCCGGGAAGTATATCCCGAATGGATGTGGAAACATGTAAAAAGGGTAGTCGCAATCGATGCGTAAGCGTGTCAGGATCCGTAACAGAGGTTTACTTGATGTCAGGGTATAGCTGGTCGTATACAAGTTTGCATAAGGTAAAAAAAATGAAAAACGCCATTTGTCAAAAAGGGGTGTCACGTGGATATATCAATCATAACAAGAATTTACCATCGAAAAATGGTTGCCGCACGAGTTTGTAGGGTTAAGATTCACTGAAACCTCCGTCTAATTTGTTGGGCTCGCCCACACGCGAAGGGGGAATAATTCACTTTGATCCATGAACTTAGATGAGTGTGCAATTTATCGGGTCGGTAAGCAACCAAATTCGCAGGAGTTTCCTTAGGTTGTGTGAATGAATCTAAAATATGTCTGTGTAGTTAAGAGGCTTCAAAGAAAGGACGCGAAAACATGTTTAAGAGGCTATGATCGTATCAACAGTTCATTACCATCCTCAAGGTTTCAAGAAGTGATCACCAAGGATCAAAAAGACAAGTTCACCGAGTTCTTAAAAAAAATTGAACACATATTTGATGGGAGATTATGCGTAAAGTTTCGAAGATGTAGTGCGACCACGACAATGGGGTGGGAGATTTGTCTACGTCATCAATAGTAACTAACTGTCGTATTAAACAGTAAGCATCGATTAGTGCAACGGCTAGGAGATAGACTAGCTCAGAAGGGAAAACTGTTATGGAATAACTATCCTAGCAATAGGAGGAGTAAGATTATTTTTTATGTCATCGTGTTTATCTGGGTGTTGAATAACTTACATCTTGTCTTCTGATGTCCATAAGATGATTGGACCATTTTGTGGAAATCCGTTTGTAGGTTGGATATGTTGCAATGGTCATCAGGTTAGACTTAAGATTAGCAACAGGACCGAGTATAAGGGGTCAAAGGAGATTTTATAGCTAAGGCAAGGGATAAGGTGTGAGCGTACGAGAGATTCTTCATAATTCGTTTATATGCTGATGTTGATGGGTTTACCCTACGATTTCTAATAGGGTTTCAATCGAGATAACAGGTTCTGATGAGAATCTTAGTTTCACTAAGACTCGTACATGAGAAAAAAACAAATAAATAAATAAATAATAACGAGGGATTCCATTGACGATAGCTCAATGTGTCTACAAGATCTTAAATCTAATTGTTGCATCCATCAGCTGCTGGACAAGTTTAACGACACCAGTTAGTCGTTGAATGAGTTACGAGATATTCTATTGACAGTGGAAGTTTTAAATATGAGATTCACAGGTTAGGACAATTTATCCACACACAAGGTTTCACAAGGGTTCACATACATCGCAAATTACTATTACGTGTGCACCCGTAATGATAAGTTGGTTTGCATGTTCACCCTAGTTCCATCTATCTTGTGTCAAAATGTCCCTCAGATTTAATTTTTCGAGTACAAAAAGTTGTCAAAATGATAGGGTTATCAAAAGCTTAGTCAATAATCCAAATGTTGATAAACTCAGAGTTATATCAGAAAGAGTAATGTAGGATCAATTGATCTGAGGATCTACTCAAGTTGAAACACACCATGAGAATCCAATCCAACGGATCGTAGAGGTAAGAGTGCGCATGGAACAAACATGCACATGAATTGTGACTTCAAGAGATGAAACTGGTTCATTAACGTAGGTTACCAGGAAAAGCAAGGCAACTGTTCCACCATCCGAGTCAGGTTAGAGTTCAGGTGTGCAATAGGCAAAGTGTTCTTAGTTTCGTGGTCAATCATTCTCTCGAAGAATATCAACCAAAGATGTAGAATCGTGGATCGGGAAAAATGATGACATCTCGATGTCAATGGTTTCTGCAATAATGTGTGCAACAAACTGCCCTAACGCAGGGTGCCTCACGCCAGGGCCACCTGCTCAGGTTGAAAGAAAGTAGAACTAGTCGGGCCGGGGTAATGTCGTTACTAGGTAGAGAAAGGACTCGTTTTCGCTAACTCAACCCCCAAGAGATTTGCATCAATGTTGTATGTCGTCCCAATCATGGACTTGAGAAAGCTCACCATACTCGATAGTACCATCGGTAGGCTCAAGCTAGTGTTTTGCTCATCTGTGTGGTGTAGGAAGAAGTACAGATAATTGTGATGGGCAACGCTCCTCTAGAGGCTCCGTCTCATGGCCCTCAGGTAGGAGTAGATTCACGTTGTTGGCGATCCCACGAACATCGCCACTAGGGATGATGATACAAAGAGTTTGGTGTGTTCCTTGTCAGTAGAGGGTTAAATGGACGATGTCGACATGCATACAATTTCAATGTAAGTTTTGATGCGATGTACATAGGCATGTCATGTATGAGTGTTCTTGTATGTCAGGTATGTGTGTTTGTGTTGGTGTGTGACTAATGCATTGTCTAAGGCTATAGACTAAGTCTGCTCTCTAATGCAAACCTAGTTCACTATAACCATTGGCTCTGATACCAATCTGTCACACCCTCAAAAATCCACTTGTGGGGTTTTACCGCGAGGCGCGTGACAAACCAGGATCACAGTCATTAGTCATATTGAACGACCACTATATGAGTTTAAAAATTTTCCTGTTTGCTCATCCATGAGAAAATACTGTTTATACAATTGAGTTGCGGAAGCGTAATCAATTACAGAACAAAAATAGCTAATGAAATTTTAAAGTTGTGTCTAATTATTTGATGAAATCAATGCGACACCATAATGCATACTAGTCCTGATGTGTGCTACCTTAGCAACCTGAGAAAACATGTAAAATCAAGTGTCAACAATAATGATGAGTGAGTTCACAGGTTTTAGTTCACAAGTTTAAACATAAGTGTTTCCCCACTGGTTCAACCCTGAACCAGTGTCTCATAAGTTACCCTGATCCAACCCGAATCAGATTAATATTATGTAGTTTAGCAGTTCATGTTATATGTTTAGGTAGGTAGTCTAGGTCATGTCAACAAAGTGTTCGATCCGAAGCTGACGTTGCTGCCCCTGTTGTGCCAGGCCTATCACCAACCATGGCTAAAAGGTTAGGCAAATTCTACACACGTGACCATCAACGTTCGGTCTAACTGGCGCGACCAGTTCGAGTGGGGCTGGTCGGGCCCAGTAGTACTACTAAAAATTCCCTCGCTATAACCCAATACTAACGGCATCGTAAGTGTTAAGGGGATTGACATGTGATATATGCTCTCTTGTGACTATAACCGTATAACATAACTCTAAATAGAAAGGCGTTACTGTACCGTGATGTATGCCACCCATACATCACTGTAACGTGTACATGTTTTAAATAGAAAGACGTTACTATACCGTAATATAATCAACCCATATATCACTGTAACTTGTACATGTTTTCTCCCCCTGTGTTTAGTAAACGTTTAAAGAAATAGGGGCCGTGAACTCACCTTAAGTTGCTCGGTTAGATAAATGCAAAAGAAGTAAAGGATGGAACCGCTAATCACGTCCTATCATGTCAACCGGTTCAAGGTTAGTGTGTGAACGCACACTGACACAAAACCCTACGCGTAACCAGCACACCGTACAAAACACGTAATGACAAGTTCAAAACCATAATCATGCATGCAAGGTGTCACTATACGAAATAACGACCAACAACTTGTCACAAACACAGGATAGCACATACACCACTTAGATAGACACACATGTAAGTTGTCATGTTTCAGCTTGTACATTCATAACTGGGCTGTTTTCGGGAATTTTTATAAAACAGTTCCCACGTTCCAAAAATTCCAATCTTTTTACAGAAGATGTAAATTAGACTGTAGAATTTTGTATAAACTTTTCAAGTCTTGGTTCCTTACCAATTATTTATAAGAATTTATTTACTAGGCTGCAGTAAGATTCATTGCTTTTGACTGCAGTCCACGAGAAAAATCATTTAAAAATACTCATTTGTCCAAGTGATGAAATTCCAGTTGGAGATTTCTCTGAAAACCTAGGAGTATCTACTGTATAAATTTCGTGACTTAATTCTTTTCGGTTTACAGGTTATGACAGAAAACATTACGTGAATTTTCTGCAGAAAAAATGCAGCATTAGCTGCTGCACGAAATCACTAATTTAAAATAGCAAACTACTTCAGAAAAAATGTGATTCCGGTGCCACTAGAAGCGTTTTTCGAAAAAGTATGTTTTAGGCTTCGGAAAATCGATTTTTCGAGTTATAACGGTTCGTTTACAGCCAACTGAAGTTGGGTGTCTTCGCGCATCAGCTTCCTGTTTAACCATAAAACTCCACCCGAAACCCTCCTAACGATCACCACGACTTATTATAACGATTTGCAGCAGGTTATACTTTAATTATCATGTATCTATAATCATAATATCAAAACCCTAAACATATATCGTGATTTTATAGAGAAAAACGCAGTCTATGATTCTAATACCCAACCATATCATCACAAACCCTAAGAACCGCATATTCACCCGAAAAAAATCATACATAACAACACTTTTCATAATATTATCATACATAACATGATCATGATCGATATCACACAAAATCAATACGTGAAATCATAACACGATTAAAACCCTAACCTTGAAACGATGATAACTAGCGAACCGGAACTTGCAATCGATCAAGGGAGAGGAGAGTGGGGTTTGTTTGCGCGACCGAGAGAGGGGCGGTATGGCTGCCGTCAAACACCAAGGGAGGGGATTAGGGTTTGGTTATTTTTTAAAACTCCATGCACACACATATGCATTTTTATAAATAAGAGGAAGGGTGGGGGCGGTTTGGGCTTGCTTGGGTCGCAAGGGAGTGGGTTGGAGGGTTAGATTTTGCTTGGTCAAGAAGTCGCAAGGTTTCGCAAGCACGGTTCGATTCGGTTCACGGTTCGGCTAATTTTTTATTTAGTTTATTAACTAAGTATATTACAACTCGACAATTTATTCGCGAGACGGAATTTATAAAATACGAAATCACGTAATTGGAGCGTGACGCGATAAATAACCAAACGTCTAATAACACGTAGCACGTAATTCAGATACGATCCAATAAATTCCTAAACATCGTGTATTCCCGAAATACTAAAGTTAGCGTAATTATAGCGTGCGCGTAATTAAATCCCCGAATCTAATTAGCGTAGGAGTAAATAACGATAAATTTGCGCGTTTAAAATACCTGAAAAACCAGGATATCACATAGGGCTTTCGATATCAATTTCTTGGCGTAATCATGACGCCTACTTGTTATTTTTTTTTGTGTTAAACTATTTTCGCTTCCGATAACCGTGATTATTTTTTATGTTTTAAACCAATCTTTTAAGTTGGGGGTTGTACAACTTTGTTCTAATGGGTACTTTTATATTGTTAAAAGCGATGTGCATTGAGAAGTAGATTCACGGTGCACACAACATGCTTCTAGAAATCTGAAGAACAGATGTTATTCGGATTCTATTCCAAGGCAACTTCTAGAAGCCGTGATATAGGTGTCACACCCCGACCCGCAGCGGATAAGGTGATCGGGGCATGATTGGGTTATCATCAAAGCTCATGACATTTATTATGCGTTTCATATTCTTTAATACAAATTAAATGGAAATTTACAATAAAGGTTACAACTGTTCTAACTGACAATCTAAACTTCTTGATTCTCTTCTAAGGCATATCCTATGTTTTCCTTGCTTCAACCTGTTCACCTGTATCATGTGTAAAAGGGTTTTTTTGGATCAACATAATGTTGGCGAGTGAATCCTATGGAAAACATTTGAACAAATTTATTTGAATTGATTATGAAATATGTGCACAACCAAACATGAGTAAAATTAGATGTATCTTAATCAACAATCATAAGATTTTAAATGAAACACTCATGAACAATAATGGAACAATTAGAGGCACGCGATGCTCAACTCGTCTCTCACGAGGAACTGAGGGGCCTGATGAATGAATTGCATAAACATGATAATATGAATGACACAACTACAACCAATATAAACTCAATGATACACACATGAACAATAATGAATTTGATGTGAAGCACGCGATGTTCTACTCGTCTCCCACGAGGAACTGATGGGCTTAATGTATGAATTTCATATAATTTGATCAAAGGAAATAAGTAAATCACAACAATAAAAACAATCTAAGTTTAGGTCATGATGTGGTATGGCACAAGTTTAAATAAATAAATTAATTATTTTCCTAACACATGACACACCCCAAAACGTATAATTTAAAAGGGGGAGTTGTAAGATTCACTCACAGTGGGTGCGTCCGGTTGATGACGTTGAATGCACGCGAAGTGGTTTTAACCACGAGTGAAATTAACCTAGATAAATCGCATTATGGTTTGGTAAGTAAACGGATTTTATTAATCTATTTTAGTAGGATTGTTGGGTGTATTTTTGTGAGTTTGAGGCTATTTTCTAACCTTAAAAATGTTATTTTTAAGTATTTTTAATTGATTTTTAATTAAAATAATTAAATAAAAATAATAAAAAAAATTGATTTTTTTCTGACCGTTGACCGTTTGACTGACCGTTGACCTGACCGTTGACCGGTTCAATTCGGAATACAAGTGCGCTGAGTGAGGCTCGAACCCGAGACCTCCCGTACGCGTGCACGCAGCTCTACCAACTGAGCTACGTGTCTAACCCGTTATAAATCTGATTTTAATTATATATATATATTAATTAGTTTAAACCGAAAATCATTTTATTTCAAAAATAGTTTTAAGTCAATTCGGCGGTGCGCTCCACAGGTCTCGAACCCGGGACCTGTGGTTTAATCTAACACACAGTCCACCGCTGGACTGTGTGTTCAACATGTTATATAATTCGATTTTCATTATACTTAATTACAAATTAGATATTTCCTTTTCTGCCTTATTTAAAAAGAAGAGATAATTGTTCGAGTCGGTGCAGTAGACCGGACTCGAACTCGTGACCTGTGATATAAACAAACACACAGTCCACCGCTGGACTGTGTGTCTAACTTGGTTATTATTCCGATTATTAATATACTTAACATATAACTGTGACGACTTCCGGTTCGGTTAACAAAAAGAAACGTTTTTATTAAGGCGACGTGTGTGTGAAACGGATTCGAACTCGAGACGTTTGTATGTTTAATGTGCACACAGTCCACCGCTGGACTGTGTGTCTAACCCGAGTAATTTCTTGATTTATATTATACTTATACTTTACAGCAATCATCGTCTTCTCCGTCAAGAGTTAACCAGATATAATGTCTGACTGGTTCGAGTTATTATTCGGGTTTCTTTAGCGTTTTAGGTTAATTACTGGTAAGATAGAAGTAAAAAGAAAGGAAAATAAGCGTGAGGTATACCGACTCGCTTTCCTCTGTTTTCCGGCAGAACTCCGGCGACAGAAATCACCTCCGGCGATGAGTTTCTCGTAGCAGCGAGTCTCCAGGAAGCTTAGAAAGGGCGTGGGTATCTCCGGTATAAACTCAGGGGCTCAGTAAGGCTCGGCAATGGGGGAAAACGGTTTTCCGGCGATGAGCAGAGAAATTCCGGCGAGTGGAATTACGCCGTGAAAAGATGTGATTTTGAGCGAAAAGGTTTGCAGTGGGTTGTGGGTGAATTTATAGAGCAAATTGTTGAAGAATCTGGTCTGATTTCCGACTGTATTCGTAATTCATAAAAACTCCGGCGGTTATGGTTTGGTCGCGGACTTCAAACATCGGTTATAACCGATGTCTGGTTAATGGTTTACGTTATAACGTAAATTGTAGTTAAGACTCGCGAGATTTCCGGGATTCCGACGACTGAACTGTTTGGGCGCCGGTTTTGAATTCGTAACGTTACTTTTTGATTTAAATGATTTCATTATTTAACAAACAAAGCAAGTGGCGCAGTGGTTTGTGTGATGTGCGATAAGGCTTTTCCGAATCGGTACAGACCCGGGTTCGAAACCCGGCAGAGGTATAATATTTTTTATTTTGCGATTTTTGACAGTTTTTCAAAAACTAAATATATATTCCCGTATAATAATTGATTACGGATCGTTTAAAAATATTTTGGGCATTTAATTCGCAACGAAAATTTTGACTGACTGTTCGGTTGATAAACGGAGCGGGTTTGGTAAATCCGTTTTTGACGGATGTTACAGTATCCCCTACTTTTTAGAAATTTCGTCCCGAAATTTAAATAATGATATATTTTGACTAAAAGGATGATGATGTTTTGTTTGACAGTTGTATACTTAGAAAAATAAGGGCTTAGGTTTTTGTCCGAGGAGGTAACGTTCCTTGTAAGGGTTAAGTACCCTATTCAGGAATCGCTTTTTGTTGCCTACTGTATAAGTATTGATAAGCAGAAATGATTTGTTAAAAATGATATCATGCATAAGAATTTAGATACGTTTGGGAAAGTATGGTTATATCCTAAGGCAAAACTTCTAACACTACAACCTATATGGAACATAAATAAACACACAACAACTGATATTTGAACATAAATAAACACATCAGCAAATATTTGAACATGAATAAACACAACAGCAAATATTTGAATCCACATTCTGATAGCATATATGTTTGAATGATGGAAGTTCCTCTCTCGATTGTTATGATGGAGAGGTTAGTTTATGTAGAAATGGATCACAATCCAATCTCTTTAAATAACTTGATGATATAAATGTAACACAAATTCCAACCAAGGCAATACTAAATCTTACATGGAACTTCTCATAACCGCCTGATAATGCCTCTGATCCTTTGGCAAGAATACTTATATATAGGAAGTACCAGCGGCGTATCCACCATATTCTTGCCAAATTTTCATTAGTTTTATCCACAAGTTATGATTGGTTACCAAGAAACTAATAAATCCTACATAGAACTTCTCATAACCGTCCGATAATGCCTCTGATCCTTTGACAAGAATACTTATATATAGGAAGTACCAGCGGCGTATCCACCATATTCTTGTCAAATTTTCATTGGTTTTATCAGTGAATTATGATTAGTCCTATAACTCTACAACCATTACAACAAACATAAAATACTGAAATGGAATATATCTGTGCGATCAAGGCTCAATCGAACGGAGCCGATCGTATTGCATGTACTGAAAATGAAATGGGTGTGCGCTCAAGGTTCAATCAAACGGAGCCGAACATATTGAATGTACTGAAATTGAAATTGTGTGCTCAAGGCTCAATCAAACGGAGCCGAGCGTATTGCATGTACTGAAAATGAATAACTTAACCACACAAACAGCCTATGCATGGAACCTCTCATAACCGCCTGATAATGCCTCCGATCATTTGACAAGAATACTTATATATAGGAAGTACCAGCGGCGTATCCACCATATCCTTGTCAAATTTTCATTGACTTTATCCGCAAGTTATGGTTAGTTCGATGCGACTCTACTACAAACACCACAACCACAAGATACTGATAATGAAATTGTCTGTGCGCTCAAGGCTCAATCAAACGGAGCCGAACGTATTGAATGAAATTGTATGTGCGCTCAAGGCTCAATCAAACGGAGCCGAACGTATTGAATGTACTGAAATTGAACAACTTAATCTAAACAACCATCACACAATCATCCTATGCATGGAACCTCTCATAATCGCCTGATAATGCCTCCGATCATTTGACAAGAATACTTATATATAGGAAGTACCATCGGCGTATCCACCATATCCTTGTCAAATTTTCATTGACTTTATCCGCAAATTATGGTTGGTTCGATGCGACTCTACTACAAACACCACAACCACAAGATACTGATAATGAAATTGTATGGGCGCTCAAGGCTCAATCAAACAGAGCCGAACGTATTGCATGAATTGGAAATGTAAATTGAAATGTGCGCTCAAGGCTCAATCAAACGGAGCCGAACGTATTGCATGTATTGAAATGTAAAATGAAATAACCGATCAAGGCTCAAACAAACGGAGCCGATCGTGCGGGCACACCCTGATCAACCGCATAATAAAATGGGGATCAAACTCAACCTCGATGGATGGGGAGCTGCGGCCTCGGCAAAAGCATATACTGAAAACAATATATAATATACCATAATTACTCTAACAGTCTACACATGTGATAAAGAAAAACATAAAACTAAACGATAGGAGTTGAATCTGGATCTTCGGCGAAGAGGACTAGCTGAGTATCTTCATCTGGGCCGTCATTATCTTCGACAGGGTTGGCGTTGATATTGAAGACTCTTCCTCTTGCTGATGGCATAGTGGTTGGGTTTTCTTGGTTTACTTGGTTAACTGGGTTTGATTGGGCTTGAGTGTTGATAACATTAACCAATTGTGGGCAGGTGTTTCTAAAGTGGGTAGGGTCGCCACAATTGAAACAAGCTCGAGCATATGGGAACATGGGGTATTGGGGTTGGTGATAAGTTTGGGCCATGTTTTGAGTAGGGGAAAAGGTTTGGTTTTGAAAGGTGCGACAAACATTGCTCAAATGACCATAGCGTCCACAAGTTGCACATAGACGACAAGGTAGGGTATGGGGATGGTGATAAAAACAGTTGTTGCATCGAGGGTGAGGTCCAAGATATGGTTTCTTATCTGGGTAAGCTGAGTTGGGTGCCACTTGGGTGATTGGGATAGCTCGGATGGGTATGGCGTGTAAAACTGGTTGATTTCGTTGGGTCGCAGCGAAAAGTCGCCCGACTCTTCTTCTCTTAGGATTGGGTTGAGAAGGGGATTCAGTTTGGGTGGAGTCGAAGGTTTCAGTCGATTCTTTATCCTTCTTTTTCTCCTCCTTGAAGTCTTTGTTTCGGATTCGGTTCTCGGTGAGCTCTGTTGCTAGCTCCATTGCTACTTCCAAGGTTGCAGGCTTGGCACTTATCACAGGGTCTTGAATCTTTGACGGAAGACCACGAATGTAATGCTCGATCAAACGGTAGAGGGGGGTGAACATGTTAGGAACCATTTGATGTAACTCGAGGAATCTTTTGTTGTAGGTGATGTGGTCTCCTTCCACTTGCTTCAATGAGTAAAATTCATCTTCTAACTTCTTGATTTCGCTCCTTGGGCAAAATCGTCTGGTCATGATTTCCTTCAATTCGTTCCAAGTTAAGGACATAGCATCTTCCACACCTCGTTTGGCCTTCTCTGTGTTCCACCAAGTAAGTGCTATCCCATATAGTCGACCGGTAGCATAACGCACTTTGCGATCATCAGGGCAATCGCAATTTAGAAAAGTGTTCTCCATTTCTTCAAACCAATGGAGGAGAGCGGTGACGCCTTCAGTCCCTTTGTACTTCGGAGGGTCGCATGATTTGAAATGCTTGTAGGTGCATTTAGTGGTATTTGGGGGAGAGTTGAAAATGTTTTGGTTTGCTTGATTGACAGGATTAACGGTAAGTGCTTGCTGAACTTGGATTACAATGTTGGGTATTACGGCTGCCATTCGTTGAGCGATTAAGGCAGCCATGCGTTCGCGGGCTTTTCTTACTCTCGTCTTCCTACGGGCGAGGTTAGAAGACATCTACAAGGAATACATGACAAGAGTATGAGTTGGATGCTTTTGGGTTCATGGGTCGCATTAGGAATGAACATTCATAAAATAATTATAGATAAATAAATTACTACATCCATTGGATGTCTTGGGTTTTGCTCGCTGTTAGGCCCTTCATGCCGCCATACTTTACCTGTGTAATCATGTGGGCCCCATGAATACCGGTTTTTCATATGGTTCGCACGGTTTCTGCCAGGTTGCGTACACAAAAACCCGGAGAAAATCGAGAAATATGTATACAACGTGTGATATTCGGAATGTGTCCAGGTGTAGACACGGTGACACCTCAAAGTAGGGTTAGTTCGAACGACGTTTGGTGTGGCATGCTTTGGCCTAATAGGTCCTTCGTACTCTCATCGTTGGTCCCCAGGTAGGCAAACTGGTCCGTTATATTGGATTTATACGAATGCCAGCCTAGACAGGACGTTCCGACTACTGGTACTTGTACCCTTCCAGTTACTACATGCCCGTCGCAGAACTTACTTTGATGAGATTTGAAAATTGCACAAAATCTTTGGATAATGAGAATATGAAAATAAAATGAATACATGAACATCGATATATGTATAATGAATATGTATATATGTATGATGAATATGTATATAAGCATGTATGTTTGACTGAAATGTAAACAAATATGAAACAAATAAATATCACAAGTTTGTATGTAACCATCTAATCAATTAAAATTTAGGCAGACTATAGTATAGGTTCTAAGGGTCTAATAACCTATCCTATATCCCTATAGTCATGGCTCTGATACCAATCTGTCACACCCCGACCCGCAGCGGATAAGGTGATCGGGGCATGATTGGGTTATCATCAAAGCTCATGACATTTATTATGCGTTTCATAATCTTTAATACAAATTAAATGGAAATTTACAATAAAGGTTACAACTGTTCTAACTGACAATCTAAACTTCTTGATTCTCTTCTAAGGCATATCCTATGTTTTCCTTGCTTCAACCTGTTCACCTGTATCATGTGTAAAAGGGTTTTTTTGGATCAACATAATGTTGGCGAGTGAATCCTATGGAAAACATTTGAACAAATTTATTTGAATTGATTATGAAATATGTGCACAACCAAACATGAGTAAAATTAGATGTATCTTAATCAACAATCATAAGATTTTAAATGAAACACTCATGAACAATAATGGAACAATTAGAGGCACGCGATGCTCAACTCGTCTCTCACGAGGAACTGAGGGGCCTGATGAATGAATTGCATAAACATGATAATATGAATGACACAACTACAACCAATATAAACTCAATGATACACACATGAACAATAATGAATTTGATGTGAAGCACGCGATGTTCTACTCGTCTCCCACGAGGAACTGATGGGCTTAATGTATGAATTTCATATAATTTGATAAAAGGAAATAAGTAAATCACAACAATAAAAACAATCTAAGTTTAGGTCATGATGTGGTATGGCACAAGTTTAAATAAATAAATTAATTATTTTCCTAACACATGACACACCCAAAACGTATAATTTAAAAGGGGGAGTTGTAAGATTCACTCACAGTGGGTGCGTCCGGTTGATGACGTTGAATGCACGCGAAGTGGTTTTAACCACGAGTGAAATTAACCTAGATAAATCGCATTATGGTTTGGTAAGTAAACGGATTTTATTAATCTATTTTAGTAGGATTGTTGGGTGTATTTTTGTGAGTTTGAGGCTATTTTCTAACCTTAAAAATGTTATTTTTAAGTATTTTTAATTGATTTTTAATTAAAATAATTAAATAAAAATAATAAAAAAAATTGATTTTTTCTGACCGTTGACCGTTTGACTGACCGTTGACCTGACCGTTGACCGGTTCAATTCGGAATACAAGTGCGCTGAGTGAGGCTCGAACCCGAGACCTCCCGTACGCGTGCACGCAGCTCTACCAACTGAGCTACGTGTCTAACCCGTTATAAATCTGATTTTAATTATATATATATATATTAATTAGTTTAAACCGAAAATCATTTTATTTCAAAAATAGTTTTAAGTCAATTCGGCGGTGCGCTCCACAGGTCTCGAACCCGGGACCTGTGGTTTAATCTAACACACAGTCCACCGCTGGACTGTGTGTTCAACATGTTATATAATTCGATTTTCATTATACTTAAATACAAATTAGATATTTCCTTTTCTGCCTTATTTAAAAAGAAGAGATAATTGTTCGAGTCGGTGCAGTAGACCGGACTCGAACTCGTGACCTGTGATATAAACAAACACACAGTCCACCGCTGGACTGTGTGTCTAACTTGGTTATTATTCCGATTATTAATATACTTAACATATAACTGTGACGACTTCCGGTTCGGTTAACAAAAAGAAACGTTTTTATTAAGGCGACGTGTGTGAAACCGGATTCGAACTCGAGACGTTTGTATGTTTAATGTGCACACAGTCCACCGCTGGACTGTGTGTCTAACCCGAGTAATTTCTTGATTTATATTATACTTATACTTTACAGCAATCATCGTCTTCTCCGTCAAGAGTTAACCAGATATAATGTCTGACTGGTTCGAGTTATTATTCGGGTTTCTTTAGCGTTTTAGGTTAATTACTGGTAAGATAGAAGTAAAAAGAAAGGAAAATAAGCGTGAGGTATACCGACTCGCTTTCCTCTGTTTTCCGGCAGAACTCCGGCGACAGAAATCACCTCCGGCGATGAGTTTCTCGTAGCAGCGAGTCTCCAGGAAGCTTAGAAAGGGCGTGGGTATCTCCGGTATAAACTCAGGGGCTCAGTAAGGCTCGGCAATGGGGAAAACGGTTTTCCGACGATGAGCAGAGAAATTCCGGCGAGTGGAATTACGCCGTGAAAAGATGTGATTTTGAGCGAAAAGGTTTGCAGTGGGTTGTGGGTGAATTTATAGAGCAAATTGTTGAAGAATCTGGTCTGATTTCCGACTGTATTCGTAATTCATAAAAACTCCGGCGGTTATGGTTTGGTCGCGGACTTCAAACATCGGTTATAACCGATGTCTGGTTAATGGTTTACGTTATAACGTAAATTGTAGTTAAGACTCGCGAGATTTCCGGGATTCCGACGACTGAACTGTTTGGGCGCCGGTTTTGAATTCGTAACGTTACTTTATGATTTAAATGATTTCATTATTTAACAAACAAAGCAAGTGGCGCAGTGGTTTGTGTGATGTGCGATAAGGCTTTTCCGAATCGGTACAGACCCGGGTTCGAAACCCGGCAGAGGTATAATATTTTTATTTTGCGATTTTAGACAGTTTTTCAAAAACTAAATATATTTCCCGTATAATAATTGATTACGGATCGTTTAAAAATATTTTGGGCATTTAATTCGCAACGAAAATTTTGACTGACTGTTCGGTTGATAAACGGAGCGGGTTTGGTAAATCCGTTTTTGACGGATGTTACAATAGGGTGGTTTAAACCTGGATTTGTATGGTTGTGTGTCGAGAGTTGCATAAAATGAGGTAGTGGTACTCGAACTTTCTTATGGGACAATAAACCCACAGTTCTGGCTAGGTTGGTAATTATCAATCGTAGAACAAAGCAAGGGATGTCATGAGATTCAGAGGGCGAGAGCCAATAAATGTCGAGGTTGAAGATGAATCATTAGGGTCCAAACAGAGTTGAATATGGGGGTATAAAAATGAATAAAAATAAAATACTATACAAAAATACATAAACACCCCTCCTTTAATAGTAAAATTGAATGGTGTCAATGAAGTGGATGAAATTTAGAAACCATTATCACATGAATGCAAATGGGGTTTACGCTATGTTTTATTTTTAGTAGATATATACACACAACTTGTATGCATAGTTAGTTAGACTTGTTAGTTAGATGTAAAGCTAGCAGTTAGTTATGTTGTCGTATTCTTCTATATATGTACGCACTATCATGTATCAAATTAAAGTAATGAGAAAATAGTTTATCATAATATCTTTCACATTTATGATGAATGTAAACCTATTTAACGTTTCGCGCGTATTGATCGTAAAGGTGCACTGGCATTACAAATTTTTAAGTGAAACACATTTTGGCAGCTAACCCTTGATTTGTTATTTTAGAGTACTTTACACTTGTATATGTTTTGCGAACCTCTAAAACCAACACTTGAACAAGTCCTCCATGTAAAGATATTAGTAGTTTTTGGATGAAACGCTCCCGCTCTACACTTTGTGAATAAAAAAACCTGGGATCACTATTTATACATGATATAAAACATTTAATAAAATGTGGTGCTACAAAACCTTTGTTGCTAGAGTCCACTCTTTAAATTTATTGGACCAGTAGAGTAGTGTTCGATTAACATGATGCTGCATTTTCTAACTACAAAATTAGAATGTTGTTGTCATCCAAATGTTTGGTTATAACCCTGAGCTATTATGTGTCATTATATCCATAACTTTTTAAACAATCGGTTTAAATTTAGGTAATTGGATAGCTCCTTGATTAGGACTTCGCAACAAACCAAGAACCGTGTTAAAAATGAAAGTGTATTGTGAAATTCAGTTGAGCACTTGTCACACATACGAATGTATCTAACGTTTGAGTGGAGTAAGAACACATGATTTTTGAAAAGCATAGGTTTTAGTTCTACTCCTTACATGGACAAGGGTGCAAAATTTGGTTCGACGTGTCCTAAAGCTTGGAACTTGGGCATGTTCGCGACATGAGGACACACACATCAAAGCACTATAATAAGTTGTGAGTGTCTAACGTTCGACATCTCACTCATTAATAACTGTCGTTCTTAATTAGTTATTTAATTGTATTTGCTAGGGATGTCATGAGATGAGAGGGCGAGAGCCAAGAAATGTCAAGGTTGAAGATAAATCATTAGGGTCCAAACAGAGTTGAATATGGGGGTATAAAAATGAACAAAAATAAAATACTATACAAAAATAGATAAACACCCCTCCTTTAATAGTAAAAATTGAATGGTGTCGAAGAAGTGGATGAAAATGGCAAGTTTAGAAACCATTATCACATGAATGCAAATGGGGTTTACTATAATAGGCTTTACATATTTGTTAGTTTATAATATTTTAAACTAGTCGTAGTGTTCAATATAATAGTTTAAAGAGTATTAAGTTTTAATAAACTTGAAAGTTGGTAGCCTTTACGACACAAAACCTATTAACTAACGAATTAATTCTTTATACAAATTAAATTAAGTTAAATGTTAAGCTAAAGCTATTCCCAGTATTACCCTTAGTGCTTTCAAATCCTAATCCTATTTGAGTCCTAATATGTATAACACAAAGTTTGCAATGAGTTTCCTTAACACAAAGTCCTAAAAGACATGCATGGATGAACCTCAAGAACAAGGATAACAAGGAACGACGCCTTTTTCGAGGGTTTGTCTTGTATATTCTGCCCTCGTGCAAAATATAGGGGGTCAAAGCCTAGTTTCAAAAATCTATATTTTGTTTTAAGTCTTTTGGGGAAACTTGAAGGTCATGGTTCATGTATGAAAAACAAATCACTTTGGTTTGTATTATTATGCAAATATTATATAAAGTTGGCATCAATGTTTATTTTAACTCATGTAGATGTTTACACTATCGAATGCTATAGAAACATTTCATAATCATAACGCGCGCTTCCGCTACGAGCGGGTGTGACACATTTATGTCTTTCAATACATTTTTGTTCATTTTTATGCCCCGTTTATTAATCCCTTTGTAAACCCTAACGATTCATCGTCAACATCGGAATCTACACACAAGGAGATGCAAGAAAACATGAAAATATACAAATTCCATAAGATTTTAACTTTACTGAATTCCACCATTAGCTCAAGATCACATTTAAATCCATTCTAGGCCTTTCGATATTAATTTCTCAGCGTAATCATGATGCCTACTTGTTAATTTTTTTGTGTTAAACCATTTTCGCTTCCGATAACCGTGATTACTTTTTATGTTTTAAACCAATCTTTTAAGTTGGGGGTTGTACTACTTTTTTCTTATGGGTACTTTTATATTGTTAAAAGCGATGTGCATTGACAATCAGATTCACGATGCACACAACATGCTTGTAGAAATGTGAAAGAACGGATCCGGATTCTATTCCAAGGCAACTTCTAGAAGCCGTGATATGGGTGGTTTAAACCCGGATTTGTATGGTTGTGTGGCGAGAGTTACATAAAATGAGGTAGTGGTACTCGAACTTTCTTATGGGACATAAAACCCACAGTTCTGGCTAGGTTGGTCATTATCAAACGTAGAACAAAGCAAGGGATGTAATGAGATTGAGAGGGCGAGAGCCAAGAAATGTCAAGGTTGAAGATGAATCATTAGGGTCCAAACAGAGTTGAATATGGGGGTATAAAAATGAATAAAAATAAAATACTATACAAAAATACATAAACACCCCTCCTTTAATAGTAAAAATTGAATGGTGTCGAAGAAGTGGATGAAAATGGCAAGTTTGGAAACCATTATCACATGAATGCAAATGGGGTTTACTCTATGTTTTATTTTTAGTATATTTATACACACAACTTGTATGCATAGTTAGTTAGATGTAAAGCTAGCAGTTAGTTATGTTGTCGTATTCTTCTATATATATATATATACACGCACTATCATGTATCAAATTAAAGTAATGAAAATATAGTTTATCATAATATCTTTCACATTTATGACGAATGTAAACCATTTAACGTTCCGCGTATTGATGTAAAGGTTGGCATTACAAATTTTGAAGTGAAACACATTTTAGCAGCTAACCCTTGATATGTTATTTTTGAGTTACTTTACACTTGTATATGTTTTTCGAACCTCTAAAAACAACACTTGATCAAGTCCTTCATGTAAAGATATTAATAGTTTTTGGATGAAACGCTCCCGCTCTACACTTTGTGAATAAAAAAACCTGGGATCACTATTTATACATGATATAAAACATCTAATAAAATGTGGATGTTACAAATCCTCTGTTGCTACAATCCACTCTTTATCCTGAACCAAACATATTAAAAGAGTTTCAAATTTATTGGACCAATAGTGCTCGATTAACATGATGCTGTATTTTCTAACTGCAAAATTAGACTGTTGTTGTCATCTAAATGTTTGGTTAAAACCCTGAGCTATTATGTATCATTATATCCGTAACTTTTTAAACAATCTGTTTAAATTTAGGTAATTGGGTAGCTCCCTGATTAGGACTTCGCAACAAACCAAGAACCGTGTTAAAAATGAAAGTGTATTGTGAAATTCAGTTGATCCCTTGTCACACATACGAATGTATCTACCGTTTGAGTGGAGTAAGAACACATGATTTTTGAAAAGCATAGGTTTTAGTTCTACTCCTTACATGGACAAGGGTGCAAAATTTGGTTCGACGTGTCCTAAAGCATCGAACTTGTGCATGTTCGTGACATGAGGACACACAAATCAAAGCACTATAATAAGTTGTGAGTGTCTAACATTCGACATCTCACTCATTAATAACTAACGTTCTTAATTAGTTATTTAATTGTATTTGCTAGACGTGAACTAAATTTACCTTTTTGTGATTATTTACCATTTTAAATACAACTAACAGTTTTTTTTATCATTTAGTGGTGTAGGTTGTAAAAGCATTTAATTTAATTAGAGGAAAATAGTTGAAAAATAATTTTCTTTTTCACAAATTAAATCGACATTTTACGATTTTAATTTTCTTATAGATGGTTCGCACCCTCAATTCTCCTTGGAACCATTGTCCCTTACAAGTTCTTGACCACAAGGGATGCAAAACACCCCGAACGTTCACACCTTCCCCTTGCACAATTGCAATAGGTGCAATCCGTGCAATGTTTTGCAGGTTACCGGAACACCAGCTGATCCATCCGCTGTTGTCTCCGGCCACAACCCTTCACACATAATTTGGATAACATTAGATGAAACAAGATAAAATGATCAAGGGATATTACAAAACATAATAGCATAAAAAGGAGTTAGTAAAGCTGTGATTACCACAAGAAATAACTGCGAAAACCATGAATAGAATCAAAGCTTGTGATGTTTTCCCATTTCTTCTTCAATGTGATTTTCTCTCTTATACGTACACATGTATATATAGGCACAAACATATCTGCAAAAGTAGAATTAAATTGTTTTGAGCAACTATTACGATATAATAAGATATTATATTTTATGCCTATTAATGTAACGTAAAATGATATTTATAATTTTTACATATTTTTTTGTTTATGTATATCACTAGTCGTAACGTTTATTATAATTACTTAAAAAGTATAAAGCTTCAATAAAATTGAAATTTGGTTGCATTTACGACCCAACGAATTAACTAATGAATTTATTCTTTACACCAAATTAATTTCATTCAATTTTGTCATGTATGGGACTTAAACCCACGCTGTCACCCTTCTAAACGAAGTTTTTTCAAGGTTTTGCTTTTGTCAATGAATCACCACCCCATTAGTTATTAAATTAAGTTGCATGATGACAAACATTTATAAGCTAAAGCAATTCCCAAGATTCAAGTTATTATATGATATAATATTTAATGCCTATAAATGTAACCTATAATAATTTTTTGTAGGCTTTACATATTTGTTAGTTTATAATTTTTTAAACTAGTTGTAATGTTCAATATAATTGTTTAAAGAGTATTAAGTTTTAATAAACTTGAAAGTTGGTAGCCTTTACGATACAAAACCTATTAACTAACGAATTAATTCTTTATACAAATTAAATTTAGTTAAATGTTAAGCTAAATCTATTCCCAATATTACCCTTAGTGCTTTCAAATCCTAATCCTATTTGAGTCCTAATATGTATAACACAAAGTCTGCAATGAGTTTTCTTAACACGAAGTCCTAAAAGACATGCATGGATGAACCTCAAGAACAAGGATAACAAGGAACGACGCCTTTTTCGAGGGTTTGTCTTGTATATTCTGACCTCGTGCAAAATATAGGGGGTCAAAGCCTTGTTTCAAAAATCTAAATTTTGTTTTAGTCTTTTGGGGAAACTTGAAGGTCATGGTTCATGTATGAAAAACAAAACACTTTGGTTTGTATTATTATTGCAAATATTGTATACAGTTGGCATTATTGTTTATTTTAACTCATGTAGAGTACACTATCGAATGCTATGGAAACATTTCACAATCACACCACGTGCTTCCGCTACGAGCGGGTGTGACACATTTATGTCTTTCAATACACTTTTATTCATTTTTATGCCCCCGTTTATTAAGCCCTTTGTAAACCCTAACGATTCATCGTCAACATCGGCATCTACACACAAGGAGATGTAAGAAAACATGAAAATATACAAATTCCATAAGATTTTAACTTTACTGAATTCCACCATTAGCTCAAGATCACATTTAAATCCATTCTAGGGCTTTCGATATTAATTTCTCAGCGTAATCATGACGCCTACTTGTTAATTTTTTTTTTGTGTTAAACCATTTTCGCTTCCGATAACCGTGATCACTTTTTATGTTTTAAACCAATCTTTTAAGTTGGGGGTTGTACTACTTTTTTCTTATGGGTACTTTTATATTGTTAAAAGCGATGTGCATTGACAATCAGATTCACAGTGCACACAACATGCTTTTAGAAATCTGAAAGAACGGATGTGATCCGGATTCTATTCCAAGGCAACTTCTAGAAGCCGTAATACGGGGTGGTTTAAACCTGGATTTGTATGGTTGTGTGGCAAGAGTTACATAAAATGAGGTACTGGTACTGAACTTTCTTATGGGACAATAAACCCACAGTTCTGGCTAGGTTGGTCATTATCAAACGTAGAACAAAGCAAGGGATGTCATGAGATTGAGAGGGCGAGAGCCAAGAAATGTCGAGGTTGAAGATGAATCATTAGGGTCCAAACCGAGTTGAATATGGGGGTATAAAAATGAATAAAAATAAATACTATACAAAAATACATAAACACCCCTCCTATAATAGTAAAAATTGAATGGTGTCGAAGAAGTGGATGAAAATGGCAAGTTTAGAAACCATTATCACATGAATGCAAATGGGGTTTACTCTATGTTTTATTTTTAGTATATATATACACACAACTTCTATGCATAGTTAGTTAGAATTGTTAGTTAGATGTAAAGCTAACAGTTAGTTATGTTGTCGTATTCTTCTATTATATATATACACACACCTATCATGTATCAAATTAAAGTAAGGAAAATATAGTTTATCATAATATCTTTCACATTTATGACGAATGTAAACCATTTAACGTTTCGCGTATTGATGGTAAAGGTTGGCGTTACAAATTTTGAAGTGAAACACATTTTAGCAGCTAACCTTGATATGTTATTTTTGAGTTACTTTACACTTGTATATGTTTTTCGAACCTCTAAAACCAACACTTGAACAAGTCCTTCGTATAAAGATATTAATAGTTTTTGGATGAAACGCTCCTGCTCTACACTTTGTGAATAAAAAAACCTGGGATCACTATTTATACATGATATAAAACATCTAATAAAATGTGGATGTTACAAATCCTTTGTTGCTACAATCCACTCTTTATCTTGAACCAAACATATTAAAAGTGTTTCAAATTTATTGGACCAATAGTGCTCGATTAACATGATGCTGTATTTTCTAACTGCAAAATTAGACTGTTGTTGTCATCTAAATGTTTGGTTATAACCCTGAGCTATTATGTATCATTATATCCGTAACTTTTTAAACAATCTGTTTAAATTTAGGTAATTGGGTAGCTCCCTGATTAGGACTTCGCAACAAACCAAGAACCGTGTTAAAAATGAAAGTGTATTGTGAAATTCAGTTGATCCCTTGTCACACATACGAATGTATTTACCGTTTGAGTGGAGTAGGAACACATGATTTTTGAAAAGCATAGGTTTTAGTTCTACTCCTTACATGGACAAGGGTGCAAAATTTTGTTCGACGTGTCCTAAAGCATCGAACTTGTGCATGTTCTTGACATGAGGACACACAAATCAAAGCACTATAATAAGTTGTGAGTGTCTAACATTCGACATCTCACTCATTAATAACTGACGTTCTTAATTAGTTATTTAATTGTATTTGCTAGACGTTTTTACCTTTTTGTGATTATTTACCTTTTTAAATACAACCAACAGTTTTTTTATCATTTAGTGGTGTAGGTTGTAAATGCATTTAATTCAATTAGAAGAACATAGTTGAGAAACAGTTTTCTTTTTCACAAATTAAATCGACATTTTACGATTTTAAATTTCTTATAGATGGTTCGCACCCTCAATTCCCCTTGGAACCATTGTCCCTTACAAGTTCTTGACCACCAAGGGATGCAAAACACCCTGAACGATCACACCTTCCCCTTGCACAATTGCAATAGGTGCAATCCGTGCAAAATTCTGAGCAGTCGGAAACAGTTCTGCAGGTTACTGGAACACCATCTGATCCATCCGCTGTTGTCTCCGGCCACAACCCTTCACACATAATTTAAATAACATTAGATTAGATGAAACAAGAAAAATGATCAAGGGATATTACAAAACATAATAGCATAAAAAGGAGTTAGTAAAGCTGTAATTACCACATGAAATAACTGCGAAAACCGTAAATAGAATCAAAGCTTGTGATGTTTTCCCCATTTCTTCTTCAATGTGATTTTCTCTCTTATACGTACACATGTATATATAGGCACAAACATATATGCAAAAGTAGAATTAAATTGTTTTGAGCACTATTACGATGTAATAAGATATTATATTTAATGCCTGTTAAGTAACGTAAAATGATATTTATAGTTTTTACATATTTTTGTTTATGCATATGACACTAGTCGTAACGTTTATTATAATTACTTAAAAAGTATAAACTTCAATAAATTTGAAATTTGGTTGCATTTACGACACAACGAATTAACTAATGAATTTATTCTTTACACCAAATTAATTTCATTCAATTCTGTCATGTATGGGACTTAAACCACGACGTCACCCTTCTAAGCGAAGTTTTTTCAAGGTTTTGCTTTTTTCAATGAATCACCACCTATTAGTTATTAAATTAAGTTGCATGATGATAAACATTTATAAGCTAAAGCTATTCCCAAATTCAAGTTATTATATGATATAATATTTAATGCCTATAAATGTAACGTATAATAATTTTTGTAGGCTTTACATATTTGTTTGTTTATAATTTTTTAAACTAGTCCTAATGTTCAATATAATTGTTTAAAGAGTATTAAGTTTTAATAAACTTGAAAGTTGGTAGCATTTACGACACAAAACCTATTAACTAACGAATTAATTCTTTATACAAATTAAATTAAGTTAAATGTTAAGCTAAAGCTATTCCCAATATTACCCTTAGTGCTTTCAAATCCTAATCCTATTTGAGTCCTAATATGAATAACACAAAGTTGGAATGAGTTTTCTTAACACAAAGTCCTAAAAGACATGCATGGATGAACCTCAAGAACAAGGATTACAAGGAACGATGCCTTTTTCGAGGGTTTGTCTTGGATATTCTGCCCTCGTGCAAAATATAGGGGGTCAAAGCCTTGTTTCAAAAATCTATATTTTGTTTTAAATCTTTTGGGGAAACTTGAAGGTCATGGTTTATGTATGAAAAACAAAACACTTTGGTTTGTATTATTATTGCAAATATTATATACAGTTGGCATCATTATTTATTTTAACACATGTAGATGTTTACACTATCGAATGCTATGGAAACATTTCACAATCACACCGCGCGCTTCCGATATGAGCCGGTGTGACACATTTATGTCTTCCAATACATTTTTATTCATTTTTATGCCCCCGTTTATTAATCCCTTTGTAAACCCTGACGATTCATCTTTAACATCAGCATCTACACACAAGGAGATGCAAGAAAACAAGAAAATATACAAATTCCATAAGATTTTAACTTTATTGAATTGCACCATTTGCTAAAGAACGTATTAAAATCCATTCTAGGGCTTTCGATATCAATTTCTCGGCGTATTTAAATCCATTTTCACTTCCGATAACCGTAATTATTTTTTATGTTTTAAACCAATCTTTAAGTTGGGGGTTGTACTACTTTTGTCTTATGGGTACTTTTATATTGTTAAAAGCAAAGTGCATTGACAATCAGATTCACGGTGCACACAACATGCTTCTACAAATGTGAAAGAATGGATGTTATCCGGATCCTATTCCAAGGCAACTTCTAGAAGCCGTGATATGTGGTGGTTTAAACCTCGATTTGTATGGTTGTGTGGCGAGAGTTACATAAAATGAGGTAGTGATAATCGAACTTTCTTATGGGACAATAAACCCACAGTTCTGGTTAGGTTGGTCATTATCAAACGTAGAACAAAGCAAGGGATGTCATGAGATTGAGAGGGCGAGAGCCAAGAAATGTCGAGGTTGAAAATGAATCATTAGGGTCCAAACAGAGTTGAATATGGGGGTATAAAAATGAATAAAAATAAAATACTATAAAAAATACATAAACACCCCTCCTTTAATATTAAAAATTGAATGGTGTCGAAGAAGTGGATGGAAATGGCATGTTTAGAAACCATTATCACATGAATGCAAATGCGGTTTACTCTATGTTTTATTTTTAGTAATATATACACACAACTTGTATGCATAGTTAGTTAGAGTTGTTAGTTAGATGTAAAGCTAGCAGTTAGTTATGTTGTCGTATTCTTCTATATATATATATATATATATACACACACGCACTATCATGTATCAAATTAAAGTAAGGAAAATATAGTTTATCATAATATCTTTCACATTTATGACGAATGTAAACCATTTAACGTTTCGCGTATTGATGTAAAGGTTGGCATTACAAATTTTGAAGTGAAGCACATTTTAGCAGCTAACCCTTGATATGTTATTTTTGAGTTACTTTACACTTGTATATGTTTTGCGAACCTATAAAACCAACACTTGAACAAGTCCTTCATGTAAAGATATTAATAGTTTTTGGATGAAACGCTCCCGGTTTTACACTTTGTGAATAAAAACCTGGGATCACTATTTATACATGATATAAAACATCTAATAAAATGTCGATGCTACAAATACTTTGTTGCTACAATCCACTCTTTATCTTGAATCGAACATATTAAAAGAGTTTCAAATTTATTGGACCAATAATACTCGATTAAACATGATGCTTTTCTAACTGCAAAATTAGACTGTTGTTGTCATCTAAATGTTTAGTTATAACCCTGAGCTATTATGTGTAATTATATCCGCAACTTCTTAAACAATCAGTTTAAATTTAGGTAATTGGGTAGCTCCCTGATTAGGACTTCGCAACAAACCAAGAACCGTGTTAAAAATGAAAGTGTATTGTGAAATTCAGTTGAGCACTTGTCACACATACGAATGTATCTACCGTTTGAGTGGAAGTAAGAACACATAATTTTTTAAAAGCATAGGTTTTAGTTCTACTCCTTACATGGACAAGGGTGCAAAATTTGGTTCGACGTTTCCTAAAGCATCGAACTTGTGCATGTTCGCGACATGAGGAACACCATCATAGCACTATAATAAGTTGCGAGTGTCTAACGTTCGACATCTCACTAAATAATAAGTGACGTTCTTAATTAGTTATTTAATTGTATTTGCTAGACGTTTTTACCATTTTGTGATTATTTACCTTTTTAAATACAACTAACAGTTTTTTTTATCATTTAGTGGTGTAGGTTGTAAATGCATTTAATTTAACTAGACAAACATAGTTGAGAAACAGTTTTCTTTTTCACAAATTAAATCGACATTTTACAATTTTAATTTTCTTATAGATGGTTCGCACCCTCAATTCCCCTTGGAACCATTGTCCCTTACAAGTTCTTGACCACCAAGGGATGCAAAACACCCCGAACGATCACACCTTCCCCCTTGCACACAATTGCAATAGGTGCAATATGTGCAAAATTCTGAGCAGTCGGAAACAGTTTTGCATGTTACTGGAACACCATATGATCCATCCGCTGTTGTCCCCGGCCACAACCCTTCACATAAAATTGGGTAACATTAGATTAGATGAAACAAGATAAAATGATCAAGGGATATTACAAAACATAATAGCATAAAAAAGGAGTTAGTAAAGCTGTAATTACCACATGAAATAACTGCGAAAACCATGAATAGAATCAAAGCTTGTGATGTTTTCCCCATTTCTTCTTCAATGTGATTTTCTCTCTTATACGTACACATGTATATATAGGCACAAACATATATGCAAAAGTAGAATTAAATTGTTTTGAGCAACTATTACGATGTAATAAGATATTATATTTAATGCCTATTAATGTAACGTAAAATGATATTTATAGTTTTTACATATTTTTTTGTTTATGTATATGACACTAGTCGTAACGTTTATTATAATTACTTAAAAAGTATAAAGCTTCAATAAATTTGAAATTTGGTTGCATTTACGACACAATGAATTAACTAATGAATTTATTCTTTACACCAAATTAATTTCTTTCAATTCTGTCATGTATGGGACTTAAACCCACGACGTCACCCTTCTAAGCGAAGTTTTTTCAAGGTTTTACTTTTGTCAATGAATCACCACCCCATTAGTTATTAAATTAAGTTGCATGATGATAAACATTTATAAGCTAAGGCTATTCTCAAGATTCAAGTTATTATATGATACAATATTTAATGCCTATAAATGTAATAATAATTTTTGTAGGCTTTACATATTTGTTTGTTTATAACTTTTAAACTAGTCGTAATGTTCAATATAATTGTTTAAAGAGTAATAAGTTCTAATAAACTTGAAAGTTGGTAGCATTTATGACACAAAACCTATTAACTAACGAATTAATACTTTATACAAATTAATTAAGTTAAATGTTAAGCTAAAGCTATTCCCAATATTACCCTTAGTGCTTTCAAATCCTAATCCTATTTGAGACCTAATATGTATAACACAAAGTTTGCATTGAGTTTTCTTAACACAAAGTCCGAAAAGACATGCATGGATGAACCTCAAGAACAAGGATAACAAGGAACGACGCCTTTTTGAGGGTTTGTCTTGTATATTCTGCCCTTGTGCAAAATATAAGGGGTCAAAGCCTTGTTTCAAAAATCTATATTTTGTTTTAAGTCTTTTGGGGAAACTTGAATGTCATGGTTCATGTATGAAAAACAAAACACTTTGGTTTGGATTATTATTACAAATATTATATACAGTTGGCATCATTGTTTATTTTAACACATGTAGATGTTTACACTATCGAATGCTATGGAAACATTTCACAATCACACCGCTGCTTCCGCTATGAGCGGGTGTGACACATTTATGTCTTTCAATACATTTTTATTCATTTTTATGCCCCCGTTTATTAAGCCCTTTGTAAACCCTAACGATTCATCTTCAATATCGGCATCTACACACAAGGAGATGCAAGAAAACATGAAAATATACAAATTCCATAAGATTTTAACTTTATTGAATTCCACCATTTGTTAAAGATCTCATTAAGTCCGTTCTAGGGCTTTCGATATCAATTTCTCGGCGTAATCATGACGCCTACTTGTTAAATTTTTTTTGTGTTAAACCACTTTCGCTTCCGATAACCGTGATTATTTATTATGTTTTAAACCAATCTTTTAAGTTGGGGTTGTACTACTTTTGTCTTATGGTACTTTTGTCATATCCTGAACCGCAACGGATATGTTAGTCGGGGCATGATGGATTTTTATCAAAGCTCATGACATTTACTATAATAAAGTTTCATATTTATTATTTCAAATTAAAAGGAAAAATTCCAACCATCACATAAACCATACAAGCACAAAATGTTCTAAACATGACATTCGAATACGTTTTATTTTTTCTTCTAAGCCCAAGTCCTATGTGTTCTAAACGGAGCCGATCTATTAGGCAACGCGATGCTCTACCCGTATGAAACAGGGAACTGATGGGCCTAATGTGAAAGCTTGTCTGAAATGAGAAAGTATAACACAAATAACAATAACAAACAACAAATATCACATAGCACGCTAGATCATAAAATGGTAATAGCACGAGAGTTGAATAAATAAATAACATGACACTTGATACACCCCAAAACATGAATAAAAAGGGGAAGTTTGTAGGAATTCACTCACAGTGGGTGCGTTCTTGATATGATAACGAGTGCGCACGATTTAAAGATACCAACCGACGAGAAAAGCTAACCTAAATATTCACGTAATAATTCGGTAAATATATTTCTTTTACTTGAAATTAGTATTTTTATTTAATGAATTTTTATTAGACTTTTTAGATGATTCTATAGCATTTGTTACTAATTTGTATGCTTTAAAAAAACTAATTTTATTATATAATTTTTTATAGTTTTTGGAAAAAATAAGCAAAAGGTTAATTAAAAAATATATATACCCTTAGCGGGTCGAACCGGACAAGTTTGACAACGTGTGGGACTCGAATGCGTGACCTCTCGTATACGTGTACGCAACTCTACCAACTAAGCTATGTGTCTAACCCAGAATATATCCGTTTTTAATTATCTATATACACATACTAAGACAAATCTTATTTTTGATTAATTAAAAAAGTTTTGTAAACCATAAGAACCGTGCATATAACCGGACTCGAATCCGCGACCTGAGCTTCGTGTTGCACACAACCCGACCAATTGGGCTGTGTGACTAACCCGAACTACAAAATTATTAGTCTGAAGAGCTATATTAATTAACGGGACAATAAAAATTGTACTAGAATTATTATGAACATAAAATTTTATAAGTAACACTATATATCAGTATATTACCCAGTACAAGACCCGAACCAACTTTATCAACCAAACAACAAATCAATAAGACTAATAAATTATTTTGGCCTACTATAACATCACTTTAATGTATTGGGGTATTAGTTTTTATAAAAACTTATATATATAATTATTAAAGTTTATAAAAGTATATAAAATTATATATATATTAAAAAAAGAAAAAGAAAACAACACCACCTCACGGCAATGTGTGCTTCCCCATGCCACTAAATATTTTTTTATTCATTATGTGTTGGCAGGTTATTAGCATGTTTAGTGTAAAGTGAGGTGTAAGAACAATAATCACCAACACAAAAACAAGATTATAATCACTTCCATTTCATTCATTTTCTCCATACACCAAAACTCAAGAACACTCTCACTTTTGCTCTCATGAAAAATTGTCCAAGCTTCATCATCTTCACCTTCACTTTTTAAAAATCAAACACAAGAATCTCAAGCATGCATGAAGATCTAAAGGAGATCTAAGGAAATTGCAAGAATTAGGAGCTTACTTTGGAAGCTTGGAACTCTTGATCAACCTCTCTTCTTGTTCCTCTAGATCATCCCTAGCCATTGTGCTAGTAGTAAGATCTTAAAACCTTATGTTATACTTTTTATTTTATAAAATTTCACAAGATCATCATAAAAATTATATAAAAACCCACTTGAAAAACACTAACAAATCTAAGATCACTAAATAATCATGTGAATTTCTTGATAATTTTTTATGATCTTGAACTTGTTATGAACTAGTAAACTTGAATCTTGCAAAATTATTATTAAAAAGGTGATCTAAACACATGCATGTTTAGATTAGCAGAATTCATTAACAAAATATGTCATGAACATAATCTCATATTTAATAAATACATATATTAGATCATTAAATAAAAATTATGATTTAGAAATTTTGTGTAAAAGTTATAATAAAGTTTCTATATTAAGAAAGATTAATAATTATAACAAGTTCGTAACATTATGTTAATACATTTATATAATATTGTGGTTTATGATGATTTGAGTTAGTTTACTTACTTAAACATGTTTATAAAAACATGAGAAACTTATACTTTTAAAGGAAACTATGGCAAAATTTTTATAAAAATTAATTTGATTAAGATATGATTAAACTAAAGATTTGGTGGTTAAAAGTGATTAGGAACTTTAATCTTGTTTAAATAAAGGTTTGGTGAAAAAGTTAAGATATAATTACATAAGTATTTCTTAAACTAAAAAGGAGATAAATATATATTTTTGATAAAAATATATATTTTGAAATCAATAAATATGTGTATATATATATATATATATATATTTGTATAAAAATATGTTTAAGTGTTCAACTTTTGACAAAATTATATATATCAGACAATTTGGACAAACTTGGACAATTCGGACAAAATAAAATATATGGTATAAACGAAACAAACGACAAAACCAAATGAAGAAAATAGTCGACGCGAACCTAACGGTCAAAACGAACTAAACCGATACACTTTATATTTACTAGATTTTTTTAATATATATAACTTATAGTTTTTATAAATAAATTTTTATAAGTTATAAAAAATACTAGTAAATATTTTTGGATAAGCCCAACTAAACAAATTATTAGACTAAGCCCATTTTTATAGAAACTATATTGGGCTAAACTTATTTTTATAAAGTATATGGACTAGCCCATTTATATAAACTAGTTGGGCTAAGGCCCACTTTTATTAAATTAACTTTGGGCTAAGCCCACTTTTATAAAATTTACAACTGTTAGGTCTACTTGTATAAAAATCAAACTTGGGCTAAGCCCACTTTTTTAATATCAAACTTTGGCTAAGGCTCACTTTTATAAAAAAAAACTTTGGGCTAAGCCCACTTTTATGAAAGTTTACATGGGCTAGACCCATTTAAATAAAAGATAATTTTGGGCCAAGCCCACTTTTATAAAGAAATAATTGGGCTAATCCATTTTATAAAAATAACATTGGGCTAAATCCTACTTTATAAAAGTAAACTTGGGCTAATCAAATTTTATAAACTATATTGCGATAGGCCCAATCTTTCATTTTAACTTGGACTAGACCCACCTTTACAAACCAACTTGGCTTAATCCATTTTAAAACAAAATTAGGTTGGGCTAGGCCCACATACATTTAAGAAAATTGGGCTAGGCCATGTTTACAAAACTATTGGGCTAGGCCCATATGTAATAAAGTCTTGATTGAATTTTTACCATTAAATAATGAACTAGGTCCATTTACATGTAATCAATCCAAAATATATATATATATGAAAGAAATATATATATATAAAGATAATATATATATATATATATATATATATATATATATATATATATATATAAACCAAGAAAACCAATAAGTACAAGTATGAAATTCAAAATAAAATACTTGTACGAAAAACAAAACGAAAGCCTAAGTATCTAATAGATTAGAACACTTGTAGGTTAAAAACCAACGAAGTATCAGGAATCGAATAGAGATTTGTACGGAACGCAAATCTGTGAGTTCATGTTTCCCCTTTTATTTTAACGTTTTTATGGTTTTAAACATGCGGGGATGTATACATGTTACAATTAATATAGCTGGGAAAATGAAAATAGTTAGATCACATGTGAATAAGGCTCAAGCATTGGGGCCATTAATGAATAACAAGTACCGAGGAACAAGGGGATAGATCTATTGGGTTTGGGCAGCTCCACTCTATTACGGCGATAATAACAGATCGTATTAGAGTGCTTTTGTGTCTAAAATGAGTGTCTCAGACACATAATAATCGTCAAGGTTTGGTTGCCACCTTATTCGGCATACAGATTAGTGTCCGTGCAACACACTAATGATCTTACAAGTTTCATTAAGTTATATTAAACAAGTTTATTTCAAATGTTTTTGATAATTCATTTGATACAAAATTTATAACATGAATTCACCAGCTTTTGTTGACATTGTTTTCAAAACTAACATGTATTACAGGAAACTAATGGATGGATTCGGGAAAATCTTGTTCGTTTGTTGAGAAGTCAAGATATTATGTTTCATCCGGTCTTTGTTGTTATGTTTTATAAACTTATGTCTAAATTTTAAATAATGTTGTTAAACTTGTGGTTTGTTTTAAAGACAAAAGTATATATGTAAATTATGGTCAAATGAAAAGTATGGATGAATGTTTTGTAATGTAATACAATTGTCGTTTACTTGGTTGAATGCAACGATTGCCGCTCTGGCCACACCTCGCGACACGCTTCCGCTACATCGAAAATTGGGGTGTGACATTACAGAGAGTTTAAATAAGATTTGTGAGTGGGCGAGTTCTCAATAGGTTTCAAAGATTACTATTTATAGATATAGGGTGGTTTGAGTTTGAATTTCGATTTCATATATTTTCGGTCAAAGATTTATGGCTGAAATGATTTCATGACCGTTTTGAATCATTGTTGACCAATGATTGCGCTTAACTCACAATTTGGAACCGTTTCTTTGGTTTAAATCGAACATGAAACGGAATTTGATGATGAATTTGGAGTTAAAGTCGTTACAGGCGGGTGTTTTAAAATTTTGATTTCAGGAGGTTGTATAAATGTCATTTGTTTTAGAACTAAAACAGATGTGTGTGTGTGTGGTGTGGTGGTGTGTTCGGCGTTTTATTTGGGTGGAGACCCGGGTCGATACCCGCTGTCCACACCCTTTTTTTATTTTTAATTTTATCGTTAAATTTTTTGTTTATGTTATAATTATATATAATTTTTTAAACTTTATTATTTATTTAAACTTTATTATTATTATTATTTATTATTTAATACTAAAAGCAATATAACAAAATTTAAACTTTTAGCATAAATGCGTAACGAACATCATACGTATATTTGAATACAAAATGTAGTAGGTTTTAGAACCCGTTTACGACAAATGTTACAGTATCCCTTACTTTTAGAAATTTCGTCCCGAAATTGAAGTAGTGTAGGTTTGTCCTGGAACAGGTGTGGGTATTTTTCGCGCATTGAGTCTTCACGTTCCCAAGTAAACTCGGGTCCTCATTTCGCTCCCAACGAACCCTGACTATCGGAATTCGACTTCGTCTTAATGTTTCTCATCGAAGTCCATGATTTCTACAGGTCGTTCTACAAAATGCATCGATTCATCAATTTGAATATCTTCTAATAGTATGTGAAGGTTTTTGTCGGCAAGGCACTTTTTCAAGTTAGATACATGGAATGTTGGATGGATCTTGTTGAGTTCTTCTGGTATGTCAATCTTGTAGGCTACAGGACCAACTCTCTCGAGTATTTTGAATGGTCCAACATAGCGAGGTGGTAACTTGCCTTTTTGTCCAAACCGAACAACTCCCTTCCATGGTGATACTTTCAAAAGCACTTGATCACCGACACAAAACTCGAGGAGCTTTCGTCGTTTATCTGCGTACTCTTTTGACGACTCTGAGCTGCTAGAAGATTATTGCGGATTTGGAGAATCTTATCGGTTGTTTCTTGAATTAATTCAGGTCCAGTGATTTGTGCTTCACCGATTTCGTGCCAACATACAGGAGATCGACACTTACGACCGTATAGAGATTCAAAGGAGCCATACCTATGCTCGAATGATAACTATTATTGTATGAAAATTCCACTAAGGGTAGATAGTATCCCAATTGCCCTTGAAGTTCGATGACACATGCATGCAACATGTCTTTAAGAGTTTGTATAGTGCGCTCAGATTGACCAACATTTTGAGGGTGAAAGGCGGTGCTGAGATCTAAGCATGTACCTAACGCTGATTGCACGGCTTGCCATGTTCTTGAAGTAAAAGGTCCATATCTATACGAGATGATACTCAAAGGCACACCGTGTCGACTTACAATCTCATCGATGTAAATACGAGCTAGCTTCTCATTTTCGTAATCACAGTTGAGGAAGGTACTCTCTATCTCTTCAAACCATCAAAGGCGAGAAGTGACCCCTTCAGTCCCTTCGTACTTTGGAGGGTCACATGAGTTGAAGTGCTTGTAGGTGCACCTGGTGATGTTTGTGGGAGGGTTGGCAGCATTTTGACCCTCTTGATTGATTGGGTTGACAGGATTAGCGGCGAGGGCTTGATGGACTTGAATTACCATGTCGGGAATTACGGCGGCCATTTGTTGGGCTATTTGAGCAGCCATGCGCTCGCCGGATCTTCCTGATCTCCTACCTCCACAAGAGTGCCTAGAAGACATCTACAGGAAATATGTAACGAGATTATGAGTTTGGTGTATAGGTGTCATGTGTCGTATTTAGAAATTAACATCCATAAAACAAATGAGAAAAATAAATTTACTACATCCATAGGATGTCTTGGGCCTTGTTCATGTTTGGGCCCCCATATGTTGTAACATTCGTGTAAAACTGGTTTCAAAAACCCGCTTTGTTTATTAGTCAAGTAATTGTTTAAATGTTTGTTGCGTATTTATTAGAGTAGGCTAATTTAACATTCTGCAATGAATAAAAGTTGTATAATTAAAATCAAAATTTATAAATAATAATAATAATAGGATTAATTAAAATAAACTTTAAAAAAATAATAACACAAAAAAATTAATAGGAGAAACCGGGGTTCGAACACGGGTCTTCCATATGATTTCACATACCAACACCACTAGGATACACACACCTTATGTGTTTAAATTCGAATCCAATAAACCTTATACCCAAACAAAATCCTTAAAACCTGCAAATTCAAAAGCACCAAGTCTTTAACCGAAAACATATTCAATGATTAATCATCAACATCCGTTTTTTCGAATTATCAGTTATAACCGACATCATAGTCAATTGAATCAAAACGGATTTTTGCAATTATTGGTTTTAAAAATCGATTGAAACCGAAAATCATCACCGGCCTTGGTACTCTATAAATTCGAATCATCATCTCCTCTCAAACGGAACTCACATTCACTCATTCATCACTTATTCTCCTCGGAAGTTTTTGTTCAAACTTGGTCACCAGAATCTTTGTTGAAGTTGTCGAAGTCAGTCACTGGAAAATCGGGCCCCTGTTTTTGGTATGAATCCTTAACACCTAACAATGTTCATGTTCAATTCATTCTAATTGCAAACAACCAGAACTGATATCAGTCGAGTTCCAGTTCTGGATTTTGATCAAGTGAAGAAGATGAAGTCACCTAGTATATATGAGTATTAAGTTTAGGTGTTTTAATTGGGTTAGACACACAGTCCAGTGGTGGACTGTGTGCATTTCACACTATTGGTACCGAGTTCGATCCCTGAAACAACACCGATCACCGAAATAAAATCTTTTTTTAAAAACCAAACCATAAAGTAAGTTGTTAAATGTAATAAAAATTCTATATTATACGGGTTAGACACCCAGCCCAACTGGTTGGGCTGGGTGCAAACCAACCTGGGGTCGCAGGTTCGAGTCCAAGCTCTCACACCGGTTCGACCATTTAAAAACTTTATAAAATTTATTAATTTCTGGATTAACCTAACAAGAATATAAGAATAATTAATAACTGAATTCTAACGGGTTAGACACGTAGCTCAGTTGGAAGAGCTACGTGCACGCAACCGACATGTCATGAGTTCGAGCCTCACCACACGCTACCAATAACATGCATGAACCGGACAGATTCTGACAGCCTGACAAGGCCCAATTTTTTATTATTATTTATTATTATTATTGATTTATTTTATTTAATTATTTGCTTCACTTAATTTATATATTCTCAATTATAACAAGATTAAAATTTCATTAAATATCACAAAAATAATCTAAAAATCAAATAAAAAGTATTAAATTGAAATATTAACTTTTATTTATCGAATTTTTACGTTATTATTTAGGTTAGTTTCATTCGTCCGCTAAATCTTAAATTCGTGCGCATTCCTCGTCAATCAAGGAAACGCACCCATTGTGAGTGAATCTTACAAATTCCCCTTTTTAATTATGTTTTGGGGTGTATCGTGTGTCATACATGTTCTATTTATTTAAACACTTGTGCCAACATCATTACATGATCAAATGTGTATATTTATTTGTGTGGTTACATTTTTTCTTTTCAGTGCAATCATTCATTTAAGGCCCATCAGTTCCTCGTGGGATACGAGTTGAGCATCAGGTGCCTCATTAGATCGGCTCCGTTTGATTGAGCCTTGATCTCAAGTTCATCATTCATCATGTTCATATTGTTCATTGTGGATATTATGTGGTTTGTGATTATATATACACATATGCTTACTTATGGTCTATGCATAATTTTTATTTAAAGAATCAATTTATAATAACTGTTTAAATGTATTACTTAGATTCACTCGCAAACTTTTGTTGACCCAAACCTTTGTTTTACGCATGATACAGGTGAACATGCTGAGAAGAGGAACACATAGGAATGGCTTTAGAAGATTAATAAAATATATTTTTGTTTAGAACAATGTTTTCTTGAACTTGTATGTTTTCTTGTGTTTGAATATTTGAAGTTTTAATTTCAATTTGATAAATATGAAACCTATTAGTAAATGTCATGAGCTTTGGTGATAACCCAATTATGCCCTGACTTTTATTTCCGCTGCGGGTCGGGGTGTGACATATGTCCCCCCTACTTGGCCTAAGTAGTCATGTGGGCCCCATGACTACTAGGCTTTGTAGGATTCACATTGGTGTTGGCCTGTTAACACTTGCACCACCTGAATGAAATCGTTAAACATGATTGCAAGATATAAAGTCGGAAGGTGTCCTGGTGTAGACACAGTGACGACTCAAAGTGAGGTTAGGTCACACGATGTTTAGTGTGGCATGCTTTGGCCTAATAGGTCCTTCGTACTTCATCGTTAGTCCCCAGGTAGGCAAACTGGTCCGTTATATTGGATTTATATGAATGCCAATCCTAGACAAGACGTTTCGACTACCGTTACTTGTACCCTTCCAGTTACTACATGCCCATCGTAGAACTCACTTTGATGAGATTAAAAAATGAAAACATCACAAAATTTTGAAAAAGAAAGCATGAAAAGTGTTCAAATATGTGAAAATTGAGACGTGCGTGATGCGTATATATGTAAGCATGTTATGTTACCAATATGTATATCACATTTAATATCAACAAAATCATACAATAGTAAGAGTGCTTGCATGCATTTGTGTGTGAGATAATTGTAAAACAAGTAAATATCATGAGTTTGCGTGTAACCAATTAACACGTAAGCAACTAAAATCTAATCGACTATAGTATAGGCTCTAAGGGTCTAATAACCTATCCTATATCCCTATAGTCAAGAGCTCTGATACAATCTGTCACACCCCTGACCCCAGCGGATATGGTAGTCGAGGCATGATTTGGTTTTCATCAAAGCTCATGACATTTACTATAATAAAGTTTCATATTTATTACTTCAAATTAAAAGGAAAAATTCCAACCAACACATAAACCATACAAGCACAAAATGTTCTAAACATGACATTCGAATACGCTTTATTTTTTCTTCTAAGGCCCAAGTCCTATGTGTTCCTTGCTTCAACCTGATCACCTGTATCATGTGTAAAAATGAGATTTGGGTCAACAAAAGTTGGCAAGTGAATCCTGTATAAACATTTGAAAGAATTGTTATGTTTATTAATTTAATAAAATGTGCATAAACCAAATATGAGCAAACGTATATGTAATCTATCCACAAACCACATAATCATCTAGCAATGTACATGTGAGCACGATAAGCGATGTGCTGTGAGATCAAGGCTCAATCAAACGGAGCCGATCTAATTAGGCAACGCGATGCTCTACCCGTATGAAACAGGGAACTGATGGGCCTAATGTGAAAGCTTGCCTGAAATGAGAAAGTATAACACGAATAACAATAACAAACAACAAATATCACATAGCACGTTAGATCATAAAATGGTAATAGCACGAGAATTGAATAAATAAATAACACGACACATGATACACCCCAAAACATGAATAAAAAGGGGAAGTTCGTAGGAATTCACTTACAGCTGATGCGTTCTCGATTTGATAACGAGTGCGCACGATTTAAAGATACCAACCGACGATAAAAGCTAACCTAAATATTCACGTAATAATTCGGTAAATATATTTCTTTTACATAAAATTAGTACTTTTATTTAATGAATTTTATTAGACTTTTTAGATAATTCTATAGTATTTGTTATTAATTTTTATGCTTTAAAAAACTTATTTTATTATATATTTCTTATAGTTTTTGGAAAAAAATAAGCAAAAGGTTAATTAAAAAAATATATACCCTTAGCGGGTCGAACTGGATAGGTTTGGCAACGTGTGGGACTCGAACGCGTGACCTCTCGTATACGTACACGCAGCTCTACCAACTGAGCTACGTGTCTAACTCGGAATATACCTGTTTTTAATTATCTATATACACATACTAAGACAAATCTTATTATTATTATTATTATTTTTTAATTAAAAAAGTTTTGTAAACCATAAGAACCGTGCATATAACCGGACTCGAACCCGCGACCTGAGCTTCGTGTTGCACAAAGCCCGACCAATTGGGCTGTGTGACTAACCAGAAGAATATAGGTTTTTTAATTAAATTTATACACAACTGAGTCTTAATATATATAAGTATTAAAAAGGGTTGGTATATTGTAGGAAATCGGAACCGTGTGTGAGACTCGAACCTGGGTCTGTTTGTTTAAAATGGACACAGTCCACCACGGACTGTGTATCTAACCCGGTATAAACACCGGTTTAATTCTATTTATACACGTATCTGACTTCATCTTCTTCCTTATGAACCCACAGATCAAAAACCCGATTGAATAAACGTGCTGGGATTATACTATTACCGATCATAAAAATAAATGAAAAGAAAAGGATTCAAGTGTGTTTATACCGAAACATTGGTGATCTTGATTTTCTCCGGTGATGTTCCGGCGACGAGCAAACTTTCGGCAAAGGGTGAATTTTGAAAGCGGAGATTACAGAGAGTTTAAAATAAGATCTGTGAGTGGGCGAGTTCTCAATAGGTTTCAAAGATCACTATTATATATATATATATATATTTGGGTGGTTTGAGTTTGAGTTACGGTTTCATATATTTTCGGTCAAAGATTTATGGCTGAAATGATTTCATGACCGTTTTGAATCATTGCTGACCCAATTTGGAACGGTTTCTTCGGTTAAATCGAACAAGAAACGGAGATTTGATGATGAATTTAGAGGTTACAGTCGTTACAAGCGGGTGTTTCAAAATTTTGATTTCAGGAGGTTGTATAAATATCATTTATTTTAGAACTAAAACAGATGTGTGTGGTGTAGTGGTGTGTTGGGTGTTTTATTTGGGTGGAGACCCAGGTTCGATACCCGCGGTCCACACCCTTTTTTTATTTTATTGTTAAACTTTTTGTTTATGTTATTATTATATAATATTTTTTAAACTTTATCTTTATTTAAACTTTATTATTATTTATTATTTAATACTAATAACAATATAACGAAATTTAAACTTTTAGCATAAATGCGTAAGAACATCATACGTATATTTGAATTACAAAATGGAGCGGGTTTTAGAACCCATTTTACGACAAATGTTACAACTTTTATATTTTTAAAAGCGAGTGCATTGACAATCCGATTCACCGTGCACACAACATGCTTCTAGAAATGTGAAAGAACGGATATTATCTGGATTCTATTCCAAGGCAACTTCTAGAAGCCGTGAATGGGGTGGTTTAAACCTCGGTTTATGGTTGTGTGGCTAGAGTTGCATAAAATGAGGTAGTGGTGCTCGAACTTTCTTACGCGACAATAAACCGACAATTCTGGCTAGGTTGGTCATTATCAAACGTAGAACAAAGCAAGGGATGTCGTGAGATTGAGAGGACGAGAGCCAAGAAATGTCGAGGTTGAAGATGAATCATTAGGGTCCAAACAAAGTTGAATATGGGAGCATAAAAATGAACAAAAAAAATACTATACAAAAATACATAAAAACCCCTCCTTTAATAGTAAAAATTGAATGGTGTCAATAAAGTGGATGAAAATGACAAGTTTTAGAAACCATTATCAAATGAACGCAAATGGTGTTTACTCTATGTATCATTCTTAGTATATATATATATATACACACACAACTTGTATGCATAGTTTGTTAGAGGAGTTAGTTAGATGTAAAGCTAGCTGTTAGTTTTGTTGTCGTATTCTTCTATATATATACGCACTATCATGTATCAAATTAAAGTAATGAGAAAATAGTTTATCATAATATCTTTCACATTTATGACGAATGTAAACCATTTAACGTTTCGCGCATATTCATGGTAAAGGTGCAATGGCATTACAAATTTTGAAGTGAAACACATTTTGTCAGCTAACCCTTGATTTGTTATTTTTTAGTTACTTTACACTTGTATGTGTTTTGCGAACCTCTAAAACCAACACTTGAACAAGTCATTTATGTAAATATTAATAGTTTTTGGATGAAACGTTCCCGCTCTACACTTTGTGAATAAAAAACCTGGGATCACTATTTATACATGATATAAAACATCTAATAAAATGTGGATGTTAGAAATCCTTTGTTGCTACAATCCACAATTTATCATGAATCAAACATATTAATAGCTCTGCTTTAAATTTATTGGACCGGTAGTGTTCTATTAACTTGATGCTGTATTTTCTAACTGCAAAATTAGACTGTTGTTGTCATCCAATTGTTTGGTTATAGCCCTGAGCTATTATGTATATGTGTAACTTTTTAAACAATCCGTCTAAATTTAGGTCACTGGGTAGCTCCTTGATTAGGACTTCGCAACAAACCAAGAACTATGTTAAAAATGAAAGTGTATTGTGAAATTCAGTTGAGCACTTGTCACACATACTAATGTATCTTCCGTTTGAGTGGAATAAGAAGACATGATTTTTGAAAAGCATAGGTATCTATATTTTAGGTCTACTCCTTACATGGACAAGGGTGCAAAATTTGGTTCGACGTGTCCTAAAGCATTGAACTTGTGCATGTTCCGACATGAGGAGACACCATCATAGCACTATAATAAGTTGCGAGTGTCTAACGTTCGACATCTCACTAAGTAATAAGTGACGTTCTTAATTAGTTATTTAATTGTATTTGCTAGACGTTTTTACCTTTTTGTGATTATTTACCTTTTTAAACACAACTAACATTTTTTTTTTATCATTTAGTGGTGTAGGTTGTTAATGCATTTAATTTAATTAGAGGAACGTAGTTGAGAAACAGTTTTGTTTTTCACAAATTAAATCGACATTTTACGATTTTAATTTTCTTATAGATGGTTCGCACCCTCAATTCTCCTTGGAACCATTGTCCCTTACAAGATCTTGACCACCAAGGGATGCAAAACACCCCAAACGATCACACCTTCCCCTTGCACAATTGCAATTGGTGCAATCCGTTGGCAGTCGGAAACAGTTCCAGGTTACTGGAACCCCATCTGATCCATCCGTGTTGTCTCCGGCCACAACCCTTCACACATAACTTGGATAACATTAGACTAGATGAAACAAGATAAAATGATCAAGGGATATTACAAAACATAATATCATAAAAAAGAGTGAGTTAAAAGCTGTAATTACCACATGAAATAACTGTGAAAACCATGAATAGAATCAAAGCTTGTGATGTTTTCCCCATTTCTTCTTCAATGTGATTTTCTCTCTTATACGTACACATGTATATATAGGCACAAACATATATGCAAAAGTAGAATTAAATTGTTTTGAGCAACTATTACGATGTAATAAGATATTATATTTAATGCCTATTAATGTAACGTAAAATGATATTTATAGTTTTTACATATTTTTTTTGTTTATGGGTTTGACTAGTCGTAACGTTTATTATAATTATTTAAAAAGTATAAAGCTTCAATAAATTTGAAATTTGGTTGATTTACGACACAACGAATTAACTAATGAATTTATTCTTTACACCAAATTAATTTCATTTAACTCTGTCATGTATGGGACTTAAACCCACGACGTCACCCTTCTCAGCGAAGTTATTTCAAGGTTTTGCTTTAGTCAATAAATCCCCACCCCATTGATTATTAAATTAAGTTGCATGATGATAAACATTTATAAGCTAAAGCTATTCCCAAGATTAAAGTTATTATATGATATAATATTTAATGCCTAAGTATAATATTTTTGTGTAGTTTTTACATATGTGTTTGTTTATAATTTTTTTAAACTTGTCGTAATGTTCAATATAATTGTTTAAAGAGTATTAATTTTTAATAAACTTGAAAGTTGGTAGCATTTACGACACAAAACCTATTAAGTAACCAATTAATTCTTTATACAATTAAATTAAGTTAAATGTTAAGCTAAAGCTCTTCCGAGTATTACCCTTATTGCTTGTAAATCCTAATCCTATTTGAGTCCTAATATGTATAACACAAAGTTTGCAATGAGTTTTCTTACCACAAAGTCCTAAACGACTTGCATGGATGGACCTCAAGAACAAGGATAACAAGGAACGACGCCTTTTTCGAGGGTTTGTTTCATATACACTGCCCTCATGCAAAATATATGGGGTCAAAGCCTTGTTTCAAAAATCTATATTTCGTTTTAAGTCTTTTGGGAAAACTTGAAGTTCATGGTTCATGTATGAAAAACAAAACACTTTAGTTTGTATTATTATCGCAAATATTATATACAATTGGCATCATTATTTATTTTAACTCGTGTAGATGTTTACACTATCAAATGCTATGGAACCATTTCACAATCACACCGCATGCTTCCGCTACGAGGGGGTGTGACACATTTATGTCTTTCAATACATTTTTATTCATTTTTATACCCCGGTTTATTAAGCCCTTTGTAAACCCTAACCATTCATCTTCAACATCGGCATGTACACACAAGGAGATGCAAGAAAACATGGAATATACAAATTCCATAAGATTTTAACTTTATTGAATTCCACTATTTGCTAAAGATCGCATTTAAATCCGTTCTAGGGCTTTCGATATCAATTTCTTGGCGTAATCATGACGCCTACTTGTTAATTTTTTTGTGTTAAACTAGTTTCACTTCCGATAACCGTGATTATTTTTTATGTTTTATGCAAATTTTTTTATATTGGGGGTTGTACAACTTTGGTCTAACGAGTACTTTTATATTGTTAAAAGCAATGTGCATTGACAATTAGATTCACGATGCACACAACATGCTTCTAGAAATGTGAAAGAACGGATGTTAGTTGGATTCTATTCCAAGGAAACTTCTAGAAGCCGTGATATGGGGTAGTTTAAACCTCGGTTTGCATGGTTGTACGGTGAGAGTTGCATAAATGAGGTAGTGGTACTTGAACTTTTTAGGTCCCCTAGTCCGTATGGATCTTCACAGAATCATCTATCTAATCTGGAGTGCGGAATCCCCTAGATCAGATTTCACAGAAACAAGAACACGAACACGAACACAATCACCTTCAAACTGTCTTCTATTGATTATCTAACACAAAGTGTTTACAATCAATTCAAGACTCTCTCATAATCTCTCTGAACAACTAAAACAGCAACGTGAACAATAGAACCAGCAACTAACTGAGCAACCTTAACCCTAATCACAACCTCCCTTTATATAAGACATGTTATGCAACTGGGCTAGGGTTTCCTACATGGACTGCTAATGGGTTTAAAGCCCAATTCGCCTACCATGTGCTGTTTAGTGTCTAGTTCAGCCAACCACCTCTAATAACTATTACAAAACTAAACCCGCTAACCATTTATCATTTTACTAATTACAAGATATCCAAAGACTAAATCTAAGTTGTTGTCAAAATATGCACAACAAACTGTCTTACGCGGCAATAAACCTACAGTTCTGGCTAGGTTGGTCATTATCAAACGTAAAACAAAGCAAGGTATGTCGTGAGATTGAGAGTCCGAGAGCCAAGAAATGTCGATGTTGAAGACGATTCATTAAGGTCCAAACAGAGTTGAATAAATGGGAGTATAAAAATGAATAAAAATAAAATAATATACAAAATACATAAACACCCCTACTTTAATGGTAAAAATTGAATGGTGTCAATAAAGTGGATGAAAATGGCAAGTTTTAGAAACCATTATCAAATGAACCCAAATGGGGTTTACTCTATGTTTTATTCTTAGTTTACATATACACACAACTTGTATGCATAGTTACTTAGAGTTGTTAGTTAGATGTAAGGCTAGCAGTTAGTTTTGTTGTCGTGTTCTTCTATATATATACGCACTATCATGTATCAAATTAAAGTAATGAGAAAATAGTTTATCATAATATCTTTCACATTTATGACGAATGTAAACCATTTAACGTTTCACGCATATTGATGGTAAAGGTGCAATGGCATTACAAATTTTGAAGTGAAACACATTTTGGCTGCTAACCCTTGATTTGTTATTTTTGAGTTACTTTACACTTGTATGTGTTTTGCGAACCTCTAAAACCAACACTTGAACAAGTCATTTATGTAAAGATATTAATAGTTTTGGATGAAACGTTCCCGCTCTACACATTGTGAATAAAAAAACCTGGGATCACTATTTATACATGTTATAAAACATCTAATAAAATGTGGATGTTAGAAATCCTTTGTTGCTACAATCCACTCTTTATCATGAATCAAACATATTAATAGCGCTTTAAATTTATTGGACAAGTAGTGTTCTATTAACTTGATGCTGTATTTTTAACTGCAAAATTAGACTGTTGTGGTCATCCAATTGTTTGGTTATAACCCTGAGCTATTATGTATCATTATATGTGTAACTTTTTAAACATTCGGTTTAAATTGAGGTCATTGGGTAGCTCCTTGATTAGGACTTCACAACAAACCAAGAACTGTGTTAAAATTGAAAGTGTATTGTGAAATTCAGTTGAGCACTTGTCACACATACGAATGTATCTTCCGTTTGAGTGGTGTAAGAAGACATGATTTTTGAAAAACATAGGTATTTATATTTTAGGTCTACTCCTTACATGGACAAGGGTGCAAAATGTGGTTCGACGTGTCCTAAAGCATCGAACTTGTGCATGTTCACGACATGAGGAGACACCATCATAGCACTATAATAAGTTGCGAGTGTCTAACGTTCGACATCTCACTCATTAATAACTGACGTTCTTAATTAGTATATAATTGTATTTGCTAGACGTGAATTAAATCTACCCTTTTGTGATTATTACCATTTTAAATACAACTAACAATTTTTTTTTATCATTTAGTGGTGTAGGTTGTAAAAGCATTTAATTTAATTAGAGGAAAATAGTTGAGAAACAATTTTCTTTTTTCACAAATTAAATCAACATTTTATGATTTTAATTTTCTTATAGATGGTTCGCACCCTCAATTCCCCTTGGAACCATTGTCCCTTAAAAGTTCTTGACTACCAAGGGATGCAAAACACCCCGACCGATCACACCTTCCCCTTGCACAATTGCAATAGGTGCAATCCGTGCAAAATTCTGAGCAGTCGGAAACAGTTCTGCAGGTTACTGGAACACCATCTGATCCATCGCAGTTGTCTTCGGCCCAACCCTTCACACATAATTTGGATAACATTAGATTAGATGAAACAAGATAAAATGATCAAGGGATATTACAAAACATAATAGCATAAAAAAGGAGTTAGTAAAGCTGTAATTACCACATGAAATAACTGCGAAAACCATGAATAGAATCAAAGCTTGTAATTTTTTCCCCATTTCTTCTTCAATGTGATTTTCTCTCTTATACGTACACATGTATATATAGGCACAAACATATATGCAAAAGTAGAATTAATTTTTTTGAGCAACTATTACCATATAATAAGATATAATATTTAATGCCTATTAATGTAACGTAAAATGATATTTATAGTTTTTACATATTTTGTTGTTTATGTATATGACACTAGTCGTAACGTTTATTATAATTATTTAAAAAGTATAAAGCTTCAATAAATTTGAAATTTGGTTGCATTTACGACACAACGAATTAACTAATGAATATATTCTTTACACCAAATTAATTTCTTTTAACTCTGTCATGTATGGGACTTAAACCCACACGTCCCCCTTCTCAGCTAAGTTATTTCAAAGTTTTGCTTTTGTCAATGAATCCCCACCCCATTGGTTATTAAATTAAGTTGCATGATGATAAACATTTATAAGCTAAAGCTATTCCCAAGATTAAAGTTGATTATATGATATAATATTTAATGCCTATTAATGTAACGTATAATAATTTTTTTGTAGTTTTTACATATGTGTTTGTTTATAATTTTTTAAACTAGTCATAATGTTCAATGTAATTGTTTAAAGAGTATTAAGTATTAATAAACTTGAAAGTTGGTGCATTTACGACACAAAACCAATTAACTAACGAATTAATTCTTTATACAAATTAAATTAAGTTGAATGTTAAGCTAAAGCTGTTTCGAGTATTATCCTTACTGCTTGTAAATCCTAAGCCTATTTGAGTCCTAATATGTATAACACAAAGTTTGCAATGAGTTTTCTTAACACAAAGTCCTAAACGACTTGCATGGATGGACCTCAAGAACAAGGATAACAAGGAACGACGCCTTTTTCAAGGGTTTGTCTCATATATACTGCCCTCGTGCAAAATATAGGGGGTCAAAGCTGTAACAGCCCAAATTCCCTATACATATATGTATACTTATGATTAGAATTTATGAACCTAGTTAGTAAACTAGTAAAGTGTAAGTAAAGAAAAAGTAATAGGTCATAAGTTATAAACAACAAATATAAAAGGGGGTAAAAGTGACACTAATGGAAAAGAGAATGTAAAAAGAAAATTTAACATAAACACACACATCTCAGGTGTGTGTGTGTTCGACAGGAGCTAGAGAAGAAGGGGAAACCCCTTATGATCACAAAACCAGCAAAACTAAAGCAGCTATCTTGATTAAATCTCATGCATGTCTTAAATTCTTAATCATCTAAGAACACTAGGACACAAGGTAAGAAGAATTTTATGTTTTGATGATTTTGTATGAAATGGGTTTCTAAGAAATCCATGAATTTATATGAAATTAGAATGATAATCAATAAGAATCAAGCTTGAAATTATGGTACTTTGATGCTTTGATGAAAAACCCACTTGTAGTAGTTATGATATGAAGATGATGATGATGAATGTGAAATATTGTGTAAGGATCATGTATGATGCTACTTATAGTGATTATATGCTTAATAAGATTGATTTAATGTGAACGTTTGGTGGAATTGAATATAGATGGTGATTTTAACATGAACTAGTAAGATTGTGCATAAAATTCTTGTACACCATGCTTTGTTCGTTGTATGCACACCAAGTGCCTGATGAAATGCTTTAAGTAGTGATTTTTATGTAATGATGATGAATCCATATTGATATGAAGTTAAATGATTTAGATGGTAGAAAACACGATTCTTAACCCTCTAGATAATGTAAATATAGGATTGAATCATGAGATTGATAATGTGGATATGAACATTGTAGGAGTGAAGGAAGAGAGCACGAATCAATCCGGGTCGCAAACAAAGCAAGATAAAGGTAAGTTCGTATGAACTTCGTTTACTTTAATACAGTTCAAGACAACATTTTATTATATCGTTTTCAATCGTAAGTAGTAATATACTCATGGTAAATTGATGAGTTGAGTTTGAAATATTTATTAAGAATAGAAAGGTAGAAGATATGTTAAACCCATTATTAACGGGTAAGAATGAATAAGAAGATTAAGGATAATTGCTTTTTGGGTATGATATGATTTGTAGTTAATCAAACCAAAGAGAAAGAATTACTATTATAAGAATGAAATGATTATTGTGCGGGCTTGTTATGAACGGGTCAATTATTCCAAGTTTACAAATTTGCGGGAATGTTTCGGATATTGACCCAGAAGGAGTGGAATGGATGAAAGGTTAAACATTAGAATGATATCGAATGGACAAAAGGTAAACTTGTTGAAGTATTGTTGTGAAACAAGTGAATTGGAAATAGAAGTATAAATAAGCTAACGGGTCATATGATATAAGGAATGCCAACGATATAGTTTAAATGATATTTTTTATAAGTGCTTACTAATTATGTATTTCTTTGAAATGTGAATGATAGGTAAATTTCATGCTTAGGAATGGCGCGCTCGAAACGAACACATCTTGAGGCCCTCTTTGAGCTTCCGGATATGATAAGTGATAAACGGGTCAAAAGTCCTTTTGTTGTAAATATTAACTAAATATTTAGAATTTCTGTATGTAGGTTGGGTACTTGTAAGTTGTTACGCTAGTTTTGGAAAAGTACTCATGGCGGATTCGTGTAGATGGTCTTTCTTAAACTAGCGAATCAGGGGCATTTTGGTAAATTATGTGAATTTTGAAGAGAAGTTTTAAAACTTTAAGGTATCTTCGGACTTTTGACTTTGCTAAATTAATTGGGCTTAACAAGTTGGTATCAGAGCCAAGGTTTGAGGGATTCGAGTATCTGATCTAGGGTACTTGAACTCAAACCGAGAGCTCACGCAAGTATGTGTTTGTTCTGAGACGCAATTCAGTAAGTATCTTTTAAAATTTTTCATGCTTATGTTTAAAAGATTTCAAATGAAACAGAATTGTGAAAGTTTTGATAGAACAGCTTGAGTAAGAAGGTTAAGGGACATTACAGAATGGTACGAGGCTAATGAAGGGTCAAAACGGGTTCGAACGTGAATTTTTGAGCTGTTAAAGTTGTTCAGCGTCTGCAGATCATATGGGGCGTCAGCGACGGTCCTCTATGGCGTCGGCGACGCCACCCCTGACTCCCGACGCAATAACTCACTGTCTACACTACAACTTTAGCGACGCACGACTCCGGACCCGTCGGCGACGCCACTTATGGCCGTCACCGACGCCACTTCCCGTATAACTTTGGCAGTTTTGTTATCTTGTTGTGACAAGGCTCCCAAACTTGTCTTAAATATTTGTTAATCTCAAAAAGGGTATAACAATGTTAACGAAAGCATAATTATAAACTGATTAAACCAAATATTAATAGAGAGTGTATAAATAAGTGAGAGGATGTTTCGATAGTACTTGAGAATGTTTGTAATAAGAATTATGTGAGCCCATGATTTATAAGAATGGAATGCTGAAGGTGTACTAATAATAGAATGATGAAAGAAATAAATAGTGTATTGACTAATGTAAGAATAAACTTGTAGATAAAGATGGCTGACGAAGGAAGTCCGAGTACTACAGAACGAATAACTCAAGATGAATTAAGTAAGATGATTGCGGAGGAAGTAGGAAAAGCACTTGATACAAATCTTCCTCGTATAGCACAAGAAGTAGAAAGTCAAGTGTTAAGCGTAGTAGAAACCATGATGTCAAGTAAGATGGATGAATTAAAGGAGATGATAAGTGGGTTCCAAGGCAAGAAGGAAACACGACGATGTACATACAAGGAATTCATGGCATGTAAACCCTCATCTTATAATGGAGAAATTGACCCCATATGATGTCAAAGATAGATCTCCAACATAGAAGGGGTATTCATTCGAAGTCATTGTGAGAAGGAAGATCAAGTTATGTTCACCACAGGACAACTTCAAAAACAAGCTAAAGATTGGTGGGATGCATATAGTAAGGAAGTTGGTGAGGATAAGCTCCAAACCCTCACATGGCAATAGTTCAAAGAACCCTTTATGAAGTAACATTGTCCGCAATCCGCGGGAGATCGAATTCAAGAAGATTTTCTTCACCTTCGACAAAAGAATGAGACTATCGAGTGAAATCACAAATATTTTCCTCGATAAGATGAAGTTTTGCAAGGAATTCACAAGAACGGAAAGAATGAAGATAAATTGTTATTACGATCTGTTAAAAGCCGAGTACCGTGAGTTTATTACCCCTTCTAAATGTGAAACCTTGAATGAGCTCATTAATTGGGCAAGGGATAGAGAGATTGAATTAAAGAGGCAAGAAGAACGGGGAGAGAACACAAATTGAAAAAGGGTCAAACCAGAGCACCCTAAGAAGCCCAAGATTCATGATCATGGTAAGAAGGAAGTTATTAAAGGAGGGTTCCCACGATGCAAGACGTGCGGAAAACTTCATTCGGGTGAATGTCTAATGGGAAAAAAAGGATGTTATAAATTGGTCAAGAAGGGCATCCATACTACAATTTCCCTAATCCCAAAAGAGTGTGCTACAACTGTAATGAATCGGGCCACGTGAAGGCCGAATGTCCGAAACTTAAACAAGGGATAAAGAAAGGAGGGAAGAGAGAAGAGAATGTCAAAGCCAAAAGGAGAATGTTCCAAATTTCAGCAGAAGAGGCAAAGACTCACCCGAATGTTGTGTCGGGTATATTTGCGTTAAATTCAATGCCTATATATGTATTGTTTGATACATGAGTAGTAGATCATTTGTTTCAAGTGAAATTATATGTTCCCCTTCGTTTATGATAGAAAGAATGCCCGTACCTTTAGAAGTAGAAATAGCCGATTGCAAAAGTTATTTACTACATGAGATATGTAGGAATTGTAAACTCACCATAGAAGACGAAGAATTTGAAATCGATCTCATTCCCATGGTTTTGGGAGAGTTCAAAGTAGTGGTGGGCATGGATTGGCTATCCCGACACCACGCAGAAATTTTATGTGAAAGTAAAATTATTCGTATTATATCTTCTAGAGGGAAGCAAATAACTATATATGGAGAGCGAAATGTAGAAACTAAGATGTGTACCATTGTCGAAGCGGTAAAACATGTAAGAAGCGGAAGTAAGGCCTTCTTAGCATATGTGATTAATACTAAACATGATGCTCTAAGAATGGATGATACAAGAATCATGAATGAATATCCGGATGTGTTTCCGGATGAATTACGGGTCTTCCACCTGAACGAGAAGTAGAATTTCGAATTGTCTTAGAACCAAATGCCAAACCCGTAGCCAAAGCCCCTTACCGATTGGCACCCACTAAAGTACGAGAATTGATGGCTCAATTGCAAGAACTTTTAGATAAGGGATTTATACGTCCTAGTATATCTCCTTGGGGAGCACCAGTGCTATTTGTAAAGAAGAAGGATGGTTCGATGCGTATGTGTATCGACTACCGTGAGCTCAATTAACTCACGGTGAAGAACTGATATCCTTTGCCAAGAATAGATGATCTCTTTGATCAACTTCAAGGAGCAAGTTGGTTTTTGCAAATTGACTTGCGTTCGGGATATTACCAATTACGGGTGAGAGAATGAGATGTAGCTAAGACTGCGTTTAGAACTCGATACGGATATTATGAGTTTTTAGTCATGTCTTTTGGGTTAACTAATGCCCCGGCCGCATTTATGGATTTGATGAATAGAGTATGTCGAAATATGTTGGATAAATTTGTCATAGTGTATATAGATGATATTCTAGTATACTCACGAAATGAACTCGAACACGCTTATCACTTACGAGCAGTACTGGAGACACTCCGTAAGGAAATGTTATACGCTAAGTTTTCCAAATGTGCATTTTGGCTCAGAGAGGTACAATTCTTAGGTCATGTGATTAATGAGAAAGGAATTTTAGTAGATCTGTCTAAGGTAGAAGTCGTGGTTAATTGGATGCCTCCAAAGAATGTTAATGAAGCACGGAGTTTCCTAGGTCTAGCGGGCTATTATAGAAGGTTTATTCAAGACTTCTCTAAAATAGCCCTACCTATAACCAAATTAACGAAGAAGGAAGAGAAGTTTTCATGGGGTTAGAACAAGATAAGGCTTTCCAAATACTGAAAGAAAAATTGTCGAGTTCTCCGATGTTGACAATACCAGAAGGAACGGAAGATCTGGTGGCTCACACAGATGCATCACACCAGGGGTTAGGGTGTGTTTTAATGCAACGAGGCAAAGTCATTGCCTATGCTTCAAGACAACTTAAACACATGAAGGCAATTAGACAACTCATGATTTAGAGTTGGCAGCCGTGGTTTTTGCGTTGAAGATTTGGAGACACTATTTGTACGGAACAAAATGTACAATATATTCAGATCACAAGAGTCTCAAATACTTCTTCGAACAAAAGACCTAAATATGAGACAACGAAGGTGGCTAGAATTAATTAAAGATTATGATTGTGACATTCTTTACCATCCCGGTAAAGCCAATGTCGTGGTAGATGCTTTATGTCGAAAGGAATATCCGCCGCCTATCCGAGTAAAGTCGATGAGAATGATAATCACACCTACCCTTATCGAATCGATAAAAGAAGCCCAAGCTAAGTCATTGAATGCGAGTGATCAAAAAGGAGAAAGAATGAAAGGGTTTGTCGACAAACTTGAAACGAATGAAAGTGGAATTAAGACAAGGTATGGCCGGATTTGAATACCACGTTACTGTGACATAAAGACCCAATTGCTAAAAGAAGCCCACAAATCCTGCTACTCGGTTCATCTGGGAGCCACCAAAATGTATCAAGATCTGAAAGGAAATTACCGGTGGCCGGGAATGAAACGCCATATTGCTAAGTATGTATCTAAATGCTTAACATGCTCGCAAGTGAAGGCGGAACATTAAAAGCCGTACGGGAAACTTCAACCGTTGGAGATCCCGGTATGGAAATGGGAAAAATTGACCATGGATTTGGTAACCTAACTTCCCAAGACGAAGAAGGGTCATGATACTATCTGGGTTGTTGTCGATCGTCTCACAAAGAGTGCTCATTTCTTACCTATACGGGAGACCTACTCTTCAGAAAGAATGGCAGAAATATATGTCAATGAAATAGTTACTCGCCATGGAGTGCCTGTGTCCATTGTTTCGGATCGTGACGCCAGATTTATTTCTCGCTATTAGAAAAAGTTCCATGAAAATAGGGGTACCAAGCTACACTTAAGTACCGCATATCATCCTCAAACGGATGGTCAATCAGAAAGAACCATTCAAACATTAGTTGATATGTTGAGAGCGTGTGTATTAGATTTTGGAGGAAACTGGGATGACCACTTACCATTAGTGGAGTTCTCATACAACAATAGCTATCAGGGTAGTATTCAAATGGCACCATATGAAATGTTATATGGGAGAAGATGTAGAACTCCAGTATGTTGGGGAGAAGTAGGGCAAAGAGAACTCACTCCCAAGGATGTAGTAGCAAGAACTAATGAAAAGATCAACCTAGTACGAGCTCGATTGAAAGCAGCGCAAGATCGACAGAAGTCCTATGCGGACAAAAGGATGCGTCCTATTGAATTTCAAGTGGGGGACCGGGTATGATTGAAAGTCTCCCCATGGAAGGGCGTAATTAGATTCCGTAAGCGAGGAAAGTTGGGTCCTCGATACATTGGGCCATTTAAAATTTTAGCTCGTATTGGGAAAGTTGCTTATCGGTTAGAACTACCTCCAGCATTAGACGAGACGACATTCACAACACTTTCCACGTGTCACAATTACGAAAGTGTCTTGCAGATGAAACGACTCATATACCATTTGAAGACATTGAGGTGGACGAAGGAATGAATTATATTGAAAGACCGATAGCCATAAAAGATTCCAAGATAAAAACCCTTCGTAACAAGGAAGTTAAACAAGTGTTAGTTCAATGGCAACACAGCAAAAGGATTGGACCTCACTTGGGAACCAGAGGATGAGATGCGAAAGTTCTACCTGACTTTATTCGGTATGTATTTAGGTTTCGGGGATGAAACCTTCCTTAAGGAGGGTGAATTTGTAACACCCCATTCCCTATACATATATGTATACTTATGATTAGAATTTATGAACCTAGTTAGTAAACTAGTAAAGTGTAACTACAGAAAAAGTAATAGGTCATAAGTTATAAACACCAAATATAAAAGGGGGTAAAAGTGACACAAATGGAAAAGGAATGATAAAAAGAAAATTTAACACAAACACACACGTCTCAGGTGTGTGTGTGTGTTTCGACAGGAGCTAGAGAAGAAGGGGAAACCCCTTATGATCATAAAATCAGCAAAATTGAAGCAGCTATCTTGATTAAATCTCATGCATGTCTTAAATTCTTAATCATCTAAGAACACTAGGACACAAGTAAGAAGAATTTTATGTTATGATGATTTTGTATGAAATGGGTTTCTAAGAAATCCATGAATTTATATGAAATTAGAATGATAATCAATAAGAATCAAGCTTGAAATTTGGTACTTTGATGCTTTGATGAAAAACCCACTTGTAGTAGTTATGATATGAAGATGATGATGATGATGAATGCTAAATATTAGTGTAAGGATCATGTATGATGCTACTTATAGTGATTATATGCTTAATAAGATTGATTTAATGTGAAAGTTTGGTGGAATTGAATATAGATAGTGATCTTAACATGAACTAGTAAGATTGTGCATAAAATTCTTGTACACCATGCTTTGTTTGTTGTATGCACACCAAGTGCTTGATGAAATGCTTTAAGTAGTGATTTTTATGTAATGATGATGAATCCATATTGATATGAAGTTAAATGATTTAGATGAGAGAAAACACGATTCTTAACCCTCTATATAATATAAATATAAGATTGAATCATGAGATTGAGAATGTATTGTAGGAGTGAAGGAAGAGAGCACGAATCAATCCGGGTCGCAAACAAAGCAAGATAAAGGTAAGTTCGTATGAATTTCGTTTACTTTAATACAGTTCAAGACAACATTTTATTATATCATTTTCAATCGTAAGTAGTAATATACTCATGGTAAATTGATGAGTTGAGTTTGAAATATTTATTAAGAATGGAAAGGTAGAAGATATGTTAAACCCATTATTAACGGGTAAGAATGAATAAGAAGATTAAGGATAATTCCTTTTTGGGTATGATATGATTTGTAGTTAATCAAACCAAAGAGAAAGAATTACTATTATAAGAATGAAATGATTATTGTGCGGGCTTGTTATGAATGGGTCAATTATTCCAAGTTTACAAATTTGCGGGAATGTTTCGGATATTGACCCAGAAGGAATGGAATGGATGAAAGGTTAAACATTAGAATGATGTCGAATGGACAAAAGGTAAACTTGTTGAAGTATTGTTGTGAAACAAGTGAATTGGAAATAGAAGTATAAATAAGCTAACGGGTCATATGATATAAGGAATGCCAACGATATAGTTTAATGTACTTTTTATAAGTGCTTACTAATTATGTATTTCTTTGAAATGTGAATGATAGGTAAATTGCATGCTTAGAATGGCGCGCTCGAAACGAACACATCTTGAGGCCGTCTTTGCGCTTCCGGATATGATAAGTGATAAACGGGTCAAAAGTCCTTTTGTTGTAAATATTAACTAAATATATTAGAATTTCCGTATGTAGGTTGGGTACTTGTAAGTTGTTACGCTAGTTTTGGAAAAGTACTCATGTCGGATTCGTGTAGATGGTGTTGCTTAAACTAGCGAATCAGGGGCATTTTGGTAAATTATGTAAATTTTGAAGGGAAGTTTTAAAACATTAACGTATCTTCGGACTTTTAACTTTGCTAAATTAATTGGGCTTAACAAAAGCCTTTTTTCAAAAATCAATATTTTGTTTTAAGTCTTTGGGGAAAACTTGAAGTAGTTCATGGTTCATGTATGAAAAACAAAACACTTTGGTTTGTATTATTATTGAAATATTATATAAAGTTGGCATCATTATTTATTTTAACTCGTGTAGATGTTTACATATCAAATGCCATGGAACCATTTCACAATCACACCGCGTGTTCCGCTACGAGGGAGTGTGACACATTTATGTCTTTCAATACATTTTTATTCATTTTTATGCCCGGTTTATTAAGCCCTTTGTAAACCCTAACCATTCATCTTCAACATCGGCATCTACACACAAGGAGATGCAAGAAAACATGGAAATATACAAATTCCATAAGATTTAAACTTTATTGAATTCCACCATTTGCTAAAGATCGTATTTAAACCCATTCTAGGGCTTTCGATATCAATTTCTCGGCGTAATCATGACGCCTACTTGTTAATTTCTTTTTTTGTGTTAAACCATTTTCGCTTCCGATAACCGTGATTATTTTTTATGTTTTATGCCAATTTTTTTATATTGGGGGTTGTACAACTTTGGTCTAATGGGTACTTTTATATTGTTAAAAGCAATGGGCATTGACAATTAGATTCACGGTGCACACAACATGCTTCTAGAAATGTGAAAGAACGGATGTTAGCCGGATTCTATTCCAAGGCAACTTCTAGAAGCCGTGATATGGGGTGGTTTAAACCACAGTTTGCATGGTTGTATGGTGAGAGTTGCATAAATGAGGTAGTGGTACTTGAACTTTGTAGGTCCCCTAGTCCGTATGGATTTTCACAGAATCGTCTATCTAATCTGGAGTGCGTAATCCCCTAGATCAGATTTCACAGAAACAAGAACACGAACATGAACACAATCACCTTCAAACTGTCTTCTAGTGATTATCTAACACAAAGTGTTTATAATCAATTCAAGACTCTCACACATTCTCACTGAACATCTAAAACAGCAACACGAACAATAGAACCAGCAACACCAGCAACTAACTGAGCAACCTTAACCCTAATCACAACCTCCCTTTATATAGAGACAGGTTAGGCAACTGGGCTAGGGTTTCCTACATGGACTGCTAATGAGTTTAAAGCCCAATTCGCCTACCATGTGCTGTTTAGTGTCTAGTTCAGCCAATTACCTATAATTAAGTATTACAAAACTAAACCCGCTAACCGTTTATCATTTTACTAATTACAAGATATCCAAAGACCAAATCTAAGTTGTTGTCACAAATATGCACCAACAAACTGTCTTACGTGGCAATAAACCGACAGTTATAGCTAGGCTGGTCATTATCAAACGTAGAACAAAGCAAGGGATGTCGTGAGATTGAGAGTCCGAGAGCCAAGAAATGTCGATGTTGAAGACAGTTCATTAGGGTCCAAACAGAGTTGAATAAATGGGAGTATAAAATGAATAAAAATAAAATAATATACAAAATACATAAGCACCCCTACTTTAATGGTAAAAATTAAATTGTGCCAATAAAGTGGATGAAAATGGCAAGTTTTAGAAACCATTATCAAATGAACCCAAATGGGGTTTACTCTATGTTTTATTCTTAGTATATATATACACACAACTTGTATGCATAGTTACTTAGAGTTGTTAGTTAGATGTAAAGCTGGCAGTTAGTTTTGTTGTCGTGTTCTTCTATATATATACGCACTATCATGTATCAAATTAAAGTAATGAGAAAATAGTTTATCATAATATCTTTCACATTTATGACGAATGTAAACCATTTAACGATTCGCGCGTATTGATGGTAAAGGTGCATTGGGATTACAAATTTGAAGTGAAACACATTTTGGCAGCTAACCCTTGATTTGTTATTTTTGAGTTACTTTACACTTATATATGTTTTGCGAACCTCTAGAACCAACACTTGAACAAGTCCTTCATGTAAAGATATTAATAGTTTTTGGATGTAACGCTCCCGCTCTACACTTTGTGAATAAAAAAACCTGGGATCACTATTTATACATGATATAAAACATCTAATAAAATGTGGATGTTACAAATCCTGTACTGCTACAATCTACTCTTTTTTTTAATCAAACATATTAATAGAGGTTTAAATTTATTGGACCAGTAGTGTTCGATTAACATGATGCTGCAATTTCTAGCTGCAAAATTCGACCGTTGTTGTCATCCAAATGTTTGGTTACAACCCTGAGCTATTATGTATCATTATACCCGTAACTTTTTAAACAATCCGTTTGAATATAGGTAATTGGGTAGCTCCCTGGTTAGGACTTCGCAACAAACCAAGAATTGTGTTAAAAATGATAGTGTATTGTGAAATTCAGTTGAGCACTTGTCACACATACGAATGTATCTACCGTTTGAGTGGAGTAAGAACACATGATTTTTGAAAAGCATAGGTAGTTATATTTTAGTTCTACTCCTTACATGGACAAGGGTGCAAAATTTGGTTCGACGTGTTCTAAAGCATCGAACTTGTGCATGTTCGCGACATGAGGAGACACCATCATAGCACTATAATAAGTTGCGAGTGTCTAACGTTCGACATCTCATTAATAACTGACGTTCTTAATTAGTTATTTAATTGTATTTGCCAGACGTGAATTAAATTTACCTTTTTGTGATTATTTACCCTTTTAAATACAGCTAACAGTTTTTTTATAATTTAGTATTGTAGGTTGCAAAAGCATTTACTTTAATTAGAGGAAAATAGTTGAGAAACACTTTTCTCTTTCACAAATCAAATCGACATTTAACGATTTTAATTTTCTTATAGATGGTTCGCACCCTCAATTCCCCTTGGAACCATTGTCCCTTACAAGTTCTCGACCACAAAACACCCCGAACGATCACACCTTCCCCTTGCACAATTGCAATAGGTGCATATATGTGCAAAATTCTAAGCAGTCAGAAACAGTTCTGCAGGTTACTGGAACACCATCTGATCCATCCGCTGTTGTCTCCGGCCACAACCCTTCACACATAATTTGGATAACATTAGACGAAACAAGATAAAATGATCAAGGAATATTACAAAAAATAATAGCATAAAAAAGGAGTTAGTAAAGCTGTAATTACCACATGAAATAACTGCGAAAACCATGAATAGAATCAAAGCTTGTAATGTTTTCCCCCATTTCTTCTTCAATGTGATTTTCTCTCTTATACGTACACATGTATATATAGGCACAAACATATATGCAAAAGTAGAATTAAATTTTTTTGAGCAACTATTACCATATAATAAGATATAATATTTAATGCCTATTAATGTAACGTAAAATGATATTTATAGTTTTTACATATTTTTTTGTTTATGTATATGACACTAGTCGTGACGTTTATTATAATTATTTAAAAAGTATAAAGCTTCAATAAATTTGAAATTTGGTTGCATTTACGACACAACGAATTAACTAATGAATATATTCTTTACACCAAATTAATTTCTTTTAACTCTGTCATGTATGGGACTTAAACCCACGACGTCACCCTTCTCAGCTAAGTTATTTCAAGGTTTTGCTTTTGTCAATGAATCCCCACCCCATTGGTTATTAAATTAAGTTGCATGATGATAAACATTTATAAGCTAAAGCTATTCCCAAGATTAAAGTTATTATATGATATAATATTTAATGCCTATTAATGTAACGTATAATAATTTTTTGTAGTTTTTACATATGTGTTTGTTTATAATTTTTTAAACTAGTCATAATGTTCAATATAATTGTTTAAAGAGTATTAAGTATTAATAAACTTGAAAGTTGGTGCATTTACGACACAAAACCTATTAACTAACGAATTAATTCTTTATACAAATTAAATTAAGTTAAATGTTAAGCTAAAGCTCTTTCGAGTATTACCCTTACTGCTTGTAAATCTTAAGCCTATTTGTGTCCTAATATGTATAACACAAAGTTTGCAATGAGTTTTCTTAACACAAAGTCCTAAACGACTTGCATGGATGGACCTCAAGAACAAGGATAACAAGGAACGACGCCTTTTTCAAGGGTTTGTCTCATATATACTGCCCTCGTGCAAAATATAGGGGGTCTAAGCCTTGTTTCAAAAATCTATATTTTGTTTTAAGTCTTTTGGGAAAACTTGAAGTTCATGGTTCATGTATGAAAAACAAAACACTTTAGTTTGTATTATTATTGCAAATATTATATACAATTGGCATCATTATTTATTTTAACTCGTGTAGATGTTTACACTATCAAATGCTATGGAACCATTTCACAATCACACCGCGTGCTTCCGCTACGAGGGGGTGTGACACATTTATTTCTTTCAATACATTTTTATTCATTTTTATACCCCGGTTTATTAAGCCCTTTGTAAACCCTAACCATTCATCTTCAACATCGGCATCTACACACAAGGAGATGCAAGAAAACATGGAAATATACAAATTCCATAAGATTTAAACTTTATTGAATTCCACCATTTGCTAAAGATCGCATTTAAATCCGTTCTAGGGCTTTCGATATCAATTTCTTGGCGTAATCATGACGCCTACTTGTTAATTTTTTTGTGTTAAACCAGTTTCACTTCCGATAACCGTGATTATTTTTTATGTTTTATGCCAATTTTTTTATATTGGGGGTTGTACAACTTTGGTCTAACGAGTACTTTTATATTGTTAAAAGCAATGTGAATTGACAATTAGATTCACGGTGCACACAACATGCTTCTAGAAATGTGAAAGAACGGATGTTAGTCGGATTCTATTCCAAGGCAACTTCTAGAAGCCGTGATATGGGGTAGTTTAAACCTCGGTTTGCATGGTTGTACGGTGAGAGTTGCATAAATGAGGTAGTGGTACTTGAACTTTTTTGGTCCCCTAGTCCGTATGGATCTTCACAGAATCGTCTATCTAATCTGTAGTGCGGAATCCCCTAGATCAGATTTCACAGAAACAAGAACACGAACACGAGCACAATCACCTTCAAACTATCTTCTATTGATTATCTAACACAAAGTGTTTACAATCAATTCAAGACTCTCTCACAATCTCTCTGAACAAATAAAACAGCAACACGAACAATAGAACCAGCAACACCAGTAACTAACTGAGCAACCTTAACCCTAATCACAACCTCCCTTTATATAGAGACAGGTTATGCAACTGGGCTAGGGTTTCCTACATAGACTGCTAATGGGTTTAAAGCCCAATTCGCCTACCATGTGCTGTTTAGTGTCTAGTTCAGCCAACTACCTCTAATAACTATTACAAAACTAAACCCGCTAACTATTTATCATTTTACTAATTACAAGATATCCAAAGACTAAATCTAAGTTGTTGTCACAAATATGCACCAACAAACTGTCTTACGCGGCAATAAACCTACAGTTCTGGCTAGGCTGGTCATTATCAAACGTAGAACAAAGCAAGGGATGTCGTGAGATTGAGAGTCCGAGAGCCAAGAAATGTCGATGTTGAAGACGGTTCATTAGGGTCCAAACAGAGTTGAATAAATGGGAGTATAAAAATGAATAAAAATAAAATAATATACGAAATACATAAACACCCTTACTTTAATGGTAAAAATTGAATGGTGCCAATAAAGTGGATGAAAATGGCAAGTTTTAGAAACCATTATCAAATGAACCCAAATGGGGTTTACTCTATGTTTTATTCTTAGTATATATATACACACAACTTGTATGCATAGTTATTTGAGTTGTTAGTTAGATGTAAAGCTAGCAGTTAGTTTTGTTGTCGTGTTCTTCTATATATACCGTATATAATATACGCACTATCATGTATCAAATTAAAGTAATGAGAAAATTGTTTATCATAATTTCTTTCACATTTATGACGAATGTAAACCATTTAAAGATTCGCCCGTATTGATGGTAAAGGTGCATTGGGATTACAAATTTGAAGTGAAACACATTTTGGCAGCTAACCCTCGATTTGTTATTTATGAGTTACTTTACACTTTGTGAATAAAAAAACCGGGGATCACTATTTATACATGATATAAAACATCTAATAAAATGTGGATGTTACAAATCTTGTGTTGCTACAATCTACTCTTTATCTTGAATCAAACATATTATAGAGCTTTAAATTTATTGGACCAATAGTGTTCGTTTAACATGATGCTGCATTTTCTAACTGCAAAATTAGACTGTTGTTGTCATCCAAATGTCTGGTTATAACCCTAAGCTATTATGTATCATTATACCCGTAACTTTTAAACAATCTGTTTAAATTTAGGTAATTGGGTAGCGCCCTGGTTAGGACTTCGCAACAAACCAAGAACTGTGTTAAAAATGAAAGTGTATTGTGAAATTCAGTTGAGCACTTGTCACACATACGAATGTATCTACCGTTTGAGTGGAGTAAGAACACATGATTTTTGAAAAGCTGGTAGTTATATTTTAGTTCTACACCATACATGGACAACGGTGCAAAATTTGGTTCGGCGTGGCCTAAAGCATCGAACTTGTGCATGTTCGCGACATGAGGAGACACCATCATAGCACTATAATAAGTTGCGAGTGTCTACGTTCTTAATTAGTTATTTAATTGTATTTGCTAGATGTGAATTAAATCTACCTTTTTGTGATTAATTACTATTTTAAATACAACTAACAATTTTTTTTCATTTAGTGGTGTAGGTTGTAAAAGCATTTAATTTAGTTAGAGGAAAATAGTTGAGAAACAATTTTCTTTTTTCACAAATCAAATCGACATTTTACGATTTTAATTTTCTTATAGATGGTTTGCACCCTCAATTCCCCTTGGAACCATTATCCCTTACAAGTTCTTGACCACCAAGGGATGCAAAACACCCCGAACGATCACACCTTCCCCCTGCACAATTGGAATAGGTGCAATCCGTGCAAAATTCTGAGCGGTCGGAAACAGTTCTGCAGGTCACTGGAACACTAGTGTCAACATTCTTAAAAACTTAGACTTTGAGTGACCATTAGTGTCAACATTCTTAAACTTAGCCTCTGAGTGACCATTAGTGTGAAGATGCTTAAACTTGGCCTATGAGCGACCATTTGTGTCACCATGCCCAGCCTCTGAGTGACATCGGAGTCAACATGCCTATACTGAGCCTTTGAGTGATCCTTTACGAAGTCCTAACTCTCATATGAGCCACTTGTTAGACGAGAGCGATTAATTCTGTAATTATGTAAAAGTTGGACGATGGAGGGGTTAAAAGTGTCAACATGTTAATTTATACCTTTGAGTGACATTTTAACGAACCGAGAGCTCGACAATGTTCGGGCATAATCCCGGGTACGCCAAATGTTGGCTATGGAAGGCTAAATTAACTATAAAGGTGTTTTAGAGAGTTTTATAAGTTTAGGGGCTAAATGTGATAAAATTTGAAAGTAACCATGGGGCGCTCGCGGGGCGCGAGAGGCACAGGCGTTGCCTCTCCCGGCCCGCCGGAGGCTTGTGTGTGCAGAAAATTGCCTTGGCCTCCACACATGTTGCCAAAAACCATTTGATTCGAAACCATGGTCTTCCAAACTACTATGCCACATTTTAGGACACTTGTAAGCTCCCTCTAACACCCCTTAACACCTGGCATCACCTCCTTCAAGCTCTCCAACTATAAATAGGTGCCAAGGTTCACCATTTGAACTTGCACCTTTCTCATTCTGCACTCTGTCTCCCTCCTCTGGAAGTTCCTAACTGAAAGGAGCATCCAACTTAGTTCTATTTCATCCTAGGAATTACTTGTAAATGTTCCTTTCTCTTGCGTCTTCGTTTGTAGGCTTTTATAGTTAAAAGTCAAGCGTTTTACGAAAAATACCTTGACTTTCTATTAAGACCATCATGCTCCTGCCATTGTTTGTAACGAACATGGCTAAGTAATCGTAATATGCTAAGTGTTAATACCTATTAAGGGCACCTCCTAAAGATCACATTTGCTAGACCAATTGATGGGTCAAAGTTTTATTATTAAAAAGCCAAACAGGCCAATTTTCAGAATTATTATAATCTGAGCTTATATGTTATGAAACATGTTTTGACACTTAAAAAAGTTGGTAATAATTATAAGAACATGTTTGGCTCGTCAATTTCAGTTCTAGGGTCGGTTCGCAACCGAAAGTCGTAAAGTTTGACTTTTGCTTTGACTTTCGATTCTGACCCATTAGATTAGTTAGCTACTGATCTAAGGTTGCATTATGATCGTAATATGATGTAGCATAACCCCCTGAGGTTATATTTCATGATCATAATCAAAATCTGAGTTTATGCACAAATTCCGTTATTATGCCATTTTGACAAAAATGCCCTTTTACGTAAAATAAGTTTTAAACGATAACGAACTTGAAAATGAACTACCTACTAATGTAATATCATAAGTAAGATTATTTGGGATGTCAAATCAAATTGTAAACTGAGTTTATAAACAAGTCCTTGTATTATGACGACAAATGATGATAAAGCCCTTGTGGCGCGTAAAATGGTTTTAATCATACTTTTTCATATCAAAAATTTTACCTACTGATATGTTATATTAAATAACATATCTAGGACATATAAACCCTATCTTAACATCAGTTTTTACAAAACTTCGCACAAATCGTCATTTTACGACGTAAGCGCCGTTTTGGCACATAATATGGTTTTAAACCATATTTATCAAGCAACTTAAAACTTATTTAAAATATTTTTATAGTAGGTACATGATATAAACTCATTATTCCAAATAAACTATCATACTATGTTTAAAATGACCAAAATGCCCCTTCGGTGTATAGTTTGATCATAAATGATAAATTACACATATTATCATGTTCCTACTGATATTATATAATAAATTAATTATTTTTCCAGAATACTTATGATCGTAACATTAAAATATATTCAATTTCATTTCATATGGTATTTAATTACCGAAACGCCCTTATGAGGCATAGTTTCGTTTTAAACCTTAATGGCATATAAGTTGATGCGCTACTGATATTACAACTTATTTAAAATATAATTGCATATAGAACTTGTCCATGACTTATCCGGTTACTAATATCACTTATATGCGTTCGGTTAAGTATATGCAACTAGTTTACCGAAATTAACCCAAAATGGGTTTAACCTTGTCATTTAAGTCTCAAAATCCAGAATGCTTATGGTTTACCCATATTATACAAGTCATAGTACTTATTGGGTTTAAACTACATTCTATCCGATCATTGCTTAATCTAGCGTATTATACGTTTTGATCTTGTACGCTAGTTGGTCTAAGTCTATGACTTAATTAAGACTGTTAGCATGTAATTGGTTAGCTTATGTCATAATCCAGACTAGAGACTTCCGGTAAATGCTATTTGCACTTAGTTCATTTTGGATACAGCTGAGATATTAAATCTTGCATTTTTAATCAAAACTAGTTCTGTTAAATACCCTCGACTTATTTCCCCTATACGGACGTAGGTTACGGTAAATTATTACAGCTTGGTCGGAAATGGGATCAATCGAATGCCGAATTGTGGCTAGTAAATCTGCATATTATGTTTTAATCAGTTATGTTTGATAACTTAAACATCGGGGGTTAACAACTGTGTCCTTGATATCATCGGCTCATTACATTAGATAATGGTCACGACCAAAGCGCGGGGTGTAGGCATACACTTGACAGACGCTCATGCTAAATTATTTTTACCCACAAAGTTGTGGATAACTCCTTCGTGAGTTCATAAGTGGTGTGTACGTTAATCATGTCTCGGTCTCCGTGCTAGGCCTGTATGCATAGACAAACATGTGAATCTGTTAACAAGGTTACAAAGTAACTTTCCCAAGTTATAAAAGATTTTGTTCCATGTTCACGTAAAATCATTTTCAAATGTTTTCAAAATAAGTCAGTTGGGTGTATTTACCAGCGAAAGCTGACGTATTTTCAAAAGACTAAGCTTGCAGGTACAATACGAAATAGGCTGGAAGCTGCTCGGTAGTGATATAAGAAGATCTTGCAAATCCTTAGATTTGCCTAAAGTCTGTTATACATTTTTGTACATTTTATGACCCACCTGTGGATCTTCTATTATAAGTCGTCTGTATATTATTTTTTGTACTTGGAACATTTAGTTTGTAATTGTAATTTTAACTCCAAGACTTTCGTTGTGCTGTGTTTAATTGTCTATGATGATATCAACTTACGTCACTCTATTCCCCCCCCCCCCCGGGCCCATCGGTGTTTGGATTGGTTCGAAATCCGGGGTGTGACAGGTTGGTACCAGAGCCAACGTTTGAGATAATTAAACACTAGCCTTCTTGTGTTTAATCTCAAACTTACACAAAAGCACAATCCTTAGACTTCCGAGTCTAGGCTTTGACCTAGGATTACTCATCTCATTATTAAGTTATTAGTATTGTTTTGATTTGATTTTTAACAGGAAAATGTCGCCAAGAGTACGAGGAAGAGGTAAAGGACCAATGAGAGGAGGACCATGAGGACATATCCCTTCACAACCCCATCACTCGAATCCTTATGAGGATTCGGGGGATTCCTGGCCGCTATCAAGACATTCACCTACCCACACACAAAACTAATACCACTCATATCATTTGCACCAATCACACCACTCTCATCACTCTCATCATTCATATCATGATGAGTTTAACCCTAATCATTACTTCAACACCCCCCCCCCAGCTGACCAGAATCAGTTGGATCACCCAATCCCATGGATGAGGATTCCGATCCAGAATACCACCATGAGGATTGCACGCACATCCCATCGAAATATCTAGCTATTCAAACTCTTACGCTGGATCGCCATATCAAGGTCCTAATGAATGGGACCAATATTGGAACCAATTCACTTTTGCTAACACTCCTTCCCATCACTCCCCAACACCTCTTGTACAAGAAGATGTTCGCATGGAACTGGTGGAACAACATCAACCGTCACCTGAGCCACCAAGGAGGAAACGAGGAGCGCGTATGTTCGTATGTGCAGGTCAACGGTCAGGTTCGCTACCACCGTTACCCAAAACTTACCCTACAATTCACGAGGACCCACAAATGGGTGGACCCTCAAATGCTTCACCTGTAGTGGAACCAACACCATCATCAGTGGTTCAACCACCACCATCGGGTTTTAACAACCCTATCCCAACATATCTGGATACATCTAGATATGATCCTTTTAACCCATCTACGCTAGTAAATTATCAGGCACTATCGCATGACCCTTATATACAAGCGGTCATGCATAATGCACTTTACCCATCTCCTTTCCCACCTGCTTATCCACCTACTGGATATCCAAGTTATGGGTATCAGTATCCTGTTATGCCACAACCACAACCACAACCTCCGCCGCCACTTGAGGCCATCAATGAGGCCTCAGAACGAATGAAGGAGATGCAACAACAAGCGGAGAAAACGGAGAAGAAGACGAATAAGCCCTTCAAGAAGCTCTCCAAGTTGGTTAAGGGAAAGAAGGACGAGTGAAGTCTCTTCTAATAATATATGTTAGTCCCTACGAGGACATTGTTATTTCTTTAGTTCCTGCATGGACATTTTTATTTCTTTTAAGTCCTTGCATGGATAGTTGTTTCACTTATTTATTTCTAGTATTGTAATTTCTTATTATCATTTAATGAAATATTTTGGAATTATATAAATATGTATTCATCCTCTTCAAGCGAATGTCTCGATTTTACTCAAAATTTATGTTTTGCTATATAATTCCAAAATGGTCTTAATGGTTTTGATTAGCTAAGTGGCACATACCACATATTTGGCCAGCTTATAAATGATAGTTAAGGATAAAATGGCCTTCTATCATGATAGTTAAGGAGAGTTATCTTTCTATCCAGAGGTAGTGGACTAGGTTCAAGCCTCCATGTCGTTAAGGTTAATGCGACCGTGACTATTAATAACCATTAAGATACTCTTATGTTAACATTCAGGAATGTTCATACTCCTGGTAGTGTGACTTAAGGAACCACACTAACCGTCTAGGTGATGGACTACGTCCTAAAACCTATTATATAGCCTATGTGATCAATATGATCCGGCTAATATCATCAGTGCGTTGATAATAATTGACATACATTAGTGACATACCAACGTGCCATATTTTATGTCCATTAGTGACATGCCAACGATGCCATATTTTATGTCCATTAGTGACAGGCCACGTGCCATATTAGTCCATTAGTGACAGGCCAACGTGCCATATTATATGTCCATTAGTGACAGGCTAACACGCCATATTTTATGTCCATTAGTGATAGGCTAATGTGCCATATTATATGTCCATTAGTGATAGGCCAACGTGCCATATTTTATGTCCATTAGTGACATGCCAACGTGCCATACCTATATGTCCATTATGACAGGCCTATGAGCTACATATAATTGTCTAATGATAATGACAGTTGTGACATTACGATCCACTGTCTAATAATATATGGACTACATCCAAAGTATAATTTGCCTCTGATGGTCCTTTTGAGACCTAGGCCAAATATAGATAACATTCATAGAATGTTAAGCCTACGAGTTGTGATTATATTTACACTAGTTTGATTAGGCGATGGATCTGTATATCCAAATTTTAAAGCCAATATGGTTATTAATGCCATGGCTAAGAGAAGTTTAATTTGGTGTTTAGAACCAAAGCTTCAAGAATGGCAAACTCGAAAGAGGCACAAAGTAGCCACCGAGAGATTAACTCTAACAACGCCGAAAACATAGCCATCAATAATGATGATTTCCAACCTCGCATAGATGCAACTGTTGGAAAGGCCATGGAAAAATTTAAAGAACTGAGCGCTACTCGCTCCAGACCTTTATCTATTCCACCATCCTCAGCTCATAAAGAGAGCTTTGTTCACTCTACAAATGCGAAGAGTGAACCAAGAAAATTAGAATTTAATGATAGGTCTCGTTCTTCTAAAGACGGATGTACCTATAGATATTTTGTCTCCTGTAAGCCCCGAGATTTCAATGGAGAGAAGGAGCTGTAGAAGCCTTGAAATGGCTTGATGAAATGGAGACGATAGTTGATATCAGCGGTTGTGTTGATAAGGATGTGGTAAAGTATGTATCACAGTCCTTTAAGGGCGATGCCTTGATTTGGTGGAAGGAAATGGTCCAATCTACAGGTAAGGTACACTTGTATAACTTAGGATGGTCTAAGTTTGTTGATCTTGTAAAGGAAACTTACTGCCCACCTCATGAGGAGGAGAAGATAGAGTTAGATTTTCTGACTCTCACCATGAAAACTCTAGACTGTAAGAAGTATGTTTCTGACTTCAACTTCCTGTGTAGATTAGTTTCGTACCTAATCACCACTGAACCCAAACGCATTGCGCATTTCATTAATGGGTTAGCGCCCGAGATAAAGGGAATGGTAAAGGCTGCTCTGCCTTGTACCTACAGATCTGCTGTTGACCTATCTCTCTCCCTCACCTTAGATTTGGTTAGGCAAAAGTCAGTTAAAGTTGAGACTGACTGGAAAAGGAAGAGAGAGGATTGTAACTCCCAAAGATTTAATAAGATGAATAAAGGGAGATTTGGGTTCAGAAGGAACCAAGATAAGTTGGGCGTAACGCCGACATGTAAAAATTGCAACCGTAGGCATTGGGGACAGTGTAGTATTGATTCACAAGCTAAACCTTGTGGAATCTGTAAGACAGGGGTATAAGACCCTAGAGTGCAAGGATCTTAAGAATGCCGTCTGCTACGGCTGTAACGAAAAGGGGCATATTAAGTTTAACTGCCCTAAGAACCATAGAAATAACGATGCAAAGCCTGGACAGGCTAAGAAAAGGAAATTCTTGTGCTTCCAGATGAATGCCAGGGAGGCCGTTAATGACAATAATTTCATAACAGGTACATTCCTCATCAATGATGTATATGCTAGAGTTCTTTTTTATTTGGGTGCAGATAAATCTTTTGTAGACCATAAGTTTAGTAAACTATTAAACTTGCCATAAGAACTCTAGACATAACCTATGAAGTAGAACTTGCTAATGGAACTTTAGAAACATCATCTTCCATTCTTGATGGATGTGTTATATCTGTTAAGAATCATTCTATTCCTATCTCTCTTTTGCCAATGAAATTGGCGGGTTCGATGTAGTCTTAGGCATGGATTGGTTATCCATAACCAAACCCACATTGCCTGTGATAAGAAACTCATCGAGATTAAAACCCCATCTGGTGAAATGATCACCATTCTAGGAGATTCACACTATGGATTGCCAGACAAGGTGTCGTTATTTAAAGCATCCAAGTGTTTTGGGAAAGGTTGTGGTATTTACATGGCAGAAGTAACTATCAATGAGCCCAAGCCAAATATTGAAGACCTTCCAGTTATCTCAGAGTATTCTGATGTCTTTCCTGAAGAATTACCAGGTCTACCTCCAGATAGGCAAGTGGAGTTTAGAATTGATATCATGTCAGGATCAGCACCTGTTGCTAGAGCTCTGTATTGGTTAGCACTGACGGAAATGAAGGAATTGAGAATTCAATTAGATGAACTTTTAGAGAAAGGTTTCATACAACCTAGTTCCTTACCTTGGGGAGCTCATATTCTTTTCATTAAGAAGAAGGACGGTTCAATGCGGATGTGCAATGATTACCGTGAGCTAAATAAGATAACGATCAAGAATCGTTATCCTTTGCCCAGGATCGACGACTTATTCGATCAACTTCAAGGTGCTAGCTATTTCTCTAAGATTGATTTAAGATCAGGATATCATCAGCTGAAGTTAGAAAAGAGGATGTTCCTAAGACTGCCTTCAGGACCCGTTATGGTCATTATGAATTCTTGGTAATGCCTTTTGGGCTCACAAATGCACCTGCAGCATTCATGGATCTCATGAATAGAGTCTGCAAGCCTTACTTAGATAAGTTTGTCAATGTCTTCATAAACGACATACTTATCTACTCTCGTAATCAAGTTGATCACGAGAAACATCTACGATGCATCCTAGAACTACTAAGATAAAGAAACTTTATGCTAAGTTCTCTAAGTGCGAATTTTGGCTTAGAGAAGTCCAATTTCTTAGACATGTTGTAAGTGAGCGTGGTATCCATGTGGATCCCGCCAAGATAGAAGCCATAATGAATTGGGAAGTATCCAAAACTCTATCGGAGATTCGTAGTTTCTTAGGATTGGCTGGTCATTATAGAAGGTTCATTGAGAATTTTTCGAGGATAGCCACTCCTTTAACTACCTTGACCCGTAAAATGTCAAGCTTGACTGGGATCCAAAACAACAAGAATCTTTTGAGGTTCTTAAACACAAGTTGAGCAATGCTGATGTGTTATCTCTACCTGAAGGTATATAGGATTTTGTAGTTTATTGTGATGCCTCGCACACTGGCATGGACTGTGTGCTAATGCAAAAAAGGCAAAGTGATTGCTTATGCATCATGACAATTAAAGGTGCACGAAAGGAATTACACCACCCATGATTTGGAATTATGTGTCGTTGTATTTGCACTTAAGTTATGGAGCAAAATGTATTATATACACTGACCATAAGAGTCTTCAACATCTGTTCAACCAGAAGGAATTGAACATGCGACATTGCCGCTGGATGGAAACACTAAATGATTATGATTGTGAAATTCGCTATCATCCCAGCAAGGCAAATGTAGTTGTTGACGCCTTGAGTCACAAGGAAAGGTTAAGCCCATTAAGATTAACGGCAAACGCATTAAGCTTAGAAATAGCTTGAATGAAAAGCTATTAGACATGCAGAAGCAATCCCTGTTAGAGGTTAATATTCCTAATGAGGGATTAGGCGAAACTGTTGATCAGTTAAGGCCTGGAAAGGATGGAATCCTTAGATTTAATGGAAGAATCTGGGTTCCAAACTTTGGAGGACTTAGAGATCTAATCCTCCAGGAAGCACATAATACGAGATACTCAGTTCACCCAGGTGTGATAAGATGTATCAAGACTTGAAAAAGAATTATTGGTGGATGGGTTTGAAGAAATCCATAGCCACCTATGTAGCTATGTGTCTGACATGTTTGTAAGTTAAAGCCGAACATCAGAAACCGTCAGGACTTCTACAACAGCTTGAAATTCCCACTTCGAAATGAGAAATGGTAACTATGGACTTGATTACCAAGTTGCCTAAGACCTAAATGTGGTAATGACACGATTTGGGTCATTGTGGATAGGATGACTAAGTCAACGCATTTCTTGCCAATTAAAGAAACTTATAGTTCTGACAAATTGGCTAAGTTGTACATGGACAAGATCGTGTCCCTACATGGTGTGCCGGTATCTAATGTATCTGATAGAGATACTAGATATACATCTCACTTTTGGAAAAGTTTCCAACAATCTTTAGGCACAAGATTAAAATTTAGTACGCTTACCATCCACAGACAGATGGTCAGAGTGAGTCTACTATTCATACTTTGGAAGACATGCTTGAGCATGTGTGAATGATTTAGGTGGAATTGGGATGACCACTTACCCCTGATAGAATTCTCCTATAATAATAGTTACCATACGAGTATCAAGGCTGCTCCTTTTGAGGCCTTGTATGGGAGAAAATGTCGAACGCCCGTGTGTTGGGTAGAGGTTGGGGAAGCCTAACTATCAGGACCAGAGATTGTCCTGGAGACCACAGATAAGATTGTGCAAATCCTTGATGGACTCAAAGCTGCCCGTGATAGACAGAAGAGCTATGCTGACAAGAGGCGTAAACCCAAGATATAATGAGATTTGTAAGGAAGGGCAAGTTAAGCCCAAGATATATAGGGGACAAAGTTATGCTAAAGGTATCACCTTGGAAAGGTGTAATGAGATTTGGAAGGAAGGGCAAGTTAAGCCCAAGATATATAGGACCATTCGAGATAAGCGAATGTGTCGGCGCTGTAGCTTATAAGCTTAAGCTGCCAGAGGAGCTTAGTGGGATTCATGATGTGTTCCACATCTGTAATCTTAAGAAATGTCTATCCAATGAGTCACTAGCAATGTCACACCATGATGTGTAAATTGATGAAAACCTGAAGTTCGTTGAGAAACCAATTTCGATCGAGGATCGACAGGTTAAGAAGCTCCGAAGGAAATTGATACCTATAGTAAAATTTAAGTGGGATGCCCTTCGAGGCCCCCGAATATACATGGGAGGTTGAGTCCACAATGCGACAAAAGTACCCCCATCTTTTCGAATAAAATCTCGAGGTCGAGATTTCTTTTAAGGGGATGAGGATGTAACACCTCGTAAAATCGTGTCCAATAATATAGTGACACGTGTCGTATTTTTTTATATAAGTCCATTATGTACTAATAAGGATTAAAGGTGTCAACATGCTCAAACTAATCCTCTGAGTGACCCTCTGATGTCAACATGCATAAATCGAGCCTTTGAGTGACCATTAGTGTCAACATGCTTAAAAACTTAGCCTCTGAGTGACCATTAGTGTCAACATGCTTAAACTTAGCCTCTGAATGACCATTAGTGTCAACATGCTTAAACTTGGCCTCTGAGTGACATCGGAGTCAACATGCCTATATTGAGCCTCTGAGTGATCCTTTATGAAGTCCTAACTCTCATATGAGCCACTTGTGGGACGAGAGTGATTAATTCTGTAATTATGTAAAAGTTGGACGATAGAAGGGTTAAAAGTGTCAACATTTTAATTTATACCTTTGAGTGACTTTTTAACGAACCGAGAGCTCGACAATGTCTGGCATAATCCCGGGTACGCTAAATGTTGGCTACGGATGGCTAAATATGCTATAAAAGTCTTTTTAGAGAGTTTTATAAGTTGAGGGGCTAAATGTGACAAACTTTGAAAGTAACCATGGGGAGCTCGCGGGGCGCAAGAGGCACAGGCCTGGCCTCTCGCGGCCCGCCAGAGGCCTGCGTCTGCAGAAAATTGCCTTGGCCTCCACACATGTTGCCAAAAACTATTTGATTCGAAACCATGGACTTCCAAACTACTATGCCACGTTTTAGGACACTTGTAAGCTCCCTCTAACACCCCTCAACACCTGGCATCACCTTCTTCAAGCTCTCCAACTATAAATAGGTGCCAAGGTTCACCATTTGAACTTGCACCTTTCTCATTCTTCATTCTGTCTCCCTCCTCTGGAAGTTCCTAACTGAAAGGAGCATCCAACTTAGTTTTATTTCATCCTAGGAATCACTTGTAAGTGTTCTTTTCTCTTGCATTTTCGTTTATAGGCTTTTATAGTCAAAAGTCAAGCGTTTTACGGAAAACGCCTTGACTTTCGGTTAAAACCATTATGATCCTGCCCTTGTTCGTAACGAACATGGCTTAGTGATCGTAATAAGGTAGGTATTATTCCTATTACAATATGAGCTTATATATGTTATGAAACATGTTTTGACACTTAAAAAAGTTGGCAATAATTATAAGAACATGTAAGAACATGTTTAGCTCGTCAATTTCAGTTCTAGGGTCGGTTCGAAACCAAAAGTCGTAAAGTTTGACTTTTACTTTGACTTTTGATTTTGACCCGTTTTAGATTAGTTAGCTACTGATCTAAGGTTGCATTATGACCGTAATATAATCTAGCATAGCTCCCTGAGGTTATATTACATGATCATAATCAGAATCTGAGTTTATGCACAAGTTCTGTTATTATGCCATTTTGACAAAAATGCCCTTTTACATAAAATAAGTTTTAGACGATAAAAAACTTGAAAATGAACTACCTACTGATGTAATATCATAAGTAAGACTTTTGGGATGTCAAATCAGATTATAAACTGAGTTTATAAACAAGTCCTTGTATTATGACGACAAATTATGATAAAGCCCTTGTGGCGCGTAAAATGGTATTAATCATACTTTTTCATATCAAAAATTTTACCTACAGATATGTTATATTAAATAACATATCTAGGACATATAAACCTGATCTTAACATTAGTTTTTACTAAACTTCGTACAAATCTCATTTTACGACTTAAGAGCCGTTTCGGCACATAATATGGTTTTAAATCATATTTATCAACCAAGAGTTGTTACCTGCTGACTTTAAAACTTATTTAAAACATTTTTATAGGAGGTACATGATATAAACTCAGAATCCCAAATAAACTATCATACTATGTGTAAAATGACCAAAATGCCCATTCGGTGCATAGTTTGGTCATAAATGATAAATTACACATATTATCATGTTTTTACTGATATTATATCATAAATTAATTATTTTTCCAGAATACTTATGATCGTAACATTAAAATATATTCAAGTTCCTTTCATACGGTATATAATTACCGAAACGCCCTTATGAGGCATAGTTTCATTTTAAAACCTTAACAGGCATATAAGTTGATATCCTACTGATATTACAACTTATTTAAAATATAATGGCATATAGAACTTGTCCATGACTTATCCGGTTAACCAATATCGCTTATATGCGTTCGGTTAAATAGATGTAACTAGTTTACGGAAATTAACCGAAACAGGTTTAACCTTGTCATTTAAGTCTCAAAATCCAGAATGCTTATGGTTTACCCATATTATACAAGTCATGGTACTTTTTAGGTTTAAACTACATTCTATCTGATAATCGCTTAATCTAGCGTATTATACGTTTTGATTCTGTACGCTAGTCGGTCTCAGTCTATGACTTAATTAAGTCCGTTAGCATTTAATTGGTTAGCTTATGCCATAATCCATACTAGAGCCTTCCGGTAAATGCTATCTGGACTAAGTTCATTTTGGATACATCTGAGATATTAAATCTTGCATTTTTAATCAAGACTAGCTCAGGTAAATACCCTCGACTTATTTCCCCTATACGGGCTTGGGTTACGGTAAATTATTACCGTTTGGTCGAAAATGGGATCAATCTAATGTCGGAATATGGCTAGTAAATCCGCATATTCTGTTTTAATCAGTTGTGTTGAATAACTTAAACATCAGGGTTAACGACCACGTCCTGGATATCCTCGGCTCATTACATTAGATAATGGCCACGACTAAAGCGCGGGTGTAGGCATACACCTGACAGACGCTCATGCTAAATTATTTTTACCCAAAAGTTGGGGATAACTCCTTCATGAGTTCATAACTGGTATGTACGTTAATCATGTCTCGGTCTCCGTACTGGGCCCTGTATGTATGGACAAACATGTCAATCTGTTAACAAGGTTACAAAGTAACTTTCCCAAGTTATAAAAGATTTTGTGCCATGTGCACTTAAAATCATTTTCAAATGTTTCTAAATGAGTCAGTTGGGTGGATTTACCAGCGAAAGGTGACGTATCTTCAAAAGACTAAGCTTGCAGGTACAATTCGAAATAGGCTGGAAGCTGCTCGGTAGTGATATAAGAGGATCTTGCAAATCCTTATATCTGCCCTAAAGTATGTTATACATTTTTGTACATTTTACGGTTTCTCTTTCCAGGGAATCGAGAAGAGGATCCGGCTTGAGTTGGGTTAGGGGTGTCGGTTGGTGTTTTATCTTTCTTCTTCCCATCTTTGAAATCCCCTATTTTCGGTGAGTTCAGTAGCTAGCTCCATTGCTGCTTCAGAGTTACAGGTGTAGTACTCATCATAGAGTCATAAATCTTTGACGAAAGACCCCGAATGTAGTGCTCGATCAGACGGTAGAGGGTAGTGAACAAATTTGGATCCATTTCATTCAACTCGAGAAACCTTTTTTGTAGGTTATATGATCTCCCTCTTTTTGCTTCAGAAAATAGAACTCATCCTCCAGCTTTTTAATTTCGCTTCTTGGGTAGAAGCGTCTTGTCATAAGCTCTCGAAGTTGTTCCCAAGTTAGGGCTACTGTGTCTTCGGCGCCTCTTCTGCCCTTTTTGGCATTCCACCATGTGAGTGCTACCCCAAATAGACGACCCGTAGCATAACGAACTTTATGTCACACCCCGACCCGCAGCGGAACAGAGTCGGGGCATAATTGGGTTATCACCAAAGCTCATGATGTTTACTAATATGTTTCATATTTATTAAATTCAAATTACATCTCAAAGTTCCAAGTCAAATTCATACAATACAAGGAAAGGAAAAATTAACTAAAACAATCCAAAATCTAAACTGGTTTATTCTTCTAGGCCGTCCTATATGTTTCTTATTTCAACTTGATCACCTGTATCATGTGTAAAAATGGGGAGTTTTGGGTCAACAAAAGTTGGCGAATGAACATTGTTAAAAACATTTATTATTGATTCCTTGTTATAATTAATATGGAAAAATTGTGCAATAATCATATATGAACAAACGTACGTAAACAAACAATCACAAACACCTTGCATGAGTATATGATATGAATGACAATGTATATGATGGCAACGTCTCGTTCGCGCTCATAGGTAATGGGGAACGGCTCACGCTCATAGGTAATGGGGAGCAGACGGCCTATGATGTAATGTATGTGCGATAGGCTCAATCAAACAGAGCCGATCGTATCTTGGCAACGCCTCGTTCACGCTCATAGGTAATGGGGAACGGCTCACGCTCATAGGTAATGGGGAGCGGCGGCCTATGATAATGTATGTACTGAAAATGATAACTTTAATCTAAACATTAACCACACAAACAATTGATATATATTGGCAACACATTTGATCATGAATATGATGGATGCACAAGTGTTTAATTTAAATAAATAATAGCGACACATCATACACCCCAAAATGTGATTAAAACGGGGAATTGGTAGAGATTCACTCACATTGGGTGCGTTTGTTTGAAGATGTTGAATGCGCACGAGTTTAGAGGATTGATAGGCGAGAGATAACTAACCTAATTAATAACGAAAAGGTACGGTAAGTAAGTGGATTTTATTAACAATTTTCATAGGATTTTTGGATATATTTTTGTGAGTTTAAGGCTATTTTCTAACTTTAAAAACGTTATTTTTAAGTATTTTTAATTGATTTTTAAATTAAATAAATAAATAAAAATAATAAAAAAATGTTGACTTTTGACCGTTGACCATGACCGTTGACCGTTACTGTTGACCGTTGACCGGTTCGGTCGTTTGTATATGTGCGCTGGGTGAGACTCGAACCCGTGACCTCCCGTACGCGTGCACGCAGCTCTACCAACTGAGCTACGTGTCTAATCCAAAATATTTCTGCTTTTAGTTATATTTATATACTATTTAACTTAATCCGGAAATCATATATTTTTAAAAAGGATTTTAATTGCATTGAACCGGTGCCGTTAACCAGTCTCGAACCCGGGACGTATGAGCTAGTGTTGCACACAGTCCACCGCTGGACTGTGTGTCTAACCTGGTTAATAATCCGGTTTTTATTATACTTAACATGATTCTGTGCGTTATCCCGGTTCGGTTAAAAAGAGCATTTTTATTTAAGAGAGTGAGGTTGGGGCAGGAATCGAACTCGCGACGTGTATGTATTTGTTTGCACACAGTCCACCGCTGGACTGTGTGTCTAACCCGTTCATAATACTGATTTTAATTAATCTTATAACATAACCGGACTTCGTCTTCTTCGCTCAAGAACACAGATAATGATAATTCAACTATTTCATGTCTAATTCGATTAACAAGCATTATAAGCAGTTGAAAGGTAATGAACGGAGAGAGTTTGGGGAAAGGTTGTACCGATCAGTGTCTTTCACAGAACTCCGGCAAGGATTCGTCGGCTCTGTTTTGTGAACTCCGGCTGTTAGGATCAATTAACGGTTTGGATGGATTAGATGTGAAATTGAACTACTGAGCAACGATTATCAGTAGGTTTAAATGATCATACCGGCTCACAGCGTGATTCTGGAAATTTCAGAAGTTTTCCAGCGAATGCAGAAATTCCGACAACGTCGTCTGGGATTGATTCTGGATGGTGGATTTGTGTTAGTAATGGTCTAACAATGGAATGAAACAGAGAGAGTCGAGGTATTTACCGTGTTGATGTGAGTCTCGGTTTTCCGGCGAAGGTCCGGTGATGACAGAAAAATTCCGGCGAGTGAAATTTCGTCGAGAATTGGTGTGATTGTGAGCGAAAAGATTATCAGAGGCTAGAGTGTGTATTTATAGGGAAGAACATCGATGAATTGAGTCTGATTACCGTCTTAATTCGTTGGTCAAAAATTCTCCGGCGGTTATGACTGATGTCGCGGACTGGACATCGGTTATAACCGATGTAAAAGTTATTATACACGTTAAGTCACAAGAAACCGACAGTAAATGGCGAAATCGTCGGGATTTCCGACGACTGCGAATTGGGCGCGTTGGTTGACTGATTTGAAATCGAGGTTTGATATTTGAATTAATTGTTTTGATATATTACTAAAGAACACAAGTGGCGGAGTGGTTTGGTGAGTGAGAGTTAAGACTTGTGGTTCCCGGCTGACCCGGGTTCGACTCCCGGCAGCCGGTTTTTCTTTTTAATTAATTTATTTTTACTTTTTAACAATTATAATTTATAAATTCTAATTTGTTTATTAATTATGTATCGTTTAAAAAATTAAAATAAGTCATAAATAAACAACAAAAATTTAAAACTGATTGTTCGATTAATAAACGAAGCAGGTTTTGAAAACCCGTTTTTCGATGGATGTTACACTTTATGGTCATTGGGACAATCACAATTGAGAAAAGTACTCTCCATTTCTTCAAACCATCTAAGGAGAGCAATGAACCCTTCAGTTCCCTCATACTTTGGAGGGTCACATGCGTTGAAGTGCTTGTAAGTGCACTTAGTAGTATTCGAGGGAGGGTTGACAGCGTTTTGTCCCTCTTGGTTGATTGCGTTGACAGGGTTAGCGGCGGGAGCTTGTTGAACTTGAATTACAATATCGGGAATCGCGGCGGCCATTTGTTGAGCTATTTTAGCAGCCATGCGCTCGCCGGATTTTCCTGATCTCCTACCTCCACGAGAGTGCCTAGAAGACATCTACAGGAAATACGTAGCAAGATTATGAGTTTGGCGTATAGGTGTCATGCGTGTCACATAAAATTAAACATCCACAAACTAAATAAAATACATTACATCCATACGATGTCTTGGGCTTTGCTCATGTCTGGGCCTCCATAAGTCCCCCATACTTGTCCTAGGTAGTCATGTGGGGCCCCATGACTACTGGGCTTGGTAGGATTCACATCGGTTTTGGCCTGTTAACGCTCGTACCACCCGAATGAAAATTGTAAAACATGATGGCGAGGTGTAAGGTCGGAAGGTGTCCTGGTGTAGACATAATGACAACTCGAAGTGGGGTTAGTTCACACGACGTTTGGTGTGGCATGCTTTGGCCTAATAGGTCCTTCGTACTCTTATCGTTAGTCCCCATGTAGGCAAACTGGTCCATTGTTTTGGATTTATATGAATGCCAATCCTAGACAGGACGTTTCGACTACCGGTACTTGTACCCTTCCAGTTACTATATACCCATCGTAAAACTCACTTTGATGAGATTGAAAAAAAATGAAAACATCACAAATGAAAGAAAACCAAGAAAAATGTTTAAATATGTGAGAATCTAGACGTGTGTTAAGACGATAATCTATGCGTATATATATGCATTGACAATATTTATAACACATTGAATGTCACACAAAATCATATAGTAATGAAAGTGCTTGCTTGTAATTGTGTGTGAGAGAGTTGTAAAACAGGTAAATGTCATAAGTTTGTATTTAACCAACTTAACACGTAAGCAATTAAATTCTAATTGGCTACAGTATAGGCTCTAAGGGTCTAATAACCTATCCTATATCCCTATAGTCACTAGCTCTGATACCAATCTGTCACACCCTGACCCGCAGCGGATAAGGTAGTTGGGGCATGATTGGGCTTTCATCAAAGCTCATTACATTTACTATTATGGAAGTTTCATATTTATTATTTTGAATTTCAATAAAACATTCCCATCAACACGTAATTCATACAAACACAATAATGTACCAAACAAGCTTACAAATAACATTTTATTTTCTTCTAAGGCCCATGTCCTATGTGATCCACTCTTCAAACCTGTTCACCTGTATCAAATGTGTAAAATAAAAGTTTTGGGTCAACATAAGTTGGCGAGTGAATCCTATTTAATCGTTAAAGGAAAAATGATATGCTTATTATTTAATAAAATGTGCTTTAATCAAATATGAGAAACATATATGTAATCTAAATCACAAACCACAAAATCAACTTGTAATGTACATGTGAGCACGATAAGTGATGTGCTGCGAGATCAATGCTCAATCAAACGGAGCCTATCTTATATATTAGGCAACTCGACGCACCCGTAAATAACGGGGAACAAATGGGCCTAATGTGAGAGCTTGACTGTAATGAGAAATATAAACACAAAATAACAATAAACAACAATATCACATAGCACGTTAGATCACATAATGGTAATAGCACGAGATTTGAAATAGTGAGATAAACAAAAGCGACACATGATACACCCAAAAAACGTGAATAAAAAGGGGAGTTGGGAAGAAGTAACTCACTGTGGGTGCGATTACGATTTGATGAAGATTGCGCACGATTGAGATGTCAAGCGACGATAATGGCTAACCTAAACATTCACATAATAATCTAGATGAAAATATATATCTTTTGGTTGAAGTTAGTATTTTTAATTAACTTGTTATTTGTTAAATTATTTAGATTGATTTATTATTACTATACATATTTTAATTTGTATTTTTTAGGGAATATAATTAAAGGTTTTAGTTAATTAAAAAATTTAATTTTCCCTTGAATCTGATCGGTCGAACATTAGGCAGCATGTGGGATTTGAACTCATGACCTCTCGTTTACGTGCACGCAACTCGAACAACTGAGCTACGTGTCTAACACGAAATATATCTAATTTTAATTAATTTTATACACTTATTGAACCAAACTATATTCTGATTTATTAAAAAGGTTTGGTAGGTTATAAGAATCGTGTGATGGAACCAGGCTCGAACCCGCGTCTGTTGTTTCGTGTGCACACAGTCCGACCAATTGGGCTGTTTGTCTAACCCGTTGGATAAACGATTTTTATATCTATTATACACTTGTTACAGGTTTCAGAAATAAGCTTTTATAAAAAGGTTTTATTATTTCAAGGGATCGGATCACAAAACAGGTTTGAACCCGGGTCTCATCGTGTGTGTGCACACAGCCCTACCACTAGGCTGTGTGTCTAACCCAGTTGTAATACAAATTTTATTTCATTTAAACAACAGCTCCAAGTCACCTTCTTCATTTTAAAAAAACACAAAAATGTTGGAACGTAATTTGATTGTTCTGGTTAACAATTTAAGCCTTCAAACATCTACTGATGAGATTAAATAATAGAATAAAAAGGATTAAGTGTAATGATATACCGAACAGAGGTATTTTCCGATCTCCGACGAGGATTCTGGCAACTGGATATGATTTCGGGATGAGTCTTTGATGAACAGATGCTTGCCAAAAGTTAGAGTGAGTGTAGGAGCGTTCTAATTGAGTTCTAAGGCTCCTATTGTAGAGTAAGGTAGTAGCTTGGTTTGAATTTCGTTTCGTGAGTTTCAGTCAAAAAATTAATGGCGAGATGATTGTATAACCGTTTTGAATGTTGTTGACTCGATGATTGAGTCTAAATACACGATTAGAAAACAGTTTCAATGGTTTAATTTGTAAAGAAAACGGAATTTTGATGATTGCCTGAATTTAAGCGCGGCTGTTACAGGCGGATGATTCAAGAAGAAGACTTGAATAAGAAGGTTTAAAAGTTTTATTCGTTGGATTTGTACAAGCGAATGATTCAAGAAGAAGACTGAATTTAAGCGTTTGCTGCAGTGGTGTGTTGTGTGTGTGTCTTGAGTTGAGACCCGGGTTCGATTCTGCGGTCCACTCTTTATTTGTTTTTAATTTTATAAGTATTATATCTATATCTTTTGTTTATTATTATTATTCTACTATCTTTATTATTATGTATTTTTATTAATATCACGAATCTATTAAACGACTAACATAAACTCGAAACAGAAGATCATAACATATACTTGATTACAAAACGGAGTGGGTTTTAGAACCCTTTTTCGTCAGATGTTACATAACATAACAAGGAACGATGCCTTTTGGACGGTTTGTCTCATATATTATGCCCTCGTGCAAATATCAGGGGTCAAAGCCTTGTTTCAAAAATCAATATTTTGTTTTAAGTGTTTTGGAGAAACTTGAAGTTGATGGTTCATGTATGAAAAACAAAACAATTTGGTTTGTATTATTATTTCAAATATTATTTACAATCGGCATCATTGTTTATTTTAACTCATGTAGATGTTTACCCTATCGAATGCTATGGAAACATTTCATAAACACACCGCCGCTTCCGCTACTAGGGGTGTGACATATTTATGTCTTTCAATACATTTTTATTCATTTTATGCCCCCGTTTATTAAGCCCTTTGTAAACCCTAACGATTCATGTTCAACATCGGCATCTACACACAAGGAGATAAAGAATACATTAAAATATAAATATTCCATAAGATTTTGACTTTATTGAATTCCACCATTTGCTAAAGATCGCATTTAAATCCTTTCTAGGGCATTCGATATTCAATTTCTCGGGTAATCATGACGCGAACTTGTTATATTTTTGTGTGTTAAACCATTTCCGCTTCCGATAACCCTGATTATTGTTTATGTTTTATACCAATCTTTTAAGTTGGGGTTGTACTGCTTTGGTCTAATGGGTTCTTTTATATTGTTAAAAGCGATGTGCATTGAGAATCAGATTCACGGTGCACACAACATGCTTCTAGAAATGTGAAAGAACGGATGTTAGCCGGATTCTATTCCAAGGCACTTCTAGATGCCGTGATATGGGGTGGTTTAAACCTCAGTTTGCATGGTTGTGTGGCGAGAGTTGCATAAAATGAGGTAGTGGTACTTGAACTTTTTTACGCGACAATAAACCCGTAGTTCTGGATAGGTTGGTCATTATCAAACGTAGAACAAAGCAAGGGATGTCGTGAGACTAAGAGGGCGAGAGCCAAAAAAAATATCGATGTTGAAGATGATTCATAAGGTCCAAATAGAATTGAATAAATGGGAGTATAAAAATGAACAAAAAAATAATATACAAAAATACATAAACACCCCAGCTTTAGTGGTAAAAATTGAATGGTGTCAATAAAGTGGATGAAAATGGCAAGTTTAGAAACCATTATCAAATGAACGCAAATGGTGTTTACTCTATGTTTTATTCTTAGTATATATATACACACAACTTGTATGCATAGTTAGTTAGAGTTGTTAGTTAGATGTAAAGCTAGTAGTTAGTTTTGTTGGCGTATTCTTCTATATATATGCGCACTATCATGTATAAAATTAAAGTAATGAGAAAATAGTTTATCATAATATCTTTCACATTTCTGACGAATATAAACCATTTAACGTTCCGCGCGTATTGATGGTAAAGGTGCATTGGGATTACAAATTTTGAAGTGAAACACATTTTGGCAGCTAACCCTTGATTTGTTATTTTTGAGTTACTTTGCACTTGTATGCGTTTTGCGAACCTCTAAAACCAACACTTGAACAAGTCCTTTATGTACAGATATTAATAGTTTTTGGATGACACGCTCCCGCTCTACACTTTGTGAATAAAAAAACCTAGGATCACAATTTATACATGATATAAAACATTTAATTGAATGTGGTGTTACAAATCCTTTGTTGCTACAGTCCACTCTTTATCTTGAATCAAACATATTAATAGAGCTTTAAATTTATTGGACCAGTAGTGTTCGATTAACATGATGCTGCATTTTCTAACTGCAAAACTACATTGTCGTTGTCATCCAAATGTTTGGTTATAACCCTGAGCTATTATGTATCATTATATCAGTAACTTTTTAAACAATCGGTTTAAATTTAGGTAATTGGGTAGCGCCCTGATTAGGACTTCGCAACAAACCAAGAACTATGTTAAAAATGAAAGTGTATTGTGAAATTCAGTTGAACACTTGTCACACATATGAATGTATCTACCGTTTGAGTGGAGTAAGAACACATGATTTTTTAAAAGCATTGGTAGTTATATTTTAGTTCTACTCCTTACATGGACAAGGGTGCAAAATTTGGTTCGGCGTGTCCTAAAGCATCGAACTTGTACATGTTCGCGACATGACGACACACACAACATAGCACTATAATAAGTTGCGAGTGTCTAACGTTCGACATCTCACTCATTAATAATTGATGTTCTTAATTAGTTATTTAATTGTATTTGCTAGACGTGAATTAAATTTACCTTTTTGTGATTATTTACCCTTTTAAATACAACTAACAGTTTATTTATCATTTAGTATTGTAGGTTGCAAAAGCATTTAATTTAATACAGGAAAATAGTTGAGAAACAATTTTCTTTTTCACAAATCAAATCAACATTTAACGATTTTAATTTTCTTAGATGGTTCGCACCCTCAATTCCCCTTGGAACCATTGTCCCTTACAAGTTCTTGACCACCAAGGGATGCAAAACACCCCGAACGATCACACATTCCCCTTGCACAATTGCAATAGGTGCAATCCGTGCAAAATTCTGAGCAGTCGGAAACAGTTCTGCAGGTTACTGGCCAGCTGATCCATCCGCTGTTGTCTCCGGCCACAACCCTTCACACATAATTTGGATAACATTAGATGAAACAAGATAAAATAATCAAGGGATATTACAAAACATAATAGCATAAAAAAGGAGTTCATAAAGCTATAATTACCACATGAAATAACTGCGGAAACCATGAACAGAATAAAAGCTTGTGGTGTTTTCCCCATTTCTTCTTCAATGTGATTTTCTCTCTTATAGGTACACATGTATATATAGGCACAAACATATATGCAAAATTATAATTAAATTGTTTTGAGCAACTATTACGACATAATAAGATTATATATTTAATGCCTATAAACGTAACGTCAAATGATATTTATAGTTTTTACATATTTTTTGTTTATATATATGACACAAGTGGTAACGTTAAATATAATTGTTTAAAAAGTATAAAACTTTAATAAATTTGAAATTTGTTTGCATTTACGACACAACAAATTAACTAATGAATTTATTGTTTACACCAAACTAATTTATTTTAATTCTATCATGTATGGGACTTAAACTCAAGACGTCACCCTTCTCAGCGAAGTTATTTCAAGGTTTTGCTTTTGTCAATGAATAACCACCCCATTCGTTATTAAATTAAGTTGCATGATCATAAACATTTATAAGCTAAAGCTATTCCTAAGATTAAAGTTATTATATGATATAATATTTAATGCCTTTCAATGTAACGTATAATATTTTTTATAGCTTTTACATATTTGTTTTGTTTATAATTTTTTAAACTAGTCGTAATGTTCAATATAATTGTTTAAAAAGCATTAAGTTTTAAACTTGAAAGTTGGTTGCATTTACGACACAAAAGTTATTCCCTTTACTGCTTTCAAATACTAATCCTATTTGAGTATAACACAAAGTTTGCAAAGAGTTTTCTTAATTCAAAGTCATAAAAGACTTGCATGGATGAACCTCAAGAACAAGGATAACAAGGAACGATACCTTTTTGGAGGGTTTGTCTCATATATTCTGCCTTCGTGCAAAATATAGGGGTCAAAGCCTTGTTTCAAAAATCTATATTTTGTTTTAAGTCTTTTGGAGAAATTTGAAGTTCATGGTTCAGGTGTGAAAAACAAAACACTGTGGTTTGTATTATTATTTCAAATATTATATACAATCGGCATCATTATTTATTTGAACTCATGTAGATGTTTACCCTATCGAATGCTATGGAAACATTTCATAAACACACCATCGCTTCTGCTACGCGCGGGTGTAACATAGTTATGTCTTTCAATACATTTTTATTCATTTTATGCCCCCGTTTATTAAGCCCTTTGTAAACCCTAACGATTCATCTTCAACATCGGCATACACACAAGGAGATATAAGAAAACATTAAAATATACATATTCCATAAGATTTTGACTTTATTTAATTCCACCATTTGCTAAAGATCACATTTAAATCCGTTCTACGGCTTTCGATATTCGATTTGTCGGGTAATCATGACGCCAACTTGTTATATTTTTGTGTGCTAAACCATTTTCGCTTCTGATAACCATGATTAATTTTTATGTTTTATACCAATCTTTTAAGTTGGGGGATGTTTTACTTTTGTTTTATGGGTACTTCTATATTATTAAAAGCGATGTGCATTGACAATTAGGTTCATGGTGCACACAACATGCTTCTAGAAATGTGAAAGAACGGATGTTAGCCGGATTCTATTCCAAGGCAACTTTTAGAAGACGTGATGTGGGGTGGTCTAAACCTCGTTTTGCCCCTGATTTAACTGTTAACAAAATTGAATTCCTAACTAAAATATATTGTCAACGCTTGCCCCGGATTTAACTATTAACAAAGTCTTTGCACAATTAAGGATTTTAAACAAATTGTTATCTTACCTGTCACAAATTGTTTCAGGCTTCTTTTTAACAACGAACAATCTATTGTATTGTCTCAATTTAATGCTTGCTCTGTTGTTCTTTAAAAGTGTCCTATGTTAGTTTAAACAGTTGATGATTTGTTTCTCTAATCCACCTTATAACTGAACAAAGTCCACTATTTAAAATAATAAGGTACCTTAAAAATGAAAAAAATGAAATTAGTGTACTTTATAGTACAACCATGGAGAAAAGGGCCTCAAGTTTAGACATCTACCTGCTGCACTTTAGGCAACATTTCCATTTTATTTGAAACTTGAACTTGCGTATGGTGAACAAAGTAACAATCTCATGGATATTATTTGGTGGAAAACAAATTGGTGTTGTTGTGAACAAATTTAGTTTTTCAAGTTCACTACTTAAATGTAGTCTTTGTAACAACTTGGTGTTGTTTTATGTAGAATTATCCAAGTTTAAAATTTCAAAATAAAGTGAGAAACTTGTACTTACAAGTGCATGGAGTCTTATGAGGGAGTATCTCAAGACATGCCATGGGACGATATTGTTGAGAAGGTTTTGGTCAGATTATAAAGTGTTGAAGATAAAAGCACTTTGATAATTGATGTCTACGTATCGTCTATGCTTTCGTTTAAATTTCAAAAGTGTTTGACACTTATGATTCAGTTTCCAATGTATATTATTGTTTTGTGTTCAATATGTTCGGATAACACATGCAATTTTTTACAAAGAAATAAAACACTAATGTTTGTGACGTTTAAATTATTTTTGTAGACAGTGATTATAGCGTCAATTATACATTGTTTAAAAGAATATGTCTTTAAACGGATAGTACATGAAAATATTTGGACATAAACAACTTGATAGTTGTTGCATTAACTAAGAGTCAAAGACGAAACATCAAATGTATAACCATATCATGAGAGAATAATGAAAGAACGTACTGAGTGTATTAAGATGAAATACACAAACAAGATTCATGTCGACATACTTTGGTAGAAGTCATTGGAAAATTCACAAGTGTGAATTTTAACATATGAAAGAAAAGTACTATATATTATTGTATACCTTTAATAAATCTTGTGAGATTTATTCCGAGCGATCTATACGTAGATGCGTCTACCACTTGATTATTGTTAGAACTATATGGAGATTTTACCTTCGTTTGGGAGAGCATCCTAAATATACATATTTTCTAATGAATAACAATAGATGTGTGCAAATTACCTATGGCAAAATTATGAATGCCATGTTTGTTGAGTGTCGATCTAGTTGACTCTATCTCACACATAATAGTGATTGTAGACGAGGAACGTTCATCTTGTTCGTGATGAATGCGTGCACCAAGTGATTTGGATTAAGACATATGTTGAAGTCCTTATGATTCAATGGTAAAGCATCAGAGATCAAACGTAAAAAAGTTATGTTCCTTAATTGAATGATAAAATTTAGCTATGTGTTATATACAATAATTTGTGAGACCTACCTAAATATTGATATTTTAGGATTATGAATATGTCTCATTATGTTGTCTTAACAAGGGATGAATGTTGCGAAGTGATATTATGATATCCTTAGGGCTGTGAAGAATCAGAATGATGCATCTTCTGTTCACATGCTTAAGTATTGTAGTCTAAAGCATGCTAGACTAGGACTTGGTTAATTATGGATCGTGACCAAGACTAATTAACTCTAAACATTCAGTATTTTGTGTATATACAAAGTTGAGGGAGAATTTTCATTTATTATAAGGAAAAGAAATGTAACTTTTGTATAATTTTCCGAAAAGCTAATTGTCTAGGCTTATTCTATATGGTGAATAAGAATCATTCTAAGTTTGTGAGAAACATATGACAATGGCATGTTATGTTTTGGTCAGCTTATGTAAGCTAATGCAATATGAGTAAATTCACTAATACAATGAGGTTGATCTTTTTCAATCATATGTGTATAAAGGACGTCATAAGTGAAGTTACGAAAATGTTGATCAAATGGCAAGAAATGTGGGGGGAGGATCCATTTAAAAAAACAACCCTATAAGGGTATGTAGAAATGGTTTTCGTTACTCCTTCTGGATGTTATTCAATAACACTTAAATGTGAGGGTGTCTTGCATTTGTACCATAATATTTTGGCAGTGAGGATTTTGTAATCCAATCTAACATTGCAAACAGACGACTAAGTGGAAGACACAAAGGTTATAGTGCATAATGAAGATGTATTTGCCTTAAATTATAAATGTATCATTCTAAGACAAATATTATAACTAGATTCAGGTGGCCACTGAGGTTATAGTCTTAGAAATTGACAATAGGCAATGTTAACTTTTGAGTTACGAACACGTCCTGACAATTGATCTCAACTACAAAGTTATCTTTAGTGACTTGTCAATGACCAAGATAATGATAACGTTACAGATCCAACAACCTGAGAGTCTATTAGAGATCAAGTTGTGGAATAAGACTAAAGCCCATGGAAAAAGGGTGTGTGAAGGAAACCTAACTTAGTTGACTAGAGATCCCAAGATCTAAGTTCAATAGGACAGCGAATTCATATGCCTAAGGGTGGTCATTGTGGGGGCATAGCTGATATGCATAAGCTAGTATATATGGTTATATATACCGCCTAAACGATAAAATGGTGTTTAAATACATCCTAGTTCATTTCTATGAAATTCAGTGACAAATTGTGAGGCTAAGCATATTATGTGGTAAATGATTTTCCGTAATGATGGTAACCATGATGCTTTTAATGATTTAAGGAGAATCACCTGTGTTAGAGAGAAGTGGGGTCGCTTCGAATGGAATTGGGGGCACAATTCTTAGAGCTCTCGCGAAACCTAGAAAGTATTGTATAAGAATATGTGGTTGAACACGTGCCTCAGCCATAACCGTCAACACTTGTTTGTTCATTTTGTAGGAAATTATTTTATAAGAATATGTGGTTCAAGACCTCGTTGAAACCCACACAAAGGATCATACAAGGAGATGCGATTCAAGAGTTCATTGAAGACTACACAAAGGTCCAAACAGAGTTGAATAAATGGGAGTATAAAAATGAATAAAAATAAAATAATATACAAAAATACATAAGCACCCCTGCTTTGATGGTAAAAATTGAATGGTGTCAATAAAGTGGATGAAAATTGCAAGTTTTAAAAATCATTATCAAATGAACGCAAATGGTTTTTACTCTGTTTTATTTTTAGTATATATATACACACAACTTGTATGCATAGTTAGTTTGAGTTGTTAGTTAGATGTAAAGCTAGCAGTTAGTTTTGTTGTCGTATTCTTCTATATATATACTCACTATCATGTATCAAATTAAAGTAATGAGAAAATAGTTTATCATATTATCTTTCACATTTATGACGAATATAAATCATTTAGGTCTCACATGCTTTGACTTTCTTCTAAATGATATTTAGGCTTCACTTCCGTGCACTTGAGATCCAATTTGTTTTTATTTGTTTGAGTAGTTTATAGTACCTGGGTAGTTGGTGGGTCTCATTCATGGCAAATACATTTATAAACGGACATGTAGATGTAGTGCTGAGGCTACTGGTGGAGATGTTGCGGTCGAATTGACGAGCCGGCGGCATGCTGCTGCTGCTTTTGGTGATTTGATATTTAGTTTTGGCGGTTTACATGGAGGTAACACTAGACCCTGCAGTTTTAAATTAACGTTTTTGTAACCGGATGAGTAATTATAGTCTTGATTGGTTAGTTGGTTCTTTTGTAATTTGTTCATATTTGCAAAACCAAAAGTTTTAAGTTCTTTTATGGCTGAATACAAGCTAATAATCTGGACTAACAGCTTATATCCTACTTGCTATTTGCCGGTGCAAACAAGCCAAGCCAGAGCTATTTTTATTTTACCCACCCTTTAAACATATAACATAATACATTTATATGTTAATGGATTGAAACTAAGGATCTGTTTTAGGTATGGGTAAGATTCAAATGAATGAAAAAGCGTCAAGATGCCAGTTTGTGTTCAGTTTGAGGATCAATGGTGTTAATGCTTTTGGCTTAGGATGAAATCTGGTTTAATGTTGTAGAGCTCACAGCAACAAGTGGAAGGTGTACTCAACCTTATCGATCTTGTGGGTAGTGAACGTCTTTCCAAAAGAGGGTTAAATGGGGACAGTCATTGGAAACTCAAACAATGGTCTGTCATCATCGTTAATGGTTTTGGCTAATTAGTTGGATGTTTATCTTTGAAGATTATACGAATTTGTATTGTTGAAAATTTTGGGTTTACTCTAACTTATATGATTTTGATATACTTGTGGATGCATAAAATTTGAACACTATAGCAGATTTAAAATTAAAAACAACTGAAACAAGGGGAAACAACATTTTGGTCGCAAAACAGTCGCAACTAGACCGAAACCCGCCCGGTCGCAACTAGACTGTCACACCCCGGATTTCCTATCCAAATCCATACACCGGTGGGACCAGGTGGGGAGTATCGTGACGTCAGTTGATAACATCATTGTCAATTAAACACGGCAAAGTGCCTGTCTTGGAGTAAAATTACTATTACAAACCAAATGTTCGAAATACAAAATAATATATACAGGCTTGTAATAGAAAATCTACAGGCGGATCATAAAATGTACAAGGAAAGAATATAAAACAGACTTTAGGGCAGATCTAAGGATTTGCAAGATCCTCTTATTTCACTACCGAGCAGCTTCCAGCCTATTTCGTATTGTACTTGCAGCTTAGTCTTTTGAAAATACGTCAGCTTTCGCTGGTAAATACACCCGACTGACTCATTTTGAAAACATTTTAGAAATTAGATTTAAGTGACAGGACACAAATCTTTTATAACTTGGGAAAGTTACTTTGTAACCTTGTTAACATATTCACATGGTTGTCCATGCATACAGGGCCTAACACAGCACAACACACACCATTTAGAACTCATGGAGGAGTTATCCCCAACGTCTTGGGTAATTTGCATTTGAGCGTCTGTCAGGTGTATGCCTACACCTCGCGCTAAGTCGTGGCCATTATCTAATGTAATGTGCCGAGGATATCCAGGACACGGTAATTTAACCCCCGTGTTTAAGTTATCACAACTGACTAAAACGGAATATGCGGATTTACTATCCACAATCCGGCATTCGATTGATCCCATTTCCGACCAAGCCCGTATAGGGAAAATAAGTCAAGAGTATTCATCTAAATTAGCCTTATTTAAAATGCAAGATTATAACCCAGCCGTATTCAAGATGAGCTAAGTGCAGATAGCATTTATCAGAAGGCTGTAGTCTGGATTAGGGCATAAGCTAACCAATTAAATATTAACGGTCTTATTTAAGTCATAGACTTAGACCGAGTAGTGTATATGATCAAAACGTATAACGCTTGATTAATCGATGATTGGATAGAATGTAGTTTAAACCCAACAAGTACTTTGACTGGTATAAAATGGGTAAACAATTAACATTCTAGATTTTGAACTTAAAATGATAAGGTTAAACCCGTTTTGGTTAAATCTCGTAAACTAGTTACGTATAATCAACCGTACGCTAATAAGCGATAATGGGTAACCGGATAAGTCATGGACAAGTTCTATATGCATTATACATTAATTAAGTTGTAATATCATAGGATATCAACTTATATGCCCGTTAAGGTTTTAAAACGAAACTATGCCTCATAAGGGCTTTTCGGTAATTTCATACCGTATAAAAGGAACTTGAATAAATTAAATGTTATAATTGTAATAATATTTTGGAAAATAATTTATTTATGATATAATACAGTAGGATATTAATTATATGCGTAATTTATCTTTTATGACCAAACTATGCACCGAAGGGCATTTTGGTCATTTTACACATAGTTATAAATTATTTGGATTCTGAGTTTGTATCATGTACCTACTGTAAAAATATTTAAAATAAGTTTTATAATCAGTAGTATCAAGTCTTGGTCAATTAATTGGTTTAAAACCATACTATGCGTCGAAACGACGCTTATGCGTAAAATGACGTTTCATGCGATGTTTAATGAAAACTGATGTTAAGTCAGATTAAAATGTCTTAGATATGTTATTTAATATAACATATCAGTAGGTAAAAGATTTACCTTGAAAATATTTGATTAAAACCAATTTATGAGCCACAAGGGCTTTATCGTCATTTATCGGCATAATACAAGGACCTGCTTGTAAACTCAGTTTATAATCTGGTTTAACATCCCAAATAATCCTACTTATAATATTACATCAGCAGGAAACTTATTTTCAAGTCCATTATCATTAAAATCTGGTTTATGCAAAAAGGACATTTTAGTCAAAATGGCATAATTACGGAAGTTACGCATAAACTCAGATTCTGATTATGATCATGTAATATAACTCAGAGGGTTATGCTACATTATATTAGAATCATAATGCAACTTTAGATCAGTATCTAACTAATCTAAAACGGGTCAGAATCGAAAGTCAAGAAGAAGTCAAACTTCGCGACTTTCGATTGCGAACCGACCCTAGAACTGAAATTGACGAGCCGAACATGTTCTTACATGTTCTAATAATTATTACCAACTTGTTTAAGTGTCAGAACACGTTTCATAACATATATAAGATCAATTTATGATTTTTCCGAAAAATGGTCTTTTGACTTTTTAATATTTATAACTTTGACCCGTCAATTGATCTAGTAAACGTGATCTTCAGGAGGTGCCCTTTATAGGGACTAACACCTACTTTATTACGATCACTTATCCATGTTCATTACGAATAATGGCTGGACCATAATGGTCTTAACCTGAAAGTCAAGGCATTTTCCGTAAAACACTTGACTTTTGGCTATAAAAGCCTATAAACGAAAATGCAAGAGCAAGGAACACATACAAGAGGTTCCTAGAATGCAATAGAACTAAGTTGGATGCTCCTTTCAGATAGGAACTTCCAGAGGAGGGATGCCAGGTGTTAAGGGGTGTAAGAGGGAGCTTACAAGTGTCCCAAAACGTGGCAATATAGTTGTTTAAAAATCCATGGTTTTGAATACATGGTTTTTGGCACCTTTGTGTAGTGGCCAAGTTATTTTTTTGCAGAATACAAGGGATCTTAGCTCTCGCGCCCCACGAGTGCCCCTTGTCAGTTTTTAAAATTTGCCACATTTAGCCCCTCAACTTATTAAACCCCTTTAAACCTTCCTAAAACACCTCTTTGGCATATTTAGCCCTCCGTAGCCAACACTTGGCGTACCCGGGATTATGCCCGGACATTGTCGAGTTCTCGGTTCGTTAAAAGGTCACTCAGAATATACTTAACATGTTGACACTTTTAACCCCTACATTATTCAACTTTCACATTTTTATAGAATTAACCTCTCTCGTCCAACAACGAGGCACGCATGAGAGTTAGGACTTTGTAAAGGATCATTCAGAGGCTCATTTTATGCATATTGACATATCAGTCACTCAGAGGCTAGGCATGTTGACATATAAGTCATTGAGAGGCCAATGTTTAAGCATGTTGACATATCAGTCACTCAGAGGCTAGGCATGTTGACATATCAGTCACTCAGAGGCCAAGTTTTGAGCATGTTGATACCTTTAGTCCTTATTGGTCCTTAATAGACTAATATTAAAATACAACACGTGTCGCTATACTATTGGACACGATTTTACGAGGTGTTACATCCTCACCCCCTTAATAGAAATCTCGACCTCGAGATTTTATTCAAAAAGATGGGGGTATTTTTGTCGCATAGTGGACTCAACCTCCCATGTATACTCGGGACCTCTAAAGGCGTCCCACTTAACCTTTACTATAGGTATTAATTTCCTTCGGAGCTTCTTAACCTGTCGATCCTCGATTGAAATTGGTTTCTCAACAAATCTCAGGTTTTCATCTATTTGCACATCTTGGTGCGAATTGCTAGCGACTCATCTACTAGACATTTCTTAAGGTTAGATATGTGGAATTATCATGGATTTCACTAAGCTCCTCTGGCAACTTAAGCTTGTAAGCTACAGCGCCGACACATTCGACTATCTCGAATGGTCCTATATATCTTGGGCTCAGCTTGCCCTTCTTTCCGAATCTCATTACACCTTTCCAAGGTGATACTTTCAGCATGACTTTATCCCCTACTTGGAACTTGAGAGGTTTACACCTTTTGTCAGCATAGCTCTTCTGCCTATCACAGGCAGCCTTGAGACGATCACGGATTTGTACAATCTTTTCTATGGTCTCTAGGATAACCTCTGGTCCTGATAGTTGAACTTCCCCAACTTTTGCCCAACACACGGGTGCTCGACATTTTCTCCCATACAAGGCCTCATAAGGAGCAGCCTTGATGCTCGTATGATAACTATTATTGTAGGAGAATTCTATTAGGGGTAAGTGGTCATCCCAACTTCCACCTAAATCAATCACACATGCCCTAAGCATGTCTTCTAGTTTCTGAATGGTACGCTCACTTTAACTATCAGTCTGCTGATGGTAAGCCGTACTAAAGTTTAATCGTGTGCCTAAAGATTGTTGGAAACTTTTCAAAAATGAGAGGTATATCTAGTATCTCTATCAGATACAATAGATACTGGCACACCATGTAGGGACACAATCTTGTCCACATACAACTTAGCCAATTTGTCTGAATTATACGTTTCCTTAATTGGCAAGAAATGCGCTGACTTGGTCAGCCTATCTACAATGACCCAAATCGTGTTATTACCACGTTTGGTCTTAGGTAACTTGGTACTCAGGTCCATAGTTACCATTTCCCATTTTCATGTGGGAATTTCCAATTGTTGTAGAAGTCCTGACGGCTTCTGATGTTCGGCCTTAACTTGCGAACACATCAGACACTTAGCTACATAAGTGGCTATGGATTTCTTCAAACCCATCCACCAATAATTCCTTTTTAGATCCTGATACATTTTGTTATCTCTAGGGTGAACTGAGTATCTCGTATTGTGCACTTCTTGGAGGATTAGATTTCTAAGTCCTCCAAAAGATTGGAACCCAGATTCTATCATTGAACCTAAGGATTCCATCCTTTCCAGGTGCTAACCGATCAACAGTAATGCCCAATCCTTTATTAGGAGCATTAGCCTCTAATAGAGCTTGTCTTTGTGCATCTAATAGCTTCTCATTTAAGCCTCTGAGCTCAATGATCTTGGCGTTAATCCTTATAGGCTTAACGCGTTCCTTGCGACTTAAGGCATCAGCAACTACGTTTGCCTTGCCTGGATGATAGCGAATCTCTCAATCATAGTCATTAAGCGCTTCCATCCATCGGCGTTGTCGCATGTTCAATTCCTTCTGATTGAACAGATGCTGGAGACTTTTATGGTCTGTGTATATAATACACTTTGTGCCATATAAGTAATGTCTCCACAGCTTTAGTGCAAATATAACAGCACCCAATTCCAAATCATGGGTGGTGTAGCTCCTTTCGTGCACCTTTAACTATCGTGATGCATAAGCAATTACCTTGCCTTTTTGCATTAGCACACAGCCCATGCCAGTGTGCGATGCATCACAGTAAACAACAAAGTCTTCAACATCCTCAGGTAGAGATAACACAGGAGCATTGCTCAACTTGTGTTTTTACAATCTCAAAAGATTCTTGTTGTTTTGGACCCCAAATAAACATAACATTCTTACGGGTTAAGGTAGTCAAAGGAATGGCTATTCTTGAAAAGTTCTCAATGAATCTTCTGTAGTAACAAGCCAATCCTAGGAAACTACGTATCTCTGATGGGGTCTTGGGCACTTCCCAATTTATTATGGCTTCTATTTTGGCGGGATCCACTTGGATACCATGCTCACTTACAACATGTCCAAGAAATTGGACTTCTCTAAGCCAAAACTCACACTAGAGAACTTTGCATAAAGCTTCTGCTGCCTTAGCAATTCTAGAATGCACCGTAGGTGTTTCTCATGATCATCTTGTTTACGAGAATAGATAAGTATGTCGTCTATGAAGACAATGACAAACTTATCCAAATACGGTTTGCAGACTCTATTCATGAGATCCATGAATGCTGTAGGTGCATTTGTGAGCCCAAAAGGCATTACTAGAAATTCAAAATAACTATATCGGGTTCTAAAGGCAGTCTTAGGAACATCCTCACTCCTAACCTTCAGCTGATGATATCCAGATCTTAGATCGTTCTTGGAGAAATAACTAGCCCCTTAAAGTTGGTCGAATAAATCGTCGATCCTGGGTAATGGGTAACAGGTCTTGATTGTTATCTTGTTCAGTTCGCGGTAGTCAATGCACATCCGCATTGAACCGTCTTTTTTCTTAACGAAAAGAATGGGAGCTCCCCAAGGCGAGGAACTTGGTTGAATAAAGCCTTTCTCTAAGAATTCATCTAACTGAGTCCTCAACTCCTTCATTTCCATTGGTGCTAGGCGGTATGGAGTTCTAGCTGTGGGTGCTGATCCAGGTATGATACAATTCTAAACTCCACTTGCCTATCTGGAGGTAGGCCTGGTAGTTCTTCGGGAAAGACATCGGAATACTCCGAAATGGAAGGTCTTGAATATTTGGCTTAGGCTCGTTGATAGTGACTTGTGCCATGTAAATGACACAACCTCTCCCTAAACACTTAGATGCCTTAAATAACGACAACTTGTCTGGCAATCCATAGTGTGAATCTCCAAGGATGGTGACCATTTCACCGGATGGGGTTTTAATTTTGATGAGTTTCTTATCGCAGGCAATGCGGGCTTGGTTATGAGATAACCAATCCATGCCTAAAACTACATCGAACCCCGCCAATTTCATTGGCAACAAAGAGATAGGGATAGAATGATTTTTAATGGATATAGAACATTCATCAAGAGTGGAAGATACTGATTCTAAACTTCCATCAGGAAGTTCTATCTCATAAGTTTTATCTAGAGTTCGTATGGGCAAGTTTAATAGTTTACTAAACTTATGGTCAACAAAAGATCTATCTTTACCCGAATCGAAAAGAACTCTAGCATAAATATCGTTAATGAGGAATGTACCTGTTATGACATTGTTGTCATTAATAGCCTTTCTTGTAGTCATCTGAAAGGCACGAGTATTCCCCTTCTTGGCCTCTCCAAGCTTCACATTACTATTCTTAAGCTTCTTAGGGCAGTTAGTCTTAATATGCCCTTTTTATTGCAGACGGCATGCTTAAGATCCTTGCATTCTAGGGTCTTATGCCCCTTTCTCTTACAGATACCACAGGGTTTGGCTTGTGGATCATAACTACACTGTCCCTAGTGCCTACGGTTGCAAGTCCTGCATGTTGGTATCACAGCTGACCTGCCTTGGTTCCTTTTGAACCCAAATCTACCTTTATTTTTCTTATTAAAATTTTGGGAGTTATCATCTTCTCCCTTTCTTTTCCAGTCAGTTTCTGACTTAACTGACTTTTGCCTTACTAGATCAAGGGTGAGGGATAGGGACACGTCAACAGGGACCTATAGGTACTAGGTTGAGCAGCCTTTACCATGCCCTTAATCTCAGGAGCTAACCCATTGATAAAACGCGCAATGCGTTTGGTTTCAGGGGTGATCAGATAGGAAACTAACCTAGATAGGGAGTTGAAATCGGAAACATACTTGCGACAATCTAGGTTTTTCATTGAAAGAGACAAAAGTTTGTCTCTAATTTCTCCACCTCATGAGGTGGGCAGTAAGTTTCCATGACTAATTCGACAAACTTAGGCCATCCTAAGTTGTACAGGTGGACTTTACCCATAGATTGGATCATGTCTTTCCACATGATTAGGGCATCACCCTTAAAGGAATGTGATACATATTTGACCACATCCTTATCAGCACAGCTGCTGATATCTATGATTGTCTGCATCTCATCCAGCCACATTAAGGCTTCTACAGCTCCTTTCTCCCCATTAAAGTCTCGGGGCTTGAAGAAGACGAAATACTTATAGGTACATCCGTCTTTAAAAGAACAAGATCTATCAGCAAAATCTATTTTCTTTGGTTCACTCTTCGCATTCGAAGAGTGAACTGAACTCTCATTATGAGCTAGAGGAAGGGGTAATCGATAATGGTCTGGAGCGAGTAGCACTCGACTCTTTAAGCTTTTCTATGGCCTTTCCCATGGCCTTTTCAACAGTTGCATCAATGCGAGCTTGGAAATTATCATTATTAATATCTCTGTGTTCGGCATTGATAGAATTAACATCCCGGTGGCTACTTTGTGCCTCGTCCGAGTTTGCCATCTTTTGAGCTTTGATTCTGTACACCAATAAAACTTCCCTTAGCCATGGTCTAACAACCATGTTGGCTTTAAATATTGGATATAATAATCCATCGCCTAATCAAACTAGTGTGAAAACATCACAACTCTTAGGCTCATGATATCTATATTTGGCCTAGGTCTCAAAAGGACCATCAAAGGCAAATTACAATTTGGACATAGTCCATATATGATATTGGACAATGGATAGCATTGTCACAACTATCATTGTCATAATTGACAATTATATTTAGCTCATAAGCTTGTCACGAAGGACATAAAATATGGCACATAGGCCTGTCACTAATGGAGATAAACTATGGCACATAGGCCTGTCACTAATGGACATAAAATATGGCACATAGGCTGTCACTAATGGATGTTTAATCATAGCCCAAGGGAAATAAATCACTATGGATGTTTAATCATAGCCTCAAGGGCAATACATCACTAATGGATGTTTAATCATAGCCCCAAGGGCAGTACATCACTAATGGATGTTTAATCATAGCGCCAAGGGCAATACATCACTAATGGATGTTTAATCATAGCCCAAGGCAATACATCACTAATGGATGTTTATCATAGCCCCAAGGGCAATACATCACTAATGGATGTTTGATCATAGCCCCAAGGGTAATACATCACTAATGGATGTTTAATCATAGCCCCAAGGGTAATACATCACTAATGGATGTTTAATCATAGCCCAAAGGCAATACATCACTAATGGATGTTTAATCATAGCCCCAAAGGCAATACATCTCTAATGGATGTTTAATCATAGCCCAAAGGACAATACATCACTAATAGATGTTTTAATCATCGCACTGATGATATTAGCCGGGATCAAATTTGATCACGTAGGCTATATAAGGTTAGGACATAGTCCATCACCTTGAAGGCTAGTGTGGTTCCTCAAGTCACACTACCAGGAGTATGAACAAACCTGAATGTTAACGTAAGAATACCTTAATGATCGATTAATAGTTCCGGTCGCATTAACCTTAACGACTTAGAGGTTTGAACTTAAGTCCACCACCTCTGGATAGAAGGATAGCTTCCCTTAACTATCATGATAGAATGTCCTTTTATCCTTAACTATCATTTATAATGTTGGCCAATCATGTGGTCTATGCCACTTGGCTAATCAAAGCCATTAAGATCTTTTTGGAATTATATCGCAGAGCATAAATTTCGAGTAAAATCGAGATGCTCATTTGAAGAGGATGAATACATGTATTTATAATTCCAAAAATACTTCATTAAATTTCAAATAGAAATTACAATACTAGAAACAATGAAATAAACTGTCCATGCAAGGACTTAAAAAAAAAAAGGTCCACGCAGGGACTAAGGAAATAACAATGTCCTCGCAGGGACTAATATAAGTTATTAGAAGAGACTTTACTCGTCCTTCTTTCCCTTGACCAACTTAGAGAGTTTCTTGAAGAACTTGTTTGTCTTCTTCTTCGTTTTCTCCGCTTGTTGTTGCATTTCTTTCATCCGTTCCAAGGCCTCATTAATGGCCACGAGTTGTGGCAGATGTTGTGGTTGTGGTTGAGGTATATTCGGATACTGATATCCATAACTCGGATATCCAGTAGGTCAATAAGCAGGTGGGAAAGAAGGCGGGTAAAGTGCATTATGCATGACCGCTTGCATGTAAGGGTCATGCGACCATGCTTGGTAATTAACTGGTGTAGACGGGTTAAAAGGATCATATCCAGACGTGTCTGGATATGTGGGGATTGGGTTACTATAACCCGATGTGGTAGTTGAACCGTAGGTGTTGGTGTTGGTTCCACCACAGGTGAGGTGTTAGAGGGTCCACACATTTGTGGGTCCTCGTGAATAGTTGGGTAAGGTTTGGGCAATGGTGGTAGCGAACCCGACCATTGGCCCGCATATACCGACATACGTGCTCCTCTTTTCCTCCTTGGCCGTTCCGGTGGCGATTGGGGTTGTTCCACCGGTTCCATGTGTACATCTTATTGCACGGGAGGTGGTTGGGAGTGATGGGAAGGAGTATTGGCGAAGGTAAATTGGTTCCAATATTGGTCCCACTTATTAGGATCTTGGTAAGGCGATCCGGCAGAGGAGTTCGAATCGCTTGAGATTTCAATGGGATGCGTATGCGATCCCGAAGGTGGCATCTCCGAGTCAGAGTCCTCGTCCATAGGGTTTGGTTGGTCCAACTGATTTTGGTCGGCTGGAGGTGTATTTAAATATTGGTTTGGATTAAACTCATCATGGTAAGAATGATGAGAGTGATGGGAGTGGTGAGAGTGATGCGAATGGTACGAGTGGTAAGAACTTTGAGTGTGGGTAGGAGAATGTTGGGCATATGGCCATGAATCTCCCGAGTCCTCATAGGGGTTCGGGTGATGGGGATGTGAAGGGATGTGTCCTGATGGTCCTCCCCTCATGGGTCCTTTTCCTCGTCCTCGTACTCTTGGCGGCATTTTCCTATTAAAAATCAATTCAAAAACAATACTAATAACTTAATAATGAAATGAGTAATCCTAGGTCAATGCCAAGACTCGGAAGTCTAAGGAATGTGCTCGTGTAAGTTTGAGATTAAACACAAGAAGGATAGTGTTTAATTCTCTCAAACGTTGGCTCTGATACCAACATGTCACACCCCGGATTTCCTATCCAAATCCATACACCGGTGGGCCCGGGTGGGGAGTATCGTGCCGTCAGTTGATAACATCATTGTCAATTAAACACGGTACAACAGATGTATTGGAGTAAAATTACTATTACAAACCAAATGTTCGAAATACAAAATAATATACAGGCTCGTAATAGAAGATCCACAGGCGGATCATAAAATGTACAAGGAAAGAATATAAAACAGACTTTAGGGCAGATCTAAGGATCTGCAACATCCTCTTATTTCACTACCGAGCAGCTTCAGTCTATTTCGTATTGTACCTGCAGCTTAGTCTTTTGAAAATACGTCAGCTTTCGCTGGTAAATACACCCGACTGACTCATTTTGAAAACATCTTAGAAATTAGATTTAAGTGCACAGGGCACAAATCTTTTAGAACTTGGGAAAGTTACTTTGTAACCTTGTTAACATATTCACATGTTTGTCCATGCATATAGGGCCCAGCACAGAGACCGAGACATGATTAAATACACACCACTTAGAACTCACAGAGGAGTTATCCCCAACGTCTTGGGTAATTTGCATTTGAGCGTCTATCAGGTGATGCCTACACCTCGCGCTAAGGTCGTGGCCATTATCTGTAACATCCGTCAAAAACGGATTTACCAAACCCGCTCCGTTTATCAACCGAACAGTCAGTTAAAATTTTCGTTGCGAATTAAATGCCCAAAATAATTTTAAACGATACATAATCAATTATTATACGGGAATATATAATTAGTTTTTGAAAAACTGTTAAAAAACGCAAAATAAAAATACAATGTCTCTGCCGGGTTTCGAACCCGGGTCAGTGACCGGTCCGGAAACAGACTTAACACATAACACTTGAACCACTGCGCCACGGATGTTGTTTGTTAAATATTAGAATCATTTAGTTGATATCATGACGTTACGAATTCAAAACCGGCGCCCAAAAGTTCAGTCGTCGGAATCCCGGTAATCTCGCGAGCTTTTAACAACATTTTCAGTTATAACGTAAACTATTATTAGGACATCGGTTATAACCGACGTTTGAGTCCGCGACACCTTCTATAACCGCCGGAGTTTTTATAACCGATGAATACAGTCGGAAATCAGACCAAGTTCTTCGACGATTTGCCCTATAAATTCACCCACAACCTACTGCAAACCTTTTCGCTCAAAACCACACCTTTTCTCGGCGTAATTCCATTCGCTGGAATTATTCTGTTCGTCGCCGGAAAACCGGTTTCCTCATTTCTGAGCCTTACTAAACCATTTGAACTTATACCGAAGTCACCCACATATTTTGTAAGCTTTCTGAAGTTTCTCTGCTGCAAGACACTCGTCGCCGGAGCCTACTGCTGTCGCCGGAGTTCTGCCGGAAAACAGAGGGTCCAGTCGGTATACCTCTCCGCCTAATTTCTTTTTCTTTTCACTTATATCTCACCATAATGAACTGAAACACACTAATAAACCGATTAAAACTTCGAACCAGTCTGTTATCGATTCTGGTTATAACACAACGAAGAAGATGAAGTCGGTAAACGCATAAGTATAATTTAAATCAAGAAATTTCGTGGGTTAGACACACAGTCCAGCGGTGGACTGTGTGCACAATAAACACAAACGTCTCGAGTTCGAATCCTGTTTCACACGCCGCCTTAATAAAAATGATTTTTTTTTATTAACCGAACCGGAGTCATACTGGTATATGTTAAGTATATTAATAACCGGAATAATAACCAAGTTAGACACACAGTCCAGCGGTGGACTGTGTGTATGTTTATATCACAGGTCACGAGTTCGAGTCCGGGCTACTGCACCGACTCGGACAATTATCTATTCTTTTTAATTAAGACAGAAAAGGAAATAACTAATTTGTGTTTAAGTATAATAAAAATCAGTTAAGTTAACAAGTTGCACACACAGTCCAGCGGTGGACTGCGTGTTAGTTTAAGCCACAGGTCCCGGGTTCGAGACCTGTGGAGCGCACCGTCCGAATTAATTTAAATCGTTTTTAAAAATAAAGGATTTCTGTTTAACATAATTAATATATATATATATAATTAAAATCAGATATATAACGGGTTAGACACGTAGCTCAGTTGGTAGAGCTGCGTGCACGCGTACGGGAGGTCTCGGGTTCGAGCCTCACCCAGCGCACTGATATGCACGATTCGAACCGGTCAACGGTCAGTCAACGGTCAAGTCAACGGTCAGAAAAAGTCAAATTTTTTTATTATTTTATTTAATTATTTTAATCAATTAAAAATACTTAAAAATAACATTTTTTAAGGTTAGAAAATAGCCTCAAACTCACAAAAATACACCCAACAATCCTACTAAAATAGGTTAATAAAATCCGTTTACTTACCAAAACCATAATGCGATTTATCTAGGTTAATCTCACTCGTGGTTAAAACCACTTCGCATGCATTCAACATCATCAACCGAACGCACCCACTGTGAGTGAATCTTACAACTCCCCCTTTTAAATTACACGTTTTGGGGTGTGTCATGTGTTATAAAAATAATTAACTTGTTTATTTAAACTTGTGCCATACCACATCATGATCTAAACTTAGATTGATTATATTGTTGTGATTACTTATTTCCTTTTGTCAAATTATATGAAACTCATTCATTAAGCCCATCAGTTCCTCGTGGGAGACGAGTTGAACAACGCGTGCCTCGAATCAAATTCATTATTGTTCATGTGTGTATCATTGAGTTTATATTGTTTGTAGTTGTGTCATTCATATTATCATGTTTATGCAATTCATTCATTAGGCCCCTCAGTTCCTCGTGAGAGAAGAGTTGAGCATCGCGTGCCTCTAAATGTTCCATTATTGTTCATGTGTGTTTTATTTAATATCTTATGATTGTGGAATAAGTTTACATCTATTTTTACTCATGTTTGGTTGTGCACATATTTCATAATCAATTCAAATAAACTTGTTCAAATGTTTTCCATAGGATTCACTCGCCAACATTATGTTGATCCAAAACCTTTTTACACATGATACAGGTGAACAGGTCGAAGCAAAGAAAACCTAGAAAATGCCTTAGAAGAGAACAAAGAAGCTTAGATTGATAGTTAGAATATGTTGTAACAATTATTGTAAATTTCCATTAAATTGTATTTAATGAATATGAAACGCATAATAAATGTCATGAGCTTTGATGATAACCCAATCATGCCCCGATCACCTTTTCCGCTGCGGGTCGGGGTGTGACATTATCTAATGTAATAAGCCGAGGATATCCAAGACACGGTAATTTAACCCCCGATGTTTAAGTTATCAACAAAACTGATTAAAACGAAATATGCGGATTTACTAGCCACAATCCTGCATTCGATTGATCCCACTTCCGACCAAGCGGTAATAGTTTACCGTATTCCAAGCCCGTATAGGGAAAATAAGTTATTTACCTAAATTAGCCTTGTTTAAAATGCAAGATTATAACCCAGCCGTATTCAAGATGAGCTAAGTGCAAATAGCATTTACCGGAAGGCTCTAGTCTGGATTATGGCATAAGCTAACCAATTAAATACTAACGGTCTTATTTAAGTCATAGACTTAGACCGAGTAGTGTACAGGATCAAAACGTATAACGCTTGATTAAAAGATGATTGGATAGAATGTAGTTTAAACCCAACAAGTACTTTTACTTGTATAAAATGGGTAAACAATTAACATTCTGGATTTTGAGCTTAAAATGATAAGGTTAAACCCGTTTTAGTTAAATCTCGTAAACTAGTTACGTATAATCAACCGTACGCTTATAATCAACCGTACGCTTATAGTCATGGACAAGTTCTATATGCCATTATACTTTAGTTAAGTTGTAATATCAGTAGGATATCAACTTATATGCCCGTTTACGTTTTAAACGAAACTATGCCTCATAAGGGCATTTCGGTAAATTCATACCGTATAAAAGGAACTTGAATAAATTAAATGTTATAATTATAATAATATTCTGGAAAAATAATTTATTTATGATATAGTATCAGTAGGATATTAATTATATGTGTAATTTATCTTTTATGACCAAGCTATGCACTAAAGGGCATTTTGATCATTTTACACATAGTTTATAATGGGATTCTTAGTTTGTATCATGTACCTACTGTAAAAATATTTAAAATAATTTTTACAATCAGTAGGTAACAAGTCTTGGTCAATTAACATGGTTTAAAACCATACTATGCGCCAAAACATCGCTTAAGTCGTAAAATGACGTTTCATGCGATGTTTAATGAAAACTAATGTTAAGGTCAGATTAAAATGTCTTAGATATGTTATTTAATATAACATATCAGTAGGTAAAAGATTTACTATGAAAAGATTTGATTAAAACCAATTTATGAGCCACAAGGGCTTTATCGTCATTTATCGACATAATACAAGGACCTGCTTATAAACTCAGTTTATAATCTGGTTTAACATCCCAAATAATCCTAAATATAATATTACATCAGTAGGAAACTTATTTTCATGTTCATTATCATTTAAACCTTGTTTTATGCAAAAAAGGCATTTTAGTAAAAATGGCATAATTACGGAAGTTCCGCATAAACTTAGATTCTGATTATGATCATGTATTATAACCTCAGAGGGTTCTGCTACATTATATTACGATCATAATGCAACTTTAGATCAGTATCTAACTAATCTAAATCGGGTCAGAATCGAAAGTCAAAGAAGAAGTCAAACTTCACGACTTTCGGTTGCGAACCGACTCTAGAACTGAAATTGACGAGCCGAACATGTTCTTACATGTTCTAATAATTATTACCAACTTGTTTAAGTGTCAGAACAGGTTTCATAACATATATAAGATCAATTTATGATTTTTCCAAAAAATGGCCTGTTTGACTTTTTATTATCGTAACTTTGACCCGTCAATTGGTCTAGCAAACGTGATCTTCAGGATGTGCTCTTTATAGGGACTAACACCTAATTTATTACGATCACTTAGCCATCTTCATTACAAACAATGGCTGGACCATAATGGTCTTAACAGAAAGTCAAGGCATTTTCCGTAAAACGCTTGACTTTTGGCTATAAAAGCCTATAAACGAAAATGCAAGAGTAAGGAACACTTACAGGAGGTTCCTAGAATGCAATAGAACTAAGTTGGATGCTCCTTTCAGATAGGAACTTCCAGAGGAGGGAGATAGAGTTGTGAATAGTTCAAATGGTGAACCTTGGCACCTATTTATAGTTGGAGAGCTTGAAGGAGGTCATGACAGGTGTTAAGGTGTAAGTGGGAGCTTAAGTGTCCCAAAACGTGGCATAGTTGTTTAAAAATCCCTGGTTTCAAACACATGGTTTCTTGCAACTTTGTGTGGTGGCCAAGTTAATTTTCTGCAGACACAGGTCTCTCACGCCCCGTGAGAAGCCAGGACTTAGCCTCTCGCGCCCCGCGAGCGCCCGTTGTCAGTTTTCAAAATTTACCACATTTAGCCCCTCAACTTATTAAACCCCTTTAAACCTTCCTAAAACACCTTTTTGGCATATTTATCCCTCCGTAGCCAACACTTGGCGTACCCGGGATTATGCCCGGAAATTGTCGAGCTCTCGGTTCGTTAAAAGGTCACTCAGAGATATAAATTAACATGTTGACACTTTTAACCCCTCCATTATTCAACTTTCACATTTTTACATAATTAACCTCTCTCGTCCAACAACGGGCACGCATGAGAGTTAGGACTTTGTAAAGAATCATTCAGAGGCTCATTTTATGCATGTTGACATATCAGTCACTCAGAGGCTAGGCATGTTGACATATAAGTCATTCTGGCCAATGTTTAAGCATGCTGATATATCAGTCACTTGGAGGTTAGGCATGTTGACATATCAGTCACTCAGAGGCCAAGTTTTGAGCATGTTGACACCTTTAGTCCTTATTGGTCTTTAATAGACTAATATTAAAATACAACACGTGTCGCTATACTATTGGACACGATTTTACGAGGTTTTACATAGACCAAAACCAACCCGGTCGCAACATGGCTATAACCAGAAGCAGTCGCAAATATTGCGACCGTTTCTATTGTCGCAAAAGTTGGTGGCAAAATATAGTAGCGGTCGCAAGTTGGTGGCAATAGGGCAATTGCAACTAGTGTTTTTCGGACCTCGTTTTTGGTCGCAAAACGGTTGCAACAAAGCAATTGCGACTGTTTTGCGACGGCAAATGAAGTCGCATATTAGCAAGGTGGAAGAGTAACTTTTCTTTATAATACAATACAATTCTTAAAGAAACCTTAAAATAATGAATATACTCTTAAAAGATTACACCTTACACTTTTTATATATACTTTTATGGAAAGGTTTGTATACCTCATATTAAGAGAATGCATGGTGTATATAGATAAATGAGTTACATGTGCACATGAATAAATAAATGACAAATACAAAAAGATACAAAACTATATATTAACATCATTGGCAAGCGAAACGGTGGCGGCCAAATACCACCTCTGTCACGAAAGAACTCAAACTGAAGTTTGGGAGTTGAAATGTTTATAAGTACATATTATTGTTTTAACATGTGATAACCTCATATTACTATTATAAGTAAACAACAGTTAAAACTAAAATCATTATTTATCCAACCACTAATAGAAAGTACATGAATAATAATTGGTTTAAACCTAATATAGAGAAAAAAAATGTCAAGTGCATTTATCCCTCTAGTTAAAAAAACACACACACAACAAGTGTCATAAATGCAAACAAATTTCACTAAAAATTTTTATTAGAAAGAAAACAAAACAAAAAAACAACAATACTTAAATATTAAACATATCTGATTTTATATCATATTGTGTAATAGTGGCTTATATAATTACACTTTTTATTATTTTTTTTAAAAACTAATATATTGTCAATATCTTTGTGTATATATATTTGTGCATAGACATGTGTGTTGTATGTAGAAGAGAGAAAATACAGAAAGAAGGATGAGGATTACTCAACAAACTTTGGTTCTATTCATGATTATTGCCCTCATTTCATCTGGTTATTTTTAGATAACTGTGTTTACTTATGCTTCTATTTCTTGTTGTATTTCATCTAATGTATCGTTTATTTGTGAAGGGATGTGGCAGGAAACAATGGCAGCTCGACCTAATGCTCTACCACACTGCACGACAAGAAATGATTTGTTTACCACTTTGCAAGGGTTGTGGGTTTTGTCAGTGTTTAGGGGGGATTTGTGTTCGTGGGTGTCCTGGCCCCCAGGGTCAAGTTCTGTAAAGAGTCATGGTTTTGAAGGAGAATCAAATCGTCCATAAGGCCTTTTGTGATTATTGTATTTGAAAAGTTGTGATTGGAAATGTCGAATTGTTTTTTTAGTATACAAGATGAATACAACATTTTTCTTCTATACTAAATAAATGTTTTTTTCCTTGCACTAAAACAAATATAAGGCTACTAGATTAATTATTAATAACACCCGTGCGCGTTGCGGTGTAGTACATCGCAAACATCGAATGAATTAGTCCAAACGTTATGTGTTGCGTTAACCATATGAAAAAGTGCATTTAGACATATCATAGAAAACGTAACGGGTATAAAGGAAAAGCTGACACATATAATCAAAGGAGATTAATTAGAACTTTTGAAAAAAAAAGAGGAAAAAAGAAACCATCATTGGACTCCACTCGGTTCAAAACAAAATTAACGAAACATTCATAAAATAAGCACGGAAACATATTATATTTGACTTCACTCATTTCCCAAAAAAGTTTATTGAATTCCACCATTTGCTAAAGATCACATTTAAATCCGTTCTAGGGCTTTCGATCTCAATTTCTCGGTGTACTCATGACGCCAACTTCTTAATTTTTTTTGTGTGTTAAAACATTTTCGCTTCCGATAATCGTGATTATTTTTTATGTTTTATACCAATCTTTTAAGTTGGGGGTTGTACTACTTTTGTCTTATGGGTACTTTTATATTGTTAAAAGCGATGTGCATTGACAATCAGATTCACGGTGCATGCAACATGCTTCTAGAAATGTGAAAGAACGGATGTTAGCCGGATTCTATTCCAAGGCAAATTCTAGAAGCCGTGATATGGGGTGGTTTAAACCTCGGTTTGCATAGTTGTGTGGCGAGAGTTGCATAAAATGAGGTAGTGGTACTCGAACTTTCTTATGCGACAATAAACCCACAGTTATGGCTAGGTTGGTCATTATCAAACGTAGAACAAAGCAAGGAATGTGATGAGATTGAGAGGGCGAGAGCCAAGAAATGTCGATGTTGAAGATGATTCATTAGGGTCCAAATAGAGTTGAATAAATGGGAGTATAAAAATGAATAAACATATATAATATACAAAAATACATAAACACCCTTGCTTTAATGGTAAAAATTGAATGGTGTCGATGAAGTGGATGAAAATGGCAAGTTTTAAAAACCATTATTTGTAGTATATATACACACAACGTGTATGCATAGTTAGTTAGAGTTGTATGTTAGTTGTAAAGCTAGGAGTTGGTTTTGTTGTCGTATTCTTCTATACATACGCACTATCATCTATCAAATTAAAGTAATGAGAAAATAGTTGAGTAAATTGCACAAAACATTCTTTATGTTTTCTCAAACTTGCAGGTTCCAGCCTTAATGTTTAAAAGTTGCTAAAAACAACCTTTAAGTTTATTTTTGTTGCGGGTTCAATCCTTTACAGCTAACCACGTTATTTTCTTCAGTTAAGTTCCCTCACATGCATAACATGTGAGGGTATATTCGTCATTTTGGTTGATCATGTGAGGGAACTTAACTGAAGAAAATAACGTGGTTAGCTGTAAAGGATTGAACCCGCAACAAAAATAAACTTAAAGGTTGTTTTTAGCAACTTTTAAACATTAAGGCTGGAACCTGCAAGTTTGAGGAAACATAAAGGATGTTTTGTGCAATTTACTCAAAATAGTTTATCATATTATCTTTCACATTTGTGATGAATATAAACCATTTAAGGTTTCACGCGCGTATCGATGGTAAAGGTGCATTGGGATTACAAATTTTGTAGTGTAACTCATTACGGCAGCTTACCCTTGATTTGTTAGTTTTGAGTTACTTTACACTTGTATCTGTTCTGCGAACCTCTAAAACCAACACTTGAACAAGACCTTTATGTAAAGATATTAATAGTTTTTGTATCAAAACCCTCCCGATCTACAATTTGTGAATAAAAAAACCTGGGATCACTATTCATACATGATATAAAACATTTAATAAAATGTAGGTGTTACAGATCCTTTGTTGCTACAATCCACTCTTTATCTTGAATCAAAATATTTATAGAGCTTTAAATTTATTGGACCAGTAGTGTTCGATTAACATGATGCTGTATTTTCTAACTGCAAAACTACACTGTTGTTATCATCCAAATATTTGGTGATAACCCTGAGCTATTATATATCATTATATTAGTAACTTTTTAAACAATCGGTTTAAATTTAGGTAATTCGGTAGCTCCTTGATTAGGACTTCGCAACAAACCAAGAATTGTGTTAAAAATAAAAGTGTATTGTGAAATTCAGTAAGCACTTGTCACACATACGACTGTATCTACCGTTTGAGTGGAGTAAGAACACATGATTTTTGAAAAGCATACGTAGTTATATTTTTGTTCAACTCCTTACATGGACAAGGGTGTAAAATTTAGTTCGACGTGTCCTAAAGCATCGAACTTGTGCATGTTCGCGACATGAGGACACACACATCATAGCACTATAATAAGTTGTGAGTGTCTAACATCCAACATCTCACTCAATAATAACTAACATTCTTAATTATTCAATTGTATTTGCTAGACGTGAATTAAATTTACCTTTTTTGTGATTATTTACCCTTTTAAATACAACTAACAGGTTTTTTATCATTTAGCGTTGTAGGTTGCAAAAGCATTTAATTTAATACAGGAAAATAGTTGAGAAACAATTTTCTTTTTCACAAATCAAATCGACATTTTATGATTTTAATTTTCTTACAGATGGTTCGCAACCTTAATTCCCCATGGAACCATTGTCCCTTACAAGTTCTTGACCACCAAGGGATGCAAAACACCCTGAACGATCACACCTTCCCCTTGCACAATTGCAATAGGTGCAATCCGTGCAAAATTCTGAGCAGTCGGAAACAGTTCTGCAGGTCACTGGAACACCATCTGATCCATCCGCTGTTGTCTCCGGCCACAACCCTTCACACATAATTTGGATAACATTAGATGAAACAAGATAAAATCATCAAGGGATATTACAAAACATAATAGCATAAAAAAGGAGTTAATAAAGTTGTAATTATCACATAAATAACTGCGAAAACCATGAACAGAATCAAAGATTGTGGTGTTTTCCCCATTTCTTCTTCAATGTGATTTTCTCTCTTAAAGGTACACATGTATATATAGGCACAAACATGTATGCAAAAGTATAATTAAAGTTTTTTGAGCAACTGTTACGATTTAATAAGATATAATATTTAATGCCTATTAATGTAACGTCAAATGATATTTATAGTTTTTACATATTTGTTTGTTTATATATATGACCATAGTTGTAACGTCTATTATAATTATTTAAAAAGTATAAAGCTTTAATAAATTTGAAATTTGGTTGCACTTACGACACAACAAATTAACTAAGGAATATTCTTTACAGCAAATTAATTTCTTTTAATTCAGTCATGTATGGGACTTAAACCCAAGACGTCACCCTTCTCAGTGAAGTTATTTCAAGGTTTTGCTTTTGTGAATGAATAACCACCCATTGGTTATTAAATTAAGTTGCATGATAGATAAACATTTATAAGCTAAAGCTATTCCAAAGATTAAAGTTATTATATGATATAATATTTACTGCCTATTAATGTAACGTACGATACTATTTATAGCTTTTACATATTTGTTTTGTTTATAATTTGTAAATAGTCGTAATGTTCAATATAATTGTTTAAAAATTATTAAGTTTTAATAAACTTGAAAGTTGGTTGCATTTACGACACAAAACCTATTAACTAATGAATTAATTCTTTATACAAATTAAATTAAGTTAAATGTAAGCTAAAACTATTCCCAATATTCCCCTTACTGCTTTCAAATCCTAATCCTATTTTAGTATAACAAAAAGTTTGCAATGATTTTCTTAATTAAAAGTCATAAAAGACTTGCATGGATGAACCTCAAGAACAAGGATAACAAGGAACGATGCCTTTTTAGAGGGTTTGTCTCATATATTTTGCCCTCGTGCAAAATATAGGGGGTCAAAGCCTTGTTTCAAAAATCTATATTTTGTTTTAAGTCTTTTGGGGAAACTTGAAGTTCATGGTAAACAAAACACTTTGATTTGTATTATTATTTCAAATATTATATACAATCAGCATCATTGTTTATTTTAACTCATGTAGATGTTTACCCTATCGAATGCTATGGAAACATTTCATAAACACAGCACCGCTTCTACTACGAGCGGGTGTAACATATTTATGTCTTTCAATACATTTTTATTCATCTTATGCCCCCCTTTATTAAGCCCTTTGTAAACCCTAACGATTAATGTTCAACATCCGCATACACACAAGGAGATACAAGAAAACATTAAAATATACATATCCCATAAGATTTTGACTTTATTGAATTTCACCATTTGCTAAAGATCGCATTTAAATCCGTTCTAGGGATTTCAATATTCAATTTCACGGGTAATCATGACTCGAACTTGTTATATTTTTGTGTGCTAAACCATTTTCGCTTCCGATAACCGTGATTATATTTTATGTTTTATCCCAATCTTTTAAGTTGGGGGTTGTTTTACTTTTGTCTTATGGGTACTTCTCCATTGTTAAAAGCGTTGTGCATTGACAATCAAATTCACGGTACACACAACATGCTTCTAGAAATGTGAAATAACGGATGTTAGCCGGATTCTATTCCAAGGCAACTTTTAGAAGCCGTGATGTGGGGTGGTCTAAACCTCGTTTTGCCCCGGATTTAACTGTTAACAAAATTGAATTCCTAACTAAAATATACTGTCAACACTTGCCCCGGATTTAACTATTAACAAAGCCTTTGCGCAATTAAGGATTTTAACCAAATTGTTATCTTACCTGACACAAATTGTTTCAGGCGTCTTTTTAACAACGAACAATCTATTGTATTGACTCAATTTAATGCTTGCTCTGTTGTTCTTTAAAAGTGTCCTCTGTTAGTTTAAACAGTTGATAATATGTTCCTCTAATCCACCTTATAACTGAACAAAGTTCATTATTTAAAATAATAAGGTACCGTAAAAATGAAAAAGATGAAATTAGTGTACTTTATAGTACAACCATGGAGAAAAGGGCCTCAAGTTTAGACATCTACCTGCTGCACTTTAGGCAACATTTCAATTTTCTTTCAAACTTGAACTTGCTGTACTAATTTGTTATTATGTTAGTTACAATAAACATCCAAATTCAATTCATGTTAAGTCCTTTTTTTACACCTCTATGTTGAACATCATTTTTATGCTGTAATAATTTGTTATTATGTTAGTTACAATAACTGTCCACATGTCTCTGCTATTACTTTACATCATTTTAAACAAATAAGAAGCAAATATATACATAGATTATGTACTAGTACAAATTATTTTGAATAGAAAACTGGGTCATAATTTACCTTTTCTTTTCCTTCAACTAACTAATATGTTTGCATAATGTTTTTTGTTTTAACTTAAGTTGTTACTTCGATTGTTAAATATGTAAACCCAATCGATCATCTTGTCCCATTAACCAACCGAAACCATTAAAGATAACAAAAGCGCTACTGCTCTTGCAACCATGTTCAACGATGCAGTCAAAGCTTTGCTAGGAAGAGAGTCTTAACAAAAGAAGCCATTCCAAAGTTGATCCAATCAATACATGGGAAATTCAATAATCAGTATTTATTTCCAGATGGAAGGACCACTTGTTTGAGAATTACATATGAGTACTATAAATCCTAAGGGATGTGTGAATGTGTATTTTGAAAGGTGAATAGTGCAACTTCATGAACTAGATGTTGGAAATTTTTGTAGTGTAAAGGGATATTAATTTAGTGAAATTATAATTTAGTAAAATTATAATTATTTAGTAGACTCTTCATGTGATAAACTCTTAAGTAGAATTTTTATATCAATTTATTTGTTATTATTAAAGTTTATATCTCTAATTAAATCACTAATTAAGTGAAACTTTTGACTATCCATTGTAAAAAAAAATATAGGCTATGTGCTTCATTGGATTCATAAGAAAACTATAATATGTATAAAGAATTCTTGGAGAAGTTGTGAAGAATTGAACATCATATGTTGGGAATTATAGAGAGATAAGTTTTCTCTACTCGATTCCATCACTTTCATATCATTATTTTTCCACAAGTTCAAATACTATAATTTTATCCGGTGTAAACTCGGGCGCGTGAGCCATATTCGGCAGTACTTACTGCTTCGGCTCTTGTACCCTGGTAAACAGACGCGTCGTCTTTTGTAGAGGCGCGAAATCTGTTTTAAGGGAAGCGTGTTGAACACGTGCCTCAGCCACAACCGTCAACATTTGTTTGTTCATTTTGTAGAAAATTATTGTATAAGAATATGTGGTTCAAGACCTCGTTGAAGCCCACACAAAGGATCATACAAGGAGACACGATTCAAGAGTTCGTTGAAAACTACACAACGGACCATATAAGAAGACGCGGTTAAGGCTCTTGTTGAAGACTTTGACACGAATCAATTTTGTTACATATGTTGTATTATATGTATTATTTCGTTTAGATTTGTTCATGGTACATGTACTATTATTTTCCAAATATGTAAAGAGAGTATCTTTACTATTTTTATTTATATATTTTTATTAAAATTGTGACTCATTTCTTACAAACTTAAAACAGATTTCGTGAGATTGTTGCTACAATCTTAAAACCTTATTTATAAGGATTTTGGGTTCATGAAAGGATTTATTATAAAAAAATATATATTTTTAGAGATTATGGTCTTATAAATATTGTTTTGGGAAATATATATGTAGTACAACTTGTGGTGTTTAGATTTATTGAGATTGAGATACAATCTTAAATCCTTTACCGTGATACAAAACGAATAATTTTGGTACAACCGTTTGGTTTTTGAAATGATTTTGTAATCGTTAATTTTTTTAACCATTGTGTTAGATTGGGTTTATTAGTGTTAACCATACGGTTTTTTGTAAACGTTAAAATTCTCTAACGTTCGTGTTAATCGGCTTAGTGTTAGAAATAGTTTATTTTGTATAAACTAATAAGCCTTATAATGATTTTGGTAATCATTTACTTCTAAACAAGTGTGCGAGAATCATGTTTTATATATAAACTAGTATGTTTTATAACGATTTCTGTAATCGTTTATTTCTAACGAGCTTGTTAGAACCTATTGGTATGATGATGGTTATTATAATCATTTATTTCTAACAAGTATGTTAGAATATATTTATTGATAAGATTTATAACAATTTTTGTAATTGTTTATTTCTAACAAAAGTGTTAGAAGCAGTTTATAAAAAAATGCAAATTATTTTTGTGATCATTTGTCTTATAACATGCGTGTTAGAAATGGTTCATGAAAAGTATTAGAAACAGTTTATAAAAAAATGCAAATAATTTTTGTAATCATTTGTCTTCTAACATGCGTGTTAGAAACGGTTCATGAAAAGTGTTTGTTTGAAAGCAATTTTTAGTTGTTTATTTTTAACATGTGTATTCGAAGTGGCTTATTTATATGAACCATATATGTGTTTATAACAAGTCGAATTAACATTTAGCGGAAATGTTAATATTTTTAATGTGCTCGTTAGATTTTATTTCATTTTAACATGATTGTTAAAAATGGTTAGGATATAAATGCTTTGAAATGTTTTGTGTAAACATTTTATATAAGTAATTTGTTGTAAAATTAATTTTAGTGAATATAAACACATTAATGCATTGCATAGTTTAGAAATAAAAGTCATACATTGAAGTTGATGTTTGATTGGCTTCAAGAATTAAATCACCATTAAATGATGATGTTGTTGTATGGGATTTATCACTAACTTTAATTTGTGATTTCTAAATTCAAATGGTCATGTTTTATATATATAAAATAACGAAAATTTTATAACATGTGTGTTAGAAAATGTGTATCACAAATACAAGGTTAGAGATTGTCCATTATATAAGTCATAATGAATATAAATATTTTATGTAAACATTTAATTGCCTATGTGATGAGAAATGGTCTCTTTTATAAACTTTATCATTGGAAAACGTTTTATGTAAACGTTCGATTCTATATGTTCCATTATAACCTTTTTTCTAACATGCGTGTTAGAAAATGTTTAGTACATGCGTAGTAAGACTACATAATATAAAACCATTTGATATTTTGGGTTTTGATTTATGTTTTCATAAACCCTAACTGATATTATTAATATAGTATATTGCAAAACTAAGGAAATGTTTTGATTGATTTTTAAAACAAAGTTTTGCATAGTATTGATAATTCAAATGGTTTGTTACTCTTGCTAAAAGTAGAATATGGTGAACAAAGTAATAATCTCATGAATATTAGTTGGTGGAAAACAACTTGGTTTTGTTGTTGACAAATTTATTTTTTCAAGTTCACTACTTAAATGTAGTCTTTGTAACAACTTGGTGTTGTTTTATGTAGAATTATCCAAGTTTAAAGTTTCAAGATGAAATAAGAAACTTATACTTATAAGTGCATGGAGTCTTACTAAGGGGGTATCTCAAGACATGCCATGGGACGATACATTGAGAAGATTTTGGTAGATTATAAAGTGTTGAAGATAAAAGCACTTTGATAATTGATGTCTACATATCGTCTATGCTTTCATTTAAATTTCAAAAGTGTTTAACACTTATGATTCAGTTCCAATGTATTTTGAACGGATAGTACATGAAAATATATGGACATAAACAACTTGATAGTTGTTGCATTGACTAAAAGACAAAGACGAAACATCAATTGTATAACCATATCATGAGAGAATAATGAAAAAACGTACGTAGTGTGTTAAGATGAAATACACAAACAAGATTCATGTCGACATACTTCGATAGAAGTCATTGGAAAATTCACAAGTGTAAATTCTAACATATGAAAGAAAAGTACAATATGTTATTGTATACCTTTAATAAATCTTGCAAGATTTGTTCCGAGTGATCTATACGTAGATGTGTCTACCACTTGAGAAAACTACAAGAGAAAGATAATATGTATAAAGAATTCTTGGAAGTTGTGAAGACTAGAACATCATATGTTGGGAATTATAGAGAGATAAGTTTTCTCTACTCGATTCCATTACTTTCGTATCATTATTTTTCCACAAGTTCAAATACTATAATTTTATCCGGTGTAACCTCGGGCGCGTGAGCCATCTTCGGCAGTACTTACTACTTCGGTGGTTGTACCCTGGTAAACAGACGCGTCGTCTTTTGTAGAGGCGCGAAATCTGTTTTAAGGGAAGCGTGTTGAACACGTGCCTCAGCCGCAACCGTCAACATTTGTTTGTTCATTTTGTAGGAAATTATTGTATAAGAATATGTGGTTCAAGACCTCATTGAAGCCCACACAAGAATCATACAAGGAGATACAATTCTAGAGTTCGTTGAATACTACACAACGGACCATACAAGAAGACCGGTTAAGGCTCTTGTTGAAGACTATAGCTTGAATCAGTTTAGTACATATGTTGTATTATATATATTATTTCGTTTAGATTTGTTTATGGTACGTGTACTTTTATTTCCAAAATATGTAAAGAGGGTGTCTTTACTATTTTTATTTATATAATTTTTTATTAAAATTGTGACTCATCTCTTACACTAGAATCAGAGAAATAGTTGATTAAAGTTAGGGTATATGTAGATGGGTTATTTATGTTTATCTCAGGGATCAGTATTCTTTTTCTATTCATATTTAAACAAACTTCCAAACACCCTAAATATGGCTAAATTTTTAGGTTTCACATGCTTTGACTTTCTTCTAAATGATATTTAGGCTTCACTTCGGTGCACTTGAGATCCAATTTGTTTTTATTTTATAGTACCTGGGTAGTTGGTGGGTCTCATTCATGGAAAATACATTTATAAACGGACATGTAGATATAGTGCTGAGGTTACTGGTGGACATGTCGCGGTCGAATTGACGAGCCTGTGGCATGCTGCTACTGCTGCTTTTGGTGATTTGATATTTATTTATGGCGGTCTACATGGAGGTAACACTAGACCCTGCAGTTTTAAATTAACGCTTTTGTAACCGGATGAGTAATTATAGTCTTGATTGGTTAGTTGGTTCTTTTGTAATTTGGTCATATTTGCAAAACTAAAAGTTTTAAGTTCTTTTATGGCTGCATACAAGCTCATAATCTGGACTAACAGCTTATATCCTATTCGCTCTTTTCCGGTGCAAACAAGCCGAACCAGAGCTATTTTGATTTTACCCACCCTTTAAACATATAACATAATACATTTATATGTTAATGGATTGAAACTAAGGATCTGTTTTAGGTATGGGTAAGATTCAAATGAACAAAAAAGCGTCAAGAAGCCATTTTGTGTTCAGTTTGAGGATCACTGGTGTTAATGCTTTTGGCTTAGGGTGAAATCTGGTTTAATGTTGTAGAGCTCATAGCAACAAGTGGAAGGTGTACTCAACCTTATCGATCTTGTGGGTAGCGAACCTCTTTCCAAAAGCGGGTTAAATGGGGACCAGTCAATGGAAACTCAAGCCATGGTCTGTCATCATCGTTAATGGTTTCAGCTAATTAGTTGGATGTTTATCTTTCACTAGCTAATCCGTAGCAAACACCCATTTTGCTACGGATTTGCTATGGATTTGGTACGTAGCTACAAGTATCGTCGCGAATTTGTTTGCTACGAATTTTAGCTACGGGAATCATGTTTGCGACGAAATTGGCTAAAAAAGGACGTAGCTGTTTAAGTTACGAATTTTGCTACGAAAATGTTAGCTATGGGTTATGCACACGAAAATGTTAGCTATGGGTTTTGCTACTAAATTTTTGCTAGAGAATATTAGCTACAAAATTTTGCTATGGAACTTTTGCTACGAAATTGTTAGCTACGATTTTGCTACTAATTTTAAGCTACAGAATATGTGGCTACAAAATTTTGCTATGGAACTTTAGCTATGAAGTTTGCTACAGATTTTAACTAAAAAACTATTGATTCCACTATGAAATATGGTTATGAACTTTTCTACCAATTTTGTTTGATTTTTGCTACTACTTTTTTTCTTTTTTGCTACGATGTAGCTACAGGTTTTGGTAGCTTTTTGCTATTGATTTTGTTTATGATTTTTATATTATTTTATGTTTTGTGAGCATTATATTCAAATCAAAATAAATATAAAATTCCCAACTTATCCATACCAAATATAGCCAAATATAATAAAATTTCCTAACTATCCAAATGTAGCACGATGAAGATTCAAATTATCCAAAAACAATACAACAAAATTTCAGCGTATAATCTTGTATTTATATTTTCTTCATTTTCTCCGTTATAGAATGTTTCTTTCTTCTTCCAACTCCGTTGCGTCAGAGAGTTTCAGCGTATAATCTCGTATTTATATTTTCTTCATTTTCTCCGTTATAGAATGTTTCTTTCTTCTTACAAATCCTTTGCGCTTCCTCAACCGTTGCTCCTATAATTAATAAAATACAAAAATTACCTTAGTAAAACATTTATACTTTTACAAGTTCTAAGAAATAACAAGAAAATACAACTCCATGTAAGTTAATACATCAAAAATATAAGTTAACATCCGTGTCAACATTCTCCGATTTGAAAAGCGTGAGGCGCTCTTAAGCGCTTAGGACCAAAAGCCAAGACGTGAGATGTGAATTCACATATATGTAAATGAAAAAATGTCTAAAAAAACATGTTCGTTTCATTATGTCTTAAAACAAATTACTCATAACCATTATGAAAATAAAAAAAAATAGTTGAATAAATTCCAACCTCGAGATGTTTGGCAGCATATAGAATCAACCTAACACTAGTGGCAACTAATCCAATTCAATATATGGCATCGAGTAAATATAGACGCATGTGCATGTCATCTATCTAGTGAATTCCAAATTAAAACATAAAAAAACAAGATACGTGTATCTTAATAAACTATATCTTCAGGTCAAAACTCATCAACCATCCAACATAACTTTAAATATGTTTTATGCAATTGTTACCATTACCTTATGCTATAATCAATTAGCAAATAAATGTTGTATTTCTTTTATCACATGCGATACCTGTTTGCTTTTCATAATATGTTAAATTGTTAATATACAACCAAGAACATTGAAACATAAATACATATATGCTAATAACCTATATTGAGAGCTCAAGTCAAACATCACCGACGAATGACAAATACAATTAGATTTTGTTTTTCGAAAATACCACGTACATGGATTTGGAAACAGAGTAAACCAGTCGATACAATTGAAACGACAAATAGAAAAAGTATAAAAGTATAATACAAATACATAAATTAAAAAAAAAACTTACATTGGATGAGTTACTAAAGAGCTCATGTAAAAAAAGATCTACTTGTTAACGTAAACGGTTTTGGTTATGAGACTCGATTGCCGGTTGATCTCCACTTGAAATGCAAACGTCTCTGTGTCTGCCATTGATAATTCGCTCAACAAAATCGAAAACTTAGAGAAGATCAAAGGAAGAGATGACTGCGAAGTGAGAAGGGAGCAACAGGGTATAAAACTAACCATGATATACTGATTCCCGCCTGCGATGTGAGATTGAGAAGATTTCTAGATGCTGATTCAAGATGTCCTTGTTATTGCGAATGCCCACAGCAAAACAGAGATCAAGACTCAACATATAGTTAACTTCCATCACCGGTTTCCTCTCTATCCCGTTCTTTTCGACGCTTCCCGTATATGCAACTTTCCACGTGGGGATATGAGAAGATTTTGGAGGGAAGACCAAAATTTTGAATGGAAACTAGGGAGGGAACGATGAAATTAGAGGGAAATTAAAAGTTTTGGTGAAAAGAAATGAAAATTAATAACTATTTTGTTTTTTAATAAAATTAAAATGACAAATTTTTAGGTATAAGCTAAAACTACAAATTGTATAATAATATAATATAATATTATAACTTTTTTACAAAAATATAAAAAAACTTATATGAATTATAATAAAATCACTAGCAACGGAGAGCGGGGGCTTAGACGCCATCGAAACAAACGTATAAATAATTAATATAACCATATAAGCATACATTCGAAAGATGAATTATATTAAACATAGTTAGATACTAGGATATTATTACTTAACTTGATAGAGCTTCTTGCCTCTTAGACCACACGGTGTGGGCGTGGAAATATGGCGTTGTTGTTAGTCCACACCAACAAAACCATCCCATGCCCCGCGTTGTGAACGGCGTTGTGCTTGGGGCTTGAGGATTTCCACCGACGTGGGGGCAAATTTGTGGGTGAGGTGGAGGCTTTTGATTAGTGGGTGTAGTTTGTGTTTTGATTGGTTGATGTTTATTTTCTTTTTAAATTTTTTATTCTCTTGCACGCCACTTTCCATCCCGTCCTTTTTTCTCCACGCCACCATGTTGTCGTGGTTGCCACATGTCGCTCCACGCTTCAAGCCCCTCCACACCGTGTGGTCTTAGTGATAGTTCTTTGGTTCAATTTCAAGCAAGTAGTAGATTAAGGTTTATTTTGTGTAATTTAGAAAGGGTATGTAAATGTTGTCATTCATACTGATTTACAACCATATTATTTGTGGTAGTGTCTAGGGCTGTAAACGAACCGAACGTTCAGTAAACACTTTGTAAACCGTTCTGCTGAAAGTTCGTTTACGTTCGTTCGTTTAGAGCAAACATGAACAAAAAATTTTGTTAGAATAGTTAAATGAACGAACACAAAAATAGATCTCGTTGGTTCAACTGTGTTGTGAACGTTTGTTCATGTTCGTTTATTTATGTTGTTCATTAAATATTTATGTACATTTATTTATTTTATCTAAACTTTTGATATTTTAATTATTATCTATATTTATTAGCCTAACGAGGAGAATAAGAAACTCCATTCTCACTTTGTTTATGCACCGTTCCCGTCTTCCTCTCATTATTCACGTTGATTAATACTACCGACATTTGTTCCACGATTAGGGCTTTAGGTTCTAGCTCCCTTCTATCTTTGTCATCCACCTCTACTTTTCGTTGATTTAATTTGTGTTTGTTTGTGTTTATGAACATGTTCATTTCCTTAACAAACGAACATGAACATGATGTCTTGTTCGGTAAGTGTTCATGAACCATTCACGAACACATTATTTCCTTAACGAACGAACACAAACAAGAATAAGGCCTTGTTCGTGTTCGTTCAGTTAATTTACAACCCTAGTAGTGTCATTTCTAATATGAGGTTTCTAACTTACTTTCCCGTACTTTTAACCTAATTGATAGTGGTTGGCTATGAATGAACCCAAATGATCCTAATGTTCATAATGGACCAATGTTGAACCTAAATGACTATTATTACTAGTATTGATTCCAATTACTAGTATTGATTCCAATTCATCCTATTTGAGGCAAATTGCCCCTAACTAAACATAGTCCCTAATTGATTGTAATAGACACCACTTTCCAATTTATCCTATTTGAGGCAAATTGCCCCTAACTAAACATAGTTTCCTTAATTAATTGTAATGGACACCACTTTCCTGTAACTTACCCAAGTTTCCCTAACCGATATAATTGACCAATATTAACACTATATCACCATAAATGACCATGAGTGTCCATTATTGGCAATTGTTTATGTGTTTCTTTAATTGGTTTGGCTAATCTTCCCCTTCCTCAGTGTACCATGTTGTCTCCAGAGTGGCGTAAGGTCGAGGGGTGAATGAGTTCCAGCCGTAGACAACAAAGAATGGATTTGCCCAATTTAGCCATGGTCGACTGGTTGTAAGATAACTCGGCTTGTTGCGATAAATAAATTCCACTGTTTAAGGTTATTTTCTACATACAAGATTTCCCAACCTACGGTTGGTCGCCTATCTCTGCTAGTGAGTTTGCAAATGGTGAGAGCTACTAAATTGTAATTGGGACCCTAACGTTTCCACAACTTAAGCCAAAAATGACTAACAAATTTAACATCATGGTTGGGGGTAATAGACTTAGGAACACCGTGTAGCCTAACAATTTTTTTTGCAAAGTAGAATCTAGCCATCTAACTAACTTCATAAGTCTTCGAACTCGCGATTAAAATGTGCCATTTTGGAAACCTATTGATCACCACCGTAATAAAATCCTTCATGTGTTGGGTTCGTGGTAGCCCCACCACGAAATCAAGGTGAACGTTCTCCCACTGGCAGCCGCAACTAGAAGTGGGGTATACAGGCCCGAATTGGTGCCATGTAGGGATGTAAACGAGGTGAGCCAAACCCTAGCTCGACTAGACTCGTGCTCATTTAACATATGAAAAATTGGCTCGATTCGATCTTTGTCCGTAAAGCTCGAGCTCAACACAATTCAAGCTTTGTTTCCATAGCTCGAGCTCGTAGGTAGTTTTCAAGCTCGACGGCTAATTTTATATTTCGTAATTAATTTATATTAGTTAGAATTATTATTTTGTATTTAATTAGGTTATTTTTTATAATTTTGTAGACATAAGTTATATATATATATATGTATATATATATATTTATGTATTATATGTAATATATATATATATATGTGGAGGATTATTTGAGAAGAAAAAGAACAGAGTGTAAATATTTTTTTCTCTCGTCTCATTAATTGTACCCTTTGACTAATTAAGTAGTCATAAACACTCCTATTTTACACATCAAAAACTTTTGCCTGCACAAATCGAAATTTATACTACACATGTAAAAATTTATCTCATTCAACTCGTAATTTATCTTACACACCTTTTAATTTATCATACCTTCTACGTTAATTTTTTAAAATATATATTTTGAATGTAAGTTACAAATTTAATGTAGTTAGCTATTAAAGAGGAAGATTGCAAATTAATTATCAATGTAAGTCTACGGATATGCTCTTACAATAACATTAAATAAAAATATTAAATAATCAAAATGAAGTATTTTCATTGGTTGGAATTCTTTTTCATATTATAAAGAATTTCTTTTTCATATTATAAAGAATTTCTTTCTCATTTGAAATCTTAATTATCTGTGTGTGTGTAATATATTATTAACAAATTACGTAAACAACAAGCTCATTTAAGCTCGTGAGTCAGCCGAGCTCGATAAGCGAAGGTTAGGATCGAGCTCATTTACATGATTACTCGTATACTACAAGTTTTACTTTGAATCTTCAATAGTGTTTTTGAAAGAAAAAAATTTACTTTGTTAAACTATTTTTAAGTATTTATATTTTCGCTATTGATTTTTTTACTATATATATATAATTATTTTTTAATACTTCTTTTGTCAATTTTTACTATGGATTTTTTACGGGTTTTTACAATATTGCTTTTTGAATATTCATTTTGTTAGTTTAACTACGGATTTTTCTACTAATATTATGAATTTTAAAAATATTTAATTTTGCAACGTATTTTGCTACAAATGTTGCTATTGATATTAGTAAATTCTTTTTTGAATACTTTTTTTTTCTTGTTTTTGCAACAGATTTTGCTATGGATGTTGCTACAAATTTTGGTAAGTTAGTTATTAAGTATTCTTTTCAAGATTTTGCTACCAACTTTATTTACTTATTTTTTCAATATTTATTTTCTCAACTTTGCTACCGGTTTTGCTACCGATTTTTTTCAAATTTTTTAGTTAGTTTTTAAATATTTATTTTCATGATTTAGCTATGGATTTTACTATCAATTTTACTAAGATTTTTTATTATATTTATTTTCCAATTTTGCTACCGGTTTTGCTATGAATTTTATTTTACCTTTTTAGCTAATTTATAAGTATTTATTTTCTTGGTTTTGCTACGGATTTTATTACCGATTTTGCTACCTAATATTTTTTATATTTATTTCCACAATTTTGCGATGCATTTGCTGTGGATTTTGCTACAGATTTAATTTGCGACGAAATATACCTAGCAAAATTATAGCAAAATTATAGCAAAAAGGGTTCCTAATTAGTGCGCGGCTAATCCGTAGCTAACTCATAGCAGAACTTGCTACAGATTTTTTTGGTAGCAAAATTTCATAGAAAATACCTCTTTTTGTAGTAGTGTTTGAAGATTATACGAATTTGTATTGTTGAAAATTTTGGGTTTACTCTATCTTATATGATTTGGATATACTTGTGGATGTATAAAATTTGAACACTATAGCAGATTTAAAATTAAAAACAACTGAAACAAGGGGAAACAACATTTTGGTCGCAAAACAGTCACAACTAGACCGAAACCCGCCCGGTCGCAACTAGACCAAAACCCGCCCGGTCGCAACATGGCCATAACCAGAAGCAGTCGCAAATATTGCGACCGTTTCAAAGGTCGCAAAATCTGGTGGCAAAAATATAGCAGCAGTCGCAAGTTGGTGGCAATAGGACAATTGCAACGAGTGTTTTTCCAACACCATTTTCGGTCGCAAAATTGTTGCAACTAAGCAATGCGACAGTTTTGCAACAACAAATGTGGTCGCAAATTAGCAAGGTGGAAGAGTAACTTTTCTTTATAATACAATACAATGATTCTTAAAGAAACCTTAAAATAATGAATTTACTCTTAAAAGATTACACCTTACACTTTTTATATTTACTTTTAAGGAAAGGTTTGTATACCTCATATTGAGAGGATGCATGGTGTATATAGATAAATAAGTTACATGTGCAAATGAATAAATAAATGACAAATACAAAAGATACAAAACTATATATTGAGGCCGAATACCACGTCTGTCACGTAAGAACTCAAACTGAAGTTTGAGAGTTGAAATGTTATAAGTACATATTATTGTATTAACATGTGATAAGCTCATATTAACTTTTATAAGTAAACAACAGTTAAAACTAAAACCATTATTTATCCAACCACTAACAGAAAGTACATGAATAATAATTCGTTTAAACCTACTATAGAGAAAAAAATGTCAAGTGCGTTTATCCCTCTAGTTAAAAAAAACACACACAACAAGTGTCATAAATGCAAACAAATATCACTAAAAATTTTTATTAGAAAGAAAACAAAACAAAAAACCAACAATACTTAAATATTAAACATATCTGATTTTATATCATATTGTGTAATAGTGGCTTATATAATTACACTTTTTATTATTTAAAAAAAATAGTATATTGTCAATATGTTTGTGTATATATATTTGTGCATAGACATGTGTGTTGTATGTAGAAGAGAGAAAATACAGAAAGAAGGATGAGGATTACTCAACAAACTTTGGTTCTATTCATGATGATTGCCCTCATTTCATCTGGTTAATTATATATAACTATGTTTACTTATGCTTCTATGTCTTGTTGTATTTCATCTAATATATCGTTAATTTGTGAAGGGATGTGGCAGGAAACAGTGGCAGCTCGACCTAATGCTCTACCACACTGCACGACAAGAAATGATTGTTTACCACTTTGCAAGGGTTGTGGGTTTTGTCAGTGTTTAGGGGGGATTTGTGTTCGTGGGTGTCCTGGGCCCCCGGCTCAAGATCTCGTAAAGGGTCATGGTTTTGAAGGAGAATCAAATCGTCTATAAGGCCTTTAGTGATTATTGTATTTGAAAAGTTGTGATTGGAAATGTCGAATTATTTTTTTAGCATACAAGATGAATACAACATTTTTCTTCTATACTAAATAAATGTTTTTTTTTCCTTGCACTAAAACATATATAAGGCTACTAGATTAACTAGCAATAACACCCGCACGCGTTGCGGCGCGGATACATCAAATGGATTAGTCCAAACGTTATGTGATGCGTTAACCATATGAAAACGTGCATTTACACATATCTTAGAAAACGTAATGGGTATAACGGAAAAGTTGACACGTATAATCAAAGGAGATTAATTAGAACTTTTTAAAAAAAGAGGAAAAAAGAAACCATCATTTGACTCCACTCGGTTCAAAAAAAATTAACGAAACATTCATAAAATAAGAACGAAAATATATTATATTTGAACTCACTCATTTCTCAAAAAAGTTTACATTGAAACATACACTAAATCGAATTTATACAGATACGTACATAAAAGTAAGCACGTAAAAAATGTTTTTTTAACAAAATGTATTATATTTGATTCGACTAGTTTCCAAAAAAAGTTTGCGATGAATAGAGCAAATCGAATTCATACCAACACGTAAATAAAAGTATGCATGTAAATTTTTTTTGTTTTCAAGTAAAGAAGGTATAGGGATAAACTCGAAACAAAATATTTTTAGTGAAAAATTAACAGGTTAAAAACATTTGTGAAATCGCCAAGTAGCTCAATGCCACACCACAAACAACATAAGAGATTGTAAAAATAAATAAAAAAATAAAAATATAACACTGAACAAAAAACAAACGTAAAATCGTTGAATCACGCATACCCGCTGTGACGTGTTAATACGAAGAAATTAGACCGCAATCTAAAACTTATAAATAAAAAAATATTTCGATATGGAACCCAAGCATTAAAACAAAGTTGTCAAACAGAGAATAATAGACGCGTTCGGGTCTGTCAAATGGGAAAAACTGACAAAAAAAATGTTGAACCACATACACACGTTGTGGCGTGTTGACTCGCAAAATTTTGAAAAAACGTAAAACAAAAAACTTGCGAAATATGAAAATTATAGGGAATCAAAGTTGAAAATAAAAAATTGTTGGGGTTAAATTACAAAATATGATAACCGGTGGGTTAAAGTTAAAAAATCAAAGAGGTTAAAATAAAAAGATTAAAATCTTTGGATGAAAAATGAAAAATCAAATTTTTTTAAAGACCCCATGCATAGGTACAACATAAAGCAACAAAATGTTGTTTATTTATAATATGAAAATTTACGCAAAAAAGATCGTAAATGCTATGCACAAGTAAAAGTGTGTATTATGTATATTTTTAAAGTCGGTTAGATCTCGTGTATTACATGTGTTGAATAAATTTAATGTTATATACTTACTTAGTATTAAAAATATATATTTTAAAAACATATGTATTGCACGGGTTTAATAAACTCATATATTACACGAGTTAAATATAATATAACAATAATTTGTTAACAAATATAGTTATCAATTATTAAAAAATGTCTTTTAAAGTGACAATTATAATAATAATATAATTAATTCAACAAAAATTTATTTGGTTAATCATATAATAACTATCAGTAATTAAATAATAAGTCTTTATAACCAAGTATTTATTTATTTTTCAAAATCATTATTATTCAATAGAAAGGAGAGGCAGTAAAACAAAATTTAGATGTCCTGTATTTTAGCTAAACAAATATGCTTATTTAGATAGTGCAGGGTTGAAATAAGAAGAATTTTCTTTTGTAAGAGTAAAAGAGAAAATAAGAATCATTCATTTTATTTCATTCTTATTTTGTATTTATTATTAGTGTAAGGGTATATTGGTAAATTTAGATACTTCATTAATTGGTAGTCTTCCTTTTTAATAGCTAACTACATTTAATTTGTAACTTATTTCAAAATAAAAAATTCAAAGAAGAAAAAGAATTTTTATTTTGAAGTGTAGGATAAATTATGAGGTGTGTAGGATGAATTACGAGTTGTGTATATAAAAAAATACAATATATGTAGGATAAATTTTAAAACGTGTAGGATAAATTTTGATGTGTGCAAGTGAAAATTTTAGTGTGGAGAATGATAGTCTTTATATTAGTCAAATATAATAATAAATGAAATGAGAGAAAAACTATTTAATGTTTACAATTGTACCCTTTGTTTTTTGTTTTCTCAATTTAATTTTCTTTTCAAATGAATCTCGCCCTATTTTGATATTTGTATTAAAGGTTGTGATAATGGTAATGTGATTTTAGTGAATTGATAAATTAAGGGTAAATTACACTTTTCCTCCTTTATGTTTGTACCAATCTAGATTACAATAGATGTCCTTTAACTTCAATAATTATAGTCACAATCCTTTAACGCTAACCTAGTTAAAATTTTTGGTTAAGTATAGCATGTGCCTTAAACACGAGGATATATTAGTAATTTTACTAGTTACATCTGAAAACACTAACCTGCGTATATAAACTTGAGAAACACCATCTTCTATATCTAAAACCCTAATGAGACAACAATGGTGGAACTGCCTCCAATGAAGAAGCTTCATTCACATTTAATCCACCACAAACTTCGTCATTTCACATCATCATCTCATACAACATCATCATCACCTCGTACAAGGTTTTGCTTTTGTCAATGAATCATCACCCCCATTGGTTATTAAATTAAGTTGCATGTTGATAAACATTTATAAGCTAAAGCTATTCCCAAAATTAAAGTTATTATATGATATAATATATAATACCTATTAATGTAACGTATAATATTTTTTATAGCTTTTACGTATTTGTTTGTTTATAATTTTTTAAGCTAGTCGTAATGTTCAATATAATTGCTTAAAAAGTTTCAATAAACTTGAAAGTTGGTTGCATTTACGACACAAAACCTATTAACTAATGAATTAATTGTTTATACAAATTAAATTAAGTTAAATGTTAAGCTAAAACTATTCACAATATTCCCCTTACTGCTTTCAAATCCTAATCCTATTTAAGTATAACAGAAAGTTTGCAATGAGTTTTCTTAATACAAAGCCCTAAAAGACTTGCATGGATGAACCTCAAGAACAAGGATAACAAGGAACGATGCCTTTTTGGACGGTTTGTCTCATATATTCTGCCCTCGTGCAAATATAGAGGGTCAAAGCCTTGTTTCAAAAATCTATATTTTGTTTTAAGTCTTTTGGAGAAACTTGAAGTTCATGGTTCATGTATATAAAACAAAACACTTTGGTTTGTATTACCATTTCAAACATTATATACAATCGGCATCATTGTTTATTTTAACTTATGTAGATGTTTACCCTATCGAATGCGGTGGAAACATTTCATAAACACACCACCGCTTCCGCTACAAGCGGGTGTGACATACTTATGTCTTTCAATACATTTTTATTCATTTTATGCCACCATTTATTAAGCCCTTTGTAAACCCTAACGATTCATGTTCAACATCGGCATCTACACACAAGGAGATACAAGAAAAAATTAAAATATACTTATTCCATAAGAATTTGACTTTATTGAATTCCACCATTTGCTAAAGATCGCATTTAAATCCGTTCTAGGGTTTTCGATAATCAATTTCTTGGGTAAGCATGACGCGAACTTGTTATATTTTTGTGTGTTAAACCATTTTCGCTTTCGATAACCGTGATTATTTTTTATGTTTTGTACCAATCTTTTAAGTTGGGGGTTGTTTTACTTTTGTATTATGGGTACTTTAAACATATAACATAATAAATCTATATGTTAATGGATTGAAACTAAGGATCTGTTTTAGGTATGGGTAAGATTCAAATGAACAAAAAAGCGTCAAGAAGCCATTTTGTGTTCAGTTTGAGGATCACTGGTGTTAATGCTTTTGGCTTAGGGTGAAATCTGGTTTAATGTTGTAGAGCTCATAGCAACAAGTGGAAGGTGTACTCAACCTTATCGATCTTGTGGGTAGCGAACCTCTTTCCAAAAGCGGGTTAAATGGGGACCAGTCAATGGAAACTCAAGCCATGGTCTGTCATCATCTTTAATGTTTTGGCTAATTAGTTGGATGTTTATCTTTGAAGATTATACGAATTTGTATTGTTGAAAAGTTTGGGTTTGCTCTATGTTATATGATTTGGATATACTTGTGGATGTATAAAATTTGAACACTATAGCAGATTTAAAACTAAAAACAACTGAAACAAGGGGAAACAACATTTTGGTCGCAAAAAAGTCGCAACTAGACCGAAACCCGCCCGGTCGCAACTAGACCAAAACCCACCCGGTGGCAACACGGCTATAAACAGAAGCAGTGGCAAATATTGCGACCGTTCCTTTAGTCGCAAAATCTGGTGGCAAAAATATAGCAGCGGATTGCGGCAGTTTTGCAACTGCAAATGCGGTCGTAGATTAGCAAGGTGGAAGAGTAACTTTTCTTTATAATACAATACAATGATTCTTAAAGAAACCTTAAAATAATAAATTTACTCTTAAAAGATTACACCTTACACTTCATATATACTTTTATGGAAAGGTTTGTATACCTCATATTGAGAGGATAGATAAATGAGTTACATGTGCAAATGAATAAATAATGACAAATACAAAAGATACAAAACTATATATTAAGGCCGAACACCACGTCTGTCACGAAAGAACTCAAACTGAAGTTTGAGAGTTGAAATGTTATAAGTACATATTATTGTATTAACATGTGATAAGCTCATATTAACTTTTATAAGTAAACAACAGTTAAAACTAAAACCATTATTTATCCAACCACTAATAGAAAGTACATGAATAATAATTGGTTTAAACCTAATATAGAGAAAAAAAAATGTCAAGTGCGTTTATCCCTCTAGTTAAAAAAAACACACAACAAGTGTCATAAATGCAAACAAATATCACTAAAAATTTTTATTAGAAAGAAAACAAAACAAAAAACCAACAATACTTAAATATTAAACATATCTGATTTTATATCATATTGTGTAATAGTGGCTTATATAATTACACTTTTTATTATTTAAAAAAAATAGTATATTGTCAATATGTTTGTGTATATATATTTGTGCATAGACATGTGTGTTGTATGTAGAAGAGAGAAAATACAGAAAGAAGGATGAGGATTACTCAACAAACTTTGGTTCTATTCATGATGATTGCCCTCATTTCATCTGGTTAATTATATATAAGTATGTTTACTTATGCTTCTATGTCTTGTTGTATTTCATCTAATATATCGTTAATTTGTGAAGGGATGTGGCAGGAAACAATGGCAGCTCGACCTAATGCTCTACCACACTGCACGACAAGAAATGATTGTTTACCACTTTGCAAGGGTTGTGGGTTTTGTCAGTGTTTAGGGGGGATTTGTGTTCGTGGGTGTCCTGGGCCCCCGGGTCAAGATCTCGTAAAGGGTCATGGTTTTGAAGGAGAATCAAATCGTCTATAAGGCCTTTTGTGATTATTGTATTTGAAAAGTTGTGATTGGAAATGTCGAATTGTTTTTTAGCATACAAGATGAATACAACATTTTTCTTCTATACTAAATAAATGTTTTTTTCCTTGCACTAAAACAAATATAAGGCTAGATTAACTAGCAATAACACCCGCACGCATTGCTGCGCGGATACATCGAATGGATTAGTCCAAACGTTATGTGATGCGTTAACCATATGAAAACGTGCATTTACACATATCTTAGAAAACGTAATGGGTATAACGGAAAAGCTGACACGTATAATCAAAGGAGATTAATTAGAACTTTTAAAAAAAGGGGAAAAAAGAAACCATCATTTGACTTCACTCGGTTCGAAAAAAAATTAACGAAACATTCATAAAATAAGAACGAAAATATATTATATTTGACCTCACTCATTTCTCAAAAAAGTTTACATTGAAACATACACTAACTCGAATTTATACTGATACGTACATAAAAGTAAACACGTAAAAAATGATTTTTTAACAAAATGTATTATATTTGATTCGACTAGTTTCCAAAAAAAAGTTTACGATGAATAGAGCAAATCGAATTCATACCAACACGTAAATAAAAGTATGCATATAAAATTTTTTTGTTTTCAAGTAAAGAAGGTATAGGGATAAACTCGAAACAAAATATTTTTAGTGAAAAATTAACAGGTTAAAAACATTTGTGAAATCGCCAAGTAGCTCAATGCCACACCACAAACAACATAAGAGATTGTAAAAATAAATAAAAAAATAACACCGAACAAAAAACAAACGTAAAATCATTGAATCACGCATACCCGCTGTGACGTGTTAATACGAAGAAATTAGACCGCAATCTAAAACTTATAAATAAAAAACTATTTCGATATGGAACCCAAGCATTAGAACGAAGTTGTCAAACAGAGAATAATAGACGCGTTCGGGTCTGTCAAATGGGAAAAACTGACAAAAAAATGTTGAACCACATACACACGTTGTGGCGTGTTGACTCGCAAAATTTTGAAAAAACGTAAAACAAAAAACTTGCGAAATATGAAAATTATAAGGAATCAAAGTTGAAAATAAAAAATTGTTGGGGTTAAATTACAAAATATGAAAAACTGTGGGTTAAAGTTAAAAAATCAAAGAGGTTAAAATAAAAAGATTAAAATATTTGGATGAAAAATGAAAAATCAAATTTTTTTAAAGACCCATGCATATGGTACAACATAAAGCAACAAAATGTTGTTTATTTATAATATGAAAATTTACGCAAAAAAAGATCGTAAATGCTATGCACAAGTTAAAGTGTGTATTATGTATATTTTTAAAGTCGGTTAGATCTCATGTATTACATGAGTTGAATAAATTTAATGTTATATACTTAGTATTAAAAATATATACTTTAAAAACATATGTATTGCACGGGTTTAATAAACTCATATATTACACGAGTTGAATATAATATAACAATAATTTGTTAACAAATATAGTTATCAATTATTAAAAAATGTCTTTTAAAGTGACACTTATAATTCTAATATAATTAATTTAACAAAAATTTATTTGGTTAATGATATAATAACTATCAGTAATTAAATAATAAGTCTTTATAACCAAGTATTTATTTATTTTTCAAAATCATTATTATTCAATAGAAAGGAGAGGCGGTAAAACAAAATTTAGATGTCCTATATTTTAGCTAAACAAATATGCTTATTTAGATAGTGCAGGGTTGAAATGAGAAGAATTTTCTTTTGTAAGAGTAAAAGAGAAAATAAGAATCATTCATTTTATTTCATTCTTATTTTGTATTTATTATTAGTGTAAGGGTACATTGGTAAATTTAGATACTTCATTAATTGGTAGTCTTCCTTTTTAATAGCTAACTACATTTAATTTGTAACTTATTTCAAAATAAAAAATTCAAAGAAGAAAAAGAATTTTTATTTTGAAGTGTAGGATAAATTATGAGGTGTGTAGGATGAATTACGAGCTGTGTATATAAAAAATACAATATATGTAGGATAAATTTTAAAACGTGTAGAATAATTTTTATTGTGTGCAGGTGAAAATTTTAGTGTGGAGAATGATAGTCTTTATATTAGTCAAATATAATAATAAATGAAATGAGAGAAAAACTATTTAATGTTTACAATTGTACCCTTTGTTTTTTGTTTTCTCAATTTAATTTTCTTTTCAAATGAATCTCCCCCTATTTTGATATTTGTATTAAAGGTTGTGATAATGGTAATGTGATTTTAATGAATTGATAAAATTAAGGGTAAATTACACTTTTCCTCCTTTATGTTTGTACCAATCTAGATTGTAATAGATGTCCTTTAACTTCAATAATTATAGTCAAAATCCTTTAACGCTAACCTAGTTAAAATTTTCAGTTAAGTATAGCATGTGTGTAACATTCGTCGAAAAACGGGTTTTCCAAACCCGCTTCGTTTATAATTTAAATATTCAGTTATAATTTTTCGTTGCGTATTTATTGCTCGGACAAATTTTAAACAATACATAAGTAATATATATATATGATTTTTAAACCAAAATTATTAAATAACAAAAAAATCGTGAACTAAAAAATATATGGAGACGCCGGGTTTCGAACCCGGGTCAACCACAAACACAAACACACAACACACCACTCCGCCACACGCTTTCCTTTGTGACCATACTGAAATAAATAATACTTAAAGTAAACCCGAATTCAAACCAGAGTTCACCGCGCACTCAGAACTCGCGATCACCGGAAAGTCCGGCAATCCGCGAGTTTAGCCACTTTCCTTTTGACTGAAACACTATAACCGACTTCGACATCGGTTATAACCGACGTCTAACAGTCAATTGCGGTCATAACCGCCGGAGAAATTTTGACCGTGAACCAAGACTCAAACTCGGACAAAATTCATCCAGTTCTACCCTATAAATACCCCCTCAACCTTCTGGAAATCATTTCGCTCATAACCGCACACTTTTTCGTAGTGAAATTCCTCAGAAGCTCGTCGCCGGAGATTTCCAATTTCGCCGGAACATCACCGGAAATCCTTGATCAGAAAAACCGCGTCCGTTCATCAGACGGTATAATCATCTAAACTCTTCCTGTTATCTTTTAATTTATACTTCAATTATTCAAATCCATAATGAAAACTGTTAAAACAGTTCATGCCGCCGGAAAGTCCGTTCATCGTTGGAATTTCGATCGGAGATAGGAATCTTCTCCAATTCGGTAAAACTTCCTTAAGTCTTCCTCTGTTGTGCTATTACTATATTAACATTCAAACACAGTTAACCAAATAGGCATAACTTAGTTAGCAGTGGGGATCGGGTTCTGGGTGGTTTATACGAAGAAGATGAAGTCGCTAATAAGTATTAATATAATTAAAATCAGAAAACTAAACGGGTTAGACACACAGTCCAGCGGTGGACTGTGTGCAAATACAATGTTCAAGCCTCGAGTTCGATTCATGTACGTATCCGGTTCCCGCAATAACAAAACATTTTTTCGGTTCTTTTAAGTTTTATAGAACACCTTTCAGATAGTACATAAGTATAATATAAATCTTAATCTAAATGGGTTAGTCACCCAACCCAGTTGGTTGGGCTGGGTGCAAATCAAAGCAATGGTCACGGGTTCGAGTGTTAACAGGCATGCCGGTTCGATTGGTTTAAAACCCTTTTTAATTAAATAAAATTATGAATAATCTAAATAGTATATAAATATAATTAAAATCAGAAATATTTCGGGTTAGACACGTAGCTCAGTTGGTAGAGCTGCGTGCACGTATACGAGAGGTCACGAGTTCGAACCTCACCCAGCGCATAGAATAAACACAGTCCGACCGGTCAACAGTCAACGGTCAACGGTCAAAAAGTCAACCTTTTTATTTTCTTTTTATTTATTTAATTGGAAAATTATTTAAAAATACTTAAAAATAAGATTATTAAAGTTAGAAAATTTCCTTAAACTCACAAAAAAAAAATCTAACAATCCCATTAAGAGCACTAATTAAAAATATTAATCTCAAATAAAGTTTATTTATTTACCGAATCATTTCGTTATTATTTAGGTTAGTTTTTCCCTCATCGGTTGAATCATAATATTCGTGCGCATTCATCGTCATCAAGGAACGCACCCACTGTGAGTGAATCCTTACAAATTCCCTTTTTATTCATGTTTTGGAGTGTATCATGTGTCGCTTTAATTATTTCGTTTATTCAAACTTGTGCTATTACCATTATATGACCTAAACTTATGATGTAAATGTTATTTGTTGTGAAAGTGTTTACATTCTTGTCAAGTTGTGTGCAAATCATTCATTAGGCCCATCAGTTCCTCGTGGGAGACGAGTTGAGCATCAGGTGCCTCATTTAATCGGCTCCGTTTGATTGAGCCTTGATCTCATTGTTCATCATTTGGTGTGTGTGCTTGTGCATTGTTTGATATTATGTGTTTTGTGATTAAATTTACATTTACGTTTATTCATATCTGGTTATGCACAATTTTATTCAAATAACCAACATAACTAATCCTTTCAAATATTTAAATAAGATTCACTCGCCAACTTTTTGTTGACCCAAAACCCTATTTTTACACATGATACAGATGGACAGGTTGAAGCAAGGAACACATAGGAAATTGCCTTAGAAGAAAAATAATGAAGTTATGAAAAATGTATTTGAACATATTGTATTTGTATGTTTATTATAACTTCCTCTTTAAAGAGAAATAATAAATATGAAACTTTATAGTAAATGTCATGAGCTTTGATGAAAACCCAATCATGCCCCGACTACCATTTCCGCTGCGGGTCAGGGTGTGACAGATTGGTATCAGAGCTTTTGACATAGGGATATAGGATAGGTTATTAGACCCTTAGAGCCTATACTATAGTTGATTAGATTTTAATTGTTTATGTGGTTACATGCAAACTCATGATGTTTATTTGTTTTGTATTTATTACACACACAAATGCATGCAAACACTTCCCAATCATTTTGTGTGATACTTAATGAGTTATACTTATTGTCAAAACTTAACATGCTTACATATACATTCATCACGCATATTTCAATATTCACATATTCAAATCATCCTCATATTTTCTTTATTCAAGATTTTGTCGCATTTTTCATTTTTCAATCTCATCAAAGTGAGTTCTACGACGGGCATGTAGTAACTGTAAGGGTACAAGTACCGGTAGTCGGAACGTCCTGTCTAGGTTGGCATTCGTATAAATCCAATATAACGGACCAGTTTGCCTACCTGGGGACTAACGATGAGAGTACGAAGGACCTATTAGGCCAAAGCATGCCACACCAAACGTCGTTCGAACTAACCCCAATTTGAGGTATCACCGTGTCCACACCTGGATGCACTCCAAATTTCATACGTTACATTCATATTTCTCGATTTTCTCCGGGTTTTAGTGTACGTTACCAGGCTAACACATGCGAACCATATGAAAGCCCGGTAGTCATGGGGGCCCACATGATTACGAAGGTGAAGTATGGCGGCATGCAAGGCCCAATTACGAGCAAAGCCCAAGACATCCTATGGATGTAGTAAATTTATTATTCTTCATTTGTTTTATGAATGTTCATTTCTAAATACGACACATGACACCTAAAACGTCAAACTCATACTCATGATATGTATTCCTTGTAGATGTCTTCTAGTCTCTCTCGTAGAAAAATGAGATCAGGAAAATCCCGTGAGCGCATGGCTGCCCAAATCGCTCAACAAATGGCTGCCGTAATACCCAACATCGTAGTTCAAGTTCAACAAGCCCTTACCGATAATCCCGTCAACCCAATCAATCAAGAAGATCAAAACGTTGTCAATCCTCCCCCAAATACCACTAAATGCACCTTCAAGCATTTCAAATCCTGCGACCCTCCAAAATACGAAGGGACTGAAGGTGTCACCGCTCTCCTCCATTGGTTTGAGGAGATGGAAAACACTTTTCTCAATTGCGACTGCCCCGATGATCGCAAGGTGCGATATGCTACCGGTCGTTTGTTCGGAGTAGCACTTTCATGGTGGAATACAGAGAAGGCCAAGCGAGGTGCTGAAAATACTATGACTTTGACTTGGGAAGAATTGAGAGAGATCATGACAAGACGTTTCTGTCCAAGGAGCGAAATCAAGAAATTAGAGGATAAGTTCTATTCTTTAAAACAAAAAGAGGGCGACCACACCACATACAACAAGAGATTTCTTGAGTTAAACCAGATGGTCCCAACTTGTTCGCTCCCCTCTACCGTTTGATCGAGCACTACATTCGAGGTCTTCCTTCAAAAATTCAAGACCCCGTAATAAGTACCACACCAGCAACTTTGGAAGCAGCAATGGAGTTAGCTACAGAGCTCACCGAAAAACGCATACGAAATAAAGACTTCACGGAGGAGAAGAAGAAGGATAAAGCATCAACCGAAACCTCCAACCAAACCCAGATCGAATCCCCTCCTCAAACCACTTCTAAGAGAAAACGAGATGGGCAAAATTTCTCTATCACCCAAGGCAATCAACCAGCTTCACAAGCCGTACCCCTCCAAGCTATCCCAATCACTCAAGTAGCACCTAACTCTACTTACCCAAATAAGAAACCTTACATTGGACCTCACCCTCAATGCAACACATGTTTATATCACCATCCATCTACCATACCTTGTCGACTGTGTGCGAATTGTGGGCGTTATGGTCATTGGAGCAAAACTTGTCGTGCCCCTCAAAACTAAGCTTCACCCCCTACTCAAAACATGATCCAAACATATCAACAACCCCAATACCCCATGTTTCCATATGTTCGAGCTTGTTTTAATTGTGGCAACCCTACCCACTTTAGAAACACGTGCCCTCGATTGGTTAACATCATAAACGCCCAAGCTCAGGCAAACCCAGTTAACCAAGCAAATCAAGAAAACCTAACCACTAGGCCACCAGCAAGAGGAAGAGCTTACAACATCAACGCCAATCCTGTTGAAGATAATAACGGCCCAAACGAACCACCCAACTAGTCTTCCCTCACCAAGAATCAAGACTCAACTCCAACCGTCTAGTTTTTATGTTTTCTTTATGTTATCTCAATCTTTACGTATCACAGTTGTAAATTAGGAATTTATGTATCCAAGAATTTTAATGCGAATTGATATTACAGTTTTGTTTTATATCTTTACTCATTGATTTTTCATATCATCATACATCTCGACGTATCTCAATCTCATAATTTAAAAGAAGTTGGGTTGTGTCTCACTTTTACATAGACTAACCCCTTCATCATAACAAACGAGAGAGGTGCTGTCATCATTTGATCATGTATCCTTTCAGATTTGAGACTCAAGCTTTGGCTGTTGTGTTTGTTTTGTAGATTTTAGAGTCACATAGAACAAATCATAACTTACTGACAAAGCCAATGAAAATTTGACAAGAATATGATGGATACGCCGCTGGTACTTCCTATATATAAGTATTCTTGTCAAAGGATCAAAAGCATTGTCAGGCGGTTATGAGAAGTTCCGTGTAGGTTTTTAATATCGTCATGGTTGAAGTTTTGTTTCATGATTAAACTTATCTTTTCAAACGTATCCATCCTCCCAAAACTCTTATGCATGAGATCATACCTAGTCAATCAACTCTGTTTATCCATGTTCCGTATTCTTAAAACCTTAGGCATCAAAAAGCGATTCCTGTAACAGCGTATTCAACCCTTACTAGGAACGTTACCGCCTCAAATAAAATTTAAACACTCACCCTCTTCTGATATTGTATCTGTCAAAATTAAAACACCCTCCTTTCGTGTCAAACATACCACTACTACTTAAATTTCGGGACGAAATTTCTAAAAGTAGGGGATACTGTAACATTCGTCGAAAAACGTGTTTTCCAAACCCGCTTCGTTTATAATTTAAATACTCAGTTATAATTTTTCGTTGCGTATTTATTGCTCGGACAAATTTTAAACAATACATAAGTAATATATATATATGAAATTTTAAACCAAAATTATTAAATAACAAAAAAATCGTGAATTAAAAAATATATGGAGACGCCGACCACAAACACAAACACACAACACACACACTCCGCCACACGCTTTCCTTTGTGACCATACTGAAATAAATAATACTTAAAGTAAACCCGAATTCAAACCAGAGTTCACCGCGCACTCAGAACTCGCGATCACCGGAAAGTCCGGCAATCCGCGAGTTTAGCCACTTTCCTTTTGACTGAAACACTATAACCGACGTCTAACAGTCAATTGCGGTCATAACCGCCGGAGAAATTTTGACCGTGAACCAAGACTCAAACTCGGACAAAATTCATCCAGTTCCCTATAAATACCCCCTCAACCTTCCGGAAATCATTTCGCTCATAACCGCACACTTTTTCGTAGTGAAATTCCTCAGAAGCTCGTCGCCGGAGATTTCCAATTTCGCCGGAACATCGCCGGAAATCCTTGATCAGAAAAACCGCGTCCGTTCATCAGACGGTATAATCATCTAAACTCTTCCTGCTATCTTTTAATTTATACTTCAATTATTCAAATCCATAATCAAAACTGTTAAAACAGTTCATACCACCGGAAAGTCCGTTCATCGTCGGAATTTCGATCGGAGATAGGAATCTTCTTCAATTCAGTAAAACTTCCTTAAGTCTTCCTCTGTTGTGCTATTACTATATTAACATTCAAACACAGTTAACCAAATAGGCATAACTTAGTTAGCAATGGGGATCGGGTTCTGGGTGGTTTATACGAAGAAGATGAAGTCGCTAATAAGTATTAATATAATTAAAATCATAAAACTAAACGGGTTAGACACACAGTCCAGCGGTGGACTGTGTGCAAATACAATGTTCAAGCCTCGAGTTCGATTCATGTACGTATTCGGTTCCCGCAATAACAGAACATTTTTTCGGTTCTTTTAAGTTTTACAGAACACATTTCAAATAGTACATAAGTATAATATAAATCTTAATCTAAATGGGTTAGTCACCCAGCCTAGTTGGTTGGACTGGGTGCAAATCAAAGCAATGGTCACGGGTTCGAGTGTTAACAGGCATGCCGGTTCGATTGGTTTAAAACCCTTTTTAATTAAATAAAATTCTGAATAATCTAAATAGTATATAAATATAATTAAAATCAGAAATATTTCGGGTTAGACACGTAGCTCAGTTGGTAGAGCTGCGTGCACGTATACGAGACGTCACGAGTTCGAACCTCACTCAGCGCATAGAATAAACACAGTCCGACCGGTCAACGGTTAACGGTCAAAAAGTCAACCTTTTTATTTTCTTTTTATTTATTTATTTAATTGGAAAATTATTTAAAAATACTTAAAAATAAGATTATTAAAGTTAGAAAATTTCCTTAAACTCACAAAAAAAAATAAATCTAACAATCCCATTAAGAGCACAAATTAAAAATATTAATCTCAAATAAAGTTTATTTATTTACCGAATCATTTCGTTATTATTTAGGTTAGTTTTTCCCTCGTCGGTTGAATCATAATATTCGTGCGCATTCATCGTCATCAAGGAACGCACCCACTGTGAGTGAATCCTTACAAATTCCCCTTTTTATTCATGTTTTGGGGTGTATCATGTGTCGCTTTAATTATTTCGTTTATTCAAACTTGTGCTATTACCATTATATGACCTAAACTTATGATGTAAATATTATTTGTTGTGATACGTGTTTACATTCTTGTCAAGTTGTGTGCAAATCATTCATTAGGCCCATCAGTTCCTCGTGGGAGACGAGTTGAGCATCAGGTGCCTCATTTGATCGGCTCCGTTTGATTGAGCCTTGATCTCATTGTTCATCATTTGGTTTGTGTGCTTGTGCATTGTTTGATATTATGTGTTGTGTGATTAAATTTACATTTACGTTTATTCATATTTGGTTATGCACAATTTTATTCAAATAACCAACATAACTAATCCTTTCAAATATTTAAATAAGATTCACTCGCCAACTTTTTGTTGACCCAAAACCCTATTTTTACACATGATACAGGTGGACAGGTTGAAGCAAGGAACACATAGGAAATTGCCTTAGAAGAAAAATAATGAAGTTATGAACAATGTATTTGAACATATTGTATTTGTATGTTTATTGTAACTTCCTCTTTAAAGAGAAATAATAAATATGAAACTTTATAGTAAATGTCATGAGCTTTGATGAAAACCAAATCATGCCCCGACTACCATTTCCGCTGCGGGTCGGGATGTGATAATGTGCCTTACACACGAGGGTATATTAGTAATTTTACTAGTTACATCTGAAAACACTAACCTGCGTATATAAACTTGAGAAACACCATCTTCTATATCTAAAACCCTAATGAGACAACAATGGTGGAACTGCCTCCAATGAAGAAGCTTCATTCACATTTAATCCACCACAAACTTCGTCATTTCACATCATCATCTCATACAACATCATCATCACCACGTACAAGGTTTTGCTTTTGTCAATGAATCATCACCCCATTGGTTATTAAATTAAGTTGCATGTTGATAAACATTTATAAGCTAAAGCTATTCCCAAAATTAAAGTTATTATATGATATAATATATAATACCTATTAATGTAACGTATAATATTTTTTATAGCTTTTACGTATTTGTTTGTTTATAATTTTTTAAACTAGTCTTAATGTTCATATAATTGCTTAAAAAGTTTCAATAAACTTGAAAGTTGGTTGCATTTACGACACAAAACCTATTAACTAATGAATTAATTGTTTATACAAATTAAATTAGTTAAATGTTAAGCTAAAACTATTCACAATATTCCCCTTACTGCTTTCAAATCCTAATCCTATTTAAGTATAACACAAAGTTTGCAATGAGTTTTCTTAATACAAAGCCCTAAAAGACTTGCATGGATGAACCTCAAGAACAAGGATAACAAGGAACGATGCCTTTTTGGACGGTTTGTCTCATATATTCTGCCCTCGTGCAAATATAGGGGGTCAAAGCCTTGTTTCAAAAATCTATATTTTTTTTAAGTCTTTTGGAGAAACTTGAAGTTCATGGTTCATGTATAAAAAACAAAACACTTTGGTTTGTATTACTATTTCAAACATTATATACAATCGGCATCATTGTTTATTTTAACTTATGTAGATGTTTACCCTATCGAATGCGGTGGAAACATTTCATAAACACACCACCGCTTCCGCTACAAGCGGGTGTGACATATTTATGTCTTTCAATACATTTTTATTCATTTTATGCCACCATTTATTAAGCCCTTTGTAAACCCTAACGTTTCATGTTCAACATCGGCATCTACACACAAGGAGATACAAGAAAAAATTAAAATATACTTATTCCATAAGAATTTGACTTTATTGAATTCCACCATTTGCTAAAGATCGCATTTAAATCCGTTCTAGGGTTTTCGATAATCAATTTCTTGGGTAATCATGACGCAAACTTGTTATATTTTTGTGTGTTAAACCATTTTCGCTTTCGATAACCGTGATTATTTTTTATGTTTTGTACCAATCTTTTAAGTTGGGGGTTGTTTTACTTTTGTATTATGGGTACTTTAAACATATAACATAATACATCTATATGTTAATGGATTGAAACTAAGGATCTGTTTTAGGTATGGGTAAGATTCAAATGAACAAAAAAGCTTCAAGAAGCCATTTTGTGTTCAGTTTGAGGATCACTGGTGTTAATGCTTTTGGCTTAGGGTGAAATCTGGTTTAATGTCGTAGAGCTCATAGCAACAAGTGGAAGGTGTACTCAACCTTATCGATCTTGTGGGTAGCGAACCTCTTTCCAAAAGCGGGTTAAATGGGGACCAGTCAATGGAAACTCAAGCCATGGTCTGTCATCATCTTTAATGGTTTTGGCTAATTAGTTGGATGTTTATCTTTGAAGATTATACGAATTTGTATTGTTGAAAAGTTTGGGTTTACCTATTTTTATATGATTTGGATATACTTGTGGATGTATAAAATTTGAACACTATAGCAGATTTAAAATTAAAAACAACTGAAACAAGGGGAAACAACATTTTGGTCGCAAAAAGTCGCAACTAGACCGAAACCCGCCCGGTCGCAACTAGACCAAAACCCACCCGGTCGCAACATGGCTATAACCAGAACAGTGGCAAATATTGCGACCGTTCCTTTAGTCGCAAAATCTGGTGGCAAAAATATAGCAGCGGATTGCGGCAGTTTTGCAACTGCAAATGCGGTCGTAGATTAGCAAGGTGGAAGAGTAACTTTTCTTTATAATACAATACAATGATTCTTAAAGAAACCTTAAAATAATAAATTTACTCTTAAAAGATTACACCTTACACTTTATATATACTTTTATGGAAAGGTTTGTATACCTCATATTGAGAGGATAGATAAATGAGTTACATGTGCAAATGAATAAATAAATGACAAATACAAAAGATACAAAACTATATATTAAGGCAGAATACCACGTCTGTCACGAAAGAACTCAAACTGAAGTTTGAGAGTTGAAATGTTTATAAGTACATATTATTGTATTAACATGTGATAACCTCATATTAACTTTTATAAGTAAACAACAGTTAAAACTAAAACCATTATTTATCCAACCACTAATAGAAAGTACATGAATAATAATTGGTTTAAACCTAATATAGAGAAAAAAATGTCAGGTGCGTTTATCCCTCTAGTTAAAAAAACACACACAACAAGTGTCATAAATGCAAACAAATATCACTAAAATTTTTATTAGAAAGAAAACAAAACAAAAAACCAACAATACTTAAATATTAAACATATCTGATTTTATATCATATTGTGTAATAGTGGCTTATATAATTACACTTTTTATTATTTTTTTAAAAAAATAGTATATTGTCAATATGTTTGTGTATATATATTTGTGCATAGACATGTGTGTTGTATGTAGAAGAGAGAAAATACAGAAAGAAGGATGAGGATTACTCAACAAACTTTGGTTCTATTCATGATGATTGCCCTCATTTCATCTGGTTAATTATATATAACTATGTTTACTTATGCTTCTATGTCTTGTTGTATTTCATCTAATATACCATTAATTTGTGAAGGGATGTGGCAGGAAACAATGGCAGCTCGACCTAATGCTCTACCACACTGCACGACAAGAAATGATTGTTTACCACTTTGCAAGGGTTGTGGGTTTTGTCAGTGTTTAGGGGGGATTTGTGTTCGTGGGTGTCCTGGGACCCCGGGTCAAGATCTCGTAAAGGGTCATGGTTTTGAAGGAGAATCAAATCGTCTATAAGGCCTTTAGTGATTATTGTATTTGAAAAGTTGTGATTGGAAATGTCGAATTGTTTTTTTTAGCATACCAGATGAATACAACATTTTTCTTCTATACTAAATAAATGTTTTTTTCCTTGCACTAAAACAAATATAAGGCTACTAGATTAACTACTAATAACACCCATGCGCGTTGTGGCGCGGCTACATCACAAACATCGAATGAATTAGTGCAAACGTTATGTGATGCGTTAACCATATGAAAAAGTGCATTTAGACATATCATAGAAAACGTAAAGAGTATATAGGAAAAGCTAACACATATTATCAAATGAGATTAATTAGAACTTTGGAAAAAAAGAGGAAAAAAGAAACCATCATTGGACTCCACTCGGTTCAAAACAAAATTAACGAAACATTCATAAAATAAGCACGGAAACATATTATATTTGACTTCACTCATTTCCCAAAAAAGTTTATTGAATTCCACCATTTGCTAAAGATCACATTTAAATCCGTTCTAGGGCTTTCGATCTCAATTTCTCGGTGTACTCATGACGCCAACTTCTTAATTTTTTTTTGTGTGTTAAAACATTTTCGCTTCCGATAATCGTGATTATTTTTTATGTTTTATACCAATCTTTTAAGTTGGGGGTTGTACTACTTTTGTCTTATGGGTACTTTTATATTGTTAAAAGCGATGTGCATTGACAATCAGATTCACGATGCACACAACATGCTCCTAGAAATGTGAAAGAATGGATGTTAGCCGGATTCTATTCCAAGGCAACTTCTAGAAGCCGTGATATGGGGTGGTTTAAACTTGGTTTGCATGGTTGTGTGGCGAGAGTTGCACATAAAATGAGGTAGTGGTACTCGAACTTTCTTATGCGACAATAAACCCACAGTTCTGGCTAGGTTGGTTATTATCAAACGTCGAACAAAGCAAGGATGTCGTGAGATTGAGAGGGCGAGAGCCAAGAAATGTCGATGTTGAAGATGATTCATTAGGGTCCAAACAAAGTTGAATAAATGGGAGTATAAAAATGAATAAAAATAAAATAATATACAAAAATACATAAACACCCTTGCTTTAATGGTAAAAATTGAATGGTGCGATGAAGTGGATGAAAATGGCAAGTTTTAGAAACCATTATCATATGAACGCAAATGGTGTTTACTCTATGTTTTATTTTTAGTATATATACACACAACTTGTATGCATAGTTAGTTAGAGTTGTTGGTTAGTTGTAAAGCTAGGAGTTAGTTTTGTTGTCGTATAGGGTCCAAACAGAGTTGAATAAATGGGACTATAAAAATGAATAAAAATAAAACAATGTACAAAAATACATAAACACCCCAACTTTAATGGTAAAAATTGAATGGTGTGAGCAAGTGGATGAAAATGGCAAGTTTTAGAAACCATTATCACATGAACGTAAATGGTGTTTACTCTATGTTTTATTTTTAGTATATATATACACAACTTGTATGCATAGTTAGTTAGAGTTGTTGGTTAGTTGTAAAGCTAGGAGTTAGTTTTGTTGTCGTATAGGGTCCAAACAGAGTTGAATAAATGGGACTATAAAAATGAATAAAAATAAAATAATATACAAAAATACATGAATACCCCTGCTTTAATGGTAAAAATTGAATGGTGTCGATGAAGTGGATGAAAATGGAAAGTTTTAGAAACCATTATCACATTATCACATGAACGCAAATGGTGTTTACTCTATGTTTTATTTTTAGTATGTATGCCCACAACTTGTATGCATAGTTAGTTAGAGTTGTTGGTTAGTTGTAAAGCTAGGAGTTAGTTTTCTTGTCGCATTCTTCTATACATACACACTATCATCTATCAAATTAAAGTAATGAGAAAATAGTTTATCATATTATCTTTCACATTTAATGACGAATATAAACCATTTAAGGTTTCGCGCGTATTGATGGTAAAGGTGCATTGGGATTACAAATTTTGAAGTGAAACACATTTTGGCAGCTAACCCTTGATTTGTTATTTTTGAGTTACTTTACACTTGTATGTGTTTTACGAACCTCTAAAACCAACACTTGAACAAGACCTTTATGTAAAGATATTAATAATTTTTGTATGAAACGCTCCCGCTCTACACTTCGAGAATAAAAAAACCTAGGATCACTATTTATACATGATATAAAACATTTAATAAAATGTGGGTGTTACAAATCCTTTGCTGCTACAATCCACTATTTATCTCGAATCAAACATATTAATAAAGCTTTAAATTTATTGGTCTAGTAGTGTTCAATTAATGACAATGAATGCTGTTATTTTCTAACTATGTTCGATTAACATGATGCTGTATTTTCTAACTGCAAAACTAGACTGTTGTCATCCAAATGTTTGGTTATAACCCTGAGCTATTATATATCATCATATCAGTAACTTTTTAAACAATCGATTTAAATTTAGGTAATTGGGTAGCTCCTTGATTAGGACTTCGCAACAAACCAAGAACTATGTTAAAAATGAAAGTGTATTGTGAAATTCAGTAAGCACTTGTCACACATACGAGTGTATCTACCGTTTGAGTGGAGTAAGAACACATGATTTTTGAAAAGCATACGTAGTTATATTTTTGTTCTACTCCTTACATGGACAAGGGTGCAAAATTTAGTTCGACGTGTCATAAAGCATCGAACTTGTGCATGTTCGCGACATGAGGACACACACATTATAGCACTATAATAAGTTGTGAGTATCTAATGTTCGACATCTCACTCATTAATAACTAACATTCTAAATTATTTAATTGTATTTGCTAGACGTGAATTAAATTTACCTTTTTGTGATTATTTACCCTTTTAAATACAACTTGTCACATCCCGACCCGCAGCGGATATGGCACGGGGTATGATATGATTGTTTCATAGCATTTGACATTTATTTAAAGTTTGAGTATTTATTATCATCAATATTAATTTGTCTCACATAACCAAATAATTGTTTCAAATAAAACCATACAATATTCAAAATATGAAAGATAACATAAGTCTTGATTTAATTATTCAAGGCACAATCCTATATGTCTTCTCAGGTAGCTAACAACCTTTATACATGTTTCATGTGTAAAAGAAATTTGGGTTCAACAATAGTTGGTGAATAGATCTTTATTTTTTTTATTTAACTTTAAAAGTTTAGTTGATTTTATTTAATAAAAAATATTTAACATGCAATATTATTTAATCCGAAAAAAACAACTAATCCATAAGTAAATTGTAACACCCTGTAAAAATCGTGTCCAATAATATAGTGACACGTGTTGTATTTTAAATACAGTCTGTTAAAGACCAATAAGGACTAAAGGCGTCAACATGCTCAATCTGAGCCTCTGAGTGACGATCCGATGTCAACATGCATAAATAATAGCCTCTGAGTGACTGATATGTCAACATGCTTGAAATTTGGCCTCTGAGTGACTGATATGTCAACGTGCCCAGCCTCTGAGTGATATCGGAATCAACATGCTTATCATAAGTCTCTGAGTGATCCTTTGTGAAGTCCTAAACTCTCATACGTGCCATTTGTTGGACGAGAGAGTTCAATTTTATAAATATGTGAAAGTTGGATGATGGAGGGAGTAAAAGTGTCAACATGTTAATTTATACCTCTGAGTGACCTTTTAACGAACCAAGAGCTCGACAATGTCCGGGCATAATCCCGGGCATGCCAAGTATTGGCTACGAGGGTTAAAAGTGCCAAAATGGTGTTTAAATAGGTTTTTATAAGCTTTTATAAGTTAAGGGGTTAAAAGTGTCAAAAGTTGAAACTGGCCAAGGGGCGGTCGCGGGCCGCGAGAGACCTGGCCTGGGCCTCTCGCGCCCCGCGAGAACAGGTCTGATGCAGAAAATTTGTTTGGAGACCAAGCAAAGCTCCAAAACCATTGAAACGAAACCATGGCTTCTCTAAACTGCTATGCAATGTTTTGGGACACTTGTAAGCTTCTTCTTACTCTCCTAAACGCCTGTCTTCACCTCCTTTGAGCTCTCCAATTATAAATAGGTGCATAAGTTCTCATTCCAACTTGTACCTTTCTCATTAAATCACTCTTCTCCCTCCTCTGGAAGTTCCTAGCTGAAAGGAGCATCCAACTTAGTTCTCTTTCATTGTAGGAACCTCTTGTAAGTGTTCCTTGCTCTTGCATTTTCGTTTATAAGCTTTTATAGCCAAAAGTCAAGCGGTTTTCGGAAAACGCTTTGACTTTTGGTTAAGACCATTATGGTCCATCCATTGTTCGAAATGAACATGGCTAAGTGATCGTAATAAGGTAGATGTTAATCCATATGAAGGGCACCTCTTGAAGATCACGTTTGCTAGACCAATTGACGGGTCAAAGTTATGATATTAAAAAGTCAAACATGCCATTTTTCGGAAAAATTATAAATTGATCTTATATATGTTATGAAACCTATTTTGACACTTAAACAAGATGGTAATAATTATTAAAACATGTAAGAACATGTTCGGCTCGTCAATTTCAGTTATAGGGTCGGTTCGCAACCGAAAGTCGCGAAGTTTGACTTCTACTTTGACTTTCGATTATGACCCGATTTAGATTAGTTACCTACTGATCTAAAGTTGCATTATGATCGTAATATAATGTAGCATAACCCGCTAAAGTTAAATTACATGATCATAATCAGAATCCAAGTTTATGCACAAGTTCCATAATTATGCCATCTTTGACCAAAATGTCCTTTTTGCATAAAACAAGGTTCTTAAATGGTAATGAACTTTAAAATGAGTTTCTACTGATGTAGTATTATAAGTAGGATTATTTAGGATATTAAACCAAGTTATAAACTGAGTTTTTAAGCAAGTCCTTAAACTATGTCGATAAATGACGGTTTTAGTCCTTGTGACTCATAAAATGATTTTAATCAATCTTTTCAAGGTAAATCATTTACCTACTGATATGTTATATTAAATAACATGTTTTAAACATTTTAATCTGATCCAAATGTCAGTTTTAGTAAACATCGCTTAAAAACGTCATTTTACGACATAAGCACCGTTTAAGCGCATAGTATGGCTTTAAACCATATTATCGACCAAGATTTGATACCTACTGATTTTAAAACTTATTTTAAACATATTTACAGTAGGTACATGTTATAAACTCAGAATCCCAAATAATTTATAAATTATGTATAAAATTACCAAAATGCCCCTATAAGGCATAATTTCGTTTTAAAACCTTAACGGGCATACAAGTTGATATCCTACTGATATCTTAACTTATTTAAAGTATAATGGCATATAGAACTTGTCCATGACTTATCTGGTTACCCGATATCGCTAATATGCACACGGTTACGTATATGTAACTATTTTACGGAAATTAACCGAATAGGGTTTAACCTTGTCACTTAAGTCTCAAAATCCAGAATGTTAATAGTTTACCCATATTAAACAAGTCAAGGTACTTTTTGGGATTAAAATACATACTATCCAATCATCGTTTAATCTAGCGTCATACGTTTTGATCAAGTACGCTAGTCGGTCTAAGTCTATGACTTAAATAAGATTGTTAGTATTTAATTGGTTAGTTTATGCCATAATCCAGATTAGAGACTTGCTGGTAAATGCTATCTGCACTTAGTCCTTTTTGTGTACGGCTGAGTTATTAAAAATTAAAGAAGACTAGCTCAGGTAAATAATCTCGACTTATATCCCCTATACGGGCTTGGGTTACGGTAAATTATTACTGCTTGTTCGGAAATGGGACTAATCGAACGCCGGTTCGGAATAGAGATCCGCATATCTGTTTTAATCAGTTTTGTTTGATAATCTAAACACCGAGGGTTAACTACCTTGTCCTGGATATCCTCGGCTCATTACAATCAAAATGGTCACGACCTAGCGCGGGTGTAGGCATACACCCGATAGACGCTCAATTATGCTTTCCCATAAGGTTGGGAGGAACTGACTCCTTCATGAGTCCAAAGTGGTGTGTACGTTAATTGTGTCTCGGTTTTCATGCCAAGCCCCGTATGTATGACAAACATGTAAATCTGTTAACAAGGTTGGACAGTCAATTAACCCAAGTTATAAAAAGATTTTTGTGCTGATACGCACCTAAACATTTTCGAAATGTTTTCAAAATGAGTCAGTTGGGTGTATTTACCAGCGAAAGCTAACATATTTTCAAAAGACTAATCTGCAGGTACAATACGAAAATAGGTCGGAAGTGCTCGGTAGTGATAGAGGATCTTGCAAATCCTAAATCTGCCCAAAGTCTGTTTTATATTCTTTCCTTGTACAATTTATGATCCCCTGTGGATCTTCTATTACAAGCTTGTATATTATTTTGTATTTTCGAACATTCGGTTTGTAATATTAATTTTACTCCAAGACTTCCGCTGTGCCGTGTTTAATTACTATGATGATTATCAACTGATGTCACGATACTCCCCACCCGGGCCCACTGGTGTATGGATTTCGGGGTTGGAAATCCGGGGTGTGACAGGGTTGGTATCAGAGCCAACGTTTGAGAGAATTAAACACTAGCCTTTTGTGTTTAATCTCAAACTTACACGAGCACATTCCTTAGACTTCTGAGTCTAGGCATTGACCTAGGATTTACTCATTTCATTATTAAGTTATAGTACGTTTTTGAATTATTTTTAACAGGAAAATGCCGCCACGTGTGAGAGGACAAGGTGGACGAGGAAAAGGTCCAATGAGAGGAGGGCCATCGGGGCGTATTCCTCCTCAACCTCATAATGCAGATGCATACCAAGAATCAGGAGATTCGTCTCCATGGCAACCAGCGAGACGTTCTGTCTCTAATAGACACTCCCCTCACATTCCCAAAATTCTTACCACTCACACCACTCCTACCATTCTCACCATTCCCATTCTCATCACCCCTACCATGAAGAGTTTAACCCCACCATTACTTAAACACGCCTCCAGCTAATCAAAATCAGTTGGACCAGCACATCCTATGGAGGAGGACTCCGACCCGGAGATGCCACCGTCAGGATCAAATGTGCATCCCATTGAAATTTCGAGCGATTCAAACTCATATGCCGGATCGCCCTACCAAGGTCCTAACGAGTGGGACCAATATTGGAATCAATTTACTTTTGCCCACACTCCTTCTCACCACTCTTCAACCACCCCCTGTTCAAGAAGATGTCCACATGGAACCGGTGGACCAACCTCAACCACCACCTGAACCACCAAGGAGGAAGCGTGGAGCACGTATGTCGGTATGTGCAGGACAAAGGTCGGGATCGCTACCACCTTTGCCCAATTCTTACCCCACAATTGAAGAGGACCCACAAATGGGTGGGCCCTCTAACACCTCACCTGTGGTTGAACCAACACCAACACCCACACCTACAGTTTAACCACCACCATCGGGTTATACTAACCCAATTCCCATGTATCCAGACACGTCTGGATATGATCCTTTTAACCCGTCTACACCGGTAGACTATCAAGCATGGTCGCAAGACCCCTACATGCAGGCGGTTATGCACAATGCACTTTACCGTCTCCTTTCCCACCTACTTATCCACCGACTGGATACCCAACTTATGGGTACCAGTATCCGGTTATGCCACAACCACAACCACAACCTCCACACCACTAGAGGCCATTAATGAGGCCTTAGAAAGGATGAAAGAAATGCAGCAACAGGCGGAGAAAACGTAGAAGAAGACAAATAAGTTCTTCAAGAAACTCTCCAAATTGGTCAAGGGAAAGAAGAACGAGTGAAGTCTCTTCTAATTATATGTAGTCCCTACGAAGACATTGTTATTTCTTTAGTCCCTGCGTGGCATTTTTATTCTTAAGTCTTGCATGAAAGTTTATTTCATCTTTGTATTGTAATTTCTTATGGAAATTTAATGAAGTACTTTTGGAATTTATTATATATATATATATTATAATATCTATATGAATTTATAATATTGAATATATACATATATATATATATATATATATATATATGTATTTCATCCTCTTGAGATGAGCGCCTCGATTTTATTCGAATTTATGCCTGCTATATAATTTCAAAAGACCATAATAGATTGATTATGCCAAGTGGCACAGACCACACATTGGCCAAGAAGTGATAGTTAAGTACGAAGGGGTCTTATATCAGGATAGTTAAGGGAAGTTATCCTTCTATCCAGGAGTAAGGGACTAGGTCCAAACCTCCAAGGTCTTAAGTCGAAGGTGACCGGGATCATTAATCAATTATTAAGGTACTCTTATGTAACATTAAGAAATGTTCATACTCTTGGTAGTGTGGCTTGAGGAACCACACTGCCGCTAGGCCAGTGTGCCCAATTATCCGAAGGGATAGGCAGATATGCAATTGTACATATGTTATGATGTAGGCCAATGTGCCCAATTATCCAAAGGGATAAGGCTAATATGCCATTGTCATCTATATGATGTAGGCCAATGTGCCCAATTATCCGAAGGGATAGGCTGATATGCGATGTACATCTGATATGATGTAGGCCAATGTGCCCAATTAATTGTCTAACGGGACAGGCCGATATGCCATGTACATCTGATATGATGTAGGCCAATGTGCCCAATTAATTGTCCAAAGGGACAGGCTGATATGCCATGTACATCTGATATGATATAGGCCAATGTGCCCAATTAATTGTCCAACGGGACAGGCTGATATGCCATATACATCTGATATGATGTAGGCCAATGTGCCCAATTAATTGTCCAACGGGACAGGCTGATATGCCATATACAATCTGATATGATGTAGGCCAAGGTGCCCAATTATTGTCCAATGTGACAGGCTGACATGCCATAGTATTATGTCTTAAGTGACAGGCTGATATGCCATATATATATTATGACCAATATGACCGGCCAATGTGCCCAACTATTATGTCCATTAGGAACAAGCCTATGAGCTATATAATTGTCAATGATGACAATGACAGTTGTGACATTGCAATCCACTGTCCAATAATATATGGACTGCGTCCAAATGTAATTTGCCTATGATGGTCCTATTAAGACCTAGGCCAAATATAGATATGTTAAGCCTTAAGAGTTGTGATGTTATTCACACTAGTATAGGCAATGGATTGTTATATCCGATATTAAAAGCCAATATGGTTGATGCGCCATGGCTAAATGAAGTTTTATTGGTATATAGAAACCAAGACTTAAAGATGGCTAACTCAAACGAAGCACAAAGTAGCCACAGAAATGTTGAATCTAACAGAGCTGAAAACAAAAATATAGATGATGAAAATTTTCAAGCTCGCGTTGATGGGGCTGTGGAAAGGGCTATGAGTAAGGCCATAGAAAAGCTAAGAGAGCCTAGTGCCACCCGCTCTAGACTCCTATCTATTCCACCATCTTCAGCTCATAGGGATAGCTCTGTTCACTCTTCAAATGCGAAGAGTGAACCAAAGAAAATAGATCTTATTGAAAAGTCCCGTTCTGTTATGGACGGATGTACTTATAAGTATTTTGTCTCATGCAAGCCCCGAGACTTTAATGGGGAGAAAGGAGCGGTAGAAGCCTAAAGTGGCTAGATGAATGGAAACGATAGTAGATATCAGCAATTGTGCTGATAAGGATGTGGTCAAGTACGTATCACAATCCTTCAAGGGCGATGCCCTAACATGGTGGAAGGGCATGATTCAATCAACAGGTAAGGTACACCTGTACAACTTGGGATGGTCCAAGTTTGTTGATTTGGTAAAGGAAACTTACTGCCCAACCCATGAGTTTGAGAAGCTAGAGACAGACTTCTTGTCTCTATCAATGAAAAACCTAGACTGTCGGAAGTACGTCTCCGATTTCAACTCCCTATCTAGGTTAGTATCCTATTTGATCACCCCCCGAATCCAAACGCATTGCGCGTTTCATAAATGGGTTGGCGCACGAGATAAAGGGCATGGTAAAGGCTGCACAGCCTAATACCTATAGGTCTGCTGTAGACCTATCTCTTTCCCTCACCCTAGATCTGGTAAGACAAAAGTCAACTAGGACTAAAACTGACGGAAAGAGGAAACGGGAGGATAATAACTCCCAAAGATTTAAGAAGAAAGGAAATTCCGGGTTCAAGAAGAACCAACACGTGTCTAATGACAAACCTCTATGCAAGAATTGTAAATATAGGCACTGGGGACAGTGTAGTATAAATCCACAAACCAAACCCTATGGTATCTGCAAGAGAAAAGGGCATAAGACCTTAGATTGTAAGGATCTCAAGGATGCAGTTTGTTATAACTGCAACGAAAAAGGGCATATAACATACAATTGCCCCAAGAAACCAAAAAGTAATGAGGCAAAGCCTGGAGAGGCCAAGAAGGGAAATGCCTGTGCCTTTCAAATGAATGCCAGGGAGGCCGTTAATGACAACAACGTCATAACAGGTACTTTCCCCATTAATGATATTTACGCTATAGTTCTTTTCAATTCAGGTGCGGATAAATCATTTGTTGACCATAAGTTTAGTAAACTATTAAACTTACCCATAAGAACTCTAGACAAAATTTATGAGATAGAACTCGCTTATGGAACCTTAGAAATTGCTTCTTCCATTCTTGATGGATGCTCTATATCCATTAAGAATCATTCCATCCCTATCTCTCTTCTGCCAATGAAATTGGCGGGGTTCGATGTTGTCTTAGGCATGGACTGGTTATCTCATAACCAAGCCCGCATTGCCTGCGATAAAAAGCTCATCGAGATTAAGACCCCATCTGGTGAAATGATCACCATACCCGGAGACTCACACTATGAATTGTCGGACAAGGTGTCATTATTTAAGGCATCCAAGTGTTTGAGAATAGGCTGTGTCATCTATATGGCGAAAGTTACCATAAATGAACCTAAGCCGAACCTTGAAGATCAACCAGTTATATCAGAGTATCCCGATGTTTTCCCTGAAGAATTACCAGGCCTACCTCGAGATAGGCAAGTGGATTTCAGAATAGATATCATACCAGGAGCAGCACCCGTAGCTAGAGCTCCATATAGGCTAGCTCCAACCGAAATGAATGAGCTAACAGTTCAATTGAACGAACTCTTGGAGAAAGGCTTTATCCAGCCTAGTTTCTCACCTTGGGGAGCTCCTATTCTGTTTGTAAAGAAGAAAGACGGTTCAATGCGAATGTGCATCGACTACCGGGAGCTGAACAAGCTAACCATTAAGAATAAATATCCTCTCCCCAGGATCGATGATTTATTCGAACAACTTCAAGGAGCTAGTTACTTTTCTAAAATAGATTTAAGATCAGGATATCATCAACTGAAGGTTAGGAGCGAGGATGTTCCTAAGACAGCCTTCAGAACCCGCTATGGTCATTTTGAGTTTTTGGTGATGCCTTTTGGGCTCACAAATGCACCAGCAGCATTCATGGATCTCATGAATAGAGTCTGCAAACCGTATTTGGATAAGTTTGTCATTGTCTTCATAGACGACATACTTATCTATTCTCGTAATCAAAATGATCACGAGAAACATCTTCGGTGCATCCTAGATTATTAAGGCGGGTGAAACTTTATGCAAAGTTCTCTAACTGCGAATTTTGGCTTAGAGAAGTCCAATTCCTTGGACATGTTGTAAGTGAGCGTGGTATCCAAGTAGATCCCACCAAAATTAAGGCCATAATAAATTGGGAAGTGCCCAAGACCCCAATGGAGGTTCGTAGTTTCTTGGGATTGGCTGGTTACTATAGGAGGTTCATTGAGAACTTTTCAAGAATAGCCACTCCTTTAATTTCCTTGACCCATAAGAATATTAAGTATAATTGGGGTCCAAAGCAACAAGAATCTTTTGAGATTCTTAAACACAAATTGAGCAACGCTCCTGTGTTATCTCTACCTGAGGGTATTGAGAATTTTGTTGTTTATTGTGATGCATCACACACCGGTATGGGCTGTGTGTTAATGCAAAATGGCAAGGTAATTGCCTATGCATCACGACAATTAAAAGTGCATGAAAAGAATTACACCACCCATGATTTAGAGCTGGGTGCCGTTGTATTTGCACTAAAACTGTGGAGACATTACTTATATGGCACAAAGTGTGTTATATACACGGACCATAAAAGTCTCCGGCATCTGTTCAATCAGAAGGAATTGAACATGCGACAACGCCGATGGATGGAAACGCTTAACGATTATGATTGCGAGATTCGCTACCATCTAGGCAAGGCAAATGTAGTTGTCGATGCCTTAAGTCGCAAGGAAAAGGTGAAACCTATAAGGATTAACGCTAAGAGCATTGAGCTCAGAAATAGCTTAAGTGAGACGCTATTAGATGCGTAGAAGCAAGCCTTGTTAGAGGCTAATAACCCTAATGAGGGATTAGACGGAACTGTGGATCAGTTAACGCCTGGAAATGACGGAATCCTAAGATTTAATGATAGAATTTGGGTTCTGATCTTTGGAGGACTTAGAGATCTAATCCTCCAGGAAGCGCATAATTCAAGATACTCTGTTCACCCGGGTGGTGACAAGACGTATCAAGATTTGGAGAAAAAATTATTGGTGGATGGGTTTGAAGAAATCCATAGCCACATATGTAGCTAAGTGTCTGACGTGTTCGCAAGTTAAGGCTGAACATCAGAAACCGTCAGGACTTCTACAACAACTTGAAATTCCCACTTGGAAATGGGAAATGGTAACTATGGATTTGATTACTAAGTTACCAAAGACCAAAAGTGGTAAGGACACTATTTGGGTCATAGTGGATAGACTGACTAAGTCAGCTTACTTCTTGCCAATTAAAGAGACATATAATTCAGATAAATTGGCTAAGTTGTATGTGGACAAGATAGTGTCCCTACACGGTGTGCCAGTATCTATTGTATCCGATAGAGATACTAGATACACATCTCACTTTTGGAAAAGTTTTCAACAATCCTTAGGCACACGATTAAACTTCAGTACGGCTTACCATCCGCAGACGAATGGTCAAAGTGAGCGTACTATCCAGACACTGTAAGACATGCTTAGGGCATGTGTGATTGATTTAGGTGAAAGTTGGGATGACCACTTACCCCTAATAGAATTTCCTACAATAATAGCTATCATACTAGCATCAAGGCTGCTCCTTTTGAGGCCTTGTATGGGAGAAAATGTAGAACGCCCGTATGCTGGACAGAAGTGGGGAGGCCTAACTAACAGGACCAGAGATTGTCTTGGAGACCACGGAAAAGATTGTGCAAATCCGTGATCGTCTCAAAGCTGCCAGAGATAGGCAGAGGAGCTATAGTGACAAGAGGCGTAAACCTCTTAAGTTCCAATAAGGGACAAGGTCATGCTAAAGGTATCACCCTGGAAAGGTGTGATGCGTTTTAGAAAGAAGGGCAAGTTGAGCCCAAGATATATTGGACCATTGGAGATAGTCGAATGTGTCGGCACTGTGGCTTATAAGCTCAGATTGCCAGAGGAGCTTAGTGGAATCCATGATGTATTCCACATATCTAATCTTAAGAAATGTCTAGCGATGAGTCGCTAGCAATGTCGCACAATGAGATGCAAATTGATGAAAACCTGAGGTTCATAGAGAAACCAATTTCGATCGAGATCGACAGGTTAAGAAGCTCCTGAGAAAGATGATACCTATAGTAAAGGTTAAGTGGGATGCTTTTAGAGGTCCTGAGTATACATGGGAGGTTGAGCCCACTATGCGACAAAAGTACCCCCATATTTTTGAATAAAATCTCGAGGTCGAGATTTCTTTTAAGGGGGTGAGGATGTAACACCCTGTAAAAAATCGTGTCCATTAATATAGTGACACATGTTGTATTTTAAATATAGTCTGCTAAAAACCAATAAGGACTAAAGGCGTCAACATGCTCAATATGAGCCTCTGAGTGACGATCCGATGTCAACATGCATAAATAACAGCCTCTGAGTGACTGATATGTCAACATGCTTGAAATTTGGCCTCTGAGTGACTGATATGTCAACATGCCCAGCCTCTGAGTGATATCGGAATCAACATGCTTATCATAAGCCTCTGAGTGATCCTTTGTGAAGTCTTAAACTCTCATACGTGCCATTTGTTGGACGAGAGAGTTCAATTTTGTAAATATGTGAAAGTTGGATGATGGAGGGATTAAAAGTGTCAACATGTTAATTTATACCTCTGAATGACCTTTTAAACGAACCAAGAGCTCGACAATGTACGGGCATAATCCCGGGTATGCCAAGTATTGGCTACGGAGGGCTAAAAGTGCCAAAATGGTGTTTAAATAGGTTTTTATAAGCTTTTATAAGTTAAGGGGTTAAAAGTGTCAAAAGTTGAAACTGGCCAAGGGGCGGTCGCGGGCCGCGAGAGACCTGGCTTGGGCCTCACGCGCCCCGCGAGAACAGGTCTGACGCAGAAAATTTGTTTGGAGACCAAGCAAAGCTCCAAAACCATTGAAACGAAACCATGGCTTCTCTAAACTACTATGCCACGTTTTGAGACACTTGTAAGCTTCTTCTTACTCCCCTAAACACCTGGCTTCACCTCCTTTGAGATCTCCAACTATAAATAGGTGCATAAGTTCTCATTCCAACTTGCACCTTTCTCATTAAATCACTCTTCTCCCTCATCTGGAAGTTCCTAGCTGAAAGGAGCATCCAACTTAGTTCTCTTGCATTGTAGGAACCTCTTGTAAGTGTTCCTTGCTCTTGCATTTTCGTTTATAGGCTTTTATAGCCAAAAGTCAAGCGTTTTTCGGAAAATGCTTTGACTTTCGGTTAAGACCATTATGGTCCAGCCATTGTTCGAAATGAACATGGCTAAGTGATCATAATAAGGTAGGTGTTAATCCCTATGAAGGGCACCTCCTGAAGATCATGTTTCCTAGACCAATTGACGGGTCAAAGTTATGATATTAAAAAGTCAATCAGGCCATTTTTCAGAAAAATTATAAATTGATCTTATATATGTTATGAAACCTGTTTTGACACTTAAACAAGATAGTAATAATTATTAAAACATGTAAGAACATGTTCGGCTCGTCAATTTCAGTTCTAGGGTCGGTTCGCAATCGAAAATCGCGAAGTTTGACTTCTACTTTGACTTTCGATTCTGATCCGATTTCGATTAGTTATGTAACATCCGTCAAAAACGGATTTACCAAACCCGCTCCGTTTATCAACCGAACAGTCAGTCAAATTTTTCGTTGCGAATTAAATGCCCAAAATAATTTTAAACGATCCGTAAATTTTTGGTATAATTATTAGCGATAATTTAGTTTGAAAAACTGATAAAAATAACAAAATAAAAATGTTTTAATCATGCCGGGTTTCGAACTCGGGTCTGTACCGGTTCAAACCAAACACTTATCCCTCAGCCAAACAACCGCTCCGCCGCTTTGATTTTATGGTAATAACAAGAATCAATTAATTCAAATATTCAAGTTCGGAAGTCAAAATTCAGTAAATTGCGCCCAAAATAGCAGTCGTCGGAAATCCCGGCGACTTCGCCGTTTAATTACGTTTTCGCTCAAAATAACCGTAGAATTAACTCTCACAACGGTTATAACCGACGTCTGAACCCGCGACATCAGCCATAACCGCCGGAGAACGGCTGACTTCGAATTTAGACCGAATTCAGACCCCATTCATCTCAATACTACCCTATAAATACACCCACAACTCGCCAGAAACCTTTCACACTCAAATCGCACCTTTTCTCGGCGAAAACTCACTCGCCGGAAATTTTTATTACGTCGCCGGAAAACCGTATCATTAACCGCTGAGCTTTACTGAACCCCCTAAACTCTTACCGAAATCACCCACACCCTTTGCAAGCCTTCGGAAGACTCTCTGCTGCAAGAGACTCGTCGCCGGAGGAACTTGCTGCCACCGGAGTTCTGCCGGAAAACAGAGGAGAAACAGCCGGTACTTTTCACGCCTAAATTCCTTTCTTTTTACTTTTATCTCGTCTGTAATTGATCTTACAACGCTAAAGAAACTTGAATCAACATTCGAACCAGTCAGTCGCCACTTCCGGTTAAAACCAGTGAAGAAGACGACGTTTCAGTAATGGTTAAGTATAATTAAAATCAAGTTAATTACCGGGTTAGACACACAGTCCAGCGGTGGACTGTGTGCACTTTTAACGCTATGGTCACGAGTTCGAGTATTGTCCCTCACACGCTGCCTTGATAAAAATTCCTTTTTCAGCAAACTGAACCGGGTTGATTTAAGTATATGTTAAGTATATTGATAACTGAGTTTATAACCAAGTGAGACACACAGTCCAGCGGTGGATTGTGTGTCCGCTAACCCACAGGTCCCGGGTTCGAGACCTGTGGAGCGCACCGGTTCGCTAGATTTAATTCATTTTTAAAATAAAGGGATTTCTGTTTAATTCTAATTAATGTATATATGTAATTAAAATCGGATATATAACGGGTTAGACACGTAGCTCAGTTGGTAGAGCTGCGTGCACGCGTACGGGAGGTCTCGGGTTCGAGCCTCACCCAGCGCACAATAATATGCCTTCCGAACCGGTCAACGTCAGTCAAAGTCAACTGTAGCAAAAATAAAATATTTTTTTTATTATTTTTATTTAATTATTTTAATTAAAAATCAATTATAAATACTTAAAAATAACATTTTTAAGGTTAGAAAATAGCCTCAAACTCACAAAAATACACCCAACAATCCTACTAAAATAGATTAATAAAATCCGTTTACTTACCAAACCAAAATGCTATTTATCTAGGTTATTTTCACTCGTGGTTAAAACCACTTCGCGTGCATTCAACCTCATCAACCGAACGCACCCAATGTGAGTGAATTCTTACAAACTCCCCTTTTTATTCATGTTTTGGGGTGTATCATGTGTCGCTTAAACTAATTCTCTTATGCAAATTCGTGCTATACCATTTTATGAACTAAACTAGAATGTAACTATTATTGGTTGTGATGTATTACATATTGTCAAAGTTGTATGCAAATTATTTAGGCCCATCAGTTCGTAAGAACAACGCGTGCCTCAAAACTCATACATTAGGCCCATCAGTTCGTAAGAACAACGCGTGCCTCAAAACTCATTCATTAGGCCCATCAGTTCCTCGTGGGAGACGAGAACAACGCGTGCCTTAAAACTCATTCATTAGGCCCATCAGTTGGTAAGAACAACGCGCGCCTCAAAACTCATACATTAGGCCCATCAGTTCGTAAGAACAACGCGTGCCTCAAAACTCATACATTAGGCCCATCAGTTCGTAAGAACAACGCGTGCCTCAAAACTCATTCATTAGGCCCATCAGTTCCTCGTGGGAGACGAGTCGAACAACGCGTGCCTCAAAACAATCATTTGGTGTTTGTGTGTTCAATATTCAATATTATGTGTTGTGTGAATAAATTTACATCTACATTTACTCATATGTGGTATGCACATTATTTATAATCAATTGGATAAACTTGTTCAAATGTTTTTCCATAGGATTCACTCGCCAACATTATGTTGATCCAAAAACCTTTTTACACATGATACAGGTGGACAGGTTGAAGCAAGGAAAACATAGGATATGCCTTAGAAGAGAACCAAGAAGCTTAGACTGATAGTTTGAACATGTTGTATCATTTATTGTAAATTTCCATTAAATTGTATTAATGAATATGAAACATATAATAAATGTCATGAGCTTTGATGATAACCCAATTATGCCCCGATCACCTTTTCCGCTGCGGGTCGGGGTGTGACAGATTGGTATCAGAGCCATGACTATAGGGATATAGGATAGGTTATTAGACCCTTAGAGCCTATACTATAGTCTGCCTAAATTTTAATTGATTAGGTGGTTACATACAAACTTGTGATATTTATTTGTTTCATATTACAGTCAAACATACATGCTTATATACATATTTGTTATACATATATCAATGTTCATATATTCAATTCATTTTCATACTCTCATTATTCAAGGATTTTGTTGCAATTTTCAAATCCCATCAAAGTAAGTTCTGCGACGGGCATGTAGTAATCGGAAGGGTACAAGTACCGGTAGTCGGGACGTCCTGTCTAGGTTGGCATTCGTATAAATCCAAAATAACGGACCAGTTTGCCTACCTGGGGACTAACGATGAGAGTACGACGGACCTATTAGGCCAAAGCATGCCACACCAAACGTCGTTCGAACTAACCTCACTTTGAGATGTCACCGTGTCCATGCCTGGGCACATTCCGAATATCATACGTTACATATTTCTCGATTTTCTCCGGGTTTTAGTGTACGTAACCAGGCTAACACATGCGAACCATATGAAAAACCCGGTAATTCATGGGGGCCCACATGATTACGAAGGTGAAGTATGGCGACATGCAAGGCCCAATTACGAGCAAAACCCAAGACATCCTATGGATGTAGTAGATTTATTTTTCTATATTTATTTTATGAACGTCCATTCCCAAACACGACCCACGATCCCAAAGGCATCCAACTCATACTCTTGACATGTATTCCTTGTAGATGTCTTCTAACCTCGCCCGTAGGAAGATGAGAGCAGGAAAAGCCCGTAAACGCATGGCTACCCAAATCGCTCAGCAAATGGCGACCGTAATACCAAACATCGTAGTTCAAGTTCAACAAGCCTTTACCGCTAATTCCGTTAACCCAACCCAACAAGAAGATCAAAACACTATCAATCCTTCAGTCACTAAATGCACCTACAAACATTTCAAATCCTGCGATCCTCCAAAATACGAAGGTACTGAAGGTGTCACCGCTCTCCTCCACTGGTTCGAAGAAATGGAGAACACTTTTCTAAATTGCGATTGCCCCGATGATCGCAAAGTGCGTTATGCTACTGGTCGTTTACTTGGAACAGCACTCACATGGTGGAATACAGAGAAGACCAAACGAGGTGTTGAAGAAACTATGACCTTGACTTGGGAAGAGTTGAAGGGAATCATGACAAGACGGTTTTGCCCAAGAAGTGAAATCAAGAAATTGGAGGATGAGTTTCATGCTTTAAAACAAAAGGAAGGCGACCACACCACATACAACAAGAGATTCCTTGAGTTAAATCAAATGGTTCCCAATTTGTTTACTCCCCTCTACCGTTTGATCGAGCACTACATTCGTGGTCTTCCATCAAAGATTCAAGACTCTGTAATAAGTACCTCGCCTGCAACTTTGGAAGCAGCAATGGAGCTAGCAACCGCGCTCACTGAGAACCGAATCCGAAACAAAGATTTCAAAGAGGAGAAGAAGAAGGATAAAGCATCAACCGAAACCTCAAACTCCACACGAACCGAATCCTTTACACCACCTACTTCTAAGAGAAAACGTGATGGGCAAATCTTCGCCGTCACCCAACGCAACCAACCAGCTTCACAAGTTGTACCTCCTCAAACTATCCCAAACGCTCAAGTAGCACCCAACTCAACTTACCCAAATAAGAAACCTCACATTGGACCTCACCCTCAATGCAACACCTGTTTCTATCACCATCCATCTACTTTACCCTGTCGACTATGTGCAAATTGTGGACGCTACGGTCATTTGAGCAACGTTTGCCGCACCGCTCAAAACCAAACCTCAACCCCTACTCAACCCATGATCCAAACATATCAACAACCTCAATACCCCATGTACCCATATGTTCGAGCTTGTTTCAATTGTGGCGACCCTACCCATTTTAGAAACACGTGCCCTCGTTTGGTTAACATCATAAACGCCCAAGCTCAAGCAAACCCAGTTAACCAAGCAAATCAAACAAACCCAGCTCCACCGCCAGCAAGAGGAAGAGTTTATAACATCAACGCCAATCCTGTTGAAGATATATTAACGGTCCAAACCAACCACTTAACTAGCTTTCTCTCACCAAGAATCAAGATTCAACTCCAACCACTTAGTTCTTATGTTTTTCTTGATGTTATCTCAATTTTCACGTATCTCAATTGGAATTTTATCCAAGAAATTTTAATGCAAATTACTAGTTCAGTTTGTTTTTATGCTCATTGATTTAATATTCATATCATCATACTTCACGACATATCTCAGTTTCATCATTTAAAGAAGATGAGTTGTGTCTCACTTCTACATAGACTAACCTCTCCATCATATTAAACGAGAGAGGTTTTGTCAAACACGGATACTATCAGAATTAAGACTCAAGCGTTGGTTGTTGTGTTGTTTATGTTGTAGAGTCGCATAGAACTAATCATAACTTGCGGATAAAGTCAACGAGAATTTGACAAGAATATGGTGGATACGCGCTGGTACTTCCTATATATAAGTATTTTGTCAAATGATCGGAGGCATTATCAGGCGGTTATGAGAGGTTCCATGCATAGGTTGTTTGTGTGATTAAGTTATTCATTTTCAGTACATGCAATAAGCTCGGCTCCGTTTGATTGAGCCTTGAGCACACAGACAATTTCATTTACAGTACATTCAATACGTTCGGCTCTGTTTGATTGAGCCTTGAGCGCACAGACATTTCAATTGCAGTACATACAATACGATCGGCTCCGTTTGATTGAGCCTTGATCGCACAGATATATTTCATTTCAGTATTTTTATGTTTGTTGTATTGGTTATAGAGTTACAGGACTAATCATAATTCACTGATAAAACCAATGAAAATTTGACAAGAATATGGTGGATACGCCGCTGGTACTTCCTATATATAAGTATTCTTGCCAAAGGATCAGAGGCGTTATCAGGCGGTTATGAGAAGTTCCATGTAGGATTTACTATTGCCTTGGTTGAAATTTGTGTTACATTTATACCATCTCACTATTTAAAGAAATTGGATTGTGATCCATTTCTACATAGACTAACCTCTCCATCATAACAAACGAGAGAGGAACTGTCACCATTCAAACATATATACTATCATAATGTGGATTCAATTATTTGTTGTTGTGTTTACTTGTGTAGATTATAGTATTGGAAGTTTTGCCTTAGGATATAACCATACTTTTCCAAACATATCTAAACTCTTATGCATGATATCATTTTAGCGAATCATTCCTGCTTAACAATACTTATACAGTAGGCAACAAAAAGCGATTCCTGTATTAGGATACTTAACCTTTACAAGGAACGTTACCGCCTCAAACAAAAACTTAAACCCTTATTTCTTCTAGGTATGTAACTGTCAAAACTAAGCACCATCATTCTTTTAGTCAAATATATCACTATTTAAATTTCGGGACGAAATTTCTAAAAAGCAGGGGATACTGTAACATCCGTAAAAAACGGATTTACCAAACCCGCTCCGTTTATCAACCGAACAGTCAGTCAAATTTTTCGTTGCGAATTAAATGCCCAAAATAATTTTAAACGATCCGTAATCAATTATTATGCGGGGATATATATTTAGTTTTTGAAAAACTGATAAAAATAACAAAATAAAAATGTTTTAATCATGCCGGGTTTCGAACTCGGGTCTGTACCGGTTCAAACCAAACACTTATCCCTCAGCCAAACAACCGCTTCGCCGCTTTGATTTTATGGTAATAACAAGAATCAATTAATTCAAATATTCAAGTTCGGAAGTCAAAATTCAGTAAATTGCGCCCAAAATAGCAGTCGTCGGAAATCCCGACGACTTCGCCGTTTAATTACGTTTTCGCTCAAAATAACCGTAGAATTAACTCTCACAACGGATATAACCGACGTCTGAACCCGCGACATCAGCCATAACCGCCGGAGAACGGCTGACTTCGAATTTAGACCGAATTCAGACCCCATTCATCTCAATACTACCCTATAAATACACCCACAACTCGCCAGAAACCTTTCACACTCAAATCGCACCTTTTCTCGGCGAAAACTCACTCGCCGGAAATTTTTATTACGTCGCCGGAAAACCGTATCATTAACCGCTGAGCTTTACTGAACCCCCTAAACTCTTACCGAAATCACCCACACCCTTTGCAAGCCTTCGGAAGACTCTCTGCTGCAAGAGACTCGTCGCCGGAGGAACTTGCTGCCACCGGAGTTCTGCCGGAAAACAGAGGAGAAACAGCCGGTACTTTTCACGCCTAAATTCCTTTCTTTTTACTTTTATCTCGTCTGTAATTGATCTTACAACGCTAAAGAAACTTGAATCAACATTCGAACCAGTCAGTCGCCACTTCCGGTTAAAACCAGTGAAGAAGACGACGTTTCAGTAATGGTTAAGTATAATTAAAATCAAGTTAATTACCGGGTTAGACACACAGTCCAGCGGTGGACTGTGTGCACTTTTAACGCTATGGTCACGAGTTCGAGTATTGTCCCTCACACGCTGCCTTGATAAAAATTCCTTTTTCAGCAAACTGAACCGGGTTGATTTAAGTATATGTTAAGTATATTGATAACTGAGTTTATAACCAAGTGAGACACACAGTCCAGCGGTGGATTGTGTGTCCGCTAACCCACAGGTCCCGGGTTCGAGACCTGTGGAGCGCACCGGTTCGCTAGATTTAATTCATTTTTAAAATAAAGGGATTTCTGTTTAATTCTAATTAATGTATATATGTAATTAAAATCGGATATATAACGGGTTAGACACGTAGCTCAGTTGGTAGAGCTGCGTGCACGCGTACGGGAGGTCTCGGGTTCGAGCCTCACCCAGCGCACAATAATATACCTTCCGAACCGGTCAACGTCAGTCAAAGTCAACTGTAGCAAAAATAAAATATTTTTTTTATTATTTTTATTTAATTATTTTAATTAAAAATCAATTATAAATACTTAAAAATAACATTTTTAAGGTTAGAAAATAGCCTCAAACTCACAAAAATACACCCAACAATCCTACTAAAATAGATTAATAAAATCCGTTTACTTACCAAACCAAAATGCTATTTATCTAGGTTATTTTCACTCGTGGTTAAAACCACTTCGCGTGCATTCAACCTCATCAACCAAACGCACCCAATGTGAGTGAATTCTTACAAACTCCCCTTTTTATTCATGTTTTGGGGTGTATCATGTGTCGCTTAAACTAATTCTCTTATGCAAATTCGTGCTATACCATTTTATGAACTAAACTAGAATGTAACTATTATTGGTTGTGATGTATTACATATTGTCAAAGTTGTATGCAAATTATTTAGGCCCATCAGTTCGTAAGAACAACGCGTGCCTCAAAACTCATACATTAGGCCCATCAGTTCGAAAGAACAACGCGTGCCTCAAAACTCATTCATTAGGCCCATCAGTTCCTCGTGGGAGACGAGAACAACGCGTGCCTTAAAACTCATTCATTAGGCCCATCAGTTGGTAAGAACAACGCGCGCCTCAAAACTCATACATATGGCCCATCAGTTCGTAAGAACAACGCGTGCCTCAAAACTCATACATTAGGCCCATCAGTTCGTAAGAACAACGCGTGCCTCAAAACTCATACATTAGGCCCATCAGTTCGTAAGAACAACGCGTGCCTCAAAACTCATTCATTAGGCCCATCAGTTCCTCGTGGGAGACGAGTCGAACAACGCGTGCCTCAAAACAATCATTTGGTGTTTGTGTGTTCAATATTCAATATTATGTGTTGTGTGAATAAATTTACATCTACATTTACTCATATGTGGTATGCACATTATTTATAATCAATTGGATAAACTTGTTCAAATGTTTTTCCATAGGATTCACTCGCCAACATTATGTTGATCCAAAAACCTTTTTACACATGATACAGGTGGACAGGTTGAAGCAAGGAAAACATAGGATATGCCTTAGAAGAGAACCAAGAAGCTTAGACTGATAGTTAGAACATGTTGTATCATTTATTGTAAATTTTCATTAAATTGTATTAATGAATATGAAACATATAATAAATGTCATAAGCTTTGATGATAACCCAATTATGCCCCGATCACCTTTTCCGCTGCGGGTCGGGGTGTGACAAGTTACCTACTGATCTAAAGTTGTATTATGATCGTAATATAATGTAGCATAACCCTGTAAAGTTATATTACATGATCATAATCAGAATCCAAGTTTATGCATAAGTTCCATAATTATGCCATCTTTGACCAAAATGACCTTTTTGCATAAAACAAGGTTTTTAAATGGTAATGAACTTTAAAATGAGTTTCTACTTATGTAATATTATAAGTAGGATTATTTGGGATATTAAACCAAGTTATAAACTGAGTTTTTAAGCAAGTCCTTAAACTATGTCGATAAATGACGGTTTTAGTACTTGTGACTCATAAAATGATTTTAATCAATCTTTTCAAGGTAAATCATTTACCTACTGATATGTTATAACATGTTTTAAACATTTTAATCTGATTCAAATGGCAGTTTTAGTAAACATCGCTTAAAAACATCATTTTACGACATAAGCGCCGTTTAAGCGCATAGTATGGCTTTAAACCATATTATCGACCAAGACTTGATACCTACTGATTTTAAAACTTTTTTTAAACATATTTATAGTAGGTACATGTTATAAACTCATAATCCCAAATAATTTATAAATTATGTATAAAATTACTAAAATGCCCCTATAAGGCATAATTTCGTTTTAAAACCTTAACGGGCATACAAGTTGATATCCTACTGATATCTTAACTTATTTAAAGTATAATGGCAATAGAACTTGTCCATGACTTATCCGGTTACCCGATATCGCTAATATGCGCACGGTTACGTATATGTAACTATTTTACGGAAATTAACCGAAACGGGTTTAACCTTGTCACTTAAGTCTCAAAATCCAGAATGTTAATAGTTTACCCATATTAAACAAGTCAAGGTACTTGTTGGGATTAAACTACATTCTATCCAATCATCATTTAATCTAGCGTCATACGTTTTGATCAAGTACGCTAGTCGGTATAAGTCTATGACTTAAATAAGACCGTTAATATTTAATTGGTTAGTTTATGCCATAATCCAGACTAGAGACTTGCCGGTAAATGCTATCTGCACTTAGTCCTTTTAGGTAAATACTCTCGACTTATTTCCCCTATATGGGCTTGGGTTACGGCAAATTATTACCGCTTGGTCGGAAATAGGATTAATCGAACGCTCGTTCGGAATAGAGATCCGCATATTCTGTTTTAACCAGTTTTGTTTGATAATTTAAACATCGGGGGGTTAACTACCGTGTCCTGGATATCCTCGGCTCATTACAATCGAAATGGCCACGACCTTAGCGCGGGTGTAGGCATACACCCGATAGACGCTCAATTATGCTTTCCCACAAGGTTGGGAGGAACTGACTCCTTCGTGAGTCCAAAGTGGTGTGTACGTTAATTGTGTCTCGGTTTTCATGCCAAGCCCCGTATGTATGACAAACATGTAAATCTGTTAACAAGGTTGGACGGTCAATTAACCCAAGTTATAAAAAGATTTTTGTGCTGATACGCACCTAAAACATTTTTTAAATGTTTTCAAAACGAGTCAGTTGGGTGTATTTACCAGCGAAAGCTGACGTATTTTCAGAAGACTAATCTGCAGGTACAATACGAAAATAGGCCGGTAGTGCTCGGTAGTGATAGAGGATCTTGAAAATCCTAAATCTGCCCAAAGTCTGTTTTATATTCTTTCCTTGTACAATTTATGATCCGCCTGTGGATCTTCTATTAAAAGCTTGTATATTATTTTGTATTTTCGAACATCCGGTTTGTAATAGTAATTTTACTCCAAGACTTCCGTTGTGCCGTGTTTAATTAACTATGATGATTATCAACTGATGTCACGATACTCCCCACCCGGGCCCACCGGTGTATGGATTTCGGGATTGGAAATCCGGGGTGTGACATAAATAATATAACATGACATAACGAAACATAAGAAATGAAAAAATTATGTGATTCAAGCCCCAAAGGCGAAAAGCTACAATGATACAATTCAAGCCCCCGAAAGACGAAAAGAAAACAAAAACAAAAATTTTTATTAGAAAAAACACACACAACAAGTGTCATAAATGCAAACAAATATCACTAAAAAATTTTATTAGAAAGAAAACAAAACAAAAAACCAACAATACTTAAATATTAAACATATCTGATTTTATATCATATTGTGTAATAGTGACTTATATAATTACACTTTTTATTAATTTTTTTAAAGAATAGTATATTGTCAATATGTTTGTGTATATATATTTGTGCATAGACATGTGTGTTGTATGTAGAAGAGAGAAAATACAGAAAGAAGGATGAGGATTACTCAACAAACTTTGGTTCTATTCATGATGATTGCCCTCATTTCATCTGGTTAATTATATATAACTATGTTTACTTATGCTTCTATGTCTTGTTGTATTTCATCTAATATATCGTTAATTTGTGAAGGGATGTGGCAGGAAACAGTGGCAGCTCGACCTAATGCTCTACCACACTGCACGACAAGAAATGATTGTTTACCACTTTGCAAGGATTGTGGTTTTGTCAGTGTTTAGGGGGGATTTGTGTTCGTGGGTGTCCTGGGCCCCCGGCTCAAGATCTCGTAAAGGGTCATGGTTTTGAAGGAGAATCAAATCGTCTATAAGGCCTTTAGTGATTATTGTATTTGAAAAGTTGTGATTGGAAATGTCGAATTGTTTTTTTAGCATACAAGATGAATACAACATTTTTCTTCTATACTAAATAAATGTTTTTTTCCTTGCACTAAAACATATGTAAGGCTACTAGATTAACTAGCAATAACACTCGCACGCGTTGCGGCGCGGATACATCGCAAACATCGAATAGATTAGTCCAAACGTTATGTGATGCATTAACCATATGAAACGTGCATTTAGACGTATCACAGAAACGTAACGGGCATAACGAAAAAGCTGACAAGTATAATTAAAGGAGATTAATTAGAACTTTTGAAAAAAAGGGGGGGGGGAAAGAAACCACCATTTGACTCCACTTGGTTCGAAACAAAATTAATGAAACATTCATAAAATAAGCACGGAAACATACTATATTTCACCACACTCATTTCCCAAAATAGTTTACGTTAAAACATACACCAACTCAAATTTATACATGTACGTACATAAAAGTAAGCACGTAAAAAATGTTTTTTTAACAAAAAGTTTTATATTTGATCCGACTCGTTTCCAAAAAAAAAAATTTACGCCGAATAGAGCAAATTGAATTCATACCGACACATAATAAAAATATGCACGTAAAAATTGTTTTTTAAGTAAAGAAGGTACAAGGGTAAACTCGAAACAAAATATTTTTAGTAAAAAGTTAACCGGTTAAAAACGTTTGTAAAATTGCCAAGTAGCCCACAAACAACATAGGAGATTGTAAAATAAAATAAATAAAAAAGGAAAAAATAACACTGAATGAAAAACAAACGTAAAGTCGTTGAATCACGCACACCCGTTGTGGCGTGTTAATGCGAAGAAATTAGAGCGCAACGTAAAACGTATAAATAAAAAACTAAGTCGATTTGGGACCCGCACATTGAAACGAAGTTGTCAAACGGAGAATAATAGATGCGTTCGGGCCTGTAAAATGGGAAAAACAGACAAAAAAACGTTGAACCACATACACACACTGTGACATGTTGACTCGCAAAATTTTGAAAAAACGTAAATCGAAAAACTTGCAAAAGATGAAAATTATAGGGGACCAAAGTTGAAAATAAAAAATTCTTGGGGTTAAATTGCGAAATATGAAAAATTTTGGGTTAAAAGTTAAAAACTCAAAGAGGTTAAAATGAAAAGATAAAAACCTTTGGATGAAAAACGAAAAATCAAAATCAAAAAAAAATTTGAAGGACCCTATGCACATGGTACAACATAAAGCAACAAAATGTTGTTTATTTATAGTAAGAAAATTTACGCAAGAAAATGTCGTAAATGCTATGCACAAGTTAAAGTGTGTATTCTGTATATTTTTAAAGTCGGTTAGATTCTCGTGTGCTACATGAGTTTAATAAATTTAATGTTATAACTTACTTAGTAATAAAAATATATATTTTAAAAACATATGTATTTCACGGGTTTCATAAACTCATATATTACACGAGTTGGATACAATATAACATAATCTGTTAACAAATATAGTTATCAATTATAAAAAAATGTCTTTTAAATTAACAATTATAAATTTTAATATAATTAATTCAATACAAATTTATTTGGTCAATGATATAATAACTATCAATAATTAAATAATAAGTCTTTATAGCAAAGTATTTATTATTTTTCAAAATCATTATTATTCAATAGGAGGGAGAGGCGGTAAAACAAAATTTAGATGTCCTATATTTTAGCTAAACAAATAAGAATGCTTATTTTGATAGTGCAGGGTTGAAATGAGAAGAATTTTTTTATAAGAATAAAAGAGAAGAAATTTCAACCAATAAGAATCATTTATTTTATTTCATTTAATTTTTGTATTTATTATTAGTGTAAGGGTATATGGGTAATCTTAGATAGATCATTAGTTGGTAGTCTTCCTTTTTAATAGCTAACTACATTAAATTTGTAACTTATTTTCAAAAAAATATTTTTTCAAAGAAGAAAAAGAATTTTTATTTTAAATAGTATAATAAATTACGAGGTGTGTAGAAAAAATTACGAAGTGTATAGAATGAATTACGAGTTGTGTATGACAAATTCCAATATGTGTAGGATAAATTTCAAAACGTGTAGGAAAAATTTTAATGTGTGTAGGCGAAAATTTTAGTATGGAGGATGATAGTCTTTATATTAGTCAAAGATAATAATAAATGAGATGAGAGAAAAACTATTTAATGTTTTACGATTGTACCCTTTGTTTTTTTTCTCTCAATTTAATTGTATTCGCAAATGAATCTCTCCCTATTTTGATATTTGTATTAAAGGTTGTGGTAATGGTATATGTGATTTTAATGAATTGATAAATTTAAGGGTAAATTACGCTTTTTATTCTTTATGTTTGCATCGGATTGCAATGGATGTCCTTTAACTTCAATAATTATAGTCACAATTCTTTATTTGTAAAGCTAATCACACTCTACGTCCTTTAACGCTAACCTAGTTAAAATCTTGTGTCTCTCAACATCAACAGATATGATTCGGCGAAACTCCGGTGCCGACATCATTGAAGATGTGTCTCACGTTGAAGATGCGCCAATGGCAACACCCTTGCGTCTCTCAACAGAAACAAATTTGGTGACGGTACGGGTTTGTGGGTGCGACATCATTCATGAAACCGGTGGAGGTGTGTAACGTAAAGAACTTTTTCGATTGGGTTTCTGTGAGAAACTAATGAAGAAGGGAAGTTGGTGGTTATGGTGGTGGAGGTGGATGTGATGTGGGGTAGCTAGTGATTATGGTGGTAAAGGTGGGGTAGCGGGTGCTTATGATGGTGGAGATTTGGTAGTTAGTTCCCATTAGATAGAGAGATTATGTAGTTATATATTAAAAGTTTTTTATGTTAATAATTATTTTTGAGAGAGATAGATTGATATGTATAAAACTTACTTGAGTTGAGAAAACTCAAGAAAACCCTATGTAACGTTTTTATTTTTTTCTAAAATAATAGAGGAATGTAACATTAATGTACTTGAACATTTTTATAAAAAAATTGTAAAAACGCCTACTTGTTTTTAAAAAAAATGTTCAAAATTTGTATGTTACATTTTCTTTGGACATATATATTATGTAACATGACATTTTTAACATTTTTTTAAAATAAACTACTCGGCGTTTTTTTTTCTTTTATAAAAATGTTCAAATATATGTATGTTACGTTTCCTATTTTTTTAGAAAAAAATAAAAATGTTACAAGGGTTTTTACAAAGGTTTTTTGAGTTTTTTCAACTCAAGTGGAGTTTCGTTTTACCCTTTCCCTATATAGGTATATATATATATACACACACTGGGCAGGATGCCCGCATGAAGCGGCGGGAGCGACACATCGCATTGCGTTACTCGTTTTTTGGTAGTTTTCTTATTCACACAATATTTATTGCAGCATTATTGTGATATATATACATCAAAGCGAAGTAATCGGGTAATCCATTTCATTGTGTTATGCATGATTCGGTCGGTTCGGTTATTATCCTCAACCGAAGCCAAAACCAAAGTCACCGGTTAGTCTATTTTATTAACCAATTGGTTTTTGGTTAATCATTTCAGTTTATTTGGTTAGACTGGCGGTTTTTGGTTTGGTTCATTTAATTTCAGTTAATAGCAAAACCCAAACTTTGGTTAAAACTTTTGCATAGTAATATATGAAATTGAGGCATAAATACATGAAATGAAAGTAATATATATATATATATATATAATTATTAATATATATAGGGGTTCATGTGAGAAAATATAAAAGTGTGAGACGGATAAGAAAGATTATGGAGGTGACATGAGTCCCTTTTTATTTTGGTAGTTTAGGGTATAAGTGTAATTTAACTAATAAAATCTAATTATGGAATGAATATATGCAACCGATTTTTGGCAGTTATTGTAGAGATTTTCGAATTTGAAATAACACCCTAACTCATAAAAACACCACAATGTTTATATTGAAGGCATACATCTTATAAAGAACAGAAATATAACTCATAAAAACACCTTAGCTCATAAAAACACCACATCATATATATTGAAAGCATACATCTTATAAAAAACAGAAATATAACAAAAATAACACCATAACTCATAAAAACACCACAGCAGTTATATTGAAGGCACACATCTTATAAAAAACACCCTAACATTGAATATAACAGAAATAACACCCTAATATAAAAGCGGTCAACACTTTAATCAGAATCAAAATAGAAATAACACCCTAAATATATAAAAACAGAAATAACTCTACATAAGCACATCAATATAGTACTCATATTAAAAAAAAACACTCGTTATTATGGTGTAATTTAAAAAAAAAGTTACGTATAAAAAGTTATTGATGTTTAAAAAAGAAGGAGGAACTTTACATGTCTATTAATGTTAGTTTCTTAATTTAAAAATATTAAATTTACCTTTATACCCTTAATCTAGAAAATTAGTTAGTTTAATAGTCAACATTATTTACAGAATTGCACTATGATCTCCACTGTTAGATTAAATATCTAATGGTTTAGATTCTTTCTTATCTTTCTCACACTTTTAAATTTTAGATTATATATATGAAATGGAGATATAAAATATGAAATATATGAACCGGAGGTATAAAAGCTAGAAATATATGAAAATATGAATAATTATGTTCGGTTCAGCTTCGGTTTTAGTTAATTCCATTTTTTTATTTCGGTTTCAGTTTCCTCTATTTTCGATTTGGTTTAAGTTAACGATTTAGTTTTATTCACGATAACCGGTTTTGGTTAACAACCGATAGGTACGCGCGCAACGCAGCGGGAAAGATAGAAATTACCACGTTGTGCATTGTTAGTTGGTTGGATTATTATCCTCAACCGAAATCGATGTCATCAATTAGTCCATTTTATTAACCAATCTATTTTTAGTTAATCAGTTTGGTTTATTCTGTTAGATTGACGTTTTTTGGTTTGATTCATTTAATTTCTGTTAACAGCCAAAACCAAACTTGGGCTAAACTTTTGATTAGAAATACATGAAATTTAGGTATAAATACATGAAATGGATGTATAGGTACATGAAATGGAGGTATAAATACATAAAATGCCGGTATAAATATAAAATACATGAACTAAAAGTATAAAATCTATAAATATATGAAAATATAATGGTTCGATTCAATTAATTTTGGTCAAACGAGGGTACAAAAAAATCAATAACCGTTTTTGGTTAATTCGGGTTTCGGTTAATTAATTTTCAGTTAACTCAATTTTTGGTTGATTTCGGTTCAGTTCTGTTAACGATTTAGTTGTAGCCCTTAAACATTGTTAATCACGTAACATATCAATTTTTTAATTAAAAAACTATAGCAATACTATACTTAAATTAAAGTGAATAAAATACTCATTTATATGATGCAAATTAAAAAAAAAATTAACGTACAAAAAAGTTATGAATTTTTAAAAATTGTAGGGAGGGGAGTTAGTTTATTATAAGGGGATAATTACTAACTAATTATCTATAATTTTGTTAAAGATGAGGGTTTAATCGCTTGACATTTTGTAGCTTTTAAATATTATGGGATGATGACTAAGTACGTTGCGCTTTAATCACTTGTACACTAAGGAATCATCTACTTGTACATTTTAATCCACATATCAATGCTGACCAAAACTACTATCGAAATGCCGACAAAAAATGTGTAGCTCGTCACAATACTTTTGGATTATTTTTTTAAACATTATGGTCTATAAGATATGACAAGAATACGTAAAAGAATTATAAGTTTTTTGTGGAGGGAACGAGTGTAACAATTACCCGTAATTATGTTAAAACTTAAGTATTTAAGTGTAATAAGATGCAAAACTAAAATATAATTATTGTTTAAAATACTAATTTACCTTCATTTTAAGGGTGTATTTATAAATTAGAAGGAAAAAAATTGTTATTTTTCTAATATCTTAAAATGTCTTTCCTAATACATTATAATATATTATAGATAACCTTCCTGATGCTTTTTAAAACTTGATACTATCATCTTGAAGAAACTTTAATGAATTTGAGCTCTCTAATTTCATTAGATGTAAAATTGAAAAATATAAAGTTTAAAAAACTAACAATTTAAGTTAATTGAAAATATAAAGTTTAAAAAACTAACAATTTAAGTTAGATAAATATATTGTACATTATCCGAGGCTTTGAGTGCATTATATATTTGGATGATGAAAATATTCATATGTAAATAGAAATTCGAATATCCATATTTTTCTCAACCACCCGTATTACCAGTCACTTTTAATAAGTTCGGTATCCTAAAATTGTGCCCCATAAATAAATTTGGTGAGGATCACGTACATATTAATTAATTACCCTATAAAACCAAAGACCACCCTCAATATTTCAGTTGCCTTTGCCGTTTACTGGTAAGCTCATTCTTTTTGGATTCTTGTTTCATTGCATAGGCAGTTATTAATATTAATTGGCGAGTAGTTACATCATCGGATTTTGGTTTTCATTGGTGAATCTTCACCATGAGATTGTGGTGGCTAAAAACGTGAAAACGTAGGGTTTAGTTGTGGTTAATACCATAATAATTATTAAATAAAGAAATAAATATAGATTAAGCTATGATCTAAATCAAATGAATAAAGATCTGAAACCTAAAAGCGATCAGTTTAGGAATCTGATTAATGACGTTCCAACAACCATGATTCCGGGCGTTGTGACCAAGGTCGACTACTCGACCGCCGCCAACCCCTTGGCTCCGTATAAGAATCAGGCAAAACATCATAAACTGGTAACTGCCCCCTAGATCCGTATAAGAATAAGGCAAAATATCATCGTGTTCGAGATGTATAATATTTTGGCTAATTTTATCATTCTTAGGCTAGAAGGGAATCATGAGTCTGGTGGATTGTAAACTAAACACACTACATTCACAACAATGCTTAGGTAAAAGAAGAGAGGAAAAGATAAAAATAAGCTGAAAGATTGTGCATATTGAGCACGATGGTCATTGCCTAGTTCATATAGGAATGTTAATGTTTGTGGCCACATGTTCTCTTACTGCAACAATCACGTCTTGGTTAATTAAGTTGCAACTCGTTTACCTTCGCCTAGAAACTAAAACATGGCAAAAACATGTTTATGTCCTCTATTTGAGGACGAATTTTAAATTACAACGTTTTGGCATTCATATGTGACTAATTGTTTGAAAATCTGCGTTCATATGGATGTGTCTATAGATTCCATGCTGACAGTTCTTTTAAAACAACAACTCTCTGTAATTCTACTGCTAAGTTACACTAGGGACGGGATTGGTACAGAACCCATATTTGTACCCATACTAGTACCGAAAATACCAATAACGAATTTGAACAATATTGGGTTCAAATACCGTACCGAATATATTGGTATGGTACGGTATCCGCTTTGGTACCTGTTTGTTTTATTTTAGTTTTTGAGCACTTATATGGGTACTATATAAGTAAAATCTGCACGAATACCAATATAGTATAAGTACCAAACAGGTAAAATCAATATGGGTATCATAAATACCATAGGGTCTAAATATTCACACACCCACTTGCCTATTTAGACACCCTTTAGACGGTCGTCTAGATCTAGACTGGGCGTCTAGGGTTTTTTTTTTCTGACCACATTCCTGCACCGTACAACGTCAAATCAGTCACATCAGACGGGGCGTCTAGCAATAGACGTAGTAGAAGACGACCAGGCCAAGACGGGGCGTCTAGGGCTAAACGAGCCGTCTTGAAGGTTGTGCTCTGCATGCATGTCAGTTAAGTTGCAAAGTGATACGCGTCGTCTAGGCCTAGACGAGGCGTATATAACCTTCTTAAATAGAGTCATGCAGAGCATTTGTGTCGCATAAATTTTTCAATTCGTCGTCGGAATTCTCTGCGGCTTCTTCTTTGGCTTATATTACTTAATTTGATATCATTCAATGCATGTCGGTAAAGTAGTAAAGTGATATCCCCGCCTAGGCGTTAGACGGGGCGTCTATTTCTTTGTTAAATAGACCTATGCAGAGCATTTGATGTCACATAAAACTTTCAATTCGTCGTCGGAATTCTCTTTGTCATGAACTTTGGCTTGTATTACTTCATCTGATATCATCCAAAGGTGATGAAATGTCATTAAACTGGGACGGGTCATGGGTGCCTGAAGTCAATACGGTAACAGTTATTAGGTTAAACTAGTTGTTTTAGTTGTTTACTAATTGTGATATCGTTGTTGGGGGGAGAGCGGTGTTCCCAATTCTAATGAGAAAGAGGAGGTTGTGTCTAGTGTACAAGACATTATTCGTGATGGTGGAGGATATGGTGGTGAGGCACCCCCATACGCAGGCAATCCATATCTCACGGAGATGGTTTGAAAAACGCCTGAGGTTTCATGGTGAGTTAAAAACATATTTACCCGATGAGATCAGCCTTATATATTTTGGAAAAAAAGTATTGGAGGGACGGTTTCCAGCGTGCAAATTTGTATCTCAATTGACTACACGTCAAAGACTGCCTTGTGCTGAATCGAAGACTGTAACCGAAGGGAAACTCGAGGAGTAAATGCAGGTAAATGAGAAATATTGTCATCTTTTAAATATATATTGTTTTTGTTTGCATAATAGAGTGTGTTGTGGTTTAACATAGTGATATGTTGTTGAACTTATTTCAGGTGTTTCTACAGCACCTAACGAGTCTTAGTCATCGTCTGATGATCAGTATTGGTCAACCACGGTCAACAAAGAAAGAACAATGGCTCGATTTTTTTATGTTTAATACTATTTTTTTGTATAAATAATACAAAGATTTTTTTAATACAATAAAAAAAACTTTTGGTATAACTAATAGGATTTTATTTACTTAATTTGAACTTTGATATAAGCCGACATTCCTTCAGTACACCCAAGGCACAGCAATTAAACCATACAAAGCTTTGTATTTAAAAACAACAAACTCCGGGCATTGACAAACAGACGGTAATTATAGTCTCTGAGCTCTCACGTCCAACCGTCGGCATCGGCAGATGACGAAATGTCAATACTCCCCGTGGTGACGGTTGGACGTGAGAGCTCGGATACTATGATTACCGTCTGTTTGTCAACAACCGGGTTTTTTGATTTTTAGATACAAAGCCCATCTAAAAACCAACAAACTACGGGTATTGTCAAACAACAACAATTATACTCTCCGAGCTCTCATGTCCAACCGTCGGCACCGGCAGACGACAATGTCGATACTGCCGGTGGTGACTGTGGGACGTTAGAGCTCGGAGAGTATAATTGTTTGTCAATACCCGGAGTTTGTTGGTGTTTAAATAGTCTTTGTACGGTTTAAAAAAACCATACAAAGCCCATCTAAAAACCAACAACTCTGGGTATTGACAAACAACAGCAATTATACTCTCCGAGCTCTCACGTCCTACCGTCGGCACCGGCAGACGACGAACTGTCAATACTGCCGGTGGCGACGGATCTCGGAGAGTATAATTGCCGTCTGTTTGTCAATACCTGGAGTTTGTTGGTTTTTAGATAGGCTTTGTATGGTTTATTTGTTGTGCCTTTAGTGTACTGGTAGAATTTCAGCTTATATCAAAGTTCAAATTAAGTAAATAAAATACTATTAGTTATAACAAAAAAATTTAAATGTATATATACGGGTTGTCTAGACCTAGACGCCCCGTCTTGGTCTAGCAATAAGACCATTCTACCCCCAGTTTGTTGGCCGTCTAGGCTAAGCTCAGGGGCATAATGGTCATATTATCAGGGTCTAGACGTGTCGTCTAAACCTAGACGCCACGTACAGTGTAGGCTGGATCTTTATCCCTGAAAAATTTTGAATTTTAAATTGAAAATGTAAATTACCATTTTACCCCTGAGTTGTCGCCCGTCTAGGCCTAATTCAGGGGCAAGTTAATTACCATTTTGCCCCTGAATTAGGCCTAGATGGGCGCAGTTCAGGGGTAAAATGGTAATTTACCCCTGAATTAGGCCTAAACGGGCGATTGGGGAGACGCCCACGACTGTTTGACCTGGCCGGCACGCCGACTTACAGGGAGCTGCTCGTCGAGTTTCTGTCCACCTTCACGTTCCACCCTCCACGAGTCGACCAGCCGCCTCCCCAGCCACAGGGTCCTCCCCCTCCGCCGGAGGTGTCATTTAGGTTGGCCGGTGTGTGGCGTTAGATGACGCTTGCAGAGTTTGTCGTTCATAGCGGCATATACCTGCAGGAGGAGATTTACGGAGGGGCTTGTGGTGGTGGATAGAGCTACTCTTTTGGGCTTTTGGGAGGTAGTCGCAGGCCCTGACACTTGGGAGCATGTCAGGGTGAAGGAGAGGATTTCTCACGTTGCCGACCCACTGTACAGGTACGTACGTTTATTATGTTAATTTTTGATTATTGTTGCTATGAATTAATTTCCGTTTTTCGCTAACATAATATGCAGGTATCTACATCGGATGCTCGCTACGTCTATTACCGCTCGCGGATAAAGTCATGAGTGGTGTACGAGAACCGACTTGTTTTTTTCTATTGCCTTTTGTACAGGAGGTCGTGCGCACTTGCGCACCGTTTCGCCCAGTACTTCGCCTCCGCCCACCACCGACAGGAGCGCGACTTTTTGTACGGCGGGGCGTGCGTCACCGTCATTGCCCGGTCATTGGGTCTTGTGCTGAAGTCGGACCTGCACTTGCAGCCGGCCATACCATCCACGCGGATGGGTTTTCTGACCTTGCGGGGGATGAGGCTTGTGAAGAGGTTCGGCGTGCTAGGCGAGCGGATTAAAACCCGCGAAGGTGAGCCATGGATTCCGGAGCCGCTGCCCGATCACTTCGCTCCAGTCCATCCACCGGCATATGAGGCAGCAGTAGTCCAGGACCCTCCGGTTGATGTTGACGGACCGCACGCACCGCCACCGCCACCACCACCTCACGGGGCGCCTCAGTTTCCGCAGCACTGTAACACCCTGTAAAATCGTGTCCAATAATATAGTGACACGTGTTATATTTTTATATATAGTCTATTAAAGACCAATGAGGACTAAAGGCGTCAACATGCTCAATCTGAGCCTCTGAGTAACGGTCCGATGTCAACATGCATAAATAACAGCCTCTGAGTGACTGATATGTCAATACGCGTAAATCATTAGCCTCTGAGTGACTGATACGTCAACATGCTTGAAATTTTGCCTCTGAGTGACTGATATGTCAACATGCCCAGCCTCTGAGTGACATCGGAATCAACATGCTTATAATAAGCCTCTGAATGATCCTTTACGTAGTCCTGACTCTCATATGTCCGTTTATTGGACAAGAGTGATTAAACCCATTATTATATGAAAGTTGGATAATGAAGGGATTAAAAGTGTCAACATTTTAATTTATACCTCTGAGTGACCTTTTAACGAACCGAGAGATCGACAATGTTCGGGCATAATCTCGGGTATGCCAAGTATTGGCTACAGAGGGCTAAAAGTGCAAAAAAGGTGTTTAAAAAGGCTTTTATAAGCTTTTATAAGTTAAGGGGTTGAAAGTGTCACAGTTTGAAAGCTAAAGGGCGGTCGCGGGCCGCGAAAGACATGGTCTGTGTTTCTCGTGGGGCGCGAGAGGACCTCTGCTGCAGAAAGTTTGCTTGGCTTCCAAACAAAATGCTAAAAACCATTAAATCGAAACCATAGACTTGCAAACTGCTATGCCACATTTTGGGACACTAGTAAGCTTTTTCTTACACCCCTAAACACCTGGCTTCACCTCCTTTGAGCTCTCTAACTATAAATAGGTGTTCAAGTGCTTCATTCCAACTTGCACCTTTCTAAATCATAACTCTTCTCCCTTCTCTGGAAGTTCCTAGCTGAAAGGAGCATCCAACTTAGTTCTCTTGCATTCTAGGAACCTCTTGTAAGTGTTCCTTGCTGTTGCATTTTCATTTATAGGCTTTTATAGCCAAAAGTCAAGCGTTTTTCAGAAAACGCTTTAACTTTCGGTTAAGACCATTATGGTCCAGCCATTGTTCGAAATGAACATGGCTAAGTGATCGTAATAAGGTAGGTGTTAATCCCTATAAAGGGCACCTCCTGAAGATCACGTTTGCTAGACCAATTGTCTGGTCAAAGTTATGATATTAAAAAGTCAAACAGACCATTCAGAAAAATCATAAATTGATCTTATATATGTTATAAAACCTGTTTTGACACTTAAACAACTTGGTAATAATTATTAGAACATGTAAGAACATGTTCGGCTCGTCAATTTCAGTTCTAGGGTCGGTTCGCAACCGAAAGTCGCAAAGTTTGACTTCTGCTTTGACTTTCGATTCTTACCCGATTTAGATTAGTTAGATACTGATATAAATTTGCATTATAATCATAATATAATGTAGCATAACCCTCTGAGGTTATATTACATGATCATAATCAGAATCCAAATTTATGCCTAAGTTCCATAATTATGACATCTTTGACCAAAATGTACTTTTTGCATAAAACAAGGTTTAAAATAATAATGAACTTGAAATTGAGTTTCCTACTGATGTGATATTATAAGTTGGATTATTTGGGATGTTAAACCAAGTTATAAACTGAGTTTTCAAGCAGGTCCTTAAACTATGTCGATAAATGACGATTTTAGCCCCTGTGGCTTATAAAATGGTTTTAATCAAATCTTTTCAAGGTAAATAAATTAATTACTGATATGTTATATTAAATAATATATTAAGACATTTTAATCTAACCCTAATGTCATTTTTCCTTAAACATCGCATAAAACGTCATTTTACGACATAAGCGCCGCTTCGGCGCATAGTATGGTTTTAAACCATATTAATTAACCAAGACTTGTTACCTACTGATTTTAGAACTTATTTTAAACATATTTACAGTAGGTACATGTTGTAAATTTAGAATCCCAAATAATTTATAAACTTTGTGTAAAATGACCAAAATGCCCCTTCGCTGCATAGTTTGGTCATAAAAGATAATTTACACATATAATTAACATTCTACTGATATTATATCATAAATAAGGTATTTTTCCAGAATACTTATAATTATAACGATAAATTATATTCAAGTTCCTTTTATACGGTATATAATTACCGAAATGCCCTTATGAGGCATAGTTTCGTTTTAAAACCATAACGAGCATACAAGTTGATATCCTACTGATATCTTAACTTATTTAAAATATAATGGTATATAGAACTTGTCCATTACTTATCCGGTTACCCGATATCGCTTTTAAGCGTACGGTTGATTATACGTAACTAGTTTACGGAATTTAACCGAAACGGGTTTAACCTTGTCTTTTAAGTTTCAAAATCCAGAATGTTTATAGTTTACCCATATTATACAAGTCAAGTCTTGTCAGGATTAAACTACATTCTATCCGATCATCGTTTAATCAAGCGTTATACGTAATGATCATGTACACTATTCGGTTTATAAGACCGTTAGTATTTAATTGGCTAGCTTATGCCATAATCCAGACTAGAGCCTTCCCGGTAAATGCTATCTGCACTTGGTACTATTGTATACGGCTGAATTATTTAAAAATAACAGAAGAAGACTAGCTCAGGTAAATACTCTCGACTTATTTTCCCTATACTGGCTTGGGATACGGTAAACTATTACCGCTTGGTCCGAAATGGGGTCAATCGAATGCCCGCTTGTGGCTAGTAAACCCGCATATTCCAGTTTTAATCATTTTTGTTTGATAACTTAACCGGGGGTTAAATTACCGTGTCCTGGATATCCTCGGCTCAATACATTAGTTATTGACCACGACTTTAGCACGGGGTGTAGGCATACACCCTTTGATGCTCATATGCAATATGCCCAAGACGTTGGGGATGACTCCTTCAGTGAGTACCTGAGTGGTGTGTATTTAATCATGTCTCGGTTTCTGTACTGGGCCATGTATGTATTGACAAACTTGTGAATCTGATACAAGGTTGCAAGGTCAACTTTCCCAAGTTAATAAAAGATTGTGTGTCGTTTTGCACTCAAAAAATCATTTTAAAGTTTTCAAAATGAGTCAGTTGGGTGTATTTACCAGCGTAAGCTGACGTATCGTCCAAAGACTAAACTGATAGGTACAATACGAAATAGGCCGGAAGCTGCTCGGTAGTGAATAAGAGGATCTTGCAAATCCTTAGATCTGCCCTAAAGTCTGTTTTATATTCTTTCTTGTACATTTTATGATCCGCCTGTGGATCTTCTATTACGAGCCTGTATATTATTTTATTTTGAACATTTGGTTTGTAATAGTAAATTTTACTCAAGACTTTCGTTGTGCTATGTTTAATTACAATGCGTTATCAACTTACGTCACGATACTCCCCACCCGGGCCCACCGGTGTATGGATTTCGGGTTGGAAATCCGGGGTGTGACAGGTTGGTATCAGAGCCAACGTTTGAGAGAGTTAAACACTATCCTTCTTGTGTTAATCTCAAACTTACATGAGCACATCCTTAGACTTCCGAGTCTAGGCATTGACCTAGGATTATTCATTTCATTATTAAGTTATTAGTATGTTCTGAAATTGATTGTAACAGAAAAATGCCGCCACGTGTATGAGGACAAAGTGGGAGAGGAAAAGGTCCAATGAGGGGAGGACCATCAGGGCGCATTTCCCCTCAACCTCATAACTCAGATGCTTACCAAGAATCAGGAGATTCATCTACTTAGCAACCAGCGAGACGTTCCGTCTCTAATAGACACTCACCCTCACATTCCCAAAATTCTTACCACTCTCACCACTCCTACCATTCACATCATACCCATCATTCCCATTCTCATCACTCTTACCATGAAGAATTTAACCCTAACTATTATTTTAACACGCCTCCAGCCGATCAAAATCAGTTGGACCAGCCACATCCTATGGACGAGGACTCCAACCAGGAGATGTCGCCGTCGGGATCAAATATGCATCCCATTGAAATTTTGAGCGATTCGAACTCATATACCAGATCACCCTACCATGGTCCTAATGAGTGGGACCAGTATTGGAATCAATTCACCTTTGCCCACACTCATTCTCATCACTCTCAGCCACCCCCAGTACATGAAGATGTCCACATGGACCGCTGGACCAATCTCAACCACCACCTGAACCACCAAGAAGGAAGCATGGAGCACGTATGTCGGTACGTGCCGGACAAAGATCGGGATCGCTGCCACCTTTGCCCAATTCCTACCCCACAATTCAAGAGGACCCACAAATGGGTGGACCCTCTAATGTTTCACCTATAGTGGAACCAACACCAACACCTGCTGTTCAACCACCACCATCGGGTTATACTAACCCAATCCCCACATATCCAGAACGTCTGGATATGATCCTTTTAACCCGTCTACACTGGTAGACTATCAAGCATGGTCGCAAGACCCATACATGCAAGGCGGTTATGCACAACGCACTTTACCCGTCTCCTTTCCCACCTACTTATCCACCGACTGGATATCCAACTTAGGGTACCAGTATCCGGTTATGCCACAACGTCAACCACAACCTCCGCCACCACTTGAGGCCATTAATGAGGCCTTAGAAAGAATGAAAGAGATGCAGCAGCAAGCGGAGAAAACGGAGAAGAAGACAAATAAGTTCTTTAAGAAACTCTCCAAATTAGTTAAGGGAAAGAAGGACGAGTGAAGTCTCTTCTATTATATGTAGTCTCAGCGTGGACATTGTTATTTCTTTAGTCCCTGTGTGGACATGTTTATTTCTTTAAAGTCCTTGCATGGACAATTTATTTCATTTTCTAGTATTGTAATTTCTAATTTAAAATTTAATTAAGTACTTTAGAATTATATATATATGTATTCATACTCTTGAAAACGAGCGTCTAGATTTTACTCGAATTTATGCTATGCGATATAATTCCAAAAAGATCTTAAAGGTTTTGATTTGCCGAGTGGCACATACCACATATTTGGCCAAATATATAAACGATAGTTAAGAACAGAAGGGTCTTCTATCATGATAGTTAAGGGAAGTTATCCTTCTATCTAGAGGTGGTGGACTAGGTTCAAACCTCCAAGTCATTAAGGTCAATGCGACCGGGACTATTAATGTCACACCCCGGATTTCCGACCCCGAAATCCAAAAACCGGTGGGCCCGGGTGGGGAGTATCATGACAACAGTTGATAACGTCATAGTCAATTAAACGTGGCACAGCGGAAGTCTTGGAGTAAACTTATTATTACAAACCGAATGTTGAAAATACAAAATAATATACAAGCTTGTAATAGAAATCCACATGCAGATCATAGAATGTACAAGAAAGAATACAAAACAGACTTTAGGCAGATCTAAGGATTTACAAGAATCCTCTTATTCTCTACCGAGCAGCTTCCGGCTTAATTTCGTGTTGTACCTACAGATTAGTCTTTGGAGGATACGTCAGCTTACGCTGGTAAATACACCCAACTGACTCATTTTGAAAAATATTAAAAATGATTTCATGTGCAAACGGCACAAAATCTTTTATTATCTTAGGAAGGTTAACCATGCAATGGACCATGCAGTAATAATTTACCATATCCCAAGCCCTTATAGGGGAAATAAGTTGAGAGTATTTACCTGAGATTGCTTTCTTCTTTTATTTTTAAATAACTCAGCAGTATACAAAAGTACCGAGTGCAGATAGCTTTTACCGAGAAAGCTCTAGTCTGGATTATGGCATAAACTAGCCAATTAAATACTAACGGTTGTATAAACCGAATGGTGTACATGATCATTACGTATAACGTTTGATTAAACGATGATCAGATAGAATGTAGTTTAAACCCGACAAGTACTTGACTTGTATAATATGGGTAAACTATAAACATTCTGGATTTTGAACTTAAAATGATAAGGTTAAACCCGTTACGGTTGAATTCCGTCAAATAGTCACATATACGTAACTGTGCGCATAATAGCGATATCGGGTAACCGGATAAGTTATGGACAAGTTCTATATGCCATTATACTTTTAATAAGTTAAGATATCAGTAGGATATCAACTTGTATGCCCGTTGAGGTTTTAAAACAAATTATGCCTTATAGGGGCATTTCGGTGATTTCGTATCGTATAAAAAGAACTTAAATAAAATTTAAGTTTATGATCATGCGTATTCTGGAAAAATAATTTATTTATGATATAATATTAGTAGGATATCAATTATATGTGTATTTTACCTTTTATGACAAAACTATGCACCGAAGGGGCATTTTGGTCATTTTACACATAGTTTATAAATTATTTGGGATTCTGAGTTTATAGTAAGTACCTACTGTAAATATGTTTAAAATAAGTTTTAAATTCAGTAGGTAACAAGTCTTGGTCCACTAATATGGTTTAAAACCATACTATGCGCCGAAACGGCGTTTATGTCGTAAAGTGACGTCTTTAAGCGATGTTTATGAAAACTGATGTTTGGATCAGATTAAAATGTTTAAAATATGTTAATTAATATAAAATATCGGTAAGTAAGTGATTTATCTCGAAAAGATTTGATTTAAAACTATTTTATAAGCCACAGGGCTAAAACCGTCATTTATCGACATAGTTTAAAGACTTGTTTAAAAACTCAGTTTATAACTTGGTTTAATATCCCAAATAATGCCTATTTATGATATTACATTAGTAGAAATTCATTTCCAATTTCATTACCATTTGAAACCTTGTTTTATGCAAAAAGGGCATTTTGGTCAAAGATGGCATAATTATGGAACTTACGCATAAACTCTGATTCTGATTATGATCATGTAATATAACCTCAGAGGGTTATTCTATATTATATTATGATCATAATGCAAATTTAGATCAGTGGGTAACTAATCTAAATCGGGTCAGAATCGAAAGTCAAAGCAGAAGTCAAACCTTGCGACTTTCGGTTGCGAACCGACCCTAGAACTGAAATTGACCAGCCGAACATGTTCATACATGTTCTAATAATTATTACCAACTTGTTTAAGTGTCAAAACAGGTTTCATAAGATATATAAGATCAATTTATGATTTTTTCGAGAAATAGCCTGTTTAACTTTTTAATATCATAACTTTTGACCCGTCAATTGGTCTAGCAAACGTGATCTTCAGGAGGTGCCCTTTATAGGGACTAACACCTACCTTACTATGATCACTTAGCCATGTTCATTTCAAACAATGGCTGGACCATAATGGTCTTAACCGAAAGTCAAAGTGTTTTACGTAAAACGCTTGACTTTAGGCTATAGAAGCCTATAAACGAAAATGCACAAGGAAGGAAAACTTACCAGTGATTCCTAGATGCAAAAGAACTATGTTGGACTGCTCCTTTTAGTTAGGAACTTCCAGAGGAGGGAGAAGAGTGAATAAGAAAGGTGCAAGTTGAAATGGTGAACTTAAGCACCTATTTATAGTTGGAGAGCTCAAATGAGATGAAGCCAGGTGTCTAGAGGTGTAAGAAGATGCTTACAAGTGTCCTAAAACGTTGGCATAGCTGATTAGGAAGCCATGGTTTTGATTTAATGGGTTTGGAGCTTTGCTTGGGCTCCAAAACAAACTTTCTGCTGCAGGTCTGTTTCTCGCGGGGCGTGAGAGACACAGGCCGGGTCTCTCGAGGCCCGCGACCGCCCCTATTTCAGTTTTAAAATTTGACACATTGGCCCCTAAAGCTTATAAAAACGATTTTAAATGCTATTTTGGCAATTTTTAGCCCCCGTAGCCAATACTTGGCATACCCGGGATTATGCCCGGGCATTATTGAGCTTTTGGTTCGTTAAAAGGTCACTCAGAGGTATAAATAAACATGTTGACACTTTTAATTCCTCCAATATCCAACTTTCACATATTTACAGAATTGAACTCTCTCGTCCAACAAACGGTACGTATGAGAGTTAGGACTTCACAAATGATCACTCATAGGCTTATCACAAGCATGTTGATTCCGATGTAACTCAGAGCTAGGCATGTTGACATATTAGTCACTCAGAGGCCAAGTTTCAAGCATGTTGACATATCAGTCACTCAGAGGCTAATGATTTAAGCATGTCGACGTATCAGTCACTCAGAGGCTATTATTTATGCATGTTGACATTGGTTCGTCACTCAGAGGCTCAATCTTGAGCATGTTGACGCCTTTAGTCCTTATTGGTCTTTAACAGAAAATTATATAAAATACAACACGTGTCACTATACTATTGGACACGATTTTACAGGGTGTTACAACCTCAACCCCTTAAAAGAAATCTCGACCTCGAGATTTTATTCAAAAAGATGGGGGTATTTTTGTCGCATAGTGGACTCAACCTCCATGTATACTCAGGACCTCTAAAAGCGTCCCACTTAACTTTTACTATAGGTATCATCTGTCTTCGGAGCTTCTTAACCTGTCGATCCTCGATCGAAATTGGTTTCTCAATGAACCTCAGGTTTTCATCAATTTGCACCTCATTGTGCGACATTGCTAGCGACTCATTGGCTAGACATTTCTTAAGATTACATATGTGGAATACATCATGGATTCCACTAAGCTCCTCTGGCAATCTGAGCTTATAGGATACTGTGCCGACACATTCGACTATCTCGAATGGTCCAATATATCTTGGGCTTAACTTGCCCTTCTTTCAAAAACGCATCACACCTTCCAGGGTGATACTTTTAGCATGAATTTGTCCCCTACTTGGAACTTAAGAGGTTTACGCCTCTTGTCAGCATAGCTCTTCTGCCTATCCCTGGCAGCTTTGAGACGATCACGGATTTGCACAATCTTTTCCGTGGTCTCCAGGACAATCTCAGGTCCTGACAGTTGGGACTCCCTAACTTCTGCCCAACATACGGGCGTTCTACATCTTCTCCATATAATGCCTCAAAAGGAGCAGCCTTGATGCTTGTATGATAACTGTTATTGTAGGAGAATTCTATTAGGGGTAAGTGGTCATCCCAACTTCCACCTAAATCAATCACACATGCCCTGAGCATGTCTTCTAGAGTCTGTATAGTACGTTCACTTTGACCATCAGTCTACGGATGGTAAGCCGTACTAAAGTTTATTCATGTGCCTAACGATTGTTGGAAACTTTTCCAAAAGTGAGATGTGTATCTAGTATCTCTATCGGATACAATAGATACTGGCACACTGTGTAGGGACACTATCTTGTCCACATACAACTTAGCCAATTTATCTGAATTATATGTCTCTTTAATTGGCAAGAAGTAAGCTGACTTAGTCAGTCTATCCACTATGACCCAAATAGTGTCCTTACCACTTTTGGTCTTTGGTAACTTAGTAATCAAATCCATAGTTACCATTTCCCATTTCCAAGTGGGAATTTCAAGTTGTTGTAGAAGTCCTGACGGTTTCTGATGTTCGGCCTTAACTTGCGAACACGTCAGACACTTAGCTACATATGTGGCTATGGATTTCTTCAAACCCATCCACCAATAATTTTTCTCCAAATCTTGATACATCTTGTCACCACCCGGGTGAACAGAGTATCTTGAATTATGCGCTTCCTGGAGGATTAGATCTCTAAGTCCTCCAAAGATCGGAACCCAAATTCTATCATTAAATCTTAGGATTCCGTCATTTCCAGGCGTTAACTGATCCACAGTTCCGCCTAATCCCTCATTAGGGATATTAGCCTCTAACAAGGCTTGCTTCTACGCATCTAATAGCGTCTTACTTAAGCTATTTATGAGCTCAATGCTCTTAGCGTTAATCCTTATAGGTTTCACCTTTTCCTTGCGACTTAAGGCATCGGCAACTACATTTGCCTTGCCTGGATGGTAGCGAATCTCACAATCATAATCGTTAAGTGTTTCCATCCACCAACGTTGCCACATGTTTAATTCTTTCTGATTGAATAGATGCTGGAGACTTTTATGGTCTGTGTATATAACACACTTTGTGCCATACAAGTAATGTCTCCACAGTTTTAGTGCAAATACAATGGCACCCAATTCCAAATCGTGGGTGGTGTAATTCTTTTCATGCACCTTTAATTGTCGTGATGCATAGGCAATCACCTGGCCTTTTTGCATTAGCACACAGCCCATGCCAGTGTGCGATGCATCATAGTAGACTACAAATTCCTCAATACCCTCAGGTGGAGATAACACAGGAGCGTTGCTCAACTTGTGTTTAAGAACCTCAAAAGATTCATGTTGCTTTGGACCCCAATTATACTTAATATTCTTACGGGTCAAAGAAGTTAAAGGAGTGGCTATCCTTGAAAAGTTCTCAATGAACCTCCTATAGTATCCAGCCAGTCCTAAGAAACTACGAACTTCTGTTGGGGTCTTGGGCACTTCCCAATTTATTATAGCCTCAATTTTGGCGGGATCCACTTGGATACCATGCTCACTTACCATGTGTCCAAGAAATTGGACTTCTCTAAGCCAAAATTCGCATTTTGAGAACTTCGCATAAAGTTTCTCCTGCCTTAATAATTCTAGGATGCACCAAAGATGTTTCTCGTGATCATCTTGATTACGAGAATAGATAAGTATGTCGTCTATGAAGACAATGACAAACTTATCCAAATATGGCTTGCAGACTCTATTCATGAGATCCATGAATGCTGCTGGTGCATTTGTGAGCCCAAAAGGCAGAACTAAGAATTCAAAATGACCATAGCGGGTCCTAAAGGCTGTCTTAGGAACATCTTCACTTCTAAACTTTAGTTGATGATATCCTGATCTTAAATCTATTTTAGAAAAGTAACTAGCCCCTTGAAGTTGGTCGAATAAATCATCGATCCTGGGGAGAGGATATCTATTCTTAATGGTTAGCTTGTTCAGCTCCAAATAGTCGATGTCACATTCACATCGAACCGTCTTTCTTCTTCACAAAAAGGATAGGAGCTCCCCAAGGCGAGGAACTAGGCTGAATAAAACCTTTCTCTAAGAGTTCGTCTAGTTGAACTTTTAGCTCATTCATTTTGGTTGGAGCTAGCCTATATGGGGCTCTTGCTACGGGTGCTGCTCTTGGTATGATATCTATTCTGAACTCCACTTGTCTATCTGGCGGTAGGCCTGGTAAATCTTCAGGGAAAACATCGGAATACTCCGAGATAACTGGTAAGTCTTCAATGCTTGGTTTAGGCTCATTGATGGTTACTTGTGCCATCTAGACGACACAACCTCTTCTCAAACACTTGGATGCCTTAAATAACGACACTTTGTCTGGCAGTCCATAGTGTGAGTCACTAAAGATGGTGATTATTTCACCAGTTGGGGTTTTAATCTCGATGAGCTTTTTATTGCTGGCAATGCGGGCTTGGTTATGAGATAACCAATCCATGCCTAAGACAACATCGAACCCCACCAATTTCATTGGCAAAAGAGAGATAGGGATGGAATGATTCTTAATGGATATAGAGCATCCATCAAGAATGGAAGAAGCAGTTTCTAAGGTTCCATCGGCTAGTTCTATCTCATAAATTTTATCTAGAGTTCTTATGGGTAAATTTAATAGTTTACTAAACTTATGATCAACAAATGATTTATCTGCACCCGAGTCAAATATACAGCAAATATCATATGGGAAAGTACCTGTTATGACGTATTATCATTAACAGCTTCCCTTGCAGTCAGCCGAAAGGCGCGTGCATTCCCCTTCTTGGCCTCTCCAGGCTTCGGATTATTATTCCTCGAATTCTTAGGGCAGCTACTTGCAATGTGCCCTTTTTCATGGCAGATATAGCATATAGCATTTTAAGGTCTCTACAATCTTGGGTCTTATGCCCCCTTCTTTTACATATACCACAAGGTCTAGCTTGTGGATCAGAAGTACACTGTCCCTAGTGTTTTCGGTTGCAAGTCTTACAGAATGGCATTACAGCCGACTTGCTTTGGTTCCCTTTGAACCCGAACCTCCCTTTCTTATGAAATCTATGGGAGTTGTCTTCCTCTCTCTTCCTTTTCCAGTCAGTTTCAGGCTTGACTGACTTCTGCCTCACTATATCAAGGGTGAGGGAGAGAGATAGGTCAACAGCAAACCTATAGGTACTAGGCTGAGCAGCCTTTACCATGCCCTTAATCTCATGCGCTAATCCATTTATAAAACATGCAATGCGTTTGGATTCAGGGGTGATAAGATAGGAAACTAACCTAGATAAGGAATTAAAATCGGAAACGTACTTCCGACAGTCTAGGTTTTCATGGAAAGAGACAAGAAGTCTGTCTCTATTTTCTCCACCTCATGGGTTGGGCAATAAGTTTCCTTTATTAATTCAACAAACTTGGACCATCCCAAGTTGTACAGGTATACCTTACCCGATGATTGAATCATGGCCTTCCACCATGTTAGGGCATCGCCCTTGAAGGATTGTGATACATACTTGACCATATCTTTTTCAGCACAATTGCTGATATCAACTATAGTCTCCATTTCGTCTAACCATTTAAGGGTTTCTATGGCCCCTTTTCCCCATTAAAGTCTCGGGGCTTACAGGAGACAAAATATTTGTAGGTACATTCATTCTTGGAAGAACGGGACCTATCAGCATAGTCTATCCTCTTAGGTTCACTTCTTGCATTAGACAAGTGAACCGAGCTCTCTTTATGAGCTGAGGATGGTGGAATAGATAGAGGTTTAGAGCGAGTGGCACTCGGCTCTCTTAGTCTTTCTGTGGCCTTACTCATGGCCCTTTCCACAGCCGCATCAATGCGAGCTTGGAAATCATTATCATTATTTATGGCTATATTTTCGGCGTGACGTTCCGATGGCTACTTTGTGCCTCATTAGAATTAGCCATTCTTCAAAGCTTTGGTTCTGTATACCAAATAAAATTTCTCTTAGCCATGGTATAATAACCATATCGGCTTTTAAACATTGGATATAAGAAAATCCATTGCCTATACTAGTGTGAATAACATCACAACTCTTAGGCTTAATATAACTATATTTGGCCTTAGGTCTTAATAGGACCATCATAGGCAATTTACAATTTGGACAAAGTCCATATATTATTAGACAGGGGATCGCAATGTCACAACTGTCATTTGTCATACAGACAATTATACATAGGTCATAAGCCTGTCCCTAAATGGACATATTAAATGGGCACATTGACCGGTCACATTGGACATAATATATGGCACTTAGGCTTGTCACTAATGGACAGATAATAGGGCACATAGGCACAATATCACTAATGGATAATTATCATCGCACGGATGATAGTAGCCGGGATCGAATAGATCACATGGGCTTTAAAGAATAGATTTTAACCCGAAAGGGTGTTACATCACTAATGGATGTTTGATTATCATCACACTGATGATACTAGCCGGGATCACATAGATCACAAAGGCTTTTAAGCCGGGACCACACAGTATAAACCGGGATCAAATAGATCACAAAGATTATATTTTAATACATCTCTAATGGATGTTTTATCACGTATTGGTGATACTAGCCGGGATCACACAGATCACAAAGGCTTTTAAGCCGGGACCACATAGGTCACAAAGGCTATATAACCGGGATCAAATAGATCACAAAGGTTATATTTTAATACATCTCTAATGGATGTTTTATCACCGTACTGGTGATACTAGCCGGGATCAAACAGATCATAAAGGCTTTTAAGCCGGGACCACACAGGTCACAAAGGCTATATAACCGGGATCAAATAGATCACAAAGGTTATATTTTAATACATCTCTAATGGATGTTTTATCACGCATTGGTGATACTAGCCGGGATCACACAGATCACAAAGGCTTTTAAGCCGGGACCACACAGGTCAAAAGGCTATATAACCGGGATCAAATAGATCACAAAGGTTATATTTTAATACATCTCTAATGGATGTTTTATCACCGCATTGGTGATACTAGCCGGGATCACACAGATCACAAAGGCTTTTAAGCCGGGACCACACAGGTCACAAAGGCTATATAACCGGGATCAAATAGATCACAAAGGTTATATTTTAATACATCTCTAATGGATGTTTTATCACCGCACTGGTGATACTAACCGGGATCACACAGATTACAAAGGCTTTTTAAGCCGGGACCACACAGGTCACAAAGGCTATATAACCGGGATCAAATAAATCACAAAGGTTATATTTTAATACATCTCTAATGGATGTTTTATCACCGCACTGGTGATACTAGCCGGGATCACACAGATTACAAAGGCTTTTTAAGCCGGGACCACACAGGTCACAAAGGCTATATAAGGTTAGGACATAGTCCATAACCTTGAAGGCTAGCGTGATTCCTCAAGTCAGACTACCAAGAGTATGCACATTACTTGAATGTTAACATAAGAGGACCTTAATGGTTGATTATAAGTCCCGGTCACATTGACCTTAATGACTTGGAGGCTTGAACTTAGTCCATCACCTCTAGATAGAAGGATAACTTCCCTTAACTATCTTATATATTTGGCCAACTATGTGGTTTGAGCCACTTGGCAAATCAAAACCATTAAAATCTTTTTGAAATTATATCGCAGAGCATAAATTTCGAATAAAATCGAGACGCTCGTTTTCAAGAGGATGAATACATATATAATTCCAAAAGTACTTCATTCAATTTTCATACGAAATTACAATACTTGAAACAAATAAATGAAACTGATTGTCCATGCAAGGACTAAAAAGAAACAAAATGTCCATGCAGGGACTAAAGAAATAAAGTCCACCCAGGGACTACATATAATAGAAAAAGACTTCACTCGTCTTTCTTTCCCTTGACAAGTTTGGAGAGTTTCTTGAAGAACTTATTTGTCTTCTTCTCTGTTTTTCTCCGCCTGCTGCTGCATTTCTTTCATTCTCTCTAAGGCCTCATTAATGGCCTCAAGGGGTGGCAGAGGTTGGGGTTGTGGTTGTGGCATAACCGGATACTGGTACCCATAAGTTGGATATCCAGTCGGTGGGTAAGTAGGTGGGAAAGGAGACGGGAAAAGTGCGTTGTGCATAACCGCTTGCATGTATGTGTCTTGCGACCATGCTTGATAGTCTACCGGTGTGGACAGGTTAAATAGATCATATCCAGACGTGTCTGGGTACGTGGGAATTGGGTTAGTACAACCCGTTGGTGGTGGTTGAACAGCAGGTGTTGGTGTTGGTTCCACTATAGGTGGAACATTAGAGAGTCCACCCATTTGTGGGTCCTCTTGAATGGTGGGGTAAGAACTGGGCAAAGGTGGCAGCGATCCCGAACTTTGCCCGGCATGTACTGACATACGTGCTCCACGCTTCCTCCTTGGTGGCTCAGGTGGTTGTTGAGGTTGGTCCACGGGTTCCATGTGGACATCTTCTTGAACTGGGGGTGGTTGAGAGTGATGGGAAGGTGTGTGGGCAAAGGTGAATTGATTCCAGTATTGGTCCCACTCGTTAGGACCTTGGTAGGGCGATCCGGCATATGAGTTTGAATCGCTCGAAATTTCAATGGGATGCACATTTGATCCTGATGGTGGCATCTCCGAGTCGAAGTCCTCGTCCATAGGATGTGGCTGGTCCAACTGATTTTGATCGGCTGGAGGCCTGTTTAAGTAATGTTTAGGGTTAAACTCTTCATGGTAGGAGTGATGAGAATGGGAATGGTGAGAATGATAGGAATGGTGTGAGTGGTAAGAATTTTGGGAATGTGAGGGCGAGTGTCTATTAGAGACGGAACGTCTCGCTGGTTGCCATGGAGACGAATCTCCTGATTCTTGATAATTATCTGAATTATGAGGTTGATGAGGAATACGCCCTGATGGTCCTCCTCTCATTGGACCTTTTCCTCGTCCACTTTGTCCTCTCACGCGTGGCGGCATTTTACTGTTAAAATCAATTAAAAACATACTATAACTTAATAATGAAATGAGTAATCCTAGGTCAATGCCTAGACTCGGAAGTCTAAGGAATGTGCTCATGCAAGTTTGAGACTAAACACAAAAGGCTAGTGATTAATTCTCTCAAACGTTGGCTCTGATACCAACACTGTCACACCCCGAATTTCCGACCCCGAAATCCAAACACCGATGGGCCGGGTGGGGAGTATCGTAACAATAGTTGATAACGTCATAGTCAATTAAACGTGGCACAGTAGAAGTCTTGGAGTAAAATTACTATTACAAACCAAATGTTCGAAAATACAAAATAATATACAAGCTTGTAATAGAAGATCCATAGGCAGATCATTGAATGTACAAGAAAGAATACAAAACAGACTTTAGGCAGATCTAAGGATTTACAAGAATCCTCTTATTCTCTACCAAGCAGCTTCCGGCTTAATTTCGTGTTGTACCTGCAGATTAGTCTTTGGAGGATACGTCAGCTTACGCTGGTAAATACACCCAACTGACTCATTTTGAAAAATATTAAAAATGATTTCATGTGCAAATGGCACAAAATCTTTTATTATCTTAGGAAGGTTAACTATACAATGGACCATGCAGTAATAATTTACCATATCCCAAGCCCTTATAGGGGAAATAAGTTGAGAGTATTTACCTGAGATTGCTTTCTTCTTTTATTTTTAAATAACTCAGCCGTATACAAAAGTACCGAGTGCATATAGCTTTTACCAAGAAGGCTCTAGTCTGGATTATGGCATAAACTAGCCAATTAAATACTAACGGTTGTATAAACCGAATAGTGTACATGATCATTACGTATAACGCTTGATTAAACGATGATCAGATAGAATGTAGTTAAACCCGACAAGTACTTGACTTGTATAATATGGGTAAACTATAAACATTCTAGATTTTGAACTTAAAATGATAAGGTTAAACCCGTTATGGTTGAATTCCGTAAAATAGTCACATATACGTAACTGTGCGCATAATAGCGATATCGGGTAACCGGATAAGTTATGGACAAGTTCTATATGCCAGTATACTTTAAATAAGTTAATATATCAGTAGGATATCAACTTGTATGCCCGTTGAGGTTTTAAAACGAAATTATGCCTTATAGGGGCATTTCGGTGATTTCGTACCGTATAAAAAGAACTTAAATAAAATTTAAGTTTATGATCATGAGTTCTGGAAAAATAATTTATTTATGATATAATATCAGTAGGATATCAATTATATGTGTATTTTACCTTTTATGACCAAACTATGCACCGAAGGGGCATTTTGGTCATTTTACACATAGTTTATAAATTATTTGGGATTCTGAGTTTATAGTAAGTACCTACTGTAAATGTTTAAAATAAGTTTTAAATTCAGTAGGTAACAAGTCTTGGTCCACTAATATGGTTTAAAACCATACTATGCGCCGAAACGGCGTTTATGTCGTAAAGTGACGTCTTTAAGCGATGTTTATGAAAACTGATGTTTGATCAGATTAAAATATTTAAAAATATGTTAATTAATATAACTATATTGGTAAGTAAGTGATTTATCTCGAAAATATTTGATTAAAACTATTTTATAAGCCACAAGGGCTAAAACCGTCATTTATCGACATAGTTTAAAGACTTGTTTAAAAACTCAGTTTATAACTTGGTTTAATATCCCAAATAATCCTACTTATAATATTACATTAGTATAAATTCATTTCCAAGTTCATTACCATTTGAAACCTTGTTTTATGCAAAAAGGGCATTTTGGTCAAAGATGGCATAATTATGGAACTTGCGCATAAACTTGGATTCTGATTATGATCATGTAATATAACCTCAGAGGGTTATTGTATATTATATTATGATCATAATGCAAATTTAGATCAGTGGGTAACTAATCTAAATCGGGTCAGAATCGAAAGTCAAAGCAGAAGTCAAACCTTGCGACTTTCGGTTGCGAACCGACCCTAGAACTGAAATTGACGAGCTGAACATGTTCATACATGTTCTAGTAATTATTACCAAATTGTTTAAGTGTCAAAATAGGTTTCATAACATATATAAGATCAATTATGATTTTTCCGAGAAATGGCCTGTTTAACTTTTTAATATCATAACTTTTGACCCGTCAATTGGTCTAGCAAACGTGATCTTCAGGAGGTGCCCTTTATAGGGACTAACACCTACCTTACTATGATCACTTAGCCATGTTCATTTCGAACAATGGCTGGACCATAATGGTCTTTACCGAAAGTCAAAGCGTTTTACGTAAAACGCTTGACTTTAGGCTATAGAAGCCTATAAACGAAAATGCACAAGGAAAGAATACTTACCAGTGATTCCTAGATGTAAAAGAACTATGTTAGACTGCTCCTTTTAGTTAGAACTTCCAGAGGAGGGAGAAGAGTGAATAAGAAAGGTGCAAGTTGAAATGGTGAACTTAGGCACCTATTTATAGTTGGAGAGCTCAAAGGAGGTGAAGCCAGGTGTCTAGGGGTGTAAGAATAAGCTTACAAGTGTCCCAAAACATGGCATAGCTGATTAGGAAGGCCATGGTTTCGATTTAATGGTTTTGGAGCTTTGCTTGGGCTCCAAAACAAACTTTCTGATGCAGGTCTGTTCTCACGGGGCACGAGAGACACAGGCCGGGTCTCTCGCGGTTCGCGACCGCCCCTATTTCAGTTTTAAAATTTGACACTTTGGCCCCTAAACTATATAAAGCTTATAAAAACGATTTTAAATGCTATTTTGGCAATTTTAGCCCTCCGTAGCCAATACTTGGCATACCCGGGATTATGCCCGGGCATTATTGAGCTCTTGGTTCGTTAAAAGGTCACTCAGAGGTATAAATGAACATGTTGACACTTTTAATCCCTCCAATATCCAACTTTCACATATTTACAGAATTGAACTCTCTCTTCCAACAAACGGTACGTATGAGAGTTAGGACTTCACAAAGGATCACTCATAGGCTTATCACAAGCATGTTGATTCCGATGTCACTCAGAGGCTAGGCATGTTGAGTATTGTCACTCAGAGGCTAGCATGTTGACGTATTAGTCACTCAGAGGCCAAGTTTCAAGCATGTTGACATATCAGTCACTCAGAGGCAAACAATTTAAGCATGTTGACGTATCAGTCACTCAGAGGCTATAATTTATGCATGTTGACATCGGTTCATCACTCAGAGGCTCAATCTTGAGCATGTTGACGCCTTTAGTCCTTATTGGTCTTTAACAGACAATTATATAAAATACAACAGTGTCACTATACTATTGGACACGATTTTACAGGGTGTTACAATTAATCAACCATTAAGATCCTCATATGATAACATTCAAGTAATGTTCATACTCTTGGTAGTGTGACTTGAGGAATCATGCTAGCCTTCAAGGTAATGGACTATGTCCTAACCTTATATAGCCCTTGTGATCTGTTTGATCCCGGCTAAATATCACCAGTGTGGTGATAAATAAAACATCCCTTAGAGATGTATTTTGTATAGCCCTTGTGATCTATTTGATCCTGGCTAAATATCATCAGTGCGATGATAAATAAAACATCCATTAGAGATGTATTTTATATAGCCCTTGTGATCTATTTGATCCCGGCTAAATATCACCAGTGCGGTGATGAATAAAATATCCATCAGAGATGTATTTTATATAGCCCTTGTGATCTTTTTTATCCTGGCTAAATATCACCAGTGCAGTGATGAATAAAACATCCACTAGAGATGTATTTTATAAAGCCCATGTGATCTATTTTAATCCGGCTAAATATCACCAGTGCAGGATGAATAAAACATCCATTAGTGATGTACTACCCTTTTGGGTTATGATTTATTTTATATAGCCCATGTGATCTATTTGATCCCAGCTAATATCACCGGTGCGGTATGAATAAAACATCCATTAGTGATGTATTACCCTTTCGGGTTATGAATTATTTTATATAGCCCATGTGATCTATTTGATCCCGGCTAATATCACCAGTGCGGTGATGAATAAAACATCCATTAGTGATGTATTACCTTTTTGGGTTATGATTAATTTTATATAGCCTATGTGATCAATTGGATCCCGGCTAATATTCATCAGTGCGATGATAAATAAAACATCCATTAGTGATGTAGTGCCTATGTGCCCTATTTTATGTCCATTAGCGACAGGCCTATATGCCATATTTTATATCCATTAGTGATACAGGCTTATGTGCCATATCTTATGTCCATTAGTGACAGGCCTATGTGCCATAATCTTATGTCCATTAGTGACAGGCCTTGTGCATATTTATGTCCATTAGTGACAGGCCTTGTGCCATATTTGATGTCCTTTGTGACAAGCCTATGTGCTATAAAATTATCAAATATGACAATGACAGTTGTGACATTGCGATCCCTGTCTAGTAATAATGGACTATGTCCAGATTGTAATTTGCCTATGATGGTCCTATTAAGACCTAGGCCAAATATAGTTATATTAAGCCTAAGAGTTGTGATATTATTCAAACTAGTATAGGAAATGGATTTTTCTTATATCCAATGTTTACAAGCCGATATGGTTATCATACCATGGCTAAAGAAATTTTATTTGGTGTATAGAACCAAAGCTTTAAAGAATGGCTAATTCTAATGAGGCACAAAGTAGCCATCGGAACGTCAACTCTAAGGACGCCGAAAATGTAGCCATAAATGATAATGATTTCCAAGCTCGCATTGATGCGGCTGTGGAAAGGGCCATGGGTAAGGCCATCGAAAAGCTTAGAGAGCCGAGTGCTACTCGCTCTAGACCGTTATCTATTCCACCATCTTCAGCTCATAGGGAGAGCTCCGTTCACTCTTCAAATGCGAAGAGTGAACCAAAGAAAATAGATTTCGCTAAAGGTCCAGTTCTGTTAAAGACGGATGTACCTATAAGTATTTCGTCTCCTGCAAACCCCGAGACTTTAATGGGGAAAAAGGAGCTGTAGAAGCCCTAAAGTGGCTGGACGAGATGGAGACCATTGTAGACATCAGCGGTTGTGCTGAAAAGGATGTGGTCAAGTATCTATCACAGTCCTTTAAGGGCGATGCCCGAACATGGTGGAAGGCCATGATTCAGTCAACAGGTAAAGTATACCTGTATAATCTGGGGTGGTCTAAGTTTATGGACCTTATTAAGGAAACCTACTGTCCACCCCATGAGGTGGAGAAAATAAGACAGACTTCTTGTCTCTTTCCATGAAAAACCTAGACTGTCGGAAGTATGTCTCCGATTTCAATTCCCTATCTAGGTTAGTTTCCTATCTAATCACCCCAGAATCCAAACGCATTGCGCGTTTCATTAATGGATTAGCGCGCGAGATTAAGGGAATGGTAAAGGCTGCTCAGCCTAATACCTATAGTTCTGTTGTAGACCTATCTCTCTCTCACCCTTGATCTTGTAAGGAAAAAGTCAGTTAAGTCAGAAACTGACGGGAAAAGAAGAGAGAATAAGACAACTCCCATAAGTTTAATAAGAAAAATAAAGGGAGATTTGGGTTCAAAGGGAACCAAGGCAAGTTGGTTTTGATGCCATTTTGCAAGACTTGCAACCGCAGACACTGGGGACAGTGTAATTCTGATTCACAAGCTAGACCTTGTGGTATTTGTAAAGGGGGGGCATAAGACCCTAGAATTTAAAGATCTTAAGGATGTTGTATGCTCTATCTGCAATGAAAAAGGGCATATTGCGACTAACTGCCCTAAGAACTCGAGGAATAATAATTCGAAGCCTGGAGAGGCCAAGAAGGGAAATGCACGCGCTTTTCGGCTGACTGCTAAGGAAGCTGTTAATGACAATAACGTCATAACATGTACTTTCCCCATTAACGATATTTATGCTATAGTTCTTTTTTATTCGGGTGCAGATAGATCTTTTGTTGATCATAAGTTTAGTAAACTATTAAATTTACCCATAAGAACTCTAGATAAAACCTATGAGATAGAACTTGCCGATGGAACCTTAGAAACTGCTTCTTCCATTCTTGATGGATGCTCTATATCCATTAAAAATCATTCCATCCCTATCTCTTTTCTACCAATGAAATTGGCGGGATTCGATGTTGTCTTAGGCATGGATTGGTTATCTCATAATCAATCCCGCATTGCCTGCGATAAAAAGCTCATCGAATTAAAACCCCATCTGGTGAAATGATCACCATCCCCGGAGACTCACACTATGGATGCCAGACAAGGTGTCGTTATTTAAGGCATCCAAGTGTTTGAGAAGAGGCTGTGTTATCTACATGGAACAAGTAACCATAAATGAACCTAAGACGAACCTTGAAGATCAACCAGTTATCTCGGACTATCCCGATGTTTTCCCTGAAGAATTACCAGGCCTACCTCCGGATAGGCAAGTAAAGTTCAGGATTGACATCATACCAGGATCAGCACCCGTAGCTAGGGCTCCATATAGACTAGCCCCAACCAAAATGAATGAGTTAAGAGTTCAATTGGATGAACTCTTGGAGAAAGGATTTATTCAACCTAGTTCCTCGCTTTGGGGAGCTCCAATCGTCTTTGTTAAGAAGAAAGACGGATCAATGCGGATGTGCATCGACTATCGGGAGCTGAACAAGTTAACAATTAAGAATAGATATCCTCTGCCCAGGATCGATGATTTATTCGACCAACTTCAAGGGGCTAGTTACTTTTCTAAGATAGATTTGAGATCAGGATATCATCAACTGAAGGTTAGAAGTTAAGATGTTCCTAAGACAGCCTTCAGGACCCGCTATGGTCATTTTGAGTTCTTGGTGATGCCTTTTGGGCTCACCAATGCACCAGCAGCATTCATGGATCTCATGAATAGGGTCTGCAAACCATATTTGGATAAGTTTGTCATTGTCTTCATAGACGACATACTTATCTATTCTCGTAATCAAGCTGATCACGAGAAACATCTTCGGTGCATCCTAGAATTATTAAGACAGGAGAAACTTTATGCAAAGCTCTCTAAATGTGAATTTTGGCTTAGAGAAGTCCAATTCCTTGGACATATGGTAAGTGAGCATGGTATCCAAGTGGATCCCGCCAAAATTGAGGCCATCATGAATTGGGAAGTACCCAAAACTCCATCTGAAATTCGTAGTTTCTTAGGACTGACTGGTTATTATAGAATGTTCATTGAAAACTTTCGAGAATAGCCACTCCTTTAACTACCTTTACCCGTAAGAATGTTAAGTATAATTGGGGTCCAAAGCAACAAGAATCTTTTGAAGTGCTTAAACAAAAGTTGAGCAACGCTCCTGTGTTGTCTCTACCTGAGAGTATTGAGAATTTTGTTGTTTATTGTGATGCATCACACACCGGTATGGGTTGTGTGCTAATGCAAAATGGCAAGGTAATTGCCTATGCATCACGACAATTAAAGGTGCACGAAAGGAATTACACCACCCATGATTTGGAATTGGGTGTCGTTATATTTGCACTAAAACTATGGAGACATTACTTGTATGGCACAAAGTGTATTATATACACTGACCATAAAAGTCTCCAGCATCTGTTCAATCAGAAAGAATTGAACATGCGACAACGCCGATGGATGGAAACGCTTAATGACTATGATTACGAGATTCGCTACCATCCAGGCAAGGCAAATGTAGTTGCTGATGCCTTAAGTCGCAAGGAACGAGTTAAACCTATTAAAGCTAAGAGCATTGAGCTCAGAAATAGCCTAAATGAGAAGTTATTAGATGCGCAAAAGCAAGCCTTGTTAGAGGCTAATATTCCTAATGAGGGATTGGGCGGAACTGTTGGTCAGTTAACGCCTGGAAAGGATGGAATCCTAAGATTTAATGATAGAATTTGGATTTCAATCTTTGGAGGACTTAGAGATCTAATCCTTCAAGAGGAGCACAATTCAAGATACTCGGTTCACCCGGGAGGTGACAAGATGTATCAAGATTTGAAAAGAATTTATTGGTGGATGGGTTTGAAGAAATCCGTAGCCACTTATATAGCTAAGTGTCTGACGTGTTCGCAGGTTAAGGCCAAACATCAGAAACCCTTAGGACTTCTACAGCAACTTGAAATTCCCACTTGGAAATGGGAAATGGTAACTATGGACTTGATTACCAAGTTACCTAAGACTAAAAGTGGAAATGACACGATTTGGGTCATTGTGGATAGGCTGACTAAGTCAGTACACTTTTTGCCAATTAAAGAGACTTATAATTCTGACAAGTTGGCCAACTTGTACGTGGACAAGATTGTGTCCCTACACGGTGTGCCAGTATCTATAGTATCTGATAGAGATACTAGATACACGTCTTACTTTTGGAAAAGTTTCCAACAATCGTTAGGCACACGATTAAATTTCAATACGGCTTACCATCCGCAGAGTGATGGTCAAAGTGAGCGTACTATCCAAACATTGGAAGACATGCTTCGGGCATGTGTGATTGATTTAGGTGGAAGCTGGAATGACCACTTACCCCTAATAGAATTCTCCTACAATAATAGTTATCATACCAGCATCAAGGCTGCTCCTTTTGAGGCCTTGTATGGGAAAAAATATAGAACGCCCGTGTGTTGGGCAGAAGTTGGGGAAGCCTAATTATCAGGACCAGAGATTGTCCTGGAGACCACGGAAAAGATTGTGCAAATTTGTGATCGTCTCAAAGTTGCCAGGGATAGGCAGAAGAGCTACGCTGACAAGAGGCGTAAACCTCTTCAGTTCCAAATAGGGGACAAGGTCATGCTGAAAGTATCACCCTGGAAAGGTGTGATGCGTTTTAGAAAGAAGGGCAAGTTGAGCGCCAAGATATATAGGACCCTGTAAAATCGTGTCCAATAACATAGTGACACGTGTTATATTTTTCTATATATAGTCTATTAAAGACCAATGGGGACTAAAGGCGTCAACATGCTAAATCTAAACATCTGAGTGACGGCCCGATGTCAACATGCATAAATAATAGCCTCTGAGTGACTGATATGTCAACATGCTTAAATCATTAGCCTCTGAGTGACTGATACGTCAACATGCTTGAAATTTGGCCTCTAAGTGACTAATATGTCAACATGCCCAGCCTCTGAGTGACATCGGAATCAACATGCTTATAATAAGCCTCTGAGTGATCCTTTACGTAGTCCTGACTCTCATATGTCCCGTTTATTGGACGAGAGTGATTAAATCCATTATTATATGAAAGTTGGATAATGAAGGGATTAAAGTGTCAACATGTTAATTTATAACTCTGAGTGACCTTTTAACGAACCGAGAGCTCGACAATGTTCAGGCATAATCCCGGGTATTCCAAGTATTGGCTATGGAGGGCTAAAAGTGCCAAAAAGGTGTTTAAAAAGGTTTTTATAAGCTTTTATAAGTTAAGGGGTTGAAAGTGTCAAAGTTTGAAACTGGCTAAGGGGCGGTCGCGGGGCGCGAGAGGACCTCTGCTGCAGAAAGTTTGCTTGGCTTCCAAACAAAAATGCCAAAAATCATTAAATCAAAACCGTGGACTTGCAAACTGCTATGCCACATTTTGGGACACTTGTAAACTTCTTCTTACACCCCTAAACACCTGCCTTCACCTCCTTTGAGCTCTCCAACTATAGTAGGTGTTCAAGTGCTTCATTCCAACTTGCACCTTTCTAAATCATAACTCTTCTTCCTCCTCTGGAAGTTCCTAGCTGAAAGGAGCATCCAACTTAGTTCTCTTGCATTCTAGGAACCTCTTGTAAGTGTTCCTTGCTGTTGCATTTTCGTTTATAGGCTTTTATAGCCAAAAGTCAAGCGTTTTTCAGAAAACGCTTTGACTTTCGGTTAAGACCATTATGGTCCAGCCATTGTTCGAAATGAACATGGCTAAGTGATCGTAATAAGGTAGGTGTTAATCCCTATAAAGGGCACCTCCTGAAGATCACGTTTGCTAGACCAATTGACGGGTCAAAGTTATGATATTAAAAAGTCAAACAGACCATTTTTCAGAAAAATCATAAATTGATCTTATATATGTTATAAAACCTGTTTTGACACTTAAACAACTTGGTAATAATTATTAGAACATGTAAGAACATGTTCGGCTCGTCAATTTCAGTTCTAGGGTCGGTTCGCAACCGAAAGTCGCAAAGTTTGACTTCTGCTTTGACTTTCGATTCTGACCCGATTTAGATTAGTTAGATACTGATCTAAAGTTGCATTATGATCATAATATAATGTAGCATAACCCTTTGAGGTTATATTACATGATCATAATCAGAATCCAAATTTATGCGTAAGTTCCATAATTATGTCATCTTTGACCAAAATGCCATTTTTGCATAAAACAAGGTTTAAAATAATAATGAACTTGAAATTGAGTTTCCTAATGATGTGATAAGTAGGATTATTTGGGATGTTAAACCAAGTTATAAACTGAGTTTTCAAGCAGGTCCTTAAACTATGTCGATAAATGACGATTTTAGCCCCTGTGGCTTATAAAATGGTTTTAATCAAATATTTTCAAGGTAAATAAATTATTTACTGATATTTTATATTAAATAACATATTTAATACATTTTAATCTGACCCTAATGTCATTTTTCCTTAAAAATCGCATAAAACGTCATTTTACGATAAGCGCCGCTTCGGCGCATAGTATGGTTTTAAACCATATTAATTGACCAAGACTTGTTACCTACTGATTTTAAAACTTATTTTAAACATATTTACAATAGGTACATGTTATAAACTTAGAATCCCAAATAATTTATAAACTTTGTGTAAAATGACCAAAAATGCTCCTTCGGTGCATAGTTTGGTCATAAAAGATAATTTACACATTTAATTGACATCCTACTGATATTATATCATAAATAAGGTATTTCTCCAGAATACTTATAATTATAACATTAAATTATATTCAAGTTCCTTTTATACGATATATAATTACCGAAATGCCCTTAAGAGGCATAGTTTCATTTTAAAACCATAACGGGCATACAAGTTGATATCCTAATGATATCTTAACTTATTTAAAATATAATGGCATATAGAACTTGTCCATGACTTATCCCGTTACCCGATATCGCTTTTAAGCGTATGGTTGATTATACGTAACTAGTTTACGGAATTTAACCGAAACGGGTTTAACCTTGTCATTTAAGTTTCAAAATCCAGAATGTTTATAGTTTACCCATATTATACAAGTCAAGTACTTGTCGGGATTAAACTACATTCTATCCGATCATCGTTTAATCAAGCGTTATACGTAATGATCATGTACACTATTCGGTTTATAAGACCGTTAGTATTTAACTGGCTAGCTTATGCCATAATCCAAACTAGAGCCTTCCTGGTAAATGCTATCTACACTTGGTACTTTTGTATACGACTGAGTTATTTAAAAATAAAAGAAGAAGACTAGCTCAGGTAAATACTCTCGACTTATTTTCCCTATACGGGCTTGGGATACGGTAAACTTACCGCTTGGTCCGAAATGGGGTCAATTGAATGCCTGCTTGTGGCTAGTAAACCCGCATATTCCGTTTTAATCAGTTTTGTTTGATAACTTAAACATCGGGGGTTAACTTACCATGTCCTGGATATCCTCGGCTCAATATATTAGTTATTGGCCACGACTTTAGCGCGGGGTGTAGGCATACACCCTTTGATGCTCATATGCAATATGCCCAAGACGTTGGGGATGACTCCTTCGTGAGTACCTGAGTGGTGTGTATTTAATCATGTCTCGGTTTCTGTATTGGGCCCTGTATGTATTGACAAACATATGAATCTGATACAAGGTTGCAAGGTCAACTTTCCTAAGTTAATAAAATATTTTGTGTCGTTTTATACTTAAAAATCATTTTAAAGTTTTCAAAATGAGTCAGTTGGGTGTATTTACCAGCGTAAGCTAACGTATCATCCAAAGACTAAACTGCAGGTACAATCGAAATAGGCCGAAGCTGCTCGGTAGTGAATAAGAGGATCTTGCAAATCCTTAGATCTGCCATAAAGTCTATTTTATATTCTTTCTTGTACATTTTATGATCTGCCAGTAGATCTTCTATTATGAGACTGTATATTATTTTATTTTGAACATTCGGTTTGTAATAGTAATTTTACTCCAAGACTTCCGCTGTGCTATGTTTAATTGACAATGATGTTATCAACTTATGTCACGATACTCCCCACCCGGGCCCACCGGTGTATGGATTTCGGGTTGGAAATCCGGGGTGTGACAAGCATGTCCTTCCAGGTCATGCCCCGGGGGTTGCGGCATACCCGCGCTTACGAGCCGACGTCTACAGGGTTATGGATCTCATTGGCTGGCTGGTTCGAGAGGGAAAGGATAGACGAGAGGGAGAGAGGGGTTACCTGCCATACCACTCCCACCACCTCGAGCACCATTTCAGCAGCAGCTGCAGCTGCCAGATCCCGATCCCGACTCCGAGGCCGAGTCGTATGCATAGACATTTTGTATTTACTTTTCAACTGTACAGATAAATATTGTTTTGGTTGTACAAATTTATGTTATGTATGTTATATTTAACTTTGTTTTCAGTTATTCGATTACTTGATAATTGTTTGTGTTGAATCAACATTGAAATGTAATACGGAAACAACATACACTTGTTGCATTCATCTTAAAATGTTTAAAATAGTATTAAATTTTAGTATTATATATTTTTTAAATATAATGTAAAAACAATTAAATATATAAACGATTGAAAAACATAACTCACTTTTTATACAACAATCGAAACTTTTTAAAAACCTAAAATTACACCTAAAAAAATCAACCTCCAACAACAACGAATTTACCCCACCAAAACACTATTTTTTCAAACTCCAACAACATTCAATCTGCCCACCAAAACACCTCTTTCCAACCAAAAAAACAACATCCTAGACAGGTCGTCTAGGTCCAGACCGCCCGTCTAAACACTAAAATTTATGGGCCCTGCCAGGTACTTGCTGACTCCTCAAAATCAGTGCTAGACGGGCGTCTAGGCCTAGACGACCCGTCTAGGGCCCAGGGGTGTCCAAATAGGTAGCAGGGTGTGTGAATAGATTGAGCCATACCATAATATAAAAATAAAACATAATATAAAAAAACTTTTAAAATTATATATAAAATTCAGTATCAGTACCCATTTTTACTCGTACCTGTACCAATACCGAAGGTACCGAATACCTAAATCAATAAAACTGGATAACAATACATGTACCGAGTACATAAAATCGATACGGGTACGGTATGGATATTTGGGATAAAATGCACATCCCTAAGCTACACCAACTTTTTCATCACGAGGATTGAATCCACAGCACTTAAGAAGTCAAAGGCTTATCTAACACGGTGATACTGCTAGAAGAAAGCCTCTTTGATAATTATTGGTTATCACTCCTTAGACCTTCCGTAGTGGAAGGTGATATGGCGCCACACCCCCTTATATCGCGCCTGCAAACACTGCCCCGAGGGGCGCTATACCCCTCCAACTTGGTAGCCTCGCGAAAGATATAACGACACAATTTTGATGCTTTCAATATATATGACCGTTGGAACAGTAAAAAAGAATTTATAAAATATTTTCTTAATTCATTATATTATATATAATATATATATATATATATATATATATATATATATATATAAATATATCACTCTTGTCAATTTAAACAAATAAACCTCACACAAAATCCATCCTACATCCAGCAATCTCACAAAAAATATATAATAGTGATATATGCTTGTATCATAATGCATAATATGATTTTGAAGACGAGGGGAAAGCTATATGCCAAAACTATCTTCGGGAAGATGTTATTGAAGGAACGCAAACAACAATAGAAGAGAGAATCTTAAACGGTCAACTCTTGCGTTCCAGAGAATTACATAACGTGTTAAAGGCGGATTTGGTCGAGCACGCTTGGGTGATTCGCCCAATTTGACACGATGGCGACGACCAAAAGAACTCCGAAGAAGAAGATTTCAAAGTTGGAGGCTTTGAGATGAAGTTTGGATGATGGAGATCACAAAGAAGAAGAAGGAGGCTACAACGGCGATAAAGACGAGTAGTATTAAATATATTTATTGTAATGTTTTTTTAATTATTGTAATGTTTTTTTAATTCAATGAAATGTTTTTTTTAATTTTATAGTGGGGAACCCGCGAGTTACGGCAAAGTCAACAATTTACACTAGTAAAGACGTAGTTAGTGTTGTAAATATAATTTGTATACGTAAAGATTTATGTAATACAATTCGAAATGCATATATACATTCATACAAATAAAATTATTTAATAATATTTATTTGTGTATAGAGTGAAATAATATTTTTTATTATTTCAAATGTATTTTGGTTGATCTTGATTAACACAAGCATAACACAACACATGTCAAGGGACTAAAATTTTAATATTTAACATATAATAGTATAACTATTTTTTTCATAAATGATTATGTTTATTTAATGAAATTTCAAAAGAGAAAGAAAATGATAAGGTAGAGAATAAATGTGAGTAAATTACATTAATTCTAAATGATTAAGATACGTACCATAGGCATAACATATTGCAAGTGGCATATTAAAATTTTATGTAAACCAGATTTGTCGATCCAATTTGCTTTATAATGTATGGTAGAGTGTCTGTGTGACGGGGCAAAAGCAACACTTTGCATCACGGTGCTTCGATAGTTTTTTATTCGTATGATCTATTTACAATAGTTTATCATATTTTATTTTCTTAACCGAATGTGTACCTTTAAATCGTTGATTCAAATTTCGTCTATCTCGACGATTATGATAACCGAAAAATAAGTTTATTCAAGATGAATGGTGTAAGCCTTGTTGTGGTTTATGCGTTTAAAGTTTAAAGTTTTTTTTATCGTTATCAATTTTCCGAAAAAACACCCCAGTGGTTTCTATAGTTGTTTATACATTTACAAAAGAGACATTTCTACAATAATAGTATGTAAGAAAACTATTAAGTGGAAATGTATACATTGATTTCTTATTTTTCACTAGTTTATTACCCCTTATATTACATAGGGATGAAAAATAAAAAAATTAAATAGTTAGTAATAAAAATTTTAGAATTATAAAATTATATTTTTAGACATTTTTTAAATATCTGAATAATTTTTTTTGTGTCGTGCATAGTCAAAACATGTGATGTTTACCAAGTTTATAAGTATAAAAACATTTTATCCATCCATAAAAATGCATGTTTTAAAACAAAAATCATCATCATTGTCATCATCATCATCGTAATAATAATAATAAGAATAATAAAAATAATACTAATAATAATAATAATAATAATAATAATAATAATCCACATATTAAGAGTAAAATCTAAATCACCATACAGGAAAACATGATTGGAGCTGAATGTCATGTCTAAATGGAAATACACATTAGTTTTTTATATTTGTTAGTAAATTTCATATGTAACAATGTGGATAAAAAATATATGACACTCACATATGCATGTATTTGTATGTACTAATTGTTCAATGTTTTGAAATTATATCGATTTATATTATAATTTGAACAGTTATAATTTTATAAATATTAGAGATAACCATATGATTATATAATCTCATCATTTTATCATTATAATATATATTGTTATTGGCTATTAACATTACATGTTTGATACTACATAATTTTAAAACTTAGATAACAATACAATTAAATAATAAACTAACTGATACTTATATAAAAGATCATCTAAATCAATTTCAATATGTGGAATTTTTAGGAAAGCTTATAAATGCATTTCTTTAATTGAATAATGATAAGGATTTAGATGGAAAAAAGACGTGAGGTAAGATATGGTATCACACGTCTTAAAATCTCAAAAATTTTGTAATAATGTATTAGGTAGTAAATTTAAAATTTGATTTGTATACATGAGAAGAAAAAATGTTATCTATAAGTTAACTATTTTTTTTATTTTGAAAAGGGATTAGAAGTACCATAAAGAAACATATGCTATAAGACATAAAAGTTATTATTCTTATTATTATTATAAATTTAACATATGCTATAAACATATCATTTAAATGATAATAAAATAATAGTATTAGCTTAAATATTAAATAATAGATTAGAAAACAAAAATATAATAACAATAACGTAACTTTTTACTGACATCGGTAAATATGAAATTTATATGTTAAATTTGATTTGTTGATGAGATAATTATATGTTACTTTAATTAATTAATAAATTATTAAAGCTATAGGGTTTGGTATAATAGTTTAGATTAATAATAACCATAATAAGGAGTTATTATATAATAGTTTAGATTAATAATAATAATAATAATAATAATAATAATAATAATAATAAGGAGGAGGAGTTTTTATGTGGCATTTATTAAATTATTTATTAGAAGTTAGAAAAGGATAAAGATAAGTGATATTTCTATATTAATTATCAAAATATAAATAAAAATTTTAAGGGTAAAAGAGAAAATATCATGTCGCATTATTTGAAGGCTTTTATTAGAATTATATACATATATATATATATATATATAAAGTTTTTATTGTTTAAATTTATTTTAAATAAATAAATGACTAAAATTACCAATATACCCTCATGTGCAAGGCACATGTCATACTTAACTGAAAATTTTAAATAGGTTAGAGCCAAAGGACGTATAGACGTATAGTGTAATAGGTTTTACAAATAAAGGGTTGTGACTTTAATTAATGAAATTAAAGGATAACGATGCAATCTGATACAAACATAAGAATGAAAAATGTAATTTACCCAAAAATTCATTAAACTCCGTTATTTTAGCTAACTGTGAGTTTTACCTAAGTTTTGAGTGTTATATATATATATATATATATATATATATATAGTGAAAGTGTAAAATACAATATTGCTTAACGTACGAGAGTATGCTGTGTGATTACGCACGTTGAAAACTCAAAACCTTAATCACGCATGTTGAAAAAACCATAATCATGCATGTTATACTTATGTAATGAAGCATGTTATAATTATGTAATGAATCATATTATGGTTTTCAACATGCGTGATTATGGTTTTTCAACATGTGTGATTAGGGTTTTGAGTTTTACAACGTGCGTAATCACACAGCGTACGTTAAGCAATATTATGCGTTAATCGACCTCTATATATATATTGTGTGGTGAAGATCCATCAAAATGTGAGTTTTACCTAAGTTGCCTAAGAAAGATTGTAGAGAGACAAGTGGCACTCCTTATCAGTCGGATGAAAGGGCATTGGGGGTCCTAAAATACAAACTCTCATCCTTTTGTTTTCTCAAAATACAAAAATAAAAAGATCTAGTAGAAAAAATAATTAGCATAAAAAATTAGCACACAAAATCTAGTACAAAAAGCTTAGGACAAAAAATCTAACACAAAATATTATACATAAAATATAGCATAAAATTGTTATACAATATAAACATACAACACATTTTTAGGGTTTTTCTAGTTGTGATATTTTATATAGCAATATGGATGTTTCGATTTTATAATGTAATTTTTTAAATAATTTTATGTACAAAAATTAGAGAAAAATGCCTAGATACTTCCTTTGGCTTGCTCCGTTTTCACATATAGCCCCTAACTTTCTAAAATTAGAATTATAGTTCCCAACTTTTGCCCTTCCATTACGCGGATAGTCCTTAGCGTGGATGAGGGTTACTTTTGGGTGTTAAGTGAGTGTGGAATGACTAAAATGCCTTTATTATTAAAATTTAAAAAACAATAAATAAAAGAATTTAAATAAATAAAGCCCTATGGCCCCACCCTCACATCTTCTTCATAGAACCTCCAACCTCCTTCCCCACCCTCCTCCATAACATCACCCACCTCCGACCTCCTCCGTTGTTCCCCACCATCCTTCCACCATTACCTTTCACCTCTGTTGCATACCATCCACCTCTCACCTTCCACTACAAATCCCCTCACCGTTGTACCACCACCACGACACCGCTCCACCTTTATCATCCTCTACCTGCAACTCACCACATCACCATCTCCTCCCATCACCACCAACATCAAACACTACCTCCCACTAAAACACTTAACCCCAACCCTACCCTCCCTTCCGTCATCACCTCCACCGTACCTCGTCGTCGGTCCAGAAAGAATTCTGGCTACCACCACCATCAAAACTTGAAATCAACCACCACTATCACACAGAACCACCATTGTTAATCCCCAATCAAATAAACCTACTGAAGCTCTATCATCCCAAAATATTCCAATCTATGCGGTAATGAAATCCCCATCCTTTACTTTACTAAGTGATTTCCGATCTCTGCGGTAATGAAGTCTCTGTGATAAGATCTGTCGTCGTCTACTGCTAGGGCTTCGGTGTTGTTGATGAGTGATTTGAAGATGAAAGGTTACGGGTTTTGGGTGATTGAAGTGTGCAGCGGGTGTTGTGGCGAACTTGAAGTGTGAAGAGGGTGTGGGTTATTGATGTGTGTAGGATTGTGGGTTTTGTAGAATGGATTGGAGAAGATGAAGATCTGAGAAGAAAGGTGGGTTTGGTTGGAGATAGGGGTGGGGGTTTTGGTTTTAAGTTTTATTATATTTTAATAAATTAGATTTTTGTAGTGTTTTATTTGATTTTTATAGTAAGGCATTTTAGTAATTTTATACCCACTTAACAACAAAAACTAATCCTCATCTAGGGCTGTAAACGAACCAAACGTTCTAACGACAGTTTGTGATCCGTTTGGTGGAAAGTTCGTTAAATTTCATACGATAAGCTAAATAAACGAACATGAACATATGCCCCGTTGTTCATTTGTGTTGGTGAACGTTCAGTAATATGTTCGTGAACATTGTTCATCTTTATTTGTCTACGTTGTTCATGAGATTTTTCTACATTTGTTTATTTTATATAAACTTTTTATAGTTTTTAACTTTTATTTATTATATTATCCTAAAAATTTATGGAGCATCCATGCTTTTATCATGTTCTTTTTCCATATCATATTCGAAAATATCGCTTTGTTCTATGATTATGGCTTCAAGGTTCAGTTGATCACTCTGCTACCCAACTGTAGCCTTCATCGCTTTCGCCGATTTTATTTGTGTTCGTTTGTGCTCGTGAACCGTTCATGAACACGTTCATCTCTATAACGAACGAACACGGACATAAAATCGCGTCGGTAAGTGTTCATGAACCGTTCGTGAACACATTTATTTCCTTAACGAATACGAACAAGGCCTTGTTCGTGTTCATTCGATTCATTTACAGCCTTATCCCCATCCATGCTAGGGACTATCTGAGAAATAGGAGGAAAAACATTGGGGACTATAGCCGTAATGTTAGAAAAAAAATGAAAATGAAGCAAATCAAAGAGGCTATCCAGCCATTTTTCTCATAAAATTATAAACATTTAGAAAATAGAGAAATATGTATGTATGTTATGAAGTGTGAACAAATATATTATATTACTATTTCTATATAACGAACGTATGTCCATTTTATAATTTATAATACTGTGTCAAAACTCAAGAAATTGTGTACTTGGAATAGTATTGTTTATAATAAAAAAATTAACAATATATCGATTAACTAGACTATTTTAGTCATGTGTACAGAACAACTTGGAATAGTATTGTTTATAATAACAGATTAACAATGTATCTATCTGTTAAGTGACAATTGTTGAAGTCATTGTGAATGTGAATTTGTGTATAGAACAAAAATAAGATAAGTGGGTGGGCCGGTTGGGTGGGCTTATCTGATTGACAGGTTTATTTAATGGGCTTACCTAAGTTATTAAACACTTCATATGGCCAACATAGCAAACACACGCATAATTTTCTTATACTTATGATTAAACTAAGTTGTAATATTTTTCATAATTTATGACAAATCTCTTGTTAAAACTAGTCAAACAAGTGAACCGGTAAGATGGATTTCTTGGCATAGTGATCAAGGGAAGGTGAGAAATTTTTGTTTTTCTTGGAGATCCTGGGTACAAGTTGGGCAAGAAATGTTTTAATACTAATAGGTGATACTAACATACTAACTACTAACTCGGTTAATGATATCCTAACTTATATTGTTAAAAAAAAGTATTACTCCGATAACGAAAACGTTACACAATCCATTTCTCAGATGCTTTCTAACAAATGTTTAATATGTTTTTATATTAATTTGATTTCTTACTTTTTAATTATTTAATTATTGACGTGACCTCATTTTGACCGTCGCTACATTCCTCGTTTGATATACTCCTTTACCTAACTTATTTTTTTTACTCCGATACGAAAAATCTTGGATCACTCCCTCTCACACATGCGTTCACGCACGCACACACACATCATGAGTTTCACCAAATATGAGATATAAACTTATTTGAAAACGGAAAACGGAAATACGTTTTCATCTAAAATTTATTAAAAATCAAGTTTGCCTCCACCACTATAATAGTTAATATTAAAACATAATATCATATTCAATGAACTCTAGCGGCCACAACTTCGAGTTGCGGCAGCGGTGGTTGATGCAAGTTGGTAATCTTCTGCACACGGGATTGCTTCATCACGCATAGGGTACGACGTCACCATTTTCTTGTATTTGTTATATTTTATTTCGATTTTTGGCTGTTTTACACAATTATATATTGTAGTTTCGTAGTAGTCTTTACCGTTTAGTTTGTACGCGGATTCTCCGTCACAACACGCGCGCACGTGTGTGGGGGGGGGGGGGGTAGTATACACAAAATTCAATCAAAATTAAGAAACCACCTAAAGAAACCAATTGATAATGCAATAAAAATAAGTTAGAAAGAGTAGAAGCATATTTCAATATTTACAAGATAAGCATATCATGGATAGTCGTAGCCAAAAGTACCTATATAGTTGGGAATCAATCATTTTGTAAAATCTCGTGATGTTGTTCTATAGTTATCATCCTCAAATTCCTAAAAGAAAGAAAAAAAGTAAGTAAAAAAGAATGAGTAGTTTGCAACTTGGCATCTCTCTAGGTCTTATTGAAGCTTATTGATTTAATGATCTCATTCATGATTGCAATAACTATGCGCCTCCTCTTTCATATGTACTATATTTTTTAAAGTAAGGTTTTCTTCTTTTAAAAAAATAGTAAAGAAACTTTTGATGATATCCAAAATACGTATAGATTTGGTCATGCACTTTTCTTATGATTTTTTAGGAGCATAGAATATTATGCTTTCTGAAAAAAAAAAAATTATTTATTCTTGTAATATGTAGAACTTGAGTGATAATTTCACATTATATTAGTTTGTTTTATGATTATAACGTGTCGTTAATTTGTTAAAAATATAGTATATTTTCCGTATTCTAGTATATTTACAAATTTTGGTTTCTACTTCCACTCCCGTCATTTTGTATACGATCATGTAACCGTGAAGCTTAGAGTGAGACTAATGTTGTTTTCTGGCAAACACTTTGTAAATCCTCAGGAGCGGATCTACCTTATTAGAAGGGTAACATCCGTTGCCCCTTGACGCTCCGGCAGTACTGTAAATTTTGAATAAATTAACCTTTTTTTCAATTTTGTTACCTTTTTTTAAATATTGCCTCTATAATAGTTTTGTAGATCCGCCACTGTAAATCCTACTGTATAATTCATGTTTAAAAAAACACGAAAATCCATAAAATAAATAAACAACATGGTTGGTAAAAAAAGAACGTCATGGTTAAAACTTGTCATTAAAAATTCCACATTATCGTATAATTAATGTTCTTTCTACATATTTGGAATAAATTTTTTTTTCTATATGATTGCGACAATGGTTCAAGTATCATGGTTCACAAAGAAACCATTTGTATTTTATCAAATATTAAAGTAATTAAGTTTCTGTCACTTCAATATTATTATACAGTTAAACAACTCAAATATTAATTTCGTTTAGTTTCAAAATTTTGTCCTGTAATGTATATTACTTAAAGCTTACTGCTTATAAGATAGTTGAAGTAATGTCCACTGTAAAATTAGTCCTTTAAAATTAGTGATGTGAAGTCCGGTCAACTATTTTACATAATGATTGAGTCAAGATTTTTTTTCATGGAGTCCATTAGGGGGCTTAACTAAAGTTTTTCCGGAAGCTATCAGGATTCTAGTGTATAAATAACAATATTTTTTTCATGAGGAGGAATTGCCCCAATGACTTCTACATAGCTCCGTCACTACCTTGTTGGTTTGATATAAATTGAAAGTCATCAGGGGCGGACATACCTTAGGCGCAAGGGTAGCCTCCGCTACCCGTCAGCGCTCCGACGGTAGTGTAAATTTTGAAAATTTTGACTTTTTTGACGTTTTTTCGATTTCGTTGCCCTTTTTTATAAAACGGTAACCCTACGAATTTTTCTAGATCCGCCACTGAAAGTCATCTTAGCTATTTTACCAAATTGTCTAAGTCGACATCTTTAATAAAATGATACAATTTGTATGTCAATTTTCTTAAAATATGATAAAATCGAAACTAAATTTTATAATTATTAAATTTTTATGATAAACAGTAATATAGTATTTAGCTTACAGTAAAGGTCAAGTCGTATAAAATTAGCTCAATAATTGGACTTGAGTTAATTAACCTCAAATTAGCTACTTTCAAATAAATATTTGAAGTAGTTAAATGTGGGTTATAGTATAAACCTCTATTGGATGATCTTTTGTGTGGCTTTATTAGGACCTAAGCATGTAAACAAACATGAAGAGCCATAGCCTCGTGACTCATGAGTGTCATTCTTGCATCTTTTGAGGGAGTACTATAAGAGTGGGTTTATAACAAATCGTCTCACGTCAATAAAAAAATCTATATAAAAATGAAAAGGCTAGCTATCGACTAACAACAACTCTAACCTTCGACGTTTAGCTTGTATATGAGTGTATGTTCTCTAACGTCAAGAAAACCATATAAAAACTTGATTTAATCTATCGATTAGTACTTTGAAATATCTTTCATTTACATATTTTTAGTTTTTAAGAATTGACAATTATATAAAAACCTTATGAAATAAAATATAAGTTGTTTTACAAGCATGCACTACTAATTGACCGCCTTTAATGATCGTTAGACACTTCTACAACACTATAAGTATACAAGACTAATTTGACCACCTTTAAATGATATCAATAAATACTTAATGTGATAAAAAAAACTTTATAACTAAAAATGGGCACATATTTCTATAGAATACGAGTGATGGTTTCAGCCTTTTAGGGCACAATAGAAACCTTCAATTCTACAAACGTGCTCCCTCTTATTCATTAAAGATCAATATATAATTATTTACTTTACTTTATTAATTCATAACTATGGGCTTTGGCATACAAAAGAAAAATATACTATTTATTCATAATAAATATAATATTGAGTAAGTACACGAATAGTCTATACCAACTTTTCAAAGTATACAGATGGTTCGTGTGGTTTGCATTTTGTAATATATTTAGTACTCAACCAACAAATATAAAGGATTTAGGAGGTCAAGATTAGGGACTAAAGACGTTATAAAGTGCAAACCATAGGAATCAGGCATGTACGTAAAATGAGAATATGTTATTGTGTTCTATAAAACCAACATAATTGTTTAGGATCCTCCAAATATAAGAGTTGGCAGGGTCAATACCAGTTCTTGTGTATTTATATTTTACTTATTAAGTTTAATGAGCTATAACGCTAGAGGGTGTAGAGACAAGGCAGATTATATTAGTGTGTGATGCTCTTAAGAAACACAGCCCCATGGTAATGCGGTGTGGCTATGAATGCGGTGTCGCAAGCACATATACCACATGCTTGGATCTGGTGGAGCATATTTATGTAACTCGACTACCCAATGATGTATTGTGCGTCTATGTATTTTGGCTGGGTTGTTCTAAAGAAATGTTATTTTAACTAGTTTTTATTTATTGAAATGTTTTTTTAAATTTACTAAGTTTTAGTATTGCTTTTTATTAATGAAATCTATTTTTTTATTTATCTAATTTTAATTATTTTCTAATAGGTTTTGTCTACTAAAAATGTTGAGTTGTTGCGGGATGGCTAGGGATGTCTACACTAGTTTAGGGATGATAAAAGATTAGATGTAAAGATAATAATAATATTTGAATTAATGAAAATGTTTTATTTTATTGTTGTATTTAATGTTACTTAAAGTGTATCCGAGTAATTTCAATAAATTGATTAATTTATTGATATCCTCTAATTTAGATAAATAAGTTAAACAATTAACTGTAGGTTACATTTTCTAAATTCCAACAAATTTTATAGACAAATGAGAGATGATTAATGTTTGTTTCGATATATGTATGATAAATTTCGATGTTTATAGGATAAACTGTTTTTTACTAACTAACTAGAGAAATAACATTAGTGGTTACACTATTTACAAAATAACTAATCGTTACACCAAAATCTTTAAAATACCTTTTTTAATATTAAAAATAAAGTTAAAATAGCCATACTATTTACTTTGTTGTCATCATTATTTATAATTATAACTAGTGATCTTATTAAGGTATTATAAAGATTATTTCTTTCTCCTCTCATATTAGAAAGTTCATTTAAAAAAGCCCCCATTATATATATTACACCATCCATTTTTTCTTCTTGTATATGTACATTCATATGTATATGTCTAGACTCCAGAGGGAGAGTCAAATGCATAGAAGATTTGAAGCGGTTACTCCATCTATTGTGACACCCAGTTTTTCTATTTGAACACTATGTGACCCACATAGGCCTCTACGGGGCGCATGGGTATCAATCCCATGCGATGCTCTTGGGCCTCTGCGGGGCGCATGGATATCAATCTCATGCGATGCTCTTGGGCCTCTGCGGGCCGCATAATTTGGTATTTTAAGTTGTTTAAAGGTTTAAAGGTTGTGTTATATTATTTCATATTTTAGTTAGAGATTAAGTTAGAGATTCACTATTTCAAGTACATCGATAATCAAAATTTACAAAGTAAAAACTGAAACACACACGTATAACACGTATAATAAAAACTGAAACTGCATTAATGTATAACATTTGTTCAGTACATCGATAATCAAAATTTACGAAGTAAAAAAGAAAACAACCTAATCCTAACCACCCTCGCGTGGCTGATGCTGAGCCTGATCCTCCTGTGGCTGATGCTGAGCCTGAGGTGCCTGAGGTACCGGCTGAGGATGTAGTAGATGGGCTGGCATATGAAAACAACTGGTGGCATACCCACGTGAGCCATGATCGCCGCAATCTGATCAATCTGAAATCGATCATGTACTGCATCTGTGCATTATGCAGCATCTGCATCTGGTAGAACTGATGCATATCAGGCGCAACATGGATCGGCCACTGTGGCGGATGCGGTGGCTGTGGTGCGGCAGGTGCGGCTTGAGGGGCAGGAGCGGCGGGATCTACGGGTCGTCTTCGATATCTACAACTGGGAAGACCTCCGGCAAATCGACAGGGACATACAACTCCCCCCTGTTGGCCACCAAGCGGCGACCAACACCTGGAATCTTGCCCAGGATACCCATACCCTGTATGGTACGGGTGTCAAGCCTCCTAGGAAAGATAGCAAGACCGCAACATGGATCCGCATCTATATCGATCTCTGGAAGCAGGGCCCTGGCAATGATGGTGATATACGCACCACCGTAAAATACTGTTCGCTCCTGCCGTATGTACGCGCTAGCGTAAAATATAGCCAAACTCCTGGCTAGCGCGCACGGCCTGCGCCCCAGCAGGCAGTATAAAAAGAAAAGGTCACCAGCGGTGACCTTTTCCCGGCTATCAAAGTGGGGGCGATAGACGTAGCTATGCACCGGTGCAGGTACCGGCACAAGGGGTCGGCTATCAGGCTGACCTTCCCAGAAGGCCAAGTATACTCCTGCTGAGGGGCAATGACTGACCAAAAACCTAGGAGCTCCCCCTTCGTCCTACTAATCAAAGCGTCGGTGTATATGGGCTGAGTAGTCTCGTGAGGTGTGTATAAGCCGCATATAACCGCAAAGTCGCTGAGGCTCATCTGAAACTGACGACCGCATAAACGAAACTCGATCTCGATAAACGGGTGGTCTGGGTCATCCTCTGGGTGGTCGGCTGGGCGTGGGGTGAATGTGAATGAAGAAAGAAACTCGATCGTAACGGCCATATAGGTAGAGGTGTGCGCTAAGAGAAACAGTCTGTCCCATGGCGTACCCACGCCGATAAAATGTCGTGCTCGATCAGTCTCACCCAACGTCTCCACCATACTCCAGAGGCCTATGCGCGGCGCATGTAAATACCCAATGCGCCCCGCAGAGGCCTATGTGCGGCGCATGGGATCAAAGAAACACAAAAGCACACGGATCGCTGACGTCAGCGATCCGTACGTCAACGATCCGTGTGCTTTTGTGTTTCTTTGATCCCATGCTCCGCGCATAGGCCTCTGCGGGCGCATTGGTTGTTTTTTTTGTTTTTTTATTTAAAAATTAGATTGTTAATTTATATTAAAAATTGATAAGTGTAAATGTTAATAATAAATCTACAAATGTTCATGTGAGGTCTCATGTGAGGACTCGGGTATATCGATAGCGTTAAGATCTATTTTAGGGTTTAGTCGACTATGATACATATCTAGTCGGTTGTCGTACATTGTCAACCAGCCTGAAGCGGCGTTTTGATGAATCCCGGCCCATAAAAAGTTCGGAGTAGGCATCGGATACTGTCCTTCCAACTTCACATGTATAAAATGTTCGGATTCACGAAGGTACACAACCGTAACAGATCAATGAGGGAGCACGACATCATCTGGACCCTTCGTAATTGGGAAACTAGTATCAGAGCCCCTCGTATCCAAAGTATGAACGATCACACCAAATCTCTCAGCAATAAGAAGTCCTGTATAAGGCATATCCATCCAATGTTCAGATGATGCCATTTCTAACGAGTCGAAATTTATGCTGTCTAACAGGGTCTTATATTTTCCACACTCCATCGCCTCGAAAATTGGGAACCAAATGCTCTGGTTTCTTACCATCTCATCTACCAACTGCCGTCTTACGTCTCTGAAGTCCTTTTCCTCCCACCCTAAGCCCAAAGCTGTAGCTCGAAATCCACAATGACCATCTGGATTTACATTCTTTATTACGGATACGCACGGATGAAACATTCTAGGAATGTGATTCTTATACTTGGTAATTGTGTAAAGATCCGTACCCCCGTGGATTAAGGGAAACTCAGGGTCATATTGTCGTTGCGTGGGAGTTGAACGACTACGTTGCTTTACAGGCTTTGTCACGGCGCTCGGTCTTCTAAAGTCTTCTGATTGTGTGTACGAGCTATGACGAGGAGCTTCGGAGGGAGACCGTAAGTGCTTTGTTAGGAGGACACGTATGAGCTATGACGAGCAGCCTCCTGTCTTCTTTGTTCTTGGACCTTCAAGGTTGGTCGACCACGGGTATTTTGTTTAACGACAGGAGGGTTTTTTTTTGGGATTTTCCCGGTGTAATCGCTTGAATCATTTTCTCAAACATACTTTTTTTTTACTTGGGTAGGGTGTGGCCTGAATATTTCTTTCAATTTCTCAAATTCGTCGTTCAAGTCAAATTCTAGCTCTTTTTTCGTTACCGGTTTGAGATCAAGCTTTGTCCACATTTTGTCAATGGAAGTGAATGGGATTGCTTCCCTTGTAAATGAATACTATCAATCATTTGCGATTATTTAAAAACAGTGTGATATATTGTCAAACTAGTATTAAAATCACCTGAATTTTCTAACTTTTCAAGTCGACAAGCACATGGCAAACCGCAACTCGTGAAAAGTTGGCAACCACATGTATGACCATATGTTCGCATAACTGATGTCTTCCGTTCTTCTAGCTCTGTGTATATTTTTTCAAGAGCAAAAATGGAAACCTTTTGAAGCAGGAACTTGAACATTGGACATTTTTTGTGGTGGTTCATGACTTTTCTGTTACTTTCTTCAAAACTCATCAAAATTAACGTACGTTGTTTCGTAACTTGCTGATCGACAAAACCCGCTAGTTTAACCAACGTGTTGCGATTATTTTGAATATATCTTTTAAAAGCATCATGTTGGCTCTCGGCTCTGTTAGTTGTAGTTTAATGATAGTTGATTGTTCGGTTAGTCCACGCAGATATAAACTTTGTATGGTATGGTTTCAACCAGTTATTTACCATATAAGTAAAAACATCTGAAATGTAAAAACATACATGTTATTTGTATGTTATATATATATGTATGTATGTATGTATGTATGTGTTGAAAAACTTACGACCATGAACGGCTGCATTTAGTGTTCGACTAAGCCGCTCGATTTGATACTCGTATATTTCCTCGGTCGCAGACTCACACAACCTCCCGAATGAGCAAAGAAATTCTTTCCACTCCTTATTGGTAAAACAATTCCTGCTATTTCTAAATATATTCTGTGAAATGTGCCACCTACATAGATACTTGTGGGCATTAGGGAATATTATATCACACGCGTTCATCAACGCTAGTTCCCTGTCTGTTACAATGACCCGGGGCTCCATACCCTCTTGCAACATTGACCTGATCTGTTCTAAAACCCACACATACGTTTCACAGTTCTCTTTAGATACAAAAGCATGTGCGACTGAAAACGACATGTTTGTAGAAGTCATACCAACAACCTAAATGAATGGAAGATTGTAGAGGTTGGTATTGTAGGTAGCATCAATAATGAGCACATGCGGGAATGCACGCCACATTTGGCCGGAATGCTCATGGACAAAGAAAATATCTTTAAGATTGTTTGTGGATGGATCCTCCCGAGTTTCATAAGTGAAAAGTTTTGAAATAAGAAAGTTTTCTAGTTTTTGCATCGGAGAATCTCCTAAACTTTTCCCGGCGTTAATCTTCTGAACAACGTTATGTATATCTTTTGGAATGCTCTTATTATTAGGGTTCTGATTCCTTAATGTTGCCCAGATATTACGTGTGGGAATGTCTTGCTCGGCCAGCTGCTCCACTAATCTGTATTCGTCCTCAGAAAGTCTTCTAGCATACGCGTGCCCCTCTAAAGTTTCAAGAGGAGAGTGGTTGTGTGACTCGTTCTTAACCTGTAGCCGCCAAACATTAAGCATTTCATCATAGAACCCTATCAGTTCAAAAGGGCAACCAGTTTTTTTGCTACCGGTTTTTCGAACAGTGGCTACACTCTTACGATCACCACTAAGGATACAATGTATCCACAACCTCACGAATTCACCATGTTTATTCTTCGATCTTCCACACTTAACGATGCAGCCGTGATTACGAGCCCTCCTATCTACCCAATCCTCCATCTCTTCACAGGAGGCAAAACCCTGATTAGTTGCATAGAAAACTATGATAGGGTGTATTTTTTCCTCCTCATCTTCTAGTTTGATTTCTTACTCGTCATATTCGTGATGAAAATTACACTCTGCATACGAATTATCACCTCCGTAGTTGTATCCAGAATAACCTCCTGAGTAACTGTGTAGTGAGTAGTTCGGGTCTGGAAGAGGCGGAATGTCGACATAAGAAGGGACGCGGTTGACAACTTCCTCGTAATGGTTGGGCTGAAACGAAGATTCGTAAGAATCAGAAATGGCGGTCTCGTACGAGTCTGGAACAACACTATCGTTAGAATCCTCACCGAATATTCCGAAAAACCACGACATACTGTGAATATACGTGATTGTGATTTGAAAGGTTTATTATGGAATTGGAATCTCATACGATAATCAACGATAATGCATGGTCTTATAGCCTTTCTGGAGGGTCCATGCGCCCCGCAGAGGCCATTGCGGGGTGTCACACCCCGACCCGCAGCGGAAAAAGGTGATCGGGACATGATTGGGTTTTCATCAAAGCTCATGACATTTATTATAATGTTTCATATTTATTATTACAATTTTAAAGAAGATCATACAATCAAATCATACAAGTACAACATGTTCTATACATCTTTCTAGACTTCATTATTTTTCTTCTAATGCACTTTCCTATGTGTTCCTTGCTTCATCCTGTCCACCTGTATCATGTGTAAAAATGGTTTTTGGGTTGACAAAAAGTTGGCGAGTGAACCTTGTTAGAAAACATCTATTATTGATTTCTTATTGTATTTAATATGGAAAAATTGTGCAATAATCATATGTGAGCAAACGTAAATAATCATACAATAACATACAATAACATACGATAACATACAAAAACAAACCACCTTGCATGAATATATAACATGAATGATAATGTAAATGTTGGCAACGTCACGTTCACGCTCATAGGTAATGGGGAACAGACGGCCTATGATGATGTATGTGCGATCAAGGCTCAATCAAACGGAGCCGATCGTGTGTTGGCAACGCCTCGTTCACGCTCATAGGTAATGGGGAACGGTTCACGCTCATAGGTAATGGGGAACGGCGGCCTATGATAATGTATGTACTGAAAATGATAAATTTAATCTAAACATTAACCACACAAACAGTTGATACATATTGAATACACATTTGATCATTGATATGATGGATGCACAAGTGTTTAAATGTACTAAATAATATGACACATGATACACCCCAAAATGTGATTAAAACGGGGAATTTGTAGAGATTCACTCACAGTGGGTGCGTTTCTTAGATTGATGATGAATGCGCACGAATTCGAATTTAATCGGCAAGGAAACTAACCTAAATAATACATAATAGTTCGATAAATAATAAACTTTTATTTGCGATTAATATTTTTAATTAGTGTTCTTAATGGGATTGTTAGGTTTATTTTTGTGAGTTCAAGGGAGTTTTCTAACTTTTAAAAATATTATTTTTAAGTATTTTTAATTGATTTTTAAATAAAATAAATAAATAAAAGAAAATAAAAATTTTGACTTTTTTTGACCAGTTGACGGTTGACCAGTTGACCAGTTGACCGTTGACCGTTTGACCGGTCGGACCGTGTTTATTATATGCGCTGAGAGAGGTTCGAACTCGTGACCTCTCGTATACGTGCACGCAGCTCTACCAACTGAGCTACGTGTCTAACCCAAAATATTTCTGTTTTTAATTATATATATATATACAAATTAGATTAATTCATTTCTGTCCTTATTTAAAAACTTGATAATTGTCAGAATCGGTGCGGGAGCCTGGACTTGAACCCGCGACGTGCTTAATGTTTTTGCACACAGTCCACCACTGGACTGTGTGTCTAACCTGGTTATTATTCCGGTTTTTATTATACTTATACACTGATTACATGTTTCAGGATTTGACTTTTATAAAAAGGGTATATTATTTCAGTGAACACAACAGAACTCGAACCCGGGACGTATGCTTTATAATCGCACACAGTCCACCGCTGGACTGTGTGTCTAACCTGGTTAAAATACTTGTTTTTATTAATCTTATATACTAACTGAAAGGTTCTGTATTTGGGTTTTATAAAAAGGTTTGAATATTGTGACGAATCGGAACAAGGACAGACTCGAACTCGGTATCTCTATGTTTTAAGTGCACACAGTCCACCGCTGGACTGTGTGTCTAACCCGAGATATAACCCGATTTATATTAAATATATACACAATCCAAAACTTCATCTTCTTCGTTAAAACAACCCAGAACTCAAAAATCCGACTGTTTCGATTCATTAATCAACCCCTTTAGTAAATTGTAAATAACTACATATGAGATTAATAAAAATGAGAGGGATTAGGTGTAAGATATACCGAACAGAGATCCCCTGTATCTCCGGCGAGATTCCGATGACAGCAGGTTATTCCGGCGACGTGTATCCTGCGGCTGAGGATCTTCAGGAAGTTTGAGGTGAGTGTGGGTGATTTCGGTATGAGCTCTAAATGTTCTGTTTATAAGGTAAGGCAAAAGATATGAAATGGGTTCGGTTTTCCGGCGACTTGCAGAGAATTCCGGCGAACACAGATAAATTCCGGCAGTAGAGTGTTTGAACAGAAAGCTCTTGTGTGATCGTTTGGTGGACGAGATGTTTCAGTATTTACAGCTCAATGATTTGTAATCGGTTTCATTCATTTTTTTTCTTAAATGTTTTCGGTTTCAAAATACTGAAATTCTTTGATTCGGGGTGTAATTGGTAACTGAAATCGGTTTCATTCATGAACACACCTTGTTGACGTAAACACAACCTATTTAGCTAACTATGTTCTCAAGTTTGACCTGGGCCTGTTTGGACTATATCTAACCCGTCAATTTTGTTTTACGTGCGTACAAATATGTTTGTTATCACCTTATCTCAATGATAAGTTTTGAAACTATGTAACAAAATTTAACAATCAAAATCAACTCAATCACACAATAACATGATTATTTGCGGCTCAATCACAAGATCACGACTCTATATTATTAATATCAAAGACCACACGCAATACATAGACCTTAACGCTCTATTTATACTAAAACAATAACTTGTTCCGTAAGCTAATTCTTCTCCTAATAAGGAAACAAATAAATAAACAAACAAGCAAATCTCTTACATTATCTCTTTTCTTTCTTTGTGTATCTCCAATCTTTATCCCTTTCATTCAATCAACATTAACACCTTTAAACTCATTCATAATTGCGTGAAGCTATCGAATTCTCAATAGCAGCTTGTTGATTCTACAAAAAACATAAGAAAATTAGTAAAACAATGATGTAACACACCAGAAAACATGAAATATCAATCAATCTTACTGAATTATACCAATCTTGTACAGATCTCAATGATTTCCGAAAGCGGTGCCCAGTCACCAAAATTTCGTTCGATAAACTGGTATGCAACTCCAGTTCTTCCTCTGCCAAGTACAAAAAGTCCACCTTTGATCTCACCTTCACCCTTGAAGTTTTGCTCGATACCCATGGCTTTTGCGCGCTTATAGTTAGCACGCGCTCGTGGATTGAATAAAAATCCGGATATGAATTTGTCCTTGAGTAATGTCCCTCCACCTAGAGCTTTGAAGAAGTCCATGTTCTTGTCAAGAAGTACAACACCACCCCAATATCTGGGCCAGAAATCTCTTACCTGATATCATACATTGACTACATTAACTGACAAAGTATGTATAACAGAAAATTATCAAAGTTGGTTACTTTTTTGTTTTTTTCTATGTTTATTGGTAATTGTGGGAACCCAGCACGACCCACCAATACACTGTTAACTAATAGGATCAAGTAAAACACAGTTGGTTTTCACTTTTCAAAGGGGGTTAAAGGCAAGAACCAATGGCAGCCGGATTGAAACATGAGATCTCTGCCAGAGGGACTCGGGCGCTTAAAGTTGGTTACTTTTTAGGGGTGCAAACAAAAGAAAAAGCTCGAAATGAAACGACTCGAGCTTAAACGAGCTCGAGTCCGAACCTAAAAACAAGCTCGTTTAGTAAACGAGCCCGAGCCCGAGCCCGAGCTTGACTTATTGAGCTCGAGCCGGCTCACGAGCCTAAACTAGCCCATTGTTTATATAATTTTAATTAATATATTAAATATATATTTAAATAATAATAATTACTATTTATAAAATTATGAAAAAATAACTTAATTATATATAAAATAATAATTAGAACTAATATAAATTAATTAATAAATAATAAATGAGCCAAGTCCGAGCCGAGCTCAAGCTTGAAAAATTAATTACAAGCCGAGCTCAAGCTTTAGAAACAAAGCTTGAATCAAGCCGAGCTCGAGCTCGAGCTTTCTAAAGTTAAACGAGCTTGAGCTCGGGCTCGGCTTGTTTGCATTTTTGTGTAATATAACATTTCTTAATATAATTATTATCATATTAATTCAATAAAGTTAGCTTATTACCTCTGATTCTATATGTTCATGAAGAACAGCTAACAAATTGATCCCTAATGCATCAAATATGGGCTTCTTTGAATAAAGTTTGTGTGCTTCAGCTCTACACATGATGCACCCCGGGCGACGGATACAAAGAAGTAGTGACGGTTTGTCACGCCACAAATCCGAAGCACGCATAGGTGGCGCCTTTGACTTGACCAACCTCTCCATTCCTATCTTATACTCAGGAGTTAGTTTCTGAACAGAAATATTCTCGATACTAGAGTATGGCGCCACGTCATCAACGATAGGCGGAGGTTGTATGCACCCACATGCCCGTGGCTCATCGGGCAAAGCTGCCACGATCCCTTTGAATACATACCCGTCTTTTATCTTGAAGTCCGCTATAGATTGCTCGATTGTGGCATCATAAGCTATAGTGCTTCGTGTTGACATGGTTTGTAGTTTCGGTCTTGTAATGGATTGGGTGGTCTTGGACATGGTTCGGGATGGTGGGATCGTCGGTTTTCTTGCAGGGAGTGAAAATGATTGTGGCACAGGATCAGCTTCACACTGAGAGGTGCGGTCCATGAACCGTGCAATGTGTCCTCTTTTCATGGCGAACTGAGCCGAAAGATCTGATGTTGCAAGGTTTAAAAGCTCGGCCAGACAGTTTCCGGAAGCTTCTAGCTTGTCAGCATATTGCATAAGCGCGCGATCATGGAGGTACGATCTGATCTCTAACGCATCCTTCATGTATCATTCAAACATAGATTAGATTTTGAATATTATGATCAGGATTTAAACATTTGATGATTAGAGATTTAAATATCTACCTTTTGTGCTTGAGTCATGTTAAGTGCAATCATATCTTCTGAATTCATTATCTTCAAAGTTGGAACATCATCCCAACCGTCATCTAACAGTTTCGGAAGAAGTTTTTGCAGACATCCGGTTCCCACAAAATCCTCCATTGAGAAAGAGGCCATCTTGTTCTTTTGGAGTAAAAACTTGATTGATATAATGAACTTACAAGAATATCAGAAGGCACCAAACTTTATCATATAAAGCACTTTAAACATTAAAAAAACTTATGTTTTTTGTTGAAAATATCAATGACGATTTGGTTTATTATATATCAGATATAATAATAGACTTGGTATCTTAATAAATTACTTGTTTTCATCGATGAATTGGCTCAACGTCGCGTTATAAACATCCATGTGGACTTGATCTCTTAATGCTGCCGGCTAAATGTGATATATATCTGTTTTATAATTGGCTTGCACATGACAGTATAATACTGTATGGCTTTATGCACTTGAAATAAAGATTTGATTACTTTAACATATTAATTTGTGTTGTGCAGGCCAACTACTAGTCTATTTTTAAATTAAAGTATACTCATCTTATTAAAATTTATAAAATCATTTATATGAATCTCAACTTGAGGTTAAAAGCATAAATTAAAATAAACAAAAGCGAATAAATGTGTTTAATTATATGGATAATATGAATCTCAAACTAAAATTTATAATACTTCGTACAAAATATGAAGTTTATACATGGTAAAACTAACATTAAAACTGTTCATCTTAACTCAAGTGCCTCAAGATTTTCTCAGCCATCAATCTTATATCCCCATTGCCATAATGCAAAACATTAATTAACGTCGCGCGCAAGAATCTATCTTGTGATATTTCTGAAGTTGAGTTAACATCTCCTTCCTTTAACAGTTTCTCCAATATCCAGAAAGCTTTTTGCCTCAAAGACTCGTTTTTATGCGCTTTTATCACATTCAATACATGTTGTATGGCTTTATTTTGGATCAAAATACTCACACTAGCGTCCAAATCGACCCGTTCATCTAACAGCGTGCAGATAGCTGATAATGCAGCCTCCACAACTTGAATATTGGTATGGTCAAAGCAAGTCAACAGCTTTTCTACTGCTTGTGCTTCAACCAAACAAAAGGTTTCCTGTGACGAACAAACTCCCTGGTGAATGGGGCATAGTGACGGTGGTATGATTTTGAGATATCTTGAATCAAATGAGAAACACTTTTGTAAAAAGAACTCTTTGAGCTTGTTGAACTTTTTGAATTTTTTAAGTTTCGGTTTCTTGATTTGTGGTGGCGGTTTTGATAACGTAACAGTCTTTGAAGACAGATTTTCTAACCCATTTGCCGACAGCTTCTGGATTTCATCGCTAAACGTGTTCATAAGCAGTTCGGTAAACACAGTTGTGAAGCTGAAAGTTGTTGCTAGAACCAAAAACTGATGCTCATAAAGAGTTGATGTGAATCTTACAAGAATTCCCACAAGTCCTTCTAGATAAACGCTTCCATATTTGCTCATTTGCGTGCCGGATCGTTGAACTTGATCTGACTTTCTTACAATCAAAGGGACAGCGTTAAACAAAGCGAGATTCAATGACAGATTTTCATGGGGAAGTTTGGCTAAGAACTTGACTGAAACCGCTTGTTTTTCGGTGGGTGCAGTGGTTTCCGGCAAGTCTTTTAGCAGGGCTTGTGGTTGACCTCTAGTTTTGCATAATTTTTCAGCTAATATGTTGCCGAAAAAAGGGTGAAAGAGCTATCAAAAACACAATTGAAACCACTTGTAGTTCCTCGTTCGGGTTGTTCAAAAGCTCAACTAGATTTGTACAAGCATCACCCTCTTTTATCACCGACACGATGATCTCTTGTGTTTTCGGGAATTTCATGAGGCATAAGAGGATCCTTACAAAGTTGATGTTCACATCTTCAGACGTTGTGTTGCGGACCCTTTTGATCATGGTGTATATGACGTAATCCAACGACATTTTGTGATCAATTTGGAGATCATTTAGCTGAACAGATCCTGATTCAAGTATATTTGCAAGTATGGCTGCAGCTTCGGCCTTTGAATTAATCGGCTCGTTGTAAATCGTTCTTTTAAGCATTTCATCGAACATGTTACTTGCAATACCTGATTTCACAAGAATTGTTGCGTTTTCCGGGTGTGATGAGATCTGCTTCAGCGCTTTAAACGCAACATTTCGTGCTAAAGAGTTTCCATGAAACACCATTCGAATTAAAACAGGCGAAACCGTCTCCACAACGTAACCTTTAATCTCATCGTCGTGTCCGAGAAACATTTCGCCAAGATAACTCCCCATCTCCATCTTCATCTCTTCATTACCTGTTAAATTTCATATCTTTAAAAAAATCACATATCTGACTAAAAAGATTAATTTTTTTTAATTATTTTAAAGTTGTACCTTCAAGAAAATGATGTAAAAGAGGCTGCCAATGTCCATTTTCCGCCATGATCTTGATGTTATTTGGTGATCTCTCCAAGTTTTTCAAGATTTCGTCGACTTTCTCTGATGCAAATGTGTCAACGGGTTGTCTGTACTTTAGCGTAATCAGCATCAAAATCCCGCCAGTAACCGAACCGATTTGATCACAAAAGTAACTACTTTTTGAAAGCTCAACTAGCAGCAGCAAAGCTGAATGCTTGATACGTTCAACTTCACTGACTAAATTTTGTATTATCAGCGATAAATCCACCGCTGTAGCAATCATTTTCTACAAAAAAAGATTAAAAAATGTCAGATTTTATACAATTATATGCAGTCATACAATATAAAGTCTGTTGGCAAGTTCATATATTGAGAAATAGTGTACTTTTCCTTCATCTTCATCATCATTTTGGGTCAACTTTTGTAAGTAACTCAAGTGTTCCAATGGTCAAATCTCTATCTTCATTGTTCAAGATTGTTGCAAGAAGCGGTATGATGCCAACGCTGCGTATCTCCACCGCGTTGTACGGTTTTGTTCTGCATAAAGTCTGCAAATTGTGTATCACTTCAAGAATCTTGGGCTTAGAACTGGCTAACGATAGAACCGCTTTTGCTGCCTTTACGTTTGATTGCTCATTTCTTACCTCCCATTGCTTAATCGTTTCCAGTAACGCGATATTTCGGTTATAAGTCGAACTGTTTATCTTCACGCCTGTTTTCGGGCAGATTATCTCAGCAGGATTGCCAAACTTTTCAAACCATTCATTTATTGCGGTCCTCTCATATGTCACACCTGTTTCTATAGTGACTGGATCATTCATTATCTTATTTGTCAATGGACAAAAGAAAGTTTCGTATAACGGTTCTATATAATTCATCACATATGTCTTTTTAGGTTCAGGTTCATCGTCTGTGGAGCTTTCAACGTAGTTAATGGCGTATAGATCATTATAACTTTCTTCAATGGTTTCCAAAGAATCAAAACTAAAACTGTCAATGTCTTTTACTAAAGACTGAACCGCATAGTGAAAATGTTCTTCGGATGATGGTTTTATCGAGTTTAGTACTTCGCCCATGTGCTTGATCACACTCTCAAGCTGTTTTATGATGGTTTTGACTTCGGAATCTGGAATGGTTATGCTTGAGAAAAGATCTTTTGCTATGTGTATGCAGTCGGATAGTGATAGTAAGATCTCTGAGGATTCTAACTCCATAATGACCAAAGAAACGCGGTAAAAATAGCATCCTATTGTGATGAAATCGTCGTTTTGTGTCACAGTTGATAGTTCTATGATTTCTGAAATAACTACCAGCAAAGACTTGACATCACTTGCAGTTGAGATGTTGTTCACCTTCAGAAAATAATTACCTTTGAGATATCAAAACGCAATCAAGATTTGAGCTTTTTTGGGATTGTAAGTATGGCTGTAAACGACCCAAACGTTCAGCACACAATTCGTGAACCGTTTGGCGGGAAGTCCATTCATGTTCGTTCGTTTAATAAAGAACGAACATTAACAAGAAAATTTGTTCGATTATTAAATGAACGAACACGAAAAAGGTCTCATTCGTTCAATTTTGTTCGTGAACGTTCGGTAATATGTTCGTGAACATTTGTTCATGCTCGCTTATTTATGTTCTTCATTAACGACTTTTGTATATTTATTTATTTTATCTAAACTTTTCATATTCTTTAATTCTTATTTGTTTATTACCCTAACAAATAAAATGAAAACCCTAACCCCCCCCCTGTTTATGTATCGTTCCCCTTTCTTTCTCATTATTCACATCAATGAATAGATTAGGACTTCAAGTTCCAGCACTTCTCCTCCCTCCGCCATTCCCCCTCCTAGCCTCCGCCGATCTAATTTGTGTTTGTTTGTGTTCGTGAACACGCTCATTTTCTGAATGAATGAACACGAAGAGGATGTCTTGTTCAATAAGTGATCATGAACCATTCACAAACACATTATTTCCTTAGCGAACGAACATGGACAAGGCATTGTTCTTGTTCTTTACAGACCTAACTGTAAGTGAAACAAGATTATAGAGAGAAACAAGATTACCGTACCGAAGAAAACCAATCATAGCTGAAGCTACTGCTTGACATATTCCTTTCTTGTTTCATTTGCAAGAACTCCTGATTAGACCACCTTTGGAGATTGGTAACTTCTATGAAACATCGCTCGTGTGTCTATATTGAGTAGATATGACTACGCTTACCATAGATTGCATTTAGTCACAGGTTTTATGTTAACCATAACTCTATACTTGGAATGGATCTTCACTTTAATAAAATATTTAAGTTTCTGATGTCATGTGAGTGTGATCCTTCACTAGTTTTGGATGTAATGAACAAGTAACTTCCTGCAAGTTGACCAGGTCATAGTTATTTCTATAATTGTTTCATGCAAGAGGTTGACTCTGGGAACACAGGTGATATCTATATCTATCTATATATATATATATATATATATATATGGAGGGTGACAGTGTGGCTATAAATTTGGTAAGAATTTTGGTGTTGAACGGTTCCAAAGTGAAAACTATGTAAAAGAGAAGTTAGGTATTATTACTGTTTAGTTAAAAGCATATTTCATTTTATTTCTAAACCATTATTACAATTAACAAGTTACTGTTTTCTTTATCGTTAAAACGATTATAACAAATGTAGTCAACATTCAGAGCTTATTAAGTCACGAGTTCCGGTTTCTTGGCATTGGAAACTACCAACCGGACCAAGTGACAAACCATGGTCTGCGACAACAGGGGAAGTCCGAAAGATAAAACATAATAATGACAGCATTAGTTATGCTATGCAGTGTTGATCCATATTATTGTCTAGCAAGTAAACCACAGTTAAAAGTGTCATGAAGATATTGTAGAATTATTTAACTTTAAACCGATCGTTTTCGATTGAAACTTGCATAAGTTGGCACAACTGGTTGACCGCATATCTGATATAGACCGGTAATAATTTGTCCATATTTAGCCAGATAAGAGAAAACAATGTTAGCAAGAGATGGTGTACCAGACGTCATCATAAGCGATATGATATATTTATCATTTGATTTGATAAGTTTAGAGAGAGCAAAAGAAAGTATTTTGTGTTATTAGATCAGTCTCTTACAGAACAACTAATCATGATTCAAGCCTCAGTTCCTATATTCTCCTATCTCCTTATTAGATCATACCACTTTAACAATATGACCATGACCAAAGAAAACCTAAACTAGAGTCCCCAATAACTAAAAATCCTTCATAAATTAGTTAACATCAACACTTTCAATCCACTCATCAGTTGCATTGTATCTTCAGGTAGTACGGGCCGCAGTTGGGGAGCATAACCTTCATTCGTTCCGCTTAAAACGCACATCATGTCAGCAAATTTACAAAGGTGTGCATGGATCCGCTTCAGACCGATGGCTCCAAAAGGTCACGCAATTGTGAGCTTTCCTGTTGCACCCCACAAGCCGCCACAAAGCCCATCGTAGAAACCAATTGGCAGCCATGAAGAATCATGGTTAGTCCTAGTTGAAGAAATACGGGGACTTCAAAACCTCTTTTAGGTCAAAATCACCCCTCTCCGGCAACGGAGGAAATTCTAAATTCGGGTAATGACTTCTGAAAACTCTCCAACAGCTATATACCATAAAACACATCGTCAAAACATGCTACTAGAAGAAGATAAGGGGCATGAAGGTAATTTTAATGGTTTAACCGAAAGTACTTACATTTTCTAGGATTGGTGCCTCGTAAAGTTCAACAAACTTTTCTCTAAGGATATTGTTCATCTGGTCAACATCACACGCGTGTGTCCAAAATGAATCATGCACACCTGCACGTGATATTTCAACACAAGATAATGAGATATAACTTTTTACCGAACATGCGGCATGTGCAGAAAAGATCAAAAAACTAAGTCAACCTGCAAAACTTAAACCGGCTTCTTTACAAGCGATGGCTGTCATCATCATGTGGGACCCATCAAGAGAGTGGACAAAATTAGGCGGAAACGCCGTTCTTTGGCGCTTAACCATCACCTTATCCGTTTCTCTTTGCAGTGTTAAAACTTGAAGAGATGTCTTTATCTAAAAGGCAGACGTTTTGGTTTATATTAGAAAATGTGTGTGTGTATATCTCGAAAGTCAAGATGTGGAGGTTTGACTTAGGGACTCACAAGGTGCCTTCCTAATTTGCGGTACGGCTGTACAACAGGAAGTCCAAGAGGAGTTACCCATTGTACGGAATGGTTTTTCATAGCTATAACCTATATAAATGATATTCAGATTAGGTGAATAACCAAACGATAATAAAAAGAAAAACGAAGCTATGAATATGAAAACATAATAACATTACCCTTGCACAATCACCGAGCCAGCTCATAATACTTCTTGCAGCTTCAAACATCTCACCCAAAGCAGTCAACGTGATCTGTAAAACATGTTTAACCAAGAGTCAACATTTCCATTGACTTTCTACAAAGTCAAACATAGCGTTTAATTCGGAAAACTTCCGTATGCACTTACTTTTGCAGCATAACAAGCAGCGGCAAACAATTCTGCATCATCTTCAATGGCACAACGTTCCTTTAACCTCCTTTTAATCTGGTCGCGTGCACCGATATACGTGACACCATACACTGACGTCATCACTGTTTGCTTCACCAACTTCCTGTCCACCTAAGCATCCAATTCATCAAAATAACATTTCAGGAAACATATATTAACAACTAAGATAAGCTATTTTTTTATAAATTCTTGATAAAAAAACTGCGTATGGAGAAACAAACTACCTGGTCAACTAACAATCGTGCGTGCTTAGCGTTTTGATCGGTTGTGGGGTCTCCCTCTGCATCTCTCCTCATTATCTCAATCACTCTGGTTAGAACAAGATTTCAGATTTATGTAAATATATCTAAATTATTATATGAATCTGCAATCTCTTCAACATATAAAAACATCATTTCCTAGATAAAAAAATTCCCAATTTTTGTATAAGAGCTGTCACCTGGAAGCAATCCCGGAGTACACATCAGCTGGCTTTTCTCCTTGAACGAGATTAACGGCTGCTGCTCCTAGCTGATTATGTGCAAAAAAATCCAGTGTGTGAGCATGGAATGATAAATATATCTTAGAAATAAAGTTTAACATACAAGGATAGTCCCTGTGATTTTCCAAAATTTTGGATTTGGTCCCTAGCTTTCCAAAACTACACAGATGGTCCATGTGGTTTGCAGTTTGTAACGCATTTAATCCCCAGCCAACAAATCTAAGGGTTTCAGAAGGTCCAAGGTTGGACTAAATGCGTCACAAACTGCAAACCACAAGGACCATCCATGTACTTTTGGCAAAAGTTGGGGACTAAATGCGTTACAAATTGCAAACCACAGAGACCATCCATGTATTTTTGAAAAGCTAGGGACCAAATCCAAAATTTTGAAAACCAAGGACAATCTGAGTACTTCACTCTAAAGTTTAATAAACTTGTTTATATTTTAAACTTAAATTGATGAATTTTCAACTAATCTTTTAAATAATAAATCACTAAATTACCTTGTCTCTTCCAAGTGCAGCGTAATGCTGTAAGCCGTTACACGAACCATCCTTAAAAAATGCAAATGAAAAAAATTAATAATGAAATAATAATAAAAAGGCAATAACTATCATAAAGGTCTACATTTTTTAAACTAACTTTTTGAGAATTAAAAATAGTTATGATAATTCGCTTCAACTATTACCTGGTGAACAGGCATATGTGATATGGTAGTCTCGGGAGACGAGCTTCTTAACGCTTCAGAAAGATTAATGCAAGTGGCCAAACATTGAAACGGGTCCTCTGCTCGTAGCCACCATCTTTTTCCTTCAAGGGGTCGGTCTGAAGAATCAAATATATCATCCAAATGTTTTTCCGTAAACGATATTCGGCCTTCGTGTGATAATTTATCCACACCACCACCGTAAACATTTGCCAAATGTATTTTAAGCCATTTTAATCCGACTCGCCAAGTGGTCGCCCCTCGGCAAACTCAAGAACACCCCGACATAAATCGGACCCTAAATGATTTAAATATGGGTGCATTGGGTATGCACGCCCACGGAAATCGAGATTGTGAGGGTAGTAAAAACCTTCCTCGTTTTTCATTTTCCTAGCAACCTGTAAAAAGAACAATGTAATTTGTTTCATATAGATGTACATACACACACATATATAGGAGGAGGATCATGAGAATACTCATCCTTATGTGAGAAGCAACTCTATCTAACCATTTCTAAACCCTAATCCCTAAGCCCTAAGAAAGAAACCCTAAACCACAAAAAAACTAAGCAAGGCTAACGCCATGAAAGCTAATCCCTAACTCAAAAACCACACCCTAAAAGCTAAACCCCAGAAAAAATTCAACACAAATATCAATCGTTTGATATAGTTTTCTCGAGTTTCCTCACAAAAAAAGAGTTTTCTCATGATCCTCTCCCTACATATATATGTATATATATACACACACACACACACGGTTGGAATCGTGTGAGAAGCACTAGACTAATTGAGAAACTTGAGAAGCATTCTGGACCACACATTTTCCCAAGCAAAAATGCAAAAAAATACAATTATTTTTTGAAAAACCGGAGCTTTTTCTGTCAAGTTTTTTTTATTGGATATATACATATATGTATAGTTGATAATACAAATGTGTATATTACGAATCTTTAGCTATACTATATGTATATTCGTGTTTAAAATTGAAACAAAAGTATTGTGAATCTATGTTTGATAACGTACCAATAAGTACAAATGTGTATAAAAAATTGTAGATATATGTATATAAAGGAAGATTATGGTTCTAAATATGTTTTTTCTAGTGTACATATGTCTAAAATACGTGTTTAAAGTTGAAAAATAAGTATCCTACATATATGTATATATTAAAAATATATAAATAAAAAACTTTTAAAAACATGTGATTAGTAACAAAAAAACATTTTTTTGGCTTGGAGAAAATAGTTTCTCAAATAGGATGCTTTTCTCTTAGGATCCCTACCCTATATATATATACACGCACACACATGCACGCCCTGAAATATAAATCTAAACAAGGAAGCCTCTTACAGCGAGTTTTAGTTCAATATCACATCGTTGCGAATGTCTTTCTCTGTTTTCCTTCTTTACGGATTTAACTTTCCATTTCCATTTTTTCAATTCGGTTTTATCATCCGTATCCGGTTCTTCAGGTGTAGGAACCTGTTTAAACAGTTGAATAAAGCGCACGTAAATCAACCAAAAACATAAAGTAGATCAATTCAAGTGTCTTTACGAGAGAAAAAAAAACATGATCTTTATTCGTTAAACCAACTAATAAATAGAACTAAAATATATAATTTACGTCATCACGGTCAACTAGATCCGCGATACGGCCTCCACTAGCCCAAATTCTGTCTACAACATCAAGGACTTTTTTATTCACCCTCCATTTTGTAGCACCAAGTGTATTAAGCGCCTGCAAAAAAATAAAATTAAAAATATGGAAGAAAAAGTATATAAAAACATAGATCAAAAGGTGCCCCACCTTAAAAACAGGTTCTAGTTGCTTCTTTGGAGTGCGTTTAACAACATCGCGTTGTTGTTTTGCTCCATGTGTACGCATAACATATGATGGTAGAAATAAGTAGGCTCCTCTATTGTAACTGCCAAACGGAACAATACTAAATCAAGCATGATATAAAATTCAAAAAAAAAATTATTAAAAAAATAACCCAAATCGCATACCCGGTCCAGTTTACTGGAGGGAGCAGCATAGGCATGTACGGAATCACCATGTGCATAGCCTGATTTTAACGCAAATTAGAAAAAATAAATAAATAAATAATAATAAATAGGTCAAATGTTTAGTTAATTTACAATTACAGCCACCAGTAAATAATTAGACTTACGCTTTTCTCGAGTCCTCGTCGAACGAGAGGATCACACTCGATAACTCCGTATCGTCTGCTACCTCTCCTATACATATATAATAAGATTTACAATGATCAATATGATATGAAAACTAAGTGAATAGATGTTAATGAAGCGTAAATGAGGCCATACTTACGGTGTTTCCACGGTTTTTAAAGTGTGTAAGAATGCAGGCCGAACATCAGGAGGACAATCTTCAAACTGGTCAACAGGAGGTTGTATATAAGCTGTCTCCAATAACAACTGGATCAAACGAGAACCAACCTGAAAAAAAAATTACGAAACGAAGACAATCAGTTCTCGAAAATTATCACAAATTTGCAACTTCTCGATCGATCGGGTACAAACCTTTACTTGCGCATCCTGTCCCCATGCCTTCAAATCGTCTTGTTGTTTCACGATATGTCTTACTTGCTGCAGCTTATTCTTTTTTACCAAAACGTTAACCTTTTTCCTTAATTTCTGCATCAGTTGCTCGTTATCCACCGTTTCTGAATCGTCGTCAGGGCTTTCGTTTAATGTAGTCTTTTTCTTAGATTTCTCCATGAATCTATGTATTCTTGCCTGATCATCAAAAAATATTAACGAAGCAGATTTCTATTAATCATCTGAAACACCTTCAAACACTGTCTATTATAACCCATTGTGTTAAATCTAGGGCTGCAAACGAACCGAACGTTCAGCGAGCAGTTTGTGAATCATTCGGTGGGAAGTTCGCTTGTGTTCGTTCATTTAATAAATGAACGAACATAAACAGAGGCCGTGTTTGTTCATTTATGTTTGTGAACGTTCGGTAACGTGTTCGTTTATGTTCATTTATGTTCGATAGTTCATTAGTATTTTTAGTTTTTATATTTTATTCAAATACTTCAAAATTCCGACAAATGGAATGTTTAATAAGTATGAGTGTCTTATATAATCTATTAATGAATGCATGTTTGTGTTCGTTTGTTTTCATTTGTGTTCATGAACATTAGTTTGTGTTCATTTGCGTTCGTTGCCTAAAATTAACAAACGAACACATTCATTTCCTTAAAAGCGAACACGAACATAAAATATTGTTCGGAAAAGTTTGCAGCCCTAGATGTATCTAAACACTCCAAACAAACTATTATAAACAAAAAGATAAAAGTACGAAAACACTAACCTCATGCTCGATGGCTTCACCGATATGGAGCGCAGCCTGAACGACTCGGGCCCCACCTTGACCACCACCAGTCATCAACAACCCCATCAACTTATGCATTGTAATTATACTCATCATATCAGCAGGCAACTGATCAAACTGCGGCGCATACGCCCCTCTGTTCCTCCCCTCCCTGCACAAATCCTGCTCGGCCGAAATCGCATTCTTCAACGGTTCAAACCAACCCAAGAACAATGACTTCACATAAGGCAAATTAGGTGCAAGTTTCTGCTCACACATATCCACTAAAAGCTCCTGATACTCTTTCGCTGCAGCCTCCCACGCCTCGGTTTCAACCTTAATCTGTCGCCTTCGCAGCACAATGTACTTCCCCTGCCCCATTCCGTTAACCAGTTTCGGTTGTTTTCGGTGATCAATCGCCTTGATCTCCTTATCTAATTGACCAACCATTTCACGAATTTCATCATGTCTTCTTCTTCTGTTGACACAATCTCCTCTGCTGCAGCTGAACTAGCAAAACCCTTGATAAACCCATGTGGTGATAAAGATGAGAAACTATAACAAACCCCTAAATTTTTCAAATTGGGATCGCCGAATATGTTGATTTGACGAATACCCTTTTCGAAATTTGAATAATTTCGGTTGTGGGTCAGCTCAAATTGTGTGTATTTTGCAAGATTTGAACGAGATTTGGTGGCTTTAAAACAAGATTTGTCAGCAAACCCTTTTAGGTTTCTGATTGAAGGTCGGTTAAAGACGCTTCTCCACATGATAAAGTGGAGATTTGTATGCAAGATTTGTGGATATGTGAATGGGTTTGTGAGTATGTACAGAGAGATGAGGATCTGAAAGAAAGTGGTGTTGTGAAGGAGGTGAGTGATGAAGATTGAAGAGAGAGGCCGCCTTAAACCCTTGCTAAACCTATTTTGGTTTTGTCAATTCGTATACTTCAAGAAATACAAGATATTTTATTAATCTTATTTTTAATAATATGTTTACCACATAAAAGATTTTTTTAATATATATGTTTACACAATTTTACCACATAAAAGTTTTTTTGATAAATATGTTTTAGACAATTTAACTGTTACAGGAGCGACAACCAAAAAGTTACGAGTTTAAAGGTATTTAACATTTTTATTATTAATTTCTAGAAAATACAGAAATTGTTGTTAAAAAAAATAATTTAAATTTTTTTGTTTCACAAAAGTAACTCTTATTAATTTTACATGTTTAATTGCTTTATTATTGATATATACGTATTAACATTTTAATTTATCATCATTGCATATCATTTTTTTTATTTTAGTTATTACTAACATTAGTTTACATCAGTTTGACTTATTTCTATGTTGTTATTTAGATTCAAATCGTGTAAGTTATATGTCCCGCACCTTAATCGCATTAGCTAACTTTGTTTGATGCATTGATCATTCACTTGCATAGACGTTAAATATGAAAAGTATTTTTTTCATATGGATTAGTTTTATTATGAGAATTTCCATGCAATTTTAACCAACTTCAGTCTAGAAATTAAATTGTATTACCTATAATAGTTTTTCGGTAATTTAAATATATTTAGTTGATTATAGGTGTGTGTCAAAAGCTGCAATGTGATCTCTAATTACAATATAATTGAAACTTAAATGCATATACTAGCATGAATTTCTTATCTCATTCCTTATATGTATTAAATTTTAAACAATAAGAGCAATATCTTTATATTTTGGTTGTCTTTTATGCTTTTTTTCATATATATTAACTTTAAGATATATTTATGTAATAAAACTTTGGCTTTGCTATAATTTTGTGAAAAATGTTAAATTAGTTTAGTTTTTTATATAGTTTTGTTTTACGTTTTTTTTCTCAAGTTTGTTTGTCGTTTGATTGCTACTTAGCATGATGTTTACTGGTCACATTTGGTATGTTTTTTACCCCCATTTTTAAAATGTGTATAATTAGTTTTAGGTTTTTTATAATTAAAGTTTTGCTTTTATGTTATTTTTCTCAAGTTTGTTTGTCGTTTGATTGCTACTTAGCATGATGTTTACCGGTCACATTTGGTATGTTTTTTACCCTCATTTTTTTAATACATGTCGGTATACGTTTGCATTCGTCTATGGTTTATGCTACATGAGTCACTAGGTGTTAAAAATTTGTGCTTTTATGTTACGATTTTTCTCAGTTTTGGTCTTTATTTAGTTGCTACTTAGCACGGTTTTACGCCTCCTTCCCCGCAACAGTGGTAGCATGATTTTACGCCCCCGCCTGCAACCCGGAGGGTTATGACTAGTTAATATTATTACAAATGACTATGAGATTCTTTTGTAATTACCTAATCCTTGAAACTTAAATGCATTTACTAGGTTAAATTTCTTGAAATGATTGTCCTTTTTTGCAAATGAAACTTAAGCGCATGGTTCTTTAATTAAATAGTCCTTGGATCTTAAAAGCACAACTAGTTGATCTTATAAATTTAGCATTTAATAGCGAGGTTTTTATACAAATATGATATAGTCGTCATATATGTAAAGTTTGGGAATGAGATAATGATATTTATCTAGCCAAATGTATTCAAACAATGGATCGTTTATTTCTCTTTTTTTCCGAAAGGTTAAAAAACCCAGCCTCAAAAAACAAAGGCAAACAAAACAACCATAGAAAATAACCCAAGAAGTTAGTAAAAAAGAAGAAGAAGAAGAAGTTACTATGATTTAAATGTTCTAAAGAAAATAAAACAGTAGAGCAACTAATTTTAAAGATTAAAAAAATTGGAGAAAACATGATACACCAAAGGTCATATCAAGGTTGTATGAGTATGGGTGAGCAAGTTTAGGTCCGGATCAAAAATAACCGAGAACCGAAAATATACCCGAAGCACCTAGATATTTAAATCAGTTCTAGTTTTTCATCTAAAATCGGGTCGGTTCTCGGTTCTTTTCATGGTGAAACCCGACTTGGACCTATGGATCGAACTAAAGTGCTACTTAAAAAAGATTGGGCCATAGCTGAGTAGCGATTGGGGCTTGAAACCCTAAAAATTTAACATACAATGATTGCATGATGTTCCTATAAATACATTCGTATAGAGAAAGAAACCATCTACATTGAATTTGCAGTCGACTTCTTGGTTGCTACTGTGGTTCACGAGGTACGTTATCTAATATGTATCATTATTTATTTATTCAGTGTCTTTTATTGTTGTTTTCGGAGTCAAAGCGAATACAATAAGATATAAGGCGAATAATCAATTAAGCGATAAGAAAGCATATAATTTATATTAATAAGTTTGACTTTCCGAAGTCAAAGGAAAACAATAAAGCATATAATATTTATTTTTATACACTTGATTAGCGATAAGTATCATAAGAATAACCGATTTTGATGATATTGGAGAAGGTAAATGTAACACCTCGCTTTTTCATACTTTACTTATTTATAAAGTATTGTCATATTTCTTTTTTTGGAAACTTGTATTCGTAATGAGACTTGAATCATAATGAAACTCAGTGGCGGATCCAGGAATTTTTTTCAGTGGGTTCTATTTTTAGATACTCTAATATAACAGGACCGAATGTAAAAATGTTCGGGTCAGTCCGACGGTTCGGGTCGGATAAAATTCATCACATAATAAAAGTACGATACAATTATAAAAAAACATGGTCATTAAAAATTTTAAAAACATGCAATACATATACGATGGTTCTTACAAATTAAAAGAAAATACCTACAATTGTTCCCTACGAGTTTTCATCTTTTGAAAACGTTGCATTACATCTTCGATCGAAACTTGTTGAAAGAACTCATTTTCGATGTAACAAATGCAAGCATCGTTCATATATCCGTCACCCATTCTATTACGCAATTCCGTCTTCACATGCTTCATTGAAGAAAAACTTCTTTAACACTAGCCGTTGCAACCGGTAGAACTAGTGAGAACTTTATTAAAAGATAAACCAACGGATAATCAATGTGTATGCTTGTTTCCACCATCCTTTTGGCAAGATCACTTACCCCATTCAAGTTGTCAAACCGTCCATCCCTTTTCACATTACTAATGTAATGGCCGAGTTGATAGATAAGTTTGTCTTTCTCATCAAAAGTGAAATCATACGGATACATCTCCGCCATCTTTAGCAAGTTTAGTTTATTAAAGGCACTAAAATTACAACGCCGGCTCAACGAACTCATACACATAAGCAAATCAGTAGTTACCTCGTTAAAACGATTTCCAAGCTCTTGAATATGCATATCGAGAACCGTGTTGAAATTATTAACCACATAATGGTGACGGTTGGTGATGTTGGTCTTCCTTCTTTGATATTTCAGGTCAACATACTCATCTTCCATGTTAACCATTTCAATCTCATATTTGTCACAAAAGGATGTGACATCTTTTAAAAGCGAGTCAAAACCTTCAAGTCGACACCTTTGTAATTCTTCTTTGGTTGATCTAACCAACACAACTGCGTTTGTAATGTCTTGATCCTTTCTTTGAAGAGCTTCACACAAAACGTTAGTAACTCCCAATATGTGCTTCATCAAATGTAGATAAAATACAAAATCAAAACTTTTCATGTGTATATGAAGCCCTTCTGCTTGACTTTTGTGAGCACCATCAGATCCCTAAGTCTCTATATATTCAAGCACGTCGATAACAACAGGATATAATGCAAGCAAACGGAGAATCGTTTTTTCGTGAGAACTCCAACGTGTTTCTCCGGCTCTTGCAAGTGAGAGTTCTTGATTCTGACCACTTCCGGTTTCAACTTCCGAATTCAATTTCAAACTCTCTCTTTGACTCTCTCTTAATAAATCTATTCTTTTGCAAGATGCACCAACAACATTTATCAAATCTGTTACTTCTTTAAAAAATTTACAAAAGCTGAAGCTGGTGAGCAAAACAGTGAACATAATATGCCGAATAATTTTCTTTTAAAATCAATGTTTTCAAACCATTAAACTCACCAACATGTTGCTTGCACCGTCATATCCTTGGCCTCTAACCTACCTAAACTCAAACTGTAGCGAGCAAATAATTTATCAATTGCAAATTTGAGAGATAACGCAGTTGTTTCCTTAACATGAACAATGCCAATAAATCGGTCCTTCACAAATTCTAATTTATCAACATATCTTAAAACCACAGCCATTTGTTCCTTTTTTGAAATGTCCCTCGATACATCAACTAATATGGAAAAGACATCATCACCAAGTTCTTCAAATATCTTCTTAAATACTTCTTCTGCAAAACAATTACAAATTTCTTTTTGGATTGATGGAGCCGTCATTTGGTTATTCCCCGAGGCATTTTTTAATATAACCCTACCAATTTCTTCATTGATTTCCCCTAACAATTTTAAAAAATCTAAGAAATGTCCTTTATAGAGAGATCCTTCTGACTCATCATGACCCCGAAAAGGTAGCCCACCATTTAACAAACCTTTGGCAAGTATAACCGAAGTACTTAATCGGATTATGTATTCTTTTTTTTGCTTATCAGTAAGTGGTGCAAAGCCCACGTTCACAGCTTGAGCTTCGTTCAGTAAGTCTTCCCCCTTTTTTAAATGCTTTGTTGTGAAAACTATTGCATTTACCAACATGAGTATCAAATCTTGAGATTCTATACCAACATTGTACCCCTTCGCTCACAAATGCATCATTTTGTCAACTTTCCTTGAACAGGTAACAATATAAGCAATACGCTCTATCTGTTATGACACTGTATTCTAACCGCTTTCTATGTTTACCATCAAACCATTCTGGTTTAAAACGTCTTAGTATACCACCAAAATCTGTTTGTGGAAAATGATGCCCTCTTGGTTGACATGGACCTCTAAGCAAATACGTTCGTCTAATTTCATCTTTTTGACTTGGTGATAAGATGAAATTGGTTTTCTTTCGGAAGGATCCCATGGAAGATCATTTAAATCTATTTTTGAGGGTTTACTACTTGAAGATGACGATTCAAGGTTTGATGGTTGTCTTTGGAAAAAGTTGTCAATTTTCTTCATACCTAAATTTCCAATTCAAGTTTCAACAAATTAACATCAATAATTGTCTAATTCATAATATTCACATAATCATTCAAGTTCAACAATCTAACAAAAACAAATTAACAATTCACAATTTTCATATAATCATAACATATTAACAACACACCACACACATTCATTGAAAATAATGAAAGAAACTAAAGAAATTGTAAGTTTACCTTTCATTCTTTCAAGAATTCGGAAGTTGAAACCGGAAGTTGATGTGCGACTGAAACCAAACAATTTGAAACCACTGATGTGCGACTGAAACCATTGCCAGTGCGGCTGCAGCGGTGAAACTTGAAGAAGACCGAGTGGCGACTGGTGAAGATCTGCTGTCTGCTGTGCGGCTGCTTGAAGAAAACCGACTGGCGAAGGTCTGCTCTGCTGTGCGGCTGCTTTGAAGAAGACCGAGTGGCGAAGGTCTGCTCTGCTGTGCGCCTGTGAGGCTGTGCGACTGAAACCAGCGCCAGTGCGGCTGCAGACCTGTTGCGCCGCCTGTGCGTTTGAAACCACTGTTGTGCGGGCGGCAGGCCTGCGGCTGAAACCACTTTACAGATAATGCAAAAAAATAAGTTTACAACTTTATGCTCTTTACAGTGAACCACTTTACAAATCCAAGGATAGGCCTTCGAGTGAACAAGTTTTGCAGAGTTTGGAACAGTCGCACATGTGATTCTTTAATTAATTTTGTATGACTATTTGAGTTAATAAAAAATGACAGAGACAAAAAGAAAGATTACCAAAAAATTGTTGAGCCAGAAGAGTCAAGAGAAGCTAGAGGAAAAGCAAAAGCTTTTAATTCATTGATTTTGTTAACAGTGAACTTAGCATTGCCATAATGTAATTGGTGATTTAAAAGGCTCTTGAATGGTTTAGAAAGGTAATATGAGCATGAGGTTCGGACACCATTGATGTGCTGCTGTTGTGCGATTTTGGGAATGGGGGTTTGATATAAAGTTATGAAAAAACCCTAGATTTAAAAAAAACGCAAAAAACGTACAAGACGGGAGTCGAACCAGTGACCTTTTGCTTAGAAGGAAGCGTGGTAACCACTCTGCTATCTTGCAATTTCTTAAATGGGTTCATCGCAAATTTTATTAATGGGTTCATTTGAAAATTTCTATTACCATTTCTACTAATATTTTGAAACCGAGTGGGTTCGGGCGAATCCGTAACCCTCAATATAGATCCGCCCCTGATGAAACTTATACTTGATACATACTTGTTTTATCATGTAATACGTGTTTACATACATACTCGACACTTAAAATATACTTACACATGCGTTATACACTTAAAAACATGCTAAATTATGAGTTTCTAGTATAAAGTATTGGAATTATCAAACTCTAGGGGTCAAATGCAGATTTGGGAAAATTCTCATGACCCGTAACATGCTCATGACCCGCACAACCATGCTCATGACTCGCACGATAGCGCTCATGACCACTCAGTGAAGATTTATGACCCGCACGACCATGCTCACATCCGCACGGTCATGCTCATGACCCGCACGACCATGCTCATGACTCGCACGACCATGCTCATGACCACTCAGTGAAGATTCATGACCCGCACGACCATGCTCATGTCTCGCACGGTCATACTCATGGCTCCACGACCATGCTTATGATTGGCACGACCGTGCCAAATGACCAGGTCTGGCAGAATCTTTCAAAATGCACGAATTTTGGCTCCATTTCCCCTTTTCCAACCCCCAACCACACCAACTTCATTAATTACCTAACCCTAATTTCCCCATTATAAATACCCCACTTCTCTTCACTCTCAAATCACACCTAAATCTTCTCTTCTCTACAAGCTCTAAAGAGCTCTCTTCTTCTCTCAAAGATCAAAGCTCCTAAAAAGTGAATTCTAACTCACCTCTCTCTTTTGATCTTTCCTTCTTTCTTACTACTTGGAAATAGCTTTTGGAATGTTTCCATAAGTTTTCCATGGAAGACTAACTTAGAACTAACCATATCTAAGGTCCCAAGAGTAAGTGCTTTCTTTGGTTTTATTAGGGTTTTACCCACAAGTGTTGTATCCTTCCAAGCTTGTTCTCGAAACAAGACTTGACTTGGTAGAGTGTGATCACTTGGAAGCCTTGGCCATCCTAACTTCGATTCACCACCTCACTTGATGATTCCGTTTACTTTTTGTCTTGTACTTTTATGTTCAAACTTACTCATGACCATCCTTGTCGTCCTTGTGACGAATTGTGCATTGGTATACTATACGAGAGGTTTTAAAAGGAAGGATTATCCTCCTACCTCTATGCATGACTTCTATGAATCTACATGATGTTTTTGAATTACTTATACTATGTAACATATATATGTATGTACTAACCGAACTCTTGATGATGATCAAATGATTACTCGTCATGGTACTAGGTTACATCACCTAAGTACTTAATCTTCGTTACGATTCTAATGGGTATCTTAACCCATGAAATCACATCAACCCAAATGGGTCTTATAGTGTCAAAAACGAGTATTAAGTCTAAGTGATTACTTTCTCGTATAAACTACTTTATTGCATTTAAATTCCTTAAATCTTCCGTTATCTTTCGAATACTTACCAACCTACATCTCCTCTTGTAGGATAACTCGACGCTCAACCCATCCTCCAAAACCCCCTTTGTGGACTCGTCAAGCTTGAAGACTTAGCAAAACCGTGAGTACACTCGACCCACTTTTCGTTTACAACAGTTTTGGGTGTAACATGTTTACTTATATCAAAACCACAACACTTAACTTTATGAAACATGTCACACCCCGACCCGCAGCGAAAAGGTGATCGGGGCATGATTGGGTTTTTATCAAAGCTCATGACATTTATTATAATGTTTCATATTTATTATTACAATTTTAAAGAAGATCATACAATCAAATCATACAAGTACAACATGTTCTATACATCTTTCTAGACTTCATTATTTTTCTTCTAAGGCACTTTCCTATGTGTTCCTTGCTTCATCCTGTCCACCTGTATCATGTGTAAAAATGGTTTTTGGGTCAACAAAAAGTTGGCGAGTGAATCCTATGAAAAACATTTAAACGAGTTTATTGTATTGATCATAAAATAAAGTGCATAACCACATATGAGTAAATGTAGATGTAAATTTATTCACAATACACATAATATTAAATATTGCACACACATACAACAATTGATTGTTTTGAGGCACGCGTTGTTCAACTCGTCTCCCACGAGGAACTGATGGGCCTAATGAATGAGTTTTGAGGCACACGTTGTTCTACGAACTGATGGGCCTAATGAATGAGTTTTAAGGCACGCGTTGTTCAACTCGTCTCCCATGAGGAACTGATGGGCCTAACAAATAGTTTGCATACAACTTGACAATATGTAATACATAACAACAAACAATATTTACATTCTAAGTTTAGATCATAATATGGTATAGCACGAGTTTGAATAAGCGAATTAGTTTAAGCGACACATGAAACACCCCAAAACATGAAATAAAAAGGGGAATTTGTAAGAATTCACTCACAGTGGGTGCGTTTCTTGGATTGATGATGAATGCGCACGAATTCGGATTTAATCGACAAGGGAACTAACCTAAATAATAACATAATAGTTAATAAATAAATAAACTCTTATTTGAGATTAGTATTTTCAATTAGTGTTCTTAATGGGATTGTTCGGTTTATTTTTGTGAGTTCAAGGAAATTTTCTAACTTTAAAAATATTATTTTTAAGTATTTTTAATTGATTTTTAAATCAAATAAATAAATAAAAGAAAATATATTTTTTTGACTTTTTGACCAGTTGACCGTTGACCAGTTGACCGTTGACCGTTTGACCGGTTCGGACTTGTGTTTATTTGCACTGAGTGAGGTTCGAACTTGTGACCTCCCGTACGCGTGCACGCAGCTCTACCAACTGAGCTACGTGTCTAACCCGAAATATTTCTGTTTTTAATTATACTTATATACTTGTTAGGTTATACCGGAAATTAAAATGGTTTAAATTAACGAACTGGTGAGTACTTCATGAATCGAACTAGCGGTCTCAGTGTCATTGTGCACCCAGCCCAACCAACTGGGCTGGGTGTCTAACCCGGATATCTATGGATTTTTATTAACTTTAAATACTATCCGCTCTATTTTATATTTAAGTGCAAAAATGTTTGATTTAAATCAGGAACTCATTGCCACGACTGAGACTCGAACCGGGTGTTTGTGCAGTGTGTTTGCACACAGTTCACCACTGGACTGTGTGTCTAACTTGGTTATTATTCCGGTTTTTATTATACTTATATACTATTTAGATTTATCCAGAAATCATTTACTTAAAAAGAATTTTAATTATATCAAACCGGTGCACTTAACAGGACTCGAACTCGGGACCTGTTGTTTAACGTTGCACACAGTCCACCGCTGGACTGTGTGTCTAACCCGAGATATAACCCGATTTATATTATATATATACACAATCCAAAACTTCATCTTCTTCGTAAACTTTACCCAGAAACCAAACCCGACTGTTTCGATACATTCATCAATTTCTTTAGTAAATTGTAATTAACTACCTATGAGATTAATAAAAATGAGAGAGACTAGGTGTAAGATATACCGAACAGAGATCCCCTGTTTCTCCGGCGAGATTCCGATGACAGCAGGTTATTCCGGCGACGTGTATCTTGCGGCAGAGAATCTTCAGAAAGTTTGAGGTGAGTGTGGGTGACTTCGGTATGAGCTCTAGAAGTCTTATTTTAGAGTAATCAGAAGGGGTGAAATGAGTTCGGTTTTCCGGCGATAACTTCCGGTTAACTTGCAGAGGATTCCGGCGACTTGCGGCGAGGTTTTCTGAGCGAGTTAGAGAGAGTAAGCTCGATAAACTCGCTAGCTCAAATGATGAATACAGTATAACTCGGATTGAATTATATTTTCGGTTTCGAATTCCAAAATCATACGGTTATGATTTCGACGATTTGAATGAAGGCTTTAAGGTTTTTTTCAGTTTTAACCGACGTTTATCATCAATTACATTTACGTGATTTCGGGTTCAACCGTCGGATTCAATGATTGAGTCAGTTCCGGCGGTTACAGAATTTGTTCAAACCTGTGACTCTGTGAGTTTTCGTATAAGAGTCTTTTTGTTTCAGAAATCATACAACTAGTGTGCATGGCGGAGTGGTGTTAAGTGCGTTTGGTCTTGAGAGTGACCTGGGTTCGAAACCCGGCGTCCGCAAATAATTTTTATTTCGTTATTTATTAAAAATTTTCAATTATAGATTTTAAATTCTAATATATTTATTAATTATGTACCGCTTAGAATTAATTTGGGCGATAAAAGTACAACAAAAATTTTAACTGGGTGTTCGGTTGATAAACGAAGCGGGTTTGGTTAACCCGGTTTTTGACGGATGTTACAAAACACACAAACAATCCTATACACATGAACACTTGATACGCTTACGTGATGCTTATATCTTGGATATTCTTTATGTGATACTTTAGTCATTAACTTGTATAAAGCCTTCGTTTGACATGTATAGCGCTATAGGAATTCACGCATCCCCCTCCATCGCATAAACTAGAGGCCATGCTAAAACAGCGTGTTGCGTTAAGGGTTTGGCTAGTGTATTGCATGCCTTGTATATGCTCTCGTAAAATCATAGTTGCCATGAGGATTCATTTAAACTTAATCGTATATGTATGCTATACTTAAACTTGTGTACTCGCCTTTGCTTTTGCATTGAATTGTATTTTAAAACATGTTACAGGTTGATGAAGAGGATGCTATGAAATCAAATAGCAAGGACTTAGATACACACAATTAGACGTTAGGCTAATTTGTTGTATCCATTTTGTTGTATTGTATTTGCTTCGATGTTGTACTTGACAATTGTTATTTGAAATGAAATTCAACTTTAATTAAATATTGTCATGAGCAATGAGCAATCTCGTTGTCGTCTCACTCCGATGTTTCCGCCAACGGTTGGGGTGTGACAGTAAATTTGACATATACACTGAGTGATAGGATCAAATAGAAAGTTTAGTTTGGCTAAGAAGGATAGAAAGCAATAAGGTTATGACATGTGGCAAAATTTAAAAATAAAAGAGAAGGGTATTTTAGTCAATTTTATCCAATCTTCTCACTTCTTCTTTCCTTGTAACTTCAAAACTCATCATTTTCAACATTTTCTTTACTTTCTATCTCAATAATGACTACATTATATTGCGATTTTCTTCATCAATCTATGATTCAAATATCAAATCAACGTGTTCTTCTGTTTTTTTTTGAAGAAACCCAGTTTTATTTCATACAATATCTCATTTTTTTCTCGTGATTTTTTATGCGAATCACTGATAAGTGTTTCTAGCATTCAAGTTTTATCAATCGTTGAAGAAATATGAAGAAATCGGCTTCGATCTATGTAAGAAAATCTTGAATTGTATTTTTACGATCTAGGTTTTTGAATTAAGTCATTTCGTTTTACAAATAATGAAAAATCACTTTTTTGTAATTTCAGTCAATTGCGTTTTAGAAACAACACATTTTATTGTGTTTTTAGTCCATTGTGTTTTAGGTAAAACACATTTTTATGTGTTTTTAGTCGATTGTGTTTTATAATAAACAACTTCATTTTTGTTTTTAGTACATTGTGTTTTAGAAAAAAAACACATTTCTTTGTGTTTCTAGTCAATTGCATTTTAGAATAAACAATTTTTTTGTGTTTTTATTACATTACGTTTTAGGGAAAAAACAAATTTTTTTTGTGTTTTTAGTCCATTATATTTAAAAAAGATTTTTTTTTGTTTTTAGTCCATTGCGTTTTAGAAAAAAGACATTTCTTTGTGTTTTTACTTAATTGCGTTTTAGAAAAAAAATACTTTTTTTTTGTTTTTAGCCATTGGGTTAAAAAAGACATTTTTGTGTTTTTTGGCCATTACGTTTTAGAAATAAGACATTTTATTGTGTTTTTAAGCCATTGCGTTTTAGAAAAAAAGACATTTATTTTTTTCTAGTCCATTGCGTTTTACAAAAAAAGACATTTTTGTGTTTTTTCAGCCATTGCGTTTTAGAAATAACACATTTCTTTTATTTTTTTAGTCCATTACGTTTGAAAAAAGACTTTTTTTTTTGTTTTTAGTCCATTGCATTTTAGAAAAAAAGACATTTTTTTTTGTTTTTAGTCCATTGCGTTAAAAAAAACATTTCTTTGTGTTTTTCAGCCATTGCGTTTTAGAAATAACACATTTTTTGTGTGTCTTTTGTCTATTGTGTTTTAGAAACAAGACATTTATTTGAGTTTTTTTTTGTCATTTGCGTTTAAGAAAAAAATATTTTTTATGTTTTTTATCCATTGCGTTTTATGCATCTGGGTTATCGAAAACTTTTTTTTTTTAAAAGTATAGCAACAGTGTGCTCGTTTTAAAGATAAAAACACTCGTTTTTATGGTGCAATTTTTATAAAAAAAAATAATTTTGTATGAAAGAGTTATTAACGTTTAAAAAACATGGGGGAATTGGAGGAGAGATAAACTATTGGTTTAGATTGACTAGAATGTGCTTACATAAACCCACGCGCCCCCTCTTTTTGGTTCAATTTCACTCATTTAATCTTAATTCTTGATTACTAGATATATGGACAAGATTACTTCCTAGCTTTTTTTACCCAAATAAACTTCCTATTATATCCTAATCTATGCACTGATATTAAGTTTGTTGTTTATCAGTAGCCTTCCAAGTTTATAACAAAATATGTTGAAAAATGAAATATGTCGGGTCAATTCTTATACTTAGTACCCGACAAACTCGATTACGTAAAAACCCGGAACTGACCCAATATTTAGGGTAGTGAATCGGTTATGTATTTTATGTTTGATCGGTTCTCGGGTCGGGTAATTGTCGCGTTGGGTCGGGTTTTACTTTTTGCTCACCACTACGTATGAGTGAATCATCATATAGAAAACTAAAATAAAACACGCCAAAATATAGTGACATAAATTAAAACACGTCATATTGAGCACAACCGGTGAACTAAAACAAAACGTATTAAACGTTACATTAAAATAAAAATAGGGGTCAAACATGTGGCAATTACTTAACTAAAACGATTAAACATGTCATAATTTGGTGCATTAAAATGAAACAGCTGAAAGCAAAGAAAACTACAATAAAAATAAAACAGGTTAAAGTCATAATAAAGTGAATACAAATGAAACACATAATATAGTGAGCTAATATGAAACACATCAAAGGGGCACAAATGGTGCATCAAAATCAAACGGGTCATAAGCTAATCCATTATATTGAATTGTGTCAAAACTAAAAATGTTAAAAACAAACACGACCGTATGTAAAGAAAAAAATAGCGCTTGATGACCACTTGCACAAACAGTAACTTAAATGCAGGTACAAAAGCTTTCTATATAAAGAAGGCATTATAAATTTCTAATACAACATAATTCTAACTAGTGTAGCCAATTGCATGTTTTCCCAACTTCTGAATTTAAAGTTAATAAGTTCCTCTTATTATTTACAAAAGTTGATATTGTGAAACTCAATCAAAGAGCAGTGGATGAGCAAATAACCATCTTGAAGAGGCTGGGGGCATAAAGGCACGAGTATGGTCATATTCTCCACAACTGTAACATAAGTACGGGTCAAAAACAGGTTTGGGTTGAAACGAGACGTCATAGTAGAAAAAAAGTATCATATGACTAGAATACTATGCTTTGCCTCCTGAATAGTGCAACTGATATGAAGAGCAAATAACCTAGTTTTTATAACAATCATTATAAAACTGACCTATGAAAGGAATTGTGTTTTATCTCAAACGGCAGAGTTTAAAAATTAAGAGAAAGGTTGGTAGCGGTTGGGTGGTATTCGGGAGATAAGAATGAGAAAGGGATTTATAAGATTAAGAGAAAAGTGTATAAAAATGTGATAGAGTTGGGGTTTATATAGGTAAAAAAATTGATTTAAAAAAAAAAGAATTTTTTTATTTGACCGTTGCCTAACGCTAATTTTATGAAAACAATCAAAACTCCGGCGTTTTCATGGAAACGCCTAAGAGGGCGGTGTTACCATATGACTGGGACGTTTTTTTGCCCATACACTCCCAAACCAATAACCACTACAGGTGGTCTAACCGAATATGCGTCAAAAATTCAATGCGTAAGAATGAACAATAAATATCCTAGAAATATGATCATGCTAAAAGTTACAAGTCGAAACTTTTGATTATAGTTGTGATTTCCATCTTTTATCTAGTAATTTGAATTAATGTAAAGTTACTAATCAGAAGGAAAACATGAATATCAAAATTGTTTTAACAAGCTGGATTTATTGGGTCGGCTCATGTAATATGGGTATCTAGCCTATTAAATTAAATATTATATATACACATATATCCACACACACAGTGGCGGGGCGGACCTACCTTAGGCGAAGGGGTAGCGGATTTGACCTTTTTTTGACGTTTTTTTAATTTCGTTACCCCTTTTTATAAAACGTTACCCCTACTCATATTTTCTAGATCCGCCACTGCACACACATACATACATAAGGATGATTCGAATGGCGAAGCAGTTTGCGCCTGATGGTGTGGTTGAGCAGATACTGGTACCTTTGGATGTGGAAGATCTAATTCGATGCAAGAGCGTGTGTCACTCATGGCAATATGTTATATCCAGTCCTTTTTTTGTTAAAGCTCACTTGAAGCATGCTTACATGACTGATCACAACAATCCTCAACTTGGACACAGAAGGGTCTGTCTTTGCACAGTTGTCGGCAAAGACATGACGTATTTGTCGAACGAGGTTCATATTGTTGGTTCTTGTAACGGCCTGTTATGCGTTTCTTCTAGAGGATTTAAGTTAGTAGTAACCAATCCTTCGACCAGGGAACATAAGAAACTACTAACGCCCCCCTATCGGCTTCGTGATATTCGCAATATCTATTCTGTCAGGGAATTAGTAACTTGGGGTTTTGGTTATGATTCGTCTGCAGATGATTACAGGGTTATAGCGGGGTTCATGAAAAGAAAGTGGACAGGTGGTAAAGTGACAGTTTTTCATGTGTTAACTTTGAAATCAAATACTTGAAAATTTATTGAACAAGTAAAGTATTGGAGATTTTGCGGCGGTGTTTCTGGTATCTTATGTGGGGGGGCACTTCACTGGATCATGACCGGTATAAGAAGAACGAGAAGAAGAAGAAGAAGAAGAAGAAGAAGAAGAAGAAGAAGAAGAAGAAGAAGAATGTAATTATTTCTTTGGATTTATCCACACAGGAGTTTAAAGAAATCCCCTTACCAGATGCTAGTCTGTTATATGAATATGGTTTCAATCATATACTAGGGGTTATAGAAGAATGTCTATGCATATATACAAGTGGTTCCCCTCCATCTACTAAGAAATGGGTAATGAGAAACAACAAATGGGAACTGTTTATTGATGATCATTGTTACCATTTACGTTGGATGCGCAAATGAATAGTAGTGATCGTGTTGATGATGGTAACCTTTTGCCCGCCAATGGGGCCCATGTCCGTGCTAGTATATTTGTCAAGAGCCTCGTATCTCCCCGTCCCCATGATGTTAATGATAATAATAATAATAATAATAATTATCATTACGAGGGACAAAAGAGGATTGCCGAGTTTCAATCTAAATGTCTTTTCTTTAAATATAGATACAGGGTAGAGTTATCTTGAGAACTTTTAATATCCGTGAGAAATCAATCAAAAATCATTATTTGTTTACACATGCCATCTATCCATCAGGGGCAAGAAGATACCAAGTGTGCTGAAAGAGGTACCAAGGGCAACATAAGAAAGATGAAAAGGAGCAAGTGGTCTTGTATGAACTATGAAGCATATGGATGCAATGAGACTTGTTACTTATAATCTATTTTATTTAGTAGAGTACTTACTAGCTGCTGCTGGTTATTCTATATTTTGTTATCAAATTCTAATAAACTGCACGAAGATGTTTTGATTTTATTAACAACCAACATTCATGCCCATATTATAAATTTGCTGGTCTGCTACTTATTAAGCTTTACCGATTGCTAAACTCAACAAAATTATGAGGGATTTCAACTAGTGAGGTGAGGAATTGTCAGTGGCGGATCCAAGAATTTTTTCCAAAGGGTTCCTTGTGATATATTGTCACTAATTTTTTTCGAAATCATTCAAGGTTTCCACTAACTTTTTCCTTTTTTTCCAAACCGAGAACCCTGGCCCAGGAACCCCCTTTAGATCCGCCACTGGGAATTGTTAGCGGTAGTTTGAATACTTTATTTTGAGTATTAATTTTGGATTGTAAACTAAAGGTCATGGATTATAAAATGGTTAAATATGTGAACGTTACGTCGCGTACTTTACTGAAACAACACGACGGTTCTGATGTAGGGTTCCAGCGAGTATAAATAGGCGCCGGTGGTGTTCATTGTAATCGTGCGTTCATACAGAATTATTTATACGGATCAGTTCTATTATCATATTGATCGTGTGTATCTTGATTTCATTTGTTATTATGTTAATTGATCCGTTCAAAAGGGCCATCAATAGCGACTTGTACAGAAGCATTTACCAATCTGCATAGGGTTTAAAAACTTTCATGTGATATGATGGTCAAACATTGATATGGGTCCTCTGCTCGTAACATCTATATTCCTCCAAGAAGTCGATCTGACAACATAGTTGTAAATGGCTTATAGCGAACGATAGCAACAAGCTACTTATATACTACATAGTGACAACAACAAAATAGCGCTCGCTATTTCATAGCACTATTTCATGTTTAGCGATAAAGTAGTAGAAAATTTAAGAAATATTTTTCATGCATGTTTTATCAAAATACACTATTTTTACATGTACATCTAAAAACGCTTCTTTTTTCAAATTTTTTGAAAGGTGTGAATTATTCACGAATGTCGGGAAGTCTAACATACATTGTCTTAACCGGGTCCGCATTAGAGAGCCCCCTCGCACAATAGATCCCTCATTTAAACCCAACTCCTATCACCCGGACTCGAACTTGAAACCTGGAGGGGAAAACTCACCCGGGCCCACCATGAGTGGAACTTAAATACTCGTGGCCACCACTAGAGCTTTTTTCAATTGCGAAACAAAAAAAAAATCCGCGTGGGCACCGCTATTTATATTTATAAAAAAAATAATAAAAAATTTACAGAAAAGGTCGCTATTTATCGCTAGCTATAGCTGGCTATTGACAACTATGGCCAATAAGGAAAGCTAATAACTTGATTTGTGTTTGAAGAACCTTGAAACAACAAAAGCATAAGCTAGCAGTGGCATCATAAGATACTGAACGTCTTAACTTAACCATGATGGCTTGCATTACTCATTAGCAGGACATGCACACATGAACGTAATAACTATCGAGACAAAACGGTATTAACGAACATCGTTAAAATCGTATGCAAAGAAAAAATGCATGTGTTAACTACTTCACGAACTAATGTTACAGGTGTGTGAAGACTAATTTGTTTAATTCTGAATTTGGCTCATTAAATATACAAGTTTCGGTAAATTTACATACAGATGAAGTTAAAGAAGCTATGTATTTACGTCAAGTAAAAACGTAAAATCTCAATAAAAAAAATCGGTACCTGGCTTGTAACCAAAATCAAGAATCATCGAACCCACATTTGACCATATTAGCGAGTAATTCATGTACCGAACTATGGTCACCGACTAGACGCAAAGCATCCATCAACACTGTATAAACGTAAACATCAGGATGAACACCATTACGAAACATCATACTTAAAAAAACATTCGCTTCATTCGTTAAACGTCTTTTGCACAATCTATTAACAACACAACTGTAATCTCTAACCGTTACGTCAAATCCCATCTTCACCATCTCCGAAAAAACCGTCGTCGCTCAATTCACGTCACCCTTTACACAATGTGCCTTAACTAGCGTCATATACGCAGCTTTCTTTAACACAAAATTACGCTCCCGTAAATACAAAAACAACTTATCAGCATCATGTACATCACCATATACACATAAACCGTTAATAAGAATATTATACGTAACCCCGTCAGGCTTAAAATCACATGATACCATTTCATCGTGTAACTCAAACGCTTGTTTAATTTTGCGCGCTTTGCAAAATCGTTGGATCAGAATGTTGTATGAAACTTCATCGGGATATAAACCGAGTGAGATCATATTATCGAGAACCAACAACGATTCTTCAAGCTTCCATTGTTTACAAAAACCTTTTATGATTACCGTATACGTGACGTGAGTCGGTTCTACACCACTAGCTTCCATTTCCCGCATTAAATCAAACATTTCTTTTATGTTTCCGTTTTCACATAAAAAATTCATAAGTGTAGTGTACGTTATAGCAGTAATTGCTAATCCACAATCCCTAACATTATCAAACAGCTGCATTGCCTTCGTTAATTGTCCGGCTATGCAGAAACCGTATATTAACGAATTAAACGTGACAATCGTTGAGCCAATACCTTTCTCTACGATCCGATTGTACAGCTGCCGAGTCTCGTCGATCATACCGAGTTTTGCGTATTTGTCGATCATGATATTGTAAAGAACAATGTCCCGATTACCGTCGTTATCCGTTAGCATATCGAAGTACATCCTTGCCTCGGTTAACGAGCCTCTCCCGCATAAGCCCAACAAAATGGCCCGTTGAGCGAAAACATTAGGAAAAATGCTTTTTGTACGCATTTCCGTGTACACTTGAATTGCCCTCTGTACGTCACCTCGTTTGCAGAGCCCGTGAATAATAATCGAATACATAACGTCATCAGGTTTTACTCCAACTATTTCCATCTCGTAAAGCAAAAACAAAGCTTCATCAAAGCTTCATCACACACGCCCGATTTTACATAAACTGCTTACCAAAACACTATACGATACGTAATTTAACTGGTAACCGTGAGAAAGCATCTCGTCCCGCAAAATAAGGCCTTCGTCCACTTTGCCAGTCTGGCAATTCCCGCATATCAGTAACATATACGTGATACTATTAGGGTTTAACGTTAACCCTTTTGTGAGCATTTGTTGAATTGACTTTAATGCCCCACTTATCTTACCAAGTACACGAAAACCTTTCGAAATCGTGTTGTATGTTGCTGCATCGGGCTCGACTCCGTGTTTGTCCATGTCATATGTTAACTTTAACGCATCTTCAATAGGACCCGCCAAACATAAACCATTAATAAGAATATTATAACTGTACGCATCCGGATGCACTCCAAATTTCAACATCAAACCGAAAATTGATTGAGCAACATCCACAAACCCCATTTTGGAAAAACTCGACATGATTGTGTTAAACGAAGCAACATGATCGGTTTCGTGAAGAAGGGTCACTGCTTCTTGCATTAAAGATTGCTTACATAAACCATCTACGAGAATGGATTTTGTTTGTTTGCTTTCGGGGATTCCACTTTCTTTGATGTCGTTGTAGACGTCCCACATGATATCCGAGTGCCTTAAGTTGTATAATAAGCTGTTGTACGTCATTATTGAGGGCTGGATATTCAAATCTTTCATCTTGGTTATAACAAAAAGGGCATCGTGCACCATTTCGGATCTAGAGTAAGCAAATGCCAGCATGTCCCAAACGATAGCATTGTCGTTCCAACACTTGAAGTTAACGGAAAGCATCTCACAAAGAGCAGGCCCAGAGCCAGAACCTATTAGAAAAATATATATAAATTTACATGAAAATTACAACTAATAAGGATATCATCATATAAAAGACGAGCTTTCTATCTAAAAAAGTCACATTTTTCGACACTGATTGTTCACTATATTAGACTAGTTATATAATTATCATATCAAGAAGGTATTCAAGTGTAATATCATTCTCTATATCTAACACACAATATTAGACTAGTTATATAATTCCTAATGAAACTAATCAATTTCAAAACTTTAAAGTTCAGCTACCTTCTTCTTGCACCATTTGCGTAAAATTCGACCGGAGCATCTTAATCCGCCGCAAACTAGCCAAAACATGAGCAATTACAAACTGAGACCTCCTTGAATGCTTAAACCCATACTCATTCTTCAACAACTCAAACAACTCCACAGCAGAATCCGAATCATTCATCCGAAAATAATCGATAACTTCATCTACTTCACTACATTTCAAACCCGAAACCATACTTCCGAACCCATCTTTCAACTCATCAGATTCCAAACCTGACCCACACAATTGTTTTAAAATTGAGAGAACCCCATAAGGGAAAGCGTTCTTTGCAGTGAATGATGTGGTATCGGGTTCTAATTGAAGGGTTTGAGAAGATATTAGTGATAAAGATATGGGTGAAATTAGGGTTGAAGGGTTTAAGGGTCGACGAATTAGTGATCGGCATTGGTGCCGGATGCAATGGAGCATGAATTGAGTTTGAGCGGATTGAATTGATGTGATTCTGGTGATGATCACAGGTGATGAGAACTGTGATGAGAAAAGGGTTAGGGTTTTTGAAGGGTTTAGATGAACAGTCAAATTGAAAACCCCCAATTTGGGGAATAATAAGAGGTTTGATAAGCAATAAGTGTTTGGGGTTTAAAATTGATACTACATCAATTTATTTGAAAGTGGAATATAAAAATAATGTTATAAAAAAGGCTCACGGCTCGCGTTCAGATTTAGTTTGGAAAAAGTCGGTTTGATATGGTTCGGTTTAAAACGAAGCCAAGGCAACTCAGCTCGATTAGAAAGCAAGTCAAGCTCGGCTTGATTTGTAATGGGCCAGATTGTCTAGCTCGTTAGCTCAGCTTAGTTTGGCTAGGATTTTTTTTACTGTAATGTATGTATTTTTGTATAAGTATAATATATTGTAAAATTTTGGTTATTATTTGCGGTCATTTAGGTATGCAGCTGGATAATTATGTCATATTTTGGTGTTAATTAGGATGCTAATAAACTTATTTTGTATTTGGTTGAACTTGATTTTGACTTGTTATGTATTGAACTTGTTTTAGATATGTGCATTTGAACTATTGAACGATTTAAGACAAAAAACACATGAAAGCTAGGTATTAAATTTTCTTTTTAAAGCCGAGGCCGAGCTTACCCTAGCTCGATTTGGTTTATCTTGTAAACAACCCTAAATAAAAAGATTAGAAGATGTATAATTTATAAGTTCATATTACCCCTAATCCATTTACATACTATCAAATAGATACAAGAACATTTTTTTCTGACTACCGATAACGTATTAAATCGATACCGACCAAACAACATTAGTATCATTTTTATGGTTTTCGGTTCAGTATTAATGTAACATTCATTGTAAAACGGGTTCTAAAACCCGCTCCGTTTAGTAATTCAATTATATGATACAATGTTTCGTTACGTATTTATGTTAACCATTCAAATTTGTTATATACATTTATGTAATTAATAAATAAATAAAAAAGGGTTAAAATAATAACTAATAATAATAATAACAACTAATAAACTGAAAATAATAAAAATAAATATAAAGGGGTGACCCCGGGTTTCGAACCCGGGTCTACAATGAACCAACACACACTCCACACCACTGAGCTACACACAAACTTGTGAATTGATCTGAAAACAAATAAATTTTATACTAAAATAAACCCTTAAATCAGTTCCAAATTAACCGCCCAACATCAACGTCCGTAACTTCCAAATCCCCATTCAATTGTCGTTTTTCTTCAAATTAAACTGAAGAAACCTATCTCCAATCATGCTCTTTGACTCAATTTCGGTTACAAATCATGGAGGTAATCAATCTTTGACCAAAAACCTTTGAAATCGATTTCGAAACTGAAAACACACTTACACATGTAAATAGTGAACCATAGGCATTTGTAAAACTCGCTCATACGATTGCTTAAACTCCCAAACACACTGCACACTCTCTGCTCTCAATTTTCTCTTCGTCGAAAAACCGTACATCGCCTGGATTCAACCGAAGAAATCGTAGCACCTTCCTATTTCGGTACAAACACTTAAATTCTCTATTTTCATTTGTTTCATGATTAGTTATAATAAATTAGTTAATCCAATATGTATAATTGGATTAACAATTGGTTTCTAGGTATTAAACATGAAGAAGATGAAGATGTAATAGTCTATAAGAATAATTAAAAACATAGATTAAACCGGGTTAGACACACAGTCCAGTGGTGGACTGTGTGCATTACAAACAAGGGTACCCTGGTTCGAGTCTCTTTGTGTGCAACGATCCGTTCATATAACAAACCTTTTTAAATAAGTAAAATTATGATTTAACCGAGTAAGTATATATATGTAATTAAAATCTAGTTTATACTGGGTTCGTCAAATAACCCAGTTGGTAGGGCTGTGTGCAACACAAAGAGGTCGCGAGTTCGAGCCGGATCTGAGCACGGTTATATGCGTTCTGAAATAAATCAAACCTTTAAAAAAAACTAAAATATAGTTTGGTCTAGTTAGTATATATATATAATTAAAATCCATATTATTTTGGGTTAGACACGTAGCTCAGTTGGTAGAGCTGCGTGCACGTCTACGGGAGGTCACGAGTTTGATTCTTACACGATGCCAATAGTCACACAGTCCAACCGGTTCGACCCGGTTCAACCCTGAAAGGGGTATTTTTTTTAAATAAACTTTTCTTTATTTTCTCCAAAAATCCTTAAAAATATATACAAAAGAAGACATTTTTAAGTTTAAAATTTGTAATAAATACTATAAAAATAGACTTAAAAGTCTAATAATAGGCATTAAATAAAAATATTAATTTCAAACAAAAGAAATATATTTACCGAATTATTACGTGATTATTTAGGTTAGTTTTCTCGTCGGTTGGAATCTAAAATCGTGCGCGTTCGTTATCAATTCAAGAAACGCACACCACTGTGAGTGAATTCTTACAAACTTTCCCTTTTTATTTGTGTTTTGGGGTGTATCATGTGTCGTTTATTTATATCGTTTATTCAAACACTTGTGCTACTACCATTATATGATCTAACGTGTTATGTAATTTTTGGTTTATTGTTATATGTAGTTATATTTTCTCATTTCAGTCAGGCATTCACATTAGGCCCATCAGTTCCTTGTTGGATACGAGTAGAGCATCGCGTTGCCTAATTAGATTAACTTCGTTTGATTGAGCCTTGATATCATATCACATCATTTATCATGCTTATTTGTTCATTGTTAGATGTTTATGTGGTTTGTGGATAGTTTACATATACGTTTGCTCATACTTGGTTATGCATATTTTTATTAAATTAATCAACATAATTATTTCTTTCAAATGTTTAAACGGGATTCACTCGCCAACTTTTGTTGACCCAAATTTCTAATTTTACATATGATACAGGTGAACAGATTGAAGCAAGGAACACATAGGAATTGGCCTTAGAAGAAAAATAAAGAATTACATAAATGTCATGTTTAGAACAATATTGTACTTGTATGGTTTATGTGTTTGATGGAATTTCTCCTTTTAATTTAAATTAATAAATATGAAACTTTGTTATAGTAAATGTCATGAGCTTTGATGAAAACCCAATCATGCCACGACTACCATTTCCGCTGCGGGTCAGGGTGTGATAATTAGTAGTTCCAATGTTTTTAGTATACGTGCACTACCGGTACCGTATCGCCATAATCGGTATAGTATATGGTTTGTGTTTGTACTCAGTTTCGGTTTTGGTACCGGTACTGATCCCATCCCTAGTTCATATCCGACCTTCATGTTATTAAAAGTCATGTATATTTAAACAACCTTTTTATGATCCCTATCGGTACTTGAAGAAGCACCTCTTGAACCTAGGGATATCCGGGGATATATAAGTCACAACCAGGGTGTCTCTGCATAAATGGTTAACCTCTCACTTCGCCTTTGGGTTTGCAAGCTCACTCCGGCTGATCTGCAAAACTAATAACACCATAGTCTCGCCACGGGGAAAGGGTGGTTTTCTCCGCGACCACACTCTGGCGTGAGAATAAGTATCTTGGGTAAAAACGAGTGACTGCAGATGTAAGCAAGAGCTTATGTGTGTGTGATAAGTGGTGTAGCAAGTATATGCCTGTGTCCGTACCTAGAGATTCAATACTTATTTATAGCCGAGAGAAGGTATGTTCAGGAGAAATGCTGGTGGGCCTTGGGCCCGGCCCATACAGCCAGAAACATCCCTTTGGTCCCTCGGCAACGGACATTAAATGCTCCCTACAGGAGAATTAATGTTCTCTGTCGGGAGGTATGCTTTGTCGGGTGTTGAGTGGTGCCACGTGTAAAGCAGCTGTCTCTGGTGTCAGGCCTGTTGCCAGTCGAAATGGAGAAAGTGGAATAGTCACTGGCAGAATAGTGCTTGGTGTATGGTCTGATACTTGCCTTAATGTCATGAGCGCTGTCACACGCAACCTACCAAGTAACCTTTGGTCACAGCTCTGCCATTCCGTACCCTGAGGTATGGTCAACATCTCTTAGTGCTTACCCCATTCTGTGAGGCTGTCAAGGTTTTTCCCGCCAGCGCAGGATGTCAGGGGTGCATCCTTTTGTCTTAAGATATGAGGTGCTTCTCATGTGTGTCTTGTCCTTGCAAGGTTTTGGGTTCGTAGCTTAGAGGAATGTTGTTGTGTGCAGGGTCTAGTAGCCTGCGCGTATGAGTTTAACTTGCCGTTGTGGCGAGTACACGAGGCTCGTTGTGTGACTTATGGAAGCTAGTCTAATTTACCGTTGCGCTCAGTGCGCAAGGCTCATTGTGTGACCTGTAAAGGTTGGTCTAGTTCACCGTTGCACTGAGTGCGCAAGGCTCATTGTGTGACCTATTGGATCCAAAGAAGGCGCACCATTTCACGTTGCGCGCATGGCTATCTTTGTGACATTTGGATCAAGGATATGGTCGCGTGGGACCATACCTCCTCAAGTCCCCCAAGTCCAGTGCTGCTCCTACGCGCATGTTATAAGTTGGGAGAAGTGCTGGACTAGAAGAGTTGATGCTTGCGTCGTTTATTTGGTGGCGGAAATTTTTCTAAGTGTTGGGAGGAAACATTTGTGTGAAGGAAACGTTTTGTCTTCACTCTTGGAATTTGAAAATCTGATCTTCTGACATATGCAAGTGGTTTGGTGAGAAAAAGTGGGATTTGAAATGACGTCTGACAGTTGTGGCATGCACTCAGCTGCTTCGTCTGCCATTCATTTAATGAATGGGCAAAGAGCGTGTTGGCCACGCGCGCATGTAAACCGTCACTCCCCATTCACTCGCCACGCGTCCTTATGTGATTGGTCGCCATTACCACGTGTTAGACACGTTCTCCGAGCGCATTAAATGTGAGCACTATAAATAGAGGTGCTCCGGTAGGGTTTCTTCATCCATTCATAACTTCTTCAACAAAAATTTTCTTTGCTTCTTGAGTTCTTCGAAAAATTTTTCTAAATTTCTTTTCTTGTTTCTTGTCTTCCTGAGGCTTGCCGCTGGTGGCGCTGCTCCTCCTCCTCTGCCGGTTTGCAAGTTGAGCCGACAGTTATTCGATGATATTTTGTCCGGTCTCCGGTTTCCTCCCTCTTGGGATGCCCGGATGCCAGCATAAGGTGAGACGGTCGCCGATGCTCCGGCTGGTTACATCAACTTGTTTGCTGACTTTTTTGGTGAGGGTAACTTTCGGTTGCCCGCCACCAAGTTCTTTGTTGATTTGCTTCAGTACTACGGGTTCCACCTTTCCCAATTGAATCCAATGGGAATGGTGAGAATCCATCACTTTGAGTTCCTCTGCCGGTCGACTAGGTCTATTCCCACCGTCGATCGGTTTCGTATTTTTTATCAACTCCATTGTTCAATGGGGTTCTATTCTTTCCAGCTCCGTGCGCAGGCTCGGAAAATTTTGCTCTCTCCCCCCAAGTCCTTCCACGATTGGAAGACAAAATTCTTTTTCTTTAAGGCCGGTGTGATACCAGCGCTGATGGTGTTCTGGGGACTGGAAGAGATTCCGGGGAGACCCTTCCCATACCAGTGCTTGACGCCTGGTATGGCAACTTGAAAGAGATTCCGGCGATCCAGTTGACGGAGAGAGTACTGGTGGCGGCAGGCATGAGCCTGGTGTGGGGACCCGAGCGCCGGTCCCGACCGGTGTATTTGAGGGCGATCGCAGCAAGTATTCCTTGTTCCCTTGTTTCTTGATTGATTGGGAGTTGTGCATTCGTTCATCATGCGTATGTTTTCTTGGTCGCCTTCCAAAGGAAGGAAGGGCGGATGGAGAAATTTTCGTTGAAGCTGGATGAGCCTACCTGGTACGCGCATGTCCTTGATAATTTTTCCCTGATCAAGGACGCGGATCTAGCGGCTCCTGCGCCACCAACTGGTGAGTTTATATTGTTTGCTTGCGCGCCCTTGTAGATGACTTACTTGTTATCTTGGTTTGCATGCAGGTGCTCTGATGGATTTGGGCATTGGCCCAGATCTCAAAAAAAGAGGCGCGCAGGGTCAAGCGCGGTGGCGGGTAGGGAGGCGAATCAACCCGGGCAGGCCCTCCCAAAGGTAAGCGCGTTATCACTGACAAGTGGAAAACTTATGTGGTCATCTCTGACTCGTGGGAGGGTCTCGAACCTGTAGGTGTGAAGAGGGTTGTGCCGAAGCAGGCGGTTGCTGCAGTCGCCATATCAGTTAGCTCGTAGGAGCCTGAAGAGGTTCCAGAAGTGCCTCTGAAGCGGAAGAGACGCCTGAAGGAGAACCTCTCCGCGCAACCCCTAAGAAGGTTGCGCTGAGACATTTTGGGAAGCGGGCTGATTTGGGCTCACTAACTTCTAGAATATCCCTTTGTAAGTATTTATACCCCTTGATAGTTCCTTGCATGTTTTATGTTGTATGCGACTAACACATATTATTGTGCAGTGGGGGATGAGACGGTTTTGGTTGATTCCGGCCCAAGTGTTGGGGAAGCTGAATCCCCAATGACACAGGCCGGTGGTTAAGAAGAGAATGCTGCTACTGGGGCAGAAGAACCGGTCGGAGTGAGGGAGGGGCCTCACGTGGAGGTGGAAGGTAGCGATATCGGTACTAATGTGGGTTCTCCAGTTTTGGAAACTTCGGGTGTTCTATTGACGCAACCACGACAAGATATTGAAGAACCTGTGGTTGTTGTTGAGGAATCCCGGGTGGATCTTGGGGAACCTACCGTCGGAGTGGAAGAACTGGGTTCGTTGATCAAGAACTCGTTGTGGCGGTGGAAGAACGCGCGCATCAAGGTGGCGCGGTTAATGCTAATGAGGCGGGGCCGTCGGGAGCAGCGTCCGCCGAAGAGGTTCAGACAAGTGCTCCATAAGGGCATGTGGAGGAACTGTTATCCGGGGACGGTACAGGATCTGCCACCCTTAGTTTGTCTCCCATCCGCCCGGATGAGACTCCGGTGGATTATTACTATAGGTCCTTCTCCTCTTCCCATGCTAAAGAGATCCACACTCCTGTGTGGAAGTTGGAGAAAGGAGATGACTTTTCTCACTGGCTGGCGTGCCGTGAGTTTTTTAAAGGAGCCTTCCCCCCGGTGGAGGTACATCTGCTTTTCATGAAGAAGAAGAGACGTATCACACGTACCTCCAAGCAGCTGCCAGGTCTGCCTCGGTGACTTACAAGATTGTTCGAGACTGACGGGGCCTGGTGAAGGAAAAGAAAACTCTTGAGGCTGCTCAAGAGACTCTTGGAAAGGAGCGAGCCCAAGTGGCTGCGCGTGAAGCTGCATTGTCGGCAAGGGAGACTGCCTTCGCCGATAACCAGCGCATTGAAGGGTGGTCTGCGTAGGGGTGGAAGCCTCAGAAGCCAAACTTGCTGAGGAACGCAAGTTGTGGAAGGAGGCTTGCAAGAGTGACAACAGAGAGAAAAGATCCCCGAGGGATGAGTTGGCCCAGCTACGTGCCGATGTGGCGTGCGAGAGGAAAGAGAAAAAGGCGGCTGCTGCCTCAGCTGCACAAGCCAGTGTGCAACGTGAGCACCGCGAAAAAAGAGAGGTACCTCCTTGTCTTTTGTGTTTATTCTTTTGATAAGTTTAAGGTATGTTGCTAACCTTGTTGAAATTAAACAGGTCGAAGCTTGCGCTGCTTTGGCGAGCGCTAAGAGAGATCTCCAGGCAGCTTCAGCGAAAAATGCCAAACTCGTGCGGAAGCTACAACTGGCGGAGGCGAAGGTGGAAACGGGAGAGAAAAATTAGAAGATTCCGAGAACTCCCGCGCCATCTCCGAGTCGCTGGTGGAATCACTCACCAGCAACATGCTGTGGCTTCAACATCATGGGATTGGCCATGTAAGTGTTTGCACTTGTGTTTATTCTGACCTTTATAGATTAGCTCTGATTTTTCCTTTGTATTTGCAGATTGCCGATTCCATTGTAAATTCCGCGGAGCTGGATGGTGCAGTGGCTAAGCTGGTGGTTGCTGCGCGCCATGATGGGCATGCGCAAGGCTATGCTGAGTGTGCGCAACAAGTCACTCATGCCTTGGACACTCCTTGGGATTCTATCCATGCCTCCACTCACGGGATTAATACTAGAGCTGTCTTCGAGAAGGCGCAGCGGGGGTACAATCGCCTTGAGATCCCTGCCTTGGAATTGGTGAGCGAGGCTCTTACCCATGATGACTTCGTCGACTGCTTGAAGGATATCTTCCCGGCAGATGCTGAAGTCGCTGCTGAAGGTGAAGACTAGTGTAGGATCCGTAATGTAATATTCTTGTAGGATCGTTGCTTGTTCCGCGCGTGACGCGGTTTTGTACATACTTTTTTATCTTTTTTAATGAAATGTTTCTTTTCTGTTACAATAGTTGTGTGGATTGAAATGACTTTGTGCAATCATAGCGAATGAAACTGATAATGAACTTGTGCCTGGGTATCAGCTCTTGTGCATGCTGCGTAAGTAGTGATTTATGTTTTACGAGTCATTGTGCACCAAGTTGTTTTTGCGTATACTCAAAGTGTTTCCGCGCATTTGTAACGAAACATTAAGATAAAAAAGAAGTGAATTAACTCTTATCTCTATTACATATTTGGGCGCAAAGGCCGCATTTCCGGATAGACAAGAGACTATGTACTTAGGGATTTACATGTAACACCGCCTTAGTTACTGCGCATTCCATGTCCTGGGGATGCTTGTTACGTCTAAGCGCTTAAGGGTATATGCGCCTTTCCCAGGACTGCGTGAATAACATAAGGACCTTCCCACTTGGGTGTTAGTTTTCCAAGACGTTCGGCATTAGATGCCTCATTGTCGCGTAGAACAAAGTCTTCGGGTAAGAAGGTGCATATGCGGACTCGCGCTTTGTAATATTTCTCTAGCTTGGACTTGTATTTTGCTTCATTTATGGCAGCGTTTTCATAGCAAGTCCAAATCTAGCATGCACTCTTCTTCATTGTTTTGTTTTTGCGAAGCCAACATGCGCGGTGATGGGAGGCCTATTTCTGTAGGAATCACTGCCTCCGTCCCATACACAAGGCTAAAAGGAGTTTCACCTGTGCTGGGTTTAGGCATGGTTCGATGAGCCCATAAGATGCTTGGCAGCTCATCTACCCAACCTCTGCGCGCTGTTCCCAACCTTGTCTTGATTCCTTCGACAATGCTTTTGTTGATCCTTTCAACTTGGCCGTTTCCTTGGGGATGCGCGACCGAAGTGAAAACGTGTTTGATATGCATCTCTTGCATCCATTGCTGCAGTTCTTCGGCTGCGAAATTGGGACCGTTATCGTTGACTATGCGCAAGGGTAATCCGAAACGGCATATGATATGCTCCTAAATGAACTTTCGCATTGCAGTTGCTGTGGTGGATGCGAGAGGTTTGGCCTCTACCCATTTTGTGAAATAATCGACTGCAACGATTATGAATTTCACCGCTCCGGGGCATCTGGGAATGGTCCCACCATATCGATTGCCCATTGTTGAAAAGGCCATGATGTTGTTACCGGAATCAAGGGATTCTTGGGGCGCGAGCATGGCGCTGGCATGACGCACATTTTCGCAATGTGTCAACCGCATCAAGGTGCATGCCAGGCCAATAGTATTTGGCGTTCATGATCTTTGCAACGACCATGCGCGGTCCGGCGTGAATTCCGCATAACCTTTCGTGTATTTCACGGATCAAGTACTTGGCGTCTTGCGCGTCAACGCAGCGGAGGAAAGGTCCAAGGTATGACTTCCGGTATAAGATACCATCCGCCATTTCATAGTTAAGTGCCTTGTTCTGGATCTTCCTCACTTCCGCTTTACTTTCGGGGAGACTCCCGTGTTGCAAGAACATGATGATGGGAGACATCCAGGATGGCTCCCCATTTCTATGATGTTGACTTGTCGCAAAGAAACAGAAGGGTTTTTTAGTACCTCAATGCGCACCTCGCGCGTAAGGTGCTTAAAGCTTATAGCGCCTAGCTTGCTGAGAGTGTCCGCATGTTTGTTCTCGCTTCGGTTAACATGGGTTATCTTGAAATGTTGGAATTTGGTTATTAAGGATTGGGCCTGTTCTAGATATAAGGCCATTACCTCGCCCTTTGCATCGTACAGGCCGTTGACCTGTCCGGTGACTAAGAGTGAGTCGACATGGGCTTCCAAATTCTGCGCGCCCATCTTGATTGCCAACCGAAGACCTGCCAGGAACGCTTCGTACTCAGCTTCATTATTTGTGCTTTTAAAATCCAACCTGATGGCATAGGTGAATTCTTGGTCGTCGGGGCTTATTAGGCGAAGACCTGCCCCTGCGCCATCGTCGTTGGATGCAAGAGATGCATATCGAACACGTTTTCATGCGCGGCTATCCGTAACCGGCGCGGGATTCTGTACTTCTTCACACTCCTGCGCTTTATTTTGCGGGACTTCCGCGATAAAATTAGCCAATATCTGGCCTTTTATTGCCGGTCTTGGCTTATACACAACATTGTATCCGCCGAGCTCGATCGCCCATTTTGCTAGGAGACCGGAGACATCCGGTTTTGACAAAATTTGGCCTAGATGGTAGTTTGAGAGAACTGTTATTTCGTGGCCTGAAAAGTATCAGCGCAACCGCCGGGATGCGTGGGCTAAAGCTAGAGCTAGCTTTTCCATCATGGGATATCGGGTCTCTGGGTTAGTGAGCATTTTGCTGACGTATTATATCGGAGTTTGAACTCCTGCGTGTTCTACTAGCAGGACTGCTTCCAGAGCGACATCTGATGCGGAAAGGTAGAGTATCAGTGGCTCATTCTTTTGTGGCGCGGTGAGCGTTGGTAGCTGAATCAAGCATTCCTTCATTTGGGTGAAGCCTTCTCCGCGTCTGGAGTCCATTGAAACTTGTTCTTCTTCACACAATTCCGCAGAGTGCTGATGAATGGGAAGGACTTCATCGCGTGGTTGGCCAAGAACCTATTCAGTGTAGCTAGCCGCCCTGCCAACTATTGCATTTCTTTTATAGTTGAGGGTGATGGCATATGCTGAATCGCTTCCACTTTATTTGGGTTGACTTTAAAGCCATCGAGCGTGATGATGAATCCCAGAAATTTGCCTTCCTCCATTCCAAAAGAGCACTTGCTGGGGTTCAGCTTCAAGTTTGCCTTGCGCAAGGAGGTAAACGTTCTTTGGATGTTTGCCAACATCTTCTCCTCATCCGAGCTCATGATGACTAAGTCATCAATGTATACTTCCACGGTTTCACCAATGTCATCTCCAAAGACATGGTCCATTAAGCTTTGATAGGTGGCTCCCGCATTGCGCAGTCCGAAGGGCATTTTTGTGTAGTAATAGATGCCCTTGTCTGTTCGGAAAGCGATCTTGTCTTCGTCTTCTTTCTTCATTTGGATCTGGTGGTAGCCCTTGTAGCAATCAAGGAAACATTTCCACCTGAATGAAGCAAGAGAATCCACCTTTTCGTCGATTTCTAGCAAGGCGTAGCAGTCCTTGGGACATGCCTTGTTGAGGTCTTTGAAATCGACACACATGCGCCAACTGCCGTTGGACTTTTGGACCATGACTGGGTTGGCTACCCATGTCTGATAACGCACTTCTCGGACGATTCCTGCTTAGAGAAGTTCCTCAACTTGCTCGTTCAAAGCGTGGGTCTTTTCAGGCCCAAATCTGCGCTTCTTTTGAACGATAGGCTGTACTGAAGGGAAAGTGTGTAGTGCATGCTCAGCTATTTCCCTTGGCACCCCTGTCATGTCCGCCGGTGACCATGCAAAAATGTCAGAGTTTCGGAACAACAGCTGTTTCAACCGCGCCTTGGCTGTGGGGTTCATGGCGGGTCCCAAGAGCACGGTTTGTTCCGGGTACTTGTTGTTAAGTACCCACTTTTCTGGCTCACCGTCGGAAGATGGCTTGGGTTGCTTTATTTGTGGCTCCTCGTCGACCGACATGATTTCCTTCCTTGAATACATGATAGCCACTCCGGTTTCTGTCGGGAAACCGCAAGCGGCGTGAGGGATGGAAGTAATCATGCTGAAGTCTCGCTGGGCGCGTCGTCCTAATAATACGTCATGGCGCGAGGTTGCGGGCATGACCATGAAATTGACTTGGGCGGTGCGAGTGTGGCGCCCATCAGAGAGAGTAACCGGAAAAGATATCTGTCCCAAAGGAAAAACAACCTCATTGTAGAAACCGGTGAGTGGGAAATCCACTGGCTCCAGGCGTGCGTTGTCTTCCGGGTCAAGCTGCTGGAAGCACTATTCGTACATAATGTCCATAGAGGTCTCAGGGTCTATGAACATGTAGTCGGTGCGGTAGTGACCGAAAATACCGTTTATTACTACTGGTCGGTCTTCTTGTGGACCCCCGGGGACGACGGGGAAGATGACCTGCTGCTCCAGCCAGTAAGACGTGCAGCTCTTCTGGTGGTTGCGCTTGCGCGAAGGACCACTTTGAATCATAAGAACAACCTTCATTTTTTTGTTTCTCAGACCCTCGCCGCCTCGAGTAATCTGGCGCACCTCTTTGCGTACGTTTTGTAATAAGTGGGTGAGCTTCCCACTCTTGAGTGCCTTCTCAATCTCCATGCACAGGGATATGTGAGTCCCAAAACAGATTCAGATCACAGTGGTTGATTGTTTTCACCCAAACAACTATGGATTAGTTGTTTGAATGTGCAAATACTAAGAAAAACCAAGCAAAAAAGATGAAGAATCTTGTTTGGATCAAACAACTAGTGTTGTATATGAGATCTCAATAACATGTAATCAATAACAACACCTGGATATTCGGATGAGAGCACAATAGCAAATATCACAACACAAGAAGATCACCAAAATCTGTCCAAGAAACTTGGACATACATGCATTGATCATCATATTTATACAAAATGACTACCCAGCGTATTTAATAAATACGTTGGGTTGCTAAATACGCCGCGTACATACAAGTTTCACCATATTGCACTTTTGACCCTTTAACTTTGTCTAACCATTACAAACTAGCTCAAACTATGGATAATCAAGCACCAACGGTCTCAAAAGTTCTAACAATACCCCCCAGACCGTTGCGTGCTTGGGTTTCTTCAATCTTGCTTGCGAGCTTCTGGGTCTGAAGCGGGTCCTTCATCCTTGTCTTGTGCAGCTTGAACGGTAGGTTGATCTGTGGTTGCTTCGATTGTTTCTTCAGAGCTTAGATTAACAATAGCTTCACTTGAGGGTTGTTGTAACTCCGTAGTGGCTTCATATGTGGATGAAACTGGAGTTTGAGGGTGAGATGCAACTTGAGATGGTGAGGAGGCTTTCTGTTGTGATGATGACTTATGCTTTCTCTTTCTTTTTCTTGCCTCCTCCTTTTCTGTCTGCTTCTGAATCCTGAAACAATTTCCATCATCTCTATCTTCCTCTCTCGAGCTCGTCCCACAGCCCTTTGGAATAGCATTCCTTATTCTCTGTACTCATTTCCGGCTCCAACGTGGATTTTGCGACCAAAGAGAATGTTGAGATCGGAGAGGCAGAACATGAAAACATCCATCGGGTCTAGAATTCGAATATCTTCGTTAGACACTAATCGGATCACTGTTTCTCCTTTCTTCCCATCGTAAAACCATTTCTTGAAGTGTGTAAGCATGACAGGCTGTTCAGGTGGAATTTTGACTTTTGTTTCGACCTTAGCAGGATCTATTACCCATGTAACCATCCCTTTTCCTATGATGGGATCTTTTGTCGTCTTTGACACTCTTCTTCGAGGTCGTTGCGGCTTGAAAACTGTGAAGCCCCGATTGCATTCTCTTAAAATGAGTCTTTCAAAGTCAGCTCCGATGCTGCTGTTGATCGGGTTTATCAGGTCTAGCCTCCCCAGTTCTTGAATGTCCCATCTTTGAAGGCTTTTCATGTCAGCTCCAGTCTTAAAATGCTGAATAACACCACCTCGTCTCTTTACGATGAACATCCCTTTGAGATTGCAGTACTTCCAGCTTATTATTCTATCAGTGACTTCAGATTTTTCAACGGTGACCACCTGATAGAAATCTGGAAGCTTTTCCCTTTCTTTTCTGAACCATTCAGGATGCATTGGAGTTACTGCATCACCATCCTCAGTTTCATAAATAGTATCATCTTCCAAACCCCACTCAACAAATCTCGCTGGCATTTCATCTCTGTCTACCTCCTCCTCTTCACTTTCGTCATCCTCAGTGACGTTCACGGCCGATTCTAAGCGCTTTTTCTTCTTTTCTGCAGCCTCAGCTTTTTGTCTTTCCTCTTCAGTCTTGAACTTCTCATAATCAAAAATATCAGTAGATGATAAAATCGGTGGTATGTCCACTTTGGTGCAAAGTTCTCTGATCATACGATACATTTTCTCCATCCCATCTTGCTGAAATCTCACAATCTCTCCTCTGTTCTTTGACGTCTGCGTGAAGCTCTTTGTTTTTCTTTCTTTGTTCCCTCAGCTTCTCGCGAATAACGTTTATGTTTCTTACTTGATGCTTCAACAGACAGATTTCCTGAGCTAGGCCTTTCCCAATATCTTTTGCTAGCTTATCGTACAACTCCTGAAATGGACGAGGTCTTCGAGGAGCTTGTTGCGGCATTTGTCTTGGTTGTTCCTCTGTCGAAGGTCCTTCCCTAGTTTTCTTACGCTTTGGCTGGGAGATAGACTTGGGGTTTCCGGATCGACAATCAACTGATCAACAAACTCGTCTAACTGCTCGTACTAGGTAGTGACCGTCACCGGTGTTTCGGATTCTGTCATGTGATGCCTCTTTCTTCTAGCTTCTCTTTTCTCTCTTTCTTCGGCCTCATGAATCGCACGCAGATTTTCAATATGCTCGCGATGTTCTCTGGTGCCTCCGGCCCTTAAACTGCTTTCCATCAATGTTCTTGAGGAGCACTATCTTTCCGTTTCTTCGAGGAGTCCCCTTCCTTCATGATTTTCTTTCCTTTATTCTTTCTAACCAGCTGCTCGGTTTCCTCTTCTTCCTCCTCCACTTCCTTATCACCATCTCCTTGTCTCTTTTTCTTAACACGTTCTCTGTATTTCTCATAGGCTGCTTTCACGATAGGATATCTTTCTTCCCTATACATCCACTGATGTAACAACACCAATTCCTCAGTTTTTAGCTTGGTAATCTGACGCCCTGTTGGCAGCTGGAACTTGTATAGGTCGCCATCATGAGGAAGATTTGGATGTTGGTCATTGATGAGGAACTGAACAAAACGAGGGTACATGGCCTATGTGGAGGAATTAGCATTATCAACCATGCAGTAAAAAATGAGACCAGAGATATTGAATGACTGCTTTGTGCAGAGGCTAAGCATAGCAGCCGACCATTCCAAGTTCAACCCGTAATAACCTCCTTTCCTATGTGCCAAGCTCATAGCGAATACATGAAGAATGAATCTCCAGTCCTTGGAAAGCCCCTTTTCTTTTGATCTCATTTTTCTCTCTGAAGTCTCCAATATACCTCATCCCTTTAAACCCATCTAGGATGTCGTCCTTCTTCATTCTGAGCAACTCACTGTTCTTGTCTCCAAGACTGAGACTCTGCGTACGTTCTCCTCTGTAACTACGATCTTCTTATTTCTGACTGTAGCTGTGATTCTTTTAATTTTGTTTACAGTCGACACTTTGACTGTCTTCCAAAGCTCTTCAATGTGGATGTTGTAGATGATCGGATCGGCTTGTACAGCGTAGCTGATCCTACTTGAATTTATCCACTCTGCTACATCTTCAAAATCAATTGGATGAGGAACCAACTTGCATGGCTGATTGTGCTTTCGAGTTTTATCCCAAATGATCTCCTTCACCATTTCTGAAATCAAAAACGAGCTAAGTTAGATTTATGTACATAATTGTATATATAAATATATATTTATATACAAGTATATATAAGTATATGATAGTAATAATATATATATATATATATATATATATATATATATATATATATATATATAAATCAGCTGATATTTACGCCGGATAAAACAGCTAAGTTCGCCGGACACATGACTGTGCACGAGATTCAGACATAACTACGCTGATTAAGGGTTATTTATGCTGCACAAGAGTAGCGGATTTAAACTTTGACCTGAAAATGTATCCAGCGAAGATAAGTATCTACGCTGGTTTACCAGCGTAATTGTCAATTACGCCGGTTGCTTGAACTCGCGTTCAAGACTTAAATCCGCTGACTCGAGGGTTTGAGCTAATTACGCCATATTCAAAATATTTACGCCATATTCAAACTAAATACGCTGGCTTCAAGTTTTTCTTGATAAACCCATTAAAACCGAGAAACAGATTCAAATGAAACTTTATACGCACATCAGTGACCAAAATCAATGATTTGAACACTATCAAACATAGAACAAAGCACATTTGAGTATTGAAACCATACCGATATCGATTTCTTTCAGATTTACTAAGAGAAGATTTAAGAGTGAAAGTGGGTTGTTGGTTTTGTTTCGGATGAAGAAGATGAAGATGAAAGGATTTTGAAATTATTCGAAAGAAATGAAACTGAAATATATATACATATGTGCTTTCCAGCGTAATTATTAAATACGCTGGAACATTAAATACGCCGCGTTGATATGTTTGTAAGATATCTTCATCTTTAAGAAAACTTAGAAACAAATACGCTCGGAAATTTTTAACTTTTCTCGAAAAACGTGCCCCTTTTTGATTAAAAAAACAGTGCAAGAATTTAAAAATAAGCTTAAGAAGAATAAAAAATTTGTAATCTGGATCCTGAAAGTTGCTTTTGGGTCCGGAAGCCTCCTTTTTCACACAAAATTTATGCTAACTGACTTGCATCCTGTGACTTTCTTGCAAAAGATCATACTGGTAACACTTCGTTCGTTTGAGATAAAATATTGGATATATTAAATAATTAAGGCACAAGAAAAACTGTCAGTATGCTCGTCCTTTTAAATCCATGCACCTATCTTTCGACATGCGATCGGAGAGCCTTTTTATTATGTTGTAGTAATATTGACAAGAACTTCAATTGTTCCCCACTCATGCTGAAAAAGTCAGAATGTTGTGCCCGTGTGTCCCACGTCAGGACATACCCCCGCGATCAAGGTATACGCAAAAATTCCTCATAACATGTGAGTATACTAACTTCATTCGCTTTTGAGATTTCAACGTTAGACAGTTGGTGTTCAGGTCAGTACTTCCGTACAGCAAAGAGACCAAGGTCTAACGAGGGCTATGGCAGATACCAGATGCGGTACGATTTAAGCACTTGAATGATTCTCAATGAGAGATTCATTTGTGTAGGGTTTTGGCCGCATAGACTCTTTTTGAAAAGATATCATAGCTGTGTCTAGGTCAGCATATAATTGGATGCAGCAGAAGAGCAACTATGATATCCCCGAATGATTAGCCAATATAAAGACCCGAAATCTCAGACTTTGGCAATCTATCAACGCAAAATTTAAGACCATTAAGCCATACGCCGCAACGTGTTACCCGCAAGTTGCACAACATGGTGGGTATTCAGAATTCTTGTGTGATCATTAGAGTTTGTCTCTATTTCGCAGTTTACTTCAAGGTATTGCTGAATCTACCGACACATCGTTGCTTGAGGCCTTAATCTTTTTCTGTTTTAAGATCAGAACAAAAGTGTTAGCAGTTTTTCTATCATTTCTCGTGCAGGTGCCAAAGAAGAAATCAGTCTCAACAATATTTTCTGGAAAACTTCCCCCCTTAAAATTTTATTTCGAGAATCCATTGCTTGAAAAGAAATTTTAACCTTGCAGAAAATCTTTTTGTTGGACACATTTTATGAGATTGTTATTTATTTTAAAGACTTTTTTTTTACCAAAAGTCAATTCCACTCAAGGAAGTTCACCATTTCCAACCAAGTTACCAACTGGTTGAATCGAGCTTTATCGAAGGCTTTCGTAAATATATCAGCTTTTTGTTGCACTGAATCCACTAGCACCACTTGGATGTATCCTTTCTCGTACGCATCTCTAATAGCATGAATGCGAATTTCGATGTGTTTCATTCTGGAGTGGTGGGTAGGATTCTTCACAATCCCCAGACACGCTTCATTATCGATGAATATTGGAGTCTTCATGATGTTGATCCCATAATCCAACAACTGATTATGTATCTAAAGGACTTGTGAACAGCAACTGTAAGCTGCCGTGTATTCAGCCTGAGCGATAGATGTAGAGACTGTTGTCTGCTTTTTGCTCTGCCACGAAATAAGACGATTTCCCAAGAATTGGCAGCCTCCGGAGACAGATTTTCTATCTACTTTCCAACCTGCATGATCACTGTCAGAGTAAGCTATTAGATCAAAATTACTATCTTTAGGATACCACAAACCAAGCTTTGGAGTTCGTTTGAGATAGCGAAAGATTCTCTTGACGGCAGCATCATGCGATTCTTTGGGATTCGTCTGAAAGCGGGCACAGAGACAGACAACCCACATTATGTCAGGCCTACTAGCGGTCAGATACATTAACGAGCCAATCATTGAGCGATAGAGAGATTTGTTCACTGGCTTTCCTTGAAGATCTGAAGTGAGTTTCGTCTGAGCAGCAAAAGGAGTGCTGGCGGATTTGCAGTCATTCATGCTATATTTCGAAAGAATATCTCCGATATACTTAGCCTAATGAATGAGGATACCATCTTTTCTTTGCTTCACTTCTAATCCTAAGAAAAACGTGAGTTCTCCCACCATACTCATCTCGAACTTCGCTTTCATCACCTTCTCGAATTCTCTGCAAAGGGCTTCATCTATCGACCCAAAAATGATATCGTCTACGTAGATTTGAACCAACATCACATCTTCTCCAATCCTTTTTGTGAAGAGAGTCATGTCTATTTTGCCTCTTGAGTATCCACACTTCAGAAGATATGTTGACAAAGTCTCGTACCATGCTCTAGGAGCTTGGTGAAGACCATAGAGAGCTTTGTCAAGCTTGTAGTATTTCGTGGGAGAATGAGGATCTTCAAAACCTGGAGGTTGACAGACGTAAACTTCTTCTTTCACCTTCCCATACAGAAAGACACTCTTTACATCCATTTGAAACACCTTAAAGTTTTTGAATGAAGCATAGGCTAAGAAGATTCTGATGGCTTCTAACCATGCACCAGGTGCAAAAACTTCCTCGTAGTCAATCCCTTCTTCCTGTCGAAACCCTTGAACCACTAATCTAGCCTTATTCTTGATAACTACACCACGATCGTCCATCTTATTACGAAACACCCACTTGGTACCAATTGGATACTTTCCGTCTGGTAGGTCAACGAGTTCCCAGACTTTAAGTTTCCGAAATTGGGCCAATTCTTCCTGTATAGCTTGTACCCAACTTGAATCTTGAATAGCTTCTTCGATATCTCTTGGGACAGACTGTGAAAGAAAGGCTGCATACAGTCCTGTGTTGATGGTATGTTTTTGACCACGTGTTCGAACTCCATCTTCAACAGAACCGATGACATTTTCAATTGGATGGTTTCGATTGGTCTTGTACCCTGCATTGGTGTGAGTTTAAATTTAATGAGGCAGATTAGAAAAATGTTCATTGACGTAGATAATTGGAGTTTCGATTTCTTTGGGTGGTTCATCCACAGCCTGATGTGAAGAAGAATCATCATGTGCGAATGCATTCTCGGCAGATATGTCACCATTTCCTTCGAACACCGGAAGAGTAGGAGAGGCAGAGGCAGGGGTGAAACGGGTAGTAAAAGGAGTAAAACCAATGTCTGAGGCATCAAACAAAGGTTCCAACGGAGTGGATTCTGTAGGTTCGGATTTAGTGATGGGTTTATCGATGTTGAAAGTGTTGAATATAATATCCACGTCATAAAACCAGTTCAGAGCACTTCAAGTGTTAGTGGAGTTTCCTTCTTGAAAGTCAACATAGTACGATTCAATCACCATCTTGGTCCGTTTGTTGTAGACTCGATATGCTTTTTGAGAAGATGAATAGCCCATGAAGTAGCACACGTCACCGACTGCTTCAAACTTGATGAGATTGTCTTCAGTGTTGAGAAGTGTGCATGAACACCCGAACGTTTTGAAGAAATCTATCAGAGGCTTCCTTTTGAAAAGTAGTTCATAGGCTGTCTTTCCGTGAGGTTTGACAATAAGAACACGACTCAAAACATAGCATGCTGTGTTGACTGCTTCAGCCCAGAAGATTATGGGAAGCTTAGAGTCGACAAGCATAGTTCGTGCAGCTTCGATGAGAGTTCTGTTTTTGCGTTCTGCTACCCTGTTTTGCTGAGGAGTCCTGGCAGCGCTGTATTGGAGGCGAATTCCCTTATCTTCACAGAAGGAGACAAACGTATGATTTTTAAATTCAGAACCGTTGTCGCTTCTGATGGAGATGACTTTCAGCTTAATCACGTTTTCAATCATGCGAATGAAGCTCTTCAGAATGGATGCCGTTTCGCTTTTGGCTTCAAGAAAGAATACCCATGAAAACCGTGAGAAATCATTTGTAATCACCAAACAATAAGATCTTTTAGCTAAACTTTTAATGCTAATTGGATCGAAAAGATCCATGTGAAGTAATTGCAGAGGGGCAGAAATCGTATTCACTGCTTTGGACTTATGAGGCTTTTTATGTTGCTTTCCTTGGGCGCATGCGATATACTTTTCATAAAAAGGAAAATCTTTCATAGGTAAACCTCTTACTAGATTTAATTTGAAAGTTTATTTATGTTCTTAAAATTCACATGCCCCAAACGCTTGTGCCACAACGGTGATTCCAATTCAGATGCTTTTGACATAAGACATGTCATTGGCTCATTTGATTTGGCATTCTTCATATTTAGCACGTAGGTGTTATTTTGACGGGGAGCTCTAAGCATGATCATTTCTTTTGGGACGGAGTAACCGGGTTTGAGGAATAAGCACTCCGTATCATTGAACAGCACCGTGATTCCTTTGTCACAGACTTGTGAAACACTCATAAGATTGTAACACAATTCTGGAACATAGTTCACATTCTCCAAAGTGAGTGCTTCTGACACGACGTCACCCATTCCGACGATTTTTCCTCCCTTTTCGTCTCTGGCAAAGGATACAAAGTCACCATCAAAAACTCAAAAGTTGGTAAGCAAATCCTTTAGACCGGTCATGTGCCTGGAGTAACCGCTGTCAACGTGCCAGATATACTCCATGAGCATCCGAAGCCATTTCTGAATTTTCTTCTGTTATACAACAACAACAACAACAACAACAAAAATATGTACAAATTAGCTAGTTTTTGGAACCAAGACTTGCTTTACATTACTTCTATCATGATTTTGAGCAAGAGTGTTGTCTTTTCTTTTCCAAAAACAGGTTGAATCAACTTTGCATTTTACTGATTTCTTTAAATTGTCAAATTGATCTAGTAAAACTTTTAACGAGATCTTGACTAGGTTTAGAAAATTTCTTGCTTACAATGTTTCGCCGTATGTCCTAAATGACCATAGTAAAAACATTGTTTTTGACTCGATCTTTTCTTCCTGGATGCTAAGTGTGAAGATGATGTATGTGATGAGAGTCTGGAGCATCTTGAGGAGTTTGATGATGTAATGTGGCTTGAATCTTTAGCTTTCTTCAGTTTCTTATCAGGATGATGTTTATCTTCAATGTCGACTTCACCGTGCTCACTGTCTGATAAAGAGCTTGATTCTTGACTTTCATCTGACCTTTCTTCATCACTTTCTGAAGTTGTTGTGCTTGAATCTTTAGGGAAATCTTTATCAGTCTCTGATGTACCTGCAACTGATGGAACAAATTATGGAATTTTCTCTGTAAGGAATTTTCCAAAACTGTTTTTCTTTAACTCTTGCATAAATAGAGGAGATTCAAGTATAACATTTTCATCATTAAGAACAAAGTTTAGGTCATGACCCTCAACCTTAGCAATCCCTTGGTTGTGAGCCTTAAGTGTAGGCACATTGCCATTACAGTCATCCCAAATTGTCAATTCAGGCATACAGCCATTACAATCATCCATCCTAGATAAACTATTATAGTTATCTCGAATAGAAATTTGTTCGTCTTATCACAATTCCAGGCGAACCAGTTAACAGTTGAATAACTGTCGCCTGAATAGCCTATTCCTATTTTCATTCCTCCACAATCATCTTCCCCATCGCACACATCTTCCTTACTCTCGCACAGATCTGCATTACTTTCAGAAAAGTTAGTTTTGTTTTCGGATTTATAAAAGATACTTTGATCCAAAAGATCATTTTTATTGATTATGTCGTTTTTAGGATGAGGAGATGGCATAGGAACATAATTTTTGCTGTGCGGAGGAGGAAATAATTTTCTTTCGTTTCTGAATTTATCTTTATATCCAATTCCATCCTTTATGAATGTCGGTCGTTGGCAGTTTACAATATCACCAGTGCCTTTTGACTAATTTTCCATTTATCAATAGTGATTTGCAATTTGTTATTTTCGTTTTGGGATTTTTCTAGCTTTTCTGTCAAATCATTTATGATAAAGTCTTTTCTGAAGACAAATTCCTTTAGAGTCTGCATTTCAGCTATGGTTGAATTCAACTTTCATGCAGCCTCATTTTCTTTTAGTTCTTGATTTATTTTCAAAACTTTTTCTTTTTCCTTAATTATATCACGGTTGAGTGATTTGTAGTGTGCCACGACGTTCAAACATGGTTTTGAGCACAGCTTTGCTTTGAATTCATATGAAATGCTGTTTACCAAATCCTTATCCTCGGCTTCTGATTTCATGGTTGTAGAGGATGTTCCAACTGCTTCATTCTTATTGAGCCTGATGACTTCTTGAACAGCAGACTTCGACTCATTTATTTCAGCTTTCTGTTGTCTCTTCTCTGAGGCAGGATAGATGATGCTTTTCAAACCAGTGTCATCTTTTGGAATCTTGAAGGTTTGTTTTTCAACCCCATTTGAAGCAGACGTGGCAGAGACAGTGGTAATGTTTACCATGAGGGCCTTGTTTACTTCTCCCTTTGCCTCAGCTATCTCCTCCGACCAATCATAGTCTACCACCACTAAAGCCTTATGGTTATTGCAGCATTATTATTTCCTTCAATGGCGATCGGCCTCTTGTCGGGTTGATTTCGGTATTCTCTTTCTTCAGCAATGGACACTCTCTTTTGAAATGGCCCAAGTCTTTGCAATTATAACATCTAAGCTTGGACTTGTCAAATCCATCTTTTCCAAGAGCCAACCTCTTTCCTGTTTTATCTTGGAATTTCTTTAACGGTAGAGTGATCATTGCTATCTGCCACTTCAGATCCATCTCCTCCATGTCGTCTGGATCTACTTGATACATGTCCTATGCTGTTAGGAATTCTCTCTTCAACTCTCCTGACATAAGCGCCTCATAGCTACTTAAGAAAGTATTAAAAAGAGCTACATGTTCTGTGGAAATTTTAAGTGCTTGAGTGTCGCTGGCCACGGTGGTCTTCTCGGAAGATGACGAGGCCTTCACAGAGTTTGCGGAAGCATTTGAATAGGATCCGACAGCACTTTGGGGATTTGATCCACATGAGGTGACAGGAGAAAGAAATGCCATATTCTTGGGGACCGAGGTTGCAGCAGCTTGCTGAGACGTCTTTTGAGAATATCCAGTTTGATTCATCTCTCGTTTCATGACGTCCATTTCAAAGGCTTTTTAAGTGTTAATCAATTCTGAGAGAGTAACTGGAGTTGTGCTGGTGAGGAAAGTTCTCTTAATCATCATGCATTGAAGATTCCATTCTTTTGGTAGAGAATCTAGCAACTTCTTGATCGATGCATAATTTGCAACTGGGTTTCCCACCTTCTTCATCTTGGTCAATACCTCCAGAAATCTGCTTATGTGGTCGGACAAGCTTTCGCCACGAATACTTCCAAACATATCATATTCTTTCTGCACCATGTCTTGTTTGTTCTCAATGAGTTCCTCATTGCCTTCATAATGGTTGATTAGAGCCAACCACAGTTCATGTGCCGAGGTGTATTCTTCAAACAGATTGTTATCGTCCTTTGACAGAGCCATAGTGAGAGTAGCGTGAGCCCTCCGGTCACGTTGAATGAGTGTCCTATCTTCATCTGTGAATGTTGAAGGATCTTTATTGATAGTACGGATGTCGTCATGTATTATCATGGAAACATGCGGGCCCACAGTGACTGACATCCATTGAGTATAATCGGTATACTCAAAGAAGGACTTGATCCTGTTTTTCTAGCTGCTGAAATCTTCCGGACCTTTCAACTTTGGTGGCCGCGTAGCAGTTCCAGTTCGGCTTGAGCAATCGGATTGAGTTGATTTAGATACATGATGGATGAATGATGATCAATTACGCTGGGATTTGCTGAATCAGAAAACAATTACGCTGGCTAGGAGATAAAAACGCTAGACAAGAGATTAAATACGCTGCACTTGGAGACAATTACGCTGATGGGATCAGTGATTATGTCCTGCAAAATGCTAAATCCGCTGGATATATGAAAACAAGCAAAGGTTTAGTTAATTTCGCTGAACACCATGATAAAATCGCTGAGGATTAGTATCACTGATTTCGAAGTCGCCTTCGATTAAATTCGCTGGAGCAATTACACTGACAATGGTATAAATCCGCTGGTTTAAGAACCAGCATATTTGTTAACTACGCTAGACTCAAGTTAAATACGCCAGCTTCAAAGATAATTACGCTATCTTCAAGAATATCTACGCTGGCTTTAAGTATAATTACGCCCAGAAGAGTTTTAGTACGAACAAAAGCCCTCTAATCACCCAAAAACGACCCAAAATTCATGTTTCTTTGCAGCTAAATGACCAAAATGTTTACCAAACTACAGATTAACAACAACCCAAAGATTAAACGCACCAGATCAAGCCATTTTAATCCCAAAAATTTGAAAAAACATGAAACTTTGAAAACTTTTGTAAAACCCCGACAAATCTTAACAAAAACTCAAACAATCAAGAGCACAAAGGCTCTGATACCAAATTATGAGTCCCAAACAGATTCGGATCACAGTAGTTGATTGTTTTCACCCAAACAACTATGGATTAGTTGTTTGAATGTGCAAATACTAAGAAAAAACCAAGCAAAGAAGATGAAGAATCTTGTTTGGAACAAACAACTAGTGTTGTATATGAAATCCCAATAACATGTAATCAATAACAGCACCTGGATATTCGGATGAGAGCACAATAGCAAAAATCACAACACAAGAAGATCACCAAAATCTGTCCAAGAAACTTGGACATACATGCATTGATCATCATATTTATACAAAATGACTACCCAACATATTTAATAAATACGCTAGGTTGCTAAATACGCCGCGTACATACAAGTTTCACCATATTGCACTTTTGACCCTTTAACTTTGTCTAACCATTACAAACTAGCTCAAACTATGGATAATCAAGCACCAACGGTCTTAAAGTTCTAACAGGAGATGCAATTTGTGTGCCCCGTGTCTTTGTGATAATCGCAGAAGAAGTTGGGGTCTTGACCCTTCTTGTTGCGCATCGGCGGTGGTTGTTTGAATTGATGGTCTTCTGTGCTAAGGACCTCCGCCGGGTCTTCGTCAATGGGGTCCACTGGCGATCATGATTTTCTTGTTTTATTGCCCGTTGGGTGGCGAGCTTATTAATGGTCGCGCGGGCGTCGACCAGTGTATGGGGAGGGTGTTGGCTGTGGTCTCTCCACCCTTTATTCTTTTTCGTAAAACTCCTATTCAAGTCCTGGGGACGATGGTGAGGTAGGGGAGGCCTAATGTTGTTGAGGTTGCGCTCTGTTTGCGCATAGACCTTTTCCGCCGCCATAAGTTTCTCCCAGCTCTTGGGGAGACCTGTAGTCCCTGACAAGACTTTGATCATCTCGTCACAGCGTACGGCATATTTAAACTGTGCACGAATCAAGTCTTCGTGCACATCCCCTATCTCTAGCACCTCTTTGTTGTAGCGGGTGATGAAGTCTTCGAGGCTTTCATCATGCCGGCGCCAGATATTCATTACGTTAGAAGAATCTCTGACATAACGCCTTTGCTGGCTGAAATGCGCTAGGACCTTGTCCTTCAAATCGTTCCAGGATGCGAGTTTGCCCGTGGGCAGGTTATCAAACCACAGGCGTGTAGCACCTGTCAGGGTTTGAACAAACAGGTGACACCACATTGGTAGTGTCCATCCTCCAATCAGCCCTGCGCCAGTGAAGAGACGCAGGTGGTCATCCGAGTCGGTCAACCCGTTGTATTTTCCGACGTTGGAGGGCAGCTTTGCACGCTCCAATTGTGCGAGAGCTATCTCCTTGATGAACTTGGATGTTCGGCTGCATCCGCCGGTCGGTAAATCAAGTTGTAATCATGCTCGGCCTCCGGGTTATAATCACCGCGTGGAGCGGATCTGTATGCCGCATGATTTTTGGGTATCTGGTGAAAGACGCTGGCGCTATCACCTTCAACGTAAGTTTTGTCTTCCTCACGCTGGGTGTACCGCTCCCTTTGAGGACACGGGCCAACCGTGAGTGGATAGATGCTCGTCTGAGAGAGCGAGACTCCGGCTTAGACAGAGGTTGAGTGTATTATGTCTCCTATGGGTCGAGACTATATGGTACGCTCGCCCCAGCTGGTGAGTCGTAACTCAAAATACTGGGCGAAGCGTGTACTTGAACAGCGGGCTGCACAGAGTTGCGCATAGACGGCATTCAGGGCCGTCTGAGACTTTATGAACCATGACATTGGTGTCTCACCCGGGGGTAGGACCGACGTGATTGGAACAAAAGGAGTCTCTAGCTGGGCTCCGGGGGTGACCGGGATGTTTATTCGGCCAGAGCCGTGTTGGTCACCGGTATCCTCGGAGGAATCTTCCCTCACTTGCCCGTCAACATGAGAGGTTTAACCAGGTTCTTGCCTTAGCGTCGAGAGCCTCGTGGGGTGGTTGATGGAAAATCGGCCATCGGGAGATGACGCTTAGAAAAAGTGAAAAAATGAGAGGTTGGAAACTGGAAATAGTGAGAATATAGCGGATGGCGCCAATAAAGAAGCACCTCTTGAACCTAGGGATATCCGGGGATATATAAGTCACAACCAGTGTGTCTCTGCATAAATGGTTAACCTCTCACTTCGCCTTTGGGTTTGCAAGCTCACTCCGGCTGATCTGTAAAACTATTAACACCGTTAGTCTCGCCACGGGGAAAGGGTGGTTTTCTCCGTGACCACACTCCGGCGTGAGAATAAGTATCTTGGGTAAAAAACAAGTGACTGCAAATGTAAGCAAGAGCTTATGTGTGTGTGATAAGTGGTGTAGCAAGTATATGCATGCGTCTGTACCTGGAGATTCGATACTTATTTATAGTCGAAAGAAGGTATGTTCAGGAGAAATGCTGGTGGGCCTTGGGTCCAGCCCATACAGCCAGAAACATCCCTTTCGTCCCTCGGTGGCAGACATTAAATGCTCCCTGCAGGAGAATTAATGTTCTCTGTCGGGAGGTATGCTTTGTCGGGTGTTGAGTGGTGCCACATGTAAAGCAACCGTCTCTGGTGTCAGGCCTGTTGCCAGCCGAAATGGAGAAAGTGGAACAGTCACTAGCAGAAATAGTGGTTGGTGTATGGTCTGACACTTGCCTTAATGTCATGAGCGCTGTCACACGCAACCCGCCAAGTAACCTTTGGTCACAACTCTGTCATTCCGTAGCCTGAGGTATGGTCAACATCTCTTAGTGCTTACCCCCTTCTGCGAGGCTGTCAAGGTTTTTTCCGCCAACGTAGGGTGTCAGGGATGCATCCTTTTGTCCTAAGACTATGAGGCGCTTCTCATGTGTGTCTTGTCCTTGCAAGGTTTTGGGATTCGCAGCTTAGATGAATGTTGTTGTGCGCAGGGTCTAGTAGCATGCGCGTATGAGTCTAACTTGCCGTTGTGGCGAGTACACGAGGCTCGTTGTGTGACTTATGGAAGCTAGTCTAATTTACCGTTGCGCTGAATGCGCAAGGCTTATTGTGTGACCTGTAAAGGTTGGTCTAATTCACCGTTGCGCTGAGTGCGTAATGCTCATCGTGTGACCTATTAGATGCAAAGAAGGCGCACCATTTCATGTTGCGCGCATGGCTATCTTTGTGACATTTGGATCAAGGATATGGTTGCGTGGTACCATACCTCCTCAGTACCTACCTCATCCCTAGTATCAAACCTTTTATAATCTACTAAACACATTACCAGTTAATCTCAACCTAACTATAATCCATTAACTTGATTTGACCTACATAACCATTACATGTTTGGGTTGCATAAATTTTAAACATGCATGTTTAATGTTTTATAATTCGTATCTTTTGACACTAGCGAACTTTATATGCAACTTACACCTATAAATCACAACTCTAACCAAAAGCTACAGTTTAGACCACACGGTGTGGGGTGTGGTTTCTAGCGTGGAGGCCTCAACCACGCCACTATACCACCCTGTTATTAGCGTTTTGGCTGGCATGGAGGGAAGGACGACATACCGGCGTCGAGGTTGGGTGAGGTGGAGACTTCTTATTGGGTGATGGGTTTTTTTATTAATTTTCTTTGTTTTTATAATTTGAAATATTTATAAAAAGTGTATGCCATGTGTGCCACCCTTCCAAGCCCCATCCCACCTGTGTTTTTTGGTATCACGCCACTTTTCTTATGCATGCTTACGTGTCATCTACATGTCGAATAACACCATATTTTTAAGTTCTTACACACCGTGTGGTCTTGTAGCTCAACCTAACCTTTTAAAACATCAGCATGATCAATATGAAACAGGTGGGTTTGCCAGCTACATCCAGACCGAATGGTCCATGGCTTAGTCAACCACCTTGGGCTTTCTGCGTGTCTTATGGTAAGTAACAACTACTTAACTATATGGGCTTTAATTGGGCTATTCATTTGGGTATATAAATTCATTAATGTTTGTTTCTTTTTTGCATTGTTTTGAAATTCTAATTGATTGGTTTGACCTCAAACTTATCATCTTGCAAATTTGACTCTTATGTTATGGACCACAAAGAATTGAATCATTCTGTGTTTATTTTTCGGTTGAATCGACCAGTTAACTTGTGACAACCAAGATTTTTCAGGTTAACTTCGTTAACACAACTTTGTTATCTTAACAGTGTCATAAACATCTATTATTGCATTTCACTTAATATTAGTTGGTTAAGTGTGTCAGTTAATACACGAACACTTACGTAACAATAATTCGGTGAATTAACCGAATTACTAAACCGCATACGAGTCTGACCCGACGTTGGTGAAACAGAGATATAGTATTTCAAACATAAAAATATTAATATAATTGTGTGAAATTATATGTTAATTATCTACGTGAATTATTGGTTAGTTGTTTCTTATAATTGCGAAGGAATGGGCGTTTTTGTGTGATCTAATGTTTATAAAAATAATTTTTTATAAACAAATTAGTGGGTTTTTATTTTGTGGACTTTGACTAGTGATTTTACTAGAAAAGTGTTATGGTTGATTTGTTTAAATTAAAAAAGTCCATAAAAAGTTGCAATACCCACCCTTAGTTTCTATAAGTTGGGTTTTTTTTTAAAAGAAAGAAAACCCAACCCTAAACCCCTCTTTGCGTACAACAACCCCACCCTTATCATAATTTTGAAATTTTGCCTTCAAAACACCATTATATCTTGATTTGTTGTTTGGATCTTGCAATTGATGGTTCCCTTGATCGATTCCAATACCCTATAACGCTTACAAGTAAGTATTTTGATCGATTTTGATAGTTTTTATGATTTTCAAGATTTGGTCAAGAACTCTAGTTTATCCGAACCCAATTTTAATCAAATTTGTTGATGTCTAGTGTTTGTCTATGATCATAGGAGTGTGTTGAATGATTTTTGCATGGATTGAAAACCCTAGATTCTTGATTGTTCATACCTTTCCATGATAGGAAACTTTGATGATTTAGATTCTTATATATACATGTATAGGATGATTTGATTGTGTTTGATGTTATGGTTATACTAGTAGATGTATATAATGATGTAGGAACCAAATTTGGTGATGAAAACTTTAAGGTGCATACAAGTTCATAACTTACTAAGAAAAGAAACCTTGTTGAAATTGAAGTTTGACATTGTATGACCCCGTAAAAATGTTATTGCGGAATTTCCCGAAATTGTTTTGTTCATAACTTGTTTTTACTGAATCATTGTGTTTTTTTTGGTTGAATCGACCAGTAAGCTCTTTCAAAAACTTACTTCATGTTTGAATGAACGGTTTTAAACCTTTTTATGTAAATAATGGACGACTAATATTTAAACTTTGGCCTTGTTTATATTTCATTGTTTATTCTTATAGACTTTTTTGTATTTCCTAATCGATAATTTTAATTAAAACGCTTCCCGATTTTTAAACATATAAATATGAAGTGATTATGTAAAGTTTGATTTGATAACAACACATATAATGTCTTAAATACTCTTAACAAAAGTGTGCCTACTGAACTACTGATCGCTATTTCCAGAAAAAGAATAAAAAAGAGAGATAATTGCATTAATGACAAACATAAATGTATTATTTAAAACATGAAAGGTGTATCTATATCGGTCCCATACATAGGTTGGGTATGGTGTGTTCAAGTCATCCTCTTAAAACATATAGCAAACCAGTCACGGGGAAATATATACCTATTTAATTACATATACGATGCTTAACCAAAGATCAAGCCCAAAAAATAAAGTACTGATATTTTCAAAAGAATATCGACGTGTATTTTACATTGATCTAAAACTATAAAAACGAATAATGATACTGGTTTAATAATACCGATACTCGTACTAAAAGATAGAAACATATAAAAATACAAGAATTATAACAAAAGAATATGAAAAAATATGTTTAAACTATAAAACTTGATACTATTTTCTATGTTATCTTTTAGATTTTAACATAAATACCTACTCAGTTTAAGTAATAACATATTAAAAGAATTATGGGTCAACTTACCATATCGATCCAACCACAACATGGTGACGTAATAATGTATGCGGGTTTGTGCTAAAACCTACCCAGACCATTTAAACTAAGCTCATCATCCACGAATTTTAATTTCTTAAAAAAATATAGGCATAATCGAAAGAGAAACCGTGATCGAATCCTTGGTTTATCTATTAGTTCAGAGAAGTTATTCTTTGTTTGATTGATTTGAGCCCGGTTATATATCTTTTATTTAAACAATTTTCACAAAAGTTTGAAAAATTAAGCAATAACAAGTAAAAACTACTTAGATATGTAAAGAAGTAAGTATTACTTAAAGAGTAATAGTCACGATAGCATAACTTTAATCGTTTGAGTTGAAAGTACGGAATTAAATTATTTTTGTAAGTCCATTTAGTATTTAGATGTGACTTTAATTTTTAATATTAAGGGCACAAGTTTACATGAACTTAACATAAACTCTTAACGTCCATACACTGCGGGGACCAAAAATGTTATGGTTGAGCAAACACTTAGGGGCTGTTTGTTTCAGTTATTAATGGACTTTTAATGGTTCAGACCTCTTACTGGTTCAACATTTAATGGTTCAGACTGTTCGTTTTGCGAGCATATGTCTGAATGATTCACACATTTGCCTATTAATGGTTAAGCATTATACTGAGTCTGAATGGTTAAGACCTATTATTTGAATTGGTCAGACATTTGCCTCTGAATGGTTAAACATTATATTGGCTCTTAATGGTTCAGACCTCTTACTAGTTCGGCACTTAATAGGTCAGACCTCTTACTGGTTCAACATTTACCCATTCGGAAATTGCCAAACATCCCCTTAGAATAATTAAGGTAGCCCTTGAGTTTGAATGAACGTGAAAATTTGACCTACCATAGAGACAATCTATGCACTATACTTCTACGAATGAGGTGGTGGTCCATTGGCAAAGACAAAAGTAATATTTTTTTTAAATATCTGTAAATTGATGCCTGATTGTCGGTTCAGAAGGAAATAACACCGGGCCCTACCCCTTTATAGGAGTTTTTATGAATTAGAATTTATTCATATGAAAAGGATGAGTTTGCATGTGAGCAATATTTGTTATCGTTGTTGTGGTTATTACTATCTAAAAAAAGATTTAATTTCATTTAAACCACCCCTTAAATGTGTCTGTCGTTCAAGCTAAAATTGATTTGCATCCTTTTCCATTTTTGCTTATAATAGTTAGGACTTGATGGAAATACAATACACGTAGAGAAGGGTTAGTGTTTGACTGCGCTTAGGTTCAAGGTCGATGAACATAATAACACATTACTTGTTGTAGATTGCGGTTGTGTTTGAATCAATTGATGTTTCGGTTGTTGTATGTTAATTTGTATCCAACAATAAGGGAATGAAAGTGAAAGAATGAGTTCAACTAAATAACTAATATGAAACATTCATCTTACCAAAACACTATAAGTGCAGTTTTATGTTTTATATAACATAAATCCGTACTAAAATCTAAACTAAACCTAATTAACTCGGTTATCTAATTTTTAAACGCGTGTAACACCCCACCCCTATCCCATCCCAAACGTGGCTTTTGCTAACATGAAGGGTTGGATATGAAGACCATATTTACAGAAGAATTGAAGATAGTGTCCCACCACTATTTGTTTATGTCATTTTCAGTCCCTCGTGTCATTTTCACTTCATTTCTAAGCCAAACCCTACCAACTCCTTTTAAACAACTTGCACTAAAAAACAAAAGCATGCCGATTGAGGTTAAAGATTAGACTGCCACCCAATAAACCATGATCATTTTGGTCAAATTATGAACACCATACATGATCATGATGATGATGTGATGTGATGTGATGTATGGATTAAAATTAGTGATGAGGGGTCACTCTAATTGTTAAATAACATATGTTTATGAGTTTATCCACTTTGCAACGTTGGATTGACTGTATATAATCACTAGATCCACCAACCACTTTCTTGTTTACTTGTTTTCTCATCAAATAACAATAAAAAATTGTAAGGACGTTGGCTATAAAGTTTTAATTTTATTTTAATCAGATTAACTAATGTAACTAGTCCCTCCCAAAATAAAAGCATAAGATAACAAATTTTATTCTTATAAAAAAACGCTAACGTCTCAACCATTTTAATCAGATTAGCTAATGTAACAGGTCCCTCCCGAAATAAAAGAATAAGATAACAAATTTTATTCTTATAAAAAATGCTAACGTCTCAACCATTATTAACTACTTATGCTAAATTAATCTACTTAAAAGCTAATGAATATGATATAGCTAATATGATTACAAGAGATTTGTATGCTAGAAATATATCAAAGTATCCCATAAGCTCTAGTATTTAATCATTTTTATATGTGTTCAGTATTAAAAGATCAATATTTAATCACTAAAATTTCGCAAGACAAAATGTCAATGTATACATGTTGGTGAGTAGTGCCAGGCCAATGTGTGTGTATATATATATATATTTAGCAGCATAATATTTACCAAACGAAACTATGATGTGGTAAACAAAATAGGACATATAATATATTGTTGAAGGTAAATTGTTATAGTCTTTTATCTAGACACCATATATCTTTGAGTTTTTAAAATATTGGAATAACCTGTATTGTTGTGCTTTTTGATATAGTGATGGACTAACTCGTCACGGTACTTTTTGATATAGTGATGGATGGAATAACTTGTGAAATTTGGACGTGTAGACTTGAGCGAAAAATATAATAATTCTGTTGGTATAAAAGAACTAAGATAAAAACACCAATAAGCACTTAAACAATGAGAAAATTTCATGGCAACAAGCGATGACAACAAATCTACAATCATAGTGGCCAACACGTACAAGAGACACGACGACAAGAATTATGACGGCCTATACAAAAGTAAATACCACCTAATATACATATATGCACAAAGCATTCTTAGGCAGAATGAGAGGGAGAAGAGGAGAAGGAAATCCGTCATGCAATGGGGTGATAGGAAAGTGAGTCGACAACCAACCAAGATATGACAATGGTAGCGACCAAGAGAAGTTAGAAAAACGGAGAAAAGAACTAGACAAAGACCCTACAACTATAACACCCAAGTTTCTATAAGTAAATAAAGGAAATGAACTTAACTGGGTAATGTGGATTATGAATAAAAAGCCCAACTTGAGAAATTGCATGGAAGGTCTATGAAGGGCAAAGTGTTAGTTTGGCATGTGACAACCCTAAATGGAAAGCTTGAATCAACCACCTTCGTCATTCCTTCATTCTCACAAAGCTAGAGAGAAAGTCTAGAGAAGGAAAAAGGGTTGTTATGTGATTTGAAGCCGACTACAAGTAAGGATTGAAGCATAACGATCGGGGAATAATTCTGGTTATTCACTGACGGAGTTTAAGGTACAAAAGGGATTGGTTCAAAAGGATTTCGTTGGTTCTAGCTTAACGCTAAGTATATCTTGTGAATAAGGTTTGTTTCACATAAAATTTACATGCTTTTGATGTTAAACGTTTGATATGACGTCATGGGGTGATATTGATGGGTTAGCGTTAAAGTTAGGATCCAGATAGTCAACAAGCTTGAATATGAAGAATAGCCGCCACTTCATGCTATTAGGGTTTTTATCAGGTGCATTGTGCGCCACTTTACGCCCTTGTTGATGACACGCAATGAGACACTTTTCGCTCAGGTTTCTTGCACACAAAGTGAGACTTTGCACGCGCAATGTTGAGCGAGAAGTATGTCAAGCATAATGTTTAGTTAGCGTAACACAGTTAGCGCAATATAAACCTTGGGGGCGAAGTGTTACGAAGCCAAAAGCCACTTTCCGTATGACATTATCCACATGTTCAAAGTCTTACTTTGCCCTAGTATTAAGGCTCTTTGACCAGTTTACTAAGTGTTCAGATGTTAGACTGTATGTCGCATTTAATAAATGAAGCTAACTCCCCAATGAGTTCTAGATGCCCCTTTTAACATTCTGGACTGATATGCGTGTTATCGAATGTTTATACCCTCTAAGATGACTATTAGCTATTATGTGTTTTTGATTGATGTTATACATTTAATTTTATTGAATTTAAATGTTAAGTGATTGATATTAGTTGTTGAACGATTGATGGTTAGCATTTGTTGCCAGTGTTATTGATGAAACATGTGAGCGTGACGACGTAAAAGGTATCATGAAGTCTTATGTTGGTGTATACATGCTTGGCTATGTAACAAGCAGTTGATGGTGAAACTCGTTTTACAACTATCTATTCACTTTGATGATTGATATTGACATGCATAATTGACATCTATTATGATTTAATACGAATTTATTAATTTGTTTAATTCAAAATGATATCTTGATGTCTTTAACCTAAACTACAACTCACTTAGTGTACTCTAGCTGACTTTTAGCATACATGTCATGTTAAACATGTAGAATGCTTGATAGGAAGTCATCGTGATATGGAATGAAGACCACCTTATCATAAGGGCCGACATCCTATCGACCTTAGATGATTTGTTATGATGTTTCACTGTTATGTCTTAAACTTATGTGACTTGATGCATATGAAATTTTCCGTTGCTATCATATAACATTATCAATTTAATACTTTTGATGTTTGGGGCCTTAAAAAAACTCTTATAACATATAGAATAATATTAACATCGCATTATGTATTATTGATTATCAGCTTATAGGAATATAATAAGAATAATTACAAATAAAAGTAATAAAACATATCTCTAACTTTGGTAAACATAAATACATTAAACTCTTAACTACTATCATATATATATATATATATATATCCTAATTATATCAGATAAATACAACAATCCCATATGCTGTCTAAATATCTCCTATCATGGTTCTTATTTCGTAGTTCGAAATTTGTGTATATTATTTAAAAAGTCGTAATCAACACTTAAAATGTGGTTTTAATTCATCTTTTGGGTGAGGTTTGGGAAAAAGAAAATGTAGTCTTTAATCTTACTTCCTAAACTTACGTCTAAGTCCTATTATTCAAACAAAAAATATAGTTCCATCAGAACTTGCATTATATGAATTAGGCAACCTAATTTCTATTGGAATAGTCAGATTATAGGTAGAGCATAACACTTCGTCTAACTAAAATATGTGAGCATGGAGATTCGACTGTAAATAAAAAAATGAAGTGAACCTTGAAGCTCATATTTAACGACACTTGATTTCTAGAATAGAGTAAATGTAATAATATATTTAGAAGGGTTTCTTCTCATTAAAATTCACTCTAATCGTGTGTCATTAAGACACTCACACGTGTAAGATTTAAAAGAAAAGAACATTTTTTTGAATGGCAATACTTACACCTTTAAGTTACACCAAATAAGTCTTAAATTACACCTTCTAAGAAGTATAAGCCTCTACCAAGTGGGAGCGTGGACCGTCACCATGATTCAAGCATAAGGCTATGCACTACTATGTGTTATACTCTTTTCTAGATTCATGATTGTCACCTTAGCGTCATAAAATCATCTCTTTTCATCTCTCAACCTATGATATACTCTTCTGTGATCCTCACCCCTTTTTCTATATATTTTTTTATAAGAGAGAGAGAGAGAGAGAGAGAGATATAGAGGAAGAATAGAACGAGGAGGTCAGAACTCGGAACCCTGCCCACGATTTTCTCGGAGATTCATAGGTAAGGGAGAGGCGGCCCGGTGCTTCCTGCTCCACCTGTCACGCCCCTGTAATTTCCTTCACATCAGAGCCGAGTGTGAACTAAACTGGTATCTTCATTGCACCGCGGAAGTAAACGTGAGTGCTAAGACTTCTAATAAGTGAACGCCCGCTAAGTACTCGAATCCCCATTCCAACCGTGCCATACTTGTAATTATAACCTGAGAAAGAACATGCGAAAAGTCAACATAAAGTTGGGGAGTTCATAGTTTGTTTGTTTTGTTTCAAATGAGTCATAAAACATTTGAGCATTTTGCATTCGAAAACCGGTTTGTGGGATCATAGTATCCCAAAGCATTTGAAATGTCAGGTCTGTATAACAGTATTAAAATGTTTTTCATGTTGTTTGCAAATTCATGCATATAACTGTAATGTTTATAAACCGGTGACAAAATGTTTTCAATCGTATCTGTAAATCGGTATTAAAATGTTTTCTGTTATGTCTGTAAACCGATATTGAAATCTATTATATTTGTAAACCAGTATTGAAATGTTTTCTGTCATAATTGTAAACTGGTATTGAAATCGTAGTATGTAGTTTGCCTAAGGAATCTAAGGATCTGTCAATGTGTAGCTAATAGACAGACCTATGTGCCATAAGTAAGTAACCAACCCGAGACAACTTTGACATCATCGGGATCACAAAAGCACTCCTAACTGGTTAACATACCAGGAGTGGAGCGTGTCTCAAACTCGATAGATCTATACCTTTTGCACCTTGGTCACTACGTGATTAATGGTTACTATTGTCATCGTCCTACTTACGCACAATGATCTGTTATCATCTAATCCCATAGCTACATACCAGTTATTATAAATTTGTTATCCGTGTTATTGGGCCTAGCCCATGTTTTCTTGTCATTGGGTCTAGCCTATGTTTTCTTGTCATTGGGCCTAGCCCATGTTTTTCTTGTCATTGGGCGTAGCCCATGTTATAAATAAAATTGGGGCCTCGCCCCTAGTTGTGACTATGACAATCCAGCCACTAGTCATAAAACTCATGCATGTTTCCAAAAGCTTTGTATAGCTGTGAAGACCGGTAAGTTTAGCATAAACCTTTCGTAAACCATTTGAGTTATTGAAATCTGTTTGTAACATGCTTTAGAAATATATGATTTTCGTTCATCGAAACATTCTATGCTTTCGCAAAACTTGCATGTCTTTCCACCCCCGAAAACATTTATAAAAATGTAAAATGGTAAAAAGTGGGGGTTATTAACTCACCTTGATATCCTTGTGCAAAGCTAGCTTAATGTGATTCCATAGTGTTGTCTCCACAACTTGACTTGCTAGCATGCAATCTAGAGTATTCCTAAAACGGAATAACTTGTAAGTTTCCAGGTGTAACGTAGCTAAACTATGTGTCACCGAGCTCTACTGGATCGTTACTCGTTCGATTCTATGAATGTGTTATTGACTTAACTCGGTTAACCAATCTATGGTTTTCTTAGAAACGATTCTGTTTTTGAGCGACTTGAAATATATGTTTACTTATAAACATAACTATATTTCATGAAATCATTTTTAGTCGTCATGTACGTCGACGGATAATAGTACGACTCTTCGTCGTTTTCGTAAGATATAATGTATATATACTCGAAAATATATCCGTATAGGTAACACATTTCGTATCCAAGCAAGAGTCTGGCGTATCGTTCATAATAGATAAAGAATGATGTAATTGTACGCTTGTTATAGTCTTGCGGTATCGTGTCGTACTTCGTTAGGCGTTGAAATCGAATATAATCAATATGTATTATTGTTATAAAATCCTTCGAAAGTATTCGAGTCGTCGACGTTTGAAATAAATATATAACTATATTTATTTTATGAAAGTAGTCAACGTCTCGACATTCATATATTATATTTGTGTTATACAATTTCCGAATTCTGTCGTTTGAAATAATACGCGCATTGTATTCGTCTTGTAAAAGCATTCGGAAATCTTGGCGTTCGAAACAAATATAGACAATATACTTATTTTTGTATCATCGTTCGAATAAATTATCGATGTTTGAAATCTAGTTTCCGAATTTCGACGTTGAATTAAACATAAATAATTATTATTTATTTTATAGTCGATTGACGAATCTTGTTATCTTGTAATCGCGCTCGATTGTTATAGATTTCAATAGCGTCGGTAAAATAAATATATCTATATTTATTTTATAACAATCGTTTGAATTCGGACGTTTTGTCTTTGAGTTGTAACTCATTTCGTATTGCGTATTTTACGAAAATCGGGCATAGTTTCCTCTGTTTTCGGACGATCCCGACAATACTAGTTGTCGCTTTATTTGTCAAAACGCAATCAATCAATGTACACAAACAATATATATAATTTCTCGTCGTGTTCAAATATAACTTTCGCCAATTATAATTTTCCGTTTTATATATTTAACGCCGTCGGTTCGATTTTAACTATTAGTGTTTATGCGAATATTGTACGTCGGATTTATTGTTATTTTTAAACTTTTGACAATATAGAATTGTTAACGGGTCGGTTTTGAGCTCGGTTTTGCGATATGTATTATTAATATTTATAAACTATTATAAATAAATTCCGTGTCGTAATTAAATTTTTACCGAGTCTTGATTGACCCAATGAACGAGTTGACCGGGTTTCGACCCGTGTTGACTGTTGTTGACTAAGTTGACCATGGTTGACCGGAACAAACCCGGTGCCGACGAAATTGACCGAACCGGACCCGAATCAATACTGAACATGTTTAACCAGTCGACCCAAACCCGAAGCGAGACCCAAGTCGTTGACTGTTTTGACCGTACCCAGATCTGACCGAGTCGACCCGGGACCAAAACCGAGTTGAACTAAACTCGAACCTTTGTTGACCCGAACTGAACCGCGACTGAACCCGAGATGCTTGATCCATGTAATCCTAACCCAAAAACCCGAAACAATAAAACTATCACCACATTGTTGCTGTAATCGGAGCCACCGCCGCCGGCTGCCGCCATCCCGACACCGGACCACCACCACTGGTTTCACTTTCTACCGTAGCACATCGGCCCCTACCTGAAACAACAGGAACCGACCAAAACTACCGTGGATCTAGAAAGATATAAAAGAAATGGGGAGATCTAGTTGGTTTACCGAAAAGTCGCGGCTGCACAACCGCTGTCGTTGCGGGCGACCACGAACCGTCGCCGCTTTCGAATCCCCCACCGCCGTTGCGCCACCGCCTCCATCTCTCTATCTCGTCTCTCTCTCTCCCCGCTGCTCTCTCTCTCTACACACTCTCTCTCTAGCTCTAGTCTGAATGTATGCGGGTGTGAATGAGAGGGGTTTAGGAGATCGCGGGGGTGTGGGAGTGTGTGTCGCCGGACGAGATGACCGGAGATACCGCCGGTCGCGGCCGGATTCCGGCGATCGGAGCAGAGGGGGAGAGCATGGGTGTTGAACATGGGGTCTAGGGTTTGGTCTTGTGAAACGAGAGAAATTAGGGTTAATAATTTGTTTATATATGTCTAGTTATAAACATTCAAAAGTTATAATTGAATATCAAGTTATAAATGTTTCGTTGCGTATTTATGTCTATTTTGATTTTTAATGATACATAATTAATAAACAAACTAAACTATAAAAGTTATAATTGATAAAAAATAAAAATAAAATAATTAAAAAGAAAATGAGGCTGCCGGGACTCGAACCTGGGTCAGCCGGGTTGAACTCCAAAGACTTAACACATACACACATAACCACTCCGCCACTTGTTGTTTTCTGTCAACTCTAGGAAACAAATAAATCTTATAGACAATCATGAAACAACCGGTTGCGCCAAACTGAAACCGTAATCGGCTTTCAAACGTCCAAAACGGTTGAGTGTTGGCGGATTCTGGTTTATAACCGATGCACCGACGATCCTAATCAATTCAGTCTTGAATTAACTTAAATTTTGATGATGATCGGTTTTTATAACCGAAGATATTCAATTTCTGAAATACTTCAATCAAAGACCTCTCTCGCGACTTAGAAACATTCTACAAACCTTCAATTGCACTTTCGCTATTCATTCAGTTCGTCAGAAAAACTTTTTTTAACTCGCCGGAAAATCTCTGCAAGTCGCCGGAAAACCGAGACCTTCATTAACACGGTAAATACTTCGACTATTCCAGTTTCAATCCGTTGTTAGACTGTTACTAACTTCAAACCAACAATCAGAATCAATCCCAGACGGCATAGCCGGAATACTCAGCTCTCGCCGGAAAACTTCTGGAATTTCCAATCTCACGCGGTGAATCGGTATGAACATTCAAAACCTCTGTTAATCCTAGTTTAGTACCCCACTTTCATAACTAATCAATCAAATTTGGTAATTGACCCGAACAGAGGAAACTCATAATCAGAGCCGACGATCCTTGCCGGAGTTTCGAGAACGACGACCTGTTCCGGTACTTTCTTTCCCCAAACCTTCTCCGTTCATCACCTTTCAACTTGTTCATATTATTCGTTAATTAAATTAAACAAATAACAGCGAGATAACCGTTGTCTGTGTTATAGACGAAGAAGACGAAGTAGTAGATGATATTAAGATTAATTAAAATGGATATTGTATACGGGTTAGACACACAGTCCAGCGGTGGACTGTGTGCACATACAAATCACACGCCGCGAGTTCGATCCTTGACACACGTATACCACGCAATTAAAATGTTCTTTTTTCTAAATGAACCGGATCCTTTTCGCAATTAGATGTTAAGTATAATAAAAATCTGTATATTAAACAAGTTAGACACACAGTCCAGCGGTGGACTGTGTGTAACGATAAATCACAGGTCCCGGGTTCGAGACCTGTTAGTGACACCGGTTCGATGATTTAAAATATTTTTGAAAATAAAAGAATTTTGAATAAACTGAGTTAGTATATAAGTATAATTAAAAACAGAATTATTTCAGGTTAGACACGTAGCTCAGTTGGTAGAGCTGCGTGCACGCGAACGGGAGGTCTCGGGTTCGAGCCTCACCCGGCGCATACGATTACACAATAAAACTGGTCAACAAGTCAAACGGTCAACGGTCAATGCAAAAGTCAATATATTTTTATATTTTTATTTATTTAATTTAATTTAAAAATCAATTAAAAATACTTAAAAATAATGTTTTTAAAGTTAGGAAATAGCCTTAAACTCACCAAAAATATATCTAAAAATCCTATTAAAATTATCAATAAAATCCACTCATTTACCATATTTTCCGTTATTATTTAGGTTAGTTAATACTCGTTGTTCAATCCTTCCAACTCGTGCGCATCTCATCATCTCTAACCATACGCACCCAATGTGAGTGAATCTTTACAAATTCCCCGTTTTAATAACGTTTTTGGGGTGTATCATGTGTCTTGACATTTATTATATTTAAATCATTGTGCATACATCATATCATGAACAAATGTGTATTCAGCTTGTTTCAACTGTTGTGTGGTTATTGTTAGATTTAATTTATTATTTTCAGTACATGCAATTTCATAGGCCGCCGCTCTCCATTACATTATGAGCGTTGAGCATGTTCCCCATTACATTATGAGCGTGAACCTGGCGTGCCAACATACGATCGGATCCGTTTGATTGAGCCTTGATCGCACAGACATTTATCATTTTCAGTACATGCAATACGATCGGCTCCGTTTGATTGAGCCTTGATCGCACAGTTTCATTCATGTTATTTATTGTATGATGTTGGTATGTTATTGTATGTTATTATATGTTATTGTATGTTATAGTTTGTGATTGTCATTGTTACTGATTGATTATTTACATTTGCTCACTTATGATATGCATAATTTTTCCTTGATAAAATAACAAGAAAATCAATAATAAATGTTTATCTAACAAGGGTCACTCGTCAACTTATGTTGACCCAAAAACCCCCATTTTTACACATGATACAGGTGAACCAGCTGCAGCAAGAAACACATAGGATTGGCCTAGAAGAATAAGCTAGTTTAGAGCTTGGATTGTTTAGTTGGATATTTTTCTTTGTATTTGTATGGACATGTTTGGATTATTGAAAATGTAATTTTGACTTTAATAAATATGAAACATATTAGTAAATATCATGAGCTTTGGTGATAACCCAATTATGTCCCGACTCTTATTCCGCTGCGGGTCGGGGTGTGACAGATTGGTATCAGAGCCATGACTATAGGGATATAGGATAGGTTATTAGACCCTTAGAGCCTATACTATAGTTGATTAGAAATTTTTAAGATTTTTGTGTGTTACATGCCAAATTTCATGATGTTTATATGTTTTATGTTAAGTGTTACATTCAATGTTATGCAAGCATGTTCATAAGTATATATTATCATATAATGCCTATCATGAATCATATTCTCATAACATATCATATCCATGAAAGCACACACCACATCATTTTCATGATTGCTTTTACAATGATTTTTGTATTTTCAAATCTCATCAAAGTGAGTTCTCATGACGGGCATGTAGTAACTGGAAGGGTACCAGTACCGGTAGTCGGAACGTCCTGTCAAGGCTGGCATTCGTATAAATCCAAAATAAAGGACCAGTTTGCCTACCTGGGGATTAACGATGAGAGTACGAAGTACCTATTAGGCCAAAGCATGCTATACCAAACGTCGTGTGAGCTAACCCCACTTTGAGTTGTCACTGTGTCTACACCTGGACACATTCCGACCATACATCTCATAAACATATTTTGTGGTTTGCATTCGGGTGATGCAAGTGTTAAATCGCCAATACTAATGTGAATCCTACCAAGCCAATAGTCATGGGGGCCCACATGACTATACAGGTGAAGGTATGGGGGACATTTGAGGCCCAACATGAGCAAACCCAAGACATCCTATGGATGTAGTTGCATTATTGATATTTATGTTATTTTCATTTTCTTTAAGACACATGACACCTAAAAAGACTCCATAAACTCACAATCTTCTTATGTATGTTCCTGTAGATGTCGGCTAGACAACAACGAGGGAGTAAAAGATCAGGAAGATCTCACGAACGCTTGGCCGCACAAATCGCGAAACAAAGGGCCGCGGTGCTTCCTGATATTGTGGTTCAAGTACAACAAGCTCTCGCCACAAATCCCACTAACCCTCCCCAGCAAGATGACCAGAACATCGGCAACCCTCCTACCAGCAAGTGCTCATATAAACATTTCAAGTCTTGCGATCCACCTAAATTTGAAGGGACCGAAGGTGTCACTGCTCTCCTCCACTGGTTTGAGGAAATGGAAAACACCTTCCTCAACTGCGATTGTCCTGAGGATCGCAAGGTACGATACGCAACCGGGAGACTATTTGGGGTAGCTCTCACCTGGTAGAATACTGAAAAGGGGAAGAGGGGAATTGATGATGCAATGGCCTTAACGTGGGAGGAGTTAAGGGAAATCATGACGAGGCGATTCTGTTCTAGGAGTGAGATTAAAAAGTTGGAAGACGAGTTTCATTCTTTGAAGCAAAAGGAGGGAGATCATACTTCCTACAACAAGAGGTTCTTAGAGTTGAACCAAATGGTCCCTAACTTGTTTACCCCAGTTTATCGCTTAATTGAGCATTATATTCGAGGTCTTCCCTCGAAAATTCAAGATTCAGTTCTCAGCACTTCGCCAGCAACACTTGAAGCTGCTATGGAACTGGCGACTGAACTGACCGAGAATCGAATTCGCAACGGTAAAACATCAAACCATTCCACCTCCTCCTCTAAGTTTGCTAATAAGAGGAAGCGTAACACCAGAAACTTCGCTGTTACACAAACCAATTTTCCTATTCCTGCTGCACCCATTACCCAAATTGCCCCTTCACCTGCACCATACAAAAGGCCATACTCTGGCCCGTTACCAAAATGCAACCGTTGCCAATACCACCACTTTCCCGATCATCCCTGCCAACATTGCACCGGCTGTGGTCGCGCAGGTCATACTGTTCAAACCTGTCGCATGCCTCAGCGAACGAACCGCCACCAGCCTTCAACCCAAACCCACCAACAAATAATGGGTCAAGCTCAACAACCCTACTATTACCACCTACCCAACATTTAGCCCAAACATACTACCAACCCAACTATCCCATGGTACAACCTATGCGGGCTTGCTACAATTGTGGAGACCCAAGCCATTTTAGAAACACTTGTCCAAGGTTGGTGAACATTATTCATGCTCAAGCCCAAGCCAATCCGGTGAATCAAGCGAACCAAGCTCCTCCACCTGCAAGAGGAAGAGTTTTCAACATCAACGCTAATCAGGCTAGAGCTGACGGCAATGTGGTTAACGGTACGTTCCTTATCAATGGTAAATATGCATCCATGTTGTTTGATACCGGCGCGGATAAAAGTTTTGTGTCCTTAGAGTTTGAACCCATCCTAAACCAAAATCGTGATAAGCTCATGGAATCCATAACAGTAGAAGTTGCTGACGGGAAACCAGTCTCATTAAACTCTATCATACGCAATTGTACTCTCACCTTAAACGATCACAATTTTCTAGTTGACCTCATTCCAATGAAGTTGGGAAGCTTTGACATTATAATTGGTATGGACTGGCTTAGCCAACATCAGGCTGAAGTTGTATGTCGCGAAAAGTTTATACGCATTCCTCTTTCAAACGGTCAGACTCTACGAATCTTTGGAGAAACCTCGTCGAAAGGGCTCAGATTAATGTCCTGTCTTCAAGCTCAAAAATATCTTCGCAAGAATTATGTCGCGTTTTTAGCTCATATCGTCAAAAAGGGAACCATGGAGAAGAAACTTGAAGATATTCCTGTAGTAAAAGATTTCCCGCAAGTTTTTCCTGACGACATCTCAGAACTTCCTCCCGTGAGAGAAGTCGAATTTCGTATCGATCTTATACCTGGTGCTACACCAGTTGCAAAGTCTCCTTATAGGTTAGCCCCATCCGAAATGCAAGGGCTAGCCAGTCAATTGCAAGAGTTGACTGACAAAGGATTCATACGTCCTAGCTCCTCGCCTTGGGGTGCACCTGTCCTTTTTGTAAAGAAGAAAGATGGATCGTTTCGCATGTGCATCGACTACAGAGAACTCAACAAGTTAACAATCAAGAATCGCTATCCATTACCTCGCATTGATGATCTTCTTGACCAACTTCAAGGTGCCAGCTGCTTTTCAAAAATCGACCTTCGATCTGGTTATCATCAACTTAGAGTACATGAAGAAGACGTCCCAAAAACCGCTTTCCGAACTCGTTATGGTCATTATGAATTCATGGTCATGCCATTTGGTTTAACCAACGCTCCAGCTGTCTTCATGGATCTAATGAACAGAGTCTGCAAACCCTATCTCGATCGTTTTGTTATAGTCTTCATCGACGACATCCTCATTTATTCAAAGTCTAAGTCTGATCATGAGCGACATCTTCGACTCATCCTTACACTTCTAGAGAATGAAAAGCTTTACGCCAAGTTCTCCAAATGCGAATTCTGGTTAAAAGAGGTACAGTTCCTCGGACATGTAGTCAATGACAAGGGAATAAATGTCGACCCCTCGAAGATCAAAGCGGTACAAGAATGGCAAGCGCCACGTACACCAACTGAAGTAAGATCTTTTCTTGGTTTGGCTGGTTATTATCGTCGTTTCATTTCAAACTTCTCACGCATTGCTGTACCACTCACGGCTTTAACTCATAAGGGAAAACCTTTCATATGGGGACCCAAGCAAGAAGAAGCCTTCCAAACCCTTAAACAAAAACTCTGTGATGCACCAATCCTCACTCTTCCTGAAGGTTGTGATGACTTCGTGGTCTATTGCGACGCGTCAGGGCAAGGATTAGGCTGTGTTCTAATGCAAAGAGGAAAGGTTATAGCTTATGCTTCGAGACAACTCAAGACGCATGAGAAGAACTACACCACCCATGACCTAGAACTTGGAGCCGTTGTGTTCGCTCTTAAGATATGGAGACATTATCTCTACGGTACTAAGTGTGAAATATACACTGACCATATGAGTCTTCAACATATCTTCAATCAAAAGGAGTTAAACATGAGGCAACGAAGATGGGTCGAACTTCTAAATGACTACGACTGTGAAATTCGGTACCACCCTGGCAAGGCATATGTGGTGGCTAATGCACTCAGTCGAAAGGGTTATGCGAACTCCATTCATCTTCTATGTTCGCAAATCATAACCAACATTAAAGATCAAATTCGAGAAGCCCAACATGTTTCAGTCACGGAAGACGACGTACGAAAGGAGCTGTCCTGTGGAGCTGAACTTAAGATTGAAACTAAGTCTGACGGTATTCTGTACTATCTAGATCGTATATGGATTCCTGACCACAACAACCTTCGTGAATTTCTTATGAATGAAGCTCACAAAACGCGATACTCTATACACCCAGGAGCCGATAAGATGTATCAAGACCTACGATATACCTATTGGTGGCCTGGAATGAAAAAGGATATTGCTGTTTTTGTTTCCAAGTGCCTTACATGTTCCAAGGTAATAGCTGAACATCAAAGACCCTCAGGACTTCTGGTCCAACCTGAAATACCTGTATGGAAGTGGGAAAACATAACCATGGACTTCATTACCGGGTTACCTCGCACTTCCGGTGGGTATGACACTATATGGGTAATCATTGATCGACTTATAAAATCAGCCCACTTTATTCCTATCCGTGAAGATTTCAAGAACGAAAAGTTAGCTCATACTTATATCAGCGAAATCGTAAGCCGACATGGTGTACCGTTAAGCATTATTTAAGATCGTGATGGTCGTTTCACTTCACGAACATGGCAAGCAGTACAAGCCGCTTTGGGTACGCGATTAGATCTCAGTACCGCCTATCATCCTCAAACTGATGGACAATCTGAACGCACCATTCAAACTCTTGAAGATATGCTTCGAGCATGTGTCATAGACTTCAAGGGAAATTGGGATGCTCATCTACCATTAGTTGAATTTTCGTACAACAACAGCTATCATTCAAGTATCGGCATGGTACCTTTTGAAGCTTTATATGGTCTTAAGTGCCGATCTCCAGTATGTTGGCACGAAATTGGGGAAGCTCAAATCACTGGTCCAGAATTGATTCAAGAAACCACAGACAAGATCCATCAAATTCAAAACAATCTTCTAGCAGCTCAAAGTCGTCAAAAGAGTTATGCAGATAAACGACGGAAGCCTTTGGAGTTTAACATTGGTGATCATGTACTTTTAAAAGTATCACCGTGGAAGGGAGTAGTTCGTTTTGGTCAAAAAGGCAAACTAGCACCACGCTACGTAGGACCTTTCAAGATACTCGAAAGAGTATGACATGTAGCATACAAGCTTGATCTACCAGAAGAACTCAACAGGATTCATCCCACATTCCATGTATCAAACTTGAAGAAGTGCCTCGCTGATGAAAACCTCCACATTCCTCTGGAAGATATTCAGATTGATGAATCTATGCATTTTATTGAAAGACCTGTAGAGATCATGGATTTCGGAGAAAAACGTCTTCGACGAAGTCGCATTCCAATTGTTAGGGTACGTTGGGAGTCGAAACGGGGACCTGAGTTTACTTGGGAACGTGAAGACTCAATGCGCGAAAAATACCCACATCTTTTTCCTACTACTACTTAAATTTCGGGACGAAATTCCTAAAAGTAGGGGATACTGTAACATTTGTCAAAAAACGGGTTTTCCAAACCCGCTCCGCTTGTAATCGAATATCAAGTTATAAATGTTTCGTTGCGTATTTATGTCTATTTTGATTTTTAATGATACATAATTAATAAACAAACTAAACTATAAAAGTTATAATTGATAAAAAATAAAAATAAAATAATTAAAAAGAAAATGAGGCTGCCGGGACTCGAACCCGGGTCAGCCGGGTTGAACTCCAAAGACTTAACACATACACACATAACCACTCCGCCACTTGTTGTTTTCTGTCAACTCTAGGAAACAAATAAATCTTATAGACAATCATGAAACAACCTGTTGCGCCAAACTGAAACCGTAATCGGCTTTCAACCGTCCAAAACGGTTGAGTGTTCGCGGATTCTGGTTTATAACCGATGCACCGACGATCCTAATCAATTCAGTCTTGAATTAACTTAAATTTTGATGATGATCGGTTTTTATAACCGAAGATATTCAATTTCTGAATTACTTCAATCAAAGACCTCTCTCGCGACTTAGAAACATTCTACAAACCTTCAATTGCACTTTGCTATTCATTCAGTTCGTCAGAAAAACTTTTTTTAACTCGCCGGAAAATCTCTGCAAGTCGCCGGAAAACCGAGACCTTCATTAACACGGTAAATACTTCGACTATTCCAGTTTCAATCCGTTGTTAGACTGTTACTAACTTCAAACCAACAATCAGAATCAATCCCAGACGGCATAACCGGAATACTCAGCTCTCGCCAGAAAACTTCTGGAATTTCCAATCTCACGCGGTGAATCGGTATGAACATTCAAAACCTCTGTTAATCCTAGTTTAGTACCCCACTTTCATAACTAATCAATCAAATTTGGTAATTGACCCGAACAGAGGAAACTCATAATCAGAGCCGACGATCCTTGCCGGAGTTTCGAGAACAACGACCTGTTCCGGTACTTTCTTTCCCCAAACCTTCTCCGTTCATCACCTTTCAACTTGTTCATATTATTCGTTAACTGAATTAAACAAATAACAGCGAGATAACCGTTGTCTGTGTTATAGACGAAGAAGACGAAGTAGTAGATGATATTAAGATTAATTAAAATGGATATTGTAAACGGGTTAGACACACAGTCCAGCGGTGGACTGTGTGCACATACAAATCACACGCCGCGAGTTCGATCCTTGACACACGTATACCACGCAATTAAAATGTTCTTTTTTCTAAATGAACTGGATCCTTTTCGCAATTAGATGTTAAGTATAATAAAAATCTGTATATTAAACAAGTTAGACACACAGTCCAGCGGTGGACTGTGTGTAACGATAAATCACAGGTCCCGGGTTCGAGACCTGTTAGTGACACCGGTTCGATGATTTAAAATATTTTTGAAAATAAAAGAATTTTGAATAAACTGAGTTAGTATATAAGTATAATTAAAAACAGAATTATTTCAGGTTAGACACGTAGCTCAGTTGGTAGAGCTGCGTGCACGCGAACGGGAGGTCTCGGGTTCGAGCCTCACCCGGCGCATACGATTACACAATAAAACTGGTCAACAAGTCAAACGGTCAACGGTCAATGCAAAAGTCAATATATTTTTATATTTTTATTTATTTAATTTAATTTAAAAATCAATTAAAAATACTTAAAAATAATGTTTTTAAAGTTAGGAAATAGCCTTAAACTCACCAAAAATATATCTAAAAATCCTATTAAAATTATCAATAAAATCCACTCATTTACCATATTTTCCGTTATTATTTAGGTTAGTTAATACTCGTTGTTCAATCCTTCCAACTCGTGCGCATCTCATCATCTCTAACCATACGCACCCAATGTGAGTGAATCTTTACAAATTCCCCGTTTTAATAACGTTTTTGGGGTGTATCATGTGTCTTGACATTTATTATATTTAAATCATTGTGCATACATCATATCATGAACAAATGTGTATTCAGCTTGTTTCAACTGTTGTGTGGTTATTGTTAGATTTAATTTATTATTTTCAGTACATGCAATTTCATAGGCCGCCGCTCCCCATTACATTATGAGCGTGAACCTGGCGTGCCAACATACGATCGGCTCCGTTTGATTGAGCCTTGATCGCACAGACATTTATCATTTTTAGTACATGCAATTCGATCGGCTCCGTTTGATTGAGCCTTGATCGCACAGTTTCATTCATTTTATTTATTGTATGATGTTGGTATGTTATTGTATGTTATTATATGTTATTGTATGTTATAGTTTGTGATTGTCATTGTTACTGATTGATTATTTACATTTGCTCACTTATGATTATGCACAATTTTTCCTTGATAAAATAACAAGAAAATCAATAATAAATGTTTATCTAACAAGGTTCACTCGCCAACTTATGTTGACCCAAAAACCCCCATTTTTACACATGATACAGGTGAACCAGCTGCAGCAAGAAACACATAGGATTGGCCTAGAAGAATAAACTGGTTTAGAGCTTGGATTTTTTAGTTGGATATTTTTCTTTGTATTTGTATGGACATGTTTAGATTATTGAAAATGTAATTTTGACTTTAATAAATATGAAACATATTAGTAAATATCATGAGCTTTGGTGATAACCCAATTATGCCCCGACTCTTATTCCGCTGCGGGTCGGGGTGTGACATTTCTTACGGCCTGTTTTCACTTCCAAGCGCCATTATTTACCGAATTTTATTTGTTTAGACTCGAAAGTGCTTAAAATTATATCGAAGGTCGGTGTTTGACGCTTAATCTGTTCGTTGCGTTAAAGTTGTGTAAAACGATTCGATGGTCGTTTCTTGTCCGTTTTTCGATTCGATTTCGACTGTGAGCATTAAAATTTAAAAACGAAGCCAAATATATCATAATATATTAATATTTAGACGTAAATCTACTCCGTGGCTTCCGTTCCGTTGTCGGTGCGTCCCAGTTTTCCGCGTAACTTCCGCGTTGTGTTTTGCGATGTCCGACTATCCAAATATATCGCAAAATCAATATGTATGATAAATAAAAGTACAAAATTCGTATTTTTAGGCGTTGTCAGTATTTGTTCGGCATTAGTTCGCTTATCATTCAAATTCGCGTTTAGTGTTCTCGATTGTCGCCATATCGCGTAATGTGAAGCAAGTAGACGTTCTTAGGCTCTCCAGGGGCCTGATCGAGTTAATTTACGTCTAATTAGGCTAATTATGATGTTTTTAATGTTCGTTATGCTCTTAATTACGATCGGAAAATACCGGTTGCCATACCACCGACCCTTCAACTAAGCTCCTCGGGCAGTCTTCATGGAACCGTAACACCTAGCTTGACTTAATACCCATCTTTGTTTTTGCTTAATTGATTGCATGAAGTAGGTGAACTCATGAATATCCAATTTTTCTAGTTGTGATTATCTAGCTCTTATTTTTAAATGAAAATCGATTTCTATAGTTATTTGCACGTATCTTACGGGGGTTGTCGTAGTTCAACTGACTATGTTTTACAAAACAGATTTATGGGCCATCAAGAAGACATGAGTCTGTAAATTAGAGGCAACGGAGATGGGGATGATGAGGTGGATGCATGGACACACAAAGTTGAACCGGAAAATGTAACGCCCTTCCATTCCTTACAACCAAAAAGCTATAGAATTTCGATCTTTACAACATAACTTAAAATTTACAATTATGCCCTTATGTTTGATACAACAAATGCAGCCACAAAATGTTTTGACGACATAAAGTTTAAACTACTAACTACTAAGGTTAATTCATTTTCTAACAAAAGTAATTTGAAAGCAAAATTCATCAATTTACAACAAAAAGTAATTTGACCCGTTTGTCCATATCTTATCTGGAAGCGTAAGGAGGGCACAAAGTGTGTCCGTTCCAAGCAAGGCGCAACGTCAAGTGGAAGTTTTATCTAAACGTCACAATAATTTTGGTTAACGTATCATGTAATAATTTATAACAATTTCAATAGTTAATCGAATATCATATTCTTAATTGATTGATCGCTTAATACGATGCAACCTAAATTCATATCTTTACATTCTTGTTATTATCCGGTTAACCCATTCAACACGAGTTAACGCGATACCATAATTTTACTTTCTCATTCTTTGTCCGGTTGACCAGTTCAACACAAGTCAACGCGAAACCATAGTTTTACATTCTCATTCTTTGTCCAGTTGACCCTTTCAACACAAGTCAACACGAAACCATACTTCTACTTTCTCATTCTTTGTCCGGTTGACCCGTTTTCAACACAAGTCAACGCGAAACTATACTTCTACTTCCTTACTTCTTAACCGGTTGACCCGTTCATTACCAGTCAACACGAAACCATACTTTTAGTAATTCTCTAGTCAAACATAATATCTATAATCATTCGCAATGATGCTAAATAATTCGTTACAACTAGACTTAACTTACAAATGAAAGTATAACATACAAATAACGTACCTTGGTCTTGTGCTTTTAGTCGTTTCTCCGAACTCGTTCCTTCTTCTTGTAACACCCTGTAAATATCGTGTCCAATAGTATAGTGACACGTGTTGTATTTTTAAATATAGTCTTTTAAAGACCAATAAGGACCAAAGGCGTCAACATACTCAATCTGAGCCTCTGAGTGACGATCCGATGTCAACATGCATAAATAACAGCCTCTGAGTGACTGATATGTCAACATGCTTAAATCATTAGCCTCTGAGTGACTGATACGTCAACATGCTTGAAATTTGGCCTCTGAGTGACTGATATGTCAACATGCCAGCCTCTGAGTGACATCGGGATCAACATGCTTACCATAAGCCTCTAAGTGATTCTTTGTGAAGTCCTAAACTCTCATGCGTGCCATTTGTTGGACGAGAGAGTTCAATTTTGTAAATATCTGAAAGTTGGATAATGGGGGGGGATTAAAAGTGTCAACATGTTAATTTATACCTCTGAGTGACCTTTTAACGAATCGAGAGATCGACAATGTTCGGGTATAATCCCGGGTATGCTAAGCATTGGCTCCGGAGGGCTAAAAGTGCCAAAAAGGTGTTTAGAAAGGGTTTTAGAAGCTTTAATAATTAAGGGGTTAAAAGTGTCAAACTTTGAAAGTGGCCTTGGGGCGGTCGCGGGCCGCGAGAGACCAGCCTGGGTCTCTCGCGGGCGCGAGAACAGGTCTGCTGCAAAAAGTTTTGTTTGGTCTCCAAGCAAAACTCCAAAACCATTAATTCGAAACTATGGCTTCTCTAAACTGCTATGCCACGTTTTGGGACACTTGTAAGCTTCTTCTTACACCCCTAAACACCTGGCTTCACCTCCTTTGAGTTCTCCAACTATAAATAGGTGTTCAAGTGCTTCATTCAAACTTACACCTTTCTAAATCATACCTCTTCTCCCTCCTCTGGAAGTTCCTAGCTGAAAGGAGCATCCAACTTAGTTCTTTTGCATTCTAGGAACCTCTTGTAAGTGTTCCTTGCTCTTGCATTTTCGTTTATAGGCTTTTATAGCCAAAAGTCAAGCGTTTTAACGGCAAACGCTTTGACTTTCGGTTAAGATCGTTATGGACCAGCCATTGTTCTAAATGAATATGGCTAAGTGATCGTAATAAGGTAGGTGTTAGTCCTTGTAAAGGGCACCTCCTGAAGAACATGTTTGCTAGACCAATTGACAGGTCAAAGTTATGAAAATAAAAAGTCAAACAAACCATTTTTCAGAAAAATCATAAATTGATCTTATATATGTTATGAAACTTGTTTTGACACTTATACAAGTTGGTAATAATTATTAGAACATGTAAGAACATGTTTGGCTCGTCAATTTCAGTTATAGGGTCGGTTCGCAACCGAAAGTCGCGAAGTTTGACTTCTGCTTTGACTTTCGATTCTGACCCGATTTAGATTAGTTACTTACTGATCTAAAGTTGCATTATGATCGTAATATAATGTAGCATAACCCTCTGAGGTTATATTACATGATCGTAATCAGAATCCAAGTTTATGCGAAATTCCATAATTATGCCATTTTTGACCAAAATGCCCTTTTTGAACAAAACAAGGTTTTAAATGATAATGAACTTGAAAATGAGTTTCCTACTGATGTAATATTATAAGAAGGATTATTTGGGATATTAAACCAAGTTATAAACTGAGTTTTCAAGCAGGTCCTTAAACTATGTCGATAAATGATGGTTTTAGCCCTTGCGGCTCACAAAATGATTTTTAATCAATCTTTTCAAGATAAATCATTTACATACGGATATGTTATATTAAATAACATATTTTAAACATTTGAATCTGACCCTAATGTCAGTTTTCATAAACATCGCTTAAAAACGTCATTTTACGACATAAGCGCCGATTCAGCGCATAGTATGGTTTTAAACCATATTATTGACCAAGACCTGATACCTACTGATTTTAAAACTTATTTTAAACATATTTACAGTAGGTACATGTTATAAACTCAGAATCCCAAATAATTTATAAACTACGTGTAAAATGACCAAAATGCCCCTTCGGTGCATAGTTTGGTCATAAAAGGTTAAATACACATATAATTGGTATCCTACTGATATCATATCATAGATAAAGTATTTTTTTCAGAATACTTATAATTATAACATTAAATTATATCCAAGTTCCTATTATATGGTATGAAATTACCAAAACGCCCTTATGAGGCATAGGTTTGTTTTAAAACCATAACGGGCATACAATTTGATATCTTATTGATATCTTAACTTATTTAAAATATAATGGCGTATAGAACTTGTCCATGACTTATTCAGTTACTCGATATCGCTAATATGCGCACGATTACGTATATGTACTATTTTACGAAAGTTAACCGAAGCGGGTTTAACCTTGTCATTTAAGCCTCAAAATCCAAAATGTTAATAGTTTACCCATATTAAACAAGTCAAGGTACTTGTTGGGATTTAAACTACATTCTATCCAATCATCTTTTAATCTAGCGTCATACATTTTGATCAAGTACGCTAGTCGGTCTAAGTCATGACTTAAATAAAGACTGTTAGTATTTAATTGGTTAGTTTATGCCATAATCCAGACTAGGGACTTGCCGGTAAATGCTATCTGCACTTAGTCATTTTGTGTACGGCTGAGTTATTAAAAATTAAAAGAAGACTAGCTCGGGTAAATACACTCGACTCATTTCCCCTATACGGGCTTGGGTTACGGTAAATTATTACCCTTGGTCGGAAATGAGATTCAATCGAACGCCGGTTTGGAGATAATAAATCCGCATATTCTGTTTTAATCAGTTTTGTTTGATAATTTAAACATCGGGGGTTAACTACCGTGTCCTGGATATCTCGGCTCATTACAATAGAAATGGCCACGACCTTAGCGGGGGTGTAGGCATACACCTGATAGACGCTCAATTATGCATTCCCACAAGGTTGGGAGGAAATTGACTCCTTCGTGAGTCCAAAGTGGTGTGTACGTTAATTGTGTCTCGGTTTTCGTACCGAGCCCCGTATGTATGACAAACATGTAAATCTGTTAACAAGGTTGGACGGTCAATTAACCCAAGTTATAAAAGATTTTGCGCTGATACGCACTTAAAACATTTTTGAAATGTTTTCAAAATGAGTCAGTTGGGTGTATTTACCAGCGAAAGCTGACGTATTTTCAAAAGACTAATCTGCAGGTACAATACGAAAATAGGCCGGAAGTGCTCGGTATTGATAGAGGATCTTGCAAATCCTAAATCTGCCCAAAGTCTGTTTTGTATTGTTTCCATGTACAATTTATGATCCGCTTGTGGATCTTCTATTACAAGCTTGTATATTATTTTGTATTTTCGAACATTCGTGTTTGTAATAGTAATTTTACTCCAAGACTTGCGCTGTGTTGTGTTTAATTGACAATGATTTATCAACTGATGTCACGATACCCCCACCGGGCCCACAGGTGTATGGATTTCGGGGTTGGAAATCTGGGGTGTGACAGGGTTGGTATCAGAGCCAACGTTTGAGAGAATTAAACACTAACCTTTTGTGTTTAGTCTCAAACTTACACGAGCACTTTCCTTAGACTTCCGAGTCTAGGAATTGACCTAAGAATATCATTTCATTATTAAGCTATTAGTATGTTTTTGAATTGATTTTTTATAGGAAAATGCCGCCACGTGTGAGAGGACAAAGTGGAAAGGAAAAGGTCCAATGAGAGGAGGACCATCGGGGCATATTCCTCCTCAACCTCATAATACAGATGCATACCAAGAATCAGGAGATTCGTCTCCTTGGCAACCAGCGAGACGTTCTGTCTCTAATAGACACTCGCCCTCACATTCCCAAAATTCTTACAACTCACACCACTCCTACCATTCTCACCATTCTCATTCTCATCACTCCTACCATGAGGAATTTAACCCCAACCATTACTTAAACACCCTCTAGCCGAACAAAATCAGTTGGACCAGCCACACCCTATGGACGAGGACTCCGACCTGGAGATGCCACCGTCGGGATTAAATATGCATCCCATTGAAATTTCGAGCGATTCAAATTCATATGCCGGATCTCCCTACCAAGGTCCTAATGAGTGGGACCAATACTGAACCAATTCACTTTCGCCCACACTCCTTCTCACCACTCTCAACCACTCTTTTCAAGAAGATATCCACATGGAACCAGTGGACCGACCTCAACCACCACCTGAACCACCAAGGAGGAAGCGTCGAGCACGTATGTCGGTGCGTGCCGGACAAAGGTCAGGATCGCTGCCACCTTTGCCCAACTCCTACCCCACAATTCAAGAGAACCCACAAATGGGTGGACCCTCTAATGTTCCACCTATAGTGGAACCAACATCAACACCTGCTGTCCAACCACCACCATCGGATTATACTAACCCAATCCCCACATATCCAGACACGTCTGGATATGACCCATTTAACCTGTCTACACCGGTAGACTATCAAGCGTGGTCGCAAGACCCATATATGCAGGCGGTTATGCACAATGCACTTTACCCATCTCCTTTCCCACATGCATATCCACCGACTGGATGTCCAACTTATGGGTACCAGTATCCGGTTATGCCACAACCACAACTACAACCTCCGCCGCCACTAGAAGCCATTAATGAGGCCTTAGAAAGGATGAAAGAAATGCAACAACAGGCGGAGAAAACGAAGAAGAAGACGAATAAGTTCTTAAGAAACTCTCTAAATTAGTCAAGGGAAAGAAAGACGAGTGAAGTCTCTTCTAATTATATGTAGTCCCTGCGAGGACATTGTTATTATTTTCGTCCCTGCGTGGACATTTTTTTTTCTTTTAAAGTCCTTGCATGGACGAGTTTATTTCATTATTCTAGTATTGTAATTTCTATTTTGAAATTTAATGAGGTATTTTTGGAATTTATATATATATATACATATGTATATGTATTCATTCTATTGAAAACGAGCGTCTCGATTATACTCGAATTTATGCTCTGCTATATAATTCCAATAGACCTTAATAGATTGATTATGCCAAGTGGCGTAGACTACACATTGGCCAAGAAATGATAGTTAAGTACGAAGGGGTCTTCTATCAGGATAGTTAAGGGAAGTTATCCTTCTATCCAAGAGTAAGGGACTAGGTCCAAACCTCCAACGTCGTTAAGGTCGAAGGTGACCGGGACCATTAATCAATTATTAAGGTACTCTTATGTAACATTGAGAAATGTTCATACTCTTGGTAGTGTGGCTTGAGGAACCACACTAGCCGTCAGGCCAATGTGCCCAATTAATTGTCCAACGGGACAGGCTGGTATGCCATATACATCATATATGATGTAGGCCAATGTGCCCAATTAATTGTCCAATTGGACAGGCTGATATGCCATCTACATCTGATACGATGTAGGCCAATGTGCCCAATTAATTGTCCAACGGGACATGCTGATATGCCATTGTCACACCCATGATTTCCTATCCAAATCCATACACCGGTGGGCCTGGGTGGGGAGTATTGTGACATCAGTTGATAACATCATTGTCAATTAAACATGGCATAACAGAAGTCTTGGAGTAAAATTACTATTACAAACAAAACGTTAAAACTAAAATAATAAACAGGCTCGAAATAGAAGATCCACAGGCGGATCATAAATTGTACATGGAAAGAATATAAAACAGACTTTAGGCAGATTTAGGATTTGCAAGATCCTCTATCACTACCGAGCAGCTTCCGGCCTATTTCGTATTGTACCTGCAGTTTATCCTTTGGACGATACATCAGCTTACACTGGTAAATACACCCAACTGACTCATTTTGAAAACTTAAAATGATTTTTAAGTGCAAAACAGCACAAAATCTTTTATTAACTTGGGAAAGTTGACCTTGCAACCTTGTATCAGATTCACATGTTTGTCAATACATACAGGGCTCGAGACAGAAACCGAGACATGATTAAATACACACCACTTAGGTACTCACGAAGGAGTCATCCCCAACGTCTTGGGCATATTGCATATGAGCATCAAAAGGTGTATGCCTACACCCCGTGCTAAGGTCGTGACCAATAACTAATGTATTGAGCCTAGGATATCCAAGACACAGTAATTTAACCCCCGATGTTTAAGTTATCAAACAAAACTGATTAAAATGAAATATGTGGGTTTACTAGCCACAAGCGGGCATTCGACCCCATTTTGGACTAAGCAGTAATAATTTACCGTATTCCAAGCCCGTATAGGGAAAATAAGTCGAGAGTATTTACCTGAGCTAGTCTTCTTCTTTTATTTTTAAATAACTCAGCCGTATACAAAAGTACCAAGTGCAGATATCAATTACCGGGAAGGCTCTAGTCTGGATTATGGCATAAGCTAGCCAATTAAATACTAACGGTCTTATAAACCGAATAGTGTACATGATGATTACGTATGACGGTTGATTAAATGATGATCGGATAGAATGTAGTTTAATCCCGACAAGTACTTGACTTGTATAATATGGGTAAACTATAAACATTCTGGATTTTGAAACTTAAATGATAAGGTTAAACCCGTTTCGGTTAATTTTTGTAACCGTGCGCATATTAGCGATATCGGGTAACTGGATAAGTCATGGACAAGTTCTATACACCATTATACTTTAAATAAGTTAAGATATCAGTAGGATCTCAACTTGTATGCCCGTTAAGGTTTTAAAACGAAACTATGCCTCATAAGGGCGTTTTGGTAATTTCATACCATATAATAGGAACTTAAATATAATTTGATGTTATAATTATAAGTATTCTGGAAAAACTTTATGTATGATATAATATTGGTAGGATGTTAATCATATGTGTAAATTATCTTTTATGACCAAACTATGCACCGAAGGGGCATTTTGGTCATGTTACACATAGTTTATAAATTATTTAGGATTCTGAGTTTATAACATGTACTTACTGTAAATTTGTTTAGAATAAGTTTTAAAATCAGCAGGTAACAAGTCTTGGTCAAGAATATGGTTTAAAACCATACTATGCGCCGAAACGGCGCTTATGTCGTAAATTGACGTTTTTAAGCGATGTTTACGAAAACTGACATTAAGGTCAGATTAAAATGTTTAAAACATGTTATTTAATATAACATATCAGTAGGTAAATGATTTACCTTGAAAAGAATATGGTTTAAAACCATATGCAACTTTAGATCAGTAAGTAACTAATCTAAATTTGGTCAGAATCGAAAGTCAAAGCAGAAGTCAACTTCGCAACTTTCGGTTGCGAACCGACCCTAGAACTGAAATTGACGAGCTTAACATGTTCTTACATGTTCTAATAATCATTACGAACTTGTTTAAGTGTCAAAACATGTTTCATAACATATATATAATATCAATTAATGATTTTTCCAAAAAATGGCCTGTTTGACCTTTTATTTTCATAACTTTGACCCGTCAATTGGTCTAGCAAACGTGATCTTCAGGAGGTGCCCTTTATAGGGACTAACACCTTATTACGATCACTTAGCCATGTTCATTTCGAACAATGGCTTGACCATAATGGTCTTAACCGAAAGTCAAAGCATTTTACGAAAACGCTTGACTTTTGGCTATAAAAGCCTATAAACGAAAATGCAAGAGCAAGGAACACTTACAAGAGGTTCCTAAAATGCAAGAGAACTAAGTTGGATGCTCCTTTTAGCTAGGAACTTCCGGAGGAGGGAGAAGAGTTATGATTTAGAAAGGTGCAAGTTGGAATGAAGCACTTGAACACCTATTTATAGTTGGAGAACTCAAAGGAGGTGAAGCCAGGTGTTTAAGGGTGTAAGAAGAAGCTTACAAGTGTCCCAAAACGTGGCATAGCAGTTTAGAGAAGTCATGGTTTCGAATTAATGGTTTTGGAGTTTTGCTTGGAGACCAAACAAAACTTTCTGCAGCAGATACTCTCTAGCGGGCCGCGAGAGGCACAAGCCCTTCCTCTCGCGCCCTGCGACGCCCCAAAGGCAGTTTCAAACTTTGACCCTTAGGTCTTGATACATCTTGTCACCTCCCGGGTGAACCGAGTACCTTGAATTATGTGCTTCTTGGAGGATTAGATCTCTAAGTCCTCCAAAGATTGGAACCCAAATTCTATCATTAAATCTTAAGGATTCCATCATTTCCATGCGTTAACTGATCAACATTCCGCCTAATCCCTCATTAGGAATATAGCCTCTAATAAGGCTTGCTTTTGCGCATTCACTAGCTTTTCATTTAAGCTATTTTTGAGTTCAATGCTCTTTGCATTAATCCTAATGGGCTTAATTCTTTCCTTGCGACTGAAGGCGTCGGCAACGACATTTACCTTGCCGGGATGGTAGCGAATCTCGCAATCTTAGTCATTAAGTGTTTCCATCCATCGGCATTGTCGATGTTCAATTCTTTCTGATTGAACAGATGTTGGAGACTTTTATAATCAGTGTATATAATACACTTCGTGCCATACAAGTAATGTCTCCACAGTTTTAATGCAAATACAACGGCACCCAGTTCGAAATCATGGGTGGTGTAATTCTTTCATGCACCTTTAGTTGTCTGATGCATAGGCAGTTACTTTGCCATTTTGCATTAGCACACAGCCATACCGGTGTGTGATGCATCACAATAGACAACAAAATTCCCAATACCCTCAGGTAGAGATAACACCGAGCGTTGCTCAACTTTGTTTAAGAACCTCAAAAGATTCTTGTTGCTTTAGACCCCAATTATACTTAACATTCTTACGGGTCAAGGTAGTTAGAGGAGTGGCTATTCTTGAAAAGTTCTCAATGAACCTCCTATAGTAACCAGCCAATCCTAGGAAACTACGAATCTTCGATGGGGTCTTGGGTACTTCCCAATTCATGATGGCTTCAATTTTGGCGGGATCCACTGGATATCCTGCTTACTTACAACATGTCCAAGGAATTGACTTTTCTAAGCCAAAATTTCGCATTTAGAGAACTTTGCATAAAGTTTCTCCTGCCTTAATAATTCTAGGATGCACCAAAGATGTTTCTCGTGGTCAGCTTGATTACGTGAATAGATAAGTATGTCGTCTATGAAGACAATGACAAACTTATCCAAATATGGTTTGCAGACTCTATTCATGAGATCCATGAATGCTGCAAGTGCATTTGTGAGCCCAAAAGGCATCACCAAAAATTCAAAATGACCATAGCGGGTCCTGAAAGCTGTCTTAGGAACATCTTCACTTCTAACCTTCAGTTGATGATATCCTGATCTCAAATCGATCTTAGAAAAGTAACTAGCCCCTTGAAGTTGATTGAATAAATCATCGATCCTGGGCAGAGGATATCTATTCTTAATGGTTAGCTTTTTAGTTCCTGGTAGTCGATGCACATTCGCATCGAACCGTCTTTCTTCTTTACAAACAGAATGGAGCTCCCCAAGCGAGGAACTAGGCTGAATAAAGCCTTTCTCCAAGAGTTCATCCAATTGAACTCTTAACTCATTCAGTTTGGTTGGAGCTAGTCTATATGGAGCTCTAGCCACTGGTGCTGATTCTGGCATGATGTCAATTCTGAACTCCACTTGTCTGTCCGGAGGTAGGCCTGGTAATTCTGCAGGGAAAACATCGGGATACTCGAGATAACTGGTTGATCATTCAAGGTTCGGCTTAGGTTCATTTATGGTGACTTGTGCCATGTAGATGACACAACCTTTTCTCAAACACTTGGATGCCTTATATAATGACACCTTGTTGCCTTGGCAATACCGTACCAGATAGGGTTTTAATTTCGATGAGCCTTTTATCGGAGGCAATGCGGGCCTGGTTATCTGACAACCAATCCATGCCTAAGACTAAATCGAACCCCGCCAATTTCATTGGCAGAAGAGAGATAGGGATGGAATGATTCTTAATGGATATAGAGCATCCATCAAGAACGGAAGAAGCAGTTTCTAAGGTTCGTCGGCAATTCTATCTCATAAGTTTTATCTAGAGTTCTTATGGGCAGGTTTAATAGTTTACTAAACTTATGGTCAACAAATGATTTATCTGCACCTGAATCGAAAAGAACTCTAGCATAGATATTGTTAATGAGGAATGTACCTGTTATGACATTGTCGTCATTAACAGCCTCTCTTGCAGTTATTTGAAAGGCACGAGCATTCCCCTTCTTGGCCTATCTAGGCTTTGCGTTATTATTCTTAAGAAGCTTAGGGAAGTTAGTCTTTATATGCCCTTTTTCGTTGCAGATGTAGCAAACGACATCCTTAAGATCTTTACAATCTAGGGTCTTATGCCCTCTTCTTTACATATGCCACAAGGTCTAGCTTGTGGGTCAGGAGTACACTGTCCCCAGTGTCTGCGGTTGCAAGTCTTGCAAAATGGCATCACAGCCGACTTGCCTTGGTTCCCTTTGAACCCAAATCTCCCTTTGTTTTTCTTATTAAACTTATGGGAGTTGTCATCTTCCCTCTTCCATTTCATCAGTTTCAGACTTAACTGACTTTTGTCTTACAAGATCAAGGGTGAGAGAGAGAGATAGGTCTACAGCAGACCTACAGGTATTAGGCTGAGCAGCCTTTACCATGCCCTTTATCTCGGGTGCTAACCCATTAATAAAACGCGCAATGCGTTTGGGCTCAGGGGTAATTAAATAGGAAACTAACCTAGATAGGTAATTGAAATCGGAAACATACTTCCGACAGTCTAGGTTTTTCATTGATAGAGACAAGAAGTCTGTCTCTATTTTCTCCACCTCATGTGGTGGGCAATAGGTTTCCTTAATAAGGTCCACAAACTTGGACCATCCCAGATTATACAGCTATACCTTACCTGTTGACTGAATCATGGCCTTCCACCATGTTAGGGCATCGCCCTTAAAGGACTGTGATACGTACTTGACCACATCCTTTTCAACACAGCTGCTGACGTCTACAATGGTCTCCATCTCATCCAGCCACTTTAGGGCTTCTACGGCTCCTTTTCCCCATTAAAGTCTCGGGGTTTACAGGAGACAAAGTATTTGTAGGTGCATCCGTCCTTAGAAGAACGGGACCTATCAGCATAACCTATCCTCTTAGGTTCACTCTTCGCATTTGATGAGTGAACAGAGCTCTCTTTATGAGCTGAGGATGGTGAAATTGGATAATGGCTTAGAGCGAGTAGCACTCGACTCTTTAAGCCTTTCAATGGCCTTTCCCATGGCCTTTTCTACAGCCGCATCAATGCGAGCTTGAAAGTCATTATTATCTATAGCTATATTTTCGGCGTTTTTGACGTTCCGATGGCTACTTTGTGCCTCATTAGAATTAGCCATTCTTCAAAGTTTTGGTTCTATATACCAAATAAAAATTTCTCTTAGCCATGGTATGATAACCATATCGGCTTTTAAACATTGTATATAAGAAAAATCCATTGCCTATACTAGTGTGAATAACATCACAACTCTTAGGCTTAATATAACTATATTTGGGCTAGGTCTTAATAGGACCATCATAGGCAAATTTACAATCTGGACATAGTCCATATATTATAGACAGGGGACCAAAATGTCACAACTGTCATTGTCATACTTGACGATTATATAGCACATAGGCTTGTCACAAAGGACATTTAAACATGGCCATAGGCCTGCCACAAATGGACATAAAATATGGCACATAGGCCTATCACTAATAGACATAATATAGGCACATAGGCTTATCACTAATGGACATAGGATATGGCACATAGGCCCGTCACTAATGGACATATAATAGGGCACATAGGCACTACATTACTAGTGGATGTTTAGTCACCGCACTGGTGATATTAGCCGGGGTCAGGATAGATCACATAGGCTATATAAAATAAATTATAACCTGAAAGGGTAATACATCACTAATGGATGTTTAATTTATCATCGCACTGATGATATTAGCCGGGATTAAATAGATCACAAGGGCTATATAAAATACATCTCTTATGGATGTTTAATCACCGCACTGGTGATATTAGCCGAGATCAAATCGATCACATGGGCTTTATAGAATAGATCATAACCCGAAAGGGTAATACATCACTAATGGATGTTTTATTTATCATCGCACTGATGATATTAACCGGGATCAAATAGATCACAAGGGCTATATAAAATACATCTCTAATGGATGTTTAATCACCGCACTCGTGATATTGGCCGGGATCAAATAGATCGCAAGGGCTATATAAAATACATCTCTAATGGATGTTTAATCACCGCACTGGTGATATTAGCCGGGATCAAACAGATCACAAGGGCTGTATAAAATACGTCTCTAATGGATGTTTAATCACCACACTGGTGATATTAGCTGGGATCAAACAGATCACAAGTGCTATTTAGCCGGGATCAAATAGATCAAAAGGGTTTATTTTAGCCGGGATCAACAGATTACAAGGGCTATTTTAGCCGGGATCAAACAGATCACAAGGGCTATTTTAGCCGGGATCAAACAGATCACAAGGGCTTATTTAGCCGGGATCAAACAGATCACAAGGCTATTTTATAAGGTTAGGACATAGTCCATTACCTTGAAGGTTAGTGTGACTCCTCAAGACACAATACCATGAGTATGCACATTACTTGAATGTTAACATAAGAGGAACTTAATGGTTGATTAATGGTCTCGGTCACCTTTGACCTTAACGACCATGGAGGTTTGGACCTAGTCCCTTACCCTGGATAGAAGGATAACTTCCCTAAACTATCTTGATAGAAGACCCTTCCGTTCTTAACTATCATATATATTTGGCCAAATATGTTGTCTATGTCACTTGGCAAATCAAAATCACTAAGATCTTTTGGAATTATATAGCAGAGCATAAATTTCGAGTAAAATCGAGACGCTCGTTTTCAATAGGATGAATACATATATATAATTCCAAAATACTTCATTAAATTTCAATTTAGAAATTATAATACTAGAAAAATGAAATAAATTGTCCATACAAGGACTTAAAGGAAATAAACATGTCCACACAGGGACTAAAAGAAATAATAATGTCCTCGCAGGGACTACATATAATTAGAAGAGACTTCACTCGTCTTTCTTTCCCTTGACCAACTTGGAGAGTTTCTTGAAGAACTTATTCGTCTTTTTTTCTGTTTTCTCCGACTGCTGCTGCATCTCTTTCATCCTTTCTAAGGCCTCATTAATGGCCTATAGTGGTGGCGGAGGTTGTGGTTGAGGTTGTGGCATAACCAGATACTGGTACCCATAAGTTGGATATCCAGTTGGTGGATAGGTAGCTGGGAAAGGAGACGGGTAAAGTGCATTGTGCATAACCGCCTGTATGTATGGGTCTTGCGTCCACGCTTGATAGTCTACTGGTGTAGACGGGTTAAAAGGATCATATCCAGACGTGTGTGGATATGTGGGAATTGGGTTAGTATAACCCGATGGTGGTGGTTGAACAACAGGTGTTGGTGTTGGTTCCACTATAGGTGGAACATTAGAGGGTCCACCTATTTGTGGATCCTCTTGAATTGTAGGGTAAGAATTGGGCAAAGGTGGCAGCGATCCCGACCTTTGTCCGGCACGTACCAACATACGTGCTCCACGCTTTCTTCTTGGTGGTTCAGGTGGTGGTTGAGGTTGGTCCATGGGTTCTATGTGGACATTTCTTGAACTGGGGGTGGTTGAGAGTGGTGAGAAGGAGTGTGAGCGAAAGTGAATTGGTTCTAGTATTGGTCCCACTCATTAGGACCTTGGTAGGGAGATCCGGCGTATGAGTTTGAATCACTCAAAATTTCAATGGGATGCATATTAGATCCCGGCGGTGGCATCTACGGGTCGGGGTCAGAGTCCTCGTCCATAGGATGTGGCTGGTCCAACTGATTTTGATCAGCTGTGTTTAAATAATGGTTAGGGTTAAATTCTTCATGGTAGGAGTGATGAGAATGGGAATGGTGAGAATGGTAGGAGTGGTGCGAGTGGTAAGAATTTTGGGAATGTGAGGGTGAGTGTCATGGAGACGAATCTCCTGATTCTTGGTATGCATCTGAGTTATGAGGTTGAGGGAGAATGCGTCCCAATGGTCCTTCTCTCATTGGACCTTTTCCTCATCCACTTTGTCCTCGTACATGTGGCGGCATTTTCCTGTTAAAAATCAATTCAAAAACATACTAATAACTTAATAATAAAATGAGTAATCCTAGGTCAATGCCTAGACTCAGAAGTCTAATGAAATTGCTCGTGTAAGTTTGAGACTAAACACAAAAGGATAGTGTTTAATTCTCTCAAACGTTAGCTCTGATACCAACTTGTCACACCCCGGATTTCCTATCCAAATCCATACACCGTGGGCCCGGGTGGGGAGTATTGTGACGTCAGTTGATAACATCATTGTCAATTAAACATGGCATAGCGGAAGTCTTGGAGTAAAATTACTATTACAAACCAAACGTTCAAAATAAAATAATAAACAGGCTCGAAATAGAAGATCCACAGGCGGATCATAAATTGTACATGGAAAGAATATAAAACAGACTTTAGGCAGATTTAGGATTTACAAGATCCTCTATCACTACCGAGCAGCTTCCGGCCTATTTTGTATTGTACCTGCAGTTTAGCCTTTGGACGATACGTCAGCTTACGCTGGTAAATACACCCAACTGACTCATTTTGAAAACTTTAAAATGATTTTTAAGTGCAAAACGACACAAAATCTTTTATTAACTTGGAAAGTTGACCTTGCAACCTTGTATCAGATTCACATGTTTGTCAATACATACAGGGCCGGGACAGAAACCGAGACATGATTAAATACACATCACTCAGGTACTCACGAAGGAGTCATCCCCAACGTCTTGGGCATATTGCATATGAGCGTCAAAAGGTGTATGCCTACACCCCATGCTAGGGTCGCGACCAATAACTAATGTATTAACCCAGGGTATCCAAGACACGGTAATTTAACCCCAAATGTTTAAGTTATCAAACAAAACTGATTAAAACGAAATATGTGGGTTTACTAGCCACAAGCGGGCATTCGATTGACCCCATTTTGGACCAAGCGGTAATAATTTACCATATCCCAAGCCCGTATAGGGAAAATAAGTCGAGAGTGTTTACCTGAGCTAGTCTTCTTCTTTTATTTTTAAATAACTCAACCGTATACAAAAGTACCAAGTGTAGATAGCATTTATCGGGAAGGCTCTAGTGTGGATTATGGCATAAGTTAGCCAATTAAATACTAACGGTCTTATAAACCGAATAGTGTACATGATCATTACGTATAACGCTTGATTAAACGATGATCGGATAGAATCTAGTTTAATCCCGACAAGTACTTGACTTGTATAATATGGGTAAACTATAAACATTCTGGATTTTGAAACTTAAATGATAAGGTTAAACCCGTTTCGGTTAATTTCCGTAACCGTGTGCATATTAGTGATATCAGGTAACCGGATAAGTCATGGACAAGTTCTATATGCCATTATACTTTAAATAAATTAAGATATCAGTAGGATCTCAACTTGTATGCCCGTTAAGTTTTAAAACGAAACTATGCCTCATAAGGCGTTTTGGTAATTTCATACCATATAATAGGAACTTAAATATAATTTGATGTTATAATTATAAGTATTCTGGAAAAATACTTTATTTATGATATAATATTGGTAGGATGTTAATCATATGTGTAAATTATCTTTTATGACCAAACTATGCACCGAAGGGGCATTTTGGTCTTTTTACACATAGTTTATAAATTATTTGGGATTCTGAGTTTATAACATGTACTTACTGTAAATTTGTTTAGAATAAGTTTTAAAATCAGTAGGTAACAAGTCTTGGTCAAGAATATGGTTTAAAACCATACTATGCGCCGAAACGGCGCTTATGTCGTAAATTGATGTTTTAAGCGATGTTTACGAAAACTGACATTAAGGTCAGATTAAAATGTTTAAAACATGTTATTCAATATAACATATCAGTAGGTAAATAATTTACCTTGAAAAGATTTGATCAAAACCATTTTATAAGCCACAAGGGTTAAAAACGTCATTTATTGACATAGTTTAAGGACTTGTTTGAAAACTCAGTTTATAACTTGGTTTAACATCCCAAATAATCATACTTATAATACTACATCAGTAGGAAACTCATTTTCAAGTTCATTACCATTTAAAACCTTGTTTTATGTAGAAAGGACATTTTGGTCAAAGATGGCATAATTATGGAACTTGCGCATAAACTTGGATTCTGATTATGATCATGTGATATAACCTCAGAGGGTTATGCTACATTATATTATGACCATAATGCAACTTTAGATCAGTAAGTAACTAATCTAAATCGGGTCAGAATTAAAAGTAAAAGCAGAAGTCAAACTTCACGACTTTCGGTTGCAAACCGACCCTAGACCTGAAATTGACGAGCTGAACATGTTCTTACATGTTCTAATAATTATTACCAACTTGTTTAAGTGTCAAAACAGGTTTCATAATATATATATATAAGATCAATTTATGATTTTTCCAAAAAATTGCCTGTTTGACTTTTTATTTTCATAACTTTGACCCGTCAATTGGTCTAGCAAATGTGATTTTCAGGAGGTGCCCTTTATAGGGACTAACACCTACCTTATTACGATCACTTAGCCATGTTCATTTCGAACAATGGCTGGACCATAATGGTCTTAACCGAAAGTTAAAGCGTTTACGAAAACGCTTGACTTTGGGCTATAAAAGCCTATAAACGAAAATGCAAGAGCAAGGAACACTTACAAGAGGTTCCTACAATGCAAGAGAACTAAGTTGGATGCTCCTTTCAGCTAAGTACTTCCAGAGGAGGGGAGAAGAGTTATGATTTAGAAAGGTGCAAGTTGGAATGAAGCACTTGAACACCTATTTATAATTGGAGAACTCAAAGGAGGTGAAGCCAAGTGTTTAGGGGTGTAAGAAGAAGCTTACAAGTGTCCCAAAATGTGGCATAGCAGTTTAGAGAAGCCATGATTTCGAATTAATGGTTTTGGAGTTTTGCTTGGAGACCAAACAAAACTTTCTGCAGCAGATACTCTCTGGCGGGCCGCGAGAGGCACAAGCCCTGCCTCTCGCGCCCCGCGAGCGCCTCAAAGGCAGTTTTCAAACTTTGACACCTTAGCCCCTTAACTTATAAAAGCTTATAAAAACCTTTTTAAACACCTTTTGGCACTTTTAGTCCTCCGTAGCCGATACTTGGCATACCCGGGATTATGCCCGGACATTGTTGAGCTCTCGGTTCGTTAAAAGGTCACTCAGAGGTATAAATTAACATGTTGACACTTTTAATCCCTCCATTATCCAATTTTCACACATTTACAAAATTGAACTCCCTCGTCCAACAAATGGCACGTATGAGAGTTTAGGACTTCACAAAGGATCACTCAGAGGCTTATGATAAGCATGTTGATTCCGATGTCACTCAGAGGCTGGGCATGTTGACATCAGACCGTCACTCAGAGGCTTGGTTTGAGCATGTTGACGCCTTTAGTCCTACTGGTCTTTAATAGACTATATTTAAAATACAACACGTGTCACTATACTATTGGACAAGATTTTACAGTGTGTTACATCCATATACATCTGATATGATGTAGGCCAATGTGCCCAATTAATTGTCCAACGGGACAGGCTGATATGCCATATACATCTGATATGATGTAGGCCAATGTGCCAAATTAATTGTCCAACGGGACAGATTGATATGCCATACGTATTATGTCCTAAGTAACAGGTTGATATGCCATATACATCTGATATGATGTAGGCCAAGGTGCCCAATTTATGTCCAAGCAACAGGCTGATATGCCATATGTATTATGTCCTAAGTGACAGGCTGATATGCCATATACATCTGATATGATGTAGGCCAAGGAGCCCAATTTATGTCCAAGCGACAGGCTGGTATGCCATACGTATTATGTCCTAAGTGACAGGCTGATGTGCCATAAATATATATTATGTCCAATATGACCGGCCAAGGTGCTCGATTATTATGTCCATTAGGAACAAGCCTATGAGCTATATAATTGTCATTGATGACAATGACAGTTGTGAAATTGCGATCCACTGTCCAATAATATATGGACTACGTCCAAATTGTAATTTTCCTATGATGGTCCTATTAAGACCTAGGCCAAATATATGTTAAGCCTAAGAGTTGTGATGTTATTCACACTAGTATAGGCAATGAATTGTTATATCCAATCTTGAAAGCCGATATGGTTGATACGCCATGGCTAAATGAAGTTTTATTGGTATATAGAAACCAAGACTTAAAGATGGCTAACTTAAACGAAGCACAAAGTAGCCACAGGAATGTTGAATCTAACAAAGCTGAAAACAAAAATATAGATGATGAAAATTTTCAAGCTCGCATTGATGCGGCTGTCGAAAGGGCCATGAGTAAGGCCATAGAAAAGCTAAGAGAGCCGAGTGCCACTCGCTCTAGACCCTTATCTATTCCACCATCTTCAGCTCATAGGGAGAGCTCCATTCACTCCTCAAATGCGAAGAGTGAACCAAAGAAAATAGATTTTACTGAAAAGTCCCGTTCTGTTAAGGACGGATGTACCTATAAGTATTTTGTCTCTTGTAAGCCCCGAGACTTTAACGGGAAAAAAGGAGCTGTAGAAGCCCTAAAATGGCTAGACGAGATGGAAACGATAGTAGATATCAGCAACTGTGCTGATAAGGATGTGGTCAAGTACGTATCACAATCCTTCAAGGGCGATGCCCTAATATGGTGGAAAGCCATGATTCAATCAACAGGTAAGGTACACCTGTACAACTTGGGATGGTCCAAGTTAGTTGATTTGGTGAAGGAAACTTACTTCCCAACCCATGAGGTAGAGAAGTTAGAGACAGAGTTCTTGTCTCTTTCAATGAAAAACCTAGACTGTCGGAAGTATGTTTCCGATTTCAATTCCCTATCTAGGTTAGTTTCCTATTTGATCACCCCCGAATCCAAACGCATTGCGCGTTTTATAAATGGATTCGCGCCCGAGAGTAAGGGCATGGTAAAGGCTGCTCAGCCTACTACCTATAGGTCTGCTGTAGACCTATCTCTTTCCCTCACCCTAGATCTGGTAAGACAAAAGTCAATTAGGACTGAAACCGACAGAAAGAGGAAACGGGAGGATAATAACTCCCAAAGATTAAAGAAGAAAGGAAATTTCGGGTTCAAAAAGAACCAGCACGTGTCTAATGACAAACCTCTGTGCAAGAACTGTAAATATAGACACTGGGGACAGTGTAGCATAAACCCACAAACCAAACCCTGTGGCATCTGCAAAAGAAAGGGGCATAAGACCCTAGATTGTAAGGATCTTAAGGATGCAGTTTGCTACAACTGCAACGAAAAAGGGCATATAACATACAATTGCCCCAAGAAACCTAAAAGTAATGATGCAAAGCCTGGAGAGGCCAAGAAGGGGAATGCTCGCGCCTTTCGAATGAATGACAGGGAGGCCGTTAATGACAACAATGTCATAACAGGTACTTTCCCCATTAATGATATTTATGCTAGAGTTCTTTTTGATTCGGGTGCAAATAGATCTTTTGTAAATCATAAGTTTAGCCAACTATTAAACTTATCCATAAGAACTCTAGATAAAACTTATGAGATAGAACTCGCTGATGGAACGATAGAAACAGCATCTTCCATTCTTGATGGATGCTCTATATCCATTAAGAATCATTCCATCCCTATCTTTTTACTGCCAATGAAATTGGCGGGGTTCGATGTTGTCTTAGGCATGGATTGGTTATCTCATAACCAAGCCCGCATTGCCAGCGATAAGAAGCTCATCGAAATTAAGACCCCATCTGGTGAAGTGATCACCATTCCCGGAGACTTATACTATGGATTGCCAGACAAGGTGTCGTTATTTAAGGCATCCAAGTGTTTGAGAAAAGGATGTGTCATATACATGGCACAAGTTACTATAAATGAACCAAAGCCAAACCTTGAAGATCAACCAGTTATCTCGGAATATCCCGATGTATTCCCAGAAAAAATTACCAGGTTTACCTCCAGACAGGCAAGTGGAATTCAGGATTGATATCATACCAGGGGCAGCACCCATAGCTAGAGCTCCATATAGGCTAGCACCTACTGGAATGAAGGAGTTGAGGACGCAACTAGACGAACTCCTAGGGAAAGGCTTTATACAACCTAGTTCCTCGCCTTGGGGAGCTCCAATCCTCTTCGTTAAGAAGAAAGACGGTTCGATGCGAATGTGCATCGACTACCAGAAGCTGAACAAGCTAACAATTAAGAATAGATATCCTCTCCCTAGGATCGATGATTTATTCGACTAACTTCAAGGAGCTAGTTAGTTTTCTAAAATAGATTTGAGATCAGGATATCATCAACTGAAGGTTAGAAGTGAAGATGTTCCTAAGACAGCCTTTAGGACCCGCTATGGTCATTTTGAATTCTTAGTGATGCCTTTTGGGCTCATAAATGCACCAGCAGCATTCATGTATCTCATGAATAGAGTTTGCAAACCATATTTAGATAAGTTTGCCATTGTCTTCATAGACGACATACTTATTTATTCTCGTAGTCAAACTGATCACGAGAAACATCTTAGGTGCATCCTAGAACTTTTAAGACAAGAGAAACTTTATGCGAGGTTTTCTAAATGCGATTTTTGGCTTAGAGAAGTCCAATTTCTTGGACATATGGTAAGTGAGCGTGGTATCCAAGTGGATCCCGCCAAAATTGAGGCCATAATGAATTGGGAAGTGCCCAAGACCCCAACGGAGGTTCGTAGTTTCTTGGGATTGGCTGGTTACTATAGGAGGTTCATTGAGAACTATTCAAGGATAGCCACTCCTTTAACTTCCTTGACCCGTAAGAATATTAAGTATAATTATGGTCCAAAGTAACAAGAATCTTTTGAGGTTCTTAAACAAAAACTGAGCAACGCTACTTTGTTATCTCTACCCGAGGGTATTGAGAACTTTGTTATCTATTGTGATGCTTCGCACACTGGCATGGGCTGTGTGCTAATGCAAAATGGCAAGGTAATTGCCTATGCATCACGACAGTTAAAGGTGCATGAAAGGAATTACACCACCCATGATTTGGAATTGGGTGCCGTTGTATTTGCACTTAAACTATGGAGACATTACTTGTATGGCACAAAGTGTGTTATATACACTGACCATAAAAGTCTCCAGCATCTGTTTAATCAGAAAGAATTGAATATGCAACAACGCCGATGGATGGAAACGCTTAATGATTATGATTGCGAGATTCGCTACCATCCAGGAAAGGCAAATGTAGTTGCCGATGCCTTAAGTCGCAAGGAAAAGGTTAAACCTATAAGGAGTAACGCTAAGAGCATTGAGCTCAGAAATAGCTTAAGTGAAAAACTACTAAATGCGCAAAAGCAAACCTTATTAGAGGCTAATATTCCTAATGAGGGATTAGGCGGAACTGTGGATCAGTTAACGCCTGGAAAGGACGAAATTCTAAGATTAAATGATAGAATTTGGGTTCCGATCTTTGGAGGACTTAGAGATCTAATACTCCAGGAAGCGCATAATTCAAGATACTCTGTTCACCGGGTGGTGACAAGATGTATCAAGACTTGAAGAAGAATTTTTGGTGGATGGGTTTGAAGAAATCCATAGCCACTTATGTAGCTAAGTGTCTGACGTGTTCGCAAGTTAAGGCCGAACATCAGAAACCGTCGGGTCTACTACAACAATTAGAAATTCCCACTTGGAAATGAGAAATGGTAACTATGGATTTGATTACCAAGTTACCTAAGACCAAAGATGGTAATGACACCATTTGGGTCATAATGGATAGACTGACCAAGTCAGCACACTTCTTGCCAATAAAAGAAACGTATAATTCAGATAAATTGGCTAAGTTGTATGTGGACAAGATTGTGTCCCTACATGTTGTGCCAATATCTATTGTATCTGATAGAGATACTAGATACACATCTCACTTTTGGAAAAGTTTCCAACAATCGTTAGGCACACGATTAAATTTTAGTACGGCTTACCATCCGCAGACTGATGGTCAAAGTGAGCGTACTATCCATACACTGGAAGACATGCTTAGAGCATGTGTGATTTATTTAGGTGGAAGTTGGGATGACCACTTACCCCTAATAGAATTCTCCTAAAATAATAATTATCATACTAGCATCAAGGCTGCTCCTTTTAAGGCCTTGTATGGGAGAAAATGTAGAACGCCCGTATGTTGGGCAGAAGTTGGGGAGGCCCAACTATCAGGACCTGAGATTGTCCTGGAGACCACGGAAAAGATTGTGCAAATCCATGATCGTCTCAAAGCTGTCATGGATAGGTAGAAGAGCTACGCTGGCAAGAGGCGTAAACCTCTTAAATTCCAAGTAGGGGACAAAGCCATGTTAAAAGTATCACCCTGGAAGGGTGTAATGTGATTTGGAAAGAAGGGCAAGTTAAGCCCAAGATATATTGGACCATTCGAGATAGTCGAATGTGTCGGCACTGTAGCTTATAAGCTCAGGTTGCCAGAGGAGCTTAGTGGAATCCATGATGTATTCCACATATCTAATCTTAAGAAATGTCTAGCCGATGAGTCGCTAGCAATGTCGCACAAAGATGTGCAGATAGATGAAAACCTGACTTTCATTGAGAAACCAATTTCGATCGAGGATCGACAGGTTAAGAAGCTCCGAAGAAAGATGATACCTATAGTAAAGGTTAAGTGGGATGATTTTAGAGGTCATGAGTATACATGGGAGGTTGAGTCCACTATGCGACAAAAGTACCCCCCATCTTTTTGAATAAAATCTCGAGGTCGAGATTTCTTTTAAGGGGGTGAGGATGTAACACCCTGTAAAAATCATGTCGAATAGTATAGTGATACGTGTTGTATTTTTAAATATAGTCTGTTAAAGACCAATAAGGACCAAAGGCGTCAACAAGCTCAATCTGAGCCTCTGAGTGACGATCTGATGTCAACATGCATAAATAACAGCCTCTGAGTGACTGATATGTCAACATGCTTAAATCATTAGCCTCTGAGTGACAAATACGTCAACATGCTTGAAATTTGGCCTCTGAGTGACTGATATGTCAACATGCCAGCCTCTAAGTGACATCAGGATCAACACGCTTACCATAAGCCTCTAAGTGATCCTTTGCGAAGTCCTAAACTCTCATGCGTGCCATTTGTTGGACGAGAGAGTTCAATTTTGTAAATATGTGAAAGTTGGATAATGGGGGGGATTAAAAGTGTCAACATGTTAATTTATTCCTCTGAGTGACCTTTTAACGAACCGAGAGCTCAACAATGTCCGGGCATAATCCCGGGTATGCCAAGTATTGACTACGGAGGGCTAAAAGTGCCAAAAAGGTGTTTAAAAAGGTTTTTAGAAGCTTTAATAAGTTAAGGGGCTAAAAGTGTCAAACTTTGAAAGTGGCCTTGGGGCGGTCGCGGGCCGCGAGAGACCAGGCCTGGGTCTCTCGCGGGCCGCGAGAACAGGTCTGCTACAGAAAGTTTTGTTTGGTCTCCAAGCAAAACTCCAAAACCATTAATTCGAAACTATGCTTCTCTAAACTGCTATGCCACATTTTGGGACACTTGTAATCTTCTTCTTACACCCCTAAACACGTGGCTTCACCTCCTTTGAGTTCTCCAACTATAAATAGGTGTTCAAGTGCTTCATTCCAACTTGCACCTTTCTAAATCATAACTCTTCTCCCTCCTCTGGAAGTTCCTAGCTTAAAGGAGCATCCAACTTAGTTCTTTTGCATTCTAGGAACCTCTTGTAAGTGTTCCTTGCTCTTGCATTTTCGTTTATAGGCTTTTATAGCCAAAAGTCAAGCGTTTTACGGCAAACGCTTTGACTTTCGGTTAAGACCATTATGGTCCAGCCATTGTTCGAAATAAACATGGCCAAGTGATCATAATAAGGTAGGTGTTAGTCCGTATAAAGGGCACCTCCTGAAGATCACGTTTGCTAGACCAATAAACGGGTCAAAGTTATGAAAATAAAAAGTCAAACAGGCCATTTTTCGGAAAAATCATAAATTAATCTTATATATGTTATGAAACCTGTTTTGACACTTAAAAAAGTTGGTAATAATTATTAGAACATGTATGAACATGTTCGGCTCGTCAATTTCAGTTCTAGGGTCGGTTTGCAACCGAAAGTCGCGAAGTTTGACATCTACTTTGACTTTCAATTCTGACCCGATTTAGATTAGTTACTTACTGATCTAAAGTTTCATTATGATCGTAATATAATGTAGCATAACCCTCTGAGGTTATATTACATGATCATAATCAGAATCCAAGTTTATGCGCAAATTCCATAATTATGCCATTTTTGACCAAAATGTCCTTTTTGAACAAAACAAGGTTTTAAATGATATGAACTTGAAAATGAGTTTCTACTGATATAATATTATAAGTAGGATTATTTGGGATATTAAACCAAGTTATAAACTGAGTTTTCAAGCAGGTCCTTAAACTATGTCGATAAATGATGGTTTTAGCCCTTGTGGCTCACAAATGATTTTTAATCAATCTTTTCAAGATAAATCATTTACCTACGGATATGTTATATTAAATAACATATTTTAAACATTTGAATCTGACCCTAATGTCAGTTTTCGTAAACATCGCTTAAAACGTCATTTTACGACATAAGCGCCGTTTCGGCGCATAGTATGGTTTTAAACCATATTATTGACCAAGACCTGATACCTACTGATTTTAAAACTTATTTTAAACATATTTACAGTAGGTACATGCTATAAACTCATAATCCCAAATAATTTAGGAACTATGTGTAAAATTACCAAAATGCCCATTCGGTGCATAGTTTGGTCATAAAGGTTAAATACACATATAATTGGTATCCTACTGATATTATATGATAAATAAAGTATTTTTTTCAGAATACTTATAATTATAACATTAAATTATATCCAAGTTCCTTTTATATGGTATGAAATTACCAAAACGCCCTTATGAGGCATAGTTTTGTTTTAAAACCATAACGGGCATACAATTTGATATCGTACTGATATCTTAACTTATTTAAAATATAATGGCATATAGAACTTGTCCATGACTTATCCGGTTACCCGATATCGCTAATATGCGCACGGTTATGTATATGTAACTATTTTACGGAAGTTAACCGAAGCGGGTTTAACCTTGTCATTTAAGCCTCAATATCCAGAATGTTAATAGTTTACCCATATTAAACAAGTCAAGGTACTTGTTGGATTAAACTACATTCTATCCAATCATCTTTTAATCTAGCGTCATACGTTTTGATCAAGTACGCTAGTCGGTCTAAGTCTTTGACTTAAATAAAGACCGTTAGTATTTAATTGGTTAGTTTATGCCATAATCCAGACTAAAGACTTGCCGGTAAATGCTATCTGCACTTAGTCCTTTTGTGTACGGCTGAGTTATTAAAACTTAAAAGAAGACTAGCTCAGGTACATACACTCGACTCATTTCCCCTATACGGGCTTGGGTTACGGTAAATTATTACCGCTTGGTCGGAAATGAGATTCAATCGAACGCCGGTTCGGAGATAATAAATCCGCATATTCTGTTTTAATCAGTTCTGTTTGATAATTTAAACATCGGGGGTTAACTACCGTGTCCTGGATATCATCGGCTCATTACAAAAAAAATGGCCACGACCTTAGCGCGGGTGTAGGCATACACCCGATAGACGCTCAATTATGCATTCCCACAAGGTTGGGAGAAATTGACTCCTTCGTGATTCCAAAGTGGTGTGTACGTTAATTGTGTCTCAGTTTTCGTACCGAGCCCCGTATGTATGACAAACATTTAAATCTGTTAACAAGGTTGGACGGTCAATTAACCCAAGTTATATAAAGATTTTGTGCTGATACGCACTTAAAACATTTTTGAAATGTTTTCAAAATGAGTCAGTTGGGTGTATTTCCAGCGAAAGCTGACGTATTTTCAAAAGACTAATCTGCAGGTACAATACGAAAATAGGCCGGAAGTGCTCGGTAGTGATAGAGGATCTTCCAAATCCTAAATCTGCCCAAAGTCTGTTTTGTATTCTTTCCATGTACAATTTATGATCCGCCTGTGGATCTTCTATTACAAGCTTGTATATTATTTTGTATTTTTGAACATTCGGTTCGTAATAGTAATTTTACTCCAAGACTTCCGTTGTGCCGTGTTTAATTGACAATGATGTTATCAACTGATGTCACGATACTCCCCACCCGGGCCCACCGGTGTATGGATTTCGGGGTTAGAAATGCGGGGTGTGACACTTCTTTCACTCCTACACATAATCCATTCACATTTAGATTACTTGTCCACTTTTACGCAATCTATTTTACTCATAGCTCGCTTTTACAACTGAACCCTTATCTAGTTCAATTTTCGTTATAAATATAAACTAGTAACTTTTAAATTCATATAAAGTGACAATAATCTTCTCTTAGGCATTTTGTCAAACACTTGGTATGCGTATAACTCTTTAAGCATCATGCACTAGTGTTCTCATGCATAACCTACCCGATCATATCGAGATTCATCGAATCAACTAGTTTCATACAATTTCTTCATTTAATACTAATCCTATTCAACAATTACATATATCATACATCAAACATCAATCTTAGCATCTTAGTGAACCATTATGTTTCATCAACATTCTTCTTCAAATGGGTTTCATTCAAATCATCAAAACAATCAAAATTTAGACATAGTTCATCTTCTACATGTTGTTACTAACTAGTATTCATGATCAATTTCATCAAACACTCATGGTGTACACATAACCCACTTTATCAATTCACTAAAACGAAAAATGCAACTTACTTGATGATTAGAACACCTAGATGATCACCAATTTTGGTTCATGCATAAGCTTGGGGTTCAATTCTCCTTCTAATCAACAGATTTTGTTGAGCAAGGGTTTCCCCTTGCTTCTTCCTTTTCTCAGTCAATTCACACACGCCAGAAGTGTGTGTGTGTTTTAAATTTTATTTAACATCTTTCTATTGTATTCAATTTTGGCCCTTATAGTTTGATGTTTATTTTATTTTGGTCAAAACTATTCTTTAATTTAAAACTCTATTCACGTCCTGCTAGAGTTTTAATCTTAGTCACATTAGGTAACACTTATGTTAGCATATAACTTATCTTAACATATTGACATACCTATAGATTTTTAGGATATTACAGAAAAGAGATTAGTTATTTCGAGATAGATAGGGTTGGCTAGTATATCAACTAAGATAAAAGGATGAGAGATTGAGATGATTTGGGCATGTGGAGATGAGAAAGATGACGTGCCGAATAGAGTCATGGAAATCCTCACCCTGAAGGGATTATGAGTAGAGGAAGAACCAAACTAGACTTGGGATGAATGGGTTAAACAAGATTTGGCAGACTTACACATCTCTAAAGACATGGCCTATGATAGGACTTCTGCAGGCATAAGATTAAAGACTTTTAGAGGAGGGTGTAACTTTGTCTTAGTATAGATGAACTCGGTAACGTACAGATACAGAAAGCACTGATCCCGAAAAATCACAAAAAACCAGTACCAGTAAAGAAAGTGCTTGGTATGGGGGTATTCGAAGGTAAATCAATCCAAAATACAGATATCGTACCGAGAGTACCAATTCCTAAAATGGCAAAATTGGGTACCGAATTGGTAGCAAAAGTGGCTCGGTACGCCACATGTCAACACCAAAATCGTTCTCACCGTTTCCACACTTTTAAGCGTTTTCCCCATATCCCACCCCTATATATTGTATTTATCGCTTTTGTTGTATAGATTCATTGAGAAGCACCCAATGTTGCTAATATACCTTTATGTCTAGATATGATTTGGAACGTAATTTAACTAGAAGCAGTCTATCTATTTTCTAGCATAAATATATAATTTATCTATATCAAACTCTTCTTGTGCTTTATGAATACTTTGTATGGATAAAATTTTACAGAATATATACTTGTTATTTGCATATGAGTCTAATGGATGTAAATGTGTGTTGTTTTAAAAATAAAAGATGAAATTACTTGAAATACGTGCTAAGTAATAGTAAACAAAAAATTATATAAACCCAATATTTTATTTTTACGTTGATGTACAATATAGCTTAATCCTCTTTACATTCACAAGGTCTCACCATCTCTTTTGAAATTGAAAATAAAAACAGAAAGAAAAGGTACTATCCTTTCTAATATAGTACACTAAAAGATTCTATACAACCTTATAACACATTTTTATAAAATATCTGATATACCCTAGATGAATTACAAGTTACACAAACATAAGTGAAAAAAACTTGAATTAAAGTGATCGGCATCTCGACTTCAACAACTATTCCAAATAGAATTTGCAACAATTGGGTCATTATAGTGTTAGTGAATGCAGGGACAGATATAGCTTGAGACAAGGGGTAGCCTCCGCTACCCCGGGGTAATGTAAATTTTGGAAAAAATGACGTTTTTTCGATTTCGCTACCCATATAGAAAAGAAAATTTTGAAACGTTGTCCTTTAACGTTTTTCCTAAATTTGCCACTGAGCGAATGGTTATATGATAGTACTTCCGAGTAGTCTTAAAATACAAGTTGCATCAGTAATTACTAAAGTGTTCTTGATTATTTTGGCAAAATCATGTCAAATATCGGACAATAAGAAGGAAAATTTGTATCAAGCTCCTAAACATAGCATACCGGCTTAATAGTCATTGAATATCATATCACAAACAATTATTATACACTTTACATGATGATAACATCTTGTAATTAACCAAGATCAACATGTCATTGGGTGTGTGACTATTACTATTAAGACACTCGTATTACAATATAAACACGTCTTAGGTCTATAATAAATTAGGTTAAAAGATGATGTTGACATTAGTGATTATTAAATTGAACATATTATTTTTTTAAAGGCGACACTTTATTAAAACAAACAAATAGCAAGACGCTAGATACAAGGAAGCAAGAAAGAAAATAACTACAAAGAAAACATATACTCATTTTTATCGTACAACTAGGTTTTAATAACTATTTTCATGTTTTGTATCAACTTACGTAATAGTGTTCGGTATATATATATATATATATATATATAATATACTATTTTCATGTTTTGTATCAACTTACGTAATAGTGTTCGGTATATTATATATATATATATATATATATATATATATATATATAACACTTGAATGGTATCGTTTCCAACATAGTCATATCACTTGTTATAACGGATGCCCCATTCATGATAAAAACGTGTACGCGTCTCCTAACAAACGAAGGATGGAACGAGCGTCACACCCAAATCAACATGAGGTTCATGCTTATGCTTCGTTGTATGCTCTGGAACCAAGGGGTCCAGGCGTATGGATTAGATAGCCATTTTACCCTGACTATAAACATAGATTCGGTACCGTTATTCAATAAATCATGACCGGTAGATGTTAGCAATTATAAGGCACCTCTCGACTTACCCTAAATAACCAGCGCACTAAATGCCCAATTACCATGCCTGAACAACCATCACCACTTAACTACAAATACGATCCTAAACAACCATGTTTAACATTTACTCCTCTATTTAATACACTCATGTACCAATACTTATTCGCGTCAGAACTTCATCTCGTGTGACGGGGCTAATAGTGGTGTCTCTCTTTAGGCGGGTTCGAAGCCCAGGTAACTTACAAGCTGCAACCGAGTCTTGTGATTTTCCAAGATGTGCCATGTTAGCTGGATGAATAACTTAATATTAAATCTGTATCATATCTCTCCATCTCCATTAAATTTAGCCAAGTGTTGCATTGTATAGAGAACGTCTTGTCATATAAGTAACATGGAAGCATTATTTTTTGTTTGGTTGTTTCTTTTTAGGTGTCAAAGAATACCCAAGGCCCCACAATAATCCTGTTAGGTTTCCCTTTACTCTTTACAGCTGACCATTATATCACAGACAGAATTTAGGTCAAAAGAATATATATATATATATATATATATATATATATATAAAGTGACATGAGGATTTTTATAAACCTATCTTCAAGGGTTTTGTATACATTCATCCTCTATCACACACATTTCTATCATCTTATTTTCTAAAATATTTTTAAAATGTTAATTCGAATAAAGGTTGGCAATAAATCTTTTAGGAAAATTACATAAGAATGACAGGTAGACGTACAACAAGCTGTGCCGCAACCCACTTTTGAATAGTAAATCCAATTCTACTGAAAACAAAACTCTGGTTCCTCGATGTTGATCAATTGTTGTGCACGACCTTCTGCACTCTGTCTAGGAATCGAATAGCTTCAGGAGTAAGGGAACCAAAAGTATCAAAAGCAAAAGGAATGAAAACATGTTGATTTTCTGGACAAGCTTTTCGATTTTTTATAAATAATCAAAGTTTTCTCTCCTTTTCTTTTAAACTTATAAATTATTTCCAAAAAAACATCTTAATAAATAATAATTGATTTATGGTTTTAGGCAACCAACAAACCATGTGCTCCCATACAACACCCTTCCTAATCATGAAGCTAAGCTGTTTCCTTTTTGTGTTGTTTCTTTAGAGTTTAGAGTGTAGATACTTGTACCTCCTACTCCCATGCTTTTCTTCAAGCAACAAAGCAACCCATTTTCTTTCAAATAGTTAAAAAGAGAAAACAAGTGTATTATACTTTTTATAAAAATTTCGAAAGTAAATCACACCTATGCCATTGAAATACATGATTTAATCGTCGCATATATATTCTCTTGCGTATTTAGGCTATCTATTTTTCACGTACACAAAAATGGCGGCATAATATTTCGGGAAATCAAAACATATTTGTAAGGATAAGACTATTAAACACTTGAACGTAAGTCGCGCATCACTAAAACCGACCTTTGCAAAGGGCATAAATGTTGACAATAAGAATCACTAAAACATACTAGTTTAAGCACATAAGGAGATATTAAGGGCATAAATGCCACGCATCACTAAAACCGACCTTTGCTATTAAAGGGCATAAATGTTGACGATAAGTATCACGAAAACATACTAGTTTAAGTACATAAGGAGATATTGTAATATATATAGGGAGGTTTGTCAGTGAGGAGAGAGATCAAAACATGGAAACCAATGAATGTTGTTGGGATCACATGATTAATCGTTGCTCGTGATTGGTTTTAATGTATTGATCAACTATCCACGCAAGTGGTTATAATATTGGCATGATGAACTATCACCCCTATTGATGGTCATCGTAGAGTGGTGGTTGTTGTGGGATTAGTAGAAGTCTGTTGTTCTACACGCTACACTATAGTTTTAAAGACATTTTAATATGATCTCAAAGGCTTTATATTTGTTAATAAGTTTGTTGAAGATAGATACACGGAACTTTTGGGTGCACAATCATGATTATGGACATTAAAGGCATGACAACTTAGAGTTGTTTTGAGTCTTGTTCAAAGGGTTGTATCGTACGAACCTTGTTAATGAATTGCATGTCGCATGATATTTGTATGCGACATTCTTGACGACTAACATATGACGAGAGCACGATAGTGGATGACTTATGTGTTGGCGCCACATTACGTTCGACCTCAAGTTTCACTTTTTTCATTGTGAAGATCCATCATATCTCATACCATTGCATACTCTTCATGGCACCTTGTTTACCTAATTTATTAAAAGGAATAAAAGGTTTTGTCATTTCATGTCATCCGGACAACTATGACAAAACATAATATCCTCCATCAATAGGTATAAAATTCACCTAATAGTAGTTATAGGAAAATTAGTGATAGAGAAACATTACCGAAAGATACCTCATGTCTAATGTTTATTTCCACTAATAATAATTTTCTTGATTTTAAATTGTATTGTGAACCTTACCTATTAAATCTCATAACTCAAATAATTATTTTCATACCTAAACATTTTATTTTTCCTTTGGTTTAAGTGTATACTCTACATTACCGACCCAAGATTTATTTTATAGAGGAGCAATTCAAGGGCTTAGCCAAACTTTAAAGATGAGCGATCAAGATTTTTACCTAAAAACTAAACTCATTCTTTTTTCTTTTCCGTGGGGAGACCGTACCAACACTTAAAAGTAGACCCGCCCCTGATCATCGGCTAAAAAAAATCTTACCTTATACTTAAACAAGACAAGAAATTGATCTATTCATAATTTTATGATAGTAAAAACACTTGGGTGAAAACTTTTGTTGCAAGACTAAAATCACAAATGCACATATTCCAAATATATACTTTACACAACTATTTTAACTCTTTTCTCTTTCTTTTTTTTTTTTTCATATACTACAAGTTATTTATAAAACAGGTCCACAAGGACTGCAATAAATAAAAAAAACAAACTAAAACCTAAACTTAGTCGAACACTACAACTGCAAGTCAACCTATGAAAACCCAAACTCACACAATCCTTAAACAAGATTAACCTATGACCTTAAAACTGGCAAGAAGTACCCAGCCTCTGTCTCTGCTTCTGCCTCACAGCACCCGACTTACGCTCCGCGAACGCGCGGTGCAACAGCCCATGTAACGTCTCTAAAAACAGACCCCATTCGTCATCGGTCATATCTGCAACCTTCACAAAGGAAGCACCCGCTGGTAGCTGCTCGGTCGCACTCCTGTGGCCCGCCGACGAGTCACCGAGACTTAATTTTTCTTCAATGACGTCGACACATTCGATACATATGGAATCTTTCCTGATACAGCAGGAAGCACGAGTTCCTCGTATTCTTCGTGTTCGTCTTCTTCTTCGAGTTTCGAAAGCGGGTTCCTCCCGGGTCCGAAGGGGAATGAAAAAACCGGGTTTACAGGTATTTCAGCATCATCACAGTCGATTTCAAACTGAAAACCGTCTTCATGGGGCTCGGTTTTAGGGGATAACATGAACATTTCTCTTTCGGCTACAACCCGTCTAGCTTCCATGCACAAAACCTCGAGCTCGCTGGGTTCCTCTTCGCCACGCCTGAACTCGCGGGTCATCATCTCACCGATCGTGGCCATACACAAACCGTAAGCAGCCGCTTCTTTGAGGAAAATAGTGCAGAGGGTTAGAACCCGAAGACATGCTTCGCGAATCATCGGAAGCTCGTTTCTAAGCATATCCGAGTCACGATACGGGTCGAGTGCTTTAATGTAGTCAAGTTCGTCTTCTGAAAACGGGATCGAAGCTTGTGGCCAATGGATCCACTCGAAATACGGATCTTCTAAACTTTCGGGCAGCAGAGACCGTGGTCAATGGGTATGAGTTCAACTTGTTGACCAAATGTCCCGTTACCGTTAAGCTTTCTAACGAGCAGATTTCCAGCGTGGCGGTCGGTGTTAAGAATCCTTATATCTAATATACCGATACGATGAACAGCAGAGACCGGGTAACTCGAGGTCCCGTGATCACTAGCATCATAATCATGAGGGATAAACTGTTGCAATGAAGCAATCTTGCAAACATGTTTCTTCTTTCTACCTTGTTTAACGTTGTTGTTGCTTCCACTAACACCATCATTAACATTGAAAATAGAGTGAGTTATTTTGACAAGTGCAGTTGGAGGTACATTAGCAAAGTGTCATAATCAAGAAGGTAAGCAGCCACTTCACGAAAACCCGTTTCACCAACCCGAACCGACCGTTTCAACCCGGGCTGACCAAGCGCCTTACCCACGAACCCTTTCGGGTTGTTGGGCGCAAAAGGCTCTTCATCAGTCGGTTTCACAATCGCTACACTCTCACCTTCACTGTTCCTAAATAATAAGCACCTCCAAGCCCGCCATTGACCTGGATCGGGTCAACACCGGCCTTTAATGCCATCACGATCTCGTTAACAAGCTCTTTAGTTCTCGAAAGGCCACCGGATTGACACAATATCTCAATAGGCCCGCTTCGATCACGCTGTTGTATATCCCTACCCGAAGGAGACAAACACGGAGTCGAACTGCTTCTATGCATCAAATTCCTCGTCAACAGAAGCGGAGAATCGTTACGAATCGCACTAAGATCGTTCTTCAAAACCATATCTCCAAAAGTCAAAGAACTTTCTTCAACCGGGACATTAAGCGCGATCTGTAGCCTCCGTTTAAACCATATGCGCGTTATCATTTCTATCTAACTCCATTCCTAAAACACATCCGCTTTCGGTTTGAACAAAAACCCGTCTGCTCCCGGTCGGTTTCCTATCATTCCCATGGTATTCCCGACCGATCGGGCTCTTAAAAACTGCTACAGCCATTTGAGTTTGAACCGGACTGTCTAACTTACTAGACATTAACCAGTTAACCAGCCAAATTCAGAAGCTGATTGCAATTATTGATATACAGTGCAAAAACAATCATCAAACACCAAAATTGATTGATTTCACACACCACCCATGTGATTGAACCTACTCAGTGCAATTTCCCCTAATCTGTAGACAAAAAAAAACAACAACAAACAAGATACACAAAACAATTAGATACATATACAAGTATACAATACTATCAAGATTATGTTAAATTTTAGAGACTAAACTACAACCACACTGTTTTGATACAATTATTACAAAACCAACAAATCTGAAGGTAACCATTAGCGGATGAGATCGGTACAGTACCTCCTCGAGACAGAAGCCTAGCTAAAACTAAAATAAAATATGGTATATGTTTGGTCGGTACCAATATGATTCGGTCCTGTTAAAAGTACAGAACAGATTTTGTACTGTACCGATATCAAAATTAAGCTAGATTTAACAACAAATATCATACCGTACGGTATGGTATGATACGTTCGTACTAACAGTTCAAGAAATTATGAAATATTACTCTAAAGGTGATGTTCACAAAAAATGACCTAAAAATCCAAAAGTATGAAATAACAGCTGAACGGTAGAAACTCACCAATAACCAGATCTCAGTAGATTAACGGAAGTCAAACGGTTCAAGATCCGGATAAGATGATTAACCGGAGACAAAACCTGATGAAAAAAGGGTTTTTTTTTATAAGAAAAATCGTATAAAAACGAATTAAAAAAACCCTTTTTTCTTCATCTTGTTGTTGCTCCTGTGAGATCAATCACTCTCGAGTGTTCTCTCTCTAAATCTTGCTCTGAATAATCGTATCTATATAGAGGTTTGGACAGTGATATTCTTTTCACCCCGGTTTATAAGGAGTAAAAGGCCAGGGTTGAAATTCAACATATAAACTTATTACGTTATTTATTAAATTTAATTCATGACAAAGATTTGTATAACACGTAATTCTAGTTTTGAGTTTAGTAGCATAAACGTGTTTGGTTAGTTTTGGATGCAATTTATTAACGCGTTTAATTGACCGGACGATGTTCTGACTAACATGACGGGTTCATGGGTTGTCTCGTTTATCTTTTATTGCTTTTGAAAATTATGTTTTGTGTAATAATTTAATTTGGTTGTCTATTTTATGTCAAATTTTAAGTTTTGTATAAAAAAAGAAATCAATATCTAGTTGTATAGTATAAACCTATGTATTTGTTAAGTATTAATATACTACAAATTTAAACAAGTCACGTTCGTATCAAACCAGTAGTGATTCCTTAATTATGATTTAATCAAACTTTTAAGGGACGGTCAAGAACCTTACCAAAAAATAACACTAATTTTATTTAGAGAGGGTGACTGACCCCTTCCTTTGGTAGTAGGAATGCCACTATGTCAAACTGTAAAAACTCGTGTTAAGTTCAAAGTTCATATGCTTAACACATTTTTCAGATTCGACGTGTAAACTTGAAAACACGACTTATTTAACACTCGTAGTATTCTTTAACCTAATAAGTTTAATTTTCTATATAAAATCATCAATTTTTATAATTTAGGTAGTTTAAAATGTAAACAATAGAAGTAGGTAAAACAAAAAAAAGAACGAAATTATTATATTTTTATCACAGGAAAGAATGTTACATTCGACAAATACAAAAGATTTTACAATATTTCCTTAGAAAAGCTTTTATACCGAAATATAAAATACTTATGTTTTTGGATATTTAATTAATTAATTAATTTATCTCCGTTAATCTTCTTAGATTTTTGGTTTAGAAGGATCTGGAAGAAGGTAAACTGTCCGTTGGATGATAAACGAAAGGATGTGATCTGAGCCGTTGGAAGAAATAAAGAACAATGGTGACGTGGGAATAATGATTGGATAGGAATATGACAGTCAACGTCCAAACAATAGTTTGGTGTGCGTTGTATAGAGTTGACCTTCTGTGTCTTCACTCGTAGGTAGCGTTTTACCACAATTATTAAGTAAAATTATAACTGATGTTAGGTTAACAAAGACATAAATAAATATTAGTTTTCTTAATAATTTATTTTGTGTGTGAAGAGGTAACCCCCGAACACTCCGAGCCAAGGTTCTCCGGACAACCAAATGAGCATGCATAACCGGCAGGGAAATGATGTCGCACGACGAAGAGTGAACTTCTACCACCAACAATCATCGAGGGGAAACGACTGCCAAACCTTACTAACGGTGAAGGTACGTAAAACCGTAACTGACTGGGGATTGTTTAGTAACTAACTCAGAAAGCGACTGGTCTGGAAGGAACCACAAGCTTACGTCATACAAATCCAAGGCTATAAATGTGTCATTCATTGCTTAGAAATGATAGATTTTTTTTTCTAATACTCCAAAGTCCAAACCATACCTTATTCTTCGATATATCAATCTTCATAAACAAATACGTATTCTCATGCCAAAGATGATCATAGTGAGACAACTCTCTCTGTGACGAGTCTGATTGGTGTTTGTTTTGCAGGTTTAGGTGCCCAAAAAGGTTCTGATTCTTTTAAGCAATGGTTTTTGAATCTTTAGTATTCTTATATATTTGTTAGCAAGTCTAACTAGGGTTTTCGCATATTTGGTATCATGATCAACATAAGAAAGACATAAACTATACAAACTATATAAAAAACATGAGCTTTGATCATCATGTTGTATGTCTTGTGACCACTAACTATAAAACATGATCACAGTAATTTATATTTTCCATAAACTAATACAGACATGTATGATTTTGTTATGGTTGGGTTAATTAATTGCGGTTAGATTTTAATCCATACCCTTAAACACACCATTTTATCATGTTAAACTAAAAATGAAAATGAAACATAGATTTCTAGATGATTCTATTTTTCCGGTTAAACTTAAAATGAAAACGAAACATCGACTTCAAAATGATTCTATTAACTTACGTCTACAGTTTCTAGTTACGATTTGATATTTCAGTTTGTGTTGTAATTATATAATGTTGTTTGTTTTGGATTTTCCAGCTTCCTGCTACCCCCTCTTCTCTATCTTATAATTTGAATAAAATAGTTGCGGTTAAAAAAACGTGCATCTCTAAATCTCTAGCATAAGAAATTATCGTATCTACTATACATAGAAACAACGGTGTATTTATTATTTGATTGTGAGTTATTGAAAAGTGATTACATTTGTTTATGTCTCTGATTCTTCGTTATATCAATTAGAGTGATTATACATGGACCACAAGCCACAAATAAAGATGATCAAGAAACAATTTAAAATTAAAAAAAAAAGTAATCAAATACTAGGTTGTAATACTTACAACTTTTAACATTGTTGATGTTTAACGTACGGAGATGAGATTTGAACACAAACAATACCTTTTGACATGTGTATATGCTTTAAATGAATGTTTGGTAATATGAGTTACTTTTGTTCTCATTAACAATTCTCTATACACCTTGTAAACGTTTATGCAATTGTTTTTTCATTAGACACATGCAGAAACTATAGACTGAGAAGGAGGTCGTAACCATTTTAGAAGAACCACACTACATCAATAATACTTTTATTTTATTTTTAACTTTAGTTATGTTGATCAACTTGAGTACTCAGTTGAATTTTAATGCATGAGAGAAATTATTATTTCACTTTTCATTAAAGAGTAGGTAAATTCATGTGATAAACTTGATAAAAAGGAAAGGGATAGAAAAGAGATAATTCTAAAACGAATATAACTTCGAACCCGGCTATGTAGTGTGGTCATGAACCAAATGATCATCACCACCTTCCACGTCAATGTTAGGTCACCCCACCCTCATCCACCAACCTAATTATCACCCTATATGGTGCGGATCATGACCCTCGCTATCATTTACTATCCTTCCTTATCTATCAAAATCCCCTGATTAATTGAAAGAAGGGTTATTGTTGCCACGGATTAAACTATGCGAACCACGATGGTTTGCATTAGAGGGCGGTGTAGCGGTGGTTCTATGATCCTACGTGGTAATACATGACCCAAACCACCATCCCCATACCCCATAACCTAAGTATGAAAGAAAACGTGTTATTCCATTGGCTAATCATATTCTATATTTATTCTCTCTTTTATTAAATTACATTTTTAATTGTAAAACACATGAATTATTCATTAATCATAATCTATATATTTATTGTGGCGGGCTGATTAATCCCGCTCAAATCTTAAGCCATAACCATAATCCAATTGTTTCAACTAGTTAAACAAAAAGTTGAAAATGAATCACCAGTTCCATAATGTCTTGGTTAATTTAGATCAACGTTTTTCAGTTCTGATTTGATTTTTGGGTTTTATGCTCATCTCTAAAATAAGAATATACGTCAAATTACTTACTCCTTGTAAGACTTAAACCCAAGATAAACCCTAGTGGTTAATATAAGAAACATATTGTATCTACTATACATAGAAACAAACAAAGGTGTAAAACCAATGGCCTTTTAAACAATGGTATCAATTGAGTGTATGCATTATTTGATTGCGACTTATACTAACTTTTGAAGAGTATTGACATTTGTCTTAGATTGCTTTGTTATTTCAAGAAGAGAGAATAATACATGGGCCACAAGTTACAAATAAAGATAGCCAAGAAACAATATAAACTTTGCAAAAGATATTAAAAACACATGTACTTAAGATGTAAAGCGTATAAAGTTAAATGAAATCTAATCAAATACTAGGTTGTTATCAATTACTTATAACTATTAATAACGTTGATGATTAAAGGAGGATGGGATTTGAACCATAAACAATACCTTTTGTTTTGTGTATATGCTTTCAATCAAAGTTTGGCAACATAAGTTATTTTTATTCTCATTAACAATACCATACACTTTGGAAACGTTTATGCAATTGTTCTTTTCATGGACACAATTTATTTGGAGATATGTAAAAACTAAAGACAAGAAGGAAGCCAAAACCTTTTTAGAACAACCACACATTAATTATTTTTTCTTTTTCTTTTTTAACAATAATTATGTTAACTAACATGAGTACCCGGTTGAATTCAATGCAAAATATTATTTCACTTTTCATTAAAGAGTTGGCAAATTCATGTGATAAATTGGATAAAAATAAAAGAGTTAGTAGAGTTATCAATATAAAACAAATATAATTTATGATACGTTTAAAGTTAAGTAACCCATAGATATGAACGAAAGTGTCTTAATCATCCGAGCGGTAGGACAAATGGTCACATGCCGGTGTGTAGATTCTTGAACTCAAAATATAGCGAATTCCCTTTAAGTTCCACACATGAATCATTTGATTAAACTTGCTCTATATATTTATCGTGGTGGACTGATTAATTACTGTCAGGTTTTGACCCATACCTATAACCAAACTAATTCGTTCGGTTAAACAAAGAATAAAGACGAAACAATTTCACAATGATTTGGTAAATTTGGATCAACGTTTTTCGGTTATGATTCAACTTTTACGCTCATCTATAATGGAAAGATCTATTCTTACTATACTTATAGACAAAAGTGGATAGAACTTTTTTTAAACAATGGTATCATTTGAGTATATGCATTGTTTTGATTGTGAGTTATACCAACTTTGAAGAGTGATGACATTTGTTGTTGTTTTTCATTAAACAAGTTAACCTTTCTAAATGATATAAAAAATATGTCAAGTTTTAAATTTTATAAAGTTAATCTGAGTTTTTAATCAAATACGTATAATCAAAGTTTGGCAATTTTCCAATGTTGAGAACATATTTTAGAAATATAAACGAATATCACTTTTGATCTGTTTGAAGTTACAAAACCCATAAAATATAAATGAAAACTTCTTGATCAGCCGATCATATTGACAACGGTAACATATGGTTTGCCTACCGTCAAACTCAAATTACATAAAAAATTCCTCTTAATTTTCCCTCTTTTATACTCACAATTTTTCTTATTGTCTAGTTTAACTTTTTTTTTTTGAATTTAAAATATAAATTTTAAGTTACCTACCAAATCTAGATATTTTTTAGAAAATGGTGTTTGATGTAATGTTAAAGAAGTAAAAAACCAACGTTGTTTTTACTCGACTTGCTTAGTCTTTTATTGATTCTATGCAATGATAAAAGAACATTAAAAAAATACAAATCTAACAACTCAAATTTAAAGCATCTTGTTTCAAAAACATCATCAAACTAAAGTATTGGTTTCTCCATTTGCCGTCCATGGATTGATACATGAAAGGCGATTTTTAGGACGGACCATAGATAATAAACATGTTGTGAATCCCAAAGTTGGGGCAACTTGTTTCTATTTTATTATTTTGTAACCGCAATTTGTTGAGATTATGATTACTTTTTTTAGTTTAGTTGGATTTAATGTTTGTGGAGGTATCTTATTGTTTTTTTATTTAGTTCAAATAATTTGTAGTTGATGTATTACATTTTTTTAATGTAAATCTGACTTTAGTTCATTTTCCCAAATAGAAACTCATCCTTAAATCACGGAAAAGAGGCAAAGCACATAGAAAAGCACAGGAAAAACAACATTGACAACAAAACCATCCTGTTTCTCCCAAGAAGATAAACTTTGGCTATAAAACTATCATATATAAAGAGATACACAAATGTTAATGCAAAGACCAATAATATATTGAGAATCATAATACCTGTATAATGTATTTTTACCTTTTTTAACGGCAAATTGTTTTTAGTGTCGTCTATAGTACTTGAACCTAAGACCTTCGCTTCCTACACCCAAGTTTTCAAAGGTTTTGTTTTGCCAATGAACAATCCACCCTATTGATTAATGCACTTTTGCTTACTACTTAAAAGGTGAGGCATAAGACGTTTAAGTAACCACCTCTCTTTTTCTTCTTGCTACTTATGATTATTTTTTTATACACTACGTATATTATGTATTCACCACAGTTCTGAATATATCATTTGTCTTAAATGAGCGTGCTCTCATACACCAAAAATTTGGATCAACAAAAAATAGTAAAATATATCATGAAAGTATACAAAGTCACTAGGCCGTTGGGCTCACAATTTAATGCATAAGATTAAAACGGTGAAAAACTTCTAGCTTTTTGATGACGTAAAATGCTTATACTTATATGGCAAAATTTTATTTTTTGATAACGTGATATTCTTATGTGGCAAACATAAAAAACTAACTAAGTTAACATTTAGTTAGTATGAGATCATTGGATAAAAATACATCAAAATTAGGCATGTCTTTAAACATTTTTTTAGTTAGGAATGCTCCCGACCAATAGATAAAAGTTAAGATTATTAAAATCTAATAATGCTTTCTAAAAATCATTGAAACCAATAGTTGTATCTTTATTTGAGTATAATTGAAAGATACTTAAAACAGAACACGTTTTTGTATGTGTTATTTAAAAGGTGGTCTAAACTAATTACTTTATTCAAGTTATACAATTACAAAGGTATGTCCAACGTATGCCAATGCATTTAAGTTGTCAAGATTTGACACGTCGATAAAGCGTGTAAATATAATTGTGCGTCTAAACCATTGTAACCAATACGCATAATATTAGTTATACCATCACCCTAAAAAATAATTTATGGTTATAAATATAGCTATCTTATACAAATTTGAAAATATGTGCAACTTCATAAATTACAAATTTTCTAAAAGTGTGTTTCAAAGTTTTGCAAATGCTACATTTATCTTTGAGATTTATATATATTCATAGTAATTTTAACCCTTTTAATTTAAAAGATTACATATAATCAACTTAATAGTTGTTAAATTCTCATTCTCACCTATAATACCTATCTAACAAATGATTGTAGTGGAGTTAAAATACACCCAAAACTATATATATATTATATATATATATATACACACACATATATATATATATATATACTTCACACAAAAACATAATGACTTCAACAAAAAAATATTTGTCCAATAAATGAATGAAATAGTAGCAATATGTAAATAAACATGTTCAGGAGTCATTACAATCATTTATGGAGGTAGCCACATTGTCAAGTGCATTGTTGCAGTAAGAGACCATATCATCCCTAACCTTAAACAAGTAGGCCTTTAGCCGGAGACAAACTGGCTGTGGAACATGACTCCAACATAAGGGACATGTTGTTGGATGGTCCTTTAGCCATGACTCAATGCACCCATCATGGAACTGGACTCCATGCTCACAGTTGGTGAGCCTGTTGGACCCACTGTCTTCGTGTTCTACTTCACAAAATACAATCAAGCAGAATCGGACCAGTGTCGTTACATTGATCACCCTTTATTTTGAGTTCTTGTTGTGTCACTGTAAGCTTTTGATCTATGGAAGTTATTTTGAGAGCACTTTGCCTTCAAGTACTTATAGAGCTTTTGACATCCTTCAAATCGTCTACTGTGTTTTTATATAGGTTGCACTTTTCGACCCGTTTACTTAATGAATTGGTCGATTTAGGTTGTGTTTTATTTCAAATGGGTCAAAGGGTTTGTGCAATGTACATGTATTTTTGAAAATGTTAAAAGTAATTTTATTAAAGATAGGCTGACATGCTCTAAGCCTTGAATCTGTGCCGTTCTGAACATCCTATATAGAGTGCTCATATCAATGGGTCGGGTAATGGGTCAAACAGGTAACTATTAGCGTGAGTCAAACAGGTGACCGCAGAAGGCAACAGTGGCGGATCTAGAATATCTTCGTAGGGGTAATGTTTTTTTTTTAAAAAGTGTAACGAAATCGAAAAAAGGTTAAAAAAGGTCAATTTTTTCCAAAATTTACACTACCGCTGGAGCGCTAAGGGTAGCGGGGGCTACAATCATAAGGTATGTCCGCCCCTGGAAGGCAACGTTGATGATTCTAGGTCAATTTTGTTGCTAAAATGTTTGAATTGTTTGTACTTTTTGGTAAAAATTGCAAGAAGAGATTTAAATGATGTGAGATAATTATTATAAATTTATAAATGTAATGTTTGTGTCTTTGATGGTAATATTAGGTATTAGTGTAGATTGTTTTTAAGTGTTTTAAGTTGTTTGATTGAGGTAGATTTATGAACTTATTGGATCTAAATAATGATCAATAACTACTAAGAAGCCTTGGACATTTGTTATTGTGTCTGATGAAGATTATCAGTTTTGGTTGCAACAATTTTATTTGCAATGAATTATAATTTTGTTGTAGCTTTGTAGTAATTTATTAGATATTTTGGGATTTTGGTGTGTCCAGGTATGGATGCTAAAATCTGATGTACCTATTTGGTTTTAGAATATTCATAAATGAACATAAACGGACACGTTGAATTTATTAAGAAGAAAATACGAACAAAAAAAGTCATCCGTTTAAGTATTTGCGTTCGTTCATTGTTTTGTTAAAGTTAAATGAATGAACCCGAACAATTGAGTCATTTATGGGCTTACCAACATGGGGTGGCTATATTATAGTTTATTAGTATTAACTCACAAGGCTCACTGTTCAAGCAGCACCCTGTGCATCGTTTTATCAAACATTTACCTGAGCTGCATGCATATAAGTTGACAGTGGATATAACATCATAACTATAATCTATACATACACTCATCCAGCTTACCTTCGTTTTTTCGTTAACACTTTTGAAGGTCATCTGTCTAGCAATACCAGCCAAAGATTTTATGTTGTCAATGCTTGCAGCTCGTGATATACGACGTATGAACAAATTGCTTGAATGTGTTAACGAATTAGATAAGGCGCCTCATCTTAAAGATATACGCATTACATTTGAGGAATTCAAAAACTTTGCAGAATTGCAGCCATTTTCTCTATGGGCAAGTCAATGGCATCTTGACAACAGATGATCTTTCAATGAGCAGCTTCCCATGTAAGGCATTCTGAATGTTCACTTATTATTATTACACTATTATTATTCATCTATTCATATATTCATTATCATCATTATCATATTATATCATCATTATCATCATCTCATCATATATCATCTCATCTATCATCATCATCATCATCATCATCATCATCATCACATCATATCATCATCATATCATCTCATCATATCATCATTCATCATTAATCATATCCATCTCATCATCATCATCTATCTCATCTATTATCAAGTGTGAGGGCTTTTGCATCAATAGTAACATATTGCACTAATTTGTAATCTAGGAAGTAGCAACCAACTAAGAAAATAATCTAAAATAGCAACAAGTCTTATGTTTCTTACAAGGGTCTACATATTCACACACCCACTTGCCTATTTAGACACCCTTAAGACGGGTCGTCTAGATCTAGACAGGGAGTCTAGGTTTTTGTTTTCTCCGACCACATTCCTCCCTCGTACAACGTAAATCAGTCACATCGACGGGGCGTCTATCCCTATACGGACCCTGAAGACGACCAGAACAAGACGGGGCATCTAGGCCTAGACGACCCGTCTTGAACTTTAACGTTCTGCATGCATGTCAGGAAAGTACTACGTGATACGCCCCATCTAGTACTAAACCTGGCTCTGATACCAATCTGTCACACCCCAACCGATGGCGGAAATATCAGGATGAGTCGAAAACGAGATTGCAAGAGTCTTCATAACGCTATTTGTGACAAGTGTTTAATCATTAAATTTTACATTGTTTTAAATCAGATAATACGGAATTGAATCACATCACATATAAAAGAAATGCAATTTCCTTTCACTGATAACAGTTATTACAAGGTTTTGAAACAAAGTACAACATGTTTGAAATGAGATACGATACAACAAATATTTAAAGTTTAGATGCGTTTCTAGACAATCCTATTAAATTCCTTGCATCATCATAATTTCCTGCAACATGTATTAAAAGCGTAAATCAATACAAAAGTATTGGCAAGCATACAAGTTTAAAATTAAGTATAAAAATATAAGTTTGTTTCAATCATGACAAGTATATGTTTAAGTTGAATCGCACCTGTATGTAGACAACTTTCGCATAATAATAATAGCATATATCAGAATTCTCTAACTAGCATGCATGAAACCCTAAGCATAACAATATCATAAGGGAACACGCTAGAATTAATAAGTATAAACAAACTCAATCGTAACAATTAGCATGTATAGGCAAGTTTGAACTAACACGTATAACTCGCAAAAGTAATATTGATAACACGTTTGGTAGTTTGGAATACATTTTATTTCGTATAAAATAAATTTGTTAATTGATACATGTTGCACCCCAAAATGCGTTAAAGTGTAAAAGGGGTCGAGTATGCTCACTTTCTTGCAACGCTTCCCTTGGAAATCCCGCGAGGAGCGGAAGAGTTGGATGGCGACGCCGAGGTCATCAAAACATGGATAAACGAAGGTAATGAAATGTTGTTAGAATAATTGTACATTTATTTATATATATATATAATGAAAATATATATATATATATATATATATATCAAAACTTGATCGATCCGATAGGCTCGCTTTATTATTTGACGCGTTTGGTTTTAAAGATTTTGGCGAAAAACGGGCAGAGTTTCCTCTGTTTTTGGACGATCCCGACAACTAAAGTGCCGATTAAATTTTCCAAAACGCAACAATTTTCAACAACAATATAGGTATATATATATATTTTCTATGTATGCTATCAATTTATACAATGTTCGGTTCGTGTTAACTATATTTAATAGTAAAAATACAACGATTAATAATTCCATGTAAATAAAATGCGCGCCAAATGCAAAAACGTAGTTATTCACTAAGTGTATTGGTTTGAACTTGATTAATCATAACATTATATAAACAATATACTTGTAAAAAGGAAATAAAGTTTTACCGAAACTCATGGCGACCCGTCATGATCTGAACAGAACCGAACCGCGGTCGGACATGTTGACCCGGCTTAACCAGTTGACTAATGTTGACCGTGTTGACTCGTTACGACCAAGTCAAACTGAAACTGAAAACGAACCCAACAAAGCAAGACTCGAGTCGTATCGAGACTGAATCGGCTAACTTGTTGCCTGAACCGGGGCCATTGACTGTTTGATGGACCCTAGCCGAGAACCTGCTGACCCAAACCCTACCCTGTCGAACTAAAGTTGAACCAGGGCCTGACCGACTCGAACCGGATCTGAATTTGCACATAAATCAGACTCGAAACAGCTGAACCAAACTCGAAATTGTTGGACGGAACCCTACGTAAGTCTGACTCGAGACACCCAAACGCACCAAAACTGAGCCAATCCACGTAACCGCCACCGTCGCACCACAGCACCATCGGAACGACGAGTCACCGCCACCCCGTCTTCATCGTCGTCATCGGCAACACTGGCTCCGCCAGTTGCCGTGTCTTGTCGCCAGTCAACCACCACAGTGTTGTTACCTGTGGTGGTATCAATGATGCTGCTCCCGTATCGTTCATCCAAGAGAAAGAGAGTAGAGGTGGTGGGTCGCGGTTGTGCGGGAAGGAGAAGGGGAGTGGTTGTAACATTCGTCGTAAAACGGGTTTCAAAACCCGCTCCATTTAAAAATCAAATATTTATTCGAAGTTCGTCACATATTTGTTTAGTAGTATTATCTAATTCGATAATTATAGTCAATGAATAATTAAGATGAAAATAATAATAAATAACAATAATAATCGTTATTCAAGTAATTTAGATTTAATGTAAAAAAAAATAATAATAATAATAAATAAAATGAAAATTTTAAACTTAGTTAATAATTCAAGAGACTAAACATGTATTTCTACTAAACTAAGTTCAGGGGTTTTATGCTATTTTCAAAAAGAAAAAAAGAATCAAAAAAAAAAAATGGGCAGCGCCCGGACTCGAACCCGGGTACCCACCGAATCCACAAACTCCACACACACCTCATTCACCACTGCACTACACGCACATTACTGCTATAAATGAAATCTTAAACCTCTTATGTTCTGAAACATTAAACCTGCAACCCCTTTATCTTGATCCTCTGTAACCTGTAACCGTCAAGCGAAATAAAGGGAGAATCAATCTTGAATTCGATACTGTTGCAACCATTACACCATCGGCAATCATTGTAAATCAAATCACCTTCGGTTACAATTTGAAAATCATCAAGCCATAAATCAGTATTTTGAAACCGAAAACTTAAAAAAAATGAATGAAACCGATTACAAATCATTCAATCTGAAAATACTGAAACAATCTCATTCACCAAACGATCCCACAAGAGCTTTCTGTACAAACACTCTACTGCCGGAATTGTCTGGTAGTCACCAGAAAATATTCACCAGAAAAACCGAAATCGTGGTGGATCACATCACCTATAAATACCTTGCTAACCTCGTTCTCAAACTCATTCAAACAATTCTTGAAATCCTCTGCTTATTCTCCCCAGCCTCGCTGACCTCAGAGTTTCATCTTCAAGTCGCCGGAATTCAGAACAGAAATCGGATTGACTGGTTACTCCATAAATACAAATTGTTCCACCACAAACGAATTCGCTCATTCCCTCAAAACACTCGCTACATCAACACTTAAAAACTCTCTGTTTTCCTTTCTGCACTTCGCTGGAAAAATTTGGAACTCGCCGGAGTTGGTCACCGGAATCATCAAAGTTCTATCTTCCAGTGGGTATGAATCTTTAAAACATTTCTGTGTTCATGTTTAATTCCGTTAGTTGTAAACCAGTAACCAAAATTGTTAAAAATTTAGATAACAGTCGGAATTGTTATGTGTTTTGATTCAATGAAGAAGATGAAGTTATAAAAAGTTTATAAGTATAATTAAAGATGGGATTTTAATCGGGTTAGACACACAGTCCCGTGGTGGACTGTGTGCAATTTTAAACCACACGTCCCGAGTTCGATTCGTGCACTTAACCGGTTTCCTGTGATAAATCCCAATTTTTTTGAAAGGCCCCAGAACACTTTCCAGTTATTATATAAGATTAATAAAAACAAGTATTTTAACCAGGTTAGACACACAGTCCAGCGGTGGACTGTGTACAAAGTTAAACCACAGGTCACGGGTTCGAAACACATCATGCGCACCGGTTCGACTAGTTTAAAAACCTTTTTAATTAAATAAAATTCTGAATAATCTAAGTAGTATATAAATATAATTAAAAACAGAAATATTTCGGGTTAGAACGTAGCTCAGTTGGTAGAGCTGCGTGCACATGTACGGGAGGTCACGAGTTCGAACCTCACTCAGCGCAAACAAACACAAAGTCCTAACCGGTCAAACAGTCAAAGTCAACTGGTCAACGTAACTGGTCAAAAAGTCAAAAAATTTTATTTTCTTTTATTTATTTATTTTATTTAAAAATCAATTAAAAATACTTAAAAATAATATTTTTAAAGTTAGAAAATGACCTTAAACTCACAAAAATAAATCTAAAAATCCTATTAAAATTGTTAATAAAATCCACTTATTTACCGAACCATTATGTTATTATTTAGGTTAGTTTCTCTCGTGGTTAAATCCAAATTCGTGCGCATTCATCATTAATCCAAGGAAACGCAACCACTGTGAGTGAATTCTTACAAATTCCCATTTTTATTCATGTTTTGGGGTGTATCATGTGTCGCTTAAATTAATTCGCTTATTCAAACTCGTGCTATACCATTATATGATCTAAACTTAGAATGTAAATATTGTTTGTTGTTATGTATTACATATTATTAAGTTGTATGCAAATTATTTATTAGGCCCATCAGTTCCTCGTGGGAGACGAGTTGAACAACGCGTGCCTCAAAACTCATTCATTAGGCCCATCAGTTCGTTGAACAACGCGTGCCTCAAAACTCATTCATTAGGCCCATCAGTTCCTCGTGGGAGACGAGTTGAACAACGCGTGCCTCAAAACAATCAATTGTTGTATGTGTGTGCAATATTTAATATTATGTGTTTTGTGAAGAAATTTACATCTACATTTACTCATATGTGGTTATGCACTTTATTTTATAATCAATACAATAAACACGTTTAAATGTTTTCATAGGATTCACTCGCCAACTTTTTGTTGACCCAAAAACCATTTTTACACATGATACAGGTGGACATGATGAAGCAAGGAACACATAGGAAAGTGCCTTAGAAGAAAAATAATGAAGTCTAGAAAGATGTATAGAACATGTTGTACTTGTATGATTTGATTGTATGATCTTCTTTAAAATTGTTATAATAAATATGAAACATTATAATAAATGTCATGAGCTTTGATGAAAACCTAATCATGCCCCGATCACCTTTTTCCGCTGCGGGTCGGGGTGTGACAGATTGGTATAAAGAGCTTTTGACTATAGGGATATATGATAGGTTATTAGACCCTTAGAGCCTATACTATAGTTGATTAGATTTTAATTGTTTATGTGGTTACATGCAAACTCATGATGTTTATTTGTTTTCATATTTATTACATACACAAATGCATGCAAACACTTCCAATATTATATTTTGTGATACATAATGAATTATACTTTACAGTCAAACAAACATAACTAAATACACATTCATCATACATATTTCAATGTTCACATATTCAAATCACCTTCATACTTCCGTTATTCAAGATTTTGTCGCATTTTTCATTTTTCAAATCTCATCAAAGTGAGTTCTGCGACGGGCATGTAGTAACTGACAGGGTACAAGTACCGGTAGTCGGAACGTCCTGTCTAGGTTGGCATTCGTATAAATCCAATATAACAGACCAGTTTGCCTACCTGGGGACTAACGATGAGAGTACGAAGGACCTATTAGGCCAAAGCATGCCACACCAAACGTCGTTCGAACTAACCCCACTTTGAGTTGTCACCGTGTCCACACCTGGATACATTCCGAATATCATACGTTACATACATATTTCTCGATTTTCTCCGGGTTTTTAGTGTACGTAACCAGGCTAACACATGCGAACCATATGAAAAACCCGGTAATCATGGGGGCCCACATGATTACGAAGTGAAGTATGGCGGCATGCAAGGCCCAATTACGAGCAAAGCCCAAGACATCCTATGGATGTAGTAGATTTATTATTCTGTATTTTATTTTATGAATGTTCATTCCTAAATACGACATGTGACCCCTAAAACGTCCAACTCATACTCTTGATACGTATTCCTTGAAAATGTCTTCTAGTCTCGCTCGTAGGAAGATGAGATCAGGAAAAGCCCGCGAGCGCATGGCTGCCCAAATCGCTCAGCAAATGGCGGCCGTAATACCCAACATCGTAGTTCAAGTTCAACAAGCCCTTACCGCTAATCCTGTCAACCCAATCAATCAAGAAGATCAAAATGTTATTAACCCTCCCCCAAATACCACTAAATGCACCTTCAAGCATTTCAAATCCTACGACCCTCCAAAATACGAAGGGACTGAAGGTGTCACCGCTCTTCTCCATTGGTTTGAGGAAATGGAAAACACTTTCCTAAATTGCGATTGCCCCGATGATCGCAAGGTGCAATATGCTACGGTCGTTTGCTTGGAACAGCACTTACATGGTGGAATACAGAGAAGGCCAAACGAGGTGTTGAAGATGCTATGACTTTAACTTGGGAAGAGTTGAAGGAAATCATGACAACAGGGTTTTGCCCAAGAAGCGAAATCAAGAAATTGGAGGATGAGTTCTATTCTTTGAAACGAAAGGAAGGCGACCACACCACATACAACAAGAGATTCCTTGAGTTAAATTAAATGGTCCCCAACTTGTTCACTCCCCTCTACCGTTTGATCGAGCACTACATTCGAGGTCTTCCTTAAAAAATTCAAGACTCTGTAATAAGTACCACACCTGCAACTTTGGAAGCAGCAATGGAGTTAGCTACAGAGCTCGCTGAGAACCGCATACGAAATAAGGACTTCAAGGAGGAGAAGAAGAAGGATAAAGCATCAACTGAAACCTCAAACTCCACCCAAACCGAATCCTCTTCTCAACCCATTTCTAAGAGAAAACGAGATGGGCAAATATTCGCTGTCACCCAACACAATCAACCAGCTTCACAAGCCATACCCCTCCAAGCTATCCCAATCACTCAAGTAGCACCCAACTCAACTTACCCAAATAAGAAACCTTACTTTGGACCTCACCCTCAATGCAACACCTGTTTTTATCACCATCCATCTACCTTACCTTGTCGACTATGTGCGAATTGTGGACGCTATGGACATTTGAGCAAGGTTTGCCGCACCTCTCAAAACCAAACCTCACCCCCTACTCAAAACATGATCCAAACATATCAACAACCTCAAAACCCCATGCTCCCATATGTTCGAGCTTGTTTCAATTGTGGCGACCCTACCCACTTTAGAAAACACGTGCCCTCGATTGGTTAATATCATAAACGCCCAAGCTCAAGCGAACCCAGTTAACCAAGCAAATCAAGAAAACCTAACCACTAGGCCACCAGCAAGAGGAAGAGTTTTCAACATCAACGCCAATCCTGTTGAAGATAATAACGGCCTAAACGAACCACCCAACTAGTCTTATTCACCAAAAAAATCAAGACTCAACTCCAACCGCTTAGTTTTTATGTTTTTCTTTATGTTATCTCAATTTTCACGTATCTCAATTATAAATTTGAAATTTATCCAAGAATCTTAATGCGAATTACTATTTCAGTTTTGTTTTATACTCATTGATTTAACATTCATATCATCATACCTCACGACGTATCTCAGTCTCATCATTTAGAGAAGTTGGGTTGTGTCTCACTTCTACATAGACTAACCTCTTCATCATAACAAACGAGAGAGGTACTGTCAGCATTCAAACATGTATACTATCAGAATTAAGACTCAAGCTTTGGTTGTTGGGTTTGTTTATGTTCTAGAGTCACATAGAACTAATCATAACTTACTGATAAAGCCAATGAAAATTTGACAAGAATATGGTGGATACGCCGCTGGTACTTCCTATATATAAGTATTCTTGCCAAAGGATCAAAGGCATTGTCAGGCGGTTATGAGAAGTTCCATGTAGGATTTAGTAGTGTCATGGTTGAAGTTTGTTTATACTCACTGATTTAGCATTCATATCATCTCATCATTCAAAGAAGTTGGATTGTGTCCCACTTCTACATAGACTAACCTCTTCATCATAACAAACGAGAGAGGTACTGTCAGCATTCAAACATGTATACTATCAGAATTAAGACTCAACCTTTGGTTGTTGTGTTTGTTTATGTCCTAGAGTCACATAGAACTAATCATAATTTACTGATAAAGCCAATAAAAATTTGACAAGAATATGGTGGATACGCCGCTGGTACTTCCTATATATAAGTATTCTTGCCAAAGGATCAGAGGCATTGTCAGGCAGTTATGAGAGGTTCCATGTAGGTATTAGTGGTAGAAGTTTTGTTTTAGGATATAACCTTATCTTTCCAAACGTATCAATTCTCTCAAAACTCTTATGCATGAGATCATACCTAGTCAATCAACTCTGTTTATCAATATTCCTTATCTTAGGCATCAAAAAGCGATTCCTGTAGCAAGGTATTCAACCCTTACTAGGAACGTTACCGCCTCAAATAAAAATTTAAACTCTTAACCCTCTCCTAAGTATGTAATTGCCAAAACTACCCTCCTTTCGAGTCAACCATACCACTACTTAAATTTCGGGACGAAATTTCTAAAAGTAGGGGATACTGTAACATTCGTCGTAAAACGGGTTTCAAAACCCGCTCCATTTAAAAATCAAATATTTATTCGAAGTTCGTCACATATTTGTTTAGTAGTATTATCTAATTCGATAATTATAGTCAATGAATAATTAAGACGAAAATAATAATAAATAACAATAATAATCATTATTCAAGTAATTTAGATTTAATGTAAAAAAAAATAATAATAATAAATAAAATGAAAATTTTAAACTTAGTTAATAATTCAAGGGACTAAACATGTATTTCTACTAAACTAAGTTCAGGGGCTTTTATGCTATTTTCAAAAAAAAAAAGAATCAAAAAAATGGGCAGCGCCCGGACTCGAACCCGGGTACCCACCGAATCCACAAACTCCACACACACCTCATTCACCACTGCACTACACGCACATTACTGCTATAAATGAAATCTTAAACCTCTTATGTTTTGAAACATTAAACCTGCAACCCCTTTATCTTGATCCTCTGTAACCTGTAACCGTCAAGCGAAATAAAGGGAGAATCAATCTTGAATTCGAAACTGTTGCAACCATTACACCATCAGCAATCAATGTAAATCAAATCACCTTCGGTTACAATTTGAAAATCATCAAGCCATAAATCAGTATTTTGAAACCGAAAACTTTTAAAAAATGAATGAAACCGATTACAAATCATTCAATCTGTAAATACTGAAACAATCTCATTCACCAAACGATCCCACAAGAGCTTTCTGTACAAACACTCTACTGCCGGAATTGTCTGGTAGTCACCAGAAAATATCACCGGAAAAACCGAAATCGTGTGTGGATCACATCACCTATAAATACCTTGCTAACCTCGTTCTCAAACTCATTCAAACCATTCTTGAAATCCTCTGCTTATTCTCCCCAGCCTCGCTGACCTCAGAGTTTCATCTTCAAGTCGCCGGAATTCGGAACAGAAATCGGGATTTACTGGTTACTCCATAAATACAAATTGTTCCACCACAAACGAATTCGCTCATTCCCTCAAAACACTCGCTACATCAACACTTAAAAACTCTCTGTTTTCCTTTCTGCACTTCGCCGGAAAAATTTGGAACTCGCTGGAGTTGGTCACTGGAATCATCAAAGTTCTATCTTCCAGTGGGTATGAATCTTTAAAATGTAACATTTGTCAAAAACGGGTTTCCAAAACCCGCTCCGTTTTGTAACCGAATATCAAGTTATAAAAGTTACGTCGAATTTTTATGATGATTTTGATTTAAAACGATACATAATTAATAAATAAACTAAACTATAAAAATTATATTTGATAAAAAGTTAAAATAAAATAAATAAAAAAATTATGATGCTGCCGGGACTCGAACCCGGGTCAGCCAAGACACTTCAGCGACTTAACACACACTCACAAGACCACTCCGCCACATTGTGTTTTCTGCTAACTCTAGGAACACAAATGAAATTTATACACAAACTCAGTTAAAACCGGTTGCGCCATCTGAGAAACGGTAATCGGCAAACCAATCGTCAATTCGTTGTTTATTCACACATTCAGTTTATAACCGATGCACCGACGGTTTCTAATCAAATCGGAATTGATTAAACTTAAAACCTCATCATTATCGTTTTTTTAAAACCGAAAAAATCACCAAGTCCATAATTCTTCAACTTCAGACCACTCTCGCGACTCAGAGATATCACACCAATACTCCATTTCATTTTCGTCGCATTTTCAGACCATCAGAACGCCTGAATCAGCTCGCCGGAATTTTCTGCAAAAGTCACCGGAAAACCGTATTCAACTCAAACCGGTAAAATACCTCTACTTTACTGTTTCAATCAATTGTTAGAACTTACTAACATTAACCCATCGCTCATAATCAACCATAGACGACGTTGCTGGACTTTCTGTTTTCGCCGGAAAACTTCTGGAATTGTCGGAAACTCGTTGATTACCGGTATGCTCATTCCAACGTGCTGATAATCAATACTCATTAGTTCAATTTCACATCTAATCCCTTAAACCTGTTAATTGATTCTCACAGCCGAAGGTTCCAAAAACAGAGCCGACGAGCTTCGCCGGATCTCTGAAGAAGACGATCTGTTCGGTATCTTCTTTCCCCCAAACTTTTCGGTTCAATACATTCAAATTGATCATCATGTTCATTAACTAAATTAATCGCGTATCAGTTGTTTCGATTGATGTCTGTGTTTGTAATGAAGAAGACGAGTTCAGAGATGACATAAGATTAATTAAAATCGGAATTATAAACGGGTTAGACACACAGTCCAGCGGTGGACTGTGTGCAAAATACACACGCACGTCCTGAGTTCGATTCCTGCTATACGCACTCCTTATATAATAACACGCCTTTTTGTTTAAAAACCAAACCGGGATAACTCAGTTAGTTATTAAGTAATAATAAAAACCGAGATAATAACCGGGTTAGACACACAGTCCAGCGGTGGACTGTGTGCAACACTAAGTCCTACGTCGTACGTTCGAAACCCGTCACTAGCACCGGTCCGTGGAATTAAAATGTTTTTTTTGGCAATTAAAAGAAATTCGGTTAAATTGAATAAGTATATAAATATAATTAAAAACAAGATTATTTCGGGTTAGACACGTAGCTCAGTTGGTAGAGCTGCGTGCACGCGTACGGGAGGTCTCGGGTTCGAGCCTCACCCGGCGCAAATTAATTCGCTGACCGAACCGGTCAACGGTCAATAAACAATTTTTTTTATATTTTTATTTATTTAATTTAATTTAAAAATCAATTAAAAATACTTAAAAATAACATTTTTAAAGATAGAAAATAGCCTTGAACTCACAAAAATATATCTAAAAATTTCATTAAAATCCTTAATAAAATCCACTCGTTTAATATATTTTTCCGTTATTATTTAGGTTAGTATTTCTCGTTGTTCCGCTCATCTAATTCGTGCGCATCTCACCATCTCCAATCCAACGCACCCAAGGTGAGTGAATCTTTACAAATTCCCCGTTTTAATCACGTTTTGGGGTGTATCATGTGTCTTGTTATATATATATTATAATTAAACCATTGTGCATACATCATATCATGAACATGTGTATTTAGTTTGTTTCAACTGCTGTGTAGTTATTGTTGGATGCAATTTATTATTTTCAGTACATGCAATTTCATAGGCCGCCGCTCCCCCATTACATTATGAGCGTTGAGCATGTTCCCCATTTCATTATGAGGTTGAACCTGGCGTGCCCACATACGATCGGCTCCGTTTGATTGAGCCTTGATCGCACAGACATTTTACATTTTCAGAGCAATTTCATAGGCCGCCGCTCCCCATTACATTATGAGCGTTGAGCATGTTCCCCATTTCATTATGAGGTTGAACCTGGCGTGCCCACATACGATCGGCTCCGTTTGATTGAGCCTTGATCGCACAGACATTTTACACTTTCAGTACACGCAATACGATCGGCTCCGTTTGATTGAGCCTTGATCGCACAGACAATTTACATTTTCAGTACATGCAATACGATCGGCTCCGTTTGATTGAGCCTTGATCGCACAGTTCATTTATGTTATTTATCGTATGTTGTTGGTATGTTAATGTATGCTATCATATGTTGTTGTATGTTATAGTTGTGTTTGCTAATTGCCACTGCTTGATTATTTACATTTGCTCATTCATGATTATGCACAATTTTTCATTGATAAACTAACAAGTAATTCATTAATAAATGTTTATCTAATAAGGTTCACTCGCCAACTTATGTTGACCCAAAAACCCCCATTTTTACACATGATACAGGTGAATCAGCAGCAGCTAGGAACACATAGGATTGGACTAGAAGAATAAAATGATTTAGAGTTGGGATTGTTATGATTGGTTTATTTTCTTTGTATTGTATGAACATGTTTGGATATTTGGAAATGTAACTTTGATTTTATTAAATATGAAACATATTAGTAAATGTCATGAGCTTTGGTGATAACCCAATTATGCCCCGACTCTTATTCCGCTGCGGGTCAGGGTGTGACAGATTGGTATCAGAGTCATGACTATAGGGATATATGATAGGTTATTAGACCCTTAGAGCCTATACTATAGTCGATTAGAAACTTATAAGATTTTTGTGTGTTATATGCCAAATTTCATGATGTTTATACGTTTTATGTTAAATGTTACATTTGATATTGTGCAAGCATGTTCATAAGTATGTATTATCATATAATGCCTATCATGAATCGTATGCTCATAACATATCACATCCATGAAAGCACACACCACATCATGATTGCTTTTACAATGATTTTCGTGTTTTCAAATCTCATCAAAGTGAGTTCTCATGACGGGCATGTAGTAACTGGAAGGGTACCCGTACCGGTAGTCGGAACGTCCTGTCTAGGCTGGCATTCGTATAAATCCAAAATAAAGGACCAGTTTTGCCTACCTGGGGACTAACGATGAGAGTACGAAGTACCTATTAGGCCAAAGCATGCTATACCAAACGTCGTGTGAGCTAACCCCACTTTGAGTTGTCATTGTGTCTACACCTGGACACGTTCCGACCAAACATCTCATGAACATATTTTGTGGTTTGCATTCGGGGGATGCGAGTGTTAAATTGCCAATACTAATGTGAATCCTACCAAGCCAATAGCCATGGGGGCCCACATGACTATGTAGGTGAAGGTATGGGGGACATTTGAGGCCCAACATGAGCGAACCCAAGACATCCTATGGATGTAGTTGCATTATTGATATTTATGTTATTTTCATTTTCTTAAAGACACATGACACCTAAAAAGACTCCATAAACTCACAGTCTTCTTATGTACGTTCCTGTAGATGTCGTCTAGACAACAACGAAAGGGTAAAAGATCAGGAAGGTCTCAGGAACGCTTGGCCACCCAAATCGCGAAACAATGGCCACGATACTGCCTGACATTGTGGTCCAAGTGCAACAAGCCCTCGCTACAAATCCTACTAATTCTCCCCAACAACATGTCCAGAACATCGACAACCCTACTACTAGCAAGTGCTCATACAAACATTTCAAGTCTTGTGATCCTCCTAAATTCGAAGGGACCAAGGGTGTCACTGCTCTCCTACATTGGTTTGAGGAAATGGAGAACACTTTCCTCAACTGCGATTGTCCTGATGATCGCAAGGTTCAATACGCCACCGGGAGACTATTTGGGGTAGCTCTCACTTGGTGGAATACTGAAAAGGGGAAGAGGGGAATTGACGATGCCATGGTCTTAACTTGGGAGGAGTTAAGGGAAATCATGACTAGGCGTTTCTGTCCTAGGAGTGAGATTAAAAAGTTGGAGGACGAATTTCATTCTTTGAAGCAGAAGGAGGGAGATCATACCTCCTACAACAAGAGGTTCTTAGAGTTGAACCAAATGGTCCCTAACCTGTTCACCCCAACTTATCGTTTGGTCGAGCATTATATTCGAGGTCTTCCCTCGAAAATTCAAGATTCAGTCTCAGCACTTCACCAGCAACACTTGAAGCTGCTATGGAACTAGCCACTGAACTGACCGAAAATCGCATTCGAAACGGTAAATTCAAAGAGGAGAAGAAGAAAGCCCCCATTGAGGCTCAAACTTCAAACCATTCTGGTTCCTCCTCGAAGTTTACTGGTAAAAGGAATCGAAGCACAAGAAACTTCGCCGTCACACAAACCAATTACCCTATTCCTGTTGTACCCATTACCCAAGTCGCCCCTTCACCTGCACCATACGAAAGGCCATACTCTGGCCCATTACCAAAATGCAACCGTTGCCAATACCACCATTCTCCTGATCATCCCTGCCAATATTGCACCGGCTGTGGTCGCGCAGGTCATACTGTTCAAACCTGTCGCATACCTCAGCGAACGAACCGTCATCAGCCTTCAACACAAACCCACCAACAAATAATGGGTCAAGCCCAACAACCCCTAGTACTATCACCTACCCAACATTTAGCCCAAACATACTATCAACCCAACTATCCCATGGTACAATCTATGCGGACTTGCTACAATTGTGGAGATCCAAGCCATTTTAGAAACACTTGTCCACGTTTGATGAACATCATTCATGCCCAAGCTCAAGCTAATCCGGTGAATCAAGCTAACCAAGCTCCACCACCTGCAAGAGGAAGAGCTTATAACATCAACACCAATACTGTTGAAAATAATAACGGCCCAAACGAACCACCCAACTAATTTCTCCTCGCCAAGAATCAAGACTCAACTCTAATCGTCTAGTTTTAATGTTTTTTTCTTTATGTTATCTCCATCTTTCCGTATTCCAGTTGTAAAATTTGGAAATTATGTATCCAAGAATTTTAATGCGATTTGATATTACAGTTTTGTTCTATACTCATTGATTTAACATTTATATCATCATACATCTCGACGTATCTCAATCTCATCATTTAAAGAAGTTGGGTTGTGTCACACTTTTACATAGACTGACCCCTTCATCAAAACCAACGAGAGAGGTACTGTCAACATTTAGTCATGTATCATTTCAGAATTGAGACTCAAGTTTTGTTGTTGTGTTGTTTATGTTTTAGAGTCACATAGAATTGATCATGATTTACTGATAAAGCCAATGAAAATTTGACAAGGATATGGTGGATACGCCGCTGGTACTTCCTATATATAAGTATTCTTGGCAAAGAATCAAAAGCATTATCAGGAGGTTATGAAAATTCCGTGTAGGTTTAAATACCGTCATGGTTGAAGTTTTTGTTTATGATCATTACAAATGCATCGGTTCCCTCAAAACTGTTATAAATAAAATCGTAAGCGACATCAAAGATTAACATCCGAGAAGCCCAGCATGTTTCAGTAACAGAAAGGAGACGTACGCAAGGAGCCGTCTTATGGAGCTGAACTTAAAATTTAAACTAAATCCGACGGTATTCTATACTGTCTAGATCGCATATAGATTCCTGACCACAATAATCTTCGTGATATTTTTCTTATGAATGAGACGCACAAAACACGATATTCTATACACCCAGGAGCCGACAAGATGTATCAGGACCTTGATACACCCACTGGTGGCCTGGAATGAAAAAAGATATTGTTGATTTTGTTTCCAAGTGTTTTTCATGTTCCAAAATAAAAGCTGAACACCAAAGACCCTCGGGACTTCTGGTCCAACCTGAAATACTTATATGGAGGTGGGAAAATATAACCATGGATTTCATTACCAGGTTACCTCTCATTTCTGGTGGGTATGACATTATATGGATAGTAACTGATCGACTTACAAAATCAGCTCACTCTATTCCTATCCGCGAAATCGTAAGCCGACACGGGTACCGTTAAGCATTATTTCTAATCGTGATGGCCGTTTCACTTCACGAACATGGCAAGCAGTACAAGCCGCCATGGGCACACGATTAGATCTCAGTACCGCCTATCACCCTCAAACTGATGGTCAATCTGAACGCACCATACAAACTCTTGAAGATATGCTTCGAGCATGTGTCATAGATTTCAAGGGAAATTGGGACGCTCATCTCCCATTAGTTGAATTTTCGTGCAACAACAGCTGTCGTTCAAGCAGTGGCATGGCACCTTTTGAAGCCTTATATGGTCGTAAGTGCCGATCTCCTGTATGTAGGCACGAAATTGAGGAAGCTCAAATCACTGGTCCAGAATTGATCCAAGAAACCGCAGACAAGATCCATCAAATCCGAGACAATCTTTTAGCGACCTAAAGTTGTCAAAAGACTTATGCAGACAAACGACGGAATCCTTTAAGAGTTTAACATTGGTGATCATGTACTTCTAAAAGTATCACCGAGGAAGGGAGTAGTTCGTTTTGGTCAAAAAGAGCAAGCTAGCACCACGCTACGTAGGGCCTTTCAAGATACTCGAAAGAGTAGGACCTATAGCTTACAAGCTTGATCTACCAGAAGAACTCAGCAGGATGCATCCCACATTCCACGTATCAAACTCGAAGAAGTGTCACGAAAACCTCCACATCCCTCTGGAAGATATTCAGATTGATGAATCTATGCATATTATCGAAAGACCTGTAGAGAATCATGTAATTCGGAAAAAAAAAACCTTCTGCGATAAAGTCGCATTCCAATTGTTAGGGTACACTGGGAGTCGAAACGGAGACCTGAGTTTACTTGGGGACGTGAAGACTCAATGCGCGAACAATACCCGCACCTTTTTCCTACTACTATTACTTAAATTTCGGGACGAAATTTCTAAAAGTAGGGGATACTGTAACATTTGTCAAAAATGGGTTTCCAAAACCCGCTCCGTTTTGTAACCGAATATCAAGTTATAAAAGTTACGTCGAATATTTATGATTATTTTGATTTAAAACGATATAATTAATAAATAAACTAAACTATAAAAATTATATTTGATAAAAAGTTAAAATAAAATAAATAAAAAAATTATGATGCTGCCGGACTCGAACCCGGGTCAGCCAAGACACTTCAGCGACTTAACACACACTCACAAGACCACTCCGCCACATTGTGTTTTCTGCTAACTCTAGGAACACAAATGAAATTTATACACAAACTCAGTTAAAACCGGTTGCGCCATCTGAAAACGGTAATCGGCAAACCAATCGTCAATTCGTTGTTTATTCACACATTCAGTTTATAACCGATGCACCGACGGTTTCTAATCAAATCAGAATTGATTAAACTTAAAACCTCATCATTATCGTTTTTTTTAAAACCGAAAAAATCACCAAGTCCATAATTCTTCAACTTCAGACCACTCTCGCGACTCAGAGATATCACACCAATACTCCATTTCATTTTCGTCGCATTTTCAGACCATCAGAACGCCTGAATCAGCTCGCCGGAATTTTCTGCAAAAGTCACCGGAAAACCGTATTCAACTCAAACCGGTAAAATACCTCTACTTTACTGTTTCAATCAATTGTTAGAACTTACTAACATTAACCCATCGCTCATAATCAACCATAGACGACGTTGCTGGACTTTCTGTTTTCGCCGGAAAACTTCTGGAATTGTCGGAAACTCGTTGATTACCGGTATGCTCATTCCAACGTGCTGATAATCAATACTCATTAGTTCAATTTCACATCTAATCCCTTAAACCTGTTAATTGATTCTCACAGCCGAAGGTTCCAAAAACAGAGCCGACGAGCTTCGCCGGATCTCTGAAGAAGACGATCTGTTCGGTATCTTCTTTCCCCCAAACTTTTCGGTTCAATACATTCAAATTGATCATCATGTTCATTAACTAAATTAATCGCGTATCAGTTGTTTCGATTGATGTCTGTGTTTGTAATGAAGAAGACGAGTTCAGAGATGACATAAGATTAATTAAAATCGGAATTATAAACGGGTTAGACACACAGTCCAGCGGTGGACTGTGTGCAAAATACACACGCACGTCCTGAGTTCGATTCCTGCTATACGCACTCCTTATATAATAACACGCCTTTTTGTTTAAAAACCAAACCGGGATAACTCAGTTAGTTATTAAGTATAATAAAAACCGAGATAATAACCGGGTTAGACACACAGTCCAGCGGTGGACTGTGTGCAACACTAAGTCCTACGTCGTACGTTCGAAACCCGTCACTAGCACCGGTCCGTGGAATTAAAATGTTTTTTTTGGCAATTAAAAGAAATTCGGTTAAATTGAATAAGTATATAAATATAATTAAAAACAAGATTATTTCGGGTTAGACACGTAGCTCAGTTGGTAGAGCTGCGTGCACGCGTACGGGAGGTCTCGGGTTCGAGCCTCACCCGGCGCAAATTAATTCGCTGACCGAACCGGTCAACGGTCAATAAACAATTTTTTTTATATTTTTATTTATTTAATTTAATTTAAAAATCAATTAAAAATACTTAAAAATAACATTTTTAAAGATAGAAAATAGCCTTGAACTCACAAAAATATATCTAAAAATTTCATTAAAATCCTTAATAAAATCCACTCGTTTAATATATTTTTCCGTTATTATTTAGGTTAGTATTTCTCGTTGTTCCGCTCATCTAATTCGTGCGCATCTCACCATCTCCAATCCAACGCACCCAAGGTGAGTGAATCTTTACAAATTCCCCGTTTTAATCACGTTTTGGGGTGTATCATGTGTCTTGTTATATATATATTATAATTAAACCATTGTGCATACATCATATCATGAACATGTGTATTTAGTTTGTTTCAACTGCTGTGTAGTTATTGTTGGATGCAATTTATTATTTTCAGTACATGCAATTTCATAGGCCGCCGCTCCCCCATTACATTATGAGCGTTGAGCATGTTCCCCATTTCATTATGAGGTTGAACCTGGCGTGCCCACATACGATCGGCTCCGTTTGATTGAGCCTTGATCGCACAGACATTTTACATTTTCAGAGCAATTTCATAGGCCGCCGCTCCCCATTACATTATGAGCGTTGAGCATGTTCCCCATTTCATTATGAGGTTGAACCTGGCGTGCCCACATACGATCGGCTCCGTTTGATTGAGCCTTGATCGCACAGACATTTTACACTTTCAGTACACGCAATACGATCGGCTCCGTTTGATTGAGCCTTGATCGCACAGACAATTTACATTTTCAGTACATGCAATACGATCGGCTCCGTTTGATTGAGCCTTGATCGCACAGTTCATTTATGTTATTTATCGTATGTTGTTGGTATGTTAATGTATGCTATCATATGTTGTTGTATGTTATAGTTGTGTTTGCTAATTGCCACTGCTTGATTATTTACATTTGCTCATTCATGATTATGCACAATTTTTCATTGATAAACTAACAAGTAATTCATTAATAAATGTTTATCTAATAAGGTTCACTCGCCAACTTATGTTGACCCAAAAACCCCCATTTTTACACATGATACAGGTGAATCAGCAGCAGCTAGGAACACATAGGATTGGACTAGAAGAATAAAATGATTTAGAGTTGGGATTGTTATGATTGGTTTATTTTCTTTGTATTGTATGAACATGTTTGGATATTTGGAAATGTAACTTTGATTTTATTAAATATGAAACATATTAGTAAATGTCATGAGCTTTGGTGATAACCCAATTATGCCCCGACTCTTATTCCGCTGCGGGTCGGGGTGTGACATAAAACATTTCTATGTTCATGTTTAATTCCGTTAGTTGTAAACCAGTAACCAAAATTGTTAAAAATTTAGATAACAATCGGAATTGTTCTGTGTTTTGATTCAATGAAGAAGATGAAGTTATAAAAAGTTTATAAGTATAATTAAAGATGGGATTTTAATCGGGTTAGACACACAGTCCAGTGGTGGACTGTGTGCAATTTTAAACCACACGTCCCGAGTTCGATTCGTGCACTTAACCGGTTTCCTGTGATAAATCCCAATTTTTTTGAAAGGCCCCAGAACACTTTCCAGTTAGTATATAAGATTAATAAAAACAAGTATTTTAACCAGGTTAGACACACAGTCCAGCGGTGGACTGTGTGCAAAGTTAAACCACAGGTCACGGGTTCGAAACACATCATGCGCACCGGTTCGACTAGTTTAAAAACCTTTTTAATTAAATAAAATTCTAAATAATCTAAGTAGTATATAAATATAATTAAAAACAGAAATATTTCGGGTTAGAAACGTAGCTCAGTTGGTAGATCTGCATGCACGTGTACGGGAGGTCACGAGTTCGAACCTCACTCAGCGCAAACAAACACAAAGTCCGAACCGGTCAAACAGTCAAAGTCAACTGGTCCACGGTCAACTGGTCAAAAAGTCAAAAATTTTTATTTTCTTTTATTTATTTATTTTATTTAAAAATCAATTAAAAATACTTAAAAATAATATTTTTAAAGTTAGAAAATGACCTTAAACTCACAAAAATAAATCTAAAAATCCTATTAAAATTGTTAATAAAATCCACTTATTTACCGAACCATTATGTTATTATTTAGGTTAGTTTCTCTCGTGGTTAAATCCAAATTCGTGCGCATTCATCATCAATCCAAGGAAACGCAACCACTGTGAGTGAATTCTTACAAATTCCATTTTTATTCATGTTTTGGGGTGTATCATGTGTCGCTTAAATTAATTCGCTTATTCAAACTCGTGCTATACCATTATATGATCTAAACTTAGAATGTAAATATTATTTGTTGTTATGTATTACATATTATCAAGTTGTATGCAAATTATTTATTAGGCCCATCAGTTCCTCGTGGGAGACGAGTTGAACAACGCGTGCCTCAAAACTCATTCATTAGGCCCATCAGTTCGTTGAACAACGCGTGCCTCAAAACTCATTCATTAGGCCCATCAGTTCGTTGAACAACGCGTGCCTCAAAACTCATTCATTAGGCCCATCAGTTCCTCGTGGGAGACGAGTTGAACAACGCGTGCCTCAAAACAATCAATTGTTGTATGTGTGTGCAATATTTAATATTATGTGTTTTGTGAATAAATTTACATCTACATTTACTCATATGTGGTTATGCACTTTATTTTATAATCAATACAATAAACACGTTTAAATGTTTTCATAGGATTCACTCGCCAACTTTTTGTTGACCCAAAAACCATTTTTACACATGATATAGGTGGACAGGATGAAGCAAGGAACACATAGGAAAGCGCCTTAGAAGAAAAATAATGAAGTCTAGAAAGATGTTTAGAACATGTTGTACTTGTATGATTTGATTGTATGATCTTATTTAAAATTGTTATAATAAATATGAAATATTATAATAAATGTCATGAGCTTTGATGAAAACCCAATCATGCCCCGATCACCTTTTTCCGCTGCGGGTCGGGGTGTGACAGTGGTTGTGGTGGTGTTGGAGGGTAGCCGGCTGGAGTGGATGCCGGAGCGTCGCCGGGGGCCGGCTCCGGTGGTCGGATTTGAGAGGCAGGAGTGTGGGGCGTGTGTGTGTATGCGACGAGTGTGTGTGTGTGAGTTTTGGGTGTGTGTGTGTGTGTAGTGTAGGGTGTATATAGTTTAGGTTTTAGGGTTTTAGGTCAGCTTGTGTTGGGCTAAGGCCCGTTAGCTAGTTTCTCGGATACTCGAGCGGCCTGATATGTTCACAAGATCCGTTTTCAGATACGAGTTTCATAAAAATGTCGTGTTATTTTGCTTATTATTATTATTATTTTATTATTATTTTCTTATTGTTATAATAAGAATAAATAAATAAATAATTAATTATAATAATGATAATAAAATAGATAAATAAATAAATGTAGTGATGTGACACGTATTTCCTACAAGTAATGGAAGTGCGGAAATACGAGACGTTACAAGACGGGCATATATATCTTTGTTAAATAGACTCATGCAGAGCTTTTGTTGTCGCAGAAAACTAGGCTTCATCGCAGAAAACTTTCGATTCATCGTCGGCATTATCTCCGTCATAAACTTTGGTTTATATTACTTCATCTGATTTCATTCAAAGGTGGTGAAATGTCATCAAACTGGGACGCCAACTATTTCTTTGGGGCATATTCTGGCTAGACATGGGTGCCTGAAGCCAATACGGTAACAGTTATCAGGTTAAATTAGTTGTTGTTTTAATTATTTACTAATGGTGGTATCGTTGGTAGGGGGAGACCGGGTGTTCCCAAATCTAACGTGCAAGAGGAGGTTTCACGTGTAGAAGGAAATCAAAACAGACTGTTTCTAGACTTGAACGAGCTTCCTTCTAGTTATTCATGTATTATTGTTCTTACATCTCGAGTTATTTAACATGCCATTAGAGGTGGTAGCTTTAACTCATTCGATTATGAGGTGCTAGCTTTAATATATTCGGTTATGAATGAGTCAATTTAGTTCGAATAGGTTAATTTATTCAAGGTTTTATAATTGCACTAAAGCAATCAATCGTTTTACCAAACCAAGATTTATATTTGTCTTAATATAATCTTATTAAATCATTTTAGCATGTGGATCTTTTATAAAGTAATATTAACAAAATCCAAGAATAGTCATTATTTAGGGTTAGGTTGTATTTGAAATAATCGGTTTTTACTCATGGCCAGTTGTATGTCGCTTTATCAAGAGTAAAAACTAGCGATGTAGTCAAATTCTTAATATTTGACATGGATACCAAACCTATATATAAAACAACAAATGTGATGTATAAAGAAATCTTTAACGATTTGCGAATTTTTCATATTAATTTATTTCAATTAATTGTAATTTAATATTTACCTTAGTAGTTGAACGTTTATTTCATTTAAAAGTTTATATCAACATTGATAAATAATATAATTTATTGTAAGACCACCCGTGTAACACATAATTAAGAAAACGACTTGCACGTGAGCAACTAACCAGTTGTAACAAATTTATTTATCTATCGTTAATTTTTAAATTTTTTTTTTTTACTTTTTGTAAACTACAGTCAGTTTATCATCTGCTAGTATTGTTCAATACACGTTTTTAGAAAATATCAGAAAGTTGTTTGCAGTGATAACTTTCTACAATATAATTACGTTTACAAGCGCAAAAAGTATGAAAAAACCATAATACTTTTCACATTTATAATGGTTATAAAGGTATTTGTAATTAAATGCCATTACAAACATAAAACTCTTATAGGTGTTATATCTGATAGCACGTTAACTGTGAATTATACAAATAAACAGAGTAATTATTATTGTGCTACTTTATAATTATACGGTACGTACTATTAAATACTTTAGTTATCTGTATCATGTTAAAACATGTTTTAATTGATCCTTAACACAACTATTTTATATCATGATTTCTGAAGCATAAACAGGTTTTTAAGTTTAGACACGTACTACATGAGTTTAGTTGTTTACCATGTGTCATTTATAAACGTGAACAACTTAGACAAAAAAATTCAGTTTTCTTAAAGCGGGTTTGAAAAATTCGTAGCAAATGATATAACTTCTTGAACTTCTATTTATTTTCATGTACGTAAATGTGCCTATTTTTAGACTTTCAAAAATTCATAAATGACACTTATTCTTATAATTAAAATAATAAATGTCGTTTACATGTTTGGTTTAAGAATAGATCGAAGTTTAAAAACATTATGTGGGGAGATTACTGTAAAGTTATAATTATGTAGGTTGTTGTTTGTTGTGAGCTGCCCTGTTTTGGGGTAGTGACGGTTTTTTTAACGAAGATTATTTTTCAAAAATAAAAATGTCTTAAGAGTCAAAACACAACCATTTTTATAGAAAAAAAATGATCATTTTGATAGTTAAAAGTTGTTATTATCAAGAAGTGGCAGATCTTGAATTTTAAATATAAAAAGCCAAAAGTTTTTAAAGAAAAAAATATAGAGAAAAACTTACTACATATAAAACTCTCAAAAATTTTCGTTAAAAGCTTACACTTCGAATAAAAAACCCACATGCCCAAGTAAGATCCTCCCGTATGATCAAGGGACTATTATTCTTTAGGTTGGGTCATATATATTTATGTGTTGAAGTATTGTGTAAAATGGTGCACCTATTTTATTTCCAAGAGTGTCACTAATATTTGATGTCTGGATATCTATCATCATTGTTTAATGGTAGATTTTTCGGTTTATTTCGTATCAGGTCAAGTCACATAATAACAAGATAACTAATAACATATTTATTAGAAGATATATGATAAAAATACAATATCATTATACAGTTGTGTTTGTAGGATTTTATATTTTGAAAATGATATATTTGTTCATAAACATTCTTAAGCAACTCTTTTTCATTATAACAAATACAACTGTAGAAGTATTAATCTCATATATGACAATCTGAACATCAACTAATGTAACCATTTTTGTAGGGATCGATTAATGTGTGCTGTTAGTATATATTCAGTGCCTGTCAATTAGGAAGATATCTTTTTATTCTATGCACATCAATCACTTTGTTTTCTTGGTTGCCTTAAAATCATAACTCATGATTTTTTTACAAGCTGAATAAAAGAAGAAGAAACAGAAATTCCTAACAAAAATATTACATATGCATATAGGGTTGGTAGGGAAAGCATAAATAGAAAAATTAATTGTATTGAGAAAACCTAGTAAACTCTATTTTTAACCATTGATCATCATGATCTAATGGTTAAGGAAATAAGAGGCTTTATTGATTTAATCAATTACATTCTTTGAGTCGAGAAGTACATTGAGGGGTATTTGGGTAAAAACAACATATACCAGGTACATAAGATAATATTAAATAGACAAAATTACACAGATTGTCTTTTATTTATACGTAAAATTGCATCCTATGTCCTTTGTCTTTAATATTTACACTCCATGTCTTTATGACTAAATTTTGCACACTCTAAGTCCTTTACACTAACTACCATCCATTTCATACGTTAAGTAGGTGCATATGAGGGGCAAAACAGTCATTTTACATATACTTTTCTCTTCCCAGACTTTTATTAAACCCATCGATCAAACACTGAGCATATCCTACACCTCAAAACAATTTTGGTACTATTATGTGTAAGGAAATTGCTTTTGTGTCTATTTTAATTTGTCAAAATTAACATTTACAGTGGGTAAATGTGGTTAGAATTGAACCAACTATGGCTGCAAATGTTCATACATTAGACTTGAACCAACTATGCATACAGTAAATGTGGTTAACTATAACAATCATAAGTAACCAAATGTGCATACATTAGACTTGAACTATAAATTTGGCTGTTGATATGTGCATGTATTAATCATACATCGGTTTGACTGCAAATTTGACACTTTGATTCTAGAATTGCAGCATTTAGATACCCAATTACACAAAAAAAACATAAGATGCAAATGGGACTTTGAAAAAAAAACATCAGATGCACAAGAGACTTGAATAAAAACATTAGATGCACATATCTTGAACTATTATCGTCAATCTCATAATGATCTTGTCGTTCGAGATGTTCACGAATGCAGAATCGTTCAACACCCTTATCAAGAGGATTATCCATAGTAATTAGGCCTGAATTTAGAGTTTATTGTAATGGAGTGTTATAAGCAGATGAAACCTATCAGAATGACTCTATATTTGAACATGGTATGTGTAAAATGGTTGTTTTGTCCCTTACATGAGGGGCACGTGCACCTACTTAACGGATGAAATGGATGATGGTTAGCGTAAAGGACTTGGAGTGTGCAAAATTTAGTCATACAGGAAATGGAGCGTACTTATTGAAGACAAAGGACATAGGGTGCAATTTCACGTATAAATAAAGGACAATCTATGTAATTTAGTCTACTAAATATATTAAAAGATATCTCATTCTCTCTCTTCTAGTACTTTTTGTCACCATCAAACTATCATCACCACATATCTCTCATTCTCTCTCTTCTTAATTCAAAATTCAAAAAATCAAAATCATCGTCATCTCCGTTTCATCTCTATGTGTGAGAGAAAGTTGTTATTTTTAGGAAGATAAACAAATTGTTGTTTTAGAAAGTTACTAGGCAAGAGAGAGAAACAACAATCATGAACATGGGTTTGATGATTTATATATTTTTTTCTGATTTCCAATATATATAATTAATTTAGTTATTGATAATGATTAACTTGGTTAATTTCTTTTATAACTTTTTAACGGAACTAACCTATGTAATTTAAATATATATTTTATAAATTATATATATATATATATATATATATATATATATATATAAACTTGTAACTAGTTATATTAAACTATTTCATACTAGTTTTATTGGATTAGTGTTTTTAATAGTTGAGATTATCTTGGTGAGATTTTAGTCATATTTGGTTTTAAATAAGGAATGATTTGATTGATAGAGGGTAAAAAAGTCATTTGGCGTGTTTTAAAAAAGGCGAGTAACCATGATTCTATAAAACTATTCTTAAATCTCGTAAACTTCACTTCTATCCCACTTATCACCTTCTATACTAAAAAAGCAACCAAAATCTCCTAAAATCATGGAGCTAAACAACATAGGGAACCTTTTTCCCTTAAGTGATCATAAATCTAAAATGTTAAGAGATTTAATTCATCTTGATGTTTAGGGTCCCTATAAGGTTCAAAGTAGGGATGATTTAAATACTTTCTCACTGTTTTTGATGATTTTACTAGGGCTGTATAGGTGTATCTCATGAAGTCAAAAGATGAAGTTTTTTATAATATTAAAGGTTTTCATAATATGCTTAAGACTCAGTTTAGCAAATCAATTAAAGTTTTCAGAAGTGATAATGGTACTGAGTTTATAAATATGCAAATGAATAGTTTTTGTTATGAAAATGGTATTGTACATCAGGACTTCATGTGTTCACACTCCACAACAAAATGGGGTGGTTGAAAGAAAACATAGGCATTTGTTAAATGTTGCTAGGGTCTTACTTTTTCAAGGTGGTTTTCCATTTAATTTTTGGTCTGAATGTGTTCTGCCACTTATTTAATTAACAAGACTCCATCGTCTGTTTTGAATGGAAGTCTCCGTATGATCTTGTGTTTGGTTTTGCTCCTGTGTGAGTCAACTTAGGGTTGTAGGGTGCCTCTGTTTCAGCATTGTGTTAAACAACACTGACAAGTTTAACACTCATGCTGAACAATGTGTTTTAGTCAGATATTCAAATGAAAAGTAGTATAAACTTTGGAGTCTAAATCATAGGATGATGTTTTATTCTAGGGATGTTGGGTTTTATGAAACTGTATTTCCTTTTAAAGAGAAAAAACCGTCATCTGATCTTGATACTCCTTCTGAAGTTAATACCCTGATTTTTTTTATTTGTCTGGTTTAAATTTCACCCAAAGACCTGAAGTTGACTCTACTCCCAATGATGAGAATTTACATACAAGTACTTCATCTGGTCATTGGTCTGAGCAGTCTGAGTTTGACTCAGATATTACTTTAGGAACGGCTGGTAATCAGCGACCAAGCAATGTTGAGTCAAGTTCAGATGAGGCTGAGAATGATACTAGACACGAAGATAGTAATAGTTTTAAGGAAGGTATGAGGAACAAACTAGCACTGTTCTAAGGAGGTCTTCTAGAAATATTAAGTTTCCTTCTAAACTTGATGATTTTGTAGTTGATGGAAAAGTTAAATATGGTTTAGAAAAAGTCTTAAACTATGCTAATTTGTCTCCTGAAAGTTTGTGTTTTGCTTCTGTTTTGAATAAGAGTTGTGAACCAAAGAATTATTATGAAGCTAAGAATGATAACAACTGGGTTGATGCTATGAATTTGGAACTTGAAGCTTTGCATAGAAATAACAATTGGGAAATTGTAGACTTACCTCCCAATAGGAAATCTATAGGATATAAGTGGGTTTATAAGATAAGGTATACGTCTAATGGTGAAATAGAGAGATATAAAGCTAGACTTGTTGCTAAAGGGTTTAGTCAAAAGGAAGGCATTGGTTTTTTTACACTTTTTCTCCTGTTGTAAAAATGGTTACTGTCAGATGTGTTTTATCTAGGGCTGTCCATTTTGATTGGGATATTTTTCAACTTGATATTAACAATGCTTTTTTATATGGCGACCTTAATGAAGAGTTTTATATGTGTTTACCTGATGGTTATAATTGTAACATCCGTCAAAAACCGGATTAACCAAACCCGCTTCGTTTATTAACCGAACAACCAGTTAAAAATTTCGTTGCATATTTAATGCTCAAATTAATTTTATACGATACACAATTAATCAATATATTATAATTTAAAAACTATATTAATAATCAATAATAAATAAGGAGATAAAAATTAAATAGAGACGCCGGGTTTCGAACCCGGGTCTCCCGCTCAAACAAACACACAATGCACCACTAGGCTACCTGCACTCTTTGGGAAATAATTGAAATCAATAAATATAAATATTCGTGCCATGCGAGTCAATTGCGAGATTTCAGTAAGTAACCGCTCTGCTTCAAACGTTTACGTTTTAAAGAACGATTATGACAATCAATCTTTAACAGAAATCGCAATCAAACACTTTAACTCGCAAACTGTTATCATTGTTACAAAATTTCCGTTTGATTTTAAGCAAGTCGTGGTTTTGGAAGTCTATGAGTACTTTCAGTCAGAGAACCAACTCGCTATTCACTCGAATCAACCCTCAATACACTCGTAAACCCCTCTACAAGTCCCTATTCAGCAAGAACAACTCGCCGGAAACTTTCTGCAACTCGCCGGAAAACCGAACCCCTTCACCTCTGTGCCTTACTCTAAAAACAGAACATCTAGAGCTCATACCGAAGTCACCCACACTCACCTCAAACTTCTTGAAGAACCTCTGTCGCAAGATACACGTCGCCGGAATAACATGCTGTCATCGGAAACTCGCCGGCGAAACAGGGGATCTCTGTTCGGTATATCTTACACCTAATCTCTCTCGTTTTTATTAATCTCATATGTAGCTAATTACAATTTACTAAAGAAATTGATGAATGTATCGAAACAGTCGGGATTGGGTTCTGGGTTAAGTTTAACAAGAAGATGAAGTTTCGGTTATATATATATATTTAATATAAATCAAGTTATATCTCGGGTTAGACACACAGTCCAGCGGTGGATTGTGTGCGATTTTAAAGCATACGCCCTGGGTTCGAATTCTGTTGTGTTCCGATTCGCTGAAATATAATGCCTTTTTATAAACGCCAAATCCTGAAACATGTAAGCAGTGTATAAGTATAATTAAAACAAGTTATATAAACGGGTTAGACACACAGTCCAGCGGTGGACTGTGTGCAAACAATACGCATACGTCCCGAGTTCGATCCTTGACACACGCACATTCTCGGTAATAAAAATGTTCCTTTTTTTTTGAACCGGATCCACTCGCAGTTAGATGTTAAGTTTAATAAAAACCAGAATATTTACCAAGTTAGACACACAGTCCAGCGGTGGACTGTATGCCAAACTAAACCACAGGTCCCGGGTTCGAGACCTGTGGAGAGCACCGAGTCGATACATTAAGTCCTTTTTAAAATAAATGATTTTCGGATTAACTTAATTAGTGTATAAATATAATTAAAAACAGAAATATTTCGGGTTAGACACATAGCTCAGTTGGTAGAGCTGCGTGCACGCGTACGGGAGGTCACGGGTTCGAGTCTCACCCAGCGCACACATATAACCGGTCAACAAGTCAACGGTCAATGGTCAAAAATCAACATTTTTTTTATTATTTTTATTTATTTATTTAAATTAAAAATACTTAAAAATAACATTTTAAAGTTAGAAAATAGCCTTAAACTCACAAAAATATATCCAAAAATCCTACTAAAATTGATTAATAAAATCCGCTTATTTACCGAACCGTTATGTTATTATCTAGGTTAGTTTCTCTCGTGGTTAAATCCAATTTCGTGCGCATTCATCATCAATCCAAGAAACACATCCACTGTGAGTGGATCTTACAACTCCCCTTTTTATTACACGTTTTGGGGTGTATCATGTGTCACTTAAACTAATTCATTTATTCAAACTCGTGCCATACCATATTATGATTTAAACTTAGAATGTAAATATTGTTTGTAGTTATGTATTACATATTGTCAAGTTGTATGCAAATTATTTGTTAGGCCCATCAGTTCCTCGTGGGAGACGAGTTGAACAACGCGTGCCTTAAAACTCATTCATTAGGCCCATCAGTTCGTAGAACAACGCGTGCCTCACAACTCATTCATTAGGCCCATCAGTTCCTCGTGGGAGATGAGTTGAACAACGCGTGCCTCAAAACAATCTATTATTGTATGTGTGTGCATTATTTAATATTAAGTGTTTTGTGAATAAGTTTACATCTATATTTAATCATATGTGGTTATGCACTTTATTTTATAACCAATTCAATAAACTGGTTTAAATGTTTTTCATAGGATTCACTCGCCAACTTTTTGTTGATCCAAAAACCATTTTTACACATGATACAGGTGAACATGATGAAGCAAGGAAAACATAGGAAATGGCTTAGAAGAAAATAATGAAGTCTAGAAAGATGTGTAGAACATATTGTAATTATGATTGTATGATCTTCTTTAAATTGTAATAATAAATATGAAACATTATAATAAATGTCATGAGCTTTGATGAAAACCCAATTATGCCCCGATCACCTTTTCCGCTGCGGGTTGGGGTGTGACAGATTGGTATCAGAGCTATTAACTATAGGGATATAGGATAGGTTATTAGACCCTTAGAGCCTATACTATAGTTGATTAGATTTTAAATTGTTTAGGTGGTTATATGCAAACTCATGATGTTTATTTCTTTCATATTTATTACATACACAAATGCATGCAAATTCTTCCAATACTACATTTTGTGATACATAATGAATTATACTTACAGTCAAACATACATACATACATACATACATACATACATATTCATCATACATATTTCAATGCTCACACATTCAAATCATCTTCATACTTCCGTTATTCAAGATTTTGTCGCATTTTTTTTCATTTTTCAAATCTCATCAAAGTGAGTTCTGCGACGGGCATGTAGTAACTGTAAGGGTACAAGTACCGGTAGTCGAAACGTCCTGTCTAGGTTGGCATTCGTATAAATCCAATATAACGGACCAGTTTGCCTACCTGGGGACTAACGATGAGAGTACGAAGGACCTATTAGGCCAAAGCATGCCACACCAAACGTCGTTCGAACTAACCCCACTTTGAGGTGTCACTGTGTCCGCACCTGGATACATTCTGAATATCATACGTTACATACATATTTCTCGATTTTCTCCGGGTTTTAGTGTACTTAACCAGGCTAACACATGCGAACCATATGAAAAACCCGATAATCATGGGGGCCCACATGATTACGAAGGTGAAGTATGGCGGCATGCAAGGCCCAATTACGAGCAAAGCCCAAGACATCCTATGGATGTAGTAGATTTATTATTTTATTTTTATTTTATAAATGTTCATTCCTAAATACGACACATGATCCCTAAAACATCCAACTCATACTCTTGATATGTATTCCTTGTAGATGTCTTCTAATTCCGCTCGTAGGAAGATGAGAGCAGGAAAAGCTCGCGAGCGCATGGCTGCCCAAATCGCTCAACAAATGGCTGCCGTAGTACCCAACATTGTATTTCAAGTCCAACAAGCCCTTACCGCTAATTCCGTCACCCAAGAAGATCAAAATGTTATCAACCCTCCCCCAAATACCACTAAATGCACCTACATGCATTTCAAATCCTGCGACCCTCCAAAATACGAAGGGACTGAAGGTGTCACCGCTCTTCTCCATTGGTTTGAAGAAATGGAAAACACTTTTCTAAATTGCGATTGCCCCGATGATCGCAAAGTGCGATATGCTACTGGTCGTTTACTTGGAATAGCACTTACATGGTGGAATACAGAGAAGGCCAAACGAGGTGTTGAAGATGCTATGACCTTAACTTGGGAAGAGTTGAAGGAAATCATGACAAGACAGTTTGGCCCAAGGAGTGAAATCAAGAAATTAGAGGATGAATTCTATTCGTTGAAACAAAAGGAAGGCGACCACACCACATACAACAAAAGATTCCTCGAGTTAAATCAAATGGTTCCCAACTTGTCACTCCTCTCTACCGTTTGATCGAGCACTACATTCGAGGTCTTCCTTCAAAAATCCAAGACTCTGTAATAAGTACCACGCCTGCAACTTTGGAAGCAGCAATGGAGTTAGCTACAGAGCTCACCGAGAACCGCATACGGAATAAAGACTTCAAGGAGGAGAAGAAGAAGGATAAAGCATCAACTGAAACCTCAAACTCCACCCAAACAGAATCCCCTTCTCAACCCATTTTTAAGAGAAAACGAGATGGGCAACTTTTCGCTGTCACCCAACGCAATCAACCAATTTCACAAGCCATACCCCTCCAAGCTATCCCAATCACTCAAGTAGCACCCAACTCAACTTACCCAAATAAGAAACTTTACCTTGGACCTCACCCTCAATGTAACACCTGTTTTTATCACCATCCATCTACCTTACCTTGTCGACTATGTGCGAATTGTGGACGCTATGGTCATTTGAGCAAGGTTTGCCACACCCCTCAAAACCAAACCTCACCCCCTACTCAAAACATGATCCAAACATATCAACAACCCCAATACCCCATGTTACCTTATGTTCGAGCTTGTTTTAATTGTGGCGACCCTACCCATTATAGAAACACGTGCCCTCGATTGGTTAACATCATAAACGCCCAAGCTTAAGCAAACCCAGTTAACCAAGCAAATCAAGAAAACCCAACCACTAGGCCACCAGCAAGAGGAAGAGTTTTCAACATCAACGCCAATCCTGTTGAAGATAATGACGGCCCAAATGAACCACCCATCTAGTCTCCTTCACCAAAAATCAAGATTCAACTCCAACCGCTTAGTTTTATGTTTTTCTTTATGTTATCTCAATTTTCACGTATCTCAATTATAAATTGGAAATTTATCCAAGGATCTTAATGCGAATTACTATTTCAGTTTTGTTTTTATACTCATTGATTTAACATTCATATCATCATACCTCACGACATATCACAGTGTTATCATTTAAAGAAGTTGAGCTGTGTCTCACTTCTACATGGACTAACCTCTCCATCATAACAAACGAGAGAGGTACTGTCATCATTCAAACATGTATACTATCAGAATTAAGACTCAAGCTTTGGTTGATTGTGTTTGTTTATGTTTTACAGTCACATAGAACTAATCATAACTTACGGATAAAGCCAATGAAAATTTGACAAGAATATGGTGGATACGCCGCTGGTACTTCCTATATATAAGTATTCTTGCCAAAGGATCAGAGGCATTATCAGGTGGTTATGAGAAGTTCCATGTAGGATTTAGTATTGTTTTGGTTGAAGTTTGTGATATACTCACTGATTTAGCATTCATATCATCTCATCATTTAAAGAAATTGGATTGTGTTCTATTTCTACATAGACTAACCTCTCCATCATAACAAACGAGAGAGGTACTGTCACCATTCAAACATGTATACTATCAGAATTATGACTCAGACATTGGTTGTTGTGTTCATTTATGTTCTAGAGTCACATCATAGAACCAATCATAACTTACTGATAAAACCAATAAAAATTTGACGAGAATATGGTGGATACGCCACTGGTACTTCCTATATATAAGTATTCTTGTCAAAGGATCAGAGGCATTGTCAGGCGGTTATGAGAAGTTCCATGTAGGATTTAGTAATGTCTTGGTTGAAGTTTGTTTTATACTCACTGATTTAGCATTCATATCATCTCATCATTTAAAGAAATTGGATTGTGTCACCATTCAAACATGTATACTATCAGAATTAGGACTCAGACATTGGTTGATGTGTTTATTTATGTTCTAGAGTCACATCATAGAACCAATCATAACTTACTGATAAAACCAATGAAAATTTGACGAGAATATGGTGGATACGCCGCTGGTACTTCCTATATATAAGTATTCTTGCCAAAGGATAAGAGGCATTGTCAGGCGGTTATGAGAAGTTCCATGTAGGTTTTAGTAGTAGAAGTTTTGTTTTAGGATATAACCTTATCTTTCCAAACATATCAAAACTCTTGCGCATGAAATCATATTTAGTCAATCAACTTTGTTTATCAATATTCATTATCTTAGGCATCAAAAAGCGATTCCTGTAGCAGGGTACTCAACCCTTACAAGGAACGTTACCGCCTCAAACAAAATTTAAACTCTTACTTCTTTCTAAGTATGTAACTGTCAAATTAAACACCATCCTTTTGAGTCAAACATGCCACTACTTAAATTTCGGGACGAAATTTCTAAAAGTAGGGGATACTGTAACATCCGTAAAAAACCGGATTAACCAAACCCGCTTCGTTTATTAACCGAACAACCAATTAAAAATTTCGTTGCATATTTAATGCTCAAATTAATTTTATACGATACACAATTAATCAATATATTATAATTTAAAAACTATAATTAATAATCAATAATAAATAAGGAGATAAAATTAAATATAGACGCCGGGTTTCGAACCCGGGTCTCCCGCTCAAACAAACACACAATGCACCACTAGGCTACCTGCACTCTTTGGGAAATAATTGAAATCAATAAATATAAATATTCGTGCCATGCGAGTCAATTGCGAGATTTCAGTAAGTAACCGCTCTGCTTCAAACGTTTACGTTTTAAAGAACGATTATGACAATCAATCTTTAACCGAAATCGCAATCAAACACTTTAACTCGCAAACCGTTATCACTGTTACAAAATTTCCGTTTGATTTTAAGCAAGTCGTGGTTTTGGAAGTCTATGAGTACTTTCAGTCAGAGAACCAACTCGCTATTCACTCGAATCAACCCTCAATACACTCGTAAACCCCTCTACAAGTCCCTATTCAGCAAGAACAACTCGCCGGAAACTTTCTGCAACTCGCCGGAAAACCGAACCCCTTCACCTCTGTGCCTTACTCTAAAAACAGAACATCTAGAGCTCATACCGAAGTCACCCACACTCACCTCAAACTTCTTGAAGAACCTCTGCCGCAAGATACACGTCGCCGGAATAACATGCTGTCATCGGAAACTCGCCGGCGAAACAGGGGATCTCTGTTCGGTATATCTTACACCTAATCTCTCTCGTTTTTATTAATCTCATATGTAGCTAATTACAATTTACTAAAGAAATTGATGAATGTATCGAAACAGTCGGGATTGGGTTCTGGGTTAAGTTTAACAAAGAAGATGAAGTTTCGGTTTATATATATATTTTAATATAAATCGAGTTATATCTCGGGTTAGACACACAGTCCAGCGGTAGACTGTGTGCGATTTTAAAGCATACGCCCTGGGTTCGAATTCTGTTGTGTTCCGATTCGCTGAAATATAATGCCTTTTTATAAACGCCAAATCCTGAAACATGTAAGCAGTGTATAAGTATAATTAAAACAAGTTATATAAACGGGTTAGACACACAGTCCAGCGGTGGACTGTGTGCAAACAGTACGCATACGTCCCGAGTTCGATCCTTGACACACCCACATTCTCGGTAATAAAAATGTTCCTTTTTTTTTGAACTGGATCCACTCGCAGTTAGATGTTAAGTTTAATAAAAACCAGAATATTTACCAAGTTAGACACACAGTCCAGCGGTGGACTGTGTGCCAAACTAAACCACAGGTCCCGGGTTCGAGACCTGTGGAGAGCACCGAGTCGATACATTAAGTCCTTTTTAAAATAAATGATTTTCGGATTAACTTAATTAGTGTATAAATATAATTAAAAACAGAATATTTCGGGTTAGACACATAGCTCAGTTGGTAGAGCTGCGTGCACGCGTACGGGAGGTCACGGGTTCGAGTCTCACCCAGCGCACACATATAACCGGTCAACAAGTCAGCGGTCAATGGTCAAAAATCAACATTTTTTATTATTTTTATTTATTTATTTCAATTAAAAATACTTAAAAATAACATTTTAAAGTTAGAAAATAGCCTTAAACTCACAAAATAATATCCAAAAATCCTACTAAAATTGATTAATAAAATCCGCTTATTTACCGAACCGTTATGTTATTATCTAGGTTAGTTTCTCTCGTGGTTAAATCCAATTTCGTGCGCATTCATCATCAATCCAAGAAACGCATCCACTGTGAGTGGATCTTACAACTCCCCTTTTTATTACACGTTTTGGGGTGTATCATGTGTCACTTAAACTAATTCATTTATTCAAACTCGTGCCATACCATATTATGATTTAAACTTAGAATGTAAATATTGTTTGTAGTTATGTATTACATATTGTCAAGTTGTATGCAAATTATTTGTTAGGCCCATCAGTTCCTCGTGGGAGACGAGTTGAACAACGCGTGCCTTAAAACTCATTCATTAGGCCCATCAGTTCGTAGAACAACACGTGCCTCAAAACTCATTCATTAGGCACATCAGTTCCTCGTGGGAGACGAGTTGAACAACGCGTGCCTCAAAACAATCTATTATTGTATGTGTGTGCATTATTTAATATTAAGTGTTTTGTGAATAAGTTTACATCTATATTTACTCATATGTGGTTATGCACTTTATTTTATAACCAATTCAATAAACTGGTTTAAATGTTTTTCATAGGATTCACTCGCCAACTTTTTGTTGATCCAAAAACCATTTTTACACATGATACAGGTGAACAGGATGAAGCAAGGAAAACATAGGAAATGCCTTAGAAGAAAATAATGAAGTCTAGAAAGATGTGTAGAACATGTTGTAATTATGCTTGTATGATATTCTTTAACTTGTAATAATAAATATGAAACATTATAATAAATGTCATGAGCTTTGATGAAAACCCAATCATGCCCCGATCACCTTTTCCGCTGCGGGTCGGGGTGTGACAATAATAATTCTTTAGAGTCTAAAGTTTGTAAGTTAAAAAAATCTTTGTATGGCTTGAAACAAGCACCTAGAATGTGGAATGAAAAACTTGTTTCTGTGCTTGTTGAATTAGGTTTTGAACAAAGTAAGTGTGATCATTCCATGTCGTCATGACAAAAGAATCTATGTTTATTGTTCTTCTTGTCTATGTGGATGATATAATTATCACTAGTAGTTGTTCAAAGCAGACTGATAAAATTAAGTGTTTACTTAAATCAAAATTTTTGATAAAAGACTTCGGAAAATTGCAGTATTTTCTTGGTCTTGAAGTCTTAAGGGACAAGTCTGGTTTATGTTTAACTCAGAGAAAATACTGTTTGGATCTTCTTGCTGAGTTTGGTATAACTGGTTGTTAACTAGCGAGTTGTCCCATTGAGGCAAATCATGTTTTGTCACATTTATGTGAACATGATAATAAGTTATAAAGCAACATAACGGTTTATCAAAAACTTATTGGTAAACTGATTTGTCTCACACTAGACCTGATATCGCATATGTTGTGCATTATCTAAGTTAGTTTATGCATTCTCCTGTTCAGGCTCATTTTAAAATTGCATTAAGGCTTTTAAGGTAATTAAAGGGATCTCCTGGCAAGGGAATCTTGTTTCAAAAAGGAGATACTTTAGATATCAAGGCCTACGCAGATTCATATTGGACCAAGTGTCTTAATTCCCGAAAATCTGTAACTGGACTTTGTGTGTTTTTGGGTAATAATCTTGTGTCATGGAAAAGCAAAAAGCAGTCCACTGTTTCTAGATCTTCTACTGAAGCAGAGTATCGATATATGTGTGCTACAACATGTGATGTAATATAGATTTCAAATCTTTTAAAAGAGTTAAACTTGAGGTTAAACTTCCAGTTAAGGTTTTTTTTGTGATAATACGACTGCTATTTCTATAGCAGCCAATCCTGTGTTTCACAGCGAACGAAACATATTGAAATAGATTTTTTTTCTTGAGAGAAAAGATTTCTAAAGATGTTTTTCAAACAATGGGTATTAAATCTGAGGATCAGGTTGCTGATGTATTTATAAAAGGCTTGCCTGTTGGTCCTCATGAAAAGGTTTGTCATATCCTCAATTTATTTGATTGTTCAAAAAATTGAATTGAGGGGGGGGTGTTGAAATATATAATATATATCTTTTATTCAATTCAATATTTCTTATAGGTTTGTGCTAATATGTTTTTATTGTTTGTTTTATTATGTGGCATGGACTCATGTTGCAAGCTTTGGGCTTAGCTGTGTATTGGAGCTTTGGGCTGATGTTGGTCCAGCTGGAAAGACTCGTTGCTGGTTTTGGGCTTATATCAAGAAACCCTTGTCCTTTGGCCAGTTTATAAGGGATGCTTTAGTCAGAGATCATATACACTCTCTTGTCTTCTCTGATCTCACTTTTCTCTCTATAATCTTCCTGTGCATTCTAGGGTTTTGTAACATCCCAAAATCTATAGGTATGTCAATATGTTAAGATAAGCTTTATGCAAACATGAATGTTGCCCAATGTGACTAAGAATAAGAATATAGTAGAATGTAAATAGAGTTTTAAAATTTAAGAACAGTGTTGGCTAAAATAATATACACATCAAACTATAGGGGCTAGAGTTGTATATAATGGTAAGAAGTTAAATAAGATTAAACACAAACACACACATTTCGGGTGTGTGCATCACTAGGCAGAGAAGAAACAAGGGGGAAACCCTTGCTCAACAAAAATCAATCGATTAAAAGGAGAATCAAGCACCAAGTTTATGCATGAACCAAAATTGGTGATCACCTAAGTGTTCTAATCATCAAGTAAGTTGCATTTTTCGTTTTAGTGAATTTATAAAGTGGTTTGTGAGTATACCATGAGTGCTTGATGAAATTAATCATGAATACTATCTAGCAACAACAAGTAGAAGACGAATTATGTCTAATGTTTGATTGTTTTGATGATTTGGAATGAAACCCATTTGAATTAGGATGTTGATGAAACATAATTATTCACCAAGATGTTATAGGCTAAGGTTTGATATATGATATATGTAATTGTTGAATATGATTAGTATTAAATAAAGAAGTTGTATGAAACTAGTTGACTTGATGAATTTTGATATGACGGGTAGATTATGCATGAGAACACTAGTACATGATGCTTAAAGAGTTGTATGCATACCAAGTGTTTGACAAATGCCTAAGAGAAGATTATAGTGGCTTTAAATGAATTGAAAGTTGCTAGTTTACATTTATAACGAAAATTGAACTAATAAGGGTTCGGTTGTAAGGACGAAATATGAGTAGAATGGATTGCGTAAAATGAACAAGTAATCTAAATGCGAATGATTGTGTGTAGGAGTGAAAGAAGAAGGAACGAGTTCGGAGAAACGACAAAAAGCACAAGACCAAGGTACGTTATTCGTACATTATACTTTCACTTGTAAATATTGTCTAATTGTAATGAATCATTTGGAATTATTATGAATGAATATGGTTGTTATGTTGATTAGAGAAAAAGTAAAAGTATGGTTCGCATTGACTCGTGTTGAACGGGTCAACCAGACAAAGAACAAGAAAGTAAAAGTATGGTTTCGCGTTGACCCGTGTTGAAAGGGTCAACCGACAAAGAATGGAAAGTAAAAGTATGGTTCGCGTTGACTCGTGTTGAACGGGTCAATCGGACAAAGAACAAGAAAGTAAAAGTATGGTTTGCGTTGACCATGTTGAAAGGGTCAATCGGACAAAGAATGGAAAGTAAAAGTATGGTTTGCGTTGACCCATGCTGAAAGGATCAACCGGACAAAGAACGGAAAGTAAAAGTATGGTTCGCGTTGACTCGTGTTGGACAGGTCAACGGATAAAGAACAAGAAAGTAAGAGTATGGTTCGCGTTAACTTGTGTTGAAGAAATCAACCGGATAATACAAGAATGTAAAGTTATGAAATTATCATAAATCATCAAATGAAATGTTAACTGAATTCTTGTGATGTTTAGGTAAATCTTCCATTTAACGCCGCGTCTGATTTGGAAACGAACACCCTCTGTGCCCTCTTACGCTTCCGGACAAGATATTGAGAAACGGGTCAAACTACTTTTGGGTTGTAAATGATGAACTAGCTTTAGTAATTAGTAGGTTAAAACACGTTGCTGAAATATTTTGTAGTCATGTTTGTCGAACTAAATTGCAAAGGCATAATGGGAATTTTTAAGCTATGTATTAAAAGTTTTAAAATTTTATGGATTTTCGGTCATGAAAATAAGTTGGGCGTTACAAGTTGGTATCAGAGCCTAGGTTTAAGGGATTCAAGCATGAGTCGAGGTGCTTGAACTCAAACCGAAAGCTCATGCGCATGTGTGTTCGTTATGTGGCGTCAAACAAGTAAGTGCTCTTACTATGAGTCATAAACGTGTGACAAATTAATATATATAGATGATTGTGAGGTGTTATGGAATGTTGCGGACATTATGAGGCGGTTCGGATTGAATCGGGGCCCGTAAATAGGTTCCAAGAGCAGAAAACGGAAAAAACTGCGTCTGCGTCGCCGACGCTACCCTAATCTCCGACGGCCTAACCCACTGTCTACGCAACTAAAGCCCCGACGCAACTTTTTGAGATGCGTCGCCGACGCCATGTACGAGCATTGCCGACGGCTCTCCTGAACCCAACCTGCTTTCTTTTATATTTCCAAACCAAGTTTCTTAGAAAATAATTCGTAACTTACATAGAACCCGAAAAGAGAAATGTAAATATAAAAGAAAGATGTGTAATCATGTTTTTGAAAACACGATAAGGTATGTTGGGAATGTGGCATGTCAAAACAGGAGTAATAATGCATGAAGGAATAAGCTTTACGAATTATTAAAAACGAGTGGATGATTCTTGATCATGTATGATCATTAAACAGAATGAACATTTCAAATGTGAAATAAAATAACAATTGCTACGAATGAACATGACAAGTTGGAGAATGAATGTTATAATGTAAGTGACAAATGTTTATGTAGATGGAAGAAGAAAGGGACTTGAATAATAACGATTTAGCCCGTCAAGAAGCAATGAATGAAAAGATTTCAGAGGAAGTGGCAAAAGCTATGCAGGCCAGTCTGTCCCAACTAGCGCAAGAAGTAGAGAGTCGTGTTCTAGAAACCGTAGAGGCCATCATGACTACCAAGATTGAAGAACTAAAGGAATGGATGAGCGGGGTTCAAAACAAGAAAGGGGCCCGTAGGTGCACATATAGAGACTTCATGGCTTGCAACCCCGCAACGTATGATGGAAAAATTGACCCTATTGTATGCCAAAGATGGATTTCCAACATAGAGGCCGTGTTTATACGAAGTAGGTGCGAGAGGGAGGATCAAGTAATGTTTGCCACGGGCCAACTCCAACTCCAAGCAAAGGATTGGTGGGACGCCCATTGCAAGGAGTTGGGAGAAGAGAAGCTTCAGGAGCTGACATGGCAAGAGTTTAAGGAACCTTTCTTAAAGTTCCATTGCCCTCAATCCACAGTTGACAGAATTCAAGAGGAGTTTCTATGTCTTAGGCAAGACAAGGAGTCTATTGATGAAATTACGAATGTGTTTCTTGAAAGTTAAAATTTTGTCAAGATCTTATGAAAACAGAAAGAATGAAGATTAACCGTTACCACGACATGTTAAAGGCGGAATTTAGGGAGTTCATCACTCTCTCAAAGTGTGAAACCTTAAATGAGTTGATCAATTGGGCGAGGGATCGAGAGATAGAGCTCAAGCGTCAAATAGAGCGTGGGGAAAAGAGAACGATGGAAAAGAGTATTAACCGACTCCGGCCAAGAAACAAAAGGTTTATGATTACAGCAAGAAGAATAATGCGAAAGGTGGCATTCTCGATGTAGAACTTGTGGAAAGCTCCACTCAGGAGAATGCTTGTTGGGTAAGAAAGGATGCTACAATTGCGGTCAAGAAGGGCACCCTTACTACAAATGCCCAAGTACGGCCAAAACATGCTTCAACTGTTTCTCACCGGGACATGTCTAGGCAGATTGCCCGAAGTTGAAAGAGAAAGGGGGTAATGATGGGAAGAAAGATATACTTAAAAAGCTAAAGGAAGAATGTTCCAAATCACCATCGAAGAAGCTAAGGCACTTCCAAATGTTGTATTAGGTATTTTCTTAATCAATTTAATACGTACAAATGTACTGTTTGATTCTGGAGCAAGTAGGTCATTTGTATCACTCGAACTTATAACCCGTCCCCTTTTAAAATTGAACGATTGCTAATTTTGGAGGTAGAAATAGCCGATAGCAAGAACTACTTATTGAATGAAGTATGTAAAGGATGTAAAATTGTTATAGAAGACAAGGAATTTGAAATAGACCTTGTGCCCATGATTCTCAGAGAGTTCAAAGTAATAGTAGGCATGGATTGGCTATCCCGATACCATGCAGAAATTCAATGTGAGACTAAGATTATACGAGTTCTATCACCGAGTGAAAAATGGGTAAGTGTTCACGGAGAAAGAAAAGTTGAAATGAAGCCATGCACCCTTATAGAGACAGTCAAATACGCACGAAATGAAGGTAAGGCATTCCTAGCTTACGTAATAGACACCTCTAAAAACGCGCTGTAGAAATCGTAAAGGAATATAAGACGTGTTTCCGGATGAATTACCGGGACTCCCTCCCGAGCGAGATGTGGAATTTCGCATTGATCTATACCCAGGTACAAAACCGGTGGCCAAGACTCCCTATCGATTAGCCCCTACAGAAATGCGGGAGTTAATGACTCAGATACAAGAATTACTCGATAAGGGCTTCATTCGCCCGAGTATGTCACCTTAGGGAGCCCCCGTACTGTTCGTAAAGAAAAAGGATGGGTTGATGCACATGTGCATCGACTATCGGAATTAAACAAATTAACGGTTAAGAACCGATATCCTTTACTCCGAATTGATGACCTTTTCGACCAACTGCAAGGGGTAAGTTGGTTCTCGAAGATTGATCTACGCTCGGGATACCACCAACTGAGAGTACGTGAAGGAGATGTGGCAAAAACTGCGTTTAGAACCCGATATGGACATTACGAGTTCTTAGTAATGTCTTTTGGGTTGACCAACGCACGGACTGCGTTTATGGACCTATATGAATCGAGTATGCCGGCCCTTGCTTGATAAATCTGTAATAGTGTTTATAGACGATATCTTAGTGTACTCCCGGAGCAGGGCCGATCATGCAAACCATTTGCATGAAGTTTTAGAAATTCTTCGTAAGGAAAAGTTATATGCGAAATTTTCCAAGTGTGACTTTTGACTTAGAGAGGTGCAATTTCTCGGCCAAGTGATTAACAAAGATGATGTTTTAGTAGATCCGTCAAAGGTAGAAGCGGTTATGAAATGGATTCCTCTGAAGAATCCAAATGAAGTGAGAAGTTTTCTGGGATTAGCGGGCTATTATCGAAGATTTATTCAAGACTTCTCCAAATTAGCCCAACCCATGACCAAATTAACAAAGAAAAGCGAGAAGTTTGTATGGGGTCCCGAACAAGAAAAAGCATTTCAAGATCTGAAAGAGAAACTATCTAATGCACCAGTATTAACCCTGCCAGATGGAACGAAGATTTAGTAGTGTACACAGATGCCTCACGACAAGGATTAGGAGGTGTATTAAACACGAGTAGAGTTATAGCATACGCCTCAAGATAGCTCAAACCACATGAAGAAAATTACCCAACGCATGATCTAGAATTGGCCGCTGTGGTGTTCGCTTTAAAACTATGGCGACATTTATATGGAACAAAGTGCACGATATATTCGGACCATAAAAGTCTCAAGTACTTCTTCGAACAAAAAGATCTCAACATGAGACAACGGAGGTGGTTAGAACTGATTAAGGACTATGATTGTGAAATCCTCTATCATCCAAGCAAAGCAAATGTAGTGGCGGATGCTCTTAGCCGAAAGGAACATCCACCCTCGATTCGGGTGAAGTCCATGAGGATGATCATTACGCCTTATCTCCTGGACCTGATACGGGAAGCACAAATAAGGTCACTAAATTCAAAAGATCCTAAGAAAGAAAGAACAAAAGGAATTGTGGACAAGTTGGAGGAAAATGCGAACGGAATAAACTCGGTATGGGCGAATTTGGATTCCTTGGTTATGCGAAGTAAAGACGATATTACTTGAAGAAGCTCATAAATCACGATACTCGATACATCTGGGAGCAACGAAAATGTATCAAGATTTGAAGAAAAATTACTAGTGGCCAGGGATGAAACGAGATATTGTTAAATATGTTGCTAAATGTTTAACATGTTCACAAGTGAAAGCGGAACACCAGAAGCCGTGCGGTGAATTACAACCCTTAGAAATTCCGAGGTGGAAATGGGAAGACGTAACCATGGATTTAGTAACTAAACTTCCCAAAACACGAAAAGGGCATGATGCTATATGGGTAATCGTGGATCGACTCACCAAGAGTGCCCATTTCCTACCTATCAGAGAAGGCTATTCGTCCACAAGGATGGCAGAGATTTTTACAAATGAAATTGTAGCTCGTCATGGAGTACCCGTCACCATTGTGTCAGATCAAGACACTAGGTTTACATCACGTTTCTGGCAAAAATTTCATGAACAAATGGGGACGAAACTCCACTTTAGTACCGCTTACCATCCACAAACGGATGGACAAACGAAAAGGACAATCCAAACGCTTATAGATATGTTGAGAGCTTGTGTTTTAGATTTTGGGGGAAACTGGGATGACCATTTTCCATTAGTCGAGTTCGCGTATAATAATAGCTACCATAACGAAATTCAAATGGCACCATACGAAATTTTGTATGGAAGGAAGTGTAGAACCCCAGTATGTTGGGGGAAGTAGGTCAAAGAGACATCGCGCCTAAAGACGTAATAGCTGAAACTAATGAGAAGATCGATATCGTAAGGGCCCGACTGAAGACAACACAAGATCGACAGAAAGCTTATGCAGATCGAAGAAGACGACCCATCGAATTTCAAGTAGGGGATCATGTGTTGTTGAAGGTTTCACCATGGAAGGGGGTAATTCGATTCCGTAAACGAGGAAAACTTGGTCCCGCTACATTGCCCCTTTAACATTAAAGCTCGGGTCGGAAAGGTAGCATACCGGTTGGAGTTACCGCCGGCGTTAGATGGAATACATGACACTTTTCATGTCTCACAGCTGAGAAAATGTCTCGTGGATGAGACCGCTTTTGTACCACTCGATGATATTGAATTGGATAAGAAAATGAATTACATAGAAAGACCGGTAGATGTAAAGGGTTTTAAAGAGAAGCACCAACGCAACAAAGTCATTAGACAAGTTTTGGTCCAATGACAACATCGAAGAGGATCAGATCTTACTTAGGAAATGGAGGACGAAATACGTAAATACTACCCATAATTATTTGATACGTGATCGGTTTTCGGGGACGAAACCTTCCCTAAGTGGGGTAGATTTGGAACATCCCAATATCTATAGGTATGTCAATATGTTAAGATAAGTTTTATGCAAACATGAATGTTGCCCAATGTGACTAAGAATAAGAATCTAGTATAATGTAAATAGAGTTTTAAAAATTAAGAATAGTGTTGGCTAAAATAATATACACATTAAACTATAGGGGCCAGAGTTGTATATAATGGTAAGAAGTTAAATAAGATTAAAACACACACACACATTTGGTGCGTGCATCGACTGGGCAGAGAAGAAACAAGGGGGAACCCTTGCTTAACAAAAATCAATCGATTAAATGAAGAATCAAGCCCTAAGTTTATGCATGAACCAAAATTGGTGATCACCTAAGTGTTCTAATCATCAAGTAAGTTACATTTTCGTTTTAGTGAATTTATAAAGTGGTTTGTGAGTATACCATGAGTGCTTGATGAAATTAATCATGAATACTAGCTAGCAACAACAAGTAGAAGACGAATTATGTCTAATGTTTGATTGTTTTGATGATTTGGAATGAAACCCATTTGAATTAGGATGTTGAACATAATTATTCACCAAGATGTTATAGGCTAAGGTTTGATATATGATATATGTAATTGTTGAATAGGATTAGTATTAAATAAAGAAGTTGTATGAAATTAGTTGACTTGATGAATTTTGATATGATCGGGTAGGTTATGCATGAGAACACTAATACATGATGCTTAAAGAGTTGTATGCATACCAAGTGTTTGACAAAATGCCTAATAGAAGATTATAGTGGCTTTAAATGAATTGAAAGTTGCTAGTTTATATTTATAACAAAATTGAACTAATAAGGGTTCGGTTGTAAGGACGAAATATGAGTAGAATGGATTGCGTAAAATGAACAAGTAATCTAAATGCGAATGGATTGTGTGTAGGAGTGAAAGAAGAAGGAACGAGTTCGGAGAAACGACTAAAAGCACAAGACCAAGGTACGTTATTCGTACATTATACTTTCACTTGTAAATATTGTCTAATTGTAATGAATCATTTCGAATTATTATGAATGAATATGGTTGTTATGTTGATTAGAGAAAAAGTAAAAGTATGGTTCACGTTGACTCGTGTTGAACGAGTCAACTGACAAAGAACAAGAAAGTAAAAGTATGGTTTCGCGTTGAACCCGTGTTGAAAGGGTCAACCGGACAAAGAATGGAAAGTAAAAGTATGGTTCGCGTTGACTCATGTTGAACGGGTCAACCGGACAAAGAACAAGAAAGTATAAAGTATGTTTCGCGTTGACCCGTGTTGAAAGGGTCAACCGGACAAAGAATGGAAAGTAAAAGTATGGTTTGGGTTGACCCATGCTGAAAGGGTCAACCGGACAAAGAACGGAAAGTAAAAGTATGGTTCGCGTTGACTCGTGTTGGACGGGTCAGCCGGATAAAGAACAAGAAAGTAAGAGTATATTCGCGTTGACTTGTGTTGAAGAAATCAACCGTATAATACAAGAATGTAAAGTTATGAAATTATCATAAATCATCAAATGAAATGTTAGCTGAATTCTTGTGATGTTTAGGTAAATCTTCCATTTGACGCCGCGTCTAATTTGGAACGAACACCCTCTGTGCCCTCTTACGCTTCCGGACAAGATATTGACAAATGGGTCAAACTACTTTTGGGTTGTAAATGATGAACTAGCTTTAGTTATTAGTAGGTTAAAATACGTTGCTGAAATATTTTGTAGTCATGTTTGTCGAACTAAATTGCAAGGGCATAATGAGAATTTTTAAGCTATGTATTAAAAGTTTTAAAATTTTATGGATTTTTGGTCATGAAAATAAGTTGGGCGTTACAGGTTTCTTCAATTTCTGTGAGTTTGTGTGTTCTTTGTTGATCACTTCAATCATCAAATAGAGGAGATCATCGTGTTGATGATCTGCATAGGTTGAGAGTTTATATTTCTAGTTTTTTTTACTATTGTTGATTCTAAGTTGGTAATCTGTGCCGACTGAATCTTTCTTGTATTTGACACAATCTGGTGTATAAAGTTTACTTATTCTTGATACTGTGTTCTTGACACTAACGATAAATTTCAGATCAGAATAGCATTAATGTATCCATAAATCTCAAATTAGAACATTAAGAACACTAAAAGTGATAATTGAATTGATACCCGTCTTGACTGATTATGAGTTTAAAGAGGAAGAGTGAAGTCATGACAGATGAAGTGAAGGGGAAGAGATAATCAATTGACACCTGTGATCAATGCCACCAAAGAGGACAATTGGATTTTCTATGCATTCATCGCACTCGAATCCTTCCCTCACGATTTCCTAGACCTAATTTTGTTTTTGTCGCTGCTCACCTAACCATAGCTAATCATTTTTATGGGAAACTGGAGGCCCTTTGGAAGTTGGGGCCTAAAGCCCAAGCTTCATTTGACTTACCCTTGGGCTGGGCCTGGTGAGGTGTGTGTTTAATTATGAAAACTGATATAACACAAGTGAGGAAACCAGAAATTGATAAAACACAATGTCAAGAAAATACAAAGACATGTCATTCGTGAATCATGACCGGTATAACAGATCGTGAGGAAACCAAAACTAATAAAACACAACGTCAATTATTACAACTACATGTCCTTCATAACAAATAAATTGCTATAACACATTATGAGTGAACCTGTTGTAACCGTTAAAACACATCGTCAAAAATTATAACTACATGTTCTTCTTAAAACATAATATGCTATAACACATTGTGAGAAATCAGATTTAATAATCATTTTTTTTCTATTAGATTCATTTGGAGAATGACGAAGCTGCTTTTGTTTACCTGGTTATAGTCAATCTTCCTTTATGTATATTGATTTGGAGAATGACGAAGCATCAATAAATTTTACAGTGAATAAAAAATAAAATAGAACAAAGTTATTTCGAAATTCTGATGGATGAATAATTCTTTATGTGATCTACAATGGGCTTATCAATTTGCAACAAAGGAATACAATTTATCAAGGTGATTCCCTGATTGTTGTGATGCATGATTGAGGAATTGAACAATGTCTAGTAGATTATTAATAGTAGAGAACTTAATCATGGATGCATAATTAATGGAGAAAAATAGGTAATTAAATGATTTAATTTGTTTTAGAATTATCACTTTCTAAAATTAACTTATTGTTGATGCATTAATGTTTTGTATTAGTTTTGATGTATTAATTTCGGTCTTTGTATAAAAGAGTTTACGTTGTTAAGTGTTTGATTTTGTGTAAGTTGACCAAAGTCAAACGATATCTTCCATGCCATTTGACTTGGCAACATAGCCAAACGACATGTATATTCCAAATGACATGGATGTAGTTTGGAAAGTGTTTGGTGTAGTTTGATTAAGCGGTATCGTTTGAAGTTGTGTAAATGATACTGGGGTGTCGTTCAAACGATACCGAGGTATCGTTTAAACATTTTGGATGTCGTTCGATGAGCTTTGTATGTTAATATAAACACACAACTTATCATTCGCATTTCGTTAACACCACACAAAGAGTTTGAGAGCATTTCATGTAATATTGTGTTAAAACTCTGTTGGAATCAATACATGAGAACATTTGAGTATATCTATTATGTTTATTGATCTTATATTGCTTCAGTTTGGTGTGTATACTTGGATTCCGCACTCGTATACATATTTACAACAAGAAACTCATTGTTCAAGATCATAACCTGGACCTACAATATCAAAGTTTTAGGCTTGATTTCTTGTTGAAAACCAAGCATTTTGGGTGATTTTGAGAGGTTTTTAAGTGATATTTGAAGTTTTATTGGACAAAAACCCTTAAAAAACTTGTTAAAAAAGAAAATTGATTGAAAGACAATAAATGATGTTGTTTGATGTTAATGGTGATTGATAACTTGTTAAAAAAATGATGGAGACAATAAAAACATGGTTTTTGTTGAGTTTTGAGGTTAAAAACATTTCACCATTGTTTCCGGTGACCAAGCTCGCCGAATACTTGCCGGAAAGGTATAACTTCGTGCTAGAAGTGATTGGCTCTGCAGCACGTTTGAGTTCTGAAAAAGGAGTGGACTTTTAGTCTCATTGTTGGGTCAAACAACACCGATTGCTAGTTAGGTGTTGTTTGGATTTAACACCAAACCCATCGCCTTTCAGCGAAACGACATACTCGGTGTTGATTCAATTACTTTCAAACTACACCCCAATTTAACCAAACGACATACTTGGTTTCATTTGGATAAGTGTCAAACTACATCACAATTCAACCAAATGACATATCCGAGGTCGTTTGGATATCTTTCAAACTACAACTCTCCTTGTCGTCTGAAAGACTGGGTGTTGTTTGACGGTGCAAGTGTTGTTTGACTTAGGGTTCTCTTTTGGGACTTAGAAAATTTTCGTGAAGTTTAAAATTTCGGATAAAATGGGAACGAATCCTTGGGATTGGGTAAACAACTTAAATCAAAATCACCAACACAACAGCCAAACCCGTCTGTCGCAACTTATATACAATCACTCGTTTCACCTTAATCCCAAAATTTAGTAATTTAGAGTTATTCTTTTGTTATCGAATAGCGTACCAAATACTTATGGTTCAATACGGTTCCCCGGGTACCACCTTGTTTTTTTAATCTTTTGAACACTGTACGAGTACCAAATAGGTAAAATCGGTACGAGTACCAATACAACACATATAGCAAGTAAGGTAAAATCATTATAATTAGTAATACAATACGGGTGCTCAATAGGTAAAATCGATACGGATACCATAATATCATAATGCGAAAAAAAAGATATACATTTCAAAAATACTCTTGAAAGTCTATATAAAATTCGACAACAATATCATTTTTCACCCACATCAGTACCAAAACCACCTATGATCGAAATCAAGAAAAAATGAGTAGAGAATAATCAAAATAAGTATAGGTAATTATTTGGGAAAAATTAAAAAAAAAAAAAGGAAAGGCAAAGGGCTCATGAGAAGCACGTGAAAAGAGGCATTCTCGCAACCCCGTGAAGAAGAAGTTGTTGTCACGGTGGCCACCGTTCCCTGCCGGCGTTCACCCATGATTCTCAGATCTTCGGATCTCATCGTGTAAGATTTTTCTTCAGATCCAATCGCTTCAATTTGTCTTCAATTCCCTGAAATTCATGAAATCCTTTTCAACAACAGGGAAGATGAAATCGAGCAAAGGGCACCAGGAAGACGATTACGAAGATTACGGGGCCAAAAAAGATACAAACCCATCTTCCAAAGGTATGTTTTTTTATTCTCAATTTGATTGATTTTTGAAGAACATTGTTGTATTTGGGTGTTGATTGAATTGGGGTTGTTGCAGATGGGAAGAACAGTGATGCTACCAGGTCCAAGCATTCGGTGACGGAACAACGTAGAAGGAGCAAGATTAATGAAAGGTATGTGTTTGTTTCGTTATAGTTACTGTTTTGGGTTTTAATTTGTTATTTTGTGTGAAATTGAGTTTGTAATTTGATGAAATTAGTTTGATTATTGTGAAAATGTTTAAAATGAAATCTTAAACAGGGTCAAAGTGAGCATGAGATGATAGGATGAAAGATATGCAAATTAATCGATATGAAAGATACTCGTGATCGGTAGGGCGTAGGTTATGCTTGTTTGTTTAGGGTTATCGGATTGATAACAATCCTTAGTTTTTGTATTCTTTATGAGGAAAGATTAATGGTGTAACTAGTTGTCTGTAAGTTATATTAAGTTATTTTATGCTGCTTGTGTATTTGAAAATCTTGTAATAAATAATAACTCCATATTATATATTGAATTAGGGGTGCGTTTGATGCACAAGTAAATTTAAGCAGAGAAGTGTCGGATCCGTAGAAGCACTTGTAGGTTGTGCATGTCAGATATAGTGGGCGAGAGAAAGAGAGACGATTATGCGATTGCATACGCGTCTTATGTATCACGGTTAAAGCAACGTGTTGCAGTTGTCATATTTATGTACTTTAAATTGGTTTTGTATTGATTCAATACTATTGAACGGCACTCTATCTATATATCGTAGATTTGTTAAGATTAGCGGTCTATAATGAATTGGAACACTTCTTTTCTTCTTTATTAGGTTCCAGATATTGAGGGATTTGATACCCAATAGTGATCAGAAGAGAGATACAGCATCATTTTTGCTTGAGGTAAATCAACTAAACATAAGGGTATTTGAATTTTATTATTGTTTTAGACGATGATTATCTCAGTTGATCCGTGCATCTTCTTGCAGGTGATAGAATATGTTCAGTATTTACAGGAAAGAGTACAAAAGTATGAGGGATCGTACCAAGGTTGGAGTGCAGAACCCACCAAACTAATGCCCTGGGTAATATACCCTTTTTGGTCGGTTTACGTATTAACTTCTTGAATAATCAGAAATGTGCAAAACGCTTAAACCGTTGAATACTTGATTACACATCCAAACACTATCATCTACAATCTGTTTTATTACATCTTATTAAGTGATTCTAATTTCAAAAATCAGATAATTTTCTTTAAAACATACCTGCAAGTTGCTGTATTTTAAATTTTAATGTTAATCAATTAATTTTCCATTTTTTTTTTCGTGTAGAGGAACAGCCGTTGGCGGGTCCCAGGTTTCGGTCATCCACCTGTCATAAAGCCGGATTCCGCCTTGACCCCATCGTATCCCGTTAGATTTGACGAAAACGCCTCGATCGCCCCTGCCATCAACACGGGCACACCGAATCCAACTCGTTCCGATCCTAGTGGAGACGTGAACTGTAAAATGATGGATTCACAACCTGAGTTAGCAAGTAAAATGGCAATGCCATCTGTCCAACCAAGCATTCCTGTTCCCGTTCAGCAAGCTGATGGGACGTTTTCCCATTCTGCCCTTCACTGTAATGTCAATATGCAGTCGTCCGATGTCCCTGTTGCCGCTGATGCAAATCAGCAAGAGGAGTTCACAGTTGAAGGTGGCACGATTAGCATTTCGAGTGCTTATTCTCAAGGGTAAGTATCAAAGAAATTTTGTGGTAGACGTGCTAATTTTAATCCATATACTTATGAAATGGGTTGATTTCGTGCAAATATTCTCTCAAACGGGTCAAAAAATTTTAGCGTAAATTGGTTGAAAGTCATCACAAGTGTATTATTATTGCATGCGACCTCCCACATCTTTTATTTAAATGTAGAGTAAAATGCCATTTTCGTCCTTGAGGTTTGGCCAGTTTTGTGACTTTTGTTCAAAGGTTTGTTTTTCCGCATCTGAATCCAAAAGGTTTGAAGTCTTGCCATTTTCATTCGGCTCGTTAACTCCATCTATTTTTCCGTTAAGTCAGGGGTATTTCTGTGTTTTTTGTTAACTTAAAGGGCAATTTTCACTTTATGTTAAAAGACCGAATACCCTTGAAAAAAACCCAATTTCCCTTTAACAAAAAAAGACCGAAATACCCCTGACTTAACAAAGAAAAATGGATGGAGTTAACGAGCCGGATAAAAAATGGCTAGATTTCAAACCTTTGGATGAAAGTCGCAAAACTTGCCAAACCTCAGGGGCCTAAAATGGCATTAGTTATTTGTTGAAAAAGCAGGAAATAAATTGTTTGCGGGTTAACCCAACTAGTTTTGATCCTAATGAAAAAGGCTCGTTTTGACCCGTTAGTCCATTACCCAACCCACTGCCACCTCTGCTTAATCACACATTGCATTGTTCATGCATTGCTTTTATGATGCTCCTTATATTTGGATTATGATAATTAATATAAACATCATCATGACTTTTGTGTGCGCGTGTTTGGTAATTTCAGGTTGTTGAATTCTCTTACACAAGCACTGCAGAACTCGGGTGTGGATTTGACTCAAGCCACCATATCCGTACAAGTGGATCTTGGGAAACGTGCAAATAGAGGACTGACATCTGGCACATCCATTGCAAAGGTACAAATTTTTACATTTAGCTATTGTTTGTGTTAAAAAATCAAACCTTGAAATCAATCGATTGATCTGCGTTCAGGATCATGAGAATAATCCTCATTCTAGCAATCAAGACGTGGGCCGGTTTCAAGAATTCAACAACGGGGAAAACTCAGATCAAGCTGCGAAAAGACTAAAGACATGACACGCCATTTCACAAGCGCATAGTTAGTGTTTCGAATATGGTGGATGGCTGAAGGAAAGGAGGGGGAGGGGGGTATAGCTGCAAGACCAATCAAAATTGTACATGTGTCATTTTTCTGTTGTGGGCAACCTGAGATCTCTATGTTGAAGAGTTGCTGCATGGTGGTTACTGCTTGGTTGGTAGTGGTGGATTACTGTTGTCTTCGGTTTTGTTTAGTGATTTTGATATATATTTGAATTTATCCTTATTATTATTTATGATGATTTTGTAAGTTTAGGGATATGGGTTTGTTTCTGTTGTGGTTGAAGATGAAAAATGATATTAAAATTAAATTAAATATTGTTTTTGTGGTGTAAGTGTTATTCTTATGATTCTGCTGCTTGAGACCTGGAGTGTAGTAATAATGTATGAATATAAGTCAGGTGCTCTGTACTTTTGAAACTTGTAGAGAACGAATATTAGACAATGAACAAGAAGCCATAACAAATGGGGTGGTGGCGCAGTTGGCTAGCGCGTAGGTCTCATAGCAATCTGAGTGATCCTGAGGTCGAGAGTTCGAGCCTCTCTCACCCCAAACATTTTTAATACAGTTTTTTTTTCTCATATATATATATATATTTTTGCCAAGTTTTATTTAAACTGAAATATCTTTAGAAAATTGTTCAAACAGCTGAATTTCCGAAGGAGATTAGAGATGTAAATGAGCTTATTGAGGATTGGCTTGCTTATTTATAGCTTGAAACAAGCCAAGCTTAAATTGGGGCTGCTTTATAGGAGCTTATGTCCCAACTTCTTATAAAACATAATAAATTTGTTTTACTACCTAATAAATAATTATATAACTAATAAGCCAAACTCAGCCAAAGCTTAAAAAATTAAACAAGCTGAGCTAGAGTTTTCAATAGAGAGTTCGAAACCTAAACAAATCAAGCTCGTGATATCTTAATTAGAAACGAGCCAAACTCGAGCTTAGGAGAGCCAGGGTTTGAGGTCGCCTGTTTACACCCCATAGACAATTAAGCAATGATCAGTAAAGAAAAAAAAATAGGTTGTTAACTTGCAATATTAACAACACCCAAACTAGAAAACCTTGTATTTTTTCTCGACTTCTCGGTCAGATCACCTAGGTTGAAATTTTTTAGATTCTATAAGTGATTATGGTATTGTACTAAAACGTGAGCCAAACATGATATGTCACTAAGATGCATCAATGAAATCACCAAGAAGCAACAGAAATGTATGGCACGATTATAATGATGAGCAAACGGAAGTTGGGGAAGCAAATTAAACTTTTTACAGTTATCTTTGGAGGAAGTTTTACATTCTGACTTGATATTTCTATACGAAATCCATCTTAACAAGGTTTTTAAGTACAAACGAAAAACAAAACAGCTTATCAATCCCACATTACAAATGAACATATCATGTTTTCATCAAACTCAAAAATACATGTCCTCATCATGCTATACCCCCTCCACCCCTTCACTCTTCATCTTCAATCTCCTGCAAGTGCACACATACATACAAAACATTCAATATTCTTCAAGATTCTCCCGCAGACTTGTGCAATATGATCTTATATACTCACAGAATTGTCAGCCTTGTCAAAATCGTCATCATCATCACACATATTATCACCGTCATCTGAAAGTGAGGATGAAAGTCAACACAAATAGAATATATATACAAAACAGTAATTCTATATATTTTCTTAAAAAAATACCTGGATGTCCATCACTGTCATCAAGATCTCCCAAAAGAAATGAATCTAAATCCTGTTCAGATGTAGATGTCTTGCTTTTCAGATTTGCTCCTGCTGATTCTGGTTCAGCAGCTGGAGTGTGATCACTCTTTACATCTTTTGTTTGCGCTATTTGTTTTAACTTGCTCTCCTCAACAAACTTCCTCTCATACCTACACAATATAGAAGAATTAATGGTAATAAAACAAGATGTTAATTTTTAAACCTCATCAGTAGTTAAAGTGAAATTCCAAGATAAAGTAGTCACATACGGGGATACATGAGTGCTCACAAGTGTAAAATATATTCTCCAAAATCTTCCATCTTTCATGTGCCTCGGGCATAATTCGTATCTCAACTTTGATACTTCCTGAGAAATTATGATCATTATATATATGCTTTGCACGTCTATTCGACTTAAAGATAAGAAAAATTCAAGAAAGACTTATACTCCCTACTCAAACATACTTTCTTAACAATGAGATAACAAAAACCATTGATTAAAGTATTATATGCATCAATTGACTCTTAGAAATGTACACGGTTATTAAAAATTTTCACAGGCCAACAAGAACATCAGCCATTTGCGCCTAACATGCAAAAAATAATCAAACTAACGTGTATTGCCCTAAACCTCACGTAATGGAAGAACTATGATGCATGATTCTTTGAGTTAAATAAAAACAGCACATATATGTTAATGAATTTCGAAGTGAAAACACGATCCATATTTGATACATTCTTGCATACACGAAATGCGTCTGTACCTTGACAGTTGTAAGAACCAGATTTGCATGTTTCTGCTGCCACTCTGAAAGATCTTGCCTTACATTAGAGACAGTAGGCACATCAGATGCCGTATCATCTACAGGTCAAAAGAGTCTAAAAGTTTAGTTGTCTTATTGCACAAAGCAATAGAGTTAGCCATAAACAGATGCGGAAAAGCAAATCTGAACTTCAACATATGTATCTAGATTTTCATACATGTCACTGATCTTAGATTTACATTAGCTAATTTGATCACATTATAGATTTCCAAAGAGACTAACAGAGGTCAATATATCCGGCAAAAACTTCAACAATTATCATAATCCATTTCAACTTTTAAATAAAGAATCAACTACTTCAGCATTCATAGTCAAAAACACATCTTAAAATATTATGATAATATACTAAATATATTATTGTGCAAAGCAGTAGAGTTAGCCGTAAACAGATGCACAAAAGCAAATCCGAACTTTAACATATACATCTAGGTTTTCATACATGTCATTGATCTTAGATTTATGTCAGATAATTAGATCACATTCCAGTGAGTCTAACAAAGGAATCCATCTAGCAAATACTTCAACAATTTTCATAACCTACTTCAATTCTGAATTTCGAATCAACCACTTCCGCAATCATACTATCACAGTCAAAACGCATCTTAACATTTCAGAAACTAACCTAAACAATTAACATCATCAATCAACAGCAATCCAATACTACAACTATTCACAAACAGATCAAGCGAGAGAAATTAACTGAACAATTAACTTTAACAAATGTATTTACGTTTTCAGAAATGTCATTGATCTTATATTTCTGTTAGCTAATTAGATCACATCAGAATCAACAATTTCAGCATTCACAGTCAAAATGCATCTAAGCAGTTAGTATTTGGCTGAAAACTTAACATCAATCGTCAATAGAAATCCATACTTACATACATATTATATATTAACAGATCAAGCAAAACAACACCTGGAAAAGGAAAATTCTGAAACGTAGACAACGTGAGGCCTTTAACAAAGCCTCGCAGATCCTCCGTGATGCCGAACGTTTCAAGCTCCGACTCCGACGGCGATTCAGAAGAAGACGAAGCTGACGTAATCGACAGCGACGGAATTTGTTCGGCGAGTGAGAGAAGTGCAGCGTTCTTCAACTGATCGGCTTTTCTGGAAGCTTCGGCGGCAATGTCTTTGGATCGTTTGGCGGTTTCCGAGACGATGTCGGCGATTCTGACCGGCGAAGAGGTTAGGGTTTGAGATCTCTTTGTTGCTTCTTCTGCAAGTGATTTTGCTTTCTGCCAGAAGGTTTCCATTGATGTGGTGTGTGTGTGTGTGTGAGTTCAGTGTAACTGATCAGTGAAGTTAGATGTGGAATGGTGTGTCTGGTAAAGTTACGGGCGGTTACAGATCAGGTAATGCTAACAGACAATTGGTGAAGTGTGAAGTGAGTTCGTGAAAGGTCCATCAAGTTTGTGTGAATTTACAGTTTAATCCTTTAAAAGTTCATGAAAACTATGTAAAGGTCCATTAAGTTTGAGTGAATTTACAAACTATGTAAAATTTTTAGAAACATGTACTCTTGAATTTCCTAGCAAGAACATTGAACCCATAAAGAAAGAATTACATGTATTCGCACATTTAAATTTAATCGAATGAATATGAATACATAAAGAAAGAATTATGTGTGTTTGTGTGTTAAGAAATTAAATTTGTTTATAACATTCACATATTATAATAAACAAACATAAACGAATGAATGACCGAACGATCATAGACATACTTGTGTACATAAGTAGACATAAAGTTTGAAACTTATTTTATAAAAATTGTTATGGGTTAATTTTTATACTATGGATCACATATCCTTAGATTGGTCTGAATTACTGATCCTTAAGAAGTATAGAGATCACAAATTTTTACTATTGTTTGCATTAACTAACAATTGTATCCTTTTTTAAAACTTATTTTGCAGCTACATAACAAATTAGACTTAGTCAAAGCTAGTATTTCGGGAAATATGCATTTCTATTCGCACAAGTTTGGAAGTGTGTAGCTGTTATGAAGAACGTGGGATACTTGCATGATTTTCGCATTGTTTGTTATGTATTAGTTTCTATTTTTATAAGAGGATGATGATCTCATTTTAGATAGAAATCACAACACAACTCGCACACAACTACTCTCAAAAACACTCTGTAACACAATAGTGATCACTTGTATTGAGTTCCATCATCATCCAAAGTTGTAACCTTTTTTCTGTGCAAATATAGTTGGTGATCAATAGTTTCCATCACCCGAGGTTTTTTGTGCCGGAGATCTTATTGAGATCAAGGGCTTTTTCCTTATATAAATTATCGTGTTCATCATTGTTTACACTTCACATTTATTCGAACATTTGTATAACACATTAGCACTCTACCTCACAATCAAAGTTTGGTTACATTATCCTAAACCGATTTTTGACCAAAACAGTTTGGCGCCCACCGTAGGCAAGTGGTGCTTCAATCCCAAGAAATTTCGTTCATTTCCATCATCCATCAACTACATGGCTTCTTAGGGAAAATCCACTTCAAGTGCCATGCCGGCGGTTACCTCATCCCAAACCAGTTCATCGTTGCCTCACATTTCTCATGCATTCAGAAGAATGCTGAAAATGCTCAAAAGAAGACATCATCCGCCTTCACAGGATCAAAAAGCTCTGCTGCTTCTTCTTCTTCTTCTACAATTACTAATAATTATATTTCTGTTTGGTGTTGCAGATGAAAGGCTACATGGAACAACAAGACAAAACTAACCAGAGGATCCTTCGTGAAATTGATAAAAGCAAGAACCAAAAGAGACCAACAGAAGATGGGTTCCCACTGATGCCTAGGTCGTTGGATTTTGCTACTCCATCATCAACAATCAGCATTCTAAAGGATCCAATATCCAGTTCCAAGAATCCTCAAACCTCCAGCATGGATCGCTAGCGGTGATGCAACCTCAAGAATCCTACTTCCAACCTCAAGGATCCTTTATCCTTCGGCGAGGATCACTAGAGACCACTGAGCCTCAAGAATTCTTCTACTAACCTGGAGGATCACAGGGAATGTACCAGCCCCAAGGATCCTACATTCAGCATCAAGGATCCTCAACTCGAATTCAAGTATCCATGGAGTATCCATCAAGACCTTCAACACCAATGTATCTGGGATTCAACATCTTCCATGATCAAGGATCCTCAAGGAGTCAACCACTTAGAAGTTCTGAAGTTCACGAAGGGGATTTCATCCCTATGCAGACCATTGCTTTCGCCGGACATATCTTATCTTAGATACACTTATGGGATACCAACTTCAAACAGTCAAAAGGTAACAATTTTAATACATCTTTTGATACTAACTATGGTTACATGCAGGATGCAGGGATCAACCAAGCCATGGCCAGAGAGTTGCAGAAACTCAAGGACATGATATCCAGCGTCCCAGGAGTTGTCACACCCCAACCGATGGCGGAAACATCGGAGTGAGACGAACTAGATTGCTCGAGACATCATAACACTATTTGCGATAATATTTAATTTAACAACCCATTTCATTTCATAGCATCAAAATTGTCAAGTTACATCAAATATCCGAATACAAATAACAACAACAAAATAAACTCAACAATAACATAATGATTAACTTTGTATTCTACGCGTGTTTCTATGCCATTCCTACTAAGTTCCATCATAACAACTTCATCAACCTGCAACATGTTAAAAATTATAGTTCAATAATAAAGCATTGGCGAGTACACAAGTTTAATATCATAGCATAATTATTAAAACCGTTTAAACAAATCCACATGAATAGCTAGCATACAAGATAAATATAAACAAGGCATGTGAATCTACAAGTCAATCCTCTAGTGTACCGCTAAATAGATTAAAGCTTAATATTGACCACAAGTATACAGGCGGTACGTTACTCCTATAGCCTATACATGTTAAGGGAGGCTTGATCGAAGTTAATGACATTTAGATCACATAAGAATATACCAAGTAACAATTCATGTAGCATAAGACTAAAGCATGTTTGATGGATTGTTTATGTGTAATCATAGAATAAAAGTGTGATTCAGTGTAGTTTAGTAAATTAACATATTGCACCCCAAATAGTGGAAATCATAAATAGGGTTGAGTGTACTCACAGTTTTGCAAAGTAAATTTTCGTGAAAGCGTTAGGTTGTTTAGGGTAAAGAACACCAAGTTATCCACACAAGGCAACGTTGGTGTGTGAGTATTAGATTGACGGTGGAGTTTGATGAGTTTAGGAATTAAAGTATGCAAAAAGTATGTATAAACGAAAGTATTTATCTAGACGGTTAACACTCGTTTTTGACACTATAAGCCCCGAAGGGTGTTTGTGTTTTTATGGGTCATGCCCAATAGAATCGTAACGATGGTTAGGTCTAAGATAAAATAACCTACTTTTAGGACGAGTAACCATATGGTCATTGTCGAAGATTCGGCTATGTTAAGTATTTACAATATAGTTATAATATTACTAATTTTTCATAGAGTTCATGTATTTCATAGACATCATGTAAGTCATATAAGTTATGTATGGAGGTAGGAGGATAACCGTCCTAAACCTCTTTCGTAAGATTCACCATTACACAAGATTGTCACATAACAATCCGAATGGTCAAGAATTATAGAAATCATCAAGTGAGGGGTGGATTGAAAAGTTGAATAGCCAAGGCCTTCATATAATCACACCTGCACCAACACAAGCTTGTAAGCTTGGATGGCTCAACACTTGTGGGTTTGAAACCCTAGTAAAAACCACAAGTTTAGAGACATGTTATGCCTCTTGATTGTGTATGAACAAGTCTAGCTTAACACACTAACCATAAACTTGGTTAGAGGCATAAGTAGCATAGAGTTGTTAAGTTAAAAGCAAATTCGAAAATGTTTATAAGTTAACTTCCAAAACAGAAAGTTTGGCCCCAAAAATGGTGTGATTCCACTTGATTTTCCATGGAAAACCTATGGTAACATCCATAGGGCTTAGCAAACCATGTTGAGGAAGAAAACAAGAAGAAAACATTGAAAAGTTTGAAGTTTAAAAAGATAAAATTTGGGCAGAAAGTTTGCACACTTTTGGACCTCAAAATGGTGGGATTTCACCTTTGTTTTCCCAAGCAAACTTGTGAGAACCTTCCTAGAGGTTATCCAAGAGTGTTAGAAGGAAAAACAATGTCAAAAGAAGAAGGGAAGTGAGTCGAAACTCACTTGCAAGCTGCTGTGTTTCAGCAGAGAAATTCTGGAGTTTGGGGGTTTGTTTGAGGTGTTTGGAGGCTTGTAAAAGTAGGGAAGTGTTGGAGGAACATTTGTTTATATAGGGAAGGATTAGGTTAAAGATTAGGGTTCCATTAAATGCAATTAGGTGGGATTTTGGATTAAAAAAAATTTAAACACACCACACAGCTTGCGGCCGCAAGCTGTGTTTCTTTTTTTTTGTTTAAATATTATAATTTTTGTATTATGGGTCTTTAAGTAATATATATTATATAAACTATAAGTATGGGTCTTGTATCGTTCTAAGGTCGTGTGTAACGTTGTTTTAAAAATCCAAAAATAGACTTCTTGTAAGCATACATTAAGCACAAAACGTAACAAGATTACTATGATAACGGAAGCTTGAATAACTTGCATTAAGCCACTAATCGTTTTGCTTGACTTGGTATTTAGATTTATAAACATTCATCAAGCATTTGCATGTCGTCTCGAATTTATTTATGAAGCAATAAGGTAACGTATGATCACAAGTTTAAACATGAATAAAGTTTGTGAATTTTGCATAATTGATCAATCTTGATTACAATCAAAGCCTTAGATTACAATGAATTGGAAATAGAAATACCATTACAAGGTTTGGACTTTCCAAAAATGGAAACACAGAAGCGATCTTACTAAAAATGGAAAGTTACAAATGCGAAGCGTTACAGGAGTGGTCAAACCCATTCCTTAGATTCCAGACGGAAGTCACAGAGTATCCCTCTTTGCACCTCCCATATGCAGTGCTGAGATACCAAAACGTTTTCAGACCCCCAATATGAAGTTATATGATGGTACCACTTATCCAGAAGAGCATGTGGCTCAATACAAAGAGAGAATGGAGATTAACCCCATTCCTGAGAGATTGAAAGAAGCCTGTTTATGCAAAGGCTTTGGATCCACATTCACTAGATCAACACTAAAATGACTGCTAAGTCTTCCTCCCTATTCCATAACTTCAGTTTCTCACTTAGTTAATTTATTCAATAATCAGTTTTTTGTATAGAACGTTTGAAAGATTAACTAATGACTTATATAGGATCATCCAATCTCGTGATGAATCACTTAGAGATTATGTTACTAAATTTGGTAGTGATTCCTTGGAAATCTCAAATTTAGACATTGCACTACTGTGGAAGCATTTAAAATGGGACTATAAATGATTCTTCTTTCTATGATGATCTTGTTATGACACCTTGCAGGAACTTAGATGAAGTAAGGAACAGGGCCCCGAGGTTCATCCGACTAGAGGATGACAAAAGGACACAAGACAGGTTATCCGGATCGTCAAAAAAGGAGAAGCAAGGATCCTTCTACAAGAACAATCGATCCAAGCAATACTCCAAGCATGACAATAAAATGTTCATTCAGTTGAACAGAGGAAGATACAGAGGAATATCCTAATATATATGAATATGGTTTTTCTACTAACAATAGTGAACTAATCTTGGCTTTGTAGAATCTAGGTGAAAAGGCTAGATGGCCCAAGAAGAATGAAAAGTCTACATCCAATAAGGATAAATCAAAGTGGTGTGTATACCACGAAGACTTCGGCCACCATATCAATGAATGTATAGCACTCAGAAAGGAGATAGACTACCTCCTCAGTAAAGGCTACTTGAAAGAGTTACTCAGAAGGAAGAAATGAAGGATCCAGGATCCTGAATAAGTGCCCGAAAGAGCTCCTGCACCACCGGCAGACGATTAAATCATCAACTTCATTTCGGAGACTTTGATATAGTGGAACATCATTCTCTGCAGCGAAGAGGCATGCTAAAGAGACAAAGCTGGAGAATGGAGACAGGACTATCCGAACCTCCATTCTGACTCAGCAGAAAATCATATCCTTTGATAAGGGTGACCGTGTTGATATACAGGATCATCGTTATGATGGTTTAGTCATTACTTTATTTATATCTAACCACTTTGTTTGCAGGATCCTTATTGATGGAAGGAGCTCCGTGAACATTATTCAACTAGATGTCCTCAAAAGAATAAACATCCGGAGACAAAAATAGTTCTGAGATCATCTGTCCTTGTAGGATTCAGCGGCGAGACAAAGAACACGCTGGGGTACATTAAACTCCCAATTTACATTGAGGGGGTAAACTCTGTAAAAAAATTATGTCATTGACTGTTTGTCCTGTTGCAATGTGATTCTTGGTAGACCTTGGATACACGATATGAAAGATGTTCCCTCTACTTATCATCAATGTGTCAAGCTACTGACACCTTGGGGGGTAGTGAAGATAGCAAAGTGATCAACAAAGGCAAAGAATTGTTACACCTTTTCTATGAAACCGGGATCACAACCAAGAGTGGCATAGCAATCACAACAACCTACAAGGAGTGTCCTAGAGGCAGCAGAACAAGACATCAAAGATGTAATTATTGGATCCTCAGGATCCTGAAATCAAGGTCCTCATAGGATCCGGATCCTTGATAGTATAGAGCAGGATCTGGTATCCTTCCTGAAGAGAAGAAACTGTATGTTTTCTTGGAAACACAAGGATATGACATGTATATCTAAAGTTATTATAACACATAAACTTGGAATTGATAAATATTTCAGGAGAATTCATCAAAAAAAAAATTTGCACTTGAGAAGAACCTTATCATCCAAGAGGAGGTAGACAAACTCTTGAAGGCAGGTATGATTAGAGAAGTTAAGTATCCAAGATGGTTAGCCAATGTAGTTGTGGTTCAAAAGAAAAACGGAAAATGGAGGGTATGTGTCGATTTTACAGACTTAAATAAGGCATATCCCAAGGATCCTTTCCCACTTCCACACATTGACTCCATGGTGGATGCAACAACATGACATGAATTGCTAACTTTTATGGATGCTTCATCTGGATTTCAACAAATTCAGATGGAACCATCTGACTAAGAGGATACAACATTCATGACTCCTACTAGCATATATGTTATATTGCAATGCCTTTTGGACTAAGAAATGCATGTGCCGCCTACCAAAGACTGGTCAAAATGATGTTCAAGGAGCAGATTAGAGATACTATGGAAGTGTATATAGATGACATGGTGGTCAAGTCCAAGAGAGCAGATGATCATCTCAAGGATCTTGAAGTGGCATTCAATATCCTTGACAAATACAACATGAAGCTAAGTCCTTCAAAGTGCCATTTTGGTGTCAAAGCTGGAAAATTCCTAGGATACATGGTGACCAAAAGGGGGATTGAAGCTAGTCCTGAACAGATAAAAGCATTCAAAGCTCTCAAGTATTATCTATCCTCAGCACCAGCCTGATGAAACCAGAAAATGGTGAACCATTATCCTTGTATTTAGCCATTTCAGGTAAGGCAATAAGTGTAGTGTTAGTTAAGGATCATCAAGGCCAACAACATCCAGTATATTATGTAAGTAAAAGCTATTTTGATGCTGAAGCCAACTACTCTCATTTAGAGAAACTAATTCTTGCATTGATTATAAGTTCCACTAAACTTAGGCATTATTTTGAAACTCACACTATTATTGTGAAAACTAACTTTCCTATTAAGAAGGTTCTCAGGAAACCTAAAATGTCAGGTAGAATGCTGAATTGGACAGTCAAACTTAGTGCATATGACATTAAGTATGAACCCAGGACTGTCATCAAGTCTCAAGCTTTGGCAGACTTTGTGGCTGATTTCAGTAGTGATCTACAAAGGGAAGCTAAATTAGAGGTTCAACAGCTTGAAGAGACCAAGGATCCTTGAACACTTTTCACGGATGGTGCCTAGAATATCAAAGGAACCGGGCTAGGAATACTACTTAAATCGCCATAAGGGAGATATAATACCCTAATCCATTGCTTGTGAGTTTCAGATAACTAAGAATGAAGCTGAATAGGAGGCCCTAATAACAGGTTTGCAGTTAGCTATACAGATGAGGATCAGGTATCTTCAAGTATATATCGACTCATTGCTAATTACTAACCATTTCAATGGCTCATATGCTATGAAGGATGAGAAATTAATCAAATATTTAGAAGTTGTTAGAAAACTAGCAAATGCTTTCGATTCTTTTAGTTTAACATAGGTGCCCAGAGAAGAGAATGCAGAGGCAGATGCCTTAGCAAACCTAGGATCACCCTTGAAAATACCAGAGGACGTGAGGATAAATATCATCCATATTTTGTCTCCTGCAATTTAGGAAAATGAAGCATTGGAGATAGTTGAGGATACTTCAGTTGTACCCAGTGATGTGCAGCCAAATTCAGGATCATGGATCCTTCCAATTGTGAAGTATATTCCGAGTGGGGAAATCCCATCGGAGAGAATCCCATAGCCTTCAGGATTAAGGTATCTCAATTCACTATTAAATAACATGTTATATAAGAGATCTATTGCAGGTCCCTATTTGCGGTGTATTGAGGATCCAGAAATTCAAGAAGTTGTGAAAGATGTTCATGAAGGTACTGTGGAAATCACATTGGGGGCCGAGCGTTATTCTCGAGGATCCTTAGAACAGGTTACTATTGGCTTACAGTGAAGAAGGATGCTATAGTGTATGCAAGGAAATGTGATGCTTGTCAGAGGCATAGCAACATCCTACATCAGCTAGCAGAGCCTTTATATCCAGTAATTTTCTCTTGGCCATTAATGAAGTGGGGGATATATATAGTAGGCAAACTCCCAAAGGCATCAGGAGGAAAAGTATTTATGCTAGCCATGACTGATTACTTCTCCAAAGGATAGAAGCAAAGGCTTTTTTTCAAGTCAGAGAAAAGGAAGTCATATCCTTCATTAAAAGAAACATTATTACTAGATCTGGAATTCCTTCTAAAATTATTTGTGATAATGGATCCCAATTTATTAGGAGTAGAACTACTAACTTTTGTGACAGCTGTGGGATTAGGATGATAACATCAACACTAGTCCACCTATAAGCTAATGGTAAAGCAGAATCAAGCAATTAAATCATCATCAACAACTTGAAGAAGAAGCTTGGATCCAAGAAATGGAAGTGGGCTGAAGAGCTACCGTATGTCCTTTGGGCTGATATGACAACTCCGAAGAATGCCACATGCCAAACTCCATTCTCCATAGTCTTTGGAACTAAGGCAGTGATCCCACATAGATGGTGGTTCCCACAGCCAGAACAAGCATCCGTGATCCTGGAACAAATGTTGAAAACCTGACCCAAGACCTGGATACTGTAGAAGAGCTTAGAGATTTAGCAAGAATAAGGATACCAGTTATCAACAAAGGATAGATGGGGTATACAACAAGAATGTCAGGATTTGAAGATTTCAAGTTGGTGATTTGTTACTAAGGAAAACATTCTAGAACACTACAAATACAGCTGTGGTAAGTTAGCACCAAATGGAAGGTCCCTACTTGATAGAAGCAGAAACTGGAAAGGGGGACATATCGCTTATTAACTATGGATGGTAATCTCATACCAAGAGCTTGGAATGCTGTTCACCTCAAGAAATACTTCATGTAAAAAGGATCCCGGATCCTTACCAATTTCAATATTCTGATTGACGATCAAGGATCCTTAAAGGATGTATGATCCTTACTTTGGTAACATCTTACTTTTGCTCTCTTTCATTTTATATTTATTATTCATTTTAAAAAGAGGATGTTAAACACTTAACATCCATTTTTATCAAGTTTTGAGCTTTTGCAGAGCTTTAACATTTTTCACAGAGGATCAAGGGGTTGGCCACCTCTCTCCCACGTTTAAGGTATCTTATACCTACTAAGGTTTATAGGTTTTCACCTTTCGCACGATTGAGTTTCGATACCCCCCAGTAGCGCACGATTATCCAAGTATAGTTCGAGGCAATGAGACCAGTACCCGCTTTAGGGCTGGCAATTCCATTGCTATTGACTATATATCCTAAGTATAAAGGTAGACGTACCATACATCCATTATCCTAAGGTTTCTAACGTTTTCACGTTAGCTAAGGTTTTGGCATTTTTATGTCACTTACGTTGGGCTTGTCCCTAGTTCAGGCCATACCCCAAGGAATTTGGGCTTGTCCCCAGCCAATTTGGGCTTATCCCCAGTTTATTTGGGTTTTTCCCTAGTTATGATGGGTTTATCCCCAGAATATTTAGCTTAGTCTCAAGTTGTTTCTACAGGTTCTTGAAGCCTTAAAGGTTTACAATTAAGGATCCTTAATCCTTAAATCTTAACTGATTTCTCGGCCTATTGGCGCAATTGTAAGTCTTAAGGATACATAATCCTAACTTGGATTCTCCGATATGTTTTATCTTTACGTTTATTTATCACATTGATTACACCCTAGACCCTTTAGTAAGGATATGATCCTCAATCATATTACTTCTTATGATTTCCAGAGTTTTTATAGAGAATTGGTGTACTCTTGACAAATCCAAAATTCTTTAAGATTTACAAAATAAAGCTATTGATATATCAAAACAACATTTCAGAAATAAAAATACAACACGCGATATAGTTAAAAAGTTGTTATTTTTATTAAAACCCTTTGCAAAGGTTGTCAAAATCATCAACCCAAGTTTCTACCAGCAAAACGTGGCCCGTCCACTTGGGTTGATAAAGGGTGTCCATACTAATTATTCATCAAGTGCAGGAAATTAAAAGTGAGGGGCGTCAAAGGCTTCATCCTCCACAAAAAGAAGGACCCATCCACCTTTGCCACCCCATATTGTCTTAAGGATCATGGATCCTTCTCCTAGAAACTATTGTTCATCATTACAAACCATAAATTGTTCAAAACAAAAACACCATTAACCAAATACCACAAAATCTACATAAGTGGGCTCAGGCCTAGGCATCAACATCCTTCACCACGCACTTTAACAGCATCACCTTCAGCTGCACCACTACCTGCCTCAACCACCTCCTTTGTCCCGCTGCTCACGGCTTCCAGCATCTGCACCGGCTGGCTCCTCTTCACCACCAAGCTACAATAGTCTCTCCCTCCAGCCGGTGAGATCCCATCCAGACCCGTCGAAGGCAGGATCCATAGCCTGTTGGACTATCTTTATCCTTGCCCGAAGAATGGCTTGAGCTGCGCAGATCTTTGCTTCATCGGCGGCCTCTAGTTGAGCTTTGTTCGCCTGTATCTTCGCCACCATGATCTGCTTCTCCAAGCTGTTGACCTCCTTCTCCAGCTGGGTGACAAAATCGTGGATCTTCGCCACATGACTAGTTATAAGCATCAGTGATCCTTCCCTCGGTGACAAAATCGTGGATCTGCTGCTATAACTGAATGGTGTCCTCAGCAGGGTAGCTTGGCTTCTTCCTCTTGGACCCAGCCTTGGCACGGTAGTCATGACCTTGGGCTCCGGTTGGATTTGGCCTTTGGCTAGCTCTTTCTTGATCGTGCGGGGGAGATTATGTTGTCGATGTCTCCGAGGCCGAACTTTGAAGCAGACTTGGATGAGTACTTGGCAGCACCTATTCAAACAAAACAAAGATAAGTATTCGTGATCGTTTATTTTTATTCTATTTTGTAAACATTTCATGGATACTTACTTGACATTGTGAAGGAGGTAGAGGAGGTATCTTCTAAATACTTTGCTTTTGGCTTGAAAGTATGATTGTTGTATCTAATGCCTAGAATGCAGCAACCCTTTCTACAGTTTCAGGAGTATCAGCGAGAGAAGCAAAGTAGGTCACTGCACAAATAAACAAAACAGGATCAGTTATCCTCATCAAAGAAGAAAGAACTATCTACAGTCCTAACCTAAGGATCCTATATCCTATCCTTCAAGTTCTACTTTCTTGGAAGACTATTTCCTGAAGGAATAGAATCCCTCCTAACAAAGAAGAACTGGTTCCTCCAAGAGGTATCGTTTTTGGTGGTTTTGAGTAGTGGGGGCGGCTGCTGAGGTTTGGCTTTGAAAAGAAACCGGTGGGATCCATGAGACAAAGGTTATAGAGGTGTGGAAGTTTAGAAAAAGTGAGAGATTTAAACCCTAATCGCTTATGATTTGCTCAAAAGCGTATAACACTCTCCATAGCATTGACATCGTTTGGTTGTAACACAGACTTGTGTGGGTGAAGAAGCTTTGGGTGAATGAAGGAAAGGGGTAGGTATACCTGATTTGGAACGTCGAAGCAGGGAAACAGACCCAAATGAAGGATTCTGAGTCACTCTTCAACGAAGAGTCAAAAGGCCTAAAGTGGTTCCCTCCTGGAAACAGTTGTGTAACTGATCAACTTTAGGATCAGTGAATTTACAAAACTCAGAGGAAGGGTTTTTCAGTAGGTTTGGCTTTTGGGTGGACTGTTACGCTCATGATCCTTATTTGGAGAGGATCGAGTCGCTACTTTCGCCATGGATTTCTAAGGAAAATAGACGATTACAGAAATAAGGGAGAAGAAAAGAAGAGAGAATATATGTTGAAACTCTAATGTGGGATATAAATCGGAGATCTCTGATCTTAAATGGGATTTTCAACTCTATTTCTTCTCCTATTTATCGCAATGATGGTTGCAGAGCTATCCTATCAGTGACATCAGCAGACTGTAACGTCTAGTTGCATCGTAACGGCTAGTTCGAGAATAATGGAAATATGGCAGATAAAGTTAATACAATATCAGCCATATTTGGGGCAATTGTTAGGGGTTAAGTTTTATTACTATGGATTACATATCCTTAGATTGGCTGAATCACTGATCCTTAACAGATGGTACAGGAAGTCTAAGGATCACGAATCCTTACTATTGTTTGCATTAACTAACAATTGTATCCTTTGTTTAAAACTTATTTTCGGAGGTACAAGTTTGGAAGCACGTATTTCGGGAAATATGCTTTCTATTCGCACAAGTTTGGAAACATGTAGCCGTTATAGAGAGTGTGGGATACTTGCATGATTTCGCATTGTTTGTTATGTATTAGTTTCTATTTTTGTAAAGGGATGATGAGCTCATTTTAGATAGAAATCACAACACAACTCGCACACAGCTACTCTCAATAAACTCTTTGTAACACACTAATGATCACTTTTATTGAGCTCCATCATCATCCAAAGTTGTCACCTTTTTTCTGTGCAAATATAGATAGTGATCGATAGTTTCCATCACCCGAGGTTTTTTGTGCCGAAGATCTTATTGAGATCAAGAGCTTTTTCCTCGTATAAATTATCGTGTTCATCATTGTTTACACTTCACATTTATTCGTACAATTGTATAACACATTGGCACTCTACCTCACAATCAAAATTTGATTACATTATTCTTAAACCTATTTTTATCCAAAACAATAACATAATATCTTTTCTCTATATGTATCCTCTTCGTCTAGATATAACTAATTTGTTAAAAGGTATTTTATGTTAATATGTATAATGAATTAAAGTAAATGAACTTGATAACATAATTATTGAACATAAATACCAAGAGCATGTTAGTCATACATTCATTTAATTGAACACAAACAGAGCCAAGTTATCTTGCCCTTGGGTGTGTTAGTTGTATTTCACTTAATTCGTAATCCTGGTGTAATTTTGGCTTTGCTAGTTTTTCAAATTTGTAATTCCTATGAGATGATTGGGGATATGTTGGTGTTTGTTCATAAGATTCATTGTTTTCGTTTAAAGAAAATCTATATTCATTTAATCGTTTTCATGTTAGTTTGTTTGATAAACAAATATTAACGCATTTCTATCCAAACAACTTATAATTAACTCAAAAAAGAATGTAAAATACTGAATAAAAGTTGTCATTTATAGAATTGGTTAAATTTAAAACTTACATTTAGCCATAGCAAAACATGTCGTCATCACAAGTTTAATCACTTCGTACAAAATATTTTGTAAGTTTTATTTAACCATAATGATTTTACCTTTTAACAAACCTTTTGACAATATATTTTTAAAACAAAAAGTGTTTTGTAACGTAGGATGAATTGAGTAGTTACAGGCGCACTACTAAAACCATAAAAATAAAAATAAAACAGGGTATTGAAAGCAAAATTACGACCATCCAATGAACCACTAAAATACTCGGTAGCTACTTTTGCGACAGTTTTTAATCCGTCACTACTTTACAAGCGGACCCACTCGCAAACCAATTGGAAATAGTTTTGATCACAAAATAAACTCTGACTAGTTAGGTTGTCTTGTGAGGTGACGCCCCTGCCACCTCATCACACATTTAACGCAAAATCCTCTTCCAGCCCACAATACCACCGCCAACCACATCACCGCCAAACCAACTGACTTTTTGGGCGTTAGCTTAGCCCATTAGCTCCTCCATCACCCTCTTCAGCAATTCCATACCCAATAAAAATGACACCTTAATTTAGTTTTTTGTTTATTTAACATGAATACTTTTAATAAAAATGGTTAGTTAAACCACAACATTAAATGGGAAGTTAGTAAAAAACCCATTGTTTACGTGGCAGAACATTATGCATTTTTTAGTTAAATCATAACACCGATCCTTATCAGTAAAAAAATGGATGCAACCAACTAGCAACGGGTGATTTGCACCAAAATCAGTGACCCGTTGCGAATTGCATTTAGGAACTGATTTATGACGCAATTATTCAAACTATATGTAGAAATCAAAAACGTTGATGACCATATCTCTAAATATATATTTTTCATATATAAAATGAAAATACAGAAAGGAAAAATATAATGAAACATGAAACATAAAAACATTACGTTTAAGTTTGTACAAAGAGAGATTGCGAGAATCATGGAGAATTGGTGGATTTGGGAGAAGAGCTGTTATGGATTGGGCGTCTTCTTCGCACGTGTGAATAATCCATTGTAGTCAACTGGGTCGGGTCGGATCCTTGTGCCCCAATCACCACCCCGCTCTTCTCTGTCTCACCTACATATGTAAATTAAAAAAATGTTACAGTGAGCATCATGATGAATTTATTTCTATGTATCTTTTTTTTTTAATATTATGCTTTGTGATATTGCAGAATTATTTCTAAATGAAAGTGTTATTAACAAATTACCTGCTAATAGAGCTTTCTTTTGGTCATTGTAGAGCACCAAATCTTGATCTCCATACCCTTCACCCTAATCAAAGCATAACCTTAAACAACGTTATAAAAAATGCAAACCCAAAAAACAGTTTAAAAACTTTTAATAGTTTCTCTCGATATCTTGCGGGACCCTATCAATACTCTGTTAACCAATGAGACGAGATAAAAAACACTTCAAGGGGTTACCATCTTGTTTAGCATCAACTTTCTTGAAAGCCCATAAGGAAGAACCTTTTGGTCATAACCTGCAGAAAATGTAAGCATATCATGCATCATCACCATGCAAGAAACATTGTGTGTGTGTGTGTGGGGGGGGGGGGGGGGGGTCAGCATATACCTAACTCATGGAAAGCTTGTATCTGATGGCTAAAGAGAAAAGCAGCATTAGCTGTCATCAAAAGTGAAACTCTAACACACAACAACATTATCATCATGGCAATCATCATCTCCAAGCAGATCAGTGATACCAGTAATGTAGCATGTGGGATGAGATATATAGATGTTGGTTCTGTTAGAAATCAATTATCAATCAAGTGAAAGTAATAAGTGTGTGTGTGTTATATAGAGGATACCAAAAGCACAAAGTGGAGAGTTTTATCATACAACAAAGAAGTGCATATATATATATATATATATATATATATATATATATATATATATATATATATATTACATATTGCCTTATGGCATTATTGAACATCTTTTTTCGTCATATATGTTAGCCGAAAGATCAAAATTTTGTCTAATTCAAACGAACAATACGTCTAACATGATTAACCTACAAACTATTTTGGTAAAAACAGGGCAAAAAAAGTGGTGCATAGAATCCACATTGAATAGAGGTTTTAAGAGACAGGAGGCTACAAATGATAACACCATTTTGGTGAAATTATCATCATATATGATGAGAGGACCATTATGTTATATCAAGTTTAAACATACATCTCTATCATACCACCAAATTGCTGAAATTTGGTTACAAGTGATACAAAAGTTCATCTCATACTTTACTTAATCAACTAGCCAACCAAACACACCTAAAAGAAGCAAACCTTGAAACCCGAAAAGGAATTTGGTAACAAATCCTATATGCTTTTAGTTAACCGAGTATTGAAAACTAGACCCGACGTTCATTCCCCAAGGACCATTAACAGCGATTAGTGACGGGTATCATGTATTTATTCACCTTCTACGAGACATTTGTCTGTCGATGAAAGTCCTCTTATTTCTAGTGAATATTAAATTATTTTTTGGCATCAGTCTTTTGTGAGGCAACCTCAAATCACCTTTCCATATAGTTGTGAATTTCCAAAAACCTTAAGTTTTGGATTTTTGTGTCCATTGCACAAAAGGTAAACATGTGTATATATGCAATGAAAACCTGAAGTTGAATATGAACAAAAATAGTTACCCTCACTAGTCACTTTGCATATTTCACATCCATCCACCATAATACAAGCTCTGTCTGGTCTACTTTAGAGATGAAGACAGAAAGGTGGATGTGATGTACCTCTTGCCCCTTGCCTCATCTTCTATATTATTCTTTTATATACTCCTTTAAAAACAATTATAAGTCTTACATATGAATGATAATAATTAAAGTGTTAATGTAACACCAGCATTTTTTAAAGTATTTTTGTTATATTTTACACAATTTAGTGTTTTAATAAAACATGGTCCAAAAATCCCCAAACAAACGTAAGAGAAGTCTTGTAAAAAAGGACTACAATCTACAAGTAAACAACGTTTGTTATCAAAATGATACACAACTTAAATAATCAGGTGCAAGTTGTGACCAAACACGTGGTCCGTAAGCTTGATAGAACAAAAGACGTTAACGCGCTATGACATTTCTACTAATCCATATCAACGCTCTTCACTTCTTTCTTGAAATCTTTAGATCTGTATTACCTCACAAGTAAACACCAGACACACACATTAACAACCATATAACAAAGACGTAGAGATTACATACCCACGAACGTTCCATGCTAATCAAGTAGAGATTATATACATAGATTATGCAATTTCCACCGTATTGAGTGTTGTATGACAAGTGAGAAGAAACAACACCTGCACCAAAAGATTACAACACTTCCACGGTAACCTTATGGTGCTTGAGCATCGACTCTCCACAACCTAGACACACCTCGTATGAAACCCAAACTTTATTCTAGTTCATCAAACTCACTAAACCAACGCATTTCAGTTTGACCAATAAAAAAGCAAACATGTAAACTGTATGATGAGAAAACACACTCTCAAATGGATTTGTGTGTTCTTGTATGCCACAATTTGTAACATATGTTTGACAACTCGTACAACGAATAATATTATTCTAATTACTAAAAGCAAACAACACGCTAAATGAAGTCGAAAAACCGAACACAAAAGACCATATTTCAACCTCAATCACAACTTTGGAACAAAGCTGCCTAAGAAAATTTGATTTGTATGTATAGAAAAAAAACGGACATCCTATAAAATTAAAGATGCATGAATTCAGAATCTACAGCATAAAAGCCCATGCTTCCATCCACGATGCTTCGGTAAACGTCTCCTGTCAGCTTTAGTCATTCTTACAGGGCTGCTGTTCCACTCATTTTGCAATCTACAAATTATCACAGAAATGTTGTCACATTAATTAACAAATTCACTACAAACAATATGCAAGTCGCCCCAGACATGACATAATATCTAACTCGTATGACAAACGGGTTGTGTCCAGATTAACTTGTTTAATTAAGCACGTCATGTTTGGGTTGATCTGTTTAACCCATTTATTATAACCCCCAACCCATTTAACACGTTTACAACACGCAGCCCATCAACCTGTTTGACTCGTTTAGATAAATGGACGGGTCGTGTTTGTTCTTACATGGGAAAGGCAAAGGATCGGGTGCTAGTTGTGCTGCTATCTGATCGGAGAGAAGTGCTTCCAGAAAACACTATCGGCCCCGAATAAGTTATGTGTTCTGGAACAGGAGCTGTGACAGAGAAACTTGACTCTCCTTCACCACGATGAAGCTGGTTAATCATTGCAACATTATCTGAACCCGTATCCTGGAGCTTAGGTGCACCAGTCGGCACTATGGAGAGTTCATCATGTTCAAGATTCTCTGTGTTATGAGCATGTTCACTACTAGTTGCTGGTTTGGTACCGTTGAGATTCAAAGTGTCGTTTCCTTCCACCATTTTTCCACTCTCAGCGGGCCTTTTTAAGATTTCTTCTACAGGACTCTGCAATTAGGATGACTACAGTTAGACCCAAACTTGAAATAGTATTTAGGTTTTGATTATGTACTGTAACTAGTGGGGTGAAACCCATGCTTTGCGATGGGGATATTAAAATTTGTGATGTTTTGTTTCGACGACCATGAAAAAAAGTCTATTTATAATGGTTTTATTACACAAAAGTGTGATTTAACCCAAAAAATAAAATTGTTTTACATCGATTGGAAACCATAAAAATGAATACTGGTATCGGTCCCGATAACATTGATACTATCGATATTGTTCGGGGATATCGGCTCGGTTCGTCACTATACAACTATTTCGAATACAACTCTTTTCTATAAATTTGTATCCGCTTGTCAGAAAAAAGTTTCGCATATTTAGTTTATGTAACCCACGCGTTGCAGCGGGGATGTTAAATGTTGTAAGACTCGGTTTCGATGACTAAAAAATGTTTATTTACAATCGATCGAAAACCATAAAAACGAATACCGATACCTGTCACCAATTTTGTTCGGTCAGTACCGGCTTAGTTCATTACCGTACCACAACTTCGAACATAACTTCGTTTCAATAAAATTTGTAATGGAACGTCGAGAAAAAAAATTAAACACAAATCCGTATTAATTTGTTTTTATAAAATTAAACTAAAGAACGGAATTTATAAAAGAAAAATAAAACTATTGTGTTGAAGATGTGGAGTATTTGAAGTATAAGGTGAAATTAAAATTAAAACTATAAAACAAAAAGGTCAAACTATAAAGACAAAAAAGTGAAGCTAGACGAATTTGGCAATTGTTAGTATATTAAATTAAATTAAATTAAATAAATAAATAAATAAATAAATAAATAAATAAATAAAATAATTAATTAATAATAATAATATGTAAAGTACATTAGCTTTTCCATATAACCTCATTGGTAGGGTATAGGGGTGGCAAAATGGGCGGGATGGATAAAAGATTCATGTCAAAACGAGTAAAATTTTAGTAGGGGTCAAACCAGTTCAGGTTGGGTTAGTTAAAACACCCTGTATGGCCTGTTTGAGATACACCAAAACCCAAATCGACTCACTCATAGGTCGATGTGTCAAAACTGCAACGTCTAGTACGGTAAATTACTAACCTGACAAGGCTGTTGATCAATGGACTCAAGGAGAGATTTGAGTGATGGAAGAATTCGATCTTGTTCCAAAGAGGGCCCGCTATTTAAAACTACTTTCTCTGTAGAAACATCTTCCAATAAATTGTCGCTTGAATAAGTCATATTTTCATCAGGCTGCACCGAGATATCTGGATCATCAATTTCGTTAGCTTTTGAAACAGTAACCGACTGATCTTGTTCCAACGAGATCCTGCTATTAGAAACTTCTTTCTTCGTAGATACATTATCCAATAAATTATGACTTGGAAAAATCGTTTTTTCATCAGGTTGCACTGAGATATCTTGACCATCATTTTCGGTAGCTTTCGAAACAGTAACCAGTTGATCTTGTTTCAACGAGATCCCACTATTAGAAACTACTTTCTCTGTAGAAACATTATCCAATAAATTGTCACTTGAATAAATCATTTTTTCATCAAGTTGCACTGAGATATCTGAACCGTCATTGTTGGTAGCTTTTGAAACAGTAACAGAATCTGAAGAAACCATAAATCCGTCGGCAAAAGATTTCGAAATTCCATTTCCATCGTTAATATCATCTTTAGAAATTTCCTTCGATTCATTTGGACCGACAAAGTCACTAACTTCTTCCTTGTGCCCACACTCTTTGTAATCAGGTACTGGATCCTGTAAATCATGAACTGGAATCTCCATATCAATACTTATTTTGCCCATATTTATATGATCACTGATACGCCCGTTTAAAGCTAAAGCAGCATCAACTTCATCACGATTATCTCCAATATTCATATGATCATTAGAAGGTTCTAGAACAGGCAAACCAGTATTAATTTTCACATCGGTTCCAGAACACAAATTAGATTCCATATAATAATCTTCCATAGTTGTAAACCTCAACTGTTCAGGATGCAGCATCTCATTATTATTCTCGTCAAACAAAAACCTTTCTCCGTGAGGTATTCCTTCATCAACACAGATATCCTTAACATGAAACGCACCCTCTTTGTAACATATTAACAACTCAGGAAATTCACATTCCATAACATTTTTATCGGTGTAAAGTTCTGTTTCTTTCTCACAAAAATCAGATGGTCCTAAAGTTGTCAACGCATCATGCTCGATATTTGGATGCTCAAGTTCTTGAGTCCATAAGTTGAGTTTTTCATTCTCTTCATCTGATAAAAACGGGTTTGTGTATCTTCTAGGGCTCTCTTTCATGGCTCCCTTTAGTTCATCTGCGTCAAAGTCAAAAATCTTGTATAAGAAACAGACGATAAAAGTCAAAAGTCTTGTCTATCACGCGACATCACGTGTGAATGTTGCGTTTCAAACGAAGTGTGAGGCCTGAAAACTGAAGTTTTCCCAACCGACTAGCAACAAACGGAAGTAAGTAGGGAAAAGGTGACCACAATACTATCTATAAGTGAAACAATAAATGTGGAACTACATCCGGTTGCTCAAAGAAAATTATATATAGTCACTAGTTTTTTTAACAGTCAACAGCTTGCCAGAAGTCAAATAAAATAGAATTAAAGATTGTCACAGCATCTAACCAAAAACAAAACTTTAAAAGATTCATTAGAAGACAACAAACTAAAAGAATAACAATAAAGAGGTAATTGACTACTCTACAACATAGAAAAAGAGTAAAAGACAACAAAGAAAAGTTAAAAAGTTATATTAAAATAAGATCCACTAAGCTCATAGTAAGAGTAATTCCACTAGCATAGAACAGCTAAACAACCTTTTTATATTCATCAGGTTTGTTCCCTTACAACCTTCTTTTTTGTCAGTTATCTTCCCTGCTAGATCAAAATTGAAATCACCAAATTTTATATTAGGGTTTCCGGCTACAAACAAACACAACTTTACAATCTCATCACCAAAATTACCAAACCCTAGATCAATAAAATTACAATCAGATCCGAACAAATTCACACTTTGTAACAACAAATTAACAATTAACACTATGCAGATTAAAGGCATATTAATAAAAGTAACCACAGTACCTGTACACAAAAGCAACCAAAATTAAACACTCATCCATCTCTGTCACCGCTTCAGAAGAGACAATCAAAGTGTAAAACACAAAACAGCCTTAAATTATTTTATTTCCGGCTGTAATCATGTAACAAATCACCATAAAATAGAAAATGAAGTAAACATACAGCACTAGATCCGAACTTTACGGACATGATAGATTAACAGAAACGAAATACGATCATATAATTACAAACAAATCACACGATGTTTGATCTACTTACGCCAATAGTTTGTTAAAATCAGGCGAAAATTGAATTCGAGCCACTTGCAAAAAAAAATATCTAACCATCAAAAACCTAATTACTCTAATCATCTATATTTTACAGAAGCATTTATTACACATGACAGATACAGATACAGAATCAAAAGCGCCACCACTAAAAAAACTACAGCATTAATTACACTCGAAAACGAAATCGAAAACGAAAACTCGTAAGGAACACATTGATTCCGTCAAAATACATATATCGCTCACCTTAACACTTAATAATTGTTGATATCTTCGTTAATTACACAAAAAAACGAAAACGAACACAACGTTTTCGTCAGAAACACATATATATAGATCCTGAATATATTATTTCAAAATCGCTAACCTGAACACTTAGCAATTTGTAGAGATCTTCGTTAATTAACGAAAACGAAACTGAAAACAAGAAACGAACGCAATGATTACGTCAGAAATTACATAAACAGAGATCCTGAATGATTCTTTTGAAATCGCTGACCTGAAAACGTAAAAAAATGATGAGATCTTCGACGACGGAGATCTGGTTACACGTGAAGATGATCGGTAACTGTTTTCCGGCGGGTAGTTGGTGGCCGGAAAAGTGAAGAGAAAACTGAAAAAGGTGAATCTGTTTAAAACAGAGGGGCAGTCAGATGAGTGGAATGTGACCAACTCATCAACTGAGAATGGGGATTCGGGAATCTTTTTTTTTTTTTTTTTTAATATTTTAGTTTTTATTTAGTTGTTATGTTTAGTATTTTATTGATTTGGAAGTGGGGCCAGCTGGTTAATATGTGGGGCCCATGTTCCACCATCAACGCCATCATTGGCCATGTGGGTGGGTGGTTTGGTAAATTGGTTGAGGACCATGGCGGCATACATGGTGTGTTTCCTGCAATCTTACTTAATCTAATTAGTAATTACAAAAATGTTTGTAAAATAATGTTATAATCCGTATTAGTTCATGTAAATATCATATATTATATTGTATGTATTATGTAGAATGTCGAGATGATGTTAGTAACGTATGGATGACAAAAGGTTAACTCACATAACTAATTTGCAATCTGAAATATTTGAGAGGAAATATATGAGTAAGTAGATATGTTTAATTTGATTTAGAAAAAATATTGTGGAAATTGAGGACCCTACCAGGGGCGGACATAAGTGAAGGGGTGGGTAGATGGGCGCCCTCTTAAAAGAAAATTTTTAGTGTATTTTATTGGCAAAAATATCGATCGCACTGTTTGAAGGTTTGGTTGAACCCCTCGTTCACACTACCCAAAATAATAATTTTTGTATTCGCCACTGAACCCAACCGAATTAAAGTAGTAGAAAACCGAACCGAAAACTAAAGTCAAGTGTCGGCTTTCAACCGAATTAATTCTTATTTTATTTTTTTAAAACGTTTTACATCATTATATGTTATTGAATTTGGTTGGGCTAGACAAGTCTGGTCTAAATGAGAAAACTTAAGTAACCATAAATTGATATTTGTTTTAACTGAATAATTATTTGAAAACCGAAAATAAAACCGAATATATAATTCACTTTGGTTCAGTCTGTTTCTGTTTGGTTTGGTTTCGGTTTAATTGGTTTATAACGCAACAATGAACACCTATAATAGTGAGTAACGAATACATGATGAGATGACATCGAATATAAAACACAATTTTATGGGATATAGATTTAAATAACCCGTACTTTTATCAATCAGCCAATAAAATCCTAACTTTCAATTTGTACCACATCACTTCCAACTTTCAACTTATTGACCGATAGCACTTTCAAACTAACTGAACCATAACTCAATTAAGTTTTTTTTGCTGATGTGACACCTGAAGTGGAATTTTTTGATGGCATGGCAGCTAACGTGGCGTATGACATGGCTTTTTTGATGACGTGGCATTGGTTTGGTAACGTGACAGCCAATGTCAGCAAACTAGGTCTGCGTTGGGTTCGTTTGAGAGTGTTATCGAACAGTAAGTTGAAAGTTGGACGTGTTGTGGTACAAATCAAAAGTTGATAGTGCTATCGATTAATTGATGAAAGTTTGGATTATATCCAATATCAATTAGGATAAGATATAAGGTAAGCAAGAACGTTTCTTTGACCAATTAGTTTATTAACACATATAGTTTTTAGAGCTATGCTGATTTTTGGATTTGAATGTCTTTTTGAAAGTAACATTTCTATTTTCTGTAATAGAGGTACCGATTACCCATAACTCATTCTTCATATCCTATCAATACCTTTGCAAAACTATTGATGAGATTATATGTTTTTTTTTCTTCTGAAAATAAGACAATATTATGATATAAATTAGTTGAATTCTATATTTTCTAAGTTTTCAACAACAAACAAAGTAGCAATGGTTGCCAGATTATCTATTTCTTGATGTGATGCTTTAATTATTTGTTTGATAGCACATCCAAATATATCCTTTTATTAGAGCTTATTTTTCTCAAATAAAAGTTTAAATAGATAGTTTTCATATAATCAAACTAACAAATGGTTATGAAATCAAAAAATCATACTATCTCTTAGTAATCCGTATAATCATTCAGATTCATTTCTACTAAACCAAGCAATATAAATGTTGTAAATAATCGTTATCAAATATGAAGTAACAACTTAAATATATGTGAGAAAGGCAAGAAGTAAATTGATTCATTACTTTTATAAAGTTAGATTCACAATCGTTATAGAAATAGTGAATCAGTTTGTTTTTCATATGTCTCATATACATTTGACTTCCAACAAGATCTTGTAAATAATTTATGATTAAATAAAATAATTAATATTGCTTTAATTTGGAGGAAATCGGATGGAATTTTCAACATGAAAAGAAAAAGGCCCATCACTGTTTTGACTTAGTAGGGATAGCACCATCTTTATTTCTCATTCCTTCGTGCTAAACAAAGAGATTGGTCCCTCCACTAGTGTCAAGTGTCCTTTCTCTAATTTATAAATTTGTTTTTTTTTCTTTTGTTGTATATTATATTTGTTTTTATATGTAGTTTTTAATAATAAATTAAGACCATATAAGCTTACTCAAAACATATGTAGTAGCATTATAATTTTTTAATAGATCATACATGTCTATTTTGTTTTATTTATAGAATTCATTTTTTTAGGTAGTTCAGAAGTTTTTTTTTTTCAACTTGAAAAACAATAATGCATTCGATAAGATGTCAATATTATATGTTGGGCTATGTAAATTATTGTTGGTACATATAATATTCGTAAGAAGGTGACTCAAGGACAGAGCCTACATAAACACCTTCGACAATCAAGTTAGTAAAAAGTATAAACTATGAATCTCACCCATAAATATGGAAAGCAAGGGAAGGAAGTCCCTCTTTATCAAATGGTTGGCACTTGGCACCCATACCTTAAGCTCTTTCACAGTTGCATCATTATGTATAACACTTTGCCATGTCTCCTTAGCAAATATATTTTTTTAGAACAACGACTGTCTGCAGGCACGACTGCCACTTGACAGATGTTGCACTGCCACAATAGCCGATACTCTTTGGCGTAATGCAAGGTGGAACGAACCCGTGTTGGCTCGTATTCAAACTTGCGACCTCTAACGGAGGCCTAGTTCTTATTTTTATTGCATTTGCCACTTCACCAACACCAAATGGTGGGGACATCAAACCAAATTTTATATATATAGTTTTTAGAGAAACATGAATAGTAATTTTAAATTTAAAATAATATATAGTTTTTTAATATTTTATTATATCAATATATTATTTTTGTATTTACTTTTAACTTTAACATATTTTCATTTTTTTCCTATTTGCTTTTAGTTTTTGACGTATTTACATTTTTTTCTTTTCTAAAATCATATTTTCTTTATCATTATTTTGTTTTTAATAAGTCTTTTTGTTTCTTTCTAAATCATCTGTACTTTATCAATTAATTTGATATTTCTTTAATAACTTATATTTGTTAATTTTTTTAAAAACTTAAGTACGTAGTTGTGCTTAATTTTTACCCTTGACCAGTATAAGTTTTATTAAAAACAAATTTATATTTAAATATAAAAGTATTTATTCGGTATCGTAAAATGATACGATAATAAACTGAACTGATTATAACGATCTGGCTTTCTAAACAACATGCTACATTTTCAAATAACGTTTGTTTTACATTCACAATTGCTTCGTTTCGCTGCAACGCGCGACGGAAAAAAACCTAGTATATAGTAAATGACATAAAATAGTTTTAATATATGTACGACTTAAAATAAAACCATCAAATACTTAAATGACTCTTAGATCTCCTCTAACAATATTAATAATAGGATGAAAGTCACTACACGAATTGCCAATTTATTATGTATACAGAAGTCAAAAGCATTTTAAACCTTCGATTTCATAGATCATACACTAATAAAGTCTTTTAGATCTAGAAAAAAAAAGGTAAATTTACGGTACCCTGACGCGGGAGGGTTCTTCCTTCCTAAGCTAGCTTAGCCCATAGCTGTCTTTAGATCTAGGCAAATAGTCAACTGCATAAAACCAGAATACACACCATGGATTCAAACATTAAAACCACATTTAAAGTATATTTTAAGAAGTTATACATGTAACACAATTGCCAAGGGCTATCTCTAAAAGATTTAAGAATCATAAGCCACTAATACATCAAAAAATAATGATCATTATAAATCGCCTGGTGTGCTGATTTTTATGTTTCCTTGACCTTAATTTTTGATTATTGAATTCTTAATACATCTCTTGAAACTCTTGTCAATTTTATAAACCTCCTAAGAGATGTTTTGAACTAAGCATCGTCTTGTCTCTTCTAACATTCAGTTGTATTGTGTGCTAATATAAAGTCATCTACATAATTTTGTTGGAATACTATTAACTTCCCATATGAGAAAAATTATTAATTCTAGAATAAAAGCGTTTTGAGATAAAAACATTTCATTACGCTCCGCTTGCGGTATGCGCATATAATGTATATATGTGTGGGCGCTCAGGGAGCAAAAATGAAAATACATTAATTTTAACGTTATTTTATTAATTTCATGAAAATAACGTTAAAAGAGGGGATGGTTAATCATGTATCATGTGGTGACGTTGATAGCCGAAAGACAAGAGGGTACATGCACTAATTGGCCTTTGTCTCAATTGTTGAGTGTTATGTGCCTAATCTCCAAGGCTTATGCAAAACTATTATCGAGCCGGAGGTCTCACTAGAAGCAGCCTCTCTATTCATACGAGGTAGAGGTAAGACTGTCTACATTTTACCCTCCTCATACCCTACCTTAGCTTTGCCGTTGATGTGATTTACTAAGTATGATGATGATGATAATGATGATGATATTGATGGGATATACTAAGGCTGTGGACCTACTTAGTCATTTTCAAAGGGTCATGCATAGTAATGTTATGCCCCCGAAATTTATGGACGTAGTTTTTAAAAGACTTAGTTTTGCTATAAAAAAGGAGTAGCGACATAGTTTATTGCCCATTTACCATTTATCTTCATAACACGAAAATATAATATTTTAAATAAAAAATAGGCAAACTGACGTTGGATGTTCATTGTCCATATATGTTATCGTATTATCTAACCCTTTGGTTTTGCCATATAATAGCTAGTAATAACGAAAGGGCTTTGGCCTAGGAGTCTAGGTGCTTCTCTATCAAAAGGTATGGAGGTTTAATTTTTAGAGGGGTAGGGACGCTTCACTAGTGATAAAATTTCACCACTTACAATATTCAATCACCATAATCGAGTCAAATTCCATCACTAGTGATGGATTTTAGTGGAAATGTCCATCACCAGTGATGGTTTTTTTTTAAATACAAATTAACAATAAATTAAAAAAAGAAAACAATTTTCCTCTCTGTATAATTTCATATCTGTATAAGTTCCTCTCTCATCTCTCTCAAATGGAGACGCTGCCGCCGGCAGATCCGCTTCTCCGGCCACCACAGACGCCATTTAAAGACCAAATCCACATTTGTATGTTCATCTTTCAGATCGAATTTGACCAGGTTTGATGCAACCTTGCTTGTTTGGATATGGGTTTGTTCTAAATGGATTAACTTTTGGATGGTCAGAATTTTTTTGAATGGATAACACGTGATGACGACGACGTATCATCAAATCCACGCGTTGTGGAAACCACCGACGGTGGTGTATCACGAGGTAAAACGCGTTGTTCCGCCTCCACAACGGAGCGCCCCCAGTCCTATTGTAATGCGGTATTAGATGTGTAAAATAAGTATTGATTAGAATCCGTTGGAAAAATAGCTAGTAATAAAGTAACTTGATCTAACATAGAGTATTTTAATTGTATCCATTCTGAGTGTTGGTAATCCAGTGATAAATATATGGTTGATATTTTCCCTATATTAACTTGCAAATTCTGTTTGTAAGATCATATTAGTGTTCAGTTTTGAAGAATTCTATTTGTAACACCTATAATACCCTTATAAAAATATAAAAATAGACATACACTATATCAATACACGTATATCTATACAATCCTTTCTCTTTAACGTAACTCAAGAATAAACATAATAAAAAATAAAAGTTAATAAATATATGGTTGATATTATGTATATATTTGAACTAGAAAAGTATGTTTAGTAAGTATAAAACACCTTAAATTACAAAATTATTTTTTCGCCGAAACTCAAAATTCAATGATATATAATGAAGCCGGAATAACTTTGATTTTACTTAAAAATCCTAAACTGATAATGGAAGCACATCATAAAGTTATAAAATGCTAATTGCCAAGCGAACCTGAGTTCGAGTTTCATACGTCGAGCTTGTTTAGACTCATAAGCTTATATGAGTTTGATGTGTATATTAATACAACAAATTACATTTTTGGTAGAAAGTATACAATCACATAATTAATATTACTATATATAAAGATATGATTGAAAATAACTTTATAATATATATTTTGTTACAGACAAAAATCTTTAGATAATTATGTAAAATAAATAGTTATATATTAGAAGAAACTGAACGAGTCCCGCTCATGAAAATTTAACAAGCTAAACTCGATCTTTAGATATAGAGCTTGAAATGAGCAGCACTCGATCTTTAACAAGCTAAACTCGATCTTTAGATACAATCCTTTCTCTTTAACGTAACTCAAGAATAAACATAATAAAAAATAAAAGTTAATAAATATATGGTTGATATTATGTATATATTTGAACTAGAAAAGTATGTTTAGTAAGTATAAAACACCTTAAATTACAAAATTATTTTTTCGCCGAAACTCAAAATTCAATGATATATAATGAAGCCGGAATAACTTTGATTTTACTTAAAAATCCTAAACTGATAATGTAAGCACATCATAAAGTTATAAAATGCTAATTGCCAAGCGAACCTGAGCTCGAGTTTCATACGTCGAGCTTGTTTAGACTCATAAGCTTATATGAGTTTGATGTGTGTATTAATACAACAAATTACATTTTTGGTAGAAAGTATACAATCACATAATTAATATTACTATATATAAAGATATGATTGAAAATAACTTTATAATATATATTTTGTTATAGACAAATCTTTAGATAATTATGTAAATAAATAGTTATATATTAGAAGAAACTGAACGAGTCCCGCGCATGAAAATTTAACAAGCTAAACTCGATCTTTAGATATAGAGCTTGAAATGAGCAGCACTCGAGCTCAACTCGTTTACACCTCTAAACAGTGTTTCGTGTTGTAACTATGGGGTAGAAAGTGAAATTTGAACATTCAAAAGGACCAAGGTGTCAAATATCCTCTATAAGAAAAATAAAAAAAATTGACCACGGTGTTTGTGTTGTAGCTTTGAACATCCAAAGTACGAGGGTGTAATATATTATTTGTGAGAAAAATAAAAAATCGACCATAGTGCGAGTAAAACCCACGACCTCCTGATCCGAAGTCAGACGCGCTAATCCACTGCGCTATGCGGTCTTTTGTCGTGTAATCAGCACTTTATTTATTATTTATTTATTTACAAACTTTACAAAGATATCACTAAATTAATAAAATAGTTAATCACGTTAAAACAACTTTAAATGACTATTTATTTACAAACTTTACAAAGATATCGCTAAATTAATATAATTTGTTTTCCTGTAGTTTATCGTTAAGTATTCATCTACAAAATATAATGTGTATTTTTTTTAATTTCTGTATGAATCAATTTGACACTATTATATGTAAAATATTAATAAATTCACGATTAAAATTTACCAATAAAAACACCAAAGAGCTCAGAGATATGATTTGTAAACTTTGTATTCTTATGATGTCATAAAATAACAATCACAATCTTATGTTCCACATTGACCATGACCTTATGTGGGTATAGATGTGACCTTATGTCTTTTTATGAAGACAACAAAATGACTTCAATTGATATTGCACACGACCAACCGTGTTAGTTATGTTGGCAATAATTCTAACTTTTTGTATACATGTGTCACAAAATTAATTGATGTATTTCATTCTTTTAAATAAAATAGGAGTTTCATCCATTTCCATTATATAGAATCCTAATAAAATATTACATAAAATTTTTAGAATGCTACAAACGCCTTCCTTTCAGAATTCCATCGTTTGCCATTCGAATCATTTATACTACTTTCTGTATTTTTTTTTTTGACAAGTTACTTAAATAGATAGAGCTTTATTATCTCACTAGTTTACAGATTTGCGTATTATATGGCTTAAGATAAAAATAATATAAATTTATAATATGTAAACAAATTTACATAAATTAATTTCGTATTGAATAAAACAATATAAATTTATGTTTGTGTTTACAAATTTATATATGAAATCAAATATATCATGATTGATAATGATGAAAATAAGAATAATGACTACATAAAAAACGAAGATTACAAAACTTACCTGGTTTGAGTTAACTTGCAGGGATAGGTCAGTGATTATAAGGGTTTATGTGAGACTACAAGGAGGAGTAAATAACCCTTAATATAGATAGATGATGTGTGATATTTGTAACTATATTTTCAAAAATCATAGGAGTTTAAAGATTATTCAAACTCGAAATAAAGAAACAAATCCCATGTTTGAGGAAATCTAATTACTATTTTTAAATTCCAATTTAAAAACTTACCTGGTGTTAAATAACTTGCAAGAGGTCAATGATTATGAGGGTTTATGTGAGGCTACAAAAAGAAGTAAATAACCCTAAATATAGATAGATGGATAAAGCTTGATATTTGGATTATTTGCGAATATAAATCCCAAAACCGCGAAAGTTCAATTATAAGAGTTTAAAGAGAATTCAAACTCTAAATAAAGAAACAAATCCTATATTTAATAAAATTTAATTACTGTTTTAAATTCCAATTTAAAAACCAAAGTAAATCTAATTATCTGTTGAATAATTAAAAGATATAGACCAATTTTGGTGTTCCTTTTGGAATCGAAAAAGATAATTGTTTTTTGATTTTTGATATCTTCAATGGTGATTTAAGAAAAATCCAAAACTAATTGGAACTTTGCTTGTAATTATAAAAGTTATTTTCAAAAAATCAATGGGCACTACAACGAATGGTGTTGGGAATCCTTGTTTTACATTGATAATGTTGTGAAATAACGGTCATTAGCAACTAATATATATGTATATAAACATGAGAGCTAGACTATGAAATCATATAGAGAATAGAACATGGAGAATTCTTATTCATTCATCTAACATCATATACAAATGTCATTATATATAGGAACTCACATTAGTACAATAGTAAATAAGAGAAAGGGGTTATACATGTGGAAAGTCACTACATAATAGATGCATTCATAGATAGGGGTTATACATGTGGAAAGTCACTACATAATGGATACATTCATAACACTCTCCCTTGACTATCTACATGATGGAATACTATTCTTTAATACACTTAATGATGTTGCCTTATTAAAAACCTTGCTAGGAAAACTCAATGGGACAAAACCTCAGCTAAGGGAAAAAGAGTGCAACGCGTATTGTCTCCCCCTCAGTATAATATTATCATTTCAAGTAACAAGTGCCAATCTTCTATGAAAGTTGTTGAAAAACTTTTGTAGTGAGTGATTTGTTGCTTGATGTGCAATCTATTAATGGACTTATGTATGATCTTCATGTAAAACTTTAATTACCTCCTCTTGTAAGTAGATACCATAAGATCCATGAATGTGTTTTGTTATAATCCTTGTATTTATAAAACTAACAAAACTTGTTGATGGGTTAGTAAAATATGAACCCATACCTTCCGTACCTTAAGGGTATAGAAAATAAATGTTTTACTCATTTCACTATCTCCCCGTCGTACACGAGTTAAATCTTGCCAATGAATTTAATGGTATATGTTCGTGTATAGCTAGCAAGATATACTAATACAATTTGTATTGAATTATGGTACTTCATGACCAAGGATCTTTGCTTCTTTGATTAGAAGATGATAAAAGTCATTTTTATCTATATCAAATATTTGAACATCATTAAATGTACTTACACCAAAAGCTTTGTCCATATGAAAATGTCCAACATTTTCTAGATGTATTATGATTGATGGATTATAATATAAATGTATGTCCTACGTATCGAGCCATAATTTGCAATATTGTATTTCATTTGCAAATTCTTGCTTAAATATTTGAGCTCTTTTTTTTCTCTTCGGGAGATTCAATGACATTATCAACATATATTGCAATACTTGTAAACCTCATATCGTTCTTTTAATGAAAACAAATGGACCAACTTCACCATATGTATTTCTCGTTTTCGAGCTCACTTGTGAGTCAATTATATCATATTTGACTCGACTATTTTAGTCTACACATATTTCGTCAACTTCATATAGTATGTTCTTGAGGTTTTGACATCAATGCTTCGCATTATCAATCCATGAGGGAATTCGTTCCATCTTATCCATATATGCATGTGCTTTCACTCTTCAGGAGTTTTGCTATATAAATTTGCCCATTTAACACATAGATATCTATATCATGTAAAAGTGTCATGAACACTTGCTTTTATCTCCAAAATCCATATTGTACCATGCGTGTACACTATTTTGAGATATCACAATCAATGGGTATAAGTTTTCAATGTATGTTTATTGGTGAACAAGAATTACATCGTTAAGATGTTTTGATTCACTTTTAAAGAACTCAATTGCTTTAAGAAACTCATCAGGAGTTCAATCGTATTCAAAAATGAATCTGTATACAACGATCATAATGTTCTCGAGAACTTACTTTACATGAATTACATAATTTAAATCCTTCAAGGACTTGCATGTAAACTTTAGTATCTAAATGATACATAACATTTATAAGACACATATCAATTCTCTCTTTATACTACCAGACTTATTAAATACTGGAAACCTATTGCATCCACCACTGGAGAATACGTCTCCTCATAATTAATCATAGGTCTTTGCGAAATCCTTGTGCCATCAATTGTTGATCCACATAAAAGACCTAATTATATTAAATATATTTTACAACTTTTTTTATGGACTACTGGCCCGTAAGGTTTCCATTTCAATAGAGAATTCAACTCTGCCTCATTTGCGTCGTTCCTGACCAATCATTTCTTTGTATTTATTCATAGGCAAATTTAAATCTTGATCCTCATCATTTCATCTTTTCAAACGCTATATATATAAAAGTATAACGACGTCGATTTTGTTTCGATTCCATACACTTCTAGACATGATATAATTTACTAAGAGCTCTTTATTTTCAGGTACCTGAGGTTCTTCCAGAACCACCATGTCTAATGTCTCTTCAAGAAACCTTTTTTTACTATAACCTCGACTTGACCATCTTCTTCATTACTTGCTGCAATTTTTCGAGGAATTTTTATTTTCTTGGAATCGACTAGTCTACCACGCTTCAGGCGTGCAATAGACTCATTAATATATGGTTTGCCCTATTAGGACAATTAACTTAATTGGAGCATTAGCAGTTGACTACGTGAATTACTTAGTCACTGTATTTAGGTCAGTTAGCATGTCTGGTGATTGATTCTTTAATCTAGGTAACAAATTATCTTTTGAACTTCTTGTTCACACAATTTAGTTTGAGGATCAATGATAATTCATGCATACTCATTCCTTTTTTCAACTGCCATTAATCTCTCCTTAATGTTGAAAATGTTAATTTACTTAAAGTAAGATCTAACAAGACATAAATAAATCTCTCGTTAATTGCTCTAAGTATGTAATCATAAATAGTATTTTCATCCAACATATATTCCCAACATTATTTGAGTTTCAATCTTTATGCGTTGTGGTGGGTCAATTCCAATGTATACCGCACAATAAAAGGTTTGATGGGAAATATTTGGTTCCTGACCAAAACCAACTATAATGGGGAGAAACTACTATAACATGTTGGCTTGATGTGAAATAATGTTACCGCATGTAAAATCACATGTGCTCAAATATGAACTTTTGCTCTCTTGATTATTGGCTTTGCAATCAATTTGTATACGTTTGATCATCGTCTTCAACAAAAGCAATTTGTGTCTTAAGCATTTAGAAAGTTCAATACTTATTCCAATAATCATTAGCAACAAGGAAATTAAATTCAATGTTATAACCACCATAAATATGATAATATGGAATAATATGCTTGCTATCTCATTAGCTAAGCTACACACAACTTCAAGTTGTAAATTTGATGACCATTTAGACGATGCATCGATTTAAAAACACTAAACCGTATCATGTTTAGATATATACATCCTTCATTCATTCCATAATATTTTAGGGATTTATACCATTAATTGGCAAATAAATAATTTCCCTTAAGAGCAAACATAATATGCTATCAACTAGAAGAATCTTCAAGTTCTTCATTATATTTCACATCATCATTGACTTGGTGTGGTCTAACCGGTCATACCAATAAAGTAAATAATCATGATCCATAAACTTATGGTTTATGATATTGTATATGTATTACTTGCACGTATGTAATACAAAACATAAGATATGAAAGAATGTATTATAACTTCAAAGTTCAAACCATCGTGCTATGTAATCACTAGTTTACCACTTTTGGTAGTCGATCTCATCATGACTATCATTATAATACTGATATTCGATCTCATTATTAGCTTGACTATCTTATAATTTCTGATAGTTTGATCTCTTATTAACATGATATTGTTGCACTTCTGATGGTCAATCTTATTATTAATATGATCATCATTACAATTTTCTCAATGATGCCAATGATCAATATATATTCATTTCATGAATCAGAGTAAAACCATCAATTTTTACGGTTTTCTATTATTTTATCGAACATATAGATATACAGTCGTTTCAAACCGTTATACCCTTTAAATGATATTGCTACTTCAAGAGTATATTTGAGGTTTGACAAACAAAATTTGTTTTATCCGATTTCCCTTATAAATAAACTTATCTTCGTAAAACGTCAATTGAGAAGTAATTATATGTCCTAGTCATATAATATTTATTTTATACTTGATAATGAGATATAAGAAGTATGACACTTTGGGTGTCAAATCGAAGCATACTTCTACTTTTTCATGAGAATGACAATAAACCACAACTTTGGTTTAGTCGTTCTATTCAATATTATCGATGCAAAGAAGTGATAGCATATAGAATACAAGGTATAGATAGCAACAAATCATACAATACATGACCTTATAGTATGTCATCATATAAAAACAACTTATAATGGGCCTTTATAAAATAAGAAACATTTTTATCACTAATACGCAAACGCATATAATTTATGTAATAATTTATTATGGTATAACCAAACATAAAAATATCTTATATATTTTGAACACTTACTTTAAAACTTAAACATATATCTCTTTCAAGTTCTTAGATCATTTATTACTTGTATTTGAAATTTTTATTTGAAAACTGTAATACTGATGAATTACATAACATACTTATTTTTTCTTCTCAAATATTGATATTTAAACAACTGATGACATCATATAAGCAATCTATACATTGTACACATGAAGCAATAGCAATAGTCACTATTTTATACTAGCAACATTAATAGTTAATATGCAAATAAATTGTTAAACATTATGACATGACATAATGAATGCATGAGAGGTACCGACATCGTAGAAAATGTTTATCTAAAAACAACTAATGATATCTAGCAATATTAATCTATTATATGAATTTCTTATATGCAAAATTTGTTATAACATTAACCTTAGTATAAATACCAAACGTTATTTGTATAATCATGTTATATAATAATAAAAATATATTGCATTATAAGATGTATAGTTTATTTAAAACTAAATCAATTGATGTTTATAAACAGATGATTAATATCCAATGACTAATAAAAAGAATTAATTACAAAATTCATATCCATTTAAATTATAAGCTATACAAAATGAAAGTCTAGTACATACATCATGTATATATTACTACCAATACAAGCATATATACCTAATACAATTGCATTGTTTAGTCCATAAATATTGAGTTTCATACTTTGTAATATTGAATATTTAATTTAATTGTTTTTTATGGATTCTAAAAGCACATATAATATTCTTTAGATTGCAAATTAACTTTCTCAAATCAAAATAATTCAACAATTTTATTTACAACTTAACAAGGTTAATAAAGAATCATAAATATATGATTATGGTGGCTCAAAGAATATGTAGATGAGCATCACTAGATTGTAAGAGTCCTAAACAACATATATTAAATTAACTAATTAAATGATAATCCAGCAATTTAGAATAATAGAAGGGATCATTTGTAAAAGAGAAAAATAAAATAAATATTCGTAATATCGTCGACGAAAACTATAGTTATTCAAATAATAATGATTATTAGAAAAAGATGAATTAGTCAATTGTAACGTCATAATTTATGATGTAACATCTAAATCCTGATGAATAGCAACATGCTAATTTATATAATAACATCTAAAAGCAAATGAAAAAAAAATATATAGATAAGAGTTTAATCATGAGACTACATCCTAGAATTTATAGTAATGATCAGTTTTAAGTTTATATATGTATATTAATAAGTGCCACTAGTAAGATTGATGTATCATCATCAAATATAATATGAAATAATCATACGAAGAATCATACCTTTATTAGTAGAGATAGTTGCATAATTATTGGGTTGCTTTCTCAACGTACAAGATTAAGTTAGGTTGGAAAATAATGCACATTAAAGGCAAGGAAAAAGGATACCAAGGGTGGCAAAACACATAGAGTACGTTCATGCTGATAACGTGTTGTGAAACAACGGTCTATTAGCAACTAATATATATGTATATAAACATGAGAGCTAGACTATGAAATCATATAGAGAATAGAACATGGAGAATTCTTATTCATTCATCTAACATCATATACAAATGCCATTATATATAGGCATTCACATTAGTACAATAGTAAATAAGAGAAATGGGTTATACATATGGAAAGTCACTACATAATTGATGCATTCATAGATAGGGTTATACATGTGAATTATCACATCATAATGGATACATTTATAACAGATAACATAAAATACGAATATATTAAATTATAATTGAAATTTTGTTTTCGGTTATAGAAAACCAATATATATTAAATCACAAATTGAAAAGCTTAAAGATAAATTAACTTATATTTAAAAAGCTCAATGAAAATGAATATATATTAAATCACAAATTAAAAAGGTTAAAGATAAATTAACTTGTATTTAAAAAGCTTAATTACATTAAAAATTGCCAAATGGCATTTTATGAAATCCTTATATTAGAGAATTACCAAGTGCCATTTTATGGAGTCATTTATTAAGTTTAGATTAAAATGTCAAAATAAAAAATTACAAGCAAATGACTGGTAGCAGGTAACAAGCTGCGTCGAACTCCCTTTTGAATTGCAAAACCGATCATATCAAAGACGAATGACCCTTAAGGGTCGAGAAATTATTATTCATGACCTGTTAGGCTCTTTTTAGGAATTTCACGACCTTCGGGGCTAGGGAACTAAATGTATCAAAAGCAAATGGTAAAACACATGTTGGTTCTTCAAACAAGCTGTCTTGTATTTAGCGACTTGACTAACTCCGCCTTCAATGCAGTCTCGCCAGCAACAATTCTGTAATGTTCACACAAGCGTGTTTTCTGTATTACCTGTATTAAAAATATTTTTATAATTCTAAATAAACTCAAGGCTATTAATGTAATTTACTGATTACTCTCTTAGTATTGAAACCAGGATGGATAAGATTATAAAAATATTTGCCGTTAATGAAAAGTAGCTTGATAACATGCCAAACACTCCCTATATAAAATTCAAATATACCCGTTGCAAAACTACCTCCACTTTTCGTTGCAGTTCCTTCCTCTTTTCCATATATTTTCCGTCAATGGCTTGACAGCTTAATCTCAACCACCCTAAAAGACTTTTATCAATTACTTTCTGTGTACGTTATCTTAACAGCAAACCTTCATAATCACGTATTATTCCAATAATCCACAATGCTCATCTTCACATTTCCAATCATAAAATCCATAACATGCTTCCACCGTCGGCAGGGGAGACTTTACACCATCAATTCTCACTCTCCGATATCAAATCCGCTACTAACAACTTCTCCGGTCACCTGATCATCGGTAAACGTCTACCGAGCCAAAACTGCTACAGGAACACTAGCAGTAAAACGGAGGGATATCGAGTCGAAGCAGGACCGAAAAGAGTTTCTAACAGAGTTGAGTTTGCTATCGGCGTTTCGGCACGCTCATCTCATCTCTCTTATCGGATATTGCGATGATCTGGATGCTGATGAGATGATAATTGTGTATGAGTATATGGCTAATGGAACTTTAGCCGATCATATATATAAAAAGAGTGGGAACTCTTGTTTTTTGAGTTGGGAGCAACGGCTCAAGATTTGCATAGGTGTTGGACGTGGATTGGAGTACCTTCACACAGGGACTCGGATTAATGAAATAGTTATACACCGCGATGTGAAGAGTTCTAATATTCTATTGGATGAGAACTGGGAACCTAGAATATCGGATTTTGGTTTGTGTAAAAAGTGTGTAGGTAATCAGGATGATACGCCGATCCTTGCTAGTGTGAAAGGGACGCGAGGGTATATGGATCCTCACTATCGTAAGACGGGTGAATTGTCGACGAAGACTGATGTGTATTCGTTTGGTGTGGTGTTGTTGGAAGTGCTTTGTGGTCGGCGGCCATTGGACTTTGTGGTGTCTGGTCGGCAAAAGTGGTTGGTGTCGTGGGCGCAGCAATGTATCCGAGAAGAGACATTGATCGTGGTCTTATGGGGAGAATTGCGGATGATGGATTGCGTATCTTTCAGGATATTACTCTGTCATGCTTGCATGAACGCCCTGATAAGCGACCAACAATGGCTGAAGTGGTGGCCAAGCTGGAAGCTGCTTTGAACTCACAATTTACCACGTCTTCTTCTTCTTCGGAGGATGATGATGAGTTCATAAAGATATTCTTTGGCCAAGGTAAGGATCAATAAACAACCTTAAACTGTACTATGTGCTTGTTTTTGGTATTTTGGGAAGTGCAGGATATGTTAATTATATGGCATTTTTCTATTTTTTAATTTCAGTTTCCAATTCAAGTTCTGATTCAAACTCAGATGCAGACTCACTCAGGTATCCTAGAGTTTAAATCCCTTCATAATCCCTTCTAATGTGTCTTGAATTTCCATAATTTTTTGTATAATTTTTACAATTTTACTCCCCGACAGGCGCACGGTTGAGACAGGGTCGGGTAAAAGTGACACCACCAAACATGTATGTATTTCCTATCATCTTCCTGGTCCACCTTAATTTCTGTATATTGTATATAGTGATAGACTAGTTTGTACAGGATCCTGACTCAGAGTCAACAATACCGCTGTCAGAAGGTCTAAATCATCGTCTAAATACAGCGGTTTAGATGTACCTGGTGAACTGCACAGCATTTCTGAAACATCTAATGGTGTTTCTGAGTTAGACAAACTGGCCAGGAGAATGAACCCACCCAGGTAACAAACTATTGATATGTTCCTGTGTTACCGTTTGTTGAAACGATCTTTCCATAGAGTTGCATATCCTTGAAGTTTAAATATATTCAATCTCTTTGTCAGTGTTGTGGTTGATAATGAATCGTGCGAGAATGCTACTGTCATAGAGGTACTTGATAATGGCTATGACAATCCATGTACTTCAAGATGTAAATGATGAGAAACTAGCACAATTTGTTGCCTCCTCTTGTCTTTTAATCAAGATTCTTCATCGATATCGATGTTTGTAGGTTGTTTTCTAACTTATTGGGGCACATGTTACTTGTTATGCAGGTTAATGGTGCTAGCACACTAGGAGTACTATTAGAACTTTTACAGGTTTTGACTGATTTTGATCTCAAAATCACAAAATTTTCCAGGACTAATGATGGATCTTGGTTTATGGATGGTATAACATGTTCTTTTCTCTTGAATCTTCGACCCGTATTTGTTCATGTTATACCCAACATTTGATTTGATGACATTCTTGGTCCTACAGTTTTCTATGTTATTGGTCATGGAGGGAACAAAATCACAGATGAAGACAAAATACAGAACATAAAGGAGGTGAGCTGTCTCTTGTTGTTTTAGATCTAACATAAAATGTTCTGATATATGATTTACAAACATGTTTTTGGTTGATTGTTGTTACATATATTTTAATATAGAGGGCTAGAACAGTTACTATATATAAATATAGGGCCAAATATGTAAGTACTAAGTAGTGGATTAACTTTTTAACTACTCTGTCAAAAGTTAGTTAAGTGATCTTTTTCAACTTAATCAAACAATGAATTTAATAAGAAAAATCTTTTGATCAAAATTAAAGATACATAAACCCTAAACATATAATCCGTAACTGTACAGAACATCTGAACAAGTAACCTACTCCTATAAGGAAACCAAATAAAATAAAACTAATATAAATCCTAAATCTTCCTACTAAAATAAAATACATACAATAAAACAAAATCCTTTAACTTTTGAGTATTGACAAGATTAGTTTCAACAATCACCCCCTAATCTTGTCAAGTTCCTCCCAGGTCTTGAATACCAAGTAAGATCCGAAGTTTTTCCACCTTAATACTTGGTCTCTTGTGTTCGCTTTGCGTCAACATCTTTGTTGCAGCTGACACATCACCGCACCACTGTATTTTGACTCCTTTGGGATCGCACCCAAAACTTGCCCAAACACTTGAATTATCAACCACAAACAAAGCAACATCCTTTCTCTTTCACCTTAATCAAACCTTCTACTTCACCACCTTTGGAGTCTGCTGTTGATCCGATCTAAAACTACATACAACTGGGTTTTTTATTCGATCAAGTTTGCAATCCCTGCTCCTTGATTGCTACGGTCTTTTGTTGTTGATCACAACCTCCATTGCTACAGCCAGCTGCTGCTGTTTGATCAACAAACCCTCTTGCACTGCAAACCTTCCAAATTTGATAAACCGCTCTAATATCAATTGTTGTTTTATTATAAAAAAAACAAAAATAAACAAACTTGAATTTTTTATTTGTTCGAAACGAAAACAACACAAAAAACTTTTCTTTGATAACTTTGAATTTAAGAATCCCAATAAAGTGTAATGACCTTATCCTTAATTTCTTGATTCAATAATGACTTCAAATAACAAAAACAACATGAAATCTGATTCTAATTCAAATATTCGATCCCAATTTGGTTGACAGACTTAAATTGCTGATGCTTTTATTCAATCGCCAATGGTATCAAATATTCAGTTGAACCTTCAATTGGTTGACAATCTGGTCAATAATAACAAACCTCCCAAATTGATGAAGCCACTCTGATACCAATTGTTAGAAACCAAACCTTCTTCAACTTAATCAAACAATGGATTTAACAAGAATTTTTTTTTGATTAAAATTGAATTTTATATAAACCCTAAACATATAATCCCTATTTATACCTAACAACTGAAGTAACCTACTCCTATAAGGAAACGAAATAAAATCAAACTAATATAAATCCTAAATCTTCCTACTAAAATAAATACATATAAAATAAACAATTTAAATCTACCAACTTTTGAGTATCGACATGATTAGTTCCAACATGTATAACTGTACTTAAGCAAGGCCTAGCTATACAACAAATTATCGATGAAATGTAATAACTTTCGCTATCTCTGTGTTTCTTTCTCAAATTATTTTGATATGCAACAATTGTTCTTATATATGATTTACAGGCTCTTCACGTATATTTGAGCTCCATGCCATCTAGGGGACGAAAGTGCAACGAGAGACCTATTCCAAATGGCCACACAACATTAGAGCTAATAGGAAACGATAGACCCGGGTTAATATCAGAACTAAGTGCGATAATCAGTGATTTACATTGTAATGTGGTGACTGCTGAAATATGGACCCACAACACTAGGCTGGCGGCAGTAATGCATGTCAGTGACAAACAGACCAAATCTGCCATTATTGAACCCGAGAAGCTTTCCAAAATCAAGAAAGTTCTGTTGATTGTTCTTCAGGGAGGTCATGATAACAGGGAAGCAATGATTCGAGACTCTAATGGGTGTACATGGATTGACAGAAAGCTTCATCAAATAATGTTTGCTGATAAATATTTTGAACCCGAACCAACTTAAAACGATAAAAGAAGACATAAACTGGATGTTGTTAGCTGGAATGATGATAATTACTCAGCAATCAGTATTCTGGTGCAAACACACGCCAAAGGTTTTATTTGATACAATTTGTACACTGACAGAACTCGGGTATTTTGTTTTTCATGGAAACTTTTATGCTGATGGGGCCAAAGCATACCAAATGGTTAGTCTTGTACAAAACCTTTTATTCTATTTATTCAAAAAATACAGACTTATAAAGATTCTTGGTCACATATGTAGGAATTTTGGATCAGAAATATTGATGGATCCCCATTCAAATCAGATGCAGAGGGACAAAAAGTAATACAATTTCTTGAAGCTGCGATAGAGAGAAGAGTTTCCACGGTAAGCATGATATACATTATCTTTTTCAGTGGTATTCTTTCGTTTGTTTTGTTTGTTTAGATGTAAACTTATGAGTTAACATTGATTCTACTCGCCATAAGGGATTAAAGATAGAAATACATACAAAAGACAGAGTCGGATTATTATCTGACGTGACTCGCATCATGCGTGAAAACAGCCTAAACATCACACGAGCTGAAATTGCAACGACAGGTGACAAAGCTGTGTTCTCCTTTCACTTGGATGATAACCTGGGATATCCGGTAGATCCCAAGATTATTGATTATCTCAGGAAGGAAATCGGGGAGAATATACTTCAAGTAAAAGGTAACCGTAAAGCTTTATATCAAGCTGTTGAGGAATCATTCACCCGGTCCCCTTTTAAGGATGTTTTAAAAACTTTTCTTAGTTGGTTGAGTTCTCTGAACATCAGGTTCTTTCCTTCCAAGTTAGACGTATAACAATGCTACATGTAAATAGTCGCATGTCTATTTCAGGAATATGATGCATATATGTTGCATTTCTAGTAGTTTAATTAATTGTAATCCACATTCTTTGTGTACATAACTAATAAGCATCTCAGTTATGCTATCTTTCAATAAGGATAGATTTGGGCACATACTATTTCAGATATTGATGTTATAATGACTGTAAGTTCAAGATTCTTTGTTCCATTGATGCATACATGGAAAAAAAATTATATATCACAGTTATAAATGCCTATTAGACTCGTTTGTGGGTATATGGAAAAAAAATATATATCACAGTTATAATACCATTAACCTGCAAAAGGTGCACCAAAATGTTACAAAATAACTCACTGATAATTTGGAGACTATGCTGTCTAGTTTACAATGGTTTTGGGTTGTCCATTAACAGCAGCCAAATTTAAATACAAAACTGTATTTCTTACTTTTTTAGCAACAATGTCTAGATTTTCTAGGATAGATACACCACAACTTCAACTTGCACTTTGCTGGATTTAAACTTTCAAACTTTTGGTTGTGGTCCCACTGATATCCCCTTGAGGACGTATTTCTTACCCACTTTGCTTAATTAATTATAAAAGCATTTTTCCAACCATTTGATCAAATCGGTATGCACAAGGTTTCGTGGTAAATCGATTTCCAAGGTACAATAAATCAACACATGTAGAACCCTTTGTCAAACAGTTTATTTGGTGGTAACAAGGCGATTTTACTGTTGAGTTTGAATTTAAAATAATAATCATGTGAGAATCCCAACATGATTGTTAAATAATATGACATACGTGACCTTATAACAACCAAATCATGTAATAAAAAATGAATATAGTTTTCTTTTGACAATTCTAACAACGACACAATCAACTAACCACTAAAAGTTTGGTTTAGTTGTGACCAAGTCAAGTAACTATTTTTGAACTGAACCAGTGGAACTTTTAGCCATGGGCAGTTCTTAGTTGTTGTTAGACCAAGTCTAATGGCATGAGATACCACCCTCAGGGCGTGAGTACCGATGGATCGTGGGCTAGTCGCAATCGGACAGGACTATCTGAAACAACGTTTTAGCCAATTAGCCGAATCCACACATCACACTTCTTGTTCTTTCATATGCATAAGTATAGGAAAGAATGTTGATAGTGTTATTTCTCAATATCCAAATTATATGAACTCTACTAAGCTCTTTTATAACACAAACACACATATATAAAAGGAGATCTGACTTGAGACAACTACTGCACATATAATAGTCTTGTAAATAATATTAGAAGATGTTTTATTTTATTTCTAGATAGTTGAATTACTCTCTCAATTACTTTGATTTATTTTCTCCTTTCAAATATTATTTATTATTCTTGTTTTTTTGCCTTTGAAGGATATATTATATTTTTCTTATGCAGAACCAATATATATTTAAAATTCATGTAATATTGAATTATTTTTTATTATTAACTATGATGCCCTATGGTTTTTCTATTAGACCAACCAATAAGCAATAGTGCAGTCGATTCGATAACCGGTCCTATTTTCAAAACATTGCTAAAAGCGTTTATGTGTAGAGGAGTATAAAGGTGCATAAAACGTTTTTAAAGCCCAAACTGTTTCTATCAACAGAAGTCGTAACTGGTTCCGGTTCTAACTGGTTTTTTAGTTAGTCTGGTTCTGATTTTAACCAGTTCCAACAAGGGGGTCACTGCATATATAGGTTAATCCATGATGGTTTTGAGCAATCATGCCCTTTTGAATAAACACTTACCAAAGCCATTCTAAATATTGGATAGAAACATTACAAATCGTTTCTGAACTGATTGGCCTGCGGACCGTAGCCACAAATCTTTTGTATAGAACCAACACTACATATGGACCAGTTCTATTTTGTGCCTCAACAATTTCTTTTTGAACCACCAAGTTAAAACGAATAGCGAGACACGGACATCTGGATTGAACCAAACCAACCATTAACCACTGAAAGTGCGCCATCAAAATGGCAAGTTATTCTCAGCGGTTATGATGTGTATGTGACAAGGAAGCCTGCAACTTATAAACTTATTACAAGTTTCAAACATTACTATTAGTCAAATGGCTACATATTAAATAGCTACATTTGCATAAAAAATGTGTATTTCATACTTTTCCAAACAGAAATGATTAAACATACATTAGTCAAATGGCTAAATTTTGGTCATCAGGATGTAACCACAAAGTTTAAAAACAGTAGCTTAATGTCTTTATAATACTCATCATAGGCACATAAATTTTCACATTGCACATCTTCTGTTACCAAAATGGTGACTTTCTTGAGAGTTTTGATAAGCCTACTATGTTCTATAGTCCTCTTAGTTCTATTCAAATTCTTTCACAAATTTTGGTGGGTTCCAATGCGCATAAATCGTGTAATGAGTTCACAAGGAATAGCGGACCTCCTTACAGTTTTATCTATGGCAACATGAAGGAAATTTCCATCATGATAAAACAATCCACAAGCTTTCCCATGGACATATCACACTACATATTTCCACGAATTCAACCTCACTTTGATTCATGGTTGCACATATATGGTTAGTATTGTTCATGATTCATTCAACGCGTGGTGAATATATGCGCCACCCGGTGTTTTACGTGTCTGTTTTGATACAGGGAAGAATTTTCTATACTGGCAAGGTCCTCAACCTGAATTAGTCATCACAGAACCGGAGCTGCTAAATCAAATAATGAGTGTCCGAGAGCTTACGACGAGGATACAAGGCATGGGAACTGTTTTTAACAAGATATTTGGAGGTGGTCTGGTTTTTTCTCAAGGTGAAAATGGGCAACACGGCGAAAATTAGCAACTCACGCTTTCAATGGTGAACGGTTGGAAGTAAGTTCGTACGAACCACAATTTAACAGGGAATTATTATGGAGTCACTACCGAGTCAAGCCACCAAGTCATGAGCATGTGTTGGTATAGTTGTTACTGAGTCAAGAAAATTTATTGGAGAAAGAAAATATAAAAGGTTAATGAAATTTATAATGAAACTAATATGTATATACAGATTCACCTCATCACTTGTCTTCATGTAGTATTAAAAACATCAAATGTCAAAACATGTCATGAGAGTTTACTTATATGCATGTCTTATGTGCACATATACATAAACTTATTCTTGTGCATACATATGTGTCTAAATACAAATAAGCATGGTCCTTGTGTTATAGATGACAATTAAGTACAAATTCAGCAATTAGTTCCTAGAGAACAAGATTATGCATGATATTATGTGTTGGGATTAGTTTACTTAAAACAATATTAGTTCCAAAGTATACTTGATCCACTGGATTTCCTGAATATGGGAAATTGACCACCAGATTTCCTGAACATGGGAAAGGACACTGTTTCGGAACAAAACAAGAAATCTTTTAGGGACAACCAAGGTCATTTTTCTTGTTTGTTTGGCTATAGAACATGGTTCCAACAATGGTTGAAAGCGTTGACATGATGCTAAAACGGTGGAAAGATGCTGGAACCAAAGAGAAAGATTCCATGAAGAGTTTAGAACAATGACATCTGAAGTCATCTCAAAGATCGTGTTTGGAAGTAATTATGAGGAGGGGAAGCAAATATTCCAGAAGCAGGGGGCGTTAATTGGGTTGGCTGCCAAACAGTTGTCCAAAATTAGGCTTCCTGGTTTTGGGTAAATCTACCTTTTCATATATAGGACGATTACAAAACTCATAAAATGATATTAATGTTGAGATCTTCACAGGATAATGTTTAAAGATAAAGAGGATTTAGAAACCGACAAACTGTTAGCCAGCATTCAAGATATCATTACAAAGATGATAAGAAACAGATAAAATATGATGTTTTCAGGAGATGAAGACAACTCCAAGACTGATTACCTCGGAATACTTTTGAATTCGCATCATGATGTCAATGACAGTTACAGGCTTTCCATACAGGATATTATTGATGAATGCATAATTTTTACATTGCTGGCCATGGAACAATCTCTCTTTTGCTCACGTGGGCTACTCTTCTTCTAGGAATCCACACCGAATGGCAAGAGAAAGCACGCAAGGAGGTTCAACAAGTATTTGGTAATCAAAACCCATTTCAGAAGGAATAGCACGACTCAAGATAGTAAGATTATTGGTCTAAAAATCTCATTTCTTTAGCTTCTTATTTTCTGGCTTTGTTTTGTAATTGTGTGTTTTTCTCGTATCATAATACAGATGGGCATGATAATCAATGAGACACTACATCTGTACCCTCATGCAATATCCACAGTCAGAAAAGTTCAGAAGAAAACACGCGTCAGAGATCTGGTTCTTCCATCAAACTTAAATTTGCAATACCAGCATTACCATTTCATCAAGACCGCGGAACATGGGGAGAAGATGCTCATCTCTTCAAACCAGAAAGATTCTCTGAAGGAGTCACCAATGCAGTTAACAGCAATCCAGGAGCATTCCTCCCTTTTGGTTATGGACCACGAATATGTGTAGCCAACAATTTCGCGATTAATGAAGCTAGAATAACCCTCTCGATGATGTTACAACATTACAAATTCACTCTGTCCCCAAACTATGTAAATCTCTAATCTCTTCACATCCTAGTACAAGGGTTATATGGTAATTAAAGAGAAGTATGGCGGTTACAAAGTTGAGGGGCCATTTGTGACTAAACAGAAAATAGAAACCACCACCCTCAAGGGGTGCGAATCCATGGAGACACATCTCCATGTTGACGGCTTCAAGGGCACCACCAGGAGACGCGACTCTTGATCAAAAACACACCTATTCGATTATACGGTCAAGATCAAGAAGAAAGGGACACATCTCTTCAAGTATGATCACAACCATCCATTCAAAGGACATGCCTATTCACGAAGAGACAAATCTCTACACTCGTGACTCTAGAAATCTATAAATAAGGCTTAGGATTTTCATTTGTAATAGTTCAAATTGTTCATTCAAGTTTGTATACATACACACATACGATCATTTGTAAGTTTACGATTCAAGTTTATGAAAGTTTAGTTTAGTTTTATCATCTGCGATCTAGAGATCAAAGATCATTCTGGGCAACAATTGGTATCAGAGCATCAGGTTCTACGGCATCGCAGGGAATTCGCGATCAGGTTCTATCGTTCAATTCGCAAGTTTCAATTAAGTTATTAGTTTCGGTTCTGGGATTTCGAACCAGGGGTTAGAAATCAAGGGTTTTGATTTCGGGGTTATAGTGCGAAGTTGATTGATTGGTTATTACGACTCGCGAGTTAAGGAAAAGTTTGGTTAATTACAAGTTTGTTGAAAGTGAAAGTTATTCGGTTAGAAGATATGTCAGGAGCGACAGGAGGGTCGAGTCCACAAATTATAATTCAAAAGGAAGGAAGTTCTCTTTCCCAATTTCAGTGTCCAATTTTAAAATCGACGAATTATACGGTTTGGGCAATTCGTATCAAAAGATTTTAGAAGCAAACGACTATGGGAAACGATTGAACCAGGAGAAAATACACATATAGATGTCAAGAAAGATAAGTCGCCAATCGCTTATCTATTTCAAGCAATACCGGAGGATTTGTATTGCAAGTTGCTAGTTGTAAAACTGAAAGGAGATTTGGGAAAATCTGAAGACAAGACACGTTGGTGTTGATCGGGTACAAAAGGCGCGTTGGCATACACTCATATCAGAATTTGAGTTAATGCAAATGAGGGAAGATGACACTATAGACTCTTTCACCGCAAAGATAAATAGTGTTGTTACCCGGGCAAGTGAATTAGGGACAACGCTGAGTCAATCGACTCTGGTACGCAAACTCCTAAATGCCGTGACAAATAAGTTTACCCAGATTGTTGCCTCCATGGAAAAGTACTCGATCTAGAAACAATGACGCTAGAAGAAGCAGTCGGAAGGTTAAAGACATTCGAAGAAAGACTTAAGCAAAAGAAAGGAAACCCAGGAGAAAGTCAAGACAAGTTGATGTTTACAGATCAAGATAACAACGCTGGTAGAGGAAGGCAGTTTGGAAACCGGGGCGTGGAAGGTTCAACCCACCGCGAGGAAATTGGCGAGACAACAGAGACAGGCAAAGCACTAAGAATGAAGGATCTTCATTCAGGCCTAGAGGTGGAAACTCTAAGAATTGGAGGAAGTTTGGAAGGAGCCAAACAGACCTGAGTAAAGTTCAGTGCTTCAAGTGTCAGAAGTTTGGACATTACAAGAAAGATTGTTCCGAGAAAGACGTCTGTACAAGAACAATCAAATCTCGTCGAGGAAATGAAGCATCCAGTGTTACTAATGGCGATTGAAGAAGAAAACGTTGTACAAGAAAGGGTTCTTCTAAATGAAGAACGTATAGAACCAGAAAGATACGCCATAGAAGATGAAAGTTATGGTACTTAGACAATGGGGCAAGCAACCACATGACAGGTGTGCGAAGTCACTTTAGAGAATTAGACAAAAAGGTGTCAGGACAAGTACGTTTTGGTGACGGGTCGCACGCAGAGATTAAAGGCATAGGTCAATACTGCTGGAATGTCTGAACCAAGAACAGAAGATTGTTTCTCAAGTATACTACATTCCAAGTCTGAAAAGCAACATATTGAGCCTCGGACAACTCACAGAAATCGGTTGCAAAGTAGTCATGGACGGAGACTTACTAACAGTCCACGACAGAAATAGAAAGTTACTAATGCGAGTCAGGAGGATGAGGAACAGGCTGTATAAAGTAAAATCGCCTGCTCTCAAATACAGAAGATTTAGCATGGTTATGGCACGCAAGGTTAGGCCATTTACACTTTGATGCTATCAAAGAAATGACTCGGAAGAACTTGGTACATGGAGTTCCTCAAATAAGTCATGCCAATCAAGTATGTGACGCATGCTTATTAGGAAAACATAACAGGACACCATTTCCAAATCAGGTAAAATTCAGATCTTTAAAACCTTTGGATTTAGTCTATGGGGATTTGTGTGGTCCTATATCACCACCAACACATGCTGGGAGGAAGTACATATTTCTATTTGTAGACGATTGCACTCGCTACATGTGGGCATATTTACTAACTTCCAAGGATCAAGCATACGAAACTTTCAAGCAGTTCAAAGAAATGGTGGAGACGAAAACATGAACCAAGTTAAAGATGTTAAGGACAGATAGAGGAGGAGAATTCACGTCGGCTGAATTCAATAAGTATTGTAAAGACAACGGCATAGCAAGACAGCTTACAGTCGTATTCCCCACAACAAAAAGGAGTAGTAGAAAGAAGGAACAGGACGATGTTGTCAACTACTCGAAGTATGTTAAAGGCAATGAATATGCCACATAATTTTTGGGGTGAAGCTATATGAAAGCAATATACGTACTAAACAGGGTTCCAACGTAAAGCCTTGGTGAACAAGACACCTAAAGGTTTTTGGTTGCACAACATACGCTAAGGTTTTGCCACTTCAACAGAAGAAGTTGGATGATAGAAGTGCACCTATGGTTTATCTTGGATTTGAAGAAGGATCAAAGGCATTCAGATTATACGATCCATCAAAGAACAAGATTTATGTCAGCAGAGATGTAAAGTTCATGGAAGGTCAACCATGGAACTGGAATAGCTATATGGATACGGTAGATTCAAGAAATCCAGAATGGACAAACTTTGTCATTCAAGACGATGACAACCCTCCAAAGTTAGAGGAAGATGCACCAAGTAGTCCAGGAAACAGTGGTCCACATCATGAAGATTCAGGAGTTGATCAATCAGAGGATCCAGACTCCTACATGACACCACCAGCACATTCAAACACTTAGCACTCATCGGGAAGTTCTAAGCAGTTTGATAAGTGGAGGTCCATCTACATCAGAAAGTACAACAGAGAGTATCACGATACTCCAGGAAAACTGAAAGTCTCGAAGATTTGTATGACGAGACAGAAGAAATTCAAGTAGATCCACACGAATTACTACTTGCTGAAGAAGAACCAAGGAATTACAAGGAAGCATCTAGTGACAGCAAATGGGTTGAAGCAATGAAGGCTGGGTTGGATTCGAAAAAACAAGAATAACACTTGGAGATTGACAGAGTTGCCAAGAGATCACAAGGCAATAGGATTAAAATGGGTATTCAAGACAAAGAAAGATGCAAATGGAAAGGTCACTAGACACAAAGCTAGACTGGTACCAAAATGATACGTTCAAGCAACACGGGATAGACTTTGATGAAGTCTTTGCACCAGTAGCACGTATAGAAACAGTTCGACTGATCTGGCTTTAGCAGCACATCAAGGTTGGGAGGCACATCACTTAGACGTGAAATCTGCATTCTTACATGGAGATCTCAAGGAAGAGGTCTATGTCTCACAACCAGAAGGATTCATAAAGTCAGGAGATGAAGGAAAGGTTTACAAACTATCAAAAGCTATGTAGGACTGAGACAAGCACCACGTGCGTGGAATACGAAGTTAGATCAAACCCTAAAGTCACTTAATTTCAAGAAGTGCACTTTAAAACATGCAATCTATACTAGGACAAGTAAGACTTCTACACTGATAGTCGGAGTCTACATAGTCACTGGAACATCAAGAAAGGAGATAGATGTTTTCAAGTCTCAGATGGAAAACAAGCTTGAAATGAGCGATCTAGGATTGCTAGCATACTATCTGGGAATAAAAGTTATTCAAGCAGGGGGTGAGATAGCGATCAAGCAGACATGCTATATTAACAAGGTAATCAAAGATGCTGATATGTTAACCTGCAACGATACAAAGATTCCTATGAATCCAGAAACACAATTAATAAAGACTGAAGAAGGAGATCTGGTAGATGCAATGCATTACAGAAGCCTAATAGGTTCTCTCAGGTACTACTGTATACAAGGCCAGACCTATGTTACCCAGTCAGTCTGCTTAGTAGATTAATGCAAGAACCAAAGGAGCATCACTTGAAAGCAGTGAAGCAAGTACTACGTTATATCAAAGGAACTAAATAGCATGGAATCATCTACAAGAAGCAAGGAGGATGTAAGATCACATGTTATAGCGATAGCAGTTATGGAGTTAACACAGACCAAGGAAAAGGAACAACTGGTCTGGTATTCTACTTTGGAGAATCACCTATAACTCGGTGTACGCAAGAAGCAACAACCAATGGCACTCTCATCATGTGAATCAGAGTTCATGGCAGCCACTGCAGCAGCATGCCAAGCACTATGGCTTAAAAGATTGTTAAGTGAAATTACAGGCTGGAAGGAAGAGAAATAACACTCAGGGTGGATAATGTTTCAGCAATAGCACTCATGAGGAATCCAGTCTTTCATGGAAGAAGCAAGCACATTGATACACACTATCATTTCATAAGGGAATGAGTGGAGAATGAGGACATCAATATAGAACATATAAGCGGAGAACTACAACGGGCAGACATACTAACAAAGGCACTAGCAAGGGTCAAGTTTGCTATAATGCGAGAACTGCTCGGAGTTCAAGATTGCAACAGTTAAGGATGTTCATGATTAGGGGGGTGAATGAAATCTTTAATCTCTTTACATCCTAGTACAAGGGTTATATGGTAATTAAAGAGAAGTATGGCGGTTACAAAGTTGAGGGGCCATTTGTGACTAAACAGAAAATAGAAACCACCACCCTCAAGGGGTGCGAATCCATGGAGACACATCTCCATGATCGACGGCTTCAAGGGGCACCACCAGGAGACGCGACTCTTGATAAAAAACACACCTATTCGATTATACGGTCAAGATCAAGAAGAAAGGGACACATCTCTTCAAGTATGATCACAACCATCCATTCAAAGGACATACCTATTCACGAAGAGACACATCTCTACACTCGTGACTCTAGAAATCTATAAATAGGGCTTAGGATTTTCATTTGTAATAGTTCAAATTGTTCATTCAAGTTTGTATACATACACACATATGATCATTTGTAAGTTTACGATTCAAGTTTATGAAAGTTTTTTTAGTTTTATCATCTGCGATCTAGAGATCAAAGATCATTCTGGGCAACACTATGTGCATGCACCATATCAGCATATCTCACTTCACCCAAAGGCTGGTGTTCAGATAATATTTCAAGCTCTCTAAAGCTCTGCTTCTGGTGGCTAGTGTGCACTTAATAAATTGTTTACATTTCCACCTTTGATCAGGTCACATTTTTATTTACCTTAAAACATATATCTTGTCTATTTGTGTTTTTCATCTAAGTACAACATCCAGAGAAGTAGCCTTAAAACACATATGATGTCTATTTGTGTTTTTCTTCTGTGGCTATCTAGATAACCGTTATCAAGTTACTTAATAATAAAACTAAAAAAAAAACCAAAAAGACGTGTCACATTTCTGTATGGTTATAGCATGTCAAATGGTTAAATGGTATTAGAATAAAAGTTTTTTTTTTCTTTTTTGCATCAAAGGTTGAAATATGTTTATTATACTTATACAAGACAACTTGGTAACTAAACAATTAATCTGTCAAGAAGAAGGTAGTTTGCACTAAAATAAATGTGCAACATAAGAAAAAAAATTAGAAACTTGTAAAGAGTGGAAGCTTCAGCAATGAGTTCATTTTCTAGAATATGCAGGCTTATTGCATATACACAAATTGTGCTCAGAACACTAAATAATATAACATACAAATTTTGAACATTAAAAAAACAAGTAGGCGCTTTTTACGTTTTTTTTATAAAATTGTTCAAGTACATTAATATTACATTCCCCTTTTTTTAGAAATAAAATAAAAATATTACATAAGGTTTTCTTGAGTTTTCTCAACTTTGAGTTTTTTGTTTTAGCTTTCACCAATACTCAAGAAAAAAAAACATAATAAAGAAGACAACAAACAAATATAATATGTTATCATCTACGTCAGCAATGTCGTCATCATCATCATTCGGTTCATCTTCTAATAGGAGTAGCAGCGTCGGTGGTATGTTCAGATCAGCGGTAACTTTTGTTCTAAGACGTCCGACGGTTGTGGGTTCGCGAGATAGATTGGCTGTTGTATGTTTAGATCAAGCGACCTAAGTCTTGATTTTGATGATAACAATTATAGTCAAACAAAGACAAAAATCCGACAGCAGCGACATGATACTTGGAGTTTTTGATGATGATCATCACCAGTTTAGAACCAATATTGTTAACTGTACCGTGAAGGGTTGTTGTGACGTGTTCACGGTTGTTTTGCGGAAACTCCGTGACAAGTGGAGATGGGTGTGACTGTTCCAACGACGATGATTTGTGAAAGTTTTCAAGGTCTTCAAAGATTTGGTGGTGGTGGATGGGTGGTAGTGGCCGGGAGAGATTCTTTAAATTTAGTGTGTGTTAGAGAGAGAAATGATAAGATGGGTGGGGTGGGGTTTATTTATTTTCAAAAAAAGTTTATTGTATATTAAGATGTGAAATCCACATGAACTCAATTAATGTTAAAATTTAACTGGGTTAAGGCAAAGAAAATAACTTTCAAAATTTTGAAACGTAAGTGCAAAAATAATGAATTTTAAAGGTAAAAAGTTACCTATGAAATTTGGATATAAAGTAAAAGACAATATATGCAATTTAATAGACTTTTAGTTTATATGAAACGTTATTTCCGGTGTGTGAGATGCATTTTAAAGAAACATAACATGTTATTCCACATAGAGGGATGAAAGGGGATGAAAAAAATGAAGAATTGTGTAACCTTATGCATCATTCACATTTTATGATTCTGGGTAGCTTGTCATTTCTCAATCCCTGTTTCTTCTAATTTCAAATAGAGTTAAATGTTTGGTTGATACCTATGATTTGCAGATATTGTACAATTGATTATGGTGGTTTCAAAATTCCATACTTTGTTTTGGTGGTTTACAAAAATGATCACGAGTGATCTTTAGTAGCTAATGTCTTTAAGTTTTCAAATAAGTACGTGTGAAATTACTTATTTACTCTTAAAGATTAAAAAAATCCTAAATAAAATATTAATTTCATGTGGGCCCCACCTCTTCTTCATCAATTATCAACTACCACACCACTATAACATTCAGGCTCTCGCACCACCCATATTGTGCGCTTTGCCCTCGATGGGTTGCCCATCCAGGAGCTCACGGCTTTGTTTTTGGTTGCCTTGATGGAGACTTCCCATGAGGTCACCCATCCCAGTACTACTCCCATCTGAGCATGCTTAATTGTAGAGTTCTCCTCTCATCCACTAGCATTAAGCCAGAAAAGCGTTGGTGATTTAAGAAGCGTTGGGTTACTTATGAGCCAGTGATCTCTCCTGACCATGGCTGATGTGGGATTTGCTTAAATTGTCACAATGGTCCATGTTAATCTTTAGGTAGTCGGTATCGGTATCATTACAATCACCCCCTTAGGGACTCAACGTCCTCTACGAGGTTTGCCCCACCATCCTGAATGACTCAGGAGTAGCTATGATACCATTTGTAACATCCAGTCCCTCGCACCATCAATATTGTCCGCTTTTCCCTCGATGGGTTGCCTATTCAGGAGCTCACAACTTTGTTTTTGGTTGCCCCGGTGTCACAATGGTCCATGTTAATTTTTCGGTGGTCGATATTGGTATTACAACCACCTCCCCTACCTTCACAAATCATCACCACCTTCACTGTCACACCCTGACCCGCAGCGGAAATGGTAGTCGGGGCATGATTGGGTTTTCATCAAAGCTCATGACATTTACTATAAAGTTTCATATTTATTATTTCTCTTTAAAGAAGAAGTTACAATAAACATACAAGCATAACATGTTCAAATACACTTTCATTACAAACAAAAGTATTAAACAAAATCATACAATTACAAAGGGAAACTAAACTAAATGTCCATTCCAAAGCATTAACTTGTTTATTCTTCTAGGCCATCCTACGTGTTTCTTTTCTCAACTGGATCACCTGTATCATGTGTAAAAATAGGTTTTTTTGGGTCAACAAAAGTTGGCGAGTGAATCTTATTTAAATATTTGAAAGGATTAGTTATGTTGGTCATTTGAAAAAAATTGTGCATAACCAAATATGAATAAACGTAAATGTAAATTCAACCATAAACACATAATATCAAATAATGCACACGCACACACCAAATGATGAACAATGAGATCAAGGCTCAATCAAACGGAGCCGATCGAATGAGGCACCTGATGCTCAACTCGTCTCCCACGAGGAACTGATGGGCCTAATGAATGATTTGCACGCAACTTGACAATAATATAAACACACATTACAACAAACAATATTTACATCACAAGTTTAGGTCATATAATGGTAATAGCACAAGTTTGAATAAACGAAATAATTAAAGCGACACATGATACACCCCAAAACATGGATAAAAAGGGGAATTTGTAAGGATTCACTCACATTGGGTGCGTTCTTTGATGACGTTGGATGCGCACGAGTTTTGGGATTTGATCGACGAGGAAAACTAACCTAAAATAATAACGAAATGGTTCGGTAAATAAATGGATTTTATTTGAGATTAATACTTTTAATTCATAATCTTAATAGGATTTTTAGATTTATTTTTGTGAGTTTAAGGACATTTTCTAACTTTAAAAATATTATTTTTAAGTATTTTTAAATAATTTTCTGATTAAATAAATAAAAAAATAAATAAAAAAAATGTTGACTTTTTGACCGTTGATCGGTCGGACCGTGTTTATTCTATGCGCTGAGTGAGGTTCGAACTCGTGACCTCTCGTATACGTGCACGCAGCTCTACTAACTGAGCTACGTGTCTAACCCGAAATATTTCTGATTTTAATTATATTTATATACTATTTAGATTATTCAGAATTTTATTTAATTAAAAAGGTTTTTTTTAAAATCATTGAACCGGTGCATACCTCATGAATCGAACCCGCGACGTATATGTTGTGATCGCACACAGTCCACCACTGGACTATGTGTCTAACCCGTTTAGAAACCCGATTTATATTAACTTTATATACAACCTAGACTTTATCTTCTCCAAAAACAACTACCCGACTAACACCTTAAACTGATTGATCAAGTTGAAACTTTATAACAGAAATCATGGTACATAAAATGGAAAAATGATTGTACCGAATCGTAAGAGGGAGGTGGTAAAAATTCTCCGGTTTGATTTCTGGTGATGAACTGGATCTCCGGCGATATGGGTAAGCTTTCCGATGACCAGAGAGGTTGAGCAGAGAGGGTGAAAGTTGTGCGAGTGTGAGCAGGTTTAAAAGAAATACACATGGTATTTATAGATTGACAAGAAGCTGCCCGATTTCAGTTTCAAAACCGAGCATTCAAGATCCATGATTGATTTCAGTTAAAGAAACGGAAATTACACTCAATGATCAGCAAAACGGCCAGATTTTAATGGTGATGATCACTGGTTATGGTTAATTGTTTGTAGAAATCAAAACGGTCGGCAAAAATGAGCTTGAATCATGGGCGGTTACATTCAAGATGCTTCTGAACTTGCAGGTTTATGCGGTTGTTTAGCATATAAATAAAATGTTTTCATTTCCATCACCAGTATGGGTGTGGCGTAGTGGTGTTTGGTGTGTGTATTAGTGTTTGGTTAGGGGTGAGACCCGGGTTCGATTCCCGCGGTCTACCCTTTTTTTTATTTACTTATTTATTTATTGATTGTATAACTCTTATATATATATATATATATATATATATATATATATATATATATATTATTTATTATCAATATTATTTTCTTTATTTATATTATTAACATAACGAATCTTCTTAAATGATTAACATAAATTTGTAACGAAGGACCATAATATAAACTTGATAAAAAAAATGGTGCGAGTTTTAGAACCCATTTTTCGGCGAATGTTACAGTATCCCCTACTTTTAGAAATTTCGTCCCGAAATTTAAGTAGTAGTGGTATATTTGACTTGAAGGGAGGATGTTTTAATTTTGACAATTACAAAATTAGAAGAGGGTGAGAGTTTAAATCTTATTTGAGGCAGTAACGTTCCTAGTAAGGGTTGAGTACCCTGCTACAGGAATCGCTTTTTGATGCCTAAAGTATAAGAATGCGGAACATGGATAAACTGAGTTGATTGACTAGGCATGATTTTATGCATAAGAGTTTTGAGGGAATTGATACGTTTGAAATGATAAGATATGTATCATAAAACAAAAACTTCAACCATGACGATATTTAAACCTACACGGAACTTCTCATAACCTCCTGGTAATGCTTTTGATCCTTTGCCAAGAATACTTATATATAGGAAGTACCAGCGGCGTATCCACCATATTCTTGTCAAATTTTCATTGGCTTTATCAGTAAATTATGATCAGTCCTATGTGACTCTAAAACATAAACAAACACAACAACCAAAGCTTGAGTCTCAATTCTAAAAGGATACATGACTGAATGATGACAGTACCTCTCTCGTTTGTTATGATGAAGGGGTTAGTCTATGTAAAAGTGAGACACAACCCAACTTCTTTAAATGATGAGATTGAGATACGTTGAGATGTATGATGATATGAATGTTAAATCAATGAGTATAAAACAAAACTGTAATATCAATTCGCATTAAAATTTTTGGATACATAAATTCCTAATTTATAACTGGGATACAGAAAGATTGAGATAACATAAAGAAAACATTAAAACTAGACGATTGGAGTTTAGTCTTGATTCTTGGTGAGGAAAACTAGTTGGGTGATTCGTTTGGGCCGTTATTATCTTCAACAGGATTGGCATTGATGTTGTAAGCTCTTCCTCTTGCTGGTGGTGGAACTGGGTTTGCTTGATTTGCTTGGTTAACTGGGTTTGCTTGAGCCTGGGCGTTTATGATGTTAACCAATCGAGGGCACGTGTTTCTAAAGTGGGTAGGATCGCCACAATTAAAACAAGCTCGAACATATGGAAACATGGGGTATTGGGGTTGTTGATATGTTTGGATCATGTTTTGAGTAGGGGGTGAAGCTTGGTTTTGAGGGGCATGACAAGTTTTGCTCCAATGACCATAACGCCCCCAATTTGCACACAATCGACAAGGTACGGTAGATGGATGGTGATAAAAACAGGTGTTGCATTGAGGGTGAGGTCCAATGTAGGGTTTCTTATTTGGGTAAGTAGAGTTGGGTGCTACTTGAGTGATTGGGATAGCTTGGAGGGGTACAACTTGTGAAGCTGGTTAATTGTGTTGGGTGATAGCGAAATTTTGCCCATCTTGTTTTCTCTTAGGAGTGGTTTGAGGAGGGGATTCGGTCTGGGTTAGGTTGGAGGTTTCGGTTGATGCTTTATCCTTCTTCTTCTCCTCCGTGAAGTCTTTATTTCGTATGCGGTTTTCGGTGAGCTCTGTAGCTAACTCCATTGCTGCTTCCAAAGTTGCAGGTGTGGTACTTATTACAGGGTCTTGAATTTTTGAAGGAAGACCTCGAATGTAGTGCTCGATCAAACGGTAGAGGGGAGTGAACAAGTTGGGGACCATCTGATTTAACTCAAGGAATCTCTTGTTGTATGTGGTGTGGTCGCCCTCCTTTTGTTTCAAAAATAGAACTCATCTTCCAATTTCTTGATTTTGCTTCTTGGACAGAAACGTGTTGTCATGATTTCCTTCAACTCTTCCCAAGTCAAAGTCATAGCATTCTCAGTACCTCGCTTGGCCTTCTCTGTATTCCACCATGTAAGTGCTACTCCAAACAAACGACCGGTAGCATATCGCACCTTCCGATCACCGGGACAGTCGCAATTGAGAAAAGTGTTTTCCATCTCCTCAAACCAATGGAGGAGAGCGGTGACACTTCAGTCCCTTCGTATTTTGGAGGATCGCAAGATTTGAAATGCTTGAAGGTGCATTTAGTGGTATTTAGGGGAGGGTTGACAACATTTTGATCTTCTTGATTGATTGGGTTGACGGAATTAGCGGTAAGGGCTTGTTGAACTTGAACTACGATGTTGGGTATTACGGCAGCCATTGGTTGAGCGATTTGGGCAGCCATGCGCTCGCGGGGTTTTCCTGATCTCATTTTTCTACGAGAGAGACTAGAAGACATCTACAAGAAATACGTATCAAGAGTATGAGTTTGACGTTTTAGGTGTCATGTGTCGTATTTAGAAATGAACATTCATAAAACAAATGAAGAATAATAAATTTACTACATCCATAGGATGTCTTGGGCTTTGCTCGTAACTGGGCCTTGCATGCCGCCATACTTCACCTTCGTAATCATGTGGGCCCCCATGATTACCGGGTCTTTCATATGGTTCGCATGTGTTAGCCTGGTAACGTACACTAAAACCCGGAGAAAATCGAGAAATATGTATGTAACGTATGAAATTCGGAGTGCATCCAGGTGTGGACACAGTGACACCTCAAAGTGGGGTTAGTTCGAACGACGTTTGGTGTGGCATGCTTTGGCCTAATAGGTCCTTCGTACTCTCATCGTTAGTCCCCAGGTAGGCAAACTGGTCCATTATATTGGATTTATACGAATGCCAACCTAGACAGGACGTTCCGACTACCGGTACTTGTACCCTTACAGTTACTACATGCCCGTCGTAGAACTCACTTTGATGAGATTGAAAAACGAAAATTGCGACAAAGTCTTGAATAAATGAAATATAAGGATGATTTGAATATGTGAACATTGAAATATGCGTGATGAATGTATATGTAAGCATGTTATGTTTGAAAATAAGTATAACTCATTAAATATCACACAATATGATAGTGGAAGTGTTTGCATGCATTTGTGTGTGTAATAAACATCATGAGTTTGCATGTAACCACATAAACAATTAAAATCTAATCAACTATAGTATAGGCTCTAAGGGTCTAATAACCTACCCTATATCCCTATAGTCAAAAGCTCTGATACCAATTTGTCACACCCTGACACGCAGCGGAAATGGTAGTCGGGGCATGATTGGGTTTTCATCAAAGCTCATGACATTTACTATAAAGTTTCATATTTATTATTTCTCTTTAAAGAAGAAGTTACAATAAACATACAAGCATAACATGTTCAAATACACTTTCATTACAAACAAAAGTATTAAAAAAAATCATACAATTACAAAGGGAAACTAAACTAAATGTCCATTCCAAAGCATTAACTTGTTTATTCTTCTAGGCCATCCTACGTGTTTCTTTTCTCAACTGGATCACCTGTATCATGTGTAAAAATAGGTTGTTTTCGGTCAACAAAAGTTGGCGTGTGAATCTTATTTAAATATTTGAAAGGATTAGTTATGTTGGTCATTTGAATAAAATTGTGCATAACCAAATATGAATAAACGTAAATGTAAATTCAACCATAAACACATAATATCAAATAATGCACACGCACACACCAAAGGATGAACAATGAGATCAAGGCTCAATCAAACGGAGCCGATCGAATGAGGCACCTAATGCTCAACTCGTCTCCCACGAGGAACTGATGGGCCTAATGAATGATTTGCACGCAACTTGACAAGAATATAAACACACATTACAACAAACAATATTTACATCACAAGTTTAGGTCATATAATGGTAATAGCACAAGTTTGAATAAACGAAATAATTAAAGCGACACATGATACACCCCAAAACATGAATAAAAAGGGGAATTTGTAAGGATTCACTCACATTGGGTGCGTTCTTTGATGACGTTGGATGCGAACGAGTTTTGGGATTTGATCGACGAGAAAAACTAACCTAAAATAATAACGAAATGGTTCGGTAAATAAATGGATTTTATTTGAGATTAATACTTTTAATTCATAATCTTAATATGATTTTTAGATTTATTTTTGTGAGTTTAAGGACATTTTCTAACTTTAAAAATATTATTTTTAAGTATTTTTAAATAATTTTCTGATTAAATAAATAAAAAATAAATAAAAAAAATGTTGACTTTTTGACCGTTGACCGTTGACCGGTCGGACCGTGATTATTCTATGCGCTGAGTGAGGTTCGAACTCGTGACCTCTCGTATACGTGCACGCAGCTCTACCAACTGAGCTACGTGTCTAACCGAAATATTCTGATTTTAATTATATTTATATACTATTTAGATTATTCAGAATTTTATTTAATTAAAAAGGTTTTTTTAAAATCATTGAACCGGTGCATACCTCATGAATCGAACCCGCGACGTATATGTTTTGATCGCACACAGTCCACCACTGGACTGTGTGTCTAACCCGATTAATATTAACTTTATATACAACCTAGACTTTATCTTCTCCAAAAACAACTACCCGACTAACACCTTAAACTGATTGATCAAGTTGAAACTTTATAACAGAAATCATGGTACATAAAATGGAAAAATGATTGTACCGAATCGTAAGAGGGAGGTGGTAAAAATTCTCCGGTTTGATTTCTGGTGATGAACTGGATCTCCGGCGATGTGGGTAAGCTTTCCGATGACCAGAGAGGTTGAGCAGAGAGGGTGAAAGTTGTGCGAGTGTGAGCAGGTTTGAAAGAAATACACATGGTATTTATAGATTGACAAGAAGCTGCCCGATTTCAGTTTCAAAACCGAGCATTCAAGATCCATGATTGATTTCAGTTAAAGAAACGGAAATTACACTCAATGATTCAGCAAAACGGCCAGATTTTAATGGTGATAATCACTGGTTATGGTTAATTGTTTGTAGAAATCAAAACGGTCGGCAAAAATGAGCTTGAATCATGGGCGGTTACATTCAAGATGCTTCTGAACTTGCAGGTTTATGCGGTTATTTAGCATATAAATAAAATGTTTTCATTTCCATCACCAGTATGGGTGTGGCGTAGTGGTGTTTGGTGTGTGTATTAGTGTTTGGTTAGGGGTGAGACCGGGTTCGATTCCCGCGGTCTACCCTTTTTTTTATTTACTTATTTATTTATTTATTTATTGTATAACTCTTATATATATATATATATATATATTATTTATTATCAATATTATTTTCTTTATTTATATTATTAACATAACGAATCTTCTTAAATGATTAACATAAATTTGTAACGAAGGACCATAATATAAACTTGATAAAATAAAATTAAAAAAAAAATGGTGCGGGTTTTAGAACCTGTTTTTCGACGAATGTTACATTCACCACCATCGCTCATCATCACCACCTCCTCTGGTGGTTTTGCTTTAAAGTTGAGGCTTTTTTCGAAATTGCTTGATCTCAGCTGCTTGTTTTTCTCGCAAATGCACAAATATGTTGGAAACTATGATAAATAATTTAGTGATTAAAGCAAATGAATGAGAGATCGTAAGCTTTAATTGTGTGTTGGAACTTGTGTGTTGGAACTTTAAAGTGTGGGAAGTTATGTTTGTCCCACATTGATGGAGAGAGAAATCTTTTGTTGATTTATATCTATAATTCTCTGCATGAATGTATTCCTATGTGACAAGTCACACCCAGTGGCAGCCAGGAGGGTTGGATGCTTAACAAGTTTGGCTTTTGTTTGGTTTTTGAATGTGACACATTTGTTTTAAGTAAGCGTGGTATGTTTGTTGGAAAAGGGTTATGCCCAAAATGACATGTTCAAACTTAATGTAATTTCTATTAAGAAAAACATGAATAAAAATGCTAGTACTTCTGCTTACTTGGTTGAGTCTCCTAATGTTTGGCATGGACGTCTTGGTCATGTAAATTTTAATTCGATGTGTCGTTTAATTAAATTAGATTACATACCAACTTTTGCCATTGACTCTAAAACAAAATGTAAAACATGTGTTGAAGCCAAACAAACAAGATTATCCTTCAAATCAGTTGAAAGAATAGCTGAACCCCTTGATCTGATACACACTGATGTGTGTGATTTAAAATCAATTCCTACCAGAGGTGGTAATAAATATTTTACTACCTTTATCGATGACAATACAAGGTATTGTTATGTATACTAACTTAAGAGTAAGGATGAAGCAATTGATAAGTTTATCTAGCATAAGGCTGAAGTTGAGAATCAACTAAACAAGAAAATAAAACATGTTAGAAGTGATAGAGGAGGTGAATATGTATCACCATTTGGGGAAGTGTGTGCAAAAAGTGGCATAATACACGAGTGTTGTCACACCCCGACCCGCAGCGGAAAAGGTGATCGGGGCATGATTGGGTTATCATCAAAGCTCATGACATTTATTTTAACGTTTCATATTCATTAATACAATTTAATGGAAATTTACAATAAATATTACAACATGTTCTAACTATCAATCTAAGCCTCTTTGATCTCTTCTAAGGCATTTCCTATGTTTTCCTTGCTTCAACCTGTTCACCTGTATCATGTGTGATAAGGTTTTTGGATCAACAAAAAGTTGGCGAGTGAATCCTATGGAAAACATTTGAACAAGTTTATTTAATTGATTATGAAATGAGTGCACAACCACACATGAGTAAAAATAGATGTAAACTTATTCATCAATCATTAGATATTAAATAAAGCACACATGAATAATAATGGCATGTTTAGAGGCACGCGTTGCTCAACTCGTCTCTCACGAGGAACTGATGGGCCTAATGAATGAATTGCATAAACATGATAATATGAAAGACACAACTACAAACAATATAAACTCAAAGATATACACATGAACAATAATGAATTGGTTTTGAGGCACGCGTTGTTCAACTCGTCTCCACGAGGAACTGATGGGCTTAATGAATGACTTTCATATAATTTGACAAAATGAAATAAGTAATCACAACAATATAAACAATCTAAGTTTAGATCACGACATGGTATGGCACAAGTTTAAATAAACGAGTTAATTATTTTGTGACACATGACACACCCCAAAACGTGTAATTAAAAGGGGGGAGTTGTAAGATTCACTCACAGTGGGTGCGTTCGGTTGATGATGTTGAATGCACGCGAAGTGGTTTTTAACCACGAGTGAAATTAACATAGATAAATAGCATTATGGTTCGGTAAGTAAACGGATTTTATTAATCCATTTTAGTAGGATTGTTGGGTGTATTTTTGTGAGTTTAAGGCTATTTTCTAACCTTAAAAATGTTATTTTTAAGTATTTTTAATTGATTTTTAATTAAAATAAATAAATAAAAATAATAAAAAATTTGACTTTTTTTGACCGTTGACTTTGACTTTGACCGTTGACCTTGACCTTGACCGGTTTGTATGCGAGAAATTGTGCGCTGAGTGAGGCTCAAACCCGAGACCTCCCGTACGCGTGCACGCAGCTCTACCAACTGAGCTACGTGTCTAACCCGAAATATTTATGTTTTTAATTACATTTATATATTAATTAGGTTAAACAGAAAATCCTTTATTTTTAAAAACGATTTTAAATCAAAGAATCGGTGCGCTCCACAGGTCTCGAACCCGGGACCTGTGGCTTATGCAAACACACAGTCCACCGCTGGACTGTGTGTCCAACTTGTTAACTAAACTTATTTTTATTATTCTTAAATACAAACTAATCATTTTCATTTATGCCATATTAAAAAGTTTGAATAATTGTCCGGGTCGATGTAGAAGACCGGACTCGAACTCGTGCGCTTTGATTTAAACATACACACAGTCCACCACTGGACTGTGTGTCTAACTTGGTTGTTATTCCGATTATTAATATACTTAACATATAACAGTGGTGCTTCCGGTTCGGTTAATAATAAAAAAAGGCATTTTTATTAAGGCAGCGTGTGTGGAACAAGATTCGAACTCGAGACCTTTGTGTGTTTAATGTGCACACAGTCCACCGCTGGACTGTGTGTCTAACCCGAGTAATAACTTGATTTTAATTATACTTATATGTTTACTGAACTTCATCTTCTTCGTCAGTTTTAACCAGCATCGGAAATCCGACTGGTTCAAAGTTTTAATCGGTTTCTTTAGTGTCTGATGATTAAATACAAGTGATATTAAATAAAAAGAATGAAGAAATTAGGCGTGAGGTATACCGACTGGATTCCTCTGTTTCTCCGGCGTAACTCCGGCGACAGCAATCACTTCCGGCGACGAGTGTCTTGCAGCAGAGAGTCTTCAGAAAGCTTACAAAGTATGTGGGTGACTTCGGTATAAGTTCAGAGGGTTTAGTAAGGCTTAGAAGTTAAGGACTTGGTTTTCCGTCGATGAGCAGAAGAATTCCGGCGAGTGAGTTTTCGCCGAGAAAGGGTGCGGTTTTGAGCGAAAATGTTTGCAGAGGTTCGAGGGGGTATTTATAAGGCAAATCGTCGATGAATTTGGTCCGATTTTCGACTTGATTCGTCGGTTAGAAAAACTCCGGCGGTTATAATTTGTGTCGCGGACTCAGACGTCGGTTATAACCGATGTGTAGTTAAAGTTTACGTTATAACGGAAAGAATCGTTAAGTTTCGCGAGATTGCCGGGATTTCCGACGACTGCAACTTTGGGCGCCGGTTTTGAATTCGGAAAGACATGTTATCAATTAAATGATCCTAACATTTAACAAAGAACATCAGTGGCGCAGTGGTTTAAGTGTTGAGTGTTAAGTCTGTTGTTGAACCGTGACTGACCCGGGTTTGAAACCCGTCAGGAACAAAACATTTTTATTTTCATATTTTTAACAGTTTTTCAAAAACTAATTATATATTCCCATATAATAATTGATTATGTATCGTTTAAAATTATTTTAGGCATTTAATTCGCAACGAAATTTTTAACTGACTGTTCGGTTAATAAACGGAGCGGGTTTGGTAAAATCCATTTTTGACGGATGTTACAGTATCCCCTGCTTTTTAGAAATTTCGTCCCGAAATTTAAATAGTGATATATTTGACTAAAAGAATGATGGTGTTTAGTTTTGACAGTTACATACTTAGAAAAAGTAAGAGTTTTTAATTTTTTTTTTGTTTGAGGCGGTAGCGTCCCTTGTAAGGGTTAAGTACCCTATTACAGGAATCACTTTTTGTTGCCTACTGTAAAAGTATCGATAAGCAGAATTGTTTCGCTAACTATGATATCATGCATAAGAGTTTGGATATGTTTGGAAGGGTATGGTTATATCCTAAGGCAAAACTTCTAATACTATAACCTACATGGAACATAAATAAAACACAACAGCTAATATTTGAACATAAATAAACACAACAGCTAATATTTGAATCCACATTCTGATAGCATATATGTTTGGATGGTGACAGTTCCTCTCTCGTTTGTTATGATGGAGAGGTTAGTTTATGTAGAAATGGAACACAATCAAATCTCTTTAAATAGCAAGACGATATAAATGTAACACAAAATTCAACCATGGCAATACTAAATCCTATATGGAACTTCTCATAACCGCCTGATAATGCCTCTGATCCTTTGGCAAGAATACTTATATATAGGAAGTACCAGCGGCGTATCCACCATATTCTTGCCAAATTTTCATTGGTTTTATCCACAAGTTATGATTAGTTACCAAGGAACTACTAAATCCTACATAGAACTTCTCATAACCATCTAACAATGCCTCTGATCCTTTGACAAGAATACTTATATATAGGAAGTACCAGCGGCGTATCCACCATATTCTTGTCAAATTTTCATTGGTTTTATCAGTGAATTATGATTAGTCCTATATGACTCTACAACCAATACAACAAACATAAAATACTGAAATGAAAAAATGTCTGTGCGATCAAGGCTCAATCAAACGGAGCCGATCGTATTGCATGTACTGAAAATGAAATTGTCTGTGCGCTCAAGGTTCAATCAAACAGAGCCGAGCGTATTGCATGTACTGAAAATGAATAACTTAATCTAAACAACAATCACACAAACAGCCTATGCATGGAACCTCTCATAACCGCCTGATAATGCCTCCGATCATTTGACAAGAATACTTATATATAGGAAGTACCAGCGGCGTATCCACCATATTCTTGTCAAATTCTCATTGACTTTATCCGCAAGTTATGATTAGTTATATGCGACTCTACAACAAACACAACAACCACAAGATACTGATAATGTAAATGTCTGTGCGATCAAGGCTCAATCAAACGGAGCCGATCGTATCGCATGTACTGAAAATGAAAACGTATGTGCGCTCAAGGCTCAATCAAACGGAGCCGAGCGTATTGCATGTACTGAAAATGAATAACTTAATCTAAACAACAATCACACAAACAGCCTATGCATGGAACCTCTCATAACCGCCTGATAATGCCTCTGATCCTTTGACAAGAATACTTATATATAGGAAGTACCAGCGGCGTATCCACCATATTCTTGTCAAATTCTCATTGACTTTATCCGCAAGTTATGATTAGTTCTACGCGACTCTACAACAAAAACAACAACCACAAGATACCGATAATGAAAATGTCTGTGCGATCAAGGCTCAATCAGACGGAGCCGATCGTATTGCATGTACTGAAAATGAAAAGTGTATGTGCGATCAAGGCTCAATCAAACGGAGCCGATCGTATTGCATGTAATGAAAATGTAAAATGAACTGTGCGATCAAGGCTCAATCAAACGGAGCCGATCGTATGCGGGCACGCCAGGTTCAACCGCATAATAAAATGGGGAACAGGCTCAACACTCATAAATGGGGAGCGGCGGCCTCGGCAATTGCATATACTGAAAATAATAAACAATAATTACTCTAACAGTCTACACATGGAACCTCTCATAACCGCCAGATAATGCTTCTGATCCTTTGACAAGAATACTTATATATAGGAAGTACCAACGGCGTATCCAACGTATTCTCATCAAAGTTTCATTGGCTTTATCCTTAAGTTATGTTTGGTTCTATGTGGTAAAGAAAAACATAAAACTAAACGATAGGAGTTGAATCTGGATTTTCGGTGAAGAGGACTAGTTGGGTATCTTCGTTTGGGTCGTCATTATCTTCGACAGGATTGGCGTTGATGTTGAAGACTCTTCCTCTTGCTGGTGGCCTAGCGTTGGGTTTTCTTGGTTTACTTGGTTAACTGGGTTTGATTGAGCTTGAGTGTTGATGACGTTAACCAATTGAGGGCATGTGTTTCTAAAGTGGGTAGGGTCGCCACAATTGAAACAAGCTCGAACATATGGAAACACGGGATATTGGGGTTGTTGATAGGTTTGGGCCATGTTTTGAGTAGGGAAAAAGGTTTGGTTTTGAAAGGTGCGGCAAACCTTGCTCAAATGACCATAGCGTCCACAAGTTGCACATAGTCGACAAGGTAAAGTAAGGGGATGGTGATAAAAACAGTTGTTGCATCGAGGGTGAGGTCCAAGATATGGTTTCTTATTTGGGTAGGTTGAGTTGGGTGCCACTTGGGTGATTGGGATAGCTTGGATGGGTATGGCGTGTGAAATTGGTTGATTCCGTTGGGTAGCAGCGAAAAGTTGTCCGTCTCTTTTTCTCTTAGAGTTGGGTTGAGAAGGGGATTCGGTTTGGGTGTATTCGGAGGTTTCAGTCAATGCTTTATCATTCTTCTTCTCCTCCTTGAAGTCTTTGTTTCGGATTCGATTCTCGGTGAGCTCTGTTGCTAACTCCATTGCCGCTTCCAAAGTTGCAGGCGAGGTACTTATTACAGGGTCTTGAATCTTTGACGGAAGACCACGAATGTAGTGCTCGATCAAACGGTAAAGGGGAGTGAACATGTTGGGAACCATTTGATGTAACTCGAGGAATCTTTTGTTGTATGTGGTGTGGTCTCCTTCCTTTTGCTTCAACGAATAAAATTCATCTTCTAATTTCTTGATTTCGCTCCTTGGGCAAAATCGTCTGGTCATGATTTCCTTCAATTCGTTCCAAGTTAAGGTCATAGCATCTTCCACACCTCGTTTGGCCTTCTCTGTATTCCACCAAGTGAGTGCTATTCCATATAAACGACCAGTAGCATAACGCACTTTGCGATCATCGGGGCAATCGCAATTTAGAAAGGTGTTCTCCATTTCTTCAAACCAATAGAGGAGAGCGGTGACGCCTTCAGTCCCTTTGTATTTCGGAGGGTCGCATGATTTGAAATGCTTGTAGGTGCATTTAGTGGTATTTGGGGAAAAGTTGATAACGTTTTGGTTTGCTTGATTGACAGGATTATCGGTGAGTGCTTGTTGTACTTGGATTAAAATGTTGGGTATTACGGCAGCCATTTGTTGGGCGATTAGGGCAGCCATGCGTTCGCGGGCTTTTCCTGCTCTCGTCTTCCTACGGGCGTGGTTAGAAAACATCCACAAGGAATACATGTCAAGAGTATGAGTTGGATGCTTTTGGGATCATGGGTCGCATTAGGAATGAACATTCATAAAATAATTATAGAAAAATAAATCTACTACATCCATAGGATGTCTTGGGCTTTGCTAGCCATTAGGCCCTACATGCCGCCATACTTTACCTTTGTAATCATGTGGGCCCCCATGAATACCGGTTTTTCATATGGTTCGCACGGGTTTGCCTGGTTGCGTACACTAAAACCCGGAGAAAATCGAGAAATATGTATACAACGTGTGATATTCGGAATGTGTCCAGGTGTAGACACGGTGACACCTCAAAGTGGGATTAGTTCGAACGACGTTTGGTGTGGCATGCTTTGGCCTAATAGGTCCTTTGTACTCTCATCGTTGGTCCCCAGGTAGGCAAACTGGTCCGTTATATTGGATTTATACGAATGCCAACCTAGACAGGACGTTCCGACTACCGGTACTTGTACCCTTCCAGTTACTACATGCCCGTCGCAGAACTTACTTTGATGAGATTTGAAAATTGCAACAAAATCTTTGAATAATGAAAGTATGAAAATGAATTGAATATATGAACATTGATATATGTATAATGAATATGTATATAAGCATGTATGTTTGACTGTAAATATAAACAAATATGAAATAAATAAATATCACAAGTTTGTATGTAACCACCTAATCAATTAAAATTTAGGCAGACTATAGTATAGGCTCTAAGGGTCTAATAACCTATCCTATATCCCTATAGTCATGGCTCTGATACCAATCTGTCACACCCCGACCCGCAGCGGAAAAGGTGATCGGGGCATGATTGGGTTATCATCAAAGCTCATGACATTTATTTTAACGTTTCATATTCATTAATACAATTTAATGGAAATTTACAATAAATATTATAACATGTTCTAACTATCAATCTAAGCCTCTTTGATCTCTTCTAAGGCATTTCCTATGTTTTCCTTGCTTCAACCTGTTCACCTGTATCATGTGTGAAAAGGTTTTTGGATCAACAAAAAGTTGGCGAGTGAATCCTATGGAAAACATTTGAACAAGTTTATTTAATTGATTATGAAATGAGTGCACAACCACACATGAGTAAAAATAGATGTAAACTTATTCATCAATCATTAGATATTAAATAAAGCACACATGAATAATAATGGCATGTTTAGAGGCACGCGTTGCTCAACTCGTCTCTCACGAGGAACTGATGGGCCTAATGAATGAATTGCATAAACATGATAATATGAAAGACACAACTACAAACAATATAAACTCAAAGATATACACATGAACAATAATGAATTGGTTTTGAGGCACGCGTTGTTCAACTCGTCTCCACGAGGAACTGATGGGCTTAATGAATGACTTTCATATAATTTGACAAAATGAAATAAGTAATCACAACAATATAAACAATCTAAGTTTAGATCACGACATGGTATGGCACAAGTTTAAATAAACGAGTTAATTATTTTGTGACACATGACACACCCCAAAACGTGTAATTAAAAGGGGGGAGTTGTAAGATTCACTCACAGTGGGTGCGTTCGGTTGATGATGTTGAATGCACGCGAAGTGGTTTTTAACCACGAGTGAAATTAACATAGATAAATAGCATTATGGTTCGGTAAGTAAACGGATTTTATTAATCCATTTTAGTAGGATTGTTGGGTGTATTTTTGTGAGTTTAAGGCTATTTTCTAACCTTAAAAATGTTATTTTTAAGTATTTTTAATTGATTTTTAATTAAAATAAATAAATAAAAATAATAAAAAATTTTGACTTTTTTTGACCGTTGACTTTGACTTTGACCGTTGACCTTGACCTTGACCGGTTTGTATGCGAGAAATTGTGCGCTGAGTGAGGCTCAAACCCGAGACCTCCCGTACGCGTGCACGCAGCTCTACCAACTGAGCTACGTGTCTAACCCGAAATATTTATGTTTTTAATTACATTTATATATTAATTAGGTTAAACAGAAAATCCTTTATTTTTAAAAACGATTTTAAATCAAAGAATCGGTGCGCTCCACAGGTCTCGAACCCGGGACCTGTGGCTTATGCAAACACACTTGTTAACTAAACTTATTTTTATTATTCTTAAATACAAACTAATCATTTTCATTTATGCCATATTAAAAAGTTTGAATAATTGTCCGGGTCGATGTAGAAGACCGGACTCGAACTCGTGCGCTTTGATTTAAACATACACACAGTCCACCACTGGACTGTGTGTCTAACTTAGTTATTATTCCGATTATTAATATACTTAACATATAACAGTGGTGCTTCCGGTTCGGTTAATAATAAAAAAAGGCATTTTTACTAAGGCAGCGTGTGTGGAAAAATATTCGAACTCGAGACCTTTGTGTGTTTAATGTGCACACAGTCCACCGCTGGACTGTGTGTCTACCCCGAGTAATAACTTGATTTTAATTATACTTATATGTTTACCGAACTTCATCTTCTTCGTCAGTTTTAACCAGCATCGGAAATCCGACTGGTTCAAAGTTTTAATCGGTTTCTTTAGTGTCTGATGATTAAATACAAGTGATATTAAATAAAAAGAATGAAGAAATTAGGCGTGAGGTATACCGACTGGATTCCTCTGTTTCTCCGGCGTAACTCCGGCGACAGCAATCACTTCCGGCGACGAGTGTTTTGCAGCAGAGAGTCTTCAGAAAGCTTACAAAGTATGTGGGTGACTTCGGTATAAGTTCAGAGGGTTTAGTAAAGCTTAGAAGTTAAGGACTCGGTTTTCCGGCGATGAGCAGAAGAATTCCGGCGAGTGAGTTTTCGCCGAGAAAGGGTGCGGTTTTGAGCGAAAATGTTTGCAGAGGTTCGAGGGGGTATTTATAAGGCAAATCGTCGATGAATTTGGTCCGATTTTCGACTTGATTCGTCGGTTAGAAAAACTCCGGCGGTTATAATTTGTGTCGCGGACTCAGACGTCGGTTATAACCGATGTGTAGTTAAAGTTTACGTTATAACGGAAAGAATCGTTAAGTTTCGCGAGATTGCCGGGATTTCCGACGACTGCAACTTTGGGCGCCGGTTTTGAATTCGGAAAGACACGTTATCAATTAAATGATCCTAACATTTAACAAAGAACATCAGTGGCGCAGTGGTTTAAGTGTTGAGTGTTAAGTCTGTTGTTGAACCGTGACTGACCCGGTTCGAAACCCGACAGGAACAAAACATTTTTATTTTCATATTTTTAACAGTTTTTCAAAAACTAATTATATATTCCCATATAATAATTGATTATGTATCGTTTAAAATTATTTTAGGCATTTAATTCGCAACGAAATTTTTAACTGACTGTTCGGTTAATAAACGGAGCGGGTTTGGTAAAATCCGTTTTTGACGGATGTTACAAGTGTATCCCACCTTATACACCCCAATCAAATGGCATCATAGAGCGAAAAAATCATACACTAAAAGAAATGATGAATGCCATGTTGATAAGTTCTGGGATGAGCCAGGACATGTGGGGGAGGCCATTTTGTCAGCCATTTTTTGTTAAACAAAATACCTTTCAAGAACATGGATGTAACACCTCATGAGTTATGGTGGGGACATAAGTCATCCTATAAATACTTGAAAGTGTGAGGGTGCCTGACTAAGGTGATAGTTGCACCCCCTAAGGCTCTTAGAATAGGACCCAAAACTGTTGATTGCATTTTCATTGGATATGCCAAAAACGGTAGTTCACATCGTTTTCTTGTACATGAATCCAAGAATCCTGATGTGCACAAGGACTCTATCATAGAGACAAGGCCAGGAAATGTGACTTACTTTGAAGAAGAGTTTCCAATGTTACAACAAACTCTTGCGAGTTCTTCAAATCATGCAAGTTCGTCAACAATGGTTAACGAGATTGTTCGAGAGGAAGCTCAAGAACAATCAGAGGCTGAAGAAGGTGAGCCAAGAAGAAGTAAAACGTAAAGGACTGAGAAATCCTTTGGGCCTGACTTTCTTACATACATGGTTGAAAGTGAGCCTCAAACCTATCGAGAAGCAGTCACCTCTTCAAATGGACCTCAATGGAAAGAAGCCATCAAGAGTGAAATTGATTCTATCTTACAGAATCGTATATGGGAGCTAGTAGATCTTTCACCAGGGTGCAAGCAACTTGGATATCGATGGATATTTAAGAAAAAGATGAAAGCTGATGGCTCTATCGACAAGTATAAGGCAAGGCTTGTGATCAAAGGGTTTAGACAAAAGGATGGTCTTGACTATTTTGACACAAACTCGCCTGTAACTAGAATAACCTCTATTAAATTGGTGCTTGCAATTCCAGCCTTGAGAAATTTGGAAATACATCAAATGGATGTAAAAACCGCACTTCTGAATGGGAAATTAGAGTAAGAGATTTACATGGAGCAACCGGAGGGTTTATCTGCTCCTGGCCAAGAGGGCAAAGTGTGTAAACTCGTCAAGTCATTATATGGCTTAAAGCAAGCTCCAAAACAATGGTATCAAAAGTTTCACCAAGTTATGCTTAACAATGGTTTTAAAATAAATGAATGCGATAAATGTGTCTATGTGAAAGACACTTCTAAAGGTTATGTGATCTTATGCCTTTCTGTAGATGATATGCTTATCATTGGGAGTGATGATAAGATGATCAGATCTACTAAAGACATGTTGAAAGCGAGATTTGACATGAAAGATCTAGGTCTAGCTGATGTGATTCTTGGAGTAAAGATCATTAGAACCCAAACTGGTTTGGTGCTAAGTCAATCTCATTATGTTGATAAGATCCTTCAGAAGTTCAATCCAGAGGACACGAGTGTAGCTCAAACTCCAATTGATGCCTCTCAACATTTGTAAAAAAAATAGAGGTGAGAGTGTTGCTCAATTGGAATACTCAAGGATCATTGGCAGTCTTATGTATCTCATGTCATGTACTCGGCCAGACTTAGCATATGTTGTGAGTAGGCTAAGTAGATATACTAGTAATCCTAGTTCAGAGCACTGGAAGAGTATGACAAGATTATTAAGGTATTTGAGATACACGAGAAACTATGGACTGCATTATGGCCAAATTCCAGTTGTTGTGGAAGGATTCAGTGATGTCAACTGGATATATGATACGAAAGATTCTAGAGTGTCACACCCCAGATTTTTTCAACCAAATCCATACATCGTGGGCCCAGGTGGGGAATTACTATTATAAACCAAATGCTCAAAGTACAAAATAATATACAGACGACTCGTAATAGAAGATCCACAGGCGGATCGCAAATTTTACAAAGAAAGAATGTAAAACAGACTTGGGCAGATCTAGGATTTGCAAGATCCTCTAATCACTACCTAGCACTTCCAGCCTATTTTCGTATTGTACCTGCAGCTTAGTCTTTTGAAAATACGTCAGCTTTCGCTGGTAAATACACCCAACTGAGTCATTTTGAAAACATTTCAAAAATTTTTTAAGTGCAGATTGGCATAAAATCTTTTATAACTTGGGAAAGTTGACCTGCAACCTTGTTAACAAATTCATATGTTTGTCCATACATACAGGCCCGATGCGAAAACCGAGACATGATTAATGTACACACCATTTTGGACTCACAAAGGAGCCATTTCCCCCAACCTTGTGGGTATGCATTTTGAGCGTCTTATCAGGTGTATGCCTACACCCGCGCTAAGGTCGTGGCCATTATCTAATGTAATGAGCCGAGGATATCCAGGACACGGTAGTTAACCCCCGATGTTTAAGTTATCAAACAAAACTAATTAAAATGGAATATGCGGATTTACTAGCCACACCCTGGCATTCGATTGATCCCATTTCTGACCAAGCGGTAATAATTTACCGTAACCCAAGCCAGTATAGGGGAAATAAGTTGAGAGTATTTACCTGAGCTAGTCTTCTTTTAATTTTTAATAACTCAGCGGTACACAAAACCACTAAGTGTAGATAGCATTTACCAGCAAGTCTCTAGTCTGGATTATGGCATAAGCTAACCAATTAAATACTAACGGTCTTATTTAAGTCATAGACTTAGACCGTGCAGCGTACAGGATCAAGATGTATAACGCTTGATTAAACGATGATTGGATAGAATGTAGTTTAATCCTAACAAGTACCTTGACTTGTGTAATATGGATAAACTTTAAACATTCTGGATTTTGAGACTTAAATGACAAGGTTAAACTCGTTTCGGTTAATTTCCGTAAACTAGTTACATATACTTAACCGTACACATATCAGTGATATCGGGTAACCAGATAAGTTACGGACAAGTTCTATATTCCATTATGTTTAATTTAATTTGTGATATCAGTAGGATGTCAACTTATGTGCTCGTTAAGGTTTTAAAATGAAACTATGCCTCACAAGGGCGGTTCGGTAATTATTTTCCGTATAAAAGGAACTTGAATACAATTTAAGTTTATAATCATAAGTATTCTGAAAAAATAACTTATTTATGATATAATATCAGCATGATATTAATTATATGTGTAATTTATCTTTTATGACCAACCTATGCACCGAAATGGCATTTTGGTTATTTTACACATATTTAATAAATTATATGGGATTCTGAGTTCATATCATAAACCTACTATAAAAATGTTTAAAATAAGTTTTAATATCAGTAGGTAACAAGTCTCGGTTGATAATTATGGTTTAAAACCATACTATGCGCCAAAATGGCGCTTATGTCGTAAAATGACGTGTTATGCGATGTTTACAGAAAACTGATGTTAAGGTCAGATTAAAATGTGTTAGATATGTTATTTAATATAACATATCAGTAGGTAAAAGATTTATCTTGAAAAGATATGGTTAAAACCATTTTATGAGTCACAAGGACTTTTATCGTCATTTATCGACATAATATAAAGACTTGTTCATAAACCCAGTTTATAATCTAATTTGACATCCCAAATAATCCTACTTATAATATTACATCAGTAGAAAACTCATTTTCAAGTTCATTATCATTTAAACCTTGTTTTATGCAAAAAGGGCATTTTAGTCAAAATGGCATAATTACGGAACTTGCGCATAAACTCAGATTCTAATTATGATCATGTAATATAACCTCAGAGGGTTATGCTACATTATATTACGATCATAATACAACCTTAGATTAGTGTCTAACTAATCTAAATCGGGTCAGAATCGAAAGTCAAAGCAGAAGTCAAACTTCGCGATTTTCGGTTGCGAACCGACCCTAGAACTGAAATTGACGAGCCGAACATGTTTACATGTTCTAATAATTATTATCAACTTGTTTAAGTGTTAAAACAAGTTTCATATATAAGACCAAATTATTATATTTCTGAAAAATGGCATGTTTGACTTTTTAATATTTAAACTTTGACCCGTCAATTGGTCTAGCAAACATGATCTTCAGGAGGTGCCCTTAATAGGGACTAACACCTACCTTATTACGATCACTTAGCCTTGTTTGTTACGAACAATGGCTGCACCATAATGGTCTTAACCGAAAGTCAAGGCGTTTTCCGTAAAACGCTTGACTTTTGGCTACAAGAGCCTATAAACGAAAATGCAAGAGGGAGGAACACTTACAAGTGATTCCCAAAATGCAAGATAACTAAGTTGGATGCTCCTTTCAGTTAGGAACTTCTAGAGGTGGGAGATAGAGTTATGAATGAGAAAGATGCAAGTTCAAATGGTGAACTTTGGCACTTATTTATAGTTGGAGAGCTTAAAGGAGGTGATGCCAGATGTTAAGGGATGTAAGAGGAAGCTTACAAGTGTCCTAAAACATGGCATAACTGTTTAAAATTCCCTAGTTTCGAATCAAATGGTTTTTGGCAATTTGTGTGGAGGCCAAGCAAATTTTCTGCAGATACAAGCCTCTCGCGCCCCGCGAGCGCTTTATGTCAAGAATTGAAGCTTGCCACTTTTAGCCCCTTAACTTATTAAAACCTCCTAGAACCTCCTAAAACACCTTTTTAGCATATTTAGCCCACCGTAGCCAATACTTGGCCTACCCGGGATTATGCCCACATATTGTCGAGCTCTCGGTTCGTTAAAAGGTCACTCAGAGGTATAAATTAACATGTTGACACTTTTAACCCCTCGATTGTCCAACTTTCACATATTTACAGAATTCAACCCTATCGTCCAACAAGTGGCACGTATGAGAGTTAGGACTCCGTAAAGGATCACTCAGAGGCTCAGTATAAGCATGTTGACTCCGATGTCACTCAGAGGCTGGGCATGTTGACATATCAGTCACTTAGAGGCCAAGTTTAGACATGTTGACATATCAGTCACTCAGAGGCCAAATTCTAGCATGTTGACATATCAGTCACTCAGAGGCTATGTTTTATGCATGTTGACATCAGAAGGTCACCCAGAGGCTCAGTTTGAGCATGTTGACACTTTTAGTCCTTATTAGTCTTTAATAGACTTTAAAAAAAATACGGCACGTGTCACTATACTATTGGACACAATTTTGCAGGGTGTTACATCCTCACCCCCTTAAAAGAAATCTCGACCTCAAGATTTTATTCAAAAAGATGGGGGTATTTTTGTCGCATAGTGGACTCAACCTCCCATGTATATTCAAGACCTCGAAGGGCATCCCATTTAACCTTTACTATAGGTATAAATTTCCTTCGGAGCTTCTTAACCTGTCGATACTCGATCGATACTGGTTTCTCAACGAATCTAAGGTTTTCATCAATTTGCACATCTTTATGTGACATTGCTAGCGATTCATCGGCTAGGCATTTCTTAAGAATACTGATATGGAACACATCATGAATTCCACTTAGCTCATCGGGCAGTCTGAGCTTATAAGCTACAAAACCAACACCTTCGATTATCTCGAATGGTCCAATATATCTCAGGCTTAACTTGTCCTTCTTGCCAACGCGCATCACACCTTTCCAGGGTGATACCTTCAACATGACTTTGTCCCCTATTTGGAACTTAAGAGGTTTACGCCTCTTGTCAGCATAGCTCTTCTGCCTATCACGAGCAGCTTTGAGACGATCACGGATTTGTACAATCTTTTCCGTGGTCTCCAGAACAATCTCCGGTCTTGATAGTTGGGCTTCCCCAACTTCTACCCAACACACGGGCGTTCTACATTTTCTCCCATACAAGGCCTCAAAAGGAGCAGCCTTGATGCTCGTATGATAACTATTATTATAGAAGAATTCTATCAGGGGTAAGAGGTCATCCCAACTTCCACCTAAATCGATCACACATGCCCTAAGCATGTCTTCCAAGGTCTGAATAGTACGCTCACTTTGACCATCAGTCTGCGGATGGTAAGCCGTACTAAAGTTTAATCGTGTGCCTAAAGATTGTTGAAAACTTTTCCAAAAGTGAGATGTATATCTAGTATCTCTATCAGATACAATAGATACTGGCACACCATGTAGGGACACAATCTTGTCCAAGTACAACTTAGCCAATTTGTCTGAATTATACGTTTCTTTAATTGGCAAGAAATGCGCTGACTTAGTCAGTCTGTCCACAATGACCCAAATCGTGCCATTACCACGTTTGGTCTTAGGTAACTTGGCAATCAAGTCCATTGTTACCATTTCTCATTTCCAAGTGGGAATCTCTAGTTGTTGTAGAAGTCCTGACGGTTTCTGATGTTCGGCCTTAACTTGCGAACACGTTAGACACTTAGCTACATAGGTGGCTATGAATTTCTTCAAACCCATCCACCAATAATTCTTCTTCAAATCCTGATACATTATGTCACCTCCCGGGTGAACTGAGTATCTCGTATTATGTGCTTCTTGGAGGATTAAATCTCTAAGTCCTCCAAAGATTGAAATCCAAATTCTATCACTAAATCGAAGGATTCCATCCTTTCCAGGCATTAACCGGTCAACAATTCCGCCTAATCCTTCATTAGGAATATTAGCCTCTAATAGAGCTTGCTTTTGCGCATCTAATAGCTTCTCTTTTATGCTATTTCTGAGTTCAATGCTCTTGGCTTTAATCCTTATAGGTTTAACCCTTTCTTTGCGACTTAAGGCATCAGCAACTACATTTTCCTTGCCGGGATGGTAGCGAATCTAGCAATCATAATCATTAAGTGTTTCCATCCAACGACGTTGTCGCATGTTCAATTCCTTCTGATTGAACAGATGTTGGGGACTCTTATGGTCAGTGTATATAATACACTTCATACCATACAAATAATGTCTCCATAACTTAAGTGCAAATACAACGGCACCCAATTCCAAATCATGGGTGGCGTAATTTCTTTCATGCACCTTTAATTGTGGTGATGCATAGGCAATCACTTTGCCTTTTTGCATTAGCACACAGCCCATGCCAGTGTGCGAAGCATCACAATAAACCACAAAGTCTTCAATTCCCTTAGGTAGGGATAACACAAGAGCATTGCTCAACTTGTATTTTAGAATTCAAAAGATTCTTGTTGTTTTGGACCCCAATTAAACTTGACATTCTTACGGGTCAATGTAGTTAAAAGAGTGGCTATCCTTGAGAAGTTCTCAATGAACTTCCTATAGTATCCAGCCAATCCTAAGAAGCTACGAATCTCTGATGGGGTTTTGGGAACTTCCCAATTCATTATAGCTTCTATTTTGGCGGGATCCACTTGGATACCACGCTCACTTACAACATGTCCAAGAAATTGGACTTATCTAAGCCAAAATTCACATTTAGAAAATTTAGCATAAAGCTTTTCCTGCCTTAGCAATACTAGAATGCACCGAAGGTGTTTCTCGTGATCAGCGTGATTACGAGAATAGATAAGTATGTCGTCTATGAAGACAATGACAAACTTATCCAAATACGGCTTGCAGACTCTATTCATGAGATCCATGAATGTTGCTGGTGTGTTTGTGAGCCCGAAAGGCATCACCAAAAATTCATAATGACCATAACGAGCCTTGAAGGTTGTCTTAGGAACATCCTCGTTCCTAAATTTCAGCTGGTGATATCCTGATCTCAAATCAATCTTGGAGAAATAACTAGCTCCTTGCAATTAGTCGAACAAATCGTCGATCCTGGGTAATGGGTAACGATTCTTGATCGTTATTTTGTTCAGCTCACGGTAATCAATGCACATTCGCATTGGACCGTCCTTCTTCTTCACGAAAATAATTGGAGCTCCCCAAGGTGAGGAACTAGGCTGTATAAAGCCTTTCTATAAGAGTTCGTCTAACTGCGTCCTTAATTCCTTCATTTCTATCGGAGCTAGCCGGTATGGAGCCCTAGCTACAGGCGCTGTTCCAGGTAGGATATCGATTCTGAACTCCACTTGCCTATCTGGAGGTAGGCCTGGTAATTCTTCAGGAAAGACATCGGGATACTCCAAAATAACTTGAAGGTCTTCAATATTCGGCTTAGGCTCATTGATGGTGACTTGTGCTATATAAATGACAGAACCTTTCCTCAAACACTTGGATGCCTTAAATAATGACACCTTGTCTGGCAATCCGTAGTGTGAGTCTCCAGGGATTGTGATCATTTCACCAGATGGGGTTTTAATTTCGATAAGTTTCTTATTGCAGGGAGCGCGGGCTTGGTTATGAGATAACTAATCCATGCCTAAAACTACATCGAATCCCGCCAATTTCATTGGCAGTAGAAAGATAGGAATGGAATGATTCTTAATGGACATGAAACATCCATCAAGAATGGAAGATGCTGTTTCTAAGCTTCCATCTGCAAGTTCTATCTCATAAATTTTATCTAGAGTTCTTATGGGTAAGTTTAATAGTTTACTAAACTTATGGTCAACAAAAGATTTATCTGCACCCGAATCAAATAGAACTCTAGCATATACGTCATTAATGAGGAATGTACCTGTTATGACGTTGTTGTCATTAACGGCCTCCCTGGCGTTCATCTAGAAGGCAGGAGCATTCCCCTTCTTAGCCTCTCCAGGCTTTACATTATCATTTCTGGGGTTCTTAGGGCAGTTAAACTTCATATGCCCCTATCATTATAGCCCTAACAAATGGCATTCATAAGATCATTGCATTATAGGGTCTTATGCCCCCTTTTCTTATAGATACCACAGGGTTTGTCCTGTGGGTTAACATTGCATTGTCCCCAATGCATGCGATTGCAGTTCTTGCATTGGGGTTTGTCATTAGACGTCTACTGGTTCTTCTTAAACCCAAAATTTCCTTTCTTTTTAAACTTTTGGGAGTTATCATCCTCCCTTTTTCTTTTCCCGTCAGTCTCTGATTTGACGGACTTCTGCCTCACCAAATCTAAGGTGAGGGAGAGGGATAGGTCAACAGCAGACCTATAGGTACTAGGCTGAGCAGCCTTTACCATGCCTTTTATCTTAGGCGCTAACCCATTGATGAAATGCGCAATGCGTTTGGATTCTGGGGTAATCAGGTAAGAAACTAACCTAGACAGGGAATTGAAATCGGAAACATACTTCTGACAATCTAGGTTTTTCATCTTAAGAGTCAAAAGTCTGACTCTATCTTCTCCACCTCATGAGGTGGGCAATAAATTTCCTTGACAAGATCCATAAATTTAGACCATCCCAAATTGTACAGGTGTACCTTACCTGTAGATTGGATCATGGCTTTCCACCATATCAGGGCATCGCCCTTGAAGGACTGTGATACATACTTAACCACATCCTTATCAGCGCAGCCGCTGATGTCTACTATCGTCTCCATTTCGTCTAGCCATTTCAAGGCTTCTACTGCTCCTTTTTCCCCATTAAAGTCTCGGGGTTTGCAGGAGATGAAATATTTATAGGTACATCCGTCTTTAGAGGAACGGAACCTATCAGCGAATTCTATTTTCTTTGGTTCACTCTTCGCATTTGAAGAGTGAACTGAGCTCTCCTTATGAGCTGAAGATGGGGTAATAGATAATGGTCTGGAGTGAGTAACACTCGACTCCTTAAGCTTTTCTATGGCCTTTTCCATGGCCTTTCCTACAGCTGCATCTATACGAGCTTGGAAATCATGGTTATTAATGGCTATATTTTTGGCGTTATTAGAGTTGACATTTCGGTGACTACTTTGAGACTCATCCGAGTTAGCCATTCTTCAAAGCTTTGGTTCTAAATACCAAAATGAAATTTCTCTTAGCCATGGTGTAACAACCATTTTGGCTTTAAACATTGGATATAACAATCCGTCATTGGATATAACAATCCATCACCTAATCAAGCTAGTGTGAATAACATCACAACTCTTAGGCTTATGATATCTATATTTGGCCTAGGTCCTAGAAGGACCATCAAAGGCAAATTATAATCTGGACAATGTCCATATATTATTAGACAATGGATCGTAATGTCACAACTGTCATTGTCGTATAGACAATTATATATAGCTCACATGCTTGTCACTAATGGACATAATAATACGGCACGTTGGCCGATCACTTTGGTCATAACAATGGCATATCAGCCTGTCACATTGGACATAATATATGGCATATCAGCCTATCACCTTGGACATAATATATATGGTATATCAGCCTGTCATCTAGGACATAATATATGGCATATCAGCCTGGCACATTGGCCTGTCAATTGTCATCACTTGGATGACATTAGCTGGGATCATATTGATCACCTAGGCTATATAATAGGTCTTAGGACTTAGTCCCTTTACCTAGAAGGCTAGTGTGGTTCCTCAAGTCACACTACCAGGAGTATGAACATTCCTTAATGTTACATAAGAGTACCTTAATGGTTGATAATTAGTCTCGGTCACCTTGGACCTTAATGGCTTGGAGGCCTAAATCTTGTTCACCACCTCTGGATAGAAGGATAACTTCCCTTACCTGTCCAGATAGAAGGCCTCTTATCCTTAACTATCATTTCTTGGCCAATTGTGGTCTGTGCCACTTGGCATAATCAAACCATAAAGATCTTTTTGGAATTATATAGCAGAGCATAAATTTCGAATAAAATTGAGACGTTCGCTTGAAGAGGATGAATACATATATATAATTCCAAAAGTATTCCATTAAAAGTCGATAGAAATTACGATACTTAAAAGAATTGAATAAATCTAACTAACTGTCCATGCAAGGACTAAAAGAAATAAAAATGTCCATGCAGGGACTTAGGGAAATAACAATGTCCTTGTAGGGATTATAATAGTAGAAGAGACTTCACTCGTCCTTCTTTCCCTTAACCAACTTGGAGAGTTTCTTGAAGAACTTGTTTGTCTTCTTCTTTGTTTTCTCCACTTGTTGTTGCATTTCTTTCATTCTTTCCAAGGCCTCTTTAATGGCCTCAAGTGGTGGCGGAGGTTGTGGTTGTGATTGTGGCATAATCGGATACTAGTACCCATAACTTGGATATCCAGTAGGTGGATAAACAGGTGGGAAAGGAGACGGGTAAAACGCGTTATGCATGACCGCTTACATGTAAGGGTCATGCGAAAGTGCTTGGTAATCAACAAGGGTAGTTGGGTTAAAAGGATCATATCCAGTGTTATCTGGATATGTTGGGATTGGGTTATTATAACCCGATGGTGGTGGCTGAACCACTGGTGATGGTGTTGGTTCCATCACATGTGAAATATTAGAGGGTCCACCCATTTGTGGGTCCTCTTGAATGGTGGGGTAGGGTTTAGGCAATGGTGGTAGTGAACCCGACCGTTGTCCCCCACGTACCGACATACGTGCTCCACGTTTCCTCCTTGGTGGCTCAGGTGGCGGTTGATGTTGTTCCACCAGTTCCATGTGGACATCTTCCTGTATAAGAGGTGGTTGAGAGTGATGGGAAGGAGTGTTGGCGAAGGTGAATTGGCTCCAATATTGGTCCCATTCATTAGGACCTTGATATGGCGATCCGGCAAAAGAGTTTGAATCGCTCGATATCTCGATGGGATGCGCATTTGAACCTGACGGCGGCATCTCTGGGTCGGAGTCCTCGTCCATAGGATTGGGTTGATCTAACTGATTCTGATCAGCTTGGGGTGTGTTAAAGTACTGATTTGGGTTAAACTCATCATGGTAAGAATGATGAAAGTGATGGGAATGATGTGATTCGTGCGAATGATACAAATGGTATGAACTTTGGGTATGGATAGAGCTCAAAATGCAATGTATAATGGCAGATCAAGGCACATACGACGTCGGCATAACACGATACGACAACTACTCTCAACTGGAGTTATCACGATTGACTATGTGAAGTCAAAGGATAACATTGCGGATACGCTTACAAAAGGCTTAAGCAGAGAAGTAGTACATAAGTCGTCAATGGGAATGGGACTAAAGCCCATGGAGTAAGTTTGTACAATGGAAAACCTATCCTAGAAGATTGGAGATCCCATGATCTAGGCTTAATGGGACCACCTAACTGTACAAACTGAGGTCACTATGGGGGAGTACCTCAACACACAAAGGGAGTTACAAACTTCCTAGTATATTACTGCTTAAATCAGTGATATCAAAAGAGGTTAAGCATATGGATTTTAATGATTTGTAAATCACCTATGTTAGAGAGAAGTGGGGTCGCTTCAAATGGAATTGGGGGCACAATTCTTATAGCTCTCGTAGAACCAGGATAGTGTTCCATGACCATAACGGACACAACTATGAGGGGTTAGCCAGACCAGGAAGAGTAATGTGTGATGTGTAATAACGTCTATGTAAAAAGGAGTTGGTTCAAGGACATCGCGTCTACTAACTGTGAGGAGACTAAAAAGGGGGTTCAAAAGGAAACTTACCTATCCTGCATTACTTAACCACTGAAATTTTATCATGGCACTTGAGTGTGTGGGATGATCTCCATTAATGTGAGGGATTGTAGGAAATTATGATAAATAATTTAGTGATTAAAGCAAATGAACGAGAGATCATAAGTTTTAATTGTGTGTTGGAACTTTAAAGTGTGGGAAGTTATGTTTGTCCCACATTGGTGGAGAGATAAACCTTTTGTTGATTCATATATATAATTCTCTACACGAATGTATTCCTATGTGACAAGTCACACCCAGTGGCAGCCAGGAGGGTGCGAAGCACCCGACACGCGCCCGCGCCCGGGCACGGGACCGGGACGAGGGCGATGAGCGCAATGTGGCGCTTTGATGGCGCACTTTGCAATTCGCACGCTCGCATCGTCGTGAGCTGCTTGGAGCCGCCTTTACTATTTTTTAGATGTGACTTGAGCCAGTGGTCTGGTGACTGTTTACATTCCTACTGGTCAGGTGAATTAAGTTCTCAGAATTCAATCGAGACTTAATTTTTTATTGAATACTGTATTCATTTATGACTTGTGGGATTCTAAACGGATTCTACAAAGCCTGGTGCTTTGTTTAGGAAAGAGAGCACACTGAAAATCGTATGGTTGATGCAACACACACCTCAAAAGAATTTCCAAACTTTGATACTCTGCATACTCTTGTTTCAGGTATTTTTTTTGGGTGCTAGGCTAATCACGGCAGTACAATCTGCTTAGGCTGTTGTACCCTAGGACAGACGGGTTCACCTGGGTGGCCCAAAATCTGTTTTAAGGGAAGCGTGATCTTCACGTGCCTCAGTCACTGTCATTTTTATTTCTTTGTTTCTTTGTAATGTGTTTCTATGTTTAGTTTTTCTTATGTATTTCCATCTTGTCTATTTCAATTTTGTATGTATCATGTATTCAGAATTTCATTAATAAAATTGTTAGTTTACTTTGTGTTGTGAATGGTTTCGCTACAAAATACATGTAATTGTTGAACTTTTATTGGTATGGCATATTGTTATGAGTTTAATAAATTCATTATTCATAAGATATAAGGTACAAAAAAGTATTGTGCAAACAATTAATAATCATCCTTGAAGTCGTCTTGAGAGGAGGAATAGTGTTCGGTGGGCAGAGCATGGTGGTTTCCGACGAGTTCGCATATCTCAGGTGAGGTGGGGTGGGGGTGGTTTAACTTATTAAGTTTCTTCATTAAGATTAATATAATATATAATTAAGTTTTTTTTTTAATTTGTTTTTTGTTTTTTAGTACTAAGGGTAGTTTGGTAATTTTATATAGAATTAGTTACTAGAAATTTAATAATGTTATCTGCTAAGGAACATCCATGTTATGAAAATGCAACAATCATGCCACTCATGAACATTTTTGTAAATCATCAGAACCAAGTGTGTAATTTTGAAACCACATGGATCATGACACTCGTGAAGAATTTTACAAACCATTAGAACCAGGTGTGTAATTTTGAAACCACACGGATCAATTGTGCAATATTTGTAAACCATATGGGAACAATCAGACATTTAACTCTTTTAAATACTAACTCTCTTAAATACTAACTCTTTTAAATACGATCTATATATCTATATCTTAGATTAACGAAACTCTGAGAAATCAAAATTGGATTCTGAATATGAAATCGATGCCAATCATGTTGTTTCACTGTGCACCAGTAACTTGTACGGTACAAGCAGTTAATGCACAGTCTAGGAATGTTGAACAAGGGATCCACATAACAGAATACCCTGCTTTCTCCCTTAAAAGCTAGTTGTTGTTTATTTATTTATTTATTATATTAAGCTATAATCATCAGTACATATTCTGTGGAGATATATTTGCCTGATGCACCTCAAACATTGAATTTGAATACTTATTTGATATCTGTTGTAATTTCAAATTCAGAAAGTTAAGAAGCTTGCTTGTTCTTCCTTGGGTGGGTTGAGTAAACGGGTCAAAACGGGTAGAACTTGACATTGTTTGACCAGTTTCATTTTAGTTGTTTATTTTTGAAAAGTTTTAGTGTTTTGGCCCATAGCCAACAAAATACAAAGTTGCCAAATTGACATGTTAACTTACAAACATGTTGATATTGCCACAATTACCTAGAGCAGAATGCGGAAATTTCTAAAAGTTCTACACATTTCATGCCATCATTTTGGCTTACAAAGCATCATATAGGCTGAAAGGAGACTGCTTTACCTGAAGCAGAAAGGACTGTTCAAGAGTTGAGGAAGCAAATAGATAATTTTCAGGTAGAGTTGTTTTAATATATTCTTTAATTGGTAATATATTTGATTTTTTAATAGAGTTATGGATAATATCCATGACCGAAAGGTTGAGGTCGGAAAGCTTAACAAAACTGTAAATGAGGTTAAAACAAAACGTAAATGTTGAGCAATACTTTTTAGTTACCTTTAGTTCATGCATCAAACTGTAAATGAGTTTTATTTATTTATCCTTAATTTGAATATCACATGAACTTGTGCTTGGCAAACTACCTCATTCGAAAACGTTCTTACACAGGCGAGCAAGATTTAGCAAAATGGATTCCGTTAGCCGACCGTGAAGATTTTCAAGAGTCTCAAAAATAAGTGACCCTCCAGCTCCTGATGAATTGACTCCCAAGTAGTTCCATGAATCCAATAACGAATCCTGTTCCCATGCTGACATAAAACCACAAACCTTCAGTATCATCTTGACCTTCATTGCAACTTGTTGAAATTGGCGGCCCGCTTAGTTCGTTGTTCCCTTCATAAATAGATGTGTCTTCTAGAGTCGGGAGCTGATTTCCAACTGGAATTGGGCTGGATAAGTTATTGAATGACAGGTTCAAGTAGATTTAGAAGAAATATATCTAGACAAGTTCTATGATAATCTAGATGTGGAAAACGGACACCATGAGGAGAAGGTAAAACTCAAAGAATATGTTGAAGGGTATTACGACAAGGAATTCGAAAAGGAAAGAGAAATAATAGAAAGAAAAACGGCTAAGTACGCTCGGGTACCAAGAAAGCAAAAGTTGGTTTTATGATCTTTTTCGTGTCCTCTGTAGGACTTGAACCCAAGATCCCTCCCCTCCCAACTCTAGGTGTTTAAAGGCTTTGTCTTTGCCAATACAAATTAATAAACACAACTAGCTGAAGAGGAACAAACTTTTATTATTATAAAAACAAAAATCAATAACATTTTCTGTATTACATAAACATAAATAGTGAATAAACAATATAGGCTTGTAGCTCATGATGATGGGGAGATAAATAAAGGTTAAGCATGTCTTCTCTTCTAATTAATATAAGTTGATTGACATGAACATTTGTTGAAACAATAGAATATTCCACTATCTTTGTAGGCTTGTAACCCATGGTGTAACTTCGTTGTCCCTGAACAAATATTATAATTTTAATAACTAGTCGGTGCATAAATCTGGAGCAATTCATTTTCATTGAGTTGTAATTTTGACAATGCTCTTATATTTGTAACAATCTGTGATATATAGTATTTGTGAGTCCAAGAATGTACCTTATCATCAGAAAAACTTCTTCCTTAACCGAGCAAGATTTAATAGTATTAATACATGCAGGCAACCATAAACTTTCTCAAGAATCTTGAAGTAAAACAACCTCCAAGTCCTGATGAAATACAAGCTACCAACTAGTCCGATATATCCTACAGGGAAACCCGATCCTATGCCACTATTAAACCACAAGCCTTCATCATCATCTTGACCTTCATCTTCACCGACATGATTACATGATGAATTGTTTCCTTTGCAACTCTCAGATACTGGAGACCCACAAAGTCCGTTGTTCCCTTTATATATAGAGGGGTCAACAAGAGTCTGGAGCTGATTTCCAACTGGGATAGCACCAGATAAGTTGTTAAACGATAGGTTCAAGTAGCTTAGAAAGTTCAAGCTACTCAAACTTTGCGGAATCCGGCCAGACAACATGTTCATCGACAAATCTAAAGATTCCATTTTATTTAGATTTCCAATAGTTTTTGGAACTTGTCCTTTGAGTTGGTTTCTTGAAAGATTCAAGTTCTTCAATCCCACAAGCTTCATCAAAACATCAGGAATTTCTCCTACAATGTTGTTGCTTGAGAGGTCTAAGGTTGTGAAAAACATTATTGTATTGGTGTACACCAGCTGAATTCCTTTTGTGGAAGCCCTCATATTTTCCTCATAGTATTCAACGCCATATCCTGAGTTACCTTGATTGCGATCATTCCGCTTAAATTACTAAGGCAACTAGGGATCAACCCGATTATGTTATTTTGTGCCAAGTTTAAATGTTGAAGAACACTGAGTTGACAAATATTAATAGGAATCTTACCCGTAAATTTATTTAATTGGAGATTTAAGAATCTAAGGCTAGATAGGTTTTTCCCAATCCAGAAAGGGATACTGCCCATGAAAAAATTGTTCCCTAAATCCAGTGTGACCAACCTCTTCAAATTGTGTAAAGATAGTGGAAGTTTCCCCTCAAATCTATTGTTGCGCAAGTGCAATGACTTAAGTTGGGTAAGAGAACCCAATGAACTTGGAACCACACCAGTTATGGTGTTATTTGCAATATCCATCGCTTGCAAATTACTCAAGTTCCCTATGCATCCAGGAAGCCTTCCGTAAAACATATTTTGTGATAAATCCAAAACATGGATGCCAGGAACCTTGCATAAGTGTACTTGAATGCTTCCTGTGAAACGGTTCCTTGAGGGATCAAAACTTCCAATCTTGGGTTCATTGTTCCATTTGTTTGAGGAACATGTCCTGACAATAAGTTGTCAGACAGATCCAAAATCTTCACATTTGATGGAAAAGTAGTCAGTGACCCCTCAAATTTGTTTGCGTTCATCTTCAAGATCCCGATGTCATGTATCTGGTTACTACTAGCGAATTGAATTCGTGGTAGTTTGCCACTGATTTTGTTATTGGAAATATCCAAGTAAAGAATTTGAGACAAGATGTTCTCAAACCACTCTGGTATTGTATCTCTAATACTGGAGTTCGAAAGATCTAATCTTTGAAGTTTTGTCTGTGTTTGAAGCCATTTCGGGAAATGGGGTCCAATATCGCTTGATGTTGCAAATAAACTCTGCAGTTGGAAGGGAGCAATCCATTGAGAACTGATGTTCAATGGTAACGAATTCCAAGACAAGTCCAAATAATTTAAGTTCTTTAGCTTGGCGAAGTGAGTTTCGGAAAGAACCCCTACCAATGAATTATGGTGCAGATCCAGATTCTTGAGGTTTGAAAGTTGCCCAAGACTCATGGGAATGCTCCCACTCAATTGATTATAACTAAGATGTAGGCCTTCTAGCCTCAAAAGTAATCCAAAGCTTTCAGGAATAGGCCCTGAAAGCATGTTTCCTGTAAGGTCTAGATGAACAAGGCTGCTCAAATTACCTAGCAGATCTGGCATCGAAGTATCTAACAAGTTGTCTGAGTGGTCAAGGGAAGCAAGGGTGCAGAACTTTCCTAGAAAACTAGGAATATTTCCATGGAAATAATTTTGATTAAGTTTTAGATGCCTGACGCTAGTAAGATTTGATAGCCAAACAGGAATGCTAGAATTTATGAAGTTAAAAGAGAGGTCGAGTGATGTAAGAGACGTTAAATTGATGAACTTAGTGGAAGGGATATTGATTAATCCAGACTCCGCCAGGTTCAAAGTATGCAAAGAAGGGAGCATGTTAACTGAATGTATCCAATCAATATTTTTACCAATTGTTATTCCTGATAAGCCCAAATGCCTTAATGACGAGAGTGAAGACACCCATCCCAAATCATCCACTATAACTGTTGAGAAAAAAATATAAGTGGGACTAGTCTGAGGATCATAATGAATGTGGTCTACGATGAAATATATCCTAAGATCAAGATATTGTAACCTTGAGACAAATTAAGGTATTCTAAATGTTCAAATGATCCTAAGAACTCAGGAATGTTGCCAGAGAAATGGTTCATGCTCAGGTCTAAGTAACGCAAATGCTTCAAATTCTGTAACGAAGGACTCAACTCACCTTCGAGACTTGACTTATCATTGAATGTAAATGTTTCCGAAGACAATGGAGGTCGAAGATCAAGTTTAACTACATGACCATTTCGACTGTCACACCCAATTCCTGCCCATTCACAACATTCAACTCCGCTCCATGTTGACAGAAGTTTATTTGTGTGTGTGAGGCTTTGTTTGAATAGAAGGGATTGCCTCTCCCTTTCGGTACATGTAACTTTTGAAGAAGTGCTAATATTGCTTGTGCCAAATGTTTGGAAGAAGAGAAATGAGAAAATTACAAGAAAACTGGTTCCCATTTTGGAGTATGGTAAAGTGTTGTCTCACAAGCAGTAGAGATGTAAAGCATATCATAAAATACTTAATGTAATGCAAAAAATAAAAGTAAAACTAACATAAAAATAATTGTTGACATTAATAATTGAATTTTCCACAAGACTCTTAACTGCAGAAATAAAAGTCATCGCTCAAAGTCAATCAGGAATTGGTGGCCACACAGATGCTTGTAATTAATTTTGCGGTCAATGTTGGTTGGCTGCAATTTTTGTACGGAAAATATTTTCCCCTCATTGTCAAAGGTTTATATTTTCATTGATATCATTTTCTGATTAATATTATTAGCCTACCGAAATACTTTTCTTTTCTGATTAATATCACAAAGAAAGCACTAGGAAGATGCTAGCACAGGTACAGGCACCAAAGACTTAAACTTGTTAGTAACATCATATTTACCCCACTATGAGTTGGAGAATTCCAGGATGATTTATCATTAACAAAACAAACTAATATATATCATTAAAATGAGGAAACTACCTGTCCACTAAACTAGGTAACTAATTTACAGCTAATGACTGACTAATTACATTGAATACAAAACCCCCGCAGTTGAAGCCATAGATGATCGAAGGCATAGACTAGATCTCAAGCGAGTGAAAAGCTGGCGGGGTAAGCCTTTCGTGAATATGTCCGCATACTGAAATCCGCTAGAATGTGTAGAACTCTAACTGTGTCTATCTGAACCTTTCTCTTACAAAGTCAATGTCGAGTCCTACATGCTTTGTGTGTTTGTGTTGACCCAGATTTTCTCACAAATAGATTACAGACACATTGTCACAATATACTAATGTTGCTCGACGAGTTGGGATAAATAATTCCAAAAATAGATTGCATAGCCAACTCCTTTCAGCAACTGCATTTGCAAGGCCCCTATATTCTGCCTCGGCTGGACCGTGAGATAGATGGTTGGTGTTTAGACGACCATGATATAAGATTATTTCCAAGAAATACACAATATCCTGAGGTGGGCCGTGTTGAATCCGGGCACCCCCCTTAGTCCGCGTCAGAGTAAGCAATGAGATGTTGCGAACGTGAGGGAGTGATACATAAACCATGATTAATGGTGCCTTTTAAATAATGCAATACCGTTTAAAAAATCGTAAATCTCGAGGGGCATGCATGAAGAGACATATTTGTTGGGTGACATATGTGAGGTCCGGCTAGTAAAACTGAGATATTGCAAGGCGCCGGTGAGTTGTCTATTAGTGTGCCATCCGGTAAGACAAATTAAGGTTTTGTAATAGTACGATCTAAGTTTACGTCTGTTTTTATGTTTTGATGTAAGGTGACCAAGTCAAGGCATCCTCCTGTCTTGACTTGGACAACATTTTGTTTGAATTATTTGAAGTGTTTTCTTATCGACTAAAGTGAATAGATGAAGACGAGGGTGACCTTCGTCTAGCTTGCAGAGCGAAGGTTGACCTGCGTGTAACACCCCAAGATGCGGAAACATCGGATGAGAGAAAACCATTACTCATTGCTTCACATTTATTAAGTGACAATAATAATTAAACCATATTCATTCATAGATTTCAAATACATCAATGTACAATACAAAGAACAATACAACATTTGCAAAGCATAACAAAATTGATACATCGATTTTGAAACCTAACTATATTGTTATTATCCTTGCTTATGTTGTTTCATAATCATTCCTTCAACTGTATCATGATTTAAAAAATAATTCAAGCAAAGCAAAGGCGATACACAGTTTAGGCATAGCATACGTTATACAAATAAGTTTAAACAATCTTGGACAACAAATCAATACAAGAGCAATATCAGAATGCAATATAATTAAAACCCAAGTCAATCACGATGTGTTTATAAACATGACCTCACGAATAACACGATTTGGAGGTGAGATTCTGTTGATTCTATATCGAACGCATGTTCAAACGAAGCTAAAAATGTTAATGACAATGCATCAGCAATATACAAATCCATGACAAGCTCAGTATAAGATTCAAGTTTCATGGTAATTGGGATTTGTTTTGTTTGTCATTAAGTTTTAAGTGTTCGTTATTTTGTATATGAAACATGTTACATACCAAAAGGTATAACAAAGGTCGAGTGACTCACGGTTTTGCTAAAGTTTATCCACCCTTGACAATCCGTGAAACTTGTTCAGATGACCCAATTATCTTCACATGATGAAACTGGCATGAATACTTCTAGAGTTCCTCGGTGAGATTAGAGTACTTCGAGCTATAAAAATTGTTGAAAATGTATGTGAACAATAACTTTCACTAAGATAACACTACGTTTCTGATATATGTAAACTCATTACAAGTTTGGTAGTTGATTTCATATGAACGGCTATTAAACGAAACGAATTTACATACTTTGGGTTACAACTTATATACTTGATTAATGATTATAACGTTCATATCAAGTTCGTTTAAACTAAATCAAGTTATATTATTTAATCAACATAAACATGAGGAGTAATAACCATCCACGTTGTAAACCTCTATGTATTATCAAGTATTGGTGGGAGGTTGAAACTATCCTTTGAACTCGGATTATGATGTTCCATCCATACACACGTAGCACATTGAACAAAGTGGATCAAGAACTATATACTAATACAAGAAGTAAAGACAAGAAGGAATAAAGTTATCTAGATACAAGTAGCCATGTATTCAACAACACCACAAACAAACATCAAGGACAACAATCCATAAAGGCTTGTGGTGTACACTTAAAGTCTAGGGGAAACTATCTGGAATTGAGAAAATCAACAGTGATTGTACTCAATAAGGATAGCCCAAGCTTCTTGTGGACACACATTGAACAAGTTTAGACTTCATCACTTTGTAAGCTCATGATCTTGGAAAACGAAAGTTTAGTGTTTAAAATCTCTTGATTCCTTATAACCAATTGGTTAGCCTATTATAATATAACTTATGTAACACAAACACAAGTTTGTTGAATTTAAAACACAAGTTTGATAAAAGTTAGTACAAAACTGAAAGTTATGGACATTTGGGGCTTCAGGTGCGATTCTCCATGAAACCCTAGGATACAACCCAAATTTTCCAACCAATAGGAAAAAGATTATCGATTCATTAAAATTGGTGATTTTACATCCACTAGTAAAGAGTTATAACAATCTGCTCGAAATCTGAAAGTTGCAAGATCTAAGATATATTTGAGAAGAGATTAAAGTAGTAAAAATGCTTGCATAAGGAGGTTTATTAGGAAGGATAGTGTTTCGTTAGTGGGGTTTAAATGGTAATATGGTAAAAAAGTTCAAAAATTAACCAAAAAACCCGCTCAAATGGTTTGCTCAGTCCGCGCATGTTGCCTTCAGCTCGACCGGGAAAAGAAGAATAAGCTTTGTTCCCGGGTTATAAAAAGTTCAGATTATGGGGACGACGGAGGGTATTAAGCGGGTGCATTAGACCGGATCCCAGTGTACAAATTCCCACGGATTCCGGTTTTGGTTTCAAGCTATTATTATAATACTTTCTTTTTTAATCAAAAACCCCAATAATCATGTTTCAACAATTCAGAAAGGCCCAGTATATCAATAATCCAACAATTACACTTTATTTAACCTTGCCTTATTAAAGAAGATATATATTAACATTTAAATTCAAAATGTTATATGTATATATATATATATACATATATATATATATATGTATAAATTAGCATTTTAATTTTTTTGTAAAAAGAAATTAATTAATTTAATTAATTAACTTAATAAATGAATAGTAATTATATTTTCGTAACGAATTTAGTTTAACGATTACAAGTTTCACGTTTGAGTCTCGTTTACGCAATACAAACCAAGTTTGCGAGTTATCACACGTTTACGATTGAGAGTACCACGAATATGTTTACACGTTTAAAGTATGAACAAGTATAAGTGTAACAGGACTATGATTAACATAATATGGATAAAATACGAGTTTCTCATTACAATCCAAGTCTCGGTTTACAACATTTACAACGAAAGACGAATACAAGATACAACGCTTACTAAAAATAGAAGTACGATACAAGGTTCCAAATACAGAAAGTATAGATACGCGGAGCGTTACAGTCTCCCCTCCTTTAGGAAATTTCGTCCCGAAATTTAGGAAGATGTAACGAAGAGATATGATACATAGTCTTCATATCACTTTCAAGTTCCCAAGTGAATTCGGCGCCACGTTTACCTTCCCATCGAACCTTGACAATAGGAATACGACTGCGCCTCAGTTGCTTGGTTCCTCGGTCCATGATTTCGACCGGTTTCTCCACAAAGTGCAAGGTATCGTTGATCTGAAGATCTTCGAGTGGAACTTGAAGTCCTTCTTCGGCTAGACACTTCTTCAAATTCGAAACATGAAACACAGGATGAACATTGCTGAGCGTTTGAGGTAGATCCAGTCGATACGCTACCTTGCCTATCCTTTCGAGAATCTTGAGAGGACCCACATAGCGAGGAGCGAGTTTGCCTTTCTTACCAAAACGAACAACACCTTTCCAAGGTGCAACCTTGAGAAGTACGTGGTCACCTATGTTGAATTCCAAAGGTTTGCATCTTCTATCAGCATAGCTCTTTTGTCGGCTTCGAGCTTTGAGCAAGTTGTCACGAATCTGTAGATCTTGTCCGTCGTCTCTTGTATCAGTTCGGGACCGGTGAGTTGTACGTCTCCGATCTCGTGCCAACAAATAGGCGAACGGCATTTGCGACCATACAGTGCTTCAAATGGAGCCATTTGAATACTTGCGTGATAGCTGTTGTTGTATGAGAATTCTACCAAGGTAAGTGCGAATCCCAGTTGCCGCCAAAATCGATTACGCATGATCGAAGCATATCCTCTAGAGTTTGAATAGTACGCTCGGTCTGACCGTCAGATTGAGGATGAAAAGCGGTGCTAAGATTCAAATGAGTGCCAAGGGCGGATTGGAAAGTTTGCCAAAGGCGAGAAGTGAAACGAGCATCACGATTAGAAATAATGTCAAGAGGAGTACCGTGACGACTAATTATTTCACTCGTGTAGATACGAGCTAATTTCTCGACCTTGTAATCTTCACGAATGGCGAGGAAGTGTGCGGATTTGGTCAAACGATCGATGATGACCCAAATACTGTCGTGACCAGACGAGGTACGAGGCAATTTCGTGATGAAATCCATGGCTATGCTCTCCCATTTCCAGACCAGAATTTCTGGTTGTTCGAGCAACCCAGAGGGACGTTGATGTCTGCCTTGACTTTGGAACACGTAAGGCATTTGGAGACGTAGAGAGCGATATCACGTTTCATTCCAGGCCACCAATAGGATGTGCGCAAGTCATGGTACATCTTATCAGCTCCAGGATGAACGGAGTATCGGGATTTGTGAGCTTCGTCCATCAAGGTAGTCCGAAGATTGAGACGATCGGGAATCCAAATGCGACTATGGAAGTAAAGAATACCATCAAGCTTAGCTTCGAGTGGGTTTTCGATTCCACAATTCAACTCGTTATCGAGGTTACCCTCGTTAATGACGGCAAATTGTGCTTGTCGAATCAACTCATTGAGTTTTCCCACGATTTGGTAGCAACGAGCACTCTTGAAATGAGTCTTATGACTAAGTGCATCGGCTACGACATTCGCCTTACCAGGGTGGTAGCGGATATCGCAGTCGTAGTCGTTTAACAATTCTACCCAACGACGTTGACGCATGTTGAGTTCCTTTTGATCAAAGATGTGTTGGAGGCTCTTGTGGTCGGTAAAGACCGTACACTTTGTACCATAAAGGTAGTGTCGCCAAATCTTTAACGCAAAAACAACTGCACCAAGTTCAAGGTCGTGAGTAGTATAGTTTTTCTCATGAATTTTGAGTTGTCTCGACGCGTAAGCGATTACTTTGTCCCGTTGCATGAGAACGCAACCAAGACCCTGGTTAGAGGCATCGCAATACACGACAAAATCGTCGTTCCCATCGGGGAGAGTGAGAATAGGAGCATTACAAAGCATGTCCTTGAGCGTTTGGAAAGATTCTTCTTGTTCGGGACCCCAAAACAAAAGGTTTATCTTTTTGAGTCAACGAAGTCAAAGGAACGGCAATCTTCGAGAAGTTCGAGATGAAACGGCGATAATACCCAGCTAGGCCAAGAAACGAACGAATTTCAGAGGGCGACTTAGGTGCAATCCAATTCTTCACAGCTTCTATCTTTGCAGGGTCAACATGAATACCAAGTTCATTGACGGTGTGACCTAAGAATTGAACCTCTTTTAGCCAAAATTCACACTTGGAGAATTTGGCATACAGACGTTCGGTTTGCAAAAGCTGAAGAATAAGACGCAAATGTCGTCCATGTTCTTCTTTCGTCTTAGAGTAGATTAGGATATCGTCGATGAATACAATGACGAAATGATCGAGAAAAGGCTTACACACACGGTTCATGAGATCCATAAACACTGCAGGAGTGTTGGTCAAACCAAAAGGCATGACCACGAACTCGTAGTGTCCATAACGTGTACGAAATGCGGTTTTGGGTACATCTTCCTCGAAAACCCGAAGTTGATGATAGCCAGAACGGAGATCAACCTTTGAAAAGCACTTCGCGCCTTGCAATTGATCGAAGAGATCGTCAATACGAGGAAGTGGGTATCGGTTTTTTACTGTAAGTTTATTGAGCTCACGATAATCAATGCACATCCGAAAAGACCCATCTTTCTTCTTGACAAACAACACGGGAGCGCCCCAAGGGGAAGTACTAGGGCGTATAAAGCCTTTATCAAGAAGCTCTTGAAGTTGGCTTGATAGCTCTTGCATCTCCGAGGGTGCTAAACGATAGGAGCCTTCGCAACAGGAGTTGTGCCAGGAATGAGGTCAATACGAAAATCGACAGCTTGAGGAGGCGGAGGACCAGGGAGATCCTCGGGGAAAACAGAAGGGAACTCACAAACGACAGGAACATCACTTATGCTAGGACCTTTGTCTTTCTTTTCCAAAACGTGGGCGAGAAAGGCAAAGTACTCCTTACGCAAGTACTTGTTCGCTTTGATGCATGACATAAGCTTGAGACCCTTAGAAGGTTTCTCACCATAGACGTGTAAAGAGTCACCTTGAGGTAGGGGAAGACGAATGAATTTCTCAGAACAAACGACTTCAGCATGAACTCGCTTAAGCCAGTCCATGCCTACTATGACGTCAAAGCTACCCATTTGCATAGGTATGAGGTCGATGGAAAACTTATGATCGTTTAAGATTAGGGAGCAACAAGAACAGAATCAACGGAGATGGTCTTACCATTAGCGACTTCGACAGCAAAAGGATTAGGCATTTTAGTTCGTTCGCACTTAAGCAAGGGTTCAAATTCAACGGATACAAAACTTCTATCCGCGCCAGTATCAAACAGACAAGTAGCATAGATATGGTTCACAAGGAACGTACCAGTGATGACGTCATTCGAACTTTGGGCTTGAGCTGAGGTGAGAACGAAAGCTCGTCCTTTCGCAGGTTCGGTTTGTTGTTGCTGTTGGTTGTTGGTGCGTTTAGGGCAAACGTTGGCGAAATGGTTAGGATCGCCACAATTGTAGCAGGTTCGACCAGGTGTAGCTTGGTTTGGCGGTTTGGGTTAGGATTGGGTAAAAGGGCTTGGTTTGCTGGTTCTGGGGTAGGCGACAGTAGTTGGAGAGGTGTCCCAACCTATTACAGTTGGCACATTTTCGGCATGAGGTGCCAACAGGGTGATGGTAGTTGCAAGTGGTACACTTGGGGTGAGAGCCAATGTAACCTTGTCCAGGTTGGTTGGTGTTTTGGGTAGGCGGAGTGACGACAACATTGTTTTGAGAAGAAGCCTTCCGCTTCTTGTTCTTGTTGTGGGGCTTCTTGGCTGGAGGGGTAGGTGATTCGTGGTGTTGGCTATGGCTTGGTGCGCATGCTTCGTAGGGACCTTGTCGTAGGCCCCCTGAAGGATGCAGTTATGGTTGAGTTGGAGAGTTATGGCATAGGCTTCCTCGAGGTTTTCGGGTTGGCTGCGGCTACATGGTTCATGATCACACGGTGAGAGGCAACGGATGAGCTTGGCGATTGACTTGGGAACAGTATCGACTTGCCCAGGGCAAATGATACTTAACTGTTTAAAGCGCGCAATCAATCCTTCAGCGTCGCTCCCCTGTTGTGTGAGATTCCAGAACTCGTTTTCAAGTTTCTGGGTCTCATGGGGAGGACAGAATTGCTCCTTCATGAGCTCCTTAAGCTCTTCCCAAGTCATCGCATGGGCTGCTTCGTTTCCACGCGTGTTTCGTTCGATGGTCCACCAGGGCTCTCTTGCGGAAGACCCCGGTGGCATTAAGGGTTCGGAGTTCCTCAGGGCAGCCGCCCTGAAGGAAGATAAGCTCCATTGAATCAAACCAATTGATCATGGCGGTAACACCGTCCATGCCAGTGAATTCCACTGGTTTACAAGCCATGAAATGCTTGAATTGGTAAGATGGTTTGGGGGTATCAGGTTTGGAATCAGCGGATGATTTAGGTGTGGCTTCGGCGTGTATGGTGTGGATTTGGCTAACAATGTCGGGTATGATCTTAGCCAACTGCCCGGCCATTTGCTCCGAAACGAGCCCAATCAGTTCTTGCTTCGATATCGAGTCCTCGTTGTTGGATTCCTTCTGGGAATCCGTCTTCTTGGACTTCTTGAGGCGGTTCAACGAGTTACGGAAAGGAGGCATCTAGAGGTTGTAAACAAGACAAAAGCATGAGACTTGATTGTAATAAAGAAAATAGGTTTTGCATGCATGAGTATTAATAGAATTCGCATAAGTTTCACATAAGAAGCATGTGTTCATCAAGTATGGTTCACATGGTTTGCATGAGTTCAACAAGTATAACATGTATACTCACGTATGAATACAAATAAAGAGTATAAATTTAGTTTGTTCACGAGGATTAGTATTGTTTTTGATTGCGATAAACGTGCGAGTGTGTAACAGTTTGAAATGAACGAGGTAACAAGTATCAAAACACATAAACTTTGAGTCACATAAAAAGAATAGGCTCGTAAAACATGGAATGATTCGGGTAGAGAATCGTCGACAATTCCAAAGTGAATCGAAGATCTTTTCGAATTAGAGAAACGTGCTTTGGCCTATAGGTAAAATGCTCTCATCGAGAAGCGACTAACGACATTTTACCCTTCCAGTTACTACAAGTCTCTAACCGATCGAAAATCGAGACTTTGGCGAGAGCGAAAATCAAGGAATGGGACTTAATCGACAAGGTGCGGGTTTCACCCCTAACTTGACGATTTCGTACCCTAAGTGTGGTTGGTACTTACCAAACGAAGAGCAAATTCCGATTCGTTGGTAAGGTCCACTAGAGTTTTGAGTTGGAAATTTTCCATCAAGGTTTGGATTTCGTTCCTAACTCGATGGCATAATTGCGTGCAAAAAGAATAAGTATAGCGGATTGAGAGTCGTTCACCAAATTGCGGTTTTCACACCTATTTTAGTGAAGTCGTGTCGTTTATATTACGAGTATCTTCAAGCGTCCAAACGTGTATTGTGTAAAAGTGTCTTAGGAAGACACCATGTATATGTATTAAGACCAAAAGGAAAGAGAGAAGCAAAGTAGGAAGCATAAAGTTTTAAGCATAATCAAGAATGGTCACAACGGGTACTTAGAACTATTGACTAGGTCGAACATGGCAATTCTACCTAATTCCCTATAGTTATGGCTCTGATACCAATCTGTAACACCCCAACCGATGGCGGAAACATCGGGATGAGACGAAAACGAGATTGCTCATTGCTCACAACATTATTAAGTGACAATAATTAATTAAACCATATTTCATTTCATAAGAATTGTCAAATACATCAATGTAACAAAACAAAGAACAATACAACATTTGCAAAGTCATAACAAAATTGATACATCGATATTAAACCTAACGTCTAATTTGTGTGTATCTAGTCCTTGCTATATTGTTTTCATAGCATCATCTCCTTCAACCTGTAACATGTTTTAAAATAATGTCAATGCGAAAGCAAAGGCGAGTACACAAGTTTAGGCATAGCATACGTATACGAATAAGTTTAAACAATCCTCATGGCAACCAAATCTATACAAGAGCAATATCAAGGCATGCAATACTAATAATCAAACCCTTAACGCAATCACGATGTTTTAACATGACCTCACGAATAACACGATGGAGGTGGATGCGTGAATTCCTATAGCGCTAAGCATGTCAAACGAAGGCTAAAAATAGTTAATGACTAAAGCATAGCAATACGAATATCCAAGACAAGCATCAAGTATAAGATTCAAGTTTTCATGTAGATGGGATTGTTTGTGTGTTTCATAAAGTTTAAGTGTTCGTGATTTTGTATATGGAAACATGTTACACCCGAAAAGTGTTATAAACAAAGTGGGTCGAGTGTACTCACGGTTTTGCTAAGTCTTTTCTACACTTGACAATCCGTGAAGACGTTGGTTCGAGGATGACGCCGAATTATCCTACAAGAGGAAACGAGGCGTATGAGTATAGAGTTTCAGCGGGAGATTAGGAGTATTCGAGCATGATAAAAAATATGTTTGATAAAGTATTATGATACGAAAGTATTCACTAAGATGTAACACTCGTTCTTGACACTATAGTAACTCTTACAAGTTTGGGTGTGATTTCATAGGTTCGGGGCCTATTAGAATCGTGACAAGGAATTACATACTTTAGTGTTAAACTTAATAACTTAATAGGTGATTATAAGTTCATTATCAAGGTTTCGGTTTTAGAATTATAATATAGTTATATATATATATCATTATAATCATGTAGGAGGTGGGAGGATGAACCATCCACTTTGTAACCTCTAGTGTCATGTATGTCAAGTATGAGGTGGGAGGTTAAACCATCCACTTTGAACCTCGGATTATGTTCACCACTACACAAGTTACCATTGGTAACAAAGAGGGTACAAGAACTATATACTATACAAGAATGTAAAGACAAGAATGATAAGGTGTCATCTAGATACCAAGTAGCCAAGTATTCAACAACCCGACGAGCACACGAGGACAATCGTCAACGGCTTTGTGGGTTGTGACACTTTAAGTCTAGCAAACTATCTTGGGATCTTGATGAAAAATCATCAAGTGATGTGTGGTCTCAAGTTAGGATAGCCCAAGCTTCCTTGGTGACACACATGAACAAGTTTAAGAACTTGCATCACTTGTGAGCTCAATGATCTTCAAAAACAGAAAGTTTAGGGTGTTAAAACAGCCCTTAGTTCATGTTAACAAGCTTGGTTAGGCTTTACTAATCATAAGCTTGATTGTAAGCACAAGAACACAAGTTTGTTGAAGTTAAAACACAAGTTTGATAAAAGTTTAGACAAAACTGAAAGTTTATGGACATTTTGGGGCATTTCCAGGTCTGGATTCTCCATGGAGAACCCTAGGAATTCAACCCAAAGTTTATCCAAGCAAGTAGGAAAAATAATGGAGTGATTTCATTAAGAAATGAGTGAGTTACACTCACTTTAGTAAGAGGTATACAATCTGCTCGAAAATCTGATGTTGCAAGGATCTTGAGGTGATTTGAGAGAGATTAAAGTGTAAAAATGATTGGATTAGAGGTGGGTTTTATAGGGGAAGGATTAGGGTTAGTTAGGTGGGGTTTAAGTGGGTAATTAATGGTAAAAAGTTCAAAAAATTAACCAAAAACCCGCCCAAATGGTTGCTGTCCGCGCTTGTTGCCTTTCAGCTCGACCGGGAACAAAGCATATAAGGCTTTTGTTCCCGGGTTACTTCAGATTGATGGCGAGTGCCGGAGTGGTTAAGGCGCTGCATGTTGAACCGGAGGTCCCGGGTTCGAGTCCCGCGGATCCGGTTTTGTTTGATTATTATTATTTTCTTTTTATTTTTAATCAAAACTCAATAATTCAGTTTCACAATTGGCAGGAAAGGCCCCTGTAGTTCAAGAATCCAAGAATTACACTTTAAAACCTTGGACTTTATTAAAGAAGATATATATTAACATTTAAATTCAAATGTTATATGTATATATATATATATATATATATATATATATATATATATATATATATATTTATATATATATAAATTAGCATTTTAATTTTTTGTAAAAAGAAATTAATTAATTTAATTAATTAACTTAATAAATGAATAGGTAATTATATTTTCGTAACGAATTTAGTTTAACGATTACAAGTTTCACGTTTGAGTCTCGTTTACGCAATACAAACCAAGTTTGCGAGTTATCACACGTTTACGATTGAGAGTACCACGAATATGTTTACACGTTTAAAGTATGAACAAGTATAAGTGTAACAGGACTAAGATTAACATAATATGGATAAAATACGAGTTTCTCATTACAATCCAAGTCTCGGTTTACAACATTTACAACGAAAGACGAATACAAGATACAACGCTTACTAAAAATAGAAGTACGATACAAGGTTCCAAATACAGAAAGTATAGAAACGCGGAGCGTTACAGCGGTCACCTTCGCTGGATCATGAACTGCGAAGGTGGACCTTCACCAGTGGTGACCTTCGTTGGTTGATTGGTTCACTATCATTGCGGACCTGTATAAATACAGCAGGTTAGTGTTTCATAGCTACAAAGTACATTTTCAGAGAGTGGGAGCATAATATTGTATATTCATGTAGTGTTACTCTGCTGAAATCAATACAAGTTTTTTGAAGTGATATCTTATGTTATTGATCGTGTTCTTGCTTTGGTTGTGTATAAAATAAAAGTTCCGCACTTGTTTATGCATTAAAACAAGGAATAGGTATTATAAGATGATTATAAGGACCTACAAGTGGTATCAGAGTTTTGGCTCGCTTCCTTGTTGAAAACCAAGCATTTTATTGTGAATTTTGAGTGGATTTTGTAGGTTTCTTGGACAAAAACTCAAAACCCATCTTCTTGAATGATAATATAGATTAAAACCGAGTAAAATGATGTTGTTTGATGATAATCTTAGTTAGAAACTTGTTAAAATCAATGGAGACAATCAAAAACATGATTTTTATTAAGTTTTTGGTTTAAAAATTCGAACTCCATTGTTTCTGGCTAAAATTTTGGCCGGAATTTGTCATCGGAATATTACAAGATCTTCTGAAAGTCTTGGTTGACCTGCCAAGGTGTAGTGGAGCAAAAATTGTACTTTTTTGTCTCCTGGTCGGAATTCGATCCTTTTTAGCTTAGTTGCGTTCAAATTGTAACTCAATGAAAGTGATTTTCATACAAAAGGATCTAAGAGAAAAGTACTGACGAAACTGGATCTTCATTTCAGCGAAAGTCCAAGAAAGTGTTTTGATTATGAAAGTCCACCTTCGCATCAAATAACCTTAGTTGCCATAACCTACCTTTGCCAGCACTGTTTAAACCTTTCTTCACCCACCTTTGCATTGTTTAACCTTCGTTCATGAAATCCTACCTTCCTGAAGTCACCTTCGTTGTGACCTTCATAAGATTCACCTTCGTGTCTAGAAACCACCTTCGTGGCAACTAAGTGTAACATTTTGAACAATAACCTTGTCCACTATAGCAACACTTAAAGAATTTTCAGTATTATTATAAATTTCATTAATACACATTAAAATGAGTACAAATCCTTGGGGGTTGGGATCCAAATTCAAATGCAAGCAGTAGTACACCACAAAACAATTCTACAACATCATGGGTACAATTACTCATGCCTTCGCAATCTACAATGATTACCGCTAGTCAATGACCATTCGTCGCTAACCAAAATCAGAGTATTCAATTCTTCTAATCAACAAAAATGAAAAGGGAAGTAATAACCGACCACCGAAGCTTATGCATATAAATGATTATCAAGTTTGGAAAGGGAGGTTGTATAATTATGTTCTTGGAAAAAACATGGAATTATGGACGAGTTTCACTACTCCATACAATGAGGCACTTGAAGAAGCTGGATCAAATCCTGCTACATTCACAAAGCTTTCAGAAGAAGAAAAGAAGGAATATGATCATGTAAAGAAGGCATTCGCTATTCTCACTCAAGCACTCAACAAAAATATTTATCATCAATTGGTTTACTATACAACCACTAAAGGCTTGTGGGATACATTAAAAAACGAGAGGAGAAAGCAAATCAAAATCATGTAAAATCAGACATGATTTACTCAAAAAGGAGTTTGAAGGTTTCATGTGCATGGAAAATGATTTGCTGGAGAAATGTTGACTAGTTTCTATCATTTGTTAAGCGAGCTGTACTCTTTTGGTGTGATTATAACTCCACAAGAAGTTATTTCTAAATTCGTTGATGCCTTATCACCAAAATGGGATGGATTTCTCGAAGTCCTAAAGTAATGATACTCTAGATACAACAAACATTTATGAGTTCATTTTGACTTTGGAAAACAAGAATGCAGAAGAGATTAGAAATGCGAAAAGAATAATGGTTCCACAAAACCCGAAGATGTATTTTGGAACTTGTGGTGGGATCAACGGTGCGACACAACCTTCTCAACACGCAACGCCACAAACCTCATTTGTCTCTAATACCAATCCATATATGCCACAACAACCTGTTACTCCCGAACCCAATGCTCAAACCTTGGTTCCCCCATCATTTCTTTTCTTGATCCTGTAACAACTCGTCAACTTTCAATGTTGGTCAAACATCTAACCCAAACACTATTCATTTAGATACATCAAGCTTTTCTAAAGTAAGTATAAAAGTTGCAAAAGAGCATATAGAACTTCTAAACACTATAGTAAGTGCATATTGCGGATTAGTGGCAAGTCAAATTGGTAATATCGATCACACACATGAAGATTACCAGCAAATTGACAAAGATGAATGGAATTGATGGACATCAAGTGGCCTTTGCAACCGCAGTACACCGAGCAAAGGATTTCACATAAAAAATGGGTAGAACGAGTTTGGAAAGCAAGAAAGATACAAAGTACGGGTTTGATAAACAAGCTGTTAGACGCTTCAATTGTGGAGAGAGGGGTCACTTCAAGCGAGAGTGTACAAAGCCGGCACAACAAAGAAACTGAACAAATCCGTCAAACCAGAACACTGTCACACCCCGACCCGCAGCGGAATAAGAGTCGGGCATAATTGGGTTATCACCAAAGCTCATGATATTTACTAATATGTTTCATATTTATTAAATTCAAAATTACATCCTCAATATTCCAAACATGTTCATACAATTACAAAGAAAGATAATCAACTAAACAATCCTAAGTCTAAATCCGTTTATTCTTCTAAGCCATCCTATGTATTTCTTGCTGCAGCTGGATCACCTGTATCATGTGTAAAAATGAGGGTTTTTGGGTCAACATAAGTTGGCGAGTGAACCTTGTTAGAAAAATATTTATTATTGATTTCTTGTTATATTGATTATGGAAAATTGTGCAATAATCATAAAATAACAATAACAACAACAAACAATAACATACAATAACAAACCAACTTGCACGAATATATAACATGAATGAAACAGTATATGTTGGCAACGTCACGTTCACGCTCATAATGTAATGGGGAACGGACGGCCTATGATAAATGTCTGTGCGATCAAGGCTCAATCAAACGGAGCCGATCGTATGTTGGCAACGCCTAGTTCACGCTCATAATGTAATGGGGAACAGCTCAACGCTCATATGTAATGGGGAGCGGCGGCCTATGATAATGTATGTACTGAAAATGATAAATTTAATCTAAACAATAACCACACAAACAGTTGATACATGTTGAATACACATTTGTTCATGGATATGATGGATGCACAATAGTTTAAATGTGATAAATAATATGACACATGATACACCCCAAAAACGTGATTAAAACGGGGAATTTATAGAGATCACTCACATTGGGTGCGTTCGGTTGAAGATGATGAAATGCGCACGAGTTGAGAGGATTGATCGACGGGAATTAATAAACCTAAATAATAACGAAAAGGTATGGTAAATGAGTGGATTTTATTAATAATTTTAATAAGATTTTTAGATATATTTTTATGAGTTTAAGGCTATTTTCTAACTTTTAAAACATTATTTTTAAGTATTTTAATTGATTTTTAAATTAAATAAATAAATAAAAATATAAAAAAATGTTGACTTTTGCGTTGACCATTGACCGTTGACCGTGACTGTTGACTGTTTGACCGGTTCGCTAGTGTGTAAGTGTGCGCCGGGTAAGGCTCGAACCCGAGACCTCCCGTACGCGTGCACGCAGCTTTACCAACTGAGCTACGTGCCTAACCTGAAATAATTATGTCTTTAATTATATTTATATACTGTTTTAGTTTCTTCAAAATTCTTTTATTTTCAAAAAGGATTTTAATCCTCGAACCGGCGTGCGTAACAGGTCTCGAACCCGGGACCTGTGGGTTAATGTTGCACACAGTCCACCGCTGGACTGTGTGTCTAACCTGGTTAATATACTGATTTTTATTATACTTAACATCTTCAGTGAGTTAATCCGGTTCAGTTAAAAAGGAAACATCTTTATTACAGAGAATACGATTGTGTCAAGGATCGAACTCGCGGCGTGTGATAAATGTGCGCACACAGTCCACCGCTGGACTGTGTGTCTAACCCGAGATATAATCCAATTTATATTAAACTTATACACAAACTAACTTCATCTTCTTCGTTACAATATCTCAGACAACGATTACCCTACTGTTCTTATTTAATTCGATTGACAAACATTCAAGTGATTAAAATGAAATGGCAGGAAAGATTTTAGGAGTACACATACCGGAAAAAATGTTCTTTCTCAGAATTCCGGCGAAGTCGTCGGCTCTGTTTTTATGGGCTTCGTCTGAGCGGCCAATTAACAGTTTTGATTAGCTAGATGTGGAATTGAAGTACTGAACAAGAGTTATCAGAAGGTTTAAAGGTTTAACCGTTTCACAACGAATTCTAGGAATTCTCAGAAATTTTCCGGCGAGTGATGATTATCCGATATCGTCGCCTGGAACTGATTCTGATTGAAGGGTTTGAGTTAGCAAAAGCTTAACAACTGATAGAAGATGGAAGAATTGAGAAACTTACTGTTTTGATGGAAGACACGGTTTTCTGGCGAAAGTCCGGCGAGTTCAAAAAGCGATTCCGACGATCAGAAATTAGAGTAAAAGTGAAATTAGAAGTTCTGTGAATGCTAGTGAGTCGCGAGATGGTGATTTTGATGGAGTAATTCAGAAAGTGAAGATTTTCGGTTATTAAAACCGACCATCACATGAATTCAAGTCCATTCAAGACTGAATTGATTAAAAATGTCGGTTTATCGGTTATAATCAGAAATCCGCGATCACTCAAACGTCTTGGACGTTTGGAAGCCGATAACGGTTTCAGTTGGCGTAAACAGGTCGATTCATGGTTGAAGTTATGTTTTAATTGTTTCCTACATTTCACAAAGGCAACTAGTGGCGGAGTGGTTATATGTGCGCGAGTTAAGACTAGACTCACCCGGCTGACCCGAGTTCGAATCCCGGCAGCCGGTTTTCTTTTTTATTTATTTTATTTTCACTTTTTATTAATTATAGTTTTTAAATTCTAATTTGTTTATTAATTATGCATCGTTTAAAATTAAAATAAACATAAATACGCAACGAAAAATTTATAACTTGATATTCGATTACAAACGAAGCGGGTTTGGAAAACCCGTTTTTGACAAATGTTACAAACACCAACCATAACCCAACCGGAAATGCCAAACGTATGATAATACATGTCAACAATTCAAATCAAGCTACATCCTCAAATGCAAACAACAGTAGAGCCTTGGTCGTGCAAGCGGATGAGAGTTGTGATTGGTCGGTGCAACTAGGTAGCGGTGGTCAAGGTGGTAAGCATGTTATGCTAAAGTGATTATCACACCCCAATAAATCATCAGAGTTGGGCGTGATCTGAACTGGTATCTTCATTGCACAGTGGAAGTGTTTGAAATGCTAAGACTTCTAAAAAGTGAACCCCAGCTAAGTACTCGAATCCCCATAGGTTCTCCTGTTCCAACCGTGCTATATATAACCTGAGAAAGAACATGCGAAAAATCAACATAAAGTTGGCAAGTTCATAGTTTGTTCGAAAAGATTTTAAATAAATCTTTTTGTAACCGGTTTAATATTGTTGAGAAAACATAATAAAACCATTTTTCCCGGCATGTCATTATAAAACCTTGTTTTTGTAATATTTGAATAACCTTCGATGTCCGCGTACGACAATGACAACATGCCCGCATGAGCCTATAACCAACCTCAAGCTAGGAAGTGCCTCGCCAAACCGTTTACTCAAGATGGTAGACTAGCAGGCGGTTATAGTTTCGATAGTAGCGAGGACATCACTGAACAGTTTTAAGCGACCCTACGGCCCTTAGTGTTGAGTAGTGGACAACCCAGTCCTTGTGTTTATAAGCAGGACCAACCCGTCCCCTTATTTGTATGTAGGACAAGCCAGTCCTTGAGTATGTAGCAGGACCCACCAGTCCCCTTATTCGTATGGAGGACAAACCAGTCCTTGTGTCTGTAAGAAGGACCAACAAGTCCTCTTACTTGTATGCAGGACAAACCAGTCCCGTAGTAACTAGGACCTTCTCGTCATTAGTCATGAAACTCATGCACGTTTCGAAAATACGTGAGTGTTTTGTAAAACCGATATGTTTTGCATAAACCTTTCGTAAACCATTTGAGTTTATTGAAATTCATTTGCAACATGGTTTAGAAATCTGTTGTTTTCGTTCATCGAAATATTGTGTACTTACAAAATTTGCATGTCTTTCCACCCCGAAAACAGTTATAAGAATGTAAAACCGTAAAACGTGGGGGTTATGAACTCACCTCGATATCCAATGCAAAGCTAGCATAATATTGATTCCATAATGTCGTTTCCAAATCGTGACTTGCTAGCATGCAATCTAAGACATTCTAAAACGGAATAACTTATAAGTTCCTAATAAAATGACGTAGCTAACTTACGTGTCACCGAGCTCTACCGAATCGCTAATCGGATTATTCGACGGTATATTGTTAACGTAATGGAAAAAAATGAGTTATACTTGTTAAGTTCCATATATTGTCGATGATAAAAAACTAAGTTTTGGGAATGCTTAGTTTCCAAGAGGTTTAGAATAAATATATATATTTATATAAAATATAAATATATTTATAGAATCGTGTTAGTCGCCCTGAATAGAAGTTCGTAGATGGATAATGGTAAGACTCGTTGTAACTTTCGTAAGATGTTCATTATATACACGTATACATATATACAGGTAAAACGTTGCGTATCCGAAATAATAGGTCTTGCGTCTTGTTTATAATTAATAAAATAATTATATAACTGTACGCTCGTTAGACACGACTTTCGTTTGATGGTTACTCTAGTACTCAGGTAATACCGTTCGTTATAACTTACGGTGATGTATCGAACCCCCATCAGACGTTTGAGATAAATATAACCAACTATTTTTTTTATAAAAATATTCGGATTCTCGATGTTTGAAATAAATATAACAATTATACTTATTTTATAAAGGTATTCGAAAGTATTCGAATTATCGACGTTTGAGATGAGTACAAACCATTATACTTACTTTATAAAACTATTAGAAATCTTGACATTTGAATATAAATAACTATATTCATTTTATATGATTTTCGAATGCTAACGTTTGATATATAATTTCTGAATTCCGAAGTTTGGAGTAAATTTAACTAATTATATTTATTTTATAAAAATACTTCGAATCCCGATAGATTTCATTTTGAGAATATAACGCATTTCGTATTACGGATTTTTACGAAAAATAGGCAGAGTTTCCTCTGTTTTTGGACAATCCCGACAATACAAGTTGTCGATTATTGTCAAACGCAACAACTTATGTAAACAATATATATAACTTTTCGTTGTTCATTTAAAGCATATTTTTTGTCGAGTACAAGTCTAATATATATATTTATATATGTTATGTCGCGATGTGTTGGTTTGGTTTTTAATTATCACATACGCAAGTCATATACGTTAGTTCGGTTGTTATAATATGATTTTGTTGGTCGGTTTGGTTTTTTGAGCTCGGTTCCGCGTTAACATATTACTTAAATATAAACACTATATTATATTTTGTGTCGTTAAAACTTTACCAAGTCTCGTGTCGACTCGTTGACCGAGCTTGACCAGGACACCAAATAGGACTACGTTGATCGCGGTTGACCAGCTTGACTTAGTTGACCGGAAACACCAAAGCTGACCCGAGTCGACCCATTGATCGTCTATGGCTTTTGTTGACTGAGTTGACCGGGTTTGACCCGTGTTGACTGATTTGACCACAGTTGACCGAACCGAACCAAAACCTGAATCTGTCCTGGAACTCAAAACAAAGCCAATCTTGAACCAAACCCTAACCAAGATGAACCGATCTTGAACCGAACCCTAACCGAGATGAACCCGAAACAAACCCGATCTTGAAACAAATCTGGTGTTGACCGAACCCGAGCCAGACTTGAACTGAACCGAGACCCGAAACTGTCTCAAGTTAACCCCAAAACTGAACTCAACCCGAACAAGACCCGAACAAGAATCGGACCACATTGTCCGGACCTGAAACCGTCGCCATCGTCGAAGAAGTGGCTTTGTCGCCGTGCCGTTGCGCCGCCGCCAGTTGCCGGAGATGGTGGCCCGCCGCTGAAACGCGGCTACCACTGCTTTCTCTTACCGATCTCTCTTTCTCTCTCATCTTACCTCTCTCTGATTTGTCTCTATATCTCTCCGATCTGTCTCTCTCTCTTGCCGATCTGTCTCTCTCTCTTGGATCTCTTTCTACTCTTCTCTTACAAATAAGATGGGTGTGCGTGTGAGTAATGGTGAAAGAGAGGGGTGTCGTGTGTGTGTGGTCGGCCGGAGAAAGGGCCGCCGGAGGTCGTTGGAATCCGGTAACTGGATTTAGTGAGAGAGCAGGGATTGTCTCAGGGGGGCTAGGGTTTCAAATGAGTGAAAGGGAAAGAGAAGTTTAAATACTAGGGTTTTTAGGTGTGTTGAGCCCAAAGCCCGTTAATGCGTATAAGTCTTCGTGCGGCCCAATGACTTTTCCACGACCCGTTTTCGCACCCGATGTCACACCCTGACCCACAGCGGAAATGGTAGTCGAGGCATGATTGGGTTTTCATCAAAGCTCATGACATTTACTATAATAAAGTTTCATATATATTTATTCAAATTTAAAAGAAAATATTCCAACAAACACTTAAAACATACAAACACGAAAATGTTTTAGACAGATAATATTTTATTCTTCTTCTAAAGCAAAATCCTAAGTGTTCATCTCCTCAGCCTGTCCACATGTATCATGTGTAAAATAAAGATTTGGGTCAACAAAAGTTGACGAGTGAATCTCATTTAATCATTTGAAAGAATTAGTTATATTGATTAATTTAATAAAAATGTGCATAAACCAAATATGAGCATGCGCATATGTAAAACTATCCACGAACCATATAACATCAAACAATGTACACATGAGTATGATAAATGACGTACTATGAGGTCAAGACTCAATCAAACGGAGCCGATCTAATGAGGCACGCAATGATCAACTCGTATCCAACGAGAAACTGATGGGCCTAATGTGAATGACTGCACTGAAATGAGAAAATGTAACCACATATAACAACAACCAACTATTACATAAACGTTAAGATCATATAATGGTAGTAGCACAATGTTTGAATAAACAAAATTATGTAAACGACACATGATACACCCCAAAAATGAATAAAAGGGGGAATTTGTAAGGATTCATTCACTCACAGTGGGTGCGTTTTCTTGAATTGATGATGAATGCGCATGATTTAAGATTCAACCGACGAGAGAAATAACCTAAATAATCACGTAATAATTCGATAAATATATAACTTTTATTTGAAATTAATATTTCTAATTAATGCCTTTTACTAGATTTTTAGGTCTATTTTTATTGTATTTGTTACAATTTTTAAACTAGAAAAGTCTTATTTTTTTAAGTATTTTAGAGGATTTTTAAAGAAAAAAATAAAGAAAATAGGAATAAAAAAATATTAGACTTGTCAGGTCTGACCGGTCGACTGTGCTTGGAATTGGCATCGTGTGAGGTTCGAACTCGTGACCTCCCGTATACGTGTATGCAGCTCTACCAATGGAGCTACGTGTCTAACCTGAAATAAACTCTATTTTAATTATATGTATATACTAACTAACTTTAACTTTATTTTGTTTTTATTCAAAAAGGTTTTATAATGCTCAAACCGGTTACAGAGGCCGAGTCGAACTCGGGACTCCGCTGTTCGTGTTCACACAGCCCAACCAGTTGGGCTTTGTGTCTAACCCGTAATAACACTGGATTATATTAGTTATATATACTTGCTACGAGGTGATCTGTGTGGGTTTTAAAAAAAATTTATTTCAAAAAGATGGATACGTATGAGACTCGAACCCAGGAGTGTGCTTTGTAATTGCACACAGTCCACCGCTGGACTGTGTGTCTAACCCGATTAAACACCCATTTTTAATTATACTTATAATATAAGCAAACCTCATCTTCTTCCTTTTTAAAATCCAGAAATCAAACCCCGACTGTTAACCAAATTATACCGGTTTGATTGACGATTTCGGACATCAACATAATAAATAACAGATATCAAAGAGATTAAGATGATTATACCGATTTGGAGAAGAGTTTCAGATTTCCGGTTGGATTCGGCGATGAACAAGAATTTCCGACGATGCTGATTGAAAACAGAGAGTTGAGCTGAGAGTTGATTTTAAATTTGGGTGCGTTTAGTCGAAATGTTGGATTCGGGTATTTATGGAGTATTCAGCCAGTTAAAAATTTTCGGTTTCAAGACCCAAATCATGGGTCAATGATTTCAAATTAATTTCAGTCGATTATAAATCAAATTGGTTTTGATTTTGTGATTGTAACTGATGTTTGATATCGGTTACACATGCTTTCACAACCGAATTCGTAATTGGAGCTTGATTGTTCGGATGACAGTTACTGGTTTGAGGTTTCAAATTTGTAGGTTTTAAGTTAATTTTAATATAAGGATTTATTGTTTTCAAACATATAACAAAAGTGTGTGCAGATCAGTGATGTAAGAGGTGTGTGTGTTTGATGGGGACCCGGGTTCGAACCCGGTTGTGCCTTTTTCACTTTTTTTATTATTTTTAAACTTTATTTATTAATATTAATTTTACTTTCTATTTATTTAATATTTTAATTATATAATTTATTTATTAACCATAAAAATTAATTAACACAAATTGGACGATAAAAACGTAACGAAACTTCAATTAAAATACTTGAATTATTTAAACGAAGCGGGTTTTGGAACCCGTTTTACAACGAATGTTACACCCGAACCTCGTGAAACATCGTAACATGTTTATTTAATGTTCAAAATGCTTAAAATTATGTTGGAGGTCAGTGTTTGACGTGTTCGCTTGTCGGTTGCGTAAGAATCGCGTAAATCACTACGGTCATCGTTTCTTCCCGTTTTCCGATCCGGTTTCAACTGTGAGCATTAAAATTCGAAAGCGAAGTTAAATATGTCATAATATATTAATATTTAGACGTAACTCTAGTCCGGTGCTTCCGTTTCGTGGTTATTTGCCGGTGCGTTCTGGTTTCCGCTTAACTTCGGCGTTGGTTCATTGTGATGTTCAACAATCCGAATAATTCGTATATTATAAATATATACGGTAACATTATAAGCCATCAAACAATTATTGCGTGGTTTTTCCTAATGTGTTTTTTCCTCGAAATTTATTTCATTTGTGATCGTATTTCACTTCAAAATTCGATTACGCACTAAAGTTCTCGAAAATCACCAAATCGCGTAACGTGAATCAAGTAGACGCTCCTAGGCTTTTCGAAGGCCAAATTAAGTTAATTTGTGTCGAATTATGCTATGTATTAATTGTCTCAGTGTTTGTTATGCGTGTAATTACAATCGAAAAGTACCGGTTGTCACAATGATCAAGCAGTATGTTACGGTGATTCTTCAAAAGATGAAGGAAGTTACGGGTATAGTGGAAGCTCCGATGAGGAAAGTTCAAACTCATGTGAAGATGGTCCAGAAGAAGCGAAGAAGCATCAAGGGAAATTATTAATGCAGATGTTGCAAAATTGTTGGATGAAGCCGAGTCATTGAATAGTAGGACATCCATTTTGGTGAAGAAAGCAACTGATGCGTCTAATGAATTATCAAGATGTTTCTCTGAAGATGGATCTTTTTCTCATCATTCTGCTTTCATAGCTTACGTTGGAATGTCAATCAAGTCAGATATGCATTGATAAATCTAAACCTGTTAAATGTGATAAATGTTCTGAATTAGAAAGAAAATTTGAACTGGCATTTAGCCACAATCAGAACTGGATTGTCGACCTTTCGAAATACATCAAGGCTAACATGGCTTTGAAACATAATGAAAAAGATTTTAAAACCATGATTAAAACCTTAAAGAAAGACGTTTCTGAATTAAGGAAAACTGTTTTAAATAAACGAATAACTATTAACAAATATATTAACATCCTTGAAGAAACGAAAAAGGAGTTAGCTTGTGCAAAGTGTGAACATAATGCGATCACACTTAACTAGGATATCCCAACTCACGATGCGTGTTAGATCACATCATTCACATCCAAAAGATGAAAGGCAATGTCAAATGCATTGGGTATCAATCATGTCCTCCACCAATAAAACACAATTATACCAATACGCCTGATGAGGAGGATGATGAATTAGAAAAGGATGAGCAGAAACAATCCAACATAGTGACAATAGAAGAAAACATTCCTCTTGAGAAAATATTTCTTATAATGCAAAGACTAAAATTATATACACATAACTAAATATAATTACCCAATTTTTCTAAATTAAACGTATACTTTACTTCGATTTAGAACCTAATACTTGGCGCCGATTTAGAGCCATCTCTCAAAGTCATGGCTCAAAAGTTTGTGGCCACACAAATGCTTGTAACGCTAGCTAGTTGTAGTTTTTTCCACATCTACTTTCCCATCGTATGTTTATTTTTGTATACATTATAATAACTTTTTATTATTAGTCTTTTCAGCTCAACCTTTTTTTTCTAAAGGATCCCAGATAAAAAATCATCAGTAGCTAACCGAATTTTGAAAAATTCATAATATCATATCTAAGAGTCATATCTAAATTCAAAGATTTATATAAAATCTAATTACTAAACAAACATGATATGAACATGTATAACTTTGAGTTTGTACATTTCTTAGCTTTTATGACTCAAATGTCAAGTATTTGAGTAAAAGGTCCAAAATGGGATGAGGGTCAAGATAAGTATTTTTTTATGTCTTAGTTAAAGCAAGTTTGGTCTGGTTGGCATGTTATATATGATTTATGACCTGTTTCATTTTTACATTGTTTTTAGTACGGCCGGTTAGGCGTGGGGTGTGCTCACCCTTCCCCATCCTCCATGTGATCATCCCTCATCCATCAAGGGAAAGGAAATGGTGTTCCTCTTCCCCCTTCCCCTTCCTTTCAAGCTTCCAAATCATCAACAATCAATGTGTAGGGGGTAATCCTCCCGATGAAATCGAACACCCAAGGAGGGGGTGGTTCTCCCCATCGCTGCCGACGCCACATAGGCTCCCGACCCCCTTCCCACACCCCACAACCATATCAAAAAATACAACCCAAACCTATACAAAGCATCATATATGTTAACCACATCTAAGGACGCTGCTTAACTTGAAGCTGATCCAGATGACCGAAGAAGCTGCAACCGCAAAGGGTTTTTTGGGGAAGGTCTCCAAAGCAAGTACCAGTGGTTAACACCTTCTTATGATAAAGGAATTATGAAAGACACAACACACCTCTTTGCCAAAGATTAAACATCTAATTCGTACCAAGCTTCATCTTCAACCCAAGCAACACAAAAGGTTTAGCCAATAATGGTCATAACTTGTCCACAAACAATGATTATTGAGGGAATCATGATGGATAAGTATGATAATATCTAACAACTTGAAAAGGGGTTGTTTATTTCAAGTTCTCTCCCTCTCAAACTAAGCTATTACAAGTATTTTGTGGAGTGATCTCAAACTCCTTTTAGCCTTTGAAGATTAAATGTTTAGTGTGTGAAACGTGAAAGATGAGTGGTTGAAAATGGGCATCCAAGGCCCTCTATTTATAGGTTGGATGAGACCACGGGAGCGCACGGGGGTGCCTACGGGGTATGGCCATGCCTGGTGAGGATTCCCGACACTACTTGTCCTTCTATCCATTTATGATCCAGTCCGTTGCAATTCTGTTATAGGCACAGGCATGCATAGATAGGCACGGTCATGCCTGTCCAGGTGTCCCGACGATGCTTGAATAGGTGACATGCTTGGTCGGTTCTTGAACCAGATATCTTTGTCTTATCCAGACCATGGGCGTGCCTTAGGGGGGCGCGGGCATTCCTGGCCTTTGGTGACTTCTGTTGACCATTTCTTGGGTTGACTTGTTGAGTTTGTGCTTCTTGGTGTTGTGCATGGTCGTGCCCATAGCTTGGTACGACTCTGCCTATCTGGCAACTTGCTAATTTCCTTAGAATCTTGGGTTTTTGCTTCTCTTATGCTTGTTTTCACTTCTTTTCGTCCTGAGACCTTAGAAACCTGCATTTATCAAATGGGTACGATTTAGGTAGCATTTGCAACTAAAAAGTCATTAAAGTACTAATTAGGGGGTAATTATACACTAAAAGTATGTATATTTGAGGTACATTAATAACTTCTAAGTTGCAGATGTTATACAGAGTCCACAAACTATGTCTAAGTTCTAAATTGTTGTTTATAGTAGTACACAATCTCATGTGATCTTGAGATAAAATCTTGATTTTTTTTAATTTGAAATTTATGATTTTTTTGGGCATCCCCACAATAATTCTATTTTTAACTTTTTTATTTTTATCAGTATTATTTTTAAATAATTAATTAACGCGAAGGCATAATATCCACAAAATACATGTGAAATAGTAAGTGGTTCAGGCCTTAGGGTACTGCAACAATTGATTCTCTAGTCGGATTAATGTTATTGGTTTCATGTTTTTATTATCACCAAGTAGGGTTAGAGGTTTGATTTACCTTTTTGATTAAGTTTAACTTGTGATGTGATCTCTTTTGTTACTTAAAAATAGTTTTTAACCTGTGAACTTTGATATATCTTGTTTAGGTGTCAATTTATGAATTTTGCCAGCAACACAAAGTGTTTAGATGCCGAGAGCAACGTCTAAAGAGACAGCTAAATCTCAGAGAGTGGGAGTAAGTCTCTCGTTTTTTCAAAACAGGGACGTAAATGATAGTTAACTGTCAAATTTATAAGCGAATCTCAAGTGATCTTTAGATGGAACATCTGGTGTGCTGAACTAAGTTGGTGTATAAGAGAAAACCTAACCTGGAAAAACACTACAACCATAAGATCGAGAACAACATACCTCATTTTAGTTGTTTTTGTATGAAACCAACCTCACCAGCCTTTGCGAGTTTGCGGCACTGCAGCCATTCTGACATTGATCTGAAATATCCAAAAATGATTCACAAAATCAAACAAATGACAATATGATATGAAACCTGAGTTACAAGTAGCAAGAAACTTAAACACATATTGTTCAGGTAAGTGCTATTTTTGTTAGACATGTGTCCAAAGAAGAAGGAAGACGCTAACCGGTTTTTATCTGTTTTTTTGGGGCTCAATCCGGTTGGAGTTGGAACGGTTTCTTAACACAAAAATCCCAAATCTGTACCAAACCGCCAGGTGAGGGTCGGGCCCGAAACCGGTTTTTTGGGCTACCAAACCGGGCTATAAACTGGTTCATCATGTCCAAACAAGTTTTTGTATTTTTTATTTTTTTTAATTTATTGTACACCTCTAATAACTAATAGAAGGAAGCAATTATGTGATATAATTTGTCCACTGATCATCCACAACGAAAGCAAGCATGTAGATACAAGTTGTCCACTAATCGTTTCAGCCTTTCTTTGTTTCTGGCTTCATGTTTGACATGGGACCGAATTCAGGCTTTGTAAATTTAATGCTATTGGGCTGGACATAATCTGCAAGGTGGATCTGGATGGGTTAAAGACAAAAAGGTATTCAACTTGTGGGCTTAAGGATATACACAAGCATATTTTTTTAAAATATTTTTTCAACTCTAAACAAAAAAAGTATATTAAAAGAATTTTAATAATATTGAATATAACATATTGCTTACCTTGAATAAGGGAAGTCAAGTAACCATTGAAATTTACAAGGATTTACGCCATTAATATTTAAAGTAGCATGCCCAGCGTATGAGCCCACCACACCCAAGTAGTTGATCCTGAGATTTTTTTACATAAGTTTGCTCAAAGGTGTATAACAAATTGTAAGAAAAATGAGGAATATTGACTATAGATTGTGAGGTGAGGATTTATGTACAATAAAATTAACAAAATTTTATCCGCTGGGAAGTGAAGGATTATAAGGTGCAGGATAGAAGAATGCGATTTGTCCAGAATAGAAGAAACCAATTATGTGGATGGTATTTGTGCACTGATTATCCGTAACAACTTTCTAAGTCTTCCATGGGCCATTAGCTCCCGCCCATCTATACAACTATTACTTCAGGTAGTTTGTTCATCATGGCAACTCATATTTCGTCTCATTTTCTTAAAAGTTGAGATTGAATGATGGGAAATAAGTGGGTTTTTGGGCTTCATCTTGTTTTATTAAGCTTGTTTTTGGTTGCAACCAAATTTACTTGTCTGGGTGCTCAAACTTCGACAAGAAGCTGCCATGAACGAGAGAGACTAGCACTACTCGAGTTCAAAAACAGCGTCAAAGATGACTTTGAAGTGCTCTCATCATGGGTTGGCATTGATTGTTGCTCATGGAAAGGAGTCATTTGTGATGCTGCCACCAGAAGTGTTGTTAGCCTTCATCTTAGGGGAAACTACAACGAAATGAATGTCTACATCAAAGAAGATTACTACTTAGAAGGTGATGAGGTGAACTCATATTTGGGTGAGTTAAGGCATCTGAAACATCTGGATTTGAGTGGGAATAATTTTCAAGGAAGTCGGATTCCTAAATTCATTGGATCCTTCAAGCAGCTAAGATACCTCAATCTCTCTAACGCAGAGTTTGGGGGCATTATTCCCCATCACATTGGAAATCTCTCAAATTTGAAGGTTCTTGATCTTTGTTCACCTTCATTTAATCATATGCTCACGACAAATGATATGGCATGGGTTTCTGGCCTTTCCTCACTTGAGTATCTTGACTTGAGCAACGTAAATCTTTCTCAAGCAAACAATGTTGATATGGTATTTTACATGATTCCTTCATTAACATATTTAAGTCTTAAACTTTGTGGACTTTCTAATGTTGATCTTGGTCTTCATCTAATTCAAGCAAAATACTTCCCAACATTGAACATTTGAATCTTAGATCAAACTATTTTGAAGGTCAACTCCCTTCCTTTTTTCAGAACATTTCATCCTTAACGTTCCTTGATCTATCAGGCTACAATCTTCGTGTGGCATGGAACTCTGTAAACCTGCTTAACATGATCCCTTCTTTATCAGAATTGCATTTGTCAGGGTGCCAACTTCACAATGCCCCCTTTTCACCCACTTATTTGAATTCCAGTGCCCATTCTAACATACAATATCTTGATCTTAGTGTGAATTTCAATTGAGGGTAGATTTCCATCTGAATTAATGAACATCACTTCCCTAAAAGTCCTTGACCTTTTTGAAAACAAATTGAACTCATCAATTCCTATCATGCCTTACCTTTTAAAGCTCGATGTTTCTTTCAATAATTTTGAGCACATCGAGCTTGTTGGGATTTGGAGACAATGCCATCTGAAGGAATTAAGCTTATCAATGAATTTTTTTGGAGGAGAAATGATAGGCCCATCATCAAACACGTCTGAATGCTCCCACTATGCTTTAGAGGTGTTGGAATCAGATATAAATAAATTAAATGGTTCGATTCCAGAATCTGTTGGGAAACTAAACAGTTTAAGAGTCTTAAGTCTCAAGTCAAACAGTTTTACAGGTTCAATCCCCAAAGCTTTGGAGAGATTAAGATCTTTAGAAGAATTGGAACTGTCTAGTAACAAATTAACTGGTCCCATTCCCACCTTCCTTGGAAACCTTACAAAACTTGACCTTTCTCATAATCAATTTAACGGTTCTATGCCAGAATCATTGGGAAGATTAGCAGGTTTAACTCATTTAGAACTGCAATCAAACCTGTTAACAGGTCCAATCCCAGTTTCAGTTGGGCAACTCACCAAACTTGCTTATTTAGATGTCTCCAACAATACTTTAGAAGGAGTGGTTATGGAAGCCCATTTTGCTAACCTCTCGATGTTGAAATACTTGGAGACAACTGCTAATCATAGGTTGATTTTTAATGTCTCACATGAGTGGATACTTCCATTCCAACTGAAGATTGTTCGACTTAGTTCTTGCAAGATTGTAGATGGTTTTCCGCAGTGGTTGCAAAATCAAAAGAAGCTCGAGAGTCTGTCATTGTCTAATACTAGCCTATAGGACTTCTACCAGCATGGTTACGGAATATGCCCTTGCTTTCTGCTTTAAATCTCTCTCATAACAAACTTATTGGCTCTTTGATAAACCTTCCATTTAGCGAATATAACACGTATTTACTTCTACAAGACAACCTTTTCAATGGCTCAATTCCAAGGTCAGTGTGTAGAAGAACAAGATTGGACATTCTTGATGTTTCCATCAACCAGTTATCTGGAATATTCCTGATTGTGTAGAGAATCTACAACACATGACGATGCTTATACTTAGTTCAAATGGGTTGTCTGGAGTCCTTCCAGGTTCTATTGGCTAATATTTTTTCATCATTAAAATTGTTAAAACTGAATGACAATAACTTCAATGGCCAACTTCCACGAGATTTGGGAAAGCTGAGATACTTAGAACTGTTGGATTTGGGGAATAACAAATTCTCCGGAATCATACCAAAATGGATTGGAAAAAAACTTTCAGCATTGATGATTCTGAGGTTGCATAAAAACAACTTCACAGGAGGTATTCCTCATTCTCTGTGCAAATGTTCAAATCTTCATATTTTAGACATTGCACACAACAACTTGACAGGATCCATCCCTCACTGTTTTGGAGAATTGAGGTGGATGAATGAGGGAAGAAAAGAATGGGATCTACAGTTTGACGAGCTCATTAATGTGATCGATGTGTTTCAAGTCATCAAAGGAATCGAGCTTGAATATACAACAACGAAGGATTTAGTTGTTAACATGGACCTATCAAGCAATAATCTTACAGGAGAAATTCCTCCAGAGATAACTGGACTTGCTATGTTGATGGGTCTCAATTTGTCGCATAATCATCTGAGTGGGAGTATTCCAGATAGCATTGGAAACATGAAATCATTAAATTCTCTCGATTTCTCAGACAACCAATTGACGGGGACGATCCCTCCAAGCATGGCAGCTTTAAACTTCTTGAGCTGGATGAATCTGTCATACAACAACTTGTCAGGAAGAATTCCAACCGGAAATCAATTGCAAACACTTATCGACCTGTCAATGTATGCTGGTAACAAGGATCTCTGTGGGGCACCTCTACCAAATAATTGTTCTGATCCTGAAAACCCACCAGCCACAACAAGCAAGAACAAAACAAAAATACTGATGAGCCAAGGAATGTATTGGTCTACTTGGACATAACTTGTGGATTTGCAACAGGATTTTGGGGTATCATTGGAGTTTTGGCATTCAAGAAGCAATGGAGACGGAAGCTTTTTATGGTTGCAGAGGTAACCATGGATAAGATATACGTCGCAGTTGCAGTGAGGATTTCCAAGTTTAAAAGGGGCAGAGAAGCCATATAGATTCTTAACCACGGAGACGGAAGCTTTATGTGATTGCAAGATAACTATGGATAAGGTATTTGTTGTAACTATATTATTTTGCTTTTCTTTTCAAGACTTCTGTTGTGTTATATACTTGTACCATGGGTGTGTTTTATATGGTTTCGATATTTTCAGTATACCGACATATATATTTTATTGAAAAGTGAGAGGCTCGAAACTAATTTTTGGGTTTCAAATAAGAAGAAAACGCAAAGGATAAGTAAATTTAGAATTAGCAGATGCCGTTTTAATAACAACCACCAAACTGGTACCTACAAAATTCTTAGAATCATTTTATGCTTCAAAGAAGACTGCTGTTACAACTTCACCCTTCATCTATAACTATTTTATATTTAATCCTCCCGAAGCCCACGGGTGTAATGCAGCTCAATCGCCAAAATGAATAAGCCCATTAGAAATTAGTTGTCCAGTAAGCATCCAATAGCCCAAAGAACATTATATTGTTTATATTTTACTTCAATGTTTCCACTCAAATCCCATATATGTTCAAATAAACCAGTTTAGATATCTATTGACAACCAAGATCCCACGGTTGCTCTCTTTTTCTTTTGTTTGTTTCTTTTTTGACTTTTCCTTTCCTTTGTTTTTTTTTTTCTTTTTGTTTATCTTCTGTTTTTTTATACTTTGTTTTTTTATTATTTAGTTAGAAAACAGTTAGTATGTTTATTTTAGTTCTTTTTATGAACCAGATAAATTTTATTTTAGGTTCTTATTTTCTTAAGCGACTAAGAATAAGGGATAAAATTTTTTAACGCTAATTATATTTTGCTCTCTTTTCATCTGTTTTTTTCCTTTTTTATCATTTAGCATAGTTATTGCTTCATTATAGAAACCACGATTATAGTTCTTGATGCAACGCAAGTCTCACGAAAGCCAAAAATGTATATTTTTTTGTGTGTTGTTTTGGGTTTTTTGGATTTGAGCATTGTGTGGAAGGGTCGGGTCTCACGAAAGCATATTTGCTTTTGGCCCAATTATCTTCTTATTACTAGGATTCTTATAATGTATATATTTAGAGGGCCCACTTTTTCTATACGAACAGGGCCCTCGATAAAATCTCAGGGACAGCCTTGTCTGTTGCATATTTGATGAATTGGAAAATAATATGTATTCATATGTCACACCCCAACCGATGGCGGAAACATCGGGATGAGACGAACAAATTGCTCAAAACTTCATAACGCTATGTGTGACAATATAGATTAAATTCAAATTTCATCAAGACTAAATTGTCATACAAAAATTCCAAATAATAGTCAACAATTTTTCAAAACAAAACATCAAAATAGATAAATTAATCTAGGTGTGTATCTAAGTCCACCTAAATCTTGTTTCATCTTGTAACATCACATATCAATCAACCTGCAACATGTATTAAAATATATCAACAAAAAGTTGGCGAGCATACAAGTTTTGTTACATAGCATAATATAGAATAAATTTGTTTAAAGTCTCATATCCAACATGAACCATAATATGCAAGTTTACTAGCATGCCGAAACGGTGTACTATATGTTCAAACCCAAGAATCCAACGCATTAAAATAGCCTATCCCAATATAGTAGCGGGAGGTTAACATGTTTAACTTAACAATACCCCAAGTTTCATGGGCGGTGTGTTAATCCTTAGCGCTATAATTGTTAAGGTAGGCTAGCAAAGTTAATGAAGCATATATCAACACAAATAGTTTACAGTAGCATAACAAGTCTAAACAAGCATCACATAGTCTCATGTTAAGCATGGGTAGAGATTAAAATAGTTTAAGTCTCGTGCGATTTTGTATAAAGTACATGTTGCACCCAAAGTGTAAAAAGGAAAAGGGATCGAGTATGCTCACGGTTTGAAAGCTTTCCTACTTGAAATCCCGCGAACGTTGTTGGTTGATGGATTAGTTTCGAGCACCTTGTCCTTCTACACGAAGAAACATAGGCATGTGAGTATTGGGAATTAACGGAAGGTTATGGATTCGGAATTAAAATAACGTGAAATTAGTATTATGAAAGTAATCATCTTGTACTCACAACACTTGTTCTTGACACTATAGAACCTCAAGGGTTTGGTATGTTTTTATGGATTCAAAGATCCATTAGATCGTAACAAGTGTATGGTCTTTAGATGATGTAACCTACTATCTTGACAAATGACCACTTGTTCATCATCAAGAGTTCGATTACTTTGATAATATATAAGTATTATATAGTGTACATTAAGTCATATAGGTCAAGCATGAGGTAGGAGGTTGAACCATCCATTTAGGAACCTCTTTGTAGTTTACATAAGTCAAGTATGAAGTGGGATGATTTACCATCCACTTAAGGCCTCTTTGGATTCACCACTACACATGTGTCTTAGACACAAGGAGGGTCATGAACTTACAAGTAAGGAATGAAATGAGACAACTAAGCTATGAAAATCATCAAGTAGTGTGTGGATTCAATGATGGATAGCCCAAGCTAGTCCAAATATCACACATTCATCAAGCTTAACTTGAACACCACTTGTGGGTGTAAACCCTAGTCGAAAACAGAAAGTTTGTGAGGTTTATCTTCTAGTTTGACGTGTCTCACCTTGTTTTTAAGCCTAATCAACCACATATAGTGTTGTAAGCATTAGGACATAGGTTTGAGATGAGTTGAACTCAAGTTAAACAAGTTTTATAAAAGTTTGAAGAATATAAATCAAAACAGTCCCCTTTGGAGCCTTTTTCGTGACATTCCAAGGCCTGATTTTCCATGGAAAACCATTAGAGATGTGCACAAGGTCAAACCAAGCAAGTGGGAAAAAGAATGGATGAAAAAGGTTAAGAAATGAGTGAGATATGCTCACTTTTGTAAGAGATAGAAATTCTGCTCGAATCTTGGATTCACAGCTGATTACAGGAAGTTTTGAGAGTGTTTTGGTGATTAGAAAAGTGTAAAAAGGCTTGGATTATGCTTGGGTTTTATAGGAAAGGATTAGGGTTGGGTTTGGTGAAGTAGTTAATGTTAAAACAAGTTTAAAACTCAAAATAAACCCAAAAGTCCGCTAAAACACGCTGAGAAGGGGGTCTGGTCGCGACTGCCAGGTTCATTTTAACAAGTGTATAAATGAATTTTGGGGCTGGGTTTGTTCAATGGTGAAACGGTGTAGCCCGGTTTCGAGTCCTGTGATGTCCGTTTTTGATTCTTTTCCTCATTTTCAAGTTTTCATAAATTACACAAACAGTCCCTGTACTACAGTTTCAATAATTACACTTTTAGTCCCTCACATTTAACTTAAATGGAATACTTGGGTTTAATAACTAAATAACTTAAAAAAAACTTAACTAAGTTAATGAATAAACTTTTTAAAGTAAAAAAAATCTTATTCTTTTTAAAAATTTAATGAATAAACAATCATTTATAAAAAAAAAATAAATAAAGACTGAGTAAATATATGTTTAAATGAATAGATAAATAACTAAATAGACGCGAAAATACAGAGCGTTACATCATATTCCAAGACCTTTTCTTTATCTTGATATTGCATTTTCTTGCCAAGTTCTTCAAATTGATTATGGTTTCTACGAAGATGATTTATTTTGGGTCTTCATATCTTCACCATCAATTAGATGAGTGTACCCTTTTGGCATCCCTTTCCCATTTTAACATACCTCAAAAAGAACTAAAGCAGAAGCCATGTAGACCAAATATCCGAATCAGATGTTTGACCATAACTTTATCTTTCGATATGACCTCAGAGTTCGTTTATGATCTTTATCTTCTTCACGTTTGGTTTAGTCAAGACAAATGGATGGCCGATGTTTCAAAGTTCGATAAGACCTCAAAGTTCATTTACGCTCTTCATCTTCTTAGTTTTGTCCCTGGTTAGAAGAATTGGGTGTTGTTGTCTTTGATGGGAATGATGAGAATGAGGTTGATTTAGGTTAGGGTTCTTGTGTTCATTTTTTCATGAAGATTCAGAAACTCTATTGACGGTGATTTATAAAGATTTTGAAATTTTTTTCTTCTAATTAAATCTCATATTTTATTCAAAGTATAGTATGTTAGAACTTAATATTCTTAATATTAATTACTTACGTAATCTCACTTTTTTCCTTTTAACTTCTACGATTATTATTTTATCGTTATGTTATTTTTCTCCTATCTATTTTGAATGCTAGTCACATCGTTTAGATAAATTGTTTATCATCTAAAATTTTTAGTTTTATCCATAAAGTTAGCATTAAATATGTTTTAGAATTAAGTTGTTGCGAAATTTAACATGTACTTTCTAAAGTTTAACAGGTCATGCTCCTTGACCATATTCCTTGAATCTGTTTACAATCAAAAGATAGAAATCATATCATTATCATGAAACCAAAACATTTGAGGAAGTTAAACAAACAAACCAACTATCGTATTAACAGAGACAATGCTCGTTTTGTGCGCCTTCCAACTATCATCCACTATTGTGCGTAACTCAGCGCTAGAGGAACAACTTACCGCACCTTAAAAACCTGGACAGAAAATGGATTCAAGAATAATTTGAAATAGTGAAGTTTTGAGACATCAAGCTTAATGCAATATGTACAGTACTTCTTCCCCATCTATCAAGTAATATAATTATCTTTTTGTCCAAATTCCATAGTTTGATACTTTTGCATAGTAAAAGACAATAACAACATGCATGAGGCAATACTCCTATACATTTGAAGAAAAATTGACTGGCAAACTTAAACCGCTTTTGGGCCCAAACCACACACATAGGGTGGGAATAATAAATAACAGTTTCGGAAGAAAATAAAAGACAGCACCAGATAGAAGGTAGAGGTGTACAAACCTGGTTTGGGCCCAAACCGGTTTGAGTTGTAAATCGGCCCGATTTTAGTTAGCTTGGGCTAAAACTAGTTTGGCCCAAACCGATTCTTATTAATATTCAATTTTAGGGTTGAAAAACCCAAGCTGCCCAAACGGATTTGGATGGGGTTCAAAACTAGTTTTAGCATTTAAACCTGCTTTTTTTTTGGGCTCAAACCAGTTAGGTTGAAACCGATTCTTAACACAAAAATCCCAAACCTATACCAAACCACCGGGTCAGGGTCAGGCCCAAACTGGTTTCTTTGGGCTACCAAATTGGGCTGTAAACCGGTTCATCAGGCCCAAACCATTTTTTTGTACACCTCTAATACTCTAAGAGAAGGAAGTTTGTCCACTGATTATCCACAAAAAAGCAAGTTTGGATTTGGAAGCCTGAGAATGGATTCTCATTTCAGCCTTTCTTTGTTTCTGGCTTCATGTTTGACGTGGGACCAAATTAAGGATTTGTAAATTTAATGCTATTGGCCTGGCTGGACATATGTGGATCTCGATGGGTTAAAGACGACAACTTGTGGGCTTTTAAGGATATGCACAAATATACTTTTTAACATATATTAAAGAAAGAGTTTTACAACTCTAAAACAGTTAAAATTTATTAAAAGAATTTTTATAAGGTAGCATGCCCAGCTATGACTCCCACCACACCAAAGGATCTGAACCTGAGATTTATTTCACATGATGTTGCTCGAAGGTGTATTAACAAATTGTAAGAAAAATGAGGAATATAACTATAGATTGTGAGGTGAGGATTTATGTACAACAAAATTAACAAAATTTTATCCACTGGGAAGTTTAGGATTATAAGGTGCAGGATAGAAGAATGAATTTTGTCCAGAATAGAAGAAATCAATTTTGTGGATGCTATTTGTGCACTGATCTTCATGTAGTTTGTATATCATTGCAACTCATATTTCATCTCATTTTTATAAAAAAGTTGATGTTAAATAATGGGAAATCAGTGCGTTTTCGGGCTTCATCTCATTTTATTAAGCATGTTTTTGTTGCAACCAAATATACTTGTCTGGGTACTCAAAATTTGACATGAAACTGCCATGAACGAGAGAGATTAGCACCACTAGAGTTCAAACACAGCATCGAAGATGAGTTTAAAGTGCTGTCATCATGGGTTGGCATTGATTGTTGCTAATGGAAAGGAGTCCATTGTGATGTTGCCACCGGAAGAGTTGTCGGTCTTCATCTCAGAGGATATTACACCGGCAGCGATGATATTAATAACGATGATTACTATGAAGATTACTACTTAGAAGGTGGAAAGGTGAACACATATTTGGCTGAGTTAAGGCATCTGAAACATCTGGATTGAGTGGGAACAATTTTCAAGGAAGTCAGATCCCTAAATTCATTGGATCCTTCAAGCAGTTAAGTTACCTCGATCTCTCTCATGCAGGTTTTAGAGGTATTATCCCCCATCACATTGGAAATCTCTCCAATTTGAAGGTTCTTGATCTTAGTTTAAATGATGTGTGTCAGATGATATGGCATGGATTTTTAGCCTTTCCTCATTCGAGCATCTTGATTTGGGTGGTACGGATTTTTATCAAACAAAAGATATTAATATGATATTGTACATGATTCCATCAGTAACATATTTAAGTTTGAGTGGCTGTGCACTTTCTAATGTTGATCTTGGTCTTCATCTTAATTCAAGTAAAAAACTTCCCTCACTTTTTTCAGAACTTGACATCCTTAACGTTTTGATCTTTCAAGTTATAATCTTAGTGTGGCATGGAACTCTGTAAACCTGCTTAACATGATCCCTTCTTTATCAGAATTGCATTTGTCAGGGTGCCAACTTCACAATGCCCCCTTTTCACCCACTTATTTGGATTTCAGTGCCCATTCTAATATACAATATCTTGATCTTAGCTAGAATTCAATTGACGGTAGATTTCCATCTGAATTGATGAACATCACTTCCCTAAAAGTCCTTGACCTTTCATTCAGCAGCTTGAACTCATCAGTTCCTGTCATGCCTAACCTTCTAAAGCTCAATGTTTCTTATAATAACCTTGAGCACATTGAGCTTGTCGGGATTTGGAGACAATGCCATCTGAAGGAATTGATTTATCAGGTAGTTATTTTGGAGGAGAAATGATAGGGCCATCATCAAACACATCTGAATGTTCCCACTATGCTTTAGAGGTGTTGGAATCAGATAAAAATAAATTAAACGGTTCGATTCCAGAGTCTGTTGGAAAACTAAACAATTTAAGAGTCTTAAGTCTCAGCTCAAACAGTTTTACAGGTTCAATTCCAGAATCTGTTGGAAAACTAAACAATTTAAGAGTCTTAAGTCTCAGCTCAAACAGTTTTGCAGGTTCAATCCCTAAAGTTTTTGAGAGATTAAGATCTTTAGAAGTATTAGATCTGTCTGAAAACAGATTAATCGGTCCCATTCCGTCATTCCTTGGAAAAATGACCCAACTTGACCTTTCATATAATCAATTTAGCAGTTCTATCCCAGAATCATTGGGAAGATTAACAGGTTTAACTCATTTAAATCTGCAGAATCATTGGGAAGATTAACAGCTTTAACTAGTTTGAATCTGCAATCAAACCTGTTAACAGGTCCAATCCCAGTTTCATAGGTTGATTTTTAATGTCTCACATGAGTGGATACCTCCATTCCAACTGAAGATTGTTCGACTTAGTTCTTGCAAGATTGTAAATGGTTTTCCACAGTGTTTACCTTGTTGACTTCAAAAGCGTATGAAGACTTGTAGCTAGCATCACTTAATGGCTAGTTTAAGAAACTAGTTGGTATTAAGATATGAAGCATCTTACCTTTTCTAATCTTGGTTTCGGTTACAGGTTACAACTAAATATCAATATATTATTGTCGGTTGCTATGTACAAAAGAGGCTAACTCTGCTCAAGTTCAATTATACACATAGTGTCAAAGATGATTTCAAAATGTTGTCATCATGGGTTACGGCTGACTATGTTCATGGTATCGAGTTAGTTGCGATAGTTCCACCGGTAGCGTTTGCCAGCTTTCATCTCATACGGGAATTGTAAGGTAACTTTCTTATTCATGTGGGGAAACACTCACCACAACAATTGAAGAAGATTACTTAGTTAATGAAGAGTACTTCATAAAACCAACTAAACCGCCCAGACGGGCCTGTGGGGGGCGGGGTGGATGGGCCTCCACGGGGCTCGACGTCCCACCGACGACCCCCACACCTGATAACCTTATACATCTAGGTCTCAAGCTTTCATAACTAACAATTCATAAACACAAATTGCGAATAACAATAAAAAAAATATAATAACAAACCGAACCAGCAGAATAGTAATTTAGCTAATAAACGATTTGCTTGACTTCATTGGTTATAAGATAAAGTATTCACATGAACAGCCAGCCAGCCACCCTCTTAATCACCCATCTTCTTATTCCAAAAATCCCCTTCAACTTTTCAAAAGCCATTTCTCTTAATGAGCAAATTCATATGAAAACCCAGCAACCACTGCCCAGAGAACACATCCCAATATCCATCGACGAACACACCAGTGGCTGCAACTTATATCCTGCAACACTTTCACTCACTTCCTCTGGGTCACAAGCGGTCAAAATCAACCCAACTTTGCCGTTAATGTGAGGAATTGCGCCAACAAAAGCGAGTTTTCCGGCAGATGGGGCATGGATGGCGAGTGAGCGCCTCATGAAAGAATTCTTACCCATGACGACCGATGAGTGGGTCGCAATCCTTGCCTTATGGCCTGAATTTGGTTGACACGAATATTGTCGGCACTGACGATGAGGAGGTGGGTGTTGTTGTGTTTGAGGTGGTTGTGTAGCCTCTGGAGGTAGATTGCCTGCCTTGCTGCCTTGGAAGCCATGGAGGTTGGTTTAGGTGATGGTTGTTGTGTTCATGATTTAGCCGTCCAGTGTCTTAAAGAAGCCCATGAAATAGAAGTAAGAATATGGCCCCAATTTAATACCAACATTAGGTGGGTTTTTTTTCCTTTCTTTTTAACTTATTTATTTACATCTATTTGGTGTTATCGGAATATAGTTCAAACCATAAAACGATAAAAAAGACAATATTGTTTTGTGTGTGTATATATAAAAGCACTCATGCTTCACAGCAGAGTAAGTTTAAATGATCACATGCTATGTTTTATATAACAATTTGGCACAACAAAATGTTTAGAGGTGTTTTAGTTTACACTTCACTTTAGACGTAAGAAGCGGGAATGGTAATAAAAGAACAAAAAGGCGCATTCTCCTTTAATTTAGACGGCTTCGTCTAAAAGTGTTGGTTTCCAAAAAAGTTGGGAGCCTATTTCAAGTTGCACTTCTATTTAAAGACGAAAGAATAAACTGATACTTTATAAATATTACATTAAAAGTACTTGGAATAAATGGGCTGGGTAATAACAAACGTTGCTTCTAAAGTATCAATATTACATTAAAAGTACTTAGAACAAATGGGGGGTAATAACAAACGTTGCTTCTAAAGGAAAAACGTTGACGACTACACCAAAATAGCTCATGGTTCTTCTTTTCAAAGAAATAAACGGAAAAAAACAATACAAGTATATTTGCCAAGTGGGTTGAGTAATAACAATTTCGTGTCAAATTGAGTATTTGTTGATGCGGTTCAAACTGGGCCACCCAAATCAGCCCGAAACTTGTCTTGTCTAAAAAATTTGTTTTTTCAACCAAAATAATAAACGCCTAAGTTAAAATGGTTTAAATTGTTTATGCATCAATCTTTGGCCGATTTTCAGCCCTACTTTTCAATTTGCATCAGAGAACTTGAAGTTGACGATATTGGAAAGTCGTGCATCGTTTGTCCGAAGATAAAATTCTTGAAATACACTGAACAAATCAATTTTTGTATGAGAGTTAATTAAAATAAACACCATAAAGAATTTCTTTAAAAAATTACATGGTACCATAATGAGTATTAATGAATCACGTCCAAAATGTCTTCCGGTTTCTTTAGATGAACTAACTGGCTTGGTATGAACATTCAAAGAAACACAAAGAATGAATTCATCATCACTTTATAAAAATCAAAGATTCTTAATAATAAACACCTATGTTATATTTAAATAAATGATGTAAGGAATACCCGCGAGATGAAACTATCGTGTCACTCTCTTTTAGTGGGAAAGCTGAAGTACCACAATGAAAATTAAAATAAAATTAATCATGATAAATGAAAAGATATCCTTTTTATCTTTTAATCTCATATTTAAGAACTACACACACTGTTAAGAGTGAATCAAATCAGACTCCAAATTGTTGTCAAAACACTACTTGCATAGGAAGCTGCATATTCGATAAAAGAAACCAGTCATGATTCATGAAAATAAGATCACTTTGGTTCTAAGTAAAAGACCATTCCCTTGTTCTTATTTTTTCCAAATCAATGAAAAATAAAAATAAAAATTGAAATAATAATATTGTACCTGCCGGCAGTGGCGGATCCAGGGGTTCCTGGGTTCCTATGAACCCCCTCGGTTTGGAAAAAAAATGGAAAATTTTAGCGTAAACCTTATATGATTTGGAAAAAGTTAGTGAGATTCTAGCAAAAGAAACCCTTTGAAAAAAATTTCTGGATTCACTATGAAGTCAACTGCACGAACATGTAGTTTATTCATCTTCGTTTACCTTGGGCATGCATTTTATATGCTAATTTATGAATTATGAGTACATTTCCATGACACAGATTGGAATTATATAAAAGACTCAGAAGGATACCATCATGTATAAATGTCATAGAAACATACCTAACAACACGTACTGGGTATCTCTTTTTGTTACTAACTCTTAAAGCAACATTAAACTTATTAAACTTTTGATCGAACGATCGTGTCTTGTTGGTTCTTTTATTTCCACTCAAGTATTGATGGCGTATGGTATTGGACGTAACCCGAATGATCGGACATTTCCATTACTTATTGCCTTTTATTATAATATTTATTATTATTGCGTACTAACTCGCGAAGCCTAGCGTGTTGTAGTTTACACTACACTAGGTTGTGGGCTTGTAGATTCTAACTGGACCTGTCCCATTGAGGTTATAATTGCCCATGTCTCCTATATAAGGAGGTCTTCACCTCCTTATTGGAGCAAGAGACATGGGCAAACACACTTTTTGTAGCTGGAAATAAAGGATTTTTCCGCTACTAGCCGTCTCTACATCCCCGCTTTTCTCTCTTCTCCATTGCAGATCTAGGTTCAAGAGGAAAAATAAGGTGTGATTCTCCATCCTTGCAGAGAAAGCGGTTCGAATCCCTCATCGGGTGAATCCATGTTTCTTCAAGCATCTTTCACACTGTCGATAACAAAGAAAAATGTTATAGAATTATGCAGCAAAGGTTGAAACTTCCAAAAAGATCTACATACAACATATGGTTATGATACCATTAGAACCATCCAAGGTATAACAGCTGATGGAACCTCTTATTTACGGTTGTATAAGAATCGTTTAATAGCATGAACATTTAATTGAACGAAGGGGCAGTCTTAATTTGCGTCATCACTCCCACCAAATTCAATTCTCATTTAATAGCTGGCTTTCTATCTTCAACTCTCATTTGTGAATAAGGGCAAAGATGGAATTAAATTTTACATTGTAAAGGAGTAGCATGATAAATTCATCACCTAGTCCGTTAAGTGTCATAAAATTTGAAGCTAGATCCCATTCTAACCCTCTCAAATTCCTTGTGCTCATTTATGCATATTGCTTCAAAAGATGTACACAACGTAAAAATTACATTTCCGTACACTAGATTTGTAGTTATATATAGTTTTAGATAATTAATGAATATATTTATGGGCACATATCACATTTTAGCGTTTCTTCACACTTATGTTTCTTTTGTCCCTCCTATTAAATCATAATAATAAATTATAACTTTCCTGCATTTCTATACTGTTAAAGAATAATATCAAACTACAATTTTCTTGCTTTTCTATTATTAATTTAAGAGTTAATTACGTTTTTCGTCCATGTGATTTGTCAAAAATCACTATTTCAGTCCATTAGTTTAAAAATTGTCATTTCAGTCCCTGTGGTTTTACTCTTAACTATTTCAATCCATTGGTTTGTCAAAAATCACTATTTCAGTCCATTAGTTTGCAATAAAGTGTCGGAATAATTGGATGGAATTAACGAATGTGGATTGAAATAGTTACGAAAGCAAAATCACAGGGACTGAAATGACAATTTTTAAACTAATGGACTGAAATAGTGATTTTTGACAAACCACAGGGACGAAAAAACGTAATTAACTCTTAATTTAATATTTCTTTTCTCAGTTATATACTGTATTCTCCGTTTATTAAAAAAATATTTAATATTTCACTGATTACAACCTGTATAACATTCGGGTTTTGTAACATAGTATAGTAATATAATCAACATTTATTTTGCGAATGTAATTTATAATACATGTATGATTGTTATATATGTTATTTAATCAATAAACTAATAGATCTGTTTAAGCATGTAGATATCACTTAGGTGAGCTCTTGGGTCTTAATAATCTTAATAACCCAATCAACCCGGTCCCATTACATCTAAGCCTGCAGATCCGTCCTGTATTCAGTTTTTAAACCTGCATCCGTCATCCTCTTCAGAGACCGTGGAGGACCACTAGAAGGACACGATGATCTTTTCTAGAAGAGCATCTATTAAAAATGGTGATCCGTGTCACACCCCGACCCGCAGCGGAAATAAAGTCGAGGCATAATTGGGTTATCACCAAAGCTCATGACATTTACTAAAAGGTTTCATATTTATTACATTGGGATTAAAACTTCAAATATCCAAAACAAGGAACATACAAGCACAAATAAACATTGTTCTAAACAGAATATAGTTTATTAAGCTTCTAAGGCCATTCCTATGTGTTCCTCTCCTCAGACTGTCCACCTATATCATGCGTAAAACAAAGTTTTGAGTCAACAAAAGTTGGCAAGTGAATCTAAGTAAAACAATTTAAACAATTGGTATATCAGTTATTTAAATAAAAATTTGTGCATGAAACATAAGTGAGCATATGCATATATAAACAATCACAAACCACATAATATCCACAATGAACACATGACATGATGAATGATGAACTTGAGATCAAGGCTCAATCAAACGAGCCGATCTAATGAGGCACCTGATGCTCACTCGTATCCCACAAGGAACTGATGAGCCTTAAATGAATGATTTCACTGAAATGAAAAAACGTAACGACACATAATCACACCAACAAAAATACACATTTGATCACATAATGATGTTAGCACAAATGTATGAATAAATAAGTAAAACATGTACGACACATGATACATCCCAAACGTGATTAAAAGGGGGGTTTGTAAGGATTCACTCACAATGGATGCATTTCTTTGGTTGACGAAGTGTGCGCACGAATTTAAGATTTAGCCGACGAAGGGAAACTAGCCTAATTAATAACGTAAAAATTGATAAATAAAAGTTAATATTTCATTTTAATTCTTTTTATTTAGATTACCTTTGTGATACTAAGTGGAGGTCTTAATTTTGTTATAATTATAAATATGGAATTGAAGAAAGTAATTAGTTACATAAGTAATTGAAAATATACAAAAATAAAAATAAAATTTTTGACCTTGTCAGGCGGTCAGAACCTGACCGGTTCAACATATGATTTTTGGATGCGTGTGATGAGACTCGAATCCGTAACCTCTCAGTTGCGTGCACGCAGCTCTTCCAACTGAGCTACATGTCTAACCCGAAAGTATTTGATTTTTAATTATTCTTATAGACTTGTTGAGTTCAATCCAGAAATCAATTAGTTTAAAAAGGTTTTTAAAAGGTCCAACCGGAATGGAGTCTCCGACTCGAACCCGCGTCCCCGAGGTGGTTTGCACCCAACCCATCCAACTGGTCTGGGTGTTTAACCCGAATATAACATAATTTTTATTATAATAATCCTCTTCTTAAAGTTCATCTTCTTCACTGTTCTGGTAAAACCCAGAATTGAACTTGATCGCGACTAGATGACAAGATGGGATTGATATGAAGAATATGGATTAGTCAGGTCTATAATAAATTACAGAACAATTGAGAGGTTTACCATCAATGCGGCACTCCGGCGATGGGTTCCGGCGGCGTATTCCGGCGAACAGCATGGGACTCGACAAAAAAACAAAGAACGAGAGCAGAGGATTTCGATTGGTGATTGAATGTGTGAGCGTGGAATGATTGACAGGAAAAGTGTTTATAGACAAAATGATTTCAATCCTAGCTTTAATTTTGCTTCGGTTTTAGAACATGATTACGATTATGAATGAAATTCTTATTGAATTCGGTTATAACTGATGATTACCATCAGTTACATCCGTTAACAATTAACAAAAACGCACGTTATTCCCCGGATTTTCGCGAATCAGACTCCACTAAACGTCTTGAAGATGAAATCCAGGTGTTGCAGGTTTGTTTATCAACACCATATATAGATTATTTGATTCAATTAAAAACACAAAGATGTGTGCAGAGTAGTGGTGTTTTATGTAGTGTGAAAACGTGGAGACCTGAGTTCGAGTCCCGGTTTCCCCTTTTTATTTTTTTCTGTTTTCATTTTTTTTTCTTTCAATTTTATTATCATTTATTTATTATGATATTAAATTTTGTAACATTTATTATTTGCGAAGCATTAAACCAAACGTTTCAAATAAATACGCAACGGATATTTTAAACCAAAAATTGATTAAATAAAAAAATGCAGGGTTTTTTAAACCCGATTTACACAAATGTTACAGTATCCCCTACTTTTAGGAATTTCGTCCGAAATTTAAGTAGTAGCCGTAACTGGAAAAAGATGCGGTATTTCTCGCGCATTGAGTCTTCACGTTCCCAGGTAAACTATGTCCTCGTTTTGACTCCCAACCACCCAGACTATTGGAATACGACTTCGCCTCAAACGCTTTTCACCGAAGTCCATGATTTCAACTGGTTTTTCAACGAAGTGCATTGATTCATCAATTTGAATATCTTCTAAATGAACATGAAGATTCTCGTCGGCAAGCACTTTTTCAAGTTTGATACGTGAAACGTGGGATGAATTCTGTTGAGTTCTTCTGGTAAGTCAAGCTTGTATGCTAAAGAACCTACTCTTTCGAGTACCTTGAATGGTCCCACATAGCGTGGTGCTAGCTTGCCCTTTTGACCAAAACAAACCACTCCCTTCAACGGTGATACTTTCAAAAGTACTTGATCACCAACGCAAAACTCTAATGGCTTTCGTCGTTTGTCAGCGTAGCTCTTTTGACTGACTACGAGCTGCTATAAGATTATTTCGAATTTGGAGGATTTTGTCAGTCGTTTCTTGAATCAACTCAGGTCCAGTGATTTGCGCTTCACCAATTTCGTGCTAACATATAGGAGATCGGCATTTACGACCATATAAGGCTTCAAAAGGAGCCATACCAATGCTTGAATGATAGCTATTGTTATATGAAAATTCTACCAACGTAGGTGAGTGTCCCACTTACCTTTGAAGTCTATGACACATGCTCGCAAAATGTCTTAAGGGTTTGTATGGTGCGCTTAGATTGACCATCAGTTTGAGGGGAAAGGCAGTGCTGAGATCTAAACCTGTACCCAAAGCGGATTGTACGGCTTGCCATGTTCGTGAAGTAAAACGGCCGTCACGATCGAAAATGATACTTAAGGGTACGCCATGACGGCTTACGAAATTTCATTGATATAAATATGAGCTAACTTTCGTTCTTGAAGTCTTCGCTGATTGGAATGAAATGCGCTGATTTGGTGAGACGATCAATGATAACCCATATGGTGTCATACCCACTAGAGGTGCGAGGTAACCCGTAATGAAATCCATGGTTATATTTTACCACTTCTATACGGGTATTTCGGGTTGGACAAAAAGTCCTGAAGGTCTTTAATGTTCAGTTTTTACTTTGGAACATGCAAGGCACTTGGAAACAAAAATAGCGATATCTTTCTTCATGCCAGGCCACCAGTAGGAGTATCGTAGATCTTGGTACATCTTATCGGCTCCGGATGTATAGAGTAACGTGTTTTGTGAGCCTCATTCATTAAAAAAGCACGAATGTCGTCACAATTGGGTACCCAAATACGATTCAAGTAATAGAGAATACCGTCCGACTTGGATTCTAGTTTGGTTTCAGCTCCACAAGACAGTTCATCTCGTACATCATTTTCCGTGACGGAAATATGTTGAGCTGCTCTAATTCGGTTTTGAAGATCGGTCACAATTTGAGAACACAAAAGACGGGTTGAGTTTGCATACTCCTTTCGACTAAGGGCGTTCGCCACAACATTAGCCTTGCCAGGATGATATCGAATTTCACAATCATAATCATTTAGGAGTTCGACCCATCGTCGTTGCCTCATGTTCAACTCTTTTTGATTGAAGATATGTTGAAGGCTCTTGTGGTCAGTGTAAATTTCACACTTAGTACCATAGAGATAGTGTCTCCATATCTTTTGAGCGAACACGACTGCTCCAAGTTCTAGGTCGTGAGTGGTATAATTCTTCTCATGTACCTTGAGTTGCCTTGAGGCATAGGCTATCACCTTTCCTCTTTGCATTAGAACACAACCTAACCCTTGTCCTGACGCATCACAATAAACCACAAAATCTTCGCAACCATCAGGAAGTGTAAGAATAGGTGCATCATAAAGCTTTTGCTTCAAAGTTTAGAAAGCCTCCTCTTGCTTGGCTCCCCAATTAAAGGGTTTTCCCTTGTGAGTCAAGGCTGTGAGTGGAACGGCGATACGGGAGAAATTTGCAATGAAACATCGATAATAACCAGCCAAACCAAGAAATGACCTAACTTCGGTAGGAGTACGTGGCGCATGCCATTCTTGTACCGCTTTGATCTTTGCAGGGTCAACATGAATCCCTTTGTCGTTAACGACATGACCAAGAAATTGTACCTCTTTTAACCAAAATTCACATTTCGAGAACTTAGCATAAAGCTTTTCAGTTCTCAAGAGTGTTAGAATGAGTCGAAGATGACGCTCATGATCAGATTTTTTCTTGAAGTAGATAAGAATATCATCAATGAAAAATATAACAAAACGATCGAAATAGGATTTACACACCCTATTCATCAAATCCATGAAAACAGTAGGAGCATTGGTCTAACCAAAAGGCATAACCATGAATTCATAGTGGCCATAACGAGTTCGAAACGCAGTCTTTGGAATATCTTCTTCACGCACTCTAAGTTGATGATAACCAGAATGAAGGTCGATCTTTTGAAAAACAGGTGGCACCTTGAAGTTGATCTAAGAGATCATCAATACGAGGTAATGGATAGCGTTTATTGATGGTCAGTTTGTTAAGCTCTCTATACTCGATGGACATACGAAAAGTTCCATCTTTCTTCTTTACAAAAAGAAAAGCCGCACCCCAAGGTGATGAGCTAGGACGTATAAATCCCTTGTCAGACAACTCTTGCAGTTGACTAGCTAACTCTTGCATCTCAGATGGGGCTAACCTATAGGAGATTTTGCGATTGGTGTGGCACCAGGTACAAGATCAATTCGAAATTCAACTTCCCGCATAGGAGGAAGTCCTGAAACGCCGTTGGGAAAAACTTGAGGAAATTCTTTAACGATGGGAATATCTTCGAGCTTCCTTTCCTTGCCTTCCTTCTTGACAATATGAGCTAGAAACGCGGTGTAGTCTTTGCGAAGATATCTTCGAGCTTGGGGACAAGACATCAACTTGAGCCCTTTAGAAGGAGTTTCTCCAAAGATTCGTAGAGTTTGTCCGTCAGCGAGAGGAATTCGAATAAACTTCTCGTGGCAAACAACTTTGGCGCGATATTGACTAAGCAGTCCATACCGATGATAATGTCGAAACTACCCAATTTCACAGGAATAAGATCAATCGAGAAAACGTGGTCATTAAGGGTAAGAGTACAATCACGTATAATCGAGTCTAACGTAATCGGTTCTGTCACACCCTGACCCGCAGCGGAAAATGGTAGTTGGGGCATGATTGGGTTTTCATCAAAGCTCATGACATTTACTATAAAGTTTCATATTTATTATTTCTCTTTAAAGAAGAAGTTACAATAAACATACAAATACATCATGCTCAAATACATCTTCATTCAAATTACAAGCTAGAGTACATTTACAAAGGAAAACAAAACTAAACATTTTATTCCAGGGCATTTAACTTGTTTATTCTTCTAGGCCATCCTATGTGTTTTCTTTTCTAAACCGGATCACCTGTATCATGTGTAAAATAGGGTTTTTGGGTCAACATAAGTTGGCGAGTGAATCTTATTTAAATATTTGAAAGGATTAGTTTATATTGGTTATTTGAATAAAATTGTGCATAACCAAATATGAATAAACGTAAATGTAACTTTAATCACCAAAACACATAATTTCAATAAATGCACAAGCACACACACCAAATGAATGAACAATGAGATCAAGGCTCATTCAAACGGAGCCGATCGAATGAGGCACGTTTTGTCATGATTTCCTTCAACTCTTCCCAAGTCAAAGTCATAACATCTTCAGCACCTCGCTTGGCCTTTTCTGTATTCCACCATGTAAGTGCTACTCCAAACAAACGACCGGTAGCATATCGCACCTTGCGATCATCGGGGCAGTCGCAATTGAGAAAAGTGTTTTCCATCTCCTCAAACCAAGGAGGAGAGCGGTGACACCTTCAATCCCTTCGTATTTTGGAGGATCGTAGGATTTGAAATGCTTGAAGGTGCATTTAGTGGCTTTGGGGGGGGATTGACAATGTTTTGATCTTCTTGGTGGATTGGGTTGACGGGATTAGCGGTAAGGGCCTGTTGAACTTGAACTACGATGTTGGGTATTACGGCAGCCATTTGTTGAGCGATTCGGGCAGCCATGCGCTCGCGGGATTTTCCTGATCTCATTTTTCTACGAGCGAGACTAGAAGACATCTACAAGGAATACGTATCAAGAGTATGAGTTTGACGTTTTAGGGGTCATGTGTCGTATTTAGGAATGAACATTCATAAAATAAATGGTGAATAATAAATTTACTACATCCATAGGATGTCTTGGGCTTTGCTCGTAATTGGGCCTTGCATGCCGCCATACTTCACCTTCGTAATCATGTGGGCCCCCATGATTACCGGGCCTTTCATATGGTTCGCATGTGTTAGCCTGGTAACGTACACTAAAACCCGGAGAAAATTGAGAAATATGTATGTAACGTATGAATATTCGGAGTGCATCCAGGTGTGGACACGGTGACACCTCAAAGTGGGGTTAGTTCGAACGACGTTTGGTGTGGCATGTTTTAGCCTAATAGGTCCTTCGTACTCTCATCGTTAGTCCCCAGGTAGGCAAACTGGTCTGTTATATTGGATTTATACGAATGCCAACCTAGACAGGACGTTCCGACTACCGGTACTTGTACCCTTACAGTTACTACATGCCCGTCGTAGAACTCACTTTGATGAGATTGAAAAACGAAAATTGTGACAAAGTCTTGAATAAATGAGACATAAGGATGATTTGAATATGTGAACATTGAAATATGCGTGATGAATGTATATGTAAGCATGTTATGTTTGACAATAAGTATAACTCATTAAATATCACACAATATGATAGTGGAAGTGTTTGCATGCATTTGTGTATGTAATAAATACGAAACAAATAAACATCATGAGTTTGCATGTAACCACATAAACAATTAAAATCTAATCAACTATAGTATAGGCTCTAAAGGTCTAATAACCTATCCTATATCCCTATAGTCAAAAGCTCTGATACCAATCTGTCACACCCTGACCCGCAGCGGAAAATGGTAGTCGGGCATGATTGGGTTTTCATCAAAGCTCATGACATTACTATAAAGTTTCATATTTATTATTTCTCTTTAAAGAAGAAGTTACAATAAACATACAAATACATCATGCTCAAATACATCTTCATTCAAATTACAAGCTAGAGTACATTTACAAAGGAAAACAAAACTAAACATTTATTCCAGGGCATTTAACTTGTTTATTCTTCTAGGCCATCCTATGTGTTTCTTTTCTCAACCGGATCACCTGTATCATGTGTAAAATAGGGTTTTTGGGTCAACATAAGTTGACGAGTGAATCTTATTTAAATATTTGAAAGGGTTAGTTATATTGGTTATTTGAATAAAATTGTGCATAACCAAATATGAATAAACGTAAATGTAAATTTAATCACCAAAACACATAATTTCAATAAATGCACAAGCACACACACCAAATGAATGAACAATGAGATCAAGGCTCAATCAAACGGAGCCGATCGAATGAGGCACGCGATGTTCAACTCGTCTCCCACGAGGAACTGATGGGCCTAATGCGTGATTTGCACACAACTTGACAAGAATGTAACACGTATCACAACAAACAATGTTTACATCATAAGTTTAGGTCATATAATGGTAATAGCACAAGTTTGAATAAATGTAATAATTATAGCGACACATGATACACAAAAAACATGAATAAAAAGGGGAATTTGTAAGAATTCACTCACATTGGGTGCGTTCTTTTGATGACGTTGGATGCGCACGAGTTTTGGGATTTGATCGACGAGGAAAACTAACCTAACATAATAACGAAATGGTTCGGTAAATGAATGGATTTTATTTGAGATAATAATTTTAATTCATAACCTTAATAGGATTTTTAGATTTATTTTTGTGAGTTTAAGGACATTTTCTAACTTTAAAAATATTATTTTTTAGTATTTATAAATAATTTTCTCAATAAATAAATAAAAAAAATAAAAAAAAAGTTGACTTTTGACCATGTTGACCGTTGACCGTTGACCGGTCGAACCGTGTTTATTCTATGCTGAGTGAGGTTTGAACTCGTGACCTCTCGTATACGTGCACGCAGCTCTACCAACTGAGCTACGTGTCTAACCCGAAATATTTCTGATTTTAATTATATTTATATACTTTTTAGTTTATTCAGAATTTTATTTAATTAAAAATGTTTCAAATATCATCTGGCCGGCTAGCTTAGCGGGGATCGAACCTGTGACCATCGACTTAACTTGCACCCAGCCCGACCAACTGGGCTGGGTGTCTAACCCGTAATATATAGTTCTTAAATTATATTTAACAACATACTGTGGACAAATCTGTTTTGGTTTTAAAAAAATGGATTTTATTTCAGAAAGTCGAAACAGGTGTGGCTCGAACCCGGGATATACGCTTTTGAAATTGCACACAGTCCACCGCTGGACTGTGTGTCTAACCCTGTTAAAATACCAAGTTTTATTACACATATATATTTAGATTGGCTTCATCTTCTTCAATCGACTTAATACCCAGAAACATAACTCGACTGTTTAATCAAATCTTATTGAATTAGTTGATTGATTATTACTGATAATGAAAATAATTTAAACAGAATAGGATTTAAGAATGTTGTACCGAAAAGGTGTGATGTCCGATGAAGTTCCGGTGACTGAAAGAAATACCGGCGAAGTGTAACTTGCGACAGGGGATCTACAAGGAGTTTGAGGTGAGTGTGGGTGACTTCTGTCGAAGCTCTAGAAGTCCTATTTATAGAGTAAGGCAATACTGGAATGGGTTCGGTTTTCCGGCGAGACTCCGACGGCTGAGGTCAATTCCGGCGAAGTGCAAAAAGAAAAACAGAGAGTTTTGAGTGGAAATTCGAAAGAAATGAGCGAGATATTGAGGTAGGAAGCATCGATATATATAGTGTGGATATTCAATCATGAGATTTCGGTTTCATTCATGGATTGCCGGTCATTGATTTCGTTCAGCTCAGACGAATTGATTCAAAATTTCCGTTAAATCTGATGATTAAAAGCAGTTACACGCGTTAATCAAAGGGAAACGGTAATTTGGATTGATTGCTAGAATCATGTTCCGACTGTTATGGTTCTGAGATTTGGAATTCAATTTCAAGCGTTGTTTTAGTATATAAATTAATTGCTTTAGGATTTTAACAGATATGTCTGTGTAGTGTAGTGGTGTATTGTGCGTTTGTTCATCCGGTGACCCGGGTTCGAAACCCGGCGTCTCCTTTTATTTTTTTTTATTCATTAATTATTATTAATTTTCAATTATAGATTTTAAATTCTAATATATTTATTAATTATGTATTGTTTAAAATTAATATGAACCAAAAATACGCAACGAACTTTATAACTGAATGTTTGACTGATAAACGAAGCGGGTTTTGGAAACCCGTTTTTCGACGGATGTTACAGGTTCACCATCAGTTACTTCCACCGTGAATGGTTCAGCGAGACTAACGTGAGGTAAATCAAGAAAGGATTCAAATTCTAAAGACACTAAACTCTTATCCGCACCAGTATCAAACAGTATGAATGCATATCTACCATTTTAGGAAACGTACCAATGACCACATTACTATCAGCCCTAGCTTGGTTGGCGTTGATGTTGAAAGCCCTTCCTCTAGCAGGTGGATTAGCTTGGTTGGCTTGGTTCACTGGATTGGCTTGGGCTTGGGCGTTGATGATGTTTACCAGGCGTGGGCATGTGTTACGAAAATGAGTTGGATCACCACAGTTGAAACATGCTCTGACAGGTTGCATCATTGGGTAATTGGGCTGGTAGTAGGGTTGAGCAGGTGGTAAGAGTAAGGGTTGTTGATTTTGGGCTTGGCCCACCACTTGATTATTGGTTTGGGCTTGAGGCTGGTTGCGGTTTGGCTTTTGGAGGATACGGCAAGTTTGAATCGTGTGACCTGCACCGCCACAACTTGTGCAGTATTGGCAGGGGTTCTCAGGAGGATGGTGATATTGGCATCGGTTACATTTTGGGTGAGGACCAGTATATGGTTTCTTAAATGGGCGGCTTGAGGGGCGACTTGCGTGATTGGGGCAGCAGTGAGAGGGGAATTGGTTTGAGTAACGGCGAAATTCTTCCCATTGCGCTTCCTTTTGCCAACAAATTTGGAAGATGAACCTGCTAGAGTTGGGGTTGGAGTTTCAGCAGGTGCCTTATCTTTCTTTTTCTCATCTTTAAAATCACCATTTCGCATGTGATTTTCCGTAAGTTCGGTAGCCAGCTCCATGGCAGCTTTTAGTGTTGCAGGTGTGGTAATTAACACATAATCTTGAATTCTCGAGGGAAGACCTCGAATGTAATGCTCGATTAAATGATAAAGCGGGGTGAACAGATTAAGGACCATCTGATTTAACTCGAGGAACCTCTTGTTGTAGGTGTTGTGGTCTCCCTTTTTTTGCTTGAATGAGTAAAACTCATCTTCCAGTTTCTTGATTTCGCTTCTTTGACAGAAGCTTCTCGTCACGATTTCCCTCAACTCATCCCAATTCAAGGCCATAGCAGCTTCAGCACCTCGCTTACCCTTTTTTGTGTTCCACCAGGTAAGTGCTACTCCAAACAACCGACCAGTAGCATAGCGCACCTTGCGATCATCGGGACAATCACAATTGAGAAAAGTGCTTTCCATCTCCTCAAACCAACGGAGGAGAGCAGTGACACCTTCATTCCCTTCGTATTTTGGGGATCGCAGGATTTGAAATGCTTGTAGGTACATTTGATGGTGTTGGGAGGAGGAAAATTGGCGATATTTTGCCCTTCTTGGCGGTAAGTGCTTGTTGAACTTGCACAGCGATATCAGGAAGTACGGCAGCCATCTGTTGAGCGATTTGAGTGGCCATACGTTCGCTAGATCTTCCTGACCTTCTACCGCCTCGAGAGTGTCTAGCCGACATCTACAGGAAATACGTAGCGAGAATATGAATTGAACGTTTTTAGGTGTCATGTGTCGTAAAAGGTGGAAAACATCATTCAAATTAATTGAAAACCAGAAATTAACTACATCCATAGGATATCTTGGGCTTGCTTAAGATTGGGCCTCCTAATGTCCCCCATACTTCGACCTTGGTAGTCACGTGGGCCCCCATGACTACTGGGCTTGGTAGAGTTCACATTGGTGTTGGCCTGTTAATGCTTGCATCACCCGAATGAAAATCGTAAAACATAATTGTAAGGTATAAGGTCAGAATGTGTCCAGGTATAGACACAATGACAACTCAAAGTGGGGTTAGTTCACACGACGTTTGGTGTGGCATGCTTTTGTCACACCCCGACCCGCAGCGGAATAAAAGTCGGGGCATAATTGGGTTATCACCAAAGCTCATGATGTTTACTAAGATGTTTCATATTTATTAAACTCAAATTACAAACTTAAATATCCAAAACAAAAATTCATACAATTACAAGAAAATGAAACTACATAATTATTCCAAAGCATAAACTTGTTTATTCTTCTAGGCCTTCCTAAGTGTTTCCTGTCTCAGCTGAATCACCTGTATCATGTGTAAAACGGGGGAGATTTTGGGTCAACAAAAGTTGGCGAGTGAACCTTAATAAAACATTTTTACTAATTTCTTGTTTTATTTGATAAAGAAAATTCGTGCAATAATCACATGTGAGCAAACATATATATATATAGATAAACAATCACAAACCACTTTGGATGAGTATATGACATGAATGATGATGTATGTGAGATCAAGGCTCAATCAAACGGAGCCGATCTAATGAGGCTCCTGATGCTCAACCCGTATCCCACGGGGAACTGATGGGCCTAATGAAATGCGTGCACTGAAAATGATAAATCCAATCTACATATAATTCACACAACAATTGATACACATTTGATACACATTTGATCACGGATATGATGTATGCACAAGTGTTTAAATAAAATAAAAGAATTATACGACATATGATACACCCCAAAACATGATTAAAACGGGAAATTGGTAGAGATTCACTCACAGTAGGTGCGTTCTTTGATGACGATGAATGCGCACGAATTTATGATTCAACCGACGAGGGAAAAACTAACCTAAATAATAACGAAATGATTCGATAAATAAATAAATTTTATTTGAGATTAATATTTTTAATTAGTGCTCTTAATGGGATTTTTAGATTTATTTTTGTGAGTTTAAGGAAATTTTCTAACTTTAAAAATCTTATTTTTAGGTATTTTTAAATGATTTTTCAATTAAATAAATAAGTAAAAATAAAAAAATGGGTTGACTTTCTGTCAGGTTTGACCGGGTCTGACCGGTCAGACTGTGTTTATTATATGCGGTGAGTGAGGTTCGAACTCGGGACCTCTCGTATACGTGCACGCAGCTCTACCAACTGAGCTACGTGTCTAACCCGAAATATTCTTGGTTTTAATTATATTTATATACTAACTGACTCTAACCATATTTAGTCTAGTAAAAATGTTATAATATGGCCGAACCGGGTGCAGAGACTCGGAGTCGAACTCGGGACCTTCGGTTCAGTGCGCACAGCCCAACCAGTTGGGTTGTGTGTCTAATCTGTTTAACTACTGGATTATATTCCTCTTACGTATATACTGTGACTTGATCTGATTAGGTTTTAAAAATGTTGGTTTTATTTCTGAAAGTCGGTAACGTGTGCGATTCGAACTCGGGACGTGTGTATTGTATTTGCACACAGTCCACCGCTGGATTGCGTGTCTAACCCGGTTAAATATCCGTTTTTAATTATACTAATACACATTTTCATCTTCATCTTCTTCACTTACAAAAATACAGAACAGTGAAATCCGACTGTTCTGTTTAATCGACCACAACTTATACTTGATTGAAATGGAAAGAAGATTAAGTGATATGGTATACCAAAACAGCGAGTTTGCTTCAGATTTCCGGCAAGATTTCGTCGGCTCTGATTTGTGATTTCCGGCTGAGTGAACTGTTTAACAGTTTCGATTATTGTGTTGAGCAATTAGATTACTAATCAAGAGATGGCAAGAAAGGTTTAGATGATTGTACCGATTAGGAGTAAGGCTTCGGTTCTCCGGTGATATTCCGGCGAGTGCGAGAACTTCCGACGACGTGTTCTGAGTGGACTAAAGCTTCAGGAAGTGAGCGCGGTTCTGAGCGAAAGGTTTACAGGAGGTTGGAGTGGGTATTTATAAGAAGGAACAGTTGATTTGGGTTTGAATTAAGGTCAACAATCTCGATTAAAGATTTCCGACGGTTTTTGACTAAATTGATTGCCGGCAACGGTTATAACTGATGTCGAAATCAGTTTATCCGTTTCAGTCAAAGGAAAAACAGCCAAAATCGCGGAGTTTAGGTTTTTCCGGTGATTGCGAGTTCTGGGCGCGCTGATTTGCAGATTTGACTTTCGGTTTTTATTATAAGTATTATTTGTTTCAGTATTTATCAAAAAGAAGTGTGTGGCGGAGTGGTGTGGTGTGTGTTTGTCTTTGTGGGAGACTCGGGTTCGAAACCCGGCTGCCCCAATATTTTTTTTTTGATACTTATTATTGTTAGTTATAATTTTTTGTTTTTAAATTCTAAATATTTATTAATTATGTATTATTTAAAAATAAACTGAACAATAAATACGCAACGAACATATAACTGAATATTTGATTAATAAACGAAGCGGGTTTTGAAACCCGTTTTTCGACGAATGTTACAGCTTTAGCCTAATAGGTCCTTTGTACTCTCATTGTTAGTCCCCAGGTAGGCAAACTGGTTCATTATCTTTGGATTTATACGAATGCCAAGCCTAGACAGGACGTTACGACTACCGGTACTCGTACCCTTCCAGTTACTACATGCCCATCATAGAACTCACGTTGATGCGATTGAAAACCATGAAAACATTGTAAAATATTTGAGAAGAAATCATGAAAATTGTGAAATCGTGATGTGTGTGTTTGCGTAGGCATGATAAACAACATATAAACTATAATGAACATCTCATATCAGCATGTAGTAGTGAAAGTGTTTGCATGTATTTGTGTGTGAAAAATAAACATGAAACAGATAAACATCATGAATTTTGCATATAACACATAAGCAATTAAATCTAATCAACTATAGTATAGACTCTAAGGGTCTAATAACCTAGCCTATATCCCTATAGTCACAGGCTCTGATACCAATCTGTCACACCCCGACCCGCAGCGGAAATAAAAGTCGAGGCATAATTGGGGTATCACCAAAGCTCATGACATTTATAAAAGGTTTCATATTTATTAAATTGGGATTGAAACTTCAAATATCCAAAACAAGGAAACATACAAGCATAAATAAACATTGTTCTAAACAGAATATAGTTTATTAAGTTTCTAAGGTCATTCCTATGTGTTCCCCTCCTCAGCCTGTCCACCTGTATCATGCGTAAAACAAAGTTTTGGGTCAACAAAAGTTGGCGAGTGAATCTAAGTAAAACAATTTATACAATTGGTATATCAATTATTTAAATAAAAAATTGTGCATGAAGCATAAGTGAGCATATGCATATATAAACAATCACAAACCACATAATATCCACAATGAACACATGACATGATGAATGATGAACTTGAGATCAAGGCTCAATCAAACGGAGCCGATCTAATGAGACACCTAATGCTTAACTTGTACCCGACGAGGAACTGATGAGTCTTAAATGAATGATTTCACTGAAATGACAAAAAAGTAACCACACATAATCACACCAACAAAAATACACATTTGATCACATAATGATGTTAGCACAAATGTATAAATAAATAAGTAAAACATGTACGACACATGATATATCCCAAAACGTGATTAAAAAGGGGGTTTGTAAGGATTCACTCACAATGGATGTGTTTATTTGGTTGACGAAGTGTGCGCACGAATTTAAGATTTAGCCGACGAAGGGAAACTAACCTAATTAATAACATAACAAATTGATAAATAAAAGTTAATATTTCATTTTAATTCTTTTTATTTAGATTACCTTTGTGATACTAAGTGGAGGTCTTAATTTTGTTATAATTATAAATATGGAATTGAAGAAAGTAATTAATTACATAAGTAATTGAAAATATACAAAAATAAAAATAAAAATAAAATAAAAATTTTTTGACCTTGTCAAGCGGTCAGAACCTGACCAGTTCAACATATGATTTTTGGATGCGTGTGATGAGACTTGAACCCGTGACCTCTCGGTTGCGTGCACGTAGCTCTTCCAACTGAGCTACATGTCTAACCCGAAAGTATTTGATTTTTAATTATTCTTATAGACTTGTTGAGTTCAATCCAAAATCAATTAGTTTAAAAAGGTTTTTAAAAGGTCCAACGGGTATGGAGTCTCCGACTCGAACCCGCGTCCCCGAGCTGGTTTGCACCCAACCCATCCAATTGGGCTGGGTGTTTAACCCGAATATAACATAATTTTTATTATACTAATCCTCTTCTTAAAGTTCATCTTTTCATTGTTCTGGTTAAACCCAAATTGAACTTGATCACGGCTAGATGACAAGATGGAATTGATATGCAGAAATATGGATTAGTCAGGTCTATAATAAATTACAGAACAATTGAGAGATTTACCGTCAATGCGGCACTCCGGCGATGGGTTCCGGCGGCGTATTCCGGCGAACAGCACTGGGACTCGACAAAAAAACAAAGAACGAGAGTAGAGTGATTTCGATTGGCGATTGAATGTGTGAGCGTGGAATGATTGGCAGGAAAAGTGTTTATAGACAGAAATGATTTCAATCCTAGCTTTAATTTTGCTTCGGTTTTAGAACATGATTACGATTATGAATGAAATTCTTAATGAATTTGGTTATAGCTGATGACTACCATCAGTTACATCCGTTAACAATTAACAAAAACGCACGTTATTCCCTGGATTTTCACGAATCAGACTCAACTAACCGTCTTGAAGATGAAATCCAGGTGTTGCAGGTTTGTTTATCAACATCACTATATAGATTATTTGATTCAATTAAAAACACAAAGTGTGTGCAGAGTAGTGGTGTTTTATGTGTGTGAAAACGTGGGAGACCTGAGTTTGAGTCCCGGTTTCCCCTTTCTAATTTTTTTTTCTGTTTTCATTATTTTTTTTCTTTCAATTTTATTATCATTTATTTATTATGATTTAAATTTTGTAACATTTATTATTTGCGAAGCATTAAACCATACGTTTCAAATAAATACGCAATGGATATTTTAAACCAAAACTTGATTAAATAAAAAAAATGCGGGGCTTTTGAAACTAGATTTACAAAAATGTTACAATCCGGTCATAGCTAAAGGCAGAGCTGGCAAAGGTGCGGTAATCCTGACCGAAAGCAAAAGAAGGGTGTAAAGCTCAAGTGTGCGAAGGTCGGTGGCGTCATGACTCCAGGTCCTCCAAAGTTGGCCTTTACGTTCCCTCCATAACATCCGCCATGAGTTATGTTGGTGTATGTAGGGTCTTTGGTTCGGTAGTTTTGCTGGTGTTGTTTGGGTTCCTTAGTGTGGTGATGCCTTAGGGTTGTCGTTTAAGTTTTTTTTCTTTTTCTTTTCTTGGTGTTTTTTTTTCTTTATTACTCTGCTTCGTGGTGCTTGTAACGTTTTTTTTTCTAGCTTCTTGCTAGTTGCCGCTAATAATATAGATCTCTTTAAGCTTATGGAGGCGGCAGCAACTTCCGATGCGAGTTTGATGTGGTGTTTTATGACACGTAAACTATGGGGTTGGATTGTTTCCCATGAACCCTTTGATTGTTTTCCATCAGTTCCAGCCATAGTGATGATGGAAGAATGAATATCGACTGGTTGATTGAATTAGGGTTGGGTCTGGTCGAGCAGTGGGATGCCTGCTTTCATACCATAAAAAATTGATATCAATCAAACACGTTACAACCATATTAATATACCCAACAAATGCTACACAAGGAAACGATATATGGCTAAAACAAAATGAATCTCAATAAAAAAAGATAGACAAAATAAAATGATATCTTGTTTAGTTTACCAATGGATTTTCAGGAACTATCGACTTCTCTGCGACCACTATTTTCAGGTCCCTCACCGTATTCAGTTTCATGAAGTTACATAAACTACATGTACGTCCCCAAACTATGTCAATGTTACAGGTTTAACTCAGTTTGTATTTTTCTTTCTCTACAGGTACACACACTGCATGTGATCTTGAAATCAAACCTTAGTTTTTTAATCCAAAGTTCATGGTTTTATTGGCATTCCCACATTAATTATATTTTAATATTTTATTTTATTTAGTAATACTTAATTATATACATGGTTTGATGAAGTGTTCTAATCTATATATATACTATATAATAAAAAAGAAATTATTTGTAGTACATTTTTCATTATATTAGGCTATGTTTTATAGATTATTATAATTTTAGTTTAATCTTTTCTAATTAATTATAGATATCCCTCATATGAATATAATTTAGTTTAATATCTTATGGATAATTATTATTTAGTTTATTCTTTTCCAAATAGACAACTATCTTACTAAATATTATTTTGTTTAATCTCTTCTATCTAACTATATAAATAACCAAATTATTTATCACCAAAACCAAATTTTGTATTAATATATTATTTATTTTTATCTTTATTTGCCTTATTCAAAAATTATTATATCGATTTTATTACATAATTTTTAGACAAATTATATATAATTCTCAATATTACTTTATATATTAAATTAGATTTATTACGGATTTTTTAAATATAATTTATATTTTATCACTCAAATGACTGCTTATTTGATTCTTGAATAACATGTTTGACCACTGTATCTTCTTTTCAATAATCATCTCCGCAATCACCATATCTATCGTGTACCGAATATATCCATTATTTTTTAAATATAATTGTCTTATTATTTGATATATAAAATCATAGTTATTCAAGCCGTGTAATACACGAGGGTTTTAAAGATATAACTTTTTTTATTATTTGGTAAACAATATAACATGTATTCAACCTGTGTAATACACGTGTTTTAAAGATATAACTTTTTTATTTGGTATATAAAATTAAATTTATTGAATCTCTATAATATGGTTCTTATAGATATAACTTTTTATTATTTAATAAATAAAATTATATTTATTTAACCTGTGTAATAAAGGAGGCTTTTAAAGAGATATTATTTTATTATTTAGTATATAAAATTCATTTATTCAACTCGTGTAATACACGTGGTTATAACCTAGTATAAATATATAATAGATGTTTGTGTGACGCTCAATGAAGTTTTAATATAAATATATAATATATAAATGTTTGCGCGACGTTTCTTCATTGAAAATGCCAGCAAACAAGATCCGGAACACATAAAGAGGACTTGCTAATAGGAACTGAGCCCATGATGAGAAGCAAAAATAGAACATTGGAGTATTATTATAATGTTTTTTTCTTTAGGTATGAAGCGACACATAGCATTCGGGTCATTGTAGAATGTGAAGTTAAAAAGAGGTGTACTGCTATAATGTCTCATAATGCCGTTGCAATGATTATTTAATTATTATTATCTTTTTGTAAAATAAAACAAAAAACAAAAGCAAACAATTCTATTGGACCATTCAATTGAGAGAGGACGTTTTAATAAACACGCATGAAACAAAAAAATGAAGATCACCCCCTGAGAGCGGTGTATGAGGCATTATGGGGGCAAGTTCACGCTCATTTCACCTTTTCACTACACACAGTTTAATTGGGATCGTGTAAAACCGTCCAAAACCAAAGAAAACCAACGATTCTCCTCTCAAAGTAATAGAGAGATCCTTTTCTTTTTCCGGTATGTAGCTCCGCGAGCAAGGAGCGCATCATCAGAAAACCATTTTACGTTCATTATTGGTTCTAGAGTTTCTACGAACCGCTTCTAGGTTATCATTTCTTGTAAGATTTGGTTGCCCATAAGTAGAATGGAATTATAATTTATAGAATTACTTTCTTTATCTTTAATTGATTAAGACGTCCTTTTATTTTTACATTTACAAATTAGAGAACATTACTATTATACATATAACATTCTAAATCCTTTATTTAAGGAGGCATAAATATTTATTACATTACTTTTTCATACAACTCTCTTTAAAAAGTCATATAAACTGGTATTTCGACCCTACCATCAAATTGAAATTATACATTTAATCCGTTACCAAACTATTAGATCTGTCCGGTTAACAACTTTTTAGCTTGTTACAATAGTGCGGAAAACGTGTTGGTACAATAATGCACAAAAGGTTATGGTGGATTCACATGTCATGTTTATTGAAAACAATCAAGCATGAGGATTTTAGGCCCTGAAAGTTGGTAACAAAGTTAGGATCATTTGTATATCCGTAGTGGGGCTTCAATTGGGCTTTTTTTTTTCCATAACGTCCCTTCACGCTCCTCTCTCCTCCCCTGCCCCCTGGGCGTTTTTTCGACAAATCTGGCTTAGGTGTGGCTTGAAAAAGCCGGATAAAAAATTGGTGGACCAATAAGAAATTTCCAACTCATTTATGAGAATATTATTTCTTTTATATTTTTAAATGATAATAATTGGGGTTGGGACATTATACCGCTACACTCATTTTAACTTCAAGCCTCACAATTTCCCTTTCCTAACTAGGCTGCCATATGTCGGATCATGTCAAAGGGAGGGGCTTGAAGTTCACCACCACCATCTATATAAGCACTCGCAGCCCTTCTAATCAACTGCTAAATCAACACCTTTACCTGTCATGGAACTTGAACCCTCAACTTCATTGGAAGGGACACATTTCCATATACCTTGATACCGCTATGCTAAATTCCACTGGTGATCATTTGTTGTATTAAACTACTTTGAATACCTCTTAACCGAACTAAGGACAATTTGCTCCTTTCTAACATAAAATATACACCGTTAATGAGTGTTGATACTTCAATCACTAGCTCTAACAATACTTGATGAAACTACATGATGGTTTACATGAAAGTATCTTCTCTTGAGCCTCTTGCTGAGCCAATATTGTTTCAAGCTGACTTGGCCTACACGGTATGACCACCGCACCTTCGTGCTCAAACCCATACTCTTCAGCTGCTCGTTCCAACAGCTTTACAAACAAATCCCGCTTAAGATACGACACAGGAACAACAAACTTTCTCTCTTCATATTCATCCACCGCTATAACCGTAAAGTGACCTTCCTTCACATCCTCAGGCACCCCCTCAATATTTCTAACAGAAAGCCTCTTTTGCAACTTTTCCACCATCGAAGAAATCATGTTCATGTTCAACATATTGCACGTTGCACATATAATGTATATGTAACAACGTTAACGTGTTACCCTTATTTATACTCACTCTTAGGAGGTACAAAGTAAATATGGCCTGCATGTGTGCACGTATACATGTGTTTCTTGTTTGTGTTAATTTATACTTGTGGTTGTGTAAAATGGTATGTTTTGTGGTGAATATGTGAAGCAGGATTATTGCACATGGTAGGTTTAAGTTTTGGTAAAGTTTATAGGCCGGCTAATTAATCGATTAAGGATGTATTTGTTTTGTACCACTTGATTTATGAGGTGGGAATTGTACAACTGTTTTTGTGCTAATAACTAACCCGTGCAGATTCATAGTTAGTACGAGTTTTGTTACAATTTGCACGGTTCGTGAGGGACAAATCATATGATTTGTTCAGGTGTACTGAATGAAAGAGATCAGCATTCAATGAATCCCTTGTTTGCGAATCTAGAGGGATCTTATCATCTTGTGTCTTTAGACAATAAAGAAATAACACGTGTTTTATTTTAGTAGTCTAAACTGATTTCGAGTGGTGTGGTGGTTATACGATGTCTCCCCTTTATTCGTAAGGTGGAGATTTAAATCCTGCAAGATATAGATATAAATGCATTATTGAGAAGTAAGTTTCTTGTAAAAAAAAAAAATCTAAAGGTATTATCTAAAGATATAAAGGTAGTATTTAGAAGGTATTATCTAAAGATATAAAGGTAGTATTTAGAACTAAGTTAAGAATAAATTGTTGTTTTGAGCACTCAAAGGCTTCCAAAAAATCTTAAGAGAGTAGGATTTTGGATGTGAGTGACTATTTGGTTTCACCTTTTTATCCGTTGATTTTGGTGTTATACTCTCGAAAATTACGAACACCATTCATTTATTTAAAATATGGATTATAGGGGTATGTAAAAAAAAACTAAACTAACTAACCCATAATCGAATTAACTAATAAAACCTAATCATATAAAAACCCAGTGGGTCGGTTAGTTGTTTTTCTAAAAACGAAAAATTATGGGTCGGTTATGGTTATCAATGTTTCCATATCAATGTTTCCATACCCACTGTAACCGAACTTAACCAACATATAGCAAAATCTTTGTCGAATTTTGGATTTTGGACTTTTTACCTTTTTCTTGTTTTTCAATATTTGATATTTTTGATTGAATGCTTGTTAAAATTGATATATTATGTCATGTCATTTTAGTTGAATGTTAATTTGAATTTATGGATTATATTATACTGTTTTGATTTTACATTCGATAATAATCGTTATTAATATTAGTTATATTATATGTTTGTTTAATATTATGTAATATAATAATTTATACAAATGTCTAATAACTATTTATTCCCTGGTAAAAAAAATTAAACTGTTTTTAGCTATGCCTAAATTCACGGTTAACCAACCCATAACCAACCAACCATAACCTTTAAAATTGATAAACCGAACCCGCCATAACCGATCTGTTACGGTTATGGTTATGATTATCCATTAACTGAGATGACGATTATGGTTATGATTTGAAACTAAAACCGACCCATACACACTCCCTATGGATTACATATGTGAGGTGTTACAAAAATGAAGTAAGCGTTCCAGAAGTTTAGAATCTAAAATTAAGTGAACTACATGTTGCTGAATATGAAGTTAGCGTTCTAGAAGTTTAGATCCAAAATTCGACAAAGATTTTACTACATGTTGGTTAAGTTCGGTTACAGTGGGTATGGAAACATTGATAAGTTTGGACACCGGAGATAAACTGAGTAAACTAGATCGATTTTTGGAGTCACATGGATTCTGGAACTGATGGCCGGATGCTTCAGTTAATGCGCTTACCGATATGTGGATCGGACTACAATCCTTTAATTCTTTCCACATCTGTAAGTAATTTTGGTTCTATTACGTTTCGATTTTTTAACTCGTGGATTGGTCGGGAGGGTTTTGATAGGGTGGTTAAAGATGCGATATCTGGTCATGTTTTTTCGGGTCCTCCGAATGTCAAAAGTTAAAATGCATCAATGAGGCCATAAAAAATTGGCTGAATATTGAACGTGATAAAGAAAATGTGTTAAACATTAATTTAGAATCTAAAATTAGCGTTCTAGATGTAACACCCTGTAAAATCGTGTCCAATAGTATAGTGACACGTGTTGTATTTTAAATAAAGTCTATTGAAGACCAATAAGGACTAAAGGCGTCAACATGCTCAATCTGAGCCTCTGAGTGACGGTCCGATGTCAACATGCATAAATAACAGCCTCTGGGTGACTGATAAGTCAACATGCATGAATTTTGGCCTCTGAGTGACTGATATGTCAACATGCCCAGCCTCTGAGTGACATCCGAGTCAACATGCTTATAATAAGCCTTTGAGTGATCCTTTGTGAAGTCCTAACTCTCATACGTGCCATTTGTTGGACGAGAGGGTTTAATTTTGTAAATATGTGAAAGTTGGATGATGGAGGGATTAAAAGTGTCAACATGTTAATTTATACCTCTGAATGACCTTTTAACGAACCGAGAGCTCGACAATGTCCAGGTATAATCCCGGGCATGCCAAGTATTGGCTACGGGGGCTAAAAGTGCCAAAAAGGTGTTTAAAAATTTTTTATAAGCTTTTATAAGTTAAGGGGGTTAAAGTGTCAAATTTTGAAAGTGGTTATGGGGCGGTCGCGGGCCACGAGAGACTTGGTATGTGTCTCTCGCGGGGCACGAGAGAGCCTCTGCTGCAGAAAGTTTTGTTTGCTCTCCAAGCAAAACTCCAAAACCATTAATTCGAAACCATGGCTTCTCTAAACTGCTATGCCACGTTTTGGGACACTCGTAAGCTTCTTCTTACACCCCTAAACACCTGGCTTCACCTCTTTGAGTTCTCCAACTATAAATAGGTGCTTAAGTTCACCATTTCAACTTGCACCTTTCTCATTCACTCTTCTCCCTCCTCTGGAAATTCCTAGCTGAAAGGAGCATCCAACTTAGTTCTCTTGCATTGTAGGAACCTCTTGTAAGTATTCCTTGCTCTTGCATTTTCATTTATAGGCTTTTATAGCCAAAAGTCAAGCATTTTCGTAAAACGCTTTGACTTTCGGTTAAGACCATTATGGTCCAGCCATTGTTCGAAATGAACATGGCTAAGTGATCGTAATAAGGTAGGTGTTAATACCTATAAAGGGCACCTCCTGAAGATCACATTTGCTAGATCAATTGACGGGTCAAAGTTATGATATTAAAAAGTCAAATATGCCATTTTTCGGAAAAATCATAAATTGATCTTATACATGTTATGAAACCTATTTTGACACTTATACAGTTGTAATAATTATATAACATTAAGAACATGTTCGGCTCGTCAATGTCAGTTCTAGGGTCGGTTCGCAACCGAAAGTCGTGAAGTTTGACTTCTGCTTTGACTTCGATTCTGACCCGATTTAGATTAGTTACCTACTGATCTAAAGTTGCATTATGATCATAATATAATGTAGCATAACCATCAATGTTATATTACATAATCATAATCAGAATCCAAGTTTATGCGCAAGTTCCATAATTATGCCATCTTTGACCAAAATGTCCTTTTTGCATAAAACAAGGTTTCAAATGGTAATGAACTTGAAAATGAGTTTCTGCTGATGTAATATTATAAGTAGGATTATTTGGGATGTTAAACCAAGTTATAAACTGAGTTTTCAAGCAAGTCCTTAAACTATGTCGATAAATGACGATTTTAGCCCTTGTGGCTCGTAAAATAGTTTTAATCAAATATTTTCAAGGTAAATCTTTTACCTGCTGATATGTTATATTAAATAACATATCTAAGACATTTTAATCTGACCTTAACATCAGTTTTCATAAACATCACATAAAGACGCCATTTTACGACATAAGCGTCGTTTAGGTGCATAGTATGGTTTTAAAACATATTAATGGACCAAGACTTGTTACCTACTGATTTTAAAACTTTTTTAAAACAAATTTACAGTAGATAACATGTTATAAACTCAGAAACCCAAATAATTTATAAACTATGTGTAAATTGACCAAAATGCCCCTTCGGTGCATAGTTTGGTCATAAAAGGTAAAATACACATATAATTGATATCCTACTAATATTATATCATAGATAAAGTATTTTTCTAGAATACTTATAACTATGACATTAAATTATATTCAAGTTCCTTTATACGGTATATAATTACCGAAATGCCCTTATAAGGCATAGTTTCGTTTTAAAACCATAACGGGCATACAAGTTGATATCCTACTGATATCTTAACTTATTTAAAGTATAATGGCATATAGAACTTATCCATAACTTATCCGGTTACCCGATATCACTAATATGTGCACAGTTACGTATATGTAACTATTTTACGGAAATTAACCGAAACGGGTTTAACCTTGTCATTTAAGTTTCAAAATCCAGAATGTATATAGTTTAACCATATTAAATAAGTCAAGGTACTTGTTAGGATTAAACTACATTCTATTCAATCATCGTTTAATCTAGCGTCATACGTTTTGTTCAAGTACGCTAGTCGGTCTAAGTCTATGACTTAAATAAGACCGTTAGTTTTAATTGGTTAGTTTATGCCATAATCCAGACTAGAGACTTGCCGGTAAATGCTATCTGCACTTAGTCCTTTTTGTGTACGGCTGAGTTATTAAAAATTAAAGAAGACTAGCTCAGGTAAATACTCTCAACTTATTCCCCTATACGAGCTTGGGTTACGGTGAATTATTACCGCTTGGTCAGAAATGGGATTCAATTGTACGCCGGTTCGGAGATAATAAATCCGCATATTCTGTTTTAATCAGTTTTGTTTGATAATTTAAGCATCGGGGGTTAACTACCGTGTCCTGGATATCCTCGGCTCATTACAATAGAAATGGCCACGACCTTAGCGCAGGTGTAGGCATACACCCGATAGACGCTCAATTATGCATTCCCACAAGGCTGGGAGGAATTGACTCCTTCGTGAGTCCAAAGTGGTGTGTACGTTAATTGTGTCTCGGTCTCCGTACCGAGCCCCGTATGTATGACAAACATGTAATCTGTTAACAAGGTTGGACGGTCAATTAACCCAAGTTATAAAAAAATTTTGTGCTGATACGCACTTAAAACATTTTTGGATTGTTTTCAAAATGAGTCAGTTGGGTGTATTTACCAGCGAAAGCTGACGTATTTTCAAAAGACTAATCTGCAGGTACAATAAAAAAATAGGCCGGAAGTGCTCGGTAGTGATAGAGGATCTTGCAAATCCTAAATCTGCCCAAAGTCTGTTTTGTATTCTTTCCATGTACAATTTATGATCCTCCTGTGGATCTTCTATTACAAGCTTGTATATTATTTTGTATTTTCGAACATTCGGTTTGTAATAGTAATTTTACTCCAAGACTTCCGCTGTGCCGTGTTTAATTGACTATGATGATTATCAACTGACGTCATGATATCCCACCCGGGCCCACCGGTGTATGGATTTCAGGTAGGAAATCCGGGATGTGACACTAGAAGTTTCTATGGAGGATAGAATGTTAACCGATGTGGAGAAGGCCGAATGGATTGAAAATTTTTTTTTTGCAAGATAATTCGGCAAAGGCTAGTGACTTGAAACAAAAATCACGGGTGAGATGGGTGATGGAAGGGGATGAAAACACAACTTTTTTCTCACGGTCTAATTAATCAAAATAATTTGGATAAGAGGATGAATGGGATTTCCATTAATGGGGAATGGGTTACAGATCCTGTTCGTATAAAAATGGAGGCAAAGAAATTCTTTGCCTTCAAATTTCGTGAGCCCATGGTGCATCGGCCGATTTTCTTTGTCCAAACCTCAAACAGCTTTCGTCGGACGAGGCAAACGGTTTGGTAGTACCTTTCTCAATTCAGGAAATAAAGGACTCGTTTTGGAAGTGTGATAATGATCGCGTGCCGAGACCAGATGGCTTTAACTTTGGTTTTATCAAACATTTTTCAGAACTTCTCAAAGATGATTTGGTTAAAATCATGGACTCGTTTTACAACAATGGAGTTATCAACCGGATGTTGCTCGTCTTTTTTGCCTCTAACACCCAAAGGTAAGGATCCTATCTCTTTTGATGATTATCGCCCGATTAGTCTTATTGGTTGTATCTCAAAAGTTATCTCTATGGTACTTGCCAATAGAATTAAAAGGGTAGTGGGGACGGTGGTTTGCGAGTTCCAGGCTCAATCAAACAGAGCCGATCTAATGAGGCACCTGATGCTCAACTCGTATCCCACGAGGAAATGATGGACCTTAAATGAATAATTGCACTGAAATGATAAAAAAATGTAATCACACATAAACACAACAATTAAACATACACATTAGATCACATAATGGTAGTAGCACACGTATTTGTATAAATAAAATAAATAACGACACATGATACATCCCAAAACGTGAATAAAAAGGGGAATTTGTAAGGATTCACTCACAGTGTGGTGCGTTTCCTTGATCGAAGACGAATGCGCACGAGTTAGGATTTAACCGACGAAGGGAAACTAACCTAAAATAATAACGCGATAAATCGATAAATAAATAAAGTTACATTTTTTAGTTAATGCTTTTTGTTATATTTTTAGGTTATTTTTGGTAATTAATACAAATTTTTAAAGCTTTAAAATCTTATTTTTAGGTATTTTTAACTAATTTTTAAAGAATTAAAAAGGATTTTAATTAAAAAATTACCCTTTTTCTCAGGGTTGACTGGTCAACGGCCTGTTCAACCGGTTTAATTATTGGCATCGTGTGAGGTTCGAACTCGTGACCTCCCGTTTGTGTGCACGCAGCTCTACCAACTGAGCTAACACAGATTTAATTATTCTTATATACTAGTTTGGTGAATTTTGAAATTATTTAATTTAAAAAGATTTAAAACTATCGAACCGGCGTCCATCACTGGAATCGAACCCGTGACCATCATTCTGCTTTGCACCCAGCCCAACCAACTGGGCTGGGTGTCCAACCCATTTATGTTAGGATTTATATTATACTTATCATCTTACTGGAAAGAGACTTAGTTTGGTTTTTTAAAAAATGGATTTTTATCTCAGAAGACCGGATCATGCATGGTTCGAACTTGGGATCTATGCGATATAATTACACACAGTCCACCACTTGACTGTGTGTCTAACCTTTTTAAAACAAAGATTTTCATTATATAAAACACTTAACCAATCTTCATCTTCTTCACTACTTAAACCCAAAAATTTATTTCTTGACTGAGATATGATCAATATATGTTTTTTTTGTTACGTGATTATAGCCAAAACATGGTAACGAATTACAAATGAAAAGCAAAAGATTTTTACCGACGCAAGGCGATCACGGTTTTTTCGGCGAAATATTTCCGGCGAGTTGCAGTTGTCTCCGACAACAGAAAGTTTGATCAGAGAATTTAGAGTAGAACTTCGGAAGAAATGAGCGAGGTAATTGAGATGAGATGTATCGATATTTATAGTGCGAGTGGTCAACACATGATTTCGGTTTCAAAACCCAAATTATGGGTTTGTTAATTTCCGAATGATTTCAGGCAGTTTTCAGAATGATTGAAATGGTTTTCAGTTATAATTTGAGTTTTTAACTTCGATCAACCCCAAGTCAAAACGTAATTTGCGACATTACTTCGATTTTGGCGGTTAAAGTTGGTGATGATTTAAATTTGCAGATTTCAGGGACTTGTTTGGGTATAAGGTTAATTTGTTTTGGGTTTTAAAACATATGGTGTGTGTATCCCAGTGGTGTTTTGGTGTGTGTGATCTTGTGGGGGATCCGGGTTCGAGCCCTTGCTACCCTTTTGTTCATTTATTTTTATTCTTTATTATCTTGGTTTTATTTATTATATTAAATACCATTTATTATTTACTACCCAATATATTAATTATTAAATTTACTCACTTAAAAAATAATAAATAACACTACTAATTAAATTCGTAACGGACTATATCATAAATTTTAGAATTTCAAACGGAGCGGGTTTTGAAACCCGTTTTTACATGAATGTTACATGGAACATCTTAGACAGCCCCTTAATTTTGAATGAAGTAATATCTTGGGTGAAAAAAATCAAAAAATAAAGCTTTTATACTAAAAATCAACATTGAAAAAGCATATGATTCTATCAATTGGAATTTCATCGACCAAATATTTCAACAAATGGGGTTCCAAGCTATTGGAGGAAATGGGTATGGGGTATTTTAGTTTCTTCTCGTGCTTTGCTATTAATAAATGGATCACCAACTTGTGAGTTTCAATGTTATCGGGGTAAGAAAAGGTGATCCGTTATCGCATTTTATCCTTATAATTGCGATGGAGACTTTAACAGGTTTTATTTCCAAAGCGGTTTTACTGGGTAAAATTAAAGGCATTAGACTTCCAAATAATGGCCCGATTTTAATACATTTAATGTATTGGGATGATGTAGTTTTTATGGGTGAATGGGATGAAAACACTATATTCAATATAATACGGATTATGAGGTGTCTCCATTTCATTTCGGGGCTCAAACTAAGTCATTCAAAATCAAATTTATTTGTAGTTAGGGTGGGGGAAAACTTGGTGATTCAGATAGCAAATTCTATAAATTGTAAAGTTGAGAGATTTCCTTGTAAATACATTGGGAACCAACTCACCATTGGGCGGGTATTATTGATTGTTTCAAAGCGAGGTTGTCCATGTGGAAATCAAAGACATTGTCGGCATGTAGCAAGCTAACTCTTCTCAAATCAGTTCTGGATAGTTTGCCACTTTATTTCTTCTCCTTATTTAAAGCTCTGAAAAGAGTTTTGGATAAATTGGAAGCTCTTAGAGAAAGGTTTTTTTTTTGGAGGTGATGAAGATAGATCAAAAACAGCTTGGGTATGTTGGGAAAAAGTAATTGCTCCATGTGAGAAAGGGGGTCTTGGGTAGGGCTCTTTACATGATATGAATATTAGTTTATTGTTAAAATGATGGTGGACGTACAAAATCGAAAACAATAACGACCATTCATTTTCAAACTTACTCATATTCATATCTTTCTATAAAAGAAGGCATTAGATAATCTTAATGTACAGGTTGGGAAATTATACAAGGGCGAGGTGGGTAATGGGAATGAAGTGCGTTTTTGGATAGGCCGATGGGTCGTTGATTTGCCATATAAAGACATTTTGCCGAATCTTTTTGGGTTGGAAAAACATAAAGCGGCAACAGTATCTTCACGGTTTGAAGGATGGGATTGGCGGAGATCTCCAAATACAATAGGTGAGCAACATCAATTCAACAAAATGTTAGATCTAATCCAGGGAGTAGGGGTGTTCATAGTTCGGTTTGAAACCGTGAAACCGCCAAACCGGTTATCAATTTGGTTTCACAGTCGGTTTTTTTCTTTAACTTTCGGTCGATTGGTTTCAAATATTTCAAACAGTTGTTAAGGTTTGGTTTGCGGTTTATACCGAAAACCGGCCGTATAAAACCGGACCGGGTCGTAAGATTTAGTTATATATTAAATTTTAAATATTTTATAGTAGATATATTTAATCCTTTACTTTAAGCTTGTTGTCTTTCTGCTCACATTTTAGTTTCATAGTCATATATTTTTTTATTTTCAAATACATTCTTGATGATTTTCATTCTCTCTATTTAAAGAATTTTATAATACATATCTTCTCAATCGAATATTTGAATTTCTATTGTTATTAACCAACAGTTTATGACAATTTGTATTTTTAATTCGTTTTCTGAGGTTTGTTGTAATTCTATGAAGGGATGCAGTTGTGAATGTTTGTTAGGACTAAATAATTATGATCAATTTAAAAGATCATGCATTGAAGCTAAAGCTATGTAATCACCGAAGCTTACAAGCTTAATTATTCTTGAATTTGTAATCATACATGCATACACAAATATGTCATACAATAAAAGCATGCATATTTTTTACATATATATAATTATATAAAAACAAACAATTAAAGTAATAAAGTTAAGTCAATAGTTCTTACTTTAAGTTAAATTTATCTGTAACATTCGTCGAAAAACGGGTTTCAAAACCCGCTTCGTTTATTAATCAAATACTCAGTTATATGTTCGTTGCATATTTATTGTTCAGTTTATTTTTAAATAATACATAATTAATAAATATTTAGAATTTAAAAACCAAAAATTATAACTAACAATAATAAGTATCAAAAAAATAAATATTGGGGCAGCCGGGTTTCGAACCCGGGTCTCCCGCAAAGACAAACACACACCACACCACTCCGCCACACCCTTCTTTTGTGATAAATACTGAAACGAATAACATTTATAATAAAAACCGAAAATCAAATCTGTAAATCAGCGCGCCCAGAACTCGCAATCACCGGAAAAAAACCGAAACTCCGCGATTTTGGCTATTCTCCTTTGACTGAAACGCATAAACGGATCGCGACATCAGTTATAACCGTTGCCGGCACTCAATTTCAGTCAAAAACCGATGAAATCATTGATCGCGATTGTTGACCCCTAATTCAGACCCAATCGACCTGCCCCCTTATAAATACCCACTCAAAATCCTTGTAAACCTTTCGCTCAGAATCACACTCTCTTTCCGAAGCTTCATTCGTTCCAAAGCACGTCGCCGGAGTTTTTCTGCACTCGCCGGAATATCACCGGAATCACTGATCAGAAAACCGCAGTTGTTCTTCAGACGGTATAAATGTCTAAACCTCCCTACTATCTCTTGATTGATAATTTAATTGCTCAAATCAATAATCAAAACTGTTAAAACAATTCACTCAGCCGGAAATCGCAAATCAGAGCCGATGAGATCTTGCCGGAAATCCGAAGCAAACTCTCTGTTTTGGTATACCATATTACTTAATATTCTTTTTTCTATTCCATTTCAATCAAATATAAGTTGTGGTCGATTAAACAGGACAGTCGGGTTTCACTGTTCTGTATTTTTTTAGTAAAGAAGATGAAGTTGAAAATGCGTATTAATATAATTAAAATCAGATATTTAACCGGGTTAGACACACAGTCCAGCGGTGGACTGTGTGCAAATACAATACACATGTCCCGAGTTCGAATCACGCATGCTTCCGACTTTCTGAAATAAAACCAACATATTTTTAAAACTTATTCAGATCAATCCACAGAACGTATATAAGAGGAATATAATCCAGTAGTTAAGCAGATTAGACACACAGCCCAACTGGTTGGGCTGTGCGCACTCGAACCGAAGATTTCGGGTTCGACTCCGGGTCTCTGCAACCGTTTTGGCCATATTAAATCATTTTTAATAGAAAACTAAATAAGGTTAAAGTTAATTAGTATATATATATATAATTAAAACAGAGAATATTTTGGGTTAGACACGTAGCTCAGTTGGTAGAGCTGCGTGCACGTATACGAGAGGTCCCGAGTTCGAACCTCACTCACCGCATAGAATAAACACAGTCTGACCGTTCAGACCCGGTCAAACCTGACAGAAAGTCAACCCATTTTTTATTTTTACTTATTTATTTAATTGAAAAATCATTTAAAAATACTTAAAAATAAGATTTTAAAGTTAGAAAATTTCCTTAAACTCACAAAAATAAATCTAAAAATCCCATTAAGAGCACTAATTAAAAATATTAATCTCAAATAAAATTTATTTATTTATCGAATCATTTCGTTATTATTTAGGTTAGTTTTTCCCTCGTCGGTTGAATCATAAATTCGTGCGCATTCATCGTCATCAAAGAACGCACCCACTGTGAGTGAATCTCTACAAATTCCCCGTTTTAATCATGTTTTGGGGGTGTATTATGTGTCGTACAATTCTTTTATTTTATTTAAACACTTGTGCATACATCATATCCGTGATCAAATGTGTATCAATTGTTGTGTGAATTATATGTAGATTGGATTTATCATTTTCAGTGCACCATTTCATTAGGCCCATCATTCCCCGTGGGATACGGGTTGAGCATCAGGAGACTCATTAGATCGGCTCCGTTTGATTGAGCCTTGATCTCACCTACATCATCATTCATGTCATATACTCATCCAAAGTGGTTTGTGATTGGTTATCTATATATGTTTGCTCAATGTGATTATTGCACGAATTTTCTTTATTAAATAAAACAAGAAATTAGTAAAAATGTTTTATCAAGGTTCACTCGCCAACTTTTGTTGACCCAAAATCTCCCCCGTTTTACACATGATACAGGTGATCCAGCTGAGACAGGAAACACTTAGGAAGGCCTAGAAGAATAAACAAGTTTATGCTTTGGAATAATTATGTAGTTTCATTTTCTTGTATTGTATGAATTTTGTTTTGGATATTTAAGTTTGTAATTTGAATTTAATAAATATGAAACATCTTAGTAAACATCATGAGCTTTGGTGATAACCCAATTATGCCCCGACTTTTATTCCGCTGCGGGTCGGGGTGTGACATTATCGAAGCTTAAACCATGAAAGCAAACCATAACCAAAACCGTTGGTAACGGTTTGGTTTTAATTTTCAATCGTTCAGTTTTGGTTTTCGGTGATTAAAAACCGTTACTAATGGTTTGGCTCACGGTTTGACCTATAAACCGTTCAAAACGGACCGTCGAACACCCCTACAGGGGAGCATCGTTGTTAGACAAAGAAGACAAGTAGGCTTGGGATCCATGCAAGGATGGTGTATTCTCGGTAGCATCGTGTCGCTGCCTTTTAGCTAGCCATGCGGTTTCATTCTATCCTTTTCATGGGGTCAAGTGGGTACCAAAAAAGGTGAATACTTTCGGATGGCGTGGGATACAAGATCAGCTTTCTACACTTAAAGGTCTCAAGAAACGGGGAATCTATCATGGGTCGGCTGAGTGCAAATTATGCAATGAGCAAGATGAGGATGCGGATCATTTATTCAGGTCTTGCTTTATATCATCAATAGTGTGGCAAAAGGTGAGTGCATGGTGTAAAATATCACAAATTTTTGCATTTTCAATGAAAGATTTATTGGAGCTACATAAGAATATGAAAGATTTCGACATACAAACGAAGATGGTCCAAACCATAATTTTGGCGACGTGTTGGGTGATATGGCGAGCAAGGAATCAACTTATATTCAATGGTACACGAGTAACATTGACAAAATATTTGGAGAAGTACAAGCAATGTCATTCTTATGGATTAAAGCTAGGGCGAAGCAACACATAATGGATTGGAGCAAAGTGGTGATTTTTTATGTATTTAGTACTATGTTTTAAAGGCCTCTAAACCAAACAATACTGGGTGAGAAAATGGGGATTGGGTCTAATAACTTGCTAGCTTATATAATGTTTAAACATTTGATGATGATATGAAGTTGTTGTTTGCCGTTCAAAAAAAAATTTGTAAGAATAAAAATAATAACTTTTGAACCAATAAAAATTCTTCATTTAATGTGTGTATTTAATGTTATGAAAAAGGGCATATAGGTAATCTATAATCGTCATTAATTAGCTAATTAATTAAACTTGTAACTTATTTTTTAATATACTCTTTTAAGATAAAATAATTTATGGTAAGGATAATTTTCGACATGGCAGGATAAATTTTAGTATGTGTACGATAAATTTTGAAATTTTTAGGGTAAATTTACATGTGTGTAGAGTAAATTCAGTAAGTGTAAGACATATGTAGGATAATTTTGAAATGTATAGGATAAAATAATTTTTGCTTTATTAATGAGAAATAACATAATTAATGAGGGGAGTTTTAAACTATTTAATGTTTTACCATTATGACCTTTATTTTTTTCTTCTCACATTAAATTTCTTCTCAAATGAAGCTTCTCCTATACATGTAAGTGTATAAGTATTATAAAGTTTTTATTAATTTATGATAAAACTTATATGTAGGTAATGTACATTTTTTATTTATAATAGTTGATGTATAAATAAAATAATATAATAATTTCAATACTAAAAAAATGTATTTAGAAATCCCAATGTATATCTTTTAATGAACTAATGGGTATACCTGATACCCGCGGGCATATCCGATACACGACAGGTAATTACCCAACGGGTATCGGGTCGGGTGTGAGATCCGATTTTATAACCAGGTATGGGTATGGGATTACCAATACCCTACACAAACCCGACCCATTGCCATCCCTAAACATCACATGTACAAGCGCTCCATACAGACGCAAATGAATGAAATGAAACTTGTGTGATTGATTGGACTTGTGAATGTCCCATCCCACGTCAAATGGGTGATCAATTGGGAAGTCCACATGTCGACGTATTGTTGCACATATTGATAACTGTTGTGAGTGTCATACAAAAACCTTAAATAATCGTAATTTGATGTTGGATATATTGTAATTAGTAAAATGATAAACGGTTAGCGGGTTAGTTTTGTAATAGTTAATTAGAAGTAATTGGCAGAACTAGACACTAAAGAGAGCATGGTAGGCGAATTGGCTTTAAACCCATTAGCAGTCCATGTAGGAAACCCTAGCCCATGTTGCATAACCTACCTCTATATATAGGAGGTTGTGATTAGGGTTTAGGTTGCTGGTTCTATTGTTCAGTTGCAGATAGAATTGCTTTAGAGAGATTGAGAGAAGAGTCTTGAATTGATTCTAAAACAATTGTGTTTGATAATCAATAGAAGACAATTTAAAGGAATTGTGTTCGTGTTCGTGTTTTCTGTGAAATCTGATCTAGGGGATTCCGCACTCTAGATTAGATAGACAATTCTGTCAAGATCCATAAGGACTAGGGGACCTACAATTGGTATCAGAGCATTCGGCTCTTGATTATTGCTCGGTTCAGAATCGTGACAGCAGAAAAATTGGGTTTTTGGGCGTTTTGGAGGCTGTTCTTGAAGTTTGTGACGGCTGAAATAAGGTTTTGACGGCTGTTTTAGGGTTTTGCAGGTATTTCGGACTTTCTGCAGCATTTCGGATTAACAGCTAAGCATTTCGGATTAACAGCTAAGCATTCCGGATTGAAGACTTGTATTCCGGATTAAAAAAGCATAGGAATTCGAATTGAAGACTTGAATTTCGGACCAGAATTTGCATTTCGGATCTGGAAAACAGTGCAATTCGGATAAGAAAAGCCATTTCAGATTCCATTTCGGATTGAAATTTTGAATCAGAATTGTATTCCGGATTCCATCTCGGATTGGGAACTATTCCGGATTCCATCTCGGATTAGAACTATTCCGGATTCCATCTCGGATCAGAGTAGTCTATTCCGGATTTCCATTTCGGATCAGAACAGTGCATTCTGGATTTCATCTCGGATCACTATTCCGGATCATCATTTCGGATTGTCAACTCGGATTACTATTCCAGATTTTCATCTCGGATTGTTAATCAGAGTTTCCATTTCAGATTTTACACTGTTCCGAGTTATACAGAAAAAGGTGGAAAGTTAACCAGCTGACGTAACCAGAGTTAATCGTTTTCGAACACATAATTTGATCTATAGAGAATTTTAACAAACCGATGGGACAGTTAGATCCGTTTGATTTTTGGACAAAAAAAAGGCACGAAAATTCTAAAAATCATAATCGGACAATACATATCATTATAATTGTATCGTCGAGATGAGTCTAATAGTATAATTTGGTAACCACTCATTTCGGACAAGTTTTAACGTTTTTAATGAGTCGGTTCGGTAAAAATGTCGAATATGTCAAACCTAAATGAGCTGTTTAGGATGGAGCACGAGGCTTGTACCACAAACAAACCTCCAAAGATGCTGAAGGTAGAGAACTATCTTACTTGGAAGGATAGGTTTCAATCCTTTATTGAATATCAGGACACACGGATGTGGATCTGTATTCAAGATGGGTATGCTAACCCAACGCATGATTTTGAGGCAGGCAACGTGTTACTGCTTACGTGAATATGTCTGAAGCTGAGAAGAGGATGTATGAGTGAAAAGAAAGCCTTAGCTGCTATCAAGATGTCGTTACCTGATGGCATCAAACACACATTCAAACGTTATACTACATCGAAGGAGATGTGTGATGCCCTAGAGAAGAGGTATGAGGGCAATACTGATGCAAAGAAGAACAAGGTTGATTTGCTGAAGAAACAGTCTGTTGTGTTCAAAGGAATGAGAAATGAATCCCTAGAAGATATTATCACGAGATATTATCATCTGATGTCAAAAATAGATAATTATGACATAAAGGGATACACAGAAGTGGAGATAAACGACAAGTTGCTGGATGCTTTACCTGCAAAGTGGGATATTTACACGTTGATGATAAAGGGTGAAGTGATTATGAAAAGAAAGACTTGGAAGAGGTTGTTGGAAAATTGAGAGCTTATGAGCTCAATATGAAGAAGAAGGAAACGGGTTATGATCAGGATCAAGATCGAGGATATATAAAGGTCTTACACCTTCGTCTTCCAACAATGCTTCTAGTGACACTGCAACTGCGTTTCTCTCATGTGAGAACGAGCAGATCGTGACAAATTCTGATGGAGAAGTATGTTTTGTTGCTCTCGTCAGGGGCTAAGAGACAACAATCAAGTAACAGCAATTCTAAGTCTGTGCCTCTGAGTGTCAAAAGTGCTGAAGATCACTTGGCATTGCTTACTTCTTTGTGGCTTCCTATGAGAACTACATTCAGGGAAAAATATCAGATCCTGCTACGTTTGATGAAGATTATGATCAGATCGATCCTGATGATTAGAGGAAATGGATTTGCAATGGCAAATGGCCATGATCTCTAGAAGGGTGAAAAGGCTCATGAACAGAATAGGTAGGAAGTTTGTTGGGAAGAGTGTGGGCTTTGACAAGTCGAAAGTGAAGTGCTACAATTGTCACAACTACGGACATTTCGCTAGAGAGTGTTAAAGAGCAAAGTCTTAATCGCGTTTTAATTCATCCTTTCAAGATTCTCCTGGTCATGGTTCAAGCAACAGGAATGCATCAAACAACACTGGATCAAAGGCCCTGATTTCTACTGCCATAGAGGGTTCTTATGATTGAAGTGTTCATCTAGAGAGTGATAACAATGCCTCACAGGCGTTCATGGCTGAGATAGCTCCAGTTGCTGAGAAGAATGAAAGCTGATGGTGAGGGAGACCAAGAGAAGGTAGCTGAAAAGGCTGATGGAGAACAGACTGCTACAGAGAAGAAATGGCTGCTGATTTTGATGCTTTCATGGCTGATCTAAGCAAATCAACAGGCGAGGTATGTTCTAACTCTGGTAGTTCTGTTTATTTGAAGTGTCGTGAACTCAAAGTGAAGTTGACACATTAACAAAGCAAAACCAAGTCTGGCTAATGAGCTCTCAAATCTAAAAGAATCAAACTTTTTCGTAAAACGAAATGAGTGCACTATACTTGAAGAAAATTAAATTTTATGAAGAAGAAATCAATATTCTAACCTGTAAGCTTAATGAAAAACTTCAAGTTATTGACTTAGCTCATGATACGATGAGTGAGAAAACAAAAGAGGTTTCTGAAAGTGCAAAGAGTTGTATGTAGACACAACTTAAAATTTGTGAGCTGGAAAAGAAATTAAATCAATTCAGAGATTCATCTTTTGTCATGAAACACATGATGAATGGCTTGAAGAAGAGTAATGACAAGACTTGTGTGGGATTCAAAGGTTTGAATGAAGTTCCACCACCTCTTGGTCATGACTATTCTTTCTTGCCAGATGAAGAAGAGCTTACAGACTTTGTGTCAACTACACCTGGTAGTTCCACATCAGGAAGTGTTGATGGTTCTGAGAATGCCAAGAAGGATAATAACAGGGAACCAGTTTTGAAAACAAAGAATACACACCCTAACAATCAAAAACAATTTTTTTGTTAAAAAGGTTGATTTTTTAAGGGAAGTGACATGAATGAAGAGGTCCCTGTTATTACTAAAGAGTCTAATGTGCAGTTTGCTAAGAACAAAAACACAAAAAAAATCTGAAGTTAAGCAAACTAAACAAGATCCTTCAAAGGCATCTTCATCATCATCATCGCCTGATGAATCTAAGCAAGAGGCTCCTGTAAAGAAGTCTTCGGCTAGAAAATCTTGTTTCAAATGTCATGAAAAAGGACATGTAGCCAGCTGCTGTCCTAACAAAAAGAGTGAAGCACAGGTAAGTGAGAGACAGAGAGAAAAATCACCAGCAAAAAGTGTGATGGTGAGAAGAAGGTTAACTCACCAAGGATATCTCTAACCAAGCAATAGAGGGTTGTTGTTGGTGTAGATAAGGCTGAAAAAGGAACTCACCAAGTTCCTCGTTTTCAAAGAAATCAACAAAGATTTCAGCCTGCATCTACATCAGGCAGATATGATAGACCTAGAAGTAGTTCACCAAGAATGAATAACTTTAATGGTCCATCAAATAATTTCAAAGTCAATGTCAGTATCAAAATCGATACCAGAATGTTGGTAGTCGAAATTTTTATAACGATGGCTTTAGAAATTATCATCATCAAAATTCATGGAACCAAAATCATAATTTCCAAAGGTCGCAAAGTCCAACTATGGTTAGGAAACCTCAGACCACAGACCTAGTGGAAATCAAAAACCATTTCCATCAACAGGTCTAAGATCCAAGACTTCTCTTAGGGTGATGGATACTGGATGGATGTTCCTATGATTGATGAATCTGGAAGACCCAAGACCATTAAGGCTTGGGTCCCCCAATCTAACTAAGTTTGTTGAATGGTGCAGGAGCTGCTAAGGAGTATTATCAACTTGTGGTATGTTGATAGTGGCTGCTCCAGGCACATGATGGGGATCGAGGCTGTTGAAGAGTTTGAGAATATAGATGGTGGATATGTGAATTTTGCAGGTGCTAAAAGAGGGCACATTACCGGTCAAGGAAAAGTGACTAACGGGATGATTACACTGGACAAAGTGAACTATGTTGAGCAGCTGAAGCACAATCTGATGAGCGTGTCTCAAGTCTGCGACAAGGGTCCCACTTTACAAAGTCCTAAAGCTTTGGTGTTGAAACCTGGTTGGTGATACCGGATGACTGGATAGTGATGAGAGCGCTAAGGAGAAATGACACTTATGTCATGGACATGAGTGCTAAGGATTCTTCCACTGTGTGGCATGTTTACTATAAAAAGCATCTGCGGCTGAGTCGTTGTTGTGGCACAGGCGCATGGCCCACATCCACTACCGAAAATATGAATTATATTATTAAAAATGGTTTAATGGAAGGGGTGCCAGTGCAGAGGTTTCACGTGGAAAATAAATGTCTTCCATGTCAAAAGGGAAAACAACATAAGAAACCTCATAAGTCTAAAATAGTAAATTCCATAGATGCCCCTTATGAATTACTTCATATGGATCTATTCGGTCCAGTGAATGTAAGGAGCATAGGTGGAAAGTACTATTGCTTAGTTGTCACAGATGATTACTCACGATATTCATGGGTTTTCTTTTTAGGTACAAAAGATGAGACAGCGGAGATGCTGATTGATCTTTTTACAAAATTGGAAAATGTTCATGATGCACGGATCAAGAGGATAAAGAGTGATAATGGCACGGAGTTCAAGAATCAAGTTCTGGATCTCTATTGTCTTCGCAAAGGAATTGAACATCAATATTCTGTTCCTTATACACCTCAACAGAATGGAGTGGCTGAGAGGAAAAACAGGACGTTGATTGAAATCGCAAGGACTATGCTATCTGATTCAAAGCTTCCAGTTCTCTTCTGGGGAGAAGTTGTGAACACAGCTTGCTATGTCCTGAAAAAGTTTTGACGGTTAAACGGTTTAACAAAACATGTCACCATATGTTACCAAAACCAATTAAAAGGCTTTGAACCATTTGGATTACCCTACATCATTGTGCAAAACAAAGATAAGCAAAAATTCGTTGAAGTAGCCGATGAGGGTTACTTTCTAGGCTATATGCCTGGAACACCGAATAAAAGGGTTTTTAATCTAAAACTGGTAAAATTGAGGTGGTGTTTAACATGGAAATCACTAGTTATTCACCTCAACAATCAACGAGTGGTCCTCCTATATTATATATTATGACAGTGTCTTTAAATCATTTAATATTCCTGATTTTTCCAATGCAGTGAGTCTCAGGTGATCCATACTAGTGATCAGTGAAGATGAAGAGTGTGACTTCATGCCTAGATCGTAGTATATCAATGACAGATGCTCCAGAAACTTCTTCCAGTGCAGCTCTAGAGGACTCCAGTGATAGTGAGTCTGAACCTGTTCAGGGGGAGGACTTCACTAATCCATTTGCTAATATTCAGGGGGAGGTTGGATCTAATCTGGGAGAGAATCTGGTTGTTGACACCATTGCTACCACACGAGTACACGGAGATCATCCAGTTGAAAACATCATTGGTGATCCTGCTGCAGGCGTTCAGACAAGAAGAGGTGTGCTCGAAGGTTCTGTTTGTTTACTTCAATTCAGAAGACAGGGTTGATACATGAGTGTCTGTATAGTTGCTTTATTGCTCAAGAGGAGTCGAAGAATGTTCATATGGCTCTAAAAGACAAATGTTGGGTTGAAGCTATGCAAGATGAACTAGCTCAGTTCAAGAAGTTAAAAGTTTGGGAGCTAGTTAATCTACCTGAAGGAGAGAAAGAAATAGGCACCAAGTGGGTGTTTAAGTGCAAGAAAGACGACCGAGGAATCGTAATAAGAAATAAGGCTCGGTTGGTAGTGAAAGGGTTTAATCAGCAAGAGGGGATTGATTATAATGAAGTGTTTGCACCAGTAGCAAGGTTGGAAGCAATTCGTTTGTTCCTAGCTTTTGCTTCATTCAAGGGCTTCAAAGTTTACCAACTTGACGTGAAGAGTGCATTTCTTTACGGGAAAGTCCAAGAAGTGGTGTGTGTCTCACAACCAGACGGGTTTACTGATCCAGACTATCCAGATCGAGTCTATCGACTTGATAAGGCATTGTATGGACTACATCAGGCACCGAGGGCGTGGTATGAGACACTGTAGCACATTTGTTAAAACATGGTTTCGACAGAGGTCAGATTGACAGTACACTATTCATTAAAAGGAAGATGGCAGACTTTCTGCTGGTATAGGTATACGTAGATGACATCATTTTTGGGTCATCTGATGAGAACATGTGTGATGATTTCGAAGAGGTAATGAAGAGCAAGTTTGAGATGAGGGCGATGGGTGAATTATCCTACTTTTTGGGTTTACAAGTTGAACAGAAGAAGGATGGGATGTTTATACATCAGACGAAGTATGTGTATGACATTTTGTCTCGTTTCAAAATGGAAGATTACGCTACTTTCAATACTCCTATCTGTGATAATCACAATCTTGGTCCAGATCATGAGAGTGTGGAGGATGTTGATCCAACTCAATACAGGGCAATGATTGGTTCTCTGATGTACTTGACTGCTTCAAGACCTGACATCATGTTCGCAGTAAGTCTTTGTGCCAGATATCAAGCGAATCCAAAAGAGTTCCACATGAAATCGGTGAAGCGGATTCTTCGTTACTTGAAGAGGAAACCTAAACTTGGGTTATGGTATCCAGCTGCTAGTGATTTGAAGTTTGTTACTTTCACTGATTCGGACTTTGAAGGATGCAATCTACAAGGAAGTCTACCACAAGTGGTTGTTAGTTCTTAGGAGGGAGGCTCGTGTCATGGCAATGCAAGAAGCAGTCTTGCGTGTCTACCTCGACGTGTGAAGCTGAATATATTGCTGCGGGTAACTATTTCTCTCAAGTTCTCTGGATCCAATAGCAGATGCGCGATTACGGTTTGAAATTCATCGTACTCCTATTATGATAGACAATAATGCCACTATATCAATCACCAACAATCCCGTAAAATACAGTCGCACAAAACATATTAACATTGGTCATCATTTTATACGGGATTGTGCTGAAAAGAAATTAATTGAACTGCATAGAGTCGACACACTTGATAACCTGTCAGATATTTAGACAAAAGCTTTTGACAGGGCTTGTTTTGAACATTTAGTCGAACTCAACGGGATGAGAAATCCTGAATAACCATTTTTCCATAAAAATTGTTTGTAAATAATTTTACTACTTTTCAAAAATCAATGTCACACCCTGACCCGTAGCGGAAAATGGTAGTCGGGGCATGATTGGGTTTTCATCAAAGCTCATGACATTTACTATAAAGTTTCATATTTATTATTTCCAATTTAAAGGAGGAATTACAATAAACATACAAGCACAAGATGTTCTAAACACAACATTCATGAACTCTTTATTTTTCTTCTAAGGCAAATTCCTAGGTGTTCCTTGCTTCAACCTGTTCACCTGTATCATGTGTAAAAATGGTTTTTGGGTCAACAAAAGTTGGCGAGTGAATCTTATTTAAACATTGGAAAGAATTAATTATATTGGTTATTTAAATAAAAATGTGCACAAACCAAATATGAGTAACCGCATCTAACCACAAGCCACATATTATCAATCAATGCACACACAAACATGACAAATGATGAACAATGAGATCAAGGCTCAATCAAACGGAGCCGATCTAATGAGGCACCTGATGCTCAACTCGTCTCCAACGAGGAACTGATGGGCCTAATGAATGAATTGCATCGCAACTGACAAAAATGTAAACACGCAATACAACAAACAACATTTACATCACACGTTAGATCATATATGGTAATAGCACAATTGTTTGAATAAACGAAATATGTAAACGACACATGATACACCCCAAAACATGAATAAAAAGGGGAAGTTGTAAGAATTCACTCACAGTGTTTGCGTTTTTAATCCTTAGTGAAAAACCGCACGAGAATAAGGAGAAAATCCAATTGATAAGCGTGATTTAAGCTAGACAAACGAATGCAACAAAAAAGTAAACGTTATGCTAGGCATAGCTAAATGAACGAACATGATATGTTAGACTCGTTGAGCCTAATGAACCTCTACAAGGTTACAACAAGCCTAAAGGCGAGTCTAAACTAGGCTACCTTAACGAGCCTAATGCTCCTTAACTAAGAACCTAAACTAAACTAATTAAACTAAGAAAGCAATAAATAAATGAATATTAAAACAAAAATAAAAATAAAAAAATAAAAGAACAAAGAAAGGAAAATTACCTCGAAGAAAAACTTTACAAAATGAGAAGAGCTTGAAGGGCGGCACCTCCTCGTCGAGAGTGGAAATAAAAACTACTACACACCACACCCAAAGGGGTATTGTGCTTGTGGAGCCACCAAATTTGGTTATTCCACTTGTTTATACTCAAACTATGAGTTGCAAGCTATAAAGAACAAAGCAAGGGTATTTATAGGTGTGAAATGGAGCACAAATTGGTGATTGGGGCGATGTGGGATGACCTTAAAACAAGATTTTCGCGTCTTTCAAATTAGCAACAAACACCAAACTTGTTTTCGTGATTCCCGCTTCGTTATAACTCCGTTTCGCGCACGGTTTTCGCCTACGTCTATTATCTTCAGAGTACTATCATATGGAAGAGAGTAATCCAACATCCATGATGTCGAGAATTGGGCTTAAACCTTGGGTCTTGATGCGGGTCGAGGGTTATGTTCTAAAACTTGTGTTTGTGATTCCCGTTACGCTGGAGCTCAGTTTTATGCATAATTTGAACCTACTTGATCCTTAGTATGTCAAGTAATCTTGGACCTTTGAATGGACCAGAATGATAGCTCAAGGATGGAGAAAGAAAGTCACCCGAAAGTCATCTTATGACAAAACTAAGAATACGACATGTAGAGCTTCTTTGCTATCATTTACATCTAAACCCTCAAAACACAATGTCTTATCTTAAGGCATATATATAATGAAGTTTGGATGATAAGAAGGTTAGGATATGATGTGCTAAGTATGTTCACGAAGTCTCCAAAGTTTTTGATTAACTTAAGGAAAACCTTAGTTTTAGACCTTAGAGATATGGAGGGTTGCTTCAAAATACATGGAAATTAATTTACAAGGTTGTATAAAACATGTATAAGACTATAAATCACCAAATATGATAACATGTATGATCAAAACATAGAATCCAATACATTTTATTGCTTAAACATTAAACAAAATTACGTGGAATATGAAAGCGGATCGAGTTACAAAAACGGGTCGGGTTTTAGGATTCATTTTTTACGAATGTTACAATCAAAAACATAAAAAAATGGAATATCAAAAATGAGTTTTTCACTGTGTGAAAAAAGAAGAAATGATAGTACATCAGCAAGTTAGACTGTCACACTGAAATTAAAGAAAATTGCTTAAGTGTGATAGCAGCTTCATCATATTATGTATCAGTAGGCAAAAGGCATGAAATAATCAACTTACCTTTGTTATACAAATAAACTAAACTATGTATGAGTGGTTCACATATCAGTGGCCGATGGTTTTATAACCTTAAATCTTGCTGTTGATAGATTGCTAAAATCTGAGGTTTTAGGTCTTTATATCGTTATTTCATCTGGGGTATCAAGGTTGTCCTTCTGTTGCATCCAGATATATGCTGACCTAGGCACAACCAGAATATCTTAAAAGAGCTAAAATGCCAAATCCCAAAAATTTGAAGAAGCTTTCCTAGAGAGTCATTCAAATGTGCAAATTGCATTATTCGTACCAGAATTTGGTATTTGTCCTAACCTTCATTGGATATTGGTCTCTTTACTGTAAGGAAGTACTGACCTGATCACCAATTATCTAACGTTGTAAATTCAAAAGGATGAATTTCGGTATACTCACCTACTACGATGAATATTTGTGCATACCTTGATCGCGGGGGTATGTCCTGAAGTGGGACACACTAGTATATCAGTATAACTTATCTAAACAAATCATGAGGTAATGGTACTTGAAATGTTCATATATTTTGTTTAAGTGGATAAACAATACTGGTTATCATCTTGAACTGCTTTTCTTGAATATTGCTTATAGAATTATCATATAGTGTGAAAACAGTTTGATGTTGATGATATGATCTTCTTACCGGTGAATCTCACAAAAATGAGTGTTTATTATTTTGTTATTTATTTGCTTTCAGAAAATATAAAAATCCAAAAATATTTCATTCTCCTGTAAATTTTTAATGTACGGGATATTGGTTGTTCAGGGAGGAGTTGTTACCGATAGGGGGGAGAGGATGTTAGAAGCTGAGTTCCAAAATTTTAAAATCTTGCATGTTATGTGTGCTTAAAATTTTGAGTATATGGTTTGAATTGAGAAGTGCTAAATCTGTGATACAGTTTGACTATCTCTTGAATAATAATAATTTGTTTAACTTGTGTTGAAATATTCTTATGGTTTCTCGAGATGTTTGTTTTATAGTATACAGATTGCAGCAGTGTGTTGCTGAGAAGATTGGTGAAGAGGAGTGTGCTTGGATGCATGGTAGAACCCCCATTTCTACATTGCAGACAAAGTTGAAGAGTTTTTGAAGATTGTTATGCATGGACTAAACTGGAGTTTACTCTAACGCTATCGATTTAGAGATTTGGTGATTGGATACATCAGCTTAGGGGGAATTTGTTGCTGACAGAAGCTATTAAAGCTGAAGCTATCCAAAGACCAACGTTTTTCAAAGATGTTGAAGATTGCAAGAAGACTGAAGACTAAGTTATTTTATGAAGCTATTGTCAAGGGGGAGTTTGTTGGTGCATATTTGTGACAACAGCTTAGATTTGTTCTTTGGATATCTTGTAATTTGTAAAATGATAAACGGTTAGCGGGTTTAGTTTTGTAATAGTTAATAAGAAGTAATTGGGCAGAACTAGACACTAAAGAGAGCATGGTAGGCGAATTGGGCTTTAAACCCATTAGCAGTCCATGTAGGAAACCCTAGCCCATGTTGCATAACCTACCTCTATATATAGGGAGGTTGTGATTAGGGTTTAGGTTGCTGGTTCTATTGTTTCAGTTGCTAGAGAGATTGAGAGAAGAGTCTTGATTGTAACAATTGTGTTTGATAATCAATAGAAGACAGTTTAAAGGAATTGTGTTCGTGTTCTTGTTCATGTTCGTGTTTTCTGTGAAATCTGATCTAGGGGATTCCGCACTCTGGATTAGATAGACGATTCTGTCAAGATCCATAAGGACTAGGGGACCTACACTATATAGATAGTGTAAATGGGGTATCGAACCATAGAGTATGTGGAAAGCGTTATTGATTAAGTAAATGAAACTACTTGCAGAAATATAAAATCGGTTGTTTAATTGTTTGATTAAACTAAGAATTACTAAAAACGAGTTTGTAACAATAGGAGAAAACAATGGTTCCTCCGGATTTTGGATTCAAAGTAAACTTCAGTTACATGTCTAATTGTTACAATCACATAGACATGATTGCATAATTCGATTAATGATTGTGATTATCCAAGGACTACTTACTTCAATTGCAAAACAATGAAAGGTTATCACATGAACATCAATTGAAATGCTAACCCTAACCCTTATCAAATGTATCCCAATTACTAGAAATCTCAGGGAATTGAATGAATTAGAATTAAGAAATTAAGTAAAACCAATCGTTTACAAGTCAATCAATAGAATCAAATGGTAAAAAGCATCGAATGCTTAGATTACCACATTCTAACACAAGTTCAAACACATAAAATCAGTCAACTTACAAGAATCCTCCACCCGGAGGAAACCACTAAGAAATTAGCCGCTCATCTCGGTGTATTGATCTTTGAAAGCTTGAACAACAGTTGAATCCATCTTCGCTATGGTTGATTCAGTGGAAAGTATGAGGGTTGGAGGTGAAAAGTGCCAAACGTTTTGTTCTAAGATCCCCAAATTCTGCCAAGGAAGTGAATAATCTGATTTGGTTTTTAGAAAAAAAAACCCTTTTATACTTCCAAAAACAAAGTTTCACGAGTTTTCCCGGAACCCGCCGTTACCTACGGCTACATGGCCATAAGTTACGGCCTAGAGTTGTTGTCCCAATGTTTTTCACTTAAGCGTAAGTTACAGTCTCCAACCCAGTGGAGCCCTGTTGTTGATAATGTGATCATCCCGCCTAACCGTAAGTTACGGCCTTCAAACCGTAGCTTACGGTGGGTTTTCAACTTACGCATTCTTTAACTTTTCAACTTAAATAATATGACCGTTAGGCCCCTAGACTTCAGTCTTTCTCCTCTCTTGCACTTCCAAGCTATCTTTTACCCAAAACAAATCCGATCAATGTGTTTTAGCTTGATTATCATCCACGGGTGTTCCACTGTGTCTCTAACCACTCTAACTTCACTGATTTAAGCAATTTACCTGAAAAACCACAATCTCTCGTAGTTATCACATTCAAAGCATATAATCACTTAAAACGAAACAAAACACATAAGATAAAAACATTAACGCTCGGGTTTCACCCTCTCATCACATATCAAATTAGATCATGTGAGTAACCAAACAGGCTCTCAAGAATGGAAAAAAGGTGGCTTATGTGGTGGCTCTGATAACATTTTGAATATTTGGATTGCAAAAAATGAGAATGAATTAATAATAGGATAAGTTCAATGAGGAATGTTTCAGATTACATAAGGGAGGACTCGTATTTATCGGTCAAAAATAGATTTTTTTATTGTAGTTTGAATTGGGTGCGATTTCAATATCAAATAGGTTATCATGTAATTTGTTTTGGGATTCCAGTTTTTTTAGCCCTAATTTATATATTAATACTAGTGGGATGCCCTTGTGATACGATGAGAAACGCAACACTTGGATTGGTTTTTTTATATATATATATATATATATAGTAATATTATAGGTAGGATTATCAACCTTATTTGAGAAACTTGAGAAGCATTCTAGACCACACATTTCCCTAAGTTTTTGTAATTACACATATGTAAAGTTTAAAATTAACTATATAATATATGTATATTGTCAAATCTTGAATTATACACATATGTATATAGTCGACTTTAAACTATACATATGTGTGTATTACCAAAAGCTTAGAGAAAAAGTGTGGTCCAAATGCTTCTCAAGTTTCTCAATTAGCATAGTGTTTCTTCTTACAACCAACATATATATATATATATAGGGTGAGGTTCTAGAGTGAATACTATTGTATTTGTGAACTGAGTGAACAAATCTTGACCATTAATTTACACACGTGTATGGCTAGGATTTCATCATCAAATCGTAAAATACACTAGGGTATTTCATTATCAAATCCTAGCTATTGATTTACACACATTATGGCCAGGATTAGTTTGCTAAGTTTGCAAATACACTAGTGTTCACTCTTGAAATTTAAATATCATATATATATATATTAAGGTAGATTATCCTGTAAAAAGGGCCCAAAGTGTGAGAAGTGTGAGAAATATTTGGAGATGACATGTGTCCTCAATCTAAATTAATTTAAAAGGGTAAATAAGTAATTTTCTCATTGATTCAATTAATTGATAACCTTCCATAACCGCCACTCATTATTATAGAAGTACAAATTTATACAATCTTATATAGTGTTATATTTCATGTAACAGGTCTATGATGGATGTATAGTGTTATTTTCTCTGTAAGAGGTCTACGATGGATGTATAGTGTTATATAGTATTATAGTGTTATGTATTCTATAGCAGGTCTATGATGGATGTATAGTGTTATAGTATTATATATTTTATGGTAGCAGGTTTATGATGGATGTATGGTGTTATATAGTAGTTATAGCATGATGTATTCTATAACATGTCTATGATAGATGTATAGTGTTATATATTTCTGGTAGCAGGTCTATGATAGATGTATAGTGTTATATAGCTTATTATTTTTGGTAGCAGGTCATTATTTGCAATGCTATGGTGTCTTATTTTTACGTTTATGGTGTTTTACTATAAAAACACCATGGATTAAAACATCCAATCGAAACGTAATTTTTTTTCTCTACATCAATATAACAATATGGTACTCATATTAAAGATAAAAAAACACTCGTTATTATACTGTAATTTAAAAAAAAGAGTTACGTATAAAAAGTTATTGACGTTTAAAAAAGAACGGGGGACTTGCATGTGCATTGCATGTGACTTTTTAAACTTAAAAATGTTAAATTTACCTATAATCTAAAAACTTAATTATTTTAATGGTAAACACTATTTACGCCATCAAGATCTCAATCATTAGATTATGTTTTAGATTCTTTCTTACCATTCCTACAAAAACACGTTTTTTACAATAACCTCACCCTATACATATATAGCGTTAGGTTCATTTGTGAACAACCCCATTAACTATAAACACTAATGAACTAATCATATCCTTTGATTTACTTTTTAGTTGAAAAGGATAGTATTAATACTTTTAATATTTTAGATTCTTTCTTATCCTTCTTATAAAAACACATTTTTACAATAATCTCACCCTAAACACTAGGTTGAGAGTGAACTGTGTGAACTAATCTGAGCCATTGGATTATATCATCTAGAGATTTTTAAACAATAGCAAGATTGTAATTATAATGTTGTTACTTTCCTTTAAATTAATTGACAGAAGGGTATTTGCGTCTTTCGTAAATTTCATTTATTAAACAATATAATCAAAATTCCTAAAATCTTTCTAGTTTCTGTATATACAAGATACACAGTTGTTAGTGTATACACATGTGTACAGTCTCGATAGTATTAGTTTATACAAGATACACAGATGTTAATTTATACACATGTGTATAGTCTCGCTAACTATCAATTTATACAAGATACACAGCTGTTAGTTTATACATATATGTACTTGAATAATACACATGTGTATAAATCTGGTTTATACCGACCTGTGGAAACAAGATGTAATTATACACAAGTGTATAAGTCTTGTATATACTGACTTGTATTACACATATGTAAAAACATAATTTAATTAGGTTTAATATTTAATTTAAAAAGAACATATAAGTTTATTTAAAATAAACATTAACTCTTTAACCTCTTATAATTAAAATAATAGAGAAATAATTAAAAATAAGAGAGAAAGAGTTAAAAGATGAGAAAATTAAGGGATTTTAATTAAAATACTTGACAGTATCAATCTTACCCTTTTTATCTAAAAAATGATCAAGGTCAAGATTAGTTCACTCTCAAGAAGTTGTTCACAAATGAACCTAACCATATATATATATATATATATATATATATATATATATATATATATGATTAGAATCATTTGTAAACAACCCATTAACTGTGAACACTAATTTTAAATCATATCATTTGATTTATTTTTTAGTTGAAAAGGATAGGATTGTAATTATACTTTTAAATTAATATTAATTCATTGTTGTTATTATTATTAATCCAATCAGTTAGATTATCCTATATTTTTGCAATTTCAAAATATCTTTTAAATTATAACAAAATCTTAATCAGAATTCATCCTAAATAGCTTGATCTATAGTTATATTTTTTTCACCCCTACCCTATCGCATAAGTATACCTTTTCAATTATTGTCCAGATTTGTCATTTAATATAGTATGTCATGACAATGATATTGTCACACCCTCAATTTCCACTTGCGAAGTTTTACCGCGAGGCGTGTGAACAAACCAGAATCTGAAACACTAGTACGTCGAACGACTCTATATGATTTGATAATACGTTTTCCAAAAATCATTTGATTAACCAATCATCGTAGATTTTAGATTATCTTAGTTACTAAAGTTTAGCGGAAGCATTAGTTTAAGTGGTTGAGCGGAATCATAAAATAAATAGTGAAGCGGGCGCCAACACAAACGCCAAAACAAATGAAAAACCCAAAACAACATTTGTAATTGAGACTCGATAAAAGATGTCTTGTTCAATGCATGTGAGTGCACCTAGAGCTCCTAGCGTCCTGAGAAACATGTAAAGAAACAAGTGTCAACATTAAAGATGAGTGAGTTCACAGGTTTTCATAAATTCGTTTGTTCGGTTATGAGTTTGTTTCCCCCGTTATCCCTAACCCGGGATAACGATTTAGTCCAGTATTCCCAACCCGGAATAATAATGATGTTGATTCCATTATTCCAAACCCGGAATAATAAGTTGTTGTTTCCATTATTCCAAACCCGGAATAATAAGTTGTTGTTTCCATTATCCTCAACCCGGGATAATATAGTTGGTTCGTAATTAAGTTCAATGTTAACATATATAGGTAGCTAGCCTAAAGTTATGTCACGTAAGTGTTCGCGATCGAAGCTGACTGTTGTGCCTCCGTGTTGCCAGGCCTATCACTGACCATGGCGAAGTTAGGCCGAATTATTCACCCGTTGACCATACCCGGTCGGCTAGCGCGACTAGCTCGGATGGGGCTTGTCGGGCCCAGTAGTACTACTTATAACTCCCCCGCTATTAAACCCAATACTAACGATCCGAGGGATTGACGAGGACTTAAGTGATATAGCTGCTTAGTGACCATAACATTACATTAACATTAACTTAGTTACCGAATAGTTATGTGACGTTAAATTCGTATAACGTAAAGAGATTGAGTTTGAAGAGTGTATACATGTTTCTTCCCCTGTTGTTTAAAAACCGGATAAAGTTAGGGGCCGTGAACTCACCTTTTGTTGCTCGGTTAGTGTAGCAAAGAAGTCGTAAAGGATGGGACCGCTAATTGCGTCCTAACAAACCAATTTATTTCACGTCAGTGTGTGAACACAACAATACAAATTCTACACTTAATTTACGCACAAAGTGATACCCACAAACAATATATCTAACACTCAAACATGCATGCAAGTATCCTCATGTGAACCTAGTGATCAAAACAACTTATCATGAACATAATCCAATCCATGCAACAATTTGGTGCACACAATCACAAGTTATCAAATTTCAGCTTAACACTCATAATTCAGCTGTTTTCTAGGATTTTTATAAAATAGTTCCAACGTTCCAAAAATTCCAATATTTTTACAGCAGGTGCCATTTATACTGTAGAAATTTATATAAATTTTCCAAGTCCTAAATCTTTACCATTTAACCATAAATATTAATATACTAGGCTGCAGTCAGATTTGTCGCTTTCTGAATGCAGTCCACGGAAGAATTTATTTAAAAATCACTGATCGTCCAATTAACAAAATTCCAGTTGGTGTTGCCCGGAAGTTTCCATACCTAGTTTCTGTACAAAATTCATGACTCGACTCCCTACTGATTATAAAATCCAACTCGAAAAACAACTAACAAAACTTCAGGATTTTCACAGCTTTAGTTACTGAACTTATTTGGCCATTTAAAAATATCAAACGACTTCAGAAAATTATGAATCTAGCGCCATTAGATTCATTATTCAAATCTCTACGTTCTAGACATCAGAAAATCCGTTTTTCGACAACTAATGACCGAGTTACAGCCAGATGAAGTCGGCTGTAACTATTACTCAGCAACCTGTTTCAGCATATTATTATCATAAACCGTCCATATTATTAACCTAGGCGATCATGAACAGGTTTCCTAGTCATAGATCAATACTAATAACATATCCATGCAACCCTAATCAACATCTCTAGTTTTTACAAACAATTTCAGCCTATGATTTCAGATTTTCAAACAAGCATCCAACTTTCAATTCTAGCATTAACAATCCGAAAACAACAAAGTCAAAACACATGTATCCAAATATGATCTTGTAATCAAAAGATAAACCCTAACCTTTACTATCAAGCTTAATGAACCGTAAGTAGACGAGGAACCGATGATCAAGGATAGTTGCGACCGAGAGGATGAAAAGAACAAGCTGCTCGCGGCCGAGAGATGAAGATGGCGAGGGCTGCTGCTGCTGCGACCGAGAGGAAAGAAAAGGGAAGGCTGTTGCGCGACCGAGAAGGTGAACTAGGCTGATCGGATTGAGATGATGAAGGAAAGCTGCCGTCGGCTGATTAGAGGCTAGGGTTTTGGTGTTGTGAAAGAACATGCATGAGTGTGTGTATATATAGCGCAACAAGGATCAAAATAGGGAATGGGTTTGCGGTTTGGGCTAGTTCTCGCGGCCAAGGACTTGGGTTGGTTTGGTTTGAGTTTGAACACAATGAGTTTGCGGTTTGGGCTTGATCTCGGCCGAGAGTGATTTGGGTTGCTCGCGGATATGGTCTTGGGTTTTGGATAGAAAGCATGGCCGAAGAGACTTGGGTTTAAAGTTTAAAACTTGGTTAACTCCTAGAGTCACAAGGAGTTTGAGGTTGGTTCGTGTCGCGGTTCGGTTCGTGTACATATTTGCCATGATTATTTTATAACAAACACAATCACATAATCGCACATGATTGCTTCTTCAAAATAACAAAGTAACAGCATTAACAAATGCCTAACGAATACAAAACAAATTACCCAACGTGTCATAAACCACTAGAAGTATAAATATTATTGTCTACCATGTAATATACGAAACAAAAGTCTTATCAGCCTTGTCATATGCATCAACTTTCGCTATTATTTGTTTGCGGTGTTTGAACCCACTACTTTCATAGCATGTTTTTTCTGTAGTCGTGTCAAACAAAGCTTTTTATCCTTCTGTGTAAACGCAAACATTCCACAATCAACCCCACTAAAGCCGTCACCCATTCAATTACCAACCTGTACGGCATTGCTTCTTCGAATTCCTGACCTTTTGGAAACAAATAGAACTGTAATTACTATATCATAGTGCTACATTCTGATTGGTGAGTAAATGTGTAACATTTGTGTAATTCGGTTTCGAAAACCCGCCCCAAGTTATCAATCAAAGTGTAATATTTATGTCGGGTGATTTTTTTAAACATTTTTATTAGAATTTTTTTTGTTGATTAAAATAACTTAAATAAAATAAAATAAATAATCAAATTAAATATTAAATATTTATAAAGATTAAACTTATAATAGAGGAAATAAAAATAAACTCAAAAAAGGGGCGAGCCGGGGATCGAACCCGGGTTCCCTGGGTAAAACACACACCATCAGCACCGCTACGCCGCACACACTAATTGTGATAATTGTCGAACCTTATTTCTTTTATATTCACGATAAAAGGACCTGCAACACCCGCGGAATCCCCTCGCCGGAAATCTCGGCAATCAACGCGTTTTACCTTTAGGATCACAACTGTCCGGGTCTATATTCGGTAAATTCCTTGATTGATCGCTGGCAATTGACTCGAAATCATAGTAACCGGAGCCTCAAACATCCCTATAAATACGTCGATTGTCACTCAATCCGAACTCGCTCATTTCTTCTGCTCTCACTCTAATTACCTCAGTCGTCGGAAAACTTGTTCCACCGGAGAACCACCGAGGCGTCGGAACCCATTCACCGAAATCACCAGTACTGGCATACGGTAGTTTTCTTGTATTATCCTTTTAAGTTTTCTTAAATTAGCATCGAATACATTCAATTGTTAAAATCAAAAAGAATCGGGGAATTGATTCAGGCGGGTAAGGTTTATTCAAATGAAGAAGACGAAGTCAATAAGCATATTTGTAAAATAAAAACTTGTGTTTTAAACGGGTTAGAAACACAGTCCAGCGATGGACTGTGTGCATTTTATATATACGATACAGAGTTCGAATCCATGCCCAGTCACTGAACCGGTGATTTTTAAACAACTTTTTAAGGGACTATTGTCAGAACGTCACTGGTATATAAGAATAATAAACATCGGAGTCTTTAACGGGTTAGACACCCAGCCCAACGGTTGGGCTGGGTGCACATTAATCACGAGGTCTCGGGTTCGAGACTGCACTGTCTCAGCCGGTTCGATCAATTATAAATCTTTTTAAAATTATGATTTCCAAATGAACTGAATGTGTGTATAAGAATAATTAAAATCGGGAATATTTCGGTTAGACACGTAGCTCAGTTGGAAGAGCTGCGTGCACGCAACCGAGAGGTCACGAGTTCGAGCCTCACTACCGCATACAGATTCCGTCGGTTCGACCGGTCTGACAACCCCCTGTCACACTAACAGCTTTTTATTATTTCTTTTTATTTTAGTTTCCTGTTTTATTTTATTTATGAATGTATGTTAAATTTAAATCTAAAAATAAATAAAAGGGTAAAGACCCATTAAAAAAAACCCACATCAATAACTTAAAAATCTAAACAAATGTTTTAAACCAAAAAGTTAGTTTATTTATTTATTGAGTTATCGCGTTATATTTCTAGGTTAGTACCTTCTCGTCGATTAAATTTCCAACTCATGCGCTCTCTTTACCACTCAAGAATACGCACCCAAGGTGAGTGAATCTCTACAAATTCCCCGTTTTAATCACGTTTTAGGGTGTATCATGTGTCGTACTATTCCTTTATTTTATCTAAACCCTTGTGCATATATCATCCCGTGATCAAATGTGTATTGATTGTTGTGTGATTTATATGTAGATTAAATTTATCATTTCAGTGCACGCATTTCATTAGGCCCATCAGTTCCCCGTGGGATACGGGTTGAGCATCAGGTGCCTCATTAGATCGGCTCCGTTTGATTGAGCCTTGATCTCAAATACATCATCATTCATGTCATATATTCATCCAAATTGGTTTGTGATTGTTTACATATATATATGATTGCTCACATGTGATTAATGCACGAATTTTCTTTAATAAATAAAACAAGCAATTATCTAAAATGTTTTATCAATCACTCGCCAACTTTTGTTGACCCAAAATCTCCCCTGTTTTACACCATGATAAGGTGATCCAGTTGAGGAAAGAAACACTTAGGATGGCCTAGAAGAATAAACAAGTTATTGCTTTGGAATAAACATTTAGTTCTGTTTTCCTTTCTAATTGTATGAATTTTGTTTATTGGATATTTAAGTTTGTAATTTGAATTTAATAAATATGAAACTTCTTAGTAAATATCATGAGCTTTGGTGATAACCCAATTATGCCACGACTTTTATTCCGCTGCGGGTCGGGGTGTGACAGATTGGTATCAGAGCTTGTGACTATAGGGATATAGGATAGGTTATTAGACCCTTAGAGCCTATAATATAGTCGATTAAATTTTAATTGTTTATGTGTTACATGCAAAATTCATAATGTTTATATGTTTCATGTTCACACCCAATATTATGCAAGTACACTCACAAGTACATGTTAATATGCAATGCTCATCATAGTTCATATCCTCATAACATGCCATATCTATAAAAGCACACACCTCACGATTTCCATGATTTTTGCATTGATTTCGTAATCAAATCACATCAAAGTGAGTTTACACGACGGGCATGTAGTAACTGGAGGGTACGAGTACCGGTAGTCGGAACGTCCTGTCTAGGCTTGGCATTCGTATAAATCCAAAATAAAGGACCAGCTTGCCTACCTGGGGACTAACGATGAGAGTACGAAGGACCTATTAGGCCAAAGCATGCTATACCAAACGTCGTGTGAGCTAACCCCACTTTGAGTTGTCAATGTGTCTACACCTGGACACCCTCCGACCATACTTCTCGCAATCATGTTTTACGATTTTCATTCGGGTGGTGCAAGTGTTAACCCGCCGACACCAATGTGAATCCTGCCAACCCAATAGTCGTGGGGGCCCACATGACTATACAGGCAATGGTATGGGGGACATTTGGAGGCCCAAACATGAGCAAACCCAAGACATCCTATGGATGTAGTTAAATTATTTTCAGTTATGTTGTTTTCATTCTTTTACGACACATGACACCTAGGAAATTCTTAAACTCACAATCTTCCTACATATGTTCCTGTAGATGTCGGCTAGGCAATTACGTGGAGGTAGAAGGTCAGGAAAGTCAAACGAACGCTTGGCCACGCAAAATTGCTAAGAAAATGGCCGCAGTGCTTCCTGACATCGTGCTACAAGTTCAACAAGCTCTCACCGCTAATCCCATCAACCCTCCCAACCAAGAAGACCAGAGCGTCGCCAACCCTACTTCCAAAACCCCCAAGTGCACCTACAAACACTTCAAATCCTGCGATCCCCCAAAATATGAAGGGACTGAAGGTGTCACCGCTCTCCTTCACTGGTTTGAAGAGATGGAAAACACTTTCCTCAATTACGACTGTCCCGAGGACCGTAAGGTACGTTACGCGACTGGAAGACTGTTTGGGGTAGCCCTTACCTGGTGGAACACGGAAAAGGGTAAGCGAGGAGTTGAAGATGCCATGGCCTTAACATGGGAAGAGTTAAGGGAAATCATGACAAGACGTTTCTATCCAAGAAGCGAAATCAAAAAGCTGGAAGACGAGTTCCACGCATTGAAACAAAAGGAAGGAGACCACACTTCATACAATAAGAGATTTCTCAAGTTGAACCAGATGATCCCCAATTTGTTCACCATCTTGTACCGCTTAGTCGAACACTACATTCGAGGCCTCCCTCGAAAATCCAAGATTCGGTTTTAAGCACTTCGCCTGCAACACTTGAAGCCACAATGGAGTTAGCTACAGAACTCACTGAAAATCGCATTCGAAACGGCAAGTTCAAAGATGAGAAGAAGAAAGCACCCATTGAGACCCCAACTCCAAGCCACCCCGTCTCATTCTCGAAGTTTGCTGGTAAGAGGAAGAGAAATAGCAAGAATTTTGCTGTCACTCAAACCAACCCTCCTATCACTGCTGCACCAATCACCCAAATTGCTCCTCCAGCTGCACCATTCAAAAGGCCATACACTGGCCACACCCAAAGTGCAATCGTTGTCAATACCATCACCCTCCCGAAAACCCCTGCCAACATTGCACAAGTTGTGGCGTGCGGGTCACACTATCCAAACCTGCCGTACCCTCCAGCAAATGAACCGCAGTCAACCTCCAACCCAAACCCAAAATCAAATGGTGGGCCAAGCCCAACAACCCTTACTTCTACCACCTGCACAACACGCAGCCCAACCTTACTACCAACCCAACTACCCACGATGCAACCCATACGAGCCTGTTTCAATTGTGGAGACCCAAACCATTTCAGGAACACCTGCCCACGCCTAGTGAACATCATCCATGCCCAAGCTCAAGCGAACCCGGTAAACCAAGCCAACCAAGCTCCTCCACCTGACAGAGGAAGAGCTTTCAATATTAATGCCAACCAAGCCAGGGCTGACAACAATGTGGTCAACGGTACGTTTCTCATAAATGGTAGTTATGCATCCATATTATTCGATACTGGTGCGGATAAGAGCTTTGTGTCCTTAGAATTCGAATCTATCCTCGACCAACCTCGTGTTAATCTCATTGAATCTCTAACGGTGGAAGTTGCTGACGGAAAACCCACTTCACTAAATTCTATTATACACGATTGTACTCTCACCCTAAACGATCACGATTTCCCAATTGACCTCATTCCTATGAAGTTGGGAAGTTTCGATGTTATAGTCGGTATGGACTGGCTCAATCAGCATCACGCTGAAGTGGTGTGCCACAAAAAATTCATTCGCATTCCTCTTGCAGACGGTCAGACACTACGTATTTTTGGGAAACCCCTTCAAAAGGACTCAAATTGATGACCTGCCTTCAAGCCCGAAGTTATCTCCGCAAGAACTATGTCGCATTTCTAACTCACGTCGTCAAGAAGGGGGGCAAGGAGAGGAAGCTCGAAGATATCCCAATCGTGAAGGAATTCCCACAAGTTTTTCCCGACGACGTTTCAAGACTTCCTCCTGTGAGAGAAGTCGAATTTCGCATCGATCTTGTACCTGGCGCTACGCCGGTCGTAAAGTCTCCTTATAGGTTAGCCCCATCCGAGATGCAAAAGCTGGCCAGTCAACTGCAAGAGCTGACTGACAAAGGATTCATACGTCCTAGCTCATCGCCTTGGGGTGCACCTGTTCTTTTTGTGAAAAAGAAAGATGGAACGTTTCGCATGTGCATTGATTATAGAGAACTCAACAAGTTAACGGATAAAAATCGCTATCCACTGCCTCGCATTGATGACCTTAGACCAACTTCAAGGCGCCAGCTGCTTTTCAAAAATCGACCTTCGTTCTGGTTATCATCAGCTTAGAGTGCGCGACGAAGATATCCCAAAAACCGTCTTCCGGACTCGTTTGGTCATTACGAGTTCATGGTTATGCCCTTCGGTTTAACCAACGCCCCCGCTGTCTTCATGGATTTAATGAATAGGGTATGCAAACCCTACCTCGACCGTTTCGTCATAGTCTTCATCGACGACATCCTTATCTACTCCAAGTCTAAATCCGATCATGAGCGACACCTTCGACTCATTCTTACACTCTTAAGGACTGAAAAGCTTTACGCTAAGTTCTCAAAATGCGAATTCTGGTTAGAAGAAGTACAATTCCTTGGTCATGTCGTCAATGACAAAGGGATTCATGTCGATTCAAAAATCAAAGCAGTACAGGAATGGCAAGCGCCACGTACCCCTACGGAAGTTAGGTCATTTCTTGGTTTGGCTGGTTACTACCAACGCTTCATTGCCAATTTTTCCCGTATCGCCGTACCACTCACGGCCTTGACTCACAAAGGAAAACCCTTCATTTTGGGACCTAAGCAAGAAGAGGCCTTCCAAACTTTAAAGCAAAGGCTTTGTGACGCACCTACCCTTACACTCCCTGAGGGTTGCGATGACTTCGTGGTTTATTGCGACGCGTCAGGGCAAGAACTAGGTTGTGTATTGATGCAAAGAGGAAAAGTGATAGCCTATGCCTCTAGGCAACTCAAGGTTCATGAGAAGAACTACACCACCCACGATCTAGAACTTGGAGCCGTTGTGTTCGCTCTCAAGATATAGAGGCATTACCTCTACGGTACCAAGTGTGAAATATACACTGACCACAAGAGTCTCCAACATATCTTCAACCAGAAAGAGTTGAATATGAGGCAACAAAGATGGGTCGAACTCCTCAACGACTACGACTGTGAAATTCGGTACCATCCTGGCAAGGCAAACGTGGTGGCCGATGCACTCAATCGAAAAGGATATGCGAACTCTATTCGCCTTCTATGTTCGCAAATCATAACCGACATCAAAGATCGAATCCGGGCAGCTCAATATGTTTCTGTAACAGAAAATGACGTACGCGATGAGCTGTCATGTGGAGCTGAACTCAAAATCGAAACCAAATCCGACGGTATTCTATATATTTAAACCGCATATGGATTCCTGATCGCGATAACCTTCGTGATTTCCTCATGAATGAGGCACACAAAACACGATACTCTGTACACCCAGGAGCGGATAAGATGTATCAAGACCTACGATACACCTACTGGTGGCCGGGCATGAAAAAGGATATCGTTGTTTTTGTTTCCAAGTGCCTTACCTGTTCCAAAGTAAAAGCTGAACATCAAAGACCTTCAGGACTTCTAGTCCAACCCAAAATACATGTATGGAAGTGGGAAGACATAACCATGGACTTCATTACCGGGTTACCTCGCACCTCCAGTGGGTATGACACCATATGGGTAATAATCGATCATCTTACAAAGTCATCTCACTTCATTCCGATTCGCGAGGACTTCAAGAACGAGAAGTTAGCTCGTATCTACATCAGCGAGATCGTAAGCCATCATGGAGTACCATTAAGCATCATTTCAGACCGTGATGGTCGTTTCACTTCACGAACATGGCGAGCCGTACAAACCGCTTTAGGTACACGGTTGGACCTCAGTACTGCCTTTCACCCTCAAACTGATGGTCAATCTAAATGCACCATCCAAACCCTTGAAGACATGCTACGAGCATGTGTCATAGACTTCAAAGGGAACTGGGACGCTCACCTACCGTTAGTTGAGTTTTCGTACAACAATAACTATCATTCAAGTATCGGCATGGCCCCTTTCAAAGCTTTGTATGGTAGTAAGTGCCGATCTCCATTATGTTGGCACGAAATCGGTGAAGCGCAAATCACCGGACCTGAATTGATTCAAGAGACAACCGACAAAATCCTTCAAATCCGAAACAATCTTCTAGCGGCTCAAAGTCGTCAAAAGAGTTATGCTGACAAACGAAGAAGGCCATTGGAGTTTGACATTGGTGATCAAGTACTTTAAAAGTATCACCGTGGAAGGGAGTGGTTCGTTTTGGCCAGAAGGGCAAGCTAGCACCACGCTACGTAGGACTTTTCAAGATACTCGAAAGAGTAGGTCCCGTAGCATACAAGCTTGACCTACCAGAAGAGCTCAACAGAATTCATCCCACGTTCCACGTATCAAACTTGAAAAAGTGTCTCGCCGACGAAAACCTCCATATTCCCCTAGAAGACATTCAAGTCGATGAATCGATGCACTTCGTCGAAAGACCAGTAGAAATCATGGATTTCGGTGAGAAGCGCTTGAGGCGAAGTCGTATTCCAATCGTCAGGGTACGTTGGGAGTCAAAACGAGGACCTGAGTTTACTTGGGAACGTGAAGACTCAATGCGCGAGAAATACCCGCATCTCTTTCCAGTTACCATTACTACTTAAATTTCGGGACGAAATTTCTAAAAGTAGCGGATACTGTAACATTTGTGTAATTCGGTTTCGAAAACTCGCCCCAAGTTATCAATCAAAGTGTATTATTTATGTCGGGTGATTTTTTTTAAACATTTTTATTAGAATTTTTTTTTGTTGATTAAAATAACTTGAATAAAATAAAATAAATTATCAAATTAAATATTAAATATTTATAATTAATAAATGATTAAACTTATAATAGAGGAAAAAAAAATAAACTCAAAAAAAGGGGCGAGCCGGGGATCGAACCCGGGTTCCCTGGGTAAAACACACACCATCGGCACCGCTACGCCGCACACACTAATTGTGATAATTGTCGAACCTTATTTCTTTTATATTCACGATAAAAGGACCTGCAACACCCGCGGAATCCCCTCGCCAGAAATCTCGGCAATCAACGCGTTTTACCTTTAGGATCACAACTGTCCGGGTCTATATTCGGTAAATTCCTTGATTGATCGCTGGCAATTGACTCGAAATCATAGTAACCGGAGCCTCAAACATCCCTATAAATACTGGTCGATTGTCACTCAATCCGAACTCGCTCATTTCTTCTGCTCTCACTCTAATTACCTCAGTCGTCGGAAAACTTGTTCCACCGGAGAACCACCGAGGCGTCGGAACCCATTCACCGGAATCACCAGTACCGGCATACGGTAGTTTTCTTGTATTATCCTTTTAAGTTTTCTTAAATTAGCATCGAATACATTCAATTGTTAAAATCAAAAAGAATCGGGGAATTGATTCAGGCGGGTAAGGTTTATTCAAATGAAGAAGACGAAGTCAATAAGCATATTTGTAAAATAAAACTTGTGTTTTAAACGGGTTAGACACACAGTCCAGCGGTGGACTGTGTGCATTTTATATATACGATACAGAGTTCGAATCCATGCCCAGTCACTGAACCGGTGATTTTTAAACAACTTTTTAAGGGACTACTGTCAGAACGTCACTGGTATATAAGAATAATAAACATCGGAGTCTTTAACGGGTTAGACACCCAGCCCAACGGTTGGGCTGGGTGCACATTAATCACGAGGTCTCGGGTTTGAGACTGCACTGTCTCAGCCGGTTCGATCAATTATAAATCTTTTTAAAATTATGATTTCCAAATGAACTGAATGTGTGTATAAGAATAATTAAAATCGGGAATATTTCGGGTTAGACACGTAGCTCAGTTGGAAGAGCTGCGTGCACGCAACCGAGAGGTCACGAGTTCGAGCCTCACTACCGCATACAGATTCCCGCGGTTCGACCGGTCTGACAACCCCCTTGTCACACTGACAGCTTTTTATTATTTCTTTTTATTTTATTTTCCTGTTTTATTTTATTTATGAATGTATGTTAAATTTAAATCTAAAAATAAATAAAAGGGTCTAAAATACCAATAAAAAAAAACCCACATAAATAACTTAAAAATCTAAACAAATGTTTTAAACCAAAAAGTTAGTTTATTTATTTATTGAGTTATCGCGTTATTATTTCTAGGTTAGTACCTTCTCGTCGATTAAATTTTCAACTCATGCGCTCTCTTTAACACTCAAGAACACGCACCCAAGGTGAGTGAATCTCTACAAATTCCCCATTTTAATCACGTTTTGGGGTGTATCATGTGTCGTAATATTCCTTTATTTTATCTAAACCCTTGTGCATATATCATCCCGTGATCAAATGTGTATTGATTGTTGTGTGATTTATATGTAGATTAAATTTATCATTTCAGTGCACGCATTTCATTAGGCCCATCAGTTCCCCGTGGGATACGGGTTGAGCATCAGGTGCCTCATTAGATCGGCTCCGTTTGATTGAGCCTTGATCTCAAATACATCATCATTATGTCATATATTCATTCAAAGTGGTTTGTGATTGTTTACATATATATATGATTGCTCATATGTGATTAATGCACGAATTTTCTTTAATAAATAAAACAAGCAATTATCTAAAATGTTTTATCAATCACTCGCCAACTTTTGTTGACCCAAAATCTCCCCTGTTTTACACATGATACAGGTGATACAGTTGAGGAAAGAAACACTTAGGATGGCCTAGAAGAATAAACAAGTTATTGCTTTGGAATAAACATTTAGTTCTGTTTTCCTTTGTAATTGTATGAATTTTGTTTATTGGATATTTAAGTTTGTAATTTGAATTTAATAAATATGAAACTTCTTAGTAAATATCATGAGCTTTGGTGATAACCCAATTATGCCCCGACTTTTATTCCGCTGCGGGTCGGGGTGTGACAATATGAGGCGCGTGGCATGTATTTAGAGTGTTTTGTGTGCTATTCGTGGTATAACACGCATTGTGACCCATGTCGAATGTTCATCCATTAGTTTCATTAGGTCCTACTGGACAAGAGGAATAATTTATGATTATTGGTATAAAAGAGTAACATTTGCTATTTTCCATTCAAAAAAGTTTACAGAAAAATAGATGGCTATTTTGACAAAACTCAGGGTGAAATGGAAATCTATAATTTTTCCTTTTCTAAATCATGATTAATTTTTTTAAAAGGATAAGTTAGTGCGTTTTTCTTTATTTGCTTGTGTTTTCGCTCGGAGTAGTATAATAAGTATGATGTTATATTAATTTGCACAATATCACAAATACTATAGTTACACAAGGAATCATCGAGATTCACAAAGGTTACAAGAGACGAGCATAAAAACGTATCACCAACAACAATCAGTTGCTTATTCACAATTTTACAACATTATATGATTCAGTTTCGCTTTTCTTCACCCCGGGGCATATTGATCAGTTTGCACAAGTTGTCCAATTTGACGAAAATCGATTAGAACCCAAGGCTGGTAAATTGCGAACATTGACGTCCATTGGGAGCATACGGTACTCAATGTCGAGATCTTTGAAAATCTTGATCAGCTCCTCGACTAGAAGAGCTCTTCGTTTCCATCTTTCTCCCATGTCCTGAAAATTCATTCGGTGCGAAAGCCATATTGATATTTTGAGCCGATTTAAATCCTCGACGTCTCTTAAGATGATCATCGGCCCAGGTTGCCAATGCTCACTCTTGTCCTCGACATAGCTGCGAACACACACCAGTCCAAGCTTATGTCATTGGTGATTAGTTTTAATAAAAAAAATCGATAAAAATAAGTGTGGTGTCTTTTTCTAGTTTGTTTGTGGTATAATCGGAAAATGTATGCATAATTAACTTTTTTAACGGCCAACAGAAACAATCATAAGTACTCTCGGGGCACCCACTGAGTCAAACGGAGTACTTTAAGAGTAACCTGAGTCCACCACCAATTCCAGGGAAAACCCGGTAACCCACTCGCCCGTATGCACACGGTGAAATTACCAGTTAAACCTGTTTGGCTTAAGGCTCGAACCCAAATTTCCCAGAGTCTGTTATTATTGTCCACCGATGCCTCACTCAACATCAAGTGGAAGTTGAACTTGCATCTCTAAAGAAAAATATAAAACTTCTACCACATGATCTAGAGATCATTAGGTGTATAATTATTATTTAGTAGATAAAATAAAAACAAATAGGGACAAGCTGTGTAAAAGAAGTAAAAGTTTTACAAATTAAATTAAAATAAAGGTAGAAAAAACTTACTTTACCTCCATATTATCATTACATGCAATATATATATGAAAATGACTTTCCTTTAATTTTAACAATTTTGATTTATTCCATTTTGATTGTAAAACGCGTTTCGAATTCATAAATTTATGTGTTTATTCAGAGAGTTAGCTTAAAAACAAGATTGTCAGTTTTTAATTTTCAATATTTAACAATATTCATCAAAAATTATAATTTCTTTAGGAAAAGGTATTTTGTTATTAAAAAGGGGTTGATGTAATACTTTTATTCATTAGAAATCAATCATCATTTTTCACTAACCACTTTCTATTTCATCAATTATGTCTCCCCTTTACGGCATCTCACGAATCATATGCTTACCTTGTTATCATGTCCTTCATTTTAGCAACCTTTTCTGTAGGGGTTGATACATGGATGCAGAAATCAACGGCATCACCCATATCAGGACTACGATGGTAATTGCAATCGGCATGGTTGACAAAACATTGTTTGGATATGCGATTTTCTGATTATCGTATCTTAGGAAGATCGTTGTTAATATGTGCATCTCCTCAACTATCATCTGCATTAGTAAAAACTACAATCATTAAAAATGCACTAGTTTTAATTTTTTTACTGAAGTGGCACGTCTCCAGTATGTCAAGAAGGAAACTGGTGCATTTTTTTAAAACTAGTCTGAAATGACAAAAGTGAATAAAGCACAGCGACGAAAATGACAAATAACTCTTAATAAATCATTAATAACTATAATTGAAAAGCAAAAGGCCAATGTGATTTTCTCGATTTTTCTTTTTAAATCTGACCTGAACACCGTCGATCTCACATCGATCACCAACATCAAAAGGATGCACAATGAACAAGAAAATAATGGCCTCGAATGTTGTTTTACATGCGTTTCCAAACACAAAAGCTACCAAAAGTAGTTGTGAGCATATGAATAAGAAGAAATGGGTGGTTGCAACTTTAAGGATAAGAAGCCAAATCATAATTATTATGATTCCTACGAAAACGGTTAACATTTGATGGAGATTGTCGACGGCTGTTTTTGTGTCGTTGAGTGATAGTGCAAGTGCTCTACGCTCTCGGAATGCATTAACCTGGAAAACTAACAAAGTTTTTATACATACAAATTGTAATAATTAATGGTTTGTAAGAAGAAAATGTACCACCCAGTTTTTGAGAGCTCGTTTGCTAATTCCTTTCGTCACATTCCCTCCATCAAATAGTCGAAATGTCTTCAAAGCTTCGTCGTTGCTCAAAAAACGCATCAAATCCTCAATATAAACATGTCTGTCAAAATAAACAAATGAATAAAAGTACAAATACATAAATGAATCTTTAATATCGATTATCTAATTCTAATAAAGCGTCCAGTTAATGCCACATGGTAATTTCTCCTCTTCCCGCATAAATATAATTTCATATTAGTTTAATTTATATTGTACTTTTATTGCAAAATATTATTGTTATTTGCAACTCTTTACATTAATATAAGCTTTACTTAATTTTATGGATAGGTGTAACATCTTCACATGGATCAATCACAATCTCAGATCATCTTTTTTAAGTTTTTTGTTTATATATTTAATAAATATATAATCTTTGTATATCATAATAATTATTATTTAAATAAATACATATATAACGATTATGCATCATAACATTAATGATCTTTCAAAACTCAAGATATAGAAAAAAATTTCACCTAAATAAATTTATATAATCTTATATTATTTATCATCAGAATTAAACACACAACACATATATATATATATATATATATATATATATATATATATATATATATATATATATATACATATTATGTATTTTATTTTCATCAGATTATTATTTATTTATCTAGAATTCTAAATAACTGAAATATAATTTTATTTTAATATATGTTTATTAAAATTGAACGTTTTGGAATCCTTAACAGTTTATCATTTTAAGGAATAAGCATGAAAAATATTTATAGATTTAAATTTGTAAGTTAATTCACTATGTTTATATAATAATAATAATAATAATAATAATAATAATATTAATAATAATAATAATAATTTAGTTATGTAAATTTGTGTACACTGTGTTATAAAATTACATAATTGATATTTTTAAATCATTATAACACACGGATCTATAAATATATGAATTAGGGTTACATGTTGGTTCGTAAACACATTTACATAAACAACTTGTTCATGGATTGAAAAAAATATGTTTATGTCATCAATTAAGTAGTTTATGCCAATATATAAAAAGATATAAGATAAATAGTTTTATAGTGTGAACCCAACATTCTATATACATTTGCAAAATCTTGTTGTAAATTTGAAGTTGTAAAGTGTTACTGTGGAAAGGTAATTAAAATAAAATGAAAAAGGGTTCAAGTTAAACATCTTTCTGTGACAACCTTAGAATGACCATGTCGTATTCATGTTCATGTTCTAACATGATTTTTGGGTTCATGTGTTTTTGTTTCGGTAGTGTTCATGTTTGTGTCAAATACTTTAATTTATGTCATGTTCAACCCACCGACATATATATGCAAACACAACCCATTTAACACCCCTTAGAATTAAGAGTACTTACTTGGAACCGAGTTTTGAAACATTGCAAAATATCTTCTTGGCTGTGATTTTCGCCTGCGTTTCGCTTGTTATCTGGGTGGAACCTTCCTCTTCATCGCCATCATCGTCAAAATCTTCCAACTGTTCATCCAAAGTACTCAACATACTCCTATTTATAGAGTTCATCATCCTACTCATATTCCAAGCAGATGTATTCTTCTTATTCATCTTATGCAAGTGATCAATAGTGATCACATTCTCATGCTTGTTAGGACTACCACCTTCACTTTTACCTGTCTTTCCGTTGCTCGATCTCGGCGTTCCAATGCTTTTATAACCCGTAAACATATTCGCCTTAAGCGGCATTGGTAAACTCGCATCCACATTCTGAAGCTTCTCAATCTCTTCCATCATCCATTCTTCATCCTCTTGTTCTTGCTGAATCTCATTCACAGGGGGCCCGAAAGCGTCTCAATCACATACTGGTTAAACAATGAATCTTGAATCCAATCAAAAAACTTGCTGACGTGGAAATTCGAAGCAAGAACTTTGATAACCAAAGTTTTCAACAACCAAATAATAGTCCCAACCAAAAGACATATCCAAACCCGCGTTACATACGGCAAAACCTTCTTCCCATATGCGACACGTTCAACCTTCTTATCGAATATGCATTGCCAAGCAATCAAGATCAAACCCAACCAAATACAGTTTTGAACCGCTTTCTTTAACCCGTAAACAAAATAGAGAACTCGTTTGCGTAGTAAGAAGCTTCGTTCGATGAAGAACACGATCATCTGAATCCCCCATCCAGATACCAACCTCCCACATATTACAACAAATATCATAACTTCCCATTTCCACCATTCAAGACCATATAAGTTTTTGTTTCTAAAACTTGTTATTGCAAGTGTGCATATTAAAGCAGCAATGATTAATATCAAGCTGCTTAACTGAAGCATAGTCCATTTGTTATACCTTAACTTCTTGTACTCATCTGGCATATCATCAAACAAAGAGAATTCATCTTCTTCAATATCCGAAAAACCTTTCCTTGATGACTTGATCTTGGTGTCTTTTGAGCCGATCTTTGGTCCATCTCTGGCTCATCCATCAACCTTGATTTAGTTTTCACTCTCATCAAAGTGGAGTTTCGTTTGAATCCACCATTAGATGAACAAATCACCACTTGTTCGCCACTACGACCGATGACAGTACTGCTGCAACGGCTTCGACTAGGGGTAGACCGCTGTCCAGCTGATCGCGGTCTAGCTGCATCGTTGAACGAGACCCAAACCTCGTTCGGGGTGAGTTGCCCACTGTTGTGTTCACCTAGCTCTGATTCTTTAGTAGAAGTGGCTGTGGAATGGACGTAAGTGTTTACTTTTGCTGTGTTTCCACGGAGATTACCGGAATATGACGGAAATTGATTGATGTGTTCGCTGGAAAAGTGTTTGTCTTCAATTTCTATAAATGGGTCGTTTGGTGAATATCCTGGGAATGATCTTCCCAGATTCGCCATTAAATTCGTTTTCGGATTAAAGGAAAATGATTGTTGGGTGAAAATATTTTATATTTTATAGTAATGATTCATGTAAGCTTGAGCATTGAGGCCATTTTATAGTGTCAAGTGTCTTCATGTGATAAATGAAGAGGGAAAGAGAAAGGAAGCGGGTAAAGAAATAAGTAACAACCATTTATAAAACCGGTTGTTATTTAAGAGAGGGCCAATCTTGTCGAATGGGTAGTCTTACCGGTTTAGGAACAATTTCATAGATTGAATAACATAAATAATAATTTAAAAACTAAAGTTATGTATATAATAAATAATATAAAACGATAAATAACTAATTTCCCTTTTGGGGGTTTGGATAAAAAGTCTAACCAAAACTTGAAATATTAAATGAAAACATAGAGATACTGAAGTAGTAATTAAACTGGTATATAATAGTAAAACAATATTAATTATAAGAACACCCACAAAGATGAATTTGATCCAAAATCAAAATCCCGGCCTACCGTATCAGCATTTCACATCATTCTAAACTATTTTACTTTTTAGGTCGTATTATTAGCACACATAATATTTTTAAATCAACACCTTCAATATGGCTCGTATATAGCTATACGGCTTGCATAGGGCTCATTACAATTCCCTAGGCTAGTCAAATGATGACAGTGTCTGTCACATGTTAACTCTATACGCATTATATAGAGCTAAACGAAACGTATCCAGTACGAGGTTAAATATCTGTTACTCAACAGTGTCAGAAAGTGATATAAGTGAATATTGTGTTACACAACAAAAACTATAAATCAAAAACAGAACGAGGCTACAATAGTAAAACTAGATGATGTGGTGTTTTTTAGTTAAAAACAAAAGAAAAAAATATGCTGTTGTTGATGCTCAAACAACCATATATAAAATTAGTTGTTATATAATAAAAGGCCGACCGTGTCGAATGGGTAGACTTAGAGCACCCAAGATGTATAAACCTAAAAAACTGTCACAAACTGTCAAATCAAAGTTACAAACCTTCCTAAAGAAACTTTTACTTTTTCCACAATGAAGAGTTTTTCACAAACACCACCTCAAACTCCAAATCAACCTACTTTTACAATGAATTAATTTTATATTTTGTTTATAAAATAAATAACAAGACATATTTAAATTTGAATTAAATATAATTTAAATTGGAGAAACAGAAAATTAAACATGATTGTTATGTTACAAAATAAACAATGAATAACAAACCAGTAGGATAACGAAAATAAAATTGTCCTCAATGATTAAACGAGGTGAACATAGCATGCCGGTTTGTAAACAAATGTAGAATAGTTTGTGAACATATTACTGATAACTATTTGTAGATGAAGTTATTATGGTGTTTCTCTACACCAATATTTTTGTGAGAGCTTAAACCGGAAACAATCTTAATCATCAGGGTCCACTTGTAAAGATGCCGAACTTTCGTATAGAGAGATCGTGTTCGGCTGTTTGTGATCTAATGGCTAATTGTGTTTACGTTTTCCTATTAGTATTTAATATTGTTGGCTCAGGTGATACAGTGGGTGTTCTTAATGTTATTTTGGAGAGCGTAATCTAACCTAATCTGAACACTGTTTATATTTATGCTTTATTATTATTTTGGAAGGTTCAAATGAGATTTTTTTGTAAAAATAGAAATGATAAGTTTTAAACAAATAAATATCATCCATTTAATGTGTATTTAATTTATTGCAAATGCATATAGGTAAATTTACAAACTTAATTTATTTAATTTATTGTATGCTCTTAAATTAGCAAACTAATTAAATTTGTAACTCATTTTTAAAATTTATTCTTTTAAGAGAATTATGTGAAAGACAAATTTAGATATGTAGGATAAATTATACAATAAATTTTGATATGTGTAAAATAAAGTGTACGAGAAATTTTGATATGTATAGAATATAAGTACGATAAATTTCAATATGCGTAAAAGAAAATTTCTAAATGTGTTTGTTAAAGTGTTTATGCCTAATTGATTAGAGATAACACAATTAATCTGATGAATTATAAACTATTTATTGTTTTACCATTATCTTTTTTTCTTCTCACGTTAACTTTATACTCAAATGATCCTTCCTCTATCATCATCGTCGTCATCGTCGTGTAAATATTTAGTAACTATATACTTAAGTATTAAAATAATATAATACTGAATTCAAATAGTAATTTTATTTATATTATAATAATATAAATAGTAAATGTAGCTCTTAAAAAGAGCGTAATCTTACTTGGCTTGCCTTAAACATTGATTTTATTTAGATATTATTGTTGTTGTTACAATTGTTATTACTATCTAAGTATTTAGTAATTTTATAGTTAAGTATTTAAATAAGATAATGTTTAATATAAATTCTATTTAGTTTTAACAATATAAAAATAAGAAATGTAAATTGAAATGTTAGTAAATTCTACAAATCTATTTTCATCTATAACATAGTATTTATTATATATTACTTAGTTGAATTTAATATTTAAAATTTAAATTCGTTTTGTTCATTTTCTTTTAAGAATAAGTTTGGTAGTTAACAACATGTATTGGTTAGGTCGAGTCGGATAACAAGTCACATCATAACAGGTCACATAAAAAGGATTATTTTAGTTCAAGTCAAAACACTGTTTAAGACAAGTTGGGTTAGATTGCGTTATCTAAAAAGCTATATTTACTATTTATATTTTATAGATATTCCCTTTTAATTATATATTTAGGATAGGTTTGTAATTTAACTTAAATTTTAAGAGCTTTTAAGAAAATTTATAATGCATTTGATTAAAGTTTTGATACATAAAAAATTTTATCCTTTACCATTCTGTCTATCTTGTGATACTTAATCAAATAATCAATGAACATAAAGGTGACTCGATTTGTTTGCCTTAAACACTGATTATATTTTAGTATTATTTTATTTAAGTAAATATTTAATCAACAAATACTTAACTATTTAAATTAAATAACATTTGATTTAAATAGTTTAGAGTTATAAATTATAAATAATAAACATAAATTTAAATCTTAAAATAAAGTATTATAAATAAGATTATTATCATGTAAATATTTTGTAATTATATGTATAATTCTTAACTTAGATAGTATTTAGTTATATAAATTTTATTGTAAATGTAATTTAAATATTAGATTAAATATTATAAATAAGGTAATGGTTAATATAGCGAATTAAATAATCACATGCGTATTAAATAATTTATTGCTATAAGAGACGTTTATTAAATAGGGTAAAATTAAGAACATAGAGCACTTGCGCCTTATGTTTCAAACGGTGTAACAGATGTCTTAAAATTGTGAAATTACATCTCTTATTTTTTTAACAGTCAACGAAATACAAAACCCGACTATTCGGGGTAACCAAATGACAAAAACAAAAATATTATAAACACATCTGTTAAAAAAATAAAAAAAAAGTTGTCGAGACGGTAATTACGCCTGATGTAAATTTTGTTTACGCATGATGTAAATTTGGTTAAAACGATGAAATTTTTTACACCTGATGTAAATATTTGCAAGCGATATTTTTTATCTTTTTGCTGAAATAAATGATTTTTTTAAAATTTTTGAATTTTTTTGGAAAAACCTTTTGAAAGGCCTAGTTCTTATGGTTTTTATAACTTAATATGGTTCTCATTTTACCCTTCCGTTATATATATATATATAATAACTGTTATGGCCAACAATATAATTTGACTTTAATTTTAAAACACTTAAAAATTCTATATACCTTTCGACTTTTGGTGCAAGCCTTGATGCATAAACAACTTGTTAGTTACCATTCAATAAACACAATATCTAATTACATAAATTCTACAAATATTGTTTTTGTTTACTTTTATTTGTAACATAATATTTAATATTTATTAATTAGTTGAATTTTATTTTCTAATTTTAATCTTCCTTTATTCATTTTTTTATTGTATAAATACGTGTGATATTTAATAATACGCATTGGTCGGGTTAGATAGCATAGAACCAGTGACATAAAATGTGTTATTTTAGTTTGAATTAAAATAGGTTTGGGCCAAAAATGTTTCAGTTTAAACATGCCATATAATATTAAATATTTATTAATTAGTTACATGTTTTGTTTTTTTGTTATTTTGATGTTTATGCGTATTTGTTCAAGACTCATGAGATAATAGGATTTTAAGATGGATTAAAAAGGTTTAAATTTTATGTGTTTTGATGTATTTTTGGGTTGTTGTAGTCTTTAGTAGGGTGGTTTTGTTGATTATATGATTGTTGGTTGGTAAACAACAATTACTAGGGCTTGAAATTCAAATGTTTAAATTGAAAATTAGGGAATATGGGCTATGGTTGAACACTTAAAGATCCTTGTTTATTTTGTATGTGAGAGAATTAGGAAGGAACCATAAGTAGGGAAGTTATGGCGTGATTTCTAAGAGGAAAGGGGCTGAACCACTTTTTTTTACCGGATTCTTCAATTAAAGACCATGGTATGTTTTTTTAAAACTTTGATGTCATTTTGTTGTTACGTTACTTACTTATGATGGTTTTTATGACTTTTACTTGTTTTACTTGAAATTTTGTTTGTTAATATGATAGGAAGTTAGGAACTAGGGTTTGATTGTTTGAAAATTGAAATTGAACCGACGACCTTGAACCGCTCTATGAAACGCCCCTTTGTTTGTTTATGTTTACTTGTTTTACATGACCCGACATGATCCGACCCTCTATGAACCGAATTTTTTTATATATAGCTACGGGTCTAAAATCTTTAAAAAATTCCGCACCCCAAGGAAAAAAATCCTGGGTCCGCCACTGTCTATCGACTTTACTTCGGCAATAATGTGTTCAATTGTACTCACTATTGTTTGGGTGACATTGTTGTCACCATCCCTCCCCCCCCCCCCCCCCCCCCCCCCCGATTTTCATGATTGTTTCAATCGCCTTCAATCGATTTGGACAATTCTTTAAGTACCATGTTGGTTCTTTCAAGCTATGAAGCACGAGGATGTCATCTAACCTTGAGTACCCGTCCCGGGGACGGCGTGGGGAAGTAAATGCGCAGGAAACGCCATGGGGACGTCCCCAGACGTTTCCAGGAAGAAGGATACGGCAACGAAGACACTTCGGGTATATGGGGACGGCAGTTCCGAGTATCAGGGACGCTTCCATATTAAAAGTAGGGTTTCAATTATAATTTATAAATATGGCCCGCCTTTTCTTCTTATTCACGTAACGTCATATGGGCTGGCCTTTTTTTCTTATTCAGTAACGTCGCAACCTTTTATATAGTTATCAACGATTCTACGTGATCAAGGATCATGATTCATCATCTATAAATATAATCATCATTCAACAGTTGAATATCTTCACCATTTGCTATCATATTGCTATAAACTGCAATACAACTGTCGTAGAGCAGAAACAAATAAAAAAAGAAAATAATATTAGGGAGAATTTTGAAATATTGTTAAAAGCTCGAAACATTACATCAAGATTCGTTTTACATGACGGGTGTAATTATGATAAGAGCCAATAATGAAAACTGGAATCAACTACCAAAATACAAGTTATCTTCCGAAATAATCACACAAATTATTAGCATCAAAGATTCATGGGTTTTTACTCATAATAGGAAACATATAAAGGTTGATTAAATCTTTAACTTTGAAATAGGGGTTCTAAATGATAGAATTTGGGTTCTAGGCTTTGCCACATGATCTAACTTATCGAGTCCTTTTCGCTTACTACTTATGGCCCTGTAATTCTAAATGTTGCCTAAGCTATGCAAAGTTAGGCCCCTTTATATATTAGCTTGTATAACAATATAAAAGGAGAAGTTTGATTAAATAATACGTTTCCTATTTGTATTAATTTAGTCCTAACAAACTTTTTCAACTCAAATAACTTTTATATACTTATAGAGTTTATCATAAAATCGAAAGTTTTAACATTTTTAAATGGTTGATATAAACTAGTTATAATGGTGCATCTAACAATGCATGCAAGTTGTAAAGGGTATGACTTAACAAACTATGTGATTCTAATGGCGTTTTAGGATTGTGTACATGGTGTTTTATCTCCCCCAGATGCAGAACATTGTATTTAATTCTGCTCATGGTGTTTTGTCACTTTGCATCCAATTTCAACATGACGCCCTAGCTTGAAAATTGTGTTTTACAATTCAACGTTAATTTACACATGATGTTTTACATTTTGGCACAAATTTGCACATTTATACATGGGGCTCAATTTACACATGGTGTGATATATCTAGTCGCCAATTTACGCATGGTGTTTTATCGGGGATTGAATCAACTTTATACATGATTTTTACAGTGTCAAATAACATATGGTGTTTAAAAAACCCGGGTTTTCGCTTTTTTAAGTTTAGCAATATATACTCATATTAAAGCTTAAAAATGCTCGATTTTTTGGTATAATTTAAAAAAATGCTAAGGACGTTTCAAAAGGATGGAGAAACATGCATCTGAATTGCATGTATATGTTTATTTTTCTTTTCTTTGGATACCTTTAACCTTCCCTTCTTGGCCATGTGGCGCGCTATGATGACTCATGTCGCTGCTAATGCTTGGCTGGAGACTTTACCAGAAAGTTTGTCGGAGATGGATTTCAAGATTTCAAACCAACAAAAACGATTATTTTGCGGGAGACTTTGTTTAAACTCGAAAATGAAACAAATTCCGGAAAACAACACACAATTAATTTCTCATTCAAATTGGTCTCACATTAAATGATATCTAGAGACACGAGATAGAAACAAGTGGTCGGAGCTTTAAAAAAACACTACATAATTTTTACATAAAATTACAAGAGATAGAAACTAGTGGCTAGAGCTTTGACTGGAGTCCTTTAATCGTCATAGTAATGACCGTAGCTTGAAAGCGTGATTGACTGCGGCTTAAGCTTAAGCTGGTAAGGTGGTGGTTGATGGTGGCGGATGGATGGTGGTTGTTGTTGGATGGTGCACGGTGGAGGGTGGTGAAGCTTGTTGGTGATGTTTAAGAATATGGGTGTGTGTTTGTTTGAGAAGGAGAAAAAGATAACCCTTTCGATCATTCTTCATCAACGGTTAGGAGCAAATTTGGAACATAGAACATAGATCGAACATTAAGCACGACCCAATGGTGGCAACATGGAACAATAGCGTCAACCTGAGGCGATGTCTCCATTATTAGCGTCACCCCTAATGCTTTGATTTCTTGTAGTGGCTCTTTTTAGTCTATCCTTTGTCATCTTTATCTTTCAAATATTGATATAATGTATTATGAATATATGTTCTTTGGTCTTCAATGGAATTAATCCTTTTTTTAATTATATTCTGACTATATGTTAATTGGTCTTCAATGGAATTAATCCTTTTTTTAATTAACAAATTTTATAAATCTCATAAGGATTGTTGAACTATTTAGGCGAACCTTATAACTTGTATACTAGCTATATCGTTTATTCTATGTGTAATTTTGACATGATTTCTAGGTTTTTTAGGTAGGCATCATATGAAGTGGAACTTCAAACACTCCACGCACATTTCACACGAAGTCTTATTAAGAACCGATGGTTGAAGTTAGGTAAGTTAACATGTCTACATGGACCAACAAAATATTGTAGAAACTTATCCTCTAGCAGGTCACTGTGTAAGACATTTGATATATATTATGTCTACACTAGTTAACGATAACACACAACTAACCATTGTTGCGTAATATAGTGATGGTAAGATACCGAAGGATACAAGATTTTTAGTAACGAGTGGTTGCTAATGTCTAGTTGAATCAAAAAGTTAAATTTTAAGAGAAATGGCTCAAAATAAAACTGAAGAGGAAAATAAAAAGGGTAGTAATCAATTAAAAGGAAAATGAGGTGTTTAGGATCAACATACCTCTTGATGCTTCGTTAACTGGATCTTACCATAGGGTAACAAGGGCTCGATTGTTAGACGAGGAACTATGAGTGTTAACATCTAAGGTTGTGCTGTATTTGGGTCGAAATACTAATAAACTCGATCCTTCCGCTTTAAATCAATAAGGAAATGCCACTCGAGGCCATGATATAGTATTTGTTAGTTAGATAGTTTAAGCAGTTTATATTACTTGTCCCTATTAGTCCATCAGTGAGTCATCAATTCCCTAAGGTAGTTACTTTTATATAAACTAAGTCCTTTACACTTTTGTGTTATCTCGCTCAAAGGCAAGATCTTACCCAACCCGAAATGCCATCCAAAACCTTTAACCTCCACTAAGAGCATTGACATGTTTTGACTCTACATAGACATAGAAAACATGAACGACCCAAGTTATTGGCGTCACAAGATTATTGGTAGATTTTATCTCCACTCAAAGGCAAGAGCTTACCTAACCCGAAGTCCTATCCAATACCTTTAACCTCCGTGAGATCATGAACATGTTTTAACTCTATACAGACATAGAAAACATGAACGACCCAAGTTAATTACGACACAAGATTATTGGTAGATTTAAGAATTATGCGGAAACTCTAATGATCTAGGTTAATGGTGACACTATTATTTTAATCAGTGTAATCATTAGGAAAAACTTAATGACTCTAATGACCCAAATTAAAGTCATTAACACACACATACACTTATTCACCCATGATCTTTCTTAGTTAACTCAACAGCGAAGGGGTAAGTTTCCCCCAAACAATCTCAAGAACCTAGCCAAGAATGACCATGGAACTAGATGTTACCAAACTTGAAAATATCATATTAATCATAGAAAGCTAGATTAAACTAATGATTTTTAGATTTTCTTAATGATAACAATGATTAGAAATAGTGGGGTAGAAGAGAAGTGTGTAGTGGAGAAGATGGGAGACATGAGCAAAGAAAAATGGTGAAAATGACCTCTACTTATAGGTGCAGGTCGAGACACGCTTGGTAGGCTTGGGGCGTGTCTAGATGACACATCCACATTGACCGGTAACTTCCAGTTGCCGAGGAATAGGGCGTGTCTCAAAGACATGGGGCGTGTGTCAGTGACACGGGTCATGGTCAACTCCCAAAATCTTTAGATTTCTTTAGAAAATATTAGGGAATCTTCAAAAGTCAACCTTTGTCTTTTTGTACCGAGAAAAAGATGGTTAAGACGACTTAAGGCCTAACCAACGACCAGTTTAGTTAGCGAATTAGTTGTGTTAATAAGTATTATAGGATGCCTTGTATTTTGGTACGAACACTTATTTATTTTAAAGTTACTAATCTTTGTAGACGTTTCAGTGGTGTGATGCTCACATCCGAAGATGGCGGGAGTTTAATGATCTACCGATGTCATAGTGGAATGGTCAAGAATATGACAAGTAAGACAATGAAAGCCCAATAGGGCGAGTATCACTCATGTGCAGGTTTTAATTATGGTATGAAATGAAAGCCCAATAGGGCGAGTATCACTCATGTGCAGGTTTTAACTATGGTATGAACAGATGTATGCAACATTCACACAGTGAATGACAGTTGCATACGGGAATTTAAAGCTTGGGAAGCCTGGATAGGATACCTATCTAGGATGACGTTCTCAAGAGAAACTAGGTGGGTAATACGCATTATTCACAACAATGAATAACAAAGGCGTGAAAGATTCAGACTTAGAAACTTGGATGGGAGTGACAATACAAGTAGACGTTCCCAATAAACTCCTATTGAGGAAAAGTAACAATCACATTGATTAATGTAATTGCATAAAAGTTTAATAAGGTGAAAACATTCTACATGTTCGGGATGAAAATTGGTAAACCTAATAATTGTTAAATAACAATAAAAATAGGTTTTACCAAATGAATCGGAGGCATGAAAATGAACTGAGAATTTACTTACATGGGAGGTAATGTGTTAGTTATAATAAGATCAAGCGTACCATGTGCTAATTGCTTACCTTGGCCAAGTAAGTAGTAAAAACATGATACCATAGACTTCTTATAATAAACGCATATACGTCCGATGTAATAAGGACAATGTTAATATGAAGAGTAAAAGGATTCGTGGGGTCAAGAAACCTTACGACATACTCATATAAATGGTTCTCGTGGGAACCATAAAAACGAAGTATGGCTCGTGTAGAAATAATTGACCCAAGAAAGTCCTTAGATTAAGTCATTGTGGACTAAATAGCCATGGTTGACAAAAATGGCAAGTAAAACGAACCCATAAATGACCCATGAGGTGATATAAGAGGAAGTATTGCCAATACGGATCAAACATGGTCATGGGCTATGCTGGAATAAAAAGGACATTTTGCCTTTCATGGTCTAAAGGGCCATGATTGGCGGGCAAAAGAAAATAATGATGATTTTGGTCACTCACGGTCTAAAAGGGCTTTGTTTGACAAGGAAATGCGAAACATACATGATTTTTTGAATGGGTGTGTTAACACCAAGCTCATTTAAAGGATGACATGGGTAAAGGATGATCCACTGGATCACCACAACATTTGGGTCATAAATAGTAGTAAATGTCTACGGGATCAATGTGACATTCGAGTCACGAATAAAAAGGGATAAACGCTTTCATGGTCTAAAGGCCATGATTGGGGCAAAGAAAATAATGATGATTTTGGTCACTCACGTCTAAAAGGCTTTGTTTGACAAGGATATGCGAAACAATGATGATTTTTGAATGGGTGTGTTAACACAAGTCATTAAAAGGATGACACGGGTAAAGGATGATCCACTGGATCACCACACATTTGGTCATAAATAGTAGTAAATGTCTACGGGATCAATGTGACATTCGAGTCACGAATAAAAAGGGATAAACCTAGAATCTTAAAAGATGAACGTCTAAAGAAATAACCTACGAAGTAAAGTAAAAGGGGCGTATTGGTAAATTGGACTAAGGAATGGGAACTAGTTACGATTCCCTGCATAAAATGAAATTGCAAAAGAGAAAACAATTGGTTGTCAATTCCTTAATGCGAGAAATTGACAAAAGTTATAAAGAAAATGTTGAACTAAAACTTGGTTTGGTTAATAACAACATTTTAACGAACGTAAAAAATTAGCAAAGAATTAGAAAATGGTTTAAATTAAAAGAAACAATTTTTGGCACTAATAGGTGTAAAATGATGCTTATAAAAAAGGGGAACATCGGAAAGGGGTCGGGCACACCCTAACTTGTTGGTAAGAATATTGAACGGTCAAAACTTGAGCAGTGCTCAAATGAAAAACCAAAACCCAAGGAACTACGTAACAAAGGTTTCGGGGATGAAACCTCTTTAGGGAGATAGACACTAAACCGTTTTAATGAATATTTTAGTAAAAGGATAATTTGGTTCCAGATTTTTTTATTTAAAAACAAATAACGTACTCACCTTTTATTTAACATTAGGTTTATTTATTTAAATCCTAATGTTTATGAGCTAACTTTTACCACTAACAGTATTTTACCCCGCTCATCCCCAATTAATTTAGTTTATTTACCAAATCCGTTTTTTGGGTGTTACAGTTGTGGAGGGGTAAGCAGATACAGATCCCCAGTGTTATTGTGGTGAGATATGATTTGTCCACTTTTGATGTCCTTCAAAGAAAAACCAAAAGGGTAAAATTCGATAGAAACATTATTATAACGAGTATAACGTCTATCAAAGATAAGGTTTTTGATAAGTTTAGGACTATAAAGGATGTTTAATAAGATATAGGTTCGATTAGACAGGGAAAGAAAATCGGTTCATAATCTTTCAACTGGTAAACGATTTCCGGTGTCCAACCAAAATTTGACTATGTGAAGTAGATGAATATAGTTGGATCTTACCTTGATCATCAACACTTTGTGATTCGGCTCTTGTGTCCATAGTCCAAGTTGGATCAGTATAATTGAGCTACATAATAGAGAAAGCCGCACTCAAATAGTTGGATCACCAAAACCAGTCGGCTTATGTGCAACACCATGGTCCTGAGCCTGACCGTAAGAAGGTGGAGCGGGTGACGAGCTTGAAGGATGTCTTGCAAACTAGGTTGGATGGGTTGTGGGTACTAGTTATTAGGTCGCCAAGCGAGCTGAGATGGGTATGGACACGGTAGAGTATTCTATCAAACCCACTAAGGATACCCATTGTTTTGATAAGCCTAGTTGTTGTTGCTTTGCTGCTAATTGCGCTCATTCCCATGTCCACGACCCCGCTGCTCAATCTGGTTCGGATTTGGGTTAGGGCTTGGGGCAGAGCGTTATTGCATTGATGTGGGGGCAGCAAGTGGTACCAGAACCGAACCAAAAGATCGTCTAAGATGGTGCTTTAAATTCATCACAAAAGCCAGAGCATAAATCTCTTTCCATGCCGCATAATCATCATCCGTAAAAGCTAGGGCTGGGATAGTGTTGATGTGGTTTAACACTTTATATGCGACTGCATGAAGTTTGAATAGTTTAAGCTAGGAGGAGTACATAACTTTTGAGCCATCAAGTGGTCGGATTTTGGTTTGGATGTTTGTGACATAGTATGTTGGGTGACGGGTGGTTGTAGGTTTCATACAAAATTTAGGGATGTCGTCCTTCGTCATGGTGAAAGCCGGAAAATACAGATTCAGAAAAAAAAACGAGGGATGAAAGGGAAGGTGATGGTGACGCTGCGGTTGAAGTCAGAACCCTAATACCATAAAAGTTAGTTTATGGTATAATTTTATGTAATTTTCACCGAATAATAATACCCTATACATAGGCAACCCTAACAGTATAGTAGGAAACAATATTTACAAATATAAATAAATAAAATCTATATCCTAAAATAAATATAGTGCTAATAGGAATACAGATCGTATATAATGATTATAAATATGGCATATTGGTTGTAGCCATAACTAGTCATAGGTCCTAAAAAGTCAAAATGGATTTTGATGAATTAGATTTGTTTTATATTGTGTTACAATGGACCTTAACAATAAAATGAACATGTCTTAATGGGTCCTAAAAAGTCATAATGGATTTTGATGAATTAGATTTTGTTTATGTTATGTTACAATGGATCATAACATAACATAACATATCTTAATGAGAAATATTTAGTAGCATGCATAGGCCATAACGCCTTAATGGATCTTATTGGTTGTAGAATTCATAACATGTTTTGACGGATTAATATTTGGTTCAGGGATGATAATGTAGTGACTTATAGTTGGTTCTATTGGGTAAGTACTCGTCTTCTTGGATTATATTGGGTTGTAAAGCTCATTGTGGGTTTTGGTTGGCTATAGTAGGCTTTGTGACACATAACATGTATTACTGGATGGTGACTCTTATATGGTTGTAATTAACGGGTTATTAGGGATCACATAATTTTGAGGTAATAAAGCATAAAGGGTTTTATTTTAAATACTATACTATATGTTTTTGCGTTCTAGCATATGTATTGAAACAAACTATTTAGCCTGACTAAAAGTTAGTTTTTCAAAAGTTAAGTTAAAAAGAAATTAAAATAGCGTTAGGTTGATTACTACAACCGGGTTCTATTAGGTAATTTTACAAATATTGTATCATTGTGGTTTCTTAGTAAATGATCCTATTAATTTACTTTTTTAACGGTAAACTAATATTACCCCAATAAAAGTATATTGCATGAATTTAAACCCTTCACCTCTGGAACAAAGGAGAGAGACCTTACTGTTGATAATTTTAGTTTTATCAACATGGTTTCTAGGGTGTTGGATTTATTTGTCGATTGAGATGATGATGTCGGTGATTAATCGAGTTAGATGACGTGTGAGTGCAGGCTCGTTTAGCACGAATGTTATTTAGGCCTAGTAACTAATTATTAGTCTGTTAATTAAATAATAGTTTGGGCTTAATCTATTTTAAATGGGCTGAAAATATTGTTTTATTAGAAAAAATCCAATCAACTGAAGTAGAGATGGGCATAAAAACCGGTTCCGAACCCGAACCGGTAGAACCGAACTGGAACCGGGTCCAGTTCCTACCCGACATTAAGTAGAACCGGTTCCGGGTTCAAAATACCCGTTGGTTCCAACCCGGTTCCACAATTTTACCATTTGAATCGGGTCGTACCCGGTTCCTACCCGTACCCGGTTCCTACCAGTACCCGGAAATTCAGTTCTAGAAGGAACCGGTTATACCCGTTAAAATGTTACCGTTGGAACTGGTTATACCCGTTATAATGTTACCGTTGGAACCGGTTATAGCCGTTAAAATGTTACCGTTGGAACCGGTTCCTGACCGCAGGAACCAGTTCTGAACAGTAAAAGTCAGGTTTTGACTGTCAGGAACCGGTTCTGAACAGTAAAAGTCGGGTTTTGACTGTCAGGAACCGGTTCCCAACACTATCAGAAACCGGTTCCGCACCATACCCGGTTCCACACCATACCCGGTTCCATAATACCCGTACCCGGTTCTACACGGTTCCATATTCTTGGGTGTGAACCCGGGTAGGAACTGGACCCGGTTCCACACCATACCCGGTTCCAATGACATCCAAGCAGAACCGGGTCCGGGTTAAAACCGGTTCCGGGTAATAATAAAACCCGATTATGCTGAAGACCACTTAAATGGTAAATGGACATTAATTGTTTTGGTCTGTTAATAAAATAATAGTTTGGGCTTAATCTATTTTAATGGGCTTAAAATATTGTTTTCTTAAAAAAGATCCATGGAATTGAATACGATTTTAATTGTTTTGGTCCATGAAAAGTACTTGGATTTTGGGCCAATGAAGTCATATAGAGACTTCTCTATTCTTGATCGGAAGATATCAACGCACGAAACTACTCTTGTGTGCGATTGACTTTTTCATCACAGAATCATTCAATTTCAATTGAAATCTCTGTCTAATTCGATAAGCAATTATGTGTAATTCGCAAATAGGTTTCAGGCCCTCCCCAAAAATGCATAAAAGTTTTAGGGTCTAGGGCAAGCAAAAAGAACGAACCTTAAAATATGAACTCAATAACTCATGTAAAAAGTGAGCAATATAACGCTAATTGGCTTGACATCCGTGTTTTTAAAACCGTACCAGTCTACAAACTGAAAATGTAGGTTTCTTCTTTAATTTTAGTACTAACTGTATTTAAGTTTTTTAAACCTATCTGACAAGTAATAAAAATACTGAAATTTTAGTTGACTCTAAAACATAATGTTTTAGCACAAAACTAGATTGTACAAATGCATATTGGTAAATTGCATTTTTTGCTTTAACATCTTTCCTTCACAAAACCATCAATACAAAGAAAAGAACAGTGAAAAAAAGAACTATAAAATAGTCAAATAAAAAAAAGACTGGGTGCTAACAGTATTATTTAAATAATACAAAGATTATTTAAGTTAAACACTTAAACCTATTTGATAAATAATAAAAAACCAAAATTTTAGTTGACTCTAAAAACTAATGTTTTAGCACAAAGCTGGATTGTACAAATTTATATATGATATATATATATTGCTAACCACACTTCACTTAATCACGTATCTAAGATAAGATTCTTCCATCTATTCACAAACTGTTGACGCATTCCGATCGACAATCAAATAAGTTATCATTACAAGAAAAAACTCTTTTAGGATCGACACCTAAAAGATATGTCGTCTTTATAGATTACCTTATAGAGACGACATATCATTTTAGAGGATTTTCATGCTTTTTGAGCTAGGTTACCCTATAGGGATGACATATCCTCTTTATAGAGTGAAAATATTTTTTTGTATTTTTTATATTCTCTAGTTTAATGAATTAGAAACCCTAAGTAAATGTTTCAACTTATTGAGACGTTATGTCGTCTCTATAACTTTAAATATTTTTCTTTTGATTATCTAACTGATCATGCAAAAAACTTTTTTGTTTTTATATCCCATTTTAAAAAAAAAATCTCTAGAAAAGTATTAAAACTTTTAGAAATAAGTTATATACACTTAAATATAAATTAAATATAAAGTATACACACTTAAAAGGAGTGGTGGAGTGACATGTGCGGGTGTAACATCTCACCCCTCATGACACAAACTAATCTTGTTTGTATTACCTATGAAGAGCTCAAGAGTGGGCCGACAATTTTAGACACATATATGAATATATGACACGAACCTATACGAAGTTAACACGTATTGTGTATAGCCTTAACAGGTAACATGTACTAAACAGGTAGACACGAAATTATCTGTTAATTTTGTGTCTAAACAGGTAAAATACATGTTTACCTGTAATAAACATGTTAACAATTTTAATATAATAAAAAAACAAAATTTAGTTGGACCATCCCAACTCTTCTCATTCCCATTCTAATGGACATATTGAAAAAAACATAATATTGAAAACCTAATCTTATCACCTAATTCTTCCCCTTCTCCAGCCCCACTACCAGTGACACCACCCCAACCACCAGCGGTCGAGATGAAAGACCCATGTGAACTTTACATTGTTTTGAATGGATGTTATGAATTATTTAAACCTTTTGTGATTTTTTATTTATGGATTTTGTTTCAAACTTGTTACGGATTATGCGTTTATGCATTTTTAAGCCTATTGTGAACTTTTGGCAACTTTTGTTTCACTAAACAGGTTCCTAGATATGTAATTGTTGAAATATTCGTAAACAGGTATTACCAGGTTATTATAGTGTATACCTGTTAAAAAATATTTCGTGTTCGTGTATGAAAAACTGGACACGAAACCTTATCGTGTGGTGTTCGTGTATGGGATTTTATGTATCGTGTATTATCATGTACACGACTTGCCAGCCCTACTCAAGAGGTTGTCTCTTAATTATGTTCCATATGAAAACTTATCCATCAGAAGTTCTTCTGTCATGCTTTCACTTAAGCATGCGTGGATAACTCTATAGTTTTTCTTTCCACTATAGTAAATACACCCAAAAAGCATTGATGATATTTAAGTTGTGACGTTTAGTACGTAGGTAGGTTTTAAGATTTGTAAAGAGTTTAGATATCTTTTTGAGTTGTGCAATTAAAGAGAATTTCATATTGAAATATATTTCGATGGTCTCCCGAAATTCCAAAATTCCAATCGAAGGATAACACATACACAGATAAAAACGAATATATGAGAACTTTTTGTGCTGAAAACGTGCCCCAAAATCAGATCATCATAATAATTAAAGTCGAAATAACTCCTCAGAAAGAGTATGTCAATTGGTGGTTTTAATTTTTGACAATTATATGCTCATATTAGCGGTAAAACCATCATAAAGAATTCTTCGATACTCAGTTTCAATTGATAGATGATCGGCGGTCAGCAATTACTACATGCTGATAGCCGAAGATGTTGCTAAATGTTACCCTAATGACCAGTTACCACATATGACAAAGTATTACTACTCGTCATTTCTATTAGGGACGCAACTTTGAGGGCCAGGGGTGCACCCGTCCCCGCCAATGTTTCGATTAGCATTGTAATATTTCTGATTTTTCGTCTGAAATTTTAAAATTATATAGTTCACCCCGCCAATTATTTTGCCTAAGAATTCCCTGCCATACCAAATTTATTGTTCAAAAAGTTTATACATATTTTCGTATTGAGTTAAAAAACGTGAAGAATGTGCCTATAGTCAATTTTCATAATTGTTTTTTTAACTTAAAGCAAGTTTAAATAAAGTTTGAAACTAGTTTTTATATAAATAAAACTTGAGGGTTCATTTTTGTCTTAACTAAAAGATGTTTAAAAAAAGAGAACAATACGTGAGGGATTTGAGCGCCCATCTGTGTTCGACTTTAACAGAAGAAAAAAAAAGAGTTATGTGTTCATGGTTCTTGAAGCCTTCAATCCTTTATCCTTCATCAAATTCGACATAAACAGGGAAAGAATCGAGCTTGATGGAAGTGTTTAATCACGAATTTAAACAACTTAATCATTTATTTTAGTTTCTCATTCACTATTGTTTAGTTCTTGAAGAGTAGGTTGTGAATTAGGGTTAATATTGAATCAAAATTTTGGGCATTACTAGTGTTTTAGACCTTAATTATATCATTTAATACGAGATTAACCTTTGCGTTTTATCTATTGTGATTATTGTTCAATGATTGCAAAATTAGGGTTTATAATGGTAGAATTGGGGATTTGGGAAGATGATAAATTAAGGAAGAAGTATAGTGAAATTATAGTTTAACCCAATCTTAATGATTGTTTTTTGTTAGGTATATCATGGGAAATGTCAAAACTATTCATTCTTTTTTGAAAAGAAAAGATGATAAACAAAAGAGTAAACATCATAAAGCTTCAACTAGTGAGCTGCAACAGCATGAAGCCTCACCAGGTACTTACCATTTATCCCGTATCATTATAAATATTTTGGTCTTTTGTTTGTTAAACAATATTTAGTTTTTTTATATGTAAGAACGGGCCTTTGAATAAATGGAGATTACTTAGTTTTATTTGGAGTTATTATTGTTTTGACCGGATCCGAATCGAATAGCGGACCCGAACATATAACTCAAAACATAGCCATAGAATTTTTTAGGTCTCATAACTTTTTGCCCCCTCAGAACTTTTAGTCAAGCTCGTCACTGTTTCTATTGATTAGTTGATGTTGATCACATTGTCACTCATGGACAAAGTTGATGCTAATTTTAGTTACTATTGATGATTATAGCAAATTATCACTAATAAACTGATGACTGTTTTCAAATACAACTTTTCATCGATAAAGCAATTACAAAGCAACTTCAATTCCAATATATTTTCCATAAGTTTCATTGTACTTTTAGGTTCAATAAGGCTCTACCCTTGAACTTTGTCAAGAGCGTTGCCTCTTGGAAACGTTCATGGTTGGTCTACAAGGTTTCGCTGCTTAGAACCATAGAGGTTTCTAGGTGTTGGGATAACAATAGTACACTTAAAGTTTGTAAAAAAAATGAATGTCTATATGTTTAATAATTATGGTTATAAACAAGAAAACCAGTTTTACATGATTCCATGAATCAATAAAAACCTATTTAATTGAACAATTTTAAAGATTTTCATTTTTTACCATTTATAAGAACATAATTTACTTGGTCGACACCTTTTGATCGTTTTAGGATGATAAGTTTGATCAACTTATCTTTTTAAACAAATGCTATGATCAAAGTTTTGGTGGATGTCGATTAGACCGCTCCAACATTCTTTTGTTCAATCAGATTTGTTAAAATGTCATTCCAGAGTGCTCTTGGTGTTGAAAGTGGATGGCACATCGGAGGACGTAAGAGGTCGAGCCATTTATATATATATATATATATATATATATTAAGGATGTTTTAAAATAAGAACCAATTTGAGTTGTGAGAACCGTAAGAACTACGTCATCCAAAAGGTTTTTTAATTTTTTTTTTCAAAAGTCATAAAAATCACTTTTTTCAGCAAAAATGTCACATACCCACATTTATATGAGGCGTAAAAAAACATTTATCTTTGTACAAAATTCACACCAACGCGTAAAAAAACTTGCATCAGTCAAAACTATCGACTCGACAATTTTTTTTACTTTTATTTACAAATGTATTTATAATATTTTCATCTACCTTTGTGCAAAAAAAATTTGGCCCAACTCGCGCGGGAAGAAAAGGTTCTCACAACTCAGGATGTTTCTTATTTGAACCAAGCCATATATATAGAGGAGGGTTAAATGAGAACGCTAAATATCGCGAGAATGAATGAAAAAACCACTACAACTTGATCAAAAACAATTGAAATTCAAAATTTCTTTTTACATTTGTCATTATTATTCGAATACAATTCTAAAAATTTAACTTACACATTTAAATTTACATAAATTCGGAAATAAAGAAAAGTTACACATGTGTAAGTTTACCATTTATACATGGATAAATTTGTTGTCTTTACACATGTTTAAAAAATCTAATAAGAGTGATTTTAAGAGGAAAATGAATTATTGATGTTGTAAATCCTTTTTATGATGTTGTATTTTAATTACAATGATGTTTGTATTTAAAAAAACTGGTTTTGATTGATTTTTTCATTCGTTCTTACGGTTCTCACAATATTTAGCGTTCTCAATATAACTCTCCCATCTATATATATATATATATATATATATATGGATGCTTTAAAATAAGAACCAATTAGAGTTGTGAGAACCGTGAGAACTACGCCATCCAAAGGTTTTTCCAATTTTTTTTTCTCAAAAGTCCTAAAAAATCACTTGTTTCATTAAAAAAATTTAACAAAAATGCCACATACCCACATTTATATGAGGCGTAAAAAAAATATTTATCTTCGTATAAAATTCACACCAGCGCGTAAAAAAAACTTGCATCAGTCAAAACTACCAACTCGGCAATTTTTTTACTTTTTTTACAAATGTGTTTATAATATTTTCATCTATGTTTGTGCAAAAAAAATTGGGAAGAAAGTTAATTGAGAAGGAAAAGAATAAAGAGTACAATTGTAAAATATTAAATAGTTTTTTCTCTAATATCATTTATTATTATCTTTGACTAATTAATTATTTATAAAGACTATCATGCTCCACACTCAAATGTTTGTCTACACACATCAAAATTTATCCTACACGTTTTGAAATTTATACTACACAACTTGTAATTTATCCTACACTTTAAATTAATTTTTTTTCTTTGAAAAATATGTTTGTTGAAAACAAATTACAAATTTAATATAGTTAGCTATTAAAAAATGAAGACTACCAATTAATGATCGATCTAAGTTTACCAATATACCTTTACACTAATATTAAATAAAAAAAATAAATGAAGTAAAATGAAGCATTCTTATTGATTGGAATTTCTTTTTCTTATTCTTATAAAAAAAATTCTCATTTGAACCATCCACTGTATATATATATATATATATATATATATATATATATAGTGGAGAATTCAAATGACAAGAAATCACAAATTAAGAATAAAAAGAATAAAGGATACAAAGGTAATTTAAACAAATCATTTAATAACTCTATCATTTATTTTTAATATTTAAATTAATTAATGAACCATAATCATTTAATGAGTTTATCCTATTAAATAGTTGTGCACCATACACAATAAAAACAATTGCACATGATCCTACATATTCAATATTTCCTACACCATAAAAACAAAGTTTCCTACACCATAAAAATAATGTTTTGGTTTAGGGTACAGAATGTGTAGGACCCCAACAATTTTAAATAATTTTGCGACTCATAATAAAATATGTGTAGGATACAACACTTTTAAATAATTTTGTCTCCGAATAAAATTGGTATAGGACACAACACATTAATGGTGATGAAGAAGGAAATTATTATGACATTAATGAGATTTGAGTAACTCTTATTATATTTATTAGTATTCTATATCAAAATGTCTATTAAATCTTTATTAATTAAAGCATTATTAAAAGTGGACAAAAATCATATCTTGATCACAACCATTGATAAAAAAATATCGGGTCTAGATTAATTTATTTTTCTTCTTATAAGAATATTCTTCTCAAATGAACCCCCCCTATATATAGGGTTATGTTCATTTGTGAATAACTCTCTTGATAGTGAAGTGTATGAACTAATCCTAGCACTAGATTATTAATACAAAAGTGTAAATTAATGGCTAAGATTTAATGATAAAAATACACTAGTGTATTTTACGATTTGATTATCTAAATCAATGGTCATAATTTTTTCACTTAGTTTACAAATACACTAATGTTCACTATAAAACCACACCTTGTTTATACTTGTATTTATATTTAAATTATATTTAATATATATATATATATATTTGAAAAGTAAGTATGAATAGTAACTTTATTTTTATAATAATATATATAGTTTTTTTCATTATATTTTTATTTAAAACTACAGTTGATCCTATTACACATAATTGTTTACAGTTAATTGTACCACTATCGTATAGAAAGACCCAAACCGACCGAATAATTTATGTATCGGTAACCATATTTATTATTGTTTTTGCTTTCGATAAACTGACATCGTATCGCTACTATATCGTACTAAACAACAGTGGTACTGAACAAAATCGGTACCTGTACCTCTACTCATTTGTATGGTTTATGTTTGGTAATGAATTTTGTGTCACAACTGTCACACCCCGGATTTGTAACCAAATCCAAACACCGGTGGGCTCGTGTGGGGAATATCGTGACGTAAGTTGATATCATCATAGTCAATTAAACTCAGCACAACGGAAGTCTTGAATTTAAATTATTATTACAAACCAAATATTCAAAGTACAAAATAATATATAGACGGCTCGTAATAGAAGATCCACAGGCGGATCGTAAAATGTACAAAAATGTAAAACAGACTTTGGGCAGATCTAAAGATTTGCAAGATCCTCTTATTTCACTACCGAGCAGCTTCCAGCCTATTTCGTATTGTACATGCAGCTTAGTCTTTTGAAAATACGTCAGCTTTCGCTGGTAAATACTCCTAACTGACTCATTTGGAAAACATTTGAAAATGATTTTAAGTGCACATGGCACAAAATATTTTATAACTTGGGAAAGTTGGCCTTGCAACCTTGTTAACAGATTCACATGTTTGTCCATACATACAGGACCCATTGCGAAAACCGAGACATGATTAACGTACACACAACTTACGAACTCACAAAGGAGTTATCCCCAATAATTGTGGGTAAATGCATTTGAGCGTCTGTCAGGTGTATGCCTACACCCGCGCTAAGGTCGTGGCCATTATCTAATGTAATGAGCCGAGGATATCCAGGACACGGTAGTTAACCCCCGATGTTTAAGTTATCAAACAAAACTGATTAAAACGGAATATGCGGATTTACTAGCCACAATCCGGCCTTCGATTGATCCCATTTCCGACCAAGCGGTAATAGTTTACCGTAACCCAAGCCCGTATAGGGGAAATAAGTCGAGAGTATTTACCTGAGCTAGTCTTGATTTTTAAAATGCAAGATTTAATATCTCAGCCGTATCCAAAATCAACTAAGTGAGATTCAATATCTCAGCCATAACCAATTAAATACTAACGGTCATATTTAAGTCATAGACTTAGACCGAGTAGTGTACAGGATCAAAACGTATAACGCTTGATTAAACGATGATCGGATAGAATGTAGTTTAAACCCGACAAGTACTTTGACTTGCATAATATGGGTAAACTATAAACATTCTGGATTTTAAAACTTAAATGACTAGGTTAGACCCGTTTCGTTTAATTTCCGTAAACTAGTTACATATACTTAACCGTACGGATATCAGCGATATCAGGTAACCGGATAAGTCATGGACAAGTTCTATATGCCATTATACTTTAAATAAGTTGTAATACCAGTAGGATATCAACTTTCATACCCGTTAAGGTTTTAAAATAAAACTATGCCTCATAAAAGCGTTTTGGTCATTTCACACATAGTTTTATAAATTATTTGGGATTCCGAGTTTATATCATGTACCTACTGTAAAAAATAATTTAATTAAGTTTTAAAATTAGTAGGTAACAAGTCTTAGTTGATTAATATGGTTTAAAACCATACTATGCGCCGAAATGGTGCTTATGTCGTAAAAATAACGATTTGTGTGATATTTAATGAAAACTAATGTTTAAAATCAAGTTTATTTGTTTTAGATATGTTATTTAATATAACATATCAGTAGGTAAAAGATTTATTTTGAAAAAGGTATGATTTAAAAATTTTAAGTGCCACAAGGGCTTTATCGTCATTTATCGTCATAATTCAAGGACTTGTTCTTAAACTCAGTTTATAATCTGATTTGATAGCCCAAATAATCCTACTTATGATATTACATCAATAGGTAGTTCATTTTCAAGGTCGTTATTAATTAAACCTTATTTTATGCAAAAAGGTCATTTTAGTCAAAATGGCATAATTATGGAACTTGTGCATAAACTCAGACTCTGATAATGATCATGTAATATAACCTTAGGGGTTATGCTACATTATATTACGATCATAATGCAACCTTAGATCAGTAGCTAACTAATCTAAATCGGGTCAGAATCGAAAGTCAAAGCAGAAGTCAAACTTTGCGACTTTCGGTTGCGAACCGACCCTAGAACTGAAACTGATGAGCCGAACATGTTCCTACATGTTCTAATAATTATTATCAACTTGTTTAAGTGTCAAAACGGGTTTTATAACATATATAAGATCAACTTATAATATTTCTGAAAATGACATGTTTGACTTTTTAATATTTAAACTTTGACCCGTCAATTGGTCTAGCAAACGTAATCTTCAGGAGGTACCCTTTATAGGGACTAACATCTACCTTATTACGATCACTTAGCTATGTTCGTTATGAACAATGGCTGGACCATAATGGTCTTAACTGAAAGTCAAGGAGTTTTCCGTAAAACCCTTGACTTTTGGCTATAAAAGCCTATAAACGAAAATGCAAGAGAAGGAACACTTACAAGTGATCCCTATGATGCAATAGAACTAAGCTGGATGCTCCTTTCAGTTAGGAACTTCTAGAGGAGGGAGATAGAGTTGTGAATGAGAAAGGTGCAAGTTCAAAGGGTGAACCTTTGCACCTATTTATAGTTGGAGAGCTTGAAGGAGGTGATGTCATGTGCTAAGAGGTGTAAGAGGGAGCTTACAAGTGTCCTAAAACGTGGCATAGCAGTTTGGAAGACCATGGTTTTGAATCAAATGGTTTTTGGCAACATGTGTAGAGCCCAAGCAAAAATTTTGCAGACACATGCCTCTCGCGCCCTGGGAGAGGCCAAGCCTTTGCCTCTCGACCCCGCGAGCGCCCCATGGCTAGTTTCAAAGTTTGTCACATTTAGCCCCTCAACTTATTAAACCCTCCTATAACACCTTTATAGTATATTTAGCCCTCCGTAACCAATATTTGGTGTACCCGGGAGTATGCCCGGACATTGTCGAGCTCTCGGTTCGTTAAAAGGTCACTTAAAGGTATAAATTAACATGTTGACACTTTTAACCCCTCCATTTTTCAACTTTTATATAATTACATATTTAATCCCTCTCGTCCAACAAATGGGACATATGAGAGTTAGGACTTAGTAAAGGATCGCTCAGAGGCTCAATATAAGCATGTTGACTCCGATGTCACTCAAAGGTTGGGCATGTTGACACAACGGTCATTCAGATGCCAAGTTTAAGCATGTTGACACTAATGGTCACTCAGAGGCTAAGTTTAAGCATGTTGACACTAATGGTCACTAAGAGGCTATGTTTTAAGCATGTTGACACTAATGGCCACTCAGAGGCTCGGTTTATGCATGTTGACATCAGAAGATCACTCAGAGACTTAGTTTGAGCATGTTGACGCCTTTAGTCCCTATTAGTCTTTAATAGACTTAAAATAAAAATACGACACGTGTGGCTATATTATTGGACACGATTTTACGAAGTTTTACAACAACCGTAGTCAACTGAACCAAAACCGAACGAACAACATTGGTATTGGTACCGGTACTTATTTTTAGTGCTTTTACATTTGATTAACTGACGTATCCTATCGAACAACATTGTTATATGTACGTGTATTAATCTTTATGATTTCAAGTTTCGATAATTTTCATTTATACAACTCTGTTTGCGATTTAATATCATTACTAGTACCTTGACGATCTTTACTGATTGATACCATTTAGACAACATCATTGCCAGTTCCGATGTTTATTTTTTCCATTTTCAATTGATGTTAAACATGTGTTGATTTCTATACCGAGTGCATGTATCATACCACTGGTATAATAACGGACCTAACTAATGCTGATCGAATGTTTGTGATAACGTAACGCCCCAACGCACAGGGAAACAACCTAGTTATATAACAAATCGAACGTCTTGAAGAATAGTATTTGGTAATTTTTTTATTTTATTTTTTGAGCATTTAATTTTTTGATAGACCGTGAACTTTTAGTCATTATTTAATTTGTTTTTTTTATTAAGTTGTGCTCGTTATCTTATTTAAAAAAAATCTAACTTCACAATTATGTTTATTTTTTTCAACATTTCTATATAAGTTATATTGAATATGGATATTGAGTTGCGGCCGTACCAAACCAAACCGTAGTCGATGATAAATAATAATTTATTATCTTGAAGTATTTATTCATTTATTTAATATAACTTCATTTATTATTTAATTGTCCATAATAACTTGCGTTCTAATTTTATTCTTTTCCATATTGCGAAAAAATGAATATTATGTTGCTAACGCATCAAAAAAAACTGAAATGACTGAACAACATCTGTATCGGTGTCGATATTTATTTTTATTATATTTTTGTTTTTTTAATAAATAAAAAGATAAAAATAAAAAATTAGAAATAATTAATTTTAACAACAATTTGATTGTTAAATGATAAGTTAGTTGGGGCTGCATGACAGATATAACCATTTAACTAATGGTTACATCTTTTTAAACCACCAAAACTAATACCGTTAAACGATTCAAATTAATGTTATGTGTCATTCTTCTATTTAATTTACTTACATTAAATTAATACTATTTATATAATATTAATTTGCAAGTTGTTTATGCATAGTGGTTTGTACATGATGCACAGTGGGTTTTTTGTGATAGTTGTGTTGTACATGAATACTTAATGTGTATAATTTTATAAAGTAATTATAATTACATTTAAACCAACACTTTAATCACTTTCAACTTTGGTGCCACATAAATTCTCATCTTTTACATAATTTTTGTTTTACGTTTTGGTCTAAATTATTCGAGTTAACACGCCGCAATTGGTATCTGATTCAACGTCTTTACCTCTATTTTTTCCCGTTTAATGGCCAAGTTGTGTTTTTTCGTTTGAGTCTAAATTTTTGCACAGTAAAAAAATGTTGCAACAAGCGTGCATGGTTCAACGATTTTACACCTACTTTTTGTTTAGTTTTATTTTTTTCAATTTTTATTTATTTTGTTTAACGCGTTTTTTTAGTGTTGATGGTCGTTGGCAACAGTGTGGCATGTGACCATAATATATACAATTACTAGTTATTATTAAATTAATCTCTAATATTATTAATATATAATATATAATATATCTAATAATAATAAATATTTGTTATACATTATCCCGATTTAGCAATGCCTTCATTTCTTAAACTTTATTTTTTAAAGATTATATGGATTTTATCTCTGTTTTCTGTTTTCATTACAATATTTAAATTATAAACAGATAAATAATTAATTGAGTATTCAAATTAAATCTTATATAATTTTAATTTATATTTCAATATATGATTGTAATTTATGATCAATACTAATTAAGTTGTTTCTAATTATTGTAGAGGATATTTATATAGTATCTTGAGTTTATATTTGACAGATAAATAATTAAATGAGTATTCAAATTAAATATTATATAATTTTCATTTATATTTCAATATCTGATTGTAATTTATGATCAATACTAATTAAGTTGTTTCTAATTATTGTAGAGGATACTTATATAGTATCTTGAGTTTATATTTGATCAGTGGGATATATTAACGGGACAAGTTTGATTTGCTTTAGTTATTAACAATAACAAATATATAATTTGAAGTAATAACTACTGAAATTCCCAGTATGATTAGGCAGGAATTCAATTTCGATCGATATAGGTTTGCTTCATTACGGTACCAACACTCTGTATAAAAACCGAAAGAAATACGCAAAAAATTAAGTCGTTAAACTTAAGATTATAAAAATTTTGTAATCATTTAAAAAATGTTTAGACTTTAATATTGTTGTCATAAAAACACAAAAGAAAAGAAAACATTATAATAAAGTGAAAATCGTTAATGAAATATATGATCAAGCTAATATTTAACATTTAGAAGCACTAGCATGTTAGCATTACATTTTAACTTATTCATAATTCAAGTTGTACAAATTGTAAGTTTTAATTTATGTATTTAATGATAATTAGCAATAACAATCCATTATATATTGGCCTCATAATATGTGTAAATTTAGTTCAAAATTATTCTATTTTTCTCTAAATTTCAAAGAAAAAACTTTGACGTTTTCTTGATTATAGATTGTTTTAAATAATATTTGTATAAATTTTATTTATTCAACCCGTATAATGAACAGGTCTCTAAAGTGCTATAGCATAAAAACTTCTAGACATGAATAAGAAGGAGACAGTTAATAATATTGATTTCCCTTTTTTTGGGTTTTAGCTTATTATTAAATTGTTTCATTGTTATCAAATCCAATAATCCCTTTTGCGGTTGGCCCCTTGTATGCTCTTTTCTTTCTCTTTTTGGCTAGCTTCTTAATTGGACCAAGCTTCCTTTGTCTACGTGAACTTTAATAAATATAACTCTTTTAGAAATATACGCGAGAAGGTAGTTGTACAACATTAATGTAGCATGTGCTACCTACATTACGGATAGTAATGGGCAATATTGCTCTCCTTATTCTATGGAATGATGGTTATGGTTTCGATAAAAAATATATAATATAAATATAGATACTTTAAGATTACGTAGTGTGCTACACACATTAGGGATCAAAAGTAACACGCAATATTGCCTCTTATTTTTCTAAGGATAGTTTTGATGCCCATTGCCGGTTTGCTTCAGATATAACATGTATAATACTAACGCTTTATGAGGTTAACATTATTAATATACAAATAATTTTTTTCTCATCTAGTCAAGCATGTTTTTAGTCATAAAACCTAAAAATATATTATATAATTACTCTACTAGAATAACTATAAAAAAAGTCAACTTAAAAAAACAGTAGATAGAAATAAAAATTCAAAAAAAAAATTCCTTCACATTTCACATTTAGTACATTAAGATCCTTTTTATTTGATCCTTAAACTATTTTTAGAAGCAATTAATGTTCAAATTTCACATTCAACATGTTTTTGAAGTAAACATCTAGGATGCAAGAACATGATGTACTCATCACGGTATGGGTACCATTGTAGCAATGAAATATAGTGCCAAGAAAACAGAATGAATTGAATGGGCTACATTAAATCAATATGGTTGTCAAAAAAGCTGTTGCTATATTTAAAGGACTCATATTAGTATAGAGCAAATTATAATTACATAAACTCATAACTTTTCTCCCATGGCTTTTCTTGAATACTTGGCCTTTCTCTTTATTGTTTCAATTTTAGTAATTATATATAGACATACAAAACAAAGAGCGTTTGTCCCTACAAATTGGCCAATTCTTGGTATGATGCCGGGGATTCTTGTAAACACTCGCCAACTCCATGATTACACTACCGAAATTATGATACAATGTGGCGGTACATTCATGTTCAAAGGCCCTTGGTTTGCCAACATGGACACGCTACTTACCACGGATCCTTTAGACATCCACCACATTTTAAGCAAAAACTTTAGAAATTATCCCAAAGGTGACAAACTTCATAAGATCTTTGATGTCCTAGGAGATGGAATTCTCAATTCCGATGGTGAGTTATGGGAGATCAACCGCAAGATCATTTTTTCTATACTCAAGCATCCCGGATTTCAGAGTAAGATGGAAACAATTATTTGGAACAAAGTGGAAAATGGGCTTCTGCCTATACTTGAATCTATTTGTCGAAGTGGCACTGAGATTGATTTGCAAGATATATTTCAAAGGTTTGCATTTGATATCGTATGCACGTTACTCTTTGATAACGACCCAGAAAGCTTGTCTCTTGATTTTCCTTACATCCCATATTCAAAAGCCTTCACAGATGGCGAAGAGGCTATTTTGCTTAGGCATGTTACACCCCCATTCCTTTGGAAATTGCAACAAATGCTTAGAGTGGGGAAAGAGAAGAAGTTGAGCGATGCATGGAAAAATGTTGATCAATTTATATACAAATACTTGTCTCAAAAGCAAAAGGACTACAATAACATGAACCATGAGGCTGAAAAGTTCATATTTTTCACAGTTATCATGACAGAGCTTAGAGATCATAGTGGTGTCGTTGATCCTACAAGATTTCTAAGAGACACCTTAGTTAATCTAATGGCTGCAGGAAAAGATACCATCAGCAGCTCTCTATCTTGGTTCTTTTATCTTCTAGCCAGAAACCCAACCGTAGAAGAAAAGATTCTAGAAGAGATCCAAACACATTTGGAGGTCAGTGCGTGTAAAAGATGGAACACGGAAGAGTTAGACGAAATGGTTAACCTTCATGGAGCTTTATGTGAAACCTTAAGGTTATATCCCCCTGTCCCATTCAACCAGAAATCTCTGTGGCAACCGGATATCCTTCCAGGTGGCCACAAAGTTGATCAAAACACCAACGTTAGTCTCTCTTTTTATTCTATGGGAAGGATAAGATCGATACGGGGAGAGGATTGCATGGAGTTTAAGCCTGAAAGGTGGATTTCTAAAAGTGGTGGGATCAAACATGAGCCGTCATACAAGTTCCCGACATTTAGTGCTGGACCAAGAACTTGTTTAGGCAAGAATATGGCCTTGTCTCAGATGAAGATAGTGTTAACTACAATCATTCATCGTTACCATATACAATTGGTGGAAGTTCATCCTGTGCTTCCAGCAGATTCTATGATACTTTAGATGAAGCATGGTCTCAAGGTTGTATTGAATAGAAGAAATTAATTTAACTAAAACTTAAGACATCATAACAATGTATACTACCTTTTGAAGTGAAAAAAATAAGGTGAGCTTCTAATTGCAAAAGAATATGATAACATCTATGTATTCCATATTCTAAATTTGGAAGTAATGGATGGTGAATTTTTAAGACATCACAGAAGCCACTAGATATATACATATTGTAAGACAACGGTCTAAAAATTGTTGTTTTATATTGAAAGGATAAATGTTGTTTTATATTGATAGGACCCGTGTATGTAAATAGAATCTTTACCAACATTGTAACATCTGACGATAAACGGGTCTAAAAACCCGCTCTGTTTTTTTAATCGAATATACGTCATAATCTTTTGTTTCGAACTTACGTTAGTCGGTTAATAAATATTGTGTTATTAATAAAATAAATAATAATATAGATAATAAAATAATAATAATAAATAAAAATATATAAATATAATACTTATTAAAAACAAAAAGTGGACCGCAGGATCGAACCCGGGTCTCCACTCAAAGTCACACACACTACAAACCGTTGCATCACACGCACAACATTGAAAGAAACCGAATCTAATAAACATTTATACCTTTATTCCTTTGATCCAAATTCAAAAGAAGGCTGTAACAGCCGCGCATAATTGCTGGTAATCATCAAATCCGTTTATTCTCTGCAATTTACGGATGAAAACCGTTTCTAAGTGAGCAACAATACTCAATTATTGAGTCAAATGCATTCAATTTTGGAGTTTCAAACTTTGGTCATCATTGTTTGACCGAAACCTAATCATCTTCACTTATAAATAGAGAACCTAAAAAGAATAAATGATACAAAGGTAATTTGAACAAATCATTTAATAACTCTATCATTTATTTTTAATATTTAAATTAATTAATGAACCCTAATCATTTAATAAGTTTATCCTATTAAATAGTTGTGCACCTTACACAATAAAAACAATTGCACATGATCCTACATATTCAATATTTCCTACACCATAAAAACAAAGTTTCCTATACCATAAAAATAATGTTTTGATGTAGGGTACAGAATGTGTAGGACCCCAACAATTTTAAATAATTTTGCGACTCATAATAAAATATGTGTAGGATACAACACTTTTAAATAATTTTGTCTCCGAATAAAATTGGTGTAGGACACAACACATTAATGGTGATGAAGAAGGAAATTATGATGACATTAATGAGATTTGAGTAACTCTTATTATATTTATTAGTATTCAATATCAAAATGTCTATTATATCTTTATTAATTAAAGCATTATTAAAAGTGGACAAAAATCATATCTTGATCACAACCATTGATAAAAAAATATAGGGTCTAGATTAATTTATTTTTCTTCTTATAAGAATATTCTTTCAAATGAACCTCCCCCTCCTATATATATAGGGTTATGTTCATTTGTGAATAACTCTCTTGATAGTGAAGTGTATGAACTAATCCTAGCACTAGATTATTAATACAAAAGTGTAAATTAATGGCCAAGATTTAATGATAAAAATACACTAGTGTATTTTACAATTTGATTATCTAAATCAATTGTCAGAATTTTTTCACTTAGTTTACAAATACACTAATGTTCACTATAAAACCACACCTTATTTATACTTGTATTTATATTTAAATTATATTTAATATATATATATTTTTTTTGAAAAGTAAGTATGAATAGTAACTTTATTTTTATAATAATATATATATTTTTTTCATTATATTTTTATTTAAAACTACAATTGATCCTATTACACATAATTGTTTACAGTTAATTATACCACTATCGTATAGAAAAACCCAAACCGACCGAATAATTTATGTATCGGTAACCATATTTATTTATATTGTTTTTGCTTTCGCTAAACTGACATCGTATCGCTACTATATCGTACTAAACAACAGTGGTACTGAACAAAATCGGTACCTGTACCTCTACTCATTTGTATGGTTTATGTTTGGTAATGAATTTTGTGTCACAACTGTCACACCCCGGATTTCTAACCAAATCCAAACACCGGTGGGCTCGGGTGGGGAATATCGTGACGTAAGTTGATATCATCATAGTCAATTAAACACAGCACAACGGAAGTCTTGGATTTAAATTACTATTCAAAGTACAAAATAATATATAGACGGCTCGTAATAGAAGATCCACAGGCGGATCGTAAAATGTACAAAAATGTAAAACAGACTTTGGGCAGATCTAAGGATTTGCAAGATTCTCTTATATCACTACCGAGCAGCTTCCAGCCTATTTTGTATTGTACATGCAGCTTAGTCTTTTAAAAATAAGTAATAAAATATGTGTAGGATACAACACTTTTAAATAATTTTGTCTCCGAATAAAATTGGTGTAGGACACAACACATTAATGGTGATGAAGAAGGAAATTATGATGACATTAATGAGATTTGAGTAACTCTTATTATATTTATTAGTATTCTATATCAAAATATCTATTAAATCTTTATTAATTAAGCATTTATATCTTTATTCCTTTGATCCAAATTCAAAAGAAGGCTGTAACAGCCGTGCATAATTGCCGGTAATCATCAAAGCCGTTTATTCTCTGCAATTTACGGATGAAAACCGTTTCTAAGTGTGCAACAAGACTCAATTATTGAGTCAAATGCATTCAATTTTGGAGTTTCAAACTTTGGTCATCATTGTTTGACCGAAACCTAATCATCTTCACTTATAAATAGAGAACCTAAATTCGTTTAGAATGCACATACACATACCTCGCACACTCATACTAAACTCTCTGCAAGTTCTGTTCTTCGATTACACCTCACTGGAAGTCATAGTTTCGCCGGAATTCCATCTGAGTTTTAGAGTGTCTTCAACTTCGGTATATATCTTCACTCCATCCTTTCAAATCTTTATAATCATATATAAACACTGTTAGTAGCTAATAACAGTGGAGCAGAACAGATTCAATTGGATTTGTCAGTTTAATGTTAGACACACAGTCCAGTGGTGGACTGTGTGCGTACAAACCATACGGTCGCCGGTTCGAGTCTTATACATGTTTCTGAATTCCCTATATATTATAAACCTTTTTATAACTCATATATAAAACGACTCAGTTAGTATTTAAGATTAATTAAAATCTTATATCCTTCGGGTTAGACACACAGCCCAATTGGTCGGGCTGTGTGCAACACAAAGCACAGGTCGCGAGTTCGAGTCCGTTTCCACGCACAGTCCTTATAATAAAACAAACCTTTTTAATTAATTGAAAATACGGTTTATTTCAGTAAGTATATTGTAACACCCATTTCGCCGTAAGGTCAAATTGTATTATATTTTAAGCTTTCATAACATAATTTAAAACTTTGACCAAAATTTTCCCCTCCTATTCTTACAAATCAAACACAAGTTTAGAAAATTTATGGGGCATAACCTAATTTACTGTACCAATTTTAGACTTTAAGTTTACACACGAAGTCATAAGTATATTTAGAATGACATTACATCCCAAAAGTATTTCCTTGACCCTTGGCATCAAAACTTGAGACGGAAGCGTGAAAATGAGGTGATGCGGTGTGTGTTGGTTCCAAGTACGCCGTTATCAATTTTGCGATTTACCTATCATACACAACACAAACGCATTTGTTAGATAACTTGTTAACATAAAAATTCATCCATCCTTTAATCCCTTATTTGACCCGTAATCAAGATCATGATATTGAAGCATTCTTTCTACTTACATTCCATTCTTATACCAGATTTCGCCTAAAAAGAAATCGTTATTTTACATTCTTATATCACATTTACATCATTCATCCGACCCGATCTTACGGGTTCATGCAACAAACATTTCATTCTTATTGACACGTTTTCTACGAGTCTTCATGTTAGAAATTTCTATCACCTTACTAACCACTCATTCTAACCCATTTACTTAATGCAAATACGTTTAAATACTATCATTTAGCAAATTCCTCTAGGTTCATCATTTTACATTACCATTCATAACTCTAATTAACAATTAGTGCTAATACGAAATGAAGTTCAAGTGAACTTACCTTTGCTTTGCGTTGCTTGCGAACCCGATTGACTTGTATCTTCTTCCTTTACACCTACAATATCATATTCAACATTCTTTCACTTCTCATGCTCTCATCTTCACATTTATGCTAACATAGTGAGCTAACAACTCAACATTTACTTATTTTAAATCAATTACCATCATATGCATATAACTTGATCTTTGTTACTTAAAACCAATCCCCAGGCATTTCATCGAACACCTAGAGTGCATACCACTAGCAAAGTACAAAGTACAAGTATCTTCTGCATATTCCTACTAATACATATCAAGGTTATCATATTTAACTAATCTCATACAATACTCATTCAAATTCAGTTTCATCATTCCAATATTCATTATAAGCAACATCATACATAACTACTACACAAATTTTGTACATAATTCATCATTACTCTACACAATGCTCCTACTCCAAGTGGGTTTTCACTCGAAACATCGATTTAGTTGAATTCATGCATAATTCCTATCCTATGTGATGCTTCTAATTCATACTCATACCAATTTCTCATAAATTTGTTGTTTTGTTTGAACCCACTTCATACAAGATCATCAAAAGATAAAATTCCACTTCCTTATAGTTTAGTATGCTTAGATGATCAAGAAACCAAGGACATGCATCAATTATAACTTCAATTCCTTATAAATTTTGCTAATTTGTGTAGAACAAGGGTTTTCCCCTTTTCCCTCCTGCTTGATCGATACACACATCAGGTGTGTGTGTAATTGTGTTTTAATTATAATTTATGCACTAAACTTTTAACTTATGCATTTCTGGCCCCTCAATTATGGAGTTCATATTATTCTTGGCTTAAGCCTTTCCTTTTTAAGTTTAACTTTTATTTACATTCTTGCCTTAACATTGTCATACACACACATATATATATGAGGATTTTGGGGTGTTACAAATCTACCCCCCTTAAAGAAGGTTTCGTCCCCGAAACCGAAGTACGTACCAAATAATGACAGGTAATGTTCACGCATTTCATCCTCTAACTCCCAAGTAAGGTCGGATCCCCTTCTATGTTGCCATTGTACCAACACTTGCTTAATAGCTTTGTTGCGTAGGTACTTTACCTTGTAGTCTTTAATGGCTATCGGTTTCTCAATGAAATTCATTTGTTCGTCTAACTCAACATCATCTAAAATACATGTATTGTTTCGTCTGTAAGGCATTTTCTCATTGTGACACGTGAAACGTGTTGTGTATTCCATTTAACGAAGGGGGCAATTCAATCGGTAAGCTACTCTACCGACCCGTGCCAGGACCTTGAAAGGCCCTTTATAACGTGGTCCCAACTTTCCCCGTTTACGGAAACGGATTATTCCCTTCCATGGGGAGACTTTCAAAAAAACATGGTCTCCAACTTGAAATTCAATAGGAAGCCTTCCATTGTCCGCGTATGATTTCTGCCGGTCTTGCGCCGCCTTCAAACGAGCCCGTACGAGGTCAATCTTTTCCTTTGTTTTAGCTACCACATCTTTCGGTGCAAACTGTAGGTCCACCTGCGGATGGTGTTAAACCAGTTCCTTGTTCATATGACACACACACAAGTGCGGAATCCAAGTGTGCATGCAACCAAAGCAAAGTAAAGAACACGGGGTAACCAAAGATTCACTATCTTGATTAATGATTGAGAACAAGTTCAAACATATACACACAATGCTCGTATGACTCAAACAAACTTGCTGTGTTCTTGTGTCTTCGTCTACAGAGATAACCAACTCAAAGAGTAACAAGCTCTCTGGTCTGACTAACTAGCTCACCCTCACTAAGAGGTACAAGTCTGCTTATATAGTGTCCGTCTAGTTTCGTACGAAATACGAATCTAGACATACTGAACACACTATTTCACACGAGCCACAACTCCAAGATTTTGTGCGAGACATTTCGTACGAAACAAGTAACACATTAGATACTCAAGTATTTCGTACGAATCACCTGATTCATACGAAAACTCTGACTCGCACAGAATCCTCTCAATAGTAGAACGTGTGTAGACTTGACGTTTCCAAGACTTATCAGTATGCACACATGCACTGATTAACACAGACAAGCTAAGATGTCATACTAGATCAAGATAGAAGGATATATCGATCTATTCGACATGACCAAACCTATACAGACACTTGAGCAAAGACCGTACAATTACAACTGTAATTAAGAACAAGCGACAGACATAAAACTGTATCAACAAACTCACCCTTGGATGTTGCTTGGTCTTCGGTCTTCGGTCTTTGGTCTTCAGACTTTTGGTCTTCACATAGAATGGTTTGGAGTATCAACAAACTCCCTCTGAAGATCTGATATCCATTGATAGATCTGCTATCTAATGATTAGAGCATCAGGTCTTTGAACTTCTAAGAAACTTTAAATCTGTATTGTTTCCTCTTCTGACTTGTCAGATTTCTTCGTTGCTGGTCTTTGTTTATGTTCTTTTGTATCAATCTGTACTCAATAGACAAATATAATTAGAACATAACTTTATCAGGGGATACACACGAAAGACTTATCATAAAATCTTCGTATGATTGTATTCCATGAACGAGATACACACACTCGTAAGAATTCCAGTAGCAGATTTGAGAAAAACAAGTGACCAAGTCAAAACAAATGACTAGGTTCATTCGTATGAGATACATACACTCAAACGAATTTCAGATTTTGGATTTCTTTTGATGGATTACTTGTTGCAAGATATTACTTTATGAAGTTGCGATATCAAACAGATGGTTTTCTGGCGTATCTTGGTAGAAACTCTTGAGTATCAACTTTGGCTAACTTTCAAAAAATAATTACATAAGCAACTAAGTAAACTAGACTTAAAGACTAAATATACAGATAAACTATATATCTATTTAACAATCTTTTTCGAGTTTCAAGGTAAAAATATCATACCAGCATTTTAATCTTTGTCAAAAACGGTATTAGGTTTTCAAAATTAAACAGATAAGTATTCAACTATGATTATCGGTATTGTTGTCCACGTAAGCTCAGACTTATCAGATGTAATCATGATTTGGGAGATATGATTAAGATATAGATTTATACTTACTAGCCGGTGTTCAACCACATCACGACATATTCTCGTATCAAGATATTCACGAGAGAAAATCTTACCGGTGAGTATACTGCTTTATCATCTGTTTTGACGTATATGAATGATGTGAGATACTCACTTATTTTTTATTGAAAACAAGGCCTTTGTGATATAATCACTTATTGATGAGGAACTTGATTTTCATATGCATGAGGGCACAGGAGTAAGTCCGTGAACAGGTTAGTACCATCGTACCGACAAAGAGACGAACTTAGCTCCCGCATAAAGCTGTGATATTTTATCACTTATTTTGGGGATGTGATATTTTTATCACTTATTTGATGGTTGTATGCAGTATGTACACGTATGTATGATATCATGGAAGTTCTAGACTTACGCCACCGTTATTTTTTGGCAAAAGATTCAACCATGATACCTAGATGATAAGCCGGCATAAAGACCGTATATCTCAGAACCTCGGCACTCTATCAAACGAAATTTCGGTACCAAGACCATATGCCAATGAATGGTTCCCACCTGGCGTTCTGTCTGTTAGGTTTATATCAACCTGCACATTTTAGTCTGATTGTGAGCCTTCCGATACATCATAAGTAAAAGCTACTTGTCAAGCTTCTTTCTATGCTTTTAACCATTTTTGACATATTTAACAGTGAATTTTCATCATCTTCAACTTATCCAAGAAACTCATTTTTTTTTCTAATGTTTTTTGTATTTTTCTGAATTTTCTCCCCCTTAAACAAAGAAGGTAAATAAAAGACATATTTTTGTATTTTCTTGAAATTTACTCCCCCTAAAATATAAAACTGAAAATCTTTTGTAGTTTTAGATTTTTAGAAAAGTATTTACAAAAATAGTTAGCCATGGTTGAGTTACTCGGGTTTCACCTTGATGCCATTGACCAAAAGTAGATAATCAAAACGTGATTTATCAAAGGCTTTGGTAAAAAGGTCCGCATGTTGGTGATCAGTGTGGATTTTAACAACATCGATAAGTCTCTTTTCATAACAATCTCGTATGAAATGATACTTAATCTCAATGTGTTTTGTTTTTGAATGCTATACAGGATTCCGAGTGATCTGCAAAGCAACTTCATTATCAACAAAAATAGGAGTAGTAAGAAATTCAAAACCGTAGTCCCGCATTTGTTGTTGAATCCATAGAACTTGAGAGCAGCAACTAGAAGCTGAAATATACTCAGCCTCACATGTTAATGTAGCTACACAAGTCTGCTTTTTGCATTGCCACGTGACTAGGCGATTTCCCAAGAACTGACATCCTACTGTTGTTGATTTTGCATCGATTTTACAGCCGCCATGATCAGAATCACTGAATGCTGTCAGATCAAAGTTATCATCCTTAGGGTACCATAGACCAGTGTCAGGGCGTCCCTTCAAATAACGAAAGATCCTTTTCACAGCCATCAAATGAGAAACCTTCGGACTAGACTGATAGCGCGCAAGAAGGCATGTTGGGTACATTATGTCGGGTCTTGAAGCAGTAAGATACATGAGAGATCCGATCATAGCACGATAGAGATATAGTTCTACATGTTCACCCATTCCGTCTGGAGTAATCCCATGATTTTGAGCTAATGGAGTTCCCAAAGGCTTTGAGTCATCCATCTGAAATCGCTTGAGAATATCTCCGACGAACTTGGTTTGATGGATAAAAATCCCTTCCTTTGATTGTTGAACCTATAAACCTAAAAAGAAAGTCATTTCTCCCATAGCGCTCATCTCGAACTTCTCCTGCATAACCTGTTCGAGTGTTAGTAGACCAAAATATAATATCATCAACATAAACCTGTACTAGCAGCAAATCCTTGTCCTGATCCTTGATGAAGAGAGTACAGTCAATCAGGCCTCGTCGAAAACCATTCTTCAATAGATAGGTAGACAACGTTTCATACCAAGCCCTTGGAGCTTGATGAAGACCATATAACGCTTTGTTGAGAAGCCAAACCTTGTCAGGATGGAGTAGATCTTCAAAACCTGGCGGTTGCTCAACATATACTTCCTCTTCTACCACACCATGAAGAAATGCACTCTTCACATCCATCTGATAAACGGTGAACTTCTTGAAGGACGCATAAGCCAAAAAGATTCTTATGGCCTCAAGTCATGCAACCGGTGCATAAACTTCATTGTAATCGATCCCTTCTACCTGATTAAAACCTTGAACAACCAATCGCGCTTTGTTTTTCACAACAACACCTCGGTCGTCCTTGTTGCACTTGTACACCCATCGTGTACCAATCTTCTTGTAGTTGTCAGGCCTGTCAACAAATTCCGAGACGCCTAACTTCTGAAACTGCTGAAGTTCTTCCTGCATGGATTCAACCCATGAGTCTTCTTTCGTTGCCTTTTTCCAAGATTTTGGTTCTACTTGGCACACATAGTAGGCAAAAGACCAATCATTCAGACCACCAGATTCCCTGATTTTCGAATACAATCCAGCATTCTGGTTGTTTGAAGCTGATTACGAGTCTGCACACCACTCTGGACATCTCCAATAATATTCTGCTGAGGGTGGATATTATGAATACGAGTTTCTGGCACATCAGGAACTCAAGAATTTATACCAAAATTGTTGATATTCAGATCAACAGTTAAATCGAGAGCTGGATTTGATGACGTTGTAGATGCCTGACCTTCAGTCATTTCTTGAGATTGAATATTTGACGTACCATCTGAAATTCCAGGAACCGCACCAGAGGTAGCTTCATTCGCATCGTGAAACTCATCGTCTTCTCATGAAACATTATAATCCGCAGCGTCTTCGAATTCCTCATTTTGAACAAGATTATTAACCGAAGCGACATTTGAGGGTTAACAATAATTGGTCGAACTAATGACGAGTCCACTGCTGTATCACTTTCCAATAACATCTGAGTAGCAGCTGTTGCATCATCAAAAGTTGGCAGATTAAAGGAGTCAAATAGCCGATCGTAGTCAAACATCCAAGGAGCACACGGAGCTCTTGTAGCTTCTGTATATCTCTGAACCTTGACTTCACCCCATTCTTCAATCTTCTTCGAAGACAAATTCCACACCCGAAATTTGGAGTAGCATATCCAAGAAAGAAACCTTCAATGGCCTTGGGACCAAACTTTCCATGTGGGTCGATCATAGTGCATGGAGCTCCAAAAGGTTCTAAGAAAGAAATATCCGGTTTCCTTTTATGTAACAACTCAAAGCATGTCTTCCCCTTCACCGTCAGAACTCTATTCATCGTTTAGCACGCAGTAGCAACAACTTTCCCCAAAATTGAACAGGAAGTTCTGATTCTACTAACATGGTTCTTGCAGTTTCAATAAGAATTCTATTCTTCCTCTCAGCGACGCCATTTTGTTGTGGAGTGTATCGAGAACTGTACTCATGCAGAATACCCTTTGAGGAACAGTACTCATCCATAACTTGATTCTTAAATTTGTGCCATTGTCGCTTCTGATTCTCCTTACCTTCAGATTGTACAAATTTTCCAACAGAGTCAGGAGATTCTTGAGGATAGTAGGAACTTCACTCTTGTGTGCCAGCATGTTTACCTATGACAATCTGGAATAGTCATCAGTAACTACCAGACAATAAGAATCACCAAAGGTTGTCTTGTGTTTCATAGGTCCAAAGAGGTCCATATGAAGACATTCCAGTGGCATATTCACAGTGTTGATCTTCTTCACGGGATGGGACTTTCTTGCTTGCTTCCCTTTCTAGCATGATACACAAACGTCTTGAAGATGAAAGTTCTTCACTGGTACACCATTCACTAGATTGTTCTTAACCAAATAGTTCATTTTCCTCAGGTGAATGTGTCCCATACTCTGTGCCAGGAGATTGATTCCTTCTTGGTGGCTTTAGAGACAAAACATGTGACTTGTGCAGATGTTGTAATAGCTTGGCTCATATCAAGAATATAAAAATCATTAATTCTTGGAGCCGACAGGAGAATCCATTCCTTGGGGATCTTGAATCCAGGCTTCAGCATATAATATCCGGTATCATCAAAAAGTACCGTGAACTTCTTGTCGCAGATTTGAGAAACGCTAAGAAAATTGTGATCAATTTGCCGCACATAATTGATCTTGTCGAAGCTCACAACACCATTGGAGACCATTCCTTCTCCAGTGATATATCCACCTTTGTCACCAGCAAAAGCAACATAACCACCCCTTATGCTTTTCACATCATATAGGAGCCGTAAGTCGCCTGTCATGTGCCTTAATGCTCCATTGTCAACAATCCAATGACTGTTTACAGTTCCTCCTGGAACACCCTGTTTTGAAGAACCTTCAACATTTTCCATAAAGGCAGTGTGATGAGGAAAAGCTGCACCATGAGTGCCTCTGTCTCTTTTTCCGCAGCTTCTGCATTCCTCGTCATACTTACCTTTTCACTCTTCAATATCTCAGCTTCACTCAGCAACTCTTCAACCTCAGCATCACTTCCTTTCTTCACACTAGAATCAGATCCATAACCATCTGAACTTGAACATTTTTCATCAGAACTACCAGCATCCCCAGATGTATCATCATTATTTGGAGTGTTGTTGTTGTGATCATGCTTGATTTGATCCACGATCTTCGCATAGCATGCCGTTCTTCGTTGTTCTCATTCCAACTGTACTGCCAATCGCATCCTTATCGACTGAACTACCATAGCTCTGTGCGTGTTTGAAGGTCCTGATTGTTGGTGTTGTTAGAGTTGTCAACAGCTACAATTCTTCTTTCATTGTTGTATGTGCTGTGTTAGATGGTTGAGACTGATTATGAAAGGGGTTGTGATTTCCTTCCTTGCTGGGTCTTGTGCATTCCCGCTTAAAGTGCCTCTTTCTCCGCAGTTGAAGCAAGTGACGGCGGTTTTGTCAAAGCCGTATTTGGTATCCTTCTTGCTTTCCAAACTTGTTCTACCCGTTCTTCTCATATAATCCTTCGCTCTTCTCATAGCGCTTGCAAATGCCCACTTGATGTCCATCAGCTCCATTTCATCTCGGTCAATTTGTTTATAGTCTTCGTTTGTCAAATTGATGTTCCCTATTTGACCTGCAACTAAACCACAATACGTACTGACCATGGTATTTAGAAGTTCTGCATGTTCCGTGCAACTTCTACGTTGATTTTGGAGAGATTTACGTGTCAAGTTTGACAGTGTTGGGATTTGCAGATTGACTGTTGCTTCCATAGAAAGCTTGTTGAGGAGCTTGCTGTGGAGCTTTATCCGCTAAATTCCTTGGCTGTGGAAGGAAGGCTTTCGGATCAAAAGCTTGTCCATAGGCTTGATTACTCGAACCTGTAGACTGACTTGTCTGAACTGGTTGGGGTAGAAAAGGGTTCACGTTTGACACAAACGCGGTCTGGAGCTTCGGTTGCTGACTTGAAATTGTACCTGCATTTATACCGCCAAAATACATTTCAGGGTTTTGTGGATCGAAGACTCGTTGTGCCTTCCGGAGTTCTTCTTCATTCTTGTTCTCCTAGTTTCTGCACAAATTCATAAATACTAATTGAGTCCAAAACACCTGTATGTTTTAAAAGATCAATAAATTGACCTCATTTTGGTGGTAAAGCATCAACAAATCGCATCACAATTTCTTGTGGAGCTGCTAACACTTAATACGAGTACATTTTGCTGAGAAGATGATAAAACCGAGTGGTCGTATCATTCAAGTTTCGTTCTCCATGAACATGAAACCTTCAAACTCTTTCTTGAGCAGATCATGCCGAATCTTCCTGGTAGCAGCGTTACCTTCACCTCTTGCTTCCAATGTGTCCCACAAATTTTTCGTTGTAGTACAATACACAAACTGATGATAAATGTCTTTATGCAGAGCTTGTATGAGGATAGCAAATGCCTTTTTCTCTAGATCGTAAGCTTTTTTTCACTTTCGACTAGATTGGCCAATGAGGTTGGATTTGATCCAGCTTCTTCAAGTACTTCATTGTAGGGGGTAGTGAAACACGTCCACAATTCGGAGTTTTGACCGAGAACATACGTATGAAAACGACTTTTCATGCAGGATAATCGTTCATGTGATTTAACTTCGGCGGTCGGTTATTACTCCCTGTTTCACTTTCGCTCATTAATAGAGTTTGGATGCTTTGATTTTGATTCGCAACACAGCCCATTGATTTGCAGAGATCATTGATGTATGTTGAGGCATCAAAGATTTTACCCATGATGTTGCGGAGCTTTGCGAAGACTCCTGATTTGAGCTTGAACAACTCCAATCCCACGGGTTAGAACTCATCATATTTTCTTGTTTAATGAAAATTTTAAGTTTTAAAATTTCAAAAATTATAATTACTGTTTAAAAATTTTCAGATTTGAAAATACGACAAATTCTTAAAATCACAAAGCTTTGAAAAACACGAAAAACAATCAAAAACACTTTCGTGTGAGACAACTGTTTCATGCGAAACAGTTGTTAAGCCTGATCAGATGTTTGTGCGAATCAGATGATTCGTGCGGAACAGATGTTTCGTGCGGATCAGATGAATCGCACTAATACTTTTCAGTTGCACAAAATTTTTGTTCAGCGTTTTTCAGAGGAATCTTTTCAGAAATGGTTTGGTGAGAGATTTCCTTTCTTCTGTAGACCTGCTTTTTCGAAATTACCTGTTGTCTTACCCACTTTTAGTTAAAACATAGATTTTTAATCAGCCAATAGTCCAAGTCCAGATCCAAGTCAGAAAATGTCAACCCTACCAAACTAATCAGATTCAAATTTTTGCAGATTTCTTTTTCAAGGGTGTTCTTCAGAAAAATTTTACCATAAAATTTTCTGCATGCAATAGATTTTAACCAATTTTAAGTTAGTTATCTATCCAAAACTTAAGTTTTCTGCTGGAGGCTCAAGAACACTTCAGAAATCTTCAAACTAGCTCAGACACAACTAAGCCTGGTTTTGAACAAGGAAAGAGCCAAAGCTCTAATACCACTTGTAGGTCCACCTGCGGATGGTGTTAAACCAGTTCCTTGTTCATATGACACACACACAAGTGCAGGAATCCAAGTGTGCATGCAACCAAAGCAAAGTAAAAAGAACACGGGGTAACCAAAGACACTATCTTGATTAATGATTAGAACAAGTACAAACATATACACAAATGCTCGTATGACTCAAACAAACTTGCTGTGTTCTTGTGTCTTCGTCTACAGAGATAACCAACTCAAAGAGTAACAAGCTCTTGGTCTGACTAACTAGCTCACCCTCACTGAGAGGTAAAGTCTGCTTATATAGTTTCCGTCTAGTTTCGTACGAAATACGAATCTAGACATACTGAACACACTATTTCACACGAGTCACAACTCCAAGATTTTTGCGAGACACTGTTTTTGTACGAAATGCTTATTTCGTATGAAACAAGTAACACATTAGGTACTCAAGTATTTCGTACGAATCACCTGATTCGTACAAAAACTCTGACTCGCACAGAATCCTCTAAATAGGAGAACGTGTGTAGACTTGACGTTTCCAAGACTTATCCCGTATGCACACATGCAACTGATTAACACAGACAAGCTAAGATGTCAAACTAGATTAAGATAGAAGGATATCTCGATCTATTCGACATGACCAAACCTATACAACACTTGAGCAAAGACCGTACAATTACAACTGTAATTAAGAACAACCGACAGACACAAAACTGTATCAACACAAACTCTCTTTGCCCAACATCTCCCCAACACACAGGATTTCTACATTTTCGTCCGTACAATAACTCATAAGGTGCCATTTGGATACTATGGTGATAGTTGTTGTTGTATGAGAATTCCACTAATGGTAGATGTTCATCCCAATTTCCCCCAAATCCATAACGCATGCCCTTAACATATCCACAAGCGTTTGGATGGTCCTTTCTGATTGACCATCCGTTTGAGGATGATAAGCGGTGCTTCAGTGCAATTTAGTACCCATACTTTCATGAAACTTTTGCCAATAACGGGAAGCAAATCGCGTATCCCGATCAGACACAATGGATACGGGCACGCCGTGACGGGATGTAATTTCATTCACAAATATTTCCGCCATCTTTTCTGAGGGATATGTTTCCCGAAAAGGTAGAAAATGGGCACTTTTAGTGAGGCAATCGACAATGACCCATATTGCATCATGCCCCTTCCTTGTTTTCGGAAGCTTAGTTACGAGGTCCATGGTCACGTTCTCCCACATCCACACCGGGATTTCTAAGGGTTGCAACTTCCCGTACGGTTTCTGATGTTCTGCTTTTACTTGAGAGCATGTCAGACATTTCGGGACGTACTTAACAATATCACGCTTCATTCCTGGCCACCAATAATTATTTCTTAAGTCTCGATACATTTTCGTGGCTCCTGGGTGAACCGAGTATCGTGACTTATGAGCTTCCTCAAAGAGCAACTCTTTTACATCACGACGCCATGGTATCCAGATTCGGCCATACCTTGTCTTAATCCCCTTCGCATCCTCTTCTAACTTGTGTGCAAATCCTTTAATTATTTCATTCCTTGGATTATCCGCATTTAACGACTTGATTTGAGCTTCTTGTATACTTTCAAGGAGATTAGGTGTAACCAATCATTCTCATTGATTTTACCCGAATTGGGGGCGGGTACTCCTTTCTACTTAGAGCGTCTGCCATGACGTTTGCCTTACCTGGATGATAGTGGATCTCACAATCATAATCTTTGATAAGCTCTAGCAATCTCCGTTGCCTCATATTAAGATCTTTTTGCTCGAAGAAATACTTAAGGCTTTTATGAACAGAGTATACCATGCACTCCGTTCCATACAAGTAATGTCTCCATATCTTTAGGGCGAACACTACCGCTGCCAACTCCAGATCGTGAGTCGGGTAATTAAATTCATGTGTTTTAGTTGCCTAGATGCATAGGCGATGACCTTTCCCTTTTGCATTAAGACGCATCCCAAACCTTGATGCGAAGCATCCGTACACAACCAAATCTTCTGTACCATCGGGTAATACTAGTACCGGTGAACTAGAAAGTTTTCCTTCAAGGTCTGAAAAGCCTTCTCTTGATTTGAACCCCAATTAAACTTTTCATTCTTCTTTGTTAGCTTAGTCATGGGTAAGGCTATCTTAGAAAAACCTTGAATGAACCTTCTATAGTAACCGGCTAAGCCTAAGAAACTTCTTACCTTACTTGGGTTCTTTGGAGGAACCCATTTCATTATAGCCTCTACCTTAGAAGGATCTACTTGAACACCTCTTTCATTTATCACATGGCCGAGAAATTGCACTTCTCTTAGCCAAAATGCACACTTGGAAAATTTAGCACACAACTTTTCTTTACGAAGCGTTTCTAACACTTCACGCAAATGGCGGGCATGATCGGATTCACTTCGGGAGTATACCAATATATCATCTATGAAGACTATCACCGACTTGTCTAACATTTTCCAACAAACTCGATTCATTAAATCCATAAATGCGGCTAGTGCATTAGTCAACCTAAAGGACATTACCAAAAACTCGTAATGTCCATAGCGGGTCCTAAACGCAGTCTTGGCTATATCATCCTCATGCACCTGAAGTGGTGGTACCTCGAACGTAAATCGATTTTCGAGAACCAACTAGCTCCTTGCAACTGGTCGAATAAGTCATCAATTCTAGGCAAGGGATAACGGTTCTTAACTTTCAATTTGTTTAATTCTCGGTAATCAATGCACATTCGCATTGTGCCGTCTTTCTTTTTCACGAAAAGTACAGGTGCACCCCATGGTGATACACTTGGGTGTTGAAACCCTTGTCAAGTAATTCTTGTAATTGAGTCATCAATCCTCGCATCTCGGTAGGAGCTAATCGATAGGGTGCTTTAGCTACCGGTTTTACATCCGGATTTAACTCAATCCAAAATTCTACTTCTCGTTCAGGTGGAAGCCCTGGTAATTCGTCAGGGAATACATCAGGGTATTCATTTACAATTCTTACCTCTTCAAATTTGGGAACTCCATGGTGGGTGCTCACCACATAGGCTAAGTATGCCTTACTCCCATTTCGGACGTATTTGACCGCTTGAATAAGAGTGCACAATGTAGGTTTAACTTCTCTTTCCCCATGCACAGTTATTTGTTTGCCACTAGGCGTCGTCACATGAATGGTCTTACTTTCGCATTTAATTTCAGCATGATGTCGAGACAACCAGTCCATACCAATCACCACTTTGAACTCCCCCAAGATCATGGGAACAAGGTCAATATCGAATTCTTCGTCATCGATCGTTATTTTACAACCCTTACATATTTCATGTAATAGATAGCTTTTGCTATCCGCTATTTCTACTTCTAAGGGTATCGGCATCTTTCTATTGTGAATGATGGATGACATATAATATCACTTGACACAAAGGACTTTACTAGCTTGGTATCAAATAATACATAAGTAGGCATCGAATTTATTAAAAATATCCTGACAAAACATTCGAAAGTGCCTTAGCTTCTTCAGACGATATCTGAAACATTCTGCTTCGAGCCTTTGAATTTCTTCTTTCTTTCCTTCCTTGCCGTTCTTTATTGAAGCTTTGGACATTCGGCCTTAATGTATCCCGGTTGGAAACAGTTGAAGCATGTTCTCGAGGGATTTGGACACTTGTAGTACGGGTGTCCCTCTTGGCCACAGTTATAACATCCCTTCTTACCCAATAAGCACTCCCCTGTATGGAGCTTCCCGCAAGTCTTGCATTTGGGAATACCTCCCTTCGCTTTATCCTTCTTACCGTGCTCTTGAAACTTTTGCTTCTTTGACGAACACGAACTGGCGAACTTCTCAGATGATCTTTTCTCACCCCTTTCCACTTGTCGTTTCAGTTCAATCTCCCTTATCCCAGCCCAATTGATGAGCTCGTTCAGGGTTTCATATTTTGATGGGGTGATGAATTCTCTAAACTCAGCTTTCAACATGTCATGGTATCATTTATCTTCATTCTTTCTGACTTCACAAAATCTATGGTTATTCTCATTGATCGATTCTCCTTTTGTCAAGGCGTAAGAAGTCTTCTTGAATTCTATCAATCGCTGACTGTGGGCAATTTTTAAGAATGACTCTTTAAATTCTTGCCACGTTAAGATTTGAAGCTTATCTTCACCTAGCTCCTTACAGTGGGCATCCCACCAATCCTTGGCCTGAAGTTGAAGTTGACCCGTAGCAAACATTACTTGATCTTCCTTTTCGCATCGGCTACGGACAAAGACGCCTCCATGTTAGCGATCCACCTTTGGCACTTTATTGGATCGATTTCACCGTTATATGACGCGGGGTTGCATGCCATAAAATCCCGATACGTACATCTACGGGTTCCCTTCTTACTTTGGAATTCACCGATCGTATTCTTTATTCTTCCATTTTTGCTTTCTATCATAGCTTCGACTGCTTCCAGAACACGGCTTTCTACTTCTTGAGCCATTTGAGGAAGGTTGGCTTGGATAGCCTTCCTTACTTCATTTGAGATCCTCTCGTTCATTGCTTCTTGTTGTGCTGCTTCATTATCATTCACATTAATTTTATCGGCCATCTACATAAACATTTATCGCATTTGTTAACTTTCATTTTTAACTTCACCACATGTTAACTCAGTGTCTTCGTTATTGCATTCTATTGACTTTGGATTCTTATTTACTATTATAATCAATAATCATGGCGGATCGTATCATGCATACATTTTAATGGTAAAGACCAAGAATCCTAATCCTTTCTAGTTTACGTATCCACATCGTGCGTTTCGCAATTACATAATACAATTATTTCATATTATCTTCTTATGGATTAAGTAACCTTTGGAGGTTTATTATGGTCCTACATAAATGTTAGAGGACTTAGGGGTTTCGGGGCACAACAGGATACTCGGAAATCAAGTTTTATCATTTGGCAAAGCCCACTGTAAGCTACGGTTCCACCACCGTAGCTTACGTTAGGCATCAGATACTTTAACCAGAAACCCTTAGCCGTAGGTTACGGCCACCTACCGTAGCCTACAGGCACCTTTAATCCTTTTATTTCATGTTCACCGTAAGCTACGGCACACCTACCGTAGCTTACGGTGGTGATATTCTGCAAACAAAAGCAATTAATTATTATCACCGTAACCTACGGCCATCAACCGTAGGTTACGGCCAGTATCTGCTGTGGATTATGCAACTAATTGTGCTTCAACCGTAAGCTACGGTGGAACTTACCGTAGCTTACGGTTGTTCTCTGCAGATTAAACTTACCTTTTTATTTGCTCCATTTCGGAATTGGTTTGACTAAACCAGATCCGAAGATCTTCCAACATCCATTAACTTGCTTTCGCTTCTTACTAATCTTCCCATAACATGGCCTGATCGTATTTAAATCTTTAAAGGAATAATTAAATGTTTACCTTTCTGTTGCGTCTTGAAGTGAACATACACCTCTTCGAGAGCTTTCAGTTTGAGTTCGAGCACTTATCTCATGTTCGAATCCCTCAAACCTAGGCTCTGATACCAACTTGTAACACCCATTTGCCGTAAGGTCAAATTGTATTATATTTTAAGCTTTCATAACATAACGTAAAACTTTGACCAAAATTTTCCCCTCCTATTCTTACAAATCAAACACAAGTTCAGAAAATTTATGGGCATAACCTAATTTACTGTACCAATTTTAGACTTTAAGTTTACACACGAAGTCATAAGTATATTTAGGAATGACATTACATCCCAAAAGTATTTCCTTGACCCGTTGGCATCAAAACTTGAGACGGAAGCGTGAAAATGAGGCGATGCGGTGTGTGTTCGTTCCAAGTACGCCGTTATCAATTTTGCGATTTACCTATCATACACAACACAAACGCATTTGTTCAGATAACTTGTTAACATAAAAATTCATCCATCCTTTAATCCCTTATTTGACCCGTAATCAAGATCATGATATTGAAGCATTCTTTCTACTTACATTCCATTCTTATAACATATTTTCGCCTACAAAGAAATCGTTATTTTACATTCTTAATATTTACATCATTCATCCGACCTGATCTTACGGGTTCATGCAACAAACATTTCATTCTTATTGACACGTTTTCTACGAGTCTTCAAGTTCGAAATTTTTATCACCTTACTAACCACTCATTCTAACCCATTTACAATGGGTTAATGCACATACGTTTAAATACTATCATTTAGCAAATTCCTCTAGGTTCATCATTTTACATTACCAGTCATAACTCTAATTAACAATTACTGCTAATATGAAATGAAGTTCAAGTGAACTTACCTTTGCTTTGCGTTGTTTGCGAACCCGATTGACTTGTATCTTCTTCCTTTACACCAACAATATCACATTCAACATTCTTTCAATTCTCATGCTCTCATCTTCACATTTATACTAACATAGTGAGCTAACAACTCAACATTTACTTATTTTAAATCAATTACCATCATATGCATATAAATTGATCTTTATTACATAAAACCAATACCCAAGCATTTCATCGAACACCTGGAGTGCATACCACTAGCAAAGCACAAAGTACAAGTATCTTATGCATATTCCTACTAATACATATCAAGGTTATCATATTTAACTAATCTCATACAATACTCATTCAAATTCAGTTTCATCATTATTCATTATAAGCAACATCATACATAACTACTACGCAAATTTTGTAAATAATTCATCATTACTCTACACAATGCTCCTACTTCAAGTGGGTTTTCACTCGAAACATCGATTTAGTTGAATTCAAGCATAATTCCTGTCCTATGTGATGCTTCTAATTCATATTCATACCAATTTCTCATAAATTTGTTGTTTTGTTTGAACCCACTTCATACAAGATCATCAAAAGATAAAATTCCATTTACCTTATAGTTTAGTATGCTTAGATGATCAAGAAACCAAGGACATACATCAATTATAACTTCAATTCCTTAGAAATTTTGCTAATTTGTGTAGAACAAGGGTTTTCCCCTTTTTCCCTCCTGCTTGATCGATACACACATCAGGTGTGTGTTTAATTGTGTTTTAATTATAATTTATGCACTAAACTTTTAACTTATGCATTTCTGGCCCCTCAATTATGGAGTTCATATTATTCTTGGCTTAAACCTTTCCTTTTTAAGTTTAACTTTTATTTACATTCTTGCCTTAACATTGTCATACACACACACACACACACACATATATATATATATATATATATATATATATGAGAATTTGGGGTGTTACATATATAAATGTAATTAAATTTCAATATATTTCGGGTTAGACACGTAGCTGAGTTGGTAGAGCTGCGTGCACGTAAAGGAGAGGTCTCAAGTTCGATCCCCACACGAAGCGTATAATTCGGCCGGTTCGATCCAAAAAGAAACATATGTTTTTAATTAAACTTTTGATTATTTCTTTCTTAAAAATTATATATATATATATATATATATATATATATATATTCAAATAATCTCTTTTTAAGCACATAAAAATAGTAATAAATACAATAAAAAAATTATCTTAGATATCTAATAAAGTTGTGTAAATAATAAACCAAGTAAAAATACTAATTTTAACCCAAAAGAAATATATACTTATCGAATTTATCACTTGAATATTTAGGTTAGCTTTACTCGTCGTTTGGTATCTCAAACGCTTAATCGTGCGAAATTTTCATCAAATCATAACACACCCACTGTGAGTGAATTCCTACAACCCCCCTTTTTATTCATGCTTTTGGGTGTATCATGTGTCGTTTTTGTTTATTTCATTATCTCAAATCTCGTGCTATTATCTTTATGTGTTCTAACGTGCTACGTGATGATGTTGATTATTATTATTCGTGTTTATATTTTTCATTACAGTCAAGCTCTCACATTAGGCCCATTTGCTCCTTGTTACTTACGGGTAGAGCGTCGCGTTGCCTAATATATAAGATTGGCTCCGTTTAATTGAGCCTTGATCTCATAGCACATCGCTTATCGTGCCCTCATGTTTATTGCTAGATGATTGTGTGGTTTGTGGTTTAATTATGTAACATCCGTCATAAAAAGAATTTACCAAACCCGCTCCGTTTATTAACCGAACAATCAGTTAAAAATTTCGTGGCGTATTTAATGCCCAAATTAATTTTTAAACGATACATAATTAATAAGTATATTGGAATATATAAGTTATATTTGAAAAAGTATTTAAAACAATGAAATAAAAATAAAAGGGCGTAGCCGGGTTTCGAACCCGGAGCCAGATTCAACAAATGACTTAACACACAAACGCTCAACCACTCCGCCACTAGTGTTTCTTGTTCATTAATGGAAACAATTAATACATAACATAAATCTCGAATTCAAAACCGACGCGCCTAATCGAAATCGTCGGGATTTCCGACGACTGCGATTAGGCGCGTCGGTTCAAACATGGATACTATCAGAATTAAGACTCAAGTTGTGGTTGTTGTGTTTGTTTAGAGTCACATAGAACTAATCATAACTTGCGGATAGAGTCAATGAAAATTTGACAAGAATATGGTGGATACGCCGCTGGTACTTCCTATATAAAAGTATTCTTGTCAAAGGATCGGAGGCATTATCAGGCGGTTATAAGAGGTTCCATGTAGGATTTAGTATGTTTTGGTCAAAGTTTGTTCATCATACATTTCAGTGTATTTCAATTTCATCATTTAAAGAAGTTGAGCTATGTCTCACTTCCACAATGACTAACCTCTCCATCACAACAAACGAGAGAGGTATTGTCATCATTCAAACATGGATACTATCAGAATTAAGACTCAAATTTTGGTTGTTGTGTTTGTTGTAGAGTCACATAGAACTAATCATAACTTGCGGATAAAGTCAAAAATTTGACAAGAATATGGTGGATACGCCGCTGGTACTTCCTATATATAAGTATTCTTGTCAAATGATCGGAGGCATTATCAGGCGGTTATGAGAGGTTCCATGTAGGATTTAGTATGTTTTAGTCGAAGTTTGTTCATCATACATTTTAGTGTATTCAATTTCATCATTCAAGGAAGTTGAGCTATGTCTCACTTCCACAATGACTAACCTCTCCATCACAACAAACGAGAGAGGTATTGTCATCATTCAAACATGGATACTATCAGAATTAAGACTCAAGTTTTGGTTGTTGTGTTTGTTGTAGAGTCACATAGAACTAATCATAACTTGCGGATAAAGTAAATGAAAATTTGACAAGAATATGGTGGATACGCCGCTGGTACTTCCTATATATAAGTATTCTTGCCAAAGGATCAGAGGCATTATCAGGCGGTTATGAGAAGTTCCATGTAGGATTTAGTATTGTCTTGGTTGAAATTTGTGTTACATTCATATCATCTCATTATTTAAAGAAATTGGATTGTGTTCCATTTTCTACATAGACTAACCTCTCCATCATAACAAACGAGAGAGGAACTGTCACCATTCAAACATGTATGCTATCAGAATTTGGACTCAGATATTGGTTGTTGTGTTTATTTATGTTCTAGAGTTACATCATAGAACCAATCATAACTTTCTGATAAAACCAACGAAAATTTGACAAGAATATAGTGGATACGCCGCTGGTACTTCCTATATATAAGTATTCTTGTCAAAGGATCAGAGGCATTGTCAGGCGGTTATGAGAAGTTCTATGTAGGATTTAGTAATTTCTTGGTACATTGGTTGTGGCGTTTATTTATGTTTAGAGTCACATCATAGAACCAATCATAACTTACTGATAAAACCAATGAAAATTTGACAAGAATATGGTGGATACGCCGCTGGTACTTCCTATATATAAGTATTCTTGTCAAAGGATCAGAGGCATTGTTAGACGGTTATGAGAAGTTCCATGTAGGTTGTAGTATTAGAAATTTTGTTTTAGGATATAACCCTATCCTTCCAAACATATCAAAACTCTTACGCATGATATCATATTTAGTGAATCAACTCTGCTTATCAATATTTTTACCGGAGGCAACAAAAAGCGATTCCTGTAACAGGGTACTTAACCCTTACAAGGGACGTTACCGCCTCAAACAAAAACTTAAACTCTTACTCTTTTTCTAAGCATGTAACTGTCCAACTAAACACCATCATTTTAGTCAAATATATCACTACTTAAATTTCGGGACGAAATTTCTAAAAAGCAGGGGATACTGTAACATCCGTCAAAAACCGGATTTACCAAACCCGCTCCGTTTATTAACCGAACAATCAGTTAAAAATTTCGTGGCGTATTTAATGCCCAAATTAATTTTTAAACGATACTTAATTAATAAGTATATTGGAATATATAAGTTATATTTGAAAAAGTATTTAAAACAATGAAATAAAAATAAAAGGGCGTACCCGGGTTTCGAACCCGGGTCAGCCAGATTCAACAAATGACTTAACACACACACGCTCAACAACTCCGCCACTAGTGTTTCTTGTTCATTAGTGGAAATAATTAATACATAACATAAATCTCGAATTCAAAACCGACTCGCCTAATCGCAGTCGTCGGAAATCCCGACGATTTCGCCGAGATTGGACGGTTTCTTCAGTTTTAACCGAAGCCTTAACTACTACATCGGTTATAACCGACGTCTGAACCCGTGATGCAAGTCATAACCGCCGGAAAACTTATTGACCGACGAATCAAGACGGAAATCGGACTAAATTCGTCGATGTCCTGCCCTATAAATACCCCCTCTAACCTCTGTTAGCTTTTTCGCTCACAATCACACTCTTTCCCGACAAAAATTCACTCGCCGGAGAATTTCTGCAACTCGCCGGAAAACCGAGCCTTTCACCTCTGAGCCTTACTGAACACCCAAAGCTCATACCGAAGCCACCCACACTCATCTCAAGCTCCCTGAAGACCCTCTGCCGCAGGACACACGTCGCCGGAATCATCTGTTGTCACCGGAGTTTCGCCGGCGAAACAGAGGAGCCCTGTTCGGTATACCTTACACTTAATCTCTCGTTCTTTTATTAATCTCACCTATAATTAAGCGCAACACACTAAAAGAACTTGATTAAAATCGATGAACCAGTCAGACTCCGATTCTGGTTAAGTCTGACGAAGAAGACGAAGTTCCGTATTGTATATGTTTAATTAAAATCAAGATATATCTCGGGTTAGACACACAGTCCAGCGGTGGACTGTGTGCAAATAAAACACGCTTACGTACCGAGTTCGAATCTTGTCCCACGTACACTCGCCTTAATAAAAATGTTCCTTTTTTTAACCGAACCGGATTCACTGCAACAGATGTTAAGTTTAATAAAAACCGGAATAATAACCAAGATAGACACACAGTCCAGTGGTGGACTGTGTGAACGTTTAATCACATGTCACGAGTTCGAGTCCTGTCACACCTCGACCCGCAGCGGAATAAGAGTCGGGGCATAATTGGGTTACCACCAAAGCTCATGACATTTACTATTATGTTTCATATTTAATAAAGTCAAAGTTACATTTCCAAAATCCAAACATGTTCATTCAATACAAGGAAAATAAGCCAAGCATAACAATCCCAACACTAAATCATTTTATTCTTCTAGTCCAAGTCCTATGTGTTCCTAGCTGCTGCTGCTTCACCTGTATCATGTGTAAAATGGGGGTTTTTGGGTCAACATAAGTTGGCGAGTGAACCTTATTAGATAAACATTTATAAATAAATTAATTGTTAGTTTATCAATGAAAATTTATGCATAATCATAGATGAGCAAATTTAATAACCAAGCAATGGCAAATAGCAGTCACAACTATAGAATACAATAACACATGACAGCATACATGAACATACCAACATCATACTGTAAATAACATAAATGAAACTGTGCGATCAAGGCTCAATCAAACGGAGCCGATCGTATTGCATGTACTGAAAATGAAAATGTCTGTGCGATCAAGGCTCAATCAAACGGAGCCGATCGTATGTGGGCACGCCAGGTTCAACCGCATAATAAAATGGGGAACATGCTCAACGCTCATAATGTAATGGGGAGCGGCGGCCTATGAAATTGCATGTACTGACTAATAAATTTGCATCCAATAATAACTACTTAACAGCAACAAACTGAATACACATGTTCATGATATGATGTATGCACAATGGTTTAGTTATAATATATAATACAAAGACACATGATACACCCCAAAACGTGATTAAAACGGGGAATTTGTAAGATTCACTCACCTTGGGTGCGTTGGATTGGAGATGGTGAGATGCGCACGAATTAGATGAGCGGACAACGAGAAATACTAACCTAAATAATAACGGAAAAATATATTAAACGAGTGGATTTTATTAAGGGTTTTAATGAAATTTTTAGATATAATTTTGTGAGTTCAAGGCCTTTTCTATCTTTAAAAATGTTATTTTTAAGTATTTTTAATTGATTTTTAAATTAAATTAAATAAATTAAAATATAAAAAAAATTGTTTATTTAGCGTTGACCGTTGACCGGTTCGGTCAGCGAATTAATCTGCGCCGGGTGAGGCTCGAACCCGAGACCTCCCGTTCGCGTGCACGCAGCTCTACCAACTGAGCTACGTGTCTAACCCGATATAATCTTGTTTTTATTTATACTTATACACTTACTCAGTTCACCCGGAATTCTCTTTAATTTCAAAAACATTTTAATTCATCGAACCGGTGTAAGTGACGGGTTTCGAACGCGCGACGTATGGTTCATGTTGCACACAGTCCACCGCTGGACTGTGTGTCTAACCCGGTTATTATCTTGGTTTTTATTATACTTAACAACTACTGAGTTAACCCGGTTTAGTTTTTGATCAAAAAGGCATTTTATTACACAAGGTGTGCGTGGAGCAGGGATCGAACGCGGGACGTGTATGGTTTTTGTTTGCACACAGTCCACCGCTGGACTGTGTGTCTAACCCGTTTATAATTTTGATTTTAATTAATCTTATGTCATCACTGAACTCGTCTTCTTCACTACAAATGCAGACATTAATCAAAACAACCGATACGCGATTAATTTAGTTAATGAACATGATGTCCAGTTTGAATGCATTGAACCGAAAAGTTTGGGGAAAGAAGATACCGAACAGATCGTCTTCTTCAGAGAATCCGGCGAAACTTTCGGCTCTGTTTTTGGAACCTTCGGCTGTGAGAATCAATTAACAGGTTTAAGGGATTAGATGTAAAATTGAACTAATGAGTATTGATTATCAGCACGTAGGAATGAGCATACCGGTAATCAACGAGTTTCCGACAATTCCAGAAGTTTTCCGGCGAAAACAGAAAGTCCAGCAATGTCGTCTGTGGTTGATTATGAGCGATGGGTTAATGTTAGTAAGGTTATAACAATGGATTGAAACCGTAAAGTAGAAGTATTTTACCGGTTTGAGTTGAATACGGTTTTCCGGGGACTTTTGCAGAAAATTCCGGCGAGCTGTTTTAGGCGTTCTGACGGTCTGAAAATGTGACGAAAATGAAATGGAGTGTTGGTATGATATCTCTGAGTCGCGAGAGTGGTCTGAAGTTTGTGTAATTCTGGACTTGATGATTTTTCGGTTTTAAAAACCGACAATGATGAGTCTTTAAGTTTAATCAATTCCGATTTGCTTAGAAACCGTCGTGCATCGGTTATAAACTGAATGTGTGAAATAAACAACGAAATGACGATTGGTTTGCCGATTACCGTTTCTCAGATAGCGCAACCGGTTTCAACTGGGTTTGTGTATAAATTTCGTATGTGTTTCTAGAGTTAGCAGAAAACACAATGTGGCGGAGTGGTCTTGGGAGTGAGTGATAAGTTGTTGAAGGGTGTCTTGGCTGACCCGGGTTCGAGTCCCGGCAGCGTTATAATTTTTTTATTTATTTTATTTTAACTTTTCATCAAATATAATTTTTATAGTTTAGTTTATTTATTAATTATGTATTGTTTTAAATCAAAATAATCATAATTATTCGACATAACTTTTATAACTTGATATTCGATTACAAAACGGAGCGGGTTTTGAAAACCCGATTTTTACAAATGTTACAGTATCCGCTACTTTTAGGAATTTCGTCCCGAAATTTAAGTAGTTGAAGTAGTAGGAAAAAGATGCGGGTATTTTTCACGCATTGAGTCTTCACGTTCCCAAGTAAACTCAGGTCCCCGTTTCGACTCCCAGCGTACCCTAACAATTGGAATGCGACTTCGTCGAAGACGTTTCTCCCCGCAGTCCATGATCTCCACTGGTCTTTCAATAAAATGCATAGATTCATCAATCTGAATATCTTCCAGTGGAATATGGAGATTCCCATCAGCGAGGCACTTCTTCAAGTTCGACACGTGGAATGTGGGATGAATCCTGTTGAGTTCTTCTGGTAAGTCAAGCTTGTATGCTACAGGACCTACTCTTTCGAGTATCTTGAAAGGTCCTACGTAACGAGGTGCTAGCTTCCCCTTTTGACCAAAACGAACTACTCCCTTCCACGGTGATACTTTTAAAAGCACATGATCACCAATGTTAAACTCTAAGGGCTTCCGTCGTTTATCTGCATAACTCTTTTGACGACTTTGAGCCACTAGAAGATTGTTTCGAACTTGATGAATCTTATCTGTGGTTTCTTGGATCAATTCTGGACCAGTAATTTGTGCTTCCCCAATTTCGTGCCAACATACAGGAGATCGGCACTTACGACCATATAAGGCTTCAAAAGGTGCCATGCTGATGCTCGAATGATAGCTGTTGTTGTACGAAAATTCAACTAATGGTAGGTGGGCGTCCCAATTTCCATTGAAGTCTATGACACATGCTCTAAGCATATCTTCAAGAGTTTGAATGGTGCGCTCAGACTGTCCATCAGTTTGAGGATGATAGGCGGTACTGAGATCTAATCGTGTGCCCATAGCGGATTGAACTGCTTGCCATGTTCGTGAGGTGAAACGACCATCACGATCAGAAATAATACTCAACGGTGCCCCATGTCGGCTTACGATTTCGTTGATATAAATACGTGCAAGCTTTTCGTTCTTGAAATCTTCGCGGATAGGAATAAAGTGAGCTGATTTTGTAAGTCGGTCTATAATCACCCATATAGTGTCATACCCACCAGAAGTGCGAGGTAACCCGGTAATGAAATCCATGGTTATATTTTCCCACTTCCATACAGGTATTTCCGGTTGGACTAGAAGTCCTGAGGGTCTTTGGTGTTCAGCCTTCACCTTGGAACATGTGAGACACTTGGAAACAAAAACGGCAATATCCTTCTTCATTCCAGGCCACCAATAGGTGTATCGTAGGTCTTGATACATCTTATCGGCTCCTGGGTGTATAGAATATCGCGTTTTGTGAGCTTCATTCATAAGAGTTTCACGAAGATTGTTGTGGTTAGGAATCCAGATACGATCTAGGTAATACAGAATACCGTCTGATTTAGTTTCAAGTTTTAGCTCGGCTCCACAGGACATCTCCTTTCGTACATCTTCTTCTGTTATTGAAACGTGTTGGGCTTCTCGAATTTGATCTTTAATGTCGGTTATAATTTGCGAACATAGAAGATGAATGGAGTTCGCATAACCCTTTCGACTAAGTGCATCAGCCACCACATTTGCTTTACCGGGGTGGTATCTAATTTCACAGTCGTAATCATTCAGAAGTTCGACCCATCTTCGTTGCCTCATATTTAACTCTTTTTGATTGAAGATATGTTGAAGACTCTTGTGGTCAGTGTATATTTCACACTTAGTACCATAGAGATAATGTCTCCATATCTTAAGAGCGAATACAACGGCTCCAAGTTCTAGGTCATGAGTGGTGTAGTTCTTTTCATGCGTCTTGAGTTGTCTCGAGGCATAAGCTATGACTATTCCTCTTTGCATGAGAACGTAACCTAATCCTTGCCCTGACGCGTCGCAATAGACTACAAAATCATCACAACCTTCAGGAAGAGTGAGGATTGGTGCATCACAAAGTTTTTGTTTAAGAGTTTGAAAAGCTTCTTCTTGCTTGGGTCCCCATACGAAAGGTTTTCCCTTATGAGTTAAAGCCATGAGTGGCACAGCAATGCGAGAGAAGTTTGAAATGAACTGACGATAATAGCCAGCTAGTCCAAGAAAAGATCTTACTTCAGTTGGTGTACGTGGAGCTTGCCATTCTTGAACTGCTTTGATCTTTGAAGGGTCAACATGTATTCCTTTGTCATTGACTACATGCCCAAGGAATTGCACCTCTTTTAACCAGAATTCACATTTGGAGAACTTGGCATAAAGCTTTTCCTTTTCTAGAAGTGCAAGAACGAGTCGAAGATGACGCTCATGATCAGCTTTAGATTTTGAATAAATAAGAATATCGTCGATGAAGACTATAACAAATCGATCAAGATAAGGTTTGCAAACTCTGTTCATTAGGTCCATGAAGACAGCTGGTGCGTTGGTTAATCCAAACGGCATAACCATGAATTCATAGTGGCCATAACGAGTTCAAAAAGCAGTCTTAGGGACGTCTTCTTCATGCACTCTAAGTTGATGATAGCCAGATCGGAGATCGATTTTTGAAAAGCAGCTGGCACCTTGTAGTTGGTCAAGAAGATCATCAATGCGAGGTAAGGGATAGCGATTTTTGATGGTTAACTTGTTGAGCTCTCTGTAGTCGATGCACATACGGAAAGATCCATCTTTCTTCTTTACAAAGAGGAAAGGTGCACCCCAAGGCGATGAGCTAGGACGTATGAATCCCTTGTCAGTCAACTCTTGCAATTGACTGGCTAGCTCTTGCATTTCAGAGGGGGTTAACCTATATGGAGACTTTGCAACTGGTGTAGCGCCAGGTATAAGATCAATACGGAATTCGACGTCTCTAACTAGAGGAAGTCCTGAAATGTCGTCAGGAAAAACTTGTGGGAAGTCTTTTACTACAGGAATGTCTTCAAGTTTCTTCTCTGCGATTTCCTTTTTGATGATATGGGCTAAAAACGCGACATAATTCTTGCGAAGATATTTTTGAGCTTGTAGACAAGACATTAAGCTGAGTCCTTTCGACGAGGTTTCTCCAATGATTCGAAGAGTCTGACCGTTTGAAAGAGGAATACGAATAAATTTTTCACGACATACAACTTCCGCCTGATGTTGACTGAGCCAATCCATACCGATTATTATGTCAAAACTTCCCAGCTTCATAGGAATAAGGTCGACTGAGAAATCGTGGTCGTTTAAGGTGAGTGTACAGTTGCGTAAAATAGAGTCTAATGAAACTGGCTTCCCGTCCGCAACTTCTACCGTTATGGATTCCGTGAGCTTATCCCGATTTTTACTTAATATAGGTTCAAACTCTAAAGACACAAAACTTCTATCCGCACCAGTATCAAATAATATAGATGCATATCTACCATTTATAAGGAACGTACCGTTGACCACATTGCCGTCAGCTCTGGCCTGGTTAGCGTTGATATTGAAAGCTCTCCCTCTTGCAGGTGGGGGAGCTTGGTTTGCTTGGTTCACTGGGTTGGCTTGGGCCTGAGCATGAATAATATTAACCAGCCTTGGACATGTGTTTCTGAAATGACTCGGGTCGCCGCAATTGAAGCAAGCCCGCATAGGTTGGCCCTTAGGATAATTGGGTTGGTAGTATGTTTGGGCTAAATGTTGGGTGGGTGGAAATGGTAGGGGTTGTTGGGCTTGACCCATTAACTGTTGGTGGGTTTGGGTTAAAGGTTGGTGGCGGTTTGTTCGTTGAGGCATGCGGCAGTTTTGAACAGTATGTCCTGCGCGACCGCAGCCGGTGCAGTATTGGCAGGGATGATCAGGGAATGGTGATATTGGCAACGGTTACATTTTGGTAACGGGCCTGTGTAGGGTCTTCTGTATGGTGCGGGTGAAGGAGTGACTTGAGTAATGGGTGCAGCAGGAATAGGGGTGTTGGTTTGGGTAACAGCAAAATTTCTGGTGTTGCGCTTCCTCTTATTGGCGAACTTAGAGGAAGGAATGGGGTGGTTTGAAGTTTGTCCCTCAACAGGGGCTTTCTTCTTCTCTTCTTTGAACTTCCCGTTGCGAATTCGGTTTTCGGTCAGTTCAGTTGCTAACTCCATAGCCGCTTCAAGTGTTACTGGTGAAACGCTGAGAACTGAATCTTGGATTTTCGAGGGAAGTCCTCGAATATAATGTTCAATCAGACGATAGGTTGGTGTGAACAGATTTGGAACCATTTGGTTCAACTCCAAAAACCTCTTGTTGTAGGTAGTGTGATCACCCTCCTTTTGCTTTAGAGCATGAAATTCATCCTCCAACTTCTTAATTTCACTTCTAGGACAGAAACGCCTAGTCATGATTTCCCTTAACTCCTCCCAAGTTAAGGCCATCGCATCTTCAGTTCCCCTCTTCCCTTTCTCAGTATTCCACCAAGTGAGAGCTACTCCAAGTAGTCTCCCGGTGGCGTATCGAACCTTGCGATCCTCAGGACAATCGCAGTTTAGGAAGGTGTTTTCCATCTCCTCGAACCAATGTAGGAGAGCAGTGACACCCTCGGTCCCTTCAAATTTAGGAGGATCACAGGACTTAAAATGTTTGTAAGAGCACTTGTTGGTAGGAGGGTTGTCGATGTTCTGGTCCTGTTGTTGGGGAGGGTTAGTAGGATTTGTAGCAAGGGCTTGTTGTACTTGGACCACAATGTCAGGAAGTATCGTGGCCATTTGTTTCGCGATCTGAGTGGCCAAACGTTCCTGAGACCTTCCCGATCTTTTACCCCTTCGTTGCTGTCTAGACGACATCTACAGGATCATAAAATGAGAAGATTGTGAGTTTATGGTGTCTTTTTAGGTGTCATGTGTCTTTAAGAAAATGAAAATAACATAAATATCAATAATGCAACTACATCCATAGGATGTCTTGGGTTCGCTCATGTTGGGCCTCAAATGTCCCCCATACCTTCACCTACATAGTCATGTGGGCCCCCATGGCTATTGTCTTGGTAGGATTCACATTGGTATTGGCAATTTAACACTCGCATCCCCCGAATGCAAACCACAAAATATGTTCATGAGATGTTTGGTCGGAACGTGTCCCGGTGTAGACACAATGACAACTCAAAGTGGGGTTAGCTCACACGACGTTTGGTATAGCATGCTTTGGCCTAATAGGTATTTCGTTTGGTTAGCTCACACGACGTTTGGTATAACTACTTAACAGCAACAAACTGAATACGCATGTTCATGATATGATGTATGCACAATGGTTTAGTTATAATATATATATACAAAGACACATTATACACCCCAAAACGTGATTAAAACGGGGAATTTGTAAGATTCACTCACCTTGGGTGCGTTGGATTGGAGATGGGGAGATGCGCACGAATTAGATGAGCAGACAACGAGAAATACTAACCTAAATAATAACGGAAAAATATATTAAACGAGTGGATTTTATTAAGGGTTTTAATGAAATTTTTAGATATATTTTTGTGAGTTCAAGGCCATTTTCTATCTTTAATAATGTTATTTTTAAGTATTTTTAATTGATTTTTAAATTAAATTAAATAAATTAAAATATAAAAAAATTGTTTATTTAGCGTTGACCGTTGACCGGTTTCGGTCAGCGAATTAATCTGCGCCGGGTGAGGCTCGAACCCGAGACCTCCCGTTCGCGTGCACGCAGCTCTACCAACTGAGCTACGTGTCTAACCCGATATAATCTTGTTTTTATTTATACTTATACACTTACTCAGTTCACCCGGAATTCTCTTTAATTTCAAAAACATTTTAATTCATCGAACCGGTGTAAGTGACGGGTTTCGAACGCGCGACGTATGGTTCATGTTGCACACAGTCCACCGCTGGACTGTGTGTCTAACCCGGTTATTATCTTGGTTTTTATTATACTTAACAACTACTGAGTTAACCCGGTTTAGTTTTTGATCAAAAAGGCATTTTATTACACAAGGTGTGCATGGAGTAGGGATCGAACGCGGGACGTGTATGGTTTTTGTTTGCACACAGTCCACCGCTGGACTGTGTGTCTAACCCGTTTATAATTTTGATTTTAATTAATCTTATGTCATCACTGAACTCGTCTTCTTCACTACAAATGCAGACATACAAAACAACCGATACGCGATTAATTTAGTTAATGAACATGATGTCCAGTTTGAATGCATTGAACCGAAAAGTTTGGGGAAAGAAGATACCGAACAGATCGTCTTCTTCAGAGAATCCGGCGAAACTTGTCGGCTCTGTTTTTGGAACCTTCGGCTGTGAGAATCAATTAACAGGTTTGAGGGATTAGATGTGAAATTGAACTAATGAGTATTGATTATCAGCACGTAGGAATGAGCATACCGGTAATCAACGAGTTTCCGACAATTCCAGAAGTTTTCCGGCGAAAACAGAAAGTCCAGCAATGTCGTCTGTGGTTGATTATGAGCGATGGGTTAATGTTAGTAAGGTTCTAACAATGGATTGAAACCGTAAAGTAGAAGTATTTTACCGGTTTGAGTTGAATACGGTTTTCCAGCGACTTTTACAGAAAATTCCGGCGGAGCTGTTTTAGGCGTTCTGACGGTCTGAAAATGAGACGAAAATGAAATGGAGTGTTGGTATGATATCTCTGAGTCGCGAGAGTGGTCTGAAGTTTGTGTAATTCTGGACTTGATGATTTTTCGGTTTTAAAAAACCGACAATGATGAGTCTTTAAGTTTAATCAATTCCGATTTGCTTAGAAACCGTCGTGCATCGGTTATAAACTGAATGTGTGAAATAAACAACGAAATGACGATTGGTTTGCCGATTACCGTTTCTCAGATAGCGCAACCGGTTTCAACTGGGTTTGTGTATAAATTTCGTTTGTGTTTCTAGAGTTAGCAGAAAACACAATGTGGCGGAGTGGTCTTGGGAGTGAGTGTTAAGTTGTTGAAGGGTGTCTTGGCTGACCCGGGTTCGAGTCCCGGCAGCGTTATAATTTTTTTATTTATTTTATTTTAACTTTTCATCAAATATAATTTTTATAGTTTAGTTTATTTATTAATTATGTATTGTTTTAAATCAAAATAATCATAATTATTCGACATAACTTTTATAACTTGATATTCGATTACAAAACGGAGCGGGTTTTGAAAACCCGATTTTTACAAATGTTACAAGTCCGGACTACCGCACCGGTCCTAATAATTATCAAACTTTTTATATAAGACAGAAATGAAATTATTTAGTTTGTATATATGTATAATAAAAATCAGACTACTTAACAAGTTAGACACACAGTCCAGCGGTGGACTGTGTGTTAACCTAACCCACAGGTCCCGGGTTCGAGACCTGTGGAGAGCACCGAGCGAGTCCTTTAAATTGTTTTTGAAATAAATGATTTTCGGATTAATTCAATTAGTGTATAAATATAATTAAAAACAGAAATATTTCGGGTTAGACACGTAGCTCAGTTGGTAGAGCTGCGTGCACGCGTACGGGAGGTCTCGGGTTCGAGTCTCACCCGGCGCACACTTATTACAGACCGAACCGGTCAACAAGTCAACAAGTCAACGGTCAAACAAGTCAAAGTCAACAGTCAAAAATCAACATTATTTTATTTTTTTATTTATTTAAATTAAAAATAAATTAAAAATACTTAAAAATAACATTTTTAAGGTTAGAAAATAGCCTTAAACTCACAAAAATACATCCAACAATCCTACTAAAATTGATTAATAAAATCCGCATACTTACCGAACCATTATGCCATTATCTAGGTTAGTTTCACTCGTGGTTAAAACCAACTTCGTGCGCATTCAACATCATCAACCGAACGCACCCAATGTGAGTGAATCTTACAACTCCCCTTTTTAATTACACGTTTTGGGGTGTGTCATGTGTCACCAAAATTAACTCGTTTATTTAAAACTTGTGCCATACCATATTGTGATCTAAACTTAGATTGTATATATTGTTTGTAGTTATATATTTCATATTGTCAAGTTATATGCAATTCATTCATTAGGCCCATCAGTTCCTCGTGGGAGACGAGTTGAGCAACGCGTGCCTCAAAACAAATCCATTATTGTTCGTGTGTGCATTATTTAATATTAAATGATTGGTGAATAAGTTTACATCTATTTTTACTCATGTGTGGTTGTGCACTTTATTTTATAATCAATTCAATAAACTTATTCAAATGTTTTTCATAGGATTCACTCGCCAACTTTTTGTTGATCCAAAAACCATTTTTACACATGATACAGGTGAACAGGATGAAGCAAGGAAAACGTAGGAAATGCCTTAGAAGAAAACAATGAAGTCTAGAATGATGTTTAGGACATGATGTAATAATGATTGTATAATTCCCTTTAAATTGTATTAATGAATATGAAACGTTATAATAAATGTCATGAGCTTTGATGATAACCCAATCATGCCCCGATCACCTTTTCCGCTGCGGGTCGGGGTGTGACAAATTACATATACGTTACTCATATATAGATAATGCACATTTTATCAAAATAATAAACATACCATTTTTCCTAATGGTTAAACGGGATTCACTCGCCAACTAATATTGACCCAAATCTCTATTTTTATACATGATACATGTGAACAGGTTTGAAGCAAGGATCACATAGGACAAGGGCCTTAGCAGAAAATAAAACGTTACTTGAAAGCTTTGTTTAGAACATTTTGTGTTTGTATGGATTATGTGTTGTTTGGAATATCTTATTTAAATTTGAAATAATAAATCTGAAACTTTTATAATAGTAAATGTCATGAGCTTTGATGAAAACCCAATCATGCTCCGACTACCATATCCGTTGCGGGTCAGGGTGTGATAAACATATGGAAGCAATATTATATTCTCAAGTATTTAAAAAACAAAATTTACAAAATAAAGATGTATGTTTCTAAAAGAAATCATTGTACAAATAAAGAAAAAATTGTCACACCCCGACCCGCAGCGGAATAATAGTCGGGGCATAATTGGGTTATCACCAAAGCTCATGACATTTACTAATATGTTTCATATTTAATAAAGTCAAAGTTACATTTCCAAATATCCAAACATGTTCATACAATACAAAAGAAATAAGCCAAACATAACAATCCCAACTCTAAATCATTTTATTCTTCTAGTCCAGTCCTATGTGTTCCTAGCTGCTGCTGGCTCACCTGTATCATGTGTAAAAATGGGGGTTTTTGGGTCAACATAAGTTGGCGAGTGAACCTTATTAGATAAACATTTATTAATGAATTACTTGTTAGTTTATCAATGAAAAATTGTGCATAGTCATAAATGAGCAAATGTAAATAATCAAGCAGTGGCAAATAGCAATCACAACTATAACATACAATGACATATGATAGCATACATGAACATACCAACATCATACAATAAATAACATAATTGAAACTGTGCGATCAAGGCTCAATCAAACGGAGCCGATCGTATTGCATGTTCTGAAAATGTAAATTGTCTGTGCGATCAAGGCTCAATCAAACGGAGCCGATCGTATTGCATGTACTGAAAATGTAAAATGTCTGTGCGATCAAGGCTCAATCAAACGGAGCCGATCGTATGTGGGCACGCCAGGTTCAACCTCATAATGAAATGGGGAACATGCTCAACGCTCATAATGTAATGGGGAGCGGCGGCCTATGAAATTGCATGTACTGAAAATAATAAATTGCATCCAACAATAACTACACAACAGTTGAAACAAACTGAATACACATGTTCATCATATGATGTATGCACAATGGTTTAATTATAATATATATATAACAAGACACATGATACACCCCAAAACGTGATTAAAACGGGGAATTTGTAAAGATTCACTCACATTGGGTGCGTAGGATTGGAGATGGTGAGATGCGCACGAATTAGATGAGCGGAACAATGAGAAATTCTAACCTAAATAATAACAGAAAAATATATTAAATGAGTGGATTTTATTAAGGATTTTAATGAAATTTTTAGATATATTTTTGTGAGTTCAAGGCTATTTTCTATCTTTAAAAATGTTATTTTTAAGTATTTTTAATTGATTTTTAAATTAAATTTAAATAAATAAAAATATAAAAAAATTGTTTCTTTAGCGTTGACCGTTGACCGTTGACCTATTGACTTGTTGACCGGTTCGGTCAGTGACATGGTTTGCGCTGGGTAAGGCTCGAACCCGAGACCTCCCGTACGCGTGCACGCAGCTCTACCAACTGAGCTACGTGTCTAACCCGAAATAATCTTGTTTTTAATTATATTTATACACTTATTCAGTTTAGCCGAAATCCTTTTAATTGCAAAAACATTTTAATTCAACGGACCGGTGCCTGTGATGGGTTTCGAACTCGCGACGTGTGACTTAGTGTTGCACACAGTCCACCGCTGGACTGTGTGACTAACCTGGTTATTATCTCGGTTTTTATTATTCTTAACAACTAACTGAGTTAACCCGGTTTAGTTTTTAAACAAAAAGACATTTTTATACATAAGGAGTGCGTGTAGCAGGGATCGAACTCGGAACGTGTATGATTTTTGTTTGCACACAGTCCACCGCTGGAATGATGAGATTGAGATACGTCGAGATGTATGATGATATAAATGTTAAATCAATGAGTATAGAACAAAACTGTAATATCAAATCGCATTAAAATTCTTGGATACATAATTTCCAAATTTTACAACTGGAATACGGAAAGATGGAGATAACATAAAGAAAAACATTAAAACTAGACGATTAGAGTTGAGTCTTGATTCTAAGCGAGGAGAAATTAGTTGGGTGATTCGTTTGGGCCGTTATTATTTTCAACAGTATTGGTGTTGATGTTATAAGCTCTTCCTCTTGCAGGTGGTGGAGCTTGGTTAGCTTGATTCACCGGATTTGCTTGAGCTTGGGCATGAATGATGTTCACCAAACATGGACAAGTGTTTCTAAAATGGCTTGGATCTCCACAATTGTAGCAAGCCCGCATAGGTTGTACCATGGGATAGTTGGGTTGATAGTAGGTTTGGGCTAAATGTTGGGTAGGTGGTAGTAGTAGGGGTTGTTGGGCTTGACCCATTATTTGTTGGTGGGCTTGGGTTGAAGGCTGGTGACGGTTCGTTCGCTGAGGTATGCGACAGGTTTGAACAGTATGACCTGCGCGACCACAGCCTGTGCAATATTGGCAAGGATGATCAGGAGAATGGTGGTATTGGCAACGGTTACATTTTGGTAATGGGCCAGAGTATGGTCTTTTGTATGGTGCAGGTGAAGGGGCGACTTGGGTAATGGGTGCAGTAGGAATAGGGTAATTGGTTTGTGTGACGGCGAAATTTCTTGTGCTTCGATTCCTTTTACCAGTAAAATTCGTGGAGGAACCAGAATGGTTTGAAGTTTGAGCCTCAATGGGGGCTTTCTTCTCTCCTCTTTGAATTTACCGTTTCGAATGCGATTTTCGGTCAGTTCAGTGGCTAGTTCCATAGCAGCTTCAAGTGTTGCTGGTGAAGTGCTGAGAACTGAATCTTGAATTTTCGAGGGAAGACCTCGAATATAATGCTCGACCAAGCGATAAGTTGGGGTGAACAAGTTAGGGACCATTTGGTTCAACTCTAAGAACCTCTTGTTGTAGATAGTGTGATCACCCTCCTTTTGCTTTAGAGAATGAAATTCGTCCTCCAACTTTTTAATTTCACTCCTAGGACAGAAACGCCTAGTCATGATTTCTCTTGACTCCTCCCAAGTTAAGGCCATTGCATCTTCAGTTCCCCTCTTCCCTTTCTCAGTATTCCACCAAGTGAGAGCTACCCCAAATAGTCTCCCGGTGGCGTATCGAACCTTGCGATCCTCAGGACAATCGCAGTTTAGAAAGGTGTTTTCCATCTCCTCGAACCAATGTAGGAGAGCAGTGACACCCTCGGTCCCTTCAAATTTAGGAGGATCACAAGACTTGAAATGTTTGTATGAACACTTGCTGGTAGGAGGGTTGTCTATGTTCTGGTCATGTTGTTGGGGAGGGTTAGTAGGATTTGTAGCGAGGGCTTGTTGTACTTGGACCACAATGTCAGGCAGTATCGTGGCCATTTGTTTCGCGATCTGAGTGGCCAAACGTTCCTGAGACCTTCCTGATCTTTTACCCCTTCGTTGCTGTCTAGACGACATCTACAGGATCATACAATGAGGAGATTGTGAGTTTATGGTGTCTTTTTAGGTGTCATGTGTCTTTAAGAAAAATGAAAATAACATAAATATCAATAATGCAACTACATCCATAGGATGTCTTGGGTTCGCTCATGTTGGGCCTCAAATGTCCCCCATACCTTCACCTACATAGTCATGTGGGCCCCCATGGCTGGACTGTGTGTCTAACCCGTTTATAATTCCGATTTTAATTAATCTTATGTCATCTCTGAACTCGTCTTCTTCATTTCAAACACAGACATCAATCAAAGCAACTGATACGTGGTTAATTTAGTTAATGAACAAGATGATCAATTTGAAAGCATTGAACCGAAACGTTTGGGGAAAGAAAATACCGAACAGATCGTCTTCTTCAGAGACTCCGGCGAAGCTCGTCGGCTCTGTTTTGGAACCTTCGGCTGTGAGAATCAATTAACAGGTTTAAGGGTTTAGATGTGAAATTGAACTAATGAGTATTGATTATCAGCATGTTTGAATGATCATACCGGTAATCAGCGAGTTTCCGACAAATCCAGGAGTTTCGACTCCCAACGTACCCTAACAATTGGAATGCGACTTCGTCGTAGACGTTTCTCTCCGAAGTCCATGATCTCTACAGGTCTTTCAATAAAATGCATAGATTCATCAATCTGAATATCTTCTAACGGAATGTGGAGGTTCTCATTAGCGAGGCACTTCTTCAAGTTCGACACGTGGAATGTGGGATGAATCCTGTTGAGTTCTTCTGGTAGGTCAAGCTTGTATGCTACAGGACCTACTCTTTTGAGTATCTTGAAAGGTCCTACGTAACGTGGTGCTAGCTTGCCCTTTTGACCAAAACGAACTACTCCCTTCCACGGTGATACTTTTAAAAGTACATGATCACCAATGTTAAACTCTAAGGGCTTCCGTCGTTTATCTGCATAACTCTTTTGACGACTTTGAGCCGCTAAAAGATTGTTTCGAATTTGATGGATCTTGTCTGCGGTTTCTTGGATCAATTCTGGACCAGTGATTTGAGCTTCCTCAATTTCGTGCCTACATTCAGGAGATCGGCACTTACGACCATATAAGGCTTCAAAAGGTACCATGCCGATGCTTGAATGATAGCTGTTGTTGCACGAAAATTCAACTAATGGGAGATGAGCGTCCCAATTTCCTTGAAATCTATGACACATGCTCGAAGCATATCTTCAAGAGTTTGTATGGTGCGCTCAGATTGACCATCAGTTTGAGGGTCATAGGCGGTACTGAGATCTAATCGTGTGCCCATGGCGGCTTGTACTGCTTGCCATGTTCGTGGAGTGAAACGACCATCACGATCAGAAATAATGCTTAACGGTACTCCATGTCGGCTTACGATTTCTCGGATATAAATACGAGCTAGCTTTTCGTTCTTAAAATCTTCGCGGATAGGAATAGAGTGAGCTGATTTTGTAAGTCGATCAGTTACTATCCATATAGTGTCATACCCACCAGAAGTGAGAGGTAACCTGGTAATGAAATCCATGGTTATATTTTCCTACCTCCATATAAGTATTTCAGGTTGGACCAGAAGTCCTGAGGGTCTTTGGTGTTCAGCTTTTATTTTGGAACATGAAAAAAAACACTTGGAAACAAAATCAGCAATATCCTTTTTCATTCCAGGCCACCAGTGGGTGTATCAAAGGTCCTGATACATCTTGTCGGCTCCTGGGTGTATAGAATATCGTGTTTTGTGCGTCTCATTCATAAGAAAAAATATCACGAAGATTATTGTGGTCAGGAATCTATATGCGATCTAGACAGTATAGAATACCGTCGGATTTAGTTTAAATTTTAAGTTCAGCTCCACAAGACGGCTCCTTACGTTCGTCTCCTTTCTGTTACTGAAACATGCTGGGCTTCTCGGATATTGATCTTTGATGTCGCTTACGATTTTATTTATAATAGTTTTGAGGGAACCGATGCATTTGTAATGATCATAAACAAAAACTTCAACCATGACGATATTTAAACCTACACGGAACTTTTCATAACCTCCTGGTAATGCTTTTGATTCTTTGCCAAGAATACTTATATATAGGAAGTACCAGCGGCGTATCCACCATATCCTTGTCAAATTTTCATTGGCTTTATCAGTAAATCATGATCAGTTCTATGTGACTCTAAAACATAAACAACACAACAAACAAAACTTGAGTCTCAATTCTGAAATGATACATGACTAAATGTTGACAGTACCTCTCTCGTTGGTTTTGATGAAGGGGTCAGTCTATGTAAAAGTGTGACACAACCCAACTTCTTTAAATGATGAGATTGAGATACGTCGAGATGTATGATGATATAAATGTTAAATCAATGAGTATAGAACAAAACTGTAATATCAAATCGCATTAAAATTCTTGGATACATAATTTCCAAATTTTACAACTGGAATACGGAAAGATGGAGATAACATAAAGAAAAACATTAAAACTAGACGATTAGAGTTGAGTCTTGATTCTTGGCGAGGAGAAATTAGTTGGGTGATTCGTTTGGGCCGTTATTATTTTCAACAGTATTGGTGTTGATGTTATAAGCTCTTCCTCTTGCAGGTGGTGGAGCTTGGTTAGCTTGATTCACCGGATTTGCTTGAGCTTGGGCATGAATGATGTTCACCAAACGTGGATAAGTGTTTCTAAAATGGCTTGGATCTCCACAATTGTAGCAAGCCCGCATAGGTTGTACCATGGGATAGTTGGGTTGATAGTATCTTTGGGCTAAATGTTGGGTAGGTGGTAGTAGTAGGGGTTGTTGGGCTTGACCCATTATTTGTTGGTGGGTTTGGGTTGAAGGCTGGTGACGGTTCGTTCGCTGAGGTATGCGACAGGTTTGAACAGTATGACCTGCGCGACCACAGCCGGTGCAATATTGGCAAGGATGATCAGGAGAATGGTGGTATTGGCAACGGTTGCATTTTGGTAATGGGCCAGAGTATGGTCTTTTGTATGGTGCAGGTGAAGGGGCGACTTGGGTAATGGGTGTAGCAGGAATAGGGTAATTGGTTTGTGTGACGGCGAAGTTTCTTGTGCTTTCGATTCCTTTTACCAGTAAACTTCGAGGAGGAACCAGAATGGTTTGAAGTTTGAGCCTCAATGGGGGCTTTCTTCTTCTCCTCTTTGAATTTAACGTTTCGAATGTGATTTTCGGTCAGTTTAGTGGCTAGTTTCATAGCAGCTTCAAGTGTTGCTGGTGAAGTGCTGGGAACTGAATCTTGAATTTTCGAGGGAAGACCTCGAATATAATGCTCAACCAAGCGATAAGTTGGGGTGAACAAGTTAGGGACCATTTGGTTCAATTCCAAGAACCTCTTGTTGTAGATGGTATGATCTCCCTCCTTTTGCTTTAAAGAATGAAATTCGTCCTCCAACTTTTTAATCTCACTCCTAGGACAGAAACGCCTAGTCATGATTTCCCTTAACTCCTCCCAAGTTAAGGCTATTGCATCTTCAGTTCCCCTCTTCCCTTTCTCAGTATTCCACCAAGTGAGAGCTACCCCAAATAGTCTCCCGGTGGCGTATCGAACCTTGCGATCCTCAGGACAATCGCAGTTGAGAAAGGTGTTTTCCATCTCCTCGAACCAATGTAGGAGAGCAGTGACACCCTCGGTCCCTTCAAATTTAGGAGGATCACAAGACTTGAAATGTTTATATGAACACTTGCTGGTAGGAGGGTTGTCGATGTCTTGGTCATGTTGTTGGGGAGGATGAGTAGGATTTGTAGCGAGGGCTTGTTGTACTTGGACCACAATGTCAGGCAGTATCGTAGCCATTTGTTTCGCGATTTGTGTGGCCAAGCGTTCCTGAGACCTTCCTGATCTTTTACCCCTTCGTTGTTGTCTAGACGACATCTACAGGATCGTACATAAGAAGATTGTGAGTTTATGGAGTCTTTTTAGGTGTCATGTGTCTTTAAGAAAATGAAAATAACATAAATATCAATAATGCAACTACATCCATAGGATGTCTTCGGTTTGCTCATGTTGGGCCTCAAATGTCCCCCATACCTTCACCTATATAGTCATGTGGGCCCCCATGGCTATTGGCTTGGTAGGAGTCACATTAGTATTGGCAATTTAACACTCGCATCACCCGAATACAAACCACAAAATATGTTCATGAGATGTTTGGTCGGAACGTGTCCAGGTGTAGACACAATGACAACTCAAAGTGGGGTTAGCTCACACGACGTTTGGGTATAGCATGCTTTGGCCTAATAGGTACTTCGTACTCTCATCGTTAGTCCCCAGGTAGGCAAACTGGTCCTTTATTTTGGATTTATATGAATGCCAGCCTAGACAGGACGTTCCGACTACCGGTACTGGTACCCTTCCAGTTACTACATGCCCGTCATGAGAACTCACTTTGATGAGATTTGAAAACACAAAAATCATTGTAAAAAAAACAATCATGATGTGGTGTGTGCTTTCATGAATGTGATATGTTATGAGTATATGATTCATGATAGGCATTATATGATAATACATACTTATGAACATGCTTGCATAATATTGAATGTAACATTTAACATAAAACATATAAACATCATGAAATTTGGCATGTAACACACAAAAATCTTATAATTTCTAATCGACTATAGTATAGGCTCTAAGTGTCTAATAACCTATCCTATATCCCTATAGTCATGGCTCTGATACCAATCTGTCACACCCCGACCCGCAGCGGAATAATAGTCGAGGCATAATTGGGTTATCACCAAAGCTCATGACATTTACTAATATGTTTCATATTTAATAAAGTCAAAGTTACATTTCCAAATATTCAAACATGTTCATACAATACAAAGAAAAATAAACCAAACATGACAATCCCAACTCTAAATCGTTTTATTCTTCTAGTCCAAATCCTATGTGTTCCTAGCTGCTGCTGTTTCACCTGTATCATGTGTAAAAATGGGGGTTTTTGGGTCAACATAAGTTGGCGAGTGAACCTTATTAGATAAACATTTATTAATGAATTACTTGTTAATTTATCAATGAAAAATTGTGCATAATCATAAATGAGCAAATGTAAATAATCAAGCAGTAGCAAATAGCAATCACAACTATAACATACAGTATCATATGATAGCATACATGAACATACCAACATCATACAATAAATAACATAATTGAAACTGTGCGATCAAGGCTCAATCAAACGGAGCCGATCGTATTGCATGTACTGAAAATGTAAATTGTCTGTGCGATCAAGGCTCAATTATACGGAGCCGATCGTATGTGGGCACGCCAGGTTCAACCTCATAATGAAATGGGGAACATGCTCAACGCTCATAATGTAATGGGGAGCGGCGGCCTATGAAATTGCATGTACTGAAAATAATAAATTGCATCCAACAATAACTACACAACAGTTGAAACAAACTGAATACACATGTTCATGATACGATGTATGCACAATGGTTTAATTATAATATATATATATAACAAGACACATGATACACCCCAAAACGTGATTAAAACGGGGAATTTGTAAAGATTCACTCACATTGGGTGCGTTGGATTGGAGATGGTGAGATGCTCACGAATTAGATGAGCGGAACAACGAAAAATACTAACCTAAATAATAACAGAAAAATATATTAAATGAGTGGATTTTATTAAGGATTTTAATGAAATTTTTAGATATATTTTTGTGAGTTCAAGGCTATTTTCTATCTTTAAAAATGTTATTTTTAAGTATTTTTAATTGATTTTTAAATTAAATTAAATAAATAAAAATATATAAAAAAATTGTTTATTTTGCGTTGACCGTTGACCTGTTGACTTGTTGACAGGTTCGGTCAGCGAATTAGTTTGCGCCGGGTGAGGCTCGAACCCGAGACCTCCCGTACGCGTGCACGCAGCTCTACCAACTGAGTTACGTGTCTAACCCGAAATAATCTTATTTTTAATTATATTTATATACTTATTCAGTTTAACCGAAATTCTTTTAATTGCAAAAACATTTTAATTCAACAAACCGGTGCCTGTGATGGGTTTCGAACTCGCGACGTGTGACTTAGTGTTGCACACAGTCCACCGCTGGACTGTGTGACTAACCTGGTTATTATCTCGGTTTTTATTATACTTAACAACTAACTGAGTTAACCCGGTTTAGTTTTTAAACAAAAAGGCATTTTTATACATAAGGAGTGCGTGTGGCAGGGATCGAACTCGGGACATGCGTGTGTATTTTGCACACAGTCCACCGCTGGACTGTGTGTCTAACCCGTTTAAAATACCAATTTTAATTATACTTATAGTATTGTCAAAGTTCATCCTCTTCACTGGATTTTTACCGACAGCAGTTTACATCCTTAAAACTTGTTAATTCGATTGCTAAGCATTACACAAACTGATAAGAGATAGCAGGGATGACAATTAGAGGAAAAACATACCGGTGAACGATTGGTTACAGAGTTCCGGCAGGCGTCGGTCTCTGTTTTTGTGCACCTCAACTGAATAGACGATTAGCCGTTTTTTATTAGTCAATTGTGGAATTGAAGTGGTAAACAAACGTTAACGATGTGTTTGAAGGTCCTTACCGTTTCGTAGACGAAGATAACGATTTCCAGAAACTTTCCGGCGAACTGGAATTATCTGGTATCGGTGTCTGAATTCAATTTTAATTGGAAGGTTTAAGTTAGAAATAGCTTAATAATCGTTGAACTACAATGATATTGAAAGATTTACCATTTGAGGATGAATACGGTTTTCCGGCGACTTTTGCAGAAAATTCCGGCGAGTTGATTTAGACGTTATGACGGTCTGAAAATGTGACGAAAGTGAAATTGGATGTTTGTATGATATTTCTGAGTCGCGAGAGTGGTCTGAAGTTGAAGTAATCTGGACTTGATGATTTTTCGGTTATAAAAACCGATAATGATGAGACTTTATGTTTAATCAATTCCGACTTGATTAAAAATCGTCGGTGCATCGGTTATAAACTGAATGTGCGAGTAAACAAGCGAATTGAAGATTGATTTGCCGATTACCGTTTTTCAGTTGGCGCAACCGGTTAACCGGGTTTGTGTATAAATCTCATTTGTTTCCTAGAGATAACAGGAAACACAATGTGGCGGAGTGGTCTTGTGAGTGTGTGTTAAGTCGCTGAAGTTGATTCTGGCTGACCCGGGTTCGAGTCCCGGCAGCATAATATATTTTTTTTATTTATTTTGTTTTAACCTTTTATCAAATATACTTTTTATAGTTTAGTTTATCTATTAATTATGTATCATTTTAAGTCAAAATAATCATAAATATTCAACGTGATTTTTATAACTTGATATTCGATTACAAAACGGAGCGGGTTTTGGAAACCCGTTTTTGACAAATGTTACAAAAATTCCATGTAAATATCTATATAATGGTGAATTATATCAACCTTATTAGGGGAGGAGGGGCACCCGTGGCTATAGTGAGAGGGTACCCTCTACCCACACCCTAACACAACCGTCGGTGGTGCGAGTAAGGGTGGGTGTAAGACCCTATCTTACTTTACTAAATTTCTATTAAAATTTTTGTATTTAAACATGCAATTGCGAATACAAATCACTCAATTTGCAAGTTTATTAAAACTTTTTAAACATATTTAAATAATTTAACATGTTAACAATGATTAGTTTTGTTATAATCAAAACCAAGTGTGAAGCTTCGTCTTTGATCATGTTCGGTTCTTCATATAGCTTGATCCTCCTCCGGTGCTCCCAAACATCACCTATATTTCATATTTTATGAAATACGTTAGTTAAAATAAATTATAACATAACCGAATAAACCCGAAGGCTTAAAACAATAAAAACAAAACTTTAGTTTTAGGCTTCACCGTAAGCTACGGTAAGCCTTACGGTCCTAGCTCACTGTCTTACGGTTAAGACTTTATTTTCAACACAGCAGCCACCCACCGTAAGCTACGGTAGGCCACCATAGCTTACGGTGGCTTGCTGCAAATTTTCTCTTGTTTGCAAATTTAGTTACGATATTTTCCGTAACTCCCTTAATTCTTCTCCGTTTTACCCAAAACTTGTTTCTAAATATCAGTTGAATATTTTCTTACATATTTAACCCGAAATCCTTGACCCGGATTTTTATTTCATATAACTTATGCATTTATCCCCGCTTTATGTCCTATTTTCCGATTTTGCCCTTTAACCCCATTTAAACCAAAATATACATTCATCCATTTCGGTATGCTTTAACTATTACCCGTATAGTTTCCTTAGCGAAATACATCTCTTTATTCAACTAAACCTTTATTTATTTATTATTTTGACCCGTTTGGTTGTTTTAGCGTAATCCAACGCTTATTTCAACCAAACCTTCTATCTTATCATTTCTACACTAGGATATCTATCAAATTCCCACCACAACGTTATTTGTGGTGGATTTATTATCAAAAATTTATTTTATCCAATATCCACCATTTGGTTCGACAGTTTACGGAAAAGACCATTTAAAAGGCATTAAACCAAAAGGCTTATGCTTTTCTCTTTTACGTTACCGAAAGAGTCTATTGTATTATAAAACTCAATTTTAAACTAATATTAGAATCATTTACTCATTTTCATCACTCGAGGGCATTTTGGTCAACTTAGTCTCTTCTTTTACGACGAAGGACTTACCATAACATGTTTTGACCAAAATGAACATTTAACCATAATCTATGTAAAATCATTATGTTCTTAAGAACATAATGTTTACGGATTAGATTATTTGATTTACCTTACCTTAGGTAATCCATTATTCATTTATGACTCATTTAACTCTCATCGGGCCTTTAAGTCCTTAATAAGAGTTTGACCCATCACACTTATCTGGCTTGAGTCATAGCTTTGACCCATTTAAATACCTTTCACTATTAATTACTAACTAATGGCGACGCGAACCATGCGTTATTCCCCTGTGATCACAAAACTCGACAAGCGTTCATTAGATATTAATGTCAAATGGTGATGATTACACCATTTGACCCATTTGGTCTAAATGACTATTTATCGTTATAAGATGGTATATCTGTACCGTCTCACCATTTAATCCATTTCGGTTACGCCTTGTGCCTACATGTCTTAATTCATTTAACCCATTACAGTTTACGCCATAAAATGCCCTTATTTTAGAGTTTAATATTTATTCGTCAAACTCGTGACTGAATTACCATATTACCCCTTCTTATTTCGTATGGTTTGCACCATAAGGCAACTTTTCAAAATTTCTTGTTTATTTGTCAACACATGACAATATTACTATTTTTCCCCTTTTTACCATCAATTATGGTTTAATACCATATTTGCTTATTCCGACCTGTATAAATTCACGTCGGAACATTGTATTTGGAAATCTCGTTCCGAGTACTAAGTCACTTATTCATATTCAAATACATAAGTACATTTACTATTTTAAGTATGTAATATTTACTTACCTTGAAGTCTGATTATGCCTTTTTCCGCGTATTCGATCCGTTTAACCCGCTTCTTTCCAAGCTTCCTCCTAGCTTGTCAACCGTCAAACTACCTTTTATCATTCCGTAAGATGGTCAGATTGTCATTATTTATCAAGACCATTCCATCTTACGGAATATATATATATAAAAATCACCATTTGATCTTATTATAGGTTGGTTTGACTTTTAAAAGTCAACTGCCTATTAACTCATACAAACCCACGAACAAGTTTAATAACTCATTTAGGCATTTCGTTAATTACTTGGTAAGCACTATTCTTATGCTACCATTAAAGTTACGGTTCCCAAACCAAGTTCACATGATTGCTAATATCAAATTAAAATAGTTTCTACATACAACTAGTAGACAACATGATCTCAAATACTTATTAATATTGACTTAACATCAATTTCATCATATCATACAAAACTCATTTCAAGTCATGTATGAACACTTATTTGAACCTCTAAATGTTCAAATATCTTACACATACATACAAGTATGATGATCATGAACACTTATGTATCGTCTATTTCATCACATAATCAAAACCCACTTCAACATCTACTTGTAAATAACTTACAAGTAATCTTACATCAAATAGTGCATAATTTATTTAAGTCTAACGAAATCAAACATACATATACACTTAATTTCATCTTTGGATTATCATCCAACAATCTAATTGCAAGTAATCTACTTGTCTCAAATCGCAACTTTCATCAAATCTAGTTTTTAAGACATACCTTATGATCCCCTTGTCTAGGTGATCGTTAAAATGGGTTTATGCACAGATTTGGGTCTCGAATTGATCTTCAATTTGGTAGATTTAGCAAGAACAAGGGTTTACCCCTTGTCTTGCTCCTGGCCGCTACACACACACACACACCATTTATGTGTGTGATGTTTTGTTATTATTTTTTTATATATTCAAGTTTCAACCTTTTCCCTTTTTGGTCCCTCATATTTGAGCTCTTATTTATTAAGAGCTACAACTCATTGTTTCATTGTTATTTCCATATTACTAACTAGGTTTTTGCTCCTAGTTATTTTGTTTACGGGTTCACTCTTACCACTAACGGTCATTTACCCGCTCTTTAATATTAATGAGGTTTAATTATCAAACCCGTTTTTGGGGTGTTACAAATCTACCCCCTTTAAAGAGGTTTCGTCCCCGAAACCCTTCTTACGTAGTTCCTTGGGTTCAATCCGATGGACTTGGTTTCATTTTCATCTAAGCGTTGCTCAAATTTTACTTATTCAAAATCTTACCAGGAAGGTATGTTAGTGCCTTTTACGCTCCAAGGTGCATGCGCCCTTCATGTGTAAGGCCTCTTGTGCCGTTACTTTCATCTTGCATTCCATTTTCTTTACTCAATCGAGTCGCCATTTGCCCACTCGGTCATATGTATTTGTCAACATACTTATTCCACGCAATTCTTATACTGTTAAGTGCATTCAACAAGTTTTAAATTCAATTTTGATCTTGACCGATCTTGTCGGTTAGACTTATTAGTCACCGGTTACCTTATATCTCATAATTTAGGTACACTCATATTGCCTTCGCAAGGCTTTTACAAACTTTCGAGACCCTAGCCTCATAGCTCGTGTTACAAGGTAATCATATACCATGTTATATATATATCGACCGTGATTGCATCACGTCATGTAAAATTTTTATATCTGTCTTTTTCGTTTTCAAATATTTACTTTTCGAATTCATCGTCCCACACCTAATGGTGTCAAGACCTGTTTCCTTTACTATTAATCATTTTCCAATTCATCTCATACCATTTATGTTTATTAAAACGTTGTTTCTAACTAAAAAACAAATTTTAGTTTAACGTTTTTCCTTTCAACTTATGTCGATTACTCGCATCGAGAATTTGGAAATCTAGGATTTCTTCTTTCTACTGTTTTTATTTCACGTGGGGAATCATAAATAATTTCCTCACTTTATTTAAGTGACCCGTAGGCCCTTTTTACTCAACCTCCTAAGCCATTTCTTTAGATTTTCTCCCTCTTCTTTTATTTTACTTAGCCTTCTAAGGTGAGGTCTTTTAATGCATCATTCCTCTTGATTTGTGATCCCAAGGTCATTTTGACCCTGTAGATCATTACACTATTCGTAACCCGAAGGTCGTGGTGATCCTTTAGATCATCCTTTTACCCGTGTCATTCCTTAAATATATTGGTGTCAATGCACCTCTTTTGTATTTGAAAGGGAAAATCATTTACATTGTCCATTCTTTATCCACCAAATCATGGCTCATTTACCATAAAGTCTAATGGCCCTCAGACCATGTTTGATTCTGTTTGTTAACATTTTCGTTTTCTATGACTCCGCGAGTCATTTATGAATCACTTTCACTTGTTGGATCTATGAGTCGCTTCATCTCTATTAGTGATGATCATTTGTGTCTAAACCTGGCGTAAGGTCAACTGGCGTTGACCACTCGTCACCACCGAGTCATAACTACCATCTTTAGTGACAACCACAACATTTTGTGTATGTTGCTCCAATCATTTATTCAGATCAGACACTGCCTGTTGGTAGCCGTGCGCGCCTGCGCGATCGTAGTCCATGACTAGATCGTTTTTCGTTCGGACAATACTTCCGACTCTATGACTTCATATGCCATTTATGCGTCGGTTTGTCTCACGTTTACCATTATCCGGTTTAAGCCTATATTGCTTTACAACCCGTTACCCGGGTTCCTTATCTTAACGTTTTAACGCTCCTGGTATTTGATTTTGTGTTTTCGTTTAAATTCATTCACGACCCTTTACACGGGTTCATTAATATTCCGCGCTCCCATTATTTGGTATGCGTTTACATTTATATTTAATTTTGTCCCGTTACCCGGGCTCATTATTCTTTTGCTTTAACGCTCCCGTCACTTGGTTTGCGTTTACTCTTAATTTCAATCATTTTACTTCGTTTGACTTGTTTGGCTTGCTTGTATGAAATTCATCACTTTGAACTGTCAAACTTTATTTTTTTATTTAACCCGTCTGACTTGTTCGTGTCCCCATCACTTTGAACTGTCAAACTTTATTCTTTATTTAACCCGCCTGACTTGTTCGTGTGGAACCCATCACTTTGAACTATCAAACTTTATTCTTTATTTAACCCCATCACTTATGAACAGTCAAACTTTATTCTTTATTTAACCCATTTGACTTGTTCGTGTGAAACCCATCACTTATGAACAGTCAAACTTTATTCTTTATTTAACCCGTTTGACTTGTTAGTGTGAAATCCATCACTTATGAACAGTCAAACTTTATTCTTTATTTAACCCGTTTGACTTGTTCGTGTGAAACCCATCACTTATGAACAGTCAAACTTTATTCTTTATCGGACCATCTTTGATGGCCTCATACACCATGAATGATGATTATCATCATTATTTCTTTCTCTTTTCTTTTTATCTTTTCTACGATCATAGTCGACGACTTTGATCATTTTCCGTGCGGGCACTATCTCCGTTTCTATGACCTCGCGGGTCATTTATACTTTTGGTTTTACGTGTCCTTTTGTCCACCATGGCTCTTTCGTCCATAATGACTTATTCCACGAATTTCCTTGGGTCATTTATTTCTATGTGTGCTGTATATCATTTTTATGGTTCTCATGAAAACCAATTATACAAGTACGCCTATAAGTTTTCTTGACCCCAAGAATCTTTTAACTCTTCTCATTCACCTTGTTTTTACCACATCGGATGTATATGTGTCTAATATAACAAGTTCATGGTATCATGTGTTTATCATTTACTTTGCCAGAGTAAGCGATCAACACATGGTACACATGACCTTATTATAACTAACACATTATTTCCCATGTAAGTAAACCCTTGGTTCATGCCCATATTTCTGATTTTATTTGGTAAAACTTTGTTTAATTGCTATTTAACAATTATTAGTTTTTCCGTTCTCATCTCAAAACATATAAAATGTTTAACCTTTTTTAAGACTTTTATGTAACCTCATTTATCTATGTGATCTTTACTTTTCCTTAATAAAATCTTTATTGAAAATTTCTACTTGAATGGTCACCCCATCCAAGATTTTAGAACTGATCTCTTTTATATTTTTATTATTCACGATTGTGAATGATGCGTATTACCCGCCCAATTTCTCTTGGGAACATTATCATGGATGGGTATCCCGTCCGTTTTCCCATGTTTTAATCTCGTATACAACCGTCGTTCATTACATATCTGTTGCATACTACTAGTTATACAATAATTTAAAGTGTGCACCTGGGTGATATTTCCCTCATGGGCTTTCATTGTCGTTTGACCTTTATTCGGTGTTCTCACTTGGCTTAGTTCCCTGATGAAAATGCTCTGCTTGTCATACTCTTGACTAATTCATCGTCATATCAGTAAATCATTAAACTCTCGCCATCCTTAGATGCAAGCATCCTTCAATTAGAACGTTCACAAAAGATTAGTAACATTGACATTAATAAGCACCCGTACTATATACCGGTCTTTTACCAATTTAATTGGGGTAACGTGCATTTACACGATAACCCTATGTGTTGTTTACAACACTTTAACATGCTAGACCGTTTATATTCATAATAACTTACCGGATCATGCGACCAAGCCTCGAACCGAACACATCTGATCATTAACCTTGAGCTCTTATTACCAACTTGTAAGACCCTATCTTACTTTACTGAATTTCTATTAAATTTTTTGCATTTAAACATGTAATTGCGAATACAAATCACTCAATTTGCAAGTTTATTAAAACTTTTTAAACATATTTAAATAATTTAACATGTTAACAATGATTAGTTTTGTCATAATCAAAACCAAGTGCGGAAGCTTCGTCTTTGATCGTGTTCGGTTCTTCATATAGCTTGATCCTCCTCCGGTGCTCCCAAACATCAACTAAATTTCATATTTTATGAAATACGTTAGTTAAAATAAATCATAACATAATCGAATAAACCCGAAGGCTTAAAACAATAAAAACAAAACTTTAGTTTTAGGCTTCACCGTAAGCAACGGTGACCACCGTAGCTTACGGTCAAGCCTTACGGTCCTAGCTCACTGTCTTATGGTTAAGACTTTAGTTTCAACACAGCAGAATTTTCTCTTGTTTGCAGATTTAGTTACGATATTTTCCATAACTCCCTCAATTCTTCTCCGTTTTACCCAAAACTTGTTTCAAAATATCCGTTGGATATTTTCTTACATATTTAACCCGAAATCCTTGACCCGGATTTTTATTTCATATAACTTATGCATTTATCCCCGCTTTAAGCTCCTATTTTCCGATTTTGCCCTTTAACCCCATTTAAACCAAACTATACACTTACGCATCCATTTTGGTATGCTTTAACCATTATTACCCGTATAGTTTCTTTAGCAAAATACATCACTTTATTCAACGAAACCTTTATTTATTTATTATTTTGACCCGTTTGGTTGTTTTAGCGTAATCCAACGCTTATTTCAACAAAACCTTCTATCTTATCATTTCTACACTAGGATATCTATCAAATTCCCACCACAACGTTATTTGTGGTGGATTTATTATCAAAATTTATTTTATCCAATATCCACCCTTTGGTTCGACAGTTTATGGAAAAGACCATTTAAAAGGCATTAAACCAAAAGGCTTATGCTTTTCTCTTTTACGTTACCGAAAGAGTCTATTGTATTATAAAACTCAATTTTAAACTAATATTGGAATCATTTACTCATTTTCATCACTCGATGGCATTTTGGTCAACTTAGTCTCTTCTTTTACGACGAAGGACTTACCATAACATGTTTTGACCAAAATGAACATTTAACCATAATCTATGTAAAAGTATTATGTTCTTAAGAACATAATGTTTACGGATTAGATTATTGGATTTACCTTACCTTAGGTAATCCATTATTCATTTATGACTCATTTAACTCTCATCGGACCTTTAAGTCCTTAATAAGAGTTTGACCCATCACACTTACCTGGCTTGAGTCCTAGCTTTGACCCATTTAAATACCTTTCACTGTTAATTACTAACTAATGGCGACGCGAACCATGCGTTATTCCCCTGTGATCACAAAACTCGACAAGCGTTCATTAGATATTAATGTCAAATGGTGATGATTACACCATTTGACCCATTTGGTCTAAACGACTATTTTATCGTTATAAGATGGTATATATGTACCGTCTCACCATTTAATCCATTTCGGTTACGCCTTGTGCTTATATTTCTTAATTCGTTTAACCCATTACAGTTTACGCCATAAAATGCCCTTATTTTAGAGTTTAATATTTATTCGTCAAACTCGTGACTGAATTACCATATTACCCCTTCTTATTCCGTATGGTTTGCACCATAAGGCAACTTTTCAAAATTTCTTGTTTATTTGTCAACACATGACAATATTACTATTTTTCCCCTTTTTACCATCAATTATGGTTTAATACCATATTTGCTTATTCCGACCTGTATAAATTCACATCGGAACCTTGTATTTGGAAATCTCGTTCCGAGTACCAAGTCACTTATTCATATTCAAAGACATAAGTACATTTACTATTTTAAGTATGTAAGATTTACTTACCTTGAAGTCCGATTATGCCTTTTTCCGCGTATTCGATCCGTTTGACCCGCTTCTCTCCAAGCTTCCTCCTAGCTTGTCAAGCGTCAAACTACCTTTTATCATTTCGTAAGATGGTTAGATTGCCGTTATTTATCAAGACCATTCCATCTTGCGGAATATATATAAAAATCACCATTTGATCTTATTATAGGTTGGTTTGACTTTTAAAAGTCAACTGCCTATTAACTCATACAAACCCATGAACAAGTTTAACAACTCATTTAGGCATTTCGTTAATTACTTGGTAAGCACTATTCTTATGCTACCATCAAAGTTACGGTTCCCAAACCAAGTTCACATGCTTGCTAATATCAAATTAACATAGTTTCTACATACAACTAGTAGACAACATGATCTCAAATACTCATTAATATTGACTTAACATCAATTTCATCATATCATACAAAACTCATTTCAAGTCATGTATGAACACTTATTTGAACCTCTAAATGTTCAAATATCTTACACATACATACAAGTATGATGATCATGAACACTTATGTATCGTCTATTTCATCACATAATCAAAACCCACTTTCAACATCTACTTGTAAATAACTTACAAGTAATCTTACATCAAATAGTGCATAATTTATTTAAGTCTAACGAAATCAAACATACATATACACTTAATTTCATCTTTGGATTATCATCCAACAATCTAATTGCAAGTAATCTACTTGTCTCAAATCGCAACTTTCACCAAATCTAGTTTTTAAGACATACCTTATGATCCCCTTGTCTAGGTGATCGTTAAAATGGGTTCATGCACTGATTTGGGTCTCGAATTGATCTTCAATTTGGTAGATTTAGCAGGAACAAGGGTTTACCCCTTGTCTTGCTCTTGGCCGCTACACACACACACACACCTTTTGTGTGTGTGATGTTTTGTTATTATTTTTTTTATATATTCAAGTTTCAACCTTTTCCCTTTTTGGTCCCTCATATTTGAGGTCTTATTTATTAAGAGCTACAACTCATTGTTTCATTGTTATTTCCATATTACTAACTAGGTTAATTTGCTCATAGTTATTTTGTTTACGGGTTCACTCTTACCACTAACGGTCATTTACCCGCTCTTTAATATTAACGAGGTTTAATTATTAAACCCATTTTTGGGGTGTTACAGTGGGCGGGTATGGGTTGGGTTAGATAGTTACCGCTTGAAGTTGACGAATATGTGTGTATGTATAATTACAGAAAAAGAACAAAAAGGAAAGGGTAGTTTAGGATAGTGGTGTCATCAAATAGGGTAGTTTGGATAAATGGATGGTCTAAATGACGTGTCGTGATGGGATTGACAGAACTTAGGGTATATGGGTTTACCACTAGAAAATTGCTATTATTCCTACTAAAATTTCCAACGCATTTCCTACAAACAAAAATTCCGACACTTTTCCCACGAAATTCCTACGAACAAGAAACAGTCTTAGTTTTGTGACAAAAAAGCCACAAAATGTTATGCGTAGGAAAAGTGTCGGAAATTTCCCACGTATTTCTGATGGAATTTGTTTTCGTTTTAACCATTTGTCGGAAAATTGTGAGTAACTGCAGTTACCCACTAATTTCTCACAAAAATTAACGTAAGAATAGTAACAACTCCTACCAAAATTTCCTACGCATTTCCTACAAACGAAAATTCCGGCACTTTTCCCACGAAATCCCTACAAACAAGAAACAGTCTTAGTTTTATGACAAAAAAGCCACAAAAAGTTGTGCGTAGGAAAAGTGTCGGAAATTTCCCACGTATTTCCGACGGAATTTGTTTTTGTTTTAACCATTTGTTGGAAAATTGTGAGTAACTGCAATTACCCACAAATTTCTCACAAAAATTAACGTAAAAATAGTAACAATTTTCTAGTAGTGGTTAAATGCCCCCCCCCCCCCCCCCTTAAAAGAGATTTTTATTGGTTACTCACAACTTACAAAATAAAGATCCATCATAGACCTGCTACCATAAAATATATAACACTATATAAGACTATACATCCATCATAGACCTGTAACATAATACATAACACTATAACTACTATATAACACTATACATCTATCATAGACCTGCTACTAGAAAATATATAACATTATGACACTATATAACACTATACATCCATCATAGATCTGTTACATAATACATAACACTATACATCCATCGTAGACCTGTTACCGGGAAAATAACACTATGCATCCATCCTAGACCTGTTACCTGAAATATAACACTATACAAATTCGTATTCCTATAATAATGGTTGGCGGTTATGAAAGGTTATCAATTAATTGAATCAATGAGAATTACTTGTTCACCTTTTTGAATTAATTTAGATTGAGAACATATGTCATCTCCACAATATTTCTTAGATTTCTCACACTTTAAATGTCCCCCCCCCCCCCCCCCCCCCCTAAAAGAGATTTTTATTGGTTACTCACAACTTACAAAATAAAGATCCATCATAGACCTGCTACCATAAAATATATAACACTATAACACTATATAAGACTATACATCCATCATAGACCTGTAACATAATACATAACACTATAACTACTATACATCTATCATAGACCTGCTACTAGAAAATATATAACATTATGACACTGTATAACACTATACATCCATCATAGACCTGTTACATAATACATAACACTATACATCCATCGTAGACCTGTTACAGAGAAAATAACACTATGCATCCATCCTAGACCTGTTACCTGAAATATAACACTATACAAATTCGTATTCCTATAATAATGGGTGGCGGTTATGAAAGGTTATCAATTAATTGAATCAATAAGAAAATTACTTGTTCACCCTTTTGAATTAATTTAGATTGAGAACATATGTCATCTCCACAATATTTCTTAGATTTCTCACACTTTAAGCCATTTTTACAGGATATATATATATATTATATATATATGATAAAACAAAAACCCACCCCAATTAAAGAAACCTAGAAAACTACTTATTAGCCGTTGATTTATCTCATCTACGGTCCTAATCAGTTGTAAAGTTATAATCTGAAATTTATATTATAATATGTAATAAAAGTACATGAAAGATATTTTTGGTACAGTTGGTAATTTAAATCTCCTTGAAAACATGCATAGTTACATGAATAATAATAGACTTCTACTCTTAAAAAAACATCATTACACCGACTTTTTGACTCTATTTCAAATTTTAAAACACATTTTTTCAACTGAAAGTGTTTTTCATTAGATCAAATGTTCAAAACGCTTCAAAACAAAAAGCTCTTGTTGCTCACAAAATGCTCCCAATGCTCATCTAAAGAAAAAAGTCCTGTTTTTTCCACCTAAAGGACTTGTTACACAAAAAGGTAAGTGTTCTGCCTTTTACGAATATACTTATGAACTTGTTACCTTATTAGTGTCGTTTGTTTTCTTTATAATCCATGAAAAGGGGTTTGATTTGGGTGGAAAAGAGGGTTTTGTGAAATATTTAGGGCTTTTTTTAAAGCATTAAAATGAAGGTTTCGTTAAAGATATGTGTTTGTTTTCTTTATAATCCATGAAATCAGGGTATTGTTGTCATTTTAAGATCTACAAACAGATTTAATCTGACTGCAAAAAAACTTGAAAAAAAATGATTTCTCTCAATGATACTGGATGAAAAGCTGTTTAATCCATGGTCAAAAGGTTTTATTTTGTATTTTATTATTTTTTAAGGATTTTTGTGATTGTAATAACATGTGAAAATTTGGTCTAGAGAAAAGCAAGGATAAAACAGTAGAAAAAAAAAAGCACAGGTATTTCAAAAAATATTATGAAAAATAGTTAAACTTTACTTTTGGGTCACAAATTTATCAATATTAAAACAAATAAATGTCCTTTGTGATGGTGCAGGTAAAAAAGGAGACGTAGAAAGTAAAAAACAACGATGGATATAGAAGGAAGACAAAACAAAGGAAATGGGAATACAAGAAATAAATCATACAAATATGTTATACTAAGTGAAGTTTTTAAATTTTGTTACAAAAATAACAATTGGGATTTTTCAAGTAATGTAGTGTCAAATGCTTTTTAACTTGTGTTGACCTATGTTTTTATTAATATTATTTTTAATACAAAACATGTATGATAAAGTACAAAATTAGTTGGACAAAATAAAAAAAGATCACTTAAATAACCATATTACGAAAAAAGAAAGAGTTTACATGCTTTATTTTTTAAGCACAAAAGGTGTTGCAATAAAAGATCGAAGATATTATGTTACAAGTAAACGAATGTAAAAACAGACTAACTCGAGGCAGGAGTTTACATTCCCCTTTTTTAAACGAAGTATAAAATGTTTTGGTTTAAACAAAATTCCCCTTTTTTATCTTAATGTCATGTAACATTTTCTTTAGAGAATTTTGGTGGCCGTAAAAAAATCTGACACACTCATTCTACCTTATTCATTTAGGGTTTTGGTTTAAACAAAATTTAAATTTAAATAATAAAAAGGACAATATTAAAATATGTAACCTGAAGTTGCAAATCTAGTTGAGTATATGTAACTGTACCTTCTATATTTTACAAATTTTATTACTAAGAAGACACACCTAATAACTTTTCAAAAATTTGTCATATGTCAAGCTTTTATTTAATAAAACCACTTTTCTCACCCCATCCTCAGCCTTTTTTTATTTTCCAAATTTTGAAATTTTGTTTTTTTACAAAAGTATTTTAGAAGGAATCAAAAGTAACATATTTTAATCTAAAAAAATAAATAAAATAACTTATAGTTATAGTTAGATTAAAAGTGGGATTTAGAAAATATAACAAATGTACACTTATAAAACCAATAATAGTAATAATGATGATGAATGATAAATGAAAAAAAATGCAAACATACAACTTCATGTTAAAAAATAGGAGAAAAATTACATAAATAAGTATGAGAAAAACAATAACCATCTTTAAAATAATAATGAAAAATGCTTAACATCTTTTCTTATTACGTATTAAAAATAAAATCAACATGTGTCATATCGGGATTATTATAAAATCAGTATAGATGTAACATGCTTTATGCAAATAATAATAATAATAATAATAATAACTACTTTTAACATGTAAGATTTTGAAGTTAACCTTCAATATGTTAAACAATTTAAGAAGGGTTATGATAAATAGACCAAGGGTATAGGATTAATATACCAAATTAGTCAAAAAAAAAAGTAATGATTCGATTACTTTTAAATGTTTTTTTATTGTTAAATCAAATGATGATGAAGTCAATAAAGTAATGATTAGGTACTTTTTACATTATTTCAATCCTAAATAAAAGAATAATGATTAATACTTTTATATATTTTTTTATATTATATATTATCACCACTTTTAATTCAGTATTATTAAATAAATAATCAAGACTCTTAAATATAAATACGAAATTTCAAAAGTTGATTATAAATATATAAAGATACGAGTCTATAGTAAAAAAGTAAAAATGCTTTTTGCATATGGATTACTTGGATTCGCTCCATAAGAGTTTCCTTATTTATCATAAGGGTATACCTAATGATGAAAAACTGCTCGATTGAAAAAAAATCTGGTTTGTTTTAATCGATGATTATGATATAGATCTTGTTTAGATTTAAAAGATATTTTGAATAATCACAAAAATAGAAAAGTGTGACTACTATGGATTAACTAAATAATAATTAATAATAATTTAATGGATAATTAAAATCCTATTCTTTATAGCTAAAAAAATAATCAAGGATCAAGATTAACTCACTCTCAAGAAGTTATTCACAAATAATCCTAATCATATATATATATATATATATATATAATTCTATCCTCAAATCAGTATAATATACGGGTTTCAAAAGTAGATACTTATAGTTTTTCTTTTATGTATATATATGCTGAATAGGGGTATGTTTAGTTTAAAGAAATTTCTTTATATTTCTCTCGAGTAATTTAGTAATCACTTTATTATTTTTTTATATCTAGTATATTATTATGAAATAAGATTACAGAAAGTGTTTAAAAGTGCACATTGTACAACTGATGGTTGTATGTGACAATCGTGTTGCTAGTTTGTCATGCGAGAGTATTTTGGTGGATAGTCATGATGGGCCGATGGAAAAGGTGGGTAGAGTCAGCTGACATACGTGGATTCGTAATTGATGACAACGTAGGTTGCCAACTAGGACAGGTCATGTGAATGACGAGGGTTGGAAAAAGTTTGGAAGTACGATGCTTGAGTTCTTATAGTTAGGCTACTCGATGTGGGTGATGGGCCTTTCTGAAGGACGACATGCCACGTCAGCATCTACGTCAGAGTTCTTGGAGGACGTCCCTCCAATGATGGAACCAAGAAAATGGATGACGACCCGACCCCACCTAGTTTTTTTAATATTATAGCCGTCCACCACACCACCACCATCAGCTCCACCTCCGGCCACCACTCTCACCATCGTCTTCATCTCCGACCAGCCAGATAACATAACATATACAATCATACACACATACAAAAACACACACACTTTCATCTTCTTCTTCTTCTTCAAAACACACTCTCACAAAACCAACCATGGCTCGTTCCTCCAAATTCCTCTCATCTAACACCACCTCATCTTCCTCACTCGACCAACCAGTGGCACAACCACTGGAAGCCGTCGCCGTAGAGTCCGATTACGTCGTCATCCTTGCCGCTCTCCTCTGCGCTCTAATCTGTGTCCTTGGCCTCTTTTCCGTCGCTCGCTGCGCCTGGCTCCACCGCGGATCCATCGACGCTTGCCGTAACCCTAACCTCACGGCGGCTAACAAAGGAATCAAGAAGAAAATCCAGATTTGGGGGAGATCTGGTGGAGGATTTGAGGGTTTTGAGATGTGATGGTGAAATGTGTATATCCGGCCAGTCTCCAACGTCCTAGGCAGACGATTACGACGCCAACAACCCACCCGGCGTGGTTTTGGGGGGCGTCGCCTGTCCAAGCCGGGCCTGGACGGCCCCCCACACCAAGTGGCCTTAGAGACTAGCAATTGATAAATGGTATGCCATTGACACATCAACTAGTAAAGTTTTTCGTGTAATTTACAATCCCTAGTCAATTAAACAACAATAATATTCAATATATTAGACTATAGAAAAGTATAGAAAGAATCCTTAGCGAGTTAAACATGATAATATAAACATAACAACATTTGTATTTTAACATTCGATTTATATTTTGAATCATTCTCAATAAGTTTTTAACACAAGATTCTAAAAAGAAAAGGAGAAAAAAAAACTCTACAACCCTGAAGAAAAAAAAAACCCAACATGTATTAGTATGTGATTAATACTATTATCCATGAAGAGACTCGGTTTTCAAGATCCTGGTTTTGGCTGTGTTATCATTAATCACACAATTCTCTCTCTATCTACACATTAATCACAGCCGTCTGAAACTTGTCTCCCAAAACACCAACTCTGAAAAAGCCTGCTAAATAGAAGGATATAAATTTCCAATGGGGTGGTGGTCTAGGTGGAGAGGGGAAGGTCTTGAGTTAAAGTCTCACAAATGACAAGAGATTAAAGAAATTAGCCGTTCAAAAAAAATAAAAGGATATATATTAAAAATTAAAAAATTTTAACTTTTTGATTCATTTAAGAATACCGTTTAAGAAATTGTTGCACTACTTTACACACCTGACACATATGTTTCATTTTCTTAAACACATCTTTGACATTTTAAGGTGTTGTTAAATGAACCAGTCAAAGTTTTTTAATTTTTAATTTGACAACATCCAATTCAAGCCTTTTCTCTCTCTTGCATGCAAAAGCTGAAACAAAAGCCAAAGCTCAATCCCATCATCATCATTATGCCAATAGAGCCATTATGAGACATTTCATGATTGCACATATCACCACCTGCTTTCTCTCTCTTCATATAGATGTATCCTTTGTACGTATATATATGTAGACACATAGGTGTTGGTATTTTCTCTGATGTAAACTGCACAGTGCATTAAGCCCTGAAACACCAAACTTCGAATAAAACCTCAGTGAAAAAACCAAAACCCAATAAGCATCACTCTATTTTGTCCCTCTGCAATTTCTCATCGCCCAATTTTTCTAGAGAGAGAAACAGTTTCCACCACCGGATGGATGTTCCCGACGACGGTTTAGGCTTGAGTTTGAGTTTAAAATGCTCGGAAAATCATCCATCACCACCTCCACCACCGCAAATGGCCGCCGGATCCAACGGTTTGACCCGGTTTCCGTTGAATCTTTTGCATTCTCCTCCTTTTTCGTTTGTTCAACGGCTTGTTTCGAATCATCAGAAGCTTCCGTTCATTATCAATCATCCTCCATATATCCCAAAAATATCAAAATTCCCAAAATTTAAATCCCTAAAATAAACCCTAATTCTCAAAATCCCTAAAAAGATCTAATTATGTTAATAAAACTAAAAGGGTAAAAAAAACCCAACAAAATTCTACAACTTTATCATGAATTAAGTCATAAAACACAAAAAAGATTGATACCCAGATGAAATCTTGAACTGAATCAAGCAAAGAACAGACCTTTTTCAAGAAGTTGATAAGAACAGACCTAAATCAAGATTCTTGAAATCTTGATATGATGCTAATTTTTATATTTTTTTATTAAAAATAAGAGAGTTTCTAGAGAGAGAGAGAAGGGGGGGGTAAGAGAGAGGGAGGAGGTCAGAAGAAAAAGACTGCCGTCTCTGCCCTGATTTCAAAGGCGGGTCCCACTCGTTGAAAATAGAATAAATTTTCCAGTTTTTTTGTTTTTTTAGTGCATTATCGAATTATTACTTTTTTTTTACTAAATTGGTATATTAATCTTATAACCTTGTTCTATTTATCATAACCTGACATTTATCTGTCTCCTATTTAATGTCCCATGCCTTAATTAAGGAAATTTTTTATATATTTAACGATTGAATGAAAATTCATTTTACGTATTATGTGTAAAAAACCAAAAAAAAAATGAAATAAGTCTTGTTGTTATAGTTTAAATAGTTACAGAAATTTTGTTACTTATTACTGATAAAAAAATATAAAACCTAATAGTTTTAAATGTAACTACAAAAAAATGGTACATTTTACTAGTAAAAAATGTTACATTTTACTAGTTAAAAGATGTTACATTTTACTAATAAAAAATGTAACTACAAAAAAATATTGCGCATAACTGATTAAAAAGTATACATGTAACTGCAAAAAGATGTGGGTTATCCGAATCATAACCACAAATCTCTACAAGTTGAGCTGGCACTATCAAAAAATGCACATAACATCAAAGTAAAAAAAAGTATGATTTCTAATACATGAGGTAGAAGTCATTATAGCGAATAAACACATAAATCTTACAAAGATCTAATACATGTACAATTTCTAAGACATAAACAAATGAAGTTATGAACCCCAACATCTTCAAAATCTTCAATATACGGTTATCAAACTCTCCTGTCGAACTTATCGTCAAGATCCGGTCACTCCAATCCTTCAAAATTAAACTCTCAGATCCGGACTTCTAGCAAAAACCACCACACTCTCCGGCAAAAAAAGTCATCGTTCGAGACCTTGATCTTTGGTTGTTTTGGAGTTTATGGCAGTTGATGGAGGTGGTTAACCTTTTCTCATATGAAAAATAATAGAAGAACATAATCATAACAAACATTTATATGTGGTTCAAATATAGGATGGATTATGTTTTTAAATTCTTGAAGTTATATAAAGAAAGGGACAAAGAGATAGAAAGAGAAGTAGAGAGAGATAAAAGTGAAGATGAATGTGCAAATGACAAAAATGAAGCCATATGAGAGAGTTAAAGGTAAGATAGTTGAAAAGAAGTTGGTAAGTAACTGAGCTCATCAGGTCTTGTATTGAATGTGGAAATAAAGGAAAGAGAAAGCTCTGTTCATGCATTAAATTAGATTAAGATGGCTGTAAAACAATCATGTGTCAAACTCTAAGGGTGGTAGAGGTGTAATTGGTGAGTGGGGTGTTTGAGTAGGTTCACTGATCAGTAACACCGTCGTCACCTCTCTTTCGGCGATTGGTAACTCAAATGAAGCGTTGAAATTGGTGGGTACACCGAACAAGAAGAGAAGAGAGAGAGAATTAGTGGCGGGCCCCACTCTTTTTTCAACTAATTACAAATTTTTTATTTATTATTATTTTTTTAAATGTTTACCACTCTTTATATGTTTGAGTACCCCTAATGTTTGAGTGCAAATTGAGTAGCTAATACGTAAGTTGATATGTCATGATTTTATTGGTTAAAAAAAAAAGTTTACCACTCTCTATTTGGAAAGTGCCCCTTCCAAGAAATGTAAGCGTTTAATTGCTTGATTATGACACCAATTATCATGTTAGATAATCACTTGAAAAGTATTGACCCTTTGTTTGCTCGACGATGGCATAAAAAATATATTTGGCTGCTTTATTTGTATTTTTTTTTCAATATATTTATTAAGTTTATTCATTCATGTTTTAAAAAAAACAAAGACAATTAAATTATTTTTACTATATTGAAAAGAAAATTGATCGGCTTATCTGTATTAAACTAATGGTATAATTAAGAAGATGACCACTTTAACAATTCATATTTGTTTTTGATAATAATAATAATGAACTAATCACCGTTTTAAGTCAGGAAGTGTCTGATACGTGATTTAGCCACATACATGATACAACTCTCTTATTAATGGATTTGTTTTACAAGTTGCAACAACCATCCAGGCCATTGCACATACATGTTCATGGAGCAACAACCATCCAGGCCATTGCACATGTTCATGGAGCAACAACGTCCATTTAAACACAACTTGATAATCGTTGCAAGGATAGAATGATCGATGATGACTCGTCAACTAACCTTTCCAAAATCATGATCCAAAGAGAATATCCCACATGAATCAAAAAGAATCGTTCAATAGCCTTACCACCGGTTATGAATCAAACAAAAGTAAACCCAAGTTATGCTTATACAAATTGAAAATGTAAGACTATATAACGCACTTCAAGAGAACACCAAGTTAACGTTTACAAACAAAAGTAAACCCAAGTTATGCTTATACAAATTGAAAATGTAACACTATATAACGCACTTCAAGAGAACACCAAGTTAACGTTTACAAACAAAAGTAAACCCAAGTTATGCTTATACAAATTGAAAATGTAACACTATATAACGCACTTCAAGAGAACACCAAGTTAACGTTTACAAACAAAAGTAAACCCAAGTTATGCTTATACAAATTGAAAATGTAAGACTATATAACGCACTTCAAGAGAACACCAAGTTAATGTTTACGAACATTAACTATGTATATTCTAAAAAACATCATAAGGATTGTTGGTTTATACCATGGATTCGTGACTTCCAATTAAGGAAGCGTTGGTACTAAAGATGAATAGACTTTCAATGCATTTTCTATAATGTTAGCCATTTCGATATTTCTAGTTGTAGCTGCTAAATAAAAAGCCGGTTCATCTTATTTTGAAGTTCCAAGTCCACCTTGTTTACTAGACTCAACACGTTCTACAAAAACCTTCCAATGGTTTGCGTGAACCTCTGTTTCCACTAACCTTGCAACATTATATAAGGATCTTCTTTTATGTTGCTGCAATGTGAAGCGCTGTATATACTCTCCAATTAGACGTTGCTGCAATGTGAAGCGTTGTATATAACATTCCAATAAGAGGAAACCACACCAACCCCCTCCTAATTGATGCTTCATATAGTGGAACATAAAGCTTGGAGTTCCAATTCCGACCTCCTTCAAAACCGTTTACAAAAACATGTTAGTACTCTCTTCACCCTTCCCCTCACACTGTTTATCCATAAAACTGCATGTTTAACTATACATAGTATAACCCCAAATCATATGAATGACATATAACGATTTCATAACGAATGCTAACAGGTAATACTATAGTGTTTACCAATGATAAGGGGGCGGAAACACTTGTGCTGAATCCAATTTAACGCATTTCAAGAGAACCCATACATGATTCTGAATAATCCAAGAATCACCGATCTTTAACCTACCATGAATCTTCATCAGGGCTTCGTACCAATTTATCTGCAGATCCTAAACAAAACATAGGTGTTGTAAGTCTTAGTTTTCATTCACTTCCCCCAATTTTTATAAAAAAATAAAACGGAAAACCAATTTACCTTCAATTTCCAAAAGCTAAGATCACTGTGACAAAGGGATGTACAGATGATTTTAATTCGAACTTCCCGTTGTTTTGGCGGGGCAACTATCACTTCCTCAATCACCAGCGGCTCCCCTGGTTTCCGAACAATTGCAGCTGCCAGTGCCAACAACTACGAGTGTTTATTATTCGGTTTCAAACTGATTAAACCGAATTAACTGAATATCAAATAGTGCTGATTCAAAAGAGGTTCTTGTTGCCCGTTTACCTGTCATTCTTATGTACTTTTTCTATCGTTTTTAAATCTATAACATAATTGAATATCATAATTTAGTTTTTTTTTTTTTCATTTAACTCCCAGTTACAACTTTATCCTAATATTATATCTAGTCCAACCCAATCCAATAACAAACACCAGTATAAAACATCAAAAAACAAATAAATTAAAAACATTTTATTCAGTTTATATAAAATGGAAAACCGAATACCAAAATGAATATAAATTCAGTTTTCGGATGGGTTTTGAACTTCCTGAATTCTGTTCAGTTCATTTTCCGAAAACAACTTCAAACCGAATAGATTAACCAGAGGTTCAGAAACTTACCTTTGCAACGGATAGGTTTGCCGGCGGTATTACTGGAGCTATTTCCGACCATAGTGACTGTTTGGCACTAAATATCTTCTTGTCTGTTTGTCACACCAGTGTCGTGCCGTTTGGATTTTGGAATTCTGTTAAGGACATTTCTATCGGTTGAAAAAGTGCCACGTGGCTAGTGTCTCATCATGGGGATATAGGTGATGAGTGGGCCCACCTGCCGTTTGTTTTACATTTTATGTTTAATAGCAATATTTTAATACTAGTATGAACCAGTCGGTTATACCGGTTAAACTGGACATCGGATACAAGTTCGGTATATAAAGACCGGTAAAATCTAAATACGGTATGTCTTATGTGTCGACGGTGAATCTGGTTCTACCAGTTCAAACCGTTAAACTGGTTTGCATTATCTTAGGATTTGATTTATTAATTTTAATAAAATACGATATTAAGCTAATATTGATCTTCCATATTTCCGTTAATTAACCTAGTGCCTTCTATTCCAATATTTCATCGTTATTGAAAATGTTACTTACCTCGTACAATGCGATATTATTTATAACTAATAAAAACATTCTTAAAATGTTTAATAGTTTACAATAAAAATAGTTGTTTTTAGATAAAACTATAATTAGTTACATAAATCCTAGTTGACATTGGATTGTTTTGTTAAATGAATTTGTATTTTTATAGAATTAATAGGGTTAACTAGTAACCAGGTTTAACTGCCCGATTCAACCGGTTAAACCATTTTAGAGCCCAACCCGGTGTGACTTAAAAACCGGTTTTTATCTATTTTTTTTACCCTATATTTACATTAAAAATAACTACATTTTCTCTCTCCTTTCAATTAAATAAAATATTTTCATACTTTTATCATTACCTTGTCTTTCACATTCACTCACAGCCACTTTCGAAATATATTAAAAAATTATATAGTGTGAACAGTGTCCACTCAAATATACAGATGAATAGTAATATTTTTACTCAGAACCACTTATTTCCACTTTTTGTACTATGAAAACTACTCTCAGAGAATTTAATGGATAGGATATGAATGCTCTAAGAGTCCGATAAGCATCGCCAACAATTGTTTATTTAGCTTAACTGATTTTGCATAAAATATAAATTATATAAGAATGTTTCAATTTTTTAACGGATAAGACCATTCTGTGTGGAGGGGCTTTATACGACATGTTGCAGTCATGGCAGCACAAGTCAAAAAAGTAATTTGGTGCAAAAAAGGGAGGAGTGAAACGGGGCACGGAAGTGGCGTTTCTATTAAAAAAATTAAACATTAATCAATCAAAACCAACCTAAAATCCACCCACCAATTAAACGCCGCCACCTCACCCATGCATTTGCCCTCACGCCAGTGGAGATCCTCAAGCCCCAACCACAACATCGTGCTCCACACTGGACATGGAGTGGTTAGCTTGATGTGAACCGGCTTCCACGCCGAATTTCCACACCCATACGGTATGGTTTTAAAAGCATACCCTCTATGCATCCACTCCTGATTCTATTAATTTGTTGACCACGTAATTAAAATCTTCAACATGAAGATACATTTTCATTTTCAACACTTTGATACCGTTAGACTATAAGTTATTGGAATAATGGATTTTAATAATCTAAACTATTAGCCGTTAACCGACAACGGCCCCAACTTAAAAAATAACCAGTGGTGGTCTTACATTTTCACATATTATAAACTAATAGACCTTTACTAACAATACCTTAACTTCTTTTTGTCCCTTAATCTTTTTCGGTTTAGTAAAGGTCCATTAGTTTACTATATTTGAAAAGGTGGGACCATCACATGTTATTTTTAAGTTGGGACCGTTAACGACAAACGGCTAATAGTTAAGATTAATAAAATCCATTATTCCTAAGTTTTGACATAACAATTATATTAACTATCGAAGGGTTTATAATCTAACAGAGTTATGTTGTAATGATGTTCGTTCTTGTAAATTTAAAAGTAGGTTAGGGAGGGTGTGAATTACCAATCTAAAAAAATCTTTCTCTTAATGTATATGAAACAACTATATGGTTGTCAATCTCATTTTCAAAAAGTTGCGTACAAATGTATTGAAATGTGGTGCAGTTCTCTACTTAAATTCGAGTATTTATTAACGCTCTACAAATGTATTGAAATGTGGTGCAGTTCTCTACTTAATCTCATTGGCCGCTACCTCGATAACTAGCTGATTTTAAATACCTAACCTCCTCGTTTTCCATCATTAAACAACTCTCTACAAAATCGAGATTTATTAACGCTCTTCAAAGTCGATAGAACTTTGTAACAACCTACGGTTCGACCACACTCACCATTAAACTGCATACCACTCCTTACGATAGCTTTTTCTGCTTAGATGGCATATCATTGAATTATTCAAGCTCGTTTAAACCACACTCCTATACGCATACTTACGCGCTTTACTTACGCTTGATGGCTTTAATCTTTCTAGTCAAGCGACTTCTTGTTGCAAACCTAACTCTTCGTTGCTCTAAACTCCATGCTTACCCTCACGTATCCAGAACTTCAAGTCTTGACCGTTAACCCTCAATTCCTTAACCAATTCCTTTCAAGTCTTCCTCTTGAATAAATTTCGGGACGAAATTTCCTAAAGGAGGGGAGACTGTAACGCATCGTATTTTTATTATTTTTCTAGATGATAATAATAATAATAATAATAACAAACAATAATAATAAACAAAATAAATTCGACGTTTTATGAAGCTTGTACTTGAAATCGGATCTCGTCGGTACGTTCGGGCCACTCAAAAACGTTAGATCGGGTTAACAGGCCTTGGCCCAACACACCACCTAAACCTAACTAAACCCTAAACCTAATTTCAAATAAATAATCACCACCCTCACACACACTACACCCTCATCTCCCTGCCCCTTCTCCTCTGCAACCGCACACACACTCACACGCTCATCTTCCTGCCCCCCTTTCACCTCTACAGCCACACCCACTCACTCCTCCCTCTCCCCACTCTCGCGCGGACAAACGAACAGCGACCACCATCATCAGTGGCGGCGCTCGGTGACGGCGGGTAGGACCACCACCGCAGCGGCAGTGTGGTGGGTGGCGTTCTGTGGCGGTTGCGGCCAAGAGACGATGGTTACGGTGCGGTGGCAGCGGCGACGACAAAGACGACAGTTCTGCCATTCTTTTCCGGTGAATTCAAATCCTTTTTCGGCTCACTCTTCAGTCTCGGTTTGGGTCTCCATTCAGATTCGGGTTCGGATCGAACCCGGGTCAGCTTTGGTGTTCACTCCAGCGCAGCAGCGGCGGCGGCAGGAATTCGGTTTCAGTCACTCTCGGTTCGGTTCTCTCAATCTCAGTTCAGGTTTCGGTTTCTTGGTTCAGGTTTTGTTTGTTTATATTTCGATTCAAGTTCAGTGATTGTTGTTTCAGATTCGGTTCGGTCTCGGCTCGGATTTTAGTTCATGTTTGGCTCGGGTTTCGGTCAAGAACAGTCAACCGACTTAGTTGGGCGTCCCGGTCAACTCAGTCAACTGCCGGTCAACTGCCGGTCAACTCGGGTCAGCTCCGGGTCGAATCTCGGTTCAGTCAAGATCACGGCTCATGTTCAGCGGGTTCGGGTCTCGGTGCAGAGGTTCGGGTCAGCAGTGAGTCAGTGAAAGTCTTAGTTCGATTTCGGGTCTCGTTTGGTGTTCGGTCAAACCTGGTCAACTTGGTCAACGAAAGTCAAACCTGGTCAAACAGTCAACGCCAGTCAAACCAGTCAGATTCGATGTTCGGTTCGGTGTTCGGGGCCAAGTTCAGTCAATGCTTTAGTCAACTCAATCAAAACACGTCACGGTATACTTTTAACGCCGCAAGTTTTTATGTTATTATTTATATTGTTTTGTATTTAATTAGTGTTATAATCACGTAACCGAACCTTATAAAATTTGTAGACATAATTATATAAATTGTTTCGTTATTATTGCGTTTTGAAAACATTTAATCGACAACTAGATTGTCGGGATCGTCCAAAAACAAGGGAAAACTCTGCCCAATTTTTGACAAAGTATTATATTTATTTAATTATATTGTTCGACAAAATATATTATACACGATACTTTATTCGACAAAATATATTATACATGACACTTTATCGACAAAATGTATATACTTATTTAATCATATCTTTCGACATGAAATATATATATATATATTTAGTACGCTTATCGAAGAAACGTATCTACTTAAATATACCGAGCGACAAGATATATATTTTTACTTATTAGACTTTTCGACAACATATATGTAAGTATACATTACACGTTTTGACAAAACATATAAATATATCTAATACTACACTTCCGGCAATATATATATATTTTCACTTTATGCTTTTCGACAAAACACATTTATTCATTACACCGTTCAACAACATATTTATTTAATATTCCTTTCGTCAAAGTATATATCTATTTAACGACAAGATATACTCATATTATTCCTTCCGGCAAAATAAATATATATTATATACTTTTCGAAAATTAAACTTCTCTAACGGCAATATATATATATATTACGTGTTTCCGACAAACAATATATATCTATCTATTATTCTTTTCGTTAAAAAATACATATATGTCTATTATCCCGTTTCGTCAAAATATGCTTTTATCTACTTTCTTTTCGCCAAAAATATATATATTTATTGTATTATTTTGATAACACTTTTACGGCACTTTTGACGAATTTAACTTTAGAGTCGTTACACAAATCCCGTGCTAAACGTACACGTACCTTCAACTCCGATTCGATTATTCATCCATGTTCGTTGTCATTTAAGGTGGCATTGGTGTCCCTTTCTCCCACTCATCAACTCGTCGTGGAATTTCCAAGAAGACTTAGCAATTCTGTGAGTACACTCGACCCACATTTGTTTATATCACTTTTTGGGTGTAACATGTTTCCATATACAAAAATCACAAACACTTAAACTTTATGAAACGCACAAACAATCCTATACACATGACTACTTGAATCGTATACTTGTTGCTTGTCTGGGGATAAACGTTGTGCTGTGCTTTAGTCATTAACTATTTTTAGCCTTGTTTGACATGCTTAGCGCTATAGGAATTCACGCATCCACCTCCATCGCTTTACACGTGAGGTCATGTTAAAACATCGTGATTGCGTTACGGGTTTGATTATTAGCATTGCATGCCTTGATATTGCTCTTGTATAGATTTAGTTGCCATGAGGATTGTTAAAACTTTATTCGTATACGTATGCTATGCTTAAACTTGTGTACTCGCCTTTGCTTTTGCATTGACTTTATTTTAAAACATGTTACAGGTTGAAGGAGATGACGCTATGAAAACAATATAGCAAGGACTAGATACACACAAATTAGACGTTAGGTTTAATGTCGACGTATCAATTTCGTTATGACTTTGCAAATGTTAGATTGTTCTTTGTTTTGTTACATTGATGTATTTGACAATTCTTATGAAATGAAATATGGTTTAATTAATTATTGTCACTTAATAATGTTGTGAGCAATGAGCAATCTCGTTTTCGTCTCATCCCGATGTTTCCGCCATCGGTTGGGGTGTTACAACGAGTTTGGGGCATAGACGCCTGTAAGCCTTGGGGATGCAATGTGGGTATACTCGAACAATGGAGTATAGAGTGACCGGTGACCGATGAGTCCAAACGACAAGACAACTCAAGGGCAAAATTGTGTTTATAACTGTTTACTACGCTTGTTTTGATAAGACTGACGTGGAATAAATATGTTGACAGATTCATATGAATCGAGTGGCCAGAGGGTAACTCGCTCTAATTAATGATAAAGAGAAGGGATACAAGATGTGAGTAATGGCCTATAAGGCCTTACACGTTAAGGGGCACGAGTTGCAAAGCAAGTGGCAATCTTTGACCGGAAGATTAAACGACTTGAAAACAAGAATATCGATCATAAAAAAGAGCAAAGGGAACATTGGAAGGGGGTCAGGCACCAACTAGGAGAGTGAGAGGCACTACCCTACATTACTGGTAAGATTATAGAGCGTTTAAAGTCTGAGCGGTGCTCAACTGAAGAACTAAAACTAATTTCTTTGGGTCAAACCCAAGGAACTTAGTAAGAAAGGTTTCGAGGACGAAACCTCTTTAAGGAAGGAAGATTTGTAACATCCCAAAAATGGATTTGGAAATTTAAACCAACTTAACCGGGGATGAGCAGGTAAAATAACATTAGTGGTAAAAAGTTAACTCGGTAAACATTAGGATTTAAATAAATAACCCGTAATGTTAAATAAAAGGTGGATGGATGCTTTTTAGAAAAATAAAGTTTATAAAAGGTCCGGCTATCGGGACATTACTTAAGTCGGATAGTGGCATCCCCAAACTTAATAAATAGAATTATCATGTTCGTTTTATAATTGACATGATGTAGATAACTAGATGTATAAACCTAGTTAAATTGTAGAGGTGAGTTATAAACAAACCGAATACAACCAAACTAATAGGGGCTAAAAGGGGCCACAAGCAAACGACATGGGTATTTAATTTATGAAAACACATACACACACAAGAGTATTAGTGTGTGTCTTGAGTTCTAGTCAGAGAAAAAAGGAAGAACCCTAACTACTTTCAAGCACAAAATCAAGAAATCAATAGTGAAATCAAGTGGATTTTGATTGCATGTTTGAAGGTTCTAGCTATCTAACATCATCTAAACCTACAAATCACAAGGTATGTGATGATTTTGTGTATGATTAGTTTTTATGTTAATTGGGTTTTGATGATATGATGAAATTTATTATGTATAGATGTTCATAAGCATCATACTAGTTTGTAGGTGTAAAATACTTGAACTATTAAGAGGTTTAAGTATATGTTCATACATGACATGAAATGGGTTTCGTATGATATAATGAAATCGATGTATATTATGTTGAAATGTGTTTGAAATCATCATGTATACAAGAATGTGTGAAGAACTTGAACAATTTAGGGAATTAAGTGTATGCTCATACATGTCATAAAATGGGTTTTTATGATATGATGAAACTATGAGTATTTAGGCAAAATGATGAATTAGCTCATGATAATTGAAAGTTTATGTTAACTTGAAGATAATGAGTATATGAACTTGTTGAATGAAAGAAACATGGTAGTTTTGAATTGTAAATTGAGCTAATAGGATGACCTAAAAATGATGCCCACCGAGTGATCAATAAAATGCCTAAGTAGGTTTTATCGAATTAATAGTGTGGCGAAGTATGTAGATAGGCAGTTTGATTTTTAAAAGTCAAACTAACCTATAATAGAATCGAATGTGAAATATGGTATAAAAGTCCATAAGAGTGATAGTCATGATATTTATGACTAATTTAATTATCTTGTGGATATTACGTGATAGTTTGACACTTGACAAGCTAGGTGGGAGCTTGGAAAAGAATGGGTCAAACGGGTCAAAGACGCGAGAAAGCTCATTCGGACGCAAGGTAAGTAAACCTTACAACTCCTAGAATAGAATTACGACTTACGTGATGGAAACTATTATCGTGATCAGTGACAAAATGTTAAAATTTGACCCTATGGTGTCAACCATAACGGGTCAAATGAGTAAAATGGTTCGTAACCACTTATCGTGTTTTGTCAATAAATTAGTTGTTGGCGACAAGTATGACCTCTACTTGCAGAAATTGTTTCGAGGTCTTAACCATTGAGTTTTGACACAATATTCGGTTAGAAGTTGTTTCACAACGTAAAGGACGTTTAGTAATTTTTATAGACGTTTCTAAAGTTGTTGGACAAGATTTTCGCGACTGTTTTGTCAATAAAATAGTTGTTGACAGCAACAGGTCCACTACTTACAAAAATTGTTTCGAGGTCTTAACTATTGAGTTTTAACACGATATTTGGTTAGAAGTTATTTCACAACGTAAAGGACGTTTGGTAATTTTTGTAGATGTTTCTAAAGTTGTTTGACAGGGGTTTTGCGGCTGCTTTGTCAATAAAATAGTTATTGACAGCAACAGGTCCGCTAATTGCAGAAATTGTTTCGAGGCCTTAACCATTGATTTTTAACATGATATTTGGTCGGAAGTTGTTTGACAACATAACTAATGTTGTGTAAATTTTATAGGTTTTTCTAAAGTTGTCTGATGTGGTTTTGCGGCTGTTTTGTTAATAAAATAGTTGTTGACAGCAACAGGTCCGCTACTTCCAGAAATTGTTTCGAGGTCTTAACAATTGAGTTTTGACACAATATTCGGTTAAAAGATGCTTCACAACGTAAAGGACGTGTAGTAATTTTTATAGATGTTTCTAATGTTGTTTGACAAGATTTTCGCGACTGTTTTGTCAATAAAATAGTTGTTGACAGCAACAGGTCTGCTACTTACAGAAATTGTTTCGAGGTCTTAACTATTGAGTTTTAACATGATATTTGGTTAGAAGTTGTTTCACAACGTAAAGGACGTTTGGTAAGTTTTGTAGATGTTTTTAAAGTTGTTTGACAGGGGTTTTGCGGCTGTTTTGTCAATAAAATAGTTGTTGACAGCAACAGGTCCGCTAATTGCAGAAATTGTTTCGAGGCCTTAACCATTGATTTCTAACATGATATTTGGTCAGAAGTTGTTTGACAACATAAATAATGTTGTGTAAATTTATAGGTTTTTCTAAAGTTGTCTGACGGGGTTTTCGCGGCTGTTTTGTCAATAAAATAGTTGTTGACAGCAATAGGTCCGCTACCTGCAGAAATTGTTTCGAGGTCTTGACTATTGAGTTTTGACACGATATTTGGTCAGAAGTTGTTTCACAAGGTAAAGGACGTTTAGTAATTTTTATAGATGTTTCTAAAGTTGTTTGACAGGGGTTTTGCGGCTGTTTTGTCAATAAAATAGTTGTTGACAGCAACAGGTCCGCTACTTCCAGAAATTGTTTCGAGGTCTTAACTAATTAGTTTTGACACGATATTTCGTCAGAAGTTGTTTCACAACGTAAAGGACCTTTGGTAATTTTTATAGATGTTTCTAGAGTGGTTTGACAGTGTTTTTGCGGCTGTTTTGTCAATAAAATAGTTGTTGACAGCAACAGGTTCGCTACTTGCAGAAATTATTTCGAGGTCTTAACTATTGAGTTTTGAAATTATATTTGGTTAGAAGTTGTTTCACAAGGTAAAGGACGTTTGGTAATTTTTATAGGTGTTTCTAAAGTTGTTTGACAGGGTTTTTGCGGCTGTTTTGTCAATAAAAATAGTTGTTGACAGCAACATGTCCGCTAATTGCAAAAATTGTTTCGAGATCTTAACTATTGAGTTTTAACATGATATTTGGTCAGAAGTTGTTTGACAACATAAATAATGTTGTGTAATTTCTATAGGTTTTTCTAAAGTTGTATGACAGAGTTTTCACGGATGTTTTGTTAATAAAATAGTTGTTGACAACAATATGTCCGCTACTTGCAGAAATTGTTTCGGGGTCTTAACTATGAGTTTTGGCACGATATTTGGTCAGAAGTTGTTTGACAACGTAAAGGGTGTTTGGTAATTTTTATGGGTTTTACTAAAGTTGTTTGACGGAGTTTTCGAGGCTGTTTTGTCAATAAATTAGTTGTTGACAACAAGCAAGTCCGCTACTTAAGAAAATGTTTCAAAATCTTAACGATTTAACCTTTGCATGATTTTTGGTCAGAAGTTGGTTAACAACATAAATTGATCTTGGGTCATTTTTATAGATTTTAATGAAATAGTTTGAAGCGGTTTATTCTGACGTTTTGCTATAAAATAGTGGTTGACATCAAAATGTTTGATAATTTTGTAACGGTCAAAATTGTTAGGGAGACGGTCGGGTGGAAACCTGACTCGGCCGGATAAAGGTGCTGAGAAAAAGACATGTTTCAATTGACACGGCTGGCTGGAAACTTGACTCGGCTGGGTAAGGGGGCTAAAAAAAGGATATTTTGTGCTTAATATTTTCGTTCAAATATTTCGATTACTAATCGTTTGACCGTAGAACTTAAACACTATCGTCTTTAGCGTTTATGACAGGCTTTCACTAAGGCGAGAACTAGACAGACAGACGACCAAGCATGCTAAGAGCCGAACACTCTTAAAACGCCATTTCGCGAAGCATTATTTGGGAAAGTTTAAGCGTGATCACGCATGATAAAGTTTTATGCATTAAAACCTTATTGTTTTCGATGGTAACTTATTTGTGTAACTACCCATTAAGTTAGTTTGTTTGGGTTATTCATTAACCGGAACTCGTACGTTAATTATAAAAAAAATTGGGACCTAATTATCCGCATTTGATTAAAATATTTTAAATGGGTTAGAGTGTTACAGCAAACGAGCCGAAGGGCTCGCGAGCTACTCGAGAAAAAGCTCGAAACGAGTCGAGTCTTATCGAGCCCGAGCCGAGCCCCTCGAGCCTTAGTGTAAAAGCCGAGTCGAGCCGAGGTTATTTAAACTTGTTTACAAGCCGATCTCGAACCTAAAAATAAGCTTATTTAGTAAACGAGCTCGAACTTCACTTATCGAGCTCGCGAGCCTAAAAGTGTATTATTTATATTATTTTTATTTAATATATTAATTAATAAATAACAAACGAGCCGAACTCGAGCTTGAGAAAATACCAACGAGCCGAGCTCGAGCTAAGCTCGAGCCCGAGCTCTCATAAGTTAATCGAGCTCGGGCTAGGCTCAGCTCTTTGCACCCCTAGTTACAAACCGCTCAAACTCGATCCCTTCCCTCTTTTAAACCGATTCTGGTTTCAGAAAAAACCGGACATGACATCCTTTGACACAACACAACCCGGCCTGGTTTAGATAAAATCAAATCCTAAATGCACAGTCACACCTCTTAGTCCCGGTTTGGGCTTATCTTTCCGGGCCGATTTTTGTCACCTATTGGGCCAAACCCAATGTAAATAGCAGATAAGAATCAACAAAACCCTACCTAAAAACCAAAACTCCGATCAAAACCGTCATGGCACCACCGTCCTCTGCCGCCGATGCCGGGATTCCGGCGCCAAAAAAGTCACTAGGTCTCGTCGCTAACGCAATCAAACAAAAACACAGCTTCATCCAGTTCTTCGCCATGACCGGAATCTTCCTCCTGAGCATGCGATCGGTAAGTCAAAAATACCGAATTCAAGATCTAGAGGACGATACCGCCACTTTGGAGAAAGAACACAATTCACTCACCGATCGTATGAATCACATCAAAAGTAGTCTTCTCGCTGAAGCAGATCTCGATTCCACCGGTACTTTCGCCGCAAAGCTCCGTGTTCTGTTTGGCGACAGTTAATTGTGAGTTTTTGTTATTGAAATTTGTTAGATCTGAGGTTATGATTTGGTTCCCTAACAGATGTTTAAAGTGCTTAATGTTGATCATAATAAAATAATAATAATAATAAAATAATAATATATAATATAAATAATAATTGTTATAAATGTTAACCTAAAATTGATGATAATTTAGTGATATAGTGGTTTGATGTTTTAATTGACAGTTGTTATTAGATTGCCTGATCATTATAATCATCGTTGTTAAATCAATGAAACTAGGAAAGCTAAAAGAACATGTGTAAACCACATCTATAGTTGTAGTTCGTGTAGGTGAGAATCTTGTAAATCCGTTTGTGTACACCGAAGCAATCTTGTGCGCGAAGCAATGCCTTGACTTAAGAGAGTTTATTTATCGATCACTCTACCATTTGTATTGAATGTTTGACTTAGATGCAACGGTCGAGATTGGTTAATTATCCAGAACATGCTTAGCAACTTGAGAAAGAATGAGAATTTAATGAATGAACCTTCCTCCAATCTAAAACATCAAATGTATCATCCATTCTAATTTTTTTGGTTCCTGCACGTAGATAAATATTGACCTCACTATCATCAGTTTCTTAACATACTTCTCGTTATCAACCAAACAGATTAGAAGAAGATAATTGTTTTGCTCATATGCTTTATCTGTTTTTATCTTATAAAAATTGAACAATTATAGTGATGTTTCCTGTTTCTTGATTTTCTTATTTTTTTTTTACATCTTACCATACATAAAGCTTAAACTATAATACCACATACAACAAGGAATACATATTTGTTAAATTATGCTCTACTGTTTAATACTCTTTCATCACCATTGCTCTACTGTATTAAAATTACCCGATTATGGCATAAGCTAATCATTTGCAATTAAAATAGGTTAAATATGGAGTATTTGATGTTTTTTATGTGGCTAAGAAAATTTTCACAGTTCATGCATGTGATCTTCAGTTTGTTGTTTGGTAAACTTTGCACAATGCATGCAACTATAAAAGAATGTCTTTTAAGTACAGTTTTTGAGAATAAAGTTTGATAAATATTGCGATAATTTTGGTCGATGTGAATTTGTTGTTGTTTGTGCTGTTAGTTTGATAACCCGAAATAAATGTTGTCTTATAATATTGTGTAAGCTTATGATGTATGAATTTTGATTTCTGAGAAAAATAAGGAAATCGACGATCAAGTGAAAGAAGTATAATTTGAGTTTTGATCATTATACTATGAGTATAAATACAATAAATGAGCTAACTAGTACTTTGTCTTCTTCTAATATGATAACATTGAACTAGATATATATTTAATATTTGTGCGATGAGGCTGCAAAAAAGGAAAGATAAAAGGGGATGGTACGTTTGATGTTTTAGGTTGGTAGAAGCCAATTTCCCTGATTTTTTTCATTTTTCACATGCTAAAGCATGTTTAGGAATTCTAATCCCATCAACTCCTTATGAGTCTGCTTTCGATATTAGTGGTAGAATTATTGATAACTATAGAAACTCTTACTCCGAGTCATTGATTTGTTCACATAATCACATAGGTCTACACAGACGGATTTGCAAAATTCTCACCTACATTCACTGATGAGCTACGACTAAACTCAAGAAGATTAAGTGTTAAATTCCCGGTAAAATCCTGACCTCACCCCTTGAAGATTTTCGTCCGCACCACTTGGAAATTTTGTCCGCCCCCCTTAGGAAAAAATCTTATGAATTTATAAAATAAATTATGTAAACACGGAATTTTTTTTAAAATACAATCTTATTAACTTTTCACTTAACTAATTAACTTTCACTTAACCCAATTAACTTTCTCTTAACCTTTAGCGTAATAAACACTTCATAACCTAAGCCCAACGCAATCTAATAATTTAATTTGAACTGAAATATAATAACCCAACCCACCTCCCTTTCCCCATCTCTTGTCCTGCTCTTTGTTTTGTGATCCCAGACCCAAGACACCAACAACAGCACACAACAGGTCTTCATCAGGCAGCATTAACAACTTCGGATTCCGCCGAAGAATAGTAAATTCTGGCCACCAAACTCACGAAAACAACATCTTCATCACTCTTTCCTGGTATGGTTCCATTATTTTGTTGTTTTCTTGTTTTATTTGGATTTTTAGGAGAAATAAAGTTGTTAAAAAAGTTTAGTTTTTTGAAATTTTAGTTGTTTTGTTGTTTTTTGAAATTTTAGTTGGCTGATTTTGTTGTTTTAGTTAAAGTTTAGTGTGTTTAAATGGTTAGTTACAAGGAATCAACAATTAAAACTACGGCTTGATTTTAAAGTTAAAAATTATGAAGTCTGGTGATGATTGTTTAAGTGTTTAGTGTAAAAATTAGTTGTATATGTTATATAGAGAAAGAATTGCTTAGCAAAGTAGCTCTAGATGATCTTTGGATAGATTTTAAAAAAATAAAAACCAGTAGGGCGACGTTTTAAATATGTTTGTAACGACATTTGACATGTTTTTGATGATTATATAAATTTTAGCTTGATATTCTTTTGTTTTACATGACCCTACCCGAACCGACCCGATACAGCTCGATATGAATCGAATTTTTTTCCATATACCTAGGGGCCTAAAATATTTAAAAATATTCTGCACCCCTATAAAAATATCTTGTCCACCACTGCTCCTAGTATGGTTACTCTTGCATCGCCGGCTTTTACTTGTACTAATAATCACAAATAGCCTTTGGATTGGTCAAGGCTTGGTTGACAGAAGTCATTCGACTAGGTGCTACTTGTTTTGGTACCACACTCATTGCCTTGAAAGTTTGTATGTTCAGAAATATGATTTGCAACTCATTATCACCTCTTAATGTTTGTAAGAAAGTTTTGGAATAAAGTTAATTTGTTATCTTGAATGGAGAATTGTTCAAGTGTTTCCACAACTAGATGGTTCGTGATAGCAATAGGGTTGGTGGTTTGAAGGTCGAACGATTGTAACGGAAAGAAAATCACCACTCTATCTATCCGTTGGTCACTCCAAATTTGAATTACGATACAGAAACACCACGTAATTCAAGTCGGGATTCCAAAGATCACCTCTTGATCGGCCAAAATTAAGATAGCATCGGAAAGTAAATCTCAAGAACAAGACATTAACAAATTCTAAATAGTTTCACCCTGCCTATATTCATTCATTCAATCACGTTACACAGGCGATGAAATTCCGGTACAACCCACGTTGCTACATCTTAGGGAAGTGGAAAATCTAACATTGAAAAGGTAAATAAAATAAAATGACTTAGAAATAAAATTGCATGTGATAAAAATATAAAATTAGGAACTAAAAACAAGATGTCTTGGGTTGCATGGGCTACAAAAGTTCTTCACGTTTGAGTTGTACCCGGGTCGACTTGAATGTAAATGACCCATGATTGACCCATCTCTCCTGGTCCGATAATACCGACATCCAGGGGCGGACCCACATTGAACGGATCGGGTCCCCGGACCCCAATGTTTTCTAAAAACTTACTATATCCGATATATTAAATTTTATAAGTACCTCATAAAGACAACTAGGTGGACGCCATAGAAAATAAAAGGGTAAAAAATTCGTACATTAATGTAACAAACATAAAATAAGTTAAAACATTTGATTTTTGATGAGAAAACTAACTTCAGTAACTTAAGTTAGAGATGGGCATAATCGGGTTTTATTATTACTCGGAACCGGTTTCAACCCGGACCCGGTTCTGCTTGGATGTCATTGGAACCGGGTATGATGTGGAACCGGGTCCAGTTCCTACCCGGGTTCACACCCAAGAATATGGAACCGTGTAGAACCGGGTACGGGTATTATGGAACCGGGTATGGTGCGGAACCGGTTTCTGATAGTGTTGAGAACCGGTTCCTGACAGTCAAACCTGCCATATTTTGTTCAGATTCGGTTCCTGACAGTCAAAATCTGTCTTTTACTGTTCAGAACCGGTTTCTGATAAAATGTTACCGTTGGAACCGGTTCCTGATAAATGTTACCGTTGAAAATTGGTTCCTGATTAAAAAACCGTTTTTTTTTTGTATATAAACCCCTTCCTACTTACCATTTCTAAACTTAACACTCACCATCATCAACTTACAAAATCAATCAACTTCTAAGTTCTTGCAAAATACCTATGGCATGCAAATGTTCCGGCACCGGTTCTTCAAATGTTTGATGTAACCCGTTTGGTTTGGTGTTTTAATAAAGTTTGTGTAATGTTTCTTTCTATTGTGTTTGTTATGTTTTATTTTTATTATTAGTTACATTGGTAAATAAAAATAGTAACAATAATCGGTTAAAATTTAAAAACAAATTAATCGGTTACAATATATAAAAAAAATTAACCGGTTACAAAAAAAAAAAAAAAAAAAAATTACTCAGAACTGGTTCCAGTAAGATTTTATTTCTTTGATCGTTTACTAGCGGCAGGTGCAACACTTTCCGATGAGTTTCTCTTAGGTGCGGGTACCTCGGTACAATCGTCGTCCGAATCGTTAGTCTCCACTTCTTCGTCCTCCTCTTCGTCAACAATTTTATGCTCTAACTCAACTTCATCTTCTAGACTAGTTTTATGTTGAACACGATCAACGGCATCCAAATGGTCCTCGGAACTCTTTGAGGCCATTTGTTGATTAGAATGTGAAAAAGAACAAGAAAGAAATGTAACAAGAAGAATAGATATGAGAAATTGTGTGCTAAACAATAGATTTCTAAACAATATATATAGAATCGGTTCCAACAGTCAGGAACCGGTTCCAACGGTAACATTTTAACGGCTATAACCGGTTCCAACGGTAACATTATAACGGGTATAAACCGGTTCGAACGGTAACATTTTAACGGGTATAACCGGTTCCTTCTAGAACTGAATTTTCTGGTACTGGTAGGAACGGGTACGGGTAGGAACCGGGTACGACCCGATTCAAATGGTAAAATTGTGGAACCGGGTTGGAACCAACGGGTATTTTGAACCCGGAACCGGTTCTACTTAATGTCGGGTAGGAACTGGACCCGGTTCCAGTTCGGTTCTACCGGTTCGGGTTCGGAACCGGTTTTTATGCCCATCTCTAGCTTAAGTGTGTGAAGGAATGCATAGATAGAGGTGCACAAATCGGTTGGTGTGTGGAACCGGGTTTTGAAGAGAAAGTGATCGGGTTTCTTTCGCTTTAGTTCCGGGTTTTGATTAGTATGGATCCAGCATAACTGGGTTAGAACCAGTTTTAAATCTTAGGGTATGGAATCATTGAATAACCGGTGTATAGGGTCAGGTATGGAACCGGTAACAAACAAATTGATTTTTTTACTAGATTTTCGGGTAAGGTTTAATATCCGGTTTTTCTTTTCCCCTCTATGCATCGGGGAAAGAAAGACGATAAAGAGTTGTTTTGCAAAAAAAAAATGCGAGTCTTGTACCGATATATTTGATACACTTTGGGACAGGATGTTGCATGAGGGTAATAGGGCCACAACCCAAATACCTAAAGTGTCAAAATCAAAACAAGCAATGATGCTAAGCCACCACATTTTTTTTTACCAAGATTACTCATATACATGAAAGCCTTTTCCCCTTCAATTTTCTATGACAGGCGAATTGCATATATGAAGCCAATGACTTCAGTCAATTCCCCAACCCAATACTCTTGCGGCGGTGTTGCCGACCTACCTGCACCACCCCGAAGAACGCCTCTAGCACCCTAAGAAAATCCCATGAACCAAAGAACAGTTTTGGTGGACCATTTGCTTTTTCATGTAGCAAGGTTAATCATTGAGGTAAGATTGACTAACTTTTAGTAATAATTTTTCTTATATCATTTATATTATTGTGCTTTAATTTTTTTTTTTGATAAGATGAGCATGGAAATGCGTTAAATTTCGCAATTTTAGTTTGGTGTCACACATCTTTAAGATATGAGGGAGAGGTTGGGAGGGTTTTTAAAAAAGAATTGATTGAAAGGAGGGAGCATGAAAGGCATGCTACAAAACCGGTATGCTACGTTTCAAGGGTAAGGATAGTAAGAAGTCTTTGATCCGATTGACTATGAAACTATTGGTAAAACCGAGTTTTAGGTGTTTGATGAATTGACGTAACAAGAAATTGATTATGATGAATTGGAAAATATGCTCGATGAAGAGCCTAAAATAACAATAAGCCATCATCTACTTTGCATACATAAGCCATCGACAACGAAGAAAATGATGTGATGTTAATGTATAATTTTTTTATTCTAAATGTTTAGTCATTTCTTTTTTTCTTTCTTTCTATTCTATTCGATCCAACCATAGTGTATGATCTCGGCTTGTGTGAGACCATATTTTGAGTAATTTTGACACCGAGGAGTGGGAGAATCCTACCGCCACCACATACACACTTGTAGATGAGCTTACTTGACGTTATAGGTCACCCGCCTTGATGACGCACTTAAAGTTACTGCCTTGTTGTATGATGAAGGTGGATTGATGATCCACGGTGAATAAAGATTAGTAATGAATTTGAACCAGTTTAGTTAAACGTGTCATGTACCTGTTAACTTGAAGGGTTCACAGGGTTTACCCATTAATGTACTTTATTTTTATTGTGTTTTATGCAATAAATTTAAACTATTTAGACATTTTTTATGTCAGAGTTTAAAAATACTTTAGCATAGTTTAAACAAAATCACTTAGAAAAATAAAAATAATATCTTAATTTAGAATTTTATGGTATTAATATGCAAAATAAAACTGAATAACTTCCTACTCATTTAACAGCCCTAGTTGAATGTTACATAGATGCTATCAAGTGAATTGCTAACTAGTTTTGATAGATGAATCATTTTTATTTGTTTAATTACGAAGGATAGTTTTAGGCGTATGGTAATCACTTACATCATTAGAGACACGACGATTGGGTTTTTGGTTGTAATACATAATTTGTTGAATAAATACGTCTTTCTTCTGTTGACATTTAACCTGTGTAAGTGAATAGGTCAACTCATCAATACTTTTAACTAAACAAGCCACCTTTTTGTTATAACTTATCAACCAAGTTATGAAATTAAACAAGTCAATCCACCGACCCAAGTAATCTTTTTATTACGACTTGCCAGCAAATTTATGAAGATTAAGTAGGTCGACACGTCAAGTTTGATCAAACATATCACTACTTAAACCCTTTTATGACCCATTTATTACCGTTCGCCAACTCATTTATGACTCTTTTAACATGTTTATAGCATGATTACGATCCATTAGCAAATTGTCATTCTTTTGCGGGATTTGACTTGTTTGGATTAATAAGTTAAACAAGTTTAGTTGAGGCTACACTATTAAAATATGTTCAAGGTAGGAACCGATGGCTTTGAAATGAATAGATACATAGGTCGTGTCTGGATTCTACGATTTAAACCGCTCACCTAAAAACTAAGCAGCCCACCAACTCAAAATCATTGATATCCATGCTTAGAGCATACATAGTCGAACGCCATCAGGCTGTGAAGCTGGGCATGACGCCCCATAGCATCGGGAAACATTGCTCCCCTCGTCGCTATGAGTTGGTGAAATTGATACCCGCGATGTGCATAACGGGAAGAAATTGAATGTTGGGTGGGTTTTCTTTTGACCAGAAAAAAATATTTTTTTTGAATTTTTTTAAACCTATATAAACCAATCACTTTATATTTTCATACCATTATCTCACCTTTCATTCTCTTCACTCTCTTATATATATTTTTTTAAAATAAGCTTTCACTCTAAAAAAATGCAACCCTACAACTCGCGTTTCGGTCGTCCTCGTTCAAGCAGTGGTTCAGAGCAAGACCCGAACCAAAATAATGTTCCAAACCAACCCTTTGTTCCGGTTCCCACCCGACCAACAACCTATGGAATCGAGGGTGCTGACTTTTTAAACAACCAAACCGGTTTCATGAACCTCATAAACCAATTCGTCTCATGGGACCAAAAAAATTAAGTAATAATTGCTAGTAGGGTTATGTGGTACTACCACTACACACATATTATAAAATGTTACCAATACACATGGCCTTAGTAGCGAGCATATATCCCTAAAGAATATGATATTTTGAATATCTTCCTTTTCCGAGAGATAAAAAAGTTTATTAGTTTGATATGTTAAAATTATAAAAAGTAGTTATATTAGTTTGACGTTAAAAATACGTATTATTCATAAATACAAACAAATCCGAGTTTCTATGAAACTACGTGTCGCGTTTGGATAATTTTTTTTTAAATTGATAATAGTTTAAAGCTTGGTTCATGTTAGTTACTTTCAACAAGCACATTCAAGTGAATTAATTTTGATTTGATATTATGTCATATCATGAGGAAAAGTGAATATAGGAGTGTTATGTTGATCAGTTCTGTTTAAACATAATGGAAAACATAAAGAAATATTTGTGACGGCAGACATGTCAGCAGAGAATCCAGTTAGAGACGCAGTCATGGAGTTCGACATCTTTGTCAATGTGATCTGGTTCCTCCTTAAGATGTAAGATAATGATGGTAAGAACCGAACTAGGTATGAATTCGGTTTAGGTTATGGAGAGAGAGGTGGGTGGCGACTATAATGTTAGTGATGTTGTTGTAAGAGTCTAACCCTAAACCTCTCTAATCATCTCCTTATATACACCCAGAAGGAAACCCTAATTAGTTAATAAGGGTAATATGATCCATCAACAATTACCAACTAATTATATAATAGGATTAATATATTTTGATCTAATATAATATAAATGATTATAATGACTACATGATTAAATATTATAATATATTTAATCTTACATTTTCCCACTTAGCCGAGTAATCATTTATCATAAGTATTAGAATAAGCCTGATCAGGAGTTAACACTCATTTTAGCTTTAAACCAAGAACCGTAGCAGAGAAATACAGCCGTTGAATCATCATTCGACTCAGGACCCCCATTAATCATATTACAGCCTCAATTTAAAACCTTACAGTTATGATCAAAATATGTAAATAAGCCCTTTAGCGTTTGAATTGTATTTATATTTCTCTATATGTCATTATACCGGCAGAACATATGTTAGAGACATACAAAATCAAACTGAGGAAATTTCATTAATTAAAATAAGTAAGTACAATATGCTATTAAATAAGGTCTTTAGTAAATCTCATATTTGAAACATGTTCTTCGAAAACTTTAGGTAGGAGACCTTTAGTCATCGGATCCGCAAGCATATTTTTAATACTAATATACTCAATACAAAGATTATTTTCCTCAACTCGTTCACGTACAAACAAGTATTTTGTATCGAGATATAAACCAGCTCCAGTCGAACTGTTACTGTTAGAGAAACTAACGGCAGCTGAGTTATCACAGTAAAGCTTCAATGGTCTATAAATGGAATTAACGATTTTGAATCCAGTGATCAGATTTCTAAGCAACATTCCATGACAGGTTGCGTTATAAACAGCAATGTATTCTGCCATCATTATGGAAGTTGAAGTTATAGCCCGAAGTGGATTTCTTGTCATCTTTGCATTTGGCAAAGTCAGAATCAGAATAGCCTACCACTTCTAAATGATCACTTCTTCTATAAGTCAGTTTATAGTCTTTCGTCCCTTGCAGATATCTAAGTACTTTCTAGCTGCTTTCCAGTGATCTAGGCCTGGATTAGTCTGATAACGGCCTAGCATTCCAGCAATATAAGCGATATCTGGGTGAGTACAGACTTGAGCATACATTAGGCTCCCGACTACTAATGCGTAAGGTATCTGGCTCATCTGCTCCTTTTCAACCTCTGTTGTCGGACATTGGAATGAACCGAAAACATATCCCTTAACTACTGGAGCAACAGAGGGTTTGCACTGTTGCATGTTATAACGAGTAAGGACACGATCTATGTAAGCCTTTTGAGACAATCCTAAGATCCCTTTGCGTCTGTCTCGGTGAATTTCGATACCAATAACGTAAGAAGCATCTCCGAGATCCTTCATGTTGAAGTCATGCGAGAGTAACCGCTTCGACTCATGCAACATGTCTAAACTATTACTTGCCAACAGAATATCATCTACGTAAAGGACAAGTATATTAAAGTTGTTCCCACTCATCTTGAGGTAGGTGCATTGATCCACTTGATTCTTTATAAAACATTGCCTCTTCATGACTTCATCAAACTTAAGGTACCATTGACGTGATGCTTGTTTTAACCCGTAAATGGATTTCTTCAACTTACAGACTAGATGCTCCTGACCTTCAGATTTAAAGCCTCAAGTTGTTTCATGTAAACATCTTCGTCTAAGTCTCCGTTAAGGAAAGGGTTTTAACGTCCATCTGATGCAGCTCTAAATCAAAATGAGCTACTAGGGCCATAACGATCCTTAATGAATCTTTACGAGAGATAGGTGAAAACGTCTCTTGATAATCAATTCCCTCTTTTTGAGTGTAGCCCTTTGCAACCAATCTTGCTTTATAGCGTTCAACGTTCCCATTCGGATCTAGCTTTGTTTTGAATACCCATTTACATCCTACGTGTTTAACACCGTTGGGTAATTCTACCAAATCCCAAACGTCATTTTTCTTCATGGATTCAAGCTCATCATTCATTGCTTTATTCCATTCAGAAGACTGATCACTGCTAATGGCTTCACTATAAGAGATATGATCATTGAGCTTTCCGACATCTATTTCAGTCAGGTAGGTAACATAATTATCCCAATTAGTAGGCCTTCTGTGCCTGGATAACCTCCTGAGTTGATTATCGGGTTCAGCGGTGTCTTGGTTCTGAGCGTTTGATGTGCCTTCGTTATGAGGTATAGTGGGTTCTTGATGTGGAGGTAAATTTGCAGTTGGTGCAGTAGCTTCAGGTGCACATGTTGCATTGGGTACAAGAGGAGTAAACGGAGTAATGGTAAGCGACGAATCTCTCCCCCCCCCCCCGCGTCTTGTACTTCTTGCAATTCTTCGTAAGGGTTGGTACTGCTCCCACTGACCTTAAAATCCTCCAGGAACGCGGCACGCTTGGTTTCAACAATACGGGTGACATGGGAAGGACAATAGAAACGATAACCCTTAGAGTGATCAGGATACCCGATAAAGAAGCAGGTAACTGTTTTAGGGTCAAGTTTCTTCAGGAAAGGATTGTAAAGTTTCGCTTCAGCAATGCAGCCCCATACTTTCATATATTTAAGACTCGGTTTCCTTCCTGTCCAAAGTTCGTAAGGAGTTTTAGGGACAGACTTAGAAGGAACTCTATTGAGTATATGAACAGCTGCTTTTAACGCTTCAGTCCAGAGGAATAATGGTATATTAGTGTTGGCTAACATACTGCGCACCATGTTCATAAGGGTACGATTTCTTCGTTCAGCGACACCATTCTGCTGAGGTGTACCTGACATGGTGTATTGGTTTATAATACCCTGGCCCTTACAAAACTCATAAACGGACCAGGAGCTTGACCCTCATCAGTATGTCTACCATAATATTCACCGCCTCTATCTGATCTCACAACTTTAATTTTACGATCTAGTTGTTTTTCAACTTCAGTTTTATAATCTTTATAAGTTGTAAGAGATTCAGATTTTTCCTTAATTAGGTACAAGTACATGTAACGAGAATAATCATCAATGAAAGTGATAAATGAAGTATGTCCAGTTATGCCAGCGATTTGGTAAGGACCACTAATGTCAGTGTGAATGAGTTCTGATAAATTAGAGCTCCTAGTGGCACATTTTTTATTCGCTAATGTCATTTTACCTTTAAGACATTTGACACATGTTCCAAAATCAGTAAAATCGAGAGGAGGTAAGACTTCATCCTTTACGACTTGAGATGTGGCCTAAACGTTGATGCCAAAACATGGATGAAGTCTCTAAGTCTCGATTTTGTTTCATCTTTGTGAGTGATTCATTAATATTATATGACAACAAAGATTTGGAAAAGTCACCATCTAGTTCTAATCTATAGAGAACGCCATCCAAAATGCCGGTACCCTAAACCACATAATCATAGAGAATAGAGAGTTTGCGATGACCATGAGTAATATCAAAACCGTCTATGTCTAACTTTGGTCCTGATACAAGGTTCCGAGCTACCTCGGGAACATATAAGGTATCATAAAGTTTAATGCATAAACCAGTTTTTATAAACAATTGTAAAGTTCCAATGGCCCTCACTTCTAATTCTCTATCATCCCCACTTTAAGTGTTCTTTGATTTCTTCCCAGCCTCCGGATTGTAAGGAATCCCTAAGTAGAGTTAGTGACATGAGTCATAGCACCAGAATCAAACCACCAAGAATAGCAGGAACATTTAAATTATAGGACTCAAGTATCATGAAAAAATCGTTACCTTTCTTAGCCAGCCACTCCTTAAAGTCAGGGCATTCCTTTTGCTTATGTCCTGTCTTTTTACAGAACTTGCAGTAGGGTTTGCCTAAGGAGTTCTTAGAGCTGGAAGGCGCACTTGTACTAGGATTGGGCTTTTGGACTTTAGAAACATCCCTCCTTGGATAAGTGTTCTTCTTCTTCTTAGAACTGGAGGTACTAAAGTGTGCAACATCAGTAGTTCGATCCATCTTCATACGCTCCTCCTCCTGCACGCACATAGCGATCAGCTCACTTATCGACCATTTCTCTTTCTGAGTGTTGTAATTGATCTTGAATGCTTCATAGGACGAAGGAAGCGAAGTCATGATGAAATGAACAAGAAAACCATTACTAATCGCCATGTCTAATCCCTTGAGCTTATGGGCCATGTCATTCATCATCATGATGTGTTCACGGATGTCGCTCCTGCCGTCATACTTAGTAGTCACCAGCTTGAGGATAAGAGTACTGGCGTGTGCTTTAGACGTTCCCTTGAACTGCTCCTCCATAGAAGCCAAGTAGGTTTTAGCATCTTCAGAATCAGGAATGGCTCCTCGAATTGCATTGCTTATGGATTGCTTCATGAACATGAGAGACATGCGGTTACACCTAGTCCATTTTTCATGAGCCAGCTGCTCAGCAGCGGTACTCTGAGGAGTAAGGTCTTCAGGCTTATTCTCTCTTAGAGCGTAGTCGAAATCCAGTAAAGCAAGAGTAAGCATGAGAGAGTCTTTCCATGCAGCAAAGTTAACACCAGTCAATGGTGGAATCCCGCAATTGGGCGTTGATAGTGGAAATAATATGAGCAAATTATGATACTAAGAAAAGAAGTCTTAATGTGATCTAAGGGCAAGTTATTCTAAGGCAGGCATAAGTAATGACCATTTTTATTATGAAGCTGTGATATTGTCTATTACTAACATCAAAATAATAGACTTAGTTAAAAGTTATACTTAAATGAAGTAAAATCGGCTTTGGCCAGAAGTGTAATCACCTAAGTATGTGTGCAAAGTAATTGTGACAAATCAGCTTTGGCCAGAAATGAGACAACCACTTTAATTGCGCACTTGTTAAGTATGCTAGACATGAATGAACTAGATCAGCTTTGGCCAGAAATAAGACATTCACGTATATAATGCACAATTAACATAGCTTTTGTAATACTTGAACAATAAATAGATGCATCAAATCACTTTTGGGCAAAATGATACATCAGAAGCTCATTTAAGGTAAGCTATTTTGTTTGTAAAAAATTATCTTATTATAATTAATTAAGTATTTACAAAACCATTTATTTAATAGCAAACCCCCTGTTAGCGGAGATCGAACTCAGATTAGCCTAATTTAGTAATGAGATTTCGGATAAAATCTTGGATTTCGGATGAAACTCAGATTAGTTCGAGATGGGCATCTCGGATGAGTTCCGGATTATCGAGATGGGCATCTCGGATAAGGTTCAAGTTAGTCCGAAATGGTCATCTCGGATGAGCCCCGAGTTAGTCCGAAATGGGCATCTCGGATGAAACTCATGTTAGTCCGAAATAGTCATTTCGGATAAGACTCATGTTAGTCCGAGTTAGTCATTCCGAGTTAGTCATTTCGATAGACTCATGTTAGTCCGAGTTAGTCATCTCGGATAAGTCTCTGATGATCCGAATTGCTCATTTCGATAAGACTCTGATGAGTCCGAATTGCTCATTTCGGATAAGACTTGATGAGTCCGAATTGGCTATTTCGGATAAGACTGATGAGTCCGAATTTGTCCTGCAAGATTTCAAAATCTCTAATAATGGCAGTTAGTTGTGATAAGTTTTGAAATTCGAAATTTTAAAGATAATGGGATCAGTTTTCCTATTTTAATGCTGATAATATCAAAATATTTCGAAAATAATATCCGTTTATCTTATAACAGATTTCGGAAATTTTGTTACATAAAATAGACCAAAACTGGGAAAAACACTTAATGATCCGTATTTAGCTCCAACATATAGGATTTTTTTCGAATTTCATAAGAACAAATGATGAACCCTAAAACATAAACTTAAATATTGAATCCGAAATCTGGGATTTTTAGTTCATTATGATGATTTTGGAAAAGTGAAACAACCATTTGATTTCGGAATAGTAATTTGCCATTATAACATCAAATTCCGAATTTTTAATTCACAAGTTATGTGATTCAGAACAGTAATCATGTTCAAAATTTATGTTTTCCAGATTTTAATCCCAGAAAATGGATACATAACAGAACTGATTTATCAACATATGCTCTGATACCACATGTTGATCAGTTCTGTTTAAATATAATGAAAAACATAAAGTAATACATGTGACGGCAGACATGCCAGCAGAGAATCCAGTCAGAGACGCAGCCATGGAGTTCGACATATTTGTCAATGTGATCTGGTTCCTCCTTAGGGTGTAAGATTATGATGGTAAGAACCGAACTAGGGATGAATTCGGTTTAGGTTATGGAGAGAGAGGTGGGTGGCGGCTATAGTGTTAGTGATGTTGTTGTAAGAGTCTGACCCTAAACCACTCTAATCATCTCCTTATATATACCCAGAAGGAAACCCTAATTAGTTAATAAGGGTAATATGATCCATCAACAATTACCAACTAATTATATAATAGGATTAATATATTTTGATCTAATATAATATAAATGATTATAATGGCTATATGATTAAATATTATAAATAATATATTTAATCTTACATGTTACACATATAACTTGCATGTAAAATTATCAAAATCCCGTAGTTTTGATTAAATTTGAAAATAAAACTAATTTTAATCTTAACTATTTTCTGCGTCTCCATCAATTTCGTATCTCCCAACCATCACCGTTCATAGCTTGCACTTGGCATCATCACAATCGACCACCAACTAAATACCTTATTATATTCTTTTTTTTTTGTTTGTGATTCCTCTTCCCCTGATCTTCAACACAATCAAAGGATGTTAGTTCTTGCTAGTAAATAACATATTTAATCAAAACTACGTTGTTTTGATGGTTTTACATTTAAGTTGTATGTTTAAAAGCCTCATATTCACTTTCCTATTATTATTAGTTACATACTTAGACGATTCTATTAAATTAATTTTTTTTCTAAAAGTCAATGATTCATTAAGGTCTTTATTATTCTTTTCCACTACACGATTATTTGTTACTTAAATGGTTAAAAATGAAATTAAAAATTCAACATGACCTACTTAATTTTAATTTCAATTTCAATTAATATTCTATAACTTCGTTAGGTATTACACCAATCGGAATCTAAGAGTTCTTTTTAAAGTGAGTTAAAATATGCTAATTTGTTTGAAACAGATATAAGTATTTTGGTCAATAATCTGTTTCAACCAAGCCGTTAAAAAATGTTTCAAACAAATTAAGTATTTTCAAAATTTATTATGCTTACCATGTTTGCTAGGAACGGTGTAATAACAACATTATTTATGAGGTGGGGTTTGTCCGTTTAGTTGCTAAAGCCATGATAACATGCTCTTCTCCGTATAAGTTTGTTTTATATTTCTTTCTCTTTTTATTTAAAAAAAATTATTTTAGTTTTCTTTTATATAGTAAGACGTAATATCTAGCATTTTCTAAAAATCGGAATACACAATTTTGTTTTTCTGTCACGTTTTAATATAATCATAATGAAAAACCAAGTTGTATTCAAAATAATGCGTCTTTTGACAGTGTCAAACCTATGCATATGTTATTTTGAATACAACTTATACCAAAATGTACGAAAAACAAAAACAAAGCATTGTGTTTAGATGTCAAACAAAATAAAAATAAAAATAATTGTTTTTAAGACGTCATAGTAGTGTGACAAAACTGCAACATACCCTCGGTAAAGAAGTTTTAAAAAGGTAAACATCGCGACTTCACAATCTTTTAAACTTATTTGTTTCAAAAAAACGCACCCGTAGATCTTTGACTTATTGCTTATAGGGTATGTTTGACAAAAGTAGCTGGTGGCTGAAAGTGGGTAGCTGATAGCTGTAGTTTTTTAAATAAATTTAGGTGTTTGGCAAAATAGCTGGAGATTTTAATAAATTGTTTAAAATCAAAATGGACATACTAAAAATTTAAAAAGTTGGTACATTAAAAAGTTCATTATATTTAGAGGTTAAAATAATCATTTTTTCCTTAAAAGCTTGTAGCTCTTTCTAAATGCGACTAGTAGGAGCGTTCAACAAAAAGCTTCAAACTTCTTCAACCAAACAAGACTTTTTATTAAGTAAGAGCTTATTCTTAAAAACTTAAAGTTAGAAGCTTCTAAAAGCTATATGTTAAACATACCTACAGTGGTTACTTCATTTAATTGTGTTTAATGGGGGTTTGAAACCTGTTAGGGTTTTTGACATTTGGTTTGTGGTCTTGATGAACTCCATGTGGGTATTTGATTCACTCTTGTAAGTTTAGGTGGTGGGGTATTTACAAATTACAATAATAAGGGATGGTGGTTAACAGTGATGGTGGTTGGTATAGAAGGTGGTGGTGACAAATGTTAGATGGTGTTGGTGGTACTTGGCAGGTGGTACAAATTGAAAGAATTTATGCATAAAACCTAAATGGATAATAAATTGAAAGGTGAACTTTTTATAACAATTTTAATGGTAGATGGTGTTCGTGGTACTCGGCAAGAGGTACAAATTGAAAGAGTTCATACATAAAACCTAAATGAATATAATAAATTGAAAGGTGAACTTTTTTTGATAATTTTAAAAATAACATAAGCCAAAGTATTTGGGATACACCTTTTTATACACATATATATATGTGCAACACATATACGCAAGGCCGGTCTAATGTTTTTGGAGACCCTAATCGAAAAATAAAGTAGGGGCCCTATTGAATTGTTATAAAGAAAATCAGCAAATTAACTCTTTTCTATAACTAACTTGAGTAGTGTATTCCAAACTAGCAAATCAACATTAAGAATCAGCAATCGTCCCCGTTTTGATTCTTGAATACTTGACAACCCTAAAAAAATATTAATAGAATTACTAACACCAAATGAAAATCACAAATATTACAGATCAAATCATTCAATTCGCAAGATTGATTAGTGATTTAGTGCTTTTTAGGGTTGCTCAATACATATATACACATACAGACTAGTAGATGAAAAATTAGCCGTTACTTGTTGAGAATCTACAATTGAGATTGAGATTTAAGACAATGAATACCATAACGATTACTACCCGTTTACATCGGCCCTAAATTTTTCCAATCTGCATTCAGTTTTACATTGATTACTCAAAAGACATTGCAGATAACGAGGGTTGGTGTGTTGCATCGCTGCTTATGAATTCTGGAATGAAGCGTTTATGGATAGTGTGAACTCTTGAAGTAAAATCATAGATCTTGGGCTGTGAAACTTTGTTTCAATGGGCCAAAACAAGTATAATATATGAAAAGAAAATAAAACTTTGGAGACCTCTGTTTTTTGATGACCCTAGGCCTTAGTATAAATTGATAAGCAACCTAAGGCCCTGCAAATACGTGCTAAATGTATAAGCATGCAAGTTTACTGTTTTAAAACTGTGATATCATACCATATAACTATAATGTTATATCATATAATTGTGTTATTATAATTGTATAATTGCACAACTATGATTGTTTTTAATTGAACTAATTCATACATATATTAATCATATTTCTAAATCTATCACAACTATATGATAGTAATATAAACATAGTTTTCGCACACTGTAATGATAAATCAATACAATTTTCGCATGGTGGATTATATATCTTTTTAAACTGGCCACACTATTACTACACAAACAGGTTAAACCAAACTTAAAACACCTTTTGCCCTCATAGACTCATATATTTTAGAAAAATACACAAACACCCTTTAACATGTGAAAATTAATGTTTTAAAAACTGGTTTAAACCTACTAGTATTACTGGTTGAATCGGCTATCGCATACATCACTGGTATGACAGTGTCCGGTCTAATCGGGTTACCAGTTTACTACTCAAAAGACGCCGGAAAATCCGGTCTTACTGGCACAAATCGATGAAACGGTTTATACTCATGTTTAACTTTTAAATTTTAAACTCTCCACTGGTAACTAAAACTTCTTCTCTTATATTATAGGAAACCAAAATAGTTATGTTCTTGCTGGTGAGGATGACGATCATAGTGAATTTCATCTTTTAAATGGTCGTGAACTTGATGCATGTAACACTTTAATGCCATAAAACCTATTGTAGAATTTGATTTAGAAAACTCGTTTTTTATTATGAAATTATGTAGTTTTAAATTATTTTACGAGTTAAGGTTGTATTTTATGAATTATAAAGTTGACTAGTCACCCGACTAAACTGTATGATACAACCAGAAACAACCGATTAAACTGTTTCTAAATCTAACCGGTTTTTTTATGGGAAATAAACAAGAAGAATAAATAAAAGAGTTAAATGCTTGGTTGGTCGCTGTGGTTCACTAATTACACACTTGGTCCCAGTTTATGTCGGGGTGTGACAGGCGGCGTGTACCAGACGCGGAGAGAGAGACCGACATCTCTCTGTAGCAGCGGCAGTGCCCGCGTTTAGCGGCGACGACGGCTGCATCTCGTGACAGAGGTAGAGGCGGTTGCCCCGTTTAGCGGCGACTCTAGACTCGCCGGTGGCCCCGTATGCTACAGTTGGCACTACCAGAAAAAGAAAAGAAAATGTTGTTCAGTCTCTATGTTCATGTTCCTATCCAGAAAGGGGTGTTAAATTTTGGGGGAATCTAAGATCATCGACTGCTGAGGAGGGCAACACCCACAAAAAACCCCTTCCCTCCGCTGCTTCACTTCTCTGTTGTCTGAGTTTTCGGTACCCCCAAACCCTGATTTGTGAATTGGAGCTCTGGTTTTATTGTAAATGAGTCACTTGTGATTTTTAATCAAAGTTGCAATACAAACACAAGGCTCAGATCTGTAGCAATGGAACTTGTTTTTGCCAAATCAACCATGGCTGCAATTGCAGTTGACTCGCCGTGTCGACCAGCGGCGACCGGGGTGCAGATGACTCAGGTTCGAGCCTCAATCCCATCGGGTGACCTCCTTCAGATTCATCACCTTTTGAGACGCTGTAAACAAGCAGTTTCCGTCGGCCTCGACATCTCCGCCGTGGCTCGGCCGGAACACCACCGCCTGTTCTTGATTCTTCCAGAGGACTCCTTTGGTGTGGAGGCGTTGTAGATGTCGTTTCTGCGGGCGTCCCAGGCGGTGCAGAGGTAGGCGGCGTCAGGGCGGCAGTAGATGGTGCAGGGGGCGGCAGTTTGTTGGCGGCGTGGATACTACTATTTCAAGGGTAATATAGTAATTTTGCATATACTTAACTGAAAAATCTAACAAAGGTTAGTGGTAAGGACCACCCGAGTGCAAAATTTGAAACTACTGGGATCAAGTGTGTAATTAATGAACCACTGGGACCAAGTCTGCAAGATTTGCAAACCACAGGGACCAACCAAGCATTTAACTCTAAATAAAAGCATTCTCCCACCGCCGTCATTGAAGGAAAAAACAAAACAAAAACAAGATGATAATGACACACCTCCGGCATAATGGGCCACCCTTCCAACACCATGTTGACGTTACTATACACACATAACTGTAAAGAACCACCCACCTTTAATCTCTTTACCACTTTTTCTTCCCCTTCTTTCTTCACTTTCCAAATTCTCTCCTCACCAAAACAATCATTGCATCAATTCCATTAATGGAGAACTCATCCTCCGGCGATGAATCCGATCACCCCGCTTTGAAGATTACACTGTCAGCGCTGACGTCAGCGAATCCGAGAGTTGTGGGGCCTCGTCTTTTGACTCTCCGGTCGCTTCTTCCACTTCTCGCAGCACCCCGTCGTTGGTGGGGCCTCAGTTTGCTTCCAACTTGCCGGTTTTTTCTCCGATCAAGCCGCCGGTCGCCGGAGGAAAGTATGGCGGGAAGGTGGAGGATGGAAATGTAACTGGTAATGTGGGAGTTTTGAGTTACTCTGTTTTGTTAGTAATTGTAATTTACTTAAATTAAAATTAAATGATATTAAATTAAGTTGAATTAAAAGTGATGATTATAGATTTGGCCTAAAAAGAAGGGAAATTGGGCCAATTGGTTAGAATTTTGTGTTTATTTAGGTTAAATTAAATTAGTTTAAATTAAAATAAAAAAGTGAAAAAATATAGATTTGACCTGAAAAGAAGGGAAATTGGGATAATTAGTTAGGATTTTGTGTTAATTTATTGATGAATTTAAGATGGGAAAGTTGAATATATGCAGATTTGTGTTTAGGGTTGAAGATTGGAAGTTACTTTTTTTTTTGTTAGTAACTGTAAATTACATGAATTTAATGAAACTGAATTAAATTAAAAAGTGATAATTATAGATTTAACTTAGAAATAAGGGGAATTGGGTTAGGATTTTGTGTTTATTTGCTGGTGGATTTAAGATGGGGAAGTTGAGTTTTTGAGTATAGGGTTGATGGTTGAAAGTTACTCTGTTTTGTTTGTGATTGTAATTTACATGAATTAAAATTAAATTAAGTTGAATTGTAAAGTGGGAATTATAGATTTGAGCTGAAAAGAAGGGAAATTGGGTTAATGGGTTGGGATTTACAGGTGGATTTAAGATGGGAAAGTTGAAGTTATGAAGATTTGTGTTTTTGTAATTCTTGAATTTTTTATGTCATTTGCAGAGGTTCAGTTGATGAAAGTTAGGTTTTCAAAGCTGTTGCTTGGAGAAGATATGACTGGAAGAGGGAATGGAGTTTGTACTGCTCTTGCTATCTCTAATGCAATTACACATCTCTCTGGTTTGTCGCATTTTCCATCTCATTTAATGCTCAAAGTCAAAGATCTTGTTTTTTACTTTCATAACTATCATGATCTATGTTAGTTTTTGATAAAATAGTTAATACCAAGTATAAATTATGCAATTATGTACTGCAATTAGAGAAAAATTGAGTGAATAAGTGAAGAAATTCACATCAAAATATAGCTTAATGAAAACTATAGTTGACTCCTAAAAGTCAAAGCAGACTATTGTTTCTCAATCTTCATCTGCTCCCAATTAACATTATGCTTGTTTTGGACAAATAGCTAAAACCCGAAATCGATTATGCAAATATATCAAAATCGGCCTATAAAAAAACTGTATTTGACTTCCAAAAGTCAAAAACATAATGTGATGAAATTGTTCTTGATTTGCAGGTACTGTGTTTGGTGACTTATGGAAACTAGAACCCTTGAGTCAACAAACCAAGTCAATGTGGAGAAAAGAAATGGAATGGCTTCTATCCGTAAGCGATTCCATAGTCGAACTCACTCCATCATTTCAAAAATTCCCAGACGGTGGGACCTTTGAGGTCATGGTGACCAGACCACGGTCCGATTTATACCTAAACCTCCCCGCCCTCAGAAAGCTAGACATGATGCTAGTAACCATGCTTGATGGGTTCCACGATTCAGAGTTCTGTTACGTTGATCGCGGGTCAGTTGGACATTCTAACGGATCACAATCTGATAGCTTGTTGGTTCAGTATGAAGAGAAATGGTGGCTGCCTTTTCCCAAGGTTCCGCCTAACGGGTTGTCGGAAAATACAGTTAGGAGATTGCAACAATGCAGGGAATGTAGTAATCAAATATTTAAAGCCGTTTCGTCAATTAATAGTAACGTGTTGTCGCAAATGGAAGTTCCTGACGTTTATTTAGAGACCTTGCCCAAGGTATATATAGTTAGTTACCTACTTTGGACTGATTTTTGCTTTCGGTAACAAACCAATTTAAGGCTAGAAAAAAAGAATCATCAAATTTTAAAACTTTTGATCAAGGTGACTACTACATATCATCTGCCATGTCATCATTTTTTAAATAATGACTTTAACTCTTAAATTAGTCAAAATAAGATGGTTTTCTTTATTTTGCAAAAATATTGAATGTCAATCATTTTAACCAATTTAGTTAACAACTCATTATTTACAAAAGCAATTCACCTGTATGTGCATTTTAGACATGTTTAGGGACTTTATTATTCAAAAATTAGTTTACTTGCTTTTCGTGTAATTTCTACAAGTTGAAAGGCTTTAGTATACACCAAAATTTGGATGAGTAACTTTTCATGAATAATAAGAAAATATATTGGTTTTTATGGTATTAACACTACCTATCATCTCAGCTGCCATGTCATCATTTTGATCCGTTACCAATAATTATCTAACTTGTCGTTGATAGGACGGGTTGTGGCATTCTTTCCCAACTAAAACTATGACTTTCCAGTAATATTTTTGTGTTCTTGAATTGTTTCAGAGCGCGAAAGTTTGTTTAGGCGAAACACTCCATCGTTATATAACTACCGCGCAGTTTTCACCCGAATCTCTCTTGGATTACTTGGAGATTTCATCAGAGTGCACCACACTTCAAATAGCAAACAGGATTGAAGCAGCCATGCATATATGGTCAAGAAAATACTCAAAGAGTCATGGAACCGGAAAGCTACCATGGAAGGGAAATGTTAAGGGGCTTGGTGGCGAAAAAGAAAAGAGTAAACTTCTTTCGGGAAGGGCGAATACCCTGTTGAAGAACTTAAAACTCCAGTTCCCTGGCCTTCCAAGAACAAGACTGGATCTTGACAAGATTCAATCAAATAAGGTATGTTCTTTGCACCAAGATCTTGATAAGGGTTAACAAGCAAATTTTTGGTACATGTGGTGTTTGTGTTAACCTTTTTTTAAATGTATATTTTATTCACAACACCACCTCAAACCGAGGGGCAAAACCAACAGAGACCAACCAACTTGCAAAGTTACACCACTTTTTATCGAGAAAGTTATATTTTGTTTAGAAATTCTTAGTGTTTTAGGGGCGTCAGATGTGTTGGGTTGGCGAGTTGAAGTGTTCAACCTAAACACAACCCATATATTTATCCCTGTCGTGTTGTGTTGGACACACTAAAAATCTGTCTTGGATTGTGTTTTTGGACAACCCGATTAATGTTCATTTGCGGATATGACTATATGAGTAATACCTAACGACTTAGTAACAGTTCAAACAACCAATTACTCCGGCTAAAATGAAACCTTTTTTGTCTTTTAACTTTTTGTGTTTCCTTATCTCATTCCCACTCTTCAAAGGATTAGAGAACGAGTAGTTAGAACTATTTAATAAAGTTGTTGGAAATTAAGTGATGATAAAGTGTTCAAGAAGGAGAATTGATTTCACTTGAAAATTACTAGTTAGTGGGAAAATTAAAAATCAGCATATGGAATTTTAAATTTTTACACCTATAAAATAACCTCCTCTAAAATCGTAATAGAAACTTTTATAATAACACTTAAACAGGTCAACAAGTTAACACATTTTTTTTAAACGGGTCATATTTGGGTCAGCCAATTTATCAAATGAGCCGTGTTCGTGTTGACTTGTTTAGTTGGGTTATACTAGCTGACCCAAAACCTAATTATTTTCATGTCGTGTTCTATCGTGTTTCGGGTCTTGTCTGTAATTTTCGCCGCCAGCCCTAAGTTTAAGTTATGATTACGAAAATTATGCTACTTTAAAAAATATTTATTTTTGTGAATAAAACGGTTTAGGATATTTTATGCACAGTATACTTGGGCTGACTTTTATTCGTTCAACGCGAATAACGCGTTTCCTTTTAAACTGTTTGTTTTGTGTGTTACACACGTTTATGTTGTTAGAGAGATATGACATAACCTAAATCGAAAAAGCATGTGTTAACCAGTTGAATATACATGGTTATGATCAAGGATGTAATAGAAGTTTCCAACTTTCGTGTTGCAGGACGTCGGACAAGCTATACTCGAGAGTTACTCAAGGGAGATTGAAAGTTTAGCTTTCAATTTAATGGCCAGGATTGATGATCTTCTTTACGTCAATGATGCCACCAAGAAAAGGGCCATGGCGGCAGCTGGCACTTCCGCTAGTGTCCGGCATCCTAGGCCAACTGTGCGCGGCAGTTCGTGGTCTTCCATGGTGGAACCACCAGCTTTTAGTCCTTCACCTTTGACAATTAGAGAGCGAGCTAAGAGACGGTTTTCATACAGTTCACCACCGAGCAATAACGATACTATGGAAGAGGCTTTAGAAAGATTAACATTTAAGTAGCTATGCAGACATATGTAGAGTATAATGTACTTGCAGAATTTTGCTTCTTTCAACTATGGTAAGTTGGTAACATAATGTAACATGTTCATGGTAGGTGCGTTGTGTGAAACAGGATCAAAGTGTATTAATAATAAAAATTAGGAAGGTAAACATGAGTCATACTTCATCAGTGTAATTGTTGATCATGCCATCTTTTTTTTTTAATCATGTCATGTTTAAGGGTTAGATTATCTCGGATGTTTTTGGGTTTTTTAATCGGGCTTCGGGTTCTTCAGGTATTTTGTTATCAGAATCCTACCAGGACCCAAATAAGATTTGGGTTAATCGGTTTTGGGTTACTGGATCGAGTTGGGTTTATCAGATTTTAGGTTTCTAAGTACAAGTTGCAATGCATACTTTACAGTTTAACTTGCATGATATTCATTAGATAATAAGCATATAAACACTTTCAAACCCATTCATTAAACATGTATACTAACTTCACAAGGCCAGAACATATAACAATCAAATAAAAACTAAAAAGAAAATGTCATACATATTGCCTTTTTGGGCGGTTGGATGACAAAACCTTTCAGAAAATGATGTTTAACATAAAATCGTCGGAGGTTTGATTCCCATCTCTCATTATTTTCTGCGGGATGCAGGTGAAGAGCGAATACAGATGGCGCTGGTTCGACTTGGATGGAAGGCGAGGTTTTACCGATTATTCCACTGTCATGCCTTCAGGCGGGTGGAGGTCGGATTTCCGCGCATCTGGGGAGAGCCAAGGGGCTAGCGGCGGTCAAGTAGTCGACCTTGGTCACAGCGCCCGGTGTTACGGTGATTGACACGTCGTTTCTTGCCGTTCAAAAAAAATCCAAAACCGCCAAATAACAAACCTTTCGAGCAGTTTAACCGACATATTCAAAGATTATGGTTTTAGTCGTGATTTCACGGAGTTTTTCTTGTCCATTCTTTACTTTTCTCGTAAGTGCATCATATATTTTTTATTGTTCACAAGTTTTTCTTCTATATTTCAAATCAAAATGTGTTTAAAATTGTCAATGACTATATATGTTTCTGTGGATTGTTATATATTATCAACTTACTATTGGTTGTGTTGCGATTTTGTAATACATTTGCATTAGTCGTGTACTAGTTTATTCGAAGAGCCATGAAGCCGAAAAATGGGTCACACAGAAACTTGAATCGCCGGTGGTAGCCATAAGTTTCTTTTCTTTTAACCATTTGGTATGTTTTTACTGGGTGGTCTCAATGCATCATGTTTTTACTGGGCGATTCGCCGGTGATAGCCGGAAAATATATTTTACACCGATACTTGTTTGGGTGGTTTAACATCCATGTTCGTTACCCATAAAAACAAGTTTTCTATATCAACCAAATCGAATCTTTTCTGTCGCTATATATGGGAGGAACGTGCATACGCACGCAACGAAGCAAAACACATGGGAAAAAACTAGATTTTTTTTATGATTATTTATGTGTATGTGTAATTTGCATTCTTTTTTTTTGTTTAAATTTGAGTTAATCGGGTTAACCCAATTAACATTTTTTCTTACCACTCACTGATCCGAATATTGTCTTCTAGTCTCGGGTTATGTTTAGTATTTAAATTCAGGGTAAAAACTACACCCATATGTTAATCTAACTCGGCCCCGCTGACATCGAACAAGCTATTTGCGTCGAGTTAGAAACAACTCGAGCTTGATTCAGTAATAATTTAAGTCGAGCCAGCTCCATTTGAGACGTACAACTAAGTTGGTAAATGAGAATGTTCTCCTCTAACTTGAGCCAGCTTATGGCTCTACTAGTTTTTCGACACATGTAAAAACAACAATGTAAAAAATGATTATACGAATAACATATAAAACGGTACTAGTATACAAGGAAAAGCGGCTAACCTATACGAGTCAATTAGCAAGCCAAATAAGCCTGCAGAAAAATGAGCAGGCCCGGCCCATAGGTTGGGCCCTCAAGCCCAATCATACCCATGTTTACTGTGCGTGAAGGTGAACTCATCACCATCACCACCACCACCACCATCATCTCAATGTATGGTTTTAATAAATTAGACTGTGTTATTATTATAAAAAATAACTTTTGTAACTGGATTTATAAACCAAAAACATTAATCCCAACTATTTAGAGCATTCACATTGAAACCTCTATTTTCATCTATGTAAAAACACACATTTCCTCTAGATTTTGTAAATTTTTCACAAACATCTCACATCTAACTTTTTATCTCCATCTATTTCTTACTCACAAACACCTATTAAATTATCTTTTCTCTTTTATACACACTACAATAATAATATAGAGGTGTACTTTACTTTCTTTATATTTTTCTCTTTGTAAATGTTTACTCTATTCTTTTCTTTATATTATATAGAATAGATGCTCCAATGTGAATGCTATTAGAAGCCCAATTGTTTCGAAGCCCAACTAGTTTAGTGTGTACTTGATTAATGATTGGCCCAAATCAATAAACAAACATAATGGATTATTGAATACGGTTCAAATTTTTTATCTCGCACAGGGCCAAAAAAAGTTGTGATTTTCGGAGACATCCTGAAAATGAGGATGTTAGCCTATAACTTGAGCCAACTTATGGCTTGACGAGTTGGCTCATTTTTCTTGACATTGATGCTATTTAATTATTTCTTTTAATAAAAGTTTGATACATATGTTTCTTATCTATTACTATGGTACTAGTATATAAGGAAAGAAGCTAACATAATACGAGCCAACAGGCGGGCTAACTTCAGCTCAGACACTTATACAAACCAGTGAGCTTAAGCCAAATTAGCTCGAGTACGTTTTTTTATCGAGCTAGTTTATATACGACAACGAACAAGTTGCTAACCATGAACAAACTACAAGCCAAAGCTATTTCTACATTCCTTAGACCTAAATTGCTACAAGTTTAAGAGCTTTGGGGTTCGAACCCTACCCGATACAAGCATACTACCCACTTTTTATCGTTTGAATAAAGTATAATTTCCTTCCCGTGGTTGACACCCATTCTCACATACAAACCCTATTCGAAAAAAAAAAAACAGCCATTCCAATCCCATTGTTTTTCAATTGGAATCAATCACGTCCCCCTTAACAAGAAAGTGTTAGTCAATGGTTAGTTGACCGAGACAAGAATGTCTTTTAGCTTATAATATTAAGGGCAATATGGTCATTTCACTCATTACAATTTTCTATCTTCATTTCCATATCATCTTCATCTCTTTGCTGCAAGTGCAGAAGAAGCTATGAGTGCTTCATCATCATGGCCTCTATTTATTCCTCTAGCGAAACTTGACCACCAAGCGACCCTCTCATATCGAATAAACATTCAGCCGCCAATGTGTGTTCTTGGTGTTTTGAAGGTGCAGCGGTGTTCTTGTTGGGTGGTGGTGTTAACGAGTTTGGAGGCCGGTTATGGTGTTTAGATTGATTACATACATACATACATACATCTAATTTGACACATCTAACGAGTCTGGGTTTCTGATAGCGGGTACGATTGATTTGGGTTGAAGTAGGATTTTGATTAGTGGGTATTGGATAAAGATTGTAAAGGGATTCGGTTTGATTTGAGTTTGATGGGGTGGGTTCTAATTCTGCTACAAGAATGGGTCTAAATCAAATGAATTTTAATTTTGTTGACTTTTTAACATAATCATCTTCACTTTTAAGAACGAGATTTGCAACTAAATCACTTTCACACTAATACAATCTCATTTGCATCTTCAATTTTCATCATTTGCATCTTCGTTTTTCGTTTGAAGACCCATTACAAATTCAATCGCATAAGGGTTGTTATTCTAGGTAGAAGATGGCTCTTTTCTGTCGTTCCTTCTCTTAAAAATTACTTAAAGAGGTTAAATAAACTAACGAATTTAATTTAGGTAAAACAACATTGATCTACATATAACCAACCATTAATCCACACATGACAATCTATATTACATGGGCTATTTGTATATAGCTAATCTTATTGCGAACATTGTAATTAACTTTACGTACTTATTGGAGATATGAAAGTAATAGCTTAGAATGTGGAACACTTGTATGGTTTGCAGAGAGTTATAAAAGGAAGATGAACTCTCGCACTTCCACTTTTGGTCTCTAGAGGTATTATAGTCATTAACCAGTTTAGTAACGTTTAGCTAACGGACATTTCCATCAAGGACTTGATTGATTTAAATTGACAACCCCGGAGACTTGAATGAACCTTTTTTCTACATAGGTTCTGTATGTGAGAACAAGTATAGAGTTAAATGCTTGGTTGGTCCCTGTGGTTTGCAAATCTTGCAGACTTGGTCCCAGTGGTTCACTAATTACACACTTGGTCCCAGTAGTTTCAAATTTTGCACTCGGGTGGTCCTTACCACTAACCTTTGTTAGATTTCTCAGTTAAGTATATGCAAAATTACTATATTACCCTTGAAATGCACTCGGGTGGTCCCTTCTCCGGTCATCCCCTCCGACTATATACCACTTACACCGACACCCATGTTCTTCCGGCGACACCACCCTGCAACCTACCTCTCCTCTTGAACATTCAACCCACAACAGCATACAGGTGAGAGAGAGACTGCAGGAGAGAGAGAGAGAGAGAGACAGTGAGAGAGAGGGGAGCTGCAGCGGCGCAGCTCACGGCGGCGGCGGCGAACCCCACGCCCCGGAGCGGTAAAAGACGACAGGAGCGAGGATTTGGTTCGTAATGTTTTCAGATCAGTTCGGCAATGCTCCAGTTTGGGTTATCGGGTTGGGGGTTGCAGCGTTGTTCGGGCTGTATTGGTTGCGGCACCCGCGGTTCAGGAACCGGATGCCGTCAGTGCCGGTTAATTTTTTCAAGAGACTGCCTGCAAAGTCTGATATGCTTCTTTGATTTGAATATTGTTACAGTGTAATTGTGAGCAGAATAAATGCTGTAAAGTAGCTATTGGTTTGGATTCATAACATTGTACTCTGTATATTCTAACTCAGGTTAATTAATAATTACAAGTTTTTAACCATTTCAGTGAGATAACAGAAAACAGATTCAAGGATTGTGGCACTGGTTGAAAATTTTAAATTATTAAAACAAAACAGAAGTCAAAATTGCTTGTTGAAAAGGTGAAAAGTCAAAGACTATATTTGTAGGATTGTTGGATAGAATGGCCAATAAATTTTCCATATCTATTGTTTTCAGTTGCAGTCGTCTACCCCGACCCAACCCTACCGCCCAACCCGTGAACCACCACCACTACCGTCGCTACAAGAACCGCCGTCGTTGAAACCCCCAACCCGATAACCCAAACTGGAGCATTGCCGAATTGATCTGAAAACATTACGAACCAAATCCTCGCTCCTGTCGTCTTTTACCGCTCCGGGCCGTGGGGTTCGCCGCCGCCGCCGCCGTGAGCTGCGCCGCTGCAGCTCCCCTCTCTCTCACTGTCTCTCTCTCTCTCTCCTGCAGTCTCTCTCTCTCACCTGTATGCTGTTGTGGGTTGAATGTTCAAGAGGAGAGGTAGGTTGCAGGGTGGTGTCGCCGGAAGAACATGGGTGTCGGTGTAAGTGGTATATAGTCGGAGGGGATGACCGGAGAAGGGACCACCCGAGTGCATTTTGCATTTCAAGGGTAATATAGTAATTTTGCATATACTTAACTGAGAAATCTAACAAAGGTTAGTGGTAAGGACCACCCGAGTGCAAAATTTGAAATTACTGGGACCAAGTGTGTAATTAGTGAACCACTGGGACCAAGTCTGCAAGATTTGCAAACCACAGGGACCAACCAAGCATTTAACTCACAAGTATAAACTATAGGGACGGAAATTGTACTTTACCCTTATCGTTTTATATTATACATTAACTAGGTTATAACCCCGTGTATTACACGGGTTGAATAAATGAATTCTATATATTAAATAATAAAACAAGATATTTTTAAAAACCTCATTTATTGAACGAGTTTAATAAATGTAATTTTATATATTAAATAATAAAAAGTTATATCTATAAGAACCATATTGTATGGGTTGAATAATGTAATTTTATATACCAAATAATAAAAAAAAAATTATCTCTATAAAGCCACGTGTATTAAACGGTTGAATAAAGGTAATATTGTTTAGAAAATAATAAAAAAAGTTATATCTTTAAAAACACTCGTGTATTACACGGTTTGAATAAATATGATTTTATATACCAAATAATAAGAAAAATATATTTAAAAAAACTAATGGATATACTCGGTACGCTATAGGTATGGTGATTATTGAAAAGAAGATACAGTGGTCAAACATGTTATTCAATAAGTAAATAAGCAGTCATTTGTGTCATAAAATATAAATTATATTTTTGCTCTCTAGCGTCAGAAGTTATCCACTTCCTAACCAGGGTCCAACGGGTCCTGCACAACAATTGTTCATCCCCAAGGGGTAGGGTTTTGTCTTTGGTAGATTAGGGTTTGCAATTCAGAAAAGAGTGGCCACACAGCTTATTGCACGTCTACCTTCTGTTTTGATGTAACTTTGCAAGTAAGATTGAATTTATGAGAAAGCCTTTTGTTGTATATTGTTGGCTCGAGTATAATATAGGTATCGATATTTTGGCTCATCATTTAGTTAGAATTGTTGGAATTGGAGCCGGTCTTGCTTATAAAATGGTATTGTAGTTTCTTAATTGTATCACTCTTTTTATTGTTGAAATGAAGTAAAATTAATATTATAAATGATAAGTATACACTAAATTTAAACTAAATAATAATAATTATTATCTATGGTTAAGTAGAAGAGACTAAATAAAAAAGTATTTAGTAGGAGAATTATATATAATTAATTAGAAAATGTTAAACTAAAAATAATTATTCATAAGATATTTAACTAAATAATATTTAGTAGGAGAGTTATTTGTAATTAATTAGAAGAGATTCAACTAAATTAACAATTATCTATAAGACATGACCTAATATAATAACAAGTGTCCTCAAATCGTTTAGTATAGATTTCGTTTTGATGATATAGTTTTATTGTTTTATTATTATTAGTTTCTTGATAATTACGTATTTGCTTTTTCTCACATTTTTTTCCTTTTTAGGTTTTGATATTTCATTTTCTTATTTCTATTTCTTTATTTGGTTTTTTTTTTAATTTTTTACGCTTGCTACATAAATTTGTTTCAATTATTTCAATTTTTTAAAGTTATTTCATATTTATTTTCCTCTTACAAAAGTAAGTTCTCTTTTATTTTGTATTTTGTTTTTCACTTGGGGTTCTATTTTAAATTTATACTATTTCATATTTATTTTTCCTCTGACAAAAGCAAGTTCCTTTATTTTGTATTTTGTTTTTCACTTGGGGTTTTATTTTAATTTTTTTTACCACTTTTCTGTTTATTGTTCTTTACACCGTGCGCGAGGTTACTATAAATAGCTAGTTGAAAAATAATATTGAGTAGTTATACAATTATACTTAATTATACTTCACAATGTATTCTATAAGAAATAAGTTAAAATTTGATATTTAATTTTCTTTTTTCATAAACTAAATATAATTCACAACGTATTCTATAAGAAATAACTTATTAGTGTTAAAATTTGATATTTAAATTTTCTTTTTTCATAAACTAAATATGTTTTTCTTTACTAATATCTTTATTAATTCCCATCAAAATATATCTTTCATGTAATATTCTCACTGCACACTCATTACTCACCACTCAGTAATTAAACTGATTGCAATCATATGAAGTATACAGTTATACTTCACAACGTATTCTATTAGAAATAACTTAATCAGTATTAAAATTTGATATTTAGATTTTCTTTTTTCATAAACCAAATATGTTTTTCTTTACTAATATCTTTATTTATTCCCATCAAAATATATCTTTCATGTAAGTTTCTCACTCCACACTCATTACTCACCACTCATTAATTAAACTGATTGCAATCATGTGAAGTATACAGTTATGCTTCACAACGTATTCTATTAGAAATAACCTAATCAGTGTTAAAATTTGATATTTAGATTTTCTTTTTTTCACAAACCAAATATGTTTTTCTTTACTAATATCTTTATTCATTCCCATCAAAATATATCTTTCATGTAAGTTTCTTACTCCACGCTCATTACTCACCACTCAGTAATTCGACTGATTGCAATCATGTATACAAACTGAGTAAAACTTGGCTAATTTTAGTTTAAATCATTATACTTCGAGAACATAAGTTCAAATTCGAACTATATTTAAACCTTGAGTTTAGCTTATGTTTAAATTTATGCGTTTGAGTTGGACTCAAGTTCTTTATTAGATATATTTTTATTTTTATTATGCATGTGTCATATTATTACTATATGTACATAAATTCACAATCGATAAACAGTAGTTTTATTGTCTCTTTAATCAGTTTTGCATATCATGTTTTCCTCTTATAACAAACAGGGTTTTTTAAAATTCTGATGATGTCATTGTTACATGCGTACTTTTACCTATATCTCATTTATTTTTTTTCAAAACATAGTTGTAACTAATAATGTAGAAGTAATCAAAGCACAAAAATATATGTTATCAAAGCTACTCACATTTAGTTTTCTTTTATGTCGTTTACCCTTTTCACTATCATGATAATATAATGTGAACATACTATTGCAGCGTGCTTATTTTTATCTACGTTTGGATAAGATTTTTATTCTAATCGAACATGTCATATATAGTTGATGACTATCGATTGATGTAACATATGTGTTGATATCATTTTAGGCATATCACTACTTTATTTGTTACGCTTTTCTTTTTCAATTGTTATACTGAGTTATATACATACATTTGTTATGTATTTTATAGTGATAGATTAGTTATTTAAATTCAAAATATGAATTTATCTATTTCATTTGTCTAAGGGGACAATATACTTGCCGGTAAGTGTGCTCTACGATCAATGTAATCAATGTTGGGAGTGTAACAAGTCAAATATAATTGATAGTTATCAATTGATGTATGTTAATACTTTATTTTTGTGTTTTCTCTTTCCATTGCTATTCTAAATGTTATTGCCGTAGCAATACTGTAATGAGTCGAACTAATGACTACCGAGTTCTCGCCGCAACGTATTGGGGAATTTCACTAGTTGTATACATTTGTGTTATGTATTTTTCTTTCCGTAGATTATTTATTTAAATCAAAAGATGAAATTAGGTATTTCATTTATGGTATATAAGTGTATCTTCTCCTATGCTAATAAATAAAAATCATTTTTTGACATGGGTTATTCTTATTTTCCTACTTCTCTCTCCTACTAAATATAATAACGTTAAAAGATCAATTTAACTAAATCTATTTATCACTTTTCATAATGAGTAAACTGCCATTTTGGTCCCCTGAGGTTTGGTCACTATTGCCACTTTAGTCCAAAACTTAAACCTTTTGTATCTAGATCCCTGTGGTTTCAATTTTATTGTCATTTTGGTCCAAAAATAAAATCATTTCATCTTTGTCTTATTAATCCTACTAGTCGTCCTTTTCCTAGGAGCAAAATGGTCGTTTTTAATTAAAATAATAAAATAAAATTCGATTTACATCTGCCAGGCTGCCACCACTCACCTCACCCCACCACCACCACTCCATCACTGCAGCCCCCACCACTAGTCATGACAACCACCTCCCCAACTCTCTTTTTTTTCTCTTCTCTCTCTCTCTTCTCTCTTTCAAACACACATCAACCATCATTCCCCACCACAATCACCACCGTGCACCACTGCAGCCATCGCCATTCACCACCACAACGACCACAAACGTTCTCAACCACAACCTCCCATCTCCACCACACCACCACCACCTCCTCCCTCATCCATCCACCACCATCACACCACAATCAACAAATAACATATAGATCACAATATAATAGAGAAGATTAAACCTTTAAACTAAATCCCCTTCAAAAGGGAATTCCTATGCCAGTGACGAACCCCCTTCAAACGACCATCATCACCAGGAACCCCTTCAAAATATGCTCTTGGTGGTGTATTTAGATCTGAAATTTTACCGACGGCTCATCAAAATCTAAGCACTCCACAACTGTCATTCTCTGTTCGTTGAAACGGTTATGGCGCTTAGATCCACCATCTTCTCTGTCTCTGATCTCAATCAAACGCCGCAGTGTCGCAACCACTTCCAGCGCGGATCTCGACTTTGATACCAAACGTTCTTAGAACGAGTGTGTGGCAGAGATGGAGGTGCGTGGCGGACGTTATGGTAAGAGGTAGGGGTTGTGGGTGGTGTTCGTGGTGGGTGTTGCAGAGAGATGAGAGACGAGATGGAAGACAGTTAGAGTAGCAGAGCGGTTGACTGTTGATTTGGTTTTACAAAACGAATTTTATTAAAATAACTATTTTGCCTCTGAGGAAAAGAACAAAATAGCAGGATTTTATAAGACAAATATGACCTGATTTCACTTTTGGACCAAAAAGGCAATAAAACTGAAACCACAAGGACCCAAATGCAAAAGGTTTGAGTTTTGGACTAAAGTGACAAAAGTGGTCAATCTCAGGGACTAAAATGACAGTTTACTCTTTAATAATAAACATATTCAAAACATAATAAAAGCATGCAGGTTATTATTCGATAGCTATGTTGGTGTAATACACGTCTATTCAATTTAAGCAATACATCTTTTTAATATAAATAAGTTGATAGTGCATCAAAGTTAACATTTTAACTAATTTATTACTTTATATATAAACTTACATTTATTCAAGAAGTTCTAACCGAATTTATATTATATATATATATATATATATATATATATATATAATAAAAAAAATCCAAGAATTATTGTTAAAAAAGATATTCCATTTGAAAATAAGGCAACCTATACTTGAGCTTCATTAATGATGAGTTTACTGGAGTGGTAGACTGGTAGTAGCAAAAAGAATACGACTGAAAATACTGGTGAAAGATCATGAATTCACCGACAAAATTGGTGTACCTAAAACCTTTAGCATCATCCCTTTTGCCTCCCATCTTCATTAATGCATGCTTATGGTACGATACCGTTTAGTATAAAATCAGTATTAAACAAAAAAACAAAAGATATCCTATAATATTATACAATGTTTTGCTAATTAAGAGAAGGAAACAAGGCGTGACATGCGATTATGTAATCCAATGGGGTTTTCTTAACTACTGTAGCCTAATGTGGTTTTATAGCTATTTCAAGTATTATAGGTGTTTGAATATTGGATTTAGATAATTTTAATTTTTATCATTTGATCCATAGCATTCTTAACTTATTGAGTTATATCATATTAGTTTCAACTTATTTTTCTTTATCACTTTTTAAACTAACTAAACTCCAACCCAGTTGGTTGACGTCAGCCCGAATGTCATGTAATAAAAGAGTAACGTCATATGTCACGCTACTAAATAAATGCCACATCATTAAAAAAGGTCATGTCAAATGCCGCGTTAATACACAAGTGCCATATCAACAAAAATAAACTAATTATTAGGGTTTAGTTTGTTTAGGATTGTTTGAGGAAAACAAGTAGAAAGTTGGAAGTTGTGTGGTACAATTCGTAAGTTGAAAGTCCTATCGGCCAAATGATAAAATTGAGATTATCTAAATCTGTAACACCCCAAAAACGGTTTCGTAATCAAACCACGTTAATATTAAAGAGCGGGTAGAAGACAGTTAGAGGTAAAAGTGAACCCGTGAACAAAATAACTACGAACAAGTTAACCTAGTCAATAATATGAAAATAGCAATAAATAATGAGTAGTAGCTCTAAATAAATAAGACCTCAAATATGAGGGACTAAAAGAGGAAAGGTTGAAAAGTTGAATATATAAATTAAAAACTAAATAAAACACTACACACACAAAAGGTGTGTGTGTGTAGCGACCAGAGCATAACAAAGGGGTTGAACCCTAATTTTGCTTAAATTATCAAATTGAAGGGTGAATTGAGCTTGGAATTGATGCATGAACACATATAAACGAACACCTAATCGAAGGGATCACAAGATATGTCTAAAAACTTAGATTGGTGAAAGTTACAAATCTAGACAAGTAGAATACTTGTAAATAGGTTGTTGGATTATGATCCAAAGATGAGATTAAACGTATATGTATACATAATTTCGTTTGATATAGTGAAAATTATGAAATATTTGAGGAACATTTACTTGTAGGTGATTAACAAGTAGATATTGAAGTGAGTTTTGATAATATGATGAAGTAGATTATATATCTATGTTTAGAATCATCATGCATGATAACAATAGCAAATGCTTGAACAAATTATGAGTTTGAGAACATATTCATACTTGCTATCGAATGGTTTTGTATGAAATGATGAAATAGATGTTAAGTTAATGTTAATAAGTGTATAAGATCATATTGCTTATTAGTTTGCATATAGAACTTGATTATATTAGGTATTCAGATGAATAACTAATACATTGATGAAATGCGTTTTAAGTAGAATTGAAAACCCTTAATTATAGCATGATGAATGGATAAACTAGCATTGATAATTGAAAGCTAAGTTAACTGGATTAACGATTGCTTGAGCTTGTTTAAGTGATAGAAATGGCAAGAACTTGGATAGGAATTTGGATAAGAAGGTAACTTGAACATATCGCTTGCCGGGTAATTGATAAATGCCTAAATGAGTTCGTTGAACCTATTTACGCATTTACATATGTTAATAGACAGTTGACTTTTAAAAGTCAAACTGGCCCGTAATAGGATCAAATGATGATTTTGATAAAAAGTCCGTAAGATGGAATGGTCTTGATTAATAATGACAATCTAACCATCTTGCGAAATGATAAAAGGTAGTTTGATGCTTGACAAGCTAGAAGGAAGCTTGGAGAGAAGCGGGTCAAACGGATCGAATACGCGGAAAAAGGCATAATCGGACTTTAAGGTAAGTAAAGCTTACACTTTTAAAATATTAGATTTACTTATGTAGTTGAACAAGCGTTTTGGGTATTCGGGACGCGATTTCGAAATATAAAGTTCCAACACGGATAAATACGGGTTGGAACAAGTGAATATGGTATTAAACCATGATTTATGATAAAAAGGGTAAAACGGTAAATTAGTCATGCGATGACGAATAAATAAGGAATATTGAAATATTACTTTATGGTGTAAACCATAATGGATAATAAGGGGTAAAAAGTAATGCGGTCACGAGTTTATGAATAAATAAAGAGTTTGGAAAAAGACACCATATGGCGTAAGTCATAATGGGTCAAGCGAATTAAGAAACGATTTTTAAACAATATGATCATACAGAGTAAAACGAAATGGATTAAATGGTGAGATGGCAAATAAGCGCCATCTCATAATGATAAATAGTCATTTGGTCGAACGGGTCAAATGGTGATATTATCACTATTTGATGATGATGACTAATGATCGTTTGTTGAGTTTTTGTACTCATAGAAAGAATAGAGTATGATTAGCATCGCTATTACATAGCAACTAATAGAGCATGATATGAGAATGGATCAATCTATAAGCCAAGCCAGGTACGTTTAACAGGTCAAAACTCCCATCAAGGACTTAAAGGTCCGATAAGAGTTAAATAGGTCATAAATGAATAATGGACTACCTAAGGTAAGGTAAATCCAATAATCTAATTCGTAAACATTATGTTCTTAAGAACATAATTATTTTACATAGATAATGATTAAATGTTCATTTTGGTCAAAACATGTTTAGGTAAGTCCTTCGTGGTAAAAGAAGAGACTAAGTTGACCAAAATGCCCTCGTGTGGTAAAAACAAGAAAACGAACCTAAGGGTAGCTTAAAAATGAGTTCAATAATTCATTAGATCGTTCGATAGTGTAAAAGCGAAAAACATATGCCTTTTTGGTTTAATGCCTTTTAAAGGGTTTTTTTTCGTAAAATGTCGAACCAAAGGTAAATATGAATAAAATGAATCTACGATAACAAATCCACCGGAAATATAGTTGTGGTGGAAAATAAATAAATATTTTCGCGTGGAAATGATAAATAGATAAGGTTTGATTGAAATAAGCAAGGGTTTACGCTAAGAGCACCAAACGGGTCAAAGCGATAAAATAAAGGTTGTTTGTATGGAGCGATGGTTTTCGCTAAGGCAGTAAAACGGGTAAAAATGTAGTTTTAATGCATATCGTAATGGATGCGTAAATACTCGTTTTGGTCTAAATGGGATTAAAGGCAATATCGGAAGATATGAGTATAAACCGGGAATAGATGCATAATTCATAAGAAATAAGAATCCGGGTCAAGGATTTCGGGTCAAATATGTAAGAAAATATTTTACTGACATTTAGAAACAAGTTTCTTAGGAAACAGACAAAAATGTAACAAGCTACGGTGGTCAGTCGTAGCCTATGGATGGCAACTGTGGAATGAAAACAGGAATTAGTGTTTATGGATGTGTCACCGAAAGTCCTAAGTTGTGTTTTAAAAAGTACGGGACTTAAAACGGGTCGAACGACAATTGATCAAATCTGCAGTAAAACTGCTGCAAAAGGTACCGTCGCCGACGGTACAACCGGCCGTCACCGACGCAATGTAGAATCTCCAACGACTTAAGCTACTGTCTACGGTAGCAAAGTCCCGACACAACTTTTAAAGGCGTCGCGACGCGCCCACGCGCCTCAGAAGTTGAGTTTTTGTTTGATTTATTTTTGACGAGTCGTTATATTGTGCTTTTCGGTAATTTGCTAAAATACTAATGTTTTGCAAATTTCCAGTTAAGGGTAATCGTAAGCACTTCCGGATAACGACCAAGGCGATGGAGAACCGAACACGATCAAAGTTCAGCTTCCGCATTTGGTTTCAAGCTATGGAACTAATCAGTAACGACTTATCAAAAATGTTATGGTTAATAAAGTTTTTATAAACTCAAAGATTTGAAGTGAATCATATTTTCTCATTTAAATGTGAAATTTTTATAGAAATTTTAATATTATAAGACAGGGCCTTACAAAATCCAATAATCCTAAAATTAAAGTAAACTGATGATACAATTTTTATATTGTTTTTATAATTATGTAAAGAAATTTTGATTATTATTGTAAACGCCAATTTGCCCCTTGTGGTATGACACTGAAATTAGTTTACATGTCCCTAAAAAACATTAGACATTAGAGCCATTCACGTTTACACTTTCACTTCAGTTTATCCCCCTTCGTTTGTTGGGCAGTCAACATTAGAGGCATTTCGTAATCCCACCTCTTAATTAAAACTCGTGAAAACATTACAACATTCACCATCTCTCATATGATCTAATCTAGATTCCTTTCGCATCTTTTTCCTTACAATTTCCTCCATTTTCAAACTGATAAGCTTTAAATTTAGCCATTTGACAAAATATGTTATATGTTTTGTAGTTATGATAAAAATAAGTTATAAAGTCAAGCTAAATTATGACAAGCGAGCCAACTTGATTTTTAATCAAGCTGAACTCAAGCCATCTCGGTATGAAGTTTGAGCCTAGCCTTGGTCTGGCTTAGCCTTTAAGTATTGTGTTCCCAACCTGAAGTAATGCAAATTATCTCCCTTATCAATGTATAGTTTGTATTATCTATCAAGTTCAGTTGTGTCGTCTATTATCGAGTCGTTTGTCTTTTGTAGGTTCCAGAGGAGAAAGGAACTGAAAACAAGCATAAATGACGAAAACCAAAGGTCGTGCGTGAACAGGAACAAAAAGCGAAGAAAAAGCCCTGTCACGTCGCGCGACGGGCATGTGACCTAACTTGACCGTAAGGGTCACACGAGACCGATAATAACCCACCGCGTCGCGTGGGGGCCTTTGTGCGTAAAATCGTCGAGCTCAGCATGCATGTTTTAGACCCTACTTTGAAGATATCACCCAACTTGTACGAAAATTAAGAACCCTAGGACGAATCAAGCTGCAAAAGAAGGTGATTTTTAAATTAACTTATAACTTGAATGAAACTCCCGCGATTATGTTATTATTATTATTATTATTATTATTATTAGTATTTAGATTTAACTTAGGAGGTCTAGAACATTCATAATGAAGCCTCTACTCTATATTATATAGAGAAAAAAAATAGAGGAAACAACAAAAACACAACCATATTGAAATCTCTATATTAAACAAAAATTCAAAGAAAGCAAAGACCCCTCTATATTTAAAGAGCATTCACATTAGAGCCGCTATATTGATAGATTCTATATAATATACAGGAAAAAATAAACGAAACAACAAAAACATTATTACATTAAAATCTCTAAGTCTATGTAATAGATTAAGTTTTATAAATATTAAACTAAACCTATATCTTTAAAGGCTCATATCCATATGAATGTAAGATAGATAAATCATAGAGAGTTGGATGTCAGAAACTTAAAAAAAAAATTTAGAGAAAAATATATTTTTATTAAATAATATAGATGAAGATTGAAACTCCAATGCGAATGTTCGAATTAGAGGTTCACATTCAACTTTCTATATTTATTATTGTGAATGTATAAGGAAAAAATAATAAAATAAGTGTTTGTGAATTAAAAATAGATAAAGATAAAAAAAAGCTTGATATGAGATGCCTTTTGAAAAATTAATAAAACCTAAAAATAATTGTATGTTTTTATATAGAAGATGATGAAGATGGTCTTAAGTAGCACTTTGTATGTTGTGTCAAAGAAGGAACGAAAATGTTACATTATATTTAAAAGAATAAAGAAATAACTTGTTTCAGTTCATGCATATAGAGAAATAACTATTTAAAAGATTTTTTTTTCAAAATAATTGATAATTTTATTATATATACAAGGAATTGATACTTTGAAAACTCTCATGAATTATGAAAAGCATAAGAGCTCTTGCCTTTTAAAAGATTTGTTAAAGATCTTTTTCCCATGCCTTGTATTTACGATTAACTAGGAGTTGTGAAAAAAAAATTGTATGTGAAAGATTACCCCAAGTGTAAACTCGAAAAACACACCTACCTAATTAACTAACTTTTCTTAGACTTATGTAAACTCAAAATAACGCAAGTAAAAAAAAATTCGCATGCAGCTTTTTTAAAAAATGTTACATTCCAAATCATAGTTTAACATCTCCACATTAACCGTAAATACAATTAGGTTTGGGAAAAAAAAAACCAAAAAATCGCTTAGAATACAGGAGTTCTCATGACTAGGGAGAAAAGTCATATTTCATTAGGTTTCACTAGTTGCACGAATTTTTTCAAACTCAAGTGTGTTTTTATGTAATTATTTCTAGCATTTGTTATGTCTTAACGTTTAATACCAAAAACCTAATAATAAGCTAAAATTGCATTTTATTCTTACATAGTACAAAGATATTTCATATTAAGCAGTTTCATTTCTGTCTCAAATCAAAAACTATGATCCACCTCTTCTTTGAAACCACATCCCAATTCTTGTTATCACTTTCAAAATGAATGAAGACTTTAAGAGGCAGACTAATTTCTGCATTTTTTGGGTTACGCCAACTTTTCATTCTTTTATTCTTCAAGATTATAAATATAAATAAATTCTACTCATCTATAAGTGTGAGCACTTGAAAAGTAAAAAAAATCACAGGCTATGTTAAATAAGTTGTGTATATATTAAATTTCACAGGCCATGGTTCAGGTTCTATCTTTAAGATTATATTAACAAAATAAAATAAACACATTTTTAGACATATTTTACATCTAAAAACTATTTCTAATTAATCTTCAGATGTTTAAAGAATCCTCCGTAATTTTATAATACCAAATTAATCAATGCATCGTTATATACGATTTTATTCAATTAAACTACTTTCTCAACAAATATATATTTTAATAATGGATTAAAATCAAATAATAATTTAAGATATTGCGACAAAATTTAAAATCAGTCTTTACAAATTACACACATATCGTAGTTAAATCTTTAATTTTGTGATTCACAGAGGCCTTGAAAGAAAATATTTGATTAGTATTGTTGTGTCGAGCACAGAACACATAGAATGAGGTTAAAATTATAAGTTGAACATAGTCTAGTTCTCCTAGCATTTCATGATTATCATCGAAAATCTAACTTATTAAATTAAAAAAAATATTTTTTTTGTAAATCTTCAATCTTTTACAATTGTGAGTACAAGTATTTTGTCAAGGGTCTAAAATCTTAACTTCATACCACGTATACGGGCCATACAACGTTATAAGACCCGTAAATTAAGAATAATCTGACATGATAATATTGGGCCGTATAATATTATACGGCTCGTATACATAGAAAAGATAATAGCATTCTATACAGGCCGTATAACATTTTATGGATCGTATCACATTATATAAAGTTTAAGTCGTATAAGATTATACGGACCGTATAACATTGTATTGGGTCATTTAATGTTAAAACGGCCCGTATGCATATGGGTCGTATAATATTAAACTGTCAGTATACACGTGGAAAAACACCCTTGACATTCTTTTTGTGCAACAATCAGTTATAGAACACGTATGACTCTATACAAGCCATATAGATGTGGTGTGCAAACAAGATTTCAAGGGTGTGAGAATAATGGGAGGCCTTTGTTAAAAAAAATATTTTTAGGATTTGTGAATTATAATAACTATGTGCAACACTCATGTTTTTAACAAAAGTCCTGACACTGTTGACTTGGGATTAAAATCAGCATTACATTTAAATTATTTTTTAAGGACGAAATAGAAGAATTATTTAGTTTTGAATCAATATTCCCAAATAAGGTTTATTAATTGAGAATTTTGCTTTTACAAAACTCAAACTCACGCAACTATTGTAAATTAACAAGCACACAGCAAGGAGCTAGAAGAAGCAGCAATACACGGATAAACTATGAGTTATAACCTACAAGAAATACAAGAATAAACAATGACTTAAAAGTGCCTTTAATCTCTTCTAACACCGAGGGTGTTGATTTTGATTTATTGTTTTAACACCTTGTATTGCTTTACTATTCCAAATAAGTTTTTATACTTCATCCATCGTAAGTCATACTTCGTTATTATTCCGATGCTTTGTTAATGCGTCAAATCAAATATCTCAATGAGTATAACCCGAAACTAATAAATCCAAACACACAATTTATCTCAAAACAGATTATGTTAAAATCTGATTACAAGATATTTTTTGGCAATCAGTTTAAAATTTTTCGTTGTTTGAAACTGGATTTCATTATTATTTGGATTTAAACAGATTACATAATTAACTTAACAAAATTCTAAATCACTTTTATAGAAAATAAAACAGAAAGAAGACCAAGTTCCCTGTGAACTATAGATCTTTTTGGGTGTTTCAAATAATATTTGGGTTGTTTGCACCCATAAAAGAAAACAAAAGTTGGGTAAAAATATACACAAATACATATACATATCAACGTCTATGAGTGTATTTAAAAATATAAAACTAGGGTTTTACTTTGAATGGAAGGGTCAAAGGGAGTACTTACAGAAAAAGGCAATGCTTTACCTTTGATGATGATCATCTACGCACACGTCTGCTTTTGGATGAATCATCACACCAGCACTGCAAAAACATAATGCTTTCAACACTATCAACAAGTCAAAACAAGATCCACACAGAAACACTCAGAAACACACACTATCCATGCTTTACTAGTGAGAAGCATAATATATGCAAGTACACTGCACTTTTCGGTGAACATCATGATAGATCATGTGGAAAGATGATCAGTCATAAAAAGAAGATTCAAGATGGTTTTACAAAGAGATACCAACAGAGCTCCATTGACAGTATGCCCACCTCCACACTCTAACTAAACACATATTACACACACAACAAGAAAAACAAAATCTTGCACTAGATTGTTTTTGTTTCTTTTTTCTTATTCTTATCAAACCAAGAAACCCTAATTACACAAACAGTTTCTTGGTCTTTTCTTTTTCTGTTTTCAGTGGGATATGAATCATATGATCAATGAATAGGGAGGTGGACAGAATGCCAAAGAAATCTGCTGGAAACTCTTTATTAAACCACCATGAAAGAAACCCTAAAATGCTTAAAAAGAAACTAAAGAAAATTCTTCATTGAAACCACCATGAAAGAAACCCAAAAGCCAGAAAACACACAAACTGTGGTGCACATATAGAAAGATGTTCTTGAAAGAAAGAAGGCAGATGGTTGTTATTTATTCAAGATGATGATGATGGGATACAGAGTCATCTAGAGAGGGGGGGGGGGGGGGGGGGTAAGGACAGTTAAATTAGATGGCTAAATATTTAAGAGGGTGGATGGTATCATGGCAATCTTGAAATTAGTGTAGTGTTCTTTATTTCCAAATGTTTAGTTGTACACAATGCATAGAGAGTTGGATATGTGTTTGGATTTGAGGATTTAGGGGTTGGAGAAAGGTGTTAGCCATAATTATTTAACCACAAGGTCTCTGTCACGATTATGATGAGAGTAAAAACGAACAAATCATGGGTCTTTTCTTCTTTGCATAGATCAATCACTCTAAAGATTCTATCTACCACATAGATTGAGTGTAGGGTGTGCAAAAGTTACATGTATCCCATCTAATAAAAAAGTATGAAAAGTGGCCGGATTTGGGGTCTTTAGACAACGAACAAGGGAATCATCACCCAAAGTACAAACATCGAAGGATATAATACGTTTCATGTGAGAAAGTAATTCATGAAAAAGGTGAGGTTAGGAGCTGGCCTTACTCATGTCAATCAAGTTTTTTAAATAAATAAATTCAGACTTGAAGAAACATATTCTAAAATCTGTGTTAATTTGAATCAAAGTTTTTTTTTGATCAAATTTAACATATCTCATTCCTTATAATTAGAAATAAATCAAGACTCCTCATTTCCAAACACTATTTATTTATTATCTATATTTTTGTGATTGTTTGTTAATAGAAGAAAAGTTCCAAGAATGAGATGTAAGGGTGATCGGTGGATAAGTGATAGTGTATGATGGTGATAGTATACCGTCACAAGCATTCTACAATCACGCATGATGAAGAGGAAACAAAAGATGGTTTCGCGTGCGTGATAGAGGGTGGGGGTGTGGATTATGACCGTTGGGTGGCATTCTTTAAAAAATTATATTTTATACCGTTATATACCTAAACAATTACCCCATGTTACACACACTTTATTTCTTTAAAATACACACTAAAATGCCCAATTTTTTGCCAAAAACAATATGGAATGCTCAAGTATAAAAGCGCCGGCTACGAAGAAAAAATTTAGGCCGTATGTTTGTGCCAATCTAGGTGAACCAGGTAAGTTTTGTTTACAAGACAAACCGATACCCACCCAACCGTATCCCACGCAAAAAAAATATAGTTTACAAGACGAAACAATTTTTTTTTAAATTAGTAGTTTATTTTTTATTGTAATTTTAAAGTTTAATACAATTTTTAATTATTTGTCTTATTTTGTTTACTTTTGTTAAAAGAGTAAGTGATGACCATTGTAAGTGTAATAAAATAAATTATGACGGAATAAGGTATCAAGGTAGCGTGGTGTGTGATGAATTCCGTTGAGTAATGACCACTATTTGCATCCTAAATATTTTAGTAGAATAAGGATATAGATGAGGATTGAGATCTAAAAGATTCGAACAACAATTTCTTTTAATTTATGTAATTATTGAGACTTGAACCAAATACTTTTCTCTTCTAAAATTAGTGTTTAAATATTTTTATTTTATTAATGAACCACCACCCTAGATATAGAAGATTTTCTAAAAGCTAAATAAAACTTATATACAGGGGATGTTCATTTGAAAAAACAAATTAAATTGAGAAGAAAAAGAACAAATGGTACAATTACAAAACATTAAATAATTTATCTCTCATCTTATTTATTCTTATATTTGACTAATTGATAAGTTATAAATACTATCATCTTACACACTAAAATTGTTGCATACACTAAAATTTTGCCTACAAACATCAAAATTTATTTTAATGTTTTGAAATTGATCCTACACATATTGAAATTTATCCTACACATCTCGTAATTTATCTTACACTTTAAATTAAAAATTTTCTTCTTTGGAAAAATATATTTTTTGAAAATAAGTTACAAATTTAATGTAGTTAGCTATTAGAAAAGAAGACTACCAATTAATATTCTATCTATGTTTACCAATATACCCTTACACTAATATTAAATACAAAAATTAAATAAAGTAAAATGAAACACTCTTATTTATTAAAATTTCTTATTTTTATTCTTACAAACAAATTCTTGTCATTTGAACCCTCCATTGTATATATATTTGTAATAAGTTTTAGCTAAATTATAAAGATAGATACAAAGAACCTAATATCAACATTCTAAACATTACTTACATTATACCGAGATCCTTTATCCACAACATTATATAGTGCAATGAGATTATTAATAATGCTAAGCATGTTAGGTACAAGATATTGGTTTTTGAAGTGGATTTTGTGGGTTGAATCAAAATAATGTCCAAAATCCAGTTGGATGTGATTAAGTATGGATGAATTGGATTAGAGGTCGCATTCTTCCAAATTGTACAGGTGTTGGTTAATAGGTCTCCTACTAAGATCGGGTGTTATGGTCTTTGATGACTCTGATAAGGAGGGTCGAGGGACCAAGGTACGCCGTGTTGCCTCCACTTTCCCTGTTCAATTATGGGCCACTAGTGGCCACATCTTGAGGTGTAAAAAAACCGGTTTTAAAATCGAAAGCCAGGAAAAAAACCAAAACCGATTTTTTAACCGGTTTTAGAACCGAACCGAACCGACCGGTTATAGACCAGCAAGTCATCTTCACCTTCAAAACCGGTTTTAAAACCAAAACCGGTCATAAAAAAACCAGTTTAAACCGGTAAAAAACCGTTTTTTTTTTCGCATAAACCGGTTAAAAACGACCCTAACCGGTTGGACCGGTTATTGTTTTTAGTAAAAAAACAACTTATTAATCGAAACCGGATATACAAAAACAGGTTTTGTTTTATGAGAAAATCCGGTTCGATTAATAACCAAAACCGATTTTAAAAAAATTGATTTCTACACCTCTAGCCACACCCGCATCTCTCCCATGCTTCTTTCCCTCTCTTTTTTCCCTTCGTTAAATTTTAAAATAACAACATTTTAAAAGAAAAACAATGATGATTAGGGATGGATATGACGTAGGTTTATAGTCGGGGATTAGAGACAAGGGAAGAATATAACTCATAGCCTAAGGAGAGTAATTGAAACACATTGGAGATGTATTAAACTATTTAACGTATTATAATATTGTGAATATTATATTTAATGATAAATTAAAATTCTCTATTTATGTGGTGTTGGTCTAATTTATTTAAATAATTATTTACAGTTTATTGGTATTTTTAAGATGGATAAGACTGCAGGGTGTGGAGAGGTTTGAATTGAGGCATTACTCGACACGTAGCGAGTTTTGGCTCCACCAGTCCACCTCAAAAAAGTGGAGCGTGGAAGCGGCGTAGGGGTGACATATGGAATTTTTTTATATATAGTTGAAATTTACACAATAAAACACAAACTTATATAAATTTAAAAAATGTTACATAAAATCTTAAAAATTAAGAAAAACTACTTATTAAATCCTAAAAAATAATTATAAATCCTAAAAAAATAAAAAGTTACATAATAAATCCAAAAAAATTACAAAGTATGGTAGATATTAAAGTGAGGAACCCATCCGAAAATCCGAATTCCCGTCGTGCCTATACACGATCTTGGCGATCTTGACTCGATCGTCGTGAGTCAAGTCACGCCACTTATATTGACACGCGTTTAAGTTGTGACTCGTGTTCCCGACGTGTTTTTGGTATTGCTGAAACGCTCGTCCCCAATACGCGGTTTGACCACGTTGTAGGGTTCGTTGTGAGTTAACAATCGACGTCATTGGTGCTATTTCATGCTCCTCCGTCCAGTGCGCCGTTTTCATTTTTTGGCGTGGGTTTGGTTGAAGATTTGATATTTGTGTTTGGTTGGGGTTGAAGAAGATAAATGTGAAAAAATAGTTTGGGATGAGTATTTATAGGTAAAAATTTGTAAATTTTTTTAAACATTTGATTTTTACTTACTATAACCGCCATCCCCAATCGGCTAGCCTAAACGGTCATCTCTTCCTAGCCAATCCAAGCCAGCCACCTCACCTCCCCCCACCCCATGCCATCGGCTCGGTGTGGGTTTAGCCAGCGTTGCTTGGCATCCCTCGCCCCAACCAACGCCCCACACCCTACGGTCTAAATCTTTGAGACCAATAGGTCATGGGTTCGATTCCCACAAGGGTTTTCCCATATTTATTGGGTTTCCTCCTGAATTTGTGTATATGCATTATGCCTAGTGGAAAAAGATATGATTGGTTGATTCCACTGATGACACGATAATACTCCAATAGTCTGTCAGTAATCCAAATTTACCGTTAAAAAGAAATAAAAAGAATGTTTATAGATGTTTAATTAGCATCAAAAGTAAAAATATTCACTTTCATGTTCAATACTCAAATTAAACCACTTCCAAATTCCAATTGGACAAGGTATCAATTTTGAAATGAATCAACAACTACAATCAAAGGCTTGGTTGAAGAAATCTCTTCGTCTCAATTTTTTAGAAGACCACCGTCTCCTTCTTCATTCTTCCGAAAGATGAATCACATTAACAAACATCTAGTAAATGTTAAAGGTTTGGTTCTCAGCCACCTGTGTTTTTTCTCACAATACAACTATACGTGCCATTCTAATAATTAAAAAACTCTGAAAGAATTGTCGGTTTATTAGAAAGGAAATGACATCCAAGAATAGTACCCTTCTCCAACAAATCGCAGTTCATCATGTCAAATTCCATATAAACTATCCTTACACCATAAAACACGCTCTACCCTTACCATAAATCTTTTTTTTTTAAATTTAAATAAAGTCAAATAAACATTTCGTAATTCAACATAGAAGTTAAACATCACATAATTCAAATTAAACATTAAACTTAAACACAATTAAACAAACGGAAAATACATAATTAAACGAACATCCTTATCATTTGCCACGCTAAAATGTATTTAAAGTCACGGCCATACATATGTTTGTAGTCGATAAGGGCTGCTTGAATCGCGTCATCTTCTGTGAGCTCATTGTCGGCATTTTCCACATTGTTGAAGAGCACATCAAATCTTGTATTTTTCCCACGGGTAGCCGTGATATGTGAATAAAGTTCATATTTGTTTTGGTTGATCTCACCCATATGAATACAAAACTGTTGCAAAACCACGTCCCAAAACGAAGCCATTGTACCCAAAGGGGACGCTTCGTCATTAAGGGTTGAGAGCTAAGATGTAGCCAAAACAGTCTATTCTTCTTCAGTCCACGGTATCCTTGTCATTTGTGATAATTTTTTGTAGAGAGAAATAAGGAGAAAACTGAGAGAGTTTTGTGTGGTAAAATGGGTTGAATTAAAATAAAACAAGTTAAAACAGAGGAAGTTATTTTATTTTTTGAATTTGATTTTCTTTTTAAAAGTAACGGTCAAAAGATGCTAACGTCATCTTTGACCTAAAAATAGCAACAATGCACGGGTTCTCCTACCCAAAGATTCAACCCGCCAAGTCTATCCTTATGGGTGACGACGATGTTGTGACACGACTTCAAACCCAAGGAAACTAACCTTGAGGGTGCCCACTCCCCCCTTAGTAATTTGAATCCTTAAATTGTGTCGATTCAATCATCTTGTGTATGTGAGGGTGCCCCGTCCCTCCTTAAATTGTGTCAATTCACTCATCTTCTCTAATGTGTATGTGAGAGTGCCTGTCCCCGCTTAGTCATTTGAATCTTTAACGATTCATCATCTTCTCTAATGTGTATATTATATGTTTTCAAACTTTTAACATTTTATGACAAACATAATTGTATTTTGTTTATGTACAGACTGATGTACATATTTTGATGCATGATTGTGGAAAGAATTGGTTGGATTTAAGAAATTGAAGTATGAAAAAGGTAACCGTGATGTGCAGTTGGAAGACCAACGTTGCATTTTGTCGAGTGATACGTCGCTGTGATGGATGATGAGATGCTGCCAACTCCACCTGCTTTCATTTATTACTTCTCTCCTTGTTTGCTTGCAAGTTACAACAAAAACATTAATGAAAAAAACACATTAAATGAACAAACAAACAAAAAAAACAACTTTACCCTATATGTTTAAACTTTATTTTGTCTCTACTTCTAAATTACACGACTTTTATAAATCACGAAACGTAAACATTTACCATTTAAAACATTAATCTTTTAGACCACTCGGTGTGATGATGAAGGTGGAGGAGTGTTTTCCACCATGTGTCAATCATGTGAGGGGATTTGCAATCTAAAACCCCAAAACCATAGAGTGATAAGGGGGCGTTTTATTAATTGAAAAAAAATACTTTTAAACTATTACGGTTCTTTACACAACAACCAATCACTATCATCCATCACCAAAGCAAAAAGCCCCCAGGCCTGTGAGAAATCTCAAGCCCTCAAGCGGCAACGCCACTTTTTTTTTTGAATGGAGGGGGTGGGGTGGGGAGCGTGAAAGAGCTTCCCATCCCCTCTCCACGCCCCACATCGGATTGCCTTAACTCATTATAAATTTATATTAGCAGTTAAATTATATAGTTTATGATTTTATCTTATAATTCTTAAACATCTTTATAGAAATAAGAACAAAACTCTAAGGAGTTAAATTATATAGTTTATGATTGCATATTATAATTCTTAAACATCTTTGTAGAATTAAGAACAAAACTTCGTATGTCTAAAACTATCAAGTAATTGGTAATTTTACATCACTTTTAACGTGTGTTTCTATATGTACACCACTTTTGTGGTGCCACCACATGCACACCTCTCCCCTTACACATTAGTGCACCTCTCCCCTCACACCTCTCTTGTTCGTGAAGGACATAGAGAGTTACTTCTCTAAATTGAGATCGTGCTTGATAAAAAATAGATAATTACAGGTCATTAGTCAAATCGTTATTAAGTATTATTATTGGTCGTCCCCATAGGACTTGATGTGATATATGAGGGTTCTGATTTTAGAAGGTATCTGTATATGAGTAATTAAGAGTAAGCTATTTTGTCATTAAAAATATTATTATTGGCCAAGGGGTTAAGGTTTGGATTGTTAAAATTCATATAGGGATTTTGACAATAGGGAGGTAAAGATTGATTTTCTTAATAAAGGATATCAAGTCTTTTGGCTTCCTTTGGTACAAGAACAAATTGAAGAATAATTCGCTTTCTTGGTCTAATAGGTGTTTAGCCCTTGGGCATTTAGATTAAAAAAACACAAATTGTTCACCTCTAAGTGATAGTTATGAGTGTTAGTTGTTCATGAAGGACATAAAGAGTTACTTCTCCTTTAAATTGAGATCGTGCTTGCTCAAGAAATCGATAATTACGAGTCATTTTGTCATCAAGTATTATTATTGGTTGTCCCCAAAGGACTTGATGTGGCATATGAGGGTTCAAATCTTAAAAGGTGTCATATAGACTTGATGTGGTATATGAGGGTTCAAATCTTAAAAGGTGTCAGTATTTGAGTAATTAAGAGTAAGCTACCTTGTCGTTAAAAAATATAATCATCGGCCAATGCATTAAAGTTTGGATTGTTAAAATCCATGTAGGAATTTCAACAATAGGGAGGTAAAGATTGAGGTACGTAATTGAGGATATCAAGTATCTCGGCTTCCTATGGTACAAGAACAGACCGAAGAACAATTCGCCTTCTTTCTTGGTCTAATTGGTGTAATTTTGCGCTTGTGTAGTTAGTCGGTTTTGTTGTTTTTTGCTTGCCCCTTTGTTTTTGTAGGGGGCAATTGCTGTCTTTGTGGTGTTTCTTATGAAATTCAATTTTCAAAAAACTAAAATAAAATCTATATAGTTTTTTAGAAAGAAAATAGTTAAAAAATGCTTGTGGAAATCTTAGTTTGCAAACATCATAAATGTAATCTTATGTGAGGTCTAAGGGCACTCGGTGTCGGAGACGTCCCCTGCCCATCCTGCTCCGACATGGACCACCTCCCCACCTCCTCAGACTCGTCATCGTCCTCACCGTCTGTCTGCAGACGACCTCGACATCCCCGCAACACACACACTGCCATACATACATACATACATACATACATACATACATACATACATACATACATACACACACACACATACATACACACACACATACATACATACATACATTTGAGGCCTCTCCCCACACTCTAGGTCCATCTCCTTTAGGCTCATCCTCACATCCGCTGACATGAACAACTACGTGGCGGGTCATTCTTTGAGGACTACCTCCTCCATACCGAGTAGCCTAACATGCTAAATTCCAAAAAGAGTTGCCATTCTTAAGATTTGAACACATAAAAGGGGAAGAGAGAGGCGGTAAATTTAATGCTAGAAATCTACCTCCAACCATCTCTCATAAATACACACCCTGCCATACTCAATCAAACTACCACAGCATTAAATCTGCTGGCTGTGATTTTGGAATTTTGCCTTAAAAGGCTCATCGTGCATATACAATCATCTTGTATTATTAAGTTTTAAATGAATTGTTATTGCCCAAAACATGTAGAATTTGCCAAATTATATTAAAATGTCACAAAAAAACCTATTGTAATTTGGCTGGTTCAAAGTTAACCAGATTTCGAACCTACCAACACAAGTATTCAAGTTGATCAAAGGATAACTATCTTCTTAAAAAAAAAATTTGGTGTGAACATGATGGAATTAGCCAAGTGCATGTACTGTAGTGATGATTTGAACATTTATTTCTCTTTTGCATGTTAGTAAATTAGAAGAAAACTAATGTTCAACTAGGTGCAGTTTCATTTTTCCGAAATTTGAAACTTACAGGAACCATCAATACTCTGCTAATAAATGAGATTTTGAAAATGCAGTTTGTGTTGGCTAGATGACCTTTTAGAAGTTATGATAGGAAATGTGTAGAAGCAAGATCGGAACATGAGACATCTGCTAAGGTAAAAAATTGATGATTACGTATGCACCAACACTTGAAGGTTTTGAAAATGAATATTCACTACATCCATGGAAGGTTTTGATGGTTCATGGCTGTTCAAGTAATGTTTTAATTGTTGAGTTATACAAGTCCGGGGTTGTAAAGATCTTAAGACTGATTAAGGTTCAACTTTAGCGTGAGTTGATGGTTTATTCGTTAACTTATCATCTATGGGAAGTTATTATTTCATATATGATCTTTTAGATTCGCAGTTAGTCAATAGGAAGATTAAGAAAGGCACTTATGTTACAAATCAAGTGAACAAATTCAATATGAGATAGAATCTCGATTAGTATACTCCCATAACACTTATAAGATCATCTGAAACTACTAATCTTAATTTTTAAGGACTAGTACGCGATTGCTCCTCGCAGAAGATATGTAACGAAAGAACTTATGTGATTATATAATTCGTTGTTGAGTGCAGAATGGGTTAGCCGGAGTTTTGATAGAACTTAAAAGGCATGTCAATGGTAGATGTAAACTGAAGCCAAGGAGGGGCCAGTCAAAAAAACAAGAAAACTAGTTATAAATACTGTTTGACATATTTGATAAAAATCATACAGGTCAATGTATAAGTTCCCACATCGTGCAACGGATATAATTCCAGTCGCAAAAAAAATATTAAAAAATACAATACAATGTCCGGTCAACTACTTTATTCAGTAGTATCACGAACGGTCATTTATTCAGAATCTCATGTTATTTCATCTCGTAGTAGGAAACGCTGATCCTTGTTGATTTTATTTATGCCAGACTGCATATTGGTGCCCATGGGCTGCAAGTTTCCACTTGGGCCCTGTGGGACACCATGAACCGCTACCAATTTTCATGCACAGTTTCTCTCCGATTATAGCTGCGTAAAGATTGGCTTGGGCCTCGATGATTCTAATGGGGGATCTGCTGTTTATGTCTTGCTGCTTGCGAATATGGATCTGCATATTAGTTTGAATTATCAAATATGTGAGAATGGGGTTGGCTCAGGTTAAAAACGGAATATTGAGTAAAATGTGGACAAAAAGTGGTTGTATACGACCCGACTCATTTTGATCATTTTGCCAGTGATACGTACCAGTTTCGCAATTTGGTCGTGCATGCTGCTGCCCCAATCATAGAAATGGTCATAGAAGATTGAGGGTATCCCTGGATGCGTGAGAATATACGCGTAGCCCTGAATAGTGTCAACAAGTTAAAAATCCAAAAAATAAAGCCGTATAAATGTGTCTTCAAAAGTCAAAAGTTGACTTTTTTCTCAGATGTGAGCACTATTCAAGTATAAATCTATAATCAAGAAAAATATGAATCCTATACCTCCATGACATGATCTGAAGGAAATGGCCAATGACCCTGAAACATAGAAACAAATTTCGGTTCATTAGTTAGGCAACTAAATCATATATTTTAATAATCTTTTAAGAATAAATATACATTGACATATTTGCCCTTGATGAGCATTAACATCATACCTGAGTGGAACCAGTGTCATGATTGTCAAGAAACGTTACAGCTCTTGAAGGCCACCATCCCATTACACCTGGCGGCTTTCCTTGAGCATCACGCAAACGCCAAAGTTGCCCCTTAACAGCTTCCTACAGTAAAAAAACATTAACATTTACGGTAAAAGTAAAAAAACCACTTAATCGATAATATCAAGTAAAGTACACGGATGGTCTCTATGGTTCCCCAAAATTTTGGACTTAGTCCCTTGCTTTCCAAAAGTACACGGATGGTCCCTCTTGTTTGCACTTTTTAACGAATTTAGCCCCGAACTTTTTTTTTCCAAAAGTACATAGATGGTCCTTGTGGTTTGCACTTGTAACGCATTTAGTCGCCAACTTGGACCCGCTGAAACCTTTAGATTTGTTAGTTAGCGACTATATACGTTACGAAGTGCAAATCATAGGGACCATTGGTGTACTTTTTGAAAAGCTAAGGACCAAATCTAAAATTTTGGTAAACCACAGGGACCATACATGTACTTTACTCTTTCAAGTAATTTACAACTTTTGGAATGTACCTGAAGAATTCCTTTTGTTGTGAAGTCAAACGCTGTAGAAAGCTGCCCTGTGGCGTCAATCCAATTAACAATACGCTGCCTATGACTATCTGCAAGTAAAATTAGTCAGTACTCACAAAAAAAACCCGTCACAGAAGGTTCAAAATTAGAATAAGAATTTAAAATAAGGAACCTTGATTGTAATCCAAGTAAGTGCCTTTATAGTTGCACGAGTCCCAATATTCTCCAACGCAAAATATCGGCTTTGCACCCTCAATATATTCTTTCACGTATTTTGCCGAATAACTATAAGTAACGTCAGTAGTAGCCGATTAGACAACCATAAGTTTCAAATAAAAACGATACGTAATCGAAAAAGGATTATATGCAATACCCTCTAGCAAAATCAAAACGGAAATCTTGAAAACCAACAGTATATCTTAGCCATTTTAGCCAACCAATAATATCTTTTCTAACAAAATCTTGCGTATGATCAATATTAGGAACCCCATTAAAGTTGTCTCCAGTGCTCCGGTTACCCTGTATAATACAACATAAGTAAGTAATTATTAAACTTAATATATAGCGCGATCTATATATGGTCGGAAATGATATTTTATTTTTAGTGCATACCCGTCCACCTGTACACGACGTAACAGCGCGTTCATCCCATGATAATGGTATCCCATCATAACGGTTATACCTTCTGCCATGTCCTTGGGTGGTCCCCACACGATGATTGATGACAATGTCAGCCATCGGTCGAATATTATACTGCTTCATTTTATTTAGTAATGTTTTAAGCAAATGTTCAGATCCGTACGAAGAGTTAAGAGAATAGAGGTTCTGTGGAAGGTAGCCTGTGAAAGAGTAGAAATATTTTAGAAAACAATAACATTTTCATATAGGTTTCCACTTTTTTGATAGATATTAACGAACCTTCACGTGAAAATGATTGAGTTGCTGGTGGCAACCACGCTGATGTAATCCCGGACTTTGCCATATCGGGTACTTTTCTCTCCAGATTTCTCCACCAGTCATGTTTATGTGACTCCCAATTAAAAGCCTGAAAAGTTACAGATTTTGCAACATTTTGTTAGAATGTAACATGTAAACATCGTTGTGGCGTCTTAAAGGTTTAAACGTTGATGTTTATAACCTGTAACGGACAATTTTAACGCATAGTTACCTGAAGCAAGACTTCTCTTCCATTGCGTGTCACTAGCAAATAAAAAAAATCCAAATTTAGCTAGGATAATTAATAATAAATATTTTAACGAAGAACCAAATGTTAATTTACGGATAATTAAGCTTACCAATTTGTGATTGCTGCAAACCATCATCATGATCCTGTGATCAAAAGCAAAAAGGACAATGAGATAAGCAAAACGAATATCTGCAATATGTATATTATGTTATAATAAGCATCAATAAAAACGAAAAATCATCGAACAAAAATTGAAAGTGCAGTAGGATGCTTACATTTCCCAGGAAGCCCATATTTTACGTCTTAGGAGTGTTGTAAGCTTGTAATAACTTTATTAATCTTGATTAATAAAATCAAACAATAAATTTCCTGCATATAAAGGAAAAATCTTGTTATGTGAGGAGCTGAATTTATCTACAACCTTAATTTAACAGAAGCAGGGAACACCACATAATTGTTTCCTAAACTATATAAATAATGAAACACAACTTCAAGAATTTATATGTACCCATGAGAAAATAAAGGTCAAAGTTTGACTTTTAAGAATAAAATAGATTACTTTTCAAGTTTTCAACCTGAAACTTGACGAATAGTTCTTTAAAACGACAAATAAACCACATAAATATTTGTATTGTAACTGGTCTGGAAACGTTGAAGAATTAGTTTGACTTCCAAAAGTCAAAATTACAGTTTCTGGAATAACACTGTTTGTCGAATTCAAATCACAGAGTAAATACATAGAAATTTCTTTATAACACAGGACGACAAAATTCTAATTGTTATATAAAAAACAATATTTCATATTGCAAATTCAAATTAAATTGAACGAAAAATCAAGAGACTGTTAAGAAATTACCTGAATAAAAAAAATGAATTTGTATAAAAAGCCGTAGCAAATCCAATTTGGAATGAAACCCAAAAAGACTCTGCATCGGAAAGGTTACGCAATCTGGGTATTTATAGGGATGATGAACAGAAAACGAGTAAAGAAGTTCAGATTCTTGGGTAGTGGGATGCAAATTTTCCATCCACAATAAAGGGATATTCGGGTTGAAATTGAAATGGGGAATTATGGTTTGCGGTGAAATTAACAGATGGTTTGCAATCTGGTGATTCGATTCAGCTTTTGTTTTTGTTTTTTTGGGGGGAATGTTATACTTGGTGACCTGAATATTGATTGAATAGGAACGTCTCGTTTTTGTCGTTCTTTTTATTTTCACGGAATTATATCATATACTAATACAATTAGCAACTTAAGGCATCATTACATGCCTTATCAAACCGTGCCTTTTCAACGCGTCGGTTCGGGGAAGCAATTTGAATATTGTTCTAAACATCACCGCCCTCAATTAACACACTGCCAACCCTAAATTCATTCAATCAACCTCTTCCTCTTCAATGACAAACCCGATCTTCAGTTCCCCACCCTCGCCTGAAAACATAGTACCGTTGCGAAACAGAGGGGAGAGAGAGAATAATTTTCACCGCCAACCACCACTGGTGGCGCCATGGAATCAGCAGGATGTTAGATACGCAAGAAAAGAGCGATTGAGGGCGATGGCGGAACCACAGGACCGTTGACACGAAGATAACGTTTGGATTTAATTATATGGGTTTTCCATAATTGCCTTTCTTTTCTCTGAATTGCATTTAGGGTAAAAATTCCGATTCAAATGCTTAAATTATATGCCGTTACCATGTTTATCGTTATGTTAAAATTGTGTTCATTCGATTCACTCATATGTGTTTTCTAATTGTCGTTCTTTTTTCACTTGAATTGCAATTGGGGTGACAATTCTAATTTAGATGACTAAATTTTACGCAATTACCATGTTTATCATATTTTTTTTCCGGCATTTCTTATTCAGAGTGATATTGTGTTAACTTTTTATAACATTTAAGTTTTCAACTTTGTTCAATGGCTTCAAGCACATGATGTTGCACCTTTGCCATCTTATTTCTTTTGAATCGCGACAAATTGATACCAAATTTTGTCACTCTTGATATGTTGTTTGTTGACATATTTTAATCAGAGATAAATAATGATCTTAAATTCTAACCAACATTTGGTTGTTTCATCCCGTTTTTGTTATCTCCCGGACACTTGAAATTGATGATTCTTTTTAATAAGTTATAATTAGACAATTTCAAGTTTTAGTCTATGTTTAAATGCAAAGTTTTAGCCAAACACATGTTATGGACCCATCTTTTGATATGCTGCCTTTAAGTTTTAAGTTTTTTTTCCCTTCCAGGATACATGTTCGATCTGTTTTATTGTTTCTACGAACTACGGGTGCTATTCAATGTGTAAAAAATCTGAATGATATACCTGTCGCTGAAACGTTGAACGTGATCAAGAGGTACAGTTCTTCAAGTTGCATGATCACTTCATTTGTGTTTAAACACATGTTTGTTTACATTAAACATATCACCAATGTTCCTTTATTTTTGGTTTTGTTTGCCATAAATGCGAAATTGCCAACATGGAAAACAGAACAAACAAAGTTATAACTAAAGCCAAAATTAGCGAAAGACGATAAACATAAACATATATGTATTGCTTTGTTTAGTAGATATACCATTAACTTGATATTGGTTAAACATAGATCGAATATCATAATTTTGGGGATAGGGGTTTTCCCTCTGATTATAAATTGTTGAATATGTTTTTTTAAGGGCTTCTTTCACTAAATTTGGTAACGTAATACAAGGTCTGGATTCCTTTTCCATTGCTGATAAAAAAGGTACAAATTTTATGATGATTTATATATAGTTTCTTTTTGTTTTTTTTTTTAATTTCGAGAACTTGGTTTTGTATGAAGTCCTGCTGTTTGTGAGTTTTTTTATAAAGCTTTTGAGGGTCAAAAGAAGTTATTTGAAATAGAATTACAACTGTGCATTGAAAACTTGCAGCCGATTGATGGTCAAGGCTGAACAGCAATGGCTTGACGTGACGGAATAACACAGTCAGAACAGAGGAGATACCGATGGTGTAGCTTGAATACGACGATTGAATTAGGAGCCGATTGAGGTGTTAGGATGCGAGGTTGCAAAGGTTTAAGAAGACGATGATCGCAAACCCGGCCCCTTTATTTAGTGTAAATAGCGATTCAAACTTTGAATGTGAGAAGGCTTTGACACCGCTAATAGGATGAGAAATTTAATAAGATAGGAATTGAAGGAAATTAGGACCAGATGTATTTTTGATTGGTTACCGATCTTGAATTGCTGGGTAGGCAATTTTTATACATGTTTCATTATTTATATTTTTCTTAAGTAAGACATGGATTTAATTTATTTCACATAGGAAAAAAAACAACGAAAAAGGATTGAAAATATTCATATGCATTCGATTTTTTTTGGAACATCATGCTTTTTTTGTATTAGAATGATTGTAAAAACAAAACAAAAGACACATTAAACGATCCTATGGTACGTTTGTTATTTGCCCAACGCTTTGACCAACACCATTTAAGCCAGTAAAACAACTCTTGCCAAAATTATATCAAGTAACCATTCTTCTTACCAAATATATCATCCTGTTCAATTTAAGTTTAGGCTGCCAGCATTGGGAGTCCTAAAACCGTTTTGTGACATTTGAAGTACATAGATTTAGCAAAATAGTGCGGTAAAAACATGCTTGGTTTAAATTTATGCGGCAAAGTTCCGCCATTCCTAAAGCTTGAGTGTGTTATTGTAGGCTCTGAATTAAGGAAAATTAAAAAAGATGTTTTTTATATACTTTACAATTTTTTGCATCTCATGTAATGATACTAATAAATACATTATCAACTTCCCGCCGCAACGCACGGGTTGGCGTCACCTCGTAAATAAATGAATTATTAAAATCTCATGGGCATCATGGTTTGATGAATGTTTTTGTTTTCATATATGAGAAAAATGTTTTTAACTGTCCACTTACACCTTCTTGCAAGGCGGTGCGTAGTGAACATAGTTGTAAAATGCTGATTCGACTTTCTTTAACTCGGTCTAATTATTCGTAATTGATCAAACGCGATCAACCTTGGCTAGAATCGAATCTAGTAGGTCAACTTGGGATGAGTTGGACTTAAAAAAATAAAGCGTATTATCTATGTCAATCATATTAGAGAATGAATATCATTTTCACTGTTATGTTATAAATATTAGAAAATGTAAGTTATTTGACATACGTTTAATTTCCGAAAACTAATTTCTTTACAATTTAACATGTCCGAGTACTCTCGCCTAGGTCGGGTACTCTCAACTCCCCGGTCGACCGATTAGGGAGCGCCTAGCGACTTTTGCAACCATGGTAGTGAATAACTAAATCACTCAAAAACTTATATAGCGTTGGCGTTAGCATCATGTAAGTAGAGATCAATAGGTCTTAATTGGGTTTGATTCCACAAGGGGGGGGGGGTTTATATTTATTGGGTTTCCTCCTGAATTGGAGGCATTATGCCTAGTGGAGATGAGTATGATCGGGTGGTTTCACCTGTGCCACGATGATACTCTAGTGGTTCGTCAATGATCTAAATTTGCTGTTAAAAAAGAGATAATAACTAAACCACCTTTTAGCTATTGTGTAGTACATTAACTAAAAATTAAATTAAGAAAATTAGAGTGTGATTGGTTGAAGATGCAATGGGTCCCACCCCTTCTCCTTTGGTGCTCGCCATTCCAACGGTTGAAGCACCATTGGCACCCCATAGTTAGCAAGTTGTAATAGTTTAACGGTGATGAGGCAGGTGACGTGTAGTGGGGCGCTAACGCACTACAATAGTCTAATATATTCTCGTGTTTTGTTCTTTATAGTCTTGTAAGATACAGGAGGGGGTTCGTAACCAGCTATTGAACTGGTCGGATTGATTTTAAAAAAAATGGATTACATTATAAGTAAGATTTCACAATAAATACTATATGAAACTTTTAGGGCGTTATATGATATACTCTAATTTATAAACTTTTCGTGTGTTAAAAAGATGTACTCTAAATTATCAAGGTTTTTATAAACAATAATCATGTATTTTATACTGATGCAGGTTTAATATAAATTTTTATAATTTAACCTTCTGCTAGTTTAATACCACAAACTGGCTAGTCAGGAATAAATCCACACATGGGCCAAAACATTCTATAGCAACAAATCATGTATGCACATAACAACTTATTCTCTTATTAGACAAAACATCTTTTCTATTTTAAATTGAATTCCTCAAAATTTGATATCATAAATGATATAAAACTCATGCACTTTTCTTCACTTCAGCAGCCTTAATGATATCGATGAATTCAGGCTACATAAACAAAATACAAAAAATATATAATATATATATATATATATATATAAATAAAAAACTATCAACTAAGAAATATATATTTAAAAAATGATATGATTCACCTTGAGAGAAGCACCACCAACTAAGAAACCATCAACATCTTGTTGCCCTCCCAATTCCTTGCAGTTGGAACCATTTACAGATCCTGCAAATATATACATTTTATAATTTAATTCCAAATTTCCAAAATTGAAACTTAATATATATATTGACAAACCTCCATAAATAATCCTTGTTGAAGCTGCGACGTCGGCCTTGATGTTTGTTTCAAGCCATTTCCTTAACTCTGCATGTACCTGTTAATCACAGTTACATTTCTTAAACTTATGCTCACACATGATATTATACAAGGAAGTATAAAAGCTAATTAAAAGTTCAAGGTTACAAATGAGCCTTCAACACAAAACAAAGAGGAATTCGTATAACGCTTACTTCTTGAGCCTGAGCTGGAGTTGCAACCTTCCCCGTTCCAATAGCCCAAACGGGCTCATATGCAAGGACGACATTATCCCAGCTTGAGATCTTGTCTGCAATAAAATATTTACAAAATTCAAAGTTTAAATCAAATATATTATTACAAAAGTGACACTCATGCCCAATTTTTAAACAAAATGTTGCTTTTGGTTAGTAGGTTCATGTTGGCCATCTCAAAATATATAGTGGGTCAATTTGGGTTCACTCATATTGTATATTGGGTCACTTTTATAAAACTAGCTAACTTAATGTGGGTCCAAATGGGCCAACCGGCCAACACAACCCACAACCGCTGTTTGTCCTACCACCAATCAAGATTGTTAAACAAGAATAGTTTGGAAAGATATATATATATATATATACATACCTGCAATTGCTTTAGTTTGTGCAGCAACAACTTTCATTGTTGTTCCGGCTTCGCGTTCTTCAAGAGTCTCTCCAACACAAGCAATCACCTTCAAACCTTGAGAAAGCGCGTACGCAACTTTGTCTCCAACAAACTGAAAAATAATTTACCAAATTCATGAATAAAGTATTAATATCTTCACTAACAAATGGACGGGAAACATTCATAAGTTAAGGAAATTACTTCATTGCTTTCTTTAAATATAGCTCTCCTTTCAGAGTGACCAATAATGACCCACGGGATACCCAAGTCAACAAGCATTTCTGCACTGCACATACAAAAGAATATCAATTTCAGAATCTTTAAACAAGTAATAAAATGAATGAAGACCAAAGTCGGTTTTAAAGGGACGTTAACGCTTTCTTTATGACGTGGAAATATACCTAATTTCGCCAGTGAACGCGCCTCCTTTCTTAACCCAACAATTTTGGGCTGCAACTTGAAAATGGGACTTCAGTTCACTTTTAACGCATTGGATGAACACAAATGGCGGGCTCACCACAATCTCTGCAACAATGGAGAAACTAGTTGGATTAATGATATGAATATCTATATACCTAACCAAATGTTTACAAATTCACACTAATCAATAATCATGATGTCAAATGATCCACTCCTTTGACCAGTTATGGGCCGGAGTTGCTTACCTACAACATCTGCAGACGGTACTTGACCACCATTAAGTGTTGACACAATCTGCTTAACCTCGTCTTTAGTTCCATTCTACAACCAAAATTAGAAGATCATGTTAATCATGATCATCCGAATAAAGCCGGTGGGCCAATCATTTATTAATTTGTTTGTCTTAGTGTTAATGGGCCGAACATATATTTATCGTTTATGTTTAGAACTTGGGCCGGAGGCCATATATGTCTATTGGGTCAAACATTTGTGTCTAGACTCCATTAGGGTTGTTTGTTTGGGCTTGATTGTGAAATGACGCAAGTGAAAGAATATAACCGTTCACGGTTATATGGGGAACGACGCATCCCTGCATCACAACGTTTCACCAACTATAAACAGTGTTCAAACATTCCAGTTGTACGTACTGCATCATACAAAAATCTTACTCCTAATATTATTACATTTTGATTAAAACATATATCTCGATGTAAATTAAAACATATAACAAATGTTGATCAATCTTACTTTGTGTGACATATCCTCTTTTTCAATGGTTATTAACAAATTTCACAAGATCAAATAACAAACAATTGATTAATGCGAAATGGAACATTAAACATATATATTAGAAAAGGCTCAAAACAAATCAATAGGATACTTACGCATTTCCAGTTGCCGCCAACGAAGAACTTGCGTCCCATTTCTAATCGAAAGCTTTGAAAGAAAATGAGATTGAAGGTGTTCTCAGATTGGATTGAGTAAAATATGAGAAACTGATCATACTTCTTACACAAATGTACACCCTTTAAGCTTAATGGAATTGGTTTTCTCCGAATTTTTGTATGGAAAGTGCTTTTTTAACGGATCACAAACTGCATGAAAAGACTTTATGGCTCTATTTTTGTAACGTTTTTAATCATACTTTGAATTAATGAAATTGTCATTCAAACATTAGTTTTATTTTATAAATGAATAGTATTAAAACATACCACCATCCAATGACTACTCTCTCTCATCTTCCTTAATGAAAGTTTTACAAGACTAATGATTGTATTAGGGATGTCAATCGAACCCAAACTCGATAGGAAAACTGAAACTCGTATCAGACCTGGTACGGGATTGTTTTAAAAAAATTTTCGGAAGGGCAAGGAATTGGGAGTACAATAAGGGTGTTGGTTTTTTAGGTTTTTTTGGGGTTTTTTTGGGAAATTAAAATCAAATTTTTTTTGGGCGATTAATCGCTAGTCGGTTTTTAACCCGGGGTAATTTTTCGTTAATCAGTCCCTTAAAAGGGTAGTGGCTCTAGCCGAACCCAGTCTGGGCAAAAAATCGGGTTCCCGGCCAAATTTCCCGGGAAAAAAAACCCGATATTCGGCCAAAAAACCTTTTTTAATTTGCCCAATTTTCCCAACCCCAAAAAATGTGAATTCCCAAAAATTAATCTTGTATACTTAAAAAAAATGAGTTGAGAAAAAGTTAAAACCTGTTCATTTACCAATAAAAATGTTATATATTACATAAAATTGAAAATTACATATAAAAAAACCCCATCTGATTAATCCCGAGTAGTCGCTTCCTCAATAAAACCCACTAGTGATTATTGAGTTCTTCAACCCTTTATTTTTCTTAGTTGATATTTCGTAGATTTTATTTATATAATTTGTTGGTTTTTTTTTATGTAGGATGAATTCATCGTTTTCTTCAAGGCTGTGGCCAGTGGTGGACACAAGAAAAAATTTTCAAGGGGTGCGAACGAGGGGTTTTAACCCAAATTTTTTAAGGGCGTGATCGAGATTTTGCTCTATAAGGGTAAACAAATTTTTTTTTAAGGGGTGCGTCTACCC